>JBAMCH010000007.1:10000000-12989166 GCA_037075245.1 Drosophila mimetica
CAGCCCGCTGGGCGATCGATTGGCCTCCAGTGTGGCCTCGGCCAGCTGGCGACGCGAAAGTGTGTCGTTCTTAGTCAGCTTCTCGGCAAACTTCGGATCGGCAGAGGTGGTTGAGCTGACGCTGTTGTTACTAGCATTGCTGCTCATCCCGTCCAGCGAGGTCTCGCTGCACAGGCTGTCGGAGCTCTGGGAACGGTTGCGGGTGGATTGATTAAGATATGCACAGCTGGACTCCGTGCGTCGTAGGCCAATGCTGGCACCCCCTGGCGAGGTGGACGGTGGTGGGGGCGTTGGCGCCGGACTGCGAGACGAGAACGGACTGGGGCTCAGTTCTTTATCCGTCAACAGGCATTCCTCGGCGATGGTTACTTTGTGCGGCGGCAAGGCCTCTTCCAGTTTGTCCGGCGCTGGGGTGGGCGTCGCAGCCTCCTGGGCGGCAAGCAGACACTCGGTGGATTCTGTGGCAATGGTAGCGGTCTCAATGCCACACATCTCCTTGGTCATGTCATCTAGCCGCGTGCTCTCCAATGACACCGACAGCCGGCTAAACTCGTCAGGCAGATGGCGACTTATGTCGCCCTCAGAGGCGCTCTCGAACGCCGAGTCCGTGCTGTGCGTGTCCTCGTAGTCGTCGCCCACCTTTGCGTTTTTATTGACATCCAGCGGTCGCGATCCACTAGCTCCCGCTCCACTGCCATTAATGCAATCGCTTTCCTCGGCGGTGACTTCAAAAATCGCCGCTGGCGAGGAACCACTTGGACTGCTGCCGATCTCCAGTGGGGGCGCTACGACTGCTAAGGTTGCTGTGGCTCCTGCTCCTGATGGCGATTGGATTGTATTGTTATTGTTGCTGTTGTTGTGGGCATTGTTAGCCTGGTTATTGTTGTTGTTGTTGATGATGTTGTTCTGTACACAGGATTCATTGGGTTCAACGGGTTTAGCCTCTGTTGAGGGAGTAATATCTGCAAGGCAAACAAATGTATCACAAAATTCGATAAAGCTTCTAAATGACAAGAGTTATTTACCACATAAGTTGCGTTCGTTTTGGGAACATTGCTGTTGTTGTTGTTGCGCTGGAGACAGCGGCTCCTCGGTCGCAGCTGCTAAAGCCGCCGATTCGGTTTCCAACGGGCTGGATGAGATCATAGCCGAACAGGCTTCATCTCCTGCTGTCGCCTGCTTGGCGGTGGTGGTGGGTTCGAAAATCTCGTTGCTGATCTCACTGATGTCCTCGGAGCAGCAGGCGGCCAGAGTGTCGGTGGATATGTTTGAGGGCGCCTCCTCGCTGCTGCTGTCGCTGTTCATGGAGAGCAGCTTGTCCAGCATTGACTGTCCGCTGCTGTTTTGGCTGCAATTCCTCACGGTGCGAACAGTGTCCTCAGTGTTTTCATCGTCGTTATCATTGTCCAGGTCAACGAGGACTCCTACCGCCGGATCGGTTGATGCCGCCTCCTCGGCAGGAGTCTCGGGAATAGAGGTTACGTGCGTAGTCTGCTCACCATCGACAACATCTTTCGCTTGACTGGTCAAGTTGGCGGACTGTGGAATAGTTGCCGGTGGCTCAGTCTCCACAGGCGACACGCACTCGTCCACCTCAATGGCACGGGTGCGCTTCAGGGCTCCCATTCGTCGCTCCAGTTCGGTAGACTGAAGGATGAGTGCCTGCACCAAGTACATGACGCCCTCGTTCCGTATGTTATTGTTGCTAATGTCAATGAGCTCCAAGCTGTGGTTGTAGCGCAACATATCCGCTATGTGCTGGGCATCCACGCAGTCCAGATCATTGAAGCCCACCCACAGCTCCTTGAGCATCTTGTTCTGGTAGAGACCGCGGCCTGCAAATGATACTAAAATATAATAAATTCAATTTTGTGAAAAGCCAAATAGTGAATGGACTCTGGGATCATAGTGGGAAATCGTTTTGAAGATGATCACTTAGTCAACTTACAGAGATGGACGAGTGGCTGCCCTCGGAGTCCGCAATGCTCCAGCTTTAGTGTGTGCAGATTGGAGGAGCCCAGTGCCCTGCCGAGACTGTCGGCGCCCAACGTTGTGATCGGATTGCTCTCGGCATTGAGCAGCTGCAGCTCTTGGCTGCGTTCCACCATGTAAGCACACAGGTCCCAGCATTGCTTCGTCATCTGTGATTTGTTGTATGATATGTCCAGCTCGTTAGCAGCTTCGTAGTATTCGATCATCTGGAATAGGGCCGTCAGGCAGCTCTCATCTAGCGTGCAGTCGGACAGATCGATGCATTTGTATTGTATCTGCAAGTTAAAATTACTCCATTAGCAATCGCAGTCTGGTAAGGGAAGTTAGAACTCACGGCTTACCCTTTTGAAAATTTCCTCGAGGGCTTCGCAATCGTTGGCGGCTAGTTCATGTGCCTTCAGGGAGAGTAGGGGCTGCCGCACTAGGTTCAGATCCAGACTCTTTAGGTGATCCATTACAGTCTTCAGCGGCTCTCGGCCATGCTTTTGGCATGACTGCACATACTGATCAACAATCTCCGAAATGCTCCGCACGAGGCATACTGTAATAGATAAAGAAAATTGTTAAAAAGGTTATAAAAAGGGGAAAAGTCAATAGAACTAAACAAAAAATCGAAAACAAATACAAAAAAAAGTAATATTTTTTCCCAATTTTACATTTGTTGAGTAATTTTATTAGTAACTGTTTAGAATACCTATAGTAAAAAAAAATGCCCAAAAATAGTCATCAATCTGGTAGTTTTTCATATCAAATTTGGTCAGAAAATAATATTTTTGAACATATGATTTTGTATCATATTGATATGATATGACAAATGAAGAAGACAATATCAATAAAATAATATTGTTTTGTTTTTCTCTGTAATTATCTGTTTTCAATTATTAGATTAGATTACAAGATTAAAGGGTGTGATTAAGAGATTATAAGGGTGTAGAATAAAAATTATATAGTTTTTATATAATACCTTAAGTATATTGAAACATTGGTGATTATTTTGTTAAATTAAATTATTGTTCCTGAAATTACTCTTTTTAAAATTTACAAATATTAATATAATATATTAAAATTTAATATATTAAAACTTAAAACACATCCCAATTAGGTTTATCGTTAAATATATACATATATATCGATCGGAATTCAGCAATTTATGAATAAGACGAGTCAATAAACTATTGCCAATTCTTCCGTTCAAAAATATCAAGTGTCGCCACTTCAAAAGGCAAAAAATACGTCTGGCCCGGAGTATTTTATATGACAAATAACTATAACTTATGGCGCGTGCGAGTGTTTGGCTCCCCACCCTGGACCCCTCCATCACCCACTTCCAGCATCCCCATTATGATCATCAACAATTGCCGGCGTCGGCATCAAACACATGGAGCGACATAGACAAATTGTCCACACAAAATACAAAGGAAAATAAATGAAATTGCGGCGGCAATTTCCAAACGATTTGCTATTTTTTTCCAGAGGGGATGGCTGACATGGAATCGTGAACTTGTAATTTGCAACTCATTTGCGTTGGACACACACATCTTGTGTGTGCCGTCTATCATCGGAGGAGCCAAATTTAGAACAGGAACTATTATAGAGAGCTTTTTGATGGGATCACTAAATATGATATAAATATATATGGGTCGTCAAAGATCTAATTAATGCAAATTCGCCAGAATTTTTGGGTTACTATGGTGTATTATAGCGACTGTGGACTACAAACTAGACACAGAACATTGTGCCAAATGCCAAGTGCACCTTTCTTATAAATAGTTGGCAAAACACACACACATGCGCCGCTCACCTCCACCCAGACCAACATAGGTTCTTCTTATGAAAAACGTAAACAATTTAATCTATCATTGCATTATCTCGCCACATCGGTGTTAGAAGGCAATTAAACGATTCGTTTTAGATCTGCCACAAACTCGGATGCCAACATCTCTATGCAATAAAAAAAAAAAGAGAGAGAAGAACGAAATTTTGTCAAGAAATCTTTTTCAACGATTCCGAAAGATTTTCAGTCTTGGCAAGCAGTCAAAAGTGCTTTAGTTCTATTTCATCTATATAATAAGTTCCGTCCTCCTCCGCCATACAGAAGGCTGCCTTGAAACCCAACATCTGTTAAGTGATTCATTAGCGTTGAGTAGTATAATTCAAAATCTGAATTATTACGAATTTTCACTCGACCAGGCAGACAATGTGACGACCAAGTTTTTGACGTTTCTCTTTGAATTTTTTTTGTTGCAAATTTTTATTTATAAATAAAAATGATTTAAACCAATCAAATTAGTATTTGACACTTGAGTTTATGGGTCAACAATTGGCAGTGAAGAGGCGAGGAAATGGGTAAAATATAAACACGGAAAATGGGAAATAGTTTGGGGTTTCCACGGAGCATCAATCAATCATACACAATTTTCAAAGTAAATAAACGCATGGATAACTCAATACATCGATGGGAACTGTTTTCATTTTTGACAGGGAAATACTCTATAAAAGATAGGTATTATAATAGATATAATAGAGATGTTATGATTATTTAAATATTTATAATGATATATATTTAATTATAATTAAATTATATTGAGTTTAAAAACTATTTTTATTTGGTTATATGATATATGGTAGTTTTATGAAATATTTAATAAATAAAAGGAAATTATTTTATTTAAAATCATAGATTATTAGAAATTCAAATACATTTATCAATCAAAACCAAACTAGTTCTTTAACCCAATAATGAATATATTAAAAAAATATTATGCAAACATTTCCTATTATTTGCGATCTATTTTTGATCGTTACGTTGGGCAACGACCAAAATTATAAACAAAAACAAGACAAGCCCACCTGAGAATTTTATGCAAAAATTTCCTAAATTAAGCTAATTTGTCATCATCAACTATTTGCTCGCCTTTGGTAGACTTTAGCCATAATTTCATGGCAGAGATAGCGTGAATAAAGGTAAATAGAATTCAAAACTCTCTATGATCGATAGACGAAAATGGGAATATCCGAATCGCAGGTATTAGAGACTGCTTGTCGATTTGCTGCTATCGATCGCATAGATAAATGACTAAGCCAACACAAACATTGTAGAATCGCGTGCCGCCGTCTGCCTGCGTCTATTAAATGCCTTTTCAATTTTTTATTATTCTATTGATTTTGTGCCTTTTTTCGCCGCTGCCACTGACGTTGCCGATTCTCACAAAAGTCAAAGCAAAAGTCGAATGTACGAATTGAGAAAATAGAACTATAAGTTAGCGAAAAGCACTCACAAGAGAAACGGAAAAATTGTCCAATTAAATTGCTGTTAATTTAGTGCTAAACATTTACAATGTCGGAAACTTGTTCTCGCCGCTCTGTCATTAATTTTATGATTGCATTTTGGTAAAAGTACGCTTAACAAATTCAAGTCAGCGTCCTAACAGAAATCGAGTTATGTATTTACGAAATCCTTACAAATAAAGAGTAACAATATACAGAAAAATGTAAGAAAATTGTTCTTGAATTGAGAACATTCGTTCTTAAAAGGGGTAACCAAACACAGAAAAATGTAAGCAAATTATTATTGAATTGAGAACATTTGTTCTTGAAAAACGTGTAAGCATGTTTTAAGATCAAAATACATAAGAACAAAATAATGAGAAGATAAATTTTAATTGAGTTTTACAACAACTTTTTGATAACATTAGACAACTGATTTGACTAATTATTTACTCATTGAGGCCAAAAATGTAAATACCGAAAAAATGTATCTTGATTCAAGCACATAACCAACGTAAGCCTACCTAAACTTAAAAAATCGCGTTCTACTTTTAAGAACATTTTCAACTCAAATGAGAATATTCTATTATATTTCGTATTACATTATTACAATTGAACTTTATATTTATTAAAATATTTTACTTTAAAAATATAAATATTTTAACTTTAAATACCAGAATATTGATATATTTTACTACTTTATATTTATTTAAAATATTAATATAAAAATATTTTTTTATCTTTAAATACCAGGATATTAAAATATTTTACTACTTTATATTTATTTAAAATATTAATATTAATATTAATATATTTTTTTATCTTTAAATAGCAGCATATTGAAATCTTTTACTAACCCCCCCAAAACCTCTCCAAAATCAATTTAGCAGACAGGGAATTGAGTTAGCGCCTCGGTAAATGATATTTCATCCAACCTGTTTTCGAAAATGTCTCATTCTCTTATCTGAATTGTGATATCAACCTGCCTTTGACTTGAATTGACAAATTGACTGCCTGACCGCCGCTCGTTTGTCATTATCGGGAACCAATTCTCAGCCAAAAGTAGACGAAGGGTTTTTTTGACAAAGATAAGCGTCTCAAAAGCTCTAGCCAGATAAATAGAAAAAATAAATAAACTACCTTAAATCAGCCATAAACACGCACTGAAAGTGTAAATAAGTGTGCGAGGCGGCAGCGAGTTTCGTTTTGACTAAATGCAAACATTTGCTTTATTCACGAAAAAGCTTACTCATATTTGCTTGCTTTGTCCGCGTTCTTATTTCGCTTTATACCCTTTTTAGCTTGCCTGTGTGCTTTGCTTTGTTTGGAATTGCATAAATTAATTACATCGCCAGTGCTCACTAATCGAGCTCGTGACATTTTGCACAGCAATTGATATTCTAGTTATTATCTCCCATGTCATTGACTGCTCGATTAAAATTGCTTGCGAGTGAATGGAAGATAATTTAGGCTGCGAATTCGAAAATTTATTCGAAATATATTGATTTCATGTTATTTAATAACTATAAATAAATTAATATTTTTAATAAAAATAAGCTTTTGAAAATTGTTCAACTTAAAAAGGATTGGAATTATGTATGTATGTATGTACGCTTACACAGAGAGAATAACCATGTACTCACTTTAAGTGCTCTATAAAAACTCATTTTTAGTATATGTATATTTTTTGAACATTTTGTACTGGATATACTCATTTTCCAGTATTTATTTTTCGAAAATGTACTGAAAATATTCATTTATATGAACATTAAAATTTTTTACTGAAAGTGAGTAATTTCAATACAACATTTTTAAAAATAATATCCTAAATTTAAGTTTTTAATTTAAAATTTGGAATTAAAAAAATATTTATACTGGAATTGGGATTTTAAAACCTGTGCGAGACAACAATAGTAAAATTGCTAAAAATATAAGTTTTTTCGGAAATTTGTACACAATATCAGTACATCCTCAATTTGGGAATACAAATACTCAATTTGATAACTTCATTCTCCTTGATTAATTATCTTTGTGAATGTGTTACAGGTATCTCAATTGTTAGAATTTGATACAACAAAAAGTTATTCACTTACGAGCTTCCCAAAATGTAAATACTTTTTTGTTGGTTTCTATAAATACAGAAAGATGCTTAAAGCGTATATTACTAAAAAGAGTTTTGAAAAAGGGAAATACGACATTTCTCTCTCAAGATGACGAGTTTTCTTCTAGCTCATATCTATATTAGAAATATATTAGAGATAAAACCAATAATTATATTATATAATACAAACACTATCCACTTAGTAATACAATATTCTGACCTAGTTTAGGTCTCCCATCGAGGTTCCTTACTGGGATTGGACCTTCTACAGATAAACCAGGAAAGTGCATGGAATTCCTATTTGCACAAATGTACAATGGTGTTGCTATCTTTTCATTTTTTCCCAGCCAGAATGTCTGTCTGTCACAATGTCTCCTCTGCGGACTTCTCTTTTAGTGCTTTTGTTTTAGTGACAACGATGACATCACATAGTTTCTACACCCACAGTGTGAAAAAAGAGCAACAAATACAAGTGCAAACACAAAGACACAAAGCAAGAAAGGAATCGAAGTAAACAAACAAATGTAAAAGAAGACAAATAAAAATACACGTTTACATATGTACATTCCTGTGTCTGGGTGTCACTTACACATAAGTAAATAATAATGGAAGCAACTAAGGGATACGAATATTAGTTACCCATTACATTGTTTGTTAACCAATTTTTAAACGAATATATTTTACGTTAGTGACAAAAAGAACAACTTTGGAGACGAGTATTAGATATGGTTACCTGTTAACAAATTTTACAATCAACATATTTGTCTTCCTCCCAAAAGCAACTAAAATGGATACGACTATCAGATACCCAATACTTTTTTGTTATTCAATTTTTAAATTAATATATTTATCTTCCACACAAAAGAAACAACTTTAAATACGACTATCCGATACCTACTACTCTCTTAACAAATTTTAAAATCAATATATTTATCTTCCAGATAAAAGCAACAGCTTTTGATACGACTATTATATACCCATTATCCTGATAACCTATTTTACAATCAACATATTTATCTTCCAGCCGGAACCATCAACTTTGGAGACGACTATCAGATACCCATTTCTCTGTTAATCAATTTTAAAATCAAAATATTTATTTATATGCCAAAAGCAACTTTTTTAGAGACGACTATCAGATACCCATTATTCTGGAAATTTTTTTAGCAATATGTAACTTAAATCGAATTCAATATACCCCTTAGCTTTATAAGTATCACGTATAAAAACAAAAAACGCGCAATCGTTTAAACAAATTCAAAGCTACTCCGACGAGACGAATGACGAGCACAAAGCAGAGCCCACGATTATCGTCCAAGGCAAAGTTAAAACGGAGCAGAAAAGAGCAAAGCAAAAGCAATGCCGGTCAAAAGAAACGGCGAACAAATAATAAAATAATAATAAAACATGTGGGGAGCACGGAGCAAACTGGAAAGCAAAAGCAATAAAAACAACGAAAAACGAACCGAACCGTATCTTATCAGCAATTTCTGTTATCGCTGACGTGAAAATAACAAATAACAAAATCAAAGGAAACTCAAAAGCAATAACACACAAAGCAATTTCGGTGCGGCAGACAAATTAACAGCCAGGGATTGAAAACAAATTAAAAACTTTTCAAAACAAAGTAATTTGCGATTTTACGAATTCAGCTTTTCAGTTCTTAGCAGCAACAAAGTATTTGTTAATTACAGTTTTAAGAATAAGTTCGTGAATTAAGAAATCGATAATTCTAATAAAAAGGTTTTCTAACAAATATCTTTTAACTTTTCTTAAACAAATTAGATCCATAAAGCAGAGAATTCTTAAGTACACAGAGAAAATTCTGACGTTCTTATTTTAGTTGAAAATGTTCTTAAAAGTAGTTAATGTTGGTTTCATGTACTCGAATTAAGTTAAATGGGCGGTATTTAAATTGTTTATCTTAATAAGTAAATAACTAGTCAAATCAGTCGTCTAAATTTATCAAAAAGATATTATAAAAATTAATTAAATTTTTCTCTTCTCATCGTAGTGTTCTTATATTGATTTCAAAACGTTCATACGTTTCAAGAACAATTGTTCTCATGCTTACACGAAGGAATATGCTTTTAAGAACGAATATTCTCAATTCAAGAACAATGTGCTTACATTTTGCTGTCAGTCTAAATCAGAAAAAATAAAATTTTAAACATATGTCTTCCGATTTTTAAAATTATTCATTTTTAACTAGGAAAAATTATACCCTTATATATTTTAAAGACCTACAGCATTGTAACCCAAATTTTAGGACAAGCAACCTGTTGCGCGAATGCTTTTTTGGTCCCCCTCATTTTGTATTCCATTGCTTTATCTCTGTATCCCAATATTACGTATATTAACGAGCGATTGAGAACTTTGAATGGCAATAGTTTTTTTTCCTGAATCCGCCTGCATTTTCTTTGTGCCTAGCAACAGCAACTGATTCTTGTTGTTCAGGCAGTAAAGGCTAATAGTACGCATTTATCGGATGCAGCGCCTTCTCTGTTCACTTACCCATAGGTAAATAAACATTTCTGCGCATTTTAGCGACTTGGCAGCCACCAGAATCCCCGTTCTTGTTCACTTGAAATTAGCTGACAGATCTCTCGGATCCTTTTCGCACCCGCATTACAATGCGAAACAAATGTATTGCTTTAATTCAATCAATTCACAGGAAGCAAAGTGAGTGAAAACAACCAATCATGTGTCTCGAATTTGGCTTCCGTGTTCGAGTTTATATGTCGCCTATGATAAGATCGAAAGCACGGATTCCCAGTGGGATTGTAGAATGACAAATTGTCTATTGAACATTGTACTGTTGCTAAACAACCGGAAGATATATAGCTCCAGTTTCCCCGCAGCACCAAGTCTTACAAGGTATTGGAAAATCCAGTTGTTTTTATATAATAAGAGCCCATTACTAGTAAGACACTATTTATATCCTATTCAAAGTGAAGAGAATTTATATTTGTTATTTTTTATATGATCTAATATATTATAATGATTTTTTAAAAGAGGTTTTAGAAACTTTGGAGGTACTAGTAACACAAAACTGATACTGAAGTTTGTTAGCTTAAAAACTAATCGAAATTATGATCCGAAACTAAAAGAAGTATTCATATTATCATTATTAATCATTATTGGAATGTGAATTTGTGTCAGTGCATTGTATCTTTTATAATATCGAACTATTTTATTCTTAACTATGAAAATAAATCAAAATTATGCTCCGAAACTTAATGAAGTATTCATATTATCATTATAACCCATTACCTGTGCGTTGTATCCATTATAATATCGAACTATTATATCATATATCTATTATAATATGTTCTTATTTTCTTACTGGACTCTTGATTAACAGATCTTTAAAAAACTCACCTTGCTTCCAAGGATTGGCCGGCTCCAGGTAACCGGTGACCAGTTCGTTATCCGGAAACGAGACACGACGGGCGATGGACGAGGTGAGCGAGCTTTCTGAGGATTTCCTCTGCAGGAGACTCGGTGCCGTGGATAGGATGATGCCTCGCATGGGCAGACCTCCTCCACCTGCTCCTGCTGCTGAGCTCACGTAATCCGGACACATGGTGGAGCTGGGATTGGAGGCCAGCGAATCGGTGCGCCATACCGCCGTCTGCTTGGCATCGTGGTATATCTTGATCTTCTGACGTTGCTGCGTTCGCATCTGAACATTGAATGTGGACGATTCTGCTGCGGCGGCAGCAGCAGTCGTCGCAGCAGCCGCATCAGCTGTTTCTGCCAATTCGGTTCGCTCTGCCACAGCTGTTGTTGTTGTTGTTGTTAGCGGCGGCGGCGGTTGACCCTCAGCTGTTGCATTTGCTTCCTTTATGCCAGCTGATGTTTCCACTGCTGCCGCCGCAGATGTTGTTGCTGCAAAGTGCGTTGCAATTGTTGGCTCCGTTCCATTGCCTTCTGTTGTTGTTGTTGTTGCTGCTGCTGTAGCTGTTGTTGTTTTTGGCTCTGCATTGTCGCGATTATTGTGCAACATTGTTGCTAAGCGTTTTCAGTTGCTGCTGTCGTTTTCAAGTTTGCCGCGCGCTTCAAGTTTTCAGAATTTCTCGAGCTTTTTGTTTATTTTGTAGTTATGTTTTACATTTAAATCACTTTATTTACACTCCCACTCGATTTCGTTTATTTTTCGTTTTTTTATTTTTTTTATTTGTGCTTCGAACGTGCGCCTTCCGTTTACATTTTCGGGTGCTTTTTATTAATTATTTTTGTATTCTAACACTGCGAAATGAATAACAAATTTGAATCAAACAAAAATTCTAAGTGTTTTGTATTCCACTCGCCGACAGTTTAGAAGGCGATAAAGAAGTGTTTGAATTTGTCAAACGCATCGAATAATCAGCAGGGGCCAGTTTACAAAACACAAAAAATTTTCCGCTCAAAAATTTCCACCGCCACAAACACCGCACAGTGGAGCCAACAGCCGCAGTTGGACCAACAAATTCGAAATATTGATTTAACGCATTCGTTGTACTTTTAATTGGTTTACTTTATATTATTTTGTTCTTTGTATTTATTTTTCATATTTTTTTCCTTGTGTTCTTTAAACGCTAAACGAATTAACTCCTTATTTTTTTTATTAATTAATAGATTGAAATTTGTTTTGCATTTTTTAAGTTTTTTTTCTTGAATTTTTTGCAGTTTTAAAAATATTACATTTTTGACTGTTGAAATGTTGTTGATGAATGATGGAAGAAATGTTAATAAATTGTAGTTTAATGGATTACTTCATATTATTTTATTTTTTGTACTTTTTTTTATATTTATACTGTATGTTTCTTAAGAAAAATGCACGATAAAACGAATTGTCGCCTGTGTTTTTATTATTTAATAGTTTGTAAAACACATTTTTTCACATTTTTTTAGGTTTTTTTTTTTATTAATTGACGATGGTAGTTTCCGAATTAATATTTAATTTCTAACAGCTGTAAATACCTCCCTTTCCACCCACTGTGCAATGTTAAGTTTGAAAACAAAAGGAAAACGAATATTAAAAAAAAGACAGAGAGAGCACACACAAAAAACGCTCTCTGGGCGAAGCAAGAGAGAAAACGAGAATGGCATAAAAAATTATTTAATTAAATTAAAAAAATTAAATTAAAATAATTATATCTGATAACAAAATTATTTTAATCTAGGTAGCGTAGATTCGCAGTTTGTTTGCCATTGTTGTTTGTTATCGTTTTTCCCCTCTGCACTTTTCGCATTTTTGTTTACCTCACCAGGTTGCCTTTCTCTCACGCGCCTATGTCCGTGTGTGTGTGTGTGTTTGCGCCTATGTGTGCGAGTGTGGGGGAATAACACGCGCCCTGTTGCATGCAAAACTCAAATTAAAAGGCAAATTGCAATTGGTAATTACACAGGCAGTCGAAAGGGACAAACAATTGCACGCTGCTCTCACTTTTCCTCGAATTTTGTTTTAGAATAAATACACAAATTACGTCACGCATGTCGGTGTGCGTTAGAGGGACGAATACATAGTTGCTCTTGTTGTTTTCGAAGTTTTCCACCGATTTCCGCGTTACACAGTTTGTATCTGTTGTTTTCACATAATTAAATGTGGATTTAAAGCACTCCGAGTTTGGCGCATTTTCATTTTCACGCACACAAATCTCTTCTTTTTGTTTGGTTTTGTTATACAACTTGGGGCGAAGGATTTTCGATTGGGCTTCCAGTTAAGAGATGTGGCTATTTATCGGGCATTTAACCGAACCGTGCTCCATTCAGTTTAGCATTCAGCTATCGACGTTTAGGCATCCGCGACCCAACAACAACCGATCACAAAGACGTTGAAAATGCGAAAGATAGAAATATGCGCATTTTCATGCTGGCCAAGGGGCGGCGTTGCCAGACTGCCCGAAAGCGAATTGGTGATAAAGGACTGTTTATGCTGAGATTAAATTCTTGAATACATGTACATGAGTAAATGACAAACAATAACTAAAGTTAAATATTCTTGACTCTCCTTTACGTAATCTATATTTACTTAATTGATTAATTACTTGACTCATTAATTCAAATGTTATGGAAAATTAATGGTAGGTATACTTGAATAACAGGTTTTAAAAAAACATGTATTGGCAAATTTTATAAAATGGAATTTTAATACACATGTACATTTAGTCTTTGTAATACCACCTCGCCAACAGAACAATGGCGACGTGTAAACCACTCTCAGCTCTCCCAACAGTCTGGCAACCCATCCACGTGTGCTCTTTTCACGCACCCTCTCGCTCACTCTCCCTTAAGTCGCACGAAACATACAACATCAAAACAATAAGTTTGTGTACACATGCTCGTCTATATGCACTTCACGTTGCCTATTAATTGATGCTCGCACTAGTTGTTTGTTTTAATTGCACATTTCGCACACGATTATCGGGCAAATCACGCCAAACCCGCCGTTGCTCTCTTTATCGCTCTCTGTACGCCAGCGATATGATGTCAGAGGAAACCTTTTTCGTACACCTCGCAAAGGGAACAATAAATTGGAATCCAATACGCCAGCTTTTGGCTGGTATTTCGTTTTGGCCAATTTGCCGTTTTCAGGATGGCGACCCCAACTTTTGCGCGTTACAATTTCGGCTACAGTGGCGAAGGAAAAAAAAACAAACTTCAGTTTTCAAGGTCACTTGGGCTGAAGTTTTCCATACACACACGCACCTTTTTTCGCCGTTTGCTCGCCCACCGCAGAGCTTAGGTTTTCACGGAAGCGAGCACTATATATAATCGTAAACGCTTATTTCGCACTCAATTTTATTTATTGTAGGTATTTAAAAAATTTCGTCCAGGAGCCGCGAAAACTCCGTGCGCGACAACCTCATCATTTGTCTTCTTCTTCGAGTTCAGGAACCTATTGAAGAACCAGTTCCCCAACCTATTGATACACCGCAACGCCATTTTGAGCAGATAATGGTATGTTCGCACTGAGCTAAAAGGCGGGGCAAGTACAGTGAAACCATTTTTGGGGAAATTTAGATTTGACTTCACTTAAGTGACTTTTTAAAGCCCAGTACTATGGAAAAGAGACCCAAGTTAAGTTACATTTTCGCATTAAAAATGTATAAATATTAAAAAAATGTCAGGGTTCTCCCTAAACTGTTAAATAGCTGTATTGTTGAAAATTCAACAGAAAATTTCAGCAATTAAGGGAGCGACCCTATATGAATCTTGCTGAATTTTTAAACAGCTGTTATTTGTTGAAAATTTTCACGGATCTTAAAATATGTAAAGTTATTACAGACATAAAAAGACTTTCTAAAATTGGTATCGGGGAATAAGTAACTACAAATATACATTCTAATTTTATTTAAAAGTAAATAATTCGTACTGGTGGTACTAAAATGCTACAGACTTTTATTAAAAAAGGTGACAGCTCTGGTTTTCAGCAATTCAAAAAACAACAGCCTCGAGGTTGTTAAATATCTAAAATTCCTGAAGGTGGATTTTTTATGGAACAGCTGATCGAAATTCAATAATTCAGGCATTCAACTTTAGGGAGTACCCTGTATGGCAAAGTGAACTTTCTAATTCCGTAGATGTCTTAATAATATTGCGAGCTGAAGTATTTAGATTTTTTAATTTCGTAAACAGACTTTGAAACACTTGTATTTTTTAACAATCCCTAACTGATCAAATAATTAATAAGCATATAAACCTTTTTTTTTTAATTCTGACCCTAAAAATATTTAGTGATGCAAAAATACCGACTAGTGGAGACATCCCAAAATTGATTTTCAGTATTTTTCCCTGGCCCACATAGCATACGTTGGCGCACCCGGTACGGTCATACTGATGAAAAGCCAACTCAGCTGAAAGTGAACCCATTTTTATACACAAAAAACTAGTAGCTGCAGCGAAATACGTTAATTTCCCCTGTCCACTGAGCCCCAAAGACAATGCAAAATGCGGCTGGCCAACGAGAAAGCGAAAATGCAGCCCCAGCTGAGTGACTTGGCCCTGTTCGTGGGCCTGGCGATCTGCTGTCTTCCAACTTTGACGTGGGCCGCGACGACTCTCTCCGACAAGCGACTGTGCGCCGACCCGAAATGTGAACGTAAGTTGTAATCTTGGGCCAGACAAGACAACCTTGGACCCCAGATATGTCGATCCATGTCTCTTGGAGTTGCATAATTAATGTCGAAACCGGTTGGTTGTTTTGTCCCGCAGAAATCATCTCAACGGGCATTGCCAAAATCAGCTATGCCACCGGCGGCGAGGGGCTGATATCCTTCAAGATCAACTCCCCCATACGCGTCCTGTCCAAGAGCGCCGGCTCCAACAAGCAGCTGTGGGGCGTCGACATCAACGGACGGCGTGGCTATGCCAACAAGGACTTTATCATGGAGAAGAAGGTCCTCATACGGGACAAGGACCTGTTGTTCGAGGTGCCAGTGGTGGGGCCGGGCAGTCCACCAGTCCAGTCCGTGGAGCAGCCCGTGCAGCCAGTTCTCAACGCCTCCGAGTCGGCCGATGACCCGGCCACGACAACAACGTCACCACTCGAGGTGGCAGTGGATTCCATAGTGGTGGAGCAGGACAAGCAGCAGGATCAGCAGGTTCCTGATCCTACGGCAGCCTCCACAGCCAAGGTGCAGCTGGTGGAGGGCACTGCGCTGCCCCTGGAGGCCATTCCCGCTGTCACCGAAAGCGCCACTGTTACCGAGGAGACAGAAGAGCCCCAGGAAGCAACGAAATCTGAAACCGCCTCGGCAGCTGTTGACACGAAAGAGCCACAGGCGTCCCCTTCTGAGCCAAGTAAGCCGCAGGATGTGTCAACAGAAGAGCTAACTGCCACCGAAGCTCAGAAGCCAACTCCACTGCCGCAGGCCATCAACGCTGAACTTGAAGACGAAGAGGATTTCGACTACGGGGATGACGAGGCAGACGAAAACGACATCGACGACGATGACGAATTTAAACAAGGTAGCGTAGATAACGAATCGATCACAGAAAAAACAAACGATAAGAAATCAATTAACGAATCGATTGAACCGAACCCGCTGTCGGTTGAGCAAGTGAATGCAACTGATAAATTGGAGGATGAAAAGGAGGTGCCTAAGACGGTAGAAGGTGAGGAAGAGGCCACCACAGAAAATCCTACGGAACTTAAAGAAGCACCCAAGGTGGAACAGGATGCAGTCGTGGAATCAAAGCCTCTGGATCCTCTGCCAGCCGAAGAAGTCACTGTAAAGGTTGCTGAAGAACCGCAACTGATTGTTAAAGATGATGCTGAAAAAGTCCAAGCTGAGCCTGAAAAACAAACCACTGCTGACCCTACTGTCCCTCAATCCGAAGAGGAAACCAAAGCGCCTACTGATTCAGTTCCTGCCACTGAAGAGGCTCCACAGAGAGCCGCACCTATTGGCCTGCCGCCTCTTTTCGAAAAGAAAAACTTTGAGAATCCCAATGATTACTACAAGCAGTTGCAGGAGCAGCAGCAAAAACAGAAACTAATTGAAGAAGAGGAGCAGCAAAAGAGATTACAGGAGGAGGAGGAGCAGCAAAAGAGGTTGCAAGAGGAGGCAGAGCAGGAGAAGATGTTACAAGAGGAAGCAGAGCAGGAGAAGAGATTACAAGAGGAGGCAGAGCAGGAGAAGCTGCAGGAGGAAGCTGAGCAGGCGAAGAAGTTGCAGAAGGAAGCCGAGCAGCAAAAGAGGTTGCAGGATGAAGCTGAGCAGCAGAAGAGACTACAAGAACTAGAAGAAGAGCAACTGCGGCTCCAGGAAGCCTATCTGCAGCAGCAAAATGAATCTGTGGACGCACAGTCCAACGAAGTGATCTATAACAACAAGGAGCACCAGACAGAGCAGCAACATCATCATCATCCCACAGAAAGTGCCTATAATTACCCATCAAGTGCAGAGCAAACAACTCCTACCCCTGACACTGACTCCCCGTACGGCGCAGTCCACGAGGAGACCACTCAAGCATCGCCAGCTGACTTGGAGCGCGCGGGAGTTGGTTTCGTGGAGCCAGTAGCTCTGCCCGCGACATCTAGTCCCGTGCCAGAGGTTCCCCTTAAAGAGGGCGGTGGTCTCTTTGCTACGATTGTGGACACCGTGAACAATTTTATCGGAAAGGAGCCACCGAGTGCTCCATCAGACAGCAGCGATGAACTGCAAAGAATTCTCTATCCTGGAAAGGCTGAGGTGGCAGCATACCAAAAGAAACCAGAAGGTGAGTCAGTCTTAATATCCACATTAATCCAAGTGGGTAAATAATAATGTTTCAGTAAAGCAATTTGAGAAACAGCTGAGCAAAGTCAGTACTTATCTCATTTTATTTAAGATAAATTTAAATTAAGACTTTAAATTTAATTTAAGACTTTGTTTCCTAATCTTATTTTCCTTTTTAATTTTACAGACTCTGTTCCTGCCGATGTGGATGGTTACTGTGCTCGGTTCCAAGCCCGGGATGAGCACTGCCACAGCTCCATCTCCCTTGATAACTTTGCGGAAGTAATGGCCGGCAAACTGGTGGATCACAGTCAACTTTTGCTCTGTGTGATTATTGCGGCAGCTTCCTCCTTGTTCTTTATGCTCGCCTACTACTGCTTCTGTAACAGCAGCCAAGAGGGAGCACTCCTCTCGAAACTGAACCACTTGGAGCGCAGTCTGTTGGCATCCCACAAGGAGAACCTCATCATCAAGCACGAACTGACGACTACACGAACCAAGTTGGCCAGCATTGAGGACAACTCGTTTGGCTCTAACGACATGGTGGCTGATCTCAAGAAGCAGCTGGAATCGGAACTCTACGAGAAGGCCAAGCTGCAGGAGCAGGTTGGCTCGCTAGAAAGGGTAGGCTTAGACCATAAATAGTTGTAAAGCGGTTATTAATGAGTATTTTTGTGACAAGGATCTGGATAATGCAGCTGAGGCTGGCCTGGAGCTGAATAAGATGCTGTCGGAGGTGCTGAGCAGCCAGAATGGAGATGAGGCCTTCATGAGCACCGTTGATGAGCTGCAGCGGCAGCTTAACGACCAAGAAAGTGAGTATGCGCCGCTGTCTATACTTTGTTATCTATGAAATCTTAGATCATGGGTTCATTTATTGCTTTATACTATATCAACTATCATTAAACATTTACATTCGTTCTCCTTTGCAGAGATAATCATTGAGATCAATTCGAGTCTGGCAGAGAAGAGTCGCGAGAACAGCGAACTGCAGTATTCCTTTACGGAAGCCACAGCGCGCCTAACCAGCGAACTGAAGGCCCTGCAAGAGGACAACTACGAGTTGGATATGGAAAAGTCGAAGCTGCAATCGCGTCTCGAAGAAATCCAGGCCGAGACGGAATTAGAGTTGGCCAAGGCACTCGAGGCTCGCAATTACGAAATGCAGAAGCTGCAGAACCAAATTCTCGATCTGACCGCCAAGTGGGAGCGGGAGCACGGCGATCTGCAGACCAGTCTAGCCAAGATTGAAGCGCTCGAGGATTGCCTAAAGGCAGTGAAGAAGGATGCCAACCTCAATGTCCAGGAGCTGATCACCTCAGCGAAGACGCGCGGGGAACTAAATGCAGCCCATAAGAAGTTCGTCGAGCTGCAGGCAAAGGTGGAGCAAGAAGTGGCCCACAAGCAGCGGCTGGAGAGCCAGCTGCAGCAGTCGAGTACAGATGTAGAGCAGCTGAAGCAGGACTTCAACCAATCAGAGCGCGACAAGCTGGAGGCCCAGACGCGACTTGAAGTTCTATCGGGCTACTTCCGTGAGAAGGAGAACGAACTGAAGAAGTGGGTTATCAAAGTAAACATTTTGTTACAAATTTCATTGATTTTTAATTAACTTTACAGAGAACTGAGTCTGCAGGAGACCAAGTGGCTGCAGCATCAGGGAGAGAATGCCAGCACAGTGGAAACACAGACGCTGATGAAGAACGAAATCCAAACTCTCAAGTACAAAAAACCATTTACTACAGAATATAGTATGATTATAAAAACATTTCCCTTGCAGATCTCAGAATGACGAACTGCGTGCCGAGATCGAGGCCCAGATAGCCTCGCACAAGGCGCAGATGGGCACGCTGGAGAATCGCGCTCATGAGTCCTGGCTGGCGGCGCGCCAGTCGGAGCGCCGATGCGAGGAGGCGCTGGCCGAGGCCGCCGGCCTGAGGCGCAAGCTGACCACCATGGCCAGCGGAGGAGGCGTAGCCGGAGAGGCAGGCGTCATGGAGGCGGCCATCGCCGCCAACGGAGGAGCGCCTGTGCTGGGGGCGGAATTAAAGACGGCTCCGTCGCCGCTTCCGCTGCCGGGTTCGCCACTGCTGAACATGCCAAATCCACTGCCATTCCTGGCGGCACCCTTCTCACCCTTCATGGGTCTACCGCCGCCATTCCTGCCGCCCTCGGGAGCGGGAGGGGCACGTCCTCCGCCCCTGGGACGCATGCGTTCGCCGCCGCCATCGAGCCGCGGCGATCGGGATCGGGACCGGTACTCGGACTACAGCGATTACGATGACTACGACGACGATGAGGAGGACGAGCGGGGCATGGATCGCCGCCGCAGGCACAGCGGAAGCTGGGGCCGCCGCCATCGCGACTCCTACAACCACTCGCCGCGCACATATCGTTCGCTGTCGCCGTCGGACAGTCGCTACAACTACAACGATACGGAGACGGACTTCAGTCCACCGCCGAGTCCGCCGCCAGTGTCGTCGGGACGCAGTGCGAACTCGCGACCCTACAGCGAGGTATGAGTGCGGGGGGTGCGCTCCCGTGTAACCAAGTCCTACCAAGTATATTAGACTCAAACACTAGTTCAAATATATTTATTAATCATGATTAATCGAAAGGTCGAGTCGGTGGCGGGTCGGTTCGGCCTCTCAAATCGATTCCTCGAACAGGGATCTCAGGAGAATCCATCAACATCAACGACTAAGTAAACTCCTGACTGAATGGTGAATGATATCCAAGAAAATTCAAAGAAATTAAACACAATGACAAAAACCCAAGACCAAAACTGTTTTTATCTTCGAGTTGGGTTAGGAATAAGTTACAGATTTATAGAAAACTAACTTTATTTGGATTATTATTAAGGCACAATTTCAAATTAGTTTGTATTAGAATTAAACCCTGCAAAGTTACACTATGTTAAACATCTAATTAAATTATTTATTAGCCTCTTTTTTAGGGTAATATTCTTTAACAGATGTCATTATGTACATTATATATTTAACAAGCATTGTAATAATTTTTGTTTAGCATTGGATTATAAATTTTAAAGACGTCACGTTTCTTGGAGTAAAAATTCCAGCTCTATACACTCGCCAGGTAATTGAGAATAGCTGCTGTTCGTCGGTTTATAGGAAACTATAACTTTCGGATGTCTAAAATGCTGGGCAATCTGGTGAGTAGAATTAGGTTTAAAATACAAATTAGTTAAAAAACTAGTAATAATACTTACCAAATCCTCCTTATCAGTTTTATAAAAATGCATGGTCAACGCCTCCTTTCGCTGATTCAGAGCTCTGCTCATGGTTGACTTGCTGAAGGCGAAGAACTCGTCGTACAGAACCTGATTGGATATGCTAAAGACCCTGAGTCGTGGACAGGCTAGCACCACATCCCATATCCCATCGGCATTGGGCCAAATTCGCGAGTTCTCCAGATGCAGTTGCTCCAGCTGGGGAAAGCAGTTGACAATCGAGCGAAAGTCAATGGCAGCACAGCCCTCATCATCGACGAGCGTTAGGCAGTGAAGGTTTCGGAACTTGGCCAGCACCTCGGTTCGCATCATGAAGATATTATCGCTGAAGGCGGCCGTCACCAGATCCTGACCCCTCAGACGTCCAATCTCCGCCAGCGTATCGTCCAACTGCTCGTAATTGTGCAGCCGGAGCTTGCGCATCCTGGGCAGACGCATTAGTTTGCTGGTGTTTTCGGAGCTTAGGTGGACAATGTCCAGCTCCAGCTCCTCCAGTTCCTGCAGCGAACTGATGGCCTGCACATAGGCATCTTCCTCGGCTCTCGGCCATTGGACGCTCAGGCTTTGTAGTCGTAGATTCTGGCAGATTTCCTCAATGTACTGAGTAGACAAGTACCAGCATAGCTGAAGATCAAGGCGACGCAGCTGCCGCCACTGACTGATGTGCTGTCCACTGGTCGTTCCACACAGTCCAATGCCCTCCAGCTGCGGAAAGCAGCTCACCAGGATGGCAATGTCGGCATCATCGTAGATCTCCTCATCCCCCAAGTAGGTCAGATCCCGCACATTGGGAAAGGTGTGGCCCATCCAGCCCGCCAGATCATCCATCTTCAGGTACTCCAGCGTGAGTTGCGATACTGAGAGGCGGATGGCCTGCAGGAATTCCTGGAGGACGACGTCGGAACTGTCCTTCAATGTTTCCCGGCTTACGGTGTGTTCGGTCTTGTGCTGCCAGCTGTACAACAGCACCGATCTCAGGCGGGACAATGGCTCCGAACTCTTCCATAGCTGCAGTTGCTCCTCCAGATTCAGGTACTCTACAATTTTACTATGCAACTATTGTGAGAAGGTCTTTACTAGATTGCATTCGGTGTTACTTACAGGAGGCAGTCGTCATTGAGATTATCAATGGAAGCCATTCTTACAGGATGGTATTAAGTATTAACCGGACCGGCAGTGAATAAGTAAAATTTGTTGCTTCATATGATGAAAACATATGTGCTATCAAAAAGCTCGTGAGTTGTTGTCAAATCCAAAATATTCCCCACATTTGGGGTATTCATGGGATCCCACGAAAGCTTTGCTTACAAAGGTCATACTAAAAAACGGGAAATATTACCTTTGAAAGTAGGTACCTGAAATCAGTAACCCTAGTATCACAAGTATATTAGATCTATTGGTAATAGATATATATATAATTGGTCATACCAATTTAAATATTCCTAAAATTATATTAAAACCATTGTTGGTACTTGTTATCATTATATAATAACATATTTTATAATAAAATATTATTAAAGAACTAAAGCCTATCCAAAAACAAATTTTATGGTTAAAATTAACCCATTCGCATAGTTACGTAACCATATAAAATAGTTTACTACTGTTGAAATTAGTCACGTGTATTTTGTTATTGCTTTGGTTACTATTTAATAGTAAAACTACTACAAAATAGTCAGTTGTGTGTATTTTGTTGTTGTGTGAGTAACTATTTAATTGGTACAATTAACAATTTTGTGGTTGGGTACTGTTTGACTATTATATTGGTTAATTTTACCAATCGATTTTTTTGTGTGTAGTATTTTCGGCTCAAAAAAAATGGATTCAGAGGGCCAAAATATATAAAACAGATAGATAACTATTGTACAATTTATTAACAAAACTAATTACCATTTTAATAATAAGTATGTACAGAAATATTAACAAAAAAAAACAAAATTTTCACCTGAAAATGTCTGATATCACATTTTCTGACAAATTGCAGTTGTTGCTTAACCAGTTTCGAACCTCTAGAACAAGTTATATAGGCTCAGAAATAATCCACCTTAAATTTGATACTCTACAAGTCAATATGTTTGGTATTGCGACTACCTATATTGTTTTCCCAGATAAGATTAAGGTATCTACGCTGTTGACATTGATAAAACCGTGCCGGTAAATTTCAATCGATTTCCAGTTTTCGAAAGGATCCCACAGCCCCAAAGGAGGATCGATGGTTCTTCCGTACATTATCCCCGAACTCTCGCAACTTGTTATCGACGCCAAAGGTTTGGGATTCCTGAAAATAGGGTCCATAACTGGATAGCTTGGCTTCCATGGCGTGGCTTATATCCTGCATGCTGCCCCCGGTTCCTCCATATTCCTTGGGCAAGTACTCGCGTCGCACTATATCGAATATAGCTGACGGATCGGAGCTCACTGAGATCTAAACGATATCATTTTCTAGAGTTCAAATTTTAACTAATGATTTGTAGTACTCACCCGACTCTTGATTTTAGCAGGAAAGAAAGATCGCAAGGAATTGAAACCAGTTTCAAAGGCCGCAGGAACATTTATGAAGTGTATGCCCTTCTGGCGCGTCGGCATCGCCTCATCTGCATAAGTGGAGAACTTGCTCAGCAACTGCGGCTGGAGAGCAAAGAGGTGGGAACCCGTAACTCCGGTCATATCCATTATCTCCACATAACCGCTTACGGTGGCATTATCATCTTCGAACATCATGATCTCCCCAAACATGGAACCCACGCGTATTATGTCCTGGAACTTGTACTTGCTGGTGTCATAGGAACCAGCTCTAATAATGCTCACCCGAGGACCCGTATCATCCGCATCCATGGGAATTTGAAGGAGAACTCTTTGAAGAGTGTGGATATTAGTAGTTTTAAAACCAAGTTCTGTAACCTTTCTTACCCCATCCTTATGATATCTAGGACCTGTGGATCGGTGGCCAGGCGTCGCTCATTGAAGACCTCAGGTATGGTTGCCTGTAACGTATAGAACCGATCGAATTTCTCTTTGGCCCGTTCCAAACTGAACTTGGTTCCGCGCAGAAAGGCCAAGAGGAACTGGTCATCGGTGCAGGCCCTTAGATGAGGTTGCTTCAAGACCCATTCCCGTAACGCCTCGATATCCTGGGACACCCGCTGGGGCACCTCGTTCAACTCCCCAATGCATATGGCCTGCAGGGCGGGCTTAAGGGGACGCACCAAAGTCATTATCTCAAGATTGATTTTCCAATAATAATCCCTAATTGAAGGTCTGAAATGGTAAAAATCGTTATTACAACGCCGTCACCCCTCTTTATATATGTTAGTACTAAGATAGTATCTTAGTATTATAAAGATACTTACTTCCCCTCTGCGGTTTTAACTATTCGAAGTAACTCCTCCCGTTGAAAAATCGGATTGCGTGCATATGTTTACCGTTTGAAAATAGCTCGTCGACTGCCAAAATGATATACGAGTACGAGTAACATGTGGATTCAACGTACTTTTGCCTGATCATAAGCCGATTTAACAAGGCACGAAGACATTTGTGGACAGGGTGGTTGTGGGTGTTGGGTGGCTTCGGTGGGTGGTACCAGTGCCAGTACCAGGCTGGCGCTTGCAGTCTTCCAGTCGGTTCACTTCGTTATGGGTCGCATTGCGATTGATTGTCTTAATTGGCTTTGGATTTACTTTTTTGAGTGCATGCGGCTGCGGTTTTTGCTGGCCCAGATATGAGCTGTTAAATCCCATTGATAAAGAAGGTTAATCGAGTGCAATTACTTAACGGAAAGCAGATTGATAAGGTGCGGTGCTCGCTGGAAGCGAACTCGCAAACTTGAAAGTCAATATATACGAGAAAATTAATACAGAAAAGTAATTATGTGTTTTTAATTATTTTTTGAACTTTACTTTTATATTCTTACAAATCTGTAAAGTTTGTAGGAAAAGTACTTCCGAAATGTAAAAGATCTTTGAAAATGTCATTACTTGTACTGGTTTAACTAGCTAGATAACTCTTTTTAGGCCACCTGATAAGGTTAAGCTCCATTTATTTATTTTTCACTATTTAAAAAAACTATAAAAAAGAATTTCCTGGAGTATTCCTAGTCAAAAATGTTACTTTTACAGAATATTTCTCTGAAGCACAAAAATATGATTCATTTTATTTTGTAATATAATAAATTTATGTTGATTAATGTTTCGTTTTTCAATTAAAATCAAATAATTTTTCTTCCCAAATAAAATCCTAGTCATCCAACATATTAAAAATTAACGATCTACCGCCCAAGGGAAAGCATGATTAATTTTAATTTTGAAATAAAATTTGTTTTGTTAATAATGAAAACCAAATCATCTTTAATTTTTGCTTCCCATATTAATAATATTTTGAAAATAACGATCTCCCGCCCAAATGGAATACCGTCACTTTGCGTTTGGTATGTTTTAGTACGTTGAACGGTCACACCGTCAGATGGCAACACACATCACATTTTGCCGCTTTATTGTTTATTTTTTGCATCCTTTTTATTGTTATTAAAACAATGAATTTACTACCCAAAACACGCGAGGAATTCGCGCAGACGGATTACTGGAACGAGTTCTTCAAGAAGCGGGGTGAAAAGGCCTTCGAGTGGTATGTATTTGGGCAATAAAACGCAGGAGACTTCTGCGGGAAAACTCAAGCAACATGTGTTTTTTGCTCAACTAATATTTATTTTATTTCCCAGGTATGGCGAATATCTGGAGTTGTGCGATCAGATCCATAAATATATCAAGCCGGTTGACAAGATCTTGATGCTGGGATGTGGTAACTCCAAACTGAGCATGGATATGTACGACACGGGTTTTCGGTAAGGAATTCTTATTGAAATATGTATAAAAACACATATTTTTTACCTTAAATATTTATTAATATTATTATAAGGACAATGTTACCAATATATAGTCATTATTTCCTTATCAAAACACTGTAGATATCCCATCTTTATAATCTGTTTATAGTTATAACATTCGTACATATTTATTGTTTTAAAAATATGTAATATAGGAATATTTTTAAGGCCAGAAATAACAAATCTATAAAAAACAACCACTAATATTTAATTTTTCCCCCAGGGAAATAACAAACATTGATATCTCACCCATTGCTGTGAAGAAAATGTTGGAACTGAATGCAAAAACCCGTCCTGACATGAAATTCCTGCAAATGGATGCCACAGCCATGACTTTCCCAGATGATAGCTTCTCAGTGGCTTTGGACAAGGGAACTCTGGATGCCTTGTTTGCAGATGATGCCCCCGAAACTAGACTGATAGTGGAGAACTATTTCAAGGAGATACTGAGGACCATGCGGTGGGAAATGTACCTTATCTAGATTCGATTGTTTTCTACTTTTCTCTTATTTTTATAATAGCAATGGAGGTCGTTATGTGGGCATCTCCCTGCTTCAAGAGCACATCCTTAACTTCCTGCTGGAGTTCCTGCCCAAGCACAATTGTATGCTGAGAATTGTTCACTGTTTGGGAGTTGAACAGGCCAACAAGGAGAAAAATGCCGATGATGCCTTGACATTGCCAGTTTTCGTAGTCGTAGCCACCAAGTTCAAGAGTCTTCCAATGCCTGTAAGTAGCTTCTTTCCGGCTCACCAAATTCTTTCTTGTATTCCTTATATTCTAATTGTGTTCACTTTCAGATTCTGGAGTTTGGTTTTGGCAACGACAAGATGCAGAGATTCACCACAGTCTCCGAACTAAATAACGCAGTATCCTCTGTGCAAAAGGCCGCTTTGGTTTGCAACGGTTTAGCCAGATCCAACATAGCTGGTCACAATGAGGTGATAATGGATCTGCATCGACCCTCGGAGCAGAATCCTCGTTATACTATTCACATATTGGACAAGCCGCCAGCTCGAGGTCTGGGCAAGTATGCGGCCTTTATTGTTCCTCAGGGCAGAGAGGTGGAGTGGCTTTTTGCCACGCCTGTGGGGCGGAAAAAGCTGCAGGACTCCGCCAACTTCCAGCGACTGGCTGTGGTTACCCTTCATCGGGATCAAGTCTATAGTACCTTGGACGAAGTTAAACTGGAGTTGGCCGACAGCATAAAAAACCTTTCGCCGGCTGGTCTCAACGAACAAATCCCGTATCTATCTCTTGGATCCGATGTGGGCAAGAGGGAGACTCTTATTTGTGGGTTCTCAAAGATATCAGGAGACTTCCGAATTGAGGAAGTGGAGGCCAATGGCAAAACCCTGCGACGCCTCATATTCCTGAGCAATCAGTTTGTGGTGCAGTCGGAAGCCTTAGTCAAAACAAGTAAATATATTTCAATTAATTTTATGTATTTTATTAATGCTTATATTGGTTTTTTAGTCAAAATTAAGGGCAAGAAGGAGCGTAAGAAGATCGACTTTGGCTACTTGGCCTGCCAGCATCATTTGTACATGTCCGTGGGAGTTCAATTAGCCACAACGTTGCAGAATCCCAAGAAGGATGTGGAAAAGGATGTTCTGGTCATCGGCTTGGGTGGCGGTGGCCTTTGCAGCTTTCTTCATGCCGCTTTGCCGTATGTTTAGAACCCCTTTACTAAGTATATTATTACTCATTCCATTTACCCTACAGTCAAGCCAGAATTACGGCCGTGGAAATTGATCCCATTATGTTGGAGGTGGCTGAGCAGTATTTTGAGCTCAAGCAGGACAAACGCTTCCATGTGGTTATTGATGATGGCCTGGACTTCGTAGAGCGCTGCCGCAATGAAAGTGAGAACCTACGATTTAAGTTTATTTTGATTTGTTTGATTTCAATGTGGTTCATTCTCAGATATCCACTTTGATGCCGTTTTGTTTGATGTGGACAGCAAGGACCTCAGTTTGGGTATGAGTTGCCCGCCCCAAAGTTTCCTGGCCCGTAAAATCTTGCAGCACATCAAGGAGATCATCGGACCCAAAGGTCTCTTCATGCTCAATCTTGTGTGTCGCGATGAAAGCCTTCGCACCGAGGCCCTCGACAATCTGCACAAAGTCTTCCCCGCTGTGTGCAGCTACAAATTGGACGAGGACATCAACGAGATTATATACTGTGCCAACGATGAAAAGTACAAAACTGTCGAACAGTGGAAGAAGAGCATGGGCACCGCTGGCCGAGGACTGAATAGTGCCGTGAAGGAAACAAAACTGGCCAGCGAGGATGCCCTGGAGGTAGCAGAGTTTCTCAGCGAGTTGAAAATATAATCTATTTAAAGTAGAACCATTAGCAAAGACGATTTACTTTTTTAAATAAATGTTAATTGTATTTAGTTATATAAATAAAGACTAAACTATTAACTAATTGTATGTAGAAATTGCTAAGAATAACAAACTAAATGTGTGGCAATAATTTGCAAATGTTTCGTTCATCACTTAAAGTACATAATCGTGGGATTGGGCGAATATATAGCAAGAATGACGAGGCTTGGAATATACGTACACAATTAACCTAGGCGCTGGTTTAAACTATGCAGGCAAGCATACTACAAAATATATAAGTACTATACTTAAATTTGTTGTTTTTCGCTTAACAGTCATTTGCATTTCACTGCAACACAAAAGGAACTCTCACTTTTTCTTCTTCACTTCTCGGGCCTCATCAAAATCCTCAAAAAATAACAATTCGTTTGTACAAACAATTTATCGAATGCCGGAACCCAGCAGGGCCCCCGAATCCGAATCGATAAGATTAATTACAATGTAGAAGTGTTAACTAAATCGAAACACTGGGTTCTAGTTAAAAATCGAAGGCCTTGCGAAAGAGGTTGTTGAGGGCGCGCTGTTTCTTCTTGGTGGTGGATGAGGTGGTGCTGCCACCGCTGCCACTCCCGCTGCTGCTGCTCGCCAGGCCACCACCAGACGTGGCATTGCCATTCCCATTCGGGGTGATGCGTCCCTCCCCGGAGGACAGAATGGCCTCGCCCAGTATCCGGAACGAATTCTGCGTGGCGCTGTTGGCGCTTAGGGGAAAATTGACCTCCGACAGCGATGAGCTGTCCAAGCTGGCGCTGGGCAGGCTCTTGCTGGCCAGCTTCGCCTGTTGCTGCTGCTGGTGCTTCTCGCTCCGCTTCAGGCGGTACCACTCCCACGAGGTGGGCTCGTGCACCGAGTTGCTGTTCTTGATGCCATTGAAGCTGTAGCCCTTGTTTTTGCTCTTGCTAAATGGCGACTTGAAAAACGCGGGCGAGGAGAGGCGTCGCGATTTCTTTGTGCCCTGCTCTTTTTCGGTTTTTCCGTCTACTGTGTCCAGTATCTGGTAGCCGGAGGGTCCCTCGGGCATGAACTCATTATAGGCCAAATCGCTAGTGGGTATGAAGTTGGCCAGATCATCGTTGTCCAGCATCAGGCTCTCATCAAAGTCGCTCTGCGTGGCTGGCTCCTCGGCGAGCAGATCCTGCGTGTAGCTAGCTGGCGCAGATTCCTGTCGCTTGAGAGCCATTTGTTGCAGTTGCTGCTGGGATTTCTTTTTTCCCGCCTTGCCGGAGCTCTGCTTGATGCTCTTGAGGGTGTCTGAAAGGGGTAATATTTGTTTATAACTTGTTTTAACAGCGGGTTTTGTTATCTGGTACTCACCCACATCGAAAAACTTGTCCGTTTGCTCGCCGCAGGATGTCTCCGTGGTGTCCAGACTGTTGTGCCACGAGTGCTTGGCTCCCTTGCGTCTGTGCAGGGAACTCCGCACGTTTCCACCGCCGTTTGTGGTGGCACTTAACATATTGGCGGCTATATTATTGTTGCTGCCATAGCAAACGGATATCTTGCGCTGCCTGTTTGGAGGATCCTGCTCCTGCAAGATGGTGTCTCCACACTCCTTGAGTATCAGCATGGCCTCTTCGCTGGGCCTTCGTTGCTTCGGCGTCGTTTGATTCGGCATCTGTTCGTAGGATTTGCGACGATCCAGCTTGGTTTTGGTGGCCACAGGTGGATTGCCCGGCTGATCCTTCTTCAGCAGCTGCTGTTGCTGGCGGCGCAACTTGCGATAGTAGACGGTGCCCAGGACGAGCATGAGAAAGATGCAGGTGCCCACAATGATGATGACCAGGATGCAGGCTTGCACCTGGTAGGACAGCGCCCTCACCTCGCCGGCCAGCTCCGCGCTCTGCTGTTGGTACAGCTGCTCCTGCTCCACATACCGCCGGCTCTGATCCTCCAGTTGGCGCACCGTGAGCGTTTGTTGCGTTAGCGTCTGCTGCAGTTCCTCCACCTGCTTCTTGTAGCGCCTCGAGAGCTCCTCCAGGTACTGACCCGACAGCGACATGTTCCGTTCGAGCGCCTGCGGTAGACAGAAAGCGTCGTTCAAAGCCAGTGGTTAGTGAATTTCGTGGGTGGAACACAGAGAGAAATGGGTAGTACTAGTAATTATTAAAATATCAATATAAAACTTAATTTAGAAACTGTCAACAAAAAGTTTTCAGTACTTTAAGATATTAATTAGATGTTTATAAAGATATTTTAGCGAATGTCAACCCTCTTTATAATATTTAAAACTGAATTTTAGGAAAAAAATATTTTTTCTAAAACATTATGGTTTCTATCTATAATTCTGATGTCTTTCTATATATCTGAATATTATAGAAATGATTTAAATTTTTCTGTGTATCTTCAGTATGGTTTTGAATAGATTCGCATATGTATATTGATGACGTCGGTCGGCAAGGTAGCGAATTGGCTGGCAGAACTGTTACAAGGATGAACCACTACACAATCCTTGGGCGGCGTCCAAAACGGGAAGTGGCTGCCGCATGTAATGAGCAGCCAGCACGCAAGCGGACTATAAACAAGTCACAAAAAGATTGGAGTGCCAGAAGTCGAATATGAGTTACTCTTTTAGAAATTTTAAGAGCTTTAGAGCCTTTTAGCAATGAACAGGAATAGTAAATATAAAAAAATGGCATCATATATTAATACATATATTAAAAACCATAATTTCCAAGTTACTATAAAGATTTTAAGATGTAAGGGTATTTTTTAAGACCTTCTATCCTAATAATACCTTTACAAGAACTTATAATATTATTCCATTCTATGAGTAATTCTGTTAATACCTAGTTTCATATATAATTACTTGACTCCTTGCAAGTGTATAATTTGGCTTCTGTCTTCCTGCCACTGCCAAGACTCCTACTGTCCCCCACTTCTTCCTACGTGGGTGGTTACCCAGCTAGTTTCTAGTTTGGTTCTTTGTTTATTTCTGAATTTTTCGCCACGCCAACTGATGACGCACTTGAATGGGCGGAAAGGGAGCTTGTAGCACTCACCTTTATGCGATTGGAGAGCCTGATGAACACACTCTCCGACTGGGCGCCATTCGTCAGCTTCTGCTGCAGATTCACACCGGTTCCCGTGCCAGAGCCAGCTGCTCCGTTGACGCCTGCCATGCCCAGATTGCCGTTTCCATTCACCACAGCTGCTGCCGCGGCAGCTGCTCCACCGCCAGCTGTTATCGAAGCCACCGTGGTGGTTAGTAGATTGTCAATGCTTTCCCAGTTAGCCGGATTTCCCTCCTCGATGGCCAGATCTCCGTTTGCCGTAGCTTCACTGGAGGTCGGAGGCACATTGGTGCTGGGAGTGCTGGTGGCAGTCTCCACATCGCTGGGCTCCAACGTGGTTGACATCGTTGGCTCCAGAGGGAGCTCAATCTTGGCCAACACTTCCTCGGACTCCGCTGCCACATTGAATATATTCACATCGGCTGGCGTGGAGTTCGTGGTGGATACCGTTTCGCTAGAGGTCGACGACTGGTCTTCCACCGAAGGCACTTCTTGGCTGGATTCGGCCACCACAACCTCCAAACTGGGGGTTGAAGGTTCCTTCTCCGGAGTTTTCCTTGTCTGGCTTCCCTCGACGTTCTCACAATCCTGACGAACTCCCGTCGCCGTGGCATTATCCTGCAGTTGCTCTGGTGCGCTGACATGGTGCTTCAAAGCTGGCGTCTTTGTTTGCTGTTGATCGGTGACATTCTGCTCCGCCTGAATTAATTTACACATAGCTCCTATGTGTTCCGCTGGCAACATGCTGAGGAAATAGCTCTGTTCCTTGCCCATTTTACTTGAGCTATCTGAGCCCATTAGGCTTATGCCGAAATCCTCCTGGCACACACGACTCTGGAGAAGATCTGCCCTTAAACGCGAGAGACTGAGAAGCACCTGCAGCTGCTGGATTTGACAGGACAGGAGGCTGTTGATCCTCTCCACCAGGGTGCTATTACAATTGCTGCAGCTGTAAGCTTCAAAGGCAGGCGTTTGGCAGAGCAGCGATTCGGCTGACCATTTGAGAGCCTTTGTAGGTTTCACCAGCACCTCGGCGGCCTTCTTGACCATCTGCATCACCGCATCCGAGGCGCTTTGAAAGATGTTGCCACCACTACCCACCGCTGCCTTTTGTTCCTGAGCTCCATAGTCATCATAGAAATCATCCAGATCATCGCTGGGCCGAATTTCCGTTTCAAAGGCCTCGTATTCGGAGGTTCCAAACACTCGGAATAGGGAGAGTGGACAAAAGTGCTCATTGGCATAGTGCGATGTGATTTCAACGCGCACGAATTTTCCAAATAAATGAGGATGCAGCTCAAAGGTCTGAATGGTTCGCTTGTCCTCCGCCGCAAAGCGTCCCACATTGCTCCAATCCCGTGTGGGAAATCGCTTCGAAACGGCCACCGTAAAGTTTTTAGGCGACGAACTGAAGAGCTCATAGTTGGCCACGTCCACTTTCTGCGCCTGAATGGCCTCACACAGCTCCACGACGAACCAAATGCGACTTTCGCAAGTGCTCAGCATGTACTCATCGGTGGATTGGGTGAGCACGGCCTCTGTGTGCTTGGACTCCGAGTTGTGTGCGATGATCTTGGCTCCGCAATCCGGCGAGGCATAGTTCTTGGAGCGCAGCTTCAGCGTCGGCGGCTTTCCACTCGATGATCCTGTGTTGTTCCTGCGCTGCGCAGAGTTGTTCACCACCTGCTGCTCCAGCTCCATGGCCTGCTCGCGACTGGCCTCAGCCTCCATTTGCTTTTGCGCCCATTCGGAGAACACAGGCATGGGCACCTCCTCGTTGGCATGCGTGAGGTTCGCTGCGGCCTCTGTCTCATTGGCTGCCGGTGATCCAGATTCAGATCTTACTGCAGGCTGCAACTCCTCGCTGGTCTCGTTGCTTTCACCTGCAGGTGTTGCTTCCTGAGCGGCTAATCCCTCCAAGTCGATGCCTCCTCCAGGATCATTTATCTTCGGCATTTGCTCATCTAAAATATAGATTTTAATTAGTTTTATTATTAAAGAAAATATATAAAATAGGTATATACAAAAGGTTTCGAAAATCACTTAATGAACTTTTCGTTATATTACACAGGGAGAAATAGTCAAGAAATTTTCACTCAAATTGAGAATTTTTTGAAATAATACATTTTTAAAATAATATATCTTGGAATTAAGGATTTATAGAGTATTTTTTCTCAAAAAACGAGAACAAGTAAGGGGGAAATTGGTAAAACAAGAGTGAAATTGGTAAAAAGAGAAGTATTTTTCCCGAAATTTATACTCAAAAACAGTACATCCTCACGTTGTCAATACAAATACTCAATTTGAGAACGTTTCTTCTTGATTAATTTTCTCTATTTAACAGTTTTTCTCCAAAAACGGGATCAAATAAGGTGGATATTGGTGAAGCAACAGTGAAATTGGTGAAAATAGAAGTATTTTTTCCGAAATTCTTATTCCAAATCAGTAAATCCTCAAATTTAGAAATCAAATACTCAATTTGAGAACGTTTCTTCTTGATTAATTCTCTCTGTTTAGGTTCCTTACCCTTTTGAGGCACTTCCTTGTCAGCCTCGAGGACTTGCTTAGGCTGATCCTGATGAGGCGGCTGCTGTTGATGTTGCTCCTCATCGCTATGGTTGCCCGCTGTAACCTGGGAATCATCAAGAATAACCGAATCCAGGCGGTTCTTCACTCGATCCAGAGGCAGCTCTGTGATTGTGACAGTTGGCAGCTCCGTAATGATCTCTGGAAAGCTGAAATAATATTGTGAAATTAATGAATGCATTGTATGATATATAAATATCTTTAATCTTAAGTATTTGTGTAGTTATACATAATAGCCCACCTCATGAACACCGTTGATATGGCTATTATTTGCGAGAACCATATAATCCAGAAGAATATTAGAAACATGGTGAGGTTTGTTTTCAGCTTTTTCAACTCACAACAAATGAACTTCATAACGAATTGTAGCAGCATTTTGCTTACATTTAACTTTTGGGTCTCTAATTGTGGGTGATAATGGTTTAAAATATGTATTTTAGGTAATCAAACAACCACAGCTGTGACCCTGCTTTGGATTTAATGCCTCACTCGCCTGTATCTGCAAGCCAAATGGGAGCCGCATTTAAGCCACGTTGATTTCTTAGCCAGCTGATTGCCGAGAAGTAAATATCTAGAGCAAGTCATAATACTCGACTGACTGACGGAGGTGCAAAGTATGTAAATATGAAAACAATATTCGAACTCACAATGAGAGCGTTTTGTTTTTACTTTTTTTACGAGCGAACCCGCAGCAGCTGTGAAAAAGTCGGGGGAACTTTAAAAAGGGGGAGGAGTGTGGAGAAAAAAAACCCAGACATCTCGCGGAGAATTCAATGATCCACATTTGAATGTGAAGTGCAGTCGTGATAACAATCGCTTACTTATTTTTCGTCATGAACTTACTGGGAATTATTTTTTAATTATTTTGGGGAATTCACAGTTCAAAACAAAAAATTTTGAAACAACCAGATTATAAATAGAAAAATCATTTCTCAACTTTGTCATTTTTGGTGGCTGCAATTTTGCAAATATATATATATATATTGCAATTTTGCAATTATGTTGAATTTTTGTGTAAAAATGATTTTAAGATGCTTGTGACAGAGAAGATCTGACAAGCCATAAAACTAATTAAGCAGACTGAATAGTACAATATTTTACATTATATATGCCATTCAAGGAAATATGCGTGAAAATAGAAACTGTGTCAAAATGGGATTTATGCAAATATTGCGGGGGCGTTGACAGTTTATAAATAAATTGATTAAAATTATGTCAAGTTGAGAACGCGATAATTATATTTTTTTACAATTATTTTTGGTAGAGCCAAAATATATTTGTCATTTCTTGGTCACTGACCGCTTTCAACAATTCGTACAATTTATTGCGACTCTGAATAAATTCCTTTAAGTGCGTTTTCTCGTGTCGTATCTATATATTTATTGTGGCATATATTATGTCATGGCTGCATCGCTATTGTTGCCTATAAAACGCCTGCACATGTGGATTTCCTGCTTCTTTATGCACGAGATTAAGTCGCAATCAGATTACTTTCTACCCCGTTCTTTGGGGTTTTCCCACTTCCGTCACAAGAATTAAATGTGGATTTTTAGGTTCAGAACAAATGCACATCCAAATAAAAGCTGTTTGCCTAGTCTGTTTTTACCTAGTTCTATTTAAAGGCTTTTCAACTTAAATGGAACAAATTCTACTTATATTTTCATAATTTAGGTAGTTCTATCACACACAAAAAAATTCTATATGAACTTTGGTCAATTCTACGTTATATAATATCAATAAAAAGCCGATATGATTAATGTCAAATTTATGATTCAAACATATCAACTTGATATTTTATTATATAAGTTAAATACCCGATTTAAAATACCAAATGTAGTATTTTTTAAAATAAATAATGAAAAATTAGAAATTTTTTTATTATATATTCAAATCAAAATGATATGATTAACTAGACCTTTAAGTAATATTTAATTTACCAGCATTTTCTGTTGAGTTTTATGTTATATAAGTAATTTAAATAATTTAAACTATGAGTTTTGCCCACGAATCAATCATCACAGTGTGAGCAACATCAAGTGTTATGCCCAAAAAAACAAATAAACACGAAGCCGAGTAAGCAGAAAATAATTTCAACAATTTCAATGCGCTTTTGACATAATCGAAAAACAACAAACAAACAAACGAAGCAATGAAAAATATAAGAAAGCAATTGAAATGTAAGTAACTGACCTAAGCAAATAAATGCGATTGATGGGGCGATAAATGTGGGAATTATATTATATTTTCCTATACTAAATAGCTTTAAAAATACAATTATTTATCCAAATCCCAAGAAGATAAGGGATTTATAATAAAATCATATTTAATATGATATATTTAGACACTGATACCATACGCCTCAACATCATCTCCATCTGATCTTCAGTGCTACGAAACCGGAAACTTGAGATGAAAGCTGGGAACAAAAAAAATTCAGCTTTTGAGTGGACTTGGCCCACCTCGAATCTCTATCTCTCGAAGCCTCACGAAACAAAGTGGTTCGAAAAATACGAGAAAAAAAGGGCCTTTCGAGGGGCGACATGCAACAATTAGCGCACATTTGTATGCATTTTTATTACATAATAAACAAGAGAGTGTCTATCGCTCTTTCCATTTTCGTTCGTTTTAGAGGTCCCAAGCTAATTAACCGAAATTTTCAACTGTTAGTTCCTCTTTCTCTTAGTTTTCAGGAAAAGTATATCAAATGGGTGCTAAGCCAAAGTGTTAAATGTGTCCAATTCGCCAGTTTAAAAGGTGGCGCGCTACTTCCCAGTATCTCAGCCAGGCCAACATATGTAAATTCGCGAATTCTATAATAATTATTATCGTGTCAACAACGCCCACAATCCACCAAAAGTCCCTGCTCTAAAGAAGGAAAACTCCCCAGCTGGCTATGAATATATATGTATATGTATTTATGACTTGTCTGAACAACAGCGCCGAGTAAAGTATTCAAACTGTCTGCCTGGGCAGTAAGTCAAGCCATGTAAGGCATTTTGGGTTAACCCGGCCGTTCCGGCAGTTGCGTTTTTCTTGATTTTTCTTTTGCACCAACTTGTCTACACGTTTGTCAGGAATTTCTGGCTTTTCTTTTCGGCTGAAATTTTGAATAAATTAATAAATGCAACATATTCCAGCAACGATGTGAAAATTGCTACAGTTTCTGATGAGTGCGAAAAGTGAAAATATTTCATGGGCGCAGCTCCTGTAGAGGAACTCTCGCCATATAAAGTTAGATATTTCTTGATTAAAATTCCTAAAAAAATATATTTTTTTAATTATAATAAAAAAATATATCTACCTATCTATAAAAATAAATTTGTAAATTACTTCCTAAAATGTTTAATATTAAATAAATATTTTCTGAAATTATTCAAAAAACTATTACACAGAAAAAAATTCGATATAATATAGGACCACTTCTATTATATTTCCTATCAATATAAAGCCGATATGAGTAATGTCAAATTTGTGATTAAAAAATATGAACTTGATATTTTTTTAGTTTTATTTATTTTATTAAAAAATTTTGTTTTTAACTAATTATCAAAAACAAGATAAGCATAATCTTGATTAATTTCAAAATTATATGAATAATATCATGTATATCATTTTGATATGAATAACTTTTAAAGAATATAAAATCGACCTGCACATATTAATTTTTTTCTGTGTAAGAACCCATTTATATCAATTATTAAATTAAATCTCGTGCTCGAAATCTTTAGTTTAACCCAAAAACCAAATGGTCAAAAGTTAAACCAAAACAAAACTTTAAAACCAAAATTAATCTTAATTATGATTGTAGTTTTCTCTATATACATGGGTATTTTCATATGTCTAGTCGGCGACCAAGAAGAATGGGCCGTAATATTTAAAAAATCTTTTCTCGCTATTCTCGAACAGCATTGAAATGCCTTACGCACATGAAATATCGCTCGATTTCAAAAACTACACATTTCCTAATGTGGGTGTGCTTGCCCACTTACAATTATTATAGATCAACCATCTAGTATTTGTTCCTCACAAATCTCACGACTTCTGTTTGCTCTCCAACAAAAATTTGCACAACTTAGAGTGGCGACAAATAGTGATTTGATGAACAAACTAAATTATAAACATTTGGTGGCTGTTTAGCTTAATGGGCGCATCCGGTTGGCAGATCAAACATTAACTGAGCCAAAGCCACAATCAATATTGCCACTTGACAAACAAAAGGTGTTGGCGGAAATAATTGCAATTAAGAGCTATTATTCATATTTACTCGATCGATATGCGAAATCAATTTGGGTCAGAAAAGATTTGACAACAACTATGGGGAAAATCAAAAAGGATCTCAGCTGTGGTTTTTAATGGGTTGGGTTATCTTAGTTGAAAGTCCTTCTAGGGAGTCTTTTTTAGTGCAACACAGAGAAAAAATATAACAATATAAATATTAAAATATGTTTTTTTGTAAGAAAATTAAATTTAAAAAATATATTCAAAACAAATTGAATTTTAGCGCACTTTGGGGCATCTTATGGATCCCATTTATAGCTCAAACCCCGCTCCTAATTATTTTCGAATTAATGTTTTTTCTTTAGATTTTTACGTCAATCCGTTCTGGGTAAATTTTCCTACTGACCGATATTTAGAGTTCCTACTTTATAGTAGTTTGTAGATGATACAAATTTACAAATAATACCTTTTAAAATTTTTTTGAAATTTTGGTAAGTCTTTTATATAATTTATATTAATATTAAATAATAAATTGAATTTATTTTATAGAATAGAAACTTTTTTTATTTTTCTGAAGGAAAAATAATATACAGTGGTGGCCACACGTTTAGCACACCATGCTAGCTCCATTTTATTTCCTCTCTATCTTCCTTCCGTTAAAGTTTTCGGCTTTCTGCTTTTTACCCACCTTCGTGCTATATATTGAACAACTTCCACTGTAAATTTCGTCGCATTCGGATTAACCATTGGTCTATGGCACTCATTTTAGTGGATCAACCTTAAAAATGAGCTGGACACGAGTTTAGCACACTTTAGGAAATTCATATCCTTTTCACACTTCTGATTATTTTCCTCAACTTTTTGCCTCGCATTCTGGTTAGTGAACCTAAATAAGGTAAGAAATTAAAGAAACGATGTTTATAGACATCATATATATACATCACAAGGACCCTGGAACATATAAAACCAAAATTGTCAAATTATCCTGTTTTTACGGAGGATAAGTCTCCAAATGGATCCCCATTTATTTTATTTACTTGTTATCCTTAAAATTAAACAATTAAAAGATAATGCGGTCGAAAACACAGAGCTGGGACCTGATGAATGGTGATAAATAGACTCCCCCTTTCATGGCATTTCAGCAGATCCTGATTTTCAAGTCCTTTCAAAAGGTCCTGGACTCTCTCAACCAACTCTTTCTGTAACCCATAGACGGCCAAAAAAAATGAGGTATATATCATTAAGATCGGTCAACTACTTCCTGAGAAATTAGCTACAACACTTACATATTCATATTAAAGTCTCGTGAGTATGGAATTTTGTATGAAATTCGTGCTTTAATTCAAAGTAGTTATGAATATGTAAGTGTTGTAGCTAATTTCTCAGGAAGTAGTTGACCGATCTTAATGATATATACCTCATTTTTTTTGGCCGTCTATGGGTTACAGAAAGAGTTGGTTGAGAGAGTCCAGGACCTTTTGAAAGGACTTGAAAATCAGGATCTGCTGAAATGCCATGAAAGGGGGAGTCTATTTATCACCATTCATCAGGTCCCAGCTCTGTGTTTTCGACCGCATTATCTTTTAATTGTTTAATTTTAAGGATAACAAGTAAATAAAATAAATGGGGATCCATTTGGAGACTTATCCTCCGTAAAAACAGGATAATTTGACAATTTTGGTTTTATATGTTCCAGGGTCCTTGTGATGTATATATATGATGTCTATAAACATCGTTTCTTTAATTTCTTACCTTATTTAGGTTCACTAACCAGAATGCGAGGCAAAAAGTTGAGGAAAATAATCAGAAGTGTGAAAAGGATATGAATTTCCTAAAGTGTGCTAAACTCGTGTCCAGCTCATTTTTAAGGTTGATCCACTAAAATGAGTGCCATAGACCAATGGTTAATCCGAATGCGACGAAATTTACAGTGGAAGTTGTTCAATATATAGCACGAAGGTGGGTAAAAAGCAGAAAGCCGAAAACTTTAACGGAAGGAAGATAGAGAGGAAATAAAATGGAGCTAGCATGGTGTGCTAAACGTGTGGCCACCACTGTAACTATTGTTTCTTCAGTTACAAAAAATTTAAACATTTAAGATTACTTTTATGTTCCATACCATTCACATGATATAGAAACATTTTTCTGATAGAAAATATAAATTTAAAAATGAAATTTCCAAAGATTTTAACCATATATTCTTATTTTTTCTCTCTGCACCGGCAATTACTTGCAAATTCCAAACTAAAACAAGTGTTTTGTGAAAAAAGTGCACTGCAGGCACATCTAAACACACACACGCGCTCTCGCGTTCGTTAACAAGGATATCAAGGATACTATATAACGTATGAGACTCCGATTCGCGATCTCAAACACCCAACGATGGGAGGCTGAGGATGAGGTGGCACCACCGGCGAGGTAGCGGAGCGCACGATCGCACCACTGGAAATCGAAATGAGAACTGAACGTATTACGGAGTCGGCTCTAGGTAATTGTGGTCCAAGTGTGCAGATATATCTCGGAGAGTCGCCATATCGGGCAAACAAGCTTCAAGAGACGCCATATAGAGAGGCAACGAAGGAGATAGTCGGAAAGAGAGCATTACCTCAGCAGCCGAGACATCCACATCGACATCCCATACCGCAATCATCTTGCATCGGACTGCACTTGCAGTTGAGAAGCAGCGGCATCGACAGCATTTTGCCGGCAAACTTGTCGCACAGCTTCCCCTCGTCCATCCAAGCAAACTGACGCTAAAAAATCCAAATTGATGGCCAGAAAGGAAAGCCCCTAAAAGTGGCAATGCTTCAAATGCGCTCAGGTGCGAGTAGATCATTTTTCAAAAGGCCCCCTTTTCTTGAGGAAGTTATACGGCAGCATTTTTGGAGAGTGTATAAAAATGGGAAAATCCCATTCCATGGAAGACCCAGTTTTAAGTTACTAAGTAATTATTCAATAAGATAACTTACAATTAAAGATGGTAAATTAAATGTTCCACACATTATACATTTGTCCGCATGTTAAATCAAAAGTAAGCTTTAAACTCTGAGTACCCAGAGGTTTTGAAGCTTTAAACATACTTTATTTTAACATTACCAGAAAACGGCTCTTTAAATAAGGAATGGTATTTCTGAACTTAAAACCAACCTACAAAGGGAGAAATAATAATAAAATTACGTTCTCAAATTGAGTATTTGTATTCTCAATTTAAGGATTTTCTGATTTTGAGAAACAAATTTTGGATAAAATTCCTTTAATTTTTACTTACTTGTTCCCCATATTAGTTTCCGTTTTTGGAGGAAAAACGCTCTATAGGGATTCAATTTTAATATAATATTTTTAATATAATATTTTTTGAAAAATTTTAATTGTATTTTAATTAAAAATTCTACATTTTAGTGGGGAGTTCTTGGTTAATTATCTCTGTGTACTTTAAAAGTAGCAGTAAATTATACGTTCACAAAATAGATAAAGTATTCAGTTCATTAAATTTTTTTAAAAAGTTTTCATTATGAATTTTTTTTTTAAGTTAACATTAAACTAATTCCATGAAATACAATCAAGTTTTTATAAATACCACAAAAAACTATCACTTTACTTTCCAATAACTTTCGTGTCACTTTATTTGGCTGAATTTGGATTGGCAGTATAAAAATATATAAAATAATTACATCTTTTTTAGGGGTACAATAAAAATAACGATCAGGAAAGTCATTTACAATTTTATATTCATTTTGCGGGCAGCTCAAGGCTTTCCACCCACCCAAGAAAATAGATTTTCTTTGCCAAGTCGGGTTTTCCCAGAGCATTTTTGGTGGGCTGAATGGATTGCGCTGTGCTGTGTGCCTTGTGTTCCTTGCCCGGGGGCACAGCTGCATTTGGGTGGCAAAAGGTGTCGGAAACGGCTTTAGCCCCCACAATGGATCCCCGATCTCAATGCTGAGATGCCAGTCCCCTTTTTCCACAGGAAGCCCGCTGGTCTGGGGGTTTGGCCCCGCCATGTGACAGGTTTATGTCTAAATCTGTTGGCCAGCCAGGACCATTAGCATGCAGCGTGGGCCAGGCCCAAAAAAAAACAAGAGAGAACGCTATAGTCCAGTGCCTCGACTATCAAATACCCGTTACTTAGCTAAAGCAAGCAGTGGCAAGCAGGGCAAACCAAGCAGTCGCTTGAAAGTGGCGCCATCTACCGCTATCTCTTATTTGCTTATAACTTTTTACTGAGTGGTCCGATTTAAAAAATTTCTTCTACGTTTTGATAGGGATTACTAAAGCCAACAAAACTGCCAAGAATCTGTGTGGTGAATTTCAAGATTCAAGCATCTTTTTCCCAAATACAATATACCCTTTTACTTTACAACTAACGGGTATAAAAATATATATAAAATGAATCAGGGATATATCCTCATGCAAATCTAACGTGATATGAATATAAAATACTTACTTGGCCCGTGAGTCTGGATCATGGGCTATATATTTTATGGTCAGCGATAGCGATCGATGGCTGGAGACACAGAGACTTTAGGCCAATAAATATGAGCAAATATTTAGCCAGGCATAATTGCAAGTGCAACGGAAAGTGAAATTGTTAATCATAAATTTGCAACGTGGGCACAGACGACGCATTGCACCGTTGGCCAAACAAATAAGGTCTATAAAATCAAATTTGCCTGGGTGAAAGACTATGGCTACAGTGCCGCCAATTGTCTTTGATGCGTGTGTGTTTAGCAATTTGTTTTGACTCCTTTTGTGCAACACGTTGGCAAAAAGGTTATGCGGGCCAAAAGTGTCAATTGAATTGAACGATGCCAACTGCAGCAGTTGCAGTTGCAATTGCAATTGCAGTTGTTGTTGCTGTTACTGTTGCTGCTGTTGCACTTGCTGCAGCAACGCCATTGAAAGATAAACACTTGTAATGCGAAAGTGTTTTCGAACCCAAAGCGCTTACACAATGAGCCATGGCAACAGCGACAGCGGCAGCAACATCAGCAATAACAGCAGCAAATGCAACACTAACTACGGCAGCAACAATAACAGAAACTCAACACAGAAAAAAATTATAAGTACATAAATAATAAAAAAATATTACATGTAATTATTGAATTGAAATGTATTTTGTACACATAGGAAATCATTTATACAACCAAAAAAATACATAATTATCTCTTACCACTTCTGACAGTATCAAAGTAATACTCAACTTATTAAGATATTTTTGAAACTCATTACTTTAGAAATAATGTGCGAATAGTTTAGATGCTATAATCAGTTCTTTTTTGGTGTATAAAAAATAAAAGAGCTGATTTTTCCGTTTTTTCACAAAAAAAATATCACAAAAACCAATTTGGCATCAAAAGAAAATTTTGTTTTAATTTTTCCATATTTTGTTGATGTATACAATTTCTAAAATTCTTCTATAAATTTTTTTTAAAAATCTGAAATCTGTGATTGTGTGTAAAAAATTAAAAAAAAATTCCTTATTAACATAAAAGGCCAACCATATTTTTTCTGTTTCTCTCAGTGTGACTACAAAAATCGCTAGGCACACACACGAGTTGTTAAGTGGTTGAAGTATTGGCAGAGCCTTCAGTCAGACGAGTGGGTGGTCAGGGGCGGGGAGGGGCGGTATAATCAGGAGAGGGGCTCTAAGCTGCGAAAGAAAGTTGGAATTGCAGCTGGGGGATTTTATGGCCTTTTTTTTCCCGGCACCTTAGAGGGTGGATTCCCGTTCAAAGTTTAGGTCACCGCAAAGCAATTGAACTTTGTGTTAAGATCGCTGTTGCCAAGATCCTCGATCGGTAGTTAAGATATTGCATGTTTTTATGCATTTTGCATTTCATGTTTATGGGAATGTATCTACTACTCGTATCTACAAAGCTGTCAGGTTATGTAAAAAATAATCATAAAATTATTTATGATCTCTCTTAGCTTCCTAAAACCATAAAATATAATAGTAAAAGTTTTTATGTTATTTGTTTGAAATTAAAATGCAAACTTTTTTTTAAAAATATCATTTCCTCTATACAAAATATTAAGGAATCCCAAAAATGCTAGCTACCCACTCACTATAAAAAAAATCTCCCCCACAACTCAATAAACCTCCATCAAAAGTGCAACCAAACAAACAGTTTACTCAGTTTCCACTGAAGAATTTCGTATTAATTTGTTTAACAAAAAACCCTGTATAATAACTCAAAGTCGCAGCAGCAGCAGCTGCCTTGCCCCTCCCCCAGCCGCCTCCATTTCCAGCAGCCACCCACTTTCCTCCCCTCCCCCTCGCAGTTTTCCGACACCTACGCGTCTCGAGCATTTTTCACTCCGCACGATGCCAAAACGTCTACACGTCTACGTCTATGTCTGGTGGTCTGGGGGTCTCTGGTATCCCCCCACCTCGCCGCGTTTTTCGCCAGATAATCAGTAACAAATAACAAATGCAAGAGACCAAAACAAGGGGAGCAAAAAGACATGAGAGAAAAATGCCGGCAGAAAACCGGCTTTTCACAGACCCTCTCTCTCTGTTTTGTTTTCCGATTTTCATTAGAGAGGCGCCTAAATAAATGAATGAAAACTACAAAGAAAATGCGAGAGGAATGTAGACAGGTGAAGGCGTACAAAACAGCGGCTTAATCAATGCAGTTGGACGAGATCGGTAATCGGCGATCACCTGGCGATCAGCGACCAGTGATCAACGATCAAAATTGATTGACGAAAGTCAATGGGCGCACGCTCACAATCAATTAAGTATTCGGACATTGAGGCGAGGCGATAAGATCGATCATTCCATTCCATTCCGTTCCGATCCGATCCGTCGTGGGAGAGGATCGTTTGTGACGATCGTTGAGCGATCATTGACAGCAGATCGGCGGCTAGTTTCATATGTATACCTATATACCTATATGTAAAATATAATCCTCCAAAGCTGGTAAGCCCGAGACATTTGCATAAGTGCCAATTGGCTGATCGCCGTGAACGATCTGTGAATTTTATGGGCAAGTCCCATGGAACACACGGAAAAATTATAGATCGTTTTGGGTTATGAGGTATAAAAAATATTAAAGTAAAGGTTTAGGATCATACAAATATGATATTATATAGTTTTTAGTATGATATTACTAAACCTTAAAAAATCATTTTTTTAGATATTAATATACATTGTATTTTTCCGCATCAAGAGTTTAGGGTTAGGATTGATCGGTTATTTTATTCATACTAATAACCTTCACAATCAAAAGAGTATTAGATATTAGATAGATTTTCTTATGATCTTTAAAAATGCGTAAGATCATTTTATAAGAACCTAATAATAATATTTGTAATAATAATAATATTATTTTATAATATATCAAAAGAGTTTTAGGTATTGGATAAATATTTGTATGATCCTTAAACATGTGTTACATCATTTTATAAGAACTTAATAATACTATACACATGAAAATATAAATAATAATATTTTGTAATATATCAATAAAGTATTAGGTATTATATAGATTTTTTTATGATCTTTAAACATGTGTAAGATCATTTTATAAGAATACTTTGCACATGATAATATTAATAAAATTTTATAATATATCAAAAGAATATTAGGTATTAGATAGACATTTTCATGATCCTTAAACATGTTTAAGATGATTTTATAATACACATTGTACGTGATAATATTAACAATATTTAATAATATTATCACAAGCCCTATTAGACATCCAAGTTTCTCCCCGTGCAACTGCACTCTATTGTACGTACACACATGATAATGGCTTTTTGCCAAGTTTGATTACGCTAAACAAGATCATGATGCATTTGAAAGCCCAAATTGTAAAATCTCTTTAGAGAGTCCTTTGCATCGAAAGTGAAAGTAATTCCCCCGACCGGCGAAAGATTCGCTCGCCGATCACCTGCCAGATACTTGGATACTACACACCGACGACTACTATTATACGTACTACAGTCTCTTAGTCTCTCGGGCAGCAAATGTGTGAAATGTCTGGAAGGCCAAAATGGATTTTGATTCTGTCGGCTGCGTGCTACCGACGCGGCTGGAAAAAAATTTATTTATGTCTGTCAGGAGGCGCTGGCGAAAATTGTTCGAGGAAAATGCAAAAAATGAAAGTAAATTTTCGTACTGATAAAGCCATTTACGGGGCCAGCCAGACACAAACATGACATCAAATCGAAGCCAGCTCTGATTCGATCCCATTTAACACTTTTACCACCCTCGATAAAGCAGCGCACTAAAAACCAAGTCGCCAGCGATATGGAAATATGTTCAGCGAAGCCTTTAAAGGATCTGCGAATAAAAGTTGGCGATTTGATACCCAGTAATGGTGGGGTGTATATTGTATCTGGGTATTTTAGAGCTACAGGATCCAATGGAACTTTGTTATACGATATACTATATATAAATTTGTTTAATGTTTCATGTTCTTTCTATAAGATTAGTCTAATAATTTCAATATATATAATTTTATTGATAGTTTACCATTGTATTGTAATAACCTTCGGTGATGGGTACTTAGTTCTTATAAGAACTCTTAAAGTTTATAATGATTTGAATGAAGTTTTTTGTAGATCAGTATATTCAAATCAAAGAATCTAAAGAAACTATGGTATACGATATAATATACAAAAAAAAAATTTTTTTTACATGGTTTTTCTAAAAAAAATAGTCTTTTGATTTCATTGTGTATCATTTTATTGATAGTTTACCATCGTATTGTTAGTCCACAAAGGTTATGGGTACTTAGTTTTTAAGAACTCTTAAAGTATATAATGATTTGAATGCAATAATAAAGATCTGGTATACGTAACTCTGAATATGAAACAGGTTACTTTTGTGTGATCTTAGTTTTCCACGGCACTTGTGGCACCCACAGTGCCTGCGAATCGTAAACCGTAGCTTCGATACTTTTTTTCTACTTTTTGGGATGAATGAAATGGCCGGCCACCAATAGATAGGCCCAGACTGACTGACGGAGGAGGCATTTAGAAAGTACACTCACGCCGAGGGGGCGGAGGGGGGAAAATAAATTGAAAAACTGTAAAGCAAATTACCGGCAAAAGGCATTGTGACAAGACAACGCGTGGGTGATCGCCGGTGCTGGAGTTGCAGCTACGCTGGATTGGAATCGCTATGGTATGGAAATGGCGTTGGGTTCGGGTTCGAGTTCGGGCACTGGGCGATCACGTCTGGACAGAGACAGTTTCGTATATAATTCACATATAGTTTGGCCCCCGGTTACGAAATGCCCGCGAATGAGTTATTATTTAAAATATTTTACCACATGTCGGTTTAACTGCTAAAACCTAATAACCCCAGGGCTATATAAGCACTTAAATTGGCGAAAGGAATTTCTAGAAATGGGCGGTAGTTATATAAGTCAAATACTATTTAATCACTACCTAATTAATAATTATAATTAATTGGATAACGAGAATTTCTTACATTTATTCGGTAATCTCATTGGTAAAATCACATAAAATCATTAAATTCAGTAACATTTTGTGTAGTAAAAAAGTTCCTAATAATAACACATATTGGAGGCTTTGTAGATGTAACATTTTTTTAAATATAGTAGAATAAATGTTCCTTTAAAAACACCGGTTAAAAAATTGAAAAAAAATAAAATAAAAAAAAATACAAGAAATCTTCAAATTATTATAGGGATACAACTGTCATATTTAGGTAATACTTGATTATAATTAAATAACTTGAATGGAAAACGAGAATTTTTAACATTTATTAAGTAATCTCTTTAGTAAGATCGCATAAAATCAGTATATTCAGAAAAATTTAAGAGTAGTAAGAAGTTTTTAATATTTTAGAGGCGTTGTAGATGAAAGATTTTTTGGAATATAGTAAAAAAATATGTACCTAAAGAAAAACCCGCTTGAAAAATTTATCTGATTAAGGAAAACTACTGGAAATCTTCATAATATTATAGGGAAACAACTGTCAGTAGCAAAATAACTAAGTCATCATTCCTAAATAATTACTTAAGCAAGTATAAGCAAACTATTAACACATTTCAAAGTCAAGTTCATATTTACCAACCGAACGATGAGGATGCACATAAAACAAAACCTAAACCGATGAAATCTAGAACCAGATAAGATTACCCACTTGCTTTGCTTACTTGGCGCCAGCAAATGTCTAAAAATAAACCCAAGTTACGTAGTAGAAAACAATTACTGCACTTAATCAATATCAAGTTGTGGGGGTACAACTCTATCAATGAAATATAAGCAAATGCATGCGGTTTGTATACTATGGAAATATTATACTATGTAATACATACAAAACAATTATTAGCAATTGTAAAAGCATTTGCAGTCACAAAGATTAACGACGTGGCGAATGTCGCGTGCAAGTAAGTAAACAGAACTCAGGGAAATGCCTGAGAAAATTTCAAAAAATCACAGAGTTTGACGCCACACGTAGCTGACGGATAGAGTATCGCATGGCCCATCGATAATCATATTATTGGACAGTGCTATTTATAAGACAAAAGCAAATCTCCCGGCAAAACATTCAGCGGTGACCTTGCCAGCGAACAAATGAGTGAAAGGCATCTTTGATCTCACCCAGATGTTGATGGGTTGCAAGTGAAGCAGTGAAGCAAGTGAACGAACTCAAGTCGTGCCCGCAACCTCAAGACGTGACAACAACAAACCCGGAGTGCTGATAAGTCGAGGAACAGAAGACCCCCTATATAAGAAGCGTATAGCTTTAGTACAGCTGATAACAGCACTAGTTGTAGATGAAGGCCAATGCCTGGGAACCTAATCAATTTTCTTTAAAGGCTTGAAATAAATATGAAAAACATGTAATTTATGGAAAATTTAAAAGGTTATAAAAAAAAATATCGTTAAATTAAGGTATAAAGGATAATAATATTAAATACCAATTTTTTTTATTACCATGACTGAGTACAGTATAGTATATAACAATAACAATAAATAATAATCTGTTACCAATATAAGATACTGATTAAAAAGCGTGGGTTAGTGACAAAATTCACCCAAAACGGATTGACATAAAATCAATATAAAATAAATATTGGCATAATAAATAAATAAAAAAAATCCACATTTTTTTTTTTTTTTTTTTTAGAATTAAAATCTAGTTTGTTGGGAACAAAAAAATAAAGATTCCTTTTCAGTCATGCTATCATTTCTTTTATCTGCTTCACATTTTCAACCCCTATATCTATTTTCTTTAGTTATATTCCGTACCCTATGGACTTGGGCAAAATAAATTGAAATTGGTCTTTGATGTAGCCCTCATGTTTTATTTATGTTCAAGTTCAAGTCAGTAAGACACGTCGATGGGAAAATACTTTCGTATTGATAACTGAAATTGCGCCAGCGGGAAATACATACTTCCCCTGGAAACAGAAGCAGAAAGGCACGTCAGTGGGTCACTAGAACTTATCAGTAAAAACCCAGTCGTTCCTAAGTCAAGTGCATAGGTATTATTAAGTAACGACAGCGGTGAAAATGATCTAACAGCAAGGGGTATTAAAGTATAATCATTTAAAATTGATAAAAATAAATTAGGAATAATATTAATTAATTTTGTAAATAACTACCACAACTGTAGCTCCATTTTACTACTTTAGAAACCTTCTTATATATTTTTATACATAATAAAAAACTTTTTTTTTTATATAACTCTTAATTATGAATAACAAAACTTGATTAAATCCTCACAAAACCAAAAAAACTCCCAATACTCTGACTTATTTTTTTTTTTACTTATAATATTTATGTAACCTCTATGCTGTTGCCCGCAAGTGTAGGATCAATAAACCACTCACCTTTCTTCCGCCTGCGTTTGCTGTTGTTGCTGTAGCTCCGGCGCTTGTGTCGCCGCCTCCTCCTCCTCCTCCCGTTCCTTTGGTTGCTCTAATTGCTGCGATTCACTAAAACTATGCACTTTCCCGGCATTATTACGATTATTATAATTTAATTGATTATTTGGCACTTGGGCGGTGGATGAGGGGGCGTCACCATCGATTTCACTAACGTAGTATTCACTATGGCTATGTGCGGCTAAAGCGGGCTGCTGCTCCTCCACCGCGGGCACTGACGTGTCCCCGGATATTGGCCGATTGCCAGTTTGCAGCGACTCCTCAGGGGAGGCTGCCGAAATGATGGGATGGCCACCATCTGGAGTGGGTAGCGCCGCTCCATTGTCAAGGGGCGGGGGCGGAGGGTCCGGTTTCGGTGGCGCCGCCGGTTCTTCGGGATTTAAGTGGGTCTTCCGTGAAGTATCCGTAGTGCCCTCCACTCCAGCCTTGCTTGGTGTATGTGCGTCTGCAGCTGCCACATTGTCGTACAACCAGAAACAGCAGCTGCAAATCAGAAAATCCCCTTAGAAAACACTCCTTATATAGAGAGTTTCACAATTTCCTCACCTCAGCAGTAGATTTATGTACATAAAGCGCACCAAATGCAGTCGCATGTGCATCGTTTTAGTTGCTCTAACTTAACTTAACCGCGGCCAATTGCCTAATTAACTATTTTTACTATTTTTGCAAATTGACGAGGCGTTCGCCAAAAATTCATCTATCGTCCTGCCAGCGCTTTTGTCAAGGGTTTCGTTGGAAAAATCAACGATTATGCGGCGCTCGAAATCGTTTTACGGGGCTAACGCGAATTCAACTCCCTAAGTAGTTAGTTTAAATAATAATAATAAATTAAAAGCGCTGCAAAAATGTCAACGCGCACGTAAAACAACAAAAAACTAACGATGGCCTGCGCAAGCGATAGGCGGTCTATCGAAGTAGCAGCTATCGGGTGAAGCAGTCACGGTAATCGGCGAGGTCACTACTATCGAATACACTGGTGAACAGGGAAATAAAAACTTTTTTTTTTTTAAATAAAATATTAATAATAAAATAATTATACAAAAAAAAAATTAATGAAAAAAAATAAAAACATTTATTTTTATATTGAAATATACACAACAGATAACAAATTTATATATTATGTGTTCTTAATGCATTAATTTTTCCTATTTGGTACAAAAATTATTTTTATTTTGAATTTGAAAATTTAATTCATAAATAATAGTATTTTACAAGCATGGTTTAAAAAAAAACTTCTGGCTTGCTGAGTAGTGTTATCGATAGACTTTCCATACAAGTGTTTTTGTTTGTCACTATCGAGGCGCTTGGAAATAAACCAAAATAATAGGAAAATAGGTGGAAAACAGCTACAAAATGTCCTTCCTGCGCGGCTCCGTGAGCTATGTGTGGTGCACGACCAGTGTCCTGGGAAAGGGAGCAACCGGCTCCGTATTTCAGGTAAGCTTAACTCTTCAAATCTCAGAATTTTCCTCCTGACTCACTTTCCTTTTGAATTTTCCTTGTTTTTCAGGGGGTCAACAAGATCACCGGCGAATCGGTGGCGGTAAAGACCTTTAATCCCTACAGTCACATGCGACCGGCAGATGTCCAGATGCGTGAGTTCGAGGCCCTAAAGAAGGTCAACCACGAGAACATAGTGAAGCTGCTGGCCATCGAGGAGGATCAGGAGGGTCGTGGCAAGGTGATCGTTATGGAGCTCTGCACCGGCGGCAGCCTCTTCAACATCCTGGACGATCCAGAGAATTCGTACGGACTGCCGGAACATGAGTTCCTACTGGTGCTGGAGCACCTCTGCGCCGGAATGAAGCATCTGCGGGACAACAAGCTGGTGCATCGCGATCTCAAGCCCGGAAATATCATGAAGTTCATCTCAGAGGACGGGCAGACCATCTACAAGCTCACAGACTTTGGTGCTGCCCGCGAATTGGAGGATAATCAGCCGTTTGCTTCGCTGTATGGCACAGAGGAGTACCTGCATCCCGATCTCTATGAGCGTGCTGTGCTGAGGAAATCCATACAGCGCTCCTTCACAGCCAATGTGGATCTGTGGTCTATTGGGGTTACTCTTTATCACGTGGCCACTGGCAATCTGCCTTTTAGACCCTTTGGGGGAAGGAAGAATCGGGAGACCATGCACCAGATCACCACAAAGAAGGCTTCTGGTGTGATCTCCGGCACTCAGCTTTCCGAAAATGGACCCATAGAGTGGTCCACCACCCTGCCGCCGCATGCACATCTATCGCAGGGATTGAAAACCCTGGTAACACCGCTCTTAGCTGGTCTTCTTGAGGAGAACAGGGAGAAAACCTGGTCGTTCGACCGGTTCTTCCATGAAGTCACGCTCATTCTGCGCAAGCGCGTCATCCATGTATTCTTCACCAATCGCACCAGTTCGGTGGAAGTATTCCTGGAGCCCGATGAGCAAATTGACAACTTTCGGGAACGCATTTTCCTGCAGACTGAGGTGCCGCTGGAGAAGCAGATTCTACTGTTCAACAACGAGCATCTGGAGAAGAAGGTTACTCCACGAACCATAGGTGAGTCTGTGACTTGTCGAGGTTTCTTTGGTGATTCTAATTCTCTTCATCCCTTTCAGCAAAAGCATTCCCTGTCACCACCACGGAGCAGCCCATATTTCTCTACAGCAACGACGACAACAATGTTCAGCTGCCCCAACAATTGGATCTTCCCAAGTTCCCCGTGTTTCCTCCCAATGTTTCTGTGGAAAATGACGCCAGCTTGGCCAAATCCGCTTGTAGTGTTGGCCACGAATGCAAAAGACGCGTGGACATCTTTACCTCCATGGATATACTTATTAAAAAGGGAGTGGAGCACTTCATAGAGATGCTAATAACCACTATTACTTTACTTTTAAAGTGAGTTTTTGAAGGCATATATGTGCAGCCTTTATTTAATGATTTATATTTCAGGAAAACTGAAAGTTTTGACAACTTGCTTTCCACTGTGATTGACTATGCGGATGTGGTGCAAAGCATGGCCAGAGTGGTATGTGGTTAGGGATTGTTATAAAGAATATACTTTAACATTTTCATGCTCTATATTTTAGACAAAGGGGGATCAGGAGCTTAAGACCCTGCTGACTGCCTTGGATAATGTGAAAAGCGACTTTGATGGCGCCGCCGATGTGATCTCACAAATGCACAAACATTTTGTTACAGATGATGAACTCAAGTAAGAAATAATAAACAAATAATTCGTTTTACTAAAGGAAAAATTTTTATATTTAACCAGCGACCAATGGACTTCTTCTATGCACGGCAAAAAGTGTCCTTGCAGGACCAGGGCGAGTGCTCAAGCCAAGTACCTTGTGGAAAGGCTGCGCGACTCCTGGCAGCATCTGCTCCGAGATCGCGCCACGCGTACGCTGACCTACAATGATGAGCAGTTTCATGCTTTGGAGAAGATCAAGGTAGATCACAATGGCAAGCGCATCAAGGCCTTGCTTTTGGATAATGTAAATCCCACAGTGGCGCAGATCGCAGAGTGCCTGGCGGATTGGTACAAGTTGGCTCAGACTGTCTATCTCAAAACGCAAATCCTGGAGAAAGACGTTCGTGATTGTGAGCGGAAGCTCAACGGCATACGCGATGAACTGTATCACGTAAAATCTGAGCTTAAACTGGACGTGGACACGAAGACAATAAACAACAATAACCAGCTGGCCAAGATCGAGGAGCGGAATCGGTTGCGGGTGATGCAGCAGCAGCAACAGGAAGTAATGGCTGTAATGCGGACCAACAGTGAGATTATAAGTTTGCTTAGCAAACTGGGCATTACAAATGGAGGTCTTGAAAAGAGTTAGCCTGGAAACCCAATGAAAGTGAAAGAGTATTTTATTTGCCTTTGTTTACCTAGTAAGATTACAATAAATGTTTGGATTTATACGAAACTTTTAAAGGAATCAACAAAGAATTGTTCTAGTATCATAAGTATCATATATTCGAAGGTCATTTAATAATTTATTTTATCATGCTGAAATACAATTGAATTTCCGTTAATAGTTAATCTGTTATTGTAATTTAACTGTCTATACATTAAAAAGCGGACTAGACTTCATGGCACATACAATTTAAAAAATGTCATAATGCCCTACGGCTAGAATGCAATGTATAATTTGAATTATTTACATTCTCTAAACAAGTTTACTTTTGACGATACTGATGATGATGATTCTTTCGTATGTTGGCTCCGTTGTGCTGTTGCCGCTGGGAATGTGATTTTGTGGGAATATGATCGCCGGCATCGGCACGGCGCAGTACTTCAGCATAGGATAAATCTAGTTTCTTGAGTTTATGTAGATCTTGCGATACCGTATTATGATAAAATTCAACGCCATTCAGCTCTATTACACGGCCACGAGAAGTCTGTGGAGTATTCATGTTCTTGTTATAGATAACCATTGGTGAACCGTTCCAGTTGCTTGAGGATGGGGTGGTCCGTCTACGATTACTGCGTCCGAATTCCGCATTCAATGTATCCGTACACATCTTTGAGCTGCCCTGTCCACCGCGGTGATTTATTGCCAGCGGACTGTTCCGGGGAGTGAACTCCCGCGAGTTAAATATTTCGATACGATCACCGGGTGAGCTTTGGTTTCGGTGCTTTCGTCGGTTCTTCTTTTTGATGCCCACACCTACGGTTAAATATTCGAGGGGTTCCCGCTTGAGTGGAGTAAGTACCTGGCCATTCTCCCGAATCTGCTTTACACTCGGTTCACCGACAGTCGTCTCCTTCGAAGAGCTATTCAACAAGGTCGATTGCGTGTGAGCAGATTGATTCTGTTGATTTCGGACTTCAAAGATGTGTTTCTTGGCTGTTTTGCGCTCTAACTTGGTAACGCACTCGGACATTGCGATGGACTGATTGGAAATAACCGAGGAAACGACGCTCTGTGTGTCATCATCAATGAAATCATCTGGAGATTCCTCCCTTTCGGGTGTCACCGGCGGTACTTTGGCCGGAATCAAAGGTAATTTCTCTATAACCTGTGCGTCGTCCTGCAGCGAAGGTAGCTTGTCTACTTCGTTATTATCAGCCGCTTTCTTGAGCACACCGAATATCTCCTTGAAAAGTTCCCGGTACTCGGGGCGATTCCGGAAATGAGATTCAATGGGACTGACATCGTCGTAAATACTGAATTTGCAATCGTTGCCATTACTAATTGAGCACAGGAAGAAGCTGGGACGTTCGTCGGTTTGTGTGCATTTGTTGCTAGTTTCATCCGAGAAGCCCGAGGACGTGGTTTCCGATTCGGAGAACTCAGTGGGAGTGCGCTTACGATTCGCGTCCAACATAAGGTCAGATTCTTTTGAGCTGTTAACATTTGCTTCGGGTTTTTTGCTTTGACTCATATCGGCTACAGTCTTGCCATCGGAATTGCTAACAAAATTGTTCTTGGCCGCATTGGAGGTTCTCTTTACTTCCACCAAAGCCTCATACTTTTCGACTAGGTCCCGATAGGGATTTGGTTTGTCGTTGAGATTCAGATCCTCGGGAATCCGGAAACGTTCCTTGTAATCCGCCGCACTGTTGTCGCACTTGGAGGTGGCTTCGCTTTGTATACTCCGGTCGTCATCCTCGTAGATTTCCTCGGTTGGAGCTATGGAAGATTGGTCATCCAGGTTGGTATTGCTCTCGTTTATATCCCTCAGACAGCGACTACACATCTGACCCTGTCTTACGTCATCTAGAAGGCTAAACTCTTCGTGCATCGACATGGTTCCCTCGTTGCCACTGTTCTCGAGCAGGCGACTTTGCAGACCCTGGTTATCTTGGATGATGGTCACCAGCTGCTCCTCCAGCTCAGTGCAACGCTGCTGTTCGCCCAGGAAGTCCCGCTTCAGGATCTCCATTTCGCTGAGTAGCTTGACCAATTCCTCGTTGTCACCCTCACCCTTTACGGCTGTCCTATCACACATGGTGGCATTGCTAAAGGAGATGTCCTCCAGGCCCGTTGAGTTGGCCATGGCCATGACATCCAGTTTGGAGAACTCCAAGTTCTGCTCCTTGCACAGCGATTGAATGCTATGGCTGGATATGGAACCCTCGGCTGAGTGTTGCATTCTATAGCGTTCCTGCTGATATTGATCCACCTTCCTGCGTTCGGTGCTCAAAGATTGCCGGGCATCGCTCAGTAGTTGATTCAGTTCCTCACAGCGGGCCTCCAGAACTTCCGTATTGGTGGTCAGCGACTTAATTTGCTTCTTATCCCGATTCTTCTCCAAGTTAAGCCGCTGATTGGCACGCTCCAGATCCTGAATACCCACTTCCAATTGCTCGTAAACCTTCAACCTTGAGTCATTCACTTCCGTCATCGCATTTATATGCTTTCGAAGGTGCAAAATCTCCAGCTCCTGTTCATCCCCCTTGATTTTGTACTCCTTAATGAAGGTTTCCAGTTCCTTGTTGCGTTCTAAAAGGGTTTTTCCCAGCTCTGCTGCCAATTGCAGGTCATCGAGCATGAACTGAGATACGTTTTCACAACCAGCCATACCGCGATTGGATTCCTCCATCTTGGACTTGGGACCTTGAGCAGCTTCGGCTTAATGCAAAATCTGTGGATAATATATGGATTTAATCGATTTTAGTCGGTTTTGGATCGGAGCTTTCCAGGAAAAGTCGGGATTACTTGTCAAATGTCCTCTCAATGGTGGAAAAACAGCTACAACAGTAACTTTTTTACTGTTTCATCCCCAAAAACAAAAAGTATGGTATTGCACTGACTGCACGAAAAAGCCCTACGAACTTAGTGCAACTGCATTTATAATTACGGATATTTATTAATATATATTTTATATTTATGGAAAACTCAGAACTATGGGTTCTTGAAGATCCGGAAATAATTTAAGAACAGGATTAATCACATTAAGGGTACTCCAAAAATGTATTGGGATATTCTTGAAGTTTATTATATATTTTATTTATTTGAAAAGTTTTTTCAACATAAACAATCTAAATATATATTAAATATCCCTACATAATAAAAGCAATCTTTATTTTTCATTAAGATGCTATTTAAAAAGTTAAGCTTTAATAATATTTCTACAATTATGGAATACCCTTAATCTGTACTTGTGGGGTTTCCCTTAAAAAATGTACGCATTGGATGGTGGTGAGTTATTATTAAAGTCTTACTACATACATAGTTTAAAGATAATTTAAGAACAAAATATAAAATAATATATTAATAAATATTTGTTTGATTATTTAATCCGCAAGTTAAAAAATCTTTTAAAATCTTAATAAGAAAACTAAGAAAATACGTTATCATTTATATATAATTAAATTTAATGTTCATAAATTTAATTGTAATTTTTTAATTAAATTAATTAATTTTAAATGTTAATAATTAAATTAAAACCTATTAATTATATAACATTTGTGAGGCCACCTTGACATAAAGATAGTTCTGTATAAATAATCAATCACCGCCTGGTCACACTAATTCCCCGGCATTTTTTTGTTTGCTTTTGTTTTGTGCCGTTTATTTTGATTTCTTGAGAGGATGTGCTCCCCGCCATGCTGTACGTGCTAATCCGGGTGGCGGAGTTCGTGGACCACTTCCTGCTGCGTCCGCTGGCCAGCGTGATCGATGCGGTGGTCACCGGCGTGTACTACTTCCTGTGGGGCAGCTACTTTGTCGGTTACTGCCTGGTGGAGGGCAGTACCTTGGCCTGGAGTCTGGTCAGATCCACGGTCAGCGACATCCACAGGGGCTGCTGCGACCTGCGGATCATCACGTTGGATGTGACGGACTACCTATATGGCGGCACCAGAGGAGGACTTAAGAATGCCTGGGATTTTGGCCAAACAGTTGGCCGGTTCTTCTGCAATGTGCTCATTGAACTGGGCGATTGCATCTTGTGGGTGCTATTGCTGCTCCCACGCATCATAATCTTCATCGTGGACTGCCTCCTGGACTTTGTGTTCCACTCCATCGTGGCCAATGGCCTCAGCCTGCTGAACAGCGTCTTCCGGCTCTCGATCGGAGTGTCAGTGCTCCTGGTTCTCTACATGTTTCGGCGCTATGTGTACCTACTGCTCATCTACCTGCTCCAACGAGCCCGCATGGAGATCTCAACGAAGACGCAAAGCGTCTACCAGTGGACCGTTGAGCAGCTCCAGCGATTCAAGCAGAGCATGCGCAACGATCCGGGCAATGCAGGATCTCCGAATCGCGGAGGCTGTGTGGTTTGCATGGAGCGCAGCCGGAACATCGTGATCATGCCCTGCCGGCATCTCTGCCTCTGCAAGGAGTGCTCCCAGCAGCTGCGGCTCCGCCTGGAGCATCGCTGTCCCGTGTGCCGCAACGATATCATGTCGTTTCTGCCGGTCTACATTTGATACTACCTATTTTTGTACAATTTATAGAACCTAGCATAAATGTATATAAGACTGCCAATTGGAATTTAGCTTTTAAGAGCACAATAGCGAACTAAGAATATAACCAAATGCCATTGGTTAAAGTTGATTATAATATATCATGTTTGGACAGTTAACTAAACGTTAAACTTGCACTTTAGATTAACTAAAAATTCAAAAAATAATATCATATTAAGAGAGATTTATCTCAAGACCTGTAGAATCACCAAAGTAGACAACATATTTCAAAAGACCACCCAGAAATGTCCCAAATAACTTTCAAAACTAAATTGTTTTATGTATTTATTTCAAACCAATGAAAATATACGATTTGTTTTGTATACATTTATGTAAATACGGTTTGGTTTTTCGTATAACTAATTTGCTCAAAAGACAGATATAGAAAAACGTTTGTTTTGGGCTTACATCGTTATTTAATTTAAATGTAAATTTAAAGTTAAATTTAAATCGAAATGAAATGATTCGCTTTGCTTGGTATCGTATTGCGGAGTTAATTGAATTGCAAGTTATAGGTATTTTTTCTCATAAACACTCATATGCGTACTGTTTTTTGGATACTTAACTGGTAAATGAAACGATCAAATAAGAGTAAAATTACACAACGGGCTATGATCTATCAGATAGATATTTGTTATAGCGTCTTTAGGTTTCACCTCTCTTTTCTGTCTGCTCATCGCTAGTAGTAGGCGCATAATTGGATTTAATATATGTAGGCTAAGTTATCGGTTGTGTGTGGTTCTGTGTACTGGAGATATAGCATCTATTGCTCCAATAGTCGCACTCTATTACGAATAACATTATGTTTCGAAAAAAACGTCTAGTTGCTATATAAATTTAATTTGTGCCAATTTCATTTGCTTTTTTTCCATTTTAGTTGGTTGTATAAAGCTTTATGCGCTGCTTCTAGCTTAATCCTATCCGTTACTTAGTAAAATATATATGTATATATTATGTGTATATATCATTTTTATAGCAATATTAAAAAGTTCTCATTTAAAATCGTTTCATCGAAAAATTTCACGTTTTACGGTTTTTTGTTTCGTTTTTTTTTTGTAACTGTATCTCAAAAATATGAATCCACACTTGACATTTACGTAGTATATATGTATGCATTTATAAAATTACAAAAGAACAATAAACCAAAATATATATATATGTATATGTATCGCTCCGGTATGGCCATATCCAGCTATAAGGCTATAGCTTTTGTGCCAGAAGTTCATAACTTGTAAAAGTTGTCGCTCTATTCAAAATATATATGTATGTGTAAATATGCATGTAGGTTTGATGTTTCCATGTTGTGTAGGTACAAAGTAGGTTCCTATCGCTAGATATATATCTTTATATAATAATATTCATATTCATATTCATGTGCATGATTGATATCCAATGTTGTAACGGCTAAAAAATGGCATCGCTTTGAGGGTTTCGAACCCTAGAACCTATCTAACATCTTGTTTCAAACACTGTTTTGGTCACCTTACTGTTCCTGTTTTATCCTGTTTTATTTTCGCTCCTAACCGTTACAAGTTCAGGTTTAGTTTCGCTATATTTGTAGTTAATTTAAGGTGCATTCTCCTTATGAAATATTGCTCTATGGTTTCTAAACGCTTCAACTTTCTTAGGATGTAGTTTGAGGTGGGTGGAATCGAATGAAATGGGTCACTTTGAAGTTCTCCCTTGTGATATTCATAGGAAATTCTCTTTAAAAGACTTCAAAATCTCCCATTTAATTAAATCAAACCCCATTATGTTTGTTTATAGCTTCAGCTTAGCCGCATGCAGATCATGGTTTATACTTAGTTTAGCTTGGCCTAAGTTCTTCTTAAAGATGGTACAAAATCTAGTTGTCGAACATTTGATGTGCTACATGGTACAATAATTTATTAATGATCTATCTAAATTGTATAGTTAATGCGAATTTAATAATCACCTCGTCGCCCCAGGTAGTATGCCAATATATATATTAAATCGATTTAGTAACACTTTTTTTGTTTCGGTTCTACATGTTTCGTGCACTCGAAAGCTAGAAGAGATATGTTATTCACATTGGTTTTTGCGTTTTTTTTTGCTTTTTAGTTTACATTTAGTTATAGAAGTCTTGAATTTTACACATAGAAAATGTCTTTTGTTAATACAAACGTTAATTGGAAAGTTGCTAAAGGCTGTACTTTGAAAATTCCTCATAACATATACATTTGAAATATTTGCTATCTAATGATCTCGTTTTCTTACTCTCTGTTATCAAAGAAAAGTGGTACGTATAAAATAAACCATACAAAAGTTAGACATAAAAATATATATTTATGCGTGTATAATATATATTATAGAGTTCAATGCCAATCTATCACAAAATCACATAGAGGGGTTTTCTATCGAGATAACGCACACACACACATATAGAGAGAGATACGGATCTAAGGATCCATTTGCGTTTCTTTGAAAACTTAGTCGAAGTGGTTTACGATTAAATAAGGGTTTTCTCTCGTTTGGAACGTACTAACTACGGATATACAGGGTTTTGGATTACCGAATACTTGGGCTTACTCTACCGATTATATATTTTAGATCGTATATCTATAGGCTTAACGTCTAGTTTGTGTGTTTGTGTGCAACTCTCTCTGTGTCAGACACAATCATCACAAAAAGGTACTTAAACTCTCATTGTGCACTAGTTGGTGCATTGAAAATCTGAACAGAATAGACTTAGCCTATAACTATTAGGAGTCTTAGGTCTAAAACTTAACGGAAATACTTGGTTGGGCTATCAACTTTATGCGGGTTTATATATTAGCTAGGGGCAAGCATGGCTATGCTATATGATATGATAGTGGATTTCCACAAATTGGTTACAGATTTGGGAAATTTTAAAAGATATTTGGGGATAATCAATATTTTTTACTTATATCACCAATTTGTGGAACTTGTTTCGGGGTTATCTTGAAGAGAATTGCTAGGGTCTAGTTGGGGGTATAAATTATATAACACGTTTTAATTATTTATTTACTTTGCCTAAAACAATTGACTAGAAGTTAGCAAAAAGGCAAGAGAGCGTTCTGTCCGTTCGTTTGTCCGTTTGTCCGTCCGTTAGTGCCGAATGTTGAGCAAGCTTTGGGTCCAGGGATAGAAAGTGTTTCCATTCCATTGCGTGCCTGCCGATTGATTCTGACAGTTGGAATTAAACAATTTAACAATTAACGTCAACAAGTTGTAATTTCCAGTGCTGACGAGTCACGCAGGAGCTGGATTTTACACTGGAAACCCTCTCTCAAATATTCATGTCCGTAATTATCCAAGGAGCCGGGGTTGTTCGGCTCGCTAGCTACTTCCTCTACTATACCTATAGATATGGCCTGGGTCTGCGTTTTATTTCGGTTTTATTTTTGTGAAATTTATTTATTTCAAGGGTTCTACTAAAGCTAGTTGGGTCCTGCCTATGTATAAGTATTTGTATATGTTTATCTTAGAGGGCTCGGCTTAGGGCTAGTTTAAGGAAGCAAAGTTGTGATGATGATACGCTTGATCGCCTCGTTTAGAAGGGCAATGTGGTGACGAACATGTTCTCGATGAGGGCTGGCGCCGGCACGAGATCCTCCAGTTTGAGATAAAAGATCCGCTGCAATCCCTGGACGCTCAGGGATCGGAGTTCGGGCAACTTGCCCAGCAGGCGGCTGAAGTAGTGCTGCTTCTTCTGGGCCTCGGCGTTGTAGGTGACATGATCGCGCAGACTGCCGATGATCTTCATCTGCAGCTGCTCCACTTTCTTCGGCTCTCGCAAGCCATGGCGTTCTGAAGATGATACAAGTCAATAAAAGTGAGGTTAGGTTTAGAAATATTAATGTGTTTAGAATAAGCTTTCAAAATAATGATAATAATATATCTAAATCAATATTTTTAATTGGTTGTCCTTAAAAACATTTTTTTAAATGTTTAAATCTTATAAAAAAAAGTGTAAGTGTTGAAATCTTCTAAATCTTAAATCCTATAATATTTAATATTTTATTTTTATTTTTATTTTTACGTTCTTAATATTCTACAAGTGTTACAAATCTTCCAAAAAAATTTTTTTTATTTTGAAATCTTCTAAAAAAGATTTTAAGTTCTGAAATCTTCTAATCTTAAATTCTGTAATTTTGAATATTTTCTATAAATGTTATAAATTTATCTAAAGAATAGAATAATCTTTCAAAATATTGATTGTAATATATCGAAATAAAATATTTTTTATTTATTGTCCTTAAGAGTTTTACTTTCTTAATATTCAAAAATTTTTTTTTAATTTTAAAATCTTCTAAAAAAGATTTTAAATGTTGAAATCTTCTAAATTTTATATCCTATAATTTTAAATATTTTCTATAAATGTTATAAATTTATCTAAAGAATAGAATAATCTTTCAAAATAATGGTAGTAATATATCGAAATAAATATTTTTGATTTGTTGTCCTTAAGAGTTTTATTTTAAATATTTTCTAAACAGATAAATTTTGAAATCTTTTAGGGGTTATATTTTGTATCCTTAAATATTTTCTATATATCTGATATATTTTAGTTTGATATATTTATGATAAGTTTCTGGGTCCCTAAGACCTTTCATCCTTATGCATAGAGACGTTACCCACCTGTGATCAGGGTGAGGGCGCAGAGGCAGGCGAAGGCGGAGATGTCGATCTCCAGGTTGTGCAGGCTGTGGCTGAACTCCATGATGTCGTTGAGCCACTCGCCAAAGGATCGCAGGCACTGGGTGCGATGCAGCACAGTGCCATTGCAGAAGATCAGCTTGGTGTCGTCACTCCTGGCGCGATAGGCCAGCCGTAGGACGAACAGTTCCAGCGAGGCGCTCTGGAAGAGCAGCTCCTGATCCTCCGGCAGGAGATCAAAGTAGCCGGGAATCTTCTCGGCAAACTGCTTGATTACGTCAACGGAACTGGTCAGCAGTTGGTAGAACTGTTGCACCTTATCGGCCTCGCTCATCGACAGCTCCTCGTAGTGGCTGTAGTCCAGACACGAGGGATCCGGTGTGGTGTCCACATGGCTGCGCACCAGCGCTGTGATCAGCGAGATGGGTGGCGAGGGTGGCGATTCCTGCGGAGATTTCGGCTTGGAAGGCAACCTGCCCCGTCGTCCCTTCAGCGAATCCGTGCGCACCACCTCCTTGACCATGCCCACCACCAGACACTTTTGGAAGCGACAGAACTGACAGCGATTGCGTCGCCTCTTGTCCACCGGACAGTTCTTGTCCGCCAGGCAGACGTACTTGGAGCCCTTCTGCACCGTTCGCTTGAAGAATCCCTTGCAGCCTTCACAGGTTCGCACTCCATAATGCTGACAGGCGGCCGTGTCGCCGCAAACGGCGCACAGTTGTGACGGAGCCTGGAGCAGTCGGCCCGCCTGGAGATCCGCACTCGCCGGCGAACTGGCCGCCGAATTGGGCGCCGAGCTGAGCTGCAGGGGATGGGCATGGGTGTGCCGCTGGCCCAGCGTGATCTTGGCCAGCTTCGGGCTCTGCGCCGAGGAACCGGCGGGCGAGACAGTCCGCTGCACGGGCAGCGATGCCCGGCGGACGGGCGGTGGTCCGCCGAGGGAGGGGGAGGAGATGGTGGCCGCCGCCGCCGCTTCCACGGCCGCTGTGGCCGCAGCCAACTCTGAAATCGTGGGAAACGTGGGCAGCGAGTAACGCTCGCCATTGTGCGAGTTGTAGTTCTGAAAGATTAGAAAGAAATTATAAGAGGTTAGTCTTAAGAATTATGAAAAAATATTAAAATGAATTTTAATAAGTAGAAATATCGATATTTTACACATATTTTCTAGGCTTGAAAGAATTTTTGGGATATCAATATATAATTCTGACTTTGTAGTACCAATTTCAATAAGTAATAAATATCAAGTATGTATGGTATGAATATTCAAGTTTAAAAGTTAAAATAGGATAATAGGACTTTTATATTTTATGAAAAACTATTTTTTAATGATTATATTTTACCAAAATTAATTTTTACCTTATTTGAATTTGAATAAGTAATTTTTGGATATAATTATAACATTTTTTAAAAGTTTACTACGATTTTTAAAATAATCTGATTTGATAATATGATTTGCAATTGTTTTAATAGTTACATTTTATTAGAACGTATTTATAAAATATTTTAAATTTTAGAAAAAAATTATTAGAGGTGAATCTAAAGTATCATGAAAATTTATCAAGAAAATGAGACATTTTAGACATTATATTTTCTAGTCTTGCAAGAATTTTTGGGATATCAACATATAATTCTGAGTTAGTAGTACTAATTTTAATAAGTAAGTAAATAATAAGTATGTTAGTATAAATATCCAAGTTTAAAAGCTAAAATAGGATAATAGGACTTTTATATTTTATGAAAAACTATTTTTTATTTTACTAAAATTTATTTTTACATTACTTGAATTTGAAAAAGTAATTTTTGGATTTTAATATAAAATTTTTAAATGGTTTATTTCATTTACTACAATTTTAAAAATATTTCTTAGCTTGCAAAATATTATTTTAAGAGTTAAATTTATTTATTAAATAGTTTAAAATTTTTTTATATTTTTTAAAATGCTTTTTTAGCCTGTTTTACTTACATGTTGCTGGTAGCTCTGCTGCTGCTGTTGCTGCTGCTGTTGTCCATAGAAGTTGTCCGCTGAGACGCCATTGTATTCATACAGGGAGCTGGCCGAGGAGCTGGGCGATAGATTGGCGCTGGCATTGATGGCATTGAAGTGCCCATGGTAGTTGTAGCCCCCACTGTTGTTGTTGTTGTTCTGGTTGCCGCCATTGTTGCTGCTGCTGCTGTTGGGATGCGACATTTGGGCCTGGGTCTGCAGGGTGTGCAGCTGCTGGAGCTGCGTGGGAGCGGGCGGACTGGCACTCCAGCCGCCGGAGAGCGGCGGGAAGCAGTCCTCGTCCATCTTGAGGGTCAGCACCTGGTCAGTGGGCGTGGGGGCGGCGGTGGAGGAGGAGGACGCCTGCTGGGGGCTGCTCCCGCTGCTGCTGTTGTACTTCAGGGAGTAGGTCTCCTGGAAGCTGGGCAAACTGCTGCCGCAGGACAATGGCCCTCCGATGGGTGAGATCAGCTGGAGTTGATGTTGCTGCTGCTGCTGCTGGTGTTGCTGCTGCTGCTGTTGTTGCTGCTGCTGCTGTTGCTGCTGCTGCTGTTGGGCGTGCAATGCAATGGCCGGATCGCTGCTGGAACGCAGACTCAGCAGACAGAGTTGTTGCTCCTGCTCGGAACTGAGCTGCTGCTCAGGAATGGAGGACAGTCGCTTGTCCCGTAGACAAGTTAACTTGGTGAGATTCTCAATGGAGCTGGTGAGGTCCTCGGCGGGATTATCGGGATAGCCAGTGGTGGTCGGGGAGAGCAGGGAGTTGTTCGAGTCCGAGGGGAAGAAGAGATCCGAGAAGAGTTCGCTGTGGGAGACCACGGACGCGTCGGTCAGGTTGCTGATCAACTGATCCTCCTCATGGGAGAGCAGCGACTCTGACTTTAGCAGGTGTTGCTGCGGGCTCACAAGGTGTTGTTGTTGCTGTTGCAGATGTTGCTGCTGCTGCTGTTGCTGTTGCTGCTGCTGCTGGTTGTGATGTTGCTGATGGAGGAGGTGGTGGTGTTGGTGTTGGTGGTGTCCAGCTGCCGATGCCGACGTTGTGTTGGTCGTCGAGGCGGTTTGCGTGGAGAAATTATCAAAGGGCGACAATGAACTAAAGGAGCTCTGCAACGAAAGACAGTCGGCATGCGAATGAGTTAGTGAGCTTGTCGTTCCCTGCTAGATATCCTAGCCCTAAGGGTGGAGTCTAGCTTTTCCTGCTCGCAACCTTGCGACATGCGCATTTCCCCCGACAACTGCCATTGGTTCTTCGCCTGGGAAAGCAACCCCTAAGTCGCGGAAAACTCCTCGTTGATGATTTCCTAATTGGTTATGCTTATGCCAAAATGTTTTCCCAACATATCGCACCTAACAATAGATGTCTAATTGTTGTTGCTGCCGCTGCAATTGATCTCCTCACCTCGCAACTTGACTTTGCTGGGCGAGGAGTCACCTCCTAGCAGCTGGCAATTAGCACTGCCATTCATCTTTGGACTTGCCAAATTTGCATAGATTTTTGTGCAGTTTTTGTGCTCGGTGTGTTTATATTTTGGAAATTATATCTCAGCGGGGGATTTGTAATTTATTTGGAGAAAATATTCCAAAGGTTTCTAGCAGTCTAATATAAGCAAGATAATATTTGCTACTCAGAGAGACAGAGTTAATCAAGAAAAATAATGTTCTCAAATTGAGAATTAATTTTCCCCTTGCTTGTTAACTTTTTTAGAATAAAAATGTTCTTAAAAATGCACAAATTACTAAATTTCAGAAAGAAATGTACTCATATTGCACTCAAAGTAAGGAACAAAAATCATAATCTGAGTATTAAGTACTTCGTTAATTCTCTTTGTGAAGACTTTATAGATAAGTTTTATAATTATTGAAATGACAATTTTTGATTGAGAATTTTTGTTCTTACTTCGAGTGCAATATAGTCTCTTTCTAAAATTGAGCAAATTTGTGCTCCTAATAGAACAACAGTTGAAGATCAATATAATTATTTTTAAGTCGATAAAGATCAAAATGATTATTTTCGAATTTATGGTTTTTTTTCAGATTTTTATGTCAATCCGTTCTGGGTGAATTTCCACACTGACTTTTTTAATAGTCTTCAATTATATTGATTTAGATGTCAGAAAGGCAGGTAGGGGGAGAAGCCGTGATGCCTAAGCCGTGCCTATTTCATCGCCTATTTCATCACTCTCAGTGCCTTTTTCATCACCTTTCAGTGCCTAATTCATCGCCTATTTCATCACTCTCAGTGCCTTTTTCATCACCTTTCAGTGCCTATTTCATCACTCTCAGTGCCTTTTTCATCACCTTTCAGTGCCTATTTCATCGCCTATTTCATCACTCTCAGTGCCTTTTTCATCACCTTTCAGTGCCTATTTCATCGCCTATTTCATCACTCTCAGTGCCTTTTTCATCACTTTTCAGTGCCTTTTTCATCGCTCAATTCATCACCTTTAGTGCCTTTTTCATCGCCTATTTCATCACCTTCCAGTGCCTATTTCATCGCCTATTTCATCACCTCTCAGTGCCTTTTTCATCACTTTTCAGTGCCTTTTTCATCGCTCAATTCATCACCTTTAGTGCCTTTTTCATCGCCTATTTCATCACCTTCCAGTGCCTATTTCATCGCCTATTTCATCGCCTATTTCATCGCCTATTTCATCACTCTCAGTGCCTTTTTCATCACTTTTCAGTGCCTTTTTCATCGCTCAATTCATCACCTTTAGTGTCTTTTTCATCGCCTATTTCATCACCTTCCAGTGCCTATCATATCGCCTATTTCATCGCCTATTTCATCACTCTCAGTGCCTTTTTCATCACTTTTCAGTGCCTTTTTCATCGCTCAATTCATCACCTTTAGTGCCTTTTTCATCGCCTATTTCATTACCTTCCAGTGCCTATTTCATCGCCTATTTCATGGCCTATTTCATCACTCTCAGTGCCTTTTTCATCACTTTTCAGTGCCTTTTTCATCGCTCAATTCATCACCTTTAGTGCCTATTTCATCGCCTATTTCATGGCCTATTTCATCACTCTCAGTGCCTTTTTCATCACTTTTCAGTGACTTTTTCATCGCTCAATTCATCACCTTTAGTGCCTTTTTCATCGCTTATTTCATCACCTTCCAGTGCCTATCGCCTATCGCCTATTTCATCACTCTCAGTGCCTTTTTCATCACTTTTTAGTGCCTTTTTCATCGCTCAATTCATCACCTTTAGTGCCTTTTTCATCGCCTATTTCATCACCTTCCAGTGCCTATTTTATCGCCTATTTCATCGCCTATTTTATCACTCTCAGTGCCTTTTTCATCACTTTTCAGTGCCTTTTTCATCGCTCAATTCATCACCTTTAGTGCCTTTTTCATCGCCTATTTCATCACCTTCCAGTGCCTATTTCATCGCCTATTTCATCGCCTATTTCATCACCTCTCAGTGCCTTTTACATCACTTTTCAGTGCCTTTTTCATCGCTCAATTCATCACCTTTAGTGTCTTTTTCATCGCCTATTTCATCACCTTCCAGTGCCTATCATATCGCCTATTTCATCGCCTATTTCATCACTCTCAGTGCCTTTTTCATCACCTTTCAGTGCCTATTTCATCGCCTATTTCATCACTCTCAGTGCCTTTTTCATCACTTTTCAGTGCCTTTTTCATCGCTCAATTCATCACCTTTAGTGCCTTTTTCATCGCCTATTTCATCACCTTCCAGTGCCTATTTCATCGCCTATTTCATCACCTCTCAGTGCCTTTTTCATCACTTTTCAGTGCCTTTTTCATCGCTCAATTCATCACCTTTAGTGCCTTTTTCATCGCCTATTTCATCACCTTCCAGTGCCTATTTCATCGCCTATTTCATCGCCTATTTCATCGCCTATTTCATCACTCTCAGTGCCTTTTTCATCACTTTTCAGTGCCTTTTTCATCGCTCAATTCATCACCTTTAGTGTCTTTTTCATCGCCTATTTCATCACCTTCCAGTGCCTATCATATCGCCTATTTCATCGCCTATTTCATCACTCTCAGTGCCTTTTTCATCACTTTTCAGTGCCTTTTTCATCGCTCAATTCATCACCTTTAGTGCCTTTTTCATCGCCTATTTCATTACCTTCCAGTGCCTATTTCATCGCCTATTTCATGGCCTATTTCATCACTCTCAGTGCCTTTTTCATCACTTTTCAGTGCCTTTTTCATCGCTCAATTCATCACCTTTAGTGCCTATTTCATCGCCTATTTCATGGCCTATTTCATCACTCTCAGTGCCTTTTTCATCGCTTATTTCATCACCTTCCAGTGCCTATTTCATCGCCTTTTTCATCGCTCAATTCATCACCTTTAGTGTCTTTTTCATCGCCTATTTCATCACCTTCCAGTGCCTATCATATCGCCTATTTCATCGCCTATTTCATCACTCTCAGTGCCTTTTTCATCACTTTTCAGTGCCTTTTTCATCGCTCAATTCATCACCTTTAGTGCCTTTTTCATCGCTTATTTCATCACCTTCCAGTGCCTATTTCATCGCCTTTTTCATCGCTCAATTCATCACCTTTAGTGTCTTTTTCATCACTTTTCAGTGACTTTTTCATCGCTCAATTCATCACCTTTAGTGCCTTTTTCATCGCTTATTTCATCACCTTCCAGTGCCTATTTCATCGCCTATTTCATCACTCTCAGTGCCTTTTTCATCACTTTTTAGTGCCTTTTTCATCGCTCAATTCATCACCTTTAGTGCCTTTTTCATCGCCTATTTCATCACCTTCCAGTGCCTATTTCATCGCCTATTTCATCGCCTATTTCATCACCTTCCAGTGCCTATTTTATCGCCTATTTCATCGCCTATTTTATCACTCTCAGTGCCTTTTTCATCACTTTTCAGTGCCTTTTTCATCGCTCAATTCATCACCTTTAGTGCCTTTTTCATCGCCTATTTCATCACCTTCCAGTGCCTATTTCATCGCCTATTTCATCACCTCTCAGTGCCTTTTACATCACTTTTCAGTGCCTTTTTCATCGCTCAATTCATCACCTTTTGTGCCTTTTTCATCGCCTATTTCATCACCATCCAGTGCCTATTTCATCGCCTATTTCATCGCCTAATTCATCACTCTCAGTGCCTTTTTCATCACTTTTCAGTGCCTTTTTCATCGCTCAATAAAAAAAACAACAACACATAGGTGGGAGCCCATGAAGTCACAATAAAAAAAACCAAATTGGCGACCTTGACGAAGGGGGCTGAATTTCAAAAAAGTTTAAATGCAGTTATTTGCGGGTATCCCATAAAATTATGAAGAGCCATTTTTTAAACCATTTTGACAAAATTTATAACAGAAAAATTGCAAAAGAAAAAATTAAGAAAATAACAAATCGAATTTTGGGGCACTTTGGGGCCGCTTATGGCTCTAATTTATATCATACACTCGGCTCCTAATTATTTCCGAATTTATGGTTTTTTTTCAGATTTTTATGTCAATCCGTTCTGGGTGAATTTCCACACTGACTTTTTTAATAGTCTTCAATTATATTGATTTAGATTAAGATTACTGTGCGCTAAAATTTGTTTAAAATTTTATTTGGCCTAATAACTTAATTTAAATATAATTTTTTCCCCCACAAAATAGTAATAAAACATCTTAAACTTACATTAGGTTGCAAAAGTAACATGCTTGTTGTCGCTTGGTTATTGAGCCTCAGTTGGCTGATTTTGGTTGTGTGGATTGCTGCTGTCGTCGCTGCCGTTGATGTTGCAGTTGCTGCTGCTGCTGCTGTTGATGTTGCTGCTGTAACAGCAATTGTCGTTGCTGTCGCCGATGTTGCCGAGGTGCTGGCAGCTACAGTTGCTGCTACTGCTTGGCTGTCGCTGTTGCTGTCAGTTTTCTCGACTTTCAATTTCCCCGCAACGAGTGGTTTTATTTTCCTTGGCTCAGTGGGCGATGTGGCTGCTGTTATTGCTGCTGCACCTGCAAGGATACGTAAAGAAAAGGTCTTTAGCAATTTAGAATAAATAGTCAAAGTCAAGCGAGCATGAATGCCACACGGAGTCTCTGGGGTGAGCTTAACGCTTAATGCTAAATGGCTGGTGAAATGCCAAATCTGCGATGATATGGGCAGATTCATATTGCTGCCGTGTGCTAATGTTGCCGCTGCTCGTTGCCCAATTGTCTCGCGTTCCACACGCAAGCCGCCGTATCGAATGTCTTAATTAGAAATGCTCAGTCCCAGTCTCACTCTCAGTTTCAATCTCAATCTCAGTCCCAGGCTCCGGCTGTCCACATAAATAAATACTATATATACATATATATGGATAGATTTTGTTTATATTTTAGCCCAAACGATGCCGAGACACCTCCTCATTGTGTCGCGGGGTTGGCCAAGAGGCGAGCTCACGTTACAACAAAGATGTAGCCGGCAGAAACAAACCTAAACGAGGATCACATCTCCATCGTTCGGTTAATGCGGCACATAAAATGTAATAAATTGTCTTGTCCGATGCTGCACGGTTTGCTTGGGCATTTGGCCACGTTGCGGGTGTTCGGCTTTTGATTATAATAAATATTTTGGCCATTTCGCATTGCAAAATGCAAGCTGAAGTTCGCTGAGGCTTGGCGAAATCATTTTTCATAATTTGCATAATTTATGCTGGAAATTTGGGGAGAGGAATTCTTAAGCAAATGCTAGAAATGCCATAAAAAATGGGAGTACCCTTATATCATCCAAATGTTAGGCAGCCAAAATGTATACAAATATCGTAGAAAAATTCCTGATAAATAAATAATAACCATTAAATAAACTTATAAGTAGCCCAACTCAGAAAAAAAATAATAAAAGATCATAATGATATGTGCAGGTCATCATTTTGATATGTATAAAGATTTTATTTATCTTATTCTTTAACATTTTTTTAAAAAACACAAAATTTGGTATTTAAAAAAATAACTGATATGATAAAATATCAAATTTATATGTTTTATATGAAATATGGTAGAATTGACCTTATTTCATATCATATTTAACTTCTGAGAAGTAAACAAGTTATTTTATTTCCACATTTTTATAAACCATTTTAAACCGCCCCCATATCATCCCAAAATTTTAAGCAACTCATAAACTGTCAGCGATTTCTATTAACCATTAATTAAACCAGCCATAACCATCAGAAAATCCCCTGCGAACCCATGATTCACACATGCTCATATTTCGCTAATCAAGCGATGTTTTGTCTCTTGATTTTTCATTTAATCTTTTTCCACACAGATTTTTCCTCAACTTCTGCTGACTTCTGGCCGCCTGACTCTTTTGACACTTTTTATCTGCGAGAATTAGTTATAAACCGGCAACTCGAAAATAATAATCATAGCCCACCGAATCATTTTTTGTTGTTGTAATATTTCCTAACGTGTGTTGTCTTGGCTTGAATTTGACAAATTAATAAATGTTGCTGCGGCTGTCGTGTCAGTTGTCTTAGACAAAACCAAAAACCAAAATCCAAGAGGCGCAAAACAAAACAGAAAACGTGGACACAGTTCAAAGAGGGCAGTCATAAAAAAATAATGGAAAAAAGATGGATAGATAAAGACATACATAAATATAGACAATTTATAAATATTCATGATAGGTGAATTGAAATATTGCACAAAATTATGTTTTAGGATAGTGCAGAAAAAGGCATAAAAAATGGAAATGGATCTTAAAAGGGGTTCGCTATTCTAATTGCCTTTTACATAAAGTAAGCAATCTGGTAATGCAATCAAAGACAGTAATATAAAATTCCTATAAATCATTTGAACATCTTCTGCAATTTAGAAACCATTTTCCGATTCCACCAGAATTTCCAGTTTTCATAGCAATAAAAAAAAAACAAGAACAAGAATGTAAAAAATAATCAACAATTTGAGATGCATGCCAAACGCATCTTGCCTTTTAAAACAAAAAAAAAACTGAGGATCATATGTGTGCTGTTCTGCTGGCTCTCCCCATTTTTGGACCAAAACTTTGTCACTGGCAAATATTTATACATTTTTTGCATGGAGTGCCGGCATAAAAGTACACAAAAAAGAAGGAACCAATTACTATAAAAAAGCATATAAACATAAACAAAATTTGATATGTAGGTTCAATTCTACCTTTCTATTTCTATTTTATGATTCAAACATATCAACTTGATATTTTATCAGGTAATACTCTAGTTTACGCACCTCACCCCTAAAATTCGTTAAAAAATTATACTCGACAGACCGCGAATTCTTAAGAATTTACATGGTTATTGCTTCAGACCTTACGTATTTTAAAGCAAAACTCTCAACATCATAGAAAAAGCTACTTTATTTTTATAGTAAACACGGAACTTTGAAATTCGATCACAAGAGAACCATGGCAGACCGCGCCTATATTTCTTAAAGTAAATTCTTAAGAATTCGCGGTCCGTCGAGGATAATTTTTTGGCAAGGGTGAGCACCATAAACTAGAGTATTACACTTTTATCATATCAAAATTATATGAATAACTTGATCTTAAAAAAATTTAAAATTGAGCTGCACATACCAATTTTATCTTATATCAAATTTTTTTGCTATGTATTTTAATTTGAATAATAGTGCTAAAAAATAGCTGTTAAAATCCCAAAAAATTCCCAAAAATCCTTAAAATTATTTGCAATTCCCATCCTATAGCACCTTTTATGAGAAACAAATCTTCCGCTGTCAAAAGCTAATCGATATGCAAATGATTTTGGCTATCTGAAATCCTACAAGGCTGTTTTAGGGCCCACAAATTGGGCCGGCAAATAGGTGCATCTTCCGATTTGCATTGAGCAATTAACTGACAATGGAGAAAAGGTCCGCCGAGTCGCTGGGTATTGCATAAATCAATCAAATTGTCTCTCACTCGGCCGCCTCATTGAGTAATAGATCCAATTTCGATATGAAACAGAAATTGGGTTTTCTTCTCTTCTTCTTTTGGGTTTTGTATCTATTTCGCCGCTTTTTTTGCACAACTTTAAATACCAACCCCATTACCCATTAAGCAACAAAGATGGCTAGTACAACAATGAACAACAATTGATGAAAATCGACAATTAATAGTGAAAGTCTAGGCCCAGACGAGGCATCATCATCAAAGGTACTCTGCAGGAAGTTACTGCAGACTGCAGTCTGGAGACTGAAGACTGTAGACTGGGGACTGTAGACTGTAAACTGGGGACTCCTCCATGTCTATTAGGCCATGAGTCTGGCTTTGTCGCTGTCGTGGATTTCAAAGGCGATAGCATCGAAGCCGCCAAGTTGCTGGCTAGAGAGAAAAAGCAAGAAACCTGCCCCAAAATGAGTAAACTCCTTTGGCTCGAGACTCTGAACCGAACCCGAGACCCATTTGTATACTTCTCACAGATCTTCACACGGCGACGGACTGTGTGGCACCCACTGACTCAATGACTGAGTGGCCGGGGCATGGGCCATTTTGACCCGGCCAGAAAAGCGAAGACGAGCTGGTGAGCTGGCTAGCTGACTCGCATTACCATTTCTTTGGGTCACTGCACAAGAGGTATCCCCCTGCCCCTGCTACCCACATCAATTTCAGCAGATGCCTACATGTCCAGGTCCATTGATCAGGTCCCCAGTGGATCTACTGCTGCTGCCTCTGCGAGTTCGCAGTTCAAAGTACAGAGCTCGAGTCGCGGTGCTTGCCAAATAATATGTATTAACGATATTATATAAAAAGAAGAAAAACGAACGAGCAAAAAATTAGCAAACTTATGCAATGTTTCGCGTACCAACTGCATTGTAATAAATTTGTTAACGAGCCCGTAAGAAAATCTCTCTCTTTCTTTCGTTGCAGATCCTCAAAAACAATTAGAAAATCGCTGTTTTCGGGATAGAGGCTGTAAAAATGCACTGGGGATACCCAACCCAAATTACAAATTTCTTAATGTTATTTGCTTTGGGGCCATCGCCAGCCAGCCAAAACCAGACAATGGTTAAAATGGCTAATCTTAAATGTTTATCGCGCACTCTTCCCGGTAGCATTTTTGGCAGTAGCCCACGGTAGTTTTATTCAGCATCTTTTTCTTTCTGATTTTCTGATTTTTTTTTATTTCTATTTTTATTTTCTTTGTTTGCAAATCGAAGAGCCGCGTCTTCAATGAATTGCTTTCTAAATGACCCAAGGCCATATTTGGAATGATATTTCATATTGATCTGGGAACCCTGTCTCATTGTTTCTGGCCTACTCTGCTGCTGCTGCTGCTGCCTCACAAAAAAGGTGTGTTTATTAATAAAAAAAAGAGGAAAAAATTGCGAATATTATGGATGTGGGAGAAACAAAAATCTGAACGTGACTTTTGACATGACAAGAGGTCGAAAATATTCAATTCTCATTCAGGGAAATATTTACGGTAATATTTCCGGGAATCCACTGATAAAATCTGATCTGAAATTCGGCTTAATTGGCTGACAAGATTAATGGGATATTAAAAATAAAAAATTTTAAAAATAACTAACTTAAAAACAATAATAATAAATTTTAAATACAAATAATAAAAATAATAATAAAATAAATCAATTTTAAATATAACAAAAGAACGAAAACGTTCTAATCTTATTTGGGAAAATGTTTACAGTAATATTTCTTAGAACTAACTGATAAAATCTGATCTGAAATTTTGTTTAATTGGCTGGCAATGTGATATAAAAAAATGACAATAATTTTTTGTAAATAATACTAAAACTAATAAAATACCGAAAATATTAAATTCTTGTTCGGGGATATATTTCCGGTAATATTTCTTGGTACTAACTAATAAACTCTGCTCTGAAATTCGGCTTAATAGTACCCGAAAAACAACAATTAAATTAAAAATATACTATATTTAGTATTAAAGTATGGCTTCATTTCATACCAAGTATTACAAAATTTTTTTTTTGTAATGTAATGTGTATTAATGTGCATTAATTTAATACTTATCCTTTTAAGATATTTTTGGAACTCAATAGTATAAATTTAATATAGGAATAGTTTAGTTTCCATGAAAATTTTTTTCAGTGTGCCTAACAACGTTACTGGTATATTAAAAATATAACTGATAAATGTTAAATATAACTAAGCTTTTGTAAAATTAGTTTTTATCTTCCAATTTGTTAGACAAAACAGTTTGTTAATGGTCTTGTTCCGAGACGAGCGTAACCCATAAAGCTACTAATTAAAACCCGAAAGCCTTCTCGGTGAATCCTTAGCATTTACCACCCAACGTAATGATCATCGTGCCAGCCAGCCCCATCCATGTTGGGTTTTTAAACAAATCGCACGAAAGTAAATAATATCCAGTTAACTGTGGGTCGTTCGAAACCGATTTAATGGAATCTTCGCGGCAAGCATAAATCTTAGTGAGCATAAAGCTGGCCAGCACCTACATATTCATACACCGTACTCGCATCTATTAAAGCCCCATAACGTCACACAATTAAATGTAAACTGAAAACTGTGTCAGCCATGTTCGAAGATGCAGATACAGATGCCAATGCCGTTGCCGATATAGAACTATCCGTGGCAAAAGGTCGAAAGTGTTGGCTATCAACTGTCGAGATGAACAGCAACAATATCATTAAAAGACAATAACATTGTTCAAGAATTTGCAATTGAATGAGTCAAGAGCACAAGTTGAAAAAAAGTTGAAATTGTCGCAACAATTCGTATAAATCTCTTTGCGCCACTTTGAATGCTAAGTAAACCAGCGGCGAGCACATCGTCATCGGTTTTTAATCGCTGCAAAAATCACCGAAGGCCATCTTGGACATTTCATAGTCGCAGTTCGCGATCCCCATCCCCTTTGCCCCTCAAGCGCCCTCCGATTTATAAGCCAAATCGAAAACGAACCCGAGACGACCATCCGAACGGATTGAAGTCATTTTTGAGCGCATCTCAACCAGTTGCTCGCATGTAGCCCCATCTGTATCTGTATCTGTATCTGTGCCCGCTTCTACCTATATATGCCTATATCGGTGTGTTGGCCAATACCTGCGGTTTGCCACTTGTCGCCAAAATGCACTGTAAACAAAATTCGGGAGGTTAAAAAATACAATTTCAGTACACACAAAAAAACTTGATACGAAATTATGATCAATTTGATGAAATACGGTATCATTTTTAACTTGATTTTGAATTTGAAGCGCTTTTTTGCTCTTTTTTCCCTTTTTTGGTTTGAGAAAATTTTCAAAAAGCAAGAAATCAAAAAAAAAATTCTGATGTATTTTTTCCTGTATATGCACGAATTTGAAACCTTTTGTGTTTTTCACGGCTTAAATAAGACTCAGACTTGATATATTTTAAGAACATACTATGCATATTAAAAAAATTCAAGTAAAAAAATTAATCAAATCGGATTTGAACTCTAATGCTTAAGCACCGCAGGATGACTTCATTGATCATTTCAACCTAATAACTAAAATAAGTTTAAAAATGGATTATTTTAAACGTAAATTATTTTTCTAGGTGCAAATGCCTTGAAATCTTTCCTAAAAACAGCAACATTGGTTCAACTCCTCGCAGCCCAGTGTCCACTTTGTCACTATGCAAAGGCGGATTTGTTAAATTAATCGCCTTCGCAGAGGAAAAATTCCCTGCAACCCAAGCTGGTTAGAAGCGGTGTGAGATATTTGCATGAAATTCTAATAAAGGAATTCTGCCGTTAAGGTGTTAGACCGGGAACAGTTGCAGATTCTGCGGTCGCTCTGCTCGCTCGCATTGTGTAAACTGGTTTAATTGAATTGTTATATCATCGGCTTCATCATCATCGATGCCAGTCCGAGTTCTTTTCATTGGCGGTCTTAAAGAGAAGCAGCCAGCAGGCTTATGAGTCAAGTTAGCAGATGTATCTAAATATAAGCACTCCGAATACGTTAGTATTGACTGACTTAATTTAGATGACTTGTTCGCGCAAAAGTATTTGATAATCTTCTCGAAATTGGCTTGATTTAGGTGGAATGCAAGGCACTAGGAATACAGTTCTACACTGGAAAATAATGATCATATAAACTTAACTATTCGTACTTTAATAGGATCAAAAGGATCATATCTGTTACGAAAAGGATCCTAAACTACGACTTCCTTTCTCTAGATTGTCCATACACACAAAAAAAGCACGTTCCCGTAAATTCGATATGGCGAATGTAAATGTCATGTAATTCATACCCACTCGATTTTACATGAAATACTCATCAAATTTACATTATTAAGGTCATTTTGCCGAATTTTCTCTCTTGGAGACTCTCACTTCGAAAAAGAGAGCAATACGCCATATGAAGAGCAAAATGACGTGAGTTGAAACGAGAAAAACAGATTAGAAATTCGAACTGACGTACTTCGATCATGATGTTTACATTTCGACCATATCAATTTTACACGGTGCATATCAAGTTAAAATTGATCTTAAAAAATGTAAAATTGACCTACTATGATGGATTTTAAGTTATGTAATATCAATTTTGACTTGATATCACTTATCTCAATTTGATATGTTCGAAATGTAAAGTATCTTCGAGAGAGAGAATTCGGCAAAATTATATTATTTAAACGTAAGAAGGATATGGCACAAATTTTACATGGGCATATCGAATTGTATCTAAACAAAAAAGATAGATATTATTTTAATTAAACATTTTTAATGTTAAGTAGCTGAAAATAATGCAGGCAGGATTCTACATAGTCTAGGAGTCAAATAACATGATCATAAACCTTTGTTGCTTCTAAATTTGCATAGATTGTCCAAATATAGTTCAATCATGATTTCTCGGGCCGAAACTGCCGCATGTGATTGCCCATTTAGAAGACCCTCACCCTCGATCGATTCTCCACTCCCAGTCCCACTTCCAGTCGCATTTCCAGCTCCAATCCCACTTCCAATACCAATGCGAATTACCCAGCCTGCGACTCAGTTTCTTCCCCACATTTATTATACAGATTGAAGCCGCCTAATTTGCATGTTGAGCGGCGCCCCACCAAACTCGGCTCACTCGGTGGGTCAAAGGTGCCCATGATGCTGCAGTGCATCAGTGGTGCTGGTGGTGCCGGTGGTGCTGGTGGTGCAGTGCCTTTGCCTTCGACTTGGCTCTGCCGCCGACTGATTGACATGGCTGAGACAAAGATAAATAAGCTGCCAGTTTTGGAACGCCGCTTACATAATTACGGGCATGGAATGGATTTTCGTTCGGTTTCTGGCGAAGATCTTTTCCGATCGGTTGCCAGGCGCATCCGACTCGCAAAATTGAAGCCACTAAAGAAGGTGCAGCTGCTGTTTTTTGCGAGGTGGGAAGCTGGGCAGACCAAAAAATAAATACAAAATATTTGGCACATAAAAAAAAAAATCCATAAAGTTCTTAAAATTACAATAATGAGATATTTTTATAAGAATATCACCAAAACTTTATATCAAGAGCTAATAATATTAACAGTTTTTTTTCTAAAAGTTTTTAAAAAATATTTAAAAAAAAATTTAGATTATTGATGGATAGATAATAATAGATCGTTATTAAAAAATATAGTATTGATAGATAGAGAATAATGGATTATTAAAAGTTTTTAGGTTCTAAAAAAAACTAAATAATTTTCCCCAATTTAAAAACTACCATAACTTTATGGCTAATATTTAAAAAAAACCTTTAATAGTACTCACATTTAGTAATACATCTTTTTAAAAATTTCTTTAAATGTAAAACCCATCATTAGAAAAGATCAACATTTTTTCTTCGCATTTTTCTATTGCCAACTGCATTGTTGATTTTTTGTAAGCTTTTTTTTCCAAAAACTCCCCGAAATATCAGCGAGCTATCAAAACACGCGACGTCTGGCAGTAGATATATCTGCCCATGGGTACTGCGGATCCGAAACTCCTGCGCTTTGGAATCGTATTAGTGTTAATTTCCAGCCGGCTCCTCTACCCTTTTTTTATGCCCATTGTTGCACGTTTCAGTTTTTCTCTTACATTTCGGTTTTCGCTTTCATTCGCTGAGCAAACATTTGGGTGGGGGTTCCATGCGGGGGATCGGTTCCCAAATCGATTAGGCCCCCCCTCGTAACCCACCCCCCAAAATCCCCCCAAAGTGTCGTAAACAAAGCGAGCAGCTCCGTGTTTTTCCCAGCAGGTTGCAGCAGCCACAAACACCAAAGGCAAAACATGCATTAAAACGCCAATATTGCCTTTTGTCTTGCCTTCGTATCTGCAAGATGCACACAGCCCCTCCCCCTCCATCTCAAGACCCCTCCTAACTCCCCCTCGGTAACCTCAGTTCGCGCAAATTGAGCCTAACCCATATATTTGTCGTTTGGGGGCTTTGCTCATGAAGATTTGATTTAGTGTGAGTACGGGAAAATTGCTCGAAACGAACGTTTGCATATCTAAATTTGAGTTTTGTATCTGCCAGATACAATAGATTTATCTATTTGGGAATTTGCCTACCTTTGGCGGTCCAAGTGTCTTTGCTGTCGGCTAATAAAGAAGAGATTCTTGGGAAAATGTTTTCGAAACAGGAAGTCTTTGAGTATTTAGGGAGTGTTTTAAAGCATAGAAATATATTCCAGTTTAAGATAAAATCCTAATAGGAACAGATTCTTAGAAAAATGTTTTTGCAGGAAATTTTTAATAATTTAAGAACGTTTTAAAACACAGATAATTCTTGAAAAAATGTTTTTGAAACTGAAAATTATTAAGAATTTAGAAAGCGTTTTAGTACTAGAAATATTTTCCAATTTGAAATAATAAGCTTATAACAAAAGATTCTTGAGAAAATGTTTTCAAAACAAACAGGGTTTGAGAAATTAAGAAGTGTTTTAAAACATAGAAATATTATTCAATTTAGGATAAGCTAATAAAAAAGATTCTTGGGAAAATGTTTTCGAAACAGAAATTTGTTTTTTAGAATTTAGGGAGTGTTTTAAAACATTAAAAAATATTTTCCAGTTTGAGATAATAATAATAATAAGAACAGATTCATAGGAAAAGGTTTTCGAAACATGAAATGGTTGAATTGTTCTCCAATTTTGGATAAGATAAGATGGAAAAATCTTTTCTAACCAAGAAGATTTTAAAAATGGAGGGAGTGCTTTCAAATAATTAAAGTTAATAAGCTAGTACGAAGAGATTCATGGAAAAATCATTTTAAATTTTGGAAGTTTTTTTTTAATATTCCTATCTCCTAATTTAGGATCTGTATGTTAGTCACCTTAAAACACAAACACCATATGATCCCCAGTGAAACCAATTGTTTAGCCTTCCTATTCACCTCTTACTTCACATTAAAATATTCATGCCTTTAGAAACGCGAACATATCGAATCACTCATACGCCCCGTGACCCATCCTTGCTTCCTTATTATTTTTTAATAGGCCGTAAAGCCCGCAACTCTTTCACTTTCATTTCGCCATTTTTGTGTGCCACGGAACATCCCATAACCCATAGCCATCATATTCCCCGATATTTTTTTGATAACGCCCACGCCAGAAAGGGAAAATGCCCATTTGGCGCACTCTATAAACACACAAACATGATCGTCAGACAGGCAAACATCATGATCAACTATGTATATGATATAGCACATCCCCATACTCATTCACAGATATGTATGTAAGGCCCAAATTGACATGACGTTGTCGTTTGATTTGCTTTAAATTTAAGATTTTGGTGTGGTGTATGGTATGGTGTGGAATTCGTGGCATCATCATCATCCCCATCATCGGCAACAACTTGACTCTGAGCCGAAGTCAACTTGCTGCAGTTAAAGCGTGTCTTCAAGTCTGTTATTAAATCAATAATGAAGCACACGAAGCGGCCCGAAGCCTCATCCTCATCATGATGATCGGGCTACATCATTAGCACTAGTTGTTGCTAGTGTTGCTGTTGCTATAGCTAGTGTTGCTGCTGCGATGTTGCTGCTGCGATGTTGCTGCTGCCATTGCTGCTTGTCGGCTTCTCTGGCACGCCGGCTGACACACAAAAAACATCGTGGAGTTCACGGAACGCACCCAAAAAGCCAAACTCCGTTTTTCTCCGATTTTTTTTCGATTTTTTTGTGGCATTCGACAAGCTTTGTTTTCCATTGCGCGCGAGGAAAAACACCAAAGTTGGTCTCGCTTTTTGGGGGCGCTTCTCCCCGAAAGAAATCGAATTCGAACTATTAACTTATTGCAGTCAGTGTAAGTCAAAGTCGAGAGACGTTTGCCATATTTTTCTTCGGCGCATTCCAGCCACGTTTGTCTCTGTTTCAGGCTCGGCAAGGTGTCGGGGTTAACTAAGGTGTGATAAATTTTTGCCATCGATAGGTCGCCCTAGTCTTGGCGTTTCGTTTTCTGTTTTTCGTCATAATTGTTTTATTATGGTCGTGTGGGTCTTGGCTTTGGGGGGCGCCCAACTCATTCTCTTTGTAGGGATTAAACGCAAAAAAAAAAAAAAACAAAAACCTAGAAAATAAACAGAAATTTAAACTAAGGGGCCAGCTTCGTGACTACGCTCCCCCATAACGAAAGCTCGACGCTATAAAACCGCCAGGGATCTTGTTTTATTTTCGGGGTTTTATCGCTTTTTTTTCTGGGTTCTCACAGTCCGCGGAAAGTCATCTTCTGATCCCGACACAAAGCATTACATTCAATTGAAGTCACTTGTTCGAGTACAGTAGAAGTTCCTTGGGATGATCTTTTTTTAAGGGAACATAACTATTTAATTATGAAATATTTTTATAACTCACTTTAATTAACATTATAATACTAATATGGCTGTATTTTACAGCACAATGAAAACAAAATTATTTTAATTAATACTTTTTAAAAAATAAAATAAAAATAACGGAACAAAATAATCAACTCATCTAAATCAAGCAGTGGAAAGCAGTGCAAACCAAGTAGTCCCTTGAAAGTGGCTCCATTCATTATGTGCTCATAAATTTTTAATGAGTTGTCCAATTTTAAAAATTACTTCTACATTTCAGTAGGTATTAGTAAAGCAAACCAAAGTGCATTTACACAAAAAAAATATGATCATAAACTATTTAAAATATTATTATTAAATAATTGTGATTTTGTTGCAATAAATTTCATTTTCCGCAAATAATCTACATTGTCCAATTTGTTATTATGATATTTCAGTTGTCCTTTATATTCATAGCTGACTGCTGTGTATTTTCCTCCATTCACCCACGCATAATCAGAAACAGTAGTTGTGTTAACAATGCCGGCTTCGATTTTCTCCAAGTTTTTTCCTTCTATTTTTCGGTGGTAATTAATAGTCAAAGGCAACAACAGCAGACGCCTTGGCCAACAGGCTCTCAACTTGTGCATAAAAATTTGTCCATTCAGTGGCTGCAGCTTTTGGTGTTGCTGCTGGTGTAGATGTTGCTGCTGCATCTGTTGCTGCTGCTGCTGTTGCAGCGGCAACACGCAAACCAAAGTTTGTTTGTCTATTACTTAATTGCCAGTCCAACTCAGGGATACGTAGATGCGGAGGAGGTGGCTATAATAACAATTAGCGTGGCATTTTAATATGCATTATTGCTGTGAAAAGATCGCAAACTGATTTCACCGCCAAGGCAGAAGAGTCACGACTTTACAGCAGGACGACGACGAGGAAGCCATCTCCAAATGCGTTTCTGTATTTTTTTTGGCCAATTGGTTGCATTTTGGCAAAGGGGGAATCTTAATTACACAATTAATTCGTTGAGGCATGCAAAATAAATGGCTTGGGCTGTAAAGTAACTTGCTGAGTTTCAGCTCTTGGCCAAAAACTAATGGCATTGGTAACATAAAAAGCCCGCATAAGAAACCGATCTTAGTTAAACAGTCAAATTAGATTTTTAAACAAGACACAAATGAAAATATTTGAGCACCTAATACTTGCTTAAAAGGTTTTTGTAAACGTTTTGATGATAAAAACATTTTTATGTAACCAAAAAAAATTGATATGAAATGATTATCAATTTGATATTTTCCCACATCAATTTTGATTTGATATCACACATCTCAATTTGATTTTTTCGATATGTAAACGACATTTTCTATGTGGGCCAGTACAAATTTGGATTACTTCTTTATCGCCCCCACTCAAAATTAGATCTCTTTTTCGAATTCGAAATCAAAAAATTACATTTTTGAATATCAATTTCAATAGTATTGCAGGGTAAGAACGATATGTGTTGAAGTAAATTTACCACGGTATTTTTTTTGAGTGTATCTAAATTTAAAAAAAATTATAATTTTTATATTCGCTATGAAGAATTCATTTTTAGTCCCCAGAAAGTCCAATTTACATGCGACACCTGTTGCAAATTAACATTGTATTTAACACAACACCAAATAAACACTAATAAATTCCTTTTGCGTTTATTTATAACAAACATTTTTAGATCTGTTAATTGTTCGCTTTGATTAGCTATGCAATCTAAATAAGTAAACCGACACCGCTATAAAAAAAGCAGCAGCAGCAGCACTACAAACAGCACTATGCTCCACAAAAGCTTCGGCTTCGGAAATAATGATAATCTCACTGTTGACAGCTCACTGAGCAGCGACACGCAAAATAAAGCTGTAAGAACATAGCGCCAAATGTATTATTATTTTTTATGGTTTTCGGATAAACCAGTCGGCGATCCATGGGAAGCGGTGGCAAAAACAACAAAAAAACGCCAGACAGAAAAATTGATTACAATTTAATGCTGCTGCCGTTGTGTTGCCATTGCTTTCGCGGCTTAATTTAGTCAAATCAACGCTTTTGTGGAAGAACGTCTCTAAATCTTTGGTTTTTAGCGCATTTAGCATCGGACTGGTCAGCGTCCAATGAAAGCAAAAGCAAAAGCAAAGCAAAAGCAAAGCAAAAGCAATAGCCATAGCTTAAAGTTAAGCGCACGAGCAGCAACGAACTCGAATATAAATCACAACACAAGCACAAGTCACAGTTATGAAGCAGTAAAAAAAACAGCGAAAAGAACTGCGGGTGATGCGGCGCATGCGCAACGCTTTTTCTGTGCTGTATACCCTTTTAAAGGGTATTTAGGTCCAAAATGTAATGGTTTTTAAGCCATTTTAATTTATTAATATTATTTTTATTTTTATTTTATTTAATTAGAATAAGAAGAATATTTCTATCCGTTTCTCATAGAACCTTGGCGACCACATCTTTCAAGATTTTTTAAAAGTGTAAATTAAGTTTTGTTATCCTTAGTAATACCTACCAAAATGTAGAACAAATTTTTTAAATCGAACCACTCATTAAAAAGTTATGAGCAAATTATGAAGTCACTTTGAAGCGACTGCTTGCCTTGTCCTGCTTGCGACTGCTTGCTTGCTGTTTGCCTTAGTAATTCTTACCAAAAAGTAGAAGTATTTTTTTTAATCAGTTATGAGCAAATTATGAAGCCACTTTGAATACATTGCTTTATTTCCCCTGCTTGCGACTGCTTGCTTTAGCGTTCTCTTTTTCCTTTTTTTAAGTTTTCAGTTAAAAACTTTTTCTAATTAAAACTATTTAAGTCCCCAACTGAAAAATACAATTTAAAATGTGTAATTCTAGAAAACTTCTTTCAAAAGATCATATAAACATTCTGAAACCAGTTTTCTTAAGGATCAAGCATTTTTTGGATTATCAAAATAAAAAACATCTTAATAAATCAGATAATCAAAAGAGTATTTAAGATTTCTAATCCCAAGACAATCTACCTTTTGTGTTACTTTGTATAGCGGAGATTGCTGCGTTTGGGTTCTAAGATCGCATCGAATCGGTTGCTTTTTGGGGGCTGGTGGGGAGTGGGCGCTACGCGGGTCATAAATTCAGCGACTAACTATAGAAGTACGAACCGGTTGGATCACTTTTACTCTCATCGTTAGCGGATTGTCGGTCGCATCATGGGTTCTCGGACCTCTCTTTCGACTGCGCCGTAAACCAATTTTAATTTATGCTAATTGTTCCGAAGTTGGCAACATCAATTGGGCGACAGCACGCGAGAAACGCAGTCAAATGCGATTCCGAAATCATCGGTATTTATTTTTCGTCTATTTTTTTTTCAGTCTTTTAATTGGAAGCCAAAATTTGTTAGACCTTCGTGGCTTGGATCGGTTGTAACCGGCAAGAAACCGAGGCAGAAAAAACTGTGGCATTTTTTGCACGCATTTCTTTCGCCTGCCAGCCGATTGATGCACAAGGTCGGAATCGGTGTCTCTTGATCGATGCACAATTGCCGGCAAGTGATGGCTGCCGATCTAACGATCCATCTGAAGCTTCACCAATCACCGATTATGCTGATTGGCAACTACAAAAACTTGCCCCATAATTCATCGCATTTTATTTTTATTGTACTTAGTTGTAGACTTTTTTCCTCGATATATATAGCTATCTATCTATCTATAGATAGTTTCACTCTTTCCGTGGCGTGTTAAATGCATAACAAGGTTCTTGTTTCATCCGTTAGATCCGCAATGCCCATTCCCCCCCGTCTTTACATATACGTATTGTTCGGCCATAAATCATCCGGAGCTGTGGGAATCGAAGTGTATCTCGGTATCTCAGTATCTCGGTATCTGTATCTATATCTGTCGCTGCTCTGTGCTGCTCTGGAGATGGCGAAAAGTTCAATGTTAAAGGCTAGAGACAAAAGAATTTGCCACAGTTCAAAGCATCATTCATTATCCAATTGCGATCGGTACGGAGCGTTTAGACCGTTAACAGTTAACTGGGCAAGTCGGGCCCCAAAAAGCCAAAGAGGTCCAAACAAATTGAATATCCAAAGCCGAAACTGGGCGCGTTTCGGATCTGCTATTTGTCTTAGCCTTTGTCTTGTTTGCATTGGTTTGTCTTGGTTTGGTTTGCCCATTGGTTTGCTGCTTAGTTAGCGCAGCTTGTTACCAATTTCTGGGGGCTGGCGAGGTTTGTGGTTCAAGGCTTTCGCTTGACAGTGGCTCAAAGGACGTGGAAGTGTTGGTTTTTTGGAGTTAAGTGGGGAGCGGCCAATTATTCAATAAACGATCTTTCACACTCACTGTATTTTTGGGGATTTTCCCTGATTTTTACATCTTATAAAAAATAATTATATTTTAATATGCTATAACTTTACTTGATATCGCACATATCAATATGATATGTTCGAAGTGTAAACAATGTCGAAAAAAGAGAATTTCTAATGTCTCTTACTCGCTCCCACTTACGTAATTTAAGCCGCGATATAACTTTTTCTTCTCTTTTTCGAAATCCGAGAACATCCGAGAGACAGAAAGACAAAAATCGAAATAGTTACATTTTGTAATATCAATTTTACCATGCAATAAAAAAAATGATAAGAAAAATTGTCAAAACGATATCTGTATAAATATCGAAAAATTACCATGCGTATATCGAATTGATCCCGATTAACAAAAATATCGATTAAAATCGAATAAAATTATATTATTAAAAATCAAACAACTAATTTTTAAACCATAGACAAATATTACTTAAATATCCCACTTTCAAATAGTAAACCAAAAAACATTTTAATCCATAAAAAAATATGAAATGAACTCATTAAAACACTTCTATCAGCTGCAAATACATAACTGTCATATCGTTAATCGATTAATGGGATTTGCTGTGCATTTTGAATACGCTGATTTGTCACTGGTTAGAATTTAATAGTGTCATAATTTAAGCCAAAACCTGTAGCTGCGACAATTATTTAACTTCCAAATGAACGTATTTAGCGAGCACTGAAGAGAGTTAATTAAATCGATTGCAAAATAAATGTGTTAATTGAACGAAATATGTTCCCAGCTCGACTGGTGAAGATGAACAAAGTGACTAGAACAATGCCTAGGGGAATACGAAAACATATATAGTAAATGGCCGATGACCACAAAAAAAAAGTGAAGGCTTCGCGGCCTCTGAGACTCATACTCAAAGTGCATTAAATTGTATTGGCGACTGCAGATTCACACATTTCAGCTCAGCCATTTGGTCAGTCGAAGTCTGAGAACTTTCAAGTCACCTGCAGATGCACATGGATACATGGGTACATGGGCACTAAATGTGTAGATTTGAGTGCTGCTAAGTTTTATTCACCATCGTCTGGCACATCGAAATCGAGTTTTGTTGACGGCTCTTAAGCATCTGCAAAATGTAACTAAGCGCCGTTTTTTCTTCGTTTTAACTGGCAGCGGCTTTAATTGAGTATATGAGAATGAGAATATTAGATTTTCAAGGCCAGCGTCCGCTCGGATCAGCACGTCTTATGGCTTAGTTTCGCAATGGCCACGAAGTCGGGGGCTCCAAGCACTGGAGATGATGGTGGGCGCCCCATCAGGTAACTAGAACACAATGCGGGCATTCAGATTTGAGACTCGGACTGGAGTTTAGACTTCAGGGGCTTTCAAAATGGGAAAACTTTTAAAAAGCATTATCTAAAAAAAATGTTTATTATTTCTAATTTATACATTTTTTTGTACAATTTAATTTGGGGCTTTTTCGTTTTGTTAAGTAGAAAATTTGTTGTTTAATATGTTTTATTTTTTTTTAATTTTTAAAATTTTTTAAACTTTTTAAACTAATATAATAATTAAAAAATAATTTTAAGTAAACCTATATTTACATAATTCATCAACATAAGATCTTTCAATATGCACAGAAAGAGAAGGTGGTATTTTTTTTTAAATCAAATAATTCATATCATTTTGTTATGACTAAAGATTATTTTTATCTTATTTTTCAGTATTTCTTCAATAAATACTAAATTTGGTATTTAAATGTGATATTTTTCAATTAGTCTTTTTATTGATATGAACAAATGTAGAATTGATCCTTTTTCATACTGATTTTTTTTTTCTGTGTATGTTTTTAAGCCCCCTTTCATTGCCGCCCCTGTCAAAATGCATTAGAATTGACATAAACTTTGTGGTTTGTGCAAACAAAAGTGAAGTTACTTTTTGGCCGGTCAAGTGATTGTCCCGCAGTGTTAATTTGTTGCTAAAAGCGACTAATTAAATGCGATATTATGATGAATATAACGCAAATTAATTAAACATTTTTATGATGCAGCCAAACAGTTAGGACAATAAAACCGAAGATTCAGATTGTGGAGATTCATCGGGAAGAATGACTTAATGTATTCTCTTAGTAGCGCATAAATTAGCCGCTTAATGGAGGCGGCGATAACAGTTGGGGGTGCCGCAGAAAAGATCGCACAATATTTAGATCCTGTTCTGGAAGTAAGGTGCGAATATTGTAATGACGTCTAAAAAATGCAAAACACGCAAGGTGAGGCATGAAAATAAATATGCACAGTTTTATGGCATTTAAATGAGCTGTAAGTGTTTTTAGTTCTAAGGAACTTTTAATTAGCATTTAAAAAATTCTAAAAATAATATATTTTTTTGAATTTTAAATAAATTTATATTTAAATAAATTCACTTAATTTAAAATAGGAGCTTTTTAATTAGCATTTTAAAAGCAATATATTATATATATTTAATTTAAATAATTAAGGAATTTTTGATTTGCATTTATAAAAAATTCTAAAAAAAAAAAATATTAAAATCAGTACAAAATTCATTAAATTTTTCCATTTTTATACCATTTTAGAACATAAATCTTGCCCGCTTATCGTTTAAAAATCTCTTGAAATATCCACCGCAGACATGTTTTCTGCTAATCGATTCATTTATAATTGCATTCATCACAACTCCCCATTCGTTATGGCTGACAAACCGAAAATAAAATGAATAAAAACCAAACTAGAAATCATAAAAGAATTCTATGGCCATATATAACAATCTAATATTATAAAAAACTTGTTATATTCCCGCTGCAGGCTGCACATCTCAAAGCGAAAGTCTAAAATAAAATAAAAAAAAGAAGAAAGAATACAAAAAATTATTTTCTTTCGTATTCTAATTTTATAAGCGGAGCAGCTAATAATTTCTCAAGGTCAGCCAAGAGTTTGAATCACGATTGCTTTTTGGTCAGGAAATGCGCACGGCAAATGAATTATGAATTCAAGTTTATGAAACTGCCAAAAGTGGGAGAGAAAATGCAGATTAGCTTGAATAAACGAAATACGATTTTTTTGGCAAAAAGAGAGAAGTCGATCCGTTATTTTAATTGCAATGTTCTGAATTTGACCAACGAATTTATGGCGAAAAAAAGCGGTCTGAAAAAATGCAAAAACCGGCTAAAGTCAAAATTATGGAAATTCAAAGATGTATTTTATAGCCCAAATACGAGTATTTCGCAGTATGAGTATGTGTGTGAGTATGCGATACGAACGCGTTTTGCATCGAATGTTTGATGTCACTGCTGCCAGTTATTTGACAATCTTGTCACATCGATACCTCTCTTCTTTTTTTCTCTCTTTTTTTTCTCATTTTTTGTTAGCCAAACTTCAGTGGTGTCTGCTACTCGGCTTGTGTTTGACTTGGTAATGAGACACGCTCGCTGTCGCTGCTTCAATTAAGCCAATCTTGATGCGGCTGATTGCGATGGCATCTGTGGCTGCAGCTCACCAGGGATTTTATTTTATTTTATTTTATTTTTCTAGCATTTTTATTTCCAAACTTCGTGTATTTTTTAATTGTTAGGCTACTAAAAATCTGCCGTTTAATTGCTATACAAAGTTTTTGTTTACTGTTCGCCCACACGTGGTATACTTAATATTACGCATACGCAGAGTGGGACAGCAAGTGGACACAAGCGACAAGAGAGCATACTTCCGTCTCGCTTCCGTCTTGACGTCACCGGTTCTATTTGGGACTTGGCAACAGCCGCTGGCCACGAATAGTCCTGCGTGGCTTTATCGATCCGCTGTGAACCCCAAGTCGAGCATTGTGGCAGTCCAAAGCCAAGGACGTCATCAGTTTCAAGTGCGTGTCGCATATATACATATATATATACCCATATAGCTACTATATCTGGTCTGGCTGTGATTTGTGTTAACTCCGTGAGTGTTTTGGGGCCTCTAATTATATGCCTCTGGCACGAGCCCCCGAAGTCTGAGTTGTTTGCCTTTCTGTTTTGCTTGGGATTTGTATAATTGCATGTCTTTTGTGTTCGATTATTGCTCATGTTGCATGTCTCTGGGGAGCAGAAGTCGGTTCTTTGACGCACTTCCCCACCATGATTATTCGTTTTTCTTGGCTTAATTTATGAGCTGTTGGGCTAGGCTGAGGCTCCATAAATTATGGATGCGTTTTGAGTTGGGACTTTGGAAGTTAAGTGTATTTCTGCGAAGTGGTAAAGCTTTACAATGGTTTTTAATATTTTTTTTACATTTTTCAATATTTTGTTTAGTGTTTTAAAAAACATTATTTCACTGGAAAAAAAATCTGATCCGAAATAATGATCAATTTGATGAAATCCGGGATCAATTTGGTTACACATATCAATTTGATATGCTCGAAATGTAAACAACATGTTCGAAGTACGCCAGTTCGAATTTCGAATGTCGCATATTGCTTTTTCCTCTCTTTTTCGAACTTAGAGAATCTCCGAGAGCGAAATATCGAAAAAGTTTAATTTACCAATATCAATATTACATTATTTCAAGGTAAAAACGGTGTGTGCATATCGATTTGATCCCAATATTGCTTCTTCCTCTCTTTTTCGAAGTTAAGGAATTTCCGAGAGAGAAATATCGTAAAAGTTTCATTTACCAATATCAATATTACATGGTAAAAACGGTGTGTGCATATCGATTTGATTCCAATGCGTTTTTTGTGTGTATAAGTAATCTAAATCCTCTAACGAACTGCAAAAATCATTTTAGAAATCATAAATACGAACAAAATATAATAAATATTTGAATCAAAACTTTTTTTATCTAATTAAAGATAGATCAGCATAGTCACAATTAAAATTTTTCTAAGACCTTAAAGTATCCGCATTAAATATTCAGTTGGCTTTATTTTTGTTCCGCCCAGAAATTCTAATTTTCCTGCTTAAATTCCGCACACGGTTCCCAAGGTCCTTTTCTAACCGACCGGGCCATAAAAAGAAGCAAACCCAAAGTTCTGTTGGCAAAAGAAGGCGTGTTATATCCAGTACCCAGTGCAGAAAAGGACCTCCGCAGGGGGGGGGGGGGGGGGGGGGCGGGGTGTGTGTGTGTGTGCATAGTATACACATTGCCTGGTGTGGTATCTACAAGTGTGAAATCATCGTGGGGGGCAAAACAAAAACAAAGACGAGGAGGAGCGAACACCCAAACGACCTTGAGGGCCACGTGAGAGTCGTGAGGCACTCGCCGGGCGCAGCGAGGGGGTGGTTGTGACTGTTTCGGGTTCAACTTTTGTTCGCAGCTGTTTTCGGGGAGGAGAGAAAGAGATGGGAAATCAGAGATACCAACGGAATGACGACCCCGACCTAGCACTTTTCCACAATGACGTCACAACGCAGAGAACTTCCAGGGGGTGTTTTCTGTGGTTCGTATATATAGAACATGTCCTGGTGTTCGCGATGATTACGCCATCAAAGGCAACTGGAAGGGGCTCGTTGGGGGTCTTCGATTTTTCCCTGCTCGGTGTTATTTTTGCACGTGAGCTCTGCTTCTTCTGCCGCTGCAGTGAGCCAAAAAGGTGGCCGTTTAAAAATAGTTATAGCCAAAGGGCGTTGTTTTTTTCTATTTAGCCAAGTTTCTGTTACACTTTATACGTTTCGCTAATGTTTATTGGGTTGAAAAGAAGTTGGGTAATACTATTGATTAGGGATTAAATGGGGTATACCCATTTTAAAGGCATTTATCTTCTTAAATTTATCATTATAATAAAGATGTTAGATGGAGCAGCTAAAAAATTGGTATGCTGGTAATTTAAAGGAATTCTGTTATTTTTTTCTTAGCTGTCTTGGCTTTGCTAAACACCTCGAATGACTTTTCAGTCTGGTCGGACTTTCTGTGGGCCGTCTGTCTGCCAATCAAAGCGATGAGGCAGATGCAATCTTTCGGTTTCTGCCGCATCTTCAAACTTCAAGTGCGATGACGACAACGAAGAGCTGGCAAACAAGTTACGCGCCAAAACATGAAATAAACAAGCCAATTGACAATGTAGCCGGGAAAAAACATGGAATTATTGGCCAAGAAGCTAACGAACCTAAAATGCACTTTTAGAAATATTTAAAAGTTAGAAAACATTTTATAAATACCGCAAATATTGGTGAAATATAAATTTATAAACTACAATATTATTAAAAAAAAATTTTTAGGCACTTTTAAAAATATATAAAAATTACAAAACACTTTATAAAAATTGCAAATATTAGAGAGAAATAAATTTTAAAATTGTATCATTATTAAATAATAATATTATTGCACTTATAAAATATATAAAAATATAAAATATTATATAAAAATTTGCAAATATTGGTGAGAAATAGTTTCTAAAATTTATATTATTATTAAAAAATATTATTTTTGAATCTCGTTCTCCAAAAGTCTTGTTAAAGAGTAAAAACAAGCAAAATTCTCATAAATTTAAGCCATTCTTGGGCAAGCAACAACAATTTGCTCATCGCCTTGTTGTTAAGCTGCCATTTTTTGGTTGATTTTTCTTTTGGCCAAGAACTGGCTGAGCCTACGAATCTTCTAGCCCGGCAACAGGCAGACTGTTAGCAAACAATTTTTGTTTGATTACAAAACCAAAGACACACGCACAGAGGGGGGAAAACTTGTTAACTGCAGCATCTTTTTCCTAACGTTGTTTTTTTACGACTCTTTTCACAACACTGCGAACACATTCGTCAAGGTGGCACCGCATAGGAAATCCAGCAGCAAATAATTAAAATAATAAAATTAACCAAGCAAACATTATGTACAATAAATTTTCTTGGTTTTTTCTTGGACGACGCACTAATGCTTGATGTTCGGTTTGTTGCCTGATTTTTTCGTTTTGGTTATAATTCTTAACGTGTTTTTCGGTATTTTCTTGTTTTGATTGCAATTTATTGCTTGGCCTGTTCTCGCTGAAATTTGCTAAAAGTTATGTAATGCTTTTTGTTGAATTTAATTACAGCTTCGATAATTTGAATGGGAATAAAGTGGAGACGTAACCGTAAGGTAACCATGAGGTAACCGTAAGATGGCAGGCAGCAAAGTACATTTTGAATGTAAAAGTGTTTATTGTTTTGGGGCAATAAAATTCAAAGTCTGCTTAAAAATGTTGTAATAGCTAATAGCTAATGTACCAAGATGGAGAAAAATCTTTAAAAAAAAATATCAAAAATCAAACAGTAACGTAAAAAAATTCTACAAAAAATTAAAATAACACTTTTTAATTGTTTAGCGGCTATAAGATTAAGAGTCGACCTAAAAATGTTTTAATAGCCGATGGCTAATGTAAGTCCAATATTTTGAAAAAATTTAAGAATTTAGCCATTACGTTAACAAATTCTACAAAAAAATTGTATTAATTGCTCATGTTTCTTGTAAAATTTGACAGATTCAAGGCAATCAAAATCAAGCTGCAAAATAAAAACCTCAAAAATCAAATCAAAGCCAAATCAAGCTCATCAAGTGCATGGCAAAATTAAGAAATAACCAAAAATTCACCGAAAAAAAAATGAGAAAGAAAAACAACAAGGCAACAACAAGAGGCCAACGGCCAGGCAATCCAATCAGTTTCAAATTAAGGTTTACATATGCGAGAGCCGCCAGCAGCCTGCCAGTCGAAGTTGACCAACAAGCAGCAACAATGTGGCCAAAATAAAAGAAGAAAAGAGCTGGGGGAGGGAAAGGGGGAGGGGAAAACGTCCAAAGGAAAACCTGTCCGATGTCCAATATTCGTATTCGATGTTGGATGAACTCTGGCGACGCCTAGCCAAAGCACTGCATTCCCATGCCGGCGATCAGCAGATGATAATGACGACGGCGGCAGACTGGCCAGTGGTGCTAGGATGGCTAGTGGTGCTAGTGACTAGCGACTAGCCCTCGTGGTGCTGATGACACCGACTTGGCAGTGGCTTGCACGTTCTTTTTGCATGCCGCCAGTGTGACATCCACAACGCCTCGTGATTTGTGGACACAGCACTCGAAGGGAAAGGAAAGTGCATAGAAATCGAAATCAAAACAAACGCAGACGTGGAATGTGAAGGAAATTACTAGATATCGACTGGGAAGTACTGAGTGAATTAATCAAGTATAGTTACTTCCTCAAATTGAGTATTTGTACTCTATATAAAATAAATAAAATGATTTTAAGTATAATCTCTCAATATCAAATATATCAAATATATCAAATATATCAAATATATCAAATATATCAAATATATCAAATATATCAAATATATCAAATATATCAAATATATCAAATATATCAAATATATCAAATATATCAAATATATCAAATATATCAAATATATCAAATATATCAAATATATCAAATATATCAAATATATCAAATATATCAAATATATCAAATATATCAAATATATCAAATATATCAAATATATCAAATATATCAAATATATCAAATATATCAAATATGGCAAATATATCAAATATATCAAATATGGCAAATATATCAAAAATATCAAATATATCAATCATATCAATATCAAGTATATAAAAAATATCAAACATATCTATATTAAATATATGAAATAATGGTAATAAAAGATTTATTAAAATGGAATTAATAGTCTAATATGCAAGTATTATCTTTAAATGGAAAAATAACTTAACGATTTTTTATATAATAAACATCCTCAAATAAATATCCTCAGTACCATCCATTATAGCCCGATCCAACTGGAATGACTTCCGCCTTAACTGTATACTACATCCCTTTGAGTACCCCGAACTAACTAAGCAACTATGCGGAATTGAAAACCACTTGAAATAATTTCATCGACCCGGGACGCGTTCTATTCCCGTTTCGACAGAAATACCTCCGATTTGGACATCGAATGAAGAGCGAGTAGCGTTGTCGGGGAAGTTGGACATAAATTGATGCTGGCTAATTACGCGGCAATTGTTTAAATTTAAAATAAAGGCAGACGAATTTAGAAATCATTTTAGCAATGCAGAAGCAAAAAGAAGTGCGAGCGGAATTTACGCTTTCCGTATTTATTTTCGAATCGCCTGGCATCGTGTGAACCAATTGAAGAGCGCATTGAACGAATCGATCGGCAATTAATAACGCTGAAACACGCTCACAATCAATATAATAAACACAATTAATCCAGACAAACTATAATTATTACGTAATTGAGGTGGGCTGTCCATTATGCATCTGATTTGTATTCCCCGATAAACCAACGCGAGAGGAACTGGAACTAATGCTGGTCTATGGTCTCTAGGTTTTTTTGGCCTGTTGGTTTGTGGCTCGCTGATGTCTTGGCCATCGATCAGCGCGATGTAGACAATAATGGCACCTCCCTGCCCGCCGCATTTCGTTATAAAATTCGCATAAATCAACGCAAATAATTAAGCAGTCGCAGAGACGCTAATATCGAGAGTTTCCAATCCATCTGCCCCAGACGCGGGCTTCCCATCCCAACAGACGCAAAATAAAAAGAAATAATTCGAAAATCCCAAAGCAAAACAAAACAAAAACCATCCACAAAAAACACAAATTAACAAATTCACTTTTGTGGTTTTTACTCATTCGCATAGTGCGAAAATGAATATGAAAATTGCGAGACGAGAGTGAATCCAAGATAGTTGAGATAGGTTGGAGATGGCTTACAGATCTAAGATCAAGATTAGCGCGGGAAGAGTGGTTAGAAGTATGAATAACATGTGGAAAGGTTTGAGGCAAAATGGATGACAACTTAATGAAGTTTAATAGGTTATTTGGATTTAATAATCAGGCTTTGGCTTTAAAATCTAATAAGAAAATTTGTGCTAGGCCTATTAAAAATAATAAAAATAATGAATTTATTATTTTCGACCTTTTAAAATTGAGAAAAATAATACAAATAATTATTAAAATATTTTAAAATAAATAATACATTTTTTCTTAATGTTAAATTAAATTATTATCATAAAATTAGGAAATTAAAATATGAACATAGTATACATCCTAACGGATTTTATGATAGAAAGAATTAATAAATAATATTAACACAACAAAAATGATAATAGATTTCGCAAGAGAGATTTTTAGCGGTTAAATAAAAAAAACCTATTTAATATGATAATAATTTTAGTAAATATTTTTTATTTAATTTCTACACTTAACATTTTATTATAAAATATAATTAAAACCATTAAAGTGGGAAATTAAAATATTAACACAACAAAAAACGTAATGGATTTTATAAGAGAGATTTTTAAGTTTTATTTAACAGTTGACCTTAAATGGCCTGCTTAATATTCAAATGTTTGTGAATTTTTTTAGCTAATTAAAAATGTTTGTTTTTTATGTTTTTAAAATGTAATTTTCTGAACCCTCTGTCAATATTATTTAATATTATCGGAAATAAATGTCTGCCTAATAGAGAATTACACTTGTACCGAAGAACAAAGAACCTATGGACATGCAAAAATGCTAGCATCCTAACCATGTTAGTAGGCTACCAAACTAACGCCTCTCGATACACCTGTGCGGCCGCATGGTAAATACATGTACCCATACATAACCAAAGAAAAAACCAACGCAACTTGGATGGCGACTACTGGTCTTGGCCGATTGGAGCTGCTCCATGGAAACCGGTGTGAGGAGGGGATAGTATTTTTTTTCGGGGGTATAGAGTGTCTCTATGAGGAATGGCCAACAGCGGCAACAATCAACAATGGCCATCCCGACAGCTGCCGCGGAGATAACTCACAACGCACGACGGTTCGTGAATAAAACTATACAATGAAGTGGCCTACGTTTATTTCTGATTTTTTCCTAACTTTTCGGGTGTCATGGATATGTGAGTAGGTATTTTATATATTTTTGCATCATTTATCAAGCTCATTTCGCTGGGGGTTAATCAGCAGCAAGGGGAAGCCGAGATCATCATGATCTCTGGTCGGGGAAGTGCATTAAACAACTCTATATGGCGAACCTTTTATATAGTCGCTTTGGGCCATGTTGAAATGCAATTGGCCACGCCCATGGAGATGTTGCCCCATGTTGAACGGGGGGCGTATGGGCAATCAAGGCAAATCGCAAGATGAAAGCCGAAAAGAAACAATATTTTCACACGCCCTGTTGTGAATACGAAATGAAATAAAAACAAGGAAAAAAGCAAGCCAACCAAAATGTAAATACTCGTAAGACAAAAAGCGCTGACTTGTGATTATATTATAGGCATTTGGCCAACTCATCCCCAGAGTCGACGTCATCAGCACGTGGCTAGCTAGCCATACGAATAATATAATACAAATAATACCGAACCAATTATGAGATATATATTTATATATAGAGGATGCAGCTGACGCAAAGAGAAGTGCACTCGCATTCCCCCAAAAATACGATTTCGTCATCTATTTTCTTTTTCGCCGGCGTCGATGACGTTTTTTCAGCACTCGTGCCTCGGGAAAATACCCGTACTGTGAAAAACTGTGTGTGTGCGCCGTGTAATCCGTTAAACTGGCCGATTTCATGGCCTCGCTGGCGTCACGGCTTCTATATACTAGGTACTACCCATGGATGCACCTCACCTGGTCATATGTTCTGCAACGATTTGTTCTGCTTTGGTTTTTGTCATCCGCCGTCGGGCACTTTTGGCGCCCATCGCCATTATGGTAATATAGAGCCAACTTATAAATAGAGATGTTTGTTTTGCCACAGCTAATAGCGAACTGAATAGTAGAGCATTTCTCTTACACTTTTATTTTTGCAATCGATTGGTAACCCTTTGGGTTGGGTTTTAAACACATTTAATACTATTTTGAGGTAAAACAAATTTTATTTGAATTTAATGTTCAATTATTGTTATTGTTTTAGAATCTTATAGGATTAAAAATGTTTTTTTTAATTTTTTTTAATTTTTTTGTAAATTTATTAAGGTCTATCAACCAACTTAATGATTATAATACGTTGTATATAAAGAGAAACTATTAACAGAATGGATTAAAAATGTAACATAATGAACATAAGATTACTTTTTACCCAAATAAAATACTTTACAATGAGTAGTACTACTATTTTAAAGTAGATTTGTTGTTGTTGTACTAAAAAAAATTATGGGCGATGAAAAAATGTAATCCTTTATCATCATTATTTTTTAGAATTAAAATTTAGATTAATTAGGAGGATTACAAAATTTTAAAATATGAGTATAAGTTTATTTTTAAATCCAAATTAAATATTTTACCAAGAGTAGTGGGTAATAATGACTTTTAAATCAATTTACAAGGTATTAAAAACCAATCCTAACTATTTCCTTTAAGATAAAGTCTTATAAGAAAACCAACCACACCGCTTCAAAAAGCTGACTGCTGGGAAACACTTAGCAAGCGCTAGATTAGCCGCTAGATACAGCAGCTTAAGAAGTGGCTAACAAGTTGCTAACCGCTTGTGGCCAAAACAAATGAATTGGCAAAGCCTTTCAAGCCGTTGCAGCTCGATTAAGTGGGCTCAATCAATCGTCCCCGCCCCCTTTCACCCCCTCAAAGGAGAAAAATAGAAACCCTGAAAGCTGACGGATATGTCACTTCCACCATCGATCTTCCTTGCAATGTTTGCGCCTCAATCGATGATGTTTTTATTCGGTTCTCGCTGGTTATTAATAAAACTGCACTGGCCATCCCTCACGTTTAATAGTGGGTATATCTATCTATGTTGGTATCCGTGTGGATATTCGCTGTGTTTATTGTGCAGCTTATAAATCATTTTGCGTCAGGCTGCGTCCGCTGCCGTCTGCTGCAACTGCGACGCTTTGCTGACGCTGGTAAACATGTGTACGACACCAAAAACAACAACACAAATGGGACGCGCCGAAGAAAATCCATACCCACACATGCTCACAGAAAAAAAAGAGATATATACAAGTAAGGTCAAAGCTGTAGTAATTGATATAAGCTGGGTTTTAATGTTTAGGGTAGTTATAAAGAGGTTAGAATTAATCCTCTGACATAATAAGAAAAGATTTTCATCATTAAACTAAACAAAAACCTAAAAAAATTGGATTTTCAATCGAATATTAATATTAAATTTTGAATATAAAAAGTTCAACTTCCAAATTTCCAAGTAATACTCCTAGCAAATAATTATGTTTCTTTTTAATAAAAAAATGTAATTTAACCTTATTTTTTAACAAAACATTTTCACTTTTAAAATTAATAAAGACTTAAACAATTTTTTTTAAATCAAATAATATTATTAAATATTTGCAAGTAATACTACTAAAATAAATTGCTTTCTTTAAAATTGAATGAATCTTTTGTTTAAATAACAAAACATTTTCACTATATTACCAAATAAAACCTTTAAAAAATTTGTTTTTTTTCAAAGAATATTAATAATTATTGATAATTTATTTTTTTTACAAGTAATATACCTAGAAAAATATTATATTTTCCTTATAAAAAAAACAGAAATATCTCTTTATATATTTTTTAACAACTCTAATTACTAAAGTGTTTTATGACGATTTTTTTTAATATTTATAAGTTGTTTCTCCAAGTATTACTGATTTTTGAACACCTTTTGGCAAATATCTCACAAATTCTACAACATTTTTAAACCCAATGCTGCACTTGATACTTGAACGCTTCTTGGAAGACAACACTTTGCATTTTTCGCAGCTATTATAGCGACAGCCTACTATTATTTTGACCACAACTGTGCCTGCACTCATATTTTTTACCATTTGCTTAATATTTTCACCATTTTTATGATGCACTTTGAGCACTTTTCATGCAAATTTATGTCGTCATTGTGCGTTGGCCACGCCCCCTTTTTTGTTTCTTCAAGCGGATTGAGCAAACAGTTAGCTTCTTGAGTCGATTTGGCAACGTGCGCCGCACATTGCGTATACGCCGCGTGTGCGATTAGCGAATTAGGAAGGAAACACCACAGCGGCGTTAAAAATATTAAAACAAGACCATCACCGAAGGGAAAACCAAAATACATACTCGTATTTCCATTGGCAAAAAAGTGCCTGTTGTTGGAGGTGGAGTCGCAGTTGGAGGAACTGCAGCAGGCCAGGTGATGGATATCGCAACCGTCGGGAAAGAGATTGCGGCAGGGATAAATCAAAGGCAATGGCGGCGGCAGAAGGTGTTGCTGTTGTTGGTGTGCAAGTGATTGCTGTTGTTGCTGTTGCTGTGCGTGTTGCTGGTTGTGTGTGGTGTGTGGTTGTTGCTGGTTGAGATTCTGCCTGTAGCAGGAATTATTGTTGATCTCTTGGAACAGACCGCTTTCGGGATACAGTGAGGCCTCGCACTTGATGGCCGCCGGCTGATGACCAATAACCGTATTGCTGCCGCCCTCTTGCTTCACCACAATCAGCGAGGCAAGCCGATCGCGCATTATATAGAACTTGCAAGTGATGATTTTGGGGTGATGATGATGATGGGGACACAAACATATAAAACACACACACACACACAGATATTATCAATCAGTAGTTTCTATATAGGCACCTGTTTGGCGCCCTGAGCGGCGCTGGTGATCCAGCACGGCGGTTCCGTTTCGAATTCCTCAATTTTGCTGGCTAGTGTAGCGTTGAGTGACTCCTTTTAGGCCATAACTCTGATTGCAATAGTTGTAATCGGGCTTCATTTTCTTTACTTCGTCTCCTTGTTGTTGTTGTCGCGTGTCCTTAGACTTGAACTTGCCTTCCTTTGAGCTCGCCTTTCTTGTTGTTTTTCCGGCGTTTGCGCAGTGGCCAAGTGACGACGTAAGCGACGTAACAACTTACGCACGCTATAGTATATGTAGGTTCTATATATCTAGAGCTTGTAGTAGTAGGAGGCACAAGGACGTTGCTTACACTTTACACACCGTTACAGATATACACACACACGCGCGCGCTAATGTGCTTATGGATTTTTTTAAAAAATTATTCGAAAAATTCTCATTCCAAAAATATCTAAGCTTGTCTCTCAAAAAATGTAATTTGAAATTCTATCAGTTTCAATTATTACACATACGCAGCGTTGTCGCTCAAGAAAGTCGGCAAACGAAAATATTACACATACGCAGCGTTGACGACCGGCTTCCGTTTCCGCATAGAACACAAACCGAATCGATGCAGAACAACAACTTGTTGCAATTGTTTAACTCTTGAGCACTCACACCTCTGCTTTGTATTTTATTCTCTATTCTTTTGTATTTAATACTGTACGCGAATTCTTTGTGTTATACGATTTAAACTCGGAAATTCTGAATCTCCTCATTCGCCTCGGTTTATATTTTGTGTGTTTTATGTTGGATTTTCCGTGAGCGGTGGCTGTTTGGTTAAAAGTTGTTAACAATGCGGCGTCTGTGACGCGACTGAACTTATCTTTACGGTTACACGCGACTATATTCAAAGCGTCGCTGCGGGCAGCGCTGCCTCAGCTGGCGCTGCGCTGCGCTCGCGAGAGCGAGAGTGAGTGCGCGAGTGCAAGTGTGTGCGAGGGGGACGGCGGCGGGTGGCGGGCGGTACACGACCTACCTTTGCGGCCCGGCCATTACGTCATTTGCGGCCAACAACTGAGCGCAGCTCGTGCGAGGAAAATCGATGACGTCGCCGGCAGAGCGCCTGCGCCGGAAAATCCGACTGATTTTCCCCCAAAAAAATGCAGTGCAGTGGGACAGTTCGGAAGCGGAAATTATGTGCGTCATAAACGCGACATCGGCCATCCCTTTTGCTCGCAGCCGAGATTGATGGCTGCTCTTGATGCCGTTTCACCTGCCCAGCTTTTCCTCTACCCACTTTCCACGCTTTTCCAACCGCCCACAGGGCATCCTCTTCTCTCCAGCTGTCATAACTTCCGTTCCTTTCAGTTAATATACACAGGAAACAAGGAAACAAATTAGTTAGGGATATTTAGGTGTTAGAAAAAAATGGGATATTATTATATTTGACTTAAAGGATCCTTAAAAATATTCTAGTTTATTTAATATTTATATTTTTAAGAAATAAATTTCATAGGAAAATATTTTTTTAAATCTAAAACTTTTCTTAGTGCATCAAATTTTGTGTGGGCAATTCTGTGCATATTATTTCACAAGGAACAGAAGGACTTCCTAGCTTTTTGTGTGGGGGCTAAACCACCGAGATTCGCGGGAATATGAACCAGTTTTCAAGGAATATGTTTATTTGACTAAATCCCACGAATATGTATGCCAGTGGGTGTATAAATGTTGTTTCTATGCTGAATGCTCGCTCAGGATTTCCAAAGGACTTTAAAATGGTATTTTTTAAGCTAAGCCATTGCAGTTTTCTACTAATTAGTTCAAGTGGAGGGTAAATATTTAAGTCATATAAAGAGAAGAACTGTCTTTCTAAACTATTTTAACCCTCGCTTTAAACCGTTTCTGATAAAACCACCAATTTATGTACCTTCTATCCCAACCTCTTTAATTTTCCTTACTTTAACGAAGCCAAGACAAATCGATTTTTACACCAAATCCCAGGCCAATTTCCCTTTTCCACTTAAGAAAATACCATCCTGGCACATCATAAACCAGATCACTCTTTCCTCAACCCCCAAAAACCCAATAAAGTTGCACCACAAATCATTTAGGCAATATAGCAATAACACGATCCAAGAAAAGCGGGAATATTAATGCACTTTACCATTGACACCGGCGTTTGCAGCTCGTAAACAACAACAAGGAAAATAATAATAATGCAAAAAGCCAGTTGAAATCTTCTCTCCCAAGATCGGAGAATTGCAAACAAGAAGAAATAAAAAAAAAAAAACAGATCGCAAACCCGAAGACAAGACGTCGACTGCGCCGCCAGCGTCGTCTCTACAGAGAGTGAGAGTATTTGATCATTCGGAACCCGAATCGAAATCTTCGTAGACTCGTCTTTGAGGCGGTGTCTTCTGTGTGGAGTGGAGGCTTCGTTTTCGTTTTCATTCGGCTTTTCTTCGGCCGCTCGTGTGTGTTTGGTTGCATTCGTTGGGGCTATTTTTAGACAGGTTCCAAAGCCACGTTTTCTAACTGTTGTTAGCGTACGAGCCTCGGATCTCGAGCTCTCCACTTTGGAAGTCCCAGACAAAACGTGAGATCGCCAAGTCTGCCGACTGCTACGTCGACTGCGGCAGAATCGACGGCGACTGAGGCACCGACTTGGGCTTTTTGGGCGCAGTGGCTCTTCCTTTCGTTTTCGGCTAGATTTTTTCCCATAATGCTTTTGCTCGGATCTCGGGTCTCTGGGTCCGGCAGTCGCAGTGCCCGCCGTGGCTCCGGGGGATCGGATCGGATCGGTGTGGTACCATGCGCTGTGCTCTGTGGTGTGGCTTCCCATGTACATATATATTAGTTGGATTTGGGAGCGACGCAAGTGGAACTGGTCTGTTGTCTGTTGGCAGGCACCATGTGCATGGAGAACAGTGGTTCTGGAGTGATTGGTAGTGGGCGCAAATTGGAAGGGACCATTGGATAAAAAAGATGGTAATACCTTATTTTAGTTTGAATTTTATTACAACAGTTTTCAACAAGAAAACGAAGAACAGTTCAAAAATTAATTTTTGGTTCAAGGTATGAACACATGTATGAATTTTTCTTTTAAGTTTGTGTTATATTTTGCACTGAAACCCTTATGAATGTAATTTTTATCTAAAAGTTTAGAAAAACGAATAATTTTTGTGTACTTTTATTATTTTCTTAACTCGCTTAATTTAAAGTTATAAATAAATTAATCAAAAAAAGCATCGACATATATTAGCTTCTGTAAAGTTTTTTCTTTTTTAGAAATCATATTTAAATGGCGTAGACCGTGAAGAATATCTCGATTTATTTCACAAAGAATCACTTATAAGATCTTATACATTTTACCATACACACCATAAATCCTTTTAATTATTATTAGTTAATTTATATTATTTTTGCAAGTCCCAGATAGTCCGAGGTTCACTCCCCAGTGAGGAAAATGCTCAAAAATGTTGTATTTCTTATAACCAACTATGACCTTGAGTATACAAATTTTTAAATATATTAACAATTTTTATAGTAGTTTTTAATTTTATTAAGTTATAAAAAATACATTATTATTTAAATTATCTAGATAACTTTAGGTCATTTTTTTTGGTTATAGATTCTGGATCCGGATAGAACTCAAACCACTGTATGGGCTGCCTTTCTTGCTGTTGTTGGTGTTGCTGCTGCTGTTCCTTTGGCGGTGGCGCTGCTGATGGAGGTGGAAGCTGAAGTGGAGGATGGTGGTGCTGGTGGTATTAGTGGTGCTAGTGGAGCTGCTGCTGTTGGCTGACCCGCTGGTGGCCCCAAAAAGTGCATGCAAACAGCTTAGCGTTGGAGTCTCCCCGTTGTTGTTGCTGCTGCTGCTGCTATCGCTGATGTTGTTGCTGTTGCTATTGGGTTGCTTCCAAAGAGTTTCGATTGCCGCTGTTGTTGTTGTCTTTGGTTTTATTGGCTGTATTAAGCATGACATGCCAAGCCAGAGTCGCAGTTGAAGTCGACTTCGACTTAGGAGTCGGCACTCCTTGCTTTTGTCTCTCTGCCTTTTGTCTATTATTTATTGTTGTGGTCGTAGCGCTGCACTGCGATGATATTCTAAATGTGCCGAGCCAAATTCGCTTCGTTTTGGCCAAGTCAACGCGGCTGGGCCTTAATGCATGTATCATTTTCGCATCGTTGCGCCCGCCAGTTCGTGAGTTTAATTTAAGGAATTTTTGCTCTTTTTGATTGCTATTTAGGCTTTGATTTTGCTAAGCTAAGCAGAAAAAATACTAACCCCCCCCTGTAAATTTCAATTAGCATGCGGCACTTTGCATTGTTTTTTTCCGTCTTTTTCCTTCATCTATTGCTGCCGCATTTGCAACGGCGCCTCTCGGCTCATTTGCATAAATTGCATTTTGGGATTCGCCAACCCTTTTTTATAAACTCACTTTCGATGCCCACTTTTTTGCCTTGCCCAAAAAATTGTGACTTCCTCTGGCTAACTAAAACTTAAACAAAAAACCCAAAAAAATAATACCAAATAGAAAACGAAACCCAAAAAGTCCGCTGACTGCTTAGCCTGCAGGTGCATTTTGTGGCGAATTATTGTCATTATTTTTTTTCCTGCCTTCGTTTAACTATTAATATTTGTAACTTCACATAAATATATAGGTGTATTCCTTTGTTGCCCTGGCAATTTTGTGCTATTTTGTGTCTAAATAACATTTTTGTGGAGGGGTTTTAAAGGCGAACATGTCATAATATCATCAAGTATACGCCCAGTTGCCATGGGTATCTCTTTCTTTTTTTTCGGCCAAAACGGCCAATGCAATGGGGCAATGCACATTTGCGGTTTTAAGTGGGGTAAGTCGATGGTTAGGGAGATGATTTACGGGCTCACAGGTAAATTATGGCGACGGGGGCCGGGGATAAATATTATCGAATTCATGTTGAAATATGACTTAATAAAGTAAGGGAATTTTTGGGTGAACATTAAAGGGGGATTTTTTGGATTCAGAGCATACAAAAAAATATTTCCCTGAACATAAAACATACACTTTTAAATATTTATATCTAAAATTATATTGGAAATGATGTTTTTTTTGTTTTTAGAAATTTACTTGTATATCAAGAAATTTTCTAAAAACCTTTGCCGATCAATTAAAATTAAAAAAAAAAAATAAATTAATTAACATTTTCTAGAGGGATTTAAAGCGAGATTTCTTAATTTAAAAAAACAGTTTTATGAATCTCTCTTTGGAAATGAAGAAAAAATCTTGTTTTTAGAAAATTTACCATTAAATGCAACAAATTTAAAAAAAATTATATAATTTCTACATTTTACAAATAAATTGATGAAAATTAAATTTTTTTAAGTATCTCTTCAACTAAATAAAATTACACAAAATAAAAACCAAAATTTAAAGTCTAGTTATTAAATGATATTTTTTAATATTTTTAAGGTGATTACCTATCACTTTAATTCAACAAAAATGAATTTTAAACCCTTTTAATATGAAATTTTATATTCCTTTTCCATAATCTCCTTAAATCTCCTTAAGCTTTAAGAGCCAACTACTTGCCATTTCCCAGACCAACAGCACAACTTATCCCATTATCCCATGACAGCGACGACCTTGAGAGCTCGAACTCGAACTCGAACCACCCACAAAGTGCTCCCCGCTGAGCTCAGCTGTCCCGCTGACTTGGAATTAAATTCCCTACGCAGCGGATGAACGGAAGTGCGGCATTGATTTTATGGCTCGCTTCCGTTGCGTCTTGACCGCGTCACGTCTACAAGTTGCCATGGTTCGAAAACCCCATTCAACCCCTCCGCTAAAAACCACGGGGCGACTGCCTCGCATTTTCGTCACGCACGCCCCTAAGTAGGCAACACTTTTTGCGGTTTGTTTTGTCCTTTGCTTATCTGTCTTTACACTGGAAAAAATAAAGCAACTTTTGAAATGTATTTTATTTTGGTATATAAATATTTTGCAACATGTAACTGATTTATAATTGGTTTTGATTAAACTAAAATCTTAATATTTTAAAAATTAATTAAATATTAAAAAAATATGAAATTAAATTAAATGCCTAATAGAGAGATTTGTAAAATAATATAATCACAAAAGTCAATATATTTCAGCATAAAAGTTTTACGAATTAATTATACATTATAATGAAGTAAAAAACTTTTTTTTTATATATTTATTTTATTTTATTTTTTTGTCTTAAAATTTATTTTTTTCTCTCTTAATTTTTCCCCTGGTTCTCTGTCCCATTAAATATGTTCCATTGGTATCTCCTCCCGGCCGTGTTATCAATCGAATTGAATTAACTGACGCAGCTCCAGCCCCTCTGGAATATATAAATGTATATATGACGTCGAAACAACCTTAGTCAATTTAATAGAGCGAGACAGATGGAACCGGCGTTTTGCTGTGTGAGTCTTTGACCTCAGCGGACAAGCCCAAAATTATAGATATGCCTTTTTACGTGCCCATATACGATACATTTCCCACATATATAGATTGGTAGGTTGGGTGGATAATGCGTGTAAAATCAATAGCATGGACTTGGATGAGGAGGATGGCACCCGGTATTCCTAATGATTGGGCTGTGTTCTGTTGTGTTCTACGCTGTAATTACTTTGCCTAACCTTTTTAGTCTGAATTATGGATGATGACTGTGATTTGGGGCTTTGGTTGGGTCTTAATTCTATTACATATGTTGAAGGATTTCTTAGGTAACCCTAGTTTGTTTCTATAACTTTGTAGAAAGTTTCTCTAGACTTTATGTATTAGATATATTATCTGGGAAGTTATATTATATCTCTAAAAGCTGAATTGCGGCCGAATAATTGGGATAATTAGGTGTAACTGGTAAAAATCATTTTGTAAACCCTAAAAACTATGCTATAAAATCATCCAATTTATAAGAAAATGTACTCTAAATATCCTCAAGTGCAATATCCTAATTGAAGTTTTTTAAAACCGCCGATATTATAGCATATATAGATATTATAGATTAATATTATATTATTTTTAGAATTTCTTAGTTGGAACTGCAAATGTTTTTAAAGAATGTTCCTTATTATTTCTCTATAGAAAATTTAAGTTTTCGTATGTTTTAATTAAAGTGAGCTCCTTGTAAGTCACTCAAGTAGGATCCCCATTAGCTTCAAATCTCATTATCCTTCGCTTGCGGTTTCAATTTCAGGTTCAGTCTGCGGTCCATCAATTGGCTTTGTCGATTATCAATTTCCAGCGTTAATTGGCGTGCATTATTTATAGTCCAACGAGCACGGCGGCTGGCGGATAGCACGCATCTAATGACGTCACATGTGAAAGCGCGAGCAGAGAAATCGATTGCTAAAACAAAGACGTCATCAGTTTTCCGTCGGAGGACATGCGCAATCGAGCAGAGCGAGACAGCCGACGTTGGGCATGAATGAATGAGTGGAAAATCAGGTGGAAAGGGGGTGGGGGCCGCAGACAGGTGGATGTAGCCAGGTGAGTAGGCAGCGGCAGAGAAAAAACACCGGCCGGCGGCTCTGTTTTCCACTTCGTTTCTGGCCATCTCGCTTACGCGATGACGTCCTTGTTGCCACACTAGTTGTCTCGCTCTCGTCTGACGTCACTTGCCCTTGGCTGGGTGGTCTATTTTTGTGTGCAGCCGCAGCAGCACTGCCACCCACTCATGACGTCACGGTTGTGTGCGCTCCGTTTTCCGCTCCATTGCAGCGAATGGGCCCGGAAATAGCCAAAGGATAGCGACACGTGCTGCAGTCCCCACCTCCCTTTTACAATTTCTCCTCTTTAAATATAGTTTTTGCAGTGACCATAAAAATGCAGCGTGACATAAATTGCATGGCAAGTTGAGTGGGAAAATGGCTGAAAATAACAAAGGAATATTTTAAAAATGGAAGGAATAAATTAAAGGAAAATAAAGTTGCTTTAATCGATGGTTTATATTTAGTTGTTGGGGTTTTTAATAATATTTATAGATGCTTTATACTAATTATATATTATTATATTATTTCTAAATACTTAACAGATCAGATAATTTGTTATCAATACATAGTAAATATATAAATATTAATACTAAAATATAGGATTTTTACTAAAAATATAACTTTGAGTGAAAATTAGTAACTTTCAGTATACATTTCTCCAAAAATATATACTGGAATTTAGGTTTATAGAGCTTTTTTTCTCCAAAATCGGGAACAAACAACAAAGGAGAAACAACATTGGTAATTTTTATGAAAATATAAGGTTTGTTTTCCGATGTTTGTACTCCAAATCAGTACAGCCTCAAATTGAGAATTAAAATACTCAATTTAAGAACAGATTCTTCTTGATTATTCTTTTTTCTCGTACCTTAAATGATTTAATTTTCCAAAAATAGAATAAAAATCTTTATTCTAATTATAATTAGCATATTTTAAATTTTTTATTACATTTATCTTAATAAAATATATTACATAAGTTTTAATAATAGTTTTTCAATTTAATCAATTAAGTAAGAAATCGAAATTATATAACTGACATCGAAACTGATTAATGGCAATCACCTGACATTGATTCGGTTCACAAGCAATGGCATCAGGGAAGTTGTTTGCACCTCAATAGGAGCAAATATCCGCCTCGGCTCATTTGTAAATCGCAGTCAACAATTGATTTATGCAGATGGATGATGTTCTAAAGGTTGCCCAGGCGAATGGATTGAATAACTCGAATGCCCCATCAGCCGGCGGCAATTCGATACCGTCACAGTTTTTGCAGTCCACCATCTCAGCATCTCGGCGCACTCGGTAATGTTCCGAGTACTGCATGTGAAAATCGCCATAAATTAAATGGCCAGTACAATCTGTCAGTGATAAAGAGCACACGATGTTCTAGACAGAACCACAGGCAGCTCCAATTGCTGGCTCCCAAGATGGAAGAAGATGCCGCTGCACAAACAGAAATTGGCTAAAACATAAATCTTTCTAACTATCAACTAAAAACATTAATACTAACCAGTAAAAAATATAAAAATATTTTAAAAATAATTCGTCTGTCTAGGGAAAATATTTTTGAAATTTTTTTCCAGTTTTTATTAATATTTTTCTTTACAATAATTGTATGGTCCAAATTTAAGAAATAAAAAAAAACACTTTTATTTTTAAAATCTCAAAAAATATTTATTTTTTATTGTGCTTGTTTTAAAACCATAAAAAATATTTGCAGTGTATATACGATTGCAACTGCAGAAATCTCTAATTGCCTGTTTTAAACTGGAAGAAGATGGTGGTACACTGAAAACAAATAGTTCATGCTTGAAGTTTAACTCAAAAAAACCTTCTAAAACTCAAATCTTTGTACAAAATTTAATTCATGTAGCTGGACAGAAAACTAGGAAATTTTAACTAACTTAAATTAAGGAATAACTGGATTTAGATATTAACCATTAAAGTCAATGTTAATAAATGCTTAGATTATAATTTGGAACAATCTTCTGTTTACATACGCGAATACACGAGGTTAAAAGTAAAAGGAAATGTAGTATTCAAAAAGTATGCAACAAACTATTTTTTCTGAAATTCACCACAACCAAATTCTGAATCCGCCACTGTGTGTTCATAATTGTGTTAGTCAAGAACTTCTAAAATAGTGAAAATGATTTTTAATTGTTTATTTTATTTTTCTTTAACTCCATTTCTTTCAGTGTCTAAGTCGCCGACATAGGCAACCAGTTGCATGTTCGGAGGCTAAAAAGTGGCATCTTTGGGTCTCTCTCGGCGGCGGTTGGCCATTTTCTCACCTGCGGCGCTCAAAGGCGACCTCGACCTGTCTCAAGCAGAAACAAACCGATATGTTCTGTCTATATGTATATTGTCTAGATATATATATGTTGCTGAGAGGCTCCGCTGTATTATTTATTGACATTCAGTGTGGCAATAGTTGGCCATGTTTTATGTCTCTATATTCTAAAATTGCGCAGATTTGTATCAATTGATAGTGCAGAACAGGACGGCGAACTTGGTCAGCAATTGAAAGGCAGCATGCAATCGCGTTTGTCTGCCAGCGGCTTTTGTCAAATTGAAGGTAGCTTCTATGTGTGCCCCCCACAACATACATACTGTAACTAAGCCCATAACGCGGCGATCCGGGTGAATTGTTAGAGAGCCAGCCGAAGTCAGGGCACCTTGACAAGCCTAGGCACGTCTTCCGCCGCCAATTGGCCAGAGATTTCGGCCCAAAGATGCTCGCAGTCGGGCTAACTTCGTGGCTTGGCTGATTGTTTTCCCCGCAATTTGGTCTTCTACTTCTTAGATTCTTAATGCGGGCTATACCCTGGCCTAGGGTTACTCAGTTTGAAAAGTATATTATGCTAATGTATATTGGGCAAGCCAAAAAGCTTTTAAAACATGTTTAAAATAAATTAAAATTGAATACTAACATAACCCAAAACTAACATAACCCAAAAGAAAACCATAGTTTAACTCTTTAAACTCGATGTATTGAAAATATACTACATCCAGTATAAAAATGATTTATTTATTAATACTAAATATACTAAAAATCTAAAAATCCATAAAATTATATAAAACCGTGGTATGTAATAAATACTAAATATACTAAAATACTAAATTATATAATATCTGAGCTCTACAGTATTAAATTTATAGTAAACTTTTAAAGTATATATTTTGTAATGTAAATTATATACCAAAAGTTGGTTTTCTTTACACTTCTTGAAAATTAATGTTATTCGTAAATTTCGTAGTTTCTATGATAATTTCTTTCGGTGGATTTAGAAAATGTATATTATATTATTATTATTATATTATTATTATATTTATTCAATTCAATCTCAAATCTTAAAGAGCATTGGCACTTCCTCTCGCTCTACGCCCATTAAACCCATTTGATTTCATTTTTTGTATTTTTTCGACGAATTTTATGGGTAGCCAGAATGCTTGGAATTAATTAAGCGGCTTAAATAAGATGTACTAACAATTTGTTGCTAATGTGCCAATCACTCGCCTCTGCCCAAAAAGTTCATCAGCATCGGTTGGGGAGCCCAAGAACAAGGAGTGTGCATTCGCAAATTAACTTTTGCATCATCATCATCATCATCAGCGAGTCCCCGCGAATCGTGCATGAAAACATCTCCGATGAATCAAATGAATTTGGATCTGCCCAAAGAAACAAAAAGAGAAACGAAAATATTGTAATTTCAATATTAAATTAATGTTGGCAACAACTTGGTTGCTAGTTGTTGTTGTTGCAGCTGTTGTTGCTGGTGTTGCAGCATGTGGCGTGCCACAAAATAATTTGCGAATCCAAAACAAAGTGGGTCGTTCAATGCATGACTGTGGGTGTCTAATAAAAGTTTATTTCAAATCGAAGGGAATTAATGTTTCACAGAAACATTAGAAATTAAGAGATTTGTTAACCTGTTAAGATTGTTTTTAAAACGCAAAGTAGAAGCTAGTGAAGGAAACTGTTAGGAATTTAAAAATGAAGTCGGTATCTTTATAAGTAAACAGATAAAAATTGATATGAAATGGGATCAATTCAACTTTATTTCATATCAATAAAAAAAACCTTTGTGATTAATGTTAAATTTATGATATCATATCATGATATCATTATCATATCAGTTAGTTTATTTTAAAATACCAAATTTAGTATTTTTTAAACATATAATGAAAACTAAGTTAAACATAATCTGTATTCATATCAAAATGATGTGAGTGACTGATCTTTAGAAAATATAAATTGACGAGCACATATAAATCCGATCTTTTGTCAAATTTTGTTCTGTGTAGTTTAATTAATATTCAATATTAAATACCAAAAAATATCAAAAAAGTAATAAAAAAAATCTAAACCAAAATAAAAATTTTAATATTTTATAAGTGAAATCTAAATAAAAATCGTATACCTACAAATCAAAAAAAAATATAGAAAAATTCTGAAAACCCATGATTTTTTGAAAAATACTGTTATTAAATGGAATAGATCAACAAACTGTTGAGTAAACAATAAATTAAAATTTCATGGCATAATCTATTTATTATTTATTTGTTAATTAAAATACAAGCACTTCAAACTTGTTTAAACCCATGTTTTTTACACTTTTCCCATGGATAACCCCTCCATAACCGAGTGCCTTTTACTTCCACTCACTCCATTAAAATGAAAACCCCCAGATTCCGCCCCTTTTGGGGTTCTTCCCAGGCGTTAAGCGATACCAAAAGTTCATCCATCGAGAGGTGTGCTAAGCGATAGCAAAAGCCATTTCCCATAATCGCAAGGCCCCCGAACAGCTACAGCAACAATAACAACAGCAGCAGCAGCAACAACATCATCGAACGACAACGACAACACGAATTTCTATGGCATCAGGGTAACAATTTTAAGGCTTGTCTCTCTTATGAAATAAGACAGCCCAGCAGAAATTTTTAAATAATTCACAAGCGTGATTGGACACGCTTCGAGTATGGTATAGTATCTTTTTTAAAAAATAAAGAAACCCAAGTAAACAAAAACAGCCTGCTTAATTTGCTCTACTCATGCAAACTCTCCTCTCGATGAGCCGAAGATGTCGCTGCGATTTATGGCCAAATGTCAGCGAGTTGGTCTAGTTAAAGTACACTAATTAGTCAGCAAGCTGAACATGGCAGACACCTGAACATGTCAAGGCATTTGTCTGGGGTGCCCCCACAACCCCCAACCCCGAACTTCTAACCCCCTGAACCCCATCGTAACCCCCCGATTAGAGAGTCAAAGCGATTGCAGCCGACAGCCATTTAAGGAGCCACTCGAGGTCAGTTTGAGAAACAACAAAAAAAAAAACACAAAACAAAGCAAAACGTATCGATGACTAACCAACGGACTGGCCACAGGTGAGTTCGATCTATGATCTGCACTGCGATAAAGAAAATAGTGCTCCAAAAAGTTCTAGAAAATGAAAATGATCATGAAAACTAAACTATTCCTACAGTAATTTTAGACTATTGAGTTTAAAAACATCTTTATAAGATAGGTATTACCAAAGACTAATATAATATCATATATCATCTTCATATCATATCATACTCTTATGTCTTTGGTATTACATTATTACTGTCAGAAGTGTTAAACTTTTGGTATGAAATGTATACTAAAGAGTTCTAATATTTTATTATTTAGTATTAATTTAATACCACACGTTAATACTGCAACTTGTATATTTTTAATACATCGAATTTTAAGAGATAAACTAAGTTTTTTTAGTGTTTATAAAATTTTCTTACCCCAAAAAAAAAAAAATTGACATGAAACGTAGATTGATTTTACATTATTTAAGATCAATTTTAATTTGATATGCGGCCAGGTAAATTTGAACTGATTGAAAAGAGTATTTCATGTAAAAACGATATGGGTTTTGCATGACGTAAAAATGTATATGGCCATATCGATTTTACGGGAACGTGTTTTTTTTGTGTGTAGGATTACAAATGGTATAAACAAGTAGAAATATCTTTCTGGATTAGAAATGATTTATTTTCACTTTTAAAAATCTCGGAATATATGATAACGTAATATATGGTCTTTCCCAACCGCAAACCGTTAAGATCACTATAATAACTGTCTAGCTAAACTCCAAAATTAATTCTATAATACTGCAGTTTTCCGAGTGTAAGCAACTGGTCGCCGATCTGAACGGGTCGCCAGCTTCCTGCTGCTAACACAGACATCATCGGCCGAAAGCAACAAAGTTCAGTTCCAATAGAGCAGCAATTGAATGCGAAATTTATTGCCAGCGATCGATCGCTCGAATCGAATTGAATCGCGGACTCAGAACTGTATCGAATATCGTATTGTTTGATTTCGGTTTTTCTTCTTTTTTTTCAACTTTTTGTTTGTTTGCCTGCTTCCATTTGTTATAACAGCCAAAGGCCCAAAGTGCAGCGACACACACGCTTGTCCGCAATTATCGGCGCGCTAATGGAGCATTGTGAGCATGATCATAAATTTCGATCGTCCACTTCCTTATGGCAGACTAGCCCATGACTCAGTCCAGTGAGGATCCCATTGTCTAAGATATCGGGGCTCCAAGGGCATCGAGTGTTTCAGATATGGCAAGGAATTCAATTGAAAATACTCCCACACAAAAGGCTCTTCCTAAATTGTCTGAAACTAATAGTCATGAAAAAATTAATTGTATCAAAATATTTCTTATTTAGAAAGGTAAGCCAAAAATATACTTACATTCTAATTTGGAATGAGTTTTTAGATTTAATAGGTTTAATAACAAATATAATTTATTTGGTTTTTTTTAGGTTTTCCTAAAGTTATCCAGCTAAAATCTTCAATAATTCCTTAAGCTAGATAAATCTTTAATGATTTTTGCAGAAACAATATCTGAAATAATAAAACATTCGATTAAAACAAGAGGGAGTCAAGTGCCTCGACTATCAAATACCCGTTACACAGCGAAAGCAAGCAGTAGCAAGCAGTGGCGCCATCTATGTGGCGGAAAATTCATTATTTTGCTTATAACTTTTAACTGTGTGGTCCGATTTAAAAATTTTCTTCTACGTTTCGGAATCGCTTCCTGATACATACTTTTGCACAAATACACCCTTTTTCTCGCCGAGTAACGGGCATAAAATATATTTAAGTAATATTAACAACTTACAAGGGTTAGATGTCTGCATAAACTAATTTTAAACAAAATTCACCTTGACATGATTCAAGGGATCTGCATAATCCGGATGCTGGAAAATATAAAAGTAATCAATGCTCTGCAGAGTTCTTCCCCCAATTAAAACCCACCGTTAGGATACCCCGTCGTATCTTGGTTCCCTTCACATAAATCATCATGTGGCGACCTGTGTCTTTGGAACAGCATCCAATTGTGTTGATCACAAACTCATCGGTTACTTCATCGCATTCGCTCAGATCAATGGTGTTCAACTGCAGGCACTTTCGTACCATTCTCATCATTCCCGTGTCCGTCACCCGACCGCACCTAGTCAACCCGAATCGCTGTAGCTGACTGAGGTCGTTGAAGAACCTAAAGTGATCGTCCTCCAGGACATCGTTGTAGCTGAACCGCAGATCCGTGAGGCTACTCAACTGTCCCAAGCACCGCGCATGCTCATTGGTGATCACAAACTGACCGGATAGTTGCAGATAGGTCAGTTTGTTGCCCTTGCTCTCGGCCAAAACAGTGAAAAATCCGATATTCAGCTCATTGGAAGTCATCCAGGTTTTCAGGGTGCATCGCTTCAGTTTGGGCAGCGTGGCGATCACCTCAAAGTTCGTATCGCAGCTAGAGAAGAAGAGTTCCTCCAGATCCGTGCAACTGTCGGCTATCTTTTGGTACAGACTCTGGTGCATCACCTCGAAGCAACAGTCGTCGAGGCTTAAAGACCGCAGTGATCTGAGGGGTATTCCAAAATCCACCGAGTTCCACAACAGGCAGTCTCGAAGGCTCAAGGTCTTGAGATTGGGAAACCCGCACAGGTTTTTGCCTTGGGAATATATTGTATTTTAGACTTTGGAAATGAAATATTTAAAAATGTGATTGGGAAAAATTAATAGAAATCTCTGCTTAATTCAAAAACCTCTGACCAAATTGATACGATAAAATATTAAGTCGTTATGTTATAATTATAAATTTGACATTAATAAACACTCATAAATATTACATTCTAAATTTTAAAAAACTCAGCTTTCAATCGGATAGCCTTTAAATATAGACACAAAATTAATATAAAAATTTCTTTTTGATACAACATTTTAAGAAAGAAGTTTTCTTAAAAATAGAAAAACTAAATTTCTTTTTGATACAACATTTTAAGAAAGAAGTTTTCTTAAAAATAGAAAAACTAAATTCTTTCATATTTTTTGGGCTGTCGCTGAAAAAAAATGTCTAGAAAGAAACCACCCTACATTTACAATTCTTTTTTTAGGAAATATTTTTTCTTGTTTTAAAGGGGCCTTAATAAAAGAAAAATTCTTAAAACATAGGCGGAATCACCTTTGGCAAAAATTTTAGAACGTTTTTTTTAGATTTTATGGAAATTTTCATTTTTTTTTATGAGTGTAGTATTGACCCTATATCATATCGATTTCTTGTGTGTAATAATGGAACCCTTGGAAAATACTTACCCGAGTAGCAACCATTGACTAGTTCGAAGGACTCCAGCTCCTGATTAGATTGCAGATCAAAGTTGAGCACATCCTCTGCGTCTATGCACGCAATCGTTACCTTCTTCAAGTGCGTCATTTTGGACATGATGCTTCGGTAGTGGAACTCATCGGTGGCATTGGTGTAGGTGAGCTCCTCCAGATGCGGGCAGTATTCCATAATGAACTCCGTCAACAGTGATTCCTTCTGAATGGCGGCACAGTCCACAAGAAGGACTCGGATGAAGGGTCCGGCCACCTTGAAGAACCTGATCATCTGCGGCAGAGGCATCGTCTCCAGATCCCAGATGTCCAGGGAATTTCGCTGGGTCTTCGCCCAGCTCTCAAAAGCCAATCGGAACTTGGGCGCCACACAGGCGAGCAGCACTTTATCGGTCAGTTTGGGAAGGAACTTGAGAACCAACCGGATGATGTCCTCCGGCAGATCCAACAGACTGGTCTTGCATGGCGGCGGTGATGCTGGAGGAGCAGTGGTTTGGTCCAAAACCGGAGGAATAGGACGCGCAGGAGCAGGAGATTTCACCAATCTCGATTGCGTTTTTACTTTAGGCATTTTCTAGCTTATTTTGCTGCAACGTAAATTTTGATTATGTATCTCATTTTTGACACTGCGCCCCTGTTAGTGTGATGGAAAATTTAGGAAAATCATACTTAAATAAAGAAAATATATTATAAATTCCCATGGGTCCAAGCACTTCCTACGATTGACAGTGACCGCCAACAGTTTACGCCCGACAGCTGCGGGCAATTTCGCGCATTCCTCCATTATTCACCGTATAAACGAGTTTTCTTTTTGTTTGACAACAATTAATTGCATAATTGCCTGAATAAATGCATAAATCAATTGCGGTGATTGAGAAGTCGCCAAATGCTTTGTGTATGCTATACATACTTATTCATTTATTTATTTTACCGGATATGTTTGAAGAATTAAGTTTCGGTTTTTTATAAATGTACCTTTTGTATCTCGCATTGTTTATAGTTGAAGTAAACAACTTAGGCATAATGCCCTACAATTATGGAAAATAAAAACAAAATTGATATTAAAACGGGGAAATTGTTTTTAAATATGATTTATAAGCAGTAACGTTTGCTTTTCTTCTTATATGAGAAATGGTATCATAATAGAAATAAATACTATGATTTACTTTCAAATAAATAAAGCCGCAATGTACATATATATTTTATAGATATATTATTAACATATTAAACACATTCAATGGCAATTGCTAACATTGTGCTGCAAAATTGTTTCTCTTTCTATAATAAATACAGTTTTATATTTTTTAAGATTATAACAATTATGACTTATTACTGTTACGTTAATGGATTAAATATTTTTGGATACTTCTTAAATAATACGAAACTTATTTCTTATAATTCAAGAGTATAAGTTCAAACTTTGTCTTTCAATTTGACAAGATTATAAATAATTATATAATTATATTAAAATTACACATGTGTAACTATGTATTTCGGAAACCTAGATCCAATGTGTCAACTGCATGGTGCCATCATGTGTCCTCTGAGTATCCATAATGCTCATTTGACGCACCAAACGCTTCATAGAAGGCCGATGAATGGGACGAGCACTTCCACTGGCCGTTGTATCCAAGGGTGTGCGCTCATCAATCCTTGGAGTCGGCTCCCTAACCCGTCGACTGTCCCTCAGCTCCAGTTCCACCTCGGAAGCATTGTTGGAGGATCCAGCCAGAACATCCAGATTTTCGTACGAAGGTGGTTGGGATAACACATCCCTGGAGGGTTAATAAAAAATAATTAAGAACTCTCATATCCTTTTAGAAGTGACTTAGACTCACGGCTTTTGAGCGCAACTACAGCAATCTTTAAACTGCCAGTTCTTGCCGAACTCCTCGCCCTCCTCAATGGTCTGCGGCAATCGATGATGCAGTGTCTCCGGCAACCGCAGTCCCGTCATGCCGCCCAGCATCGAAACAAAGCCCATAATGACCAAGGGCAGCTTCAGATTGTCTTTGCCCAAGTAGGTAACAAATGGTATGACAATAAGACCCAATCCTCCGATATAACTGGAAGCACCAATGCCAATGCCTCGAACTTGTGTGGGATACAGTTCCCCGGCGAAGGGATAAATGATCAGGAAGGAGGCGGATAGCAAGGCCTTAGATATTAAATACAGAACCAGAGTTTCATCCACAGCATCATCGGGTAGCATTACAGTAATCACACAAGCCACGCCTCTGAAGAAGGAAATATAGTTTAAAATGATTATCTATGATTATAATTTACATCTTACCCCAATATCATGGACAAACTCAAGGGCCACCTTCTGCCCCAGGTGTCCATGAAGTACCAGCAGCACAAGTAACTTGGCAACTCCACCACCGCCGACAAAAAGAAGCTCACATACTGATTGGTGCCCAGCGAGGGGCCGTAGTAACTGAGCCCTAGATAGACCGTCTCATTGGCAAACCAACTCAGCGTGATCAGTATGGTCTTCAAACGCATATTGGGTGTCCGGCAGAGATCCATTAGCCCCACATTGGCTATCTTTTTCTTCTGTTTTTTTAGTTTATCCCTACGAATTTGAGCCTCCAACTTGAGATGCACAGCCTCCGGAAACTGCCTGCCATTCACCTTGGCCATACGCTCCAGAATCTTAAGAGCTTCCTCCAGGCGGCCGCGCATCAAAAGCCATCGCGGTGATTCCGGCATGACGAACATGTACAGGAAATAGGCATAAAAGGGCAGGGAGGTGATATAGGACAGACGAACCCAGTCCCTTTCCAGGTAAGTAACAGCGGACAGAAGCATTATACCCGAAGTGTAGAAGGTACAGGTCATCACTGTAACAAAGGATCGATAGTTCTCACCTACCAGTTCCAGAGCTGTAAGGTTAAAAGGAAATGTTAGCAGGAAGGAAACCCATCTAAAAACTCTACTTACATATAATAAAAGGTATCTGATAGACAGCTGGAATGGTGAGCCCCACAATGACCCGACTGCCTGCCCAAGTCCAGAAATCCTTGCTCAGCGAGGTCATCAAACTTCCAGCCAGCAAGGTGGCCAGGCAGATAAAGTATGAAAGCCTTCTTCCAGCACGATCATTTAGTAATCCAAATAGATAAACGCCCACAGGGCCGCCAGTGTTAAGGGCAGCCAATCCAATCGTGGGATATATATCCTGATCGCACACTAAATCAAACTGAAAATAAAGAATTTAAACATGTTTAAGTGCGCTAGACTTTAACTCCTAACTAAAGAGAGTACATCATGCTTGGGAAATGATTCAAGCGTCTCCTAGATGAAGGATTATGTGACTTGAAATGAACTCGGCTTGTTCTGGAACTGCGCACATCGATCACAATGGAGGACCAAACGACGCTCGTGTTGTACTCCCATCCCTGACTGCACTTGACTTGCGGCCAACTGCTGTTCATTTCCATGCTGGTCAGGTCATCCTCTTCAAGTAGTTGCGTCCAATTGACTGCATAGGTATAGCATTTACTGTACACCAGTTCGTCATTATCCTTGAAAGAAAGGTTAAAGGAAGAAAATTATTTTGTGATTATATAAGTTATTTAAAATATAATAATTATTAAAAAGATTTTTCCTTAGACTCACTAAAAACCCACTTTAAATTCTAAAAGACATCTGTTTTTTCCCTTTGATTACTCATCGAACCACCCTCGTATCGACCCTTCACCTCCGACAACGCACAATCAATGGCCTGACTTGATTGCCTTACCCCCAGCACTCATATGGCTGCCATTACTCACCACTTCCTTGGGTATGGCCAGCGATTTTCGCTGCTCCAGCGGCAGGTCGAGCAGCTCCGGTATGCGACACCAATAGTCATCTGGAGTATCAGCCATAAATAACTGGTTAAAGGCGCAGAAGCCGCACGGAATGCAGGCGGGCAGACAAATGCCAAAGACCAAGAGCTTCTGGTACTTTCCAAACTCGCCAATGGTGGGCAGAAGGTCGTCCAGATCGAAGGCTTCCTGGAAATATATACCAAAAAGTCTAGAAAACATTAAAGAACAAGGATCTTACAAGTACGCACATCCACCGAGGGCTGGGACTCTGGCTTCTGGCGTTGTCGCAGCTCCGACAGTTCATCGTATTCGTCCCCATCGCTGTCCACAATATCTGACATGGATGCGCCGCTAGACAAACTCTGAGCTGAAAATGTCTATTCGCACTGCCTGGGTCTCGCTAGCTCGCGGAAGCCATAGAAAGATCTGCCAACTGTCAGTTGTCTAGGGTTGAAAGAAAAAGAGCTAGTTCTGGCGATAGAAAAAAAGGGTTCCGTTTCATAATTTATAGTTTTGTTTATTCTTTAGTCGCAAGTTAGATTTAAATAGTTTAAACTAAAGTATTTAAAATATTACACGTGAATTCAATCCTGCTCGAATTACGGCTAAGACGAGCCACTAATTACAGTTGTTAGGCTTTGATATTACAAGTAGAGAACGGGGTTTAAAGTACTTCGTTTTGGGGCTCAGTACTTTTTAGGGCTTTCAGTTTTTATCTTTTTTTCGTTTTTTTTTTTGGAATCGTTGCTAGAGCTGGGAAATGGACATTGCTAAACTTTACGCCTAAAGATTAACAGAACGGTGAACTATACAAAAGATGCTTCAAGTCACTTTAACTCCAACTCGTTCGCTGCTTACTGCTTAAAGATTATTGCGCGCTTCGTTACTCCACGGTTCTTTGCCTGATACAAATATATGTTATTGTACACATATCAATCGTAATTATAATAAACAGAAAACTGTCTGTGCCGGGCGCACAGCGCAGAAATCACACACACATTAGGCTTAAGTGTAAATTTGTGGCTACACATACAAAAATACATTCGCACGGGCTCCTTCTTATTGAATTGTTGCAGTTTAATCCACCTTGACCACACTGTAGATCTTGCGTATGAACCAGAAGCACGCAAAGAACCCAATGGTTCCGGTGAGCAAGAAGAACAGGAATACCATGATGGCCGTGTAGCCGAAATACAGGAAAGTCGAGGCGCTGTCCTTGATCGAGAGTTTCGTCACGAAGTAATGGCAGCAGTAGATGAACAAGTAAACAGCAGTGAAACCGGACGTTAAGAAGGAGCGCCACCACCAGTGATAGTCCTCGGCACACAAGTGGAAGTAGCACAGCAGAATGGTTGTCTCCGAGCACGTGATGATCAGGATGACAAAGACCAGGAACAGAAAGCCGAACATGTAGTAGATCTGGCTGGACCACAGCGAGCTCAGGATGAAGAACAGCTGGATGAAAATGCAGCCAAAGGGCAGAACGCCGCCCATAACGATGCCGGGAATAGGTTGAGTGTAGATCGATTGGTCGGGAATTTGACGGGGAATCTGGTTGGTACGCACAGGGTGCTCCAGGGCCTAAAAAAATACACAATTATGTAAATGACTGTGCTTAAAGTAGCGAAAAATATACTCACGCGCTTGCGGAACCCAAAGTAAGCGCCAACAAAGGTCAGCGGCACTGACACGCCAAACCACAAGGCAAGCAGGGCAATCAAAGTGCTAAATGGCACAGCTCCCGAGCTGCTCTCGCCCCAAAGAACCAGATTCATCACAAAGAATAGCGAGAAGACCACACTAAAAAAAGGTAACATGTTTTTAGGAAAATTCTATATAGATTAAAGCTAAGGAAAAACTTACCCTGGACAAACAATCGAGGTAAGGATTACATTACTCTTCCACTTCAGGCCACCGAAACTCTTGTAAATACGCGCAGACACGTAACCAGCCGGTGTTCCCAGTGAAACAAACAAGACCATGGAACAGGTCATCAAGGCGCCGCGATTGGCTGGGGACAGGAAACCCAGGCAGGCAAAGGCCAAGGTGATCATGGACATGACAAGCACCTGCGCACCAGAGCCCAGGAAAACCGACAACAGCATGCCCTTGCGGGGCGGCCTGAACACATCTCCATGGACCAGCTTCCAGCCGAACTCCTCCTGGGCATCCTCGCCGCTATCCATCTGGTTATAGCGGGCAATATCCTTGTGCAGAGTGCGCAGCATAATCATGGCCACCATGCCACTCAGGAAGAGAACTATCACCAGCGAGTTGAGAATGGAGAACCATTGGATATTCGTGTGCGGCATTGATTCCAGAATGTAATCCCAACGGGACGACCATTTGATGGCATCATTCTTCACAAATTTCACACTATACGTGTAGACGATATTAAGCTGCTCTCCAGCCTTCAGGGAATTCTCACTAATGGCCAGCGGTTCAGTGCTCAAGCAATTGGGGTTTTCGGGATCCGTATGCTTGATCGATTTGGGAGTAACTTTCACAGAGATAATTCGTCCACTGTTGCCGAACTGAATTCCCCAGTCCTCCGATTGTCCGCTGTGATACGTGATCTCCAGATCCACATGATTGAAGGGATAATAATGCATGGGCTGGTTATATATGGTGTTAATGGGGCAGCCCTCGCCATCGCTGCGAACAAGGCAACCCATTGGGAATCCGATTCCGCAGTATTGCTTGCCATTCTCCAGGGGATAGCACCAGGTCACCGGCATGTTGTCCACAATCCAGTGGTGTTGGTAGTTCAAGCTGATGCCTTTCTTGAGGACCATCATACGGCGGTTGCTAACTGGATCGTCACCTTTGTATGTCTTGACACAGGTCTAAGTAAAAAGAAAAATATTAATAACAAATAATTTAATAGATATGATGAATCTTACCTTTGCGCATTGCTGGTTCTCCAGAAACTGAATTTTATAGGGTCCTGGACGAATTCGCTCGCCGAACACCACCTGTCCCAGATTCTCCACCGGTGAGTTTTGCTCCTCGCCCAAGCAAAAGTCGAAATGATGGTACTCATAGGGTATTACGGATTCCTCGGTGTTCAAGCGGTTCACGTACAATAAGATTTCCGACTGAGGGAGATAATCAATAAATAGATCGATCAATTCGTATATCAATTCTTGAAAAATGTAGGTTAAGTTTAATCTAATCGCGGATTTTATGACTATTGAAAGTGTCACCCAATAACTATTGGTATTTTTTAAGGTAATCGTGAATCTTTAAAATATTCGAATATCTTGGGTATCACAATTACAATTTTCTTCTTGCTATTAAACTAATCTTATCTTGAAGTCTTTTTTGTAGTAAAAAATAATTGAAAGTGAAACACCTTAATTTATTTTTATCAGTAAGTAACAGTTAATTAAAGGGCATATAAAACGATAAGGATTTTATCTACTTCCTTGAATTATAGTTTAATTAAAAAATTCAATTGATGTTTCTTTTCTTTGATATAAAGATTATAAACACTAAATTAAAGCTATAAGGGCCTTTGTAAAATCAAAACATAACTAGATACAATAGACCTATTTTATTAGTATAATTTTTAGTGAACATTTCCAAAGTTTTATATGATATAAAACGCCGAATCAGTTTAAAAGAACTATAAAATACTCATGACTGATTTTATAAGTGATTTAAAATAGATGATTCATGGAGTGTAATCTCAAATATTTTATTATGTTAGGGAAATGTTTTTTTCAACTTCAAAAAAATGTTTTCTACAAAATGTACAAATGTTAACCGACTGATAAATGTATAATAAATAGAAAATTCTTAAATAAATATAAAAAAATGTTGGGAATAGTTTTAATATGTGTCTACAGACTGTATACATACAACATAATCAATTGTTCTGGGCCTAAAATATGATTCCTACTTGGCTTGATAATGCGTCAGAAGTTAGGATCAGACGTAAAGCCCACGAATTTAACCTGCATTCGCGAGCCAGCTGAACCAACATTAGAACTCTCATTTTTGCCTTTGGAAGCATGTTTGTTGGCGTCGTCAACGTCAGCAGAAGTTGAGATATGGACCCCACATATGGACCCAACGTATACGTTCGTCTGGAAACCGGCCTTATCAGCGCTTCCGCTCCTGACCGCCATTAGAGGAGTACATATCACCGCTAACATCACTATTTCCACTTCGCGTTGCTAATTGTTGCGGGCGCAAGGCAAACACACCCACTATGCGTGTACATACATACATACAGATGTACGAACTCTCATACATACCTTGCATGTGGAGGAGACATCGGTTTTCTTGCAGAAGTTAACCGGCGCCAAACCGGGCAGATAGAAGGCCTGTGTCGGGGTCACCAGGTGCAGAAGGACGACGCCCAGGAGGGGCACAAGTCCGGAAAGCAGGATCATCTTGAATTTGCGGCCCACGAACGGCAGGCGTTGCAGTCCTCTTCCTTTTGTTTTTTGGGTTGTATCTACAACGTGGCCGTGTCAACGACACGCACCCACACTCTCCGGATCGGCGGGCCTCGCACAAACCGTACAAGCTGAATATTTATCGGAATATACGGAGTTTCTCGAGTGTTTTTACTACGTTTCCTCTTTTTTTTGCCGAACGGAACGTCAGCACTGTAACAGAGTTGCCACCTAGTCCAGCTGAGCGGGCTGCCAACTGGTTTGTGGAAGGGTGGAATGGCAGCACTAAATCAGAGCTAAAAACCGCGGAGATCTTAAAAAAAATATTTGTAATTAATCACTTTATTTAACAGAAACAAAACATTTATCTTAAGTTAGGTTATAACAAACATTTTATTTATGTTTTTTAAACCATATTTTTAAATATAAATATTTATAGAAATTTAAAAACAAAATTAGATGCATTTCCTAAAACTTGCTTCCAAGACTTATAAGTCAAAATATTCAAATATTCAGTTCGAATTGAATTGTCGTTTTGTTCGTTACTAATTTCTTCATTTCAATCGTTTCTTTTAAACGCAACGTCTTCTTTATCGAAAAGTAAAGGCCTTTTAATTACTTTGTTTTTGTTCGATTCTGCATCTAGCTGTTCTTTTTGTAAACAAAAACCAAAGTTGTTATTTAATTTTAAATTTAATTAGTTGATAATTCAACAGAATAACCAGTGCAATCGATAACTTCACTAAAACTATCGCCGTCGATTTCTGGAAACATCGATTTTTGTTTCAGCTCTATTTCAAATCGCAGCCACAAGAAATATTGCCCTCCTCCCCATAAAAAGGAAAATTAGAGATTGTGTGAGCTTGAACTAAGCTTATAATAAATATAACTAAGTAAATCACCGTTAGGAATCCCGCGCTTTTTTACCGCTCCCGAGAAGTCAGCAACAACAAAACGTGAGTAGAATGTCGAGTTCCACTGTAGGTGCGCGTGAGTGTATGTGTGCGAAAAAATCAATTCTTGTGACGTTCAAGGTGTTGCAACCTGTCAAAGAAGCTCGCAGATTTCGTAGAAATAGTTTATTAACTTTAATTCCCTTGTCTTAACCCTTTACAGCCGGTAGACAGCGATTGTCTAGTAATTACGCAAAAATTCCATTACCCGCACACACACTCACACACCCCCACGAGCTGCAGAAAGAAACGGAAAGTGAACTGAAATACATAGAGAAGGAGAAAAGAGCGCAAAATGACTTCCGATATCGCCATGCAACTGATTGCCATTTTGGAGAAGACGGTGTCGCCAGGTGAGTTTTTTACCCATATATCTATGTGGATCTATAGCATATAGCACTCCCCCGGGGTCACTCGTCGTTTTTTTCGCGGGAGGGACGCGCGCGTTATATGTTGCGCAGGGTTGCAATAGGCGCTCGCATATGTTTGGTTGCTAGGGGCCTTCGCACACACATGTGCACCGCTACATACTCGTATTCAGCTTGTCGATATGTATATTCGCTATAAGTGCGCTCCTACAATTAAGGATTTATAAAACGGCTTCCACGACATAACCTCACAAACGCTAGGGATCAATGAGGCGTCGCTTGGGAGTCACCATCGTATGTTTGGCGACCAGTTCTTCCGGTTGCCGATAAAGATGGTATGCGAACTTTATGCCAAGCTTAAAGATAACACATTTCTATGCCGGAAAACAAAAAAAAAAACTATCCCTATTATATTACTCTTTAGTAAAGGAAACACTTGAGATATGGATGAATCATTAGTCCACTCGATTATAAGAAATTTTCCCATATATAACACCATATAATTGATTTTTGAACTTGATTTCAAAAAATTATAATCCCAATCCCATAAAAAACACCATATAATAGATTTTTGAACTTAACTTAAAAAAATTATAATAATGAACAATTAGTCCAATCGATTATAAGAAATTTTCCCATATATAACACCATATAATTGATTTTTGAACATAATTTCAAAAAATTATAACTCCAATTAGTATATTTATTATTTATAAACTATAATTTCCATATAGAGCTTTTAATTATAAATAATAATAGTTTTCCCGTCTTATGATACGAATGTCTTTCTTAGTCTTAAACCCAAAATAACTTTTCCTAACTTAATACCGATTTTCAGACAAAAATGAACTGCTGTCGGCGAAGAACTTCCTGGAGCAGGCGGCGGCCAGCAATCTGCCCGAGTTTCTCAAGGCGCTATCGGAGATCCTGGTGAACACGACAAACAGTGCGGTGGCCCGAATGGCAGCCGGTCTCCAGCTCAAGAACCACCTGACCAGCAAGGATGAGAAGATCAGCCAACAGTACCAGGAGCGCTGGCACCAGTTTCCCGGCGAGATCCGTGAGCTGATCAAGAGCAATGTGAGTTACATTCACAGAAATTCCCAGTGGAACTCCTATTGACTACGATTCTCCTTGCAGATCCTGGCCGCTTTGGGCACCGAGAACACGCGACCCTCTTGCGCCGCCCAGTGCGTGGCCTATGTGGCCGTGATCGAGCTGCCTATGAACCGCTGGGCCATGCTCATCCAGACACTGGTGAACAAGGTGGTCAGCGAAGGATCCAGCGAGATGCATCGCGAGGCGGCGCTGGAGGCGATTGGCTACATCTGCCAGGACATTCGATTCGGTGTGCTGGAGAACCAGTCCAACGATGTGCTCACCGCCATCATCCACGGCATGCGTAAGGTTGAGCCAAGCAATCACGTTCGCTTGGCCGCCACCACAGCGCTCCACAACTCGTTGGAGTTCACAAAATCGAACTTCGAGAAGGACATGGAGCGCAACTTCATCATGGAGGTGGTGTGCGAGGCCACCCAGTGCCAGGACTCGCAGATCTGCGTGGCCGCTCTCCAGTGTTTGGTGAAGGTTATGACCCTCTACTACCAGTTCATGGAGCCCTACATGGCGCAAGCTCTCTTCCCCATTACTTTGGCCGCCATGAAGGCGGAAAACGATGCGGTGGCTCTGCAGGGCATTGAGTTCTGGTCGAACGTTTGCGACGAGGAGATCGATCTGGCCATCGAGAGCCAGGAGGCCACGGATCAGGGTAGGGCTCCCCAGCGGGTTTCTAAGCACTACGCCCGCGGTGCTCTGCAGTTCCTGACGCCCGTGCTCGTCGAGAAGCTGACCAAGCAGGACGAATGCGACGACGAGGACACCTGGAGCCCGGCGAAGGCCGCCTCCGTCTGCCTCATGGTGCTGGCCACCTGTTGCGAGGATGATATCGTGCCCCATGTGCTGCCCTTCATCAAGGAGAACATCGAGTCGCACAACTGGCGTTTCCGCGACGCTGCAGTGATGACCTTCGGCTCCGTGCTGAATGGATTGGAGACCAACACGCTGAAGCCGCTCGTGGAGCAGGCCATGCCCACGCTCATCCGGCTGATGTACGACTCGAGCGTTATTGTGCGCGACACCACCGCCTGGACCTTTGGACGCATCTGCGATGTGAGTGGGCTAGAAATATGGGTAGGGATTGCGTAACATTACTAATGGGTTTCTTCTACAGATCATTCCCGAGGCGGCCATCAACAAGACCTATTTGCAGACCCTGCTCGAGTGCTTTGTAAAGAGCTTGAAGTCGGAGCCACGAGTGGCGGCCAATGTGTGCTGGGCCTTTATCGGCCTTTCGGATGCCGCCTACGAGGCAGCGGTCACCACCGATGGCGAGACCCCGGAGACCTACGCCCTGTCGCCTTACTTTGAGTACATAATCACGCAGCTGCTGGAGACCACCGATCGATCGGATGGAGCTCAGGCCAATTTGCGCGGAGCTGCCTATGAAGCCCTTATGGATATGATCAAGAACTCACCACTGGACTGCTATTTGGTGGTGCAGCGCACCACTCTGGTGATTCTGGAGCGTTTGAACCAGGTGCTGCAGATGGAAACACAGATTAACAACCACAGCGATCGCCATCAGTTCAACGATCTGCAATCACTCTTGTGCGCCACCCTGCAAAGTGTTTTGAGAAAGGTCCATGAGCAGGATGCTCCTCAAATTTCGGATGCCATCATGACCGCCCTGCTGACAATGTTCAATTCGAGTGCTGGCAAGTCGGGTGGCGTGCAGGAGGATGCCTTCTTGGCCGTTTCCACACTGGTGGAACTTTTGGGCGGACAGTTCGCCAAGTACATGCCCGCTTTCAAGGACTTCCTTGTCATGGGTCTGAAGAATCACCAGGAGTACCAGGTCTGCTGCGCGTCTGTCGGTCTCACCGGTGACATTTTCCGCGCTCTGAAGGACTTAATGGTGCCCTACTCCGATGAGATAATGTCCGTGTTGATGAACAACCTGGCGGAACCGAATCTGCATCGCAGCGTCAAGCCGCAGATTCTGTCTGCCTTCGGGGATATAGCTTTGAGCATTGGCAACCACTTCCTGACATATCTGAGCGTGGTTCTAGAAATGTTGCGTGCTGCGTCCAATCTGCAGGTGAGTGGTTTTTAATAGGTAGCATAATAAATTGGTTTCTTTACACTTGTAATGTTTTCCCCAGACGGACGCCAACAACTTCGATATGAACGAATACATCAACGAGCTGCGTGAGAGTGTGCTCGAGGCCTACACAGGCATCATCCAGGGTCTTAAGGGCGTGGACCAGACGGCTCATCCCGATGTGATGCACATGGAGCCCCATTTGATTCACATTATCACCTTCATCAAGCGCATCGCTCAGGAGGGCGATGTGTCCGATTCGATGATGGCCAGTGCCGCCGGTTTCATTGGCGATCTGTGCACCTCCTTTGGACCACGTCTGTACCCGCTGCTGGACGATGCCATCATCACTCACTTCCTGGCCGAGGGCAAGCGGTCCAAGGGACAGCGCACCAAGATGCTGTGCACCTGGGCCATCAAGGAGATCAAGAAGATCAATAGCCAGGTCATCACGCAGTAGATCGCCGGCGAGAGGTTAATGTTTCCCTGCTTCCCACCAGACCCTTAAGATTGTATGTTATGCAGCCAAACTGGTGAGTAGATGGAATTCTTATTTGCCATTTTATCAGGAAATGAATGGTTCATTTGGATGAGTCGATTTTTGCTTAACTTTTAAAGGAAGTATTGGTTTTTTAACCATAAAAAAAGAAAATAAGATAAAAAATTTAAATTATATTGGACTTTCCAACAAAAATCGACTCATCCTTCCTAATGATTGCATCGTACTTATTTTTTGATTTTCATTTTCTTCACACATTTCTCTATTTTTGCAGTCCAGTCCGAATTCTCTGATTAAAAGATTCTATCTGCTAAGTTTGTTTGTCCGATATATATTGTTGCTGTGCAACTTGTAAATGCTAAGACAATTTGTTTATAAAACCCCACTAGCTGTAAGCTCAAAACCCGAACCTCTGTTTCGACATACTATTTTAGTTAAGGCCTGTTAATCATCGTGTGAGTTTATTTACCTCCCCCAATTCATTGTCCTCGCTCGGTAATGCAAGCCCAAAAACAGGCTGCCCATTGACTAAAACACAATATTGATTATTATCGCTGCATGGGATTATGACATTTATAGGAAACCGGCTTTAAGGGCAGCCTGGTTTTTGGGTTTGCACCGGAATCCGGCGACATTGTAGCCCGATTTTAAGCCTAACCAAAAAGCTAACGAAGCTGTTATACAAAATTATGTAAAAAAATTAAATTTTATTTATAAAAAATCGGTAGAAAACTAAAAAACACATTAAATGCATTGCACACTCCTTTGGAAACATTAACTTGTAGCGGCTGTAAGAATCACACCCCCTAAGTTTTAAGAACTAATGTACTAGCCCCACAACAAAAAAAATATATAAAATAAGAATGAATGTCTTGAGTGTGAACCGAATGTGATGGAATGAAGCATATGGCTGAGAGCGAGTATGTATTATCTATTAAGTATATAAGTCTGCGTGTGCCTGTTGTCCGACAGCCTCTACCCTTTATGATGCCAATAGTTATGCTGTGATGATGAATGCTTGAGCGATAGAGAAACTCTTTAAATGGTACTTTGTGATTGCGAGAACCCCACGAAAATGTATGAAACTGGATGGAGATTTACTTTTTCTTTGGCGCGCGTGTGCATCGGCGTGTTGTGTGATATTATGAATTAAGCGTAAGAACTTTTCTAGTGAAACGAAACGAATGATTCTAGATGTAAGCGAAAAACAGCAAATCAAAAAGATTTTAAACGGATTTGAATTTAAATTTACAAGCAAACGAAACGAAACTAAATGTAAAACACTCAAAGACGACTGAAAAACAACCAACCTAGCAACTAAAAAACGAATTACGAAATGACTTAGGGACGTACAAAGGCGAGGGCGTGGCTGAAATCACCAGAAAAACTATCATTAACCAGAAAACAGCGAATAGAACTCCAGAATAGACAGCAATATTCAAAGCAGCCACGCTCAAAAGCCCACAAAAGCACGAAATTATGAAATTGTTTTATTTATTGTGTACTACTTTTAAGTGTGCTCTCATTAATTCCAACCAATGACGCTTAATTTTGCCTCTCATCTTATTTTATTTTGTATTTAAATAAAAAATGGCGAGAATAGCAACGAGAAACAAACAAAAAACAGCAAGAAACAACAACCAAGCAACTACCTGCAGCACACAAAACACATGTATAATTAATATAATATATTAGGTAAACGCAAGATACTAAAACTAAATACGCAACGGACCAGGGTATACAAAAGAGAAATAACAAAATAAACCCCAGGGGTGCTAGAAATATCTCTAATAGTTCGAAATCTAACTAGAAATATTTCTGGAACCCCTGAAAATCATAATTTACATAGAAATATAGAACGCGCATAAAGACACATGACAGCTTGATAGGACAAAACAACGACACATACTTCATTTAGTTACTTTAATCATATAAAAAACCATACAAAACATAACCAGAAACTACCTTACGAAAAAGACGCGACTGTGAACGATGGAAAGCAAATAGAGTATGAAAATGAAGTCGAAACTAACCGTTTAAAATCTTTTCACAACATTTAAGAACCGGAATGAAGTGAACTATTGTGAACTACTTTAGATATAAGCGCACATATAATACGAAATACTATACACCAAACTTTAAAATTGTAAATGAAAAGGAATTTGTTAAATTAAGATTAAATACCTAAAGGTTTTTAACTTTCTTCAATGAATTCTTTAGCTCGTCAAGTTGTCATTTCAAAAACAAAAATAATCTTTCATTGGTAATATTTCACCTAGTTTTGCAATAAAATATCGCACAGCCGTCCAAGAGAAAGAGGAAATTAAATAAAATTAACGATTGTTTTATCAGATTTGAACATATCAAAAGTGTAAATTTTGAAATGGCAACTTACGAACTCAAAGCACTCAAATGGAAACATGAAATGGCCAAAATTAACTAGACACTAATATTAGCTATGAATGATCGGATGCGGATGATAAAGATGAATGACTCTGAATCCTTGGGAAGATCGAAAGCTGAGCAACGCCTAAAGGAACATGAACGTTTATGGCTGTGTGGTATGCGAAATGTAAGTGATGCCTAGAATTTTTACATTCTAACAATATAAGTTATAGCTTACCTAGAAGAACCAAAATAATATTAGCTAATAATCACGTTTTTCAAACTCTTTTCACAGGTGTGTTGATTGAGTATATGATGCTTGGTGCTGATTATTATGATGATGACACTTGTGCATTGAATGATGATGAATTATGTGATGATTGACAATGGTTGTTTATGAGAGTGACTGATGATGATGATGATGGGAGGAGTATATCTAGAAGAAATCACCAGCAAACTAATACACGTCACTCAAATCATTTAGCACAAATTTCTACCTTTTATACATACTTACATCGCCCACTTTTCTAAGCAGTAGGAGTGCGTGAACACTGTGACTGAGTAAATTTGTATGTAAACCATTCCAAAAAACAAATATAACAAAAATCATTAAAAATTGAGGGACTATTGAGTTTGTTACATCTAGATGTTAAGAAATGATTTCATGACACTAGAGTAAGTAGAGTATAAAGGCAAAACGGTTGAAAGGCAAGCTTCAATAAGAGGCAAGGTGAACCCGCTTTTCGGGATCTCCACTGTCTAAAAGGGTTTTCAATGGGCTTGCCTTTTGACCCTTGCCCTCGAGTGCGAATGGTCGTCGTCTGATCTAAGCTTAACAAATAAACAAACTAAAAACGCAACTGTAACTTTGCCTGTGATTCGATCATCTGTATGGAGAGTGTTCTGTATGACTGTATATGATATGATATGATATCTGTATTGTAAGAAAAAAAGCACCCCGCGCAGCAGAGAGATGGTATTTTTTTGTAAACATTTAAAGGATTACAAATAAAATGCACAATTGCAAAGTGTGTGTGAACCAAAAAACAAATTGAGAACGTAACATATGGTACTGATTTTATACTGAGAACTGAGACTTACTATATATACATACTACACAACCTACAACTTACTTAAGGACTCACAAGGATTACTTTACGCGGGACGCTCGACAACGTACTAAACTAGAACAATACTTCACACGAAACGCCAACTAGTGAAATTTACATCCACATTAAACACGCATTACATCAACATTATAATGGATTATCTTAAATATATACACTGACAATTGGTGACGCTGACGCGCGGTGCTTTAGCCGAATTAAATCTTAGTATATATGTGCTACACTCGGTATGCTAGTTAAACCTAATTTTTAGCCAGTAAGTAGGGATGCGCGAGAGAGAAACATTTGAGCCACGTTTGCGATAGGAGAGAATCAATTATGTTACGTTATCTAGTATGCTGTATTATCCAATTATTACAAAAGAAAACCCTCTGAATATCAAAGGCCTAACTGTTCGGAAACAAATTGTATGACTGATAGTTTGTACGCGAAATTTTAGCAAATGTAAAATGTGTCCTGTGTGCAAGAGCGAGAATAAAAGAATTTTGAATGCAAGAGCAACAAAAGAACATTTGTTTTATTAAGGATGGTATCCTAAATACTTCTATAAAGCGAAAACCTACAGTTTGGCTCGCTCTGGCAGTGTAAGTACCCCCGAATCCAGTAGATCCTTCAATTCATGCGGCTTAAGATCCAATTCCTCTATCAGTTCCAGCTCTTTTCCCTCTGTTTTCTTGTGTAGTTTACCAGGAGTTCTACTTAGCAAAGGAGCTGGACATGGAGCAGGTATATCCTCTATCACATCAAACGACTTCCTCTCCTTATTATGATCGTGTTTGTGTACCTCCCGGTAATCCAGCACGGGATAGACACAAGCGTCTACATCCTCGAAGATCTGCGACCATTCCGCTTGGGTTTTGGTCAGAAAGGCTGCCGTTAGCAGTTTCCTACCCCGATCCTGATGCTCCTCGCCAAACTGCGACAGATCTTCGGGCAGTTCCAAGCGCTGTCTGAGCACCTCAAAGAACTGCGGTTCCAGGGCGCCCACGGACATGTAGAGGCCATCCTTGGTTTCATACGTATCATAGAAATACCGACCGCCATCGATGAGGTTGTCACCGCGCTTCTGCCCCCAAATGGCCAGATTCCGGGACATAAACAGCCAACTGGCCACATAGGCAGCGCCCTCCACCATCGATGCATCCACCACTTGACCTTTGCCAGAGCGATGGCGCTCCAGGAGGGCGAGACAAATGCCCAGGGCGCACATCACACTGCCGCCAGCGAAATCTGCTAGGAGATTAATGGGTGCTGTGACCTTCTCGTGCCGCCTGCCCAGCATGGAAAGCACTCCCGATATGGCCGCATAGTTGATGTCATGTCCCGCCCGCGGTGCCAGTCTTCCGTGCTGGCCAAAACCCGTGAGGCGGGCGTAAATCAGGCGGGGATTCGCTTTGCACAGCTCCGTGGGGCCCAGGTTCAGTTTCTCCATAACTCCCGGGCGAAAGGGTTCGATGATCACATCGCACTTGTTGGCCAACTGGCGCACCAACTGCTGACCCTTTGTGTTCTTTAGATCCAGACTTATGGTGCCCTTTCCCTGCTGCAGTACGTCCAAGGGGTTTTCTAAAACCTTTGAGATATAGGGAAATATGTAGGGTTTTCAAGTTCTATAGATGTAACTGCCGGTTTGTTTACCTTGTCAATACGGGTGACGGTGGCCCCGAAATCGGTTAGGATCTTGCCACATAAAGGTCCCGGAGCTAGGCCCACGAATTCCAATACCTTGATGCCCTTCAGCGGCATTTTTCAAGTACTTTTTAGCCGAAAAGTAATAAGAAAAGTAATTGCACTTTGAACGCCATTTCAATGGGGCTGCCAACTTGTGCGAGCTTTTATTACATCTTCGTGACACGAAAAATATCGGAATAATTTAAATTGAAAACAAAATAGATGGATGTAATAAATAAAAAATTATATAAATAAATGGATAATTTTTTAAGTTAAACTAGCTTCTTAAAAAATAGATTAATGAATTATAACTCATACGCAATTATTTCCCTGAAATAAATTAAAAATATTTTCAAAAGAGAAAGAAATTTATTATCTGAAGTAAAAGATTCCTTAAAAAAATTTAAATTTAAATTAAAAGACGCTTTTAAATTATAAAGACGATCTTTTTTAAGCTCGACAACCCTTTTCCGGCTTTTGGGGCTGCCAACTCGTGCCAAACTTTTAATTCGCAAAAGGGAAAAGCCGCAACAACATTCAATCCCAATTACTACCAGCTACAATTGGCGAGCGCTAGACAAATCAAAATTGACCGGAAGTGAGACCAGGATTTAAGCCAAAAACCATGCCACAGCAACGGCGCAAGGTGGCCTTCAGCGGCAAGAAGAAGAAGGACCAGATGCTCCAGAAGCGCAACACAAAAGGTGAGAAAACATTGCGATTCTGTGCCTGTGCCCACCTGTGAAAAGGGGGCGGTGAGAATGGAAGAAAGAAAGACGGAGGAACGTATGACTAACGGTGTTACGCCAGGTCCCCCCAAGTATCTGAGGAGCACCCAGGAATCCTACGAGGACAGCGATGTGCCCGAAACGACAAGGAAACTCATGGAACAGCCCTTCGCACGCGGCGGAAACCGGAACAAGAACGTGAATCGCTATAATCTGCAGTTCTACCAGGAGGGCAAGAAGGAACTGGAGCAGATGAAGCAGGAGGGCTTCAAGCCCTTCGATGTACTGAGTTCCAAGCAGCGCGAGGTGGACGATCGGTACTTTGTGGGCTGCGACTTCCCGGTGCGACCACCGTGGAAGCTGGCGAACTCCAAGGAACAGCTCGATCGCACCGAGAATCGGTACTTTAAGGTAGGTCAGGTTTATAGGGCTTCAAAATAACAATGGTCTGCCTATTCTGTGCCATTATTTCCAGGATATCTATGTAATATCTTAGTCAAAACTCAAAAGATAAACCCTAACTTAAAATTCAATGTATTTTGAATGTATCATATATCGTGTAATAACCATATTTTGACTATAGCAGATTTATCTTTAAAAGTTACAATTATTTCCAAGGAATCAGTGGAATATCTTAGTAAAAACTCAAAAGATAAATCCTAATTCAAAATTCAATGTATTTTTAATATATTATACATATGTATATCCTATAATAACCATATTTTGACTATAATAGATTTATTATTTCGAAGAGATCTATGCAATATCTTACTCAAAACTCAAAAGATAAACCCTAGTTCAAAATTCAATGTATTTTGAATATATCATACATATGTATATCCTATAATAACCATATTTTGACTATAGTAGATTTATCTTAAAAAGTTTATACAATGTTATGTCTATTTCATACTAATATTTCCAAGAGATTTAGACAATATCTTAGTAAAAACTAAAAAGAGAATTCCCTATTCAAAATTTAATATTTTTTAAGTAAGTCATATATCGTATAATAACAATATTTTGACTATAGTAGATTTATTTTTAAAAGTTACTATTATTTCTAAGGGATCAATGGAATATCTTAGTCAAAAAACAAAAGATAAATCCTAATTCAAAATTCAATGTATTTTGAATATATCATACATATGTATATCGTATAATAACCATATTTTGACTATAGTAGATTTATTTTAAAAAGTTTTTACAATGTTATGCCTATTCTATACTATTATTTATAAGAGATATATGCATTATCTTAGTCAAAACTAAAAAAATAATAACAAAATTTAACAAATTTTAAATAAGTCATATATCGTATGATAACCATTTTTTGACTATAATAGATTTATCTTTAAAAGTTACTATTATTTCCAAGGTATCAATGGAATATCTTAGTCAAAACTCGAAAGATAAACCCTACTTCTAAATTCAATATATTTTGAATTTATCATAATATCGTATAATAACCATATTTTAACTGTAAGTAGATTAGTCTTAAAAAGTCTATATTTATATCGTGAATTCTTCTGAGTTTGACGAAACATACATATCTCTATTTCTTTTTCTATACAATGATCTCACTATATTATCAATTATCCCAACAGGAATATGTGGATGAACTCCAGAAAAAGCAGCGTGCCGGCGACTCAAAGGAGCTCTCCCTGTTCGAGCTGAACCTGGAAACGTGGCGCCAGCTATGGCGTGTCCTGGAGTTCTCGGACATCCTGCTCATCATTGTGGATGTGCGCTATGCCACGCTCATGTTTCCGCCCTCACTCTACGACTACATCATCAATACGCTCAAAAAGCACGCTATTGTGGTGTTCAACAAGGTGGATCTGGTGGAACCTCATGTGGTGGTGGCCTGGAGGCAATACTTCCGCGACCGATACCCTCAACTACCAGTGGTACTCTTCGCCTCCTTTCTCCCGCGATCCCGCAAAGGAAGCCAGCGGGGTCCACAGGCGCATCGGAGGAGCATGGAGGGAGTGTACAACATCTACAAAGAGTGCCAGCGCTATGTTCAGGGAGAGGTAGATCTAACTGCCTGGGACCAGAAGATCCGCGAGGATATGCGAAGCGATCAGTTGGACATCCTGGAGGATCTAGCGACGGCCGTGGAGGGAGAGCTCAAGATCAGCAGCAGCATCGACACCACGCCCCACGAGCATGTCAAGTATCACAGCGGCGTCCTGACCATTGGCTGCATTGGCTTCCCCAATGTGGGAAAGTCCTCGCTGATCAACGCCCTCAAGGGACGCAAGGTGGTCAGCGTGAGCCGCACCCCTGGACACACGAAGCACTTTCAGACCATTTTCCTCACGCCACTGGTTCGCCTCTGCGATTGTCCCGGTCTAGTCTTTCCCTCGACCACGCCCAAAAGCCTGCAAGTGCTGCTGGGTAGTTTTCCCATCTCCCAGCTAGCTGTGCCCTACCGCTCCCTGAAGTTCCTGGGCGAACATATGAATCTGCCGCAGCTTTTGAGACTCCACCTGCCCGAGGACTATGATGAGTGGTCAGCGGTGGCCATTTCCGATGCCTGGGCTTACAAGAGGGGATTCCTCACGGCCAAGGCGGCTAGACCGGATCGCTATAGGGCCGCCAATCACATTCTGCGTATGTGTCTGGCTGGCCAACAGCTGTTAGTGCTGCAGTTCTATCCGCCGGGCTTCGAGGAGCGACGTGATCAGTGGCTCCTGCATCTCGATCTGGCGGAGGTCAAGAAGTACCAGCAGGTGGAACTGGATGAGCCGGAGAGTGAGACCAATGGCGACACTTCATCCGTCTGCTCGGATAGTGAGTAACTGACCATATATACTTGAAATTGTAACTTAAAAACCACTACTTCAGCTGCCGACAGCGATGACGAAGACGAGGATAGCTCCAATGACGAGACCAATGCCGATGAAGATGAGTGCGCCATCGAGGAGGACGCGCCCAGGTCCCGCAATGTGTTTGCTCTGCTGGAGGATGACTAAAATGGGCATTTACCAAGAAATGTTGTTATTGCATCACTAGTTTGCACTTATAATTTATTATTAACATATACCATGTTTTGCTAAAAGAGTTACACACGAAGATGATATCTTTAGTGAGCTAAACAATAAACTAAACGCCAGGCTAATAATGCAGGCTAGATGTCATCAATTTCATCGGAGGAAATGTAATCCTCGCCCAATCTTTCGTCTAACGATAGAAGCAATTCAATAGCTCTGTTAAAAAGGCAAGAACGTAATTATCATGGTTAAGCAATAATTTTCAAATGTAACTAACTTGATTAACTGCTTTTCATAGCCATTTTCTTCAATTGGCGCTGGATACAAAGCTTTTTTAAGCAGCAACTTTTCCAGATTGCTACGCAGTTCGAGAACTACATCGGCAGTTTCTTGGTTGCATTTGAAGCTACGGAAATAGGTAGTTTAATTAATAAGTTAGCAAAAGATACTTTATACTCACTAATAAGTCTTGGCCACGCATAAATACGGCGTATTTTGTGTTACTCCTGCCTCCACTCCATCGCCGAAAATAATCAGCGCCATGGGAAAAACCATTGTGGAGTCGAGCAGGTAAAGAGCGGTTGACTTTTGCCGCTGGAAATAGACAAAGTACGCCGAATCGAAGCCACTCTCGCCGCTGTTCACCGAGGAGGGATGGAAGTTCACCCGGCGTCCATCGTCTGTGGCCATGGTGTGAATGGCACGCACTCGGTTCTTAATTTGTCGTGATTTTCTGTAGATAAATACATGAAAGTCTGGTTTTAATTCTGCTTAAATAATAGCTACCGCAAGTGCGCCATGTTGGGATAAAGACCAGCTCCAATAATGGCCCTTAGCAGGGGAATCTTTTCCGAATTCATGTTGGATGTTGTATCCTTGCAGTTTGAGGATGTAAGAAATCTATAACATTTGCGGATTATTAAAATGTAGTTTAGTTAGTCCTTCGACAATCTCACTTGTAGTTGTATAGAAGTTCACTGAACTGATTCTTCATCCTCTCCAGCTGCTGCAGAGTCATGGAACTGAGGAAATGCTTGTAGCAGAACTCCCGTTCCGCATGCGCATAGCGACTTTCCCGATAGGCATTAATGGTGTTGTGCACCAACAGATGGTCACTGCGCATATTACGAGACATTCTCCGCTTGATCTCGTCCACTAGACTCTCTTTTCCCAAAGGCGAGTAGAAGGGTGACTTGAACGACAAGGCAGCCGCCGCCGAGGTAATGGGATCCAGGCAACAGAAGAGAGCCGACATCAGTATCATCTTGCCCATCTGCGGATCGATGGGCAGCTTGGCCAGGTGCATGCCTAGAGGAGTAAGGGTGCCCGTCTTGTCCAGTGCCTCAATGCTAAATAAAAAGATATTAGTACTAGCTTCAGAAAGGATTATTCCATTAAACTCACCGCATCAGCAGGTCTACACCAATCTTAATGGCCTCCGGATTGGGGGCATTTATCAGGGTTTGCAGGAAACGATACGGATCATCGATGTGCAGCAGCTTCAGGCTTAAAATAATGGATTCCAGCTTGGAGCGCAGTATCTCCGGCGTTGGAATATCGGCCATTAAATTCTCCCTGGCTCGCGTAAACAGATTGTAGCATATTCCTGGACGGACTCGACCTGCTCTGCCCTTTCGCTGCTGCGTATTCGCCTTGGTTACCCACACTTCCTCCAACGTCTGGATGTTTGTTTCGATGTCATAGTTGGTGGCCTTCGTGCGGCCAGAGTTGATGACATATACCACATCGTCAATGGTCACCGAAGTCTCGGCAATTATTGTGGAGATGATAACCTTTCGTTTTCCCGCTGGTGGACGCTTAAACACAGCCTGCTGTTCGGCTGATTGCATTAGGGAATGTAAGGGAAAGACGGCCATGTGATCCCTCCATCTCTGACCTTTTGGGGTCTTTGGTTTGTCCAGGAGCATGAACAGCTGCGATATCTTATCATAGCCGGGTAGAAAGACCAAAATCGCACCCTCTGGTTCGTTTTCGCATATGTAGTAAACGAGATCGGCTATGAAATCAATGTCCTCGCAGCCCTCCGATTCCGGCAGGCGCAACTTTTCCAGCACACGGCTATCATACGAGTTCCTGATGCGCCGCAGATAAGGCTCAATCATCGCCTCATGCTTCATCCGACGCTCAGGAAGATCCCGCTTGGGGCGACGATCGCGAGACTTCTGGAACTCGTAGTTCGTCTTGGCCAGGACATCTTCCAGATACAACATTTGGACGGGAAACATCACGCCTTCGATGCGAAACATGGGGCAGTTGTTGAAGTAGTCGCAGAAATCCTGCTCCCGCACAGTGGCGCTCATCAGGATTACTTTCAGTTCGGGTCTGTGTGGCAGGATGACCTTTAGGAGACCCATCAATAGATCCGTTTCCACGCTACGTTCGTGGATTTCATCCAAGATCAAGACACTTAGATTGTGCATCAGTGGATCCGATTGCAGCTGCTGAAGCAGAACTCCCGTGGTGCAGTACGTTATGGAGGCTCTGTCGCGTGGCTTTCTGCTCTCCAGTCGGATCTGGTAGCCCACCGAGTTGCCCAGACTTTCGCAGCGCTCGTAGCTAACCCACTCGGCAATGGTTATGGCCGAAATCCTTCGCGGCTGAGTGCAGACAATGCGACACGACGAGGCACAGCCCCGGGAAATGGCGTCGTCCAGGAGGATTTGAGGTACCTGCGTGGTTTTGCCGCAACCAGTGCTGCCCACGATGAGGATAACTTGGTTTTCCCTAACGGCCTGGACAATATCCTGGGCGTATTTCATGGTGGGAAGCTTTAGGCGTGCTGCCAGTCGCTTCTTGGCACTGTCATCCAGCTGGCGCTGCTCCAACTCCTCCCGCAGCTTCTCGTCCAGCCTGGCATTGGTGTAGTCCAAGCCTTCGTTCTTCTCCTTGGTCTCCGCCACGAATTCCTCGAAGTTGACGCTTAAGAGATGCCGGAACTGCCGCTTGAACTGGGCGTCCACATCGTGGGTTTCCCTGGCCGGTGCTCGGTTGTAGTCCTCCATGAACTCCTTGACGCGCGTGAGGACACCACTGGGAGCGCTGACATTGCAGCCCAAGCGGATTTGCGGCTCCTCATCGTCGCCGCGTTCCTTTTTTCGCTGCCGGGCGAGATTGCGGTAGTAGAGGCCAATGTCCTTGCCCCTGAGACCCGGTGGGCGGTTGCCCTTGCGGGCATAGGAGCCGGAGGAGTCCCTGTCACGCTGCATCCTATTCAAAGTTTGCACATGTCCAGGTGATTTAAGAAAAACGAGAAATCAACAAAATCTTCCAAGTTGTCGGTCTGTCAAAATTCGCAGATCAGCTGGTGAGTGAACAGGGTTGCCACCCAATGTTGCGGAAAACCTAGAGACGTACCTAAATGTTGTGGTACCATTTACCTTACATAGGTACAGCTTTTCTTGTAAATATTAAAAGGTATCCAATAGGTTTTTAATCTTTAAAGTGCACATATAAAAACAAGAAAGTCCATTGCACTGAGATAAGCTTAATCCATCTGGGTTTTAATTTTATAACTTAAAAATACCAGTAAATTATGGTTTTTGTTAAAATACAATATGAACTAAATTTAAATAAATTTTGTATTTGTTTTTTGTCAATTACTTTGCACCTTATTTTAAATATTTTTTTATTCAGCTGCGGATTGATGATGTACCTCTATTATCTTGATTCATAAAAAATATATAAAAGTTATACAAATTCTTTTTATTAACTTAAAAATTTGGAATGCAATAAATATTTAAAAAATTGGTTTGAGTCGTGGCTTGATTCGGGTCCCAGCTTACCCCACGCCGTGGTATATTTTTAGTGCGTTCTCTGAAAGACTCGTGGTATGTTTTCAGCGATCCCCCAACGGTCACACTAATTCCGATCAACTCAACGCGCTGTGCAAATCGAATCGCTTGTGCCAAGATTTTATGTTTTTTGCGATTAACGGCCGCTAAAAGCCAGCTATCTGTATGCCAAGTGGCCAATATCGAAGAAGCCAAGTGTTTGCGTTGCAAAAAAGCCGGATTGCCGACCGTATTTCATGTGCGATTCGCGGCAGAAGAGCAACAAGTGGCCAAAAGCAGCCACTAAATGAGGACGATATAATACACTGAGAGAAAAACCAAAACCAAGTGCTTGGAGCGGTGCGCGCAGCTTGTTTTTTGTGCCGAACGTCGCGCAATAAAACAAACAAAAAGCCAGAGACCAAAAACAACAACCACAACAAAAGCCGTTTGATCGCGAGTTTGTGTGTCGTGTATGTGTTTGGTTTGAGTGTGCCTGTGTGAGAGTGGCAAGCCATTATTTTTCTGGTCTTATGACGTAAACCACCGAAAAAAAATCAAAAGTGAGCAGGCGACACAGATATCAAAACGAAGGTGAGCGCATTTTTACCAATTCTCGCTTCGCTTCTTGGAATTCCAGCGGTTATTAGACGTTTCTATACTTGTTTACATTTTCGCAGTTGCAGCACACGCACACACACTAATGTAGGAGAGAGAGAGAAGGTGAGAGGGGGAGAAAGGAGGGAAAGAGATGCAGTGCATGTAAACAAAATAGAGAAAGAGGCAATTGCTGTAAATTCTTTGGCAAAAGAAATCTTGTTGAAAGCATTTCCTCCGCACATGCTTATGTGTGTATTAGCGACCTGAAAAGAAATTGTTGCCCTGCTTGAACTTGTCGCTCCACTCTTTGCCCCCCTCTTTCTCCTCTGCCACCACCGCCTACTTCTCCCCCTCCCACACACATACCACTCCATTCACAATTGGCCTTTTGCGGAGTCACAATAAATATTAAATTTGATTTCTCTAGCCGACCATTGTGAATGATTTGCCGACAGTTGGCACGCCCAGTTGTCACACTTAAAAAATATTAAAGTCCTTTCTAATTTAAAATGTCCCATAGGATCTCCACCCAGAACTTTTAAGATAAATAATCTCGTTTATTTTTGTTAAACTTAAAAAGCAATTTATTTTATAAATATTTATGTTTTCAGTATATTTTATTTAAAATTTTTTTTTTTTGCATTTTTAACCTTTTCATTATAAATATCAAATAATCATTATTAAGTAATGTTTAGAAAATGTGACATATTTACTGCTATCAAATTTTAAAATTTTAAAATTTTTATTTAAAAACGACAAAAAAATTTAAATTGTTAACTAAAAGCATTACTTTTACTTTTGGTTTACTTTTACATTATTTTGTCTTAATCTTCAAAAATATTTTATATTTTATTTTTCACATTCTTTTAAAAAAAAAATTAAATTAATTTAATTAAAAAATAATATTAATATTTTTAAGAGAATTTAAAACAGTTGATTTAAAGTTAAAAAAAAAGGATAAATTATAAAGCAAATGCACTTCTAAAATTGCGTATACTTAATTAATTTTTATTTGTATTCTACGTTAGTCGTATAATTAATAAATCGTTTTATTTGAAACATGGAAATCTCAGTCAAATGAAGTCATGATTGTTTTCTCTGTGACAGGCAAGAACCATCCGCAAAACCTGTTGCTCGTTTGCCTTTTTTACTTCGCTGTTTTCTGCCTCGCCAGCTGCTGTTTGCTGGCCGCTTTGATTCCATTAGTGATTCATTAGATGCGTTGGCCAAAGCTAACGCAAACAAAAAGCTAAAGCGCGTTCCCACCGCATCCTTCGATAGAAGCCAATTCAAATGCTAACGGCCTGCATTTCAGCCTGGCCAAATGAATCACTCAATAGCCATATATTTTAACCGTTCTCTCTCTCGCTTTGTTCAGCTCTCTCAATATTTCGTGCTATTTCCTATTTTGGCTTGCCGCGATAATCACATCATTTTGTAAATTTAGTGCGCATTATTAATGAATTTGTCTAATTTGTTTTGGTTTATCTTTGAGTTTTTTGTTTATGATTTTAATCAGCCGTTTTCACGGTTGGAATGGTGGGGATAGCACAGTGGTGGCTTTCTAAAAGGGAATATTTTCGGTTCCAGATATTATAATAATCTTTGTAAAGTGTAATCATTATTTACCTTTAAAAAAATTGTAAAACTTTAATTTTTAAATTTTTAAAAATTCAAAAATAATGTAAAATAATATAATATAATATGTGGGCTATTAAACATTATTTTTAAATTTTTTAAAAATTAAATTTTAAAGTTTTAAATTTTTTGTTAAAGAGAAATAATGATTACATCTTATAAATACAATTGTCAGTACTTAAATTTTATTTTATTTCATTTGATATGTTCATCAATCCATTCCTTGTAAGGTAATAAATGTTAACATATAATTTTAAAGCATTTCAAAGTTGTATAGCAATTTAACACTTTAAGGAACCGCTGTATTATAGCCTCCTTCCCCTTATTATGTACGTGTTAATTGAAAATTCCACACTACGTTGAGGCTGAATCGACATAATGGGCACCCCAGATAATTGTAAATAAACCGAAGCTGATAATGATCGACCACCTACCATCCATCCATCGATTGGATGCATTCGCTGGAAACCCATCAGAAATCGCGGTCTGTTCAGTTCTCCTCGAACACTTGTAAACAAAGAACAGCTGTGCAAGTTGTCTACCCAAAAATATCAAAAACTGCGCATGTCTCTAAAAATCTTCACTAGTCTTTGTTTAGTTTTCGTTTAGTTCTCCACCGAAATGCGTCTCAAAAAGCTGGGGTTAGATTTGCCTCCTTCAGAAGCTAATTTAATGCGAAATAAACTCAAATTATATGTTTTCTTCCTTGCAGAATGTCTCGTCACGAGAAAACAAAGTCCACGGGGGTCGGCATCTTGGATAGCCTCTTCGGAAGACCCTCGAAATCGAAAGGTGGCACAATCAGCAGCGGAACCTTAACCCATGGCGGAAGACCCGTATCAGCGGATAATGTTGTGGTGCCGGGCGTGGAGGATTTTGAGCAGTATATCCAGCAGTTGACCGTGGCCGAGTTGGATGCCAAGTTCCTGGAGATCATAGAGGATATGAATATACCCAAGGATAAGAGGGAGCCCCTGTTGGCCAAGTCGAAGGAGGAGCGCCAGAAGATGATTATGTGGCACTTGAAAGGTAAAGATAATATCGGTATAGTAAGCAAGTCGATGTTTTTATACCCTTGCAGTTATCACAAAATAAATAGATTTCATATATAAAAAGAAATAAAAATAGGATCAATTCAACTTTATTTCATATTAATATCAAGTTGATATTATATCATATCAGTTATTTTATTTTAAAATACCAAATTTAGTATTTCTTAATCATAAAATGAAAAATATTTTAAACATAAAATTTGGATAAAAAGAACTTGAACTTTCAAAAATATCAAATTGACCAGCACATATCAATGTGATCTTTTGTCAAATGTTTTTCTGTGTAAAGATATTATTAAATTAAGATAAGTGCTTCAAAGCACAATCATACATCTAGGAAAATCTTTTAAATTACCCTTATAGACAACAAGCTCTCAAGTTGTAAACTTTTATATAAATACCTTGTAACACTGACTCATAATATCTATACCTAAACTGTATACTAGTCTGGCTACCAACGTTAAAACACCTTCTGCAAGGGTATATAAAACAGCAGACAATCGATTTTCTTGCAACTGAGTTGGTTGACTTTTAACACTTTTTTGTTTTTGCCGTATTCCCGGGTAAATTGCATTCCATTTTCTGATAAGATTAGCAGGTAACGGTACGTGTATCTGTGTGTTTTACCTTTATCGGTGTGTGCAACTGTGTCTGCGATTTTCGCTTTCTGTTTGCTTACCCCTTTTTTTACTTGCCAATTTGCTTTGTACCCATATTCGGTACTATTTGTTTTCGTACCGCTATTCTAGGGAGGTCCCGGTTTTAATTTGTTGACAATTATTCGTATTTGATAGCTGTGATGTCAACGATCTTTTGGATAAGTGCACAAATACGATCTTAAGTGGGGATCTCAAAGGGGAATCTTATAAACTTTGTAGCGGTGAAAGTCAGGGACAAGCAGTTGGGAATTATAAGACAGAACATGTTTTAGTACCAGTATCCCAAAACCTTTTTGATAAAATACTGTTATATTAACGATATTATGAATATTTCATTTCAAAGCTTCTTAAAATTACTTTATATTCATCACAATGATTACTGATACTAATATTCTCATTGTATTTCCGATAAAGACGGTACATAGATATTTGTTTAGAGGTTTTGGGAAACCCATATATATGAGCATTCTTTATTTTAAGAGTTTTACTCATTCATTTATTCATTTAGGAAGATAAGTACTGAAAGTAATGTACAGTAGAGTAGTACTACGAAGTAATTATCACTGTACCACATCGCCAGCCGTCATATCTTGAGCACATTTCAATGCTAACTCAGCTTTCAGCTTCATTCTTTGCGTTTCGCTCCAGTTAATTCCCCATCGGCCCATGGTCCATTATCAGTCTTGAAAAGTGTAGATTCAAAGTTTCTCTTATCGTTTGTAACGGTTAATTGCGCCACAACCTCGGACTATCTTCTCCCCCCGTTTTATCAAGTAATACCAAGTGCTATATATGTAGTTTGTATATAGAATACGACGAATGCGTGACAAAAGTCGAGCGGCAAAAAATGAGAATGCGAAGACATTGAAATTTCTTTTACCATGCATATTATACAATTTAAATTACGTCAAGTGGCAGTGAGAAAATGATTTTTGTTGTATAAGCAAGTGCATAGTGAATGCGAGAAAAAGATAGAGTGGTAGAAGGCAACAGAACACGAAAAATAATTTTATTTAAAATATATATTAAATATTCGTACTATAAAAAAATTTAAAATGAATTTAAATTTTCAAAATATTTTTATTATTCAAATAAATAATATTTGAAATATTATATGAAATTTTTCTTATAAACGTTGTTATTAAATATTAAACATTTTTGTATCGATTGAGTCTTAGATTTTCAGTGTACTGAAAGCTCCAACTTTATAATTTACATAAAATAAATGTAAATTTTCAAATTATTATTTTCTAACCTTTTCATAGGTTTTTCAAATTTTTCTTATAAACGTTGTTCTTAAATATTAAAAAAATTTAAATACCCATTAAGTTTTTAATTTGCAGTGAAAATTCAATTATATAATTAACTCAAAACAATGTGAATTTTTAAAATATTATTTTCTAAACTGTTTATGAGTTTTTCAAATTTTCCCTATAAACGTTGCTCTTAAATATTAAATATGTAAATATCTATTGAGTTTTACATTTTTAGTACACTGAAAATTCCAACATTATAATTAACTCAAAATAAATTTTTTTAAATATTATTTTCTGACCCAATCATGGGTTTTTAAAATTTTTCTTTTAAACGTTGTTGTTATTTATTAAAAACGTAACTATCTATTAAGTCTTAATTTTCAGTGTAATAGGCCAGAGAGTTTTATTTTTGCTCTCTCAACCTCCGAGTGATTTTCCTTACACTTTGGAACGGTCATAAAAATGCAAATATGCGAAAACGTTAAACACATTATGACAAAATCAAGCTGAAAATAAATTCTGATGCTTGTCAATAAACTTGAGCTGCGGCAAAAACGTATACTATATAGGTGGAGATAGCTTGGAGTAAAAAATAAAAGAAACTGAAGTAAATATTTGTGGGTCGTGTTTATTGTGGCAGAACCCTCCTCCTCCTCCCCCAGCCACTTGTTGCGAAATTAAATTTAAAACACAAACAATGGACTGGCCAACAACAACAAAAAATACTCGTACAAAAAGCTGTTCATTAACACGCTTCGTTTGCCGTTTTGAGTTAATTAATAAAACAGTTAGCGTAGTTAGGTTTTGACGGATAAACGTATAAAGTGTGGGCAGGGTTTTGGCCAATTTGAATGATGTCAGTGGTGCAGGTAATCATAAAAAAGGGGTGGGTGCTTTCAAAGAAGGTCACCCACTTAAAGGTTGGTTTTTTAGTAATTGCTTTTCACTACCCTTATCTTAAAGACTTAAGGTAAAGTTTTCAGATAAACCTTGAAACACAAAAAATATATTTCCATCGTATTAGCATTATATTCCATGTGAAATTCTTAAGATAAAAATTAAATAGTTTGTTAATTTTGTTTAAATTATTATATTTATTATATATTTAAAAAATTATTATAAAAAAAGATTAAATCTCAAGTTAGTTGACAACTCTTAATTGGTAATTTTCATTAATTAAACGATTTTCTTATCAAACTGCCAATATGCCTCTATGGGAAAGTATGTCGTTTCTATACAAAGATAGGAACGAATGAATCAGCCTTGATATGACTAAATTCAGGGGTGTTGTCAGTAGGGGGCCAGCCTCTTTCTTTAAAAATAAAAGCCTTGTGGTTTTGTGGAGGTAACCAGTATAGTTTTTATCTACCAATAACTACGAGCATGAGCTGAATCACAAATTTTCTGTTACTATAGTATCCATTTTGAGGTCGTAAGAATCTAAAAAAAATATTATGAACACAGAAAAAGATCAATAAAAATCCGATGATTCATGTAAAATTTTTGATTTAAACATATCAATTTTATATTCATTTTATTTCATTTTAAAATACCAAATTTAGTATTTTTTAATCAACTAATGAAAAACACGATATACATAATCTTTATTTATATTAAAATGATATAAATACCTTGATCTTAAAAAATATAAAAATGAACTGCTCATATAAATCTGATATTTTGTAAAAATTTTTTTGTAAATATAAATATTTCTGAAAACGAAAATTGTATAAACTGGTGTAAAGTAGTAAAGCTTAAAAAATAACTGCATTTAATGGGTTTACTTTATTCTTATATTTCTTTGTGAAACTCCGTTGTAAATTCCTTTACTGAAATCCAATACATTTACTAATCCGATTCCCATTTCAATCTCTTCTAGGTAAGAACTCACTGGAGCGCAGCGCCAATTCCCGGTTCGAGAAACCCATAGACTATGTGGAGTATCTGCAGAATGGGGAGCACAGCACGCACAAGGTGTACCAGTGTGTGGAATCTCTGCGCGTGGCGCTCACCAGCAACCCAATCTCGTGGATCAAGGAATTCGGGGTGGCCGGCATTGGAACGATCGAGAAGCTGTTGGCTAGGTCAAAGAAGGATGCCAGCTATGAGAAGATCGAGTTCGAGGCAATTCGCTGCCTGAAGGCGATTATGAACAACACCTGGGGCCTGAATGTGGTGCTCAATCCGGATCAGCATAGTGTGGTGCTGCTGCTGGCGCAATCCCTGGATCCGCGGAAGCCGCAAACCATGGGCGAGGCGCTCAAATTGCTGGCCTCCTTTTGCATTGTCTACGAGCGTAATGGCTATGAGAAGGTCCTTAGAGCGATAACCACGATAGCGGCCACATCATTTAAGGCCAGCGAGCGATTCCGACCCATTGTGGATGCCTTGTTTATATCGGATAAACAGGATCCCAAACGAGAGTTGGCCTGTCACAGCTTGATTTTCATTAATACTCTCACAAATACCCCTACCGACTTGAACTTTCGCCTGCATCTGCGATGTGAGATTATGCGGATGGGTCTGTACGATCGCCTGGATGAATTTACTAACATAGTCGAGACCAGCAACAATGAGGCACTGCAACAGCACTTTAAGATCTTCAACGAGATCCGCGAGGATGATTTTGAGGAGTTTGTGCAGCGCTTCGATAACGTCACCTTCAATATGGATGATGCCACCGATTGCTTCGATGTGCTGAAGAACCTGGTGACGGACACCACTTCCGAACCCTACTTCCTGTCCATCCTGCAGCATTTGTTGTACATCAGAGATGACTTCTACTTCCGACCTGCCTACTATCAACTGATTGAGGAATGCATCTCGCAAATTGTCTTCCACAAGGGCTACTGTGATCCGAACTTTGAGAACAGAAACTTTAATATAGACACCTCACTGCTGTTGGACGATATTGTGGAGAAGGCCAAGGCCAAGGAGTCGAAGCGTTCGGAGGAGTACGAGAAGAAGATCGAGCAGCTGGAGAGCGCCAAACAGGAGGCGGAGGCGAAGGCGGCTCATCTGGAGGAGAAAGTCAAGCTGATGGAGGCTAATGGTGTGGCGGCTCCGTCGCCCAATAAGCTACCCAAAGTGAATATACCCATGCCACCGCCACCGCCCGGAGGAGGAGGAGCACCTCCACCGCCGCCACCACCCATGCCGGGCAGAGCTGGTGGCGGTGGACCACCGCCTCCTCCGCCACCTCCCATGCCCGGTAGGGCGGGAGGACCGCCGCCACCGCCACCACCTCCGGGAATGGGTGGCCCACCGCCTCCGCCCATGCCTGGCATGATACGTCCGGGTGGACCTCCTCCGCCGCCCATGATGATGGGACCCATGGTACCAGTTCTTCCCCATGGCTTGAAACCGAAAAAGAAGTGGGAAGTGAAAAATCCAATGAAACGCGCCAACTGGAAGGCTATTGTCCCAGCCAAAATGTCCGATAAGGCGTTCTGGGTCAAGTGCCAGGAGGATAAGCTGGCCCAGGACGATTTCCTGGCCGAGCTGGCCGTGAAGTTCTCCTCCAAACCGGTGAAGAAAGAGCAAAAGGATGCGGTGGACAAGCCGACGACGTTGGGCAAGAAAAATGTCGATCTACGTGTGTTGGACTCAAAGACTGCCCAGAATTTGGCTATCATGTTGGGAGGATCGCTGAAGCACCTGTCCTACGAACAGATCAAGATTTGCCTGCTGCGCTGCGACACCGCCATCCTGTCCTCCAATATCCTACAGCAACTTATCCAGTATCTTCCGCCGCCAGAGCAGCTTAAACGTCTGCAGGAGATCAAGGCCAAGGGAGAACCACTGCCACCGATCGAACAGTTTGCTGCCACGATAGGTAAGTTGATGCAGTTCTTCAAACAGAAGTTTCAGATTATTAATTTGTTTGATTTTCAGGAGAGATAAAACGTCTTTCGCCACGACTTCACAATCTGAACTTCAAACTGACCTATGCGGATATGGTGCAGGATATCAAACCCGATATTGTGGCCGGAACTGCAGCTTGCGAAGAGGTCCGGAATAGCAAAAAGTTCTCCAAGATCCTGGAACTTATTCTCCTGCTCGGCAACTACATGAACTCGGGCTCCAAGAACGAAGCTGCCTTTGGCTTTGAGATTAGTTATCTCACCAAGTTGTCCAATACGAAAGATGCGGATAATAAGCAAACATTGCTGCACTACCTGGCTGATTTGGTGGAAAAGAAGTTCCCAGAGGCGCTGAACTTCTACGACGATCTATCGCATGTGAATAAGGCGTCGCGGGTCAACATGGATGCCATCCAAAAGGCAATGCGGCAAATGAATTCGGCGGTAAAGAATCTGGAAACCGATCTGCAGAACAACAAGGTGCCGCAGTGTGATGATGACAAGTTTAGTGAGGTGATGGGCAAGTTTGCCGAGGAATGCAGGCAGCAAGTGGATGTGCTGGGTAAGAAATAAAAAAGAAAAGGATCATTAAATAAGCACCTCTAGTAGACGAAAATTATCTAATAGTTTGTTAATCTTACAGGGAAAATGCAGTTGCAAATGGAGAAGCTGTACAAAGACCTCAGCGAATACTATGCCTTCGATCCCAGCAAATACACCATGGAAGAGTTCTTTGCGGACATCAAGACCTTCAAGGATGCTTTCCAATCAGCGCACAATGACAATGTACGGGTGCGCGAGGAGCTGGAGAAGAAGCGTCGCCTGCAAGAGGCACGGGAACAGTCTGCCCGAGAGCAGCAAGAGCGCCAGCAGCGTAAAAAGGCAGTGGTTGACATGGATGCGCCGCAGACGCAGGAGGGCGTGATGGACAGTCTCTTGGAGGCGCTGCAAACGGGCTCCGCCTTTGGACAGCGCAATCGACAGGCTCGGCGACAGCGACCAGCGGGTGCGGAACGGAGGGCCCAACTCAGTCGAAGTCGATCGCGGACGCGTGTCACCAACGGACAGCTGATGACCCGCGAGATGATCCTCAATGAGGTTCTGGGCTCCGCGTAGAAATGACACAACAAGCAATTTCCCTCTGTACATATATAAATAGACATCTGTAGCGATATAAGGGCCTAGGATCATTAGCTGTGTACATCTGTGAATCCGTGTGTTTAGCCTTGTTTACATATCAACTCGATTGGCGCGTTCGTGTGATAACGAACGGATAACAGCCGCAAAGTACTAAATAACTGGGGCTAGTAAGATGAGGGTTTTCCAGAAGTATGCATTGCTGTATGAGTGTCGTGGATTGATTTGAAGTTTTTTGTATTATGACAGTTTTGGTAAAAGTCTTAAATTTTTGATTCTGTAATTTACTAAATTAATTGTATAATGAATCACATTTTGTTAAATTGAATTTGACTAAAAGTTAACTAAAATATAAATACCTAATTTTTAGAAAATATTGGCAACCGATTTGCGTTACTAATTAAATTGTAGTAAATCATTTTATTTTACCTTGATTTCTGGAGCTAAGTTAATTATAAATTTTTGACCATTTCTTTTTGTTTATAAAACAGTAATTACATCATTTTTGACCTGGAATTTATGTAAGGCATTTACCACGACTCCACAAACCAGCAATGCATAAAATCGAAAAACTTATCTTTGCTACCCCATACGAAAACATATATTTTTTATACGCTTTTACTTCTGAAAATGATAAAACAGCAACTGATGCCTTTTCTTATTCAAAATACTTATGAAGGGAACTGAGAAACCAAGTCAAAATAATATTTATCGATTGATCTGTATTTTTTGGTAATATACACACTCTATTCCTATTTTACTGTGGCATGTTCCGATCATTTTGTTGTGCACTTCGTTTTCGAGGCACTCACTAGGGCGAGATATATATCAAAATGAAATTCCTTTTGTATTTAATTTGTTTTTAAGAAAAACTCTTTTAAATTTGTTTATTTTAATTTCCTATTATAATCCACGCTATACATAACATTGTTAATTAATGCCTATTTTCTTCGACAATGATCGTATATTGAAAATAAACTTTTACCAAAATTATAATAGATGTATTTGTTTGAATCGTTCTGGTGATTTATTAAGTTATGTTCTTTAATTGATGAACGCATATTAACACGAATTTAACACGAATTTCGAATAATATCTTTCAATTTATATGAATCAACTGCAAAAAGACCTTTAACAAAGAAGGTTAACAACAATTGCTCGATCTAAATTGGCAATAATCTAGGGAATTTCCACAAAAAGGTTTGGCTGCGAATCCAAAAATAATTTGGGCTTTCCACCCACCCGTATGTGACTTGCCGCTTTTTGTTGTTGTTCTTCTCCACTTTAATTTGTTTTATTAACAAAGATATTTTATCGCTAATGTCGCGGCACCCATAAAGGTGTTTGATTGTGATGGCTGGGGCTCGTACAACGCAAAATGCACTTGCTGTGGGATCGGCTGGGGGTTATGTGTGGAATCAAGGGGGTTTTTCGGAGGGGTTTGGCCGTGGCCAATTGCCATAAAACTCTCCAAAACGTTAAACGAACCGACAAAAAGCAAATGCCGCACGACAAAGACACATCCACATCCATATTCACATCCGTCTGGCGACGACGAACACATTATATATACCAACCTACAGATATAAGTCATTATATCGGACTGGGACATATCTCCAAATGGTCTGATTGCCCCTTGAGTTTTATTTTGGAGTCTGCTTTATGGGCTATATGGCGCTTGCTTTGCTTTCTTTATGGATTTATTAACATAATTGAAGGAAAATATATAAATACCATCCAGTTCTTGGCAGGTTGTTAATGTCAATGACGGGGACAGATTCTAATTTACGATACGCAGATAGAGATGCATTAGAGTGTTTTAAGATCGGAAAAGATTGTTCATTGATAAGAAGATAATCTGAGGTGGTTTAGGTGTTTTCAGGGGATGATTATGAATTATTGGATTTTAAATACTGATTGAGCAGGGCGATTGTTGATTAATAAATTATACCATATTTTAGGTTCTATATGGAATATTAAATAATGAAAATTTTGAGATTATATATAGTTTTTTCTTGGATTAAAATTGAATAAAAGTTCAAGATTGTGAAAGATTCGTTTTTTTTAGGAACCATAAAAAATTTTCGAGGATGGAACTCGGGTGAAACTTGTATTGAGGGTTAGAGATCCCTTTGGGAGAGAGTTTCCTTGCACTAAATGGTATTAAGACATCCTTATATAAGGATGATGATTCCAAAAAAAAGTAATTTTGAAAGAATCTGTCTATATTTGGTTGATATGAACAAGTTTTTAAATATTCTTAGGGAACTGCGTAAAAAACATCATAACAGAAAACTCGTGATTCATCTCGATATTGCCTAAAACAGAGTTACCATATGTTTACATATATCACTTAGGGATTAGCCTTTTTGTGTGCCCCTAATGACTTCCAGGTAACATCATAGACTGTTACATGACTTGCCCCGTACCCGTGCCTGGGATAAAACGTGGCCCTACCCTATAGAGGCCATAGGACCTACCCTTCCCCAAGGCCCAGCCCACGCAGTAAATTCCGCCGAATTGTTGACGGTTTGCGAAAAAAGAACGAAAATCTGGGCTGTGGCTGCCTAATTGTTGTGTGAACTTTATGGGCCCGATCGACGGGCAGGTCAGCCCACCGGCAGCACCACCTTATAAGCCTTGTTTGGTGTCCCCGTTACCGTTCCCGCGCGACCGTTACGATCGAGGAGTCCTGAATTTTGGGTCGCGTTCGCGTAATCATAAAATCGCCCTTTGTCCGTGGGCCATTTCGATTGTTTTACAATATGTTTTGTCTTACGGACATTAAGGGGTTTTTTGTTTGGACACGATCCCGAACCAGTTTCGGGTAGTTGAGCGTTAATAAGTGAGTTTTAAGTACCTCCCTCGCGAGGCCAACTGCCTCGACTGCTTCTGTTTCCCGAGCTCTTTTGAGGGATCTCGGGTCCTTTTCATTGTGTCAGCTGCATTCATTTCTAATTATTTGACGCGACATTTGCAGTTTTACGATCGCTTTACCGACGACCATCACGACAATCAATGAATGTATTTTTTAAAAATCTTTGATGGATTTCTGGAACTCTCTGGGATTACTCAATCGGCGCGAGCTTAGCGCTTCTTGTTAGGAATCACTATTGGGATTAGCAGAGGGGTATAGTTTTCCGAGAAAAATGAATAAGAATGGAACGGAAAAGGGTGTATTAAGGTTACTCTTAGTTGGTTTTGATTTAAGACGTGCTATTTTCGAATAATTTAATTGTAAAAACCTTTTATAATAAACAACTATATTTAATTTTTATATCACATATCCAGGATTTGGTATTTTATGAATACTTGTATCACACAAAAAAAAAGCATGTTCCCGTAAAATCGATAAGGCCATGTAAATTTAAGATCACGCAAAACCCATGTCGTTTTTACATGAAATACTCTTTTCGACCACTTCAAATTTACCTGAGCGCATATCAAGTTGAAATTGATATTAATGTAAAATTGTCCTACGTTTTGTATTTTTTTTGGGTGTAGATACTACTTTCTCTTGAAGTTTTTACTCGAGAGGGAGGTTTTTATACCCCAAATGCCCCGCCCCACTGTGGATCCGCGCGTGGTTTTTATTATAATAATTATATAATTTATAATTTAACATTATGATTATTAACAATCCTAATCAATGTTGCAAAATAAATACTTTATATTCATTATTCTCGCACTCCTAGTTTTTATTTTTTTTACAGAATTTATTATAAAATGTGTGTCAGCCATAATTTATAATTATTTTACATTTATTATAACTGTAAATGCTTCAATAAGTGGTATACTAATAAATAGGTTCTAATCATTTTCATTCCAAATAATTATTATTAATTACAGAACATCACAGAAATCTTTTACAACCAAACACAGTTGGTTATCTATTATGGTAAGAATCAAAAAAGACTTTGGACTTTTCTTTCAAGACCCTTTTCGGTGTTGCTCAATAAATAACACTTATTTAGTGAGCGGTAAATTAAAATTCTCTTTTTATTTTGTAAGTAAAAGACTAACTAAAGAACAGAAAACACTTTTAAAGAAAATTTAAATGTTGTCTGTTGGAGAAAAAATTCTAGTATTTTTTTAGATGTGAGTAACAAGAAAGTTTTAGAAATAAGTTTAAATAAACACAAGTTTGGTTTAAAAAATAAAAGACAACAGTGCGTATGAGTAATACATTTTGGAACCAATACGGAAACCTCAAACGCGTTTTATTCAAAAAATGTGTTTGCTATGCAGACCATCCTAAATTCATATAAAAAATCATATTTGTATTCAAAAATGATAATCATATCGAGTTAAGGAGTATTTTGAATGGGTTGTCTGAGACTGCAGTTAAATATTTGTAAAATAGTTTATGCTTGGTGTTTAAGTTAAACAAATCTGTTATTATTTTAGGCTATACACTAACACATGATCTTTCTTTTCTAACTCTTTTAAATATTACATAATGGCTGGATATTACGTGTTGCACCTTATCAATGCCAATTTTCTTCCGCTTTCCATGTATTTCCAGCGATTTAATATCATTGCTTACATGGCAATTATGGCTATATAGTTTTACAACCTTAAACTATAATACTATGTCTATATCGAGGCGCCCATATAAACGACAATTGCTTGGCAAACAACAAATATCTGGACAATGGGGCCTAAAGCCACATCAAATATGGTATATAATGGTATAAAATCTAGAGGAGGGTAAAACATTGATTGTTCTCCAGATATAGTGTTATATCCCGCAGTTACGACCGTGGAAACATAATTTTACAACCACTAATTGCATAATACACGCGCATTTATATCTATGCAATTACTAAATTAGCCAACGGCAATTGCAATTAAAGTATGTACAAATCGAAAGGGGGCCCATAAAGGAAAAGGGGTATTTCTTGGCCAAGAAATTACGGGCAAATTGCCTACCTGGCTCAAAGGGGCGTGGCTACCTGCCATCGCAAAGCAGCTAGAAAGAGATGGGGCACTCGCTAGAGAGAGATGGCAATACGACACACACAAGCCATCTTGAATTTTGAATGTGCAACGGAAATGAGGGTTAAAAAATACCACCTAATGGCCGTTTGCGTGGGCGAGAAAGAGACAACCATATGGGGTGTTTGTGTGTTCAGTGGTTGTTTTTGTTTGAGCCTCTCTGCCTGTTTATCTGATTTTCCGTTGCTTTGGCTTTTTTATCAGTCGGGTTTTGCTTTACGTTTCAGTACGTGTTCGACTTGCGTACTGAGTTGACGTCGCCACGCAACGGAATAATATTCAAAAACAGTTTTATATCATACTATACCTTAAAAAAGAGTTACAAATATCGCGTGAGTGGAGTGCTAAAAGAATAGTGGTTCGCAATATTATCGATATCTCTCGTATATGTGTGTAGTTGTGCCGCTTGAAAACCCATCACCAGCCAAGTGATAACTGTAAAAATTGACCAAGCAAAATATCATCCTCATTAAACCAACCAAAACTGAAGAAAATGTGCAATTAACAAGATAAACGCTATCAAAGTGGAGAGACAAAGAGCTTAAAGAGAGGGATTATCGAAGGATTATTATTATTATTGGATAGAAGGATTATCTTCAGAGCAGCGGGGGAACTTATATAACCTCAAAAATGGTATCGCACTACTACAATACACTGCCCTACACGCAAAAGCATAGTGCCGCCAATTTGGCCTATGCCTCGGCGGCGGGTCAACCCTGGAACTGGACACCCAACTATCATCACACGCCGCCAAATCATCAGTTTCTGGGCGATGTGGACTCCTCGCATGCCGCCCATCATGCCGCCGCCGCCCATCAGATGTACTACAACTCTCATCACATGTTCCATTCGGCGGCGGCGGCCAGTGCCGGGGATTGGCACTCACCAGCCTCCAGTACGGCGGATAACTTTGTCCAGAATGTGCCCACGTCGGCGCATCAGCTGATGCAGCAGCATCATCATCATCATGCCCACGCCTCGAGCAGCTCCGCCAGTTCGGGAAGCAGCAGTAGTGGCGCTCCCGGTGCCCCACAACTCAACGAGACCAACAGCAGCATTGGCGGAGGAGGAGGTGGTGGCGGCGGTGGTGGTGGTGGTGTTGGTTCTGGTGGCACCACTGATGGAGGACCTGGTTCCGCACCATCCAATCACCAGCAACACATCGCCGAGGGTCTGCCATCGCCACCGATTACCGTTTCGGGTTCGGAGATCTCCAGTCCGGGGGCTCCAACTTCCGCTTCGTCGCCGCATCACCACTTGGCCCACCATCTGAGTGCCGTCGCTGGCAACAACAACAATAGTCCATCCACCCACAACAACAACAATAATAACAATTCGGTGAACAACAACAACAACAACAGGACGTCGCCATCGAAGCCACAGTATTACGAGTGGATGAAGAAGCCCGCCTATCCAGCGCAACCACAGCCAGGTGAGTTCTATAGAGATTCAAGGAGTATTACTTGTGTGCTAGGTATTGTAGAGTGTTTTGGGAGCAGAGGATCTGTTAAAATCCCAATAAAATGTGTTATAAAGATTTAGGGATAGTGATTTTAATTAGACTTACTTGGTTTAAACATCGTTTACTATGCGTAATCCCAAAAAATTTAGAGATATTGATTTTATATAGCTTTTTTGGATTAAACATCGTTTAAAATGGGTAATATCAAATAACTGTTATATTACGATTTAGGGATAGTGATTTCAGATAGATTTACTTTGATTAAACATCATTTAAAATGGGTAATTCCATATAACTATGATATAAAGATTTAGAGATATTGATTTCAGATAGTTTTACTTGGATTAAACAATGTTTTAAATGGGTAATTCCATATAAACATGATATTAAGATTTAGAGATAGTAATTTCAGTTACTTTTACTTGGATTAAATATCGCTTAAAATGCATAATATTGGTTTTACTAAAATATAAAAAGTTTTCGAGGACTAGATATAATATATCTACAATTTTGTGTACATCGTTTTTAGAGGTTTATTATTCCCTATTTCAATATAATATAAACAAATGTGGTAAATTACAGAATATCTTAAAATTGATATGGTTTCTAAGAAAAAGGTTAATGGTAAACTCATCAGCGATAAAAATTTGTTTTCTTTCGATTCCACATAAGTAAAAATATAATTTTACCCATCGAAGACCTCGAAATCCCTTACCAATTTTTGTATACCCAACTCCTTAGTCACTCCGATCAATTTGCATATAACTGAATTTCGTGGTGACCTTCGATTCCTCCCTCCCCGGAGATTGGGTTTCTCCCGCATCCGCCTCGTAACATTCCGAATTTCGAAGATTTCGAATTCTTCAGCACAGTGCCTGTGCATTGTATTCCCCGTCAAGCTCGTGCTGTTCGCGCTTTTCACCGAGCGGATCTGTCTATATAGGGGATTTTATAAGAAATCGTTTACCTGCCGCGCAGCCAAGACCAATGGCCAATTAGCTCATAAAAATCAAATTCTGTTCAAGCTCCAGTTTTATGATATTCAGTTGGGGTCGAGAGATCCCCGGATTCGACGCCTTGATTTATGGGCATGCCCTTACACCATGAGTCGCCTGAGTGTTTGGTTTTGTTTGACTCTGTCTCGGGCGATTCTATTGACTAATTTTGTATCGTAAATCAATTTAACTATAAAAGTTTATAAATGGTTTGATCAACTTTTTCGGAAACCTTTCCATATTTAATGGAAAAACTAAACAAAGTAGGTGACTGGAAGGAGAATGAATGGAATGGAATGGAATGGATGAAAGGTAAAGGCAGGAAAGTGTTTAAGATCAGAATAGATCTCACAGCAATTAGCATTGTGTGGAGAGTGTAATTCCCGGGTTTTCCAAGGTGTGGAGTATTTCGATTTTGGGTTTTATATATTTACATTTATATGAAAATGATCTTAAAGAAAAGTTCTTAGCGACAAAGTGCTCCTATATCTTTATTTTTGACGCAGTTCATGCACATTCTCTTGCTTTAATTTTTGTTTTCTTATGGAGTATATGGAGTATTACTATTTTTGGTATTATATATCTACTTGTATATGAAAATGATTTTAAAGAAATTTTCTTAAAGGCATTGTACTATTATATCCCTATTTTTGAAGCAGTTCATGCAAATTTTATGCTTTTAATTTCCATGTCTTCTTTTTTTGCATCTTTTCGTCTTGTTTACCTTGTTCCCACACCTTTTCAAAAAACAAGCAAATGCAATGCAAATGTCAATGCAGCGATCACAAACAGAAGAAGGGAATAAACACTCATACATTTGCTCACGATTTATGACCCCGGGGCGCATGTCAAGAAAAAAAAAAGACGACGTCGACGACGATATCGACAATATCGCCGATATCCATTAAGCCCATAAAATCTGTTGGTATGCAATTAACGTTTATTGCCGTCGCCCGTTGCTGTTGTTGTCGCTTAATCCAGCTGGTCAAGCCGACAAGGCGACTTAAGTTTGCCTTTTTTATTATTTCAAAACCCCTCTTTTCTACCCCTTTCTTTAAGTATTTACTTTTTGGGGGTACTGTCAGTATTTTGTGTAGTTTTAATGTTAGAAAAACATATTCATAATTTTTTTTTCTTATATCAGGTACTCAAATATAATAAAAATCTTGATGTTTGAGTTTATAAAACTGAAGATCCGAAGTCGTTATAAAAAATATATCATTTCAAGAACATTAAGAAACTTATAAGCAGTTACTTTTACAATATAGTTTTAGTGTTAGAAGAAGAGAATTCAAGCCCTTTTTTGAGATCTGGGATTTAAATGCTATATAAATCTTGAAGTTAGGTTTCTAAAACTAAAAATCCCAAGCTGTTAAAATAATTATAATTATATAATTATAATTAGAACAATAAAAAAAACTCTATAAAGAGTAACTTTTACTTTCCAATGAAAACTCTATAAACTGTATTAATGCGATGACTAACATTTCGTGATTTTTAATAGATTTATAAAAGTTCCATTTTTCTTTTTTTTTTTTTTTGTTAGTGAGGCATGTGGCAGGGCACGTCAAAAGGCCCACTTCAAGTTTTGGGGTGTGGCAATAAAACGGCAACCACAATTGCCGGTGGATCCAGATGCCTTGTACTTTTGTTTCAATGGCTGGTGGTTCTGGCAGGTTTTGCGATTAGATTAGCTTGGGGGGAAATCAAATAAACGCCCGCCCTGTCAATAAGTCCTGGCTTCCCCCCCCCCCCACACACACGCCGTACTATTCTCCCTATATGGTTACGAGTTCTATTTTCTGTTGCTTCAATAATGTACCAAGTGATATGAAAACGTGGCCACACCAAAAAAAAAAGAGGTTTTTTTTGTCGTGTTATCTAAAACGTCAAAAGCATTGTTGATAAGCGATTCCGTTGCGTTTGCGACGGGCATATTGATTAAAACAATATAGGGCCATAAACCAATAAAAATTAGTATTACTTCCAATAAAAACTAAATAGCGACATTTACGATCAAATCTATGCAATCATTATTAAACGGCAAGAAAACTTAGTTTCAGAGTAGAGGGTTATGAAAAGGTTTTTGAAATATATGAAAATTGAGTTCTTTGATCCTGTTTTAATTCCGTAATACTCAAAACATATTCTAATATATTTGTTTTTAAAGTATTTGATCCTTAATGAATTTGTAATCCAATAATTTTCCAACTTTTTACTATAAAAGCATTATTGCATCATTATTAAACGAATATATATATATTAGTAAACGAATATGTGAAAATTGATCCTAAGTTTAGTTTCGAAATGTTCAAAATATATTCCAATATATTAGCTTTTGAAGTATTTGATCCTAAAATGATTTGAAATTCCCTCTAAAAAATCCATTATTGCATTGTTTGGCAACCATAATTTATTATCGCTATAATTTCTGCCGGGGGAATAAATGTATCTAGCAGCCCAAGGAGTTCTTAACCGGGATTGTCTGTAGATCTTCAGCATTGCCCGTGTTGGGACATAAAAAACTAATGCCACCTGACACATTGAGATTTAATGTGTCAATATGCACAGAAAATTTATATCTAGCCACATAAATAATCGAACGGAGAAAGGGGAAAAAAAGAGAAAAGAATATATGGCAAGGCATGGATTTATATTGATTTCCCCGTCGCATTTAAACATGGTATACTATTCCATCGATATAAAGATAGGATACATTTGTGGTCCGATTTTGGGGCTGTGCTGTACAGTTTGGGGGCCCCCGCAAGATAAGCCATTAAAAATGGCCACTAACTGCAGTGGAACTATGGTTCGTTTTCCTTATCAGCACTATCGATGTTTGCCGATGACATTTACCCTTCCAACCCCGACCAAAGTCTCTCTCTCTCCCTCCCCATTCCATGTGTCAAAAATGAAGTCGAATTTTGGTTCGGACTCTGATCTATATGGAGTGTGCGTTCGCTGCGATGATTGACATCATGGGATTAGCATAGAACTCACTCGCTTGCCGGTCGCCGTCCCTCTCCATTTGTCACGGACTTGTTACCATTGTGTCATTTACTTTGGGCTTAGTTGTCCAAATACATAACAAAATCATGTTTGGGTTTTTTTTCCCGTGGTATTTGTATTGGCTCTGATATTGGTAATAACCAGAAATTTTAGTCTTGCCCCAAAGCCCTAGACACACACAGGCCCATGTGTCTCTGTATGTATGCATTTGTAGGTCTCCACATTTTTGTATATGCTGTTCGATTTATTTTGATATACCATTCGAGGTGTATCGAGTTTATATTGGAGGCGCTAGGGATTTCGAGAGCTTAAATTGGGGTTACGAAAAGCTTACTCAATAAAGTGATAAATTAAAAGGCGAACTGTTCAAAATGGGCCTGCAAAAATGTATCAGGAGGGGGTAGTTATTGAAATTGGCAAGATTTTTTGTCGATTTCTTTAAGAAGATTGAAAATTTAAGAAGAGTTTTAAAGAATTCGCGTACGAAGGCACTGAAATGATGACTATAAGGGTAATATATTATACCTTATTGAAAATTTAAGATGTGTTCTAAAGAATTCGCGTACCAAGGCTCTGAAATTATGACTATAAAGGTAAAATATTATTCCTGATTGAAAATTTAAGATGAGTTCTAAAGAATTCGCGTACCTAGGCCCCGAAATTATGACTATAAAGGAAATATATTATTCCTTAAAGAACTCATAACATTTCTTTGAGCTACAAAGATCATTATAATAATGCTTTTATAATGGATTCCAATCATTTCTCCCCTTAATTTCGAACTATATTTTACCCAGTCCTGCCTCAAGTTATTTTATCAATGAAAGTAAACACGAAAGAGACCCCAGAAATTGTAAATTATAGCTTACTTTTCCTGTTCAGCCATAAACCATAATATCATAATGGACGAGAAGTGCCAGGTCAAGCTAAATACTACGATATTATAGTATGTAGTTCGTATAGGGGAAATGGGGAACGCGAAAGCCTTTTGTTTGGGGGGACAACTTGGCCAACCAGCGACAGGGAAATCCGATTGTCAATCAACTTTGGTCCCAGCTAAATTATGACAACAAAAAATTGTGCGCGATGATGATGGTTCGGATGACACCTGCTTATGTCTCAGGCCAAAGTCAAGCGATTGAATGATTGACTGATTGACTGATTGAAGGGGGGCAAACGCTAGCGAAATTCTGATTTCGCTTTCGAGTTGTTTGGCGATTCTTTTTATGAGGTGACAACATTTACGATACGGTAGCAAAAAACGGAAAGAAAGATTTGCAATTCCCCATATACTCATACATATATGGCCGGTGGTGGGCCAACGCTTTAATCGCTTAACAATACAATAAAGTAGCAATAATTATAAAAAACTAAATTAAATGCCCCCGCCATCGTATAATGACCCATAACCATGAATGAGCCAACTGAATGAGAATATATATGATTGCCATATTTGTGATTTTTATGCCCGACTTTGATTAGGATGATTATACGCTTGATGAGCTTTGGGGATTACTATTACCCTCTTGTCGGAGCAGTACGTATGTATATATATTTCCCTGATTTTGTTTGCGCCTGCAACATTTGCTCAGTTTCACCTCAGAGTTTAAACAAATATTGTTGCACACTGACCCGAACCGTTTGCCCGGGCTAAACCACTGCGATAAGGAGGGGAGAATCGGTGGGGGGAATCCCTAGGAAATTTATAGTTTGCTTCCTCGGCCCGCAGCCGTAAGAATTTATTGCATATTATTTTGTTTAATAGTTTTATGAAGCGCAAATTTACTTTCAATTATGTGAGTTCCTAAAAGGCTTACACATATTTATAGTGGTCAATAGTTGGGGTATAGATTTTAGATGACTTTGATGGGGGTTCTAATATATTCCCTTTGATAAGCTTTGATTTTTATATCGATTGAAAATAAAGTTGTTTAAATTTATACTTGATAATAATTTATATAAGGATTAAAGAAGATTTAATTTAAAGATATACCATTTTTGATAATTTTTTTTTGATCTATAGAAATTTTAAAGAAATGTTTTCTTATATAATAGATCTCTAATCTCATTTACTTCTTGAGAATGAGGAGAACTAAGTTGTTTAAATTGTTACCTGATAATATTTTCATTCAAGATTGGGGAATTTTAAATTGAAGATATAACATTTGTGATGATTTTTTATGATCTATAGAAATCTTAAAGAAATTCTTTCTTATATAATAGATCTCTAATCTCATATATTTCTTGAGAATGAAGAGAACTAAGTTGTTTAAATTTGTACCTCATAATATTTGGTTTAAAAATTAAGGAAGATTTAAATTAAAGATATGCCATTTGTAATGATACTTATTTGATCTATAGAAATCCCTTCTTATATATTAGATCTCTAATCTCATATACTTCTTGAGAATGAAGAGAACTAAAAACTAAAGTTGTACCTCATACTATTTTCTTTAAAGATTAAGGAAGATTTAAATCAAAGATATGACATTTGTGATGATATTTTTATGATCTATAGAAATCCTTTATTATATAATAGATCTCTAATCTCATATACTTCTTGTAAAATCCCCATCGCATCGCAGATCTGTGCAGCTCGCCCAACTTAGAGGATCTGAGTGAATTGCTGGACTCAAGCGGTAGGAGGCCTATCCAATACCATGGATAAACATTTTCTTTCCATTTATAACCACAGAAAATTATAGTTAACTTTCCTTTTTTTCGCCTCTAATGCGATTTTTGTGTTTTTCGTTTTGATGCATGCAATTATTTTTGGAATCGGGGATGGGGGATATCATAAAGATCCCAATCCCCATCCCCCTCTACCTCTCCATATTCCTCTAAATCATATAGCCATAAATTTTATTGCATGCGTCGTCGTCGTGGCAAATAATTAACGTGCATTTGAAAATAATTTTTTGTGGCCTAAAGAAAAATACCCCGACTTCTTTGGTTCTCTGCATCTTTTTTTCTGTATTTTTTTCTATTGCCTGACTTGGAGTATTTATGGCTTTAATGGCGTCTCATTCAGGCCATAAGCAGGCCCCTCTTTTTTTCTCTTTTTTGGGATGGCTGCCATTTTTTCAGGCTGTATTAGCCTCTCTCCATCTCGCTTGCTCTAACCCTCTTTCGGTTTAAGCCATAAATAAAACGAGCTCTGAGTCAGACTTGGAATTAAAGTTGGAGGGGTTTTTTTTTTTGGATCCATCACTGCCATTGGCGTGTTATAAGATTGCGTGCCGCTTATATATGTATGTAGAACATACATACATATATCTGAACACGTACGCGCGGCATTCGTTTGTTGCACGCGATCTGATAATATTATTATTTCCATTCCTGGCATTTTATAAGGCTGCGTGCCAGGGTGATCAAAGGAGGCGGGGGGTGTAGGGTGTGGGGGGTTCAAATACATACATATCTGGGAGTGGTCTCCGTATCCGTAGAGGGGAAAACTGAAAGAAGAACTTACATTTGCATATAGTATGGTCTGCATGCCATATAAAGTGTTTGCATGTCGCATGTTTCATGTTGATGGCAGCCATTTTGAATTTTCTTTTCTTGTTCAAGCTTAATTTTATATATGTGGATATTTATGAACCGGTCCTATAAGTCAACTGGAATTTTTGGGCTATAATTTGAAGTCATTTACTAGATTAAACAAACGAATAAAGATATCATACCTATAAAATTGGATAATTTCCATAAAATTAATATTATAAAGAGTTAATTACTATATAAAGGCACACAAAATCTGTCCCACAATTATATGATATCATAAATTTAAACCAAACAATTCCCTTTGCTAGAAAACCAAGAAGTTACGACCTGTTTAATTTACAATTCCCAAAAACCGAAATCTCTCTGCAAAAACCCTTTATCACACCCCATCCTTCCCCCAAGGACCTGGTACCGTTATAGTAGGCTCGAGCCCAGAAAACGTAGAAATAAACGTCAAATCGAATCAAATGATTTTATGATGTAATTTGAGCTAATATTTACGATATAAGAGCAGCTAAAACAGCAGCAAAATGCCAAATAAATGTTATTGTTATATTGTCGCTTTGGTGGTGAGAGACAGCCAAGAAATACATGTAAACCCCCACCCAAAATCCACATTTATGATGCTGGAAAACGGAAAGGAAAATGCCAAAAACAAAGGAAGTGCAAAAAAAGAAATAGTAACAAAGAAAAAAACGCAAATATTTCGCCAAAGTCTTTAAGTTGGGTGGAAAACTGGTATAAGTCTCACCCAAAAAGTAGGGGGTACAAAAGTCAAGTGTTAAGGTTTGTGTCTAAATCTCTGGGGTGCCATTGGTGAAATTGCTCTTTCCGCTGGCTCTTTTTCGAGGACTTCCTTTTGCCACAAAACTTTCGCTACGAGCTTTAATCTGCCACCACACAAAAACGTTTAAATTCGAGACGAGCTAACTTATGGATGCCAGGTAATAAATGTCTCCCAATAGATTTTCAACAGACAACAAAAAGGAAGATGTCACAGGGGGTGGTGATGCTCAGCACTCAGTGACAAATTAACGCTCAGCGGGGGTGGCGAACCAAAAAAACCACCACGTCTCTGTTTTAGTAAGCCTGTAACATCTGAAGACCCTCCACCAGTGACCGTAACTAACCGCAAACAGTGACATCAGTTGCCCAACTGTAACTGTAACTTGTCCTTGGCCACTGATTTTTCCCCAGGGGGCGGACCACATAATTGCCCAGCAATCAACAGCTGTTCTAATATAGGGAAACCGACACGACTAGACCTCAACCTGATATAATTTATTACCCAAATGATCTTTACTCTTGCTCTATTTCTGTTGTGTTTGATATTATAGAACCGCTTTCCACTGTTTAAACAGTTTTTCTTTGTCGGCACTTGAAGTTGTGTTGTGGTACATCGACAGTAGGATTGTATCTGTTTAGCCAGGAATTATGGAATGCACTGAGAGATCTCTAAAGGTTTTATGATAATAAATTATAAGAATGGTTCGTTAGTAACTAAAAAAAGATATATAACAGATATCTAGGCTTCTGGTAACATATATCTTTCATTTTGTAGTATCCTTAAGAGTTCCTTAGTAATAGTAACACTAGAAATCTTGTGGAATATTTCGCAGTGCTTAGGGAACTTAGGAAATCAACCCATTACCACCTATTCTGAAGAACAGAACCCTTACCAAAATATGGTATCTTTTATAAATTTTAGTATGGTAATAGATCTTAAGATAATTCAAGAAAACTTTGTATAATATATCTCACTGCTTAGAGAACCCACTGGAACCCATCAGCCCATTAACTAATCCCCTGAAGAACAGAATCCTTACCATAGCATGGAAATATATCATCTATAGTAATAGTAATACCACAGTTTTTAGGGAACCCACTGAAACCCATTAACTCATCTTACCATAATATGGTAATATATCATTCATATTTTTTTTTAGTATAGTAGTAGATCTTTAGTTATAGTAACACTAGAAAACCTTGTGAAATATTTCGCAGTGCTTTGAGAACCCACAGAAACCAATCAGCCCATTAACTGCTCCCCTGAAGAACAGAACCCTTACCATATAAACGCACTCGATGAGTGAAGAACAACCATTAAAGCTTATCTGGACAAATGTTCTACAGTTCGTAACTCCATCGATATATTGATACAGACCTCAACTGGGATTAGGAGGTGCGTATGGTCTCCGCCTTTTTGAACTTTGCCGACGGGCAAAGCCAGCTAACTAATCTATCGTTATAGCGATACCTGTGGACGGGGGGATATTATAGAGCAAACACAAAACGCCAGTCAATGGCATTAACAGTTCAAAATCAAACTTTCAATTAGGTGGTGCAACTTATAGAGGGATATATCGAGTTAAGAACCCCCGATTCGATATAAATTACGGTGCGTTCACTCATGACGCGTTGGGGACCCAGTGACAAAGTCATAAAAAAATGTCACACCTTGACGCACAATTCTTATTTAATTGCTAATAAAATACGCTCAAGCCGAGCATAATATATAACGGATGAATATCCCCCGAGATATATATATATATCAGACAGATTTTTAAGCGCAATTATTTGCCAAAGTGACGAGGTATTTTTCCAGTTGTTTTTTCGCCATTCATTCACAATCTTATCTTCGTGGGGAAGACGAAAGTGGAGATTTTTAGTAGGATCTTAGTGGTTCAGACAATGGAGCATTAGCATTAGGATCAAGTTGATCCACATTCAGGGCGTTTGCTCGTTGCCTCGTTTATTAACGCAATAAAACACTCAGTACGCCTGGGATAGTGACTTTATAGTAGTTGTGCATATAATACGTGTACGATTTATTAGATTATGGCCGTGAAGGTCAGCGGAGCCAGGCACCCCTGAACCACCCACCACCGCACCACCTCACCACTCTCCGGGGCGTGTGCTCCAGTTTGCCCCTAATACCGTGCGGATTTTCTCATGTTTGTGCTCCGTTTTCAGGTGTGAGGAATTGGAGCCTCCAAAGTGGTAACCAGATAAAGCCAAGTGGTGCGCGTTTGTGGGTCTTAGATAGAGATAACGGTGGTGCAGCCTCTTTGGAGATTGTTCTGGGCTCTTTTGATCCACAAAAGGTGGTAATGAGGTCGAAATGTAACAGATGTTGGGTTGAAATGATTAGGTAGCCTGGAAGAATTATATAATACCATTGATAGGAAGAATATCCTATTATACAAAGTTCATACAAACAAAAAAAAAAAGGAAAAAAAAAAAAAATGGATCCGAAACGTAGGTCAATTTTACATTTTTTAAGATACATTTTAGCTTGATATGGACCCGTGTAAAATTGATATGGTCGAAATGTAAACATCATGTTCGAAGTACGTCAGTTCGAAATTCGAATCTGTCTTTCTCGTTTCAACTCACGTCATTTTGCTCTCCATATGGCGTATTGCTCTCTTTTTCGAAGTGAGAGAGTCTCCGAGAGAGAAAATTCGGCAAAATGACCTTAATTAATGTAAATTTGATGAGTATTTCATGTAAAAACGATGTGGGTATGAATTACATGCCTTTTACATTGGCCATATCGAATTTACGGGAACATTTTTTTTTGTGTGGTTTAACTTTCAGATTACTATCCAAACTTTTTACAATCCCAAAGAATACAAAAAATCCCCCTTTTAGTAATTTTTTGGGTTCTAAAATTTCCCTTCTTATCAACTACTTTTTTATGCAACTTCATCTAAGTACATCTTAGAAAACATCCATCTTACTCATAAGTTTACCTCAAATTGCGAAATCATTTGAAATTTTTTCTACAATTTACTCAGTAAATCCTCTAAAGCTGATAATATTGTTGTTTTAATTTAGTTCTCTTTTTTATTTGAGCACTTCCTCAAATCCGTCACGTCTGTCTAAACAAATTATTTCTCTGTGTGTTTGTGGGAGCCAAGCCCACTTTATCAGTAGATTGGAGGCCCAAGAACACGCGCAAGAAGATTTTCCCAACAAAAAATGTACTAAAAATGGCAAGGCAGACTGAAAATTGTAGATTTATAATGTGAAGCAAAAAAAAAACTAGATTATGAGTGGGTCTTAACATTATTCTTTTGCTGAGTTCTTCTTTATACGATTGCCACATTAGACTTGGGCAAACGAGAAGCCAGAGCGATAGCTATAAATTCACGTCTAAATAAAGTGTAAAGAATAAATAGAAGAGTGAGGGAGATAAGAGGCCTGAAGTAACGGTTTAATGGGGTTTATGAAAAGCAGAGATCCAGTAATTTTAATGTGATTCTTCTTTAGAAAACTCAATTTAAAGACAATACTACAAGAAATAAGTTTGGAAAAGATGGAAATTTTATAAAGTTATAAGGTTTATGGAAAAACTGAGGTATAGATATAGTAATTTTAATGAGATTCTTTTTTAATAACATTTAATTTAAAACTAGTACTACAAGAAAAAAGGTTTGGAAAGTGTGAATTTCTATAAAGTTAGAAAGAATCATTAAAATAATTATGATCCTAACATAAAAATCTAAGAAAATCATAATTAAACAGACCAAGGGAAAATACAAAGATTATTATATCACTGTTATGGCCATATATCATTTATCGTAGGGCATCTTGAGGTCTTTAACACCTACTCTTTGCACTCTGTTCCCTACTCTCCCTTCGCTCTATCTCTTGCTGTTACCGTTGAACTTTATCATCTGTGAAAATATTTGTTTGTTTGCCTATTTGCTCAATTTTAATTGTGAGAACACTACGGTATCGTTGTACATAAAAAATTAGAGCAAAATCCCATCCCCAAGCCGAAATGCTGTTTGCTTTAAAAAAAAAAAATTCTTCCCGCTGGTGTGGGTGTGTTTATCACGTAGGCAGACTGTGCCACGATCCCGTGGCCTTTTTCATGCCTTTCGGAGATGAGCTATCCTACGTTCTCTGGGGTTTTTTTTCTATTTCCCGTGTGGCTCTGTCATTTATTTGAATTTTGATTGACTAATTGCGCAGCTCAGCGCCGTATTGCCCATTTCCACAATTCTACAGAGAATCTGAGAATTCTCCCAGAGACGTCGGCTCTTTGTGGATTACTTATTCATGTTTACCGCTTCGACTTGGGGTTGCTGCTCCAATCTTTGGTATACAGCATGTGACAGCCTTCTATGGGCTATCATAATTTAAATATTGTCATCTATTATAACAAGATGAGCTGGTTCAGAGTGGAACATGTTTGTCCACCTGACGCCAGTCACTCCGCCGGGTTGACACCCATTTCAAACCCGAGCATGAGGCGGCCCGGCAACTTGCAAACTTGGTCAACAGTCACGGCCCTCTGACGACAACAAATTGCACATGATCTTTTCAAGTACATAATTTAAGGAAGTTCTGTTAAGATCGAATGATTTTTTATATTTCAATTTGTAATCACACATATAGAGAATTCATTTGGGTTGTAAATGTTCTTAAAAGTAGAACGAGATAATGTCCTAGAATCAAGTTAAATTAAAAAGTTGTTACAATGTTTATTAAACTTTTCTCTTCTCACCCTTTTGTTCTTAAATTGATTTCAAAACGTGATTACCCGGTTTTCAAGAACAAATGTTCCGTGGTTGCATGAAGGAATGTGCTTTTAAGAACGAATTTTCTCAATTCAAGAACAAATGTACTTACACTTTTCTCTCTGTGCAGTAATCACACTTTGGGATTTCGTAGAATACTAGAATTTGGAATGTTTATTTTGTTAATGCTCTCTTATTGGTTTTTTATAATATTAAACTATTCACACTGATCAAAATGATATATTTTTAATGATTGCTTATTATTATACCAGTTCGAATGATCATTGGAATCAGATTACAATAGATTAAAGTTTTTAAAGTATATAACAGATAGATGTTTTGAGTTTATGTGTTCCGGAATGGTTTTAGCATGCTTAACTTTAATCCTTAAAAGTTTTTTAAACCTTAGTTATAATGTTCTACCTTTTCTTATTTCTTCCATAGGAAAAACCCGCACCAAGGACAAGTACCGAGTGGTCTACACCGATTTCCAGCGCCTGGAACTGGAGAAGGAGTACTGCACGTCCCGCTACATCACCATCCGGCGCAAGAGCGAGTTGGCCCAAACGCTGTCGCTGTCGGAGCGCCAGGTAAAGATCTGGTTCCAGAATCGTCGCGCCAAGGAGCGCAAACAGAACAAAAAGGGCAGCGATCCCAATGTGATGGGTGTGCAGCATGCGGATTATAGCCAACTTTTGGACGCCAAGGCGAAGCTGGAGCCGGGCCTGCACCTGCCCCATTCGCTGGCCCACTCGATGAATCCGATGGCGATGAATATACCCGCCATGCGACTGCATCCCCACTTGGCCGCCCACAGTCACTCGCTGGCGGCGGCGGCGGCGCATTCACACCAGCTGCAGCAGCAGCACAGTGCGCAAATGTCCGCTGCGGCGGCAGTGGGAACGCTCTCGATGTGACACGATCATTCGTGTTATGCTAGTGGTGGCATCAACAGCGTCGATAACAGCGGCGATAATAACAGTTACATGGAGCCGCAGCCGCAGCAGCAGCACTCGCTGCTGGGGGAGAGCGAGAGGGGGGGCGTGGGTGGCCAGTGCGATGGCCACTATAGCTCTCCCGCTCTCGCCTTGGACTTGGCTTAACCCTTAGGTCGCGCAGTCAGACTGTTTCGACGACCCAACAACAACCAACGAGAAATGAAGCAACCAATCAAATGGAGGAGGACCTGGCGGCCGTTGCACCTTGAATATTGCACGTTGTTAATTTTTGTGATTGTATATTCCTGGTTTTAACACACGTCACATGTCCTCTCAGCCTAAGCAAGTCCCATATTCTTGTATTATGTTTGTTTTTTGTTCAATATGTAATATGTAATTTAAAGTAAATGTTTAGCTCGTAAGTTGTAGCGCCTAAGTTGCCCAGGAAAAACAAAACAAAACAATTCAAAGCAGCCGTCCCAGCCGTTTAAAGTTTACAATTATTCAGCAGCAACTTTACATTAACATTAGTACAAGCAATTAATTTTAGAACGCAACAATTGATGATTCGAGCCCGTGTAAATATCCACATAAAGAGAGTTTTAACGTTTATTACTTTTATACATCGTAATAACAATTAGCCGTAGTTTAATCTAGCTGTACTAAATGTGAAATGTAATGCATTTTTCGAGCACAAAAGCAAAATTACCATATAAATAAATAATAATTTTAACATATTCATCCGCAGTTTTCCTTAGTTCAATTTATCGGCGGCAATTAATTTATAACTTGTGAATGTATGTGTGTAAATGTATGTGCTTAGCTACTTAAATAAAAATATGAACAATAAAAATACAACAATTGATGGCAGTTCTCAATGTCTCACTGGGGTTAACAAGGGTTAATGTTCACAGCTACGCTCCACCTACCAGCAGCAACAACAACAACGCAGGCGGCAAACGTCAATCAATTAATCGCCTCTCCTCTTTGCCCACCCATTCGCCTCTCCACACGGCCATTATCGGTTCTACGGTTGGCTCGCTCGCACTCACGCACATCGAGTTGGGGGGGTCAGTCGGGCCATTGCATTTTGCCTGCAATTAGAGTTCATAAAATGTTAATTAAGTGGCGATGGGTTATTGTGAATTTATGCGAAAAATATGGTGCATTTGCAGGTAAAAATTGATATTCAGAAGTTTGTTCTGCAAATTAAAGTGGAATATTTACTTACGTTAGAAAACGGTTATAAAAAGTTTAGATTAAATGGATGCAAGTACTGGAAAAATAATAATTAAGAACAATTATTTTAAATATGGTAATGTATAGGATAACATAGTTGACTTGGGGCAAAAAAATTAAACAAAAAGTACTTATAATCTGTCATTATAAAATGTGAAAAACCAAAGTGTTTCACAGCCTAAACTTTTAGTCTCAAAAAAAAAAAGAATTTGGTCAAATTTAAAGTTCAATAAATAAGGAAATAATATTTGGATATTTTGTAAGTACTCAAAATTAAACATTTTATAATTTTCGTTTAAAATAAAAAGGTAACCAAAGATGACATTTTTTGTTATAGAGAATGTTTCATGGTTTAGTTTAGCCTGTATATTTTTATGATCTATTTAGGCTTTCCTTTGTAATTGTTTAATGTCTGATCAATTTCAACTCACCTTTATCGTGGGTCACGGAAATCTTTTATATTTGTTAATAATATTTGGAAGAGAATTTTGTGACAGCATTATCGGAATATAAGTTTTAAAAAAATTACGTGTTTTGAATACTTTATAAAGCAATATAATTGAAATTTATATTCGCAATAAATTCAAAAAATTCAAATGAAATCCCAGTCGGTCTATAATATAGACTCTATATGGAATGCAGAGGAACAGGCCCATTGACTTGGCGCCCGTCACAACAAACAAGGTGATCTGAAGTGCCAGACGATAGGATCATGTACGTATATAGTACACATCTAGCACTTATAGTCTAGTATTTCCAGTATCGCCGTTGTACCTGAACTGGGGCTCTTGAGGGGTTGATTTATAGGGCCTGCGATTAGCAGAATCGGAAATGTCAAAGCCGATGCGAGGAGAAATATACAACCTGTCCAGATTTTGATACAACAAACGGGTTTCCAAGCCAAAGAGAACCGTGACCGAATCGGAAAACGTTTTAAGATTAAACCAGCAAGCGTCAGGGTTTTTGTGTTGATTTCGCACCGAAAATATTTTGACTTTTATGTAAGCGGAGAAGATGCAAAATAACCCCGGGGAGACCAGAAAAAAAAACAGAAAACCCCGAAACAGATACCCCCCGATAAAGGAAGTGGACGACGTTTTCACACCTACACGCTAAAAAAAGATACACCAAATTGGGAGCGGACGACTGCAGTGTGTGTGTTTGCATTCGTCTCTGTTTCAGTTACGCCAAATGCACATGTCGAGAGATATATGCATGAATCCCCCGATTTTGTGGAACTCTGCAGCACTCAGCTCAACCCGTTCCATTCTGGTCGCTGGCCTTTGGTCAGCCTGGCGTATCGAAATGGTTTTTTGACTTTTGCCGACGCCTTTTGTTTTCGTATACCCTCTATTTTTCCTGGCTACTGCATTACACATGCCAGCACGCCAAAATTACGCCGAATTCACAGCTTATGTTTGGCCATGGTAGCCATTTCTTCTGCCCGAAAAACACATCCTGACATTCTCAAAAATGGATAAAATGCATCTCTCACTCAGCTGGCTGATTTATGGCTCGATGTATCTGGTTTCATGTGAAGCTGAAGCCAGTTGCCCATTGGCGAAGAGGGTGATCGGGATCGGGATCCTAGCGAATGGTGGCCATAAAAAGTACGGAGCGATCTTACTCAGATCACTCACGAACGGGAAATAACTTTTATGGCTACCATGCTAAGAAAGAGTACTTGAAAAAATACTTTAAGAAAATAAAACAATTTAAATCTAAACTTTCATCCTAAAAAAAGGTAATTTAAAGGTTGAGAATAAAATATTTTTGATATCAGCTGTATTTTTTATTAACTAACTAACTGAGCGGAAAATTTATAATGAGTAAAGTCTTTTCATACACACTCATAAAAATGTATTTCTAAATTTTAGAATTCTCGCCTTTGAATCGGTCAGCCTTTAAATTTAGAAAAATATTTCTTGTTTTTAGGAAATTCGCCTTTAAATATAGAAATTCTGTCTTGATACAACATTACAAGAAAGAAGTTTTCTTAAAAATAGAAATGTATTTTCTTAATAGAAGAAAGAAATCACCCTAAGAACAAGAATTACATTTCTAGTTTTAAGAAATATTTTTTCTTGTTTTGAAGTTGCCTTTCTAAAAGAAAATTTCTTCAAAAAAAGGCACGGTCACCTTTGGCAAAAAACAAGAAAGATTCTTTTGGATTTTATGGAAATTGTCAGGTTTTAAAAAAAACTTTTTTATTATGAGTGAATAATTTTGATCCCTCACAAATTAAATTTTAAACATAAACTCGGTGTTTATTACTGTTTTGGTCGAGAATTTTTGCGAACTCAAGGTCATAAATAGCACAACAATTTTTGCCATTTCTATACACTTGCCCTCACTGGGGAGTGAACCTCGGACTTTCCAGGATTTTGCAAATTTGTCAAGGAGTCTCCGCTACCTCACGTGAATTAAATTTCTCGAAAATCCGTAGTTTTTAACATTCTGTAATTATAATTTCTCTCAGTGCCTGGCAATATGGCTGCTAATAGGGTCCAGATCGTAGCCCCTGCCGCAGCTCCAACCCTCTTCCTGGTATCTTAATTGGCACCCATGGGAGGAGGACCGTCAAAGCGGCAGAGACCCCTATGGTTATAAAAAAAAAAGAAAGATACCGAATAGCCCCGAACTCTGGTCCGGCATAATGCCCAATCATTTCGACGGCTGCTTACAGCTGCTCCCTGTTCTCCGATTCCCGAATCGAGATCCACGATCCCAATCCATTGTCCTCGTCTTCCGCTGCGTCTTGCAGCCATAAAAGTTTATGGCAGCCAAGAAAAGTAACGAAACATTCAAACTTTTTCTGCCGTTAACGAAGCCTCCTTCCATCTCTTTCGATCCCCGATCAATTCCCAGTGGACGGTTGTATGTCTCTATTAGCGACGACAATGGCGAACGCTGGGCAGCATCCAGCGGAGATGGCCTGCAAAAGATTATAAATTTTATACCATATACGTCATACAAAAATTGGTGTACTTATGCACTGAGGAAAGTAATGGGTTCTTATATATATTTTATTCAGTTGTATAGACAACATTTGATTGTGGTGGGTTTAAAAATATTGTTGCATATTTTTTGAAAACCACATTTTCTTTCCTTTTATTTAATGGCGTTGCACACTTTTTGAACACCTTTCCTTTTATTCAATCCAGAATTTAATTGTGTAGGATTTCAAAACAATGTTTTTGTTGCATACTTTTTGAAAACCACATTTTCTTTCCTTTTATTCAATGGTGGATCCAGGAATCGGGTAAGTGGGGAATTTTCAAACAATTTTTTTGTTGCACACATTTTGAACTCCACATTTTCTTTCCCTTTATTCAATCCAGAACTTAATTGTGGGGAATTTTAAAACTAATTTTTGGTTGCATACTTTCTGAAAACCACATTTCCTTTCACTTTTCACCCAAATTGTGGTGATCTCTACTTAATTCTTAGGATGGGAAAAAGGAATAAAGAAAATACATTTTTTTTTTAATATTTTAAGCAACAGCTTAATAAAAATTAAAAAAAAAAAAACTTGTTTTAAGAAAAGTGGATCTTGAGATGGATTTTTTCGTTTAATATGCCAACTTATTCAAGTTATCTCTCTCAGTGGACATATAAAAAAATATCGAGGTAGACATTATCAGTCCAATCAAGCTGTTCCTAAAAGAAATTCCCTGATCTGACGAATCCCTCTCTAGTTGCGCCTATGCTTTTCCCCTCTTTTGTGTACACATCTTTGACTTTTATGCATTTATTGCTGTGAAAAAATGTTAATTCTTGACGTTATACTTTTATTTGACTTTTACATTTCGATCTTCTCGCCCTGAGATCTTCATTGGACCATACATAGTTGACTCTTTGGCCTTCCATATATTCGACTGGGTAAATTGGTTGATTCGCTTCAGACTCGTCTACTATGTATTAATTGGTTAAAGGCTATAAAACGGAAAGTAAGCACAATAAATCAATTGTGGGAAGAGACTTTTGGGAATAGAAAAGGGAGTGGTATCTAAAGAAAAAATTATATGGGAACTAAGTTTTTCTATAACTTAAATGTTCATGAAAAATTAGTTCAAAAAACTATTTTATCATTAAAATAATTTTCAGACGCTTAGTTTTTCTATAACTTTATTAATTCAATAAAAAATAATTTAACAAACTATCTTAACATTCAAATAAATTTTAGACGTAGATACAACTGATATTTTAGATTATAATATTTTTAAAATTAGACTTAAAACTATTAAATTTACTTTAAGAAGTTATACGGCAAATCCTAAATAAAATATACCCCTATGTTTATCAAGCAATTGCCAAAAATTTTGCCATTCTTATTGAAAATTTATGGTTTGTCTTTAAAAGTTATGATTATTTTCACTTATCACTTTGTCAGTATCTAAAAATAGTATTCATTCATTAAAAATAATTGTGATCTACAATTATTGTTTTATTCATTATTTATTACCCTAAAATGTCTATAAAATAGTATTTTATTTATTTTTTAAAATAAATAAACTATATAATAAATCAATCAAAATTAATCCTATAAATTTAACTGGTAATGGGACTAATATCATTGTTATTGAACATATTAAAACGTAAATGAATAAAAAACACAGCATGTAGTAAATCACCATATAACTTAATCAAATTTTTCAATCATATATCAAATCTTTACAAAAACATTATAAATTATAATGCATTTAAATAACTCAAAATCATAAACAAAAAACCTATTTAGCTTCCGCTTAAGTCTAGACGTAGATCTATATTTTTCCGCTTTTAGACTTAACCAAATATCCATCCGCTTACGGGATTTACTTGGCTGCCTTTCGGTTTCAAGTTCAGATTGGATAGGATCGGATCGCCCGGAGACAGTTTGTGCCTATTGTGTGCGAGGGAGTTTCAGTTTGATTAACACAATATCCACTGACCAAAATCTTTATTAGTGACCATGCACTAATTAAGCTTTGTCGTGTGATTTGGGGTTCGCATTCGGACGCGTTTGTCACTCGATGCAAATGAATCGCGTCTCTGTGGAGCAGAAGATCATAAAAGCCGCTAAAAGGTGTGGGCGAGAAAAGGAAAACAAAACCAAAACACAGAGTCAGCGAGCAATTCTTTTGTTGATCGAATTGATTAGAGCTGCGGCCGAGATCGATATAGGTTTTGTGTATTCGTTGCTGGCCCGGCGAGGGTGTAATTAATCACAACACTCAAGTTCGTCACTTGACCAAAGTGCTAAACGCGCTAATAAAACAAATTTACATAGACTAAATGTTTACTTGTCTATAGGGTATTGGATTAAAGTGACGTTGGACCATCAGCCATAAAAAAAATGGTTCATTTTTTAAAACACAAAATAATGTAACATTTATTCCATTATCTGGACAATACAAACAACTATTTGGACCCGTTGTGTCTCTTCAAATCATCATAAACTTACTTATAAAATTCCAAAAAATTAAAATATTAAAACAAATTAAATTAAATTAAAATTAAAATTATATAAAATAAATAAATAAATAAAATACATATGATTTAAATTAACCTAAAAAGTCCAAGTAGCCTACAGCTCATCCACACTGTTAGAACATTGTTTATATTTAGCTATAGCATTAAACGAATAAATAAATAAATTTAATTTCTTCTAGAGACAACAATAAAAATCAAATCAAAATTAATTTATTTTTGTTAATGTATTTGTTGTTTATTTTTAGTTTATTGTATAATTGACTTTTTAAAAGAAATTCAGTGAATTAAATAAAAATCAAGATACGCTGTAAAATCATTTTACTGATATGTTTTCTTATCAAAAGTTAAAATTTAAATTTACCGCCTTTTGGTTTCGAAGAAATGGTTTGTGTCCGTGCTAAGCGAGATGTCAAGTAAATTACATTTAGCCGATTTCAGAACCATTTTTGTGTCCTAGCTAAATGTTTATCGATGGTTGCCGGAAATTAATCGATTTGGGCCTATTACCGGAAACATCGATATAATCGTAAAAATATCGACCGTAGTTCCACCTCTATTTCGCACGGAATTTGTTTGTCATTCAACAAGATTTTTGTAAATCACTCGATTTTTCTTCGAAAAGCTTGAAATCCGCTAAAATAGAGACAAGATGGTGAGTACCCGAGATTGCCCAGTTAGTAACCTTGCTAATTCCTTGTCATGCAGTACCAGCCATCCCTGAAAGTTCAGCCCGCGGAGGTGTCCGTACTGAATGCCACCGGTCGTGTGGGCATGCCCACGGAGGCCAACTGTCTGAATCAACTGGCCCACGTTCACCGGCTACGCGACTCGGAACTGAACTACAACGAGCACCAGTACAACCTCAACATGCAGATGCTGCGCAACCGCGAGGGACTCGGCGTGCCCCTCAAAATGGGAATGGAGCGCTTTGCCGCCCGCCAGGTGGGCCGCCTGCCCTTCCTGCCGTCCAGGTGAGCTGCTAGTTATCCTCGGGAGCACCTCTATCCGCGGAGGAAAACCTCACCATCCCGAGGAACCCTGATATTTAAACAGGGAACACTCATTACCTTAAGGAATCCATTTCATCTCAATGCTTCACGAGAAACTCACATCATTCCTCCACATATTCCCTCTAAGATGTGGGATACCATGCATAGTGTTGGTTATATCTATTTTTAACCAGTTATATAAACCAAAGTCAACTAATAGAAGCTGTTTTTTCAACTAAGAGGACTATAAATCCCTTAATCTTGTTATTAAACAATTTTCTATCCAAACCTTTGTAAAAATAGCTTGGCAAGTTAATTTCTAATAAGGAATTCATCGATTTAAGCGATTTCTGAGTCACCTCTTTATAAGAAACAGGGCTCTTGAATATTGTTATTACAAAATTTGTAAACCATTGAGTCTATGGCAGTGAAATTGTTAGAATATTGTTATAAACTAAACTATTATTAATGGAGTGTAGCTTTCTTTGATTATTCCTTAATCCATGTATTAAATTATCATACTAATTTCCCAATTATTTCCTCCAGCAACTTCATGGATGATGTCCTCACTGGCCGCGTTGACTCCATTGGTTTCGAGGACTTTATGAACATTCCCGAGTACAGCGAGCAAATGCGTCAGCCCCACGCTGTGGTGGAGAAATCTCTTGGAATTCACATGTAAACCTTCTTAAACATAGTTGCTTAAATGCCTGGCATTCAACATACACACACACTCTAAGACTTTAAATTCAACAAATAAACTATATTTTGGTGCCCCGGATGAAAACAGCAGGTTCTACCATTTCTTTGAGCCAAATTTATTCGTATTTTATTTGCTTTACTCCACATCAATATTCAACTAGTTCGTTAAAATTATACATTTTATTCAAACAAGTCTAAAAACTACTAGAAATATTGGCAGAAAGGATTGTTGTACTGAGGAGATTCGTTAAAGTAATAAACTGAAGAGATATATGCATCGACATAAATCATTATGTTCGTATATAAATAAAACAAAAAGAGATTGTAAAATGGACGAATTCGTTTCGTAAAATTAGACTTAGGCTTAAGGAAAACTGAATTGTAAACGGAGGGCGCATTTCAAATTATACAAAATATTGCATATATACAAAATTGATATTTAAAGAGGAAAATAACAGAAATTGATATGGAAATTAAGAGATGTAATTTTTAAAACACAGCAACTTCTTAACAACAGGAAGCAGTATTGAAATCGGTAGCTTTTTAATGTTTTTTGTAAGATTTGAATTGTGCTGCGATTTTAAGCTTCAATTACTGAAATAATCCCTTTTATTGTGATGATAGGCAATAGACTTTTGCTGTATATATTTTCTCTATATGCAAAAATGCAAAGTTGCAATAGCTTAGGCGTAGAGTTTCGTTTCGTTTCTAGTAGATCCAATTGACGGGCACCCACTGCTCCTCGTGGCTCATCTGATCCAGCGTTTCCACCACCTGACGGAACGTCTCATCGAAGTCCTCGTTCACGATGACCATGTCGAAGTACTTCTCGTACTTTCGCTGCACAAAGCTGCTCTCCTCGACGGTGGCCACCAGATCGTCATCCTGTTCAATATAATCATACAAATCGAATGTGTTAAGCAATGTCTGGGTATTCAGGCAGAGATCTAAGAGGGCTACTAGGGTGGCCTAAGTGCGCCAAGCGGATGAGTGATTTAATCACATAGTTATATTATTTATAGGAAAGGTCTGCAAACATTACCTCATACAACGATGCTAAGGACTCGAGCGTACGGGCGCGTCTGGAGCTGAATCTTATGGAACTCTGGCGATCAAACTGTGGAATACGTGCTTGGATTAAAGGAGTGCCTAATCTAGGGGTTCTACATCAAACATACGGATAGATTCCTATTGGAGCCCGTGGCCCTGCGATCTGCATAGATGGTCTTGAGCTGTTCCATGCCCGGTGCTGCCACAAAGATAACGAATGGCATCAGTTCCTGGCTGTTGTGCAGGATCTTCAGGGCATTTGGTGCACAGTCCAGGATGCACATGCGCCCACTATTGATCACATCCTTGATGGACTGCAAGTGGGTGCCGTACAGATTGCCATTGTGCTCGCCATACTCCAGAAACTCGTTGTTCCTGACGGCCTCGTCCATTTCCTCGCGGTCCATGAACCAATAGCTTGTTCCATTCTCCTCCAAGGCGCGCTTCGGGCGACTGGTATCTAAAATATTAACATATTGCAGTTGAATATTCTAGTATGATTTTAAAATTCGACCGATTGATATGAAATTTGGTATATGGGTAGAAAATAAATAATGAATTTATTTTGCTTTAGATCGGAAATCCCCATTCCTAAAGCTATATATTATTTTTAAATTTATTTGCCATCTAGTATATAAAATTTTCCATACTACTTACGTGGAATAACAGCTCCAAACTTGTCCACATCGCTGTTGATCAGGCGATTCTTAAGCGTACGCCTTCCCACTCCAGAAACACCAATGAGAACCAAGGTTTTCCTGCGGAAGGGAGGCATCCTGGTGACCTCCTCGTAAAGCAGCAGTTCCGCCTTGTCGAACTCACAATTGGCCACCGATCGGTACATGGTCTTGCGCTTCCGCTTCGAGATCTATTTGATATGACTATTATATTAACTAGGAATTTAATTTAAGGTTATATAGAAGAACTAACCCTTGTCCCGCAAATGCCAATTTTGTGAACATAATCCGCTTCGGGAGCCACAAAAGCTTTGCGTCGCTCCTCCAATTCTTGAGATGGTATAAGACCAATTTTTTCGGATTCGGCCGTAATATTCTTGGCCTGCCACCAGTTGGGGTCTTTGACATTGATGATCTTTATTAAGGAGAAGATATTAAAGAAGTTTTTAACTTTTTGTAAGGGGTTCTTTATGTTATAACTCACTTGCAATATATCTCCCGATTTAAAGGGCAATCCAATGTCCCTGCATGGCAGCAAAGAATCTTCCGAGGGATTGTATGTGAACAGCGCACGCATATAGCACTGGTAATAAAAAAATATATAAGATATTATAAAATTATAACTGAGTTGTAGTAGCTAAGCCAAGATTTACTTACTTAGTTGCAAGCGATTGGAGAATTTTGAAGGGAATTCGTTCTAAGATTGACTAATATGAACTTATTATAATAAGATCTTAAGGTTTTTAAACAGTAATAGATGATTATGAGTATCCATAGTTATGCTATAGCAATTCCTCATTGTTTTTTAGGGTGAAATAATATAATTTTAACTACATTTTTAACCAAATAAAATAGGTCAAAAATGAGTAATTGAAGTAATACTAATGCAAAATAAAAATCATTTAAAAATGCGATAAAACCAAATACTTTCTAATATTTTCAGTTCCATTCTTTGAACTTTTTCTGAATCATTAAACAAACTAATCAAAATTCATGCAAGCAAGCAGCAATCCTGGGGAAGAATTCTTCAAGCAGACATCGAACTTACCGTCAGTTTCTTGCCCGTCTCGAGACCCGCGATGCCATTCTGTTTTACCTGACCCCCACTCACAGTGTAGCGACCGCTCTTGATCTCCTCGTCCACATTGGGACCGATCTTCAGGGTGAGATTCTCCTTGGCCCGCGACACCTCCACTTGCAGCTCGTCGGGCGTGCGAACCGGGGTGCCATTCACCTCCAGGATGACATCGCCCACATGCAGCATGCTCTGTTTGTCGATCACACCGCCCGCCAGAATCCGGGCCACCACCAGCTGCTTGAACTCATCCAGCTCGACGGTGAGGCCCAGGGGTTTGGTGGGATCGCGGCGCAGACCCACCATCTTGATGGTCTCCACTGGCATCTTGGTGCTGAGAATGTCCTCGGTGAACAGGTAGCCGCCCGATTGGCGTTGACTGGCGATCTCTAATTGAGTGGTGGATCCGCCGGCAGCTTTCAGTCGTTGCTCGTAGAGCGCTCCTATCTCATCATGGGCGCGCAAAAGGGCCTGCAATAGATATATTTGAGGTAAATATTTGATCAAATAATATAGTAATATTCCCGATTCCAAATTTATTATGGTTATAAAATATGATACGACACATTCAAGTGCTATCCATGAGATTATGATGGCTCTTTTGCTTTATAAAATAAATTTTTCCTGATGGAACCGTTTACCAAACATCATCCGTCATTTTTTTTTCTGACTAAGCAATAATTTAGCAAAAAATACGTCCAAATCTCATTAAAAAATTGTAAAAGCTCTGCTTTATATATTTTTTTAAAATTTAAAAGATAATGAAAAAATTCTATTGAAACAGGAAAAAAATGTTATAGGTATTACCCATGTATATTATGCCATAAGTAAGCAATAAATACTTCCAAATCTTATTAAAAACTTTTTAAAGTAATATAAAGAAATATAGGATCTACTCCGAAAATAAGTAAAAAAAATTGTAATTCTATCGAATCAAAATAAAATATTTTAGGTATTACCCATGAATATTGTACACTGTACATAAAAAAAGCCTAAGATAAGATCACAAATGTTGATACTAGAACTTTTGTATGTTGAATGTGCAATCGTCACTAGTTTTTTTACCTCGTTAAGATAAGATCACAAATGTTGATATCAAAACTTTTGTATGTTGAAAGTGCGATCGTCACTAGTTATTTTTACCTCTTAAAAAGGTGTTTTTATTTGATAAAAAATAATAATTAATATAAGATAAAGGTCATAAAAATAGGATCTACTTCAAAAATATTAAAAAGGTAAACCAGGATACCGAATTCGTTACAAAATAAATCATAATAATTTTTAGTGAGAGTGGAGAAAGGCTTTCCCAGCGGCTTTCCTCGACTACTTACACGAAAATGCGGTTGGGCGAGAAGCTTGGCGAGCTCTCGCGACTCCAGACGCCTCGAGGGTGAGAACTTGCGGATGATGTCGTCGCAGATCGGCTTGTTGTTCAGATGAGCGGGCAGGAATAATGGCACTGGCTGCGGCTCAGTTGGATTCAGCTGGAAGAAGGCGAAAAGTGAAGACTTTGTCATGTACGTCTAATTAAACTCGGTGCTTCGTCTGGGGCGTGCCTGCCCTAGGTCAAGTTATGATGCCTCCGACTTAATTGAGTGAGTGCGTTAATTGGTTCCAGCTTTTTTGGGGAAGACATCTCATTCTCTCTCTCCCTCTGAATATCTTTGCCATTTAACCCCTTGTGAACTCTTCGCGGACAACAGAATTTTCAGAGTCTTAGGTCAAAAATTAGGTCGCTTGCCATTTGAATTTGGGTCGCCTGGAAAGTGAGTTTTCTGCTTTAATTGCACATAATTTCGTCTTCCGGCATTATTTGTTCCCCGTCTACAGGCTTTGTTATTCTCTCGCATCTTGTGCTTATTATTTCAACCCATCGGCGGTTTCCGCCCACGATGGGAAAGTCATCTGAGTCAACGGCAAACTCATGCAATATTTATGTGTATTTAATGTGGGAGTGCTTTTCTCTTTTGCTCTCTGGCAAACTGACGAGAAATACTATCTCCGGAGATTTGATAGGCGAAAAGCGAGAAAAAGTGCATTCTTTATAAGAACTCTATTCTGGGAAAATGGTCTGTGTGTTTGTCTCGATCAAATTGAATGGAATGTTAGGAATTTGAAGCTTAGCGTGAAATATTACGATGGATATCATTTATATATTTCTTAAAAATTGTATTATGGAGGGGTTTGGATTTCAAATTTTAGAGTATTTCATATATAAATCTAAAGATATAAGAGTATTCTAATATTCAGTTTTATATAAATCTCAGAATATACAAGTGGGTATTGAGTTCTATAAAAATCTCATAATATAAGAGTATTCTTATATTGAGTTCCATATAGATTTCATAATATAAAGGAATTCCAATATTGAGTTCTATATAAATCTCAAAATATAAAAGTATTCTAATATTAAGTTAAGTATTATAATATTGAGTTCCAAATAAATCTCAGGATATGTTTTTTTCTTTAGAAAAATATTTTTTTTTTAATTTTTTTATCTTTTAAAATTTTAAAGTAAACTTCCTATATAGATAAGTATTGTATAGACCTTCATCTCTGTTGAGTTCTTAATTTCCTGAATGAGTAATCCTTTTGTTTATTTATTTTTGAACCGAACCATCTATGGATCGTATTTCTGCTGAGTTCTATGGGTTTATCATCAGTTCAGCCCTTTTTCCGTGTGAAAAGTTGTGAAGAAGCCCCACGCGACAGACAATCCCCACCCATTTTTCACACACACCCACTATGGTTATTGATACTTTGGCTTAGGGCTTTCACCTCCACTCAGCAAAATGTTTTCGTCATGACAACGTTGTCAGTTTAAAAATTGCCTCAAAATATTATGTACCGCAACAGGTGCTTACTAATTAAGCAACCCGATAATTAGACACACACAAAAAAACACGTAAACAAGTACGGAATTTGTTTTATATTTTTTGAAGGCTAAAGATGGCAGCGAAATTCGTAACCAAAAGACTTGATTAAGTTATAAGTTTTTAAGGCCATTACGTTTTCAATTACATTTACAGTTGGTAATATTTTTATTTGACTTTTATATCTGTTTTTTCTTTATTTTTTGGAGCCACTCCCAAAGCGCCAGTGAGCGTTTAAAGCCAAGAGCGAGCGGCAATATCGGTGTGTATGTGAGAGAGCCGCTCATTTGAGAGTTTCAAAATGCTGGTAGTATGGAGTTTGGGGTTTTTTGGAAATGCCAAAACATGGTCAAGACTCTTAACTGTTGTTGGCCAGGTTACAAAACAGTTCTCGGGCGACTACGTCATCAATTTAAGCTCGGAAAAGCTTCTCCCAGCGGGGTTACCAAGGCACTAGCACAACACACTAATAACTGCTCCAGTTTTTTCGTTTTAACAGTATTATTGATTGGTTTTTTATTAACACCTTTACGTGGGTTTTCAAACTCAGAGGTTTTTTCATTTTAGTTTTAAAAAGCGTTTGTAGAGAGTAAGAGAGAGAAAAAGAGAGGGGGAACAACAAACTGTTGCCTTTTGGCTTAAAGCGAAGCCGCCCCGTTTAAGCCACGCTCACGAACACCAGCGTGTAAGCACCAATACAGTCAAGCTCGAATGCTCACTCATTCGAAGGGAATTGAAAAGACCGAAGCGCGCGCTTTGAAACCGGAATGTGAACCTCACCTTAGGACTGCTCGCAAGCAAGTGACTCACAAGCTCTCGAAATAAACGGCGAGAGTTAGTGAGCGAGCTAGGGCTAGATGCTGCCGTCTCTTTCGCTCGCTCGCTGACTTGCCGTGTAAAAAAGCTCAGTGCGAGCCAAGTTACAACTGTACGCAGCATGTTATCTACATGTTAGGTCGCACATAACAGTGGCTTAAATGTCAAACTTGCTGTTACATTTCTGTTAAAGTTAACATATGGGTGTAAAGTCAGAATAAATCATATTTCTTGAATAAAGAGTACTTCAAATCATTATTTCTTATTGAAAATAAGGTGAATATCTTTGGAACAAAAATTAATAAGCCGTTAAAATCAAAGATTTAAGCTGTTACTCACATTTTAAAATATATAATTATACTTTTTGGTACAGGACTAGGACCAAATTAAACTAGAAAGAATAACATATTTTTTAGAGGTTTACAAATTTAGTTGAATGTTTTCTTGCTTTTTAAAATCACCTATTTGTTAAATTGAAAGCATTAAAACTTTAAATTGTAAGAAAAATCCATTTGGAAATATTAAAGTAATAAATTTCATTTTTTCATTTTTAGTTTTGCATAATTTAACAGATCCCAAGATTGTTACCGACCACTTTAGTGATCTTTACAGCATCTGAATTTCTTTTCAATCTTGACTGCTAAGCTTTTAGCTCTTTCTTACACTCTTTAAGTTTCTCGTACTCCCAGACGCAGCTGCATTAGTAGGCCAACAAGTTAAGCGCTTTTTGTGCATCGTTTTCGAGCTCAGGTAACATAAAAAGCGTCGTGTTTACGTTGGAAATATGTTTCCAAACCGGTTTTCTTATTCACACTCAAATACACACAACTTCTTTGGGGCGTTGATGGCAAAGAGTTGACACTGCGACTTGTGCCGCATTTTATGTAATCTGCATAAAATGGGGGAGTGCTCGAAGGAGCGGCGACGACAGGAGAGTTGGGGTAATCGAAATGGGGAATTGGTAAGTGACATTTCATATTTTCTTATCTCGTGACTCGTAGGTTTAATTACTTTCACTGCCTTTCTCAACAGCCTCAAGCCGCCAGCCGCAGCATAGAAACCACAATCGAATGAACCTGCCCAGGAAAATACCTCGGAAAATGTGGGATTCTAATTATCCGAGTCACGCGATGTCGCTTTCCATTATTTTTTTTTGTGTTTTGGCTTGTTTTGTTTCTGCAATGCTTGTTTAGGGCTATAATAGTTTTTGGTTTAGGCCTATTGATTGGGAAAATATTTGTGAAATTTTTTTTATTACTTTTTTTTAAATAAATCTAAAAAATTCTTAAAAAATATAATAATTTTAAAAATAATTGTAATAAATATTTCAGAAATTATTTTAAGTTTGTATTATTTAAATTAAACTAAAAATAAAATTCTAAAATTTATTAATATTTTTTTTTTAATTACTATATTTTTCAAATATTTTTTAAATTTATTTTTATAACTGTTTTTTGTTTTAATAAATTTTCAAAATTCTTACAAAAGTATGGTAATTTTAAAAACAATTGTAACAAATATTTAAGAATTTAATTTTAAATTTAATTTAATTTTGTATTATTTAAATTATTTATTAGTTAACAAACTTTACTCTACAAAAAATGATTTGAATGTTAATTAAAAGTGATTATTCCCAAATATTTTTTAAAAGTATGGTATTTTGGAATCAGTGTTCCCCAATAATTTCTTATAGAGCACATAACATTCGATTTAATTTTTATCAAATTCATGGCTTTCATATTTTGTTTGCGTGTTTTCCGCCTAAACAACTTAAACTATTTACATTTTGATTAAGCCACAAACTTTCGGGCAGAAAACTCCAAAGTGGCGTTAAGACAAGAAAATGTGTCAGATGTCATGGCTTGCCATTTCCACTCCAGTGGTTATATCACGATGATCTAATAAAATCTCTTACCATCTGCATAAAAGCCAACTCATCTGCCGAGGCAATAGAGGTCAAGTTTAGTGCGAAAATACAAAAGTGGAAAGGCAAGAAAAAACAGAGAGTGCTAATGGGCCATAATAATAGCCACAAAGGCGAAAAAATGAAAGGCAATTGAAGGGGTATACATGGGCTCAACCGAGAAAATCATTTTCTTCACTGAAGGATTTTGTTTGCGGGAGGCAAAGAAAATGATGTAATAAGGAAAGCAAACACACGCACATATATTGGCAGCCCGGAAAATTCTATCTAGACCGAAAATCAGCATGCAATGCCATCGATAAAGTAAACACAAATGTGGCGAATGTGTGTGTGTGCTGGTGTCGATGTGAATGGAAAATGTGTGGAAAACCGTATGCGTAATTTTCTTATTGAGCAGATGCTCGAAGGCAAATAAGTGGGTCAGAAATTGTAGCGAGTTTTTTTTTCTCGACTCTTTACGTTTATAGGTTCTGGTCTACTTACCATCAGTTCCTTGTGGGGCGTATTGGGATTGCTGCGCAGTAAGCCCTTGAGGAAGATCTCATCGTGGTCGGAAAGGTCCGTGGAGTTGCGGAAGGCGGCTAAAACGAAAGGAAAGTGTTTTAGATAAACCACAGTCGTAAAATGGCAATCGACAAATGATGAAACGACAGCCGTTTTGGCAGCTTAGTACTAACTTTATTACTCAACAAAAATAGGAGGCATCAAGGATTTTTAAAAAGGGATTATTAAGCTTTTTTATAAAAAATCGATTATTCCATAATAACTTCTTTTTATCTTGATGTTTCCAATAAACTCTTATTTATTTTAATACTTCATGTTGTTATTCATATTTTTATTTGTACTCTTATTTATATTTTCTAAATAAAGTTCTAAAAATAAAAATTGTAACATTTCAAATCTTTTCTAAACAAAGTTCTGAATATACAAATTATGACATTATGTCTTGATTTCAGATTTTTTGTCTTTTTTAACGGTTTAATAAAGAAAGATCTTCTAAATATAAAGCAAACTGGTTTCTTAAAAGACAGTTGAGCTTTACTAATCTCTATCAGTCTAAGAACAAACAGTTTGTTTTATACGTTGTTTATATAGAAGCTTAAAGCATAATACGAAACAACTTTCGAAAAAATGTATTCAATATTTTTAAAAATATTATTTATTTTTATATAAATTTATGTTTTCTTTTACACAGATTTTTATAAAAGATTTTATTCATTAAAAGTGGTTTTAAAATTGTTTGATAGGAGGTTGAAATTTCTTAAATTTTTAAAATCATTCTTGAGAAAAGTTTTTTTTATAGAGAACCCCTCTTGTGAGGACTCCCCTGACACGTACCGTTATCGGACGTATCGTCCTCGCCATTCACTTTGTTGTTGCTGGCCAAGAGCTCCACTTTATCCTGGCGAGCCTGACGTCGCGACCGCGCGCTCCACCGAACCATTTTGAGCGAAATGAGAGATGGCCAAAACAAAACCCCCAAAAATGAAGTAACACCAAAGAAAGTCTCGTATTTCGGGCCGAAAAAAAAGGGTCTAACCCCTACGTTTTAGCCATATGCTTAGCCACTTGAACACAACTTGTCTTCGAGTAATAATCACTTGTTGTTATTGTTATAAACAACGCCACGCCAACAACAACAAAAACAACCACGCGCAAGAAGAATTTTCTCCTCCGCCAGCGAGAAAACAACCGACTTGTTTGTGAGAGAGATTCCAACAGACAAAAAACCGCTTTTGTTGCATTCAGCCAAAACGAAAGCTCGTCCAATTCGAAAAGCTTCAGCAGGTGGAATTGGAAGTGGAGTGCGCCTATCGGTTTTCAAACCATTTTGTTATCGGCGCCATTTATTTGCTTAGCAGAGTTACCCTTAAATGCTGTACGGTCACTTTAAAAATTGTGTATAAAGATAGCTAAGTTTATTTAAATGTATTAAACATTGCAATCAATAGAACATTTATTTACATTTGTAAAAATAGTTTTTATTGTTCTTCTTATTTTAATGCTTTGTTGTTTCTTGAATGAGATCCATAAGTTATGTTGCTATCGATCAAGAATTTATTTTATTTTTCCCATATTTTTTTCCATTGAATAACATTCTTCTTTTTTAAAGCTGTTGAACGAGATTGATAATTTAGATATAGAAAAACGACTGTTTTGTACAAAGTTCCAAGGGGCAAACTTTTCTTAGGAGTGTGATAGTAAGTATATTTTTTCGTTCCTCACAAATATACCGGAAAATATTATTTTTAGGAATTTTGGGATTTTAGGCATTCTACGTCCACTCTAGACGCTATAATTTCTGCCTCTTTAAGGACACCGTCCGCTCTAGATGTTCATTCCGTAAAATGTTGTCTCTAAAGAATGTCTTGAAATTATTTGGATAATTTCATCCCACTATTAATTCCAATATTGATCAAGATTTGCTTGCCTTTAAGTTAATCTTAGCCGGTGTTACATACAGTTTTATTATTATTATTTTTAAAGTTAGTTGTCTAGATTATATACCCAATACATCAATTAAGTAGCTTGCCTTAACGGATTGTAGCTTTGGTTCTATCCCTGCGCTATATCCCAGAGTCTGGAGCACGGCATCCAGCTGATTCTTGGAAACTGTGAGCACTTTCATTATTTTATTATAAAATATTTGATCACCGCGACGCGACCCTTCACTTGTTTAAACACAAAAGCAAAGAAGTGAAATATAGTGTTTGAAGGTCCTATTTTTCTGAGCGCTTTGCCTGCACCATGCACCCATACATCGATGTGTTCGGCTTGAAGAGCTATTTAATTGCAGGACTCACATACCCATAAGAGACCAGTACGCATTTCAATGAAGTCTTTAAATTTTCCAGTAATTCCTGCGCATTTGACATGCATAATGGATACGTGAATTCGGAAGAGAACAATATTTCTTGTTACAGATAAGAGCCATTATAAGAAAAAAAAAGTTAAAGAAAATAAAATAAAATGTGATACAAAAAATTTGGGAAAATACCTTGAGTAAATTTTGCTTTGCCTGCACCATGCACCCATAAATGCGGGACAAGGCACCCAGCAAAGTGTGCTTGTTCATCAGCCGTCGCTGATATCTGTGTGTGTGTTAGTGAATGGAACTTACTAATTTAAGTTAATCTCAGCCGGGGTCACATACAGTTTTATTATTATTATTTTTAAAATTAGTTGTCTAGATTATACACCCAAAACATCAATTAAGTAGCTTGCCTTTACGGATAGTGGCTTTGGCCTTATTCTTGTATTATATCCCAGAGTCAGGAGCATGGCCCTTCACTTGTTTACAACACAGCAAAGGCAAAGAAGTGAAATATAGTGTTTGAAGGTCCTATTTTTCTGAGAGCTTTGCCTGCACCATGCAACCATACATGGATGTGTTCGGCTTGAAGAGCTATTTAATTGCAGGACTCACATACCCACATGAGACCAGTACGCATTTCAATGAAGTCTTTAAATTTGCCAGTAAATCCTGACATGCATTATGGATACGCAGAGCCAGCAGATAATAAAAGATTCTTTAGGTGAATTCGGAAGAGAAAAATTTTTCTGGTACACATAAGAGCCATTATAGGCAAAAAAAAATTTTTTTTAAGAAAATAAAATAAAATGTGAAAATTGGAAAAATGCCTTGAGTAAATTGTTTACAACACTGGCTATTTTAATAATTATCACTCCATAATCGAAATAGCCAGTGTTCAAACAAAAAATGTCTTAAAACTTAAAATCGCCACTGCTGGAGGATTTCATAAAATCCCTCTTTTTTTTGGATTCTTTAAATACTAAAATAAGCTATATAGCTATTAAAAAGCTAGATGTGTGGAAAATGCCACCGCAAAAATACCAAAAAGACGAAATACTCCAAAACATTGTTGCTTCAACATTTTTCGTGTTTCCCAACATGTTGCTAGCCACATTGAAGAAAATCTATAAAAGCAACTGCACACAACACAATCCGTAATTCGAGCGAAAGAAAAAAAAACGAGTAAGAAGCGGAAAAACATCGGGAACCGATTTGTCGCGCTAAATAACACGAAATCATATTTGGTTTCTTAAAAAACAAATGTTTATGTGATGATGTATTGATGTATTAATTTAAACGTATCGTATGGTCGACAATTTTGTTTTCGAATGACTGGCGGCGGAAATAGCGATAGAGTCGCGCAACCACAATAAATCAGGCAGTAAAATCGGATTTGTAATCTTGGGAAAAAAATCAAAGAGAAAAAGACACCAGCAGCTTCCTCGGATTGTTTTGTTGTTGTTTTCGGTTCGTGTTTGTGTGTGTGAGTCTGTTTTTCCAACAAAGTCAAAGTCGTCGAAGCTGCTGCTGCAACAAAATAAAAAAAAACGTGAAATGCAAATTGTGAAAAAAAAAATTGCAAAAGATACAACAAGCGACTAGCAAGAGCAACAACACTAACCGCAATCACACGGCCAACGCAACAATAACACAGGCAACAACAAAACGGTTTCGCGTGTGTTGAAAAATTGCATTGCAAATTGCCCAGCACCAACAACTAAAACAATAACAATAGCAACAGCAGCAACAACAACAGAAAATTGCGCGCCAAAAGCAAAAGAAACAAAAGGATTACACATAAACAAACCGAAAAGGCAGAAGCAGCTGAGCGAAAGAGAGAGATAGCGAAAAATCAAAACATCGTCGAGAGGCAGAAATTCCAGTTTATCCACCTTCACCCCCAACCATCCGACGGGATTCTACCACACTCTGTGGCATTCGTGGTGAGTTCCCATGTCTTTCGGCATTTTGTTTCATCTCCTTTTTCGCATGTTTGTCCTACGTCCCTTTTGCTGCATGTCCTGTTAAATAAAAAAACATTTGGCAAAAGTGGAAAAGTCAAGGCCCCCGTTCAAAGGCTCCGCTTTTGATTTGCGCCTCTTTGACCTTTGTGTAAAAGTAACCCGCAAATGTGCACAAAATTTGGCTCTACCATCGAGAGTGCATGATTTTAGAGGCACAGTGGTGGTCATAGGTCAAAGGATTCCGGGAAGAGAGAAAAATATAACATTTTTAAGACATTTCGTCTTAGAATTATATTAATTATACCATTCCAAAGTTTTGTAACAAACAAATAATAGATAATTTAAAAAATTAAAAAAAAAAAAATGTCCGTCCTCGAACACACCTCTATTGTCTCAAAATCATCAAGGATCTCGACGCTCTTTTACCAAAACGAGAACTCCATGTCGCTGACCGTTTCAGAACCTCGCGCACCATTTGCTTCTCGGCTTGTTAGGCCTGGAAATGGATTGTTCTCCTTGAAGTCTTTGAACACGCTGTAAAAGTCAGTTCTATAATAGGTGCAGTGTTCCAAATAATATATGGTTGGACTCGAGTGTGTGCCTTGTCCGCGATAAAGCCAAGGAATAGCTTTTGTTTTTCGAGCATGCGGATGGTGTTGGAGCGAGTGGCCAAAATTGCCCTGATCTCCGAGGAATATTCCCCCGTTGCCTCTGGGGGCAGCCTTCTGTCCCTAGTGATCTATAAATATGAATGTAATATTTGTATTTTAATTTGTAATGTTTTTTTTACAAATAAGATAATTTACCTACCATCGAGCAGTGCAGAGGGTAGTAAGTCCATGTTTATACTTACGATGCACAGACTGCCAAAGCCCGGTTGAAGGAGTTGACGTATCCCACGTTGTCATCACTGTGATAACTTCATTACAATTTCCATTGGTTTATTGAAATTAACTTCTTTGTGCACTTGCGGCATTGATGCCCATATTTCGATTTCGATAGAAACACATTCAAAACTCGATTGCAATTGCAATATCGATAAGAACGTGTTTTTAATATGTTAATGATCGGCTTATAACCAAAACAAAAAAAGGAGTCCGAAAGTGAACTAGGTTCCGGAGGTTCCGGTACACATGATTTGCCAATGTGTTCCTCCGAATGAGTAATAATTTGCACATTTGGAGGATCTGTTGTTGATCGTTTCTTGTGACTGACGATGTTTTGTAGGTGAGTTCACATATCTATCGGTATTTTCCTTCATCTTTTTTTCGCATGTTTGTCCTGTGTCCTGCTAAATAAAAAAAAAATTTGGCAAAAGTCAAGGCCCCCGTTCAATGGCTCCACTTTTCAGTTGCGCCACTTTGACCTTTGTGCAAAAGTAACCCGCAAATGTGCACAAAATTTAGCTCAACCATCGAGAGTCCTTGATTTTTGAGGCACAGTGGTTGTCATAGGTCAAATAATTTCAAGAACAGAAAAAAATAGAACATTTTTTTAATAATAATACCATCCCAAAGTTGGTTAAAACCAAGGTTTATTCATAATATCTTCAATGCATTTAAAAAAATTTATTCATTCCTAGAATTTATGAATATAAAATCAACTCAACCCCTTGACTGCCATTTGCAATCCCTAGGGAATTGAGCAATTGAAATATATTTTTATCCGTGGTGTAATATGGGATTTGAAATGTGCGCAATAAAACAATGGGCAACACAATGCTGATTAATGCACTGTGACGAAATGGGGAAACAACTGGCGATTCGAATAATATGCGCAAATGTCGAATGTAGTCAGGTAGAAAAGAGCTAGACTGCGATTGCCAACAACCCTGAACAAGATTACGTGCCTTCTTTCCTGTCACGGGATTTGGGCAGCATCGAGTTACCTTGAGAATCGAGAACCCAAAACCGATAGTGTGTGGCGAATTCAGGAATGCGATTTGAGCATTCGAACCTGAACCGGGCTCACAAACCGGCTTGATGGCGTAATCCCAAAACCGGATTGGTTACCGTAGATCCTTGTTTTCTAATAATCTTTGTTCTTTAACGCTATAAACCGGATAAAGCAAATTATGTGATTATTGAGCAGAACTCCAGACTCCTTTTTTCTTAAATGATACGTTTCAGGGGTTCGGCTTCGCTTAGGATCTTACAGTTTAAGATCAAAATAATATTGTTTTTAAATCTTTGGTCTGGCTTATTGAATGAAAGATAAAATAAAAATACAAGTAAGAAAAGAATTTGTTAGCATTGTTAACATTTGTGATTCTTTGAAACCTGTTTTAAGAAATGCAAACCAGATTCTTAACTATCTCGAATCATATTAATATGTATTATCTTTGCATTGTCCTATCATCTTCGGACCATAAATTCCATATATTCCCAACCTAATTACCCACCCATTTTCGCACTTATCCCATTATCTTCACTTCACACCACTGTGTCATTGGTGACGAGACCAAGAGACACACTAACAATGACCGCCTGGGAACGGAAAAAAGCTGATAAGCAAACACTTTATGTGTGAGCTCGAGACTCGAGTAAAGCCAAGCCCGAAAAACCAATAAAGTGGCAGAAAAAAAAATGGGGGGCAATTACGATTAGAGCCCGGTTTAAGTCCACTGTGCCACGACCTCGCGGCATCTGCGTCTGCGTCTGTCCCGGTAATCAAACGTCTAGACACATTCCGTCCGTCGGCTGCAGCTTCTTTAGGCACCAACAACAACCACCCCTTCCAGCCTGCACTCGGGGCAAGCTCCTAACCACCAACCTCCCTACTGAGTGGTTAAAAAAGGGCTCCCTATCTACAGTAGAACTTCGCCAAGGTGACCTTAGAACTAAGGGAATTTTAAGAAGGACATACATTATTAGTGAATTCTTTAAAGGGTATTTAAACTAATTCTTAAACAAAGAGACACCCCCTTACTCAGTTAAAGCAAGCAGTGGCATGCAGGGCAATCCAAGCAGTCGCGTGAAAGTGGCGCCATCTATATGGCGTACAATTCATTATTTGCTTATAACTTTTTACTGAGTGGTCCGATTTAAAAAAATTGTCTACGTTTCTGTGGGTGTTAATAAACCAAAGAGGTTTTTTGTACTTTACGATTAACGGGTATAAAAATATATTATAATAGTTACATTTAAAAACGTTATTTCCAAGATATGAGTATGAATATAAATTCGAATATTATTATTTTCTGAATCAGCATCTCAAAAAACATTTGCCTCACACATTTAGTCATGTTTGACTCATTCGAAAATAAATTCCAAGTTGAACTTAGGGAATTTCCCCTGTATCGGGACGTATACAAACAAACAGTAGACACCGAAAACACACTCGTATATAATCCCGTTTTATTGCACGGCCTGCGAGGCTGGCGTTAGAAAGAGATGCAGAATAAATAAGAGACATGGAGAGGTCCTTATTTCGTTTTTTTCCCCTTTTTAACTCCCCTGGAAACTGGGACCCGAGAAGTCAAGAACTCGAGAACTCGCAAACTCGGGAACCCGGGAATCAAGAACGGCAAACACTCCACTCAACTCGCGCTCAATCATTATGAAAATAGCTCGGAATGGTCGTAAATTACAAAACCATGGTTTTATTTGTCAAAATTTGAAACTTATTTGAACAGGCGCCGAGGAACTTCAGCAGCAGGCAGAGTTTTTGGTCGAATCGGGTTTTATTTGTGGGTTTCTCTCGTTCTTTTTCGGTTTTTGTTTTGTTCATATCGTTTCATTGTGTTCGTGATTAGCATGTCCAGGGTTACTGTCTCACTCGCTCACACGGGGGGAAATGGTGTGTGTGGATCCCAGGCCCTTGTGGACCCCTTTTTCCTCTCTCTCTCTCTAAGTCCCTCAGAGGTACATATGTATGTACTCACTCATATGTTTAAAATATATGTACCCCAGTACATATGGGGCTTCATATTTCACTTGATTTTTATCTATGAATTTCTAATTACTGGTTATTTTGTTGTCCTCTTTGCATTATTAACCCTCGTCCTCATCACATGGCTGCCCATTTGGGTTGGGTTAATGATTGATAAATTGTCACTGATGAGCTCAGACACCTAAAAAAAAAAAAAATATTAACCGCGATTGCAAGCTATTAATCTTGGCTTGATTGATGGACCACCTAAAGCCCCTGACACATTAAAAAGTTCAAATAAAGTGAGCATTTTTGTAGGATTCGCCAATTTCAGCAGATGTTGATTATTTAAAATCCAAACAGATGGTCTTTAAAGATTTTTACTTTGCATATAATACCATTTAACTGATTAAAGTATACTATATTATACAATTAAATTCATGGTCATGCGTAAAGCCTGAAAAAACAAGCTCCAAATTTATCGCCATTGTAGCGGATAATTCTTTTTTGCGCTTTACATTTGTTTGCTCGAATTACGATTAGGTCAACTACATAGCATAACATGCATGTAAACGCCAATTGAAAGCTCATTCCCATTTCTGGTATTCGCTTCCCATTTGGATTAGATTTGCAAAAAAAAAGGCAGTACAAAAAAGTGGGCAGCAAGGCCACACAACCCAGCTATCAAAGTCAAAAAGAACAGAGGAAATGGGTTAAAACCGCTATGTAAATACCCTTTATAAGCGAATTAATTTTTAGATTTTTTTATTATGGAATTTATGAGACTTGTATAATATTATTCCCCACTCAATGTTTTAGTCGTCTTAAATATTGTTGAATTTATAAAGTTGAGAGATCAACAATCTTTAGATTGAAATGATATAAAAATAAATAAATTCCCATATAATGTACCTATAAATATTGTTAAAATTATAAAGTTGAGAAAACAAACATCGTTAGTTTAAAAATACCCTCAATAGAATGTTCTGCTTTTAGTTTTTTTATATTAAAAGATATGTGACTGGTGAAATTTTATTCACTGCTCAATTTTTTAGTCGCTATAAATATTGTTGAGTTTATAAAGTTGAGAGATCAAAAATCTTTAGTTTGAAATTATATACAGATAAATAAGTTCCGGTATGATATATAAATATTGTTCAAATTGTAAAGTTAAGAACATGAAAATCTTTAACTTGAATTAAAATAAAGAAATCCCGTAATAATCCACTATTATATATCTAAATCTTAAGTGATTTGAAATACAATTTTTCTACCCCTCACTGTTATCTGAAAGAAAGAGAAACCCTAGTTATCTTATCATTTTGATAAAGATTAGCAGAGCAAAGGTTCCTAGCATATAGCAAAATCTTTAGCAAATCTAGCGGATCAGTAGATGTATCCCCTCAACATATAGGGTAATATACAATTCCCGAAACCAGGCGCTGTGTGAATGAATGAAAACTTTTTTTTTGACGGTTGGGGGTGGGTGAAAATGAGGAGGGGCCTCGACGGCCATGTGCTTGATACGTAATCATCGCACTTTGTGTTGTTGTTTTGCTAGGCCACCAAATATAGCCATTTGTGTATGTTTTGCTCATGTTTTTGTTTTTGTTTTTTTTTTCGGTTGCCAGGCGTCTCCTTATATGGTCATGTTTTGAGTGGAGATTTTTTTTTAAATGCGCGTAATTCGCGAGCCCGATAAGCTGGCTGCCCGAAAAGAGAGCCGCAACTCCTGCAAAAATCTGCAAGGAAAGGGGGAGCCAGAGATAAGATCAGGTTTTTGGACTGATCAAGTCAATCACAGGGGAGATTGGCTATAATAAACCGTTATTTTTCAAGATCTAAACTATTATAATCCCAAAATAATTTGATATATTAACTGTTTTTATTCTACAAATTAATTTTTATGAAGCCCAAAATGATTATTTATCTTTTATTTGTATAGTATTAACTTTTTCTGACAAAACAACCCAGTAGAAAATTGAAAACTCGAGTTACGTTGGGGAAGTTGGACTGTATGACCAAAAGCGGATGAGCAACTGAAGCGGTCGTAGTCACTGATTATAATTACGATTCCGGCTTATGCAATTCATCATTATGGCCACAATTTGCCCAAGCGACAACCAACAACAGCAACAACCAACTGCAATTGAATCGCGTTTGGAAATGAATACCCCCCCTCTGCCCCCCCCTTTCCCCCACCATTGAGGAGGGGCAACCCGAACCCAAGTAACTCGAAAATATAAAAAGTGAAAACTTGTTTTCCTTTCTGCCATTATTGTTCGTCCGGCGTTGTTGCTCTTGTTTCTGGTAGTTGGATTGTTTTATTGTATTATGTCTTGGATTTGACTTTGACTTTTCAACCGCGGCAAACCGTCGACAGTCGAATTGTCTTGCTTTTTCCACCATCTTCATCGCATTCAGTTGGCCGTAGTTTATGGCGATCTCGTCATCGGTCACAGTCGCAGTGTAAGTCGCAGTCACGAATCGCATTGAATATGGAAATTGGTTACACCATCTGCAGTGGCCATCTTCAAGGTCGATCTATGGTTACCCTTTGATGATTTTCTGGGTTAGTTAATTAACAATGTTTTTGAGTTGCAAGTTTAATGTTAAAACGGCCTTACCATAACTGAATACTTGTAAAAGATAATATCCTACCATATTTGACTAACGGTTAAAGCATAAAAAAATTTTTTTTTAGAAATATTCCAAAAAAAAAATATTTTAGAATTATTCCATATTATAAAAAATTTTTTTTTTAACTTTAGAATTATTTATTTTCTGCTCCTAAAAAGAATTGAATAATGTATGAACAATTGTTATTGCAAATTCGGTTGGGTCGAATAACAGTTAAACTATTCAAAAATATTTAAAAACAGATTCCCCTTATAACAATGACTTTAAAAATTTTCAATTAAATAATGTTTTATAAATATCTGATTTTTATTTTGCATAAATTTCAAAATTTGGAGTTTAGATCGATACAGCATTCAAACTTTTTTTTTTTAATTTTAGAATTATTCCAAAATATAAAAACAAATATATTAGAATTAAAAAGTTTTATTTTTTGAATTTGTCATTTTTTTCACCAAACTTTAATGAGTAATTCATGAATAATTGTTATTGTCAACTCGGTTGGGTTGAGTAACAGTTAAACTATTCAAAAATATTCAAAAACAGATACCCCTTTAAACAATGATTTTTAAAACTTCCAATTTAATTATAATTTTTTCATTTCAAAATTTTTGTGTGTAATGTAAATTTTTCAATTTATAGATGCATTTCCTAATTTAACTAGACAAATTCATAAATCTTAATTTGCCTTGAAAATAAAAACGGGAAGTGCAAGTGCATAAAATCGCAGTCAAATTTCCATTTGCTCGTTTATGGGAAAATTGAATTATGTAACAGGCGTAATTGACAGTTTACTGCAATTCATCGCACATTGAGCTCCTCTGCGGGGTGATAATTGCATTAACAGCTGTGGATAATTTTCCATGCCACCCCCAAATGATTTTCCTTACATTTGTTTGGCTCCCTGCCATTGACAACCCCGTGACGCATTTTCCCCATCTCCGAAATTGGGGTACATCTTTTCTTTTTTCCTTGTATGTCTGTGTGTGTTGATTTTCCACAACCCACCGCCCCCTATTTTTGCAACAAGAAAAACAAACACACGAAGTGCAATGACGCGAGGCCTTTTATAGGCAGGGAAAATGTGGAGAAAATGGGAAAAAAGTGCGGAGAAAAGAGCAGAGAGCAGAGGGCAATACATGAACACAACACCCCAAAACACCCACCCACTTGAGAAGGAGATATATCCATAGAAAGAGAGAGAGAGAGAGAGAGAGAGAGAGAGAAAGAGACCTATTCAATTTTCAACTTCGCGTTGCGCATTTTGATGGTTTCCTGTGAACATTTTTGATATTTCAATGTAAGAAACTTGTTGAATGCGGTACAAAAAGAGCAAAATAACAAAAAATATATTAAAATACCCGAAGAGAGTCTTAAAGAGAGAAAAATATGGGATATGAGAACGAGAAAAACAGAGAAATAACGATAAGTAATTGTTATTTCTTTGGAATCCCTTGGGGTGACGTCAGCGTCTATAAAACTGGTTCGGGGGGAAAAATTTATTAGAGTACGAACATAAAAAAATATTTAAAAATTATCTTAGGAGACTTATTTGTTTTAAAAACCCTTTGTTTTTGTTTGGCTTTATAAATAGGTATTGAAAAATGATCTTAGGTGAATTATTTATATTAAAAACGGTCTAATATTATGATATTTTCCTATAAATATCATTCAAAATGTAAAAAAAGTGATATTTTAATGATATTTATAAGAAAATAATTAAATATAATAATATTATTATTATTCAAAGATGTGATATTTTAATGACACTTATAAGGAAATATAATAATAATATAATACTATTGTATCATTATTATTCAAAGATGTGATTATTATATTTCCTTATGAATATCATTAAAATATCACATTTTTGAATAATATTATGGTATCAACAACGTACAATTTTGGGTTGTTTTGATCTCAATCAAGTCATACAACTATATTACATCTATAGTTTCCTCCATAAATCTTCTTTGATTAATGTTACTTATGCAAATTTGTTTTACTTTTCTTTGATTGGTTCCATTTGATTTCTTTCGCTTCGCGCAGTTCGTTCCGTTTCCGCAACTGATTGATTTGTTGTTGTTGTTGTTGCTGGGGTCTTAATGGAGTTATCAAATAATAAAAAATTTCAATTGAGGATTTTTTACGAGTTCGCCTAGGCAAATGATTTCGCTTGGTCATGAAAGATAAGCGAGTGTAAGAGAAACATATGAGTGAAAGGCTCGGTATGCTTTTAAGCGCTTTTAATTGTAAGCCAGATTTTTATTCGTTAAGTGCAGCGAATTTCTTCAGCGTCTGCTGCTTATATAAAATGATTTAAACTCTTTTTTTCTGAGGTTGTTGGAAATGATTATTACTGTCTGCGAGCGCGTGAAATGTTTTTGTTTTTCTGCTTTGATTGGCTAATTTGATGTTTGTTGTTTTTGGCCATTGTTGTTACTGGTTTTTCGGCTTGTCAAGGCCATTTTGTTGTAATGCTCATTTACACGCATTATGATTTAAAGTCATATCTTGTTAAGTCGCCGCCGCTGTCTGAAAAAAACGTATTTTCCGGGGGGAGTGGGGTGGCATTGTGTCGATTGAATATTAACTAATCGCATTTCTGACCCATTTCGATAAACGGCAGCCGAGGCATTCGACTTTAATGACCCCCAAATTATGTCATAAATGCAGCCATAATCGTGTTCATACAGAGATCTGATTTTGGATGGAATACGTATGGAATGAAATCAGCAGGCTATTTAAAGAATATTATTCAGAGATTCAGATGGTTTGGGATGAGTTAGTCATTTATTTTTTACCTGTGCTGCCAAAACAGAGAATTATGATTTATTCAACAGCAGTTTCAAAGAGTGTTAATAGTTAAATAATTATAAAGCGAAATAGGAAATCATATACTCAACATAAATAATGACTTTTTAGAAGAAGAATTATGAATTAAGATTATAATTATTATTTTTTAAAATATTTATCTAATTTTTAGTCTTTAAAATGATGTCTGGATTATATTTACCAGTATAAAATGATATACGACCCACTTCTTTCTATCCTAACAATTTTAATAATTTTTGTATTTAAATAGAACTTAAAAAATATACAAATTTCTTAGTTTTTTTTGGGCCAAGAAATTCATTTTTATGATCCCTATTTAGTATCAATAAAATACACAAAATAAACTTTCAACATTCCATTCGTGAATGGGAGCATAAAATCTAATGGTATTTACGCAGAACAGCTAAAACTTTTACGCCCTCAAGCCATTAAAGTTTTTTACAGTTTTTTCACATTTGCCATATGGATATACCCTTTTATGATTTCTTAAATTCTACAGATAACGCCAACTTCTTATCTGAAATGACGTCTGCTTTTAATGCTCATTCATGGTCAAATATTTGCCTAAATATAATCGCTTATCCCCCGAAAAAAACTTGAGATTATTTAGCTACATCAAAAAGTAACAAATTTCCATAAAGCACTGGAAACGAAAAGGCGCTGAAATGAAGAGCAATCATAAAAATGTTTATTAAATTTATTTCATGTGGTTTTCGTTGTTGTCCAAGCTATTATTATTCCGGCTGATAAGCGTTTTGCACCCGCATGGCTATGGGTTCAGAATTTTTAGCTTGATTGGCTCGATGCGGGATTTCGATTACGAAATTCTTTCAATGGACTCGCTCAGCGGCCCCCTTCTTTAGTACCCAGTGATCTTGAGATAGGGAGTATGTTGTTATAGAGAAATTCAGTATTTTTGATTATTAACCTAATTGCATATGAGAATTTTGGTATTACAATTTTTAATTTTATAATGATTATCAGAAATATGAAAACGGTATTTAAAAGATGTTTTTATTATTATATCTTAGGTTAGACTATGAAAGTGTCTAATATTATTACAATTTCTTAGGTTTCAAAGTAATCCTAAAATGGTTTTTGTAATAATGTTTTTTAGGGGGTACGATGTTATAGAGAAATACCATATTTTTGAGTATAATCCTAATTGCATGTGAATATTTATGTATTACAATTTGTAATTGCATAATAATTATCAAAAATATGAAAACATCATATAATGCATATTGTTATCATATGATAACTTAGGTTATACTATCATTTCTTAGATTTAAAAAAAATCCTAAGATAGTTTCTTGAATAAAATATTTTTCCAAGGTATTTTTTATAATACATTTTTCTAGTTATTCGAACTATGTATAAATGTTTCCGACTCGCGGCGAAAGCAAATTTTCTGTTTATTGTTCAAAAAATTCTGACTGTGGTGTGGGGACGGTCGAATAGTGTGTGTTATTGTTAAATGCGGAATGTTGAATTTGGAATGCCACATGTGTGGGGCTGCTGAGTTGCTCTTTTGCTTTTGTTTATAGAGCAAATCGTTGTTTAGACTTAGAAATGCATTTAATGCCTGGGTTCCGAGTTCTCGGAATTGTTCGCGGTTTGGGGGCAGAATGAGTTCCAAGGAAAGGTCAGTTTTTAAGGGAGTTTTACAGGGTGCTTTCCACAAAGTTCCCCTGCGATTCCCGGTAACCATTTAGTGTCCCGTTGCCAGGTTTTATTTTTCGAGGCTTTCCCATTGCGCAATGCCAACTGCTTTCGGTTTTGTGGACTTTGACTGGGCTTTGACCGGTTTTTTTTTCTGTATTTTTTATATTTATGTCCACTTGTCAAGCCGCTTAGCCAAAAATACGAGAAAAAAAAGAGAAACAAAATGCAAGAAATTAAACTGAAAATTGTTATTAAAAGCGCGTACAAGACGACAAACGATGTGGACGCGGAAAATTAGTGGCTGTGAGTGAATGAATGACTGAATGAGTGACTGATGCGGACACTTTTTGAGAGGGTCGGCGGGGGGATTAGGGGGTGACGGGGCGGTGGGCAGGTGAAAGCCGGTAAGCCACTTGGCAGCTGGGGAATGACTGACTTACATTGCCGAATGCCTTTTGGCCACTTGGACGACTTCCTGTGGCTGCATCTCCCACTGGGTGATTGACCACAGCAAAACAGTGGGCGGCAGGGGGTCGGGAGCGTGGCAGATTAGCTAATTTCATGACTCACCTGCCGGATAATTAGCAATGGGCGTGTTGTGGCTCAAACGGCCGACTAAACGTGGCCAATAAATTCTGACACGCCATTAAAATTAAAGGAAAAAGAAATGCGATTTGAAAAAGTAGGGGAAACGGGAACTTCAAAAGAAATGGGGGTGGTGGTCGTTAGTTAATAGAAATAGCCTTGCGTGCTTTTTTGTTGGTAGACAAACAAGAGTCAATGTGCCAAACACAAATAAATAGTAAATAGAGAATTTCTATGACTAACACGCGCCTTTAACGAGCTGAAAGCTTTGGGGTTTATTTTGCTGAGCCAGAACCTACCAATTACGTTTCATGAAGTTCAAAGGTGGTATGGATAAGGAAAGGCAGGTCAGGAAAATGAAAAAATATCAGGATACAATACAATAAAATTTAAAATAAATTATCATTTAATAAAAAAAATCCTGGGATTTTATTTAAATATATAAATATTTCATAAATATTTTTATTAAATAAAATATAATGAAATTTAAAATAAATAATATGTCTTATTTAATACAACAAATTATTCATAAATATTACCATTAAAACAGTACAAAAAATTATTTCAAACATTATTTTTTATTACAGTAAATAACATTTAAATAATTCCGTTTTAAATGAGCTCATTTAATACGAATAAATACCTAAAAATTCATTTACATAAATACACCCCTTAAGAATAGTTAAACAAATTTAGAATTTCATTTACATACATAATTGTTTTATAAATAATACTTTTAAAAATAGTAATAAAAGTTCCGAAATAAATTCATTTCTATTCAAGTATCTTAAACTTTAATATGTTCGATTTCGATAAGCTCACGTAAGCTCTTAAATCCAATAACCACAAAAACTTGGTCCTTTAAGTTTCTCCCAAAGAACAATAGTAAAGTTGTGGAAAACTTGTCATAAAGACAATTTTTCAATCCATTAAAAAGTAATTTAAATTCAGTTGTATAAGGGGTATAATAACTTTTAGCTAAATATACCCATCATACACAAATTTGCTTTTAGCCAAAACACAAGTTAGCTGGTTTATTTATTGAACTGTTTTGGCCTGTTTCTATTTCTGCTATTTCTGGCCTGGTTGTCCAAATATTTACCGCAGGCAAACACACTCACTTTGTGGTAAACAAATAGATAGAACCAACCCCAATTCTTTTTTTTTTCGTGCCCAACAAGAAGTATGAAAAACTCCTGTTGAAATTAGCGAGGCAACCTCTTAACCCCTGACTACACACGCACAGCTGATTAACCCACAACCATCCAGGGGAGGACAGGCGACGAGCCCCCGTCGGTGGAAATACAATACCCAAAGCTTTGATGGGCGAATATTTATGCATCATGGGTTAAGGGGAGTTAGGGGGAGGCTTGGGTGGCTCTTTGTTAGAGACTCGTGATTGTTGGTCTGCTGACATTTGCTGCCATTTCTGCTATCCTGTTGAAAAATCAGGGAAATCTATTTATTGATGTTTTTCGCCCATACCCCGGGCGGGAGCGAGGGAGACAGAGCGAGGGTTCCCCAAGGGTCGATGAATATATGACATCACAGAAGGAGAAGGTGTGCAGAGCGAGAAAGAGAGGCAAAATGCCGAGCATGTTGGGTTGACAAAAGCTCGTAAGACAACAGAAAGCTTCATGCACATGAAAAAATTAGAAGAAGGTTATAAAGATTAAAGAAAATTATTTACACTGATAAAATATTTAATTTATTTATTTTATTTAAGAGTATTTCCCTTTAATTATACTTGTTATTATATTTAAAAAAGGCATTTAAAAATAAATCAAGTAAAATGAATTTCTCAAATTTTGAATTGTTATTGTCAATTTGAGCATGTAGTGATATTGAGTACAAATTTTTAACAAATATAAATAAATAATATTGAGTATATTTTGAACCCATTTTTCCGTTTTTGTTTCCGTTTTTAGAGAAAAAATGTTCTGTAGACACTATTTTTTTTTTTAATTTTTCCCCTAAAGTACAAATTGTTGTACTTGGTTGAGTATAAAAATTCATAATTTTTGGTTAATTCTGTCTGTGTACTATAATAATTTTTGTATATATTATTTTAAACTCCTTTTAATTAATAGAAAATATTTGTCGTCCAAAAATGTATCTAATCACAAAAGTGAACACCTTTTTCTCGCCGTGTAGGCAGCTTTTGCCAGCTAATGCCCACTGCTGCATTGTGCTCTCTCTCGCACTGTCGCTATCTCTGTCTCTGTCCTATCCTGTTGCTGACGTCATAGCTCCTGTTTTGAACAGGCGACTCCTGTTGCTCCTGTCTGCCATCCAGCTTGTGTCTTTTGCTGCTCGCCGGTTGATTTGAGGCGGAGTATTTGAGTTAGAGTTGCTCAATGGCGGGCTCCCGGTTCCGCCCCTTTGGCGCCACCACCTCCCCACCCCCTTGATCACCCTCCCCAAGCCTCCCCTTTTTTGCGACTGGAGAAATACTGGAGTGGCTGCAACTTCCCCTGCCGAAGGTCCCATTGTTTTTTTTTTTTTGTCGTCCTGGATGGGCATCCTGGCATCCAAGAAGTTGGTCCACCGTCTTGAGACTTCCATCTTGCGAAGGGGGGGTCGGAAAATGCGGCCAAAGGGGCTGCGGGGCCGGTGCTTTGTTTGTGTTGTGTGTGGAGCGGCCATTTTCTCCATGGAGCCAATTAGCACCAGGCGGCCAGGAAGCGGAAGCTGGAAAACGCTCGCCGTTGGCTGTCGATTTTCCATTTTCTTCCCCAGGAGGAGGCTGCCGATGCTCCTACAGAATCCCCGAGAGATGGATATACAGCAGCAGAAAGAGAAAGAGAACGAGAGAGTGAAGCTTCCGGAAAAGCTTCTGGCGGGTGGGAGGCCCCTCTCCCAAAACCCCTCCCCCTTTTAGGGGGCTTTGTTATCCTGCACACGTGTGTCCTTTATGCAGACGGGCGGTGGCGTCGGGTCAAGGCTGCCGCCCCATCTGCCACTGCCAAATGCCACATCCAACATGCAACATCCTTGTGTCAGCTGACATAATGCGCTATAAAGAAGGGTATCGCAAATCAAAGCTCTGCTTGGGAGCCTATAATTTCTGTGGTCCTAACTTTAAAGGTCTTGCAAATATTTAAGTCTAAAAGTCTTTTTACTTCAACTGATTTTAAGTTTTATAATTCTTTATTAAAAATTATTATATTTTATATTATATTATATTTACTTTTGTTAACTACTATATAAAATAAATATTCGTATTATTATAGTTATATCGTAATAGTTATTATATTTACATTATTAAGTAACCATATTAATTCGTACTTTTTTGGTTGTAAACTTTAAAAAATATTTTTTTATTTTGTTTTTGGTAAAGTATTTCATTTTTTATTTGATTTTTTAAGTATTTTTTCTTTTGTTTTTTAAAGTATTTTTTAATTTTTTTTTGTTTTTTTTTAAGAAGTTTTTTTTTTTTAAATTAAAACTTCATCTTGGGAAAAAATTAAATAATATTAAATATTTTTTTTTTTAATTAAATATTTCTTTTTTGTACGGGCTTCAAAAATTCACTGAAAACAGAGTATTTAAAATTTCGACTAAAACCGAATGGATAGTTTCCATTTCATGATATAGGGGCTCATTCGAGCCGTGTGATGGCATTTGGGGGCTGGGGTTTTTGATTGAGAACAAAGAGCTTTCACTTTTTGAAGGATTTAATCCGTTTTGGCTTTAGTTCGCCGCTGGCTACGTTTCGTTCTAAGTATTCCGTTCTGTTCGTGGCTGAAATGCATATCTGGGTCAGCTGTTGTTTGGTCGTTTGCTCGGCTTGCATAAGCCAGTCCGGCGGCATAAAAAAAAAACGCCCCCTTTTCAGCCCCAACCCCAAACGCAGCCCCGTTTTCCCAACCCTGCCGTGTTTGGTTAGCTGCTGCAAATGAGGAAGCCTAAAATAGCGAGCCAAACGCGTTACGTGTTGGCGTCGCACTGCACAAAGTTGCAGCAGCAGCAGCAGCAGCAACAGCAACAGCAACGGCAGCAACATCAGCAGCAGCAGCAATCGATTGCAGGGGTTCGGTTACCAGCATTTTCCTTCTCGGCTCGCAGTTTTTAGCCGTTTGTTGCGTTGATAAGAACGTCGAGGAAAGCGAAAGTGACTGTGTTACTAAGATGTGAGCCACAATTGACCACCAAGTGCAGCATTTGAACCACCAGCAACACCTCAGCTGCTAAAAAAAGAACTAAACGCAGCAACATTCGATTGTTTTGCCCTTAAAAATTAAGAATATAAATCACAAAATAGTAAAAAAAATACTACAAAATTCCAGTGTGCCGTTTAATACCAAAAAAAAAAATATATAAATAAAACTACAAAAATAAAATTAAAGTTTACATCTTTGATAAGCCAAAATGCAGCGACCCTCGTCGAATATCTCCAGTAACATCATGAACCGCATGTCCATCTTTGAAAGTGAGTCAAGACGCGACTGCTGCGTGAATAATTCATTCGCTTACATATTCACACATTCGTTCATTTATTCATCACTCTATTCAAGCCATTCTTATAGGCAGACAAAAGAGCTTCACACTTCTCAGAGTCAGTGAAATCGCGGCTATTGCTTTTTGTTTTGGTTTTCCACCGACTTGCTGGCTTTCGGCGATGGTGTAAAATGATTAAGTACCGCCACTGAACACGGGTAAAAGTGTAGAAAATTCGGAAAAGACATGCCATCACACACGGGCTGATAAGGTTGAAAGAGGCTCAAAGGTCTGGGGGTTTAAATTAAGAGGCGTGAATTTTAATGGAAAGGTTTTTTAAAAAAAATGCTAAGAAATTTGTAAAAGGATTTTACGAGAAAGCTTTAAGGGGCTTAAATATTTTAGATAATTTATATATTATGATAAAAGTAAATAAGCAGAGTTATAATAATATTTTCGGGGCAATTTCGAATTGAAAATCTCCGAATTGTGAACCAGAAAATTGCCTATGCTCTTTGCGATACACTCATAAAAAACCTAGCAAATCCAAAAATTTCATATTCAATCCAAATATTTTTTGCTTAAATTTACTTTTTTTCAATATTATATTTAAATATTTTAAAGTCATAAACATAAAACTATATACATTTTAATTAATAAATTTGTATGTAAATATAAAAAATATTTTCTGGAAGTGTTTTTATTTTATATAAACATTTAAACATGCTTTTAAATTTTTTGTAATATTAAAATCTTTAAAAAAAATGTTTTAAATATTTTAATATTAAACTAAGCATTTTTATATATTTCGTATTTAATGCAATGTTTTTAGTATTTAATTAAAATACGAAATAAGAGATTTTTTATTCAATAGGCGAATATTTAAATTTACTATTCCATCTTTGTATAAGTGTATATCATATCTCAAGATCTGGGCTAGTTAACCCCCCATGACAATTGGTTGTCATGGCTTGTTGGTCCCTTAACCCGGTTAAGTAGATAGACCGTCTTCGGAGAAAACTTTCGTTCGGAGACCGCACTTGATCATAATTCAGAGCCCTATGCCATCCATATCATAAATTGTCCGCACAATGCACTCCAGTGTTGTCTTGATTTATGCATGTGGCTTAGAGTGGGTCGCCTCCGGTCATTCGGTGAAAACAAATTGCATATAATTAGCCTGGGTGGAGTGGTCGTCTCTGCACACGGGGTTGTGTCTTCTACTGAGTCCCTTATGGAGTCGCCGCCGTTTATTTCATTTGCGTTAATTTCACACCCAAACCCCACAGCACATGTGCAACTCATTAACCCACATGGAAGCGAGTTGCGCACTATTTTCTAACCGAGTAAGGGGCGTCAGCGGGTTAAGGCGGGGGTCTGGCGAGTCGAACCACTCGATTGCGCAAGTGAAAACTTGTTGTACGACGATGGACATCGCAAGTGATGTGAAGCCCTGTCTGGAACTGATTGAAATACCCTCGCTACTTTGGGTATTCTAATTTTGATGAGAGTTTAGAGTCAAGATACCCAGTATTTTCTTGAGGTTTATAATCCCCAACGAATTTTATATCATCTAGTTTTTTTTTTTTAGATATTTTTACAGAATTCTGTATATTACCTTAGGATTACATTAATCACAATTTTATATTACAATTTGATAAAGAAAAAGAGTAAATTCTACCATATTTCATATCAATAAAATGTCGATATGATGAGTATCAAATTTATGATTCAAAAATATTTTATTTTAATTTTAGCATATTTCAGCATATTAAAATTATAAGTATTATATTTTGTATATTTAAAATTAATATGTTTTTAACAAAACATAACATTTTACATACATATAATCTTTCCTTATATCAAAATGATGATATAATGATAAATGTTCTTTAAAAAGTATTAAATGTACTGCTTTTCTGCATGATACTTCTCCATTGCATCCGCTGTATTCTTATTAATTAACTACTTTATCCTTGCAAAGGGTATTAAAAGGCCTCTAGACCAATTAAACCCTCCCCTACTAATTTTCCCATTCCCTTTCTTGGTTGCATTGGGTCAATCCAAGCGAAACTATCAGAATAACCCGCACCAGACATCGCTGCAAATGTGAATGCAAATTACGAGTTCAGAGTCGGCGAATGCAAATTTTTATTTGAAATCAAAGGAAAATCAATCAAAACGGATTTGTATGCGATTTCCGATTGCGCCACATATGGGACATCTTGATTAGCATAATGCAGTCGCTGATAAAGCTTGGGTTTTGTCATAATTTTTGCCCGAGGGCTTCGAAATGTTATAGAGGTTGGACACTGAAGACCGGCGTTTTCATGGCCATTAGAGTTGGCCGAACAAGAGTTTTGGTGTTTTTGTGTTGTACAAATCTTGAATGTTTTTCCATTGAATCAACCATAATTTAGTTGGATTGTCTGAAATGCCACTGATGAAATTGATTGATTGATTGTCGAACGCGAACTTTGAGCGGAGTTGCCAATTAAGGTTGGTTAACCCTCGCGAAGAAATGCTGAGACTCGTGTGAACTAGTTTGCCAACTAATATTATGTTGTTCGAATGACTTGTAAGTTGAGTTAATGGTTCAAAAGAAGAAGAAATCATTAAATAAGCCCTTAAATAAATGTTTATATATATTTTTTGGTTTTTTAAGTGCCCGATTTTCATTGTTTATGTATTTCTTCAGCTGAAAAATGATGGCCCACTTTTTATAAGTTCAGTTTTCAATTGTTGGGATTACTATATAATATAGCGAAAACTACTTAAGATGCTGCCATTTGCATTCGCAAAGTTATCACTGATTTATACAAATTTAATCCAGTCAGCTAAAAATTGTGCCCACTGAACTCATTACGATTTTCATCTCGACTGCGAAGCCATTTCAGCCATGTCATTGCCCTTTCAGCGCTCTTTCATCGCTGTTTCTTTTCTATTTATTTTCACTCTGTCCCTTATCATCGGCTATTAATCTAGTTTAGGTTTTGGGCTTCGACTTCCAGCTACTAACTAGTTCGCCGCGATGTGGGTTAATATGATGGGTGAACAAAAGAAGTTCATCGCTGGTGACGGTTCAGTAAGAAATTTTACAAAAAGAACAGCAGAACCAGAACGCGAAAGAACTTTACCGCTGACTTGAATCGAGTTTCTGTTCCTCTGTCTCTCATAAATTTTTTTTACGGTTTTACAGCTGTTGTATGCTGTTCTTTTTTTTTTGTAATAACAAATTGACAATGACATGAATGGGGAGAAATATTTAACCTTAATAAACGACCAAGACAACGAAGCTTTAGACGTCTTTTGTTTGGTTTTTTTTCTTGGGTTCTCGAGCGGTTGTTGTGTGCATTGTTGGGTGGTTAAGGCCCGAACTGATTTGTGTGGGGAAGGCCAAGTGCCAATTAAACTTTGGCACAGTCAAACATAGGGACATCGTCCAGAGGGGTACACTGAACGAAAAAATGTAACCAGTAGAAGAAACCATATATAAACCATAGATATACCATCCATAAGAAGAAATTTAAATGTAAAAAAGTATTTTCATTATTAAAATCTATGTAAAAAAACTGCTTAAAATTAGTTCTTTTTAAAAATAAATAAAAATAAAATAAATACCTTTACAAAAAATAAATACAAATAAAATAAATACCTTTACAAAAAAAAAATAAAAATAAAATAAGTACCTTTACAAAAAATAAATAAAAATAAAATAAATACCTTTACAAAAAATAAATAAAAATAAAATAAATACCTTTACAAAAAGGCTTATAAATATTTTTCTTGATAAGAAATATCTAGTTCTTAATTCTTTATTATAAAATGCATATTTACTTATTACCCATATTTCTTTTCCGTGTAGCTAGCGAGTGGGAAAGAATGCGAATCCATTCACTAATCGTTAAATTCTCTGCATCCATCTTTCAGATACCGACTTCAGGCACAGTCTGGCGGAGGCTGAGAACGCGGCCGGAACGATGATGTCCATGACCAGCTCCCCGCCGGCCACGCCCACTGGCGTCCAGACGGACTCCGATGGCCTCATCCTGCCCAAGAAGCTCATCAATCCCTGCATGGAGAACATCGATCGCAAGGAACTGCATCGGGAGCTCAAGTTCAATGCCAGAGTGTGAGTATCAAAATTATTTGGTATATAATTCGCTCAATTGTCAACAGAAACTGGAAATTAATTAATAGGATTACACAGAGAGAATTATCCCAGAACTTTATACTTAAATTGATAACTTTTTGCTCAAAATATAACCCACAACTCACTTTTAGTGCAAAATACTCACTTTCCGTACCAATTTTTTAAATAATATACCTTGATATTTAGACTTTCTAGAGATTTTTTTTCCAAAAACGGTAACAAATAAGGGAGAAACAACAAGGGTTAAATTTAGTGAAAGTATTAAGCTTTTTTCAGTACATCCTCAAATTGAGAATACAAATACTTGATTTGAGAACGTAATTTTTCTTGAATTATTTCTTTCTGGGTAGGAACTTGCCTAAAATATGTAAAGAAATGGTAAAGTCATAATAATTTTAGAACTTTTAAAACAGTTTTCTAAAAATAATAAGAAACAATTTAGCGAATTATAACTTACTTTAAAGAATAAATTTTCTAATTCTAAAATTCTACAATATTTTCAGTGGAAAAAGCGTGCTGAACCAGAAATCGGAACTGCAACGTGCCTACGACAAGCAGAAGGAGCGGCATGCCGCCGCCGAGCAGCATTCGCCGGATGCGGAAATCGTCGGCGGGATTCCGGGACTCAAAGGCGAACTCGGCCGTGTGATCATGGAGCGGGCGCAGAAACACGAGGCGGCGGCCCAGAAGCAGGATCAGGAGGACGCAGAGGAGCGGCAGTACGTGAATCCCGAGTATCTGAACGTGAGGGCCAAGCTGCGCACGGCGCACGCCAACAATTAGGGAGCAGCGTCCACTCGGATATACCCCGCATCCTATAATCCTCAGCTTGATTAATGTTTAGTTTTAGTAACAAACCTAACCAAATTGTGTGTAAGGAGACCATGTGTTTTATGTGTTAACTTTGTGAGCGGTTTTCATTTTGATATTATGCAAAACTAGAGTTGGTTATTATAATTAAAGTTTACGCCTAGACTAAGCCATTTACTTGTTTAGTTCGTTAGTCCTAGTTACTAATCTAAGTTCTAGTTTTCTTACGCCAATTTCGTTGTGTATAAACCACGTGTATAAAGTTTTAGTTTCTAAACGGACCCCTTTTCTTCCAAATCAAAACAACAAGAAAAATTGAATATAATGTGTATCTAGTATAGAGTTATGTATATGTATATCTATAAAAAATTAGTGAGACCGAAAATGCTGTAAACAGGGCAATGTGTGTGTTAGAAAGTAAGACAGAGAGACAGACAGACAGAACTTGGGCGAAAGATATTTGATCTACATCATAGTGAACAACTATTTTATGTCAAGCGAAGAAATTTAAAACAGATTACAGAACTATATACAACATATATCTATATACAAATTTAGTTTCTGGAATTAATAAATTTTATTGTAGACAAAAAGTTATGAAAACCAAAAATTTCAATGTATAAACCTTATTGTATTTTTCAAGAAGCGATAAAGAGGGTATTTCATTTGTTGTACAGAAGGGATGCTATTCTTCAGATTTTTTATTTCGTTTCGCCAGCCTTTTTTCCAATTTGGCCTTCTGGGCGGCGGCCTTTTTCTCTTCCTTTTGCTTAGCCAATATCCTGGACATTCTCTTTGAAGCTCGAGCCTGTTAAGGATAGGTTTTCTACTAATATTTTTATGGTTATTCCACTACTTACCGCTGACAAACGCTCACGTTCCTTCTCCTCCTCTTTGGCTATCTTATCGCGCACCTCTTGGATTTTCACATGAAACTCCTCCACTTTGTCTTTGTACAACTTCAGGTCGTCCTTGCATTTGTTCACCTTGCTGATGGTGACCTGTAGCATATTCTCGGCCGTTTCCATATCGTCATCGTAGGCCTGCTGAACCATATTAATGCGATTCTTGTACTGCTCAATCAGGGTCACATACTCGAAGTCACAGCTCCTCCATACAAGCGAATCCTTGCGGGTGAGCTCATCAATTTTGTCCAGTTCATCGGAGAGCACCTAAGGCAAATAGGGTTGTACTTAAATTCTCATAAACTACAGGTAAGCAAAAGATAACACCTACCTTACAGCGAAGGAAGTCCGTATATTGTCCCTGCTCAACATTATCGCGGGTCCAATTAATCCTATAGCGGGCTTCTATGGGACTCATGTCTGTGCAACGAAATAATATATACTTTATAATAAATATACTTTATAATAGTTCCATGTATTAATCCTACTCACAGTCGATCTGGAATCGCTCTTTGTTGAGTGTCTGCTGCTTGGCCATCAACTTGGGGTTGTGAAATCTTCCAGCTCGATTCTTCTTTCCATTCTCCTCCACCAAAGAATCGTGTTCGGCCATTATTGTCTCGTAGGGTAAGGCAATTAGCTTGTCGATGTCCACTTGGGTGTCTCTAAGGTACATATTTTGAAAGGGTAAACAATTGAAGGTACACAGGGATAAATTTGACAAAAGACCAGATTGATATGATATGATATGTGCTGGTCAATTTGATATTTTTTAAAGATCAAGTCATTCATATCATTGATATGAATAAAGATTATGTTTAGCTTATTTTTTATTAATTGTTTGAAAAATACATTTAGTATTTTAAAATAAAAAAAAAACTGATATGATATAATATCAAGTTGATATGTTTAGATCATAAATTTGATATCGGCTTTTTATTGATATGAAATAAAGTAAAATTGATCCTATTTCATATCGGTTGGTTTTTTCCGTGTAGGTAGTTTCAAATCTTATAAATAAGCACCTTAAAGTATGCAACTTAATAGATGTTTGAATATTTTACTTTGGCTTACAAAAATTCATTCTCCACTGATATAAGAAGTTTGTATATTTCTTAGGGTTAGATTCTTAGAACTGCTTACTCACTTGAGGAGTTCCATGAAGCCATTAGCGGCGCATAAATCCCTATCGTTGATCACATCGTCCAGCAGGGCCTGCACCAGACCAATTAGTTCCCCCAAATCCACATAGAACTTCAAATCATCCAGCGTAGCCTCGGTTCTGTTCTTCTCCAGTATGTCCACATAAACCGTATTTGTTTGCTGCTCGAACCTTTTCAGATTCTTCTTATACGACCAGCTGAAGATGGTTTCATTGGGATTGGTGCCGGCTGGAGGAAATTCGCGCATCACGTTGAGGATCTCCTGCAGTTGCAGCAGCTGGTAGATGATGCACACGTTCCGGAAGTCGGATATTAGATTGGCAAAGCGCACCTTGAACATTTGGGTCGTCATGGCGGCTGAATCGCGCTGCTGGGGACTCAGTATCGACTTGCCACTCACTCTGCCGGTGAGAGTGGCCCTGGACATATAGACGGAGGCCCGAGCTGAGTAGTCAGTCTTGTACATCCTCGCCCGGAAGGCTTCGTTTGGATCCTCCTCAGAGCTGCTGCTCGAATCTTGGGTCATTTTCACGGCTCGAATCTCCTTTCTGGCCTCCATTACGTAGGGCTCCAGAAGCTTCTTAACGAACGCATCGTGACACATGTTTGCGGGTCTCGGCGGAAGCGGAAACAGGCTACTGATCTTCTCCCTGTACTCCTGTGGCGAGTACTTCTTGGGTTCAACGCGCTGACCGGAAGTGGAAGTGCCAGAAGAAATCATTTTGAAGTGTTTGTTGTCCATCATGTCGATTATGCGGTGTGTTTTCTTCGGTTGATTGTGTTAAATGAATGTACTTAGTTCTGAATAAAATTCCTATGTCGACTATATAACCATGATGGATAAAAAAAAATTATTAAGAGAAGTGTAAAAATGCTCTTTGCGTGCAGCAAGATTATCTTTTCTAACTGTAGTTTTAATAAATAACCTATTTACATTATCAATTAAAAATACATTTTTATGTCGCCAAAAAGTATGCATTTATTTATTTTCAAATTCTAAACTAACTCTAGCTGATTTTTTTTTAAGATAGAGTTCTAGAAACAATAACCGATTTATTTATACCTCTAAAAAAGTATATAGCTGTTCAAAAGGATCTAAAAAATCGAGCTATTTTCTGTGGTAATTACAGGTACATTGAAAAAATAACATGGTATAAATACATATTTGAGTCAGAAGATAAGATGGTCCAATCCGGACCTGCAAAAATGTACACACTTTAAATTAATTAAAAAAACCTTTTGTTAAATATAATATATGTATTTATGAATATTTCTATGAATGGATAAAATCGTTGGATAAACTACGTATTTTATCAGTGTTGTCTGGACCAGGTATCATCGAAAATTGGTTTTGTACACAGAGAAAAAAACGAAACTTTATGGAACTGAATGGATTTATATCAATTTTTTCATTACAAAATGGTAAGATTTCATATCAATATTATACCAAATCATATGATCAAAAATATCATTTTGATATGAACACAGAAGGGACCAAAAATGATGTGATATTCAAGATCATCAAGAAACCAAAATTTTTTAACTTTTACTATTATAATTATCATTTCTGTTTATTTCCAAAGGATATATTTTCTTTAATCATAGCTAGTCTTTTGCCCTTTCAACTTCGCCCCTGAACTCGAAACAAAGGGATGTAGGGCGCCTTTTATTCCTTTCGTCGAACGCTTCTATGTGGAACACCGCTTTATAGCGACCTCGAAAAGAAGCGCCATTGATGTTATTCAAACGCAACTGCATAATGAACGGATTTAGCACCATTGTGGTCTAAAATATAAAGTAATTTGAGTATGAAAACCAGACACAACAAATTTCATACCCACATCTTTCGTAGTAATACAGTTTTTTTTCACCTCCTCCAGGTTTGCAACGTGTTGGTACCAGTACTTGTACCAGTACTGATCCTTGTGGTAGAAGACGGCACAAAAGTCTCGAGTGACCTGGCTTAGTACAGTTGGCTCCCAGCTTCCCCGATTGTAATACATTATCTTGAAACTTGCCTACAAATTTATATAGGAATGAGTCTGGAAGTTCTTAGTACTATCAACTTACTGAAAGGCGATCGGTGCGCGGAAAACTCCATTTGGTGGTGGCATTTCCCGAAACATGAATGCCATCCTCGTCCTGATCGAAAACCATATTATCCATGTTAAAGGCATCGTTGATGCCAATCGAACCAGGTGGACCATCAATACACGGGGAGTAGACATCGGGATCCTCGATCAGCAAATAGTAGTCCGTCGCCCAAGCGCTGCCCCAGTAGACAGTCAGAATCAAAAGAATTGCAATCATTTTTAGACTACTGAAAAATATATGATCTGAGTTTATATAGCCATTTAAATTGGCGGAAGTAGTCCTCATTACTGATTAACATTACATTGTCTGTTATCTGGAATGTCATCACAGGAACATTTCATATTTGGTATTTACAAGGTATTCGTGTTAATATGTAAAGTATCAAAAAGAAGGTAAATGTATTGTTTATAATTTGACAGAAACTTTACAGTCCACAGCTTTTCTAATAGTCTGTTTAGGAACTCACGTTTAATACAGCTTGATAAGATACCAGCAGTACCAGATTCACGGAGATATAATATACATAGTTTTAGATGTTCTTTACCGGATGTGCGATCTGTCGTAACTATAGGTTGCAGTTCATATTTATCTAATATTTTATTAATACTATGTTGCTAGGATCTATCTACTTAATCCATAATACCATACTCTAGTATAATACGTTTTAATAAGGGAAACATCTGTTGATGATATATTTGTTTTATAAGCTCGGTAGGATCTATTTTGCAGGTCAGGCTATAGCAAACGAATCAATTTATTGCAGGGAACAATTTTTTGTATAAATAAGAAAAATTCTTTAATTTGTAATGTATTTGTAATTTGTAATGCCCTTTTCTTAGCTAGGATAATTTTTAAAATTGTATTTGTTGGAATGTTAATTACTTAACAATTATTATTATTTCCATATAATTAATATTTAATTATTTTTTAATTTTCTCTGCTTCGCCTGTAATCTCAAAGCAAACAGATTCGGGTCGTCGCACATCCTTTTCGTCAAATGCTTCGAACTGAAACACCACTTTATAGCGTCCTGTAAGAGTGGGGCCCATGACGTTATTTAGTTGCGGAATCACAGTGAATGGGTTATACACGAAAACAGTCTGAAAAGAGTATCAGTTTAGGAAAAACCCTGTAAATTGATATCAAAACTAAAATACTCACACCAGGCGTTGCGAGGCACTTCTCTTGTATCTCCTCGCGGTTGTCAAAATTTTTAAACCAGTATTTAAACCAGAACTGATTGGGATCAAACATCGAGGCGCAGAAGTCCGGCGTGAGGTTGTTAAATACAGTCGGTTCCCAGCTACCGCGGTTAAAGTGCATCACACTCATCCTGGCCTAGAAATAAAATGAACTTAAGTCCAGTTAAAAATGGCTGAGATTAAATAATCTTACGGAAATTCGGTCTGTGCGGGGTAAACTCCATTTGGATGTAACATTCCCCGAAACATGAATCCCGTCGGGGTCCATATCAACCAACATTACGCTTGTATCAAAGGCCTCGTTGAGTCCCACGGAGCCGGGTGGTCCATCCCTGCATTTCGTGTAGATGTCCGGATCCTCCACCAGCAGGATGTAGTCTGTGGCAAAAATGGTGGTCGAGCCCACAACGAGAATCAGAAGGGTTGCAAACATGGTTGTGCGCAATATTATCACTGATCCGAGTTTATATAGCGAGGGCCAAAAGCGGAGCAATAGACCTAATTACCGACTAACATTGTATTTTATACAGGATGTTCATAAAATGTTCATCAAAATCATCTCATGGCACGCTTTTTCCGACAAATAGTGCATCACATTGCATTTTTTAAATTCCAGAAACATATAACTTTCAAAACAGACGTTTTGCGGTAAAAATCACGTGAAAAATAAACATTACTTCGGTCGATTAATCGTTGATCTAACCCCAAAACAACCTATTAATTCTGTACCAATTACAAGATTATACGACCGAATTGCACTAAAAAAACAACATATGTTATATGGCTAGCAATAAACTTGTACTACTAACTACCAGTTCTGAATATATTAATTTTGGGGAATATTTAATAATATTCGGAAATAATATTATACCCAATAATATTTAAGAATCTGTTGTTTCAATGGTATGAAAGATAGTACCACTTTAGAAAGTATGGGGCTGTCAAAAGCGATGGACGTATTATATTTTGAATTTCAAAAGAAAGAAGGGTTTTTCTTGCTTGATTTATGTGGTATGCATGACCCATTTTCCCATCACCACCCATTGCTGATGCACATATGTATGTAACCCTGGACGCGTTCTCAATTTTTTAACCGCGAAAGCAACCAAAACAAAACACTTGCTTTCCCATAATTATCTTGTGCTGTAAATAACGGTGACTAGTGCAACAACAAAAAAAGTCAACAGAGACATGCAAATTACGACCCGTGCCTGACGTCAGTCAATGTTAGCATCATTACAAAACCAACAAAGATATAAGAGCTACTTCACTGGAACAACTGTAAATTAAGCAGGAACTAAAACTATTTTGATGTTTCGTTAATCTAAAAAAATAGTAAATTCAGTAACTTAGCCACAAATCCAAATTATATCAAAAGACCTTTATAAAATAAAATAAAATATTTATGGTTTCCTTATATCGAGTGTCCACTGCATATGTAAAAATGCATGTGCGCACCAACTCCCACGCTCTCCAACTCTCCCCGTCTCTCTCCATCAGGCGGTGGAGCTCGCACCTCTCTTTTGCAGTGGAGCCAACGCAAGTTCCCTCTCCCGCTCTTTAGCTCCTCATGTATACAGCTGTGACGTATGTAGGCACCGCCATCGACTTGGGGCTCACCACCACACTCACAGACACTCTGTGCTTGCGTTGGGGCTGCTCTCTCTCTTTCTCTTTCTTCGTTTCATCGGGCTCTCTTGTTGCTTGGCGTCTCTGGTCGCCTGTTACGTTGTATCGCGTAGAGGGACCTGCCTCAATGTTGCGCGTCAATTTTAGGGAGCCTACACTATAAAAATCGGTGACGCTCGACCACTTTTTTCAGTGCCCCCTCTGACCTCGCCTTTCTTTCTTTCATTCCTTTGTTGGCGGCGGAGTTGGGCGGTCTGAAGGCGCCTGCGCGGAGTGCGCGACGCTTCGCTTTGCAGCTTTGTCGCTCGGTCGCCATTTGCGATTCCCGCTGCTCTGTCGCCAAATATGAAGCAAGCAGAATAAGCTGCAAGCGGTATGGAGATGTTTTCGGTTGCTGATGCTGCTTAGGTGTCTGCAGCTTGCCCTTGACATTCGACTTTAACCCGCAAAAATGTGGGGGATAAAGATTTGCACTAGGAGAATACCATTTAATAGTTACAGTGCTGAGTATTAATATATAAAACCTTTTAGGGAGTTGTTAAATCCAAACCCAACTATAAATGTACATATGTGAATAAAAAAATGTTGTTTTTAAATTTAAATTTTTGAAAAAGTGTTTTTTTATTTCTTTTGCTTGCTTACTTTTAAATTTTAATTAAAATTTATGAAATGAAACTAATATAACAATAATATAGAGAGTGTCACAGAAATCTCTTTTAACCAAAAACGGTTTATTTCTTACGTAGGAATCATAAAGGATTTTGGATTTAATAGATTTATGTAACAACTGCGTATATGACATAATATGACATAAATATCCGAAAAGAAATAGTTTTATATTTAACAGCACACTTTTAGACACCTTTATAAATGATTTTTTAACTATTGGTTTGTAGAAGTATACTTTTGGCATTTCAGGGGGTTAAACCTGTGGTTTTCGTGGACGTGGACCCTATTCAAAATATGTGTACTAGGGGGGTTAAAAAAAACTGCAGATGCGAGATCGAGCGCGATGGCCACTTGAGGCAGTTCCCGCAGCTTTCATCGCAGTTACATTTTCGCCGTTATTCCTCCGCCTTTCTCTCTCCTTTCTATCTCTCCCCCACTCTCTCTCCTCCCATCCGCCTCTGCCCCACACACTCTCTCTTTTGGGCGGCTGTCTGCTGTCATCCGTTGCTGATTACTTGTTCGCCAAACCGCAGTTTAGCGCTGGCAATGCCGGCGGCAGCAGACGTAACGGTAAACGACAACGCCCCACCGACGACGTCCAAGCCAAAAGCAACAACAACAAGTGGATGAAACGATAACGATAACAACGACGTCGGTCGCGTCTGATAGACAGCTGTCTCCAATTGGTATGTTGTCTCCCGGTTACGTCAGTCAAAATGACGCATCGTGTTTTGGTAACAGGGAAGCATAAAAACGAGAAAAGCAGACAATGTGCGCCGCTCTGTCGATGCTCTGCCGACGCTCCACCGCACTGGAGCGCACAAGAAAATCACCACGAAACAAAAGAACAAAGCATGAAGAAAATAAAGTGTAGTGGGGGGCGAAAAAAAACAACCAAACACACACGACGCAGCGTCACGACAACGAAAAAATCCACCCTCGCACAAAGCGCTAAAAACTTGGTTCGTGCTTTCCGTTTCGCTTTCAATTAGGCAAAGTGCAGTGTCTGGGCCAAATCCCCAAAGGAAGAGGAAGAGCCAACACTTTCAGTGCAGGCAGCTTACATATTTACATACATATGTTTGTATTAAAAAAATCACCGAAACACAAATCTTATAGCAAGCTATATAAAGAACAGCTACCTTAAGTGCTGACAGTTTGAAAACATTAAGGTTCGTCGAGCTTCTATCTAAACTAATCCATATATTAATAGGTTTCCTTGGTCCTTAATAGTATTAAAAGAAATTATAAGCCTTACTTCCATAGCAACCTGAAAGTAGACTATATTTTGTGTTCGACGTATACGTAATGCCATATTAATATAATATTTTTGCAATTATGTATTTATTTTTACAAAAAATTTGATTTAATAGATCTTTTTTGAAATCCTGCAAGCAAACTTCATCAAATTTTATAACTAATTTCTTAAGGTTTCAATTTCCCAGTGAAATATTCGCACAATTTGTGTTCGACGTATACTTAATGCATACTTGTTATGAATTTTTTGCAAATATGTATTTATTATTACCCAAAATTTGATTTAATAAAACTTTTTTGAAAGTTTATAATTAATTTTAATTTAATTTTAATTTTAATTAAAGTTTTAATAGCCCTGTGAAATATTGGCACAACGATGCGTATACGCAATGCTAAGTAAATATTTCGATATTTCAAAATGGCTGAATGACTAAATTTCTAGCTAGTTTCTAGCCAAACCGCGCATCACTGACGGCGACGCTAACGCCAACGCGAACGGTTCTTGCCGCCGCTTTCACACAGACAAAAAAGAGTCCAACAGCAAAAAAATGGGGACGGCGGCGAAGTGAGTGAGTGTGCGTTGTCCATCGCTGAGCGCCTGCTGCTCTGCGGACAAAATTTGAGCAGATCCGCTCACAAAAAAACGTACGAAACTGCGAAATAGTGCTGGTCGTGTAGGTTCCACAACGTTCCAACCGCCTCCAGTGCTCCATGGCTCCACTGCTCCACAGCTCCACTGCTCCTCCAGTGGCTCCAGCTGCGGTGGTGCCCATTCCAATTGGAAATTGCATGCGAGCACATGGGAAAAGTCCCCAACTGGTATTTCGAGCAGGCGCGCAGCTTTCCCAACTGCTCACTCCCCCCAAAAGAGTTCCGCTCCCGTCTCGCTCGCACCGATAAGAAGCCATGACACAACGCAGCGAGATAAGCAGCTGAAAAGAGACGGACTGCGAGGAGGAGGCAGAGCGCAGTGTGCAACGAGGAAAAGGGATGGCAAATCACGGTTCTAATCAGAAGAGAGACAGAGGCAGAGTAGTCGATCGTGCTACTGATAACACTGGAATTCCGGTTAATATAACCCCAATAATAATATGTTTATAACTAAATCAACTTTTTTTATTGGGTAAAGAAGTTTACCTGAGATTTAAAGACGTTCCGGATAAGCTTAAAAAATGATTATATTCCAATATTACATTTTTTTAATGGAATTTAGATTTGTATTGTTTATAAATTAAAATATATATGTATGTAAAATTTATGCATACAAATTTCAATAATTTCCTTTCTAGAAGAATCTCTAAAACAGTTTCATCATTCCATAAAACGTATCTCAAATAATTTTAGAAGCCTCTTTTAGTAAATAACACTTTCTGACAAGAGAATTAAAAAATGTACTAGTAATCTTACCAATTTTGCTTTGGTAAACCCTTTTATTATTTTACTACACATATATGTAGTAATCCATATAAATCCGTTCTGCTAAGTTTACCTACATATATTTAATGACCTATTAAGGACGTCCAAAATTACATTCAACAAAAATTATCTCCCATTAACTTTTTTTGGAACTGATAATTTATTTGCGATATGAGGCCCTCTATATAAGGCTTAAGCTTTGGGCTCCGATCACTCAGTCGTGCGGCAAACGCAAAGCTGAAAAGTATTCTAGTTCTATAGATCTCACGGTAAGAGTGGAAGCAAGAGAAAACAAATCAAGAGAAAGTATTGAAGTGGTCGAGAGTGAATGAAAAGAGCTTTAATTTATGGACTACGCGAAAAAAGTTTCAGTTCATTATTCTCGGCGTGCGAGTTTGGTGGTTATTAATTTTTGTAGTGTAAAGAAAATAATAATAAAAAAAAATATTAATTCTCTTACGATCGTTGCTGCTGTAATCCCCTTGATTTAAGAGCGAGCTTTTAAGAGTGATAGTTTGTTCTTCTATGACATTGAACACAATTGTAATTAATATCAAAATTTCAGTGTGGGTTTTTTCCATTCCCCCCCATAAACAATGCGAAAAAAGCATCAAATTGTCAAAAGTGTGGAATGAGTCGTGGACAAGTGATTAGATGTGAACATATCTGAAAGGTTTTCGTTTTCGGAATTTCGCCATAAATCTTGGGGGGTTCTCAAGTGTTGAGATAGCGATTAAATAACCCTAATGACTTTGAGCGGGTTTAAGTAGCAAACTTTGCGCATTTTTAACTTTAAGTAATCATCCCATTTTAGGCATAATTTTTTAAAACCAAACAACTTCCTTAGGAAATATTTCTTTTTAAAAAGTGCAAAGTTTATATAATCAAATTTTCACTGAAATATATGTCTGAATTTTTTTTATAAAAATATTTATGTATTTTGTTTTAAAATCTTAAAAAAATGCATTGATTTTTAAAAATTTTTGTATACTTTCTTTTTTTTATATTAAAAAATACTTATCTAATTTTTTAAAAAATTCAATTTTAGATGAAGTTTGCTTTTGTTCCTAAAATAACTTAATCAACGAGAATCCCCTCTTTATAAAAACTAAAATATACCTTTTCCAAACCAGTTTGGCGTCTCTTATACGCCGTAGAAGAGAACAGAGATCGATATCAGCTGCTCGAAGGCTTGAGAACACCCATTTAGGGAAAGAGATAGAGCGCGGATTATAATGCTAAACAGGTTCATTGGTTTATCGGCTGCGATCGTGGGTCGCAGCAGCCGGAGCAGCGGCTTTCCGTCCTCGTCGCTCTTTAAAGCTGGGTGCGTATGCCGCTTCTAAGCTCAGTTGCTCGCGAAACTCGACTTCGAACGCAACGCCTCAGGATGAGATCGATAGCTCAGCTTTTACTCCCACTTGTGATCGTGGCCCTGGCGATCAGCGATACTAATGCCTCCCTCCCACGCAGGGGCAGCAGGAATCAGAATCAAAACCACACCATGTCCACTGGCAAAGCTTTCAAGGTCCTGGTGACACATCCCGAGGTTCCCCAGGAGGGCATCGATCTGCTCAAACAGAACTGCGAGGTCATCCAGGTGCAGAGTGTGCCCATCAACAGGGCGGAGCTGCTGGAGAAAATCCGTGGAGTCGATGGCGTCCTGTGGGGCGGACACGAGCCCCTCAATGCCGAGGCCCTGGATGCGGCCGGTCCCCAGCTGAAGTCCATCTCCACCATGTCGGCGGGCATCGACTACGTGGACGTGCCGGAGGTCAAGAGGCGCAAGATCCCGCTGGGTCACACGCCCACCGTCCTCAACACCGCCGTGGCCGATTTGGCAGTGGGCCTCATCATCGCCGCCAGTCGCCGTTTCCACGAGGGACGCAAGAAGATCGACAAGTGAGTGTTTAAATGGGAAATATTTTTCATATTCCAAGTACCTTGAGAAAATTATAATTTTTTACGCTTGGAAAGCATTTAGAATGGCACTTTAAATGGTTTGCTAAGATGCAAACAGTTTGTTCTCGATAAAAATGAGTTTTTTAAAGGCAAATTAATTTATTAATTGAATTAAATTTAAACAATTTATTTATTTTTTTCTTGAAAAGTTTAAAATATGCATCTACTTCAGACAAAAATTAAAAAGAAATATATTAATTTAAAAACAAGTTCAGTTTTGTTAATGATTTTACTTTTAACAAGAAAAAAAATAAAGCAAGCAGTCGCAAGCAGGGCAAACAAAGCAGTAGCTTAAAAGTGGCGCCATCTATGTGACAGACAATATTTATTATTTGCTTATAACTTTTTAATGAGTGGTCCGATTTAACTTTTTCTTTTTCCAAAGCGACCAGTGGGAGAACTACCACCTTAACTGGCTGCTTGGCCAGGATATCCGCGACTCCACCGTGGGATTCTATGGCTTCGGAGGCATTGGCCAGGCCATCGCCAAGCGTCTGTCCGGTTTCGACATTGATAAGGTGCTGTACACCACCCGCCGTCGTGTTGACAAGGAGATCGAGGAGGAGTTCAATGCCAAGAAGGTCGACTTCGATACCCTGTTGGCTGATAGTGACTTCATTGTGATCGCTTCCCCGCTGACCAAGGACACCCAGGGTGTCTTCAATGCCACCGCCTTCAACAAGATGAAGGAGACCGCTGTACTGATCAATATTGCCAGGGGCAGTAAGTTTCCAAAACCCAAAGGGAATCTTGACAGAGCTTAAATGGTTTAAATTTAACCCTCCCGCAGAAATTGTCAACCAACATGACCTCTATGAGGCCCTCAAGTCGAACCGAATCTTTTCCGCCGGTCTGGACGTCACGGATCCGGAACCTCTGTCGCCCAAGGACAAGCTGCTGACGCTCGACAATGCCGGTGAGTGGGACAATCAAAATTATTTCGGTCTATTGATATCAGTCTGACTTGCTTTTAAGGCCCCCACCTAGGAAATACTCGCCTTATCAATATAGAGATTCCGTCTTATCTGCGTAGTAGTTGACAGTGTCTAAAAGTATTTCGGAGAGATTTTATTAAGGTTCCTTGAAGGTTACCAAAATAGAATAGGTTAAAGTTTTGTTCTTTCTTTATTTTATCACGTCCTCGTCGACCTTTAGTGTTCCCTTTATTTTTGGTGATTTATTAGAACCGGTTATCTGGCTTAGCTTTATCGTATCTCAAACTAACCACTTGACGTTTTCCCTAACTTTCAGTTGTCCTGCCCCACATTGGATCCGCCACGAAGCGCACCCGTGCCGATATGTCCACCATTGCTGCCCACAACGTACTCCGCGGACTGGCTGGGGAGCCCATGCTGTCGCCCGCCTACTAGGAAATTCCATTGGAAAATGAAAATGGCTTTGTAGATTTAACCTGTGTGGGTAGCCAGCCCAGCGAAGTGTGAAAGGCCACAAATGGCCTTGGCACGCTTGTAGATGTGAAAATAAAAATTATAATTAAAAAAAAAAACAAGTGTTTCCGAGTACAAAGTGTTTAATTTGAATATGGTTAGTCATTAATATCAGGGTTGGAAAATGTTGATACAGTTTCCACTAACTAATGTAAGCTTTTTATAGCTAGATTATTCGCCTATCGCTACTAACAATTATAATGCACAATTTTAACATGTAGTTTAGAGGATTTTTTTAATGTGTGTTTGATTCCCAAAATACCACGCTTTTGTTAAGATATTACTTAAAAGTATTTGATCCCCAAAAAAAGTTTTTCAAATTCAAACATTTTAAAACCTATTGAAATTTCAGGGCTCTTAATTATTACCTACTTTAAATATATCTCAAATCAAGAATAATTTTTTTACTATTAATTTTCGGTTAATTTTCCGCTTTCCTTTGGAATAAATTTTCCATTTTCCTAAAATTTAATTAGAAATTCTGAAAATTTTTAAAAATGATATTCCCAAAATAAATAGTTTATATGTCAAAAAAAAAGAAGCTATCATTTTGTGTCAATTATTTTTTCCGACTTACATATATACTACCTGCTGGACTACCTGCAATAGAAAGTCGACTTTTGGTAAAGTTTTATTCAGATAGCTTTAAAGTTGAGGTCGTCCCTCAACGCAGAAACGGACGGACAAACAAACGGACAGACGGACATGGCTAGTTCGACTTCTCTAGTCATGCTGATCAAAAATATATATATACTGAGTAGCAAACTTCTGACTGAAATCGTTATACTCTCTACAAGGGTATAAATATGTTATAAAAATATACAAATATTTGATATGATATAAAAAACAATACAGTACAAAATTATTTTGATTGACAAGCGTTTTTCCCATCATAAGTGATATTTGTTTACTTACATCACAGCATGCCCATTTTCGAGGGTAATTTCAAGTGAGTGATATTTACGCACCCTGATTGTACAGCAACAATTAAGAAATTCTATAATTTGCATGCTAAAATAAGAGCAAATCCCAGAGCCTAAGAGCAAAGTCAAAGCTTAAGAGAGGGCGAGCGGAAAAAGCTTGAGAAGTGTTTAAAGTGGGGAAATTTCCACTAAACAGTTTGGCGCTGCAGGCGACCGCTGATAGTTGTTGATAGCTAAATCGCACATATATTCTCCTCCAAAATGTCTCGTGCGGCTAGTGCCTTCAAGGTCCTCGTTTCGCATCCGAATGTCCCTGCTCCGGCATTGGAACTCCTCCGATCTCGCGGAGCGGAGACCATCATCTGCCAAAGTGTGCCGCCTTCAAGGGAGGAGATCCTGAAGAAAGTGCCCGGCGTGGATGCCATTTATTGGGCCCACTATCAGGCTCTTAATGCTGGAATTTTGGATGCTGCCGGTCCCCAGCTGCGTTGCGTAAGCACCATGTCCTCGGGACTCGACTATGTGGACATTCCAGAGTTCCAGAGGAGGCAGATTCCACTGGGTCATACGCCCGGGGTGGTGAAGAATTCGGTGGCCGATCTGGCCATAGGTTTGATGATAGCAGCCGGTCGACATTTTCACGCTGGACGCACCGAAATCGAGAGGTGAGAACAGCTGATTGGGGCTTTTCTCCCCCAAAAGCTTTCGAAATACAAAGCTTTTTGGATAAGGGTTGCCAAGTACTTACAGTACATAACCTATTTAAAAGGATTCTATACCCCCAAAATTCGATACGAAACGTAAGTCAATTTTATATTATTAAGGATCAATTTTAACTTGATATGGGCCCAGGTAAAATTGATATGCTCGAAACAAAATGTTCGAAGTATGCCAGTTCGAATTTCGAATCTGTCTTTTTCGCTTCAAATCACGTCATTTGGCTCTCCATATGGCTTTTCCGAAGTGAGAGAGTCTCCGAGAGAGAAAATTCGGCAAAATGATGTTATTTAATATCAATTTGATGAGAATTTCATGTAAAAACGATAGGAGTGTGAATTACCTGACATTTTACGGAAACATGCCTTTTTTTGTATGTAGGTGCTTTAGTGTTTCAAAAAGTATCTTTAAAATACTAAAGTTACATTGAAGTCCTCACAAAAAACTCTTTAATCTAGTGTGATATAATAATACAATCTTCCAGATCGCAATGGAAAGTCGAGCAAATCAATTGGATGATGGGTCAGGAGATTCGAGATTCGGTCATTGGTTTCTTTGGGTTTGGCGGCATCAGTCAGGCCATTGCCAAGCGTTTGCAGGGCTGGGATGTGGCCAAGATCATTTACCACACTCGCACCCGAAAGGAAAACGATGGAGACTTCAAGGCCGAGCATGTGAACTTCGAGACCCTTTTGAAGGAGAGTGATTTCCTAGTGGTAGCCGCTCCACTCACAAACGAAACCAGGGAGAAGTTCAGTGCGAAGGCCTTTGAGCTGATGAAAAAGAGTTCGGTGTTTGTCAATGTGGCCAGGGGAGGTAGGTTCTTAAAAGTAGGATAATTTCCATTTGAAGATAATATTATTTGTTAATTTTAGGTCTTGTAAATCAAACCGATCTGCATGATGCCTTGACCACTGGCAAGATTTTTGCCGCTGGCTTGGATGTCACCACCCCAGAACCACTGCCGGCCGATAGTCCTCTTCTCAAACTGCCCAATTGTGGTAAGTTTGTGGTAATTGAGTCTTTAGGTTTTTTTTAGATTTCAACTAATATAATCTATTTTTTTTATAGTTATCCTTCCCCATATGGGCACTCAAACGATGAAGACTACCATTGAGATGAGTTTGCTAGCTGCCAATAATATCCTGAATGGCATTGAGGGAAAGCCCATGATAAGGCCTGCTTACTGAGGAAATGTAAAAAACTGCCGAAAATATGCGATATTAACTCAAATTGGAAATTATTTTATAACATAAAAATAAATGGGAAATGTAGTACAAATTATAATATTTTTTTAAATTTAATTTTTTTAATTTTAATTTTTTCAGATATAGAAATTTAACTTAAAAATTTAAATTTAAAAATTTTTAACATTACTAAAACATATTTGTTATCATTTTGTCAAAGAAAGTTTTTCATAAAAGCTTTCTGTTTATATCGTTTTTAGCTTTTCAGGTGATAACGTGTTTGCGATATCTGGAACTCTATAAAAGAGTGCTACCATAGTTATTAGTTGGTCAGTCGTCAAACAAACGCAGAGCTGAAATCTCTAGTGCTAACAAACAATTTTGCCAATTTAAGAGTATCAAAGTGAGTTTAGTTAAGAGCAAAAGCTCTTTATTTAAATAACGAAGAGAGTAGTTTAAAAATCTCTGCATAGCGATTATCTATCAAGTGCGCGCCGTGACACTTGTAATTATTTTAACTATTAAATAAGATCTTCTTTCGTCATTGAAGCACCCAAAAATATGTCTACAAATAAACTCTACAAAGTCCTGATTGCGCATACCGATGTTCCCCCAGAGGGCATTGAAATCTTGAGGGAGAAATGCGAAGTTATTCGAGTGGAAAATGAACCACCAAAAAATCGGCTAGAAATTCTAGAGAAGATCAAGGGCGTACATGCCGCCATCTGGGGCGGTCGGGATATCCTGAATGCTGAGATTTTGGATGCCGCTGGGCCGCAATTTAAGGCGGTATCAACTATGTCCTCGGGGATCAACAATGTGGATGTGCCGGAGCTGAAGAAGCGGGGAATCCCATTGGGAAGTACTCCTGCGATGCTAACCGTTGCGGTAGCTGATTTGACAGTGGGTTTACTGATCGCCGCTGCTCGGAGGTTTCAAGAGGGACGAAGGAAGATCGACAGGTAATACTAAAAGAGTTTGGATGACTTTGGAAAAATTATTTAAAACCTTAAAAGTATTTTTAAAACTTTTACATTTATTTTTTAAACATACAAAGAGAATTATTCAAGCATATTCGTTGTTAAAAACCATCTTAGCACAAATGTTCTTACTTTAAGTTGAATGTTCTAAATATTAGAGAGAAAATTGAAATTGATTGAACACCAGTTCCTTGAAAAAAATTTGTTTATATTGTATTGATATTGAAATGATATTGAATTGATATTGAAATGATATTGAATTGATGTTAAATTAATATTGAATTCATACTGAAGTGATATTGAATTAATATTGAAATGATATTGAACTGATATTGAATTGATATTATATTGATATTGAATTGATATTAAATTGAAAGTGAATTGAAAGTGAAAGTAAAAGTGATCATTATATATTAATTTCCAGTGACAACTGGGACAAGGACCATTTGGACTGGATGCTGGGTCAGGACATCCGTGACTCCACTGTGGGCTTCTACGGCTTTGGAGGAATTGGCCAGGCTGTGGCCAAGCGTTTATCCGGTTTCGATATAGACCGTGTGCTCTACACCACCCGGAGTCGAGTAAGCCAGGAGATCGAGGAGAAGTTCAATGCCAAGAAGGTGGATTTCGATACGCTCCTGGCGGAAAGTGACTTCCTGGTCATTGCAGCGCCCTTGTGCAAGGAAACACAGGGTCTGTTTAATGCCACCGCTTTCAATAAAATGAAGAAAACAGCTGTACTGGTCAACGTTGGAAGGGGCAGTAAGTATTTAAGTATGTAAATTGGTTTATTCACAAGTTAATAATGTTTTTATTTGCAGAAATTGTAAACCAGGATGATCTATACGATGCCCTAAAATCAAATCGAATCTTTGCAGCTGGCTTAGATGTTATGGATCCTGAACCTCTGCCTTCCAAAGACAAATTACTGGCACTGGACAATGTTGGTGGGTATTTTTTACTTATTTGATAATATGATTTCTTTGTTTTATATGAATACCTGTTCCAATCTTTTCCTTTAACTTTTTTGACAACCCCTGACACTTTAAGTTCTTATCTTGCAAGTTCCATTATCATAGGGCACTCAACTTATTTTCTTTGGTTTTTTTTCGAACAGTGGTCACTCCGCATGTGGGCTATGCCACCAGGAGAACGCGTATCGATGCTGCCACTTTGGCATCCCACAATGTGCTTAGAGGACTGGCTGGTGAGCCCATGCTGTCACCAGCCTACTAAAAAGGATCAAAGTTACTGAAATCTTTATAAACACTGGAATAAATATGTAGAATAATGTATTTGATTAACACACGGGGTGGTATTAACATTACAGGTTCCTTGATATTAAACTTCAACCTTAATCACTTGGCGTGTCAGCCTCTTCCTTGATGACATGAGGCAGATAGAGTGGATCCCACTCCTCCCGCTGCAGCGCCTTCAGATATTTGATCCTCTCCTGAAGAACTCGCGGCATCAAGTCCGGCTCCTCCGCCTTGTGTTTCTGTGAGATCTCCAGCGCTCGTCGCCAGTTGTGCATCCGCAGCGACAGACCCACAGCATGTTCGATTTTCTTGCCATGCAGCAGGATCGTCTCTGCCTCCAGCATTCTGCCCAGCATCAGCGAGTTCTCGGCCATCTGCTCAGCACTCGAGGGCGTCAGGGTCTTCAGGTGCTGCAGGTAGCTCACCTTGTCGATCTGCAGGGCCGCCGCGTAGGCCTCCTCGCTGATCTGCAACTGGTGCTTCCGGGTGGCCACTGCCGCCAAAGTGGCCCACAAGCTGGCATGCTGTCCCATCCGGCAAATCTTCAGCGCCTGCTGCCACTGACCCTCGAGGAGAGCGCGGTGCAGGATCTCGCAGTATATGTTGACATTCACGGGGAGCAGGGCGCCGGCACAGCGGAAAGTGACCACCGTATCCTCGAAGCTCTCGATGGTGATGTTCTTGCCAAATTCCCTGAAACAAAGGGTAATATTTAGTACCTATCTTACCCGTTTGTTCTAAAGGATTCTTGGGATCAGCCCATGAGCACACGGATGGTTTTAGTTTAATCAAACATACAAAGATAATTATTCAAGCACATTCGTTCTTAAAAACCGTCTTAATCTTCTCAATCTTAAAGAGAAAATTGAAATTGTGTTCATTAAATAAAAATTTGATTGAATTGATTTGATATTGAATTGATATTGAATTGATATTGAATTGATATTGAATTGATATTGAATTGATATTGAATTGATATTGAATTGATATTGAATTGATATTGAATTGATATTGAATTGATGTTGAATTGATATTGAATATTGATATTGGATTGATATTGAATTGATATTATATTGATAAAGAATTGATATTGATTTGATTTAAGATAGATTAGTTGTTGAGATAAACATTGTAAATTTTGTCAATTCAATTTGGTTCAAGAATATTGAAAACAATTTTAATCTTGCATTAGGCACACTTCGTTTCTTCTTTGTGTCGCCAACAATAATACCATTGATCTATGGTTTTCTCAGTTTATGGGTTATATAACCTATTACTCACGCTGTATCCAATGTAACAGTGGTCAGGGCAATAATGGTGGGATCTGCGGCTCCTTCTCCAGGGCAATACCAGATGCTGTAGCAGGAGTCGTGTATTCCCACCAGAATGTTTGTTTCGCTGGCCCACATGATCGCGGTGAGTTGTGTGCCAATCTTGTAGATCTCATCCGTGCGATCGCCATTTAAATTGCGGGTTCCACTCACAAACAGCTCCCGATTGGAGTCGATAAAGGCCACAAACTGATCCTCGGAAGTTCCCGCTCGACAGGCTGCAATCTCGGCCAGTTGCTGCTTGGCCCTCAGGGAGTGGGGATCATACTGTCGCGAGGCACCCGGAATCAGATCGAAAAGGTGCAGCAAAGTGGGATCGGAGTTGTCCCTAACGGCCAGGACATCGAGACCCAGGGATAGCGAGCGCCAGGTGAGCAGAGGAATCTGCGCCTGGGAGCCCGGATACCGTGGGTTCAGGTGCAAGCGACCCGTGTAGGTGTACACCCAAATCGACGATGCGTCCAAGATCATAAAGTACCTGAAGTGGAAGGAGTATAGTAGTCGTCCTTAAGTTTCCAATTACCATACCCACTTTTTGCCCACTTCAATAACCCTGGTATCATTCCTGCCATCAATAATGATCGGCGTATTGATGTACTTCTCATTGTAGATGTGCACCTGGTGGGTGGTGGCCACCACCAGATGGCCATAGCCCAGTCCGAAGTTAACGACTCGCTGCGGAAAATCCAGAAGATCCTGAGTGCCAGTCGAAATGTCCTTCAAGGCAATCGACTTGCGACTCTTACTGGTCGCCTTGAGGTTCCTGGACATCAGCTGCTGTTCGATGGCATAGGCCACAATCAGTTGACCCGTGGAGGTGCCACAGGCCACTTGGGTGCCATCGGCTGACCAGGATAGGTTAAAGAAGGAGCCCACACTTGGGGTGGTGAAGCGAGCGCTGTTATAGGACCACTAGAATTGAATTAAATCGGGATTTTTTATGTTTCCAGCTTTATAAACCTGATAAGGACTCACCCCATTGCTGTGACACAATTTGAGCAGATTAAATGTGCCCACCAGCAGGTAATCCTTCTCGGGATTAAAGGCCACACACGTAATGGCAAACTCTTCGGCGGCACTGGTAAACAGATTGGCTCCCTGGGCATCCCAGATCTTAAAGCGAAAGTCCTCGCCACCGGAGGCTATAACATTGGACTGAGTAGACCAGCTGAGGGAGAGCACCAGGCCATCATGGGCACGCCACTACGGTGGTTGAATTTATAAATATAATATGTAATTAAAGCTACTTGAACATTCTGAGTAAACTTAGACATAAGGGAATAGCTGAAATCACTTTTAAAATATATAAATTCTTAAAAATATGTATGGAGGGGTTTCAAATCTCCTCTGAAAGTGCCTAAAAGTATGCAATAAAAATTCCAAAACAAATCACTGCATACTTTTATGCACTTTTATGAACACTTTTCTGTGGTTAAATGATTTTCGAAGTTTTAGTCAGCACAAAATATATTAATTCATTTACTTAAACACATAAAAAATTATTATTTATGAACTCATATCACTTTTGAAGTAAACATATATTGTTGCATACTTTTAGACACCTATTTTGAAATTTTAAAGTGATTTTAGAAATCCACCTATCTCTATTTCATCAAATTTCTTAGTAGTATTAAGTTAGTACTCACCCTAATCAGTTTGCTATTGGCCGCCAGTGGCTTGATGGATATGTGTCCGCCCTGGCAAAATACAATGGAGGTGGAGTTGGGCGCCCAGCGAGCACAGTGGATGGCCTCCTCATTCTGCACCACAGTGGATCGCAACATACCCGATCGTGACCAGATCTTGATCACACCATCCTCGCCAGCGGTGAGAAGTCCAGCTCCATCGGGACTCCAGCGACCGGAACTTATGGCCGCTCCATGGGCGGAAATGCTGCGCTCCACGCGGGCACTTTTATTCAAAATCACGAATCTACCATCATTGCTGCAGATTAGCAGGGTGTCGCTACCTTTGCCACCACCACTGCTCCTGCCGCCCAACAGAAGCCAGTGCAGGTCGGTGGGCACAAAGTCATCCGGCAGTTTAGCCACCTCCACGGAATCCCGGCTCACATCGCTCCATTTCAGGATCTGGTGGTCATCGCTGGGGGAAATATGAAGTAATATGTAAAATATATGTTAATCATCACTCTTATAAAGTTGTAAACCAAAAGCCATCTCACCTCACAAAATATATCTCCTCATTGCTGCTCCAATCCACACAACTCAGTGGATAATTGGCTACATTTTTACTGCTCTCTTCCGAAGTCTCAGAATTTTGTATAGAATTTTTCTTGCAAATCCTCGTTCGTAATTTCATGCCGTCTATAACTTTTTACAAATAAAAACCAAAATATGTTTCTTTGTTTGGGCTAATGAATTTGGTTGTCATGGGGATTTCATTTCAGTGTAGCATTTTGGTTTCCATGGAGATCGGGTTGTGGTATTGACTAAAGGGTTGTGGTATCGGGTGGGACATAAACAATTCCCTTACGATATTCAGTGGCTAACAAATTTTCCCAATTGTAATTTTACGATATTCTTATCGTACGACTTAAACAAAGCCTGAAAATATTTTAAAAGAGCGGAAAATTTCTCAAATTTGTATCCAGTATATTTTAATCTATCGTTTTCAGGCTAAGTACATTTTTTAATTTTATTGAATTTTTTAAATATTATTTAAATACTACTGTATTAATTTTTGTGATATTTTCCGTTTAAAATGTCAGTCATATGGAGTATTTTTATTAGCAATGTAAGTTTAATTTAATGAATAACATTTTTTCTGGGATTTTTATCATTTTTAATTTCTCAATTACCAGTAATTACAATTTTCAAGCCAGTCAATTGTTAATTTCCGCTTTTGTAATCATCGTTGTAAGCAAATTGTCTCAGTTAAAACAGACTTCTCTGAATTGCGATTTTTTGGAGTTGCCATGGGGAGCCCACCTATAATTAAGGTTTATTATTTAGTCAAGCAAGCGAAACTGTTTTCAGACGCAATTTACCATAATCATTGCCAGTGACTGAGACGCATACGAGAATTGTTCAAGCAAACAAGATTTCGCTGTCGGAAATGCCAAAACGGGACAAGATCGGATTAAAACTAACTTTGATGGTTAGAAAACTTTCCGGCAATTCATGAGCCTAATTATTGAATTTCTCCTATTTGATTTACAACCTTTTCCTTTTAATTACAGCCCTCAAAACGCCTACAACATAATGACCAGCATAAGTTCTTAGTAAACTCAACTACTTTTAATCGATTTCCTGGAGCAGGCCTTAATTATTTTCTAATTTGTTTGCAGCCAACAACCGAATTTCATCAATAAATCGGAGAAAATCTAACTAATCATCGAAGTTATACAAATGTATGTACACCCCAAGGGGAACTCACGCGTCATTGTTCAATTTTCTTGAGCTTGCATATCTATTTAGAACAATCAATCTAGTGGAGGGTTGTCTCCACCTTTCTTCGTAGGGTTCTGTCGTACCATCCCCCTATTTTAACGAAAGAGGCGTAGTTTATTGGATTTACTTGACTGAAGTGACACTTTTCTTGTCCAATGAACTTTCCCAACTCATTTTTCATGTCCAAGTTCTATATTGTCTGCTAGATTGGTCGCTTTATTTAAGTTAGACTGAAAGTTTTGGGGTTATGAGTGACTGGTAGAATATATAGCTTTTCAAAAGGTTTTTTGGTTTGAGGAACAAGTGATTAGCCAATTATTTGTCTGGCCATTGAACTTGGTTTTCTTGGTTTCGGACAACAATTGGTCCTAGAAAAAAATTGTTTTATAATTATATATAATCTATAAAATTTAGGCTGAACAACCAATATTTATTTTTGGTATTTACTATATTTGTATTGTATTTTTATCGGTGGTCTGAATGAATTATAATAGGGTATGTTTTGTATGAAAAAACTTTTCTGAAGAACTAAGTTTCAGACTCCCAACATTAAGTTTCCTTATTTCATTTGTTTTATTTTTAAAATAAAACCTAACTTTTGGTAATAAAATGCATCACATAAAACGTTTTCATAACTATCAGTTTGATTCGAACAAAAAACTCGTAAAAAATTCCAGTTGTTGACGACTGAACCAAAAGCAAAACAAACATTATTGAATTCGGGCGCACTCACTCAACCGCAGAGGCAATAAAAGACAAAACCTCAAAATACCCACACTTTGCGACTGCAATTGAAAAAGCATAAAATACTCGCAGGATTTTGTTGGTGGCAAAGCCAAAACTCGCCCTGCCAAATATTCCCCCTTCAACCGAATACATTTCCTTATCAGAGAGTTGCACTTGATTAGACGGGCGACACTGATGGCCAAATCGAAGTGAATAGTGCATTGGAATTGTCTGAGGGGAAACCAGAGTGACGATGACGATTGAAACGGCGACGGTGGCTGCCATTAGGCGTCAAATGGTCCGGCAAAACGCATCGACTGCAGCGCACAGTGGGGCAATTTGTAAAGATTTTACACAAGCCAACTAAATAAAAGAAACTAATAAAGTTAGTTTTCAAAATTTGTCAACACAGAAAAAAATTCATATAAATAAAATGGCGATATGATTAATGTCAAGTTTATGATTTAAACATATCAACTTAATATTTTATATCAGTTTTTTCTATTCATATTTTTGAACAAATAATGAAAAATAAGATAAACATAAGATTAATTCAAATCAAAATGATATTCATAACTTTAAAAATATCAAATAAACCTGCACATATCAATCCGAGATTTTGTCAATTCTTTTTTCTGTATATTAGGATTATTAATTTAAAAAAAAATCAAAGATAAATAAAATAAAATATTTTTTATTTTTCTGTAGTTTTTTAAATTTTTAATCAGTTTTTAAGATCCAGTTTTGGGGAAATCAAAGTGTTCTTAATTATAACCTACAAATTTAAGTCATATTTATTGTGAAACAATCCTTAGGAAATAATAAATGTATACTTTTAAAATTCATATATTTTAAAGTTTTTTGATCTCAAACAAAAAGTTACTTGATAATTATCTGTGTAGAACATTTTATAAATTAATTTATATTTCACCACTGTGCTGCCTCTTAGAAACTGCAAGTGTTTGCGGGCACCATTAAAAAAGTGCAGCCATATCGCGGAGCAGTAAACTCGTAAACCCGACCCAGCGTCGCTCCACTGCGCTCCAAACTACTCCACTCCACTCGACCCAATCCGAGACCGAAAAGCTGAAATAAGCTCCCTTGGACCCCCGAATAATATTCTTCTCGTTGAAAGCGGCACTCTTTCAATCGCTTTCAGTCTTTCGGTCGTTCAATCGACCGCCTTCAACGATCTCTCTCATGGCGATTCGTGTGCGTTGGGGTTGGGTTCGTTTTGTTATTGGTTCAACTGTCGCGTAGTATTCAGTGTTCAGTGTTCAGTTCTCAGCTTCAGTTCGTTTCAGTTTCAGTTCGCAGTCAGTTTGTCAACGGGTCGCATGCGTGTTCGGGAAATCGCGCCAAGCGAATATTACTTTGGAATATAAAAAGGCAAAATAAATCCAAAGAAAAACCCCCTTTAAAGTGCAGTGCTTGTGCAGTGAAATATTTAACATTTTCCACGAAGGAATATAAAAAAGAAAAAGCGAAAAATCATGACATCCTACGGTTCAACAGGCTGCCTCTTGCTCGGCCTTTTATCCCTGCTGATGTTTTTCAATACAGGTGGGTTACCAGAGCTCAGAAAAATACGTGAAATGACTGCACTGACTCCGCATCAAATGGCAGCTAATTAAGTGAAGGAGGAGTTTCGCTTGGCTCGCAGTTACTTAAGTGCGTGGGCGTGATTTCCCATTTAAATGTGCAACAAAACGAGCTCGAGTTCAGTGAACCAAAGCAAAAGGGTTCGCTTATGCGGAAAATAGGGGGAAAACTCCAGCAGATTAAAGTATTTGAGGGCTGCTTAAAGTTCTGGAAACGTATATTAAGGAAATGGTGAATATTTAGGAAATCATTTAAAAAGTTAGAAATATTTTATATATTGTGGAAAATAAAAGACGTTAAAAATGGCTTTACAGAACAAAAATTAACTTCTAATTAATTTTCATATTTTTTTGTAAAACTAAAAAAATAGCGAATAATTAGTAAATTATTTAAAGGTTTAAAAATATTAAAAGGGTTGTAAAAATATTAGAAATATTGTAAATAAGACTTAAGAAATTGCTTTAGATAACAGAAATGAACTTAACTTTAGTTTGTATATATTTTTTTTAAATATTAAAGAAATGGTGAATATTTAGAAAAACATTTAAAGTTTAAAATTACTAAAAAATAAGACTTAAAAAATTGCTTTAAACAACAGAAAATATTTTACTTTTAATATTCATATATTTTTGTGTTTCAATTGCTCGGTAAGAAAGAAAAATTAGAGTCTGATATTAATTTTCATATTAAAGAAATCGGTATAATCGGTATTACTTGAATATAATCAATTGTTTTTAATGCCTGACCTAATTTATAAGCCTCTTGAAAAGCATGGCCATCTGTCTGCACTGCGTTAACATTATTAAAATTCACATTATCAGTGCAATTGTCTGGACAGATGAAATCCACTCGAAATACCTGCCATTTAAGAGAGAGAGAAGAGAATACAATGAAAGCTTAAATTTCCATGATTTATTATTATTCCTGCACTTGTTCGATATTTTTCCGCAGCTCATCGGTGTTTATTTTTACTTCAAATGCACGACGTTCGAGCGTTCGAGTAATGAGCACAAAAATATTATCTCAACCTTTAAAATTCAGAGAAAATAAATTTCATAAATAGCCAAGAAAAATGTCGGAGAAAAATGTGGAGACATATGTATCTTCTCCTCTTTTATTTTATTTCTGGAAAATTTCTCATTACGCAAAAAGGGGTGTAAAATGGATTTTTTTTGTGGTGTGTCTCGACAATTACTCAAAATTACCTCAAATTTTCAATGAAAAAGCGTGCCGCATATCTGGTCATGTCATCAACTAAAAGTTTTTTTGTGTTTATGTTGCGTGGGCGTGGCGAATGACAACTTTGAGTGGCACAAGCTGACCACTCGGGCCCACCTCAATAAAAATGACTAATCTCAGATCAACTGGAAAGATATGGAAATAATGCAAATTGAAGGGTATGGCCAGGTTCAACACATTACCGAGAACGTGTAATTATTTCAGCTAGTGTAAACAGCTCATCTGCTTGTCAGATACTCGATGAGGCATAATATCCAGCCTCAACCTTCGCGTAATCTCAAATGTCAGTACGCCATCTCGGTCGGCAGATCGTCTTAATTAATAATCAGCTACTGTTGTCGTGGTCTGGACCAAGCCTAATTAAATCCATTCAGTTGATTACTAATTCACTGCAATTTACTTGGGTATAAAACGCAATAATCTCAAAGATGGAAGCTAAACTAAGTTTCAAGAAAAACAAACAAAAATTTTTATTATTTTTTCATAAAAATTCAGATTTAAATTGGAGAGGAAAAAATAAAATACAAGAATGCTAAGAACAGGACGTTGCTCAATTCTGAATAATAAAACCACTTTGTAAGCATATGTTCGTACACAGACAAAAATTCGATATGATATAGGGTAAATTCGGTTGGTTTGAGAAACCCATCAACCCATGAGCTACACACAAAAAACTTGCTTGAATTTGCTTACCAATGAAGATAGTTAAGTAATTATAAAAATAGTTACTTGTATCTTTTTTTATTTTATTTTAAATACCATATTTAGTATTTTTAGAACAAATAATTAAAAATCAGATTATGATTAATCTTTATTCATATCAAAATGATATGAATAACTTGAATTAACCTGCACATATCAATCTGATATTTTGTCAATATTTTTTATCTGTGTATATGAAATCCAATTTGTATAGTTCTCTGAAACATTTTTGAGTCAACCGAATATTACCATTTTATTGTCCCTGCAGTTGAAATTAAAATACTTTGTATTGCGCATTAAGTGCTAAGCGAATCAAAGGAATTCTGAGTAATATATGTGCAGTGAAAGCGGAAAAATATTGACGATCGTTAAAGACAAAAATGAAAGAAAACTAAATTCTTAATAGCTTTTACAATTTTCTTACTAGCTATATACCAAGGCTATCTAACCTAAGCCAATCCCTTTACATCGTTTGCATACCTATCTGGCTAATTATTTAGGCATTCGGCACAAATGCGCTGCAATTTTGATAAACGTTTCGACGAGCTGTGCTATGCATTTGGCATTTTTGCAGTTGAACGAACCCAGATTGCATGTCAGTTAAAAAGGCGAAGCGAAACTTTCTATTGAAGCTCCAACCGAACCTCTATTACATTTTAGGGTCACAAAGTTGTAGCCACCCTACAAAGGGAGCTCCACACACACACTCGTAAGTTACCGAGTTTAATGCGTTGCGATATGGGCGACACTTTGTGGGAGTTTTTTGGGGGGAGAATGTGGAAGCGGGGCGGTAATCAACACGTTTCTTTTGGGGGCAAAGTCGTAGGGCTGGCGGACTTATGTATGTATTATAGATGTTCGGGGGCAGATCTCAGAAAATGTTGCAAGTCCAACTTGCAGTTGGCCTCAAGTTTGGAGCTTAATGGAAAAATTGCATGTGAACCCCAAAGTCGGTGTGTGTGGGAAACTTTGTGGCCCCTTTGTTGGAGACTCGTACTTGCGATATACTGCCATTCCATATGCCTATATGACTGCAAAGGGCAACGAACTCCATCTATTTTATAGGCTTGGCGGAGTTGGAACTGGATTATAAGGAGCAGTAATAATATGAAGACAGGGTGTCTTTAGTGGGTTACTTTTAGGGGTGCAATAGGGTAGGGCTGATACATTGCTAGTTGAATGAGGAAAAACTGGAAGGAATAGATTAGACAGGATATACATATGTACAGAAAAAGATCATATTAATATGTACTGGTGTATTTTATAATTTTTAAAGATCAAAATACTCATGTCATTTCGATATGAATAAAGATTATGATTATCTTATTTTTTAGTATTTGTTAAAAAAATCCTAAATGTAATACTAAATACTAAATTTGATATGATAAAACATCAATTTGATATGTTGGAATCATAACTCTGACAATATTCACATGAAATACGGTAGAATTGACCCTATTTCATATACATTTTTTGTTCTGTGTAAGCAGTTCAAAATATTGGTGACTAAGTATTAAAAGAAATAGTATCCTAATTTAATTTTATAATATATCTTATTATTATGCAATTTCATTAGGAGTAAATTATAAAATATTTCGTGGTTTTAAATTAAACATTTTGTTAAGAGCAGGCTTTTTTCCTATACCCCGCTATTAAAACCGATGATTAAAACCGAATTCCGATGGCCAAAAGAATCGGCGTAAACATCTCGTCCAACAAATACTTACGCACTTAGCGGCCACCATTCGGGCCCAAATGTGATTCCGATTCGGATTGGGACTCCGATTCGGACTCGGATTCGGACTCGTATGTTTCTGACCATGTTTGGGGGGCAGTTGCGGCTGCCACATCGGTTGGCATAATGCAACCACAACCACCGCCACAACCACTGACAGGCACAATATCAATTTTCAGTTTCCATGGAATTACAGTCATTACCATTAGTAAACTGCCACCGACTTGGAGCGGACGCGCAAATAAACAATTCTGCAAACGATCTGACAATTCAAATGTCAATTAATTTCAATATATTGTAAATGATTATAATTTCCATCTCGGTTACGCCGTTTTTCGCCGTTTCACGCGGCAGTTTTTCGGCTCTCAATCGCATTGAATTGCCAACTGCCAATGCGAATGCGAATCGAACGCAAATTGCAATGTTTATGCTGGTTGTTTATGGCCAAATGCGGTCGGTCGGTCGCTGGCCGAAAAATAAAACACGTTTTCGGCCAATGCGTTGGCACACTTCTCCGGCCTTTCCCCTTTCCATCTCCTCTCCCTTCTCCCGCCTTTCGACTTATCTAGGCTTTCGCTTAAACGCACCTCAAAGTGTTGGCTAAGTGCATTTAACCCGAACGTTAACGTTTGACGTTTAAATTGGCCAGCGAAACGAGTTTTATGGCCGCCATCATCATCATCACTCAAACATTCTCGGAACCACACGCAGAAAGAATGTCACTAAAAAATGTAGAGGTTTTCTTAACTAAAATACCTCTTAAGACTTATAAGAATTTTCTCTTCTCAAAAATTCTAAAAAGGCAACAAATAAAGAGTTTTTGAGAAAAAAATAAACTAAAATAAATGATGTAAAAATTATGCGATAATGATGTAAAAGTGAAGTGGAAATGATGTAGAAATAATGTAAAAATTATCTAAAATGTAGAAATGATATAAAAAGTATCTAAAATTGATTTAAAAATTCTGTAAACAGATGTAGAAATAAAGCAGAAGTGATCTGAAAACGAAATGATTTAAAAATGATGTGGAACTGATGCAGAAATGATCTAAAATGAAATATGGTCGCGATACTAAAATGAAATTTTAGATAAACATTTTCCTTTCTTATAAAACTAAAGGATATTTGTTGATTTTTATCATCATCTGAGTATTTTCCCCAGTGCAGCCAACAATCGCTGGCTCAATTTAATCAAATAATTATTTACACACTAGCCGCAGCGGCTAATCGCACGCATAAACCAGCCGAAGTCGAACTTTTTGACACTTTTATAAGGCAGTTGCTCCATAGGCTGTCGCATAAATAACTCGGCCAAAAGGCTCCCGACTAAAATTAGTGGCTGTTCGGCAGTATTTCAAAGATCGCCGCCAACGGCATCGAACGCAGCAGGAAATTATGGCTTAGTGGGTATTTGAGATGATTATAATGGGATGCGATTCATTAGAGGAACGGTTATGGATTCGGAAAGCAAAGATCAGTTAGTTACTTTATTAGGATTTCAAATGCTGGTGGTCACAGGAAATACAGAAGAACAGTTGTTTTTGACTTTTAAAAATAGTTTAAGTAGAAAAAATATCAAAACAATATTCTAAAATCATTTCTATATATATATAAGTAAAAGAAAAAATAATGAAATAATGTAAATGATATGAAAAACTTATTTTATTTATTTTTTAAAAGCATTTAAAGAAGCATAAAAGCATACATTGTTAAATAGAAATTTTTCCAAAATGTTATACAATATTTAATGAATAATATTTCTTAATTCAGAATGCCATTTGATTGCACTATGATTATATAACTACGTGATTAAAAATGCATTGGAAATTGTTCTTAATGACCTGAAGATTATCTGAATTGCAAACGCCTCTACTAATTGATATTAATTACCTATTTCAGCCTCCGCTGTGCTGCGATGCTGGCGCTGTTCGACGGACGTCTCAAATGGCGAGTTCTGCAACGATCCCTTTATGCCGGAGACAATCTCAGAGCAACAGCGCTACTGGAGCTACGTGAACTGCACCTATTCGGTGGGCGCAAAGTCGGTGAATGCCCGACCCGTCTGCAAAAAACTCGTGCAGGAAGGTGAGATCGAACCCCACCCCTTCTTTGAAGCCAACCTGCTCCACTCAGTGTCAGTGCGGCTCCAAAAGAAAAACCACAGGCATGAATAATTGTGCACCCGTTGCATTTGCATTGTTGTGACCGCGTGTGCGGTCTTTGGACAGGCTTGCACTCAGAAAAATAAGTATCTAAAACAAGTATTAAAAATTCCATTAAAATAGGAACTAGTTTTTAAATATTAGTAAAAAAAATAAAAACATATAAATAATATATTACAAAGTATTCTCAGAAACTTGATTTTACAAATTAGTAATCAAACAAAACCGTATAAAAAATCTATCAAAAATGTCTTTCGACTTAAAAACAAAAAATTAGTCATACTTCCGCCAGCCAAAGGTTATCTCAGTTTTGTCCGATTTTTGTTAAAGTTAATTCAATATTCTAAAATAATAAAAAAATGTATATCCCTGAGGAAAAGAAAATACCCTAAAAATCAACAAAGCTATAATTTCTTTTTGATATTATTTTTATTAATCTTAAGATTGTTCCTATGACAGCTACACCATATATAGTCTTTCGATTTCTTTAAAAATTTAATTTGAAATTCAGAAATATTTAAAAAATCATATTTCCAATAGTAGAACGTAATATCTCAAAAAAACCGAAGCTATAATTTTTTTTCCTTTTAATTACCCATTAATATTCCGATCATTCCTATAGCAGCTCTGTGATATAGTAGTCCCATTTTTATAACAATAAATTCGAAATTCTCATGTGTATGTGTAAAATATATATATTTCCAAGAGTTATTCCTCAGGAGAGTTGCTAAAATATTTTTTAAATAAATGTTATAAGAAGTTTATATAATTTTTCAGTACTACATAAATATTAAGATATCAACTATAATACGTTTTTCATACTGTAGAAGAGTGGGAAGAGGGGGGATCGCTAGATAGACGCGCCTCACACCCGGCTGTGGCCGAGAGTCAAACAAGATTGAAATTTATTGCCCTGACAAAGTCCAAACAAGTGCAGGCGACACAACAACAACAGCAAACACGGCCAGCGGACAATTACCAATGGAGCGACTTAGATCTGCAACTGCAACTGCAGCTGTTGTTGCCGCTGTTGCTGGGCGTTCGAAGGGGGCGTGGCAAATCAACAACAACAGCAACAACAACAAGTGGCGACATTTTGGCCCGCAGTTTCAGTTGCATGTGCCGCTAATTTACGGCAAATTTATGTGGAGAAAGAGCCGGCGAACGGGGCGTATGAGTTATATTTTGCGGTGGCTTTTGGCGATCTTAAGTCCGATTTTACTGCGTTGTCCGTCTGGTTTTATTGCTGGTTTTATTGTTGTCTCTGGCCAAAGCAATTTGTTCATTTGCATATGACAAGAAATGCAGACCAAAACAAAAGCAAAGCAAAAACTATACTTACCAAGCGATCCGTGTCGTTACTTTTTGATCTAAATTCACTTTGCATTGTTGGCCAGCGCATAAATTTGCCCACCGGCAGACGAGTCGTATTCGAATTTTAAATGTGGGTCAGCCAGCCAAACAATGAAATAGCTAATTTGTTGACTGTAAGTGATGTAATGGCATTTAAAAAATCTTTTTTGCACGCTCTATTAAAATCGTAATATATCTGAACTTTTTTAATAAAATGCAACAACTTTTTTATGCAAGTTTACTCCTTTATAAAACATTCGTTATGGGAATATTTGGTTTTAATAATGTTGAAAAAACTGTTTATGAAGGATATTCAAAAGATTGATTTATAGTCACACCCTTGAGATTTTTTAACAATAATTTTTTAAATGATTTTCTTTAGAAAGTATTTAAAAGTTCTTTGATTTCATTTACAGCACATCCCTTTAGATTTTTAAATATATTTATGATTTGATTTACAGTAACATCTTTTGGATTTTTTTACAAAGATTTTTTTTAGAAAATTTTTAAAAGTTCAATGATTTTATTTACAGTCATACCTTTTGCATTTGTTTAACAATTATTTTTTTCAGAAAAGTCAAAATGGTGTGAATGTCACTCCTTTTTAACAATGACTTTTTATTGATGAAAAAACTATTAATGAGGTCAAAAAGGTATTACTGTAAATGAAATCATAATAATATTTGGTTTACAGTAACATTTTTTTTAAACTTTTTTAAGGGTTAAAAAAATTAAATCAGATATTCCTATGATTTAATTTAAGTCATACCTTTGGGATTTTTTAACAATGATTTTTTAATGATGAAAAATAAATAGTAGTAGATTAAAAATTATTAAAAATACGGTCACATCTTTTTTAATGATGACAATCTATTTATAAAGGGTTTAAAAAGTCAAATCAAACATTCCTAAGATTTAATTTACAGTCACACCTTTCTTTTAATGATCAAAAATCCATTTTTAAAGGTTTTCAAAAGTCAAAAATGTGCGACAGTCAATCAAATTATAATGGTTAAAGGTTAAATTGTCACTTACCAAATTCATTGCAATTTAAAGCCCATCAAAAGCGGCGACTGGGATTTCTTGAGTCGCATTTAAGCAGTTTCTTATTGCCAATTAATGAACACCATTAAATTTTTGCAATCATGCGTCTACAAATTGGTGCGGCGAATATTTGCAAGATTTGCGCTTGGCAGTTGGCAATTAAAATTGCAATTGCAGACTCTCAACCGCCGCTATAGCTGAATATCTATATCTCTGACTGGGTTTTGGTCCCAGAGCAACATGAGCAGCGCTTGTAATGCGCAAAATACATAATATACGGGCCGAGCGGGCTAAGGAAAAAAATACACAAAATACATATAAATTAATTAAGTTGTTGCACAGCGTGAAGCGCTCAATTACGAGTTCATGATGCGGGGGGGTGGAGGAAAATCCGGGGGCAGAATGTGTCTGAGAAAAATGCAACTAGGCGATGCAACTTGTTGTTGCCATCTGCGCTTTTTCAATCGCCGCTTTAAATTAATTGCCCATGAAGTTTAGCTTAGACGAGTGGCTAACTTTTTGGCAAATGTCAAATTAAAAACGTATTCCATAATGCCAAAATATGAAGCCAAGCAATTAGCCGCTGGCTGTTGATTTAAGTCGGTGACTGCACATATTTTGCAACCTGTTGCTGCAGCTCCCAAAAACTTGCAAGTCGGCCTATAGACCATTTTTGGCGGCTAACAGCTTATTTCTTGCTCTTTTCTCCGGGGAATCGGCTAACCAAAAGGGAGTCGCACATAAAGTCAGTTTTTGATATATATGTTTTGACTTACAAGTTAACTGCTTTTGGTTGCAAGCTACTTTAACTGCTGTAAAATAAGAATTATGGTTTTAATTTTCCCATTTCAAGCTTTTTACTTTATTAATTTGTGAGCAATAAAGTATATTTTATTTGATAGTAAAATAAAAAGACAATGACTTATTTTTAAAAATTTTACAAAGATTGCAATATGACTTTTTTAAGAGCTAAAAATAATAAAGTACATAATTTAATTTATTTTAATTTTAGAAAATTGCGCTTTATAATAAGAATTTTTTCTCAATTAAAGGTTTTTCTTTATTAAGCTGTGAGCAATAAAGTAAATTTTCTCTGATAATTTTAAAGTAGGACAAAATTAACGACATTTTTTTTTTAAATTTTACAAAAATTTAAAAATGATTTTTTAGTGGTATGAATAACAAAGTTAATCAATTCCTAAAAAAATAAAAGAATTATAGGAATTCTGGCTTTAATTTCTTAAGTACATTTTTTGAAAGAAAATTGTCTTCTAATAATTTTTAATTAAAATAAAAAGACATTGACACATATTTTTAATTTATATATTTATTTTTTGTATATAAGGATTAAAAATATAAAATTTTTTGAGTTATAAATAATAAAGTTGGGTTGATTGCTTACTTTATTTATTAAAAATAACGCAATTCGTTTTAATTAAAAAAGTAATTTATTTATTTTCAAAAGACGTCGTTTACCCAAGAGCAAAATAACTTAGTTGTACAACAAGATCATATTATATTTTTCCCCCTCTGATTTTCCATGCTTGCTGCAGCCATTTTTTGATTAAACACACATAACGAGCCATAAATAATTAAATTAATTAAAATTTAAATTTATTGCTGCGTGTGTGCGGTAGACAATGTCCAAGCGGCATTTTTGGCTGCTCAGCTCGCAGCTCTCAGCTCCGGCAAGCGGCGCACGCGGCGTATGCGCAATGTGGCACACCGGCGGCTGCTGCATTCTGATGGCTGCATTCAGAGCCTTGTTTGATGCGACGGCCGTGATAAGGCGACAATTGTCAACAATTTTATTAGCCCGACGGTGGCCCACCGTCCACTGTCCAGCGTCTGAGCCAATCACAAAAATGGCCAGGCTCTGACCATTTCGAGCGGCTTTTAAAGTTCGCTTTTGCCGTACTCCATTGGAAATGTTTTTACCAGTTTGTCGTTTTGTTCTATTTGCCCCGCACACACGCACACTACGTGCAATTTGTTGTGGATTTTTTGTGCGATTTTTGCTTTCTGGTTTTCATTTGCCGTCTGATTGCAAATTGTCTCTAGTTTCGTCGAGTTTCAGGTACGATTTGGCAAATCGTGTGCGTTTCGCAGGCGGTTCAGCCTCATTTTTTCCGATATATTTCCCGCACTCAAACAGCGAGAAGCCTTGAACTCGTTGTAAATCGAGAGAGAGTTCAGAAAAACCCCACAAATCACTTTCTTTCAAAATTTTTATTTTATATTTTTAATATATTTATTTAAGTATGCTATCAAAAATTAAGTGAAAGAGGGACTGTCATCACCTGTTCACCACCCACTTTCATCACCTGTTCACATGTTACATACTTTTCCCGACTACAATATACCCTTCTACTCTAGTTCAGTTCTGACCAAATCGTTTTTTTTATTTTCCCCTGGCGGCAATTTTAAATGTCATTTCTGAGATTTTTTCATGGCTCGAAAAAGCGGCCCACGCCGGCACGAACGCACACATAAATTAAATTTAATGCGCACTCACAGAGCAGACATTAATTAAATCGGTTAAATGAAAATATGTAAATGCTGCTCTCCTCTTTTTCAGTCTACGGCAAGCGGGTGATTTCGCGATCCTGCTTCTACGAGGACATGGACGACTCGGCGGACAAGTGCGCCAATGACCAGACCTCGTCCTACATCAAGACCGTCTACTGCCGCACCTGCACCACCGACGGCTGCAACGGCGCCAGTGGCGCCACCCCGCTCGTCCTGCTCCTGCTGCTGCCCCTCCTCCTGGCCTCGTCCTTCAGGCACTTGCTATGCAAATGAGCGGAGGGATACGGCCCGCACTTAATTGCAAGCTGAAGTTAAAGCTGGCCGGGAATTTCGGTGCTTAGCCCGGACTTAACTGAATTTCTTCATCGAGTTTTTAGTCACTTTGCCCTCACGAACACACGCACAAATCACAGGAGTACCATTCATGGTGTCACCACCCATTCGACATTTTCCGTGTAAATGTTACTTGGTCACCTCACCCACGAAAATCAAAAATTAGTTACTCGTAGTCACAACTCGACACCCCTCATATAACACCCGATCACACTTAACTTTGCCGTAATTTGTACAACTTTGTAATATCTCTATTATTGTACTTGTAATTGAAGGGGCGGAGCCTTCGGGTGCCGCCCTGCGTAAATAAATAAATCGTAATTAGATGGTATGCGAGATGTGGATTTTTTGGGGGTTTCACTGATCGGGTTGTAAATGGAAAATGTATGGGTTATAATAAAAGATATTACGATCAGCCTTAAGTTTTGCTATAATTTTGGATTGGATAGATCAGGATGGATAATATTTCATGTGTTTAACAAAATCCACAAAAATTTACTTGATCCTAAAAATAAATAAATTTTATTTCGGTTAAATTTTATTAACATTAAAAATGCTAAAAAAACAGATATGATATTTATGCTAATATATGTATATCAACTTGATATTTTATCATATCAATACAAAATACAAAATTTAGTATTAATTTTTAAGAAATTATATTCTTTTATATATTAATATGATATTTTAAACCATCACATATCAATCTGAACTTTTGAAATATTTTTTTCTGTTTTAAAAAAAAAAAATTAAAAAAAAAAAAAAAAAAAAAATATTTTTTAACGTGCTCATTAATGACTAAAATTTAATGATCAAGTAAATGTAATAAAATAATGATCAAAATATTTTTTAACGTGCTCATGAATGACTAAAATTTAATGATAAAATAAATGTAATGAATATAATCGAATTCTTAACCAAGTTAATTGTTTAAAAAGCGTTATAAGTATTAATACGAAAAACAAAAAAAGATTTCAATATAAATAATGAATAAATAAAAATAATAATTAAAAAGTATTAAATAATAATAACAAACTTCAAGTAAATTTCGGTTGCCATTTATTCTATTCACACTTGGCTTTGTAACACCTGACATTGTATCCCCTCCAATCAGATTTACAGAATGTGGGAGCCCCAAAAAGAGGAATCCACCTCCAGCCATGCGAGCTCCAAGGATACGATCCCTCCTGAGGATCCCTTGCCGCTGTGGAGCCGCCTTTTGGACCACAATGCAGATGGTTGTCTGCGGCAGAAGAGTGAGGATAAGGATAAGAAGGAGAGCTACGAGGTGGAGGTCTCCAACCGACTGTGGTCGTTGTGGGGCACTGCGCACCAAGTGGATCCCGGGGAGAGTAGCACCTCGTCGGAGGAATCCGCATCCGGAAGGATCTTCGCTCCTGGAAAGATCCTAGCCTGCTGTGTGGTAGCCTGTTGTGCCGGCAGCTTCCACTCACTGGACTCCTGGGACTCGCGCCTCTTGGACACGATCCTGCTGAATGGCGAGGATTACTACTATGATAGCTTGGCCACCAGGCAGCGCAGGGATCTGATGGATGAACTCTCGCTGGAAACTTTGAACCCCTCCTGTCGCCTCTATGGACGCAACTTTTGGGTGGACATCGAGAGGTTCTCCTCGGGCAAGTTGTTCAGCAGAACCAAGAGCTTGGGCACCGCATTGAGTGTGTTCTTCGGCCAGCACTTGCAAACTGGCATCCTGCAGCTGAGGGATCAGGCTCTGGCCTTTGGTTTCATACCAGAGTTTTCCAGCGGCGGTGGATTCTTCCTCTTCCACTGCCAGGCGAGGGGAAGGCCCCTCTTCAAGGACTGCGAGAGTGCTCCCTACGTCCTCAGGATGCGACAGCTGCAGCAACTGCTCTACTGCATGCTGATCACTTTGGATGAGCGAAGGCGCAATGTGCCCTTTAGGATCTACAAGGTGGGATGTGTTCCCTGTGTTAATTAGAAGAAGAAAGGGGGTTTCAAAATTACTAAAAAGAAATTCAAAAGACTAACCTTAACTATCTAGGCCTCTCTGTAAACTATACTTGGCAAAATTTCTACTCTAAAATATTCCCAAATCAAGTCAAAATTAAGAAGTTTACTTTGTAAACTCTATATATTTAATAAAACAAATCATTTTAAAGCTTATGAACTTTTGATTTTTAGCTCCCGATCTTTGAATATATTTAAATTATATTTTTATCAGTATATATATGTATACACAGAGAGAATTAACCATGAACATTATATATTAAAAATAAATACTGAAAATGCACTCAGGAACATCAATTCTTAATTTAATTTAATCAATTTGATAAAATATATACTAAAATGAATTCTTTAAAGAGCATTTTTTCTCCTTCTCCAGAAAGGAAAACAGCCAAGGAAGAAGTGATTCAATTTTAACTCAATATGAAGCTATTTTTTAAAATTTGTACTTCAAATCGGGATAACCTCAAATTGAGAATACAAAATACTGAAATTGAGAATAAAAATACTTAAATTGAGCACACAAGTACTCACATTTTGTAACTTTTGCTTATAAGCCAATCATCTAAACCTAAATCGCTCTAGGTAAAAACTACTCAGGGTGATGACATCAGCCGCACTACACCCCGTTTCTATATAGTATACAGGCAGTGCATATAGTCACCGACTTAAGCGCTCGTAACCCACATTAAAGATACGTTTTGTCAGGCAAATAAAAAGTAATTGTCTCACATCACTGCGCTTGACATTGCATTTGCTTTGAGGAACGACAATTTGCAGTTCATCACTTTACTTATATGTACCATGCAGTATATATCCACATATTCATTTATGGTTTCCAAGCGGAAATGAGTTCAGTCCCGTCATTCAATTGGAGAAATTCGCTAATTGCCAACCATGCAAATTCAAAATCTCCACGAACTCTTTTTTGGTGACTTTTGACCCTCTTTAATTGGGCGTAGGATTCACTAAGTTCCCAGATTGAAAGCAAAGACAAATTGCTTCTACATTTTTGGGGGGCCGCCTGGTAGCGTGATAATTCCATTATGCTTTAATTAAAATCGCATAAAACCAGCGGTGTATATAAATAAAATTTGTCACATGGCACGAAAAGCGAAGGCTGTCATAAAAAAGAAAAACACTTACAACATCGAGTGAAATAACGCAAAATAAATACGTATATATATATATAAAATGGGTGGCAACTAAGTCGCGAGTAAAGCGTTTTGGCCATTTAAACTTGTCGCACGGCTTTTATTTGTTTTTTTTTTTCTTGCTGTTGCTGCTGCTTGGCTGGCGAAAATGTCGTACAGAGTTTCCAATAAAACTGGCCATTTATCATGGGGCTTTGGAAAATATAATATATTGAGAATCGAAAATCGACAATCGAATGTTACGCATACGCCCCGGAGGGCAGCTGTTGGCTGTTGGTCGCTGCGCATGCGCAGTCAGCGATTCGAATGCGAATGCGATTTTCCACCGATCAGGCCTTAACCCCGGCTATTCTTGGCCCGGTCGAAACCGAACCAAAACCAATCCACTTCGATTGGCGGGTGCGTGCGCATTTTTCACGCTTTGTCAACTTTTGGCTGCACTGAACTACTGGGAAGGAGGAGCAACTAATGCCGCAGATTAGTGTCAAGATTTGCATACGAAATCGTATATCTGCCAGGTGCGTGTGTCGCCAATTTGGTAAGAGTGTTGCCAAATTTGGCTTATTCCGCCGAGTTGCGGTTGCCAAATGTTGCGTCCTGCACTCATGAATCATTTTTGCCGCTGATGTGAATCATTTTTAATGGTTAGACGCATTCAAATCTTGATATGTCAACTGCTTAATGAGGGGGAAGTTGCTAAAGGTATGATCTGATTTGCATCACTTAAGGAGTGGTGTTAAACGGCTGTAGTCGAGTTTAAATAATTTACAAAAAGTCTTAAATCTGGTTATATTTTTTATGAATTATCAGTTTGTTTGAAAGATGCGCTGTGAAAAACGTATAAAGAAAAGCTTTTCGGCTGAGGTTTGAGTATTTGCTTAGCCAAGTCGCAAACCCATATTTATTTAGGGTGACCATTTATAATATTTCAATTACAATGCTAACGTATTTTTGAATAACGTTTTATTTATTTATTTTATTAAACTATTACCTCATTAAAAGAATTAAGCTTTTAAATTAATTTTATTTAAAAATTGAACATTTTAATTATTTTGTAATACCATTCATTGCTGTTAGGGGATGGTAAATTTGGTTTAGATTCAAAACCTGTTTTCTGAGCAATTTTGGGGAGTGCAAGTACAAAGTGAAATTTAATACCTACGTAAATAACTTGTCAAAAAAAACTTCCATGGGTATCACAAATTCAAACTTGTTATATAATAAGGGCCTAAAATATTTTTTTTTATTTTTTATTTATAAAGTAATTTTTGCTGAAAATTATTTAAAAAATGTTTGCAGAGAAAAATATTAAAATATTTTTTTTTGAGAAAATTATTTAGAAAGAATTTTTTTCGAGAAAATTATTAAAATATTTTTTTTGAAAAAAATTTTTGAAATAATTTTTTTTTGAGTAAATTATTAAAATAATTTTTTTTTGATCAAATTATTGAGAACATTTTTTTTGAGAAAATTATTTCTTGTTTTAGTTTTGTTATTCTATTAGGGCCATAAAATCATTTTAAAAATCTTTTTTGAAAATAATTAAATATTTAAACAATTTAGCAAGTTTATTTAATTACTACAATTTATTAAAATAATTATTAATTGCATTTCCTTAAACGAAATGATATACCATTTAAATATTTTACCCATATATTTATAATTGACCCATCCACCACCCCAATGTCCTGTTTGTTTATCTACTCAGTTGTAACAACAATACGCTTCCAAAGCCAACGTCATCAATTAAACTGCATTGTTTGCAGCTCCCTCGAAGAAATCGAAGAAAAAATGGCAAACGACGAGCAAAAACAAAGCCCCCGAATGCGTGAGTCTGGCTGGCTGTCTGGTGAGACTCTTTAGGGGCTCGCAGGAAGTGAAAAAACACACAATGCTGGCAAGGGTTTCCCCAGGAGCCGAGGCAGCAACAACAACAACAACTGCAGTGCCGGCAGCGACGCGGCTGCGCTGCCAGAACGTTCAGTACCAAAAACTTTGGCACTCTGGGCGAAGAAGCCTCGGCAACATCCACAGTCGTTCCTCGGCCGAGCAACCGTCTGCATCGCGCGCAGCTCTCGAAGCGATTTCGAACCAAACCCCTTCAAAGGATATAGTATACCACTCTTCACAGGCGCCACCGAGTCGCGTTTCGCATCCCCAAAAGGATTTCCATAAACATTCCAAGGAGACAATGTCAGCGGTGCCGATGAAAGCCCTCCTCGCTGGTGTTTTTCTGCTGGCCAATGCCTGGCACATCACAGGTGAGCTACATTTGGGAGGTGATACTTTGATCAGTAAATAAAAACACTCTTAATCGCCTTGTAAACATGAAGCCCCCAAGAGTTGGTCAAATTTTTCATACATTTTCGGGTACAGACTGAGAAAAATCTAGTCCAATAGTTTACTTTGGGAAATCGTTAACATTAAAAGTAAAAATTTATTAAATTAAGGGCAGTAAAACATTTTTTTAACTTTAAGAATTAGGATACTTTTTAAAGAAAGTGAAAATAATATTTTAAATTTAAATTTAAAGGTATTAAAAGCGAATCACTCGATATTTTGAATACAAAATCACATACTTTCCAGAATAATAAGATTTAATAGCATTAAAATACCATATAATAGTCTAGTCACACTATGTGGGGTAACCTATCAAATGAGCCAGTAACCCGATGACCGAACAATACAAAAAAATACTCAGAAATACCAAAGTCCCTAAAAGTACCTCACTTTTGCACATATCTAGTTTCCTATACACAACCGAAGTAAAAAAAAGGGTTATGTCAATAACCCCATAACTCCACAACTCCACCCTAGGTGTAAATAGGCTTTCCAGAATAATATGATTTAAAAGCATAAAAATACCATATATTATATGGTATATATATAATACCATAGATTACCATATAATACCTCTCAAAATCCAGAACTATAGTTCCATAGAATTTTCTCCTGTGCACCTGTAATTCCATCTGCCCCACAAGGTCACCGATCCGCATAAAGTTTGAGGTGTGATGGTTTTTCTACTCAGAGCCCATGAATGAAAATTTGTTTCCAATTTTCTCCCCCGCATGTTGTTTATGTAGTTTTTCCGCCAGCCATTTAACGATTTTCCCCTGCGGTGTTTATGCAAAATTCTCGAAAAATTTTGGCTTACAACTAAAAAAGTTTCAGGTGGAAGGCATTAAATATACTTAGCAATTTTATGTTGTTTCTCGCGATTCAATGATTTATGGACGACACTCAAAGTGATGGAGGTTTCTGCTGTTTTTATCTGTCGTAAACAAATTAATATCGGGATGGGTGGGAAATAATGAAATATTAATGTGGGCTTAAATATAGAAAGTGCTCATTTGTTTATTTTGCGTTGAAACGCGTGTAGAAAGAGGAAAGACATTCGAGAATTATGAAGATATATGATTTATGGCTGGAGGTTAACCTAATTTAAAATGGTATTTATTATAAAATCGAAAAAAATATTATATCATATTTTGTTTACTTAAAAATTATTATTATAATATTTATTCTAACTTTGTTAAGTAATATTGGTATGGTTGTATATCTTTAATGTATGCTATAGTACTTCTGAAATTTATTGTTCAGGTATCGTAATATTCTGTAAAATTCTGAATATACTGCACATTTCCTCATCATATATAGAAAAATTTCGCGGGTCATTGCTTTCTTGATGAACATCGCTAAATATATACACGTGCATATTCGATTTTTCGGAGATTTTTCACGCTTTTTGAATGATTGGCAACCTGCACGCCTTATAAATACAAATATTCGCCCGACTGGCAGACATTTCAATATTTGTTTCTATAGGAATCTGAAACGGCAAATGCAGTTTCCCGATTTGCTTTGCATGGTGAATATTTTTGAATCACTTTTAACGATGATGAGAGTAATTGAGAATTGTGATTGGGTCATTAGATGGTGAATCGAAGCAGCACCTCCCATTCCCTGTTGCTCTCAATTAGCCCGGTTCTTTGAGCATTCTGTGTCCTGCAATTATCTAATTGCTCTGTACTCGCCCTGGCTTCAATCTGGATTTACGAGATTGGCGAAGTGCGCATGTCAGAGTGGCGCCAGGATGTCGTCTGCTCCAGTTTCCCGCTGTCTTCAGCATCTGACATCCCGACCTCCAACCGGAAAAAATCCCAACCCCCCTCCCCTCAGTGGCAGAAAAAACTATGTCAGATTCTGGCGGTCTTCTCTGGGGGGTTAGTTTCCCGTTTTCCCGACTTGAATTGCGTAATTTGCGCAAACTGATAATGAATGCAGATACAGAGTTTCACTCACAGGAAGCGCAGATTGTCCTGACACACATCCGATCTGTATCGTATTATATTTGTTATTATGGTGGAATATTTTTTAAGGGGTGAATTCACAGGCTTCCACAGGGTGGAAAGTTTCAAAACAGAACGTGGAGTTCCTGCACTTCCTCCAAACAAGTCTCAGCTTTCAATTACACGAGAACCGCTTTAAAAGAAGCCACACGAAGTCGAGCCATATGCGTGACCTAAGCGAATACTTTCAGGACGTTAAGCGTGGGCGATATAAAACCCTTGGGCGGCGACCTTGATGTGCTCGTAAGAAGCACTGGGAAAAATGTTATGAAACTTAATAAAATATAGTCCAAATAAGTGATTATATTATTTTTATATTATTTTTACTTTTATTAGGTTTTATTTGTATTTTTAAAGTTACTCCAAAAATAAAACAAATTCTAAATCATCGTGTATAGATGAGGAAAACAATCAATTATTTATTATTTTTACTTTTCTTGGGTTTTATTTTTATTTTAAAGTTTCTCCAAAATAATTTTAAAATTATTTAAAATGTAAAAAAATTTCTAAATCTATTTAAAAACTTTTTTTCTGTATCTAACTGAGGAAAGCAATCAATTATTTATTATTTTTACCTTTCTTGGTTTTTATTTCTATTTTTATAGTTTCTCCAAAATAATTTTAAAATTATTAAAAATAAAAAATTCCTAAAATTATCCAAAAACATTTTTTTTCGTGTATAGATGAGGAAAACAATCAATTATTTATTATTTTTACTTTTCTTGGGTTTTATATCTATTTTAAAGTTTCTCCAAAATAATTTAAAAATTTTTAAAAATCTAAATAATTTTTTAAATATATCCTAAAACATTTTTTTCTGTGTATAACTGAGGAAAACAATCAATTACTCACACTATTAAATGTAAGACTGTGCCAAATTGTTCTGGAAATACCTGAACAAAAGAGCCAACAAGCTGGGAAAATGCATACAAACGGTGTGGGGCCAGGATTTTGAATATGTCCAGTCAATATGGGGCTGCCACACTCCTTTCTACCATCTGACACTTCAAGGCCACGACAATTGAGGGCCACAGAGCGTATACGTAATATTGCCACCTCTGGTGTAATAATGTAATTTAGCAAGCGAAAGCGAAACATATATAAATATGTTATAGTCAATATTTGACAGCCAGCACTCCTTGGAGAAAACCCCTTTCCAAGATTGTTTGATTTCCAGTTTTAGCCCCAGTGCTTCACTGGACTTGTGGCATGTTTGCCTTTTTCCGGTGGTAAACAAGGTGAGTCCTGCCACTTTCGCATGTCAGGACATGCAAAACTCTCTCAAGGACACAGCCGGCGATCTTGATTCACTGTCGGCGCAAAATCACGCAACCTTATCAGCACAATTAGTGGAGGTTCCCTTTTATAACCATAATCCAGTAGTCACATCATCTAAGCTCTTGCACTAATTAAATCATTTGCTGGCTTCTATAAATAGTGGAGACTCATCATAAGAAATTTGTTATTAGAATTCTTATGTTTTGGTTGGGAAAATTAAATTAGAAGTGCGAAATGAATGCGATGAACGGAAGAAAAACAAATTATTATGAATAGGAAAATAAACAAAGAACCGAAATAAAAATATATATATGAATAGAAATATCAGGGGGAGTTCCAGGCAATGATGGCTAAAATTAAATTAATAATGATTCATCTCGCTTAAGCTAATTATTTAACATTATATACATTATAAGTGCTAAAGTAAACATCATTTAATGAGCAAAATTGGAACCATTCGCTAAAAAAGTGATTGTTTATCAATTACAATGTATTTTTAGGAATGCAGATTCATCAGGTAGCTATTATAATGGGTTCCATTACTCAGTTTAAAAAATTGACGTGAGAAAATATAAATAAATGATCTCAGTGATGTTCTAGATTTTCTAACGAAAAATACTTGATATATTTGTTTAAAAAAATCCACAATTTGTAAATATTTACAATGCCTGGAAATCAAAATTTAAATCAAAATTAAATCGTATAATTTACATAAGTGAATGTTTATTGGTTTGAATATCTAACTCATATTAACTTACATTTAATGAACTGAACTTAATTCACTCACAAATCAAAAATGAATAATAAAGAATTTTTTATCTATTCTCCAAAAGTTCTGAGACCATTTATTCAGCTCTTTAACATCAAAAATTCGTTTAGGTATACGTGATAAAATTCGACAGAGGCGCCACATCGACTGGCCACGCATCCCCCATTTTCGCAGTGGGTGACTGAAAAGTGGGCGGCACATGAAGCTGATGATGTCAACCACTGGCTGCCATCCCTTTGGGGGGGAAGTACACAAAACTGTGTCACCCTCTTCTATTTTTAGACCTCAAAGAAAGTTTATTTGCCAAACCCCATGAAAGGTCAACTTCCCCATTACCTTACTTATAAAATGATTTCCCTTCCCACAGCTGGCAATGAGCAGCATCAGAAGCACCACTTGCAGTGCTGGCACTGCAGCTCGGACACCATTGGGGCGGAGGACTTCTGTGATGTGACCTTCCAGGAGGACAACATACCCACTGATCTGATCAAGGAGCGTAATATTAATCTCTTAAGGAGCTGCAACAGCACCATTAACTCGGATCACGAGCGAGCCGTTTGTCGCAAAACTGTGGAGGAGAGTGAGTTTTGAGATTATCTCTATATACCTAAATACACTTATAACCTACATATTTCCAGATGCAAATGGCAAGCAGATCACCAAGCGATTCTGCTACTACACCAACAAGTCGGATCCCGTGGAGCTGTGCAACATCACCAGTCCGGAGAAGAATGTGCGGCGGATATTCTGCGAGGACTGCCTCACCGATCGCTGCAATGGTGCCTTCCCGGGAGCCACCATCCTGGAGATCCTGCTGCTCCTGCCCATCGTGGCCCTGATCCAACAGCTGGCCGTCTAGGCGAAACGCATCTCTCGATTGTATTTTAGTTGGAACGTGATATTTTGCGAGCTGTATGGCTGATTAACATTTACGTTTAGCTCGATTTAATCTAGTTTCGGGGACCCTAGCCTCCCCCACTCATTAGCTTACATTCAGATTGAAGTTTAAGATTTAAGTTTATAAGTTTATGATTTATATGCCTGGCCGAGTGCCAATGTTTAGCCAAGCTCAAAGCCCGAATATTCCAAAAAGAAATCCAATTTAAATTACAGTTTACAAAGGTATCAATAAATGAAACAATAATCAGTAGAGTTTAAACCCCCGAAAGCACAGTAAATACTCACTAAACAGTCTATGTACAACATGATATTTTAATGTAAAGAACACAAGCCTTCACCTATGTAATTATCTCAGATCAAGAAACTAGAAAAACCAATGCCCAATTCAAATCAAAGTATTAAAGCACTCGAACATACGAAACACACAGAATAAAGTTTACACAACTGAAGTCTTTATAAATGGGTTATAACAGGGAGAGAATTAACCATGAACTTTACACGCAAATTGAGAATTTTTGTACTCAAATCAAGTACATATATTCTAACTTTAAGTGCAAAATGCTCACTTTCACTACATTTTTTTTCAAAAAAAATATACACTGAAAATTTGTTTTTTTTTTAATTTTTACCCAACACCAAAAAAAAAACAATATGAAACGTAGATCGATTTTACATTATGTAATATCAATTCTGATTTGATATGCTCCAAATGTAAAAGACATGTTCAAAGTAGGCCAGTTCGAATGCTTCTTTCTCGCACCTGCTTCTTGGCAATGTCATGTAAAAACGATATGAGTTTAGCATGACCTGAAATTTACATGGCCATATCGAATTTACGGGAACATTTTTTCTTTGTGTGAATGAGGTTTTTTTGAAATTTTTACTCAAAAATATTACAATTTCAAATTAAGAACACAAAAACTCAAATTAAGAGCGTTATTTTACTTGATCAATTTCAACTGTGTAGATTTAGAGGTATTTTAAAAGATCTATTACAGCATCAACCAGACTTTGTTTGATATTTTGATCCAGACCCGAATAGAACTCCTCCATTTGGATGCTCTGCCAGAGTTTGGCCATGTAGCCGCTGAACTCCTGGCTGATTTCCTCGCCTCTCTTATAGCGATCGTAGAGCATCAGTTCCGCTTGGACCATTAGGCCGTAGGAGTTCCGGTTTCCGGACATGTAAAGCTGGTAAAACAAAGCAGCCAACTTTGTCGAACTCTCCAGGGTGTAAACTTTACGTAGCACTCTCTCCAAAATCCTTCTCAGTTGTTGTGGCTTAAAGAGGCAATGTAATTTCCTGGAATGCTGGCCCACAGCCAACTGCCACTTTCCCACTTCGTGTTCCTCTGATGCCAAGGCTTCCCGGAACAGATCGGTGGAATTAACGATCTCCAGATGCTCACGGATCTGCTCGCGAATGAGGTAACCCTGCAGATGCTGACGAACGGTCACATTGCTGTCCTTTCGACACACCACACGCTCCAGGGTCTCCTCCAAGTCCTCGATTTTGGCCACATCCCTCGGATAATCCGCCTTCAGTTTCCCCCAAGTGGCGGCCACCAGGAAAAGCTGCTCGGATGCGGTTCCATTGAAGTCCTCAATCAGGCGAAGCATCTGTTTGTTGTCATAGCTGATCACCTGCGTGCCCAAAGTAGCACTGGTCGTTGCAAATAGCAGGGGGAATATTAAAAACAGTTTAGTGATCATCTCGAGACGCGAAATGCAACTGAAAGCAAAAGCAGCTGGGTTATCTTCAATCTGAGCTTATCAGCTCGGTTCAACCGCAAAGTGCTCTCATCACTCAGTTATCACTCAAAAGTTTGCTTCCTATGCCTTTACTTAAGTTGGGGTACTTTAATTTAGTTATCCCAAAAAAAAAAATTTTGAAACGAAATGATGATCAATTTTATGAAATCCGGTATCAATTTGATCTTGTTATCGAACATATTCGAATTAGAATGTGTATTTCTCGCTCCCACTCATGTAATTAAAGTCGCCATATTGCTTTTTCTTCTCTTTTTCGAAATCACAGAATCTTTGGGAGAGAGAAATAGAAAGAGTTACATTTTGAATATCAATTTTACCGTGCAATAATTGTAAAAATACCACAAAAATACCATGTGCATATCGATTTGATCCCGGCGTTTTTTTTTTTGTGTACGTTATAATTATAATATATTTTTTTGTGTGTAGTTTAAATTTAAAATATATTTTAATAATCTACATATTATCTTTTATTTAAGATTTTGTATTAATTTTTTTTGGAAATAAATATATACTCACAACGTTCAATCCAACACAACAAATGGGACATCGAAGTTAAGCCACGTATTTAAAGATTAAAGAGGCCCATCCCCTAGATACTGTTTTCCTCGATATCACTGTCCTACTAATCCGAAAATACACTCGGATAGCCATAGAAGTTGAATCCAATTAGTCGACCTACATACGAGACAATGCAACCCTCGGTGATATCCTGCCAATGTCCTTGTTCCACTGGCCCCAACACAGCCTTCCATTCAGCCATTTTCAGCCCCCATGTCTGGCCAGCTGGGCACGTCTAATTAAATTTATGCAAATTATTTGCCATCCTTGTTGATTAGTGACACCCCATCTGCGCCTCATTAAGTTTCGATCGTGCTCAATGAGATATATTGTCTGTGTTAAATCGCTTTAAATTTGCTGGCATACTTTTGGGCGACGAAAAATATTAGTTGCATGAAAAACTTTTGGAAAAGCACTCAAGTTTCTGGAAGATAATAGTCTATATATCTAGTGAATCTACAAATTAGCAAGTAAATTCTGTCACTTAGAATTTTTGCCAATGCAAACAACACTTTAGAGAGTGGATGTTAATGAGTCTGTTACTGATTCATATATGACAATTCACTTCAAAGCAATATTTCTTGAGTACATATTGAATTAAGACCTAAAGTTCCATATAATAATATAAATGTATAAAATTTTAAATATTAAAATCTGAGACGTAAATATATCTATTCAAATCCAACTGCATGCATAGATTTACAAAAACAACCAAAATAAAAACCAAAACAAATTCAAACCGGTTTTCTTAGGCCTAGAAATAATAATAGAAACCGCCTGCATTTTGAACTGAAATTTCCACTCAAAACAAAAACCGGAGAACGCCTTTTGAGTCTTTCTCTAATTCTCTTGCGAGGGGTCTTCTCCGCTGCTGAGTCGGCGATGTTGCCGCTGGAACTGCAATATTGCTGTTGTCCGAAATCGTAGCGCTCGTTCGTTTCAGACGTTCAGCAGATATCGTTGTCGGCGGTTCATATTCGTGCATAAGTTCCAAAAAAATTAATTTTCAAAAACGCAATAGCCAAAAATCCAGTGTTGGTGAAAATGGTGTCCGCTCTGAAATGCAGTTTGGCCCTGGCCGTTATGATCAGTCTGGCTTGTTCGGGTGCGTTGCATTTGAAATCGTGGGAAAAGTTAGCGGTGTTTTTGAAAGGAGTTCAAGGAGAGCCAGTCGAAAATCGAAATTTTTACGATAAATTTGCATATTTCTGAAAGCCAATTTTATTTGGAAAACGAAACTATTAAGATTCCCTCTATCGTGATAAAAAATAATATTATAATATAATATATCTCTGAAAGCTAATTTTATTTGGGAAATGATATTATAAATATTCCCTCTTTCGTGCTAAAAAAAATAATATTATGATACAATATTGAACATTTCTTATCAGGCTTCAAAATTGTTAAATTTTGTCAACAATCTTTTAAACTTTCTTTTTTCATATGGGCTAAAAATAATCGAATAATATAAAGTCTATCTTAAAGATAATACTATTTTATTTTTCTAAAAGTTCATTTTAATAATAAAATAATAAGATATACAATTTTAAAATCATAATTAAGTGTGACATCTTCTTTTCGATTTTCTCTAATGCTCAAAAATATTTTATAACCTTAAGCTTTATTTTGTTTTTCTTCAATCCCCAAAAATGTGTAGCCTATGCCATCAAGTGCTACCAATGCGAGTCCCTGACAATGCCCAAATGTGGCCTGAAGTTCGAGGAGGATCCGTCCCTGCTGATGGACTGTTCCCGGATGGTACCACCCCGCTACCTGCAGAACTTCTTCCCCCTGCGCAACGCCACTGGCTGCATGAAGAAAACCCTCGAGAGTGGTGAGTTCCCTTAAAAACCAGAAAAAAGTTGAAAAAAAAATAAAAAAAACTCCAGAATACTTTACACCGAAAAAGAAGGATCATAGAAAATAACCTTTTTTTTTGCTATAAAAATATCTTAATATAAGATAATTAATACTACAAAGTTCAGATATAATATTATCATTATAATGGACACAGTTTATTTATAATACAACGAGTTTTAGAAGTTAAACTATGTTTTTTTTGGTTCTCAAAACTAAAACTACAACTTCAAGATTAAAATTCCAATAAAACTAACACAATAGCACAATGAAACTGATACTCTCAAGCAACGAATAGCGAACTTAAAACACCCCACAACCCCTGAGATCATCACTGAAATTCGTTTTTTGTATTTAGTCTCTGATGTCATGCGTGAATATTTCGTTTTCTGTTGTTTTTATGATACTTTTTCATTCGACGTGATTCCTAGTCACCTTTTTTGCGACTTATTTCCTTCTAATTACATCAAATTGAGAGCTTTATTCGTGTTGGCATAAAAATAGTAATAGCAATGACGAGATAGAGATTGAATGCCACAAACTTTTCGCTTTCGCACGATTTGCATTTTTAAATTTTTTTGCGAGGTGGATCAGCGAATAATTTATTCCGTCATAAATATTATTAATGTTTTTCAACGCTTTTCAAGCTAAACCTGCCGAAACCCTATTAACTTACAGAGACGAATCAATTATAAAAGTAGTAGAAAAATGAACAATGATGAGATCACAGAAGGAAAATAACAGAGATTCCCTGAAATTAATATGGTTATATATTTTTTTAAGCGATGTGAAGCGAATTGTTGTTCTTTGTCTTTTTATCACAATAACCTGCAGTGTATCTTTTGAATACAACTCAAGTAAACAATTAACAAGTGTCAGTTGTTAGGTGAACAATCGCTTTATTTAGTAATCCCCCTTGAGAGAAAGTTGTTAACCCAATTACTCATCCCAAAACCAAACAATCTGCTCCCATTTCAGTGGCCGGACACCCGCAGATCGTGAGGAGCTGCTACTTCGGGGACATCAACAATGTGCAGGGTGGCTGCCAGTCGGATCCCTCGCTGCCCTTCGTCAGGCAGCTGGGCTGCGACGTCTGCACCAAGGACGAGTGCAACGGATCCTCCTCCCTGGCCCCCATCGCCGGCGCCATCCTGCTCTTCTTGGGCGTGGCTCGTCTCCTGGCCTAGATCTTAACTAGCTAGTAACTCAATTGTTGGTAGTCCACAGTGGTATTGCTTTGTGTACATTTCATCTAAATTAATTTGATAATAAACGGAGGACAGAAGGTTGTTCTAGCAATATGCCAAATTGTGTTGGAACTTACTATAATTTATAAGCGGGTTGGTGGAATTATACTGGATCTAGCCTTGCACCGAAATAACACAAGTCGACTTGGACTTAATCAATAATTTATTATTGTTTTTAAAATTGGGTATTTGATCATGGAAAAATCGAATCATTCAACCATCATTATTAAAAGAAAGTATCTACAAAAGAATACAACTTTTAGCAAGTCATTCGAAAAATCGAACTTAAGATTCAGCTAAAAGCTATAAAAAAAAACTATTAAAAAAATATTAAAAATGTATAACAAATTGTTTATGAAAAAAAAACCGTTTAGAAAACGGGTACTTTTCTATAGTATTCTCTCTTGTTTATTTATTATTTTTAAATTACTTAGGACCGTTATCTCAACATCATGTAAACTTTTGACGATTGCTTTTTAGAAACATTCATGTAGTGCTTCTGACTGCAAACACTTAACTATAGGCAGTGTTCTAGATAAATTTATCGGTATACAAATCGAAACTTAGAAAAAATCTTCGTCGGCTCTCCTTTTTCAGGATTTTTAAACAAAACAGACTTTGTAAAGATTTGTCATTCGATAAATTAATTAGGGTAGAAAGGAAACTAAAACCTTAACACTAAGAAATAGACCCTAAAGTAAACTAAAAATAACCTACACAGAAAAAATTTGGTTTTTTTCTATCATTCATATCATTTTGATATGAATAAAGATAATGTTTAACTTATTTTTCATTATATGTTTGAAAAATACTAAATTTGGTACTTTAAAATAAATTAACTGATATAATATAATATCAAGTTGATATGTTTATATCATAAATTTACCATTAATCATATTGGTTTTTTGTTAATATAAAATAAAGTTGAATTGATCCTATTTTTTATTCAAACTTCAGAATTCCCATTAAAATTGGATGAGAACGTATGTAAGTCCACATTTTTCTATACTCACCTTTTAAACCTTTTCCTAAAATGACTAATAAGCGAAAAACGTATTACTAGTTGACTGTTTACTTTGTAACTTCGGCCCAGCCCTTGTAAAATCATCACACAAGCCGACGTGAGTAACTTCTCGAGAAGTTTAGTTCATTTAGAAAATCGGTAGACCTACAGTAATCGCAATTTGTACGGAGAACAAGTAAAAATCATCAAAGAATAATAAAATTCTAAATGAGGCTCAATGAGTCACAGTCGAACTGAAACGAAATCTTTATAAAATGTCTGGGATTTGAGGGTGAAACACCTGGGATCTAATTAGTATGTGCACCCACATGGGCAACGAAAATTTGAATGTTCGTTATAAAGATCGCAGAGTTCGCCCCTTTATTTCCAGCGGAAAGTGGGATTTATGTTCATCTGCCTACTTAATTACCCACAATTGAGTTCAATTTCATTTGCAAGTCAAGTTTTAGTCTGTCTTCCACCCTTCGGATTCGAGTTTACAAAGTGTTAAATGCAGCTGAGCAAAGGTCAAGAAACTCTGGACCGCGAGATCCGAGATCGCAGAGCTCTGGAGGCTGAAACATCCGAAGACACTCCACCCCCGCGCGCCACAATTAACCCAAAACTCATTTAGCATAATTTCTGAAATTATTTAATTGAAGAAAATAGAAAATTGTGGGAAAGCCACTTAACCGAGTGTCTGTCCATATTCGAGAAAGATTAGAAAATGAAATTACGTTGGCTTCAATAAAAAAAGTAATTCGAAAATATTTTAAGTAAGAGTTAAATGTTTAAATGGAATATAATAAAAGTATGTATAAGAAAAAATGTAAATGAAATTTAAAAAAAATATAAATGAAATTAAAATTATTAAAATTATATTATATTTCTTCTTATCAGAAGAAATTTTTCGCCATAGTAATCATTAAACTATACTATGAATTTTAGTTGAATCTTACTTCTAATTCTTTGAAAAAAATTATAATCTGCAAAACAGTGAATGAGTCAATTTATGAGGCTGTGTTTTCCTCCCAGAATATTAAAATTAGCTCACAAATGCTTTCCGAACGCCGAACAGTTAAGATCTACATTTAAAATAGTCATAAAATAGTTTCCAATCTCAAGAATGGTGTCGTGTATAAAAATTCTCTTGGCTCTCATCATCTGGGCTACTTTGTTCTCCACTGGTATGAATCTTGCCGGAATTAGTGTGCTATACTCTTCTCTCTATAATATCGACTTGCAGGATATAGCATTAAATGCTACGTTGGATACGATACAAGTCGGGTAGAAAATTGCCGCGGAGGCACCGGTTGCGTTAAGCAATTCTTTGGTGGTAAGTAAGGCAATTGACTACCAGTATTTTTTTTATTTTACAGAAAATTAAAGTATTTAATAGTTTTTAAGTGAATTACATTTATTTAAGTACTTTATAATGTTTGACTTTAAAGTAAAGAAATTACACCTTGACAAGCGAAAGAGAAAATCAGAGAATATTTTGGTTGGTTGTCTAGCAAATATAGTTCTTAGGATATTATAGATTGCTCTTTATTAATTACAATCAGCTAGAACTAAAAAAAAAATAACAAATGCCTGTAGTTGGTTGAAAATTGGTTTATTTAGTATTATAACAATTTATTGCCCCATTATTCATCCCAATTATTCATCGCAATTATTCATCGCAAATCCAAACATTGTACTCTCATTTTAGTGTCAAGGCAATGCGTCAAAGGAAACATCGATGATGCCTGCAAATGGTTTGACGGAAGATTGGATTTAAAGTCCCTTGGCTTGTGCCAAGAATGCACAAAGGACCTGTGCAACGGATCTTCGTCTTTGGCACCCGCCGCCGGAGCCATCATCCTCTTTTTCGGAGTAGCTCGTCTGCTGGCCTGATCTTTGATTTATTCCTCGTGGTAGAAAATTTCCTAAAAATATACAAAAAATCCACAAATTATTCAGGCCAGGAGATCTAAAATTCCATTTTTGCTTATATTTATTTCGCATTCTAACATTTCATATATAAATATTGTACTGTAAAGAGAGGAAACTCTAATGTTTCGAATCATCTCGAAATTTTTCGGGACACAGAAAAAAATACACGAATTATTCAGACAGGGATATCCAAAATTCCAGTGTTGCTCATATTTATTACGCATTCTAACATTTCATATTTCAATTCAATTCAATATTTATTGTTTCCAATCATCTCGAAATATTTCGTGACACAGAAAATGTACCCGCATTTTGAATTTGAAGTTCTGAAAATACTCAAAAAAACAACAAAAAATCAGGCATTCCAAAATTCAAACTGCGATTACACTCCAAGCCCCTAAAAAATGAACAGTTCGATTCAGACACGACAGAACAAATTCAAATTTTGATAAGCTTGTGATAACATTTCGTGGCTCTCCGCAAATTTCGTTGCCGTTTACTAAATTTAAAAGTACAACTTTATGTTTATACACAGTAAACATGATTAAAGTAATTTCAAATTAAAATCACTTTTAGTTGTATTCTACGGAACAGGGAATAAGACTTCTTCTGAATCATAAGTCCACAGATTTTATAAAATTTGTTGCCTACTACGATTACTATTTTTAGGATTGTAGGATTATCCAGAGTATGCCATTAAGTGTTACCAGTATGATTCCTTAACGGATTCCAAATATGGAAAGAATATATATAGTAAACATGATCATAGCCTAATTTAGGACTTTAACAGGTCGAGATCTTCCCAATGCCTTGAAAACTTTTTTCATTGATAATAAGAGCGACGATTGGGGTCGCTTTTAATAACCATTATATCTTATTAATTTCCCACGCGAAACCATTCTCACTTTGACAATTTAAGTTGAGAAATTAACTGGGGCTGCGGTTTTAAAGGTACAGTAGAGTCTGGCCTCACAGGCAACCCAAAGCAATAGGTTTCAATAAATTCCTTCTTTAAGAGTTTATTAAAAGTATGTATATGTATATACAAATATTTGTGTATATGTGTGTTCAACGTTTTCTGAGCAGATGTTCTTCATTTCTTATCAGATTAGGAATAAATAAATATTCCCTAAGGTTTATATAGCTTTCTGAATAATTAAATCCAGTTTTTTATCGAATTGTTTTCCGTAGACCGTTTTTTGAAAATAGGGATGCCTGGTAACCGACACATCGTTTTAGACGATTGTTGATTAATTGCATTAAGCATCGTCTGCGTCTCGCTTCTTATTTAGCAAAGCGAAGGGAGTGGCAGCAGTAATTGGCTGTCGGGTAATTGTCATTATAGTCAACACACAAATTAGTCACAGCTATTCTACTTTTTCACTGTGTTCCAGATCTCAACTTTATAATGGTAAAAAGTGCTGGAAAAACATAAACTCTAACTCTTTTTAATCAACTGAGAATAAGTAATTAAAATAACAGAAATTGAAAATAAATATATTTATTTGCAGTATATGAACCAGAAATGGTCTTAAAATTGTGGGATACTAATAAATTTCATTTTTTATTCATATCACATTCTCAGACTTTTACCCTTTTTTTAAAAATAATTTTATAATATCAATATTTGATCCTAAAATATATTAATTTGACATAAAAAAATATATAATTTTTACATTATTTTCGAGAAGTGATTAAATAAAAAATTTAGGAATTTTATAAAAATTAAAAATCAACTCTTTACTCAAAAAAAAAATTATAATAATAAAAATATTTTTGTTGTACAAAAACCAAACCATAAAATAATGATTTACTTTTTAAAGGAAATCATCAGGTCAAAAGTGACTCAGGCAACATGTATTTCTATATTTAACGATATATCGAAGGGCCTGCGTAACGCTAAATTAGCGCACATCGTTAGGTGACATCTCACAACGTTGTTAATTGCTGAAATTTGCAAAACAATGCAATGGAGTGAAATAACCAAACTGCGCACTAGAATTAAAAAGCCAACTGGTTTACTGGTCGATAACGATTTCAGGGGCTTGGGTCCTACTTGACATTCAACTCGGTTTCGGAAAGGGAAGCATAAAAACCCATGCTGCTTACATAATACTCCAAAAAAAACTACAACGAAATAAAAACTTTTTTTTCAGCAATTTTGGGAGAGCCACGATTGTCTTCATCAAAACAAAAACAAAAATAACACGCCAAAAAACGGCTGACATCACCCAAACAAGTCGGCAAAAATTCTTGATATTTATGTATATATGCGCCTCGTTTGTGTGTCAAATGTTGGGAGAAAAAACATTGCGGCAGCTTCTATACAAATCCAAAAACACTGAATTCAAACACGCAACGTACGAAGAGAAACCACTCACCTACGGTCACCGCGAGTGGAAGCTCAAAATCATTTGAGTGAGAATGCCAAGAGCAATTCTGAGTGAAAAAATGGACAACGGACTGAACGCTGAGATATAGCTCACAATCGCTCGCCAGCCGCCGTGCAGTGAAGGTTTGCCTTAAGAAATATCCAAAGAAGCAGTGAGTATAGTGCGAAAATGGTCTCGAGTTTTAAACTGATCTTGGCCCTCACCGTCTTGGCCACTTTGGCCTGCACGGGTAAGAATCCTACCGGTAACTCTCTTCTGATTTAATCTACAAACAATCGAACTGCAGGTTATGCCATCAAGTGCTATCAGTGCGATTCCCTAACTAATCCCAAGTGTGGTAAGGATATGAAGCCCGATGATAGTATGATTTTGGATTGCACCAGGACGGCTCCTCCCCGATTCCTGCAGAACTTTTTCCCAGTTCGCAATGCCACCGGTTGCATGAAGCAGACCATCGATAGTAAGTATTACGGTTGACATACATAGTAATGATCTCATCTCATTGATTGCCCACGCGAAACCATCCTAACTTAGACAATTGAAATTGATCAATTAACTGGAGCTAAGGTTATATGGTCACTCTAATCGTATACCGAATTTTGTACATTGTTTTTTTTTGTATACCCTTTACTCGTAGAGTGAAAAGTTATAAGCAAATAATGAAATGTCCGGTAGATGGCGCCATTTTCAAGCGACTGCTTGGTTTGCCCTGCTTGAGACTGCTTGCTTTAGCTGAGTAACGGGTATTTGATAGTCGAGGCACTCGACTTTAGCGTTCCCTCTTATTTTAGTAATAATAATATTATTATGGAGTCAATAATTTATAGAATTTATAGACATACAATTATATGAGAACGACATCATCTATAAATTAAAAAGAATGAAATATATTTAGAAAAGCTCAAGATCTATAAGCCTTTATTGGATGCTTTCCAGCTGAATATGTATTGCAAGTAGATTGTGAAAGAATCAACGCTTGATATATGTATAGTACGCGTACAGACAGAGGACAGATAAGGGAAATCTGTTTGTTTTTCCTCTCCAATCTATCAGTGAAATGCTCTTACTACAATCTATACCCTCAATTTAACCAGTCTTTTTCAATAACAATACTTTCATGATAATTCAGTACTTTATAACCCAAGGGAGATTATTTCCCGTCCCTCGGAAATATGTTCCCTTCATTAAAAATTCATCACGGGTAGTAGATATTAACGCTGAAGTACCTATTTGAGTTATTTGTACAACCAATTTACTTGATTGTCGGGCATAAATGCTCCCTAGAGTCTCTATAGCTTTCTGAATAATTACAGCCAGTTTACAGAAAATGGTTTCCCGCACAATTCTGAGGAATATTTATGCTCGGCATAAATATTCCTCAGAATCGTATCAGACAATCGTTCATTAATTTCATAAACAATCGTCTGTGTCTCGATTCTTATTTTGCAAAGCGAAGGGTGTGGCGGCTGTAATTGAATGTCGGTTAATTGTCAATATAGTTAGCATGGAGATTAGTCACTGCTATAATAAATGTTGCACTGTTATCTAGAGTTTAACACTGTAGAAGGTGAGAAAAAAATATTCTATTAGACTAAATGAGATATGTAGTTTATAAGCAATGTATTCAAAGAACAGAACTTAATGAAAGAGAGAAAATGAGCATTTTGGAATGGTCACCTCTATATTTATTTCCGTACTCATCAGTATGCAGAACACAATTTAATATAGTAATTTTTGATATGAATTGCCAAATATTTGAGATATGTATAAGACCAAAAAAAATAATAATGAACCAAAATTTTGGAATACTCCAAGCTTTGAGGGTAAAGTTACACTCAAAAAATTATTCGCCTTAAATTTGAGATATTTTCTTCATATCAGAAAAAAAATTCGGATACTCAGAGAAAATTCATTTGAGTTGAAAATGGTTTTAAAAGTAGAACGAGAGTTTTTAAGTTTATGTTAGCTTTTTGAGCTTGAATCAAATTAAATTGGCGATACTTACCTTGTTGATCTTAATAAGTAATCTCAATGTATCAAATCAGTCGTTAAAATTAAATTATTAAAAAGTTTTTATTAAACTTAATTAAACTTTTCTCTTCTCATTGTTTTGTTCTTATATTGATCTCAAAACATAATAACACGGGTTTCAAGAACGAATGTTCTCGTGCTTACACGAAGGAATGTGCTTCTAAGAACGAATGTTCCTATATAAAGTTTTGGACTTCTTAAAGTCTACAAAAATGGTTGTATATTAAGTCAATCTTTTGATAAAATAGATTTATTTTAAGAAAATAAATCTTAGCAGTTGAAAATTTATCGAATTTAAAAAAAAAAATTCCCAGTGAAACAATTTCTAAAATTTAACCGAATTTTCAAAAATTTATCTTTATTTAATTAATGTTAAAACTATACTTTCAGTTCCTGGTGCCCCCCAGATCGTGAGGGCCTGCTTCTTTGGCGACCTCACCAACAAGCAGAACGGATGTATGACCGATCCCAACCTGACGACCAACAAGCTTCTGGCCTGCGAGGTCTGCACCAAGGACGAGTGCAACGGATCCTCTTCCCTGGCCCCCATTGCCGGGATCATCGTTCTCTTCTTTGGAGTGGCCCGTCTGTTGGCCTAAATTTGTAGTATTTACTAGTAGTACCGCTGTACCATCCCAACCATATCGAGCATGCTTGTAAAAAAGTCCTCAAGGGCTTTAGTCACTTTGGAATCTCTTTTGATTGTTATACACCTTTTAAGCTATTTTTTTGTCCACAATAAAAATCACGTTATTTATTTCAAAATGTCATAAAAGTTAATAGTTATTTTATTGCTATAGATTTCCTTTCTTTTTTTTAATGAAGGAGTGGGAAAAGCGGAAAATCTTTGCGTGCCTGGCCACACTTTAAACACTTTCCCTACCCACAAAGCGCCTCCTCTGCTGTTTTCTCTTTTCAGTTACCTTTTGGAACTCTCTTGGCTGACGTTTATAGAACAGCCGGAAAAGCTGAAAAGTTCTCTCTGTGATTTTCTTTGGGTTTTGACCATATAGTCCCCCCTTTTCACCCTCCCACAATGTGCGCTATAAATTCAGCGGCAAATCTCCACTCGGCTGATGAGTAAAACACAAAACGTCCATTAAAATTAGACAAATTAAAGCGCTGAGCGATGACGCCAGGCGAAATGGCCATAAAGTGTTTGCCTCGCAACAAAAAAAGAGAGCAGCAGGCCAACAAAAAAAAAAAAGAGCAAAAAGCCAAGGAGTTGAATTTGGAAAATGCTTTTGGCATTCTTTTAGTTCGATTTCGTGTGCGGACGTCGACTGTCAGACGCTCCAAGTATTTAGCCGGGAAAAATCGGGGGAAAATTCAAACAGAACAGAAAAAAACTCAGGGGAAAATTGGCAACGCGTGTTTACATTTTAATTTCCTTACGTACCAAGACCTAAATAAATATGTAAAAGTCATTTATAGGCAAAGAAAATATACATTTTCTATATATTATACTCAGTGGATATATGTTTTATATATTTAAATCGCGTGCGGATCGTTTCAATTGCGTTGAGCAGAGTTATAAATAAGGCAGCTACTTGAATTGTTTTCCGTAAAACCATCGCATAAAACCAATTCCAAACACAAACGAAGAAAGGTGGCCAAAACGATTTTCATCTCATCAACAATGCGGCAATATTTACTTCTGTTTGGCGCGCTCCTCTCGCTGCTGGCCTCAGGTTTGTTTTTGTTTTTCTGTTCGGTTTGCATTTGGATTTTTGAGTTTGTTGTTTGCCGTCGAATCGACTGTCCCCCATCTGATCTCATTTCGACCATAAATAAGACGCTTCTCTGGTCTTCTGGTCTCCCCAATGCCATTAGCTTACGCCATCAAGTGTTACGCCTGCGAGTCCGTCTACGAGGCGAGTTGCGGCGAGGACTTCGAGGTGGAGAACCACTTCAAGTACGACTGCGCCTTCATTGCCCCGCCGCGGTTTCTGGAGGCCGATCTGCTCACTCCGAATGCCACGGCCTGCCTGAAAAGGGTCTTCAGGGGTGAGTTTAATGGGGAATATCTTCTGAAAATCCTAAAAAATTATTTGTTTAAAGATATTTAATAAGAGAGTAAAGAAAATTGGGATACAATTTTGAGAGACTTAAAAACAAAATTATTAACGAACAATAGGTCAACGTTTTAAAAATATAAAATAAATAAAAAAAATAAAATATAACATAAATATAAAATATAAAAAACATTGAAATTTCTAAAAAAAAATAGAAAATTAAGATAAAATTTTTAAAACAATAGTTCAACGTTTTAAAACAATAAAAATATTTAAAAAATATATACATAAAAAATAATATATAATATAAAAATAAAAATGAAAAATAAAAAGAATTGGGATTTCTAAAATAATTAGAAAATTAAGGAACAATATATATAATATATATAAGATTGAAAAAATTATAAATATAAATTTTAAAAAGATTTGGAATTTCTTAAATAAATAAGAGAGCAATATTTTAGGTGTTTTTGCAATTGTGTGAGATGAGTGGCAGTTTGAAAGTGATTTATGACCTTTTCATTGCACATCAAGTTAAGAGAAAATTTTTAAACAAAAAAGATCAGAAAACATATAAATAAAAATAAATTCTAAGAGGCCTTAAATCAAGATGGTGGCCTCATAAATCGCCTAGCGCTGAATAAGACTAGAATTTGTAATGATGTAAGTAAGAATTCCGTCAGTACCTACTAAAAGCCAGAGAATTTCTCTGGGATTCTATTATAATATTAAAATCAAGATTAATAACCCCCAATGAAAAAACAAAGCGAGTCGCTTAATGTTTTGTGACGTAAATCAAAACAAATAAAATTATTAATTACCCAAAGAAATGACACATTATAATTCTGCATAAAAGTATATGAATGTACAAACAGCTGTGACCTTATTTCAGACATTTTCCCAGACTTCCCAGCAATCTTTTGATATTTTTTGGACAATACAGAAAGCCAATTAAAGCTTGAACAAATAAGAAACATCTTTTTTTTTTAGGAAAACCTGCCTGAAAGTAGACTAACTAAATGTTTTGTTTTCCGCAGAAAATGGCGTGCGTAAGATCGTTAGAGGCTGCTATTTTGGCGATGTGAACGCCACCGATGTGTGGTGCAAAATGGATCCCACGCTGTCAGCGGTGCACAATGCCAGTTGTCATGTGTGCGACAACGAGAACTACTGCAATGGAGCGGAAAGTCCTGTGAATCACTGGAAAATCTTTGCCAGCTTGCTGCTGTTTCTTTTGGCACCTCAACTGCTCTGAAATGATGGGAAATTTGGGCTAGAAATGCACCATAAAAGGCACAATAACTTAAGTAAACCTAGTTCAATTTAGATGTTTTCCCAAGGCCCAGAACTATCATTTACCAAAGTCCACATTCTTAGCACACCCACTGTATTAATGGTCAATCAACGGCAAACAGGGCGTATGAGCAACATCAGCAGATATTAGCCGAAAAGCTGGCAAACAAATTTCGAACGATCCAAATGCAAACTAATAAAAAAAATCGTTTTACACAGAATGCCAAATTGTTTATTTGTTCAAATGCCACTAATGAACTTTCTGCTGAAATAAATGGATCGCAGAGGGGAAGGGCGGGGCAGGGCACAATGTCAACACGCGTTGGCCAGGAAAATGCCAGCGAAGGAGAAGTGAAAATCTGTTATGAAAATCCAAATCACATTCTGAATGCGATTGTTCGCACATTCAGTTCAGTTCAGTTCAGTCGCGTGTGTGCAACGCTACGAGTCGGTGGTCGGTGGTCGGCGGTTCGCGACTATATAGCGGGTCTATCATGTGATTAAAATCGGTCCGGCAGCTGAGAAGACAACATCTGTATTCGCGCACGTATCGGCATCGCTATATAGCCATAGCAATTGACTCACCGCGACCGCCGGACAGTGGGATCAACTGTTTTCGGGGGCGGTACGATGGCGATGATTGCCTCGCTCTTTCTGCTCGTCACGCTCGCCAGCTCAGGTGAGCTTCCCGCCCGCAAATCTCTACATTCCGGCATCGAAAATATTGTTCAAAATTTTTCAAAAGACTCGTTTTCCAAATGAAATAAAATGTTTGCGGTGTTTTGGGTTTATGGTTTTATAAAAATATGATTTTTTTACTAAAAAACCATAATCTAAAAACACCTAAACTTTATAAAATGCTTTTTTTTTTTAGAAAACTTTTCTATGAGCAAATAAAGTAATAATTAAAGATATTTCTTCAGAATACTTTAACATAATTTAAAAAATATCTTAACCTTACTTCAATAAATATATAAAATACTACAAAAAATGATATATTTAAAAATTAATAATAAAAATAAGCTTTTATTTTCCATTTAAAAAGTTTTTGAGGTGTTTTGGATTATGCTTTTATGAAAATAAGATTTTTTCCTAGAAGACGGTAACCATAATTAAAAAACAGCTAACATTTCTAAAATTCTGAGCAAATATACTTAAAATTTTCGATATTTCTTAAGAATACTTTAACTTAATTTCCAAAATGTGTTAACCCTACTTCAATTAACATTAAAAATATTACGATTTATTAAAAAATTAATAATAAAAATTAACTTCTTTAGAAACAATTTTAATTTTTTTTAAAAATAAAGTAACACGGAAGTAAACTTAATATCAAAATTCTTTCCTGAAAGCCAAACAACATTTAGATTGCCTTCTATATTAAAAATAAAGATCATAAAATGACATATAAATATTTGTTTACTAAATGTACACAAAGATACACAAATTTTGAACACAATTTCGAACCATTGTTTTCTTTTCTGTGCGCCCGCGTTGACACACATATTTACGCATGTCGTCATCAGCTCGGGCCATTACCTGCTACGAATGTGATTCCGTGAATAATCCAGGGTGTGGGGAGCAATTCGTTGGCGATGACATATCCACGACGGACTGCGATGTGGTGGCGAACATGCGAGCCTTGGGCGCGGAGGCCACGTGCCTTACCAAGTACCATGAAGGAAGTAAGTATCCAAGTTCTGGAAAATAGGTTACGAAAGAAAGTTACCCCCCAACCAATCGCTCACTTTTTGGCAGTGCCCGGAGACACGCGCTTCGTGAGGCGCTCCTGCTACTTTGGCGACTCCTCGCCGTTAGGCATTAATTGCGATTATGGACCGGATCCTGTGGTGCCACACATGAATTTCCTGGGTTGCACGCTCTGCGACACGGATCTGTGCAATGCAGCCCCAGAAACAATCACACCATCATTGGCTATTGTCTTTACGGTACTCGGTGTTTTTATCCTACTCACCAACTAAGGAAAGTGAGAATCGCATAGAAAGGCGCTATTTTTCAATGTATCCTATTACCCAGCATATACTCCAGTATTGTGTAAAAGATTGATGTAACAAATATGATATGACCAACTAACAAGCAGGAATATATAACTATAATTTTCGAAGCCTCTTAAAGTCGAAACTCGAAGGTTTTATTACCACCAAACCCACAGATGAATCTAAAAATACCTGATGTTATTTTTTTAAATTTTCATTTTATTTGATTTTGTTTCCATTGTTTTTATACATCCACTAAAATGATTTAACATACATATATCTTTATATAATATAATTATTCTTGTTTGATTTAATATAATTTATTGAATAAAATTTACTCGTCTCCTGCATTAACTGCGTGTGTGTATGCAAGTATGTGTATGTATTGTAATTAGGATTTATAAATTACAAAATATGCATAATATAAATAAAGATAACATCTCGAAATCGATATACACACACATCGCTGTTTCAATTTTTAATCAATACACATCGGTTGATCGTCAAACACATCTAGATTTACATATATTTCCAGTTTATTGTATAAATTATTGTATGTGGGTATATAGATGGATAACACCTTGGTTTATCATCTTTCTGGGTTTTTTTAGCTGCGGGTTATATTCACGTCACTTTCTGGGCTACACATAAATAACATTCAAATATAAATATATGGATATTTATCAAGATATTGTTTATAAACTACACATTGAGAACAATTCAGATAGAAAACAATTTATGTACAAAAGAATTTGTTTGCTTTTGCTTTACCAAATACTGTCCATATATTGGCAATGTCCCCGAGAAATCTCAGAGAATCCAGCGAGGACAGCTGCCAAGCGCGTCCCGACTTAAGCACTATCAACAATTGATATCATCAGCGTATAAGAATTAGTCAACCAAATATAGTAAAACCTATTGTTTCAATATGATTCACACTCAGAAACAGATAACAAACAGATTTGCTTTTCTCATATTTTTTTTTTAGCTTGTATGGATCAACTTGTTCAACTATTTTGTAGTTGGGTATATAATGTAAAGTTCGGTTATATAATGCTGCGTACACATATACATTGAATCATAGTAACAACAACACAGAGAGTTTGTTTAAAACCTAAAAACTATTCATATTTAGTTTGCTTTTCCACTGCTGCTCTATCCAGTCCACAGATTGCAGGTGACCGGGGTTTTCGATGGAGGCGTTAAATCTTTTTCATGGGTGCGGGATTTCGGTTGGGGATTTGTGGAGTACCAGCTCCGCAATGCTATCGGTTGTGGAGTGTGTTACCTGTCAAACTCTGCAATCTGTGGTCACTACTGTCTGTCCCTACTCCTCAATTTTCGTTGTGGTTTCTTCATTAAATTGTAACAATTCGCTTGAGTAGTGCAACGATCAATAAACCAACGGAATCTGCAGTTACTCAAAGGCAAAGGGGAAATAAGTTCGAGCGCAAATGGAGCAAACACACCATGTTCTTTTTGTTAAACATAAAAATTGACTAGAAAAATGTGCAAAAATTTTGTGTACGTGCAGTTTTTGGGGTGGAGAGGTGAGCAAAGAATTTCGTTGGTATTGAAAATGGAATGGAATCTTAAAATAATTATTGATTGTTCTCCGTTTTTGTTTATGCCTACACTTATGTGGCCTTCAACTTGTAATACATTTCTTTGTTTTCCGTTTTCGTTTTTCGCTTTGAGATCAATTGCACATGGGTGAGAGCTCTCCACTGTCTGCTCTTTCTTTTCCCTCACTTTGCACTTTGAACTGACTACAGATTCCGCTGCTTAAGGGCATTAGCTTTACAGTTATCAATTGGGGGGGCTCTATATAAACTATGGTATATATATATATATCTGTAGTATCTGAGCATATCATTGGCGGCAGCAGCAGCACTAATCGAAAGAGGTTTGGTTTTGCTTTATCTATATATTTTGCGACCAAATGGGGGACATAACTTTCAGAAACATTCGGTTGTTTTCAATGCAATTTACAAGTTACACTTTCTATACACATAGCAATAATAATATTAATAACATTAATAACGAATTCAGTCAAGTCAGTAAATTTGGTTTACAGAAAGAAAAAATACATAATTTATCAACTAAATGAAATAATAATAAACGCTAATAAACAATAATGAAGTTGCAGCCCAAGTTTTCTGGTGTTGTTTTCTGCTTTCAATTTTTAAGGAATATTTTTTCTTTGCTGCGGTACATGGTTATAGAAATACGTTTTACATTTAGATATACACTTTATAATAATTCTTTATGTATATGCGCTTGTATAGATATCATGTATGTATATATATGTATAGGGGTTATAACAACTAGGGTATTGTAATTTCAAAGCTTTGCGTTTTGAAACATGAACTCACAGAGTATTTCCATTATATAATATATAATTTGTTTTTAGTTTTTGCATTTTTTCTTCATTAACATTTAACATTAACACGACGACGGCGGCATTTGCTGCTGCTTGGCCACTTTCGATACATATTTATAAATAAGCTTTTATAAATGTTTACACATTTTCTCATCTTGGTATTATCAGCGTCCGCCGAAAATGGGCGGAAACGAAAGCAATCTGAAGGTGTTTGTTTGAGTGGGTGTAGGAAACGCGGGGGGAAGGTCGAGCAGGTTTTTGCTGAGCACTTGATCATCGGCGGGCAATATCGGTCAGACTGAGGAGAAGTTAGTTCTCTTAGATGCCCACGAAGCCGTAGACCTCCAGCACTCGGATCTCAAAGTCGCCCGATGGACACAGCGGCGGATTGTTGAAGGTCTTGCAGCTGTCCGTCTTGCCAAAGCGTATGTTCTCGTCCATCCAGATGGCCTGACCCTCGCTGAGGGAGAAATGAGTAAGCATTTTATTAGTAAATAAAAGGATAGTACTGCCAGCATCAAGACTTACCCGCCACCAATGGTTATCATCTTGGAGTCGGCCGCCATAAACAGTTCGGAACTGTGTCCCAGATCCTTGTCGCCCTCGATGCCCACCCATGGGTACTTGGCTCGCTCTGGATACAGGGAGAACAAGAAGGTTTCGCCGGTGCCAAAGTAGGCCTGTCGCTGGCCCTTGTCATCCTTGACATTCCTTTCAAACCAGCGCGATGAACAGTAAGCGCCAAATACCTGAAAGAAGTAATCATTATTAGGTAAAATATTACAGAACATATTAACTTTTAAACTCAAGAACTCACCTCATTATTGCACGTCTTGATCATTAGCAGCGTGGGCTCATGCTGCTCCACCCGGACGTAGAACGTGGTCAGCGAGCAGCCGTGCTCCTCGGTGGTGTAGAGCAGCACCGGTTGGTACATTGTTATCCGCACGGGCAGCCAGGACCACAGCGTGAACAGCTATGGGAAGACGAATGGAAATCTTGTTAGCAACTCATCTCGCAACCAATGGGAGGCTTTAACTTGGCTACAACTACGAGTAACGTATTGAAAAAGGGGTAGCAATTAGCCAATGACAGAACAAAATACGTTGGCGTGGGTAAAGTAGAGTGAAAGAACATGAACTTAAAGGCCAAAAAATCAACGAAAAAACAACTAAAAGCCAGGGTTAAGTAACATATACGAGGAGGCAACAACTCTCGAAGAGGGCTAAGGAACTACAGAGTAAACTACGGCGCAGTTCATTTCAAACTGTAAGCGGCGGCGGCGGCGGCGCGGCAGCAGCGCATCTCAAACTGTAAGCTGATTTATGGGGTTTTGCTTCGACTCTTCCAATTTTCAGATGAACTGCCCAATTCTAACATTTAATGACTGCAGGACAATGACACTATTACATAGACAGAGACTTTCTAAAACGGCACGGAATGGAAAACTTTTTGTTTTGTAATTTTGGATGGGAGTTTCGGAAGGAATCGGCATTCAATTTTTAATGAAATTACGGAATGGATGGTAATGGCATAATGGAGTGGGGGGAAAACAGAGGTTGGAGGGTTTTCAATATGCAATGCAATGCTTACAAATTGTCTATCCGTCCAGGTTTTTATGAAATTCTTTGTGCCCGGCAAACCAAAATGCTATGAAAAGATATATAGATGGATATATAGCAAAAAATTATATGCAATATGGCGGCGGATGAGTTCTGGGGGTCATATATGAAAACGACTTATGGATACACCGTTCCGTAGATACAGTTTGCTATCTCGCTATCCTATACTCTTCGTTCTAAAATATTAAAAGTACTGTTGGTTCTTAAGAAATATGATCTCTGAGTTGGTTAAAATCAGGTTAACTTTAATATAATGAAAATATTTCAATTCCAAATTTAAAATTTCCCAACGCAACGTTTAAAATATAAAAAAAATAAAATTTTCAATAAATTCTGGCAAAATAAAGGTAAAATCAATCAAAAATTTAAAAAAAAAATGAAATATTTAACTACTTTCTATTCGAATTCTGGCACTTCATGCAATTTTTGGTGGCTTGAATGGTATGTGAATTTATAAAGTGAGCCAAAAGCTTCCATATTGGAGGTATAATATATATTTATAGTACGATTAAAAGTGTATGTGGTGTGGGTATCTCTTTCGGGATTGTTGATTGGCTTTTATATTGGAGTGGAGTGGAGATTGGACTTTGACTTTCACTTACATCTTCGTTCTTACAAGCTTGACTTTTCAGATTGTGTATGGGATAAACGCCCATCGCGATGGCTCTATGACCGGGCGACTTTTCGCCCTATGGTTTGAATACATATAATCATGATGGATGAAATATTTAACAGTATGCACCCAAAATGCGGCAAATGAACCCGTGGAAATGTATTTCATCGATATCGAAAGTATGTATACATATATAGATCAAGCGTACGCAAATTTATATATTGTTTTTTGCAATTATTATTATTTGTTGTATCGTTAATATTCATTCATTCGTTGCCAAGGCAGCAAAAAAAGTACAAGAAAAATAGAAATAACGTTTTATATATAGATTTCATATAAGGAGCAATTTCACTTGAGGATTTCTGTTTTGGTTTATATGTATTTTTGTATGTGAGTATTGGCTTTGCAATATATATATTGGTTTTTATTACAACGAAAAGCAACGAAAAACGTATAAAAAGCTGTACTGTGTTGTGGTTATTATAGATGTGGTTATTTTCGAGGCTGTGCTTTTGCTTTGATTGATAGATAAGTAACGAAACGAAAGTGGCAAGAAGTTAGTTCATTCGGCGAAATAAAGATCAAAAACATAACATAAAAGTCAAGTGAAAGCAGAACGAACACAAAAATCGAGTCGAATCGTTTCTGGGAGGAGAGATTGGGAATTTACTGGACTGAAAAACTTTGCAATCTTGATCCAGTCAATTCCGAAAATGTACATTTCATATATACACATAAAAATTGCCTTAAATTAAAATTAATAATTTCCCTAATATATCATGCTTTTGGAACTTGACTCGCAAAACTCAAAAGAATAGAAACAAGATTCAAACTCATTCAAAGACAGTGTGTGTGGAAAGAAAACCAACAGAACAAGCAGAATCAATCGAACATCGGCATTATCAGTATGGTCTTTAATAATAATTTTGTATAGCCGTATTCCAGCCTCATACCAAATTGCGACAGCTCTCGGAGTGCAGCTTCTGGTTTTGTTTATTTGTTTTTGGGTGCGTTGTTTCAGTTTCAGAGTTGAAGAAGTTGTGAGAGAAACATAAACAGAAAACGAATAAAAATAAATCAGAGTTTACCATTAGACAAGGCGTTTGTGTTTGTGGTGCTGTGCTGTGTAAATTGTTTTTGATTTGGGTCATTAACTAACTGAAGGAATGCCTAACTCGGTTTCTGTTTGTATTCTGTATTCTGTATACTGTATACTGTGTGATGGTGGTGGGTTAGGGGGCATGTCGTTGGGTTTACGGGGGCTATCTGCACATACCTCTCGGATGGTCAAGGTGTGCGACATCATTTGGATGTTGACCTGCGACTGACTAGTGGGCAGATTATCACTTGAACGCGATTTGATTAGTTGCTTCGAACCGCTGGTGAGCACGGAACGGCTTTTTAGTAGCATTTCAGTCTTGATAAATATTCTAGAAATATACTGGGTACTGCAAGAGATAAAAACTTGACTTTAGTATATGATTTTAGGGATATTAGATCTATTAGCTAACCTCAGTCCCCTAATACTAAACGCGGCATGGAGCAGCTTCGCCGGCGACACTGGTATCTTCTTGCAGAACTTGATCAGCGCATTGCCAATGTCGTTTTTAATATTATCCGGACTCCATTCGTTGTTCGACTGGCTATCCTTGTGAAACAGGTTGAGTATGACGAGGGCCACGCGATAGAGGACCTTGATGCCCTCGTGGAAGTAGCAGTCCATGATCCGCACCAGATGCTGGAAGGGTAGACCCGCTAGAATCCACCAGCACCAGTCCATGAAGATGCGCTCCAGCTTCAGGCCCGGGCAAATACGTTGGAAATACGAAGTGGCACTTTTCTGTAGGAACGAAAATAAACATTTGATTAGCATTTTTGATCGATGGGAGTGTAAGGGGGTTCTGTTCTTCTACATACCGTGTGCTTTTTGGCTATCTGCATCACCGTCTTCCAGGTGACCTCGTGCTGTAGTTTGGTTTGATTGATGAATACCTTCTCCTTGCTGCCCACCAGACCGGCCAAGCACATGTACGCCTCCTCCTCTGTAAAATAAATTAGATTAAAATATATTAGAAAATTTAATTAACATAATTGATAAAAGAATGATGATGGTGAAATGGAAAGCATTTAATGTTAAACACAATAAGTAGTTCATTATACAAGTTTTTTTGGATTAAAATCTATTTTCCTGCTACAATAAAAACTGCAATAATTTAATTTAAATACATAAATATTCTGTTTTAATATTTATACATTTAATAGGCGCTGTATTAATCGCTTTGATAGTTAATCATTTTTTGTTTACCCAGCAAACGTGTCGGATACGTAATGTTCGATACTCAATACGCCCCGTTGCCACTTGTAAGTGAGATCATATGGCAGTTCTCCTAACAACCCAACAATTATCTATCTAAAACAGGCCTAACCTCAGGCTGGCACACCAACCCTTCCATAAGCTCGACTTATGCCATTTGTGGTGGACGAAAAATGCAATCCCAAGCTGCTGGCAGAGGGAGGAGATACATACAGATGTATATATATCCCCGAGAACACTGAATTACCGCAATGACGCAGCGCAAATTAAATTGAGAATGCGTTGAACATCCGTCAGTAGAGTGCACTTTGACCATTTCCCCTTCAATTTTCCATAATTAGCTGGCACAATTTTTCTCTGTATGTCCGTTCTGATTATTTGCTTTCGAAATTAGATCAAATTATGCAATGTCGAGGTGGTGGTGGGTCTATAAATACCCTTTCGGAGTTTTGCTCGAGTTGTTTTTGTCGCGACTGTCGGTCGTGAGTGAATCATTAGCGCACCTCAGAATATTTAAAATGTAATTGTGCAAACATAGCACCGCTGATCAATTAGCAATTAGAGTTCATTTGGAGCGGACTTTAAATTCAATTTAGATACTGAACCGACTTGAACTTCTGCAGGGCGATAAGGAGGCAGCATTACAAAGTTTAATTAGTTTCAAATGCGGCGGGCGCTGTAAACAAAGGCCCTTATCAGCGGATCTTGCCGGCTTATCAGTGGATTACACTGGACGCAGGCGGTTCGGTTCGACTTAGTTCCCCCTGAGATTGCTCTCAATTGGATTGGATGGGATGGGAGCAGAGTCTGGAGTGCATGTACTACGTTGAACTTTATCTAGTGCGGAATAAGATGGGCAAACATCTGATAAGTTTACTAAATATTTAAGGGCCCCTTGCTATTTATAGTGCATGTGGCGTACGTCAGTCATGGCAATTGCAATAATCTGTCAACATTTGCATTTAAATGACCCCTCATCATCATTATCAGTCAGAACAAAAGCAGAAAAGTAAACAATTTCCAATTGAAATTAATCAAAGAACTCAGGATCAGCTGTATACAAGATCTCTACATCTAGATCTAGACTTCAAATCTCTGATATCTAAAATCTCCCAACAAGTTTAAGCCACATTTGAATAATTCCAAAGGTCGATATGCTAACGAGAAGGAATTAAAAGTCAGTAGACGTCAGAGAGCACGTGCCGAGTTATTTATGATACATAAGTCCCCCCAAAAATAGCCACAAGATAATAGTCTAAACACCCACAACCGAGATAGAGGTACAGAACACAGGAATCCATCTGCTTTTCTGCTTTAATTAGCTCAACAAACCCAAAACATAAACAATGCAAATACTTCAAGACAAAAACAAAAGCGGAAAGTAGACACACACAGCACTTAATAAATTTAAATAAAAGCGAAAATAACATCTTTGAATTGCTAATCGGCGGGTGGCGGCTGGCTGGCAGACGATGCGAAATTTACCAGCTATGAAGAAGTTTTAGATACCCTTAACAGTAAATACACTGAGAAAAGTTGAGAAAAACTTGCGAGAGGGACCCCGGTTCGAAAACCGGCTAAAGCAGAGTATTTAAAAAGTTTTTAAGATGCATATTTAACATTTCCTTAACATTTTGAAGAAAGATAATGTATTAAGAAGTGGTAAGATTCATAAAAAAAATTTAACCTCGAACTCTTGAAAACGAGAACGCCTATGCTTGATTTTGAGAATTTTTGTTCTTGAATCCAAGAACTTTTCTACTGAAATTGAGAATACTTATTCTCAAGAACACTTTTACTGAAATTGAGAATACTTTTTTAAAAAAGTCTTTTCAAACCAAGAACACTTCTTCTTGATTTTAGTAAAACCGTTCTTGGAAATACTAAAATTAAGAACGTTGAGCGTTTTTTTCTCGGTGTAGATTTATCATCCGTTTTTAGTAGAAATATCTTAACTAAAAAGGCTATGAATGGATAGTTCAGATTGTACGTGATAAGCCATACAATATTAATCCTTATCTGTATAATCGCCCTGTAAAGTTACAGCAAACTGAAAGATATAACTTATAGCCCCTTTGTTACATCTGGAAAACCTTGAAGGCCCTTTCCCCCTTTCGTTTGCTTACTTAGCTCATGAATATGTACGCAAAAGGGTAGACGAATGCAAATTGAAGCAGGGGTTATATTCCGATTTTCACTCTCTACCTGACTCAAGACTGACGTCAGAATGGCAGGGCCATTAAAGCCAAGTACTGGAGAATATTCCATATATTTTAATCTGAATTGTGCGTGCCCGGCATGGCCAACTATTTGATGCCATGATGATGATGAGCACTCCATATAAAAATCGGCCAGAACAAATATGCACAAGGCGGCGACAATGTTTGGGCAGGGCGCAAAAACACCAGCCGAACAATGGGGAATCAGAATGCCGAATGAAGAGTGGAGATGACAGAATGGAGGAGAATAGAATTGGCAAACAGAACCATAAACGAAAGAGTACACATATGTGCGCATTTGCACGGTCTTCTGCCTGAGTTTTATGTGGTTTTTATGCTCACGTGTTGGCATTATTAACCGAGCAGAAAGCGAAATCAAAGAAAATATAGAAGATTCTAGAAAAATATTTTAAAAAATATTTATAACTTAGTAGACAAAAATTTAAAAACATAAAGGCAAATCTAAAACAAATTTAAATATATTTTTTTTAATTTTCCCAACTATATTTCTACCTATAGAAAAATATAGAAATATTTCCCCAAAAATACATCTACCTTAAATGTAAACTAAGAAACCAAATAAAGCCTTGAAATCTCGCAATTCTTTTTCTTCTGTTTACTTTAAGTGGCTGAGGCGAAATTCGCAAATTACAAAAAGAAGACGAATCGAACAGAATCGAATTGCAATGACGTCAACAACGAAATGCAAACAGACCGACATATGCATATGGGCTATCCATATCACTTTAAACATTTGTTTATTTGCGACTCTTGAACTTGAAAATGCAAACACGAAAAAAAGAGCGCGAAAGTGAAGAATATTGAAATGCGCTGATTGAAAGCAGTGATGATTTTGAATTTTATTTATTTTTATGTGTCCTTCGGTTTGACACTTTTTGGAAATGCGTTTTAAAACTTTTAAAAACTTTCGGTTTTGAAAAACGGAAAACTCAAACAATGGATTAAAATATTTAATAGATTTTTAAAAGTAAGTAATCATTTTAATCACACATGTTTTAATTCAAAATTCATTATGTACCCATGAAAATTAAAGACTAGAACCTAGACTAATCGGATTTCTTGCAATGTGGGGAAATCTGAAGGGAAATTACCCTGAAATCTGGACCGGAGTTGAATATTTTTTGTGTCTGCCAGACAGACACAATGGAGGGCAAGAGTATTTCGCACGGTGTAAACAAACCTTCAGAATGACAGGCTGTCTGACCTCCCACTCGAAAAATCAGCTTATCAGTAGCTCCCACAAATAGGCGTCTAGAAACGTATGTATATTATATATTTAAATTCCAAAACCAAATCGAGATATGTTGTAAAGGACATGGGATAATAATCTTTGATCAAAGCCCTTGATAGATCGATAGATTGTCTCGATATTTCTATAAATGGAATCTAATTTGGGGCTCAACATCTGCAATTGATTAGATTGCAAAAGATAGTAACTATCGCCATTAATGAGAGGTTATCAATGGGTCAGGCACATGACCAGCTGTCAGTTTAATCTAAGGTTTAGACCTCTAAATCATGATGAACTTCCGATATGGATCTCCTCCGAAGGTTGCAATAATATTTTCATCTCGTTTCAGCTGAAAAAATTTCGCTCATTTCGTATTCAGTTATATTCCCCATTCATTGATGGGGCGGAATTCAGCGGATTCCGAGTCTACACCTGACTGGATGAAACCAAATTCCGAGTAAACAATCTATACTGTAAGTTAAATATTCGAGTTTGTTATTGTGTCGCCAATAGCAACAATAATGATTAGCTGATAATAAAGTAGTACGAAAAAAAATGTTTCGAAAACAACAACAAATGCGGAACTAAAGCAGACAGTTAGACGTTGATCATTTGACTATGGTCAAGTACAGGGCGGTACAGTACAGCCCAAATAGGATCAATTCTACCTTATTTGATATGATAATGGTCAAATTTATGATTCAAACATATCAATTTAATATTATACCATATCAATTATTGTATTTAAATAATAAATACCAAATGTATTAAATACCAAATGTAGTATTTTAGAAACATAATCTTTATACATATCAAAATGATATGAAAAACTTGATCTTAACGCATCGTTTCGGGTGAAGGATGATAACAAGCATCACTTTAAAGCGAATTTGGTAGCAAACAGCTAAGTTTTGATTTGATATAAACTTAATAAGGTTTTTTTAAGGATTTTTCTGGTATTATTTCATAAAAATCTCCAGAATAGTCCTACCATACAGTCTTTCACTGTACCCCCACGCTACAAAGGAATAGCAAGATTTACATTACAAATTATTTGGTGGCTCATTGCATGTTGGCCAAATCAATTAGCCAGAAAATCACGATACATCAATTTGCAACCAGCTGCGATACGCGCCGAGAATCCCCTTTATATATAGTATATAGCACTACATATATATAGAAATATATAGGGAGTCAAGTGAGGGGCCTGGAGCGTAGAGCCTTACAATTGTGCCACTTATTTTTGTGTGCTTTGTAGAGGCGATAAAAATGACTCGATCAAATATTGACATTCACGTGTGTGCGCGATGGAGTGGAATGGTGTGTATGGATTGTAGTGGAGTGCTGGCACTCCGATAACTTACCCGACATGAAATGCAAAAGTATCGATGTAATGGGATACAATACTGGACTGTAGGTAATATCGGGGCAGTCGTAGCCCAGGACATTCACGATGCGATCGGCCACGGCCCGTCCCGTGCTGGTCAAGTGGTACGGCAAGCAGTGGGTGGCGTCCACAAAGGCGGGCAGCATGATCGGCTTCTCCGACAGCTCCGTGGTCCCAAAGACCTGGAAAATTACAAAAATAGATCTTGAGTTAGTTAAATTTGAGGTTACAAATACCACATGTCACCCACCTGATGGACCATCTCCCAGTAGAAGCCGTCCAGCATTTGCTGCTTGGTCTGGTGCTGGGCACACAACATCGGCCATAGCTGGGATCGTATGGGGGAGTTGATAGGCCACGAGTTCTCCCTGAGTATGTTCTTCACGTCACGTTTCTTGCCCTGCTGCAACAGCTGCTGGATCTCGGTGTAGGAGCGCAGCGCCGGCTCTTTGCCTGTAAACAAATAGATAGGGGACACAGATTAGCCATTGGGGTTAGATTAAAGGTCCTCCGTGGGAGTAGATTGTAGATAGGGTAAAGGTTCAGCTCGGTTATGAACATAAATACTTAGTCGAAATAAAAAACACTTTATTTTAAGCTGAAATTATATTTGAAACAAGAAAGAATCCCTCCTTTATAGAAAACCCGTTTCTCAGCTTAAGCAAGCAGTTGCAAGCAAGAAAAAGCAAGCAGTCGCATGAAATTCATTATTTGCTCTTAACTTTGTAATGAGTGGTCCAATATTAAAAATTTCTTCTAGATTTCGGTAGGTATTACTACAATATTCCTTTTTTCTCTACGAGTAACGGGTATAAGTATTTTTAAAGCCATGTGATGCACTCAACAATAAGATCTATAATAACCTATAATAAAACTTAAATACAATTCAAATCACTTACAGAAATCCCCTGTTTAATCTCAAAAAGTTTGCACTTTACATTTGATAAAGCGACACAAATAGCAATTTAATTACAGGCCTAAGAATACAGTGTGTTTTAGATTAATTTTCAAGCTAATCCCCCTTAGGTTAGGTCGTTAACTAAAACCGATCCATTGGCCCTGCAGACTGTGTGGTCAAAAACAAACTGGGGGGACCTCAAGTGGCCGAGGCTACTGCCGTTTTCGGTATTCGGTATTTCAGGGCACTTCAATCATATGACACGATTGTTTTTGTTATGGCTAATAATGGAGGTTCTTGAGGTTATCACCGCTCTAGAGCCATTCAAATGGCTGGGCAAAGGAACCTTCTCCACTATCATCAAAGTCGCGAGGCGCTTTAGACCAACACACAGCTCAAGATATAAAAATACTTGTGAACCACCCGATAAGTAGTTAAATTTCGTGTGTAAGGCAGCGACATTACTCATGCCTCGAGTGGTCAAAATAAAATACTTGAGAAAGTGCATCTGATAAGTGGAGTATTGATAAAAAACATTATATTTACTTATGATGAACACGCCGCCATAATTTCGTTGGCCTTTGCTCATTTTTGGTATTGGCTAGTTTTCAGAAAGCTCTTCAAGAACAAATTTTCCCACAAATAAAACGCTTGACGTGGTTAGACTTCTAATTTCTTCTGAAATGGTCACTTAATTTGACAGTTTTTGTTTTTGGAAACTTTCTGGGAAAGTAATATCCATATCAGAATTTCGCACAAGAGTTAAGAGCTTTTATCTAATATAAGCTTTGTAAAATTCGCAGGAAAACAAATTCATTTGAACTTAACCAATGTTATCTATCATTATTGTTGCTGATTTGGAATAAAAGTCTAGGGAATTATTTACTTAGTGAGCGAGGGCATTAGAAGTGTAACTATCAGTCTAAGTGCTGATATTACATTTTTGCAATTAATAAATATAGAATTTATAAGGTTGGCCAATATTTTGTTAAATTGGTTCATTAAGTGTTTAGTTGATAACTTGATTTTATTGCTAATTAAGTGATTTACGTTGTAGGTAATTTGTTGCTTATTTATAAGGCGTATTTAAATAGTATTGCCAAAGTGTAAATGCCGTTTTGTTTGCATTAGTAATACCTATCTAAATGTAGAAGAAATTTTTTAAATCGGAATGCTGAATAAGAAGTTATGAGCAAATAATTGAACAGTAGATGGATGCACTTTCAAGCGACTGCTTGCTTTGCCCTGCTTGCAGCTGCTTGCTTTAGCTGAGTTCTCCATTGCGTACTCCATTGTTTTAAAATAAATTCGAAAGCCCTATAGGACAGTTGACTCTACCTAATATAGTCATTTAACTACTACTACTACTCTTTACTGGGTTCAAGCCACCACCCCGCGCTTTTTCAAGCAGATGTGTCAATTAGGTGACAGCCGTAGATCGACTATCACCTCGGTCAGCTGGTCAACTGCGTATGTAGGACATCCCCAAGACCCCACCACCCAGTAATTTCCCATCCCCCGCCCGTACAAACCCTCTATCTGAGCACCTCAATGCCACATTGAACCCCATCGGGGCTGCCATATTGATTAGCTATCGGTGTGCGGGGTAATTGATTGCACTGCGGACATGTCTCATTACAGGCAACGACAGCTGATCGATTTTTGCATGCCCCCCCTTCTTATCGCCGATGGCTGATAAGGTGGAAATCCAGCGAAATAGCGCCGGGCCTTATCAATATCGGACTACAAATCAGATACTAAGTTGCAGAGACCCACTGATTTATTTGCTCGCTCGCTTTATGGCGATTTAAAAAGTATTTAGAGGTTTAGAGTGTCGCTAAAATAAAAATCTTTTAGCATTAGGTTAATAAAAGTTCGGGGAGAACTATCAAATTACTCGAGAGCGATAAGATATGGAATAGGGTGTGTGTATTCATTGCAGCAAATGCAATAACACTAAAAAACTGGTATAATTGAGTGAAGCTTCGTTCATTCGCTGCGCCGCTGCTTGTGGGGTAATTAATCCCCATCTACAGCATCTCGCGGATCCATTTGCATTTTGCCGAACGACCAATATGGAAATACTGCGATGTATATCGTCACCATATATACTGCACATATTCCACTTACAACAGATGCAGTAATTTTCCTATCAACGCAATCAATTTCATTTGTTTGCGAAAGCGAAAACAAATGCCACGAACAACAAAAAAAATGCATCATAATTGGATATTATGTCAGTTTACGAACATACTTATAAATATATAAATAACTATCTATCAAAGACAAAGCACTAACGATTTATTCACATATTTTAAATACGCTTAAGCGTTAGGGAAATTGTGCAATCTGATTAAGAGCACAAAACGTAATGCAATTAAATCAGCAATTATTTGGAGACCACGTAGCGGATAACATTTGTTTTGCAGTCGCAGCTTTTATCGCCTCTAATATGATAATGAATACACACACGAAAATATCATTCATTGTTTTCCACTTCCCCTGGGAAGTTTGGGAAATAAAACAGCAGTTTTATTCCCGCAGCTGATGGATTTTATTTTTGTTTCTCTCGAACAGTTTATGATTGAATTAATTTTTATTTGGTGCTAAATATATTAAGAAGTTTTTTTCTTTTTTTTTTTGAGGCGTGCAGTGATGTTTGGTAAACAAGGAAATCTGTTTTTACGTTTCAAGGCAATGAATAAAAGCATCAAAGCATTTTTCATACAAGGCTGTAACTGGAGAAAAACATTTTGAATAAACAGAATTTTTATGATAGAAAAATTGGGTCAAGATTGAGATTTTGAAATAGTTGTTTTTTTTTTTTTTTTTTTTTTTTTTTTGAATCTATTTTAGCAAAGTTAATTGTCAAATGTTGAAAGATATATTTTCGGTTTTGTTTGAAATAAATGTAGGAAAAATGTAGTAATTTGTAGTTCTAAAATTTTTTTTATTTATTTTTATATTTTTTACACTTTTTTTTTTTTTTTTTATTAGTGAAATTCTAAGTTAAGTCTATACTCCAAGAATCTTGGTGGAAAATTGAATAAAAACCTTTTAATTAACATAAGTAATTATAGCTAGGGGAAGCTCTAAAGTAAATGTTAAAAGAAATATCTTTTTTTTTTTTTTTTTAGTTTGTATAAATTTAAGTTAGATTCTGCGCTCCAAAAATATCTGGCAGACATGTTTAATAAAACATTTACATAAGTAACTATATTTCGAGAAGAGCTCCAAAGTAATTAAGTTTGAACTATAGCCATTATAATATTTTTTATTTTATTGCTGGTTTGGGTTTGTGATTGGACTTTGGCGACTGATGGGCTGTGGCTGCGGCGGCTGTGCGGTCGCGGCTTTTATTACCTGGACTGAACTGGAAGCACTGGCATTTGGTGGTGATGTCGTTCGAGCTGGCCGCAATGAAGAGCGGCAGCTCGAAGAACTTGTCGCACTCGGGATCGACGTAGACACTGCTGCGCCGGCTGCTGAACTGCTCCAAGTCTTTGATGCCCAAGACTTTGCCAACCATTTTTTCACTCTATGTTCGCGACTCTCTCCTTTCGTTCAACTTGTGTGTGTTTTTTGTTCGATTTACAGGCTCGATGTTTTTCCTCTCGCCTTTATTTTATTGTTATTTTCTTGGTTGTTTTATTTGAATTTTTGTTTGTTCACTCGCTTTTTTGGCACCGAGAACGACATCATTTATGTAGATTTCAGTCTCTCTCTTTTGTTTTTTTTTTGTTGTCTTGCTTAATTTCTGTATATATTTTTTTATACACTCTGTGTTGTTCGCGCTGCCTGCCTTTTATTGTTTTAATTTATTGCGATCTGCAATTTGCTGTCGCCCGAGCTGCGACGCCGGCAGCACTTGAATTTAATTTGCAGTACATTTAACATTTAAATTTTTCAGTTCACATTTTACGTCGTCGCTGCGTTGAGATTAATTTCAATATTTTAATACCGGAGGGTTGAAAGAAATCATAAGGCGACCCGCGCCATTTTATTGGGGATCGCTTTCGAGGCGAAAAAAATCGAAGAAAATCGATCGTACGGCGGATTCTCGGACGGGTTTACGTGCGGAGCGTTCGGATGCGTTCGGGGTTCTCAGATATTTTCCGGCGGACGGGCCGGTTTCATTGCGCGGACCTTCTCAATGAAAGCTCCCCCTGAATAATAAATGGAACGAGGAGAGCGATCGAAAAACCTGGCGCGTGCAAGCTTTGAAATTGAGCTTTTTTTCTCGGGGTCTCTTCTCTATTCTATTTTGTGATTTATTTTTGTTTTCTTTTCTCTTTTTAGTACTATTTTATTTTGCTTGTTTGTTTGTGCATTTTCACTATCGGGCGCCACAGAGCAAACAGCTGTTTTCTGTTGTCGTCCCGCTCTTGGAGCGAAAACATCCAAATCTAGTGTAAATACCTTTTATAAATAGCTTTTGTGTGGGAAATTTCGTAAGCAATGGCGAAAAAGAGCTTGGAAAATCCCAGGCGAGAAGGCAATTCTATGGCATTCCTTGCGTATACGTAATTTACGAGCATTTTCCAGCTACGTAAAAGCAAGGAAAATTTTTTGTATGCCACAAAATGAAATTTATGAGGTAACCTCAGTAAGTGGAATTTTTGGATATTTGAATCAGGTAAAGAAAAAGAGAAGAAAATTCATTTCTAGCCTAAATATTTATAGGATCCATTTTGCACAATTTCTATATAATGTGCCTGTGTAAAAAGCTCAGTGGGTTTGTAGGTATAAACAGGTAAACAAGAGCGGATAAGTTGTGAAAACAAACTGGGAAAACATACAAAAATGTATGTATATAAGAACCACAGATATTGTAATCTAAAAAAATTTAGAAATTATTGTACCTACACTCAAAAAATAATTTAAAAAAAAAACATAAATAATTATAATAATAATAATTGTAGAAATTTGATTCTCATAAAAAATATATTATTTATTAAAATTAATTTTTTTTCAAAAAAAAATCTTAGTAGTAGAAAATGTATTTAATTACAATTTAAAATCGCTAATTTCTAAAATTTAAAAAGAAAATGTATTTCGGTATATAAAATTAATTATAAAGAATTACAAAAAAAAAAAAAAAACAGATTCATATTTTTTCAAAAATTTTAAAATATAGGGCAAAAACATTCAACAACATACTGCTAATTTGTAAACCTCTTAACAACTCACACTTTCAATTACAATCACTTACATCAGGGTTACCAACTTGGGCGACACACAAACGAACCTCCAACATGTCATTATTTGCGGCCTAACAAAAGATTTACATCAAGAAGATACTAACTAAAAATTTAAATTTTCAACAACCAAACACCTCACGTGATGCCTCCTTTCTTCAACGCATTTCAACACACTTTTCGTGGGTTTTTTGTTTCTTATTTTTTCTATCCTATCCGCTGATCTATTTATAGTCTCTTCACAAATTGATTTTTCACATGTTTCGTCAGGCGAAATAAAATCAGCACTTTGTTTATACCAGAAATGTATAAATAAGAGGGAAAAATTTTTAACAACGCGTGGCCATTGGCCATTGGGAAAAGCGCTTTTCCTGACACTCACACATGTCACCCAGCAAATGATTAATTAACCGAAATGTTCATACATAAAATGTTGAGAAAATATCTAGAAAAATCAAACGGAAAACCCAAAAACGACAAAAAGCATGACGGCAATTATCTTTGACTGTATCAGATTTTATAGGATATTTCGTGTATTTATAAGCGAGGGATTGCCAAGAATTCTGGCGACAATTAAGTGTTGCCCCATAACACGTTAAAGAACAGATATAAAGATATAGAAATGAGCAATCTGTTGTGGGTCCCCAAAAGTTTGCCACTCCTACGTGAGGTAGATCTTTACTTATAGCTTTCATGGGGTCTCTCGAAATCAATGGTGCCATAAAACGTCTACCAAAATACGCTATCAAAGCCTAAATGGCAGTTAATTGGTATTACTGAAGTGGCCGTAAAGAAATTACAGATAAAGTTTGCATCGCTATCTTTATGATCTTTAGTATAAAAATATAAAAACAACAAAAGAAACAGGACTAGTCTATTAACCATTTGATTCATTTCAATAGTAATTGACGTAGTTTATTAAGAGCTTCGTGAGTTTCCATTTATAAGATTAACGTGACTTTCTGACACAAAAATTTAATTCTCATAAATTATAAATTCTAGATATAAGAATTATTATACAAAAATCCAAAAAGAAAGCCTCTAATCTTGAGATAAACAACCAAAAAATAGACCCAAAATAATTGTGACATGATCTAATGTACAATTTTTAGGAACAATGGGAAACAATAGAGACAAGAAGAAATACATATCGGTGTTGAAGGGGCCACAGCGAAAGGTTGGCGGCAACAAAAACACATTCTGTGCATGCAAATTGCAAATTGCAAGTGCAATTTATTACATTTTCCCCACCTCTGACGACATTGCCACCGCTTCGCTTGCCAACTGAGGTCGATGGGAAAAACAATTGCCGGCTGCAGCTAAATTTAATTTGACAACGCTTTTCTCATTTTGGCAAACAGCGGATAAATGTTGTTATTGTTGTCGCAAGTGCCCTCCTGTGTCGCTTTTCCCTTCCAAATTGTCAGCGTTTTTCGGCTTAATTGCATCGCACAACGAGGCGTCATTGGGCGCAACAAGATTGGAGGCCCAGAAACATAAACGACAAGTGGCAATCCACCTGAGGAAAGACCTTCGGAAATGGGGAAAAAACTGTCGGTTCTATTTGGTCATACACAGAAAAAATCAACTGATATGAAATAGGGTCAATTCTACATTATTTTATATCAACAAAAATATGAATAATGTTAAATTTCTGATTAAGACATATCAACTAGATATTTTATAATATCATATCATATCGAGTGCCTCGACTATCAAATACCCGCTACTCAGCTAAAGCAAGCAGTGGCAAGCAGGGCAAAAAAAGCAGTCGCTTTAAAGTGGCGGACAATTCATTATTTGCTTATAACTTTTTATTGAGTGATCCGATCTAAAAAATTTCTTTTACGTTTCAGTAGGTATTAATAATCCAAACAAAATGGTATTTACACTTCTTACTAATCTTTTTTTTCTGTGTACCATCGCAAGAGAACTGAGTCTGAGAGAGATACGAGTCGGAAATATTGGATACAATTTTACAATTTAAAAGAAAAGGTGCCCATAGACATGACTCATAAGCAAATAAAATTCTGATTTACGCATAAACAATAAAATGAATTAGTAGTAATTAAAAATAATTGTATCTGATAACAGAATTTATTTATTCTTGGAAATTAAAATGCAAAATATATGGAGACTTGCAAATTGCGGTAAACCGCTTCATAATACTTAAAATAAATTTGTTTATTTCCCCGAATTGATTTGTGTAAATTTTTTGGACTCGAATATGATCTTCAAATAATAAAATCGATACATATAAAAGATTTATACATTATTTGTCCAAATTAGATGCCTTCGCGCGGCAAATTATTCATATCAATTAAGTCCAGGGATCGATCGGAAGAACGAAGTCAACGAGCCTGCATTGGCTCTGCCAGATTGTTCAGATTGTTTAGCACGCGCTATAAATATCTTGGACCGATCGATCGAACGTCGGTCGTGAGCTAGCTATTTGCCAATTAGCACCAGTCATATTTCTGAATTTCGAGGGACGAGGCACATGACGAGCGACCTTTGGGATCGAGAGCTCCGTTCGTCTCTTTTTTTTGGGGGAGGGATTCGCCAATGGGTATTAATTGGCATTCGCCAGGGATCGTATACCAGCCGCGCCTAAGTGGGTGGTGGTTGGGGTGGGTGGTTCTCGCCCGGTGTGAAACGATGTGATTCGTTGCGAACCACGAGCCTGGTCCGTGTCCCGGCCAGATTGAAAATTAATCAAGTTATTGCCGTGTTAACTGCATCAATAGACGCCTTTTTGAGCCTGGCACAGAATTTGATTCTTTTTTCATTTATTTCACCCTCGGGATGAGTTTTTTTCAGCTGCGCCAGAAACTGGTTTAGGCCTTTATTCAATCATATTGCACTTTATTGAATTGATTTCGGAATTATACATTCCTCGGCATTTATATTCCTCTTATTTTTTTCTGCGCCGTGTGTTTCATTAAATACAGCACGTTTCTTTTATTATGGGCATAATTTTGCATTCAATTAAAATGGTGAGCGCAAAAAAACCTCTACAATTCATTCAGTTTTGATTGTTGCGGCAACTGTTTGCTCTAGAAAATCAGTGTAAACAAACTGGGTTCTCTATATTAATTATTCGATTATTTATTTTTTTACCTACACTTAGGAAAATGATTATTTAAACTGCACATTTTTTAATATTTTTTTAATATTTTACAACATTTTTAAATATTTTTCTAATATTTTCTAAGGAGCTTAAACACATAAAATTAATCTTTAAACTGAATGTTTATATAGAAATTATAATTTTTTTATATGTTCTGCATTTTCTAATATTTTTCAAGAAATTTTTATAAAAAGTGTGACAAAATCTGCTTTAAAAATGTTTTATGTTTGTTTTTATTATTTCTACCTAATAAATCTTAATTTAATCTCCTTTTTGTGTGCACTAAACTTTTAATGCACACATGGCGTATGCGTAACGCACAGTCATTAACCATATACATAGCATTGACTGACCGATCGAGTGACTGAGTGACTGACCATTGAACAACCGAACGCAACGCACGAGACTATGTGCACATAAAACCAATGTTTATATGTTATAAACTTTGTTGTTGTATTTTCTCGACTACAAATTTCGGTTTTTTTTTTGTAATGTTTACTTTTTGGTTTGGCAGCTAGGCGTGATAATTAACGAGCCGTGATTTAAAAGTCGATTTTGCTTTTAATGTGCATTTCGATTGCAATTTTGGAGGCTGCCACAGGTGCACAGAAAAAAATATAATAATTTATTTATGATTTTTACAGTATTAACTTTGACAAAAGTTAAAAAATTAACAAATAAAAGCTTTTGAATATAATAAGTATAAAAATTGAAATATGATCTTAAAGAATATAATCTATAAGAATTAAAAAATCTTAAAAAATTTGGTAAGTAAAGTCTGACATGATGTATAGATTCTAGATAAATTTAAAGGCTTTACGAATTTGGTAAGTAAATTCAGATATTATCTTTTTTTTTCTGTGCACCTATTTACCCATATATACGTTAACACACGCACTTTGCAAACATATAAAGTAATTACGTTGACACGCGACTTGTTTCAAAAAGTATTCCAATTTGTTTTCTCGATTTTCTTTTCGTTTTCGGCTCGTGTATTTGGCTCTTCTCCTTCTCTTTCGTGATTTGACAGTTGACAACTTTTGGGCATATGAAACTACGACCGATCGGGGGATCTACGGATCGATCGAGAGACAGAGACAGACAACCACCGGGCCCGAGGGTTGGAATTATACTGAGATTAAAGTTGAGAAGTCGCCAGCGATCGGTCGAATATATCTCCTCTCTTTCTCTCTCGCTTCGCCAGAGAAAATGAAAATGGGAGAGTGACCGAAAGACAGGTGAACGATGCATCGGGGACACACATTTTCTATCAAAGCTCTTGGGCCCATCGTATAAAAACCGAAAGCTATCTAATTAAAAGCTCCCCACACATAATATCCATTGTTTTAGCTCTCAGAAGTTCGTTCAACTTCGGGACGAAAAATTTCAAAGGGGTGTGTCTTGAGAAAAAATGCATCTCATATGCCGGAACTGGGGGAAATATTCTGGAAAATTATCATCGTGACAGCACATCCATAATTCAATGAGCCATAAACTGCATATTTAAGTCAATAAAGTTGTAATGACAATCGATATTATTGGTCAATCCCTATTTTAATCGGTATTGTAATGATCTATAAGATGATTTTTGTAAGGCAACTTTGTTATTTTATCATGTGATCACAGATCTGTGGTTATTGTATCGCCGATCCGGTGAACCAAGCAAAGTGTGAATCAAAAGTGTCGCATTTGCAGACAAGTGAGATGGAAAAGAAGACAAGGGTAAATGTATTAGACGGGAGCATGAGGAAATCGCAAATGAAATGAGTTTCCAGCTAATTGCTTTGCTGCTAATTTGCTTACTTTTTGCATAATAATTTTAATACATTTACAAGTTATTGACATTTACAATCACTGCAAACAGAGATAAAGTTAAAAGGGTTCCAAAAAATTGATTTTGCATTCCCTGAGCAATTGTAAATATATATATATATAGATATAGATTTTTTATATGGTTAGATGGTACTTTGACAAAGAAAACAAGCTAATGCTCGTTACAATCCGCCAGCAAGTTAATTAGATATGAATTTTTGAAGCTCAAGACAAGGCTGGTTTTTTGGCCGCTAACAGCTTTTAACTGAGGTTAACAGGGCTCTAGCGCAGCCTCAAACCTTTCGTCATTTTATAACATACTTTTGGGCTGAAAAAAAAATTCTCGAGCAATTCTCCAACAATTCTCCAAAAGTTAAACCTTGAGGAAATCTGGTCACTCTGAAATTCAAATTTAAGTTTAAACTCGGAAGCTCAAATGCTTAAAAAGGCACTCAAAGAAAATGTAAAAGAAAAACGAGGAAAAGTAAATATAAAGTTTTACGATGCAAATCTGGTAAAAGGAAAATAATGGCCGGGTGCTGCCCCAACAATTCGCTCTGTTATCGAAGCAGTGAGAAAAACAAACAATGTTATCGCAGGCAGGGAAAAAAGCGAGCGAGAAATATTGAAAAGAGAGAGCGGTCGAGCTTTATCTGCCGGCATATCGCTTTAGCTTTTGTGTAACTATATATATTTAAAGAATGTTTGTTTCGGTACTTTTCTTTCGCCATATGTTCTGTTTCTTTTTGTATACTCTTTCAAAGGGTACAACTATTGGGTTTTTTTTTTTATAAAGTGTATAACTACATATTATAACATAATAGTTAAGCTTTTACCTCGTACTTATTTCAAATGTACATATTTTTCAAGTATATAATAAATAGATAGATACCATCTATATCTCGTCTGCTTTTTAAACTAATAGTATGTTTTAAGGTTTTAATCTCCAACATTTTTGTAGTTTACATTTTATTTTTAGTTTTAGATGCGTATAAGAACACTTCCTTAAGGGTAGGTATATAAAATGCTTTATCTTTTTGTTTAACTTTTATCTTCTCAGTGATCTAAAAACCAAAAGCAAGTAAACAAACCGACAAGATTGCTTTAGAAAAGCTTATACTATTCTCAGTGACCTCAAACACCTAGAAAGAGATATACAATCCTATGTGTTCATACGTACAATAGATAGCACACTAAGTACATTCATCTAATTAGAGGCGCCGCTGTTGACAGAGAGTTCACAAGAGCAGAAGAAAAGCGCAACATAAAAGAGAAAAGGTTAGAAAATTAAATCAAGTTAAACATTTTCCATTAGCGGGCTTTATCGATTGATGGTTTTGCTATAGGCTGAATGGCGGAAATCAATCAGTTGGCTGGATTCCTTTGTAAATTTGAACATGTGTTGGAAGTAATTATAGAAAACTGACAAATGTTTTTTGGTAAACATTAACGCAATTAGATCTTATTTACCTCATATAAAATAATACAATAAAATTTTTTTAAGAAATACTAATGGATGTATATATTTTTTGGTTCAGCATTTCTTTCTAATTTTTACCCTAACTTTTTGCTAAATTACAATTTACATTTTCTTTTCCCCCAATTTCTTTGATTTACGATTTGCATATTTTTTATAATTGTATTTCATGTTTGACGAAAGACCTTCCGCTCCTCATTAGAATCGAGAACTCAGTGGCCACTGCCTCTAAAAAAAACATTCACGATCACTCGACACGCAAAGTATCGTGATAGAGACGCAGAGACAAACAAACAGCGCCATTAATAAATAAATCCACCGCCCTTTCACTTGGCTCCTCCGTCACCCAAATCCCCAAGATATCCAGCAGGCCGAAGCTGTTGATTGCTTTATGCCACCGAAGATCAAAAGACAAACGACAAGTGGGCGTCAGTGGTGTGGTTTTTGGGATGTAGATTTAACGGATTTGATCTCTGAACTCACATGGTATAAAAAATAGGATTCGGAAAAAAATTTAATTTTGATTAACAGATCATTTTTAAAAAATATTTAAATCTGTCGGAAAAAATCTATTAATAAATATCAAAAAAAATAAAACATTTTATCAAGAAACGAAATATTATAAAATATACAAAACATATATATTTAATATCATTTGTATACCAGATCTTTATTAAAAAATTTTTAAATCGGTCAGAAAAAAATCAACGGTGATAAATATCAATAAAAATGGAACATTTTCACAATAAAATACATAAAGTTCCAAAAATTCCTCACTTTTTCTTTAAAATTGTTTGACCTAAATAATCACACCCTTCAGCTAAATCATAAAGAAAGAACTGTGATAAAAATGACAATGAAAATGCTATCACAAAGGCTTTAAAAAGAACAGCTCGTAATTGTGATAATCTAATCAAAGGCGAATAAACTTTAAAATAGAAATCCGGCTAAAGTGGTTAGCAACTCCTAGGAAAAAACGTTGAGGGGTTTCATTTCTTATATGCCTATTTCTTTATTTTTACTTTCATTCTGGGGCAGCGGTCAAAGCGGTCAAAAGAAATGACAAGAAAATACAGAAAAAAAAATCCCAATGAGTTATATATCAAAAATGTATACTTAAGCACAACACGGGAAAAAATACCATTTGCTGACTATAAAATATGCGAGCCAGTGACTTATATAAGAGATTTGCAAATTGCAACCCCATCAAATAAACCGAGGAATCCTCTTGAAAACAAATTAAACAGAAATTAACTAAAAATAAAGGCAGAACCAAAACAAAATGTGAAACGAAACAAAACATAAATAAACCCGCAAAAAAAAAAAAAAATAAACGAAACGAAATTGCGAAAACCAGTTTTAGTCAGTTACAGAATTTTAGAGATTCATTATCCGGGGCACACTTTTCGCACATTTCCCCCAGAAGCACGTGCTTATAAGGTGGGCGTGTGCCGCAATTTGGGTGTATCGACAAAATCATATCTATAAGTATGTATACACCAAAGATAGCATGATCAGTGGAAATTTTTCTTTATAAGAAATAAATGCAATTCGTCGATTTTTGTTGTTGGAAAAACATTTTTCCAATCGCACAAGTGGATCATAAAAAATTCCTCTTGAATGAAAATTTATTTCCCTTGCGTTGCCAATACATAATTTGGCATTAAATAGCAAAACAAAATCTTTTTTCGACGTCAACGGCATGAAAAAATTGGGAAAATATTCTGTTTCCATTTTGCTTGCGCAAGCAAAAATGTTGTTATTGCTAACAACAAATAAATTTAAAATTTTAAGCCATAAAGATTCGAATTTTCTGCGGCTATTTTAATATTTTTTTGTTGTTGTATAGTATCTGTTTTTGAGAATGAAATGGCTCGTGGCCAGTATGACACAGAAAATTCCCCAAAAATAATTCGATTTTTGTATTGGCTGAATGTTGAAAGGTGTAAATATAGAAATTTTATTTATAGATACATTTTATGAAAGTATATTGATAATTATGATATGATATATGCAATAATATGACTTATAAGACAAGATTTATTAAATTAAACAAAAGAGAACGCTTTATTCGAGTCCTTTGACTCGTTACTCAGCTAAAGCAAGCAGTGGCATGCAGGGCAATTCAAGCAGTCGCTTGAAAGTGGCGCCATCTATGTTTGCTTTATAATTGGCTCATAACTTTTTATTGAGTGTTCCGATATAAAAAATTTTTTCTACGTTTCGGTAGGTATTAATAAACCCAATAAAATGGAGTTTACATTTTACACACGAATACAATATACCCTTTTACTCTACAAGTAACAGGTATAAAAATAACATCACTGTTTGAATCTATGCTATGAACCTACTAGTGCCCGTCATAAACTTAATCTTTTCAAGATAACATCAAATTTTAATCACATGATCAGCAGCTAATACAAATCCCAAAAAAAAAGAAATGTTATTAAAAATGATCACGAAAATAAGCAAACCGAAGAAAAAGCAAACAAGCACGAGAGTGATGAAAAAAATGCATTTATTTTTAAACAAATTAATTGGCCGCTAGCCAAGTGCCATAAAAACGTGAATGTTTTTATTTGTTTGCTTTACCCACAGCGCGCAGCAGAAAATTGCTATACTTCGGGGTTCATTATGATAATCGAATATTCCGTACTTATAAATGGTATTCAGATATTGGAACTGTGATCAGCCTACGCCAAATTGTTTGCAGTGTAGAGATTTTGTTATATATGAATGGGTTTTATCCATGTGCACAAGACTTATTATTTTGTAAATCAAAATCAAGGCCAATGTCGAGCGACGAACGACGAGAGGGTGAGTGATGCACTAATGGTTCGATGGATTTTATCGCCCGATTTCCTTTGGAATCGAAATTGCATTTAGTGGCTTTCGCCTTTTTGGCGCTCTGACAACGAGAGCCGATCAAAAAGTTCAATATCAAAGGAAAATTAAAACGTAAATTATCTTCTTAGTATATAAAAGAGCGGGGGTATAAAATATATCTGCACATCCCCCGTTCATAATCAATTGCATGGTAAACAAATTATTTTAGAAATTGTGAAAAGCAATTGCTTGTGATGGTCTATTGATCGATTTTGCCATTTGGCTAATGACTACAAGTGTTTAATTTAAAAAAAAATGACTAAATAGACCAAAACTAAAAAAAAAGTTTAGCCTTTTTAAGGAAAAAATATTATTGAATTCTATAAAACTTTTATATTCAATTTTATAACTATAACTAACTTGTTTGTACGAAACTGCAGCCTTAATGTGACACTCATTTGGGTTGGGTTCTTCACAAAAATAAAAATATATACACATTTATTTTATTTTATTTCATGGTTGCACGCTGTAATAGTCCCCCACAGAGTTTATATGCAAAATTTCCAGTTGGGGTGCTGAGTTAATATATTGAAGCGGGTTTTTTTGGTACTGTTCAATTTCGACCATATTAGCTTTGATTATTTTCAAATACCTATAATTAATTAATTTCGGTGTTTACTTGCTGTTCTCGCCTGACCATTTCGGCCTGTTTATTGATTATAGTATTTTCTGCGTAGCGAAATAAAACGCAAACAAATACTCTTTCGCGAAAGGCATAAATTAAATTTCGCACTCAATGAAACATGTGCTGGAATTGGACTGAAGATCATCTGACTTTCTTGTTTATGTGTGGGAGGCACGTGAAAAGTCATTAAAAGTTAGGACCCCTTGAAGAGATTTTTCTTTCGGACTTGAAGATATTTTTTTAATCACTGTTTTGGTATTTGTAGGTTTATTTATGTGATTTTTATTTGTAAAAATATATCTTGTTTATTTGACTTGGATTTAAAAAGAAATATTAATGAGAGATAATGAAATTCATATGATAATTATATTTATCGTGATATTATTATATTTTTTGAAATTTATTTGCTTAATTAATTCCAAATCTTATGAATTGTTTAAAATATTTATAAAGTTCCCAACCGTTTTATAACATTTTTGTACCATATTAACATCTATATCTTTGCAATATTTCTAAAAATAAATCAAGATTTTCAGCACTTTAACCGAAGTTCTCTTGCTAGGTCCTTAAGTTAACCCTCAGAAAAGTTCCTATCTTCCTCCAATATTATATAGGCCTATTTATAATATAAACAGTTCACAAAAATATTTTAAAAATATTTTTTAAACCATATTGACATTTATATCTTTGCAATAAATCAAGACTTTTTGAACTTTTACATAAGTTCTATTGTCAGGTTTCTTATGCGAAAACCTCCCATAATAAAAATGGGTAAAATCCCCACCACTCACCAGTTTGCTTTGGTAGATTGTAAAAGTCGAGGGTTTTGATCTCGGACGTCTCGACGTGCGGGGCGAACCCCTCGTACAGGTCGCTCTCCTCCACAATGCCGCTCAACTTGTCGGCCTGCGAAGAGGCATCTCCGCCCCGATGGTATGGCATCTTCTTAGCCAGCTTTGCGGTCGCTCCGGGTCCTCTGTCAAGTTTTGATTTGGGTTTGCCTCCACTCGAGACCGTGCTTCACTCCAGGCAGTTTATTTTTTTTCAGAATTTCCCTCGTTGTTTCCGTTTGACTAGATGGCTTTTTACTTTGCAGTGCTTTGCTCTTTCCGTTTTGTGGCAATCTTTTTTCGGTTTTCTTCGTATTCGTAATATTATGATTATATTTATATTTAATTTGTTTTAATTAGTTGGCCAACTTATGGAGACAGAAATACTCCAATACGATGATGCCGCGCGGAATTCATTATAGTAAACGATTTAGCACGAATACTGCAAAAGCATAGCTGTGTGTGATAACCAAATCGCAAGAGTGTCGGCGTTTTAAGAACTGCAATGAGATAAAATGGTGGAAAGTTTGTTTATTATTATTTTCGTATATCTCTTTCGAATTGCCCAAACAAATACCACCGGAATCAATCAACATCAATCGACAAGATAGCAAAAAGGCATATGGAAAACAAATCCTTCGATTCGAAATCGGTTCAATGACATGACCCATCCAAAATGTAGAGTAGATAATGCCAAAGGCGCCGTTGGCCCATAAAATACTTGGGCCGTTCATTAATTGCGAGCCGGCTATAAAAAGCCAACTGGCCAGATTTATAATATATATATATGTATATATATAAAAAATCGCACGCATATATAAGGCGTATTTTTTGCTGCTGAGGGTGACTCTACCAAGAGCAGCCGGTTTGATATCTAATTAAACCCAGCAGAAATCGGAAAAAAACAAAAATATCCAGCGCAAATATTTCACGCGGCCATAAAGAAACGTTGGTACTTATATTATACAAAGAATTGCTAAGCGATTTATTTAAAAGATCATAAAAGTTTCATGGATTTTTGTGTTATATTTATTGTGTTTCAGGGAAATAAATCAAGGGAAACTAATTAAATTTTTAGACAAATTTTAAAAACATTTTTAAACTTTTTTTTAAAAATCCCTTTTATATTTTCCTTAAAGCCAACAACCCATTTTAGTCTAATCAACCATGGCATACGCTGCGTATACTTGATATTCAAATGCTTTGTTTTCACATTGTCATCGTCACGTTTTCAGAACTAAAAGCCGGCTATTTATCTAAAGTGCTTTTCTCTCCACCATTTTTACCCCGAAAATTACACGCATATTTCTTTCTGTTTTCCTCACAATTCGCATGCCAAATGAGCGTCAAAGCAAACTAAAAACTCAAATTGAATTGCAAATTTCTAACGAAAATTCCGGACACGTATCATCGAAAGCCAAGCACTTCTTGTGTTGTTTTATTTTCCATTTTCCTTTGACACTCTTAATGATTTCGCCTGTCAAGAACAGCATTTCAGGGGGCTTTATGGGGGGACTAAGAGGGTTGGACATCGGATCGAAATATAGAGAGACAGACAGGTCTGATAGATCGCTGCGTTTGCTTGATTGGCTGTCCGATAGAAGGTGTCGGACTTTTTACCTGGCTAGCGCAGTACAGGAGCGGGGGAAGCGGGGGGAAGCAGGTGCCGTCAAGCGGATTTGTGGCCCAGACAAGTTGTATCTATGGCAGCTTCAAAGCGAACTCAGATAAGAAACGTTTGTCTGAAGTGCGTTATAATTAATATGGGATGGAAGCAGAGATAGTATTTTACAAAATATGTCATTAAATTGATTTTTGTTAACTAAAGAATAGGGATATATAAAGATATAGGAGTATTATTTGTAAGAATCTGTTTAATTGGGGTCCAAAAAATAATGAATAGAAGTAGATATATTATTTTACAAAATATATCATTAAAATAACCTTTATTAACTAAAGACTTTAACTAACTAAATAGTATTATATTGTAAGAATCATTTTATTTCGGGATCGCAAAAAGCGTTAATATATTTATCTATAAATAATAATATTCATTGATATTTTTAATAAGCACTTTACAAAATATATCATTAAAGTAGGAATCAGTTTATTTCGGGATCCCAAAAAGCGTCCATCTATCTATCTATAAATAGTAATTTCCATTGATATTATTAATAACCATATAAAGGTTTACCTATAAAATATTCTAGTAATTTAAAGCACATTTTTAGACTGAATCTCAATTTAAAGCCCTAAAATTCTACTGATAAATCGGTTTACCTCCACTTTTCCGATAATATGTAACATTTCAACGGAAAACCTTTTCCTCAATAATTTACACTTTCCAGCACTTCAATTCGTATCGTAAAGCCTTCAGTTAAGAACCCCGCCCTTTCCCAGAACAAATATCGGTGCACTTAATCCTCGTTAATTGAACGAACAGTTTCATTTTATACCACTCCACTTCAGCTCGACTCAACTTGACTCTCGATTCACTGCATTTTGATTGGTAATGTGCAGTTTTCATATGTATGTCAATATTATGCTACGTCTAGTATTCTCAAGGTGCCTCGGGTTACGTCGTCAGCAACACGGCTTTATACAAATAGCGGCAACAGGTATCACATGGACATGCATATGGAGTTATTAACAATCGTTTACACTGCAGTTGAGCTGCTTGTTTGTTTGTTGTTTGCTGCCTCCGGACTCGAGAACCTTATCTGAATGTTATAGTGCACCCAATTTGCGCTAATGAAATCAAACGGGGGGCGCCACTCAATCGGATTCAATTAGACAGTTTACAATGACTAACTTAACTAAACTCAACTAAACCTCGAGAAACATAAATGTTTCGGCATCGCATTAGGCCAGCGGCTAATTAAAACGTTTATGCTAATGAGGCGACACGCCGTCATGTCGGTGTCGCGAGATGTCAGCAGAAAAGCTGGGAAAATCGGTGAAATTAAATTGCTGACATGCCGGAGGTTAAAGAGGCCCAAAAATGGAATACGTGTTCACTGCTATTAAAAATAAATATTTATAAACTAATGTAATCATAAAGTCAAGCTTTAAATTAGTAATAAGTTCTATGAAGATTAGTAATTTAAACATCTAATAAAACATTACTTATGTGAATAAAAAATATTGTTTGTCAAATAATTATTATTTTTATAATTTTATATTTAAAAAATTTCAAAAAACATGGCATACTCTTTCATTTAAGCACCTATTGATTTATTTGTGATGATTCATCACACTCTTCATGATTCATATTCGAACTATTTCTACTTCCTATTTCATTTTGTGATTCACAATGGTTTTATTAATACCAATAACATTTGGATAACCTGGGAAAACCATTATTTTCCCTGCTAAATAATAATACTGACCCACTGTACATGTTAATATATATACATATTTATTTTTCTAATATGCCCCACTCTTTTAATTGGTTTCGACGGTAGCCTCTAGCAAGTATTAGCCATAAAACCGAAACAAGTCAATTAGAGCCCAAAAATAGCTGAAAAATTAACCAGCAATCAGCTTAAAGCAGGTGTTGGGCATTTTCGGTGCTAATCATCGGCCGCAGTGGGTTAATCGGCAATTGTCAGATCCAAAACACGGGGCCCCAGTAATGCCACAACAATTATGTGGGCCTGTGGGTGGTTAAAGTGACGCAAGTGCAACAATTGGTGGGTCAAGTCGAGACTCGATTCGATTCGATTCGATCCGACTCTCGACACGTATTTCTCGGTGCAATTTGCGTCAGTTAGCGAAGAGGAAAAACTTTTGAGGTTTCCAAGTAATTTTCCACTGCGCCAAAGTTCACCGAAGTTATTAGCTTTGGAGCTGTGATGACGAAGGGAAAACCAAAAGCTAATCCCTGCTTGATAAGCATGTAAGATTGGTAGTGATATTACGGGTAAAATAAGGAATACTTTAAAAAGAACTGAAGAATTCACGGAAATAATTTGGTTTAAAATAAAATAATTAGTAATAATAATTAAAAAATGTTTTTGTTCATACTTGAAATAACTTAGCCGAATAAATACTTAGTTATTTTTTTTCCTCTTTATATTGAAAGTAGAGCAGTTTCAATTTTCATACAAAATAACATTGTCAAGACGCCATTTATTTTCTATTTAATTACCATCCAAATAAGGGACATTTTTGAAATAACTAGGTCACCTGGTTGGGGCTCAAGGCGAGTTAAGTACAGGTAAGAACCGCCCACACCCACTTGAGGGGAATTTGCATACGATATGAGAGGGGGTGTGTGTGTTGGATGGTAGGCGCACTTTTAAGCCGCACCTAAGGAAACCTTTGGTAACGATGCTAAAACGTTTTCTAACTAGGCCAAGCAGCTGTCAGTACTCTCTACACGAAAAATCCTCGAATGCCTTGAGAGTGCATTGACTTGGGCCCCAGGTCCTTCGGCACACCCCTGACCACCCCTAAACACCTCAAAACGCTCACCAACCCCATTTCCGCCCAATGAAAACTGTGTCAATTTTAGCTGAAAACTGGGGAATCAGAGAACTTAATACAGTTCGAAAATTATATACTCTTAAATATTTTATTTTTCTATCTAAAATAAGAAAAGCTTAAAAAGTTAGAAATTATATTTTTTAATAGATAGAAATCTCCTATATATTTTAAAACTAACACTTAAAGGGTATACCAAAACGGAAACCCCCAAAAAAAGAGAAGCAAAGGCAATGAAATAAAGGGAATCGAGCCAGAGAGTCGAAAAGGAAAGTGAAATTATGCCATCGCTCGGTTCAGTAAGTCCTTAAAGTACAGAAAATGTGGGACAACGCAAACCTCATTGTGTGGGTGTGTATCTGTATGGGTGTATTATTTTATTTATTCCTGTGTGGGTGTGACAGGACACTTTGCGTCAGCAGCAGCAGCAGACCGAAAAATAACAACAAAGATAGAATTGCGTAGTGGCAACTGGAACTGGGTGTGTACCAAGCTTATAGAGGGGGTGGCGCTGGCGAGAGAGAGACTCCAGGGAGGGTCCTGAAATCAATGAATGAAAGTACCAGCGCACGCATGAGCAAGGGAGAGAGCAAGGAGAGCGGAGGTCTGGACAATGGAAAAGCCAGGAAAAGCCTGCAAATAGATTTCCTAATATAGTTAGTGAAACCTTGTAATCTAATCTTAAGAAAATATTGAAATTTTCTAAACTTGGAAGGCCATTGGTGACATAGATTTAATAAAGCCAAGATGGAAAAATGATTTTATTAAAAGGTCGCAATATGCGAACCAGTTTTCAAATAAAATTATAACGAAAGTGACAGCAGGCAACGTGAGTTAAATATAAAAATATAATCAAATATTGTTATATTTACATTAAAATTATGATATTTATATAACTATGATATGATATATAAATATCATAATTACCATATCATCATTTTCTGATATAGGAATGTATTTTTAATGAAAATTAAACTGGGTATGTATTAGAATGTATTGTTAAAGAAAATTTAACTTATCTAAAAATTTATGAAACTATCGTTATATTTACATTAAAATTATGATATTCATATATCACATCTATACCATATCATAGTTTTCTGATATTAGAATCTAGTTTTCACGAAAATGAAAATGGGTATAGAATTTATTTAAAAATGTATTCAAATATCGTTATATTTACATTAAAATTTGATATTCATATATCATATCATATACCATAATTCCTGATATTAAAACAAATTTTTTATGAAAATTAAACGGGGTAGTAGAACTTATTTAAAAATGTATTAAAATATCGTTATATTTACATTAAGATTATGTTATTCTTATATCATATCATAATTTTCTAATATTAGAATGTATTTTTTAAGGAAAATTAAACTTGATATTAGTAATAATTTAATTTAAGCCACTATCCCCTGTTGACGCAAGTGCAACCAGCTCATTTCCCAGCGTAATCGAATCAATTTAAGCTTATTTAGGGGCAGCAGACATCGAGGGAGCAAAGGGCAAGCAAAGGACAAATGACGGAGACGGAAAGCCGGGCCAACTGCTGCGGATGGCTTGGCAAGGAAATCAACTTCAAGTTGCCGCAAGGACAGCCACCGAAACAGAAACCGAAACTGAAATTTGTCAGACAGCTCGAACAATTAAAACAGGGCCCCGAGCTGTTGACCTGATTTCAGTATTCCTCCACCACATCATCATCGTCCCCCGAACATTTTTATATTTTTATCATATTTTTTTCTTTTTGCCTTTTTGGCGGCAGACTTCGTGACGGCTGAAAATGCCACACACGCAAGGTTTTATGGGTCTCCGCTGGTGTATTTTCTTGCTTTTTCGCCATTTCTGTTATTTCATTTTTTTTTTGGCAACAAAGGAAAACCTGTACACTGCACTTGCCACAAGCAGCACAACAATCGAGCTCAGCAGCGGGTCACTGAACCCAGGGGCCCAAAGGAAAAAATTGCAACTGCAGCAACGACAACGGTAGCTGCGGCTGCAATTTATTTCATAATCATTGCACATGAGCACAGCGGCCAGAAAATCACGTGAAACGGGCCCTGGGCTCTGTTGTTCACATATATATATGGGCATTTGGCCAGGCCTCTGGATCTGAATTGGTATCTGAAACTGAATCCGAAACCCACTTGACTTGGCCTAGACACAAGGAAAAGCCACTGCCGACAAATGGCAGGAAAATAGAAATACGGCGGCTGCGAGAGTTACTACAAAAGTCGACTGAGATGGTTATGAGTAGGTATGGGAGCTCGGAAGTTGGCCTTAATATTGGGTAACAAATGCTTTGAGCGATGAGATAAGGATGGCAATAAGGGCAGAGAGAAGAACTGGCAGTTTGCAAAAGGCTGCTAAATGAGCACGAATTAATGCGGCTTAGGAGGGTTTAGGCTTTATAGATAAAATTTTTTTGAAAATAAATGTATAATTGAGTTTATATGTCAGTGAGAATATAAAGACAAGACAAAAATTTAAAGTGAACTATGTATGACAAAAAAATCTAGGTAATTAATATCTATACATGTTTTCGGATTTTTAAAAAATAAAATACTAGGAATTAGTATTAAAAAAATATTTAAAAATATTTAGAAAAATATTTAAAATTCTTTTTGCCTAAAAAAATATATTTAAATTATCAAATTTTAGTTTTTAATTTTACAAATAACTTTTATAACATTATTTCGGACAGCCACACCGAAAGGAAATGGTCTCTGAAACTAAAATATTTGTATATTAACTCTAAAATATTGAGTTAAGAATATATCTTAATAGGATGAGAATTACATTAATACTGTCAGAAGTGTACAAATAAAAAATTTGGTATAGAACTTTCAATAAAAAATAAACATAATATTATTTGGTATCAAGATAATACCACAGAGTTCAGTTGGTATATTATTTAGTATTAATTCAATATCCCACTTTTATACTAAACCCAGTTTTGATTTAATACGAGTTTTAAGATTTAAACTAATTGGTTTGTTTTTTACTATCTTGTTAAAACCCTAATAAATATAAACATAATAATATTTAGTACGAAAATAATACTACACAGTTGGTATATTATTTAGTATTAATTCAATACCACACTTTTATACTGCACCTGGTACGATATTATTACAAATATGCAGTTTTAAGAGATAAACTATGGGTTTTGCGGTCCAACTATCATATACAAACCCTACTAAATATCTTTTAATTACTCTTAAAAATGTACTTATCCTCCAAAATACTTTTTGATATTACTAAGCAATTGTTAGGCCACCTGAATTCTCATGTAACGCTTAAACAAACCTCGCAGCTGACGGGTTGTGTGTCCCTGGAGCCGCCAAACAAAGGCTGCCTCGTAACCGGGAGCCACTTGAAGCCGCCCAAAGCTTTGGCTCTCGGTTCCCCCAGTTTTTTGCTGTTTTTTTTTTAGCCATCCAACACCCAACTAGCCGACAACCCAACTCCCCAAAAAAGGGGCCACACAAAACTTCCAGCGAATGTGTTATGTAAGCGCGCATTTTCGACATATTCGCTTGCCCAGTTTTCTTTGCTTGGCTGGCAGAAAAGGAAAAAATAAAAAGTTCGCATTGCAAGCGGCAGAAAAATGGGAAAAATTGAAAATGTAGGCAAAGTGCAGCGTTGGCAGGTTTTTATTGTAATTTTTCCTTTGGCCAAGAATGTTTTGGGTCTGGTGAAATGAAATGAAATGAGACCACATGAATCACACATGGAGATGTACGGAGAACTACAAGTGTTTACATTATCGCTGCTGTCATATGATTGCCCATAGGTTGTTATTTGGCCGTGTTTGGATAACACGGCGGATGAAAAGCAGTGGATATTACTCATACGACGCGTTGGCCGAGGAAAAATATCTGAAACCGCTCAAATATCCATAAACCCGAAAATAATTACACAACGCCGGAACATTCGATCCCCGCGCCATATGGCAAAATATTTTTGGAAAAAGAATATATAAAATTATATGGCCAACGAAAACATTTTGTGGCTAATTTGCCACTATTCGACACTTAATATGCATGTAAAACGCCATCACGAGCTATAATGTTCACATTTGGGCCTGGTCAATGAAATTTTTATGAAGACATCAGCAGCCGTGGGGCCAGTTGCACTCGCATTATGGCTAATTACATGGCCAATTTAATAGACATTTCCCCCATATGTCGCCTCGGGGGCAGCTAATGGTCCCTCCTAAAACAATGGCAAATGTCTGGAGGAATACGAAACGGAAAACATGGCCAAGAACCGTGCTGTTATATAACAAACTAATGTAAATTCTGACGCCCTCTGTCCACACATCGCATTCCTTTTGGGTGGGGAAAACATGGAACCACGGGGGGTTTTTGTTTACACTCGGAAAATTGCAACACAAAAAAGGAAATTTCAAGTAGCTTCAATAAACAATTTTACCCCGTTTTTTTTGTAAAAATAGCAAGCATTTAAATATGAGCATAAATTACTCCAACCATAATTTAAACACTTAAATGGGCATGCTTAAAAATCATTTTCGAAATTCCTTAGAATTTACAACTTGGCATTATTTTGCGAATTCATTGAAACAAGATTACTGGGAATGAGTTTGTCTTAGATTAAATAGATTAAACAATCTATAAACAATATAATCCTTGAAAACGTGCGCATGATAAGCTGACATATTAATGACTTTAATTAGAAATAGAAAAAGACGAACATGGTTTTTTAAACGAGTTATAAAGAAAGTTGCAAAGTTTTGATGATAATGGAAAAATTAATATTTAGAAATTAAAACCAAATTTTTTATAAGCTTTATATATTAAAAAAAACTATTTTGTTAAATGTTATAATATTTTCACACCTATCATAACACTGATTGAGAGTTTCTAGAACGTAAAATAAATAATTAAGTCAAATGTTTGGGCGTGCGACATAAATTGTGACTTAGAACACGAGTTGACGGCATAAAATATTCATAATACGCTCAATATTTATATTTTCAACGATAAGATAGCCGCAATGTGAGAAGCATTAAAGGTCCGTTTGCTTGTACGGAACTCGCTGATAAGCGACGGCCAACTTATTTTGATTTTGCGAGAAATAAGCATTGAAATTGAGTATTTCTTTTATTCGGCGGTATTGATAAGCGTTTTGAGCGGTGGGGAATGTGTCACGAGCTATCAGTCGAACCTGGTCCGCTGACTAAAAATAGTTGCCAGCGCTTACAGCCGCTGACATTGGTTGAATTGTAAATCTTGGCAATGGCCAACCTCATAGCGTGTGACCAGATCATACGCCTCCCACTTGTTGGGGGGCTGGAGGGAAACTTCGTCATCGATGTACAGTAGATATCGCAGACAAAAAACAATAAACTTGTGGATTTCTATAACTGATTTAGGTTTTAGTAATATAATCTCTTGAGCAGATCTTTTTCCCTGCATTCATGAGCTTATCGCCTACATTTTAAACAGTGTGACCATGCATCTAGTGAAAATATGTTAAATTCAGCTCTTATTTAACAATGTTCAATAAATATATTCATTCGTTCATGAGCTAATCAATCATGATCTCCAATCTCCAATCTGGAGATAATATGTTCATTCATGAGCTAATCGCTTACATTTTAAACAGTGTGACCATGCATCTAGTGAGCTCTTCTTTAACAAAGTTCAATAAACCCATATCCTGATGAATCACAATAATCTTTTAAGCTAAAAAGATACAAGCTATATCTACTGTAACTTCATCATCGATGTGCATTCGGCGATATTGAATTTATCGCTGGCAGAAAAAAAAACCGGTTCGATGCCATCATCATGGCATCATAATACATCTATATATATTTTTTACTCACTTATATAAATATATATTTTTTTAAGAGTACCTACATGGCATATTTTCGCCAATTTCTGCCAAATTGTATTAAAGCCATTTTTATGAGTCAGTGTCTCTCGCATTTAACGCGGTGCCGATTGTCCGCACACTTGTTTTGGCATTCCAGCGAACTCCAATGATATTCGAGAGCCAAGAGCCGAGAGCCGGGTTTGAGTTTGAGTTCGCGTTTCGCGATTCCAAGTTAGCCGCCAAAAGCGTCACGTGCTTTTCGAGTCGATTCGCTTTATCGCCGCTTTTCTGCTCGCTTTTTTAGCGCTCACTTTGTCGTTGTTGTTGTTGTTGTTATTTTGCCTTTGTAAACAATGGGAGGCTTGTTTCTAAATATTTATAGCGTGTTCATTTGCGTGCCAGTGTCTGTCTGTGGGCCTGTGCATTTTGTGTAATTCGGTATCGCTGCTTATTATACAATACCATTTTAGGTTAGGCACGAGTTAACATTTTATACGGCATAACATATTTCGGCCAACTCAGCCAGCGGCATAGTTCATTTTTCTCGGTTCGGTTGGTTGGTTGGGTGGGTGGGCGTGTTCATGATTTGCTAACTTTCTTAACCGCCTAATACTGCCTTCTTATTGTGCGATCACGTTCACCAAAAAGTCCAGGGAGTACGGATTATGGATGCGTAGGCAGTCAAAGACTTGCTAATTTCCCAGACACGCAGACAATTAACAAAGTCGAGCTTGCGATGCAAAAGTTTTGCGTCAATTGCAACTTTGTAATGGAATATTTTCCAAGAAAAACCTTTTACGAACATGGCTAATAAAGAAGATGGCTCTATGGATACCATTTGCATGCTATTCACATGTTATTCACATGTCATAATGGTTAATTGTGTCGCTTTTCGCACAAGAATGCTAAGATCCACATAATTGAATGGGTCTAAAAAAGGTTTCCTATGAATTAATTATTAGATTTTTGAAGCCGCAGAGGCTTCTTCACATAGACTATCGGATCTAAACACAATACTATTAAAATAATTAAAATTTAAGATACCGCGGTGTTCTAATTTTATAAAGATGTATCTAAAATAATAGATTGTTAAGATAACATTCAATATAGGTGTCTTGAATTATTCAAAATACTTTTAAAATGTATCTTAAATAATAAAATATTTAGATACAATTTTTCAGAGAATAAAATCTTAACTTTGTTTACTTTTCATTTATTTCTTTTGCTTTATCCGCTATATATTAACTAACTAAAATCAACCATTTAAAGCCCAGAATTCTTAGATTTAAACAAATTTAAAGACAGTTAATTGTATTCCCGGTCCATAAATAGCACATTGGATTTACGACCTGGGAATTTAAATTCATTTAGCAGAGGAAAGCGCAAAACAGATGCTGAATAATTAGTGACCATGACTGACACTTCCGGAAGCATCACAATTTGCATCCACAAACACGGCAAACGAAATACAAATTATTAATTAAAACAAATCTGCGCCGACCCCGACCCACGCAGAAATAAATTGAGTTATCCCGGCGGCAAAATGCACAACTCGGGGGGAAAAAAAACGAAATAATTGAATCACTCAGCGATCGAAAGCGCTTCAAATTAGCTGAAGGAAAAATAAACAGCAGACATGAGATATTCAAGCAAAACAGAAAGAAACCCCGGAGACATCGAATCGAAGCTCAAGAATTTTTCGCAAATCGCACAACCTGAATTCCGTTGGGAATCGTTTCGCTTTCATTCTGTTTGGTTCGGTCCGGTTTGGGTTCAGTTCTCAGTTTTCTGTTTTCAGTTTTCATTTTTCAATTCAATTAAGCGTCGGCGGGCGGAGTTCAGCCACACATTGCTGAACCTGGCGTCTGGGACCTTTTCTGAATTCTTTATATTTTTTTTTTGCCTGCTCTGCGCGTAATTCACTTTATTCAAATATGTATAATAAAATAAACGCCTGTATGCAAAAGCACAATGGGCGAAAAAAGCAAAGCTATACGATCCATTGTCGAGGCGAGTGCCTCTGGTGCACAGGAAAAAAATCAAGTCCTTTGATAAAATTAAATGAATATGATAGAAATGTATCGTTTTAGTATTATACAGATCTTAAATATTTAAATTTTATTACAAAATGCATTATCTCAAAATAGTTTCTATTATAAAAACTTCTTTAAAGATCCTTACATGTAATATCCATCAATTAAGATCAGATTAATTTAGGTACTGTTTTTCTGCGTGCTCTATACTGGTTTGCCTCGCAGTCTGGTCCCAGATTCAGATACAAAAGACTGGGGCCGGATGTTTTCGAGCAAGTAAGTCCACAACCAACTGTCGCTTTTATGCGAATTGGAACTTATCTCAATGAAGAGTGACAACGCGAACGTCTCTGGGGGCATTACTGGTGTTTAAGTATGGAAATTGCCGCAACGGATAAATTGCCACAGTGCATTCTGGACACAGACTAAGGTTGTTATCAGGCCCCCAAAGTGGCCACTGGCCACCCACTCGAAAAGCCAGCGGATAAGTATAATTCAAAATAGATTCACAAGGGATCTGCAGTCAGCTTGCACTTAGTCAATTGTAAATAACAACGGATAAGAAGAGAATAAACTATAACAAACAAATTGTATTTGTTTGTATTAGTTCAAAGGAGTGTTCTTCAGAGATTATACCAGACTCTGAAGAATTCCCAAGATCATGTATAAATATTCTAAAAAAATATTATTAGTAACTAGGGGTAAATTCTAGTTAAAATAATTATCGGAATGGGTACTAAATAATATGATAATAACGATTCCAACAATCTAACTACTACCATCCCTAAGTGATTATACTGGACTCTGGATATAAGTATTTCTAAGATCATTTATATATATTCAAAAAATTGATTATAGTGATTCAGACTAAATTCTGGTAAAAATAATTATCCAAAAGTTTACTAAATAATATGACTAAGATATATAACTTTAAATACGTCAAGATAATCATATCATACGCCAGGATATCAATAATAATGGTTCCAACAATGCAACTACTAATATCCCCAAGAGATTATACCAGACTCTGGATAAAAGTATTTCTTTCTAAGATCATACATGAATATTATTAAAAATTATTAATAGTAATTCAGTCTAAATTCTGATTATCTGAATGTGTACTTAGTAATATGGATACGTCAAGATAATCATATCATACTTCAGGGTATTAATCCAACTACTGTTATCCTATCTGGATATTTGGCATTTAACCCCCGCTGGCAACGCCTAATTGAGTTACATCCCACCAAATCGATAAGCCCGCACTTACAGCAGTTCCTACGAGGCGAAAAACAACAACTGATAACCAGATCTGCTTATTGATTTACAGCTTATCCGGCACGGATAACGTATACAACACGGCAACACGATGTCAGGCGAAATCAAGGTTATTGAATCAATGGGGAAGGTGGAGAAATATTTACCCTGCGGCCAGTTATTAACTTATATTCAGTCAGATATCGCTAAACAGCGCTACGGACATCTGTTAAATATTTTATTTTCGCCCCGTGCAGTTGTTGTTGTTGACAACAATCGAGATCGGGGCTCAATGAAATTACTTGCACAAATTAATGCCGCACAATTACCAGCGACAAAGTCATATCCAAAGTCGGGCACAAATTGATTGTTTGGTATCTCGGGCATATGCCATGTATCTGCTCTCTATATAGGATTTATACATATGTATATATGCCGCGTCAATTGCCTTTCATGTGCAGCGTTTTATATTTAATTTTATTTTAGTCTCGCTTTTTTATGTTCGAGTGTAGGAAATCCATCTAGTGGGCGTATTTTTGTTTCGCTCCTCTGTTCTGTCATTAACACATCGCGGCCAGTACTTGATTTAATAAATTTGATTAGGATTTATGAGCGTGTGGGCTTTCAATTTCGCGAGCCCGATGTGTGAAGTTCCCCTGGTATCTACATCAGGTGATCACGTCCAATAACTGATACCGCACGATAAAACGGATAAAACACCATCTAAATGAATTTACTGCGAAAGAAACATATCTCTACAGCGATCTTATCAGTTTTTGTTAACAACTATCGATTCTGAATGTACAACAAATAGTTTAATTTGATTTCAATGAAGTAATTGGAGTTTCTAAGAAGTGACAGGGTTTCGTTTAAGCGAAAATAAATAAACATTCAGGGTGTTTATAAGGAAGGCAACGTAAAACCAAACATTTGATTCAATTAACAGAACAGTAATATAAATCATTTTTAATTTTAAGCTAACAAATGTTTATTTATCTTTACGTATAATTTTTAAAGTTACAAAAATTAAGTAAATTATTTATTACAAGACCTAGTTTTCTGCTGTTGGCCTCCGTAATAATACTAACCTAGCTTAAAACAAGCGAAATACTTTGTTGTCTACTCAAACGCAACCAGAAACAATTAATTTTCTGGTAATTTAACATAAACCCGGTCCCATGACAACCCCAGCCAGATTTACGGCCAACGAGCAGACATTTTATGCAACATTCTCGTGGTCACAGAAATAAATTCATAGCAAAGGTAAGAGCCAAGCGATTTTAGAGGGGCGATTTGCCCGAAAAAAAGTATTGATTTTCTGCCCACCTTAAATGCGTTGCCAAGGGTAGGAGGCACTGGGTTAGTTGGTTACTCTCAATAAAGTTCAGACCCTTTGCCAGAGTTCAATGAACCAAGTGACTGAGAGCATTGTGGAACTTATAGACAGCAAACTTGTCGACTGCACTTGGACAATAATCGACGTGAATCACCAAATAAATCACGTTGTCGTCGCCTAGGCACGTACACATATTGCTGAATATGTGATATGGATAGTTGTGCACACAGAAAAATAATACCAGCTGTTAAGATCGATTGACTAGTGTTTTATTAATGTTTTCAAATATTTTTTATTAACTTTATAAGCTTAGTTATAAAGATATTTTATGGGTAAATGTATATATTTTCAGTTATAAATTCAATAAAATAATTCATTTGTATTCCTAGAATTATTAAAAAGTAAAAAACAGCTAGGAATTTTCCATTGTAATATTAATTTTAATTTTTAGGTAAAATAGTATACAAAATATAATTTCTTTCTAAATGATATTATTTTTTCCTGTGCGGATTGGATAAACAGATACATAAATGGATGGATGGATGTGAGACTGAGTGCAAAGCGACGTTGACTTATTGAAATCGATTGATTCTGATTCCAGTCGGTCAGCTTTGGTTTTATTTTTTCTGGCTGGCTTGCTTGCCGGATCTGTAAATTGCACGACTGCTTTTTTATGATTTTGTGAGGTAAATTTGAAAAGTCGTTTTGTATCGGTCAACTCACGTGAGCGATCGATTCGATGGGACCGGCTGACAGACAGTTTACCCAAATACAATTTGTCCATTCGCCAGTCAAATGTATTTAGATAAATACTTCGTTTTCTAAAGGTATCTTAGTAATATTTCTCTATTTTTCCGATTTAATTGGTTCGTTTTTGAGGCAATCTCCCTAAAAGATAAGATAACCCCGCCCAAAAATTGAATTTTTGCCAAATGTTTGCTGATTGCATTGCTTTTTCGTTGAATTTCAGCTGGCAAGGCTATAAAGTTATAGATTAGGTAATTTATATGACCAATTCGCGATTTTTATCGCTTAAACAAATGTTTGGAATACAAGCCAGGTTATAATTAATAACTCCAAAGGTTAACTATTAAAGGGTTATAAATTGTCAAACCAAAAATAATATTTGTATATCAATGAGTCATAGAAATTATTTAGAAAATGTTGAGTATGGGGATTTACTGAAAAGATATTTTAAAAAATCACAATTTTATATGTGTAGATGAATCCCCTTTTTAAATAAGTTTATTAATAAAGTAAATCACCATTTAAATATCATAAATACACATATAACTAGCCTCTTATAATAAACATAACCATACAGAATTCCCCAAAAATTCCATAAATAACGCAACTTTTTCTCTATCAGCATATTTAAGTTATAAATGAATAACTTTTATAATTTGTAAACTTTTTAAGCCACTATCAACCTGGAAAAACATGGGTTGCTGCCGTCATAAATTGTGCAAGGCTGAACGAAAAAGAACGTCTATCTAATCAGTTACGTATAAAAGAGCACATGAAACCCAAAAAAATACGGAATTTTAAGGCTTATAACATGTAGTGGGATTTCGGGAAAAGAAAAATTAGAATAAAATTTACGATCACAATGAATCACACAAAAAAAAACTAATTTTATGATTGAAACTTTAGTCCACATGAATTGCAAAATGTTATCAAAAAGTAAATGACTCATGGAGAAAAAGTAACATTGGAAATTCTTACAGAGAGAAAGAGAAGAGAGAGAGACAAAAAATCGAAAAGAAAGATAATTTAATTTACCTGTAAATTTCTGCTGTTGTTGTTTTTTTTTTCCTTGCCCTCCTTTCGTTGATTATTTTTACTTTTTTTCGGTGTTCTTGTTCCGTTCTCTTTTTTCTGATTTGCTGCACTTGTTCTTCTTCTCCTTCTCCTTTCCCTTGTTGTTTTTTATGCACTCGAGTTTTGTTTTGCTTGCCTCGTTCGTTTTATCGTGTTGTCACGTTTTCACTTTCACAGGTAAATTCTAAAAGAGCAGGATATATATTCTTTTTTACCCAATTTATTCTACTGCCAGCGGGGGCGTGGCGCGGGGGAGGCGGTGGGGCGCTCTTTGGCCTTTACACACACACACACGCACGCACACACAGAATCGAAGAGCGGGAGAGCGAGACTAATCGTTTTAGATATTTGAAAATATCCGAAAATCGTTTATTTTTTAAAACTTTTAGCGGTTTAATTTCTTTCGACCTATATCCATATTCTTTGTTTATATATCTGATTTTATTTATTTCAACGGGAACCGAAAGCACAAGCAGCGCGGTCGAAAATTTATCGTGCAATAACAAAGAGCGCCGTTCGTGGGTTGCTTAAATAGATTTTCGTGCACTGAGTCTTCGAACCTCTCTCTCATTTCACGCTCTCGAAGGTTTGAGGAACAGTGGGATACAAATCATTACTGGTACAAATCTGCACATATTTTCCAAATAAAATACAAATAATTTTAAAAATATATATATTAAATAAACAAACTTAATTTAATATCAACGAAAATGTATAGTTTTTTAACCAAAAATGTTTTATACTGAAATTTTTGAAATTTGCCCACTGTGCAACGTCTTAGGTTCGATGTCGAACCAGAGAGATTTAGGGAAGTTTGAGAGAGTGGCACTTCGAGCCATAAAAAATACAAAATAATATAAACATCAAATATATTAATAGCTTGTTATTTTGAAACCATAAAATATTAGCACTGCAGCGCATTAAAAAGCTTGGAATTTTCTTTGAAACCCCAAAGAATTTTTTTTAGGGTAACGATAGGCAGAGCGCCTAATACCGTTATAAAAAGTGGGAGAATAGATTCATGGGGGACTGGGAGAGAGAGCAGCAAGTGCGCAAGTGTGTGTGGGGAAAAAGCTGGCCCCCTCTCACTCATGCACTTCAAAAAATAGTTACCTAGTGGTGTTCAATATTCCAGAACATTCTTCAAAATATTTTAGAATTTAATTAGAAATGTATAAATCTAATTTTTGCAATTATTTATTTTAGAAACAAGGGTTTTTTTAACATTATTAGATAATTAAAATTCAAGTCAGAGAGAAGAGAACAAGATCTTTTTTTGGGGGGATCTTACTCTCTTTTTTATTTACACTCTTTTTGTTACTGCCCCTGTATGGGTGTGATAATGAAAAATACGAATGCTAATTTCGCCGGTTAATTTATGTTAAAATTGTCTGGTAATGCCTATAAAGTTGATGGCCAAACAAACGAACTTTGACAGTGGCATTTTTTTTCTTATAAGTAGATAATATATTTAAACAAAATAAAATGCAAAAATTGCCGAACATTTCACACGTGGTTTTTTTTTTGTATTGCAACTTCACGCAACAGAAATTCCCGCACACACACTCATGAGAATTTAAAAAATAAACGGAACACGTCGCAGAGCACAACAACAACAAAACTGTCTTTTTCTCTTTCTCTTTTCTATTCTCCCTCTCTCGCACTCCAATTTTGTTTGTGTGCGTAAATAAAAAAAAGAAAGAAAATTGTTGTTAATTTTAGTACTGCGCTTAGCACTTTAGTTAAAGCGCAAATTGGTGACACAAATATCGATTTATTGAATGTAAACAGCTTGATTTGAATCGCTTTTATATCTGGCAAATAGGAGTATTTATTTTGGGCAATCGGATTAGGATTTTGGTTTGGAATTTGAGTGCGTGTGTGTGTGAGAGACGAGCCTTCTAATGCTGAAAACGAAGAAGAGCACCATTTGGTGGCCTAATTTTTTTACCACTGCTTTCGTTATCGGATTTTGACGAATCCCGCATTTATTAACCCTTTCTCACGATGATTTGCACTGCGATAGATAATTTCGCAATATTGTTATTTACTTTTCGAGCGTTTGATTGTGGACTTTTTTTTTGCCGCGGATATAAGAAGAAGAACGTCGTAGTGTTTGAAAGTGTTGTGGAATTTGGAGATGGGAGTTTGTAACTCCTGCTATCGATAGGCCGATATGATAAGTTATCGAAATTTCCAACACTAAAGGCGGGAAATTTAAATTTAAACATTTCGTAACTTTTAATTAGAAGGCATTTTTACTTACTATTACTAAAATAAAAGCATTTTTATTATATGAAAATTAAATTGTCTTTGTTCGTTTGAGTTTACAACTATACGAGTCTTAATCTCTGAGTTTTTATCATATCATTACAGTATTTATGTGTTTATCTCCTTTCATATGAGGAATCTCCAATAATCTCTTAGTAAATTTAATCGCTAAATATGATGTTGCACATTTCGTTGTTCTTCTGGTTAAGGGCGAAAGTGCAGCCCGCAGTTTTGTGGGATAGTGTGGAGCGCACATGTTTGGCATAAGGTCGATCGATGTTTTGTAGGAAAACCGAACGAATGGAGGTTTGTCTGGTGCAGAAAATAATGAATTAGTACAGATTTTAAAGAAATATATCTCTAGAAACTCACTTGAGCAGCTGCTCGGGTCGCTGAAGTTGCATGCAGAGTTTAATGCCACTATAAAAGTCCAGATCCGCATTCAGACTCAATTTTGGTTCATGGGTGAGACTGAAATCCTGCACTAATTTAGCATAAGTGAAACCAATGGCCACATGACCCAGGACAGCGCTTCCAGTGCTAAAAACAGAGAGAAAAAACAGATTAAAATCCATTTAATACATTAATTTGTTAGCATCCTACTCACTTTTGCTGAATCTCCGTCTGCGCATTTCGGTTCCACAGGCTAAAGCCCACCTTGCCATTGAGATCCACACTCCTGGCGCCCAGCACTCGCCAGTGAAGAGTGGCTCCTGATGCCAGGATTACGTAGTGCTCGTTGTCCTGCGCCAAAGTGGTTGCCTGGTAGGCAGGCGTCGAGTCCGAGGCACTTCCTCCCCACACATGCCCCATTAACTCCGTCTGACCGCTGAAAAATACCAGCGGTCGCAATTGGGCGCCCTGCACACTGATCTCCATGCCGGCGGTGACCGTTTCCTCTTCGCCCAGATCATCATCCGCTGGGATATTGTCATTTCCATCACCTGCATCACTGTCGCCCACCAGCGAACCCAAACCGGCAGTGTAGATGCCCAACTTGAAGCTGCTAGCTTGGGAGCGACCTGCGTGGAGCAGAAACTCCACAGAGCCACGCTTCAAGATTCCTTGGTAGACTTCCTGGGTGCTTAAGAGAGATTCATTGAAGGCAGGAGCCAGGGAAAGCTGGCGGGTGAGGACTGTCGTCAGGCCTGCAAGTGATTGGTTTAATATATTGAATATTTAAAGTAACGAAACACTCACCCTTTTGACCCAGCACATTGTAGTTGTTCACCTGCTTTCTTTTAGCCAACTCCGTTTCAAACAAAGCCCTGAAACGTGGACACTTTTCAGCCAGCATGCGCAGCTTCTGCAGCACATAGGTTTTGATCTCGAACTGACGGTCATTGGAGGCCAGGAAGTCCAACAGTTGACCCAATTGCTCCTGACTTGGCCGCAGCGAGAGGATAATGTCCAGCGCCAGAGTGCGAGCGGAGCTATCAAAGCGCCGCCTTCGCTGGTAGAAAATACTTTCAAACTGCTTGCGATGCGTGTGACTAAAACTGCCCAAGGGAAAAGCTTTCAAAGCCTGCAAAGCAGCCACGGATAAGCTAGACTGCTCTCCACTTTGAGCCTGTTCCAGCAGGGAGTCAATGGTGACAGGATCCTGGAGATTCTGCAGGGCTCTGATGTACAAAGTGGCATCCTTGGAGGTGAGACCTTGCAGTAGATAATCCCGCACTTGCTGCAGCAAAGGATCTTCAACATCGAATCTGCTTTGGCGGGTTAAGGTAGCCAGAGTTTGGATAATGCTTTCCCTCAGTTTTAACTGCTTCTGTATAGATTCCAGCTGTAGTAAACCGTACAAGTGTTCAACTATCTTCCTATCCGGATGCGTGGCCACCGCCAGGGATTGCAAGTATTTCTCCAGCAGCCCCAATTGCTCGTTTGTGGTGTCTGCTTCATTGTAAAGGAATCCAAAGGTGGCATTATGAGCATCGAAGGTTTGCACAGCACCCAAGAGATCCACCAACTGGGGCAGGAGTTTCGTGTGCTCCTTGAGTAGATCTGCGAACTGTTCCTGCCTGGTGATGCGTGCCAAGGGAATGAGTTTGACGTAAGCCAGCGCCAGCGAGGATTTGCCAACGTCCTCGGATTGCAGTTCCGCCAGAGAAGCCTTCAGTTGTTCCTCAAGCTGTAAATATATATATATGTATTCTAAAAAGTTCCAAAGTTGTAATAGTTTTCTTACAGTTTGCTCTTTGATCTCGCTGATCAAGCCATCTACATCGGATTCCACCTCAAAGACACGATTCCAATCCAGCAGGCTTGGGATGACCTCCTCTAAGGATTCCAGCTGCAGTTGTTTCACCTCCTCCGATCCCTGGGAGATGTGTTGCAGGATCAGGGTACTCTTCACAGAGCTTCCCACATCTGGTTTGGCTGCTAAGCTCAGGCGGTGATTCTCCACAGACTCTGCTTTCAAAAGACTTCCCTCTGAAGAGAGTTCATAGGAGACCAGCTCCTGGGCCTGCTGCGTAATGCCCAGAGCTTCTTCTGGGTGATAGTTGACCCTGAGATCCCACAGAGAACAATCCCTTTTAGTTTTCTCCACTTTCGTTGAAGATTTCACCTTGTAGGACACTCGACACAGTCCAGAAACATCCAATTCCTCCTCCTGGGAGCCATCCAATCTCAGCTGCAGCAGTGAAGCTATTCCTCGCTTCAAATTTAGCAGGGATTGATCTTTAGAAGAGTGGGCTATCACCTTTTCAGGTTGACCCTTGACCAGGCTGATGTAAAAAGGCCTATCGGGTATCTGGGTGATGGAACGGGATTTTCCAGAGGCATCAACTTGACTTTTACTGATAAAGACCTCCAGTAACTGCTCTTCATCGCGATTCCAAACTGAATTGATCTTAAGATCAGACTCAAATGTATAACTCGTCTCCTTGGCATTCGATTCTTTTCCCAATTCTTGGAGAATCACTTGATTCTGCAGCTTGAAGATTTGCTGGCTGTGCGGGGGAACTAAAGCCGTTCTTCCCTGGCCTAAAGAAATGTGGGCGAAGAAGAAAGAATGGAACACGTCATTAGTCAATCGAATTGTTATAACTTTCACCCAGAAGCAAAGCCACAAGCTGATATTTTTTTTCGTTTACTTAGCCTGGGTCGGGGTTATCAACAAGTGGCCCTGCACAGTGGGCGGCATTATCTCGGGTTGTAAAAAAAAGTGTATGAGGAAGAGATAATCCAAAGAAGGGATGGGGTGATACAAAGCAAAGGTTGATTATTTTCGGGTGTTCTGATGTTTCGGGAAGTTTTTTAAGTTCTAAGTTCTAAAAATAATATCAATTTAGAAATTTTAATAAAGATATTAGTCTATTAAAACCAATTTTTGAAATTCTACAATTTATAAGCTTAGGTTATGTTATATTAAAACCACTTTTTGAAATTCTAGAATTTATAAGCTTAAAAATAATGTCAAATTTGAAATTTTAATAAAGATATTAGTTTATTAAATCAACTTTTCGAAATACTAGAATTTTTTAAGCTCAAAAATAATGTTAAATTTAAAATTTTTATATAAATATTATTCTATTAAAACAAGTTTTAAAAAAAAAGTTTAAAAATTAAATTAAAATATACAAAAATAATTTTAAATTAAACATTTTTTTTATAATCTTCCAAATTAACACCCTTACCGATCACTTCATTGACCTTCAAAATTTTAACACCTCCACCACCCATTGTTCCCACTGTTCAAAATCAGCTGCTCCAATTGGAAAGTGTGTCAGATAAAAGTTCTCTTCTGTTTTTTGTTTGTGTGCGTGAGTGGGGGAGCGGCAATGTCAATGTTGTCGCTTATCACTTGTTTGTGTGGGTAAAAGCAACAACAAACAGTTCATTCAACCTGAGGTTTAACTTTCTACGTGCTTTGCATCTGCCAAAAACCTATTTTCCCAATTAAACATTAAATATTAGCATTAAAACTCACCCAAACTTCCGAAAAAGAGAGCGAGAAGAAGCAGAGATGGCAGCCTGTTTTTATGTTTGTTCTCCATGTTTCATGTGGCTTTTGCTCGATTCTATACTAATTAAGTTGGCTGAGCTAAGGTATTTAAATTAATTCATTGATAAGACTGTTGTTAAGCCAGAACAGAATATAAAAACCGACGCCCGACGCGAGCTGAGATTCAAAAGAAAATAAAATGTTGAAAGCCGGGTAACTCACCACGAATCAGATGGTGAGTTTGAACAGCTGAGAGCAGTGGTGCTCACCGGGGCATATAATAGCTAAACTAGCTTTAAAAAAGCCAGAAATAATGAATTATTTAAGTGTTCTAGTTCGTCAAAAATCTGAAGATTTTTTTCTTTAGGTTTTGGAACTTTAAATATAACAAATTATTTAAAAGAATTTATAAAAAAAAAAAAATTTTTTTTACACGGAACATTTAAAGAAAATAGAAGGTATATATACGATAAGCAAACAGCTTAATTTTTGGGATTAAATTGTTTACACAATGCCCAACGTAACTTAAATTATTTTATTTGTTAGTCTGCATGTAAATTTTTTTTACTTTTAATTTAACTGAATAAAATATCTTTAAATTTCGTTTTAATATACTTATTTAATACAGATTTTAGAATAACATGTTTGTAATAAAGATTCGATTTACATAGTGCAAATGAAATGATCAGCATCAATGCTGGAGTAAATGTGTCCCTCGGAAATCATAAAGTCCAGAATGTTGCTAAAAAACCAAGAAGAACAAATGTTAGTATAATTAATTCTACAAAATTAAAGTTAATTTTGATTGTTACACGTTTAAAATGCTAAAATATTATTGCGCATGAAAAAAGGAAATAGTAATATATCACTTACGTCAACTCCGAGTCGCTGATGTGTGAGAACTTGGCTTTCAGCTCCTTGCGGGAGATGCCCTCCTCGGAGACATTGCTCTTGATGGCCTGGAAGACGGCCTGCTGCTTGGGATCCAGCCCACTGACAATGGCCGAGCTCTGGGAGGCGGTGAAATCGGCCATGGAGCCGGAACCGGCTGAAGTCACTGCACCAGAGCCGCCCTTGTTCTGGTAATCCTCGGCCCGGTAGCGAGCATTGAGCACCTCCAGCAGATGGGTGCACAACTCGTTGGGATCCAAAACGGGCAGCAGTTTGAAGACCATCAGGGTCTTCTGCCCCGCCTGCGATCGCGTGGTGCCGTAGACCTTTACATAGTTGTTGACCATGACCTCGGGCGCCTTGAGGGCGTCGCCCTCCTCCAGCCAATAGTGCGCATCGATCCGGCCGCTGTGATCCTCCAGCGTGTAGGTGATCTTTGTCGAGGAAGTCTCGATGTTGCGCACAATGGCCACCACACAGGCCATTCCATATTGCATGCCAAACAGCTCGATGTTTCCCTCGGGGGCATCCACAATCTGCTTCACCACTAGTGGCACTATTCCCTGGTGGTCAATAGACGGGAATATATAGAATTTACAGGATATCTGTGTTGCAATCACTCACCTCTCCCTTCTGATTGCTGGCTGCTCCAGCGGGCGCCGTTTGTGTGGCATTGAAATCTCCAACTAGAAAGGAGTTATAACCATTGATTCTACTATTTTTGGATGGATAGTAAAACTACTTACATGAATCGTTCATTTTGCTGGCTGTTTGTGGCTTGGTTTTATGTTTTTTGAATTAATTTCACAAGAGCTGCCGGGTAAACAACAAAACGCGCGAATTTAGAGGTGAAAGTGTGGCCGTATCTTAAACTGGCAATAATACTATATTTTTGGTATATACTGAAATATACCAAATATTTAACCCCCAAAAAGTGGAGGAAAATTTTAAAAATCTAATTAAAATTAAGATTAATTTTAATACTTTAAAAACGATTTGATATAAAAATGTCCTGTTATTTAAAAAAAAAAAACACAATTGTAGAACTTCTTTATTTTTTTTTTAAATCAAGATAGTACTTAATGGAATGGATGTAATTGAAAAATGATTATCACTAAAAGTGGAGCCAAATTTTAAAAATCTGAAATTAATATTTATTTGAATGTTTTAAAAACGTTTTGATGTAAAAATGTGCTGTTATCTTAAGGAAAAGAGAATTTAGGAATTTCTTTATTTTTTAAATACAGGTAGTAATCTCAAATATTTTTATGTTTTACAATGGATTGGATGGAACTAAAAAATGATTAGCCTAAAGCAAATCTATAATGAGAGTTATTTCTTGGACTTGTAGTCCCTTTGTAACACATTCTTCCTAAGATGGCTAACACAATTCATCGCTTAAAACTTTTAATTTTATAAACATCAACGTTTTTCTTATCAAATCTTGGCTTCAAATTTATATCATTATCGATCCCTCTTCTTTTTTGGTTTAGTTTCAGTGTTGGCTGAAGGACAAATATCCTTGTTCAGGCATTCTCCGCAATTTGGCTTGACTGGCGTACAAATGTTTTGGCCAAATCCCACGAACAGATGATTAACTTCCGCCCAGAGACCAAACGGCAGCCACTTCTCCAGTGCGATCCGGGTCTGTTCCGGCTCCTTAGTAGGCTTCGGTACCCAACCGAGTCTATTTGACAAGCGATGCACATGGACATCTACTCCGATTCCGGTGATCTTATTCCAGGCCACTGCCATGCATATGTGAGCCATCTTGGGCCCCACACCTGGTAGAGCTATAAGTTCCTTTGGGTTATCTGGAATATCCGAATCATATTTATCTATAAGTATCTCCACAGTTTGCTTGAGGTACTTGGCTTTGTTCTGTAATGGATTGGGGACAGAATAACTAAATCGAATTTTGGGGATTTTTATTATATTATCTCGTACCTTATAGAAGGAGACCGGATGCAGTAGGGCCTCCAGATCCGAAACTGGCATTTCCTTGATTTTCTGTGGAGTTAGGGTTTGGTCTTTAAGACGATTCATGGCCTCATAGGTGGTTTGATCTTTGGTTTGACTGGACAGCATCAGGGCCACTAAGTTTTGGAAGCGTTGGGTCTGTAAAGTATTACTAATTTATCAAATTGTTCATCTATATCATCCAATATATTAAGAATACCTTTGCATCTGCTTTGGAGTCCGCACAGCGATGGCATCCCATGGTGTCCACAGGAGCAGTTCTAGAGTTTCTCATGAGGCGTATGTTTTCTAGATGATTATACCACAAAGGATGTGGTGCTTGCACTTCCTCATATAAATGTGCATCCCCTTGGGTATCCAATTCTGTCTTAATCTTGGTTAAGATCTCTTGGGTATCCAGTTCTGTCTTAATCTTACTTAAAATCTCTTGATTCTCTTGAAGATTCGGTTCCTGTTTTATCTGTGGTTCCAATTCCTTCTTGATCTTATCAATTCGCATGGGAGAATCTGCACTTTCTTGCACCACTTTGCATTTAATTACAGTAGCGGAGCCCATTTGAATTTTGGTTATAAGTTCATCTTCCTTCTTATTTTTTTTCGGTGCCACTCGGGTTGGAGATGGGGGTTCTGTTTTGAGGGATTCCCCATTTAAGAGGCGCTGTTTGCGGGTTCGAATCGGGGAGAAGTATATGGAGTTACTAGAACCCACTAGATCTTCGATGTCCTGAAGGTACAAAAACTACGTCTTTACTTCTATATATATAATAATTTTAGGTACCGCTTACCCGCACATTATCCGACCGATTCGGCCGGCTTATTATCTCCGTGGGCTGTATCACATCTCCTCTCTTGGCCAACTTATTGGCCAATGTTAATTTCTTCACATTTTTGGCCATGTTCAATAGAATTATAGCGGTTCTTTTATTGTTCATATGTTGTTATTTCTTGGACTTGTAGTCCCTTTAAACCTATCGATTTCGATAGAAAAACCAAGGTATTTCTGACAAACGGTCATACTTAAATATGTTACGCGGGTAAATTTGAAATGTAGAACTGAACTACATTTAAATTTTGTTATTTAAAACTATATTGATATTTAAAATTTGCTATTTTTTATTGTTTTATTTAACAAAGTTTTAATACTATATATATAAAAAGTTTTCATTATTATAAACCATTTTTAAAATGTACAATTATTTTTAAAAACAACAATATCAATTGAAAAACAAATTTCTTTGACATTTATTCCGATAGCAATTTACTCTCGTGGGCCTGTAAAGAATAGATTAGCAAAAAACCATATAATAGTATTGCGTTTACCCACCTGATGAGCCATCTTCAAAAGGTGCTCAAAACTGGATCGACCTGTCTGCAAGACCATTCCGTAAAAGACTTTGCTCCAGGATTGCGTCAATAGTTCATAGGGTGAACCAAACTCCACCAGATTGCCGGCATCCAGAACCATCACCTTATCCGAATCAATGATTGTATTCAGCCTATGGGCTATGGTCAGTACGGTGCAATCCTTGAACTTCTTACGGATGGTGGACTGTATAAGGGCGTCCGTTTGGGGATCGACATTGGCCGTGGCCTCATCCATCACTAGGATGCGATTCTCGCGAAGAATTGCCCTGGCCAAGCAGACCAACTGCCTCTGACCCACACTATAGTTGGCACCCCCCTCCGCAATCAGACTTTCAAGACCCTTGGGCAGCTCGGATACCTCCTCTTTAAGATGAACCTAAGAAAAGAAAGTTAGTTAAATATATTAATATAATATAAATATCAGGGACCGAAAATAACAGTTTTTTTTTTTAATTTTCCTGACTAAAAAAATCATTTACTTAGAAAAGAGCTACAAAAAGATTGAGAAAAAATTTTTTACCTAAAGAATTTGCGAATCATTTGACTGAAGAATTCACGAATGTTTGAACTCTTTTTACTTGAAGAATTCGCCATTCGAATTTGGTCCCAAGACACCACGTCAAATGATTCTGATATTGCTTAAGTCGAATAATCCGCTTCACCTGAAGAATTCGCGAATCATTTGACTGAAGAATTCACGTATTTTTGAACTTTTTTCAAAAAACGAATTATATATATATCACAAGCTCACCTCTTCTAGAGCCTCCCACAATTTGTCGTCGGAATACTGTTCAAAGGGATCCAAGTTATAGCGCATGGTGCCCGAAAATAGCACCGGTTCCTGGGGTATTATTGAGATCTTACTGCGCAGATCGTGTAGTCCAATGCCGGCTATATCCGTACCATCTATCACCATGGATCCATCGTTGTAGGACAACCTGAAGAGGGCATTTATAAGGGATGACTTTCCGGCACCCGTTCTTCCCACAATGCCAATCTTCTCGCGTGGCTGGATAACGAAATCCAGTGACTTTAATACTTGATCCGCCTTGGGATCGGGGTTGTATCGCAGACTTAGCTCTTCCGCTGTAATCTGACCCTTTTGCGGCCAATTTTTGGGTGGTTTCCTATCCTCTGGGGACTCGAATTCTCCTTCTGACTCCAGATTCTTATATTCCAGCACTCTTTCCACAGACGTCATAGAGTTCTCCAACTCTGCGGATTGTCGCATGCCCCACTGTACAGTGCCAGTCATGGACATAGCTTGAGTGATGGCCAATCCAATTTGCCCTGGATTATCCAGCGGGGGAGAGAAGTAGCTCATTATCGTGACCGATATGACATAGGCCACGCAAAACAGATCCAGATAGTAACCAAAAGCACGATTTGTGGACAGGAAGGTATAGTATCCCGAACTGTGGAGATCCTGGTAGTTATCGTATTGCTTGGTCAGTAACTCCTGAGCACCCATGGCTCTGATGGTGGGCAGACCATTTAAGGTGGCACTGAAATGTGAATACATTGGGGATCTGGCCACCGCCTCCAATCGCTTCACATCCCTCGAAGTACTCAGATAGAACTTGCGTAGAAAGTGGAATGCCAGGAACATGGTCATGGTATTGACCAAATACCATGGGTTTGTGATGCACAAAACTCCTATGATTCCCGTGATCGTAAGGAATATCTGTATGCAATCGAGCATTACGGCTGGTAGTATCTCATCCACTTGTCCCAGATCCATGGCGAATCGATTGAGGATTCTGCCCGAGGGATTCGCGTGGAAGAAGTAGAGGGCCGTGCGCGAAACACCTTGGAACATGGTATTATGCAGCTGGGTGGATGAGTGCATGGCCATGCTAAAGAACAGAATGGTTCGGAGCAGTGCGAAGATCACTAGGGCCACATTGATACCACTAAAGATGTAAATGTCCATCGAAGAGGAAGAGTCGTTGTTTTTTACCCTGTAAGTGAAAGTGTTTAGAATTTTAAATTGATTTCATAGGTTAACCCAAAAAAAAAAATTCGATGCGAAACGTAGGTCAATTTTACATTATTTAAGATCAATTTTAACTTGATATGGGCCCAGGTAAAATTGATATGGTCGAAATATAAACAACATTTTCGAAGTACGTCAGTTCGAATTTCGAATCTGTCTTTCTCGCTTCAACTCACGTCATTTTGCTCTCTTTTTCGAATTGAGAGAGAGTCTCTGAGAGAGAAAGTTCGGCAAAATGATATTATGTAATATCAATTTGATGAGTATTTCATGTAAAAACGATATGGGTATGAATTACCTGACATTAACCTGGCCATATCGATTTTACCGGAACATACTTTTTTTTGTGTGTTGAGATACGTTACTTACCAGTAAGACAGAAAGTAATCTCCACCAGAGGCCAGAATTTGAGTGGCCAGGCAGAAGAAAGCAACCAGAAAGACCAGAAACCATCCAGAACCAGCGGAAAAGTATTTCCCATACATTCCCAATCCAATTTTTCCTTTGGAGCGCATTTCCTGCACGGGTTGCCTGTCATCTTCCAGCACAGAATCCGTGGCAGAATCCATTGAGGAGACACTGTTTCTACTCAGTCGACTGCTTTGACGGGAGTAATCCGATTTATCCATCTTGGCATCACCAGAAGCCTTCTTCTTCTGATCATCATCTGAATTTTCCTTTTCCTCCTGCGTTTCCTTGGCCAAAAGTTTGGCAAAATCCTGACCGCTTTTCAGCATTTCCTCATATGTGCCAACAGCTGTTATTTTGCCCTTATCCATGATCACTATGAGATCGGCGTGTTCCAGGAATTGCAGTTGATGGGTCACCAGGATTACCAGTTTATCCCTGAGATAGCCACGCATGCACTCTTCGAATAGATGGCGACCTACGTGGGTGTCCACAGCACTCAAGGGATCATCGAGGAGATAGGTATCCGCCTGCCGGTAAACAGCACGGGCCAAACTGATCCTAGCTCTCTGGCCACCGGACAGGGAGGCTCCTCGCTCGCCCACAAAAGTGCGATCTCCCTGCAGCAGTTCGAAATCCCTTTCCAAAGCACACTTCTTTACGACTTTACGATATCGGTGCTTATTCATGGGCAAACCAAATAGGATATTATCTCGTACGGAGGCGTTGAACAGCCAGGGTTCCTGGGAGGCATACGAGATGGTTCCCTTTACCTTAAGCTTTCCCGATTCACCAGGTAGCTCACCCAGGATGGCTTGAATCAGGCTGGATTTACCCGAACCCACGGGTCCAATGACAGCCACCAATTGCGGTGGTTTAAGACTAATGCAGATGTTATCCAAAACCGGTTCCGTATGATCTTTATTCCAGCGTGCTTGAAAGGATTGCAACTCCACTAGAGGTTCCTCTTTGAAGAGGCCATTAATGTGGCCACCTCCCAGTTCCAGTACACCACTCTCGTCCCTCATCATAAAACCCTTGATTCTCCTCAGTGTGACCATCATCTCGGCAAATTGCGACATTCCACTTGGGAAGAACTTGGTCACTGTGCGTCGCAGTATATTGTAGAAAGCGGTGACGGAGAAGGCTCTCTCTGCAGTCAATTCTCCGCCCATTAGGACGAAACCCAAAAGGCTTACAAATATCGCAATCCTGCCCAGGGTAATCTCAAAAGATAGCAGGGTTCCTCGGATATAGTTCACCTTGCGAATGGAGCTCATTTCACTGCGTCGCAGTCGCTCGATTAGTCTTCCGAAGGGCCTTTCCCAGGTGTACATTTTGATCACCTGAATGCCCGATATAATCTCATTCATCATCCTAACCCTCTGATCGGTTCGCAGCGCTGTTTGCAGTCTCAGCCTCGAAGTGAGTCGGCTCATAAAGGTTTGTACAGGGAGATAGAGAAGTAGTATCCCAATCCCATACAGTGAGGCTATTCCTATTTGTTGGTACAGGAAGTAAGATGAAATGAGCAGTTCTAACGGTCCCAGCCACAGAAAGTGGAAGTGTATCAGGGCGCGATCGAAGCGGCCCAGATCATTCGATATAAGGTTGACCACCTGACCCGTCGTTGTATCACCAAGGGCGGTACGACTTAATCGGAGGGCCTTTCGATAAATAGCCGTACTCACTGCCACTCTCATTTTCATAGCCAGGTGCTAAGGAAAATAAATGATAAATTACCTTAATATAATATAATTTATATACACACAAAAAAAGATTGGTAAAATTAACAGTCCCCAACCACAAAATGGTCCATTCCACTAATCAAATAGTTACTCACACAACAACAAAATACACACAACTGACTAATTTGTACATCCAAAAAAAATTCGATAGGTCAATCGTAGGTCGTAGGTCAATTTTACATTATTTAAGATCAATTTTAACTTGATATGGGCCCAGGTAAAATTGATATGGTCAACATGTTCAAAGTACGCCAGTTTGAATTTCGAATCTGTCTTTCTCGCTTCAACTCACGTCATTTTGCTCTCCATATGGCTTATTGCTCTCTTTTTCGAAGTCAGAGAGTCTCCGAAAGAGAAAAATCGGCAAAATGATATTATTTAATATCAATTTGAGAAGTATTTCATGTAAAAACGATATGGGTATGAATTACCTGACATTAACATGGCCATATCGATGCATTTTTTTGTGTGTAGACGTTTTACTATTAAATAGTAATAATAATAGTAATAAATAGTAGCAAAAAATTTTTTATGCGAATGGGTTAATTTTACGCACTACATTTTTTTGTGTGTAATACAAGCAAGTACTGTAAAAACTTACCATCATACCCATCATAAAAGGATGGAACATTAGAACTGAAAGCAGGGTAGTTAAAATCAGGGTTATTCCATATATTTGAGCCCAAAGTCCGTCTCCATTTCCATTCTTAGTAAACTCGGATATCAGAGCTCCCAAAATGAGTGGTAAAGTAGCTCTGTTGGTAAGAATTATATTAAGTATTATTTCAAAATAAATTGTAAATAACATGTACTCACCTCGTTCCCAATTCCAGAATCCCACAAAGTATACCCGATACGAGCAGCTTCCATCCAAACACCTTGATTATGACCTTTAGAATGCTGGGTTCCTTTTTCGACTTATCCCTACAGTACTTGACTTCTGCCTGCCAAGTTTCGAAGAACTTATCGCCCAGAGTATCCGCTTTGTGACCCCTCAAAGTCGTATAAAGATCGGTGGGCTCCAAAGTCTTCTTCCTGCCCTTGAAAAGAATGGGCAATGCGAAGCTGTGGAAATGAATACACTTGTATTAATAAATATTATGATAATTTTTAGGATAGCCCCCAGCCATTAAAGTTTAAACAAACACGATAACCAGAAGTGATGGACGTGATCTCTCAACTTCTGTTATCTACTGATAAGGGTCTAGTTTTTACATGATTACACGTTCTTTTTTGTAATTATAGTTTTTTAATTTTTTTTTTTAAACATACCAAAACATTAAAACGGAGATAATCCCCGCAGATTCGCGAGGATTTATAGGCAGTTTATTAGCCTGCATGTTTTATATTATTTATTTCATTAAAACAAATATTCTTATTTTGATTTTTCCTTGTTTAAATACTTTTTATTTAACTATATTAATGGAATAACCAGGATTAGCTAATTTTCACTTGGTTTAAAAATCGAAAACTTTCCGTAGACAATCAAAATTGTAAGATAAAAGCGACTGTGGCGTTTCGCTTTTCAACTTGTTCTGGTCCATATTTAAATGCCTTCCAACGAGTGATAAAACTCACGGAACTTTTCTCACCTGGATGACGTAGATTATCTCAGAGATAATCTAGCTAGTTTATGTTGGCAACAAAGGGAAAATCTGCTATATTTTGCTTTAAAGTTGTAATAAAACTTAAACTATATTATAAATATTATTTTTTTGATTATATTTTAAAAGTTTATGCCCTTTAATCCTTAATTAGGAAATAGATTTCGAAGAAATTGGAAAAATTCTTTTATTTCATAACCATTTGTAATAATTTTATTGGCAGAGATAAGCTTCAAATAAAGATAATTCTACTGCAAACCTAAAAATAGATTTTAAAACTTAGATTAGATTTTCTTTAGGAGAAGAAAAAAGAGTGATCCAAAATCCATTTCCCTATAAAGAATAGATATTTAAACGGATTGACTGATATAAATTGACGGATATAAATACTTTGTTCCAACTGCAGTGTATTAAAATCCGAACGCGTACTCCCCTAATTAGATCGTATAAACTTTTTCATTAGCCATTAAGTAAGTCTTAAAAACCGACTTCAATTTCCTTTAAGTTTTCAGTAAATACTCTTTTTGATTTAATTTTTTTTTAATTTTTAGTGTATTCTTTAACACAATGATATTATAATTTTTTTTCGTGGTAAATAACATGTTTATATTCTTTATAATTTGTAATAAAACCGCATTAAAAATTAACCAAATTTATCTTTGGTGCGCCATCTATGTGTCAAATGTGCTGTACTTTAAGTAGACTGCCGCCACCTATGTTTCAGTTTCAAATGAGGCGGTATAATTTGAATTTCCCCCCTAAATTAAGTGTTACTTTCTCTTGCTGCCCTTCGCCTGAAAAAAAATCAATCTGATTTTTTGCGTCTTCAAATATTGGTTAATTGAGCCATCCATAATTTTTCGAGTTTGTTTAGCCCGCTATCAATAAGCAAATACAAATTAACTAACAAATTGAACCACACACGAATTTCAGTCGGATGCAGCTGGTCACGAACTGCAGTTTTTTTCCAAATAAATAAAAACATGAATGTGTGTGCACATTTTATCATTTATTTACATAAAATAAGCGACCGCAAGGTTTAATTAACCGCAAAAGTGGCAGGGAAAATTAAAAAAAAAAATAAAATACTACACAGAGAAGGAAAAGAAAAAGAGAATTTATGAAATAAAATGTGATATGTGAGTTAATACAAAGCGTAAACATGAGGAAAAAGAACCAGAGAAATAGATATGCGGACGGCGTGTATTGGCATTAAGCGGAGTAATAAGGTAAATATATGTTCAGCTCTGGGCACACACAGATACACACCCATACAGCGGCACCCTGGAATGTAAGTCCGGGCAAATAAACATATTTATCTGTATGACAACCCGCTGAAGTGACCCTGCCCAACAAAAGTAAAGTAAAGACAACTGTTCCCGAGTGAATCGAATCGGATTGAAGGAAGTTATTAACAAAATTGAGGGGACGAAACCAGAAATACCCTTCGTAAATTAAGTGGGATTTTTTATTTTTAAGAAATTATAGTACAGAAAAAATTGGTGGTTCCCAAACAAAACAAACAATTAGGTTTCCAAGCAAATCTTTCGTGAATTGTAACCAAAACTCTAAGAACTGTTATAAAAAATATGCTGCATATTTTTCTGCACCTTTTTTGGATTTTTTAAGGATTGGAAACCTAAAATACTTCTCTTAAATTTGCGTGGGATTTTGTATTTTCTAAGAATTATAATACAGCATTTTTTTAGTTCAAAAGCAAATCAAGACTAAAGATTTGCGTGGGTGTTTTGTAAACAAATCTTAAAATAAATTTTAAAAAATTTTCTGCATACTTTTGTGCAGCTTTTCAAATTTTTTAAGGAGTTGAAACCCGAAATGCCCAACATAAACATAAAATTTGTGATATTTATTTTAATTTTAAGAAATTTTAATACAGAAAAAATTGGTTATTTTATAAATAAAAGAAATTGTTAAGTTTCCAAGGAAAAATTTGAAAACAGATCAAAAAAAATTATGTCAAAAAATGTATAGAATACTTTTGGGCCTCTTTTTAGGTGTTTTTAAACCATTGAATATAAGTAGTTTATGATCTCTACGGTGAAAATGTTCTAGAATAAACATTTAAAGTTCTATACCCACATACATATTTATGTAATTCTGTTAAAAGTTCCTTCTCCCCTAGTGATGGGTAACCTTCGTAATTATATGGAGCGGTTGGCACCCAACGGACATTGACCGCTCCCTGAGTCAGTACCGCTCCCCCACCTTCCCCTCTCCCTCCAACCAAAGACCTCTTCCATGTTTTTCCCTTATCAGCGGACAAGAACGCAGCGTGAGTGCGCCTGTCACTTGGGGCAAACATATGTTTCGTTACAAATTGACGACCGCAACGCTCTTATCAGCAACGGCTGCTGATACCAACAACAACGTAAAAAGAGGGGAGGAGCAGGGTGGAGGTGGGGGTGGGGGTTTTGGAAGGGCAAGGCAACCGCTGGACAACAAAAGACAACAAACGAAAATTAACGAAAACTAAATTTAAACACGTCTTGCTGCGGTCCACCCAGCGGAGATGTGTTTCATTAGCTGCAGCTGCAACTCGCCCCATCTCACTCTCCCCTCACTCGCTATCTCTTTCGGCTGATGTCCATCTGCACGGGGAAAAAATATAATATTTGTATAATAATAAATAATATTTTAATATTTATAAAGGTAAAAATAAAAAAACCTTTGTCGAGAGTATCAATTTAATACTAAACAATGAGTTTAAAGGATTAAAAATTTGTGTAATATTTATAAGAACATAGCATTAAAAAATCTGGGTTTTAATTTTTTCAAATTTAGAACATCCTTAGTTATTTACCTAAGAATTAATTCTACATATTTTACAATACTAAATTAAAAAGCTTTTTATGATTATATTATTTTATTAGATTTTATAAATTTATTTTATTGATTTATTTTACAGTAATATTGAGATCTTAAAAATGTACCTACTTTTCTAACGTTCATCTAATTTTTAACATTTAGAAACCAAGTTAAAAATGATTCAATTTAGTTAAAAGTTTTGTATTTAAAAAAAAAACAGAATTTTTTTATAATAATAATTTGTTTATTTTACAAAAGTCAAGTCTGAAATCTTTCAAATAATTACTACATTATTTTTTTCTGTGTATTTTTGTGGTTAACAGCGCTCTTGTGTGGGTGAAATGGGGAAAGGGCGGCTCTGAAAGGGGGAAGCATGTGCTAAGACCTATTAAGGGGTTAAGGGTTGTCCAGTGGCAACCGCTGACTTTTTGCTCGCAGCGGGCGGTCACGGTAAATAAGGTTTACTACCGGACCCCATGTGGATCTGTCAGTGCCTAATCCTCGGCTGAAAGCAGGAAAGGGATGTGTATGACAGCAAACCGTTGGATATAATTGTTATTATCAAAAACAGATAATTAACGGGGTTCATTTTCATAGACAAAGACAATTGGGTGTTAGAAAACTTCACCATCTTTTGTAAAATTTTTTTTAGAGTTTTTCTTAAAAAATATTAAATTTTAAAATTTAGAGAGCATAAAGAGTTTAAAAATATTATGATTATAATTTTATACAATACCTATTATAGTTATTTAAGATATTTTGTGATATTCTATAATATTAGTAAAATTTTCCTAAATAAGTTCTATTAATGCACTTTATAAGAAATTAATATTTTAAATATTTTAATTTACAATACTTTTTTATCAATAAATTACAATCGACTTAAAAAATGAGTACCTTCCTATCATTATTATTTTTTGTAATATTCTTTATTATCAGTCATATTTTTTTCAAAAACCGCGACTTCCTAAGAACAATAGGATTTATTTGTGTGGATCATACATAACTTAACTAAAGAATATGATATTCTAAACCGATTTTTTAAAGACCTCAAATTTTCTTTGTTATAAAAATTTAAAATAAGACATATTTACATTTTTTTTTTAATCAAAAAATATTTTTTTAAAATAATTATTAGTTTAAAAATTTAAAATTTTATTTTTAAAATCATAATAATTAAGATTTTTGGTTCTATTGATGCATCTTAGAAAAAATCTTTCAATTACATACCAAAATTTTTTTTTTATTTCTCCCAATACTTTTTGATTTATAAATAACACTCAATACACAAAAATGAGTACCCTACACCCATTATTATTAGCATTTCTTACATATTTGATATAATTATATGTGGGAAGCCAGCTTTTTAGGTAGCCAACATTTTCAATATATCCTCTTGCCTCCTTTAAACACTTGAAAGTTGCCCTCGTGCCACCGAGGTTAAGTATATATATATATATATCGAAAGGGGCTGGAAAATATTAAATCCGAACGCCCCAATCCTGATACCAATCCCCATCCCATCCTTCGATTCCATTCCGTTCGATTCGCTGCGGTGTGAACGGGCAATGGCAAACAGGCAAATAAACAAACAATCGAGGGGCGTCCTTTGGCTTTCGGCCAGGCTTTCACCGAGGTGCGTATGCATATAGGCCGGTACATCCATATGTGTGTGTGAGTGTTTGGGTTCCGGGGTTGCTTACCAACTGGCTTATTCACGTACACCCATGCACTGTGCTTTCCTGGCCACTACTGCTGACCTGGCCCAGGAAACAATTAGCTCTAAATAAAATTTCAAAATAAGCAACTGTTTGCGCTTCGCTTTTACCATTTTACCATCCATTGCCGGCCAGCACGCCACTTAAAGCGGAATGGGAACTCATATTAGATACCATGATATCACTTAATTACGGTATTTAAATGAGCAACAAATGATATGCTTTTGGGCTTTTAGACCCCATTCTAAACAGCAGGAAAAAACCTCAAATGCGAGTATCTATGCATTTTCACGAAATTTATTTCTATATTTTCTGCTGTCCGCATTTAATTTTTATGTTTTGGCCAAAAACGTGCGCTCGCCAAACTATGCAACACTTTGTGGGCCGTAATCATCTGTGGGCCAACTTCATTGCCATGCCTTTTGCGAGCTACTCATGTGCGAGTGTGTTTGAAATGTAATTGAAATTTAGTTGGCAAAACTAATTGGAATTGCTGCATTATGCAAGCGGCGATAAAGCCCCAAAACAGAAAGGCCTCAAAATTGTGTAGCTCAAAATCGATGAAAAAATGGAAACAACAATTGATTTAAATGAAGTTTTTTAGACTTTGAATGTACAAAAAAGTATTAGATGGGTTGCGATTTAAATTTATGAAACAAAAGTGCTCATGAATATTTTATTTAAACATTCTCATTTAATACTCATTATTATATTTTTTAAAAAGTAAAAATAGAATTAACTGTATGAATATTATAAATAGTATTAGGTATATAATGTATTTATGTCTTCGATATACATATATTAAAATAAATAAATAAAAAAGGAAAATAAATAAATAAATAAAAAAATAAATAGATAAATAATAAATAAGAACATAATAAATAATAAATAAAAAAATGAATAAATAAATAAAAATAAAAAAATAAATAAATAAACAACAAAAAATAATGAAAAAATGAAAAAAAAATTAATTAATTAATTAACACATTAATAAAAATAAATCAAATCAAATAAATAAATAAAAAAATAGGTGAATAAATAAGAATAAATAAAAAAAATAAAAAAAAAAAAAAAATAAGTTATAAAATAAAATAAAATAAACAGTAATAAAAAGTAATAAATAAAATAAAAAGTAATAAAATAATAATTAAAATAAATAAAAAATTTTAAATTGTTAAAATGAATAATCTTTTTTATAGTGATCTGATTATTTCATTATTTCAATTATAATATTTTTTAAGGCTTTTCACCAAAATAACGACCACTAATTTCCCCCAGTGCAGTTATTTATTAGGAAAAAATGGTTCAAAATCGTTTTGACAGATATTGCTAATTAAAATAATTTGCGTTCTCGTTCGACTAAACCCAAAAGTGAACGACGTAAATAATTTAATTAACCGAAATGACATGCAAAATGCTCAGGACAATGGCTCCAAACGACAGCTATTAGGGGAAGGCTACAGGATGGGGGGTGGGGTGGGTCACCAAACTGAAATTTTCAACTGCATTGTTGACCCAATTAGGAAACCGTTTTGGCCATCGCGCTTAGTTTTCGGCCAATTTCGAATTATGCATGCGATAGCGAGCTCCCAGGTCGCGGAAGTCATTTGCTATCGACCTTTAACTCCCCACAGAAAACTCGATATAATCCCCGGTTTATTTAACATTTCAACCATTTTAAATACTGGCCGAATATTAATAAATGTCCTATGATTCACAGGATATAACATGGTGAAATTTTCACTTTTTATTTTTGCCATATTTATTTTGCTATTCACACAAACTTTATGTCAAGTGGAACAAAAGCAAAAGTTTACCAAAATTCAAACGCAAAAAAATTATGTGAGTTTCTACATAATAATAAAAGTTTCATCCGCGCTCAATTTAAGCCGCATTTCGGGTTTAACCCCTCGACGACCAAAAAGTTTAGCTGATTTACTGTTAGAATATTTTGATGTTTTTTGCTGAAAGGGATATTTGAGGATACCTTTAATTAAAATTGTATATTTTGGGAGTTTTCTGGAATTGCTTATATCTACTAAACATGAAATTAAAAGAATATTAAATAATATTTTGATTTAAAAATCCTTTTTATTACATTTTTCTTTGGTTCTCTAACATTTTTTAGTGCTATACGATTTCTATATTCATTAACCTATATTTTAAACTTTGTTTTGGATTTTTATCAGTTACGTATGCTACGTATTTTCCCCATTTTTCCTGTATTTCCCTCGAACTGCATGAATATCTTAATTGCAGCTCATTCAGCGTTTCACCCACGGCCATAGTTAAAATCGCTCAGACATGAAAAAAGTGCTCTGCAATTTTCCCTCAATTGACTGTTCATTGTTGTCCCTGCGATTTGGTTGTTTTTCGTTGTCTCTGCTGTTTTGTTCTGGATCATTTTGCTTGTATTATTTTTATTTGGTTCGCTTGTTTTGTTGCGTTTTCGGGTTATATGTGGAGCAAACATAGTTTTAACAATTTTCGTGAAAATGAAAATGAAATGCCAACAGCCAGCGGCCAGAGGTGTGCCGCACGCGTGAACTCCACTCAGAAAACTGCTTTTTTGTGGGTCTCGAAAACTTTTACACAAATAAAAAATAAACAGTGAATTTTAGTGACTTTACTTTGTTTAACAATTTAAAAAAATTAATAAATATATATTTATATTTTTTAATTAAAATTTGTTTCTCTTTTTTGAAAATTTTCAAAATAAAATTTCTAAAAATATTTTATTCCAATACTGAAATTTCAAATTTGAATAAAAATGTATTTATTGGTGGAAACTTTTTAAATGCTGTTTTTTTACAGTGCATTTAGTTCACATATAAAAAATTATTTTAGAAAAGTTAAAACTACAATTTTTCTTACTTCTTTTATAAAAATTGTCAAATTAAAATTTTTAAAATAGTTTATTCCAATGCTTAAATTTAAATACAAATTAACTAATTTTTTTTTTTATTTTGCTTATTTAATTTTTTATTTAATAAATTTTTGAATTTATTATTGGTAAACACTATTTTAAATGCTCGTTTTTTTAAGTGCATTCCCTCACATTTGCATAAAAATGTGTATGTGCGCATGTGTGTGAAGGAGAGTGTGCGTGTATTCCCATGTATACATGCATTTATACAAACACGCAAATTATGCAAACGGCTACCGCAAATAACATAAATTTCACAAACTTGGCGGCCCGCAACGCACCTGGATCAGGTGAGTGAGAAGAGGGAAGGGTGTACCCGGGGGAGGGGGTGGGGAAATAAACAGTGTTGACATCAATTCTCTATAAAAAGTGGCAAAATCAAGAAATGAGCAGTCTTAATTATAGTTGTTTGAAATAAAGAAATGTCACGTTTGTTTTCTTAGCCTGAAATTATTTGTATTATTTTTGGCATTTGAATATTTAAACTCAATTTTATTTTTGTTGGTTTAATTTTCTCTAGCTTTTTAAACAACTGTACACAGAGAAAATTTTGACGTTTTCATCTGAGTGTAAAATGTTCTTGAAATCAAGTTCAAATTTATTTGTTCCTTAGTCCAAAAGGAAAAGACGGTAAATAACTTCAGTTAATAATATCAAAATCATGTTCTCGACAATATATTTTTAAAATAAACTTAAAATTTATGTTTTAAGAAATTAGATTCTAAAATATTCTTAAATTAAGAACAAATTTAACTTCAAAATGTAACGGAATCAATTTTTTTCGAGAACGAATGTTCTTGATTCAAGTGCAATGTTCTTGTGTACTATTAAACAATTTTAGATTATGAATTTTATTTTTAATATTTAAAATAAATTTATATAAGAAATTTGCATATTCTTTATTTATTTCAACCACTAATAATTCGATTTTAAAATTTTGATAAATATTTTATATAATTTCTCGTAGATTATACAGGAAAATAGCCAAGTTAGCAGCACCGGGCATGTAGGTGTTGGCTGATAACGCCGCATAGAAATGTTAACGCGATGGCATCTGCATCTGTGTGTTTGCATCCGTATGCCTGCCTGTGTATTGGTGTGCAAATTCCAGCCAACGAACAACTTTATATACAGAAAAGGCATAATATGCAATATACAGCGCTTTTGATTTCGTTTAATGCACGCATCTTCAGCATTCATAATAAAAGCAGATTACGAGCGTTGACAACACTGTCAATACAGGATCGGGGGGCGTGGCAGGGGGCGGATTGTGGAGGGGAGGAGGGGTTTTGGGCTGTCAACGGCAGCGGCCAATTGCCGTAAATTTGCATGGCACATCAGCGAACAAATGAAAATTAAGCTGCCTTGCACTCAAAGCGAGTAAGGGAATGCACTTTTTCCTGAAAAACTTCTTTTGGAGTCCTCTTAATATAATTTATATTTATTTATTAGGGAAAAATATTGGATATATCACAAATATCAATAAAAAATGTTTTTTGTATAATCTTAACAGAAATATAAATACATTTTTTTTTATAATCTGAACAGAAGTTAAATTACAAATAGTAATTCCGAAACCTTTTTTATATAAAATATATCAAATTATTAAAAAGAAAATTGTTGAAAAAAATATTAAATTTATCAAAAATAAAAGTTAAAAATATTTTTTTAATAATTTAAATCGAAGTTCAACTACAAATATTAATAGAGCTTTTTTACTTTAGTTTTTTTAATTTAATTATTTAAAAATGTTGGGGTTGGTCTGCGTAAATGTGACCCAAATATATTGTTTTGTTTAAGAATTTTATTTCAATAATAAAATTGATCAAATATTTATCAATTTTTCCTGCAGCGTTTTCCATTACCAACGCATTAAAAAATTCACTATACCCCAAAGGAAAGCCTCTTTTTTGCCACAAAAGAATCAGCGAGGCTTAAAACTAAAGATCAACAAAACGCTTAAAGTTATGTCAAGTTCCCATTGATTCTCCCGGGACCCGTTCCCACACGCACAGGCACTCACACAGCGACTCATAAGTTAGTGACATTAATGCGCTTAATTAAAGCAGCGCCTGAATGTCAAAAGCAACAACAACAAAGGCAATTTGGATTGTCAGGCTGACGCAAAAAAAGTGTGTGTCTGGCTTACAAAGGAAGTTTAAATTTAGGTCAAAGGAGATTTTGGACTACGTTTAAGGAAGGCATAGATAATTTAGTTGAAAACGCGACTTTACAAATCTGAAATTTAAAGTAAGATAAAAAAATTAGAAGGTACTATAATCCCAGACTTTTAAAAAAAAGTATACTTTTTTATAGAAGTTATAAAAAGATATGCAAAATTATAAAAGAGATCCAAAAATATTATTTTTTATGCAAACACACCAAAAATTTAATTTTCCTTGAAGTTTTCAATATTTTAGAAAAAAATTAGTAATTCTTAGCAGGCCAAAAAACCTAAAGCTTTTATTTAAAGATCTAAAGTTTTTTTCTTAACAGGTATTATTTTTTTCGGAACTGGAAATTTGGACTACGTTTAAAAAAGACATTTTAGTTTGAAACGCGACTTTACAAATTTGAGATTTTCGGAATTAGCGATAGAAAAAATGTATAAGGTTTATTTAACAAACTATTGTTGAATTTTTATTGAACTTTAAAGGTTATGAAAAATGATATGAGGTTGTTATTATTTATTTTTATTTTTATAGTATACATTTTGATTAGTCATAAACACGAAGAATATAAAGATTCATGAAAGATTTCCATAAAAATAATACTATTTTAATTTTAGATTATTTTAATTTTAAAACTAAAGCTTTTAAGTAAATTTACCAGGTTATAAATTACGTTGATTTATTTTTTTTAGATTTTTTTCTCGTAACAATAAAATTTTTCAGTTACTTCTGGATTTCAATGTTTTTAGTTGTCTGGTGGATAAAATCACTCTGAGAAAGGGAGAGTGCACCGGCTGATGGAGATTTTGCATTTCCACCCAAAGAATCCTATAAAATTGGGTCAAAGATCAAGTGGAGCTCAGCTCGGAAGGGAAAAGGGGGGAAGGCAGAGCGGCAAAGATGCAAAATAGAGTTGCGAAGAAGTAAAAGCAGCGACGCGTGGCATGAACACGAATACAAAGGGGTGAGGGGGGTTCCAGGGGAAAGGGGAGAGGGGAGAGGCCAGAGGTCGCTTCACTGAGCATGATGGATATGCACACACTCTCGCTCGCACACACACACACACGCTGCAGAGTGCAGCTCCAGAGCAGGCACAAGAAAAAGATTAAGAAATATGCGCGTGCGTTTTTTTGGAGTCCTTTTTTGCTGAGCTCTACACTTGAAAAAATGTAAGCAAAATATTTAAAAATATACAAACGAATACTTAACAAGAAAGGAAGCTAACTTCGGCCAGCCGAAGTCTATATACCCTTGCAGTTAATTCCTATTTAATTACAAATTACAAAAATCTGAATTTCGATTTGGAACAAACCGAATTATAGCAATTTTGACAATAATTGATTGATCATTCCTATGGGAGCTATATAATATAGTCGTCCGATTTATGTAAAATTTATTTCGAAATTCTAAAATAATAAAATAAAGTTATATTCAAGAGTAGAAGAGAATACAATAAAAATTAACAAAGCTATAATTTTTTTCCTATTAATTTCCCATTAATTTTCCGATCATTCCTATGGAGCTATATGATATAGTCGTCCGATTTTTATAAAATTTAAATCGAAAATCAGAAGTATTAAAAAAACGATATTCCAAAGAGTAGAAGGAAATATGTCAAAAGACACCGAAGCTATAATTTTGTTCATATTAATTTGCCATTAATTTTCTGATAGTTCCTATGGCAGCTATATAATATAGTCGTCCGATTTTTATAAAATTTAATTCGAAATTCAGAACTGTTAAAAAAATGATATTTCCAAGAGCATAAGGTAATATGTCAAAAAACACATAAGTTATAATTTTTTTCAATTATTTTTCCGATTATTCCTATGGGAGCTATAAGATATAGTTGTCCGATCCGGCCGGCTCCGACTTATATACTACCTGCAACAGAAATACGACTTTTGGTAAAGTTTCAGCTCGATAGCTTAAAAACTGAGGGACTAGTTTGCGTAGAAACGGACGGACGGACAGACGGACAGACGGACGGACAGACGGACATGGCTAGATCGACTCGTCTAGTCATGCTGATCAAGAATATATATACTTTATAGGGTCTAAAACGTCTCCTTCACTGCGTTGCAAACTTCTGACTGAAATCATTATACCCTCTGCAAGGGTATAAAAAGCATTAGTATTATTATTTTAATACAAATAAATTAACATATTAAACCACTCACTAAAATAAATACATTGATTCATTGTATAATAAACTTAGACCTAAATGGAGTTTTTTTTTGAAATATTTAAACTTGTTTTATAAAATATATTATAATTATATATCTTTGTCTAATAATCCACTCACTAAATATAAATAGATTAATAATATAAAAAACTTGGGTCTTAGTATTTTTTTTTTAAATATATAAGCTTTACAAATTATCCAATTTTATTTTCTAAAATATATACACTTTTTTTATAAAATATATTATAAGAATTGTTTATCTATACCTATTAGTTAAAAACAACAAACGAATTCTTTATATAAATTACATTTTATACTTAAGTCTATAAAGATTTCACGAATAATAAAAAAAAGGCATATTAATATTTGTACAAAATATTTGAATAAACAATTTATTATTTATTTTTTTTCAATTCTTTTTATTAATATTACTCTATTTCGAATAATATATTATTTTGGAATCGGTTTGCAACTATAATAGATGTTTTATTTTAAGTGCACCTGCTAGCCAAGTGCATATGCATATGCAAGCTGTGGGCGTTGGGTGGTGGGGTGCTTTCTGTGCGCCCCCAGAAGGGGAGGGGGAGGTTGGCGGGGGTAGGCAGGGGAACGGGCAGCCTGTCAGCGCCACAGCTGTGACTAAGCGGCGCATAACTACCAACTGCCAGCGACTACAACAACTGGATATTCGCGGCGGATGAGGATGCCATGAATGCAGTTTGTTCCAGTCTTTCGCTCCCATCCTCAAACCAATCCCCTCCTCCCCCCTGCCAGCCCCCTTCCGTCGCGCTTTTCCTTTTGTAGTCGCTGCATTTTTTCACTCTCTTTTTTTCGGCATGCTCGTAGGCGTTGATGATAGCAAACGAAGCAACAACAAAGCGTCAACGCACAGTGGGACGAAACGAGAGGCGGCCATCAAATTGATGGGTGATTGATGGATGGCCCCGAAAGTGCCGTGAACTAGAGAACTATTAACTATGATAAATGGAGCACAAAATAGGCGGTGGATCCTAATTAACTCAGGTTTTAAACTTTGACAGAGTGTCATCTTTAAAATGGTAATTGAATTGGAATATTGACATAATTACGGAAAATATTAAAAAAAACTTATATTTAACAAAGTGTTTCATTTTGTTTTCATTTTAAACTTTATATAATTTTTTTCTTTTGCAACCTTGAATACCAAACAAAATCTCGAAACACTTAAAAAATAATATTCTAAAAAATTAATTGTTCAAAAAAAGTTTTTAAAAATAAATTCCAATTTGTTGCCCCACGGTGTACAGTGGAAGACTGCGAAGCCTGCAGCGGAATTTGGCAAACTGGAAAACTGCATGAAAATATGCAAAAACGTCGAAATGATTGCGGCTGAGCCGCACTGAATTTCCTCTTTTTTCCTACCCTGCAACCCATATCCGTCTCAGCGCTGCCTTCCCCACCCTTCTTTCCCCCCGATTTCCTCTTGAGCGCGCTTTCCGCACTTTCCACGCTTTTCTCTGAATTTGCACAGGCAAAAATGGATTATTTTCTAATGAATAGAAGTTCTTACTAGTTTAATGTGTTAAATTTAATCTTATTGTTTTTGAAAGGGAAACTTTATTATAATCATAACATTTATTTCATTTAATTATTTTTAACTACAATTTTTTTTTTTCCTTTTTTATTGAAAATTTATTTTTTTTTTCGTTTATAATTTTTTTTTTTTAATTTTGTTTCTTTCTGCGAAATTGTATTTAAAGGAATACAAATTATTTTTCGTATGGTTTGGTTGTAGGTCGCCGAATCTTTGTGCCCTGCATGGCGACCAAAATGAAATTAAGTCAAGACTGTGAGTCGCACCCTCACCACCCTTCGCCGCCTTCCGCTCCTCATTTTCCACATTTTCTCCATCGCTTGATGGCAGCGGCGGCTTTCCACCGGATTTATTTCGCTTTTCTCTGCCGCCAACGCCACTGCTGCTGCTGATTTTCACTTCTTAACAACAATTAAGCGCGCACATAAGTCAAAACCGCAACAACAACAGCGAAATGGAGCAACCAATGTGAAAATAACAACAACAAAATAAATTGTTAAGAACCAAAAGGGAGGGTAAGGGCGGGACGGGTGGTCTGGTGAATGAGGAGCAAAGTGCAGTTAGAAAATAAGAAAAAAAACCATTTCCTGTAAAACAACTAGTGGCGGCGACAGGCACGCCCCCCGCCCACCGAACGCCACTTTAAAGCAATCGCCTTTGAATCCTCGCCTGGTTACACTGAGAAAAAATTGTATATTCAAAGTAGCCTTAGAAAATCGAACTAAGCTATTTCTTACTTTCATTTAAGTTATTTTAATAAATTAAATGTATTTTCATATTTTTATTTTTTAATTTTTATTTTTGAAATATTACCTAATAAATAAAGTATAAAATAAATAAACATTTCTTTAATATATAGTTAAAAACGTGGTTCTTTTAAATGATTTGATTTGAAACGAAGACACAGAATAATATTTTAATAATATAGAAAAAATATTAAAGAAAACTGGTTCTTAGAAGGATTTAAAATTTAAATGCATTTTTTATTAATAAAAAATATTACATCATATTAGAAATTAAAGTAAAAAATATTTAATAAAATTGATTGATTGAAAAGAAAGTTAAAAGTTAAAGTTTGTTTTCACAGCGATCCAGCAAGAAAAACTTTAGGTAACTCTAAAAAACTCTTTTAGAATTTTAATATAATTTTTTTTTCCGTGTATCCCTGCACTTAAGCGCACTTCCACCACCCACTTTTTATTCCCGCCCTAACAACCGACATTTGCAATTGGAAGGCGCTCGTTGAGCATCGACCGCACAAATAATTGGAACTTAGTCAAGTTGATGGGGTCGAGAAAGAGACGGCGGGTGCGGCGGTGAAAGAGATGGCAGGCGGGGACAAGGAAAGGGATGGGGATGGCGAGCGCAAACTGCCAGACACAATGAGCCGCTACGCTCTTGAAGTGCATTATCCGTTGTTCTCGACATCTTTGCGGTGAATGCCGCTTCTTCACTCCGCTTTCTATTCATTTTCCCCCGCTTTCTTGGCATCCCCTCTCGGAAATTTCCCCCCTATTTCGAAACCTCCCATTGTGGGTCACCATTGAAACCCAAAATACGCACACTCAATCATCGTTTTTGTCTTTTTTAATGGTGATTCCTTGCCACCCGCACCCCCCCTTGTTTTCCCTCTCTGTCTTACCTTTTATAGCCCTCTCGCTCTGACCTGCTCTCCATCTGTCTGTTGCTTCTTCTTGGCTTCTTTTCGGTGGCGAAGCTGTTGCTGCCGCATAATTATTGCCATTAGAGTGCGTCTCAATTGAGCCCCGCTTTTCCTTGCCGCCCGCTCTCCTACTCTTCCGTCCACAGACTGCCCGAGGTTTCAATTGAAGCGACGCGTGTCATTGTGGTTTGGCCACACTGCAGTGGGTCAAGCGGTGGGGGAGGACACTGAGAGGAAATTGGTAAAGGAAATTAAAAGAAAGAAATAAAATGTCTTACTTTTTAAAATTGTATACTTAACCATCCCATAATTGTAGAACATAATTTATAAAACTCAATTTAAAAACTCCAAGCCGCAGAAAAAATTGTAAAAAAAATGTTCAAAGAAAATAAAAATATAGAAATAACCGATCCTACTTTCTTTTTTAAAAATTTCAACTTTAAAATAGAAGATATTATTGATTAAAAACCACATAGAATAAATGTTTTAACTTAAAAAAAAAAAATTTTAAACTTTTAAAAATATATTTTAAGTACAAGCTGAATTTGGGAACACTTAAAACTATTATTATAGATCATAAAAAAAAACATTAAAGCAGGGATAAAAAATAATCATTATTTTTTATTTTTTGAATCTAAAAATCAGTCACTTATAATAGTTGGAAAACCAATGAAATACACAATTTGGTTAATACTTAGATAATCTTTTCAAATGATCATAGTTTTTTGATTTTTAATTGATATTGCTCAGAAATAAACATTATTTTTGATTTTTTAAAATATTAATCAGGACAAATTATCGCTCAGGAATACTGATTAATAATTAAACTATTTATAAATTTAAAATTTTAAAATATTTTTAGTTTTTAATTGTAAACTTATACTATTAATTTAATTTCAAATTGATACCCGACGTTCAATGATATTGTAAGAATTTTCATATAATTTTTTCCTAATTTAAAATTGTGATCTCAGTGTAGTGCTAAAGAGTGCTTGGTGGTTGGCAGGGGCAGAGGTGGGGCAGGGTCACAGCCAGAGTCAGAGTCATAGAGCCCGAGTGCCAGTGGCAATGGCAGCGCCAGACCTTGTGCCATTCGCATTCCGAATGGAAGTGGCCTAGGCCAGTGAAAGTTCTTGACAATGTGCATCATTAATATTGTCTGGCTTCGTGATGCCGCCGCTCTTCCGCTCCTGACTCCCCAGATCCCCCTCCCCCACCCCCACTCGAGCCCCTTCTTATTCTTCTCGTGAAGCGAAGCTACTGCTTGTGGCATTGCCCAAATGCAGGCTGAATTCGATATTCGGGCCATTGTGTGGCGGCTTTTGTGCTGCGCTCCAGGTTCCAGGTGGAAAATGGAAAACGGAAAGCAGAGGGAGCGGATCAAAGGCAGAGGTGAGTGAAATCTAGCCGCAGATGGGATGCCCATTAGGTCAATGGAGTGGGTGGGTGGTGGTGGAGATGCCATGGGCTCAGGCCTAGTTCAAGTGAAACTGAGTTGTCGCAATTTCTGGGGCATTAGGATCACTTAACCATGTTGTTCCAAGCCAAATCCAAAAGAAATCTTTAAAAATAAGAGAATTTAATATTTTGGTATATTTTATGAAGGGGAGAACCATTTAAAACAAAGAAATCAAGTACACAGAGAGCATTCTGATGGTTTCATTTGAGTTGAAAATGTTCTTAAAAGTAGAACGATATTTTTTTAATAATGTTGAGATTTTTTAAGTTTAATGTGCTTGAATCAAGTAAAATATGCGGTATTTACATTGCTGATCTCAATAAGTAAAAAAATTCTCAAATCAGTCGTATAAATTTATCAACAAGATTTTATAAAACTCAATTAAACTTTTCTCTTCTCAAGGTTTGGTTCTTATATTGATCTGAAAACGTGCGTGCACGGCTTTTAAGAACGAATGCTCTCGTTTTTACACGAATGAATGTGCTTTTGGGAACAAATGTTCTCGATTAAAAAACAATGTACATACATTTCTCTCTCTGTGTAGTTAAAAAGTAGAGCAGACATTAAAATTGTCCCATTTTTATATTTACTTTATAGGTAGGAACTACTAAAATATTACTTCGGATTTAACTAAAATTATCCAGGTTTAAATAAAGCCCATTAGCCTAATTTATTAAATACAGGGTCATCCCAAAACCAGAATACAACATCATATCCAATATATATTCATAGTTACCATTACGCACCTCACCAAAATTTTAGAATTAAACAAAACGAAAAAAAAACAAGAGATTATGCAAATAAAATAAATTTTATTCTTTAAATACTCGTACATCGTGCAGCTTACCACATAGAAATTATGCAACGTTGTGGGTTTTGCGGTTGACAATATTTGAGGTGGGAAGTCTGATAACCACAGAATGTCCGTTTTTATAAATTATAAAGCCATCCCCTATGGAGTGGGGAAAAGTTTTCAAAATAATTAATTTGCCCCACAAATATAGGGCCACCCCAAACGCCAACCTACCAGTTTTGGGGCTAATTTGCCTGAAATTAATATGCCCATCACATTAATGACTGTCACCCAAACCAATTGAATTGTCGGCTCAACTCTTTCGGGGCCCGAAAGCCCCGATCCTTGAGTCATCAATCAATTCTGGGGCGAGTGTCCTTGCCCCGCGGCCCTTGGCCATTATGAGTTATGCAAATAATTAAGCCATACTTACTGGCGCCCAATCCCGACTGAGACATTAACTAAATGAGTCTGGCCTTGGCGAAGAGCTAAACTAATCTGGACTGATATAAATGAAATAGATTATGGCGAGCAGTACGAAGAAATTCGACCTTCGAGTGGAGGGGTCACCGAAGTAATAAAATTGTTCACGCCCCAGACGGCAAAACTGATACCAGAGACAAGTACACGGGAAAAATATGAAGGATATTTGAAACTATGTATTAAAAGATTACAAGCAAAAACAGCTTGATATGAAATGATGATCAAATTGATGAAATCTGGGATCAATTTGAACTTAAAATGTTCTAAGTTAGCCAGTTCGAATTTCGAATGTGTCTTTCACGCTCCCTCTCAAGTTATTTAAGTCGCCATATTGCTTTTTCCTCTCTTTTTCGAAGTCAGAGAATCTCCGAGAAAGAGTTACATTTATCAATATCAATTTTACCATGCAATAATTGTAAAAGCGATGGTTGAATAAACACCACACATTTCCCATGCGAATATTTATTTGGAATTTTTTTTTTAAAAATGTGTAAATCCATTAATTTTACTAAATAATACTTTAACTATATTATAATTCACTTTAATGTAGAATTTAGACTTATAGATATAATATTCTATTTAAAAATATTTCATTTAAATTTCTTTCACCGTGTAAAATTGCTTTGCAGTAGATAGAAAAAATAATTTTTTACGACTGAAACAGCAGCTTGGGGTCAAAAGTGCAGCGGCAACGTTTATGATTACCAAAACGTATTTATTATTCATAGGAAAACATGCAAACTACTCCACAAAAACACATATGCAGGCGTATCTGTACGAGCAGGGACATTAACAATAAATATAATGGCCCGTCGAACAAATATAAATTGACACGAAGATAACCTTTTGTGGCGTCTCCGGCCAGACGACGATGAAGTTGTTCAGTTTGACGATGCTGATGATGATGATGATGATGATGATGGGGTGCAAAGGGGGCGTTCGATGATGAGGATGCTGCCACAGACAAGGCAAAGAAATGCCGTTATCAATATGGAAAGGGAAGGTGTGAGTGCATCAGTTGATCTCTGTCTGGACTCGAATTTAATATCTCAATTCTGTTGACCCTTTCGAACTGACTTACGTTTTGCAGGGGTATTATGAATTTTTGTTTGTAAAGAAAATTTAAGTATAGACAAAGTTTTATTGGAAAGATTTTAATAATATTATAGTATATATGGGATATAATACGAATATAGGAAATACTTTTAGAAATTTATTTATTATCCTTTCGAACCATTTTACAATTTGGAGGGGTAGTTTGAATGAATTTTGGATAATAAATAAAATTTAAATATAACAAATTTGTATTTTAAAAATATAATAATTATATACACCGAAAAATAAGATCATAGAAACATTCTAATCTTTTGAGTTTTGCAAATATCTAACAAAGATGAGTATTACATTAAACTTAATAATATTTAGTATTATTTATATTATAAAGTTCAGATATTTTTAGACCCAGTATATTTTTAATACAACAAGTTTTAGGATTTCAAATATGTTTTTTTTTAAAAGAAAATAATTTTAAAGAAATATACAAATTAATTTAAGTTTTCTTTTGGTTCCACAAGTATTTATAAAGTGTATTTTATACTTCTTTACAGTTTCTACCGCTTTTATGCTCTCCTTTTCCATATCTTCTACTTTTCTTATGTTTGCAAAATTGAAATTTTGAGCAACCCGCATGACCTGAAAACCGTAGCATACTTCTCCGCGTCGCTGGGCTTTTCTTTCCCAGCAACTTTTTCCGATTTTGTGGGCGGGGCAGGTCAATCACCACTCAATAACCCCGGCACAATGAACGCCTCAACTCTTCTGCTTTTGTGCCATTGTTGTTGCCGCATAAGAGTCAACAACTTTTGAGCGGCTTTGAGTTGATATTTCGCTTTTGATATTTGGCTTTTAGTGATTTTTCTCCCGTTTTCATTTTTGATTTAGCATTTTGTAATTTTGTCTTTGACAGCTTTTGTGGCCCTTGAGTGCGTGTGTGTTGGTGGCATGATTTTGAAATGCATTAAAATCACAATTGCTTTGTGTTTTGCTCCAAAAGCACGAACACACGAATCACAGCTCAGCGAGCAGGAGTGCAAATATTTTTTGGAAACATTTCCGGTCATTAAAGTAGATTAGCTTAGCTGGAGAGTAAAAAAAAAGATTTATCATCTTAAAAAAATATTTTATTTTATTTTATTTTATAATCAAACATAGAAATAAAATATTTATTATTTTGTAATTAATTTTTATTAGTTATAAGACTTACAAATTTTAATTTAAAATTTTACTTAGCATATTTTTAAAAATATTTAACGATTTTTCCCTGCTATTATTATTTTATAATCAAACTGCATAGGATTTAAATATTTATTATTTTGTAATACATTTTTTCTTAACTTTAATTATTTAAAAGGCTTACAAATTATAATTTAAATTGTCACTTAAAATATTTTCTAAAATGTTTAACGACTTTCCCTGGCTACAAAAACATTTTCCTATGTGCTGCTACACCCAATTTCTAGCTATAAATTGTGTGAAAAAAGAAAAACTGTCAAGTTATTTGTCATTTAGTCAATGACATATATTTTCGTGTTTTCTATAACTTTTTTCCATGTTTCACATTCGAATTGCGAACAATTCCCGCTGCTGCTGTTGTAATTGAAGCATGTAATGCACTAAACCCAACTGCAGACCGGCGACCTCCGCCCCCGGCCGTCGGGAGAATTGTCATACAAAAGCTTTTGGGAACATTTTGGGCAACTGCTGTTTTCGATATAATGACCTCAAGGCAACAAATCCACCCAACAAGCCAACAACTGAACAACAAATGGAGCTTTCCCCCGGTTGAGTGCACTTTGTGTACATGTAACTATGTGTGACCGATGTTGTTGCTGTGTGTGTTGTTCGTTGGTGTGTGTGTTTGTTGGTGTTTGCTCAACTACATAATCATCTATTAGTATTTACATACACAGAACTACACTTGTTTGCATTTAAGCGCCAAGCGGATTATTCCCGTCACTTGAGAGTCCTTGGCCCCCCAAAAAACCACCCAACCAAAATGCACACAGACAAAATCTATGGTTTTTCTTTCGTCATACACAGAAAACAACTGATTATGTGATATATTATCTACAAAAATCAAAACAAATAGATATGAAACGATGATCGATTTTACGTTATTTAATATCAATTATGACTTGATATGCTCGAAATGAAAACGACAGTTCGAATTTCGAATGCTTTCTTCTTGCTCCCACTCACGTGACTTAAGACGCCATATTGCTTCATCCTCTTTTTTTCGAAATCAGAGAATCTCCGAGAGAAAGAGAATTCGTCAAAAAGATATTATTTTAACGTAGAATCGATATGCCAAAAATTTAACATGAGCATATCGATTTAACCGTGATATATTTCTAAGGAACTTATAAACAATTTGAACTTTGTTAGGAAATCAGTTCTAAAATATATATAAAATATTATAAAATTTCTTTATTTTTCCCCGTGTAGCTTTATCTATGTATTTTTTATATTGCAAGTGTTGAGTGTGTGCAAGATTTATTGCTGCTGTGATTGGGTTAGCTGGAAAGTGCTTTGGTTTTTCCTCACCACCACAATCTTCTTGCTTTCCTATCTCGATGTTTTTGTTCTTTTGGCAAATGGCAAATCTTTCATTGTAATCAATATGTGTATAAATTAAAGGAAATCGACAAATTTCTTGGCCTGACATCTTTGCCATCGCAATCACAGTCGCAGGCCTTCAAAAATCCAAGAACACATTTTATTTCCTTTTTATTTTTCACCTATTTTATTATTTATTTTTGTTTCGGCCTTTTGTAAATAGATAGAGTGTCACAAAGCAAACAGATTTAAATTCAAACAAATGAATTGCATTCGTAATCCCTGGCAGAAATGAAGATTAAATTTTTGTTTTTGGAAAAAACAGGCTTTCTGTTTGTTTTTCCGGCGTGATGTCAAATTGAATTTTAGTGATTTAATTGTATTTTTGTGGAGGTTCTTTTTTGTTTTGTGAATATTGCTAAGGAAAAATAAGAAAATCTTGTTGTTACGAAATATTGTTATTTTTTAAGTAATTAACATGTAAGGGAATTTATTGCGTAATTTTCAGAAATTTGTATCTTTTTTTAGTGGTTTAAGTTTTTTGCTAGATAAAAAAATACATACTGTTTTTACCATTAACACATCGTAAAATTGATATTGAATAATGTAACTTTTTTGATTTCAGTCTCTCGGAGGTTCTCTGACTCCGAAAAAGAGAGGAAAAAGCAATATGGCGGCATAAATTACATGAGTGAGAGCAAGAAAGACAAATTCAAATTCAAAATTCGAACTAATCTACTTAGAATGTGTTGCTTACATTTCAAACATATCAAATTGATATGTACGATATCAAGTTCAAACTGATCTCGAATTTCATCAAATTGATTCATTTTATTTCGTACCAAGTTGTTTTTTTTTGGATCTAAAAAATCTAACATATTCAAAAACTAAAAATTATAATGAAATTAGGTACCTAAAATTTCATAATCCCTCAAATGTTTAAACAGCTTATAGAGATACTTATATTGTAGAAAATACGTCAATTTACGTTAATAAAATACATTCCAAAACATTTACATACAATGAAGAGTTAAATTCACATTTGAAGGTAACCCTTGGTGAAATGATTTTAATATTATAATTTCAATGATGTGCCCGGAACAACAAACAAAAGTCAAGTTTACACAACTGCATATATATTTGCACACACGCCTTCGGAGCTGCTGCCAAGTGTGTGTATTTATTAGTTTGCGCTTAAGAGCTTAGAGCCTTTCCATATTTGATGATGTTTTCAGATTAACGTCATGGCCATGGATCCATGGCCCCCGGGGAACGGTTCGGAAATATTCGAATCCCGGCCTGAAACATTGATAAGTGGCTGCTGCTGCGGCTGCCTAGAAAATGAAAATTGGCCAAAGACATAGAGAGGCAGAGATTTGCTGGCCAAAGTCATAATTAATACAGGAGGCCGGTAAACAAAATGGCAAACAAATAAAGTACATATATTATACACACATGCCAGCAACATTGGAATTTGCTTTCGCATTTGCCTTCGAGTGTTGTTGTCCCAACAAACGCCCCCTCTTAGAATTTAAACATGGACTTTAGTTATTTATTGCTGCTCTCGTTTGCGATGGGCAACATCGTTGTTCTTGTTGTTGTCTTGTTGTGCGGCAAATGCATTTTAATATTTCACATTGATCTGTTATGCAAAAATTTGATGGCTCTGTGATGTGGTACGTACATATATATAGGACATGCCCGAACATCGATGTATGCAGAAGAACACAGCAGAGCAGAGAGCCAGCCCATCAATCTGTCCATCACATCACTCAAAGCGATTACATTGAGTGCGATGGGCGAAATTATGCATACGCCGTGTTGCCTGGTCCACATAATTTAGCATTGATTATGATTATTATTATGATTATATTATTGAATTTAATTTGATTTCACATTCGCCCCCGCTCTCAATTTCCGAGAGCTTAAGGCAAAGCTCTTCTTTGAGTGAGTTCGCATGGGTGGGTGGTAAGGGTGGTTTTTCTCATCCACTTTAAGGGATGTGTGTGTGTGTGTGTGGAGACCAAAATGTCTTCGATAATAGAAAATATAATCAAAGCGCCATAAAAATGACATTTAACATGCGGCAAGCGTCGCCGTCTCGTCTCTTGACTTTGGGGCTCGTACCGCCCACCGATCCACCCCCCTCCCCCCTTTGCCATTTCGGCCCCCTTTTCGGTGTCTGTGCGGTTTTTATTTCATTTCACTTCGTTCGAGGGTTGGAACTCAATTTACTTGAAAACGCATCAAACAGCAAATTTTATGAATTTACAACGTTTCGACTTTCGGTTTATACTACAGCAGAGGGTACTATAGGTTTTGAGTTCGTGTTGGTAGTGTGAATGGTGCATTTTTTAAAACAGGAAAAATATCTATACATCTATAGATCTAATAGTATATTATGTTTTAATATTGATAATTATATAATATATTTTATATTTTTTATATGAAATATAAGTTAATATCTCAAATTTATCATAATGCTTATCATAATAATACATAATGTCACGTTCACACTGGTACGAGGTGCCAAGTACCCTATTAAACAAATGATCACTTATTTATATTAGTGGATTATGCATTTTTGCGCAGAAATATATTTAAATATCTATATATCGAACATTTCGTTATGTTTTGAGATTGACAATATTTTTTATAAATATAAAATATACGTTAAAAATATTCTTTTTTATTTATCAAAATGATTATCACTTTTATAGAGGTTTCGAACCTGTTACAAATACTTTATTTATTTAAGAATATTTAAAAATACATTCTTATTATTTTTGAATACTTTTATGTACATTCAAAAGATAAAATGCTGTTGTAAGGGTATACAACCTTTCCCTAACCTAGAGGCAATCATTTTTTTTCGACGCAATTTTTTCTGGTGCGTCACTTGGGGTCACCGAGGGCGACAATTGTCTCTGTGTGCGTGTGCTCCCCGGCGAGTGTGTGGCATGTGTAAGTGTAATAGAAAGCAAAGTTGATGGGCTGGCTCTCTGACGTTTGTCCTTGTCGAAGTTGTTGCAGGACCGCATCAAGCTCAAAAACAGTGGCAACTAGCAGCAGCAACATCAGCGGCAGCAACAACAAAAATAAGTTGCCGTAAGGCAAATGGCTAAAGTAACCACCGACCAAAATGAGTTTGAGGTGTACACTTAGAGAAATAATAGTGCTTAAAGTTTCAAAAATATATTTTATTTAAAGAATTTAATTCTCTAAAAAAAAATCTTTCAAACAAAGTCACATTTAAATCTTTAACTCTAATAAATAATTATAAATATTATTTTTAATTTAGGAAAGATAATATTTACCGATAAATCTATAGATTTCAGATCCATATATTTTTAGAAATATTTTTAAGAGATTAGTGTCGTTGAGATCTTTAGACTTTTACCAATTTGAAGATTATCCTGTTCCTAAGAATTCGCGGGCTTGAAGAATCAGTATATAATATTAATATAACTATTCTTATACTTCGCTCTTTATATTATTATAAAAATTGAAAATAAATATTTAAATATAATATAAGATCTCAATATAATATTTAAGATCTCAACTATTTAGGATTTCAAGTCTAAAACATTTTCTGTCAAAATAAATCGAATAAATTCCTTTTAAGAATACATATCGCTTTGATACCCCTTCACTTTGTAGCATTATAAAATTGTACAATTTTCCTTGTGTATTCCGAGAAAAAGGGGGAAGAATGGGTGTGGGTGGGTCAGAGTGGTGCGGCGCCTTTTCGCTTTGATAATGGCAAATGCTCCGGAGGTCTGTCAGTGGCTTCTTTGCACTCTCGCTCTCTCCTTTGGTCGCCGCTTCCGCTCGTCCCTTTGCCTCTGTGCATATGTGGGTATGTGGCGGAAATATAGTTTATAAGCCAATGGGGAAATGTTAGTGGGTGTTCGGGGGGCAGAGCAGCTCAAAGTGAAGATGGTTAATTGGGCGGGGGAGAGGTAAAAGGATGCGTTGGCAGTGTGAAATGCGGGGAGCTGAAAGAAATGGAAGGGGTACTGGGGTTATTTATGGTCTAAGCTTTATTTATAACTACCAGTTGCCAAGTTGGAACCTTGCAGTCTCTTCATTTTAAGGAATTTTGACTATAAAACTATAATGCTGACTACATTATTTTAATAAATATCATACAATAGATATTATAAGCAATATTAATTTTTAAAATCGTTTTTACCATAAGAAATTTATTTTTAAAACTTTTTTACAATTAAAAAATATCCTGTTCAACATTTTTTCATACTAAAATATTTTTCATATATTTTTCCTTCCCATTCCTCCCCCAATCATTTCCTTTGTCATCCATTTTCATTATCCGGTTTTTCAGAACCCCAATCTTTCACATTTTTTAGGTCCTCCATCCAAACTAACTTTTTCCCTTGGCTTTTTTCGGCACTCGGAATTTGGAATTCGGGCGAATAAAGATGAAGATGACGTTGGCGCTTCAAAGAAAAGCTCCCACTGTGTCTATGTATGTGTGTCGCACCCACACTTGCTCACCTCTGCCAGTGTGTGAGTCCGTTTGAACTTTGCTGCAGTTGATCAAAAATTCATTTTCCCAAAACTTGCCATAAAAATGCGAATTTTATAGAAGGACGTGGGTGTGCGAAACGAGAGCGTGTGTGTGGGAGTGGCTTTCTTATGTGTGAGTAAGTGAGTGAGTGTGTGCGTGTTTGCATAGCTGATGCAACTTACTCAAGACTTTATTAGTTTGCCGGCGATCGGTGGTTGTTGCTGCTGTTGCTGCTGCTGCTGTTGCTGCTGCGCTCCTAATGTTGCTCCTGTGTTGCTGCTGTTGCTGATGCACGTCGAGCTCGTCGACATGTCGTTGACAGCGTTGTTAACATTTTTATACCCAAACTTTATGCGTCTCGCGAGTTGGTTTAATATGGTGGGGTGGTACACTCAAAAAAATATGGGTAATGAATAAAAAATTAATAATTTCTTTAAAAATATCTTGGAAAAATATTTATTTCTTAATTTGATTAAATAATAAAATTGTTAAAAAAATAAAATTCGTAAACTATTTAAAAATGTTGTAAAAATATTTATTGCTACCTTAATTAAATAAATGTGAAACAATTATATTTTGTATAGTTTTATGTAGATTAATTTGACGAAATATATAATGTAATTCGACACAAAAAGGATAAAAAAAGGTAGGCTTATAAAAAAAAAGTTATATAAAGTTTATATCTCAAACAAATGTGAACCAATGTCTGGTAAATAAAATATATTCTTTTAAAATGTAATTTAAAAAGTTTGAATTGTTAAATTTTAAGAAATATTGAAAGTGATCCCGGTCAAGAAAGGAAAGTAAAAATAATGTAGTTTTTTTAAAATCAAGTAATATATAGTTCATATTTTAAACAAATTTTTTTTAACCAAATATATCTTTTAAATTTAATTTTGTCTAAATTAAAATCTTGTAAAATATTTTAAGAACGTTTTTTTTTAATGTAATTTGCCGAAATATTTTATGTAGGTCGGAGGAATAAAGAAAGGTAAATATAATTAAATGTATAGTATATTAAATATTAAATGTTGTTATTAAGTCTCGCAAGGGTGGGTATTTTTCCCTTAGTGTAGCTAGGGTAACATTCGGTTTTCCGCACACGTGATGCGTTACATGCACGCATGTTGCACGTTGCACGTTGCCCGGCAAAAGTCAAAAGTTGCACTTAGCGGTGGCGCCGCCTTCGACCTCCCACCTTTTTTTTTGGGGCCAGGGGTCGGGGGGCAGGCAGACAACAATACATTACAGCTGGCGGAGTTAGTTGGTTGGCGGGTTGTTAGCGAAAGTGTTGCATTTGCCACACATCCACGGTCGGTGTTGTTGTTGCTGTTGCTCTTGCTGTTTGTGTTGCTGCTTCTGATGGCTGTATGTTGCCACTATTTTCTGGCTGCCTTTTTTTTTTTTGGTACCCGCCTGTGTGCTGCTTCTTTTTTGGCCTATTGGCTTTTTCGGGTTTTGAACCGCCGCCATCGTCGTCGTCGTTGTCGTCGTCCTGATGATGACCTCATTCTGTCTGGTGCTTCCCCTTCCCCCGCTCCGCCACCCCCTTCCGACTGCACCCCTCGCTGTCGGCGCAATTTAATTTGCGAAACTATCTGTGTTCTGCCAAAACTTTGTCTACCACATTGTTGCCGCTTCTGACTAGGCGAGAAAGCCCGGCCATCTCGCCGTGTGTTATTTGCACGCCAAATGGAGAAATGAACGGAGTCGAAATTGTGGTATTCGAGCAAGGAATATCCATTAAAATGGGTTATTTTTACCAAAACCTTGGTGGTCGAAAAATGTCAAATGAAATGTGTGTGTTCTGATATAAATCGATCTCTTTGAGAAACATCAAAGTAAGGGGATTTTTTAAAGACTTGCTAAAGTTGTTATGAATCTCAGGGTAGTTCCTTATTAAATTTTAGGGAAATGGAAAGGAGTTTTATAGCCAATTGTCAATTATTAACCTATTTTTACTACACTCATAAAAATATATTTCTAAAATTTAGAAATTTTCCCTTTAAATCGCCAACTTTTGAAAATCGACAATAAAAATTTTTTGTTTCTAGAAAATTGGCCTTTAAATCCCGAAATTTTCTATATTTTAAGACGAATTTACTTAAAACAAGAAAATATTTTCTTCAATTCCAAAAGCTGGCGTTTCAATGTCGAGATTTTTAAATTTTAAAACAATATTTCTATGGTTAGGATTCAGTTTATGTTTAAAAACCTTCATATAAAATTCCTAAAAAAAATTTAAATCTTTTTTTTAAACTTTACAAAATTTCCTTTTAAAAAAAAAGTCAACCTTATTTAATGCTTTATAGTATCAATATCATATTATTAAGATCTCATAAAGATCCAAAAATTCATATACCCCACTAGCAAACAAGATGCCCATTAAAAAAGCTGGAAAAAAGCAAAACTATGCGCGAATATTCATCCCCCTTTCAGAGCCCCCATATCTTGTGGGTCCGACGTATATGGCATGATGTTATCAGTTCGATCTGCGCATTTGCATGCCGAATGAATGACGCTGTCCCCCGCTTCCCCCGCTCCACCCTCTCCACCTCACCCAGCTATTCGGCTGCTGCTGCTGCTGGGGATTGTAATGTTTGGTAATGTTTGGCTGTTTGGATGTTTGGCCATGTGACCAGTCAGCGGACGAGCCAAAAGTGGAAGGGCGGGCGAAGGGGGAGTGGGAGTGGGACAGACAGAGGCCAAAAGGGTCAAAGTGAAATGGGGCCGCAGATGAAGATGACTTTGCCTTGGGTTGGCTATCTCCCGGTCCAAAACTCAAATAGTTTACGGCCCAGGCGGCCAACAATCGCCCACGGCCACTTGGATGCTAATCAAGCCGAGGGTCTCTCGGTTTCCACTGGATTCAAGCATTTTTCCGGGATTATTGCTGGTGTTGAGTGGTCGCAGAATTTACCCAAATCAGTCCGCAAGATTGTAGGAATGATTGGTAATATGGTTGCTAAATTACTGTTTCGTCTTGTGAGCGAAACCATCTGGAGAGATCCCATATGTAAAGTTGGTAACCATTGTGCTCGATCTAGGCTTCTATTAAAACAGATTTTTTTTGCATTCCATTCTATTAAAGCTCCGAATTTAAACAAAATAAAAAGTTTTCCCAAATATTTTTTTTTCTAGGGAATTACCGTAGATTTATTTAACATATTGTCTATTCAAAAAGTTAACATAACTTTGTTTACGCTTTAAGAAATCTATTAAAAATAGCTTTCAGCTTTTGATAAAGTTTATTCTAAAACTCGAAAACTTTATTTCCTGTTCATCCCTTAAAATATGAAAATATCTTCGCCCAAAAAAGCTTACATATTTAAAAACCATTCCAGCTATTTCAGCATTTTTGGCTTCTACAAACCTCATTTAAATGCAACCCCCAAAATGAAAGACTTTGCATTCACTCCCCTCGAAAACTTTGTCATCTTTAATATTAATATTCTCAGCTTCAGACACTGAAAATGTATACCTAAGAAAGGACTGTGGCCAATATTTCGGACCAAAAAAAAAATATGGTTGAAACAAAACGCTCACCGAAAATTTGAGAGTCATCAATTTTCTTTACTTTCAAAAATTTGTCTTCATTTTATGTTTCATTTTTGGTTTCACTTTGATTTAAAAGGCGCCAGTCGAGTGAATGCGAATGTGACAATGACAATGACACCGGGCCCCCCATGATTTTTTATGATAAATATTCGGCTCAAATTACCCAAAAACTTTCCCTCCTCAAAAAGGCTAAAGAACTTTGAGAACTTTTGGCTGGAATTCGAATATTTTTTGGCCTGTCTCGAATTTCGCCATACACTCTCAAAAAAAGCTGAGAATTTCCATTAAATCTAGAAAAGCCTTTTTTAAATTTTTGCCAATGGTGACCTCGTTTTTGCTTTAAAAATTTTCTAATAGAAAAGGTTATTTAAATAATGAAAAATTTAACTAGAAGTTTTAAGAACAAATTTTACATTACTTGCCTTAAAAAAAAATGTTTTTTGCATTTACTGTTTTAAGAAAAAAAATTCTAACATTTCTTCTTTTAAGAACCAATTTTTCATTTCTTGTTTACAGAAAAAAATTTTCTTGCATTTCTTGTTTTAATAAAAAAAATGTTCTTAAGAAAAATTTGTTCTTGTAATTCTTTTGTTGTAGTTCTTGTTTAAAGGTCGGTTGCTTTCTTGTTCTATGAAAATACATTTATTAAAACAAGAAATCAGTGTCATGGTAAGCAGTTACCGCCAGAGCGGAAAAAATTTTAAAAACAAAATTATATTATTTATAGAAATGTTTGGCATTAAAAACGTAGACAAATTTTTTCAGCGACAACTCAAAACAAATGGAAGATTTTAATTTTTTTATTTTAAGACAAGTTTTTTCTTGAAATCTATTAAAAAATAATTTCTATATTTAAACAAAAAATGTTTTTCTTTATTTAAAGGCTATCCGATTCAAGGGCGGGCTTTCTAAAAATTAAAAATAAATTTTTCTGAGTGTATGGAGTGCAGAATTGTTCGTGGCTGTTTTTGGTGTTGTTGGCGGCTAACACAAATTAATGTCACGGCAGGTGGGTGAAAGGTGGAGACCAATTAAAAAACATATTTTTTAATTGCATTTCGCTGCACGCATGTCAGAGCATGTTATTACCATTGTTGCTCCTCGGCGATTGCTGTTCTTGTTGTAATTGGTTTATTGACAGAATGTGCAAAAGCAGGCCAATATGTATGCACTTGCATATTTATTATATACTCACTCGTGTGCTCCCAACAATGGCTCGGCTCTCGCTCATTGTGCTTTATGGATTTTTTGCGATATTTGCTTAAACTTTTTGCCCGGCTCAATTAAAAATTGTTTATTTAATTTGTGGCAGTCGCACATTTAAATTTTAATTAAATACATTTTTAATACAGGACAGGTAATGGAATTGAATGTTAATGCCGCGGCTGAAGTACTGCATTTGATAAATCTGTTAATTGCACATGGCTTCCACTGACAACTGCGTCTAGACTGTAGATAGCCGAAAAAACGAATGTGGAATAGCTAACACAATTACGGTTTTAATTGTCCTAGACATACATTTGTTTTGGGCATTTTATCCAAAGTAATTTAAATAAATATGGCATTTTAAATAATTAATGCTGACTTTTCACTTTATTTTTTTTTTATCTTTATGTTTTTGAGGTTGCATTCATGAAAAAAATTTACAAAAGATCAAATTAATAAGTGCAGGTACATTTTATATTTTTTAAAAATCAATTCATATTATAATTCATATTATTTTATACAAATTTTACATTATTTTAAAACAATATTTTTCTGATATGTCTAAATCATAAATTCGACATTTATCATATCGCCTTTTTATTGATATGAATTTCTAATTTCTAAATTTCATATCTAATTTTGTTCAGTGGATAGTTTTTTTATTTTCCGATATATAAACTAGAAGTAAATTTTTTGTTATTACGATCGCCATTTATGTAGCTACTAATTTAGAAACTTAAAATAAATCAAGGCGTATATATTAATTAAAATATATTATTTTAGTATTTTTTTATATTTTACTATTAAGAAAATTATGTTAAAAAATATCTATAAATATAATTTCTAAGGGAAAAGTCCACAAAATTCCTTTATGCAAGCATAAAAAACCAAACTGCAACTTGGCCAAAAAAACAAGCCATTCTGTCTTTCATTTTTGGGCCACAGCTAATTCATGAAAATGATGAACTTCGACAACATTCCAGCCGCGCTATCATCTTCATTGCCGGGACCCTCGAAAAAAAGCAATCTTGGGAAGACGCCCACGCGACCGAGAGCGCGAAGATCCCAGATGCGTTTGCCTGGCTAACTGTTCGGGCCAAAATTGGGACTGGGCGAGGCCGCTCCTTGGGCCCGGCCTTTTGTATTAATATCAGGGCGAATATCTCAAATTTCAGTGTGGCACACATCTTACTGCCAAGCCTAAGAGGCGACCCAGTCTCGGGGTATTCTTTCTGTACTCTGTTTTCTGCTGTGTTTTTTTTGGGTCCCAGGAAGCTGGCCAGGGAATCACAGTTCCCGTTCCCGTTCTCATTCTCATTCTGAATCTGAATCGCGGCCGTCGTGTGCGCCGCCCATCAAACGAAGCAGTTAAAATGGTAGGAAGTCCAAATGTATCTTTGTATCTCATTTTGAGTATCTCTAAATATGCACATGTATGCGTGCGTCACTATGCGGCCGCAAAAAGGCAAGTCCAGGCCCAAAATGCAGGCCAGGATGATATGATGATGCTGGTCCTCGGTTCTCAGTTCTCAATTCTGGGTCCTCACTTAGCCGGGGCGCACTCATCAACACACAGACCGCAACGTGTCCCATTTAGAAGACGGAGCAAAAGAAAGATACGGCGGAAGGAGGCGTAAAAGGAGCGGGGATAGTGAGAAGATGAATGCACTGCAAGAAATTGAGACATTTTACTATTTTATAAATTAAATAAATTACACCCAATAAATTATATGCTATTTGTGAAAATGTTTTTAATAAATAATATAAATAAAATATAAATAATAAATATTATACGTTTTTATACAATAAAATAAAATAAGAAGGTAAAGAAAAATAACCTAGTTTTAACTTATAACGCTTTTAATATTACATTATTGCTTAAAAAAAAAAATAAAAGAAAAAAATTTAAAATTAAAAACTTTAGTTTACATTAGAATATATTTCGAAAATTAAAATCTAAAATTAAGATCGAATTTATATTATTATAACTTAGCAACGAACAGAAGTTTGAGTTTAAAATATAATTTGAAAACATTTTTACACTGTCCGTAAAACTAATGAGACTTATTGAGACATCGAGTTAGGGAAATGCGTTATATCGTTATATCTACATATTTTTCCAAGTGTAGTGGGTAGTGAAGAATGAGCTCGAGCCCGAGATAGTGGCCATAAAGCATGACTCCGGCAGGCGGTGATATCCTTGAGTGCGAGTCCAGTGTGCCAGGCCATTAGCCGCAAACGAGAAATGAAGATTATCTAAAAGATACATGCAGCAACAGCAGCGCGGCGGCGACGGCGGCAACAACGATGACAACAAAACAGCACCGAACAAGTTTCATTACAACGAAATTTTCGGTTTTGTTTTTCGCCGGCCCAACTTGGCTGCCATTGTTTCTGGCCTATAACTTATGAGCGCGGCGGCCAAAAGCTGCCAGCTACAAGTCTCAGTACTTCCCCCCAAACATGTAGTACATATGCAATGCAAGAGGCCCCCCTTCTGACCAAGAGTTAGCGAAAAGTTCCAACTCCGGATTCAGATTCAGATGCAGATGCAGAGCCAGCGGAGGTCGCTTTTATGTGGACCGGTCTCTGGCATTGAGGCGCCATTGTTTGGCATAGTTTTCATGCCCAACACCAACACAGCCACAAACACATATGCACCCGGTTTTCGCATAGTTACAGTTACAGGCCACCGCCGACGGGCGGACAATGGTCTCGCTCCAAAGCGCCAAAAGCAACGGCCATGGCAGCAACCAACAATGATGCACTGCATCGAATTTTGTGCTGGTCACACTAGCGATGGTCGCGTGAATGGCACAAGGGCTGGGCACACTGAATTTTATTATATTTTCATTCTATTTCAAAACTCATACATTATATTTTATTTAACAAGTTTCTTAATATTAAAAAAAAGATGATAATCTTTACAAAATCTTTTATACATATTTAAATGAATTTAGATTTGAATAATTTCCCCAGAATTATGTCTTTAATATTTTCTGAATTGTTGTTGATGTAAAATATTGTGATATATTTTTATTTAAAAAAAACAGTTTTTTATTTTAGACTACTTAAACTAATAACATTTTACTAGCAATACTTAAGTCTTCAGCTAAAGGTTCCCACACTATAAAATGAGTTCATCTCTAACGAATAGACTTTTTCATTGTCTCCGTTTCTGGGCTGTCCTGCTCTGTGTAGTGCATAATTGTTTTATTAGCAGCATTTGCCTAAGCCGAAATCTATGCCGGATTCCTTGCCGACACCCACGGGTGCTGTGCTCCTCTCGCCCCAAACTCCCCATTTCTGCGGGGCCTTCGTTCGTGTATCTTGCAGATACGTGCACTTTGTTTGGCACTATTGCCCAGTGGCTTTGTTTTCGAACTGTAACTGAAACTGGGCTACGAGCAGCAGGAACGTGAGATGGTACTGGGGCCGGGGCCGAAAAAGTGAATAGCAGATCGAGGGTTCCAGGTCGTTTGGGGGAGTCCAAAAAAGGGCGTCCCCAATTCAAACATGTATCTATACATGGGTGTATGCTGTACAGATAGATAGCAATCGAGGGGAAATGCGAGATTGTTGATGGCCCCTGGGATGGACGAAGGAAAATCGGATTGATTGGTGAGTGGAGCTCGGTGCTTGGTGCTTGGGAGCTGGGATCTCGAATGGATGGTCATTGTTATGCACTTGCAAGTGGCATTCATAATTGTCCCACAAGAAATCCAACCATGAGATGGAATTTTCATGGGGGTTGCGTTGGGGATTAAGGGCGGCACACATGAAGTGTTGGCAAATTGAAACAAAGTCCTCTTACTGCCAAAGCAAAACTAACTTCATCCTGGTGATGCATTCAAATTAAGTAGATAGCAAACTAATTTTACTCCTCCTCACTTTGTGTTTCGAGTTGGTAAAGAAAACTTTATTGAAAGAGTGGGAAATTGAATTCCATATAGGAAAACTTACATCAAATAATGATGGATTGTTCTTAATAATACTTATTTTATATAAAAAAATATATATATAAAAATACCCGTTACTCGTAGAGTAAAGCTAGAGTGTAAATGCCATTTTGATTGGTTTATTGATGCCTACCAAAATGTAGAAGAACTTTTTTAAATCGGACCACTCAGTAAAAAGTTATAAGCAAATAATGAATTGTCCGGTAGTTTGCGCCTGCGACTGCTTGGTTTGCCCTGCTTACCACTGCTTGCTTTAACTGAGTAACTGGTATTTGATAGTCGAGACACTTGATTATAAAGTTCTTTCTTGCTTTACCTTATTTTACTTAAATTAGGTATTAAATTAATTTAATTACTAAAAAAATAACTTGAATTAATGGGTTATGATCTTTAATACACAATAATACCTATAATTTCAGTGCACAAAATTAATGTGGGAAACTGGCAAAAACCTGTAAATATGGAATCTTATTACACCATTTATTTTCTAATTGATTTCATTTTCAATAAATCAAATGCTGGCCATTTAGTTTAATATTTTTTGTTCATTAGCAAAAGGTTATCCATAAATGACTAGTATTAAATATTAATTGAACCGAATACGAGTATTTGCACAGTTTGAAATCAAATAAAGGGCAAAAATAAATAATTTAATGTGTCGATAAAAAGGATAAAATGGCAAAGTTTATAAAGTTAAAATGTGTACAAAGACCTGACTAAACAAAGCGCCATTTGAGTAGTTAATTCAGTAAATAATGTCTTTGAAAACTTTTTTATTTCGTTTTCGGGATATAACCAGCTCCTCACATCTGACAGTTTAATTTGCCATTTTTCTTATGGCTTTGGTTTCCTTTCAACTGACTAAAACTATTGATAAACCATGATAGTTAATTCTCCCGGGGCTTCCGGCTGCAATTTAACTTTGCTCAAAGGCGACTTAAAATTTGATTTATTGCACACTCAAGTCGGGCTGTCTGTCGCTCGTCCCTCTGTCAGTCCGTCATTCAGTCAGTCAGTCAGCTGCTATGGCTGCTGGTGGCTGATGATGGCCAGGGGTATCTGTATTTGGTGGATAGTCTGCTGCATAATAAAAATAAAAATTTTGAACGCTGCATAAAAAAGCATAAAAAAAGGCAGCCACGGCGTCGGCAAACAGGAGCGTGTAAAAGTGCTGGGGAACTTGGCGGGTTCAGCAGTAAAAAGAACAGCAGTCCGGGATGAGGATACTGATACTGCTGCTTTGATCAATCAAGCGTCAAAATTATTGCCCCGTGCCAGCGCCAGCGACAGTTCGCGTTGCAAGTTCGACTTGATGCACTGCAAGAAATATTTATAGAGAATCCTTTGACTAACTTAATTAATCGATAGATTCTTCTCTATCACTTTTATGATGATATTATGATAGACCGAAAATAATAAATATTTAAATTAAGATAAAATAATTCCAAACCACAGTTATTTAAAATTACAAAAAAAAAAACAAATATTAAATAAGAATTATTTTTAAGGTGTAATAATAAGACGAAAAATTGTTTTGTTCTGTAGCTAAAGCTTTATTCCATAAGAGGCATTTTATGTATTTTTTCATTAATAATTCTATCAAAAAGAATTTCACAATTTACTTACAATATTAAATTCTTCTATTTAAAATTTTTTATACAATAATACAAAAAATATAAATTTATAAAGAGAAGAAAAATATTTTATTAATAATTTATTAATAAAACAAAAATAAATAAAAATGAAAAATATTTTTATACGAAAATAAATATAACAATAATTTTTAAAATATTTCAAAAACTTTCTCTGTGTACGAAAAGGGGTGGAACGGGAAATGGGCAGGGGCGCGCGGAGGGGCGTAGCGCGGATGCAATTATAACCATTTCCACGTGACGCTTCATTGGGCCGCGCTCGCTTGCTCGCTCGCTCATTCGGCTCCCAGCGGCCTGCACGGATATATCGGGTCGAGTTGAGCTGAGCTGAGTTGAGTTGAGTTGGTCGTCGGCAGAAGCCGTTAGTTGTTGTTCATGGCTAAATGGAAATTTATTGCCCACCAGCAACGCCCACACAGCTGCCACCAATTCCAGACCCCAGTAACACACACTCAGCTCGCTGTTGCAACTCTAATGAAAGCGAATCGCAGGGGGTTGGGTTCACCGAAGCACAGTGGAATGGAATGGTAACGCGACCCTAGGTCCTCGCTCTGACATGGGTCTCAGATAGATTGAGTAGGTCCCAGCAACCAACAACCCATTTCACCTGCTCTCGGAAGATGATTACACATATGTCTGTGTGAATATATTTATATTTATTCGATTAAATTAATATTTAATAGTAGAGCACAATAAATAAAGTACATATTGGGTATACTTAAGAAAATTTTTAAACCAGAACATTATTTTATAAGGTAAAAAATGTATTTTGAAAACGTGTCAATATAATTTATGGATATACCCAAAACAAACTGCATACAAAATGTATTTATTTAAAATATTTTTTAAAATATTATTATTTATATATCATAAAACTAAACATTACAAGTTAAAAAATATTTAACTAAGGAATAACGCACATATGTATGTACCTACCGAAACGTAAAGTAAAAAGTAAAAAGTTATAAGCAAATAATGAATTATCCGTCACATAGATGGCGCCACTTTCAAGCGACTGCTTGGTTAGATATGCAACGGGTATTCTTTCTTGTTCGAAGATACAAACAATTTAATTTAAAATATTCGTATAATAAAATAAAGTTATATTCCGTAGTAAAGTTATTACAATTAAAATAAACGAAGCTATAATTTTTTTCACTATTAATTTTCCATTCATTTTCCGATTGTTTCGATGCGCATTCGATTTTCAAATCATTGATTCTATTTTCGAATTTTTGGGAAGTTATATTTACCTCTGATGTCTGAAATATATGAATTAAAGCACGTTTAAATATTTTTCAGGTATTTTTAGGCTCATACCTTGCGTGTGCCTTCTTGACTTCAGCCATTTTTGAGTTTAAACCCGCTTGATTTGAATAAAGTGAACCCTTGATCTGTTTTCTGAGTGCTTGGAAGCCACGCTGATCCATAGAACAGAACCTGAGGGGCCGTACGTGCATCGGTCCACTCTAGAAGCCAAACCATCGTATTGCCGCTGCTCAAGAGGAGACCACTCACACAGGCAGCAACCAGGAGGAGGATGTGCAACATGGCCAACATGGAACTTGGAGTGGGCCGTGTTGTTATTATGCCACCGGTGTGGCGCATAATGCAGCTTATCTGGGGAATTAGGTAAAAAGGCTGACGAAAGCGACGATATTGCTGCTGCACATTGCAATTTCGTATCTTATTACGCAAAGTAACTTGGCCTGACTCACGCCGCCGCTTATCGTTGGCCAAGTGTCCTGTTGCTGTCCCTCTTCCATTTCTTTGGCCCTCTTTTTTCCCATTCAAGGATTTACGACAGCGCAACGCACAGTCAAAGTAGCTAAGCGAATTAAAAAAGTAAACTCGAAAGTAAATTAAATGACGGCCAAGCTGAAGACGGAGGAAATGAGAGGCGGCTCAGCCAGCTGATAAGGCGCTAAGCCCGGGAGAAAACGACAATGACTAAGAAAGTGGAGCGGCAGTATCTGCAGCCGAAGGATCAGGGGCCCGAGCTGAAGCGGCGACCGCAGCGAGGAAAATGTTTTAAAATGAAATCACTTTTAATGAGTCATTCAAGTGGCATGAAGACGGCAACAGACTCGACTCTACGCCGCCACTCCACTTCACTGGCCCCGAGACTACTCGGTCCTCGTCTTGACTTGACTAGCCAGCCAGGCAGCATAAAAATAATAATTTTTACAGCGCAACAAACAAAAAGAACATCGAAAAAATTATGGTTTTCCAGGCTGGATGCTAAGAGCTGAAGTTCTTATACCCTGCAGTCCTTATAGCAGTAGTCAAGAACTACTATTTAATATTCGCATTTCCGGTTTAAGGATTTAAATTTTTTTTATACATTATATATTTTTTCTTTTATACGAGAATATTTTATATTATGTTACCTAATGAAAAATTATATTTACCAAATTCTAAGTTTTTTCAATAAACTCCCTAACTCCTAACTTTTAATTTCAAAACATATTATCCCAATACTCATATACATTTTTTTAATATTTTATTTCATTACCATTTAATGTTCGCTTTTCCGGTTTAAGGATACGTTGATATTAATTATTTTTTGATTGATATTAATTATTTTATAGATTATATATTTTATTTTATACTGGGAATATTATATAAAATATATTTTAAAAAATTCTATCTATCTAAAATCAAAATTCTATTTAATCCATTAATCCGGAAATTATCTTTTTATTTGTCAATAAACTCTTAAACTAATAATGCAATTTTATTATATCAAGACTTATTGACTGTCAGATTTTCCTGATTAAGGATACGTTTTAATAATTGATATTAATTTTTTTATAGATTATATATTATATTTTATACCGGGAATATTTTATTTTAAATTAAATTACGTAGTAAATTATCTTTTATTATAATAAATTTGCAAACCTTTTATAATTGATATATTTATTTTACAATCTGAATATATGTCTAAAATATAATGTGGTATGTATGTTTTATTTGTTATTATTTTATTATTTGTTATTATTATTTTATTATTTATTTATTATTTTTTTTTTTTAGATAAATTCCGGAATTTTATTATTTTAAGACTCATTGCTTAAGTACTCCCTACATTTGCGATGTCTCAAATGGGAAAAAGTGTACCAGTCTCTGTAATTTCTTCTTTCTAAGCACTTCACACATTTGATGAATATGAATATTAGAAATACCCTCTGCCAGGGTATAAATAGATTGCCACGAAAAGGAAGGCAGAGCAATAATAATTTCGCGTACGGACACTGCCAAGTGGAAGCGCCAAGCTCCAGGAAGCGTCAGTCGCCTCCAAACGCCCCCGCAACTTCAGTCAAACCCCCCTCCCATCCCCCTCACTATCATTGCAGGAAATCACTGGCAACAAGTGGCCACGACTCTCGCGGAGATTCAGCTCCTGCGGCCATTTCACTTTGCTTTTCATTTTATTGCTAATTTTTTTCGCTCTCGCAGCGAGTTTTTGCAAATTATAATGACAGCCCCCGGCCCAGATACGGAGTAAGGGAGTACGAAATGCCGTCTAGTAGTCGGTTAGTGGGTAGTAGGAGGGGGGCCTGTGGGGGCTGGTCAATGAGGGCGAATAGACATTTAATGAAACGAAACGACAACAAATTGTTTAAACATTATTTGCGCTTTCCCTTTGCCGTTTCGCCTTTCCTTTCTTTTCTTTTCCATTCCTTTCATTTCTTTCTAGCCCATCTTTTTTATATACGTTATTGTTAATAAACAGACATTACAAAGCAGATAATGAATGACAGGGAGTAGTAGCACCAGGCACTTGGCAGAATGGAAATTGCAATTGCGGGCGCTGTGACAGGAAACTGGAAAATCATTCATTCAACAATTTGTCAAGGGGTAGCGAGATGGAATAGAAAAAGACTTAGGGGAAATTAATTAGAATAAATAACTAATTTTAAAGTTCGTCGGAAAAGGAAAATAATAAATAAACAAATATAAAATAATAATAATGAATAAAAAAATGTAAACAATTTTTTTAAGGTTAAATAAGGTTTAAGTTTATATGTATTTTTAAGCTATACATTTTTAAGTTTTTTAGTCTGTAGAAAAAAAGAGAAAAAATTTATAAGCCCATACAGATATTTAAACAATTTTTGATAAGTTTTCCATTTCCTAGTCTGTGGAAAAAAGGATAATAATAAATAAATCCATTCAGAAATTTAAACATTTTTATTTTTTTTCAGATAAAATAATTAAGACTATATTTTTAAGGTATAAATTATAAAAATTCTTATTTTTAGGATTTTTATAAAACTTTTACCCAAATAATGTAATTTAAATTGAAAAAAAATGAAAAATATATCAAGATACGAGTTTAATTTATTATTTTATAAATACATTAAACTCGTATCTTGATATATTTTTTGCATTTTTTTCATTTATACCCAAATAATTTAAAAAAAAATTAAAAAATTATTATGTAATATCAAATTATAACTTTAATAATTTCTTTAATATTTTTACCCAAATATTTTTTTTATATAAAATGAAAAAATATTAATACTATATGAAGTTATAACTTTAATATATTTATAATATTTTTGCCCAAATAATTTAATTTAAAAATGAAAAAAAATTAAAAATATATCAAGTTAAATAAATGTAAATATTATAGTTTCCTAATTATTCTAGTTATTCTTCTTTAATCCTTTTTATTGACTGCCAAAGAGTGGATTAAACACTTAAAAGTTTTGTAACTTCTCAGTTTCCATTTTTTTTATTCCTTCGTACGGATATTTTAATCGTGTCGCCAGTTCTTTCGACTGTGAATGATTTCACTTAACGCTCTGGGGATAGAAAAACAATGTTATCGCTTAATACTTATATTTTCCTGTCATTTAATTTCTTTTCCACTTGGCTCTCTCCGCTTTCTCCCCTTTCCTTTGATGCTGCTTAGTGGAACTGGGGATTCCCGCCCAGAATCCGACCCGGTTTTATGGTTCTTTGTTTTCGCGCCAAACGATTTTGTTCAGCGCGATGCCAAATAGAAAATCATCATAATTTTCCTTTATTACCAGAGTTTTTACCCATTTGCGCCATAGTTGTTGCCATGCTTTTTATGGACCAACTTTGGATCGCTGTAGTTGTAGCTGCAGCTTTAATTGCCATTGTCATGGCTGGGCTTGCTCATTGCCGTTGTCATTGTTTGTCACAGTCGGCTCCACCCAGAACCCCATACCCTCTGCTCATCAAAAAAAAAGGGGGGAGAAAAAATAACTTTGTCGGAAACTCCTTTGATTTGTTTTCAGCACAACAGTATAAAAGTTTTGTATGAACGAACCCGAACTCAGGACTCCCATCTTCGCAGAGAGAGGTGAACTTTTGTGAAGACAAAACATTTTTGAGTTATTAATGAAAAGTTGTTGTCTATCCGGTGTATACATGGCCAGCAGCAGCAGCAGCAGGGCTTCAGTTTATATAGCAAATGCACAAGTGCTAACTAAATGTTATGCTTTCATTATGCTCAGTGGCCCCCACAAAAGTTTCCGGCCAAGTTCCTCCTCCTCCTTGGTTATTGGCTTAGCTGATTTCTCTCCTGTTCTATTCAATTTGGTTTTCCCTTCGTTTTTTTTTTTTTACAGACACGCATTTGTTTGCCTAAAGTGCACTTTTTAACTAACTTGTCTAACGCAACTAATGAAAAGATTTGTTATTAGTTTTGGTCCGGCAGAAGTGCAAAAAGTGGCAGCTGCCGGTAGGTAACTTTGCCCAGGGAATTATACATAAACATTGGACCAAACCGGGCAAGAAGAAAGAACACACACACGATTCGCAAAAAAAAAGAAATATGCTTGCAACTTGAAAAAGTAAATAAATATTTGAACAACTTCTTATGGCCAACTATTTGTTTGGCAGACGAAAAGAACAAGTTTCGGGCCAGGCCAAGCCAGCCCAGGCCATCGCCAAAGCAAAAAGGTGAGCTCAATGCTGCGCCCGGGTGTGTGGAACTTTCGAAGCCATTATGTGAAAGTTTTATTTCGCCTCGGCCAGGGCCTGGCAATCGACAAGTTTTCCTCTTGGGTGGCTCTAAGTTCGGCAGGAATTGGATTGGCAAATTGTTCGGCACATAATTTTAGAGGCAATTTAACAAAATCAAATTTAAGATAAATTTTTTGGAGGAAAAATGTGCTGGGTTTTGGGATGTGTTTAATCTTTAAGTATTATACTATTAGTCAGCTTTTCAGATTTTTGTTTTTTTTTTAAATATTACTTTGTATTATTTAAAAGGTAATCAATCTTTTAATTGTATTAACCTTTATTTAGCCTAAAAAATAAAACATTTTAATAACTTTAAACTGATTTGCTGATATTTCTGGGGGCTCCCTTTCAATTTAAAAAAAGGGCCAATTTAATTTTTAAAATCCTAGACGCTAAACCGTTTAACTATTCAATACCTTGTTATCGCTAAAAAACAGTTTAAAGCATCATAAATGTTGAAAAAAATATGACCGCTTAGATTTTGGCTTTTTACTTTTATTAATATCCATTTTAAAATTACAATTTGGACAAAAATCACTTAAAACGTCAAAAAGGGCACTTCTAAACTGATTATAAGCAATTCTTCTGTAAAGTTTATCCTTAAACTTCATAGGTTCATATGGGGGCTTCAATATAACCTTTAAATTATTATAACAAAATTGAATTCCAAACTACCTACCTTACATCCAAACCAAGAATGCGAGCTTCCATTATAGCCATTCCAAAACATTAAGTGAATGAAACGGATTTGTTTCATGGTGATTTCTGTTTCCTAATTTATCCTATTTATTTGTATTTATTTTTTTTTAATTCTTTATATTTACCCAAAAAAATAATAAGCTGCTTAAAAAAATGATATCAATTTAGCCATCTAAAAATTCCTAAGATAATCTCAAGTTCACTTTCTTCTAAAAATTCTTATAAAATATGTAGTCTTAAGCAACCTACCTTATATCCAAACCAAGAAAGCGTGCTTCCATTATAGCCATGCCAAAACATTCATTCAAATCCGTTTTATGAATGAATTTTGTTTATTTGCCGAAGATAACCCTCACTGCCCAGGTGGCTCCAAGCCAACTCTTAAGCTGTCCAAATGGCTTGTTTAATATATTAATAAAAGCCATTCAAAGTCTTGTTTGAGCATCTCTAAAAGCCACCTAAATATGGCCATAACCATAAGCCAACTGTGGTCATTGTTCGCCACACAATTGGCATATTAAATTACCGCTTTTGTTGCATATTTAACATAACACTAACACTAAGCGAGGCTATTTTTGGCCTTGGCTATCTAAACAGATAATTAAGTCCGCTTTGAGCCGCGGCTGTCGGCCAGCTGATTGATTGACTTTATCGGCCGTTTCGAGCGGGGTCTTATCAACACTCTTCTGGAGTCAATCTTTTTGGCCCGGCCCGTCTCCGGCCTATCAAGATGCAGTCAGAAAATGCATAAAAGACGTATCTCACGGCAAACGACAATAACAAGAGCCACAGCCACAGCGCAGCGCAGCACTACACACCGCAAGAAGGTAGGTAAGAGTCTCAGATTAAAACGAGTTCTTAACGGCAATCGTGTAGGCCGAGGAGTGCCATCTTTATGGACAGGTTAAGACAACTTCCTGCGTCCCTCGACCATCGCCCATTGCCGCCGAGGAGTTGCTTGATCGACAGTTCAACATGAAAACGAAACCAAAAGGAATGACACAACACAAGACATTTCATGGTATTTTATATAAATTAGTTTTTTATTTCCAGATCTTAAAGTTAGTTAAGAGAGTTTGTAAGGAGTTCGAAAGTGATTACAATATTTTCTTGTATTTTTCTTAGCCATTGACTACTTATTGTACGAAAGATAAATGTTCTTGGTAATCTCCTAGTTAACTCAGTTTATTTTTGGTGTTTTTCTATTTTTTTTAAATATTTGGAATTTATTTTAGTAACAATCATATTTAAAAAATAAATATTTAAATATACAAAAATAGGTAAAATTTGTGTTTAGGTATATAAATAGGTCTTAAAAATACTTTTAATTTTTTAAATAAATTTTTTCTTTTTGTATAATTTTTTAAAAATATTTTAAATGTATTTGATTAACAATCATACTTAAAGAATAAATACTTAAAATACGAAAAATATGTAAAATTTGTATTTAATTATATAAATCAGTCTTTCCTAAAATATCTTTAATTTTTTCTATCCTTTTTTTTTAAACAATTATTACAAAATTTTAAGTTTTATTCTCATTTAAGGGGTCTAAAATAATACATAATTCATTTCCAAATAGGTCAATAAATTTCCTTGGCTTTCTGCAGCAGACTTCTAGCGATATAAAATGTATCCCAAGTGTTGTCACATCTTCACGAATTTATGATCCCCGACATCTGGCATCGTTCCAGGTGTGTTTTTTTTGGCCGGTTGAATCAATCAAGCGCCTGGAATGATGGCCACCCGCATTCTGCAGTTTATGACACTCTGTCACACCAAATTTCCAGGCGGCTGCATACACGTAATGACATAAAGAAACAATTTAAAAATGCATGTAGTAAAAGTGTAATTTGATTAATAGCGACAGCTAGAACAAAAAAAAAAATTGTACAGAAAGAATTATTCATAAATGTTGAATGTGTTAAAATGAATTATTTATGACATTACATGCAAATCAAAGTTTGCAACAGTGGCATTTCAAAATTAAAATATTCGAATTTTTTTGTTGCTTTGTTTCGTTCATTACCTGCTCATCAATTTGTAATTGGATCCCAATGTTATTCAACAACAAAAAGGAAAAAAAAAGGCTGAAAAAAAAGTTAGTTGCCTGAAATATTCATTGTTAAATGCTGTGAAAGAATTCATATTTATTGCTGAAATGATTTGTGTGAATTATTTAAGCTGAAAAAAAATCGAAAATCAATGGATTAATTATGATTTCAGCTTCCACTCCATTTCCATTTCCAGATCCAGATCCAAACCAAACCAAACTACAACAATTGCGCCAACGCCTGCGAAAGAAAAGAAAAAGGAACAGCACGGAACACGAAAAAGTCTGGACAAGAGTGCCCGGAATGAAACCTATAGGATTAGTTGGGTCTGGGGAATTGGGAGTTGGACGTTGGTTTCAACACCGCCACTTGGGCATTTGCTGGCAAAAAGAAAAGGGCAAAGAGTCTCTCTCGAAAAAGGAAAATAGCAAACCATGGCGCATGGTGAAACACGCAGCTAGAAAAATACTCAGAAAAAGCCAAAGCTCCGGAGTTGTGAGCCGAAGCCGTAACTGCAGGTGAAAATGGATTCTGAAAATTGGGTTAATTGATGCTTAGTGTTTTGCCTCAGTGGCCGGGGATGACGGGGGCGTTGGTTGGGTGTTATTTAGCGCCAAGTGGCTAATAGTTTTTGCCACCCCCGTGCCCCCTTGGCAACCGGAAGCGGAAACCGGAAATGCGCACAAGGAAATACACACAAACATTGGCACACACACAGAGCAAACCGAGTTTATGCTAAGAATTTCATGAATTCTTGACTTTAGCCAAATTAAGTGTGACCAAAAGCGTAAAAACTTCAGGAGAAGAGTTGCCAGATTGCTTTCATGAAGAGTGTGTTTATAATGACTGGGGTAAGACTCCTTTAAAATAAACAAATATGTTTTTTTTTTAGGCTTTGGTTTATAGTCATTGGGATAATACTCCTTTGAAACTAAGAAATATATTTTTGGTTTCACTATTATTCTGCTTTAACTTAAAAGTGTTGCCAGATTGCTAATTTTTAAATAACCTGGGCACACTAGCTTTCGTAATATATGTAATATATTACATTTAAGTCAGTAATCTGATTTTACACTTTCAACAGCTTTTTTAATAAATTATCTTAAAAATTACCACGCATAAACGTCCTAGCAAATGCCAAAATGGCGGCGTTGTTTTCACCCTAGGGGTCTAAAAGCTAGAAAGGTCAGCTAAACATCCACGTAAATGCCATATATATATTATATAGAGAGAGGGGTAATTAGCATTAGCCCATTGTCGAATTATACACACCGGGACTGCCCTGTTCCGTGAGATTGGCAATGAGGGTGGGTGGTCCACTGCTCAGGCTGCCGCCGCCTGCACCGCCGTTTGAAGCGGGACCACCTGCACCACCACCACCCGCTGCAGCGCCACTTCCGGCTGCACCGCTGGCCGACGCCGCCGCCGCCGGATCGAGCGCCTGGGCGACGTGGAGGAGCAGCAAGAGGGATGCGAAGGTGGCTCTAAGCGTTGGCCGCTGCCTCATCTTGCAATTTGGTATTTTGGCTATGTGCTTGTTGTACTCCCGCACCGGCATCAACATGTTCCATTGGTTTTTCCTTGGCTCCCTGGCTCCGATGGCGCTAATTGTGGATGATGCTCTGGAAAAATAGGGGGGGAAATTCGAGTTAATAATTTATTGGATTTGGCTAAATTGCATTTAAGCAGTTGTGGCGGCAAAAAATGTCTATATTTCATTTAATTTCACTAGGTATTTATACATCTTAGTTTAAAATATATAAAATATTTTTAAAATGCGTCTCTTAGATACAAATTTATCCCACAGATACAACTAAACCATCTGCCACAATCTCCTAGTAGCAGTTGCAATTAATGTTCTTTGCAAGTTTATTGTTGCACATCGACACACAAAAGTATCTCATGGCTACGCTTTGTATCTCAATGTTGTTCACTCGCACACACACACACTTCACCAACTGGTCGCAATTAAAGTTCCTGTAGTCCTGCGTTCAACCGACATCTGCTCGACAGATACAAAATGTATCTCGGCCGAACATCAAAATTACACATTTGGCATATAAATTGCTCAATTTCATGTACTTTGCCTGTGTCAAATTGTCATTATATACGGGACGACGCACAAAAACACACGCAACGCTAATGTATCTTGCAGATACAATTGCTGAAATTGCAGTTTTAGCACTTTTAGCCACGAATGGTGTGATTTTTTATGGAGTTACGGATTTTTATCGGATGTGATACATTTCATAGAATTTTTTTTGTTTTTTTTTTAATACAAAATTATAATATTTAATTTTTTGGGATTTTTTAAGGAATATTTTTTCATTTTTTCTTAGTTTTTGTTTGAAAAACAGTTGTTTAACTTTTAATTTAATTTATTTTTAACATTTTTAGCACTTTTTATTGGGTTATCCTTCTGGTTTCCCGTTTTACCGGGTTTTCACTGCCCGAAATTATCGATTTAGGACCGCTTTTTGTTTATACACAAAAAAAAGAAGCACCTTTATAACACCTTGTGCTTGGCTGTATTTTCGCCGTCTTCAGTTCGTATCTCTTTGTTTATATTTATGCATTGCACTTGTGCCAAGGGCTTTCAGCTTTTCAATGTTTTTGTTTTTTTCTTTTTAGGTTTTTCTCGTCGTTTTTCCGCTGGCGTTGGCGTGTGTGTGCGTTGCTTTTGTTACATTTATAAATGGTTTAGAGCGCGCACATGTGCGCCGCACAGCACCAAAAAACACACACGCACAGCTGTGGCTACAATTTGTAACTGTAGCGCATTTATAAACGCTGCCCTGGCTGGCTGGCTGGCTCCTTCCTTCGACGATGTCCTTGCTGCTTCTCTCTGGTTTTCTGTTTTTCAGTATTTCCAGTATTGCCGGGCCAATGTTTACACACGCTCAAGAACTTTTTGTTGGTCGTCAACAAACCATCAAGCATTTGCGTTATATTGCTTATCAGCGAACTGAGATATGGTATTGGGTATGGGGTATCCTTCCCTCCTTTTCGATGCGGTTTTGGTCTCGTATTTGATTTACCCTTCGGAAAAGCGGAAAACGTGCTCACATGCGGCTCGCCTGAATTTTCCAGTCTCGGTCGCAATCGCAGTTCAGTTCGCTTTTGTTGTTTCAGTCAATTGCCGCATTTTAAAAACGCATAAAATTGCTTTATGTTTGCTCTGCCAGACGTCTTTCTTCTCTTCGCTCCTTCCTTTTTTCGGGCTTATCCTCTGGCGTAAATTTATGCAAGGCGCCTTAGTTAGGGGCCACAGAACTCGCATCGCACATGACAGACGACGAGACGCGTTGGCGTTCGGAGCTCAGATGATCTTGGATTTTTCCTCCTTTTTTCCTTTTCCTCGGGGCCAAATAATGCAGGCTGCACAGCTGCAGTTCAGTTCAGGTATCTTCGGCGCGGTGTAAGTATCTGTAAGTGGTGCATAAGTGGCAGAGAAATGTTATTGATGATTTATTTGCATTTGGCATTGATATATGCTAATGTTTTCTTCCCTCCTTCTTTGTCTGTCCGTCTCCCTCGATATGCACAGAAAGAAAAAATTCGACAATAGAAAAAAAAAATGATTCATATCATTTTGATATGAAAAAAGATTATTTGTATCTTATTTTTTAGTATTTGTTCAAAAAATCTTAAAATGCTTGAATCATTTTACTTAACTCTAATTAAAAAAAATTTATAGAATCAGAAAAAAAGTTATTTATATTATTTTAATATGATAAGAATATTATTTGTATCTTATTTTTTTAGTCCTTTTTCAAAGCATACTAAATTTGGTATTTTATAATATATTAACTGATATTATAGAATATCCAGTTGATATATTTGAATCATAAATTTTACATTAATTAAAAAAAATTAAGAAAGATCAGAAAAAAGTTATTCATATCATTTTGATATGTATTTGTATCTTATTTTTAAGTGTTTGTTAAAAAGTACTAAATTTGGTACTTTTACATAGAATAACTGATCTGAAAAAATATTAAGTTGTATGTATGTTTAAATTATAAATTTGACATTAACCACATCAATTGACCCTATTGAATATCGATTTTTTTCCGGTGTACGAAAACAAAACCGAACCCAAAGAAAACACAAAGAAGGTTCCTCACGGTTCCCGGCCATTGGATTATGTTATCTTTAACCGCGGCGGCCTGTTGGCTTTTCAATTTTTCATGCCGCCGCAGCAACAGAAGAAAAAAAGAAATTATTATGGCATTTTTTCCCTCGTTTTTTGGCTTTCCTTAAAGTCATTTTTATTTGCATTTCGTGATTTCGAACAGACAGATAAGGAAAAGTCAACTCAAATATTTGATTTAATTCCCTGACATAATAATTAATCACTCGGCACCTTGTGAGGGGACGTGCATAACCCCGGGGTCTCGTTTATTTGTTTATAATTAAATATTATTTGGCAGTCCAAATGAGACAGCCAAGCCAAGTGGCATTTATCAGTCATTCACTTTGGCTAGTTTCGTTTTTGGTTTTATGTTTTTTCCTTCTCTCTCTCCCTTTTGTTTAATGAGTTACAAATTTGGTTTTTCAGTTGTTTAATGGCTGACAGCATTATAGATTAGTGGCCGAAAGTTTTTCTAGTCCGGCAACCCCTCCCTTGAATGTGTTTGTTGTTTCCATTCCATGTCATTTACATCTGGGATCTGGGAACCGTTTGCCCCGCGGCCCTTTTTGTCGTCCGTCTGTCGCCGTTTGTATTTTCTGTATTTTCTATCTGGCTACTTGGTGGGTCTGCAGAAACAGATACAGATACAAATGTATCTGCGAGTTTGGCTCACCAATGTGTGTTTTTCTGGGCTAATAGCTGCTGCTGCCAATGGGAATTTGTGTTAATTGTATGCTCGTTATGAATGTCCGTTGGCATTTTAAATTATTGCAGAGATTTTTGGTTGGCTTTTTGGGAAGAGATTTCAGAGTAGGGAAAAATCTGACATAATTTATAGACCTAATGGGTTGTTTAAAGAATCTCAAAATTTAAATGGGAAAAATTTATATCATGAATTGCTTTCATTTAATAAAATATGTATAAATATACAATTTATTCAATTTTAATATTAAATTAATATATTTTGATAATATAAAGGGTATATATTTTTATATCAACATTCAAATTCATTTTTATTATTATAAAAAAAAATAAATCAAATTTAATTTTTAATATTTTTATATTTATTATTTTACTTTTAAATCCATATTGAAAAATATTTTTACATTTTTTTTTTAAATCAATAATTAAAAATATTAAAGTTACTACAAAAAATATGATTTAAATTTATTTAAATTTTTTTTTGTAATCAAAAAAGATATTTAAGTATATATTAAATATATACCTGTTGCTTTCTTTAGTAAAATACCTTTACTCTTTAGCCCCATTTTTGTATAATTTACTTAGGCAAATCTTGGAGGAAAAAGTTTTCCGCTTGACGCGACTCAACCCGCTGTTCCGATTAGCATATTGGGAAGACAACTCCAGAGCCCTAAGAGATTGCCTCATTCCGCATTAAACATTCATGCTCTCAACTGGCAGGCCTTGAGATACATTTGAAATTCAAGTGCCAAGGCACACGCGCATCGCTAAAAGTGTCAAATTGGCAAAAGTGGACTTGGGCTTGAAGGGGAAGTAAGAACAAAAACAGAAACATTCTAAAACAAACTTTTGATGCCCTCTGTATTGTGTGTGTGTTCTATATGTGTGCCTGCGAGTGTGGGGTCTATAAGAAATTGATATCATTTATCAAACTGACACATACAGAAAGCAGCAAGCGAGTGAGGCTGGAGCGAATCTTTTCTTTGGCAACTTTTGCAAATGAGGCAGCCGTTCGGCAAACGCTACACAGAGAGAAAAATTTAAGCACATTGTTCTTGAATTGAGAAAATTCGTTCTTTAAAGCACATTTGTTCGTGTAACCACGAGAATATTCGTTCTTGAAAACCGCATAAAAACGTTTTGAGTGAAAAATTGAAGCACATTGTTCTTGAATTGAGAATATTCGTTCATGAAAGCTCATTCCTTTGTGTAAGCACGAGAACGTTCGTTCTTGAAAACCGTGTAAGTACGTTTTGAGAAAAAAATATAAGCACAATGTTCTTGAATTGAGAACATTCGTTCTTAAAGCCACATTCGTTAGTGTAAGCACAAGAAAATTCGTTCCTGAAAATCGCAAAAGCATGCTTTACGATTTTATAACAACTGTTTGATAAATTTAGACGACAAATTTGACTAATTATTAACTTATTGAGATGAAAAATGTAAATACCGCCAATATAACTTGATTCAAGCACATTAAACCAACATCGCGTTCTACTTTCAAGAACATTTTCTCTCTGTGCACATAAATAAACAGGGGATGAGAGGAGGCCTAATTGAATTCAGCGTTGCGAGAGTAAGCGAGAAATACATAAATAATCGGACGGGATCGCGGCAGCTCTGCCACAAAATTAGTTCATTAAAGAAGTTCAACCAGAATTTGCATACGCATACGAAACGAAAAAAAAACGAAATTCAGCATCCCACCGAACGAAAACCTCAAAATAAAACGCATAAAAAGCGAAAAAATAAATGTAAGTTAAAGTAAACAATGCAAAGAGAGCTATCCAAATTGTTTTTTATTTCATATTATTTCGGGGCCTCCGCCCACTCGACAAAAAGAAAAAGTTCCAATTGCCAAAAAACTTCAGAAGTCAGCAACATGCAACATGAATATCAAAATCAGAGAGGGAGCTCTGCCATAAAAGAGAGTACCCCATATATAGTAAAAAATACTGGCGGGGGCGGTACGAAAGTGGGTACTACTATGTGTATGCATGAAAAGAGTGTTTGGGCTTGTGTATTTATATTTGTATTTCGTGGAAACGAGTGCAGCAAATCAATGCCCAACAAACGGAACTATGAGAGCTGCGTGTCAGGGCCACAAAAAAAAAAAAGAAAATGAAAAAGTATATATAACCCAACGAATAATTCCGGGAAACCCTCTCAGCGATCAGACCCCAGCCCCACTTGTAATAAAAAATATTTTCAATAATAAAGTGTATTAAGTTGTGAAGTGCACACACAGCCGTACACACTGGAGAGTGAAAATAAATGAAATGTGAACCATGGAAAGCTTCGAAAAGCAATAAGAGTGAAAAATTCTCTCCTTTCTTTTTCCTTTTTTTTATATATGCTATTCAGAAAACAAAAAAAAAGTCTGAAAAAAGTAAGAAAAATATATATGTATGAACGTTGCGTGTAAATATAAATATTTTTTCCATACAAATACCAAAAAAAAAAAAACGGGTGATGGCGATGGTGGGGAGTTACATTCCATGGAGACAACTCTGGTTTGTTGATTCTACGAACGAAATACGAACGAACGAACGCATGAATGTGTCAATGGCTCAAAACGATTTATACAGCATATTAAATTCTGACATCAATGTTTGATTGTCCATACATGAAAAGTAATAAAATGGAGGAGTAATGAAATCAAATAAAGTGTAGCGGCATCTAAAATTGATTTCCACTCCCCCCCGAAATCGAAACTCATTTTGGGTTTTCGATTGTAGTTTCACGTTTAAAGAGATTACATTGAAATTGAAGTGCTTGCACTCTGAAAATCTAGGGTTTCCCTCTTTTATTTCTTCTTTTTTTTTTGACTGGCCCCCGAGGCTTATTCTTTGCCAGCATTGTTGTTGTTTACCGGGGGGAGGGGATTTCGAAGAGAGGCCACCAAAAAGCTGAACCGAATTGGATTTAACCTCTTTTAGCCAGACTGCAGAGGTTGATGCATGGCAAAAGGGATTAGAACGGTTCTGGGCACAGACACAGGTATGTATATATATATCTACATATATAAACCCACTCGCACACGTGCCAGAGGTGAATGCCAGAAGGGATTTCTGTTATGCAGAGAAGCCAAATTCAAATTGCTGCATATGTACTTGTTGATGCAGCGCAATGTCTTCGGGCTCTGGCTCAGAATTCCTTCACAGGTCCTTGGGTGTACGGAAGTGGCGTTTGAGATTGTATATCTTGGGATTCAAAACTCCATTGGCGCTTAAAGTCTATAGTTTCATTCCTCTTATCCCCTGAAGAAAACTTATTTGTCAATATGTTATGAGATTTTTTTTAAGATGACTGATATAATAATATAATTTTTTAACACAGAGAGAATTAACCAATAACTTAACACTCAAATCAAGAATATTTGTTCTCAAAATATAAACCAAGTACATAAATACTCACTTTCAGTAAAAATTTTTCAAAAAATCCTAATTGAAATTGAGCCTTTATAGATAATTTTCATCTCCAAAAAGTAGAAAAAATAGGGGGAAATTAACAAGGGATAAATGGGTTCCATTTTTACCCGAAATAAGAACAATCTCAAATTAAGAATGTAAATACTAAATTTGATAACGTAAGGTTCTTGATTAATTCCCTCTGTGTACTAATATATTAAAAATATTAAGGATCATATTATTACTTTAAAAATTCTATAGGATAACCACCATTATCACTTTTAAAGTTCTATAAGGGGATGACCAAAAACCCATTAGGCCAAAATTCCATAATGAGCAGGTCAATTTTCAATTCTCTCTGTGTTTCCCACCCCTTTGGCTCCAATATCTCTCCTCCCCCCCCCCCCCCCAATTGCACAGGCTCCTGCCCCGAATATTCCTTAGTTAGGGGGCATTATTCAAATGGCAGTCATCCACAAATTATCGCGTTTCGCACAAGCCCGCACACACCTGCACCGCAGCATATGCTAATTAAAGGGGCCGCCCGCTCACTTCGGGGCTAACTAACTGGGTCACGGGAATGACATCGGCGAATATGCATATAGCCCGGCTAACGGCATTTGGCCAGGCCCCAAAGAAGAGCATTATGATCACAACGATGACGCCTTGCCTGTGTAGAGCCTGTGGAGAACTATCAATCTTGTGCGAGGCGAACATAATTCATAACCGAAGGGGTTGGCTGCATCTCTCGAATCTCTTCTGCATATGGCACAATATCCAACACCCACTGCTTTTGGTGCACTGTTATCAATATAGGGGTGCCAAATAGAATTTTTCAGGTAAGAATATTATAGAGCATCGGAATAAAAAAATTTCAAATGGATATAAAAATAATTAAGCATCTTATTTTCTAATTATTTTGATGATATATTATTTTTGATGTGATTTAATAATGTTCTGAAATGTCTTATTCACCACAAAAGAATTATGGAATTATTTTTAAAATTTGTATTAAGGTTTAAAAACCTTAAGAATCTTTGTTTTATAATTATTTTGAGGATATAAAGTTTTGAAAAGTTTATTTTACCAAAAAAAGAATTTTAGAATTATGTTTTTAAAATTTTTATTAGGGTTGAAAAACCTTCCGAAATTTAATTTTATAATTATGTTGATGATTTAATATTTTTCATATGATCAAATAAAATTCTGATTTTTTGTTTACCACCAAAGAATTTTGGGAATAATTTTTCAATATTTTTTCAAGGTTTAAAAACTTTATAAATGGCTAACTCTTATTAATAGAATTAACAGAATTATTTTTTTCAGTGTCAATGAGGCGTGGCTGATGTGTCAGTGCAACTTTTGGGACAAAAGGCAATGTCAGTTGCGGTTCTTTTAATGAGCCGCCAAAGCGTGAAAAAGCGCAGCAATGCCATGCCGTCTTCCCCTCCGCTTTTCCTCCAGTTTTCCCCCTTGCTCTCAGCTGTGGAAAAAGGTGAGGCAGGCAGAGGCAGCCAGGTTGATAATTATGAATGGAGCCCAACTGTAAACTGACACAAAACAAACTCAACCCACATGGGGCCATTGAGCTGTCAGCTGTGGCGACCTCGCTGATGCGGCAGCTACACCCAAAATGCAACGCCCCTGCAGAGGTAAGCAGCTTAATCGAGCTGCATCTACTGGCTGCATCTCTGCCACAGCCCCTAAAACTCGGGGCTCCAAGCCCAGTTCCGTAGCCCCTTCCCAAAACCCAAGCCCAAGCCCCGATCCACAGGCCATAGCCGTAGCTCCATAGTCGGTGTCTGTGCCGCCGTTATCATTAGTTGCATCTTAGAGGCACTCAGCCGCAGCTGAAAAGCTTTCAGCCCCGTACCTGGGTACTCTACACAGGGGGAAAATATGTACAATACTTAGGGTGAGATATAAATAGTTTATCTCTGGGAATTAGAATCATTAAAGAGTTGTACCATTAAAACTTGAATATGTATAAAATATTAGTTCGACTTTCTGCTGATTTTCGTTTAGGACATTTATAATTCCCAACTTGTTCTGTCAAAAAAGAAACTTTTTATTTTTTCCCATTTAAAATTGAATTTATAAAAAAAATATGAAATTAAATATGAAATATGAATTCTACTTTCTTCTGATTTTTGTTAGGCACACTTATAATTCCCAACTTGTTCTGTCAAATCAAGAATTTTTTTTTTTAGAAATTAATTGATTGTAAATTATAATAAACTTAGCGCGTCTTAAAATTCAAAAATATGAGAAATATATTTTTTATTTTCATTCAATTTTTCTTAACCCAAAAATGTTAGTTAATATAGTTAAAATTCTCCAAGTGTACCCATGACCATGCCCCAGTCAAGTGCAGAATGCATTGGCTAGGCCACAGGGAAAAAGGAAACGAAGGGAGAGCGGGAAAGCAAAGGAGAAAAGGCAGGTTCGCTGCTGCGGCTGAGCGTTTTATTAATTTATTGCCTTGACGATAGTGGAACAAATCTATTAAAATGCGCATATTAAGCCGAAAGCAGCTTAAGTAAATTACGCACTTATAGATGGCAATAACGCAAACGAATCGGGGCCCAGAATCAATGGGAAAGCTGAGAGCAGGCAATCAACGGAGGGAATTAAAAAAGAGCAGAAGACTCAAGATGCTAAGCTTAAAACAAAACTCAAGTCGTGGCTGTAAAAATGGTTTAATGAAGGTACTAAAACTTATGAAATAAAAGTCGAGCTGGGATGGAATGGAAAGAACCGCGGTTAAAGTCGAAGTTATTGGTACCCTGCGAGTAGAACAAGATTTATATACAGATAGGAACCAGAGGTAGCATCATAAAACCCTTGTGCTTTTGGTGGAAAGTAAAAATTTGTTAATTTAGTTATTTTTAAAAAATTATCAGAAATTTTAATAATGTTCTTAGTAGTGTAGGAAAAGATAAGAGACTTTAATGACAAATGTAAATTAGATTTAGTAAAATTTTAAAAACAATTTAATGACCAGAAAATGTTAAATATATACCATCCAGTTTCATTTCAAGCACAACCTTTCAGGAAAGTGTAAAAACAAAAACGGATAATACCCCCATTGATTCTCCAATGGAGCCGACGTTAAAACAAAACCAAAAACGAACAAAAGCCGAACCAAAACTTATCATTAAGACCATAAATAATTAGGAAGCCTTAATGGCAAAACGAAAAAATGCGACCTCTGATTTGGCTCAAAAATTGCTTAATTAGTCACGCTTCCATCGGTAGTAAAATGCGTAAATAATGCATAAAATATGGCAAGTTTTTCTGTGTATGATAAACGTTTAGTGTGTGTTTTTTTGTGAGCTGTGAAATTTGAGAAATTGTTTTCGGGTATTTTGTTTTTTCTCGCCATTGTGTCGGGATTCTTTATTCGGTTTTTTTTTTCGTTCAACCAACCTGGGCGGTAGTTTATTTATGGCTTTGCATTTATTAAAATATATATACATAGCTACACAGAAAAAAATTAACAAAATATCAAATTGATATGTGCAGGTAAATTTTATATTTTTCTAGAATTATTATTTATATCATTTTGTTATGAATAAAGATTATTTTTAACTTATTTTTCAGTATTTGTTCAAAAAATAACACATTTGGTATTTTAAAATGGAATAATATGATGAAAAATCACGTTGATATGTTTACTAGTCAGTTTTATATTTAAGTATCAACAATACATATCAATTTGATATGATTAAAAAAAAATGTAGAATAACTGATATGATAAAATATCAAGTTGATATGTTTCAATCATAAATTTCACATTAATCATATATTTTTTTATTGATGTGAAATAAGGTAGAATTAAAACCATTTCATATCGATTCTTTTTCTGTGTATGTGTTTCTAAATGGCCCTTGCGTAACAGGTTGTCTCGTGTGTGAGTTATTTAATATCAATTAGGGAGCCCGTTCCAAAAAATGTCTGGGCCACAGATGATTTCAAAATAACGACACGCATTTCACTTTATTCCTCATCGGGTTCCGCAGTTTATTTTCGGTCCTAAGAGCCAAACAAATGGCTGCAATTAGAACAATATGGCGAAACGCGCACATTTTCGGAGGCTTACGCTCTTTTTGGGGTTTTAGGGGGCCGCACAACAAATGTGTGGCATGGGGTCAAATTGATCGGCCCATGAATATTGATAAATGATCGACACTCGATCGTTACCGAATGAGAACGGCTGGAGTTTTTATTATCTGTATGTGCTGTAATTGCTTGACATTTGACTGAGTTCATTGTTCGCTTTTTTATATGTATATATCCCTATTTAACCAAGTGTTTGGACAATCAAAGAGGCAGACATGACATTGATTGATTGGGAAGGCGATATTTATATTATCTGGAACTGATTGTTCTGCCGTTGGTCAGATTTTTTTTCCCAAAAATTAAATAAAGAACGCTCAACAAAAGTGGCAATAAAACCAGTTTGATTGAACATGTCTTTCCCAATCAATTTATTTTTTAGCCAAGCGTATAATTAATATAATTTTGTACTTTCCCTAAAACCCTTCACTAATTTATAGTATGAAAATCTTCGGAGCTAACAAAAATATTTTGCACCACAAAAATCACACGCTAAGTGAATTCGATTTCGGCCATAAAGCAATTTGTTTGAAAATCCAATAATAATAGAACCACAACCACAATTCAGTTTGTCTAGGGGGGGGCAAACTAGGGCCCCACAATGGACCTGACAAAACCATCTCATTATAAATTCGATTGAAATTCATTTTTAATAATTACACAGGCCTAAAAAAGAATTCTCTAAAATATACGTATACCTATACCCTTGCTAAAATTCGATATGTGTGTGTGGGAAATGTTCCACTAATTTGCGGCCTAACTAATTAATGGTTGCTGTTCCCCTACTTGGAATTCTTTCGGTATTATATTTCCCAACAATAAATACGGCGAATGGCAAATAAATAAATTGATTGGAGGCGCGGATCCATTGGTTGTGGCTGATTGAGTTTGAAAAACGTTTACAAAATATGTGCCCACTAATTGACAATTAAGCAGGAAGTACATAGTTGAGCGGTCCAATGTATATATATGTATGTATGTGCTTTCTAAATTGCATGATTGATAAAAGCGCTTCGAGTTCCGATCGAAGGGCGTGGAAGCGTGCCAGACATTCTCGAATGGGTGGTGGGGGGTGGAAAACTAAGCGGCTAACTGATTTCCGAACAAAACTTTCAACATATTAAAACTGCACTTGCCAGGATGGATATTTCCCCCCCGGGTTCTAGAGGAATGGCACAGCACAAGGCGCTCAAGTATGTTGAACACGCGTCAAGTTCCTGCGGCAAACTTTTGCGTCAACTTTTGCAGGACCCCCCAGACGAAGGTGAGTTTCCGTTGGTCTGGGCACTTAAGATCCAACGACTGCTGGCCGCATTGACAATGGCAGCACTAGCACTAGCAGCACTGGCAGCTTTGGCAGCACCGACAGCAAAAACAATAACAATAATTCTAATTAAAGTTTTCAATTTGAAGTTTCGACTTCCTCCCCTCCAGTCAGCGCACCAAACGCAAACCCAAACCCACCAAAATACCCAGAAAGAGACTCTTATCGCAGGCAGCGTCGTAGGCGATGAAAACAAAGCCGGCAAGGCAGACAATGCCAGCGAGCAGACAATGGAGCAGCATCGAGTACAATGCAGCCCCGAAATGATCCCAAAACCAAAACACTCGCAGAAAATACAATGAAATCTGAACGACTTAAGCTTATAGTATGATTTAAAAAAAAGAGAAAAAGAATTAATAAACATTGATATCTACAAAAAAAAATATAAGATTTCTTACTATTTAATCAATTTTATATGAAATTGAATTCTATTTTAATGGAAAATATGATCAATGGAACTATTCAACCATTTTTGGATTGAACAAAAAATAAAGTTGTGAAATATAACATTTGTTATTATTTAATCAAGTTAATAAACTTATTTTTAACAACGATATGATTTTTCATAAAATTTTAGGTTGAAGATATGATCAATGGGAACCTTTCAACCATTTTTGGATTGAACAAAAAATAAGGTTTTCGTACTAAGCATATTTTTTATTTAAGCGGTGTGAAATTTAATTAATTAATGAATAACATTTTAACAACGATATGAACTTTAATGAATTTTAGATTGAAGATATAATCAATGGGTACCATTCAACTATTTTTGGATTGAACAGGAAATAAAGTTTTTGTATTAAGTATATTCATCATTCAAGCTTTATGAATACCTTAATTTTAAGAAAATCATTATATTGTTATTGATAAAATGCCAAAATGATGCAGCATTACCAAGATATTTCTCTTTGTGCACCCGGCTAGGTGTAATCTAATAACAAATAACTTCGGGAAGTATTAATCATATTCCCCGGCGGTGTATGCATGATTGTGTGTGCTCGCCGGGTGTGTTTTGTGCGTGTGCTGCTTCTACTAATTATAAATTTCAATTGTTCACTGAATGCATTTGGCTGGCGCTCCATTACGGACCGAAACTTTGGCCCGAACCCATCAAGCGTGCCTAAGCGGCTTGAAGCGTTCAGAGGGCCAACTAACTATGAATCATGCAACGCTGATGAAGCTCAGTCTCAGACTCACACACAGCCTATGTTCTGTCTGATAATAATAATCTGCATAATCAACATCATAATGCAACCAGACACAAGCACACACACACACAAACACTCACACGCACTCAAGTGGAGGGCTGCTGTCTGACAAAGAGCTTTTGGCCAACGTCAAAAATAAAATCTCAACAAGAGTTGGCAAACAAAACAATTTAATAAACGAAATTACATTTTTGGAAGATGTTCCGGGCAAGGGAAAAAATTACACTTTAAATGTGGATGAGAAAATTCCAAAGGTTTCTCTGTATTCTCGTTTATTTTTCCGTAAAATCCATGGGGAAATTCAACTAATGGATTAATTCTCTTGGAAGTTTTATAAGGAACAGGTAATATTAACTTTTTTTGGTAAATGCAAATAAGGAAAAGTAAATAAAGTTACCAGATTTAATAAATAGACATCTTTAATCAATTTTATAATATTAAAAATATTTCTTGAGAAAGAAAATGAAGGGTATTCTTTTAAAACCTCAGCATAAAATTGAGTTTAATAGGGATAGCTCCATAATTATTCACTTTATTATAATTTTGAAACATGGAAATATTCCATATTTTAGAAATACACATATTTAATCAATATTATTAAATTAAAAAATATATTTTAAAGAAAATAAAAGGTATTACACTAAAACCTTGAATAAAATGGAGCTTTTTAGATATAGTTCCACAATAAATATTCTCCAAATTTATAAAAATGGAACAATGGTAATACATAACTTTTTTTTCAATATTATTAAATTCAAAATATCTTTTTAAGAAGAAAATAAAGGTTATTATACCAAAACCACAGCATATAATAGACTTCGGTAGATAAAGTTCCACAATAAATACTCCCAAAATTTATGAAAATTTCAGAACATCCTCAAACAGACACTGGTTAAGTAGATTCAGCAGCAACGGATGGACTGATTTTGCGGCATGGTCTGTTTGCATATGTCGGTTGGTGTGTTTTTTGTGTGCTCATCCAAAGCTGCAACCGAAATCATTAAAACCGGTCACAAAAAGTAAAAATATAGAAATAAAGTGGAAATAAAAAATAAAGAAGGCAGGCAGGCAGGCAGGCGAACACAAAGGAGCGTTGACAGAGAAGCGATGAACCGGGGAAAATCCCCCCTCTATAACCACCATCGTCGGTGTGTCCTCATTCAAAGTTACCCGCCCACGCTGAAAATCCAGCGCCATGACAAATCAATATTGGTTATTTTTGTATGCATGAACTGGGGGCGTGTCGACCGTCTGCCCTCCGCCTCCACCGCCTTCTCCTCCTCCGCTGCTGCCAAAATAATCATCACAAACTTTGACGCAGCACGCATATTAAATAAACTCGCAGCCACGGGTTCAGGAGAGTATCTCATAGATACGAAATACAAGTACTCGGCACTCCAGCATGCATAAATTAGTCCGTTCGCTGCCCCTCTCTCTCTCTCTTGAAATTTTCGCCAAAAAGGATGGATACCGCGACGGATTGACAAGCGCGATTCCGAGTAATTAAGAGGGAGTTGGGTTCAATTCGACTCTACCCCTTAGAAGTCGCAGTCCTTGAGGCGGAATTAGATATTATTCCGCGGCAGGTAAGTGTGTGTATCGATGGCTAGGTTAACCTCAAAGTGTATTTCATTGGTGGATAGCTAAAATTAGTTATCACAAACAGGTAATAGCAATTGAAGGTGGAACTATGGCGATGGGAAAAATGGATTTCGTAAACCAAAAGCCAGCAAAATGATTGATGGACTTCCAATTAATGTGCTCGCAAAATAGAGATTGACATCAGGGGACATTCTTTAGTTGGTAATAGATATAGGTTTAAAAATAGTAGAATACATTTCATTGATTTCCCTAAACAGTTTAAGACAACCCGACAAATCGAAAAGAGTTAATTATCCTTCAACTCTCGACTTGACAAATATTTTCCCATTCATCGACAATCGATTCCCATTTCTTTGCAACACTTAAGCTTAAGTGGGCTATCGATAAATTTCCTTGTTTCGTTAGTAATTAATTTTTATGTCTCCATTTTATTTGGCCTTTTGCCTGGAACTCCTCGACTCTTGCATCGATTGCCACTGATGAACGTTTTATTAGCTCAATCTTTGGGCTGGCAAATAGCAATTACCAACTTTGGTGCAAACTGCCATTTGTTCACTGCTCATCGCAATGCAATGGGCAAAGTGACCCAGCAACAAGTGAGGCAGTTAGCTAGCTCCTCTTAAATTCCCGACCTCAATCGAACATTGAGTAAAACGGAAAAAATTAGTCAGAGATGGATAAAAGCCGAAAATTCAAAGCCGAAATGTGCATTTGTATTTCCGTTGGCCACAAAATGAAGAATCCCTTGGATGCAGACATCCGACCGAAAAAGCGAACGGAAAACTGATAATGATTGTGGCCTGCGGGGGCCGTCAATGCAATGACCAAAACCCCAAACCGTGAATGCATGGGGAAAAAAGAATGGGATACTTTTTTTTTAAGAAAAGTATTGATAATTTGGTGATGCGAAAATATATTTTAATAAATTTTTTCTTTTAAATTTTAATACAACATTTTTTTAAACCAAAAAACAACTTCTATAGCTTTTTAAGTAAAGGAGATTTTTTCGTAAACTGTTGGTCTTTTTTAGCTTCTTTTTGGGATGCCGCCTTATTTCCGTAATCAAAATTTAAAAACAATTTTATTTTATTTTTAGGAACAATTTAAAAAAAAAATCCTTTAAACTTTCGAAACCCATTTCGCTCAGTCTGCAGATTCATGGTTATAGAGTGAGAGCCATGGCAATAACTGGCGCCTGCCTAACCAAAATTAGTTCAGATCCAGGGGCCTACCAAAGCGGGGGGTTTTCGGGAGGCTGGCAAAGGATATTTCGGGTGCATATTAAAAGCCAGGCAGCAGGAGCAAAAGCGGCAGACAAAATCAAATGACGTCCCGCATAGACAAACAAATTTTCCATGTGCATGTGCAATGGAGGGAGTGTGGAGTGCGGCGGAGGTTGGTTATCGGGTGGAGATGCCAAAATATTCTATGGGGTGGTGTGGCCTCAACGGTTTGTTGGCTTTCATTGGGGGGCGTGGCAGCTGCAGGAACAGCCCTGGCATCATCATTAAATATCATTAACACAGCAACGAACAAGCAGTACAGACAACAGACAACTGACAGCACAGCAACATCAGCAGCAGCAGCAGCAGCAGCAGCAGCAAAAGCAGAGTCGCAAAGCAGCAAAAGCAAAGCAGCAGCAGCAACAAAAGCAGCCATTTGGTGATATCATTAACAAGAGCAGGATGGTGATTTTAGCAGGGGTTCCGGGGGAATGGGAATAGGTAGGTACTTTAAGCAAAGGAAACTGAGGCAATAGCAATTGCAAACGGAATCGCAATAACACACAGCAGTAGCAGCAGCAACAGTAGCAGCAGCAACATCAGCAGCTACAATCTGGATATCTCGCAAAAAGGAAGCAAATGTGTATACAAAATGTTTTTAATTAAACGCTTCCTCCCTTTGAGCGTAGCATCTCCTTGGCAGAAATGAAGTTGACAGACGCTCACTCTCTCAGTCGACTGACAAGCTTCAAACGGAAAATGCCAAGTTTTACCTTAACGCTATCAGCGGCAAAAGTCATCAGCAATTTACAGGGATATTTCATGAATATTTCAATCAATTTGGTTTCCTCTTGTTTCGTATTTCTCCTCCTTTTTGTATTTTGTATTTTGCATTTTTACGTCGATGGGTTTATATAATCCCATGCATAGAAAAAAAATGGTATCATATAATGATTGAAGTGATTACTTTATTTGGAGCTAAATTACAAAATAAGATCATGGGAAAATTATGTAAATTTGTTATCTAGTGCGATTTCAATTTTTGGATTTTTAAGTGGATGGGTTTTTTTTTTAATGCATGCATAGGAAAAATGGTGTCATATAATGATAAAATTGATTACTTTATTTTGAGAAGTATTTAAGATAATATTTTAATAGGATCAAGGGAAAAATATTTCAAATTATAATATTAAGTGATTTATAGCATATTTAAAAAAAAAATTTTTTTTATCTTTACATCGATGGGTTTATATAATACATGTATAAAAAAATGGTATCATAAAATGTTTAAAATTATTACTTTATTTTGAGAAGATAATACTTATATTAATATTTATATCAAGGGAGAAATATTTAAAATCTTCATCTAGTGTGATTTATAATGTTTATTTTTTAGATTTTTACGACGATGCGATTATATAATCCATGCCTAAGAAAAAATTCTATCATATAATTTTATTATTATATTAGAAATAATAGTTTTATATAATCCTCAGAATAATATTCGAAATCATCATCTCGTATAATTTATAGCATATTAAAAGCGAAACTTTAAGAGTTTAAAGCCCCCATTTGACCGGATGTTTTCCCATTTTTTTATGTGTGTACTCCAAAAGAGTATATTAGTTGCAAGGTATTTTCCCCATTCGCTGGCATTCAACTTGATTGCTGCATTTTGCATTCTAGCGAGAAGAAGAAAGGGTTATGGATATTCAGTGCTATGGATGGATGGATGAGTGCTGGCATAGACGAATGGCTGGATGTTTGGATGCAAAAGTATAAAATTACCGAACGGCATTCCACACATTATGCAATGTGAGATGGAGGGATTGGGGAGATTGGGGGGATGTTGGCATGGCAGCAGCAGCAGCAGTCCTTTGAAATCACATAATAATGTGCATATCCCGCTGTCAGCTGGTGTTTTTATTGCAGATTATGAACGGCAAAACATAAAGGCTGCGAAGCCGCCGAGCACAAACTTTGGCCATGATTCGTATAATTGCAGTGCGAATAATTACATCAAAATCAACAATGCTGTGTGGAGTAGAGAGTGCAGTACAACACAGAGACAGACACAATAAAAGATTATGCTCTGTGATTGTCTGTTTTCCGTTTGGAACAACGTTCGCAACAAATGTTGTTATTTATGCGCTTGAAAAAGTTTTTAATTGATTTAATAAGTAATGCGATTAATACCGAACACAATATGCGATAGGAGGAGCGAGAGATATATATCTACATGCCAGACAGTAGCTCTTCAAGAGCACGTTGTTGGTTTTTTTCCCCACATTCGTTTACTGATTTGTGGCTTTTGATGTTTTTGGGGGCCTTTCGAAAAGCTTTTAATTATGTGTTCGACTCTTGAATTTACAATGTACTCGAACTCGAGGCTTATGTGGCTTACTTCTAATGAATATAGCTTGAATGATTGACGGGGGATTATTCAAACGATCCGTTGGCTTGACAACTGCTCACCCTGCAAACCCTTTATAAATTGGTCACCATTTGGCGGTTTTCCACCTTGTATTATTCCCTAACTAGATGGTAAACAACCTTTCGGATTTTTATCCTCACAGATAAGCTTAAGAAGATGGGTGAAAAGAGCGAGATAAGAACTGTCAATTTATCATATTTCCCCATTTCTGTTTATTTTGCGATGCTCCTGCTGCCGCCGTTAAGACCTGAAAAATTGCAGAACTAAGGAGGGGGGCTGAGAAACCTGCAAAGAGGCGTGCGAAAAGCATACTGACAATTGGCCCAAGCTGTGGCCCCTGATTGCTCTGCTCAGTTCGGATTGCCCATGACAAAGTAATGACAGTTTACAGCAGATGAAATAAACAAATGACCAATGCCCGGGCATCTCAGCTGAGTTGTGCGGGATGATTGGTGCTGGGGATTGTCCAAGGAACTCTGAACTGCACTGGGGAAAAATATTACAGGATTTTAAGAACTTGGTTTCTGGAAATCAGGCGATTTTCATATTAAACAGCAGAAAAAAATTATTTGTCGTAAATAATATTGTTAGGGGTTTTGAGGAAACACTTTAAATAATTGTTTCATATTTTTCGTATATTTTTAAAAAATTTTTTTAGATTTAAAATTTCAGATTTAACACTTATAATATTTTTTAGGTTTGAATAATATTGTACAGGGTTTTAGGGAACCACTTAAAAAAATGTTCCATAGATTGTATATTAAAAACGTTTAGGGGTTTTGGGGAACCATTTAAAAACAAAATTCTTTTTTTGTGTATATTACAAAATATATTTGTTATTATTTGGAAAGTTTCAGATTAAACAATAATAATATTTTCTAGTTTTGAATAATTTTATACAGGGTTTTTGGAAACCACTTAAAATAGTGTTCCGTACTTGGTATATTAAAAAAAATTTATGTTTTGAGTTTCAGATTAAACAACAATATTAAAAAAAAAATCATTTTAGTTAGGAATTTCAGATTAAAAAAAATATTATTATTTATAACGATATTAAACAATTCTAATATCTTTTATAAAGATATTAACAGTAATAACATTTTTAGTTTAGTTTGGTATAATTTCGTTAGGGTTTTTAAGAAACCTCTTATCAGAAAAGTTCTATATTTTGTAATTTAGTCTTTTAAAAATGCATAGACATTTTTTTCCAGTGCCCAGCGAAGTGTTTAAGTATTTTGCTGCGAGTTGAAAGCTGAAGCTGATCTGGAGCTGCGTTTCATTTGTTTGTTCGCAGCAGTTAAATGAAATGGCATGTAAGATGGGGGAGTGTGGGTGCTTCAGGGGGTTGTCGATGGATGGGTGGACGTTCCTGGGGGGTGACAGTGACTGACTATCATTACGCATTTATTGTTGCTGCCCAGTGCCATTGTGTTGGTCAAGATGCTCGTATAAGAAGAAACCCATGATGATGATCATAATAATGATGATGACAAGAGACGTTGCCTGGGTGTCGGATGGGTGTGAATTTAATAAGGCCTCCCGCATATATATGGGTGTACACTGGTACACAAAGGCCGTCATGGCAACAGTGGGTGTCGAAAGCAAACCTCCCAACCAACCAACCAACCGACCAACCATCACTCCAGCCATCCATCTCTTAATGTGCAACAACTATTTTCAATTATTGCCAATCAAATGTTGCATTCAATCGATGTTTATTTGCAGCAGAGGCGACCTTATTATGAGGTTGCTTTCCAGCCCGAGGGCTACATGGGGCTTTCGGGGAGGGGGTGTAGTGGGTCCTTTTGGGGGCATGGGGCGTTGCCTAAGAGCCATGTAATTAGTTTGCAAGTGAGTGTCAGGATTAATCTTTGAGTGTGTGTTTGATTGTCGCCACTTCACATGAGACTCTCTATCGCACAGAGATACACACACTCACGTTAATGCAGGACAAACTGGAGATGTGTGCGTGATGGAAATATTAATCGTGTCATTGAGTTTTGTGCGTGCTGCAGGCATTAATTGGAAACATGGATCGTAGGGAGATATCGTGTCACTATAATAATATTTTTAAAAATTATTATGAACATGATTGAATGATACTTGCAGCAAAAAGATAATCTTGGCTTGCCTTTTTATTAGAAATGGGACAGTAAAATTAAAAACCCCAGTCTATCGATTCGTAAATCGTAAAAAATTCCTAAAAAAGATTTTTTTAAAAGCAAAAAGATATTTTAGCTTGACTTTTTTAAGAAATGGGACCGTGAAAGTAAAATTCCTAGTGCATCGTTTCGTAAATCTTAAAAAATTCCTAAAACAGAGATTTCTTGAATAAGAAAAATATTTTTTTTATGAATAAAATCCCCTTACACTTCCATCCCTAGTGAAAATACCCTCTTATCACGATTGTGTGTGCGTGTGTATCTGGTCAAAGAAAGTGCGTAGCGCACATGTTAATTGAAGACATTGCAAACACAGCAAAAACCCGAGGACAGAGATGGTATCCCAAAAAAGAAAGAGATAGTAATGGCTACAGAGAAAGAGATAACCATATATGTACATATATTGAAAGGAGATGATGAGTAATGCAATTACGGCCACCAACGACGCCGGCAACAATGCAACAACAATAGCCAGACCCTTTGAAGAGCTATGATGGGCTTTTGTGATACCCGATATCCTCCAGTTAGGGGCAGTAATTATTATTTGATACTCCCCAGCAAGGGGCTGTAATTATCATTTAATTAATTAGTTTGATAGCCAAGCTTCAATATTATATCATTGAATTCAGGCAATTTTGTCAACTATTTTCGATTTAATTATTACAGATTTGAGTTTGTCATTGGAGGATATATTATATATTTCTATATTAAACAGTGATGTAGAAGGGGAAAAAAACTGGTTTATTATTATAAAAATTTTATGAACTTTCTTTACATTAATAAAAAAAAACTCTTTTAAGTTGTGGATTGTTTTTAGTTTAAACAAAGGTTATATTCCTTACACAGGAATTATCAATAACCTATTTTCTTATATAATAATTATCTATATAGGATAAGTTTATATTATAAACTTTATAACCCTTGGTTTTGAACACAGGACACAAATTCGGGGGTTTTTATGGAGCAAACAACAACCTCAATGAAGCCAACGTCCATCTAATTAGGTTATGTTTGATTGTTGTAATATGGCAGATCCGCTGCTCGAGCTTCTTCTTCTTCATCTATCTCCAGAGATTCTCCGGTCAATTCCACAACCGACCCCAAAGCTCAACCCGTGCAAAATTGGAACCGCCAATGGAATTTAATCAAGTTTTATTTGCACTAGTCCGAGGTCCCTGTCCCTGGGCAGCGCAGATGAGCAATGAGAGCACATCAGCAATAAAATCAGCCATATGTGTGAGTCTGCTACAGTGGAGCGTCGATAGGAAGAACAGCATGCCACAAAAAAACCTAGATTTTTAGATTATTTAAATTTTAAGTTTTATAAAGAAGATACAACTTTTATAACTGTTGAAAGGAGTTTTTCATTTTTCTACTAAAAACTTTTCTTTATAGTTCTTTTAGTAGAGCTCCAACTGTATATATATATTCGAGTATCTGTGTGGAGTAAATGCCCCAGTGTGTGTGAGTATTGATTGTCATAATTAAACGCTGCTGCTGCTGTTGTGCAATTTCCCTGACCATCACGTATCTTTCCCCACTTTTCCCCATGTTTTCCTTCCCTGCAACTCGTACTTCTTCAGTTTGTTTGAGTTTTGTAACTGCGCTTTAAAAGTTTGTTGATTGAATGCAGCGCTGCACAATTGTTGCAAAAGGGCAGCCATAAAGTGGCCTTATACAAACACAATCGCAATCCCACCTATAAGTCCACTCTCCCCCACCGCCGCTTCTTTCTTTCTTTCCACCCACACGAGCAGTTTTATAGCCATTCTTTTGTATACTCTGTGGATTAGTTCTTCATTGTTTAGTTGTTGGCAGCGTGGCGCTTTGCAGATAGCTGACAGCCCAGAGAGAAATGCCAAGAAATGCATTGCAACTTATCAGGGCGGAGAATACCGAATACCAAATACTGAATAGAGGGGCAACAGCAGCAAATGTGTGCAGAATGTGGGGGAGATAGTCGAATGTGTGGAGCTCCAATGGTGCACGGAAAAAAATATTAAGCGATATAATAATGATAATTATTTATCTACAATTTGGTTTGGTAAATTTATAAACAAACCATATGATCGTAGACTCCGGAATTTAGTTTGCATAATATCCATAGTAATATTAAAATATCATAATAATATCATCCATGGTTATGGTTAAGAAAGTTCACATTCATAATAATATCATTATATCATGGTTAAAGAAGTTCAGATCCCTAACAATATTTAAATATCATAATAATATTATCTTATCATGGTTCAAGAAGTTCAGATCTTTAATAATATTTAAATATCATAATAATATCATCCTATTATGGTTAAGGAAGTTCAGATCCTTAATAATATTTAAGTATCATATTAATATCATCCTATCATGGCTAAGGAAGTTTTGATATTGTATAACAATATTTAAATATCATAGTTCTAAGAGATGGTTCCTGGAGATTTAGAGATTGTACTTGAATTTCTTCAACCAAACATAGTTTTTCTATTCAATTTTAATTTTCCAAATTTTTTTAAGACTTGTAAACCCTATTTTTTCCCGTGCACCATTCCCATTGCAGCTGCTAAGTAGTTCTGTGGGCGTGGCAAAATGCATAGCTAACTAGCTGGGTGAAGAGCAGAAGCTCACTTAAGCAGCTCAAGTCGAAATAGATTTCGGGTGCCATGAATAAAATATCCCAGTTAAGAGCTAACAGCTCGGCACGTGTGCGAATATGATAGAGAGCAGGTTTCCTCTGATATTCTGCATGTGCAACGATTTCAGAATTCTGCGAAATAAGTACTTACTTTAGTGATTAACTCAGTGAGCGCTGCATTATTCATGCTTAAATTTCGAATTAGTCTGGGTAATTATTAAAATAACTCTGTTATTTGGCTAGAAAATACCTATACATGATAATGGTTAATACATTAATCACTTAACCATGAGCTTGATAAATATTTAATACAATCTCTGTAGCATTTTACCCCATTTAAATCTGCACCACCTCAGTATAATTTGCCTCATTGTTATCTAAACCACTTTTGATTCCGTGCACAAAGCTTTCCCGTTCCTTTCTCCCGACATTCACTCGACATTTTCATTTAGTCCCAGCACTCCAGGGGCACATTAAAGCGACGGCCTTCGACAGTATTTTCCACATTTTCACTTAGTTATTACATTTTATTTGCTTATTTATGGGCGCCGCTTTCACGCTGTCCGCTCCACTTTGAGTTTCCTTTCGCATTTCCATTTCCACATCCATTCCCACCGCCCACCACCCACCCACCGCCTGGCCATGTCAATTGTCGTCGGCACATCGGTTGGCTATTGACAAATATTACAAGTCCACCCCCTGGGCAGTTGTATGGCACTACCCATCCCCATTCCCATTCCCCCTCCAGAAGTTGTTATGATTATATTGTGTGCGACATTGTCAGAGGCCGTTTCCATACCCACAACACGTACAGTTCCCCATCGCCAGTCGTATAATATGATATTTGCATGAAATTACATGGACAGCACTGATCAGGGGTTGGTATGGGGGGGCTGCGGAAGGCGTGGCACTGGCCCTTTGGGTTATTAACATGCTCTAGAGATTAGACCGACGCCGGCAATGATGACAACATTTGATTTCTTTTCCGTTTACACAGGACTCGCTTTGCAATTCACAGCATTCACTTGGATAAAAAGGTTCCAGCACTAAAAGTTCAATAATATGTTTTTTTTCAAAGGATTTAAACTTCAGAAAAATAAAGAAATACATTCTGATATTAAACTATGAACTAGAATTTGGTTGTGAGGGATATAAAATAAAAAATTGTTGTTGCCTACTTTTTGTATACCACATTTCCAATTACTTTCTACCAAAGTATTTTTATAGATTTTTATTCTTCATTCACATTTTTTTTAAACAAAGTAAACTCATTAAAATTAACGAAATGCATTCAGATATTAAACTATGAACCAGGATTTGATTGTGTGGGAATGTGAAAACAAATTTGTTCTTGCTTACTTTTCGTATACCACATTTCCTGTCACTTTTCTCCCGTTTTAGTTTTATTTCAAATGTAAAGTAATAAAAATTAAGGAAATTCTGATATTCTGATATTAAACTATAAGCCAATATTTGGTTGCAGGATGGATTTCAAAACAAATTTTTTGTTGCTTACTTTTTGTATACCACATTTCCTTTCACTTTTCACTCGAAGGGAGGGGATTTATAACCAAAAGTATTTCTTTTTCTTTGCTATCTTCATAAATTTAGAAAATTTTAATGTAATCCCCATTTTTTAGTAGTGTATAACCCTCCAGTTTTTTCCTTGCCACCCTCCTCCTTTGTGCTAATCAGCGCAAATACCCAAAATACAAAAGCCAAATCGAAAGTAAAAGCAGAAATCAGTGAAAGAATGAAAGAAAGGAAACTGCTCAAAAGAGCTTCCAGCTCAGACAGCCAACCTTCTAACCGCCGCCGCCCATTTTATCGCCCTCCCCCCGCCGAAGCCAAAAAGACGTCAATCAAGAACGGGAAAAAAATTTGATATGCCTTCTGGGTTTTGTGTTGATTTTTTCGTGAGGTTTTCGGGATTATTGATTTGTTCTCTACTGTGCCTGTGTAAACTGATATTTGGCATTTGAAATGCGAGCAATTCTGTTCTGTTCTCTGTTTTTTTTTGTGTCATTTCAGTTGGGGAAGTTTTTCCTGTGATATATGATAAACTCCAGCAGGCGGCAGCAGTCTGCGGCTGGATTAGCCGCTCAACGATTTAAGTGATTGTATATCTTACAGATATACGATTTCGGTGAACAAGTGGCGAGATTTAATAGCTCGGGCCAAAAAGCTAGCAGGTGAACTTGGGGGATTCGAGAATCGAGCATCGAGCATCGGTGGTCTGAAATCAGAAATCCCCCATCTCAGTGCCGGCAAGTTTGTCCTTACAGTTTAAAGTGATTTGTGGCGCTTGGAGTGGCTAAGAAAGTTTCCTTTTCCCTCGCTCTCTCTCAATCTGATGGTGTGTGTCTGTCTCACTTTATTTCGCTTGGCTGAAGGTTTTTATGGCTCTTCAGTTGGCAGTTTTAGCCGAGAGGAACGGCTCAACTTCTTTGGAATCTAGTAGCAATTGCGGAATTACACTTTGATTAACAAATGCTAATGTTGTTCCTATGTTTCTTTGTTTAGATGGGGTTTGATTTGCCAGCCTCACTTGATTTTATTGAATGCAATTGTTGGGAAAGTTTTGTGGAGGAAGTTTTTAAGATGCCAATGGAGGCTATTGATTTATCAGTGAGTAGATTTCTTGAACAGTTTTAAAACCAAGCTAAATGGCAGATTTGAGGAATGCTCAAAAGATTTTAAGATACTTATTTATAGATTTTTCTTATCAATATCATATAAATAATCAACCTTCTAACCAATAAATTGTCTTTAGATTTTATAGATTTTTCTTATCAATATCATTATAATAATCAACTTTCTAACCCATTAATTCTCTTTAGATTTTATAGATTTTTATTATAATCATCATAATAATAAATTACTTTTAACCCATTAATTCTCTATACATTTATCAAGACTTCCTGACATTATAAATGTAATTAAGACTGCATTAAATCCTTACCAAAACTTTTAAATTATTCCTCGCATTTTCATTATTATCAACCGAAAGGGAAAAGGTCAAGCTCTGGCGATTTTCATTATCAAATACTTATTTACCCTTTTTCTGTCCGTCGGCTCCCCATATATTTGGCTTAATTTCAATTTGAATATTCCTCTGTTTGGATAACATTCCCAATGACCTTTTACACAACTTGTGCCCGCCGCTGTCAGTAATTAAAATCTGTCCAAAGCCTTGCAATTAAACCCCAAAAATAAAACCAATTGCTAACCCCGTCGACACAGAAAGAGAGGAAAAAACAACAAAAAATACATATTACAATGTGTATAAACTGGGTATAATACCAACCTTGAGCCTTGAGTGTGCAAGGATCTGGCCTGCTTAGTGAGGACAAGAAGGAGCCAGGAGCAGGGCACACAAAGCAATTAGCAGAAAGGGACGCACGAAAGGACGAAGGGTTCCAGCAGCAGCAGCAGCAGAAGTGAAACGGACTTGTCTGTAAAAAGAGAGCAAGGTAAAATATTTGCATTAGCTGGGGGGGAATAAATAAATAAAATATACAGATGTGACCAGGATAATAGCTTTGGTATAACATTAATTCGTAATTAATACTTATATATTTATTTTATGATTTTTCTACCTTTAATTTTTTTAAAATATTTTTTAAAATATTATTTTTGGGGGGAACAAATAAATAAAATTTAGGTACAGATGAGGCCAAGATAATAACATTACTTTTTAATAAATACTTAAACATTTTTTTTTATGTTTTTTCTACTTATAAAAACACTTCAAACATGTTTTAAAATGTATTGCAATTTTTTTTATTTATTTTTTTTTTTCTTTTCATAATCTTTTTTCATACAGAAAAAATTAAAAACAAGATCAGATTGATATGTACAGGTCAATTTTATATGTTTCTAAGATAGTTTTATTCATATTAGTATGTTTACCCTACTTTTTATTATTTGTTTAAAAAATTCTCAATTTGGTTTTTTAAAGTAAAATGATAGAAATGATATGATATAATATCAAGTTGATATGTTTTAATCATAAATTTGACATTAATCATATATTTTTCTCTATCTTATCATATTTTCTTTTCTTTTTATATTTTATTAACATGAAATAAAATACAATTGATACTATTTTTATCATATTGGTTTTGTGTAGAGATGTGTACTATTATATTGAACGCTGCTGTTTGCACCAGAACCTTGCTGTGCGAGACAGGGAAATCCTTTTTTAATTTCCTTACGCGCCGCAATTGTAATTTGTATCTGAACTGTTTGGCCGGGCTAAATAAAGTTATAAAAGCATAAAGAGCGCGCCTAAACACGCCATACGAAGGAGGATATTGTTGAAAATCTGGAGTGCGTTTCAGTTGCACATAAAATTTCATTGATTACATTTGTTTGCCGTTTGCCAGTTGGGCGTTAAATGCTCTGGGTATATTTTTTTTTCTTACATTTTTTTCCGACCAAGGAGCGAGTGTGTGTGTGTGTCTAGGATCGCTTCCTGTTTACACAGCCCAAGACCTAGGGTCCTGGCACACGCGAAGCCCGGGCGCAAACACACCAAAATTCATGGCCAGGCGGCCACGAGAAATACTTAACAAATAAAACGGCGGTAATATATCTTTGCTGCGGGGATGGGGAAGGGGAAAATGAAAATACCTAGAATTATGTGCGCCTAGAAATATTTAAAACGCTATTTATATGCTAATACAGGGCGAACACACAAATTCAGGGAAAATGGAAACGCCCCAAACTGCATTACAAATACCAAAAAGCGAAATGCGCGGGCGGTTGGTGCAATGGAATTTTCCCATTCCTATTTTTTTTTTTTATTATTCCAACCAAACCGAAAACAGTTTTCACTAAATCCTCATTAATTAGTAGCATTTAGGGCGGCATTTCTGTATTTTTTTTTGCTCCCCAACGTTTGTGTGCAGCCACGCCCACCATCCACCGCCCACCCGCTTAACAAGCCAGCGATGCGGCAGCATTAAAGCTACTTAGCATTAGGACTAAAGCCAGGCCAGGTACAGTGGGCCCCAGGCCAACGAAAAACGAGCCAACCATTCGGTAACAGGTGTTGAAAAGCAGCCAATGACATTACTCAGCACTTTGGGTGCCCGAAAAGAGCCCAATGATGCATGAAATGAACAGGTGTCTGCGTTATTCATTGGGATTACCCAACCATGGGATATATTGATAGGGGCGAAGGGGCGGCTGCGGGGTAGCCAACTAAAGTCTTTAAAGAACATAAATCAGTTAAGGCTAATTTTGGCCACAACAAAAAGTTCTCCTATGCTTGGTAAAAGTTCTCCGAGTGTGTGTAGAAAATACTTAAAGTTTGAAGCCACGAAATTGAAGATAAGTGAGTGAACGAATTTTATATAAATTGAGCCAATTAATTGGATATTGTGATGTTAACTTGGTTATAAAGACTTTGAAGGAGATATTTAAGAAACGCAGAGTGTAAATATAATATTTTATGGATTTCCTGGAAATACATTTTAAATATCATTTATCATTTTCCGAGTGTGTAGAAAATACTTAAAAGAATTTTATAAAAATTTAGCCAAATAATTTGATATTGTGCTCTTAACGTATATAAATTATTGAAGCATAAATTTAAATAAATATGGAATGTAAGATAATTATAATAGGATTAGATTTCCTTGAAATTAATTTAAATACCATTACTAATAAATATTTCAATATTATTTTCCGAGTGTGTAGAAAACACCTCAACGTATTTTATATAAATTGAGCCAACTAATTGGATTTCGTGCTGTTCACGTGGTTATACAAATCCTTCAAAAATAAATTTAGATAAATATAGAATTTAAACATACAATTAAGATTAAATTTCCCTACAATTTATTTAAATACTAGTGTGTACAAAACGAATAATATATAAATTGTATAAAAGTTTTGAATGAAAAATTAATAAAAAGCAAGATTTAAGAATTAATTAGAAAATTAAAGGACATATAGTGTAAAAATAATATGCCTTAGATTTCCTTAAAATCAATTAAAATACTTTCAACACAAAGTTGTTAGTGTTTTTTTCTTATCCAATATATTCCCTGTCAATTTCCTATTGTTTATTTCTACGAAAGAGAATTTTGGCAATAACTCATTCATAACGAATTCCGCAAATTCTAACCCACTGTACCAGCCGCTTATTTTAGCAACACCCAAAACTGTAGGCAACACAAAAAATAAACACTCAAAGCTGACGGCAAAAAAGGAAAGGAGAATATTTCATATATATATCATCAGGGGAACTCTGCCCTTTATGCGACTACAGAGCACTATACTACAGCAAAAACAACATAAAAACAACGACAGCGACTAAGACAACACTACAAATACCATTGGAGCGACGAACGACGAGGCATTTGCCTGCATTTAATAACGTTTAGACTGTGTGAAAATAGAAAAAGAATATTTGGGTAGGAACAAAAAAAAAGAAAAAAGGGGGAAAAGGCCAAAGCGAACGGAGAACAAACAAAAACAGAGTTTTTCAAATTGTATGGGAAAATCGGGGGAAAAGCGAGAAAATTCCTTACCCATTTGCCGAGACACGGGACCGTGCAACGCATTAATTTCATTCACACTTTGAAAAAATATATATCTACGTACATATATTAAAGGCAAATATGCAATAACGGCGTGTTGGAAACAATAATATTTGTCTAGGAACCCGAACATCGAAGGAAAAGAGGGAAAACGAGCCGAAGACCTACCAGCAACTGGCAGCAACAACACATGATGACAATGCTGCATTCGTGGTTGGGCATTCTGGGGTTAAGGGCAATATGGATATGGACAAGAAGCACGCGCAGCATGGAAAAAGGGCAGAAGACCTAAAAAACAAAAGATCTGGGGATTGTGTTGGTTTAACAATTGTGGGACATCCACTTCAGAGGAAAGCGCAAAATGGTGCCATAATAATAATTGCCTAGATAAATTAACATTCTTTGAAAGTAAAGGGTTTCGAAAAGTTTAAACTTTCTTTCATCTTTCATAAATCACCTCTACAAATTCTAAAGCTTTTGAAATTGTTGTGAAATTTAAATGTTTTTAAAATACTGCTCTGTCTGAAATTTTTTAAATCGCACAACTCAGTAAAAAGTTATGAGCAAATAATGAATTGTTCGCCATATAGATGGCGCCACTTTCAAGCGACTGCTTGCTTTGCCTTGCTTGCAACTGCTTGCTTTAGCTGAGTAACATTTTTAGGCATTTAAAAAACACTTTATATATGACACGAGTAAACTATAGTTCTTCAAACTATTTGGAACCATTTGAAATACCTAAGACTACTAGATTTTTCACACAATTTCCATTAAAATGTGAGTGAAATAACGGCAATCCTTCAGAGGCCATTTGATGACCTTCCTCCCAACAAATCGCAGCCAAATGCCGAGAAATCCCCTTAGCACGCCCCGTTTTTTATGCCAGCAGATATTGAAAAGATCCCAATGCCAATGCAGCTGCAACTGCTGAATTCTGAACAAACAAAGGAGTGCGGAAGGGGCCTTGTGCATTTGTCTCGCGTTGCCTTGATCCCCAGACCCATTACATTAGGGAGCCATCCCCCATATATACATACAGTAGCCACCAAAACGGGAGCACAGTTCCCAAACCAACAAAAAACGAGTCGTTTCACGGTGTTTGGGATTTTTCAATGTGTAAAACTACCTGTCGCTGGGCTGTGTGGTTGGGTTTGTGTTCAGTTTTTGAGTTTGAGTTTGGGCCGTGTGTTCTATTCCATTCCAACTGCTGCCACTGAAAGTTGCTGGATTTTGGCCTCGCGTTGAGCCGGGCAAAACTATCTTTTAACACGCACAACGCATTATACGAGCACCTTGCATGCACACGTTTATAGGACCAGGACGTGGTCGAAAGAGCGAAAGAACGAAGGAACGAAAGAGACGAAAGCCCAGTCAACGTATTTCCCGGGTGTTTTCCAGCCGCCGCCACCACCTGAATTTCATTCCTGCAATTTCCCCATCCGCCACCATATATCCCACCTCGATTTTCCCCGTGTTTTCCGACTGCCGCTTTCCACTTCTTGCTCTTCGCTGGCGACATTTGTCGGCTGCTCTGCTCTGCTGCCTTTGCATGGGTTTTCCCACTTCTTTTGGGATACCCTGGATAAGGGGTATTTTTGGTAGTAAAAGGTATTTTGTTTTGAAATAATGATAACTTATTGCTTACAGAGATTTTTGAAATATATGAACGTTTTATAAACCTTTTATTATAGGCTTTTGGTTCAATTGTAGGTTTATATAAAAAAAATTTTTAAAAATTTTATTGATTTATATAAATTGGTTTTTGCTTAAATAAATTATAAAAATTGTTAAAGGTTCTATAAACCATTGATTATAGGCTTTTGGTTAAAGTGTAAATTATATAAAAGTAAAAAAAAATTTTTTTTTGATGGATTTGATTTTGATATTTATTTACGGATGATAACTTCTTACCTAAAGAAAATATTTAAAATATTAAAATGTTTTATAAACCCTAGAATATAGGCTTTTATACTTTGTATGTGAGTAAAAAAAAATAAAAAAAAATTTTATCAATAGAACTCATATTTATTGTGTTATTATCAAGAAGTCAAGTGTGACCTGATAAAGCTACTAAAAAAAACTTTTTTCAACAATTTTCAGGATACAAAAGCCGTCTAGTCTACGTAGCCCCAAAAACTAACTTGCTTAGACTTTTTCTATTCTTTTTTTTCTAGCACGGTTTGGTTCAGTTTGGTTTGGGCTTTGCTCGCATTTGCGTTGGCTTTTCTTTTCAGTTTTTATTTCTGTTAAGTGAAATGTGCAGGAGCTTCTCTACACACCGAACCGAAAACGGAGAAAACAGAGAGAAGCGCTGCGGAAAAAATATTCCGGTTGCAGCAGCAGCAGCAATCGTCGTCGTTGCCTGGCTGTTGGCTGTTCCTTAAATAAATTTAGCTTAGTTTTTGAATGGTTTTTGCACTTGAGAGGTTTATATTTTCCCCTTCGCCCTTCTGTCTCAACCGAATGTGTGTGTGTGTGTGTGTGTGTGCGAGAGACATTCGAGAATTAGATTTGCATCAGTTGAGTTGGCGTAAATGCATTTCGGGGGCTATGGGGTAATCTCAGTGTGGCAGCAGCATATTTACGCCTCAACTCGTTCTCCTCAATTGCCGAGGCGTGTGGAAATACTTTCGCACTTTTTGAGTGATTCCTGAGACTCGTAACTCTGGCACCGAAAAAAAATATACTAAAGTCGTAGGAATTTTTGGATAAATAGAAGCCATAAGTACAAAATAAGGTATAATATGGATAAGGAATTATTATATGGAATTATATAAATTTATTAGATAAATAATATTTTAACCAACTAGAAGTTCTGGTATTTATGCACATATCGGTTTTACCAAACAATACTGGTAAAATCTACATTAAATAATTTCACTTTTTCGTTTTTTCTCTCTCGGAGATTCAGACTTCAAAAAATGAGAGAAAAAAGCAATATGGCGCCTTAAGTTACGAGAGTGGGACAGAGAAAGAAGCATTCGAAATTCGAACTGGTGAACTTAGAATACGTTGATTACATTTCGAACATATCGAACTGAGATGTGTAATATGAAGTCAAAATTAATTTGGTATAACCTCAAATCTATCAGTATCATCATATCATGTTTTTTGGGTATAGTCTCAAATTATGTAAAGAATTACTTTAAAATATTTATATATATTTTAAAAATATATATCCCAAAAAATAAATGTTTTTATGTGCCCTTTTCAACTTTCAACCATATTCTTGATTTTTAATGGAAGTATTATTTTGATATTATTATTTATCATGTACTAATATAATATTTTTTTATATTTTTTATAATATATCCCAGGTTACATTTATTTCTCCTTGTACCCTTTTCAACTCTCAACATTATTCTTGACTTTGAATTGCCCCAAAGTTTTTGCATACATTTAACGCATTACTTTTTCTAAGCGCAGAACTTTGGCAAAGGGACTTTTGGGGCAATCAAACTTTAAGTTTGGCTCTTTAACCTGTTTATTGCCCCATCGAATGTGACTTTTCCCTCGCACGCTGAGATACATTCGCATCTGGATGTCTTTATGCGGAACTGATAGTCGCAATGACAAATTGCCTAAGCAGCAGCGGCAGCAGAAACTTCAAGCTCGGTGCCACAAAATGTTGCAATTTATGCAAAGAAATGCAGCAACCAAGTTGCCACAGCCCCGCCCCCTTCTCGCCCATCTGTTTGGCTACTTTTTATGCTGCCGCAAACAATTCAGTTTGTATTTTTTTTTGCTTTCGCCGCTGTTGAATGTTGGCCATAAATTGTTGCACACAGTGCGTTTCGTTTGGTTTGGTTTCGTTTCGTTTTGCAGTTTGCAATTCGCAGTTTTGCAGCATATTTCAGTGAGAGATGCCCTTTGTTGCAGCTACAGGGCTTTCATTCGCCGTCGTTGTTTATGCTTTCCATTTTATACTCATACATAAATACATGTTGTGCAGTGTATACATGCATAACTACAGTACATATGTACACGTGCTGCACGGCTGAAGTAATTCATAAACAGGCAACTTGGGTGGCACTCGCAATAGCCGCCCCCAAGGGTAGAGGAATACATATATACGGAGAATGATTTTGAAATTCACAAGAGTCCTGATTTATACTGATTGAAAGTATAAATCTTGTACGGAAGAATCCTGACAAATATTTTGTATTTTATAAGGTTTTTGGTGACAACTTTTTCTCGTTGTTGTTGTATTAATTAAAGAAGGAAGTAAATTCTGCGCTTAAAAAATATTTAATGGTTTCCAACTATTTTTCTGTAATTAGTTTTTTAATGCAAAATCAACTTGTAATTATTTAAGAATTATTTAGCTAAAATAATTTTTTATAGGAATTTAAGTTTTAATTTTCTGTAACTGCTCCTATAATTCAAAAAATATGTAACATTTCAAATTATTTTTTTAAAATAAGTTTTTAAATTTAGAATAAACTTGTAATTATGTAAGAATTTTTAACTGTAACTGTTCCTATAATTTAAAAAAATATTTAACATTTCAAATTATTTTTATAAAATGAGTTTTTAAATTTAGAATAAACTTGTAAATATGTAAGAACTTTTAGGCTCCAAATATTTTGTAGAGGAATTTAATATTGAATTTTTATTTTTTTTATAAAAACCTAAATAAAATACTTTAATAACCATTTTCCCCAGTGTAGTGCCAAAGGACCTGCCCTGAGAGAACCTGGGAGGGTTGGCGAAAAACTATAGCCCACACCAATCTATAAAGGAAAAGGCCCGGCTTGGAGGCTTCGCATATTTCGTTCAATCCACACGAGAGAACCCCACGAAACTAACAACTCCCCGGAGAGTATTTATGCGGCTGGCTGGACGGGCAGACATATTTGTATTTTTTTTTCTTTTTCGTTGTTTGCACATTCAGCGTGCGTTAACTTTTCTGCAGCACTGTGCGAGTTTCTAGCAGCAGCAGTTGCCAGCATTCCCATAGTCATCGTCATCGCCATCGTCAGTCAGGGGCAAATATTTCGCATCTTTTGTCTATCTTTTGTAATACATTTTTTCTTCCCCCCATCTCTTTTTGGTCATGTAATTTGAGACGCAGTGTGTATATGCCAGGTAGCTGAAAGAAAACTTCTTTTCTAATGTTCATCATACTCATCATAAGCCGCAATATGGCTGATAAACCTTCTTGGGTACTCTGTCTAAAAATAAAGCATTCCGAATATTGCAAAAAAAAACTACAGAAAGAATAGATATCTTCTAAAAAAAATGTTATTGTCTTTTTACGCACTTTTATATAATTTTATAAAGAAAGAGGTTCCCATTTTAGATATTCCTAGTTATTCTAACTAAACTTTTAATTTTAGGGTATTTTCCTATCGATTCCTGTTTTTCTAGGCCATCATTTTCCGGGATTTTTTGTGTACTCTGTCTGAAAAAAAAGAGTTCCGAATATTGCAAAAAAAACTACAAAAAGTATAGAATTCTTCTAAAAACAAGTTGTTTGTCTTGTGAAGAGATATTAAAATGTATTATAAAAAGACAAAATATAAAAATTTTAACTTGAATGAAGTAATTTAATATCATTTTCCTTCTATTAAAACTTGTCTTCTTAGGGTATTTTCCTATCGATAAGGCTTTCCAATTTTCCGAGGCCATCATTTTCCGTGAGTCTTTTATTATTATTTGATGGTGGAACGTTGGCGGCGGCCTGTCAAACTCCATTTGCATTTGCCAAAACGTTGTCGAAAATTGTTTCTCTTCGGCTGGCGACTAACAAGCACACAAAAAAATAGAGGAGAAGAGAAAACGGATGGAGATGGAGATGGCGTAGTATAGTCATCCATCCATCTATTTGCCTAATATATCTTCATAGTCGCCAGTTTATGGCCTGCTTGGGCCGACTATAGCTATCTACCGACGGAATCTGCCGCCCCCTTGCCACTCTTCTTCGTCCTTTTGGCCACCACCATTGGGATCACGGCTTCTTCTGTCATCGTCTGCCTGCCAAACGGTTGAGATTGTAATTTTTTTCGTTTTCGAGCTTCCGTATACTAATGCGACGGCCTCGGAATCGGACTCTTGTGCCCGCCCTCCCCTACCAACTCCACTGATTTCTGTCTGGACGGGCTGCTTTGTTTGTGCTTCATATTTACGACTGGTCCAGTCGGCGGAGGATGGAATCTGCTACTGGGGCGGTTAATACACCGAGCGAAAAATTGTAATAGACATTTAAAAAAGTTATTCGGAAGCTCAAAGCGTTTCTGAGAACAAAAATGTCTTTAAAAATGTTAGAACTAAGCTTTTTCCCCAAAAAAAAACCTCGAAAATACTTAAAAATAAATAATCAAGAAGAATTACGTTCTCAAAATGAGTATTTGTATTCTCAATATGAGAATGTACTGATTTTCAGAAAAAATAGACTTATATTTCACCAATATTCCGTAGGAAAGAAAGTCTTTAAAAATATTTTACCCAAATAGAATTATTCAAGAAGATTAACGTTTTCAAATTGAGAATTTGTATTCTCTATATGAGGATTTACTGATTTTGTAAAAAAAAAATGGGAAATAATCTCATATTTTATTTTGGAGAACAAATTCTCTATAAACCCTCAATTTCGGTGTATATTTTTCAAAAAATTTGTTCTGAAGTACGTATTTTGTACCCAAAGTCAGAAATTGGTTATATTTTGATTTAAAAAAATCCCCAACTTGAGTATATTATTATATGTACTCTGCTGATTTTCTCTTATTTTATTAACAAAAAAATAACCACAATTTTTCCAACTGTTTTTGAGGCAGCACAGCACACATTTGCACATTCGTCGAGTATCTCATGCCATCATCTTTAAAACGACAGCGGCGGCAATTCCTCAAGTGTTTTGGCTGCCACTGCCGCTGGTCGCTCCACTTGAAAATTTGGCATCAAATGTCAGCGTCAGCCTTCGTCGTTTGCATTTGATTTTCACTAGTTCTCGGTGCCCAGTTCACAGTTCCCACCCTCGAGATGGGTCGTCTGTCTGTCCATCGGATTTAAATGAGTTTTTCAAATACTTGTGCACGTATGGACCGTGCTGAATTTGAACGGTAGTCGGCGCGGCAACATCAACAACTTTCTTTTATTCCTTTATCTTCTGGCACGCACTGACATTTCCTCCACATTGCCCACCACTATTATGGGTTCTATTCAAACTTCAAGACCAAAAGCCAGAACAGAAAACTCAACTCAACTCTAACTCCGGCTCTCTCGATTCAATTCATGCTCTGTCATTTTTAATGAATCACTTAATTGTCGTCCAAGTTGGGTGGACTTGAGTACTCGAGTGTTTGCCGGGGATCAGAGGGGGATTCGAGAGTGGGAATCGAGGGAGGAAGCGACTTCACAGGCTGCCAAAACAGCCGAGAAATCTGAGAAGCAAAGATGTTTCGCTTGAAATGAAGTCGCAACGATCCGAAAAGTTATGTTTTGATGAGGGATATTTTCTGGGCTGAAGAGATTTTCTGATCTGTTCGCTCTTTTGATGGCTGAAGTTGATTGAAAGGGGATTGAAATGGAGATCTTTGAACATAGGGTTTCAGTTGCTAGCTATCGTTCTTTGCAGAAAATCGTTTAAAATGCAGAAAATCCTATAAAAATGCAAAGAACTGATTTTACAATGTTGTTAAATTAAGAAAAAATCAACTTGAAAACGGAACGGAATCATCTTATATTGAGAAAACATTAAACTCAAACGAATGTTCTTAATTCAAGTACAAAATGCAAGGAACTGATTTTACAATGTTCTCAAATTAAGAAAAAATCAACTTAAAATATACAAATTTACACGGTTTTCAAGAACGAATGTTTTAATTCAAGTACAATTTTCTTGTTTTTTCTTTCTCTGTCTTTAAAAATTGTCTTATAATAGCACTACTGAAAATACCAAAACCACTCTTTTAAATCGCTTACTGTTGAGTAATTAAAATTGCATTGGAAAGCTGTAAATTCCGGAGTTATTTGTAAAACATAAACGGACTCGTAAACTGCAGCCTTGTTTTATTTCCATGGCCAGCGTGCTACTCCTTCACAATCAACACCTCTTCAGCACTAAATGTACACTCAAGACCCCCAACTCTATTAGGCCGTAAAAATTCCGAAAAGCAACTCCGCCAGCAACTGAATTCCCGAAAAAATTCCCATTCCCCCGGGGAGAGGACATTGCAACTCCATCAAAGCGGTTCGCACAACATGAAATTACTCATAAAAGTGCGACCCCGAAAAAAAAGAACCATACGAAGAAGAAACCAGTACGAGTGTGTATACTACGAGTAGAAGTGAAGTGTCTCGTGGCTGTCGTTTGGCGTCAACATCTCTCTGGGCCGCATCCTCCATTTGATGCCCGGTGCCGGGGAGTTGAAAGTGTTTTTACCCATTTTTGGCATGGCGACTACACTACTCGTTGGGAACCTCGCCTCCTCGTTGCCGGCGGCTTCTAACAAATTTAAATTGTTTTCAACTTAATTTCGGGGCCCAGTTATCATGGCCAAGTGTGTGCATCTTCATCAAGACAACTGGCTGCTCTAACGAGGCCTCACACATGCAGGGTTCCACTGCACTCGAAGAATAGATTGCTTTAGGAATTCAGAACATGTGACACAACAAAAAAAATTCTCTTAATTATTTGGTCCACCCTTAAATGTTGAAAAGACTTTTTTTAACACAAAATTATTCTCAAAAGGAAAAAGTATGCTTTAAAATTCAGAACATGGAACAAACAAAAAAAATGTCTTAATTAGTCGGTCCACTTTTAAATGTTGATAAAATTTTTTTTACCCCAATATTCATCCAAAAATAAAAAGTACGCTTTAAAATTCAGAACATGGGACATACCAAAAAAATCTCTTAATTATTTGGTCCACCTTTAAATGTTGAAAAAACTTTTTTTATCTAGGAAATTCCTCTAAAAATGAAAAGTATGCCTTAAAATTCAGAACCTAGGACACACGAAAAAAATCACTATACTTTTTGGTCCACCCTTAAATGTTGAAAAACCTTTTATTAGCACGAAATTCTTCTTAAAAATAAAGAATAAGCTTTAAAAACGAAATTCTAGTCTTTAAAGTGATTTAATAGTCCCACAATTAATGCACCAATTTCGTTTAATTTATTACTATTATTTTTCCGACTGTAAATCTCTTTAGAAAAACATAAACAAATGAAATGAGCCACGCAAATATATTTCAACCGAGCATGGAACGTGGAAACTCGATGAGGTTTCCCCGGTCGCGGCGGCATCTTCATCATTTTCCACGCATGATTCGGCATAAAATTTCGTTCACACCATTTAATTTTGGAGCACAGGGCGCGAGACAGTGGGAACAGGCTCCGAGTTTAGAAGAGATATGGGAGTGGGAATGGGAGTGCTATATTGTTGACATTTTGGGCTCAACACTCGTGGCACACGCATCAGCAAATTGTGTGAATTATAGTCAGTTGTCGGTTGTCGAGGAAGAAGGCTCCTCTTCCACAGTCCTCTGGTATTTATGGAGATGGAGATGGGATCGTAATAGAGAGGACATATGGGCATGACACTCATTCCGTAGAGGTCGGCCGCTAATTAAGTGCAGCCGAACATGACTTTTTATAACTCAGATTTATGTTGATTTTATGGCCGCCCAACTCAGAGGGGAACACTTGAGGCGACCGCCGACGGCTCCCCTGGCTTCTGCTTGGCTTGAGATCAATCAGCGAGGCGATATATATATTTGATATGTGATTAAGACTAACCTAACTGTTTATATATCTAGGCGGTGCACATCTAAGGTTCGCATTTCGTTGTAATGCTATGAAATTTGATTGAGTTTTACTGCCTCTAATGCCACAAGACTTGCATATGATTAGGGAATGAATGCATTTCGGTGGGAACTCAGTGGGGGTATGGAAAAATCCAGAACTTTGCCGTGCACTTTTGATTATACCTAAATCCATTTCTCTGTTTGCTCAACTTTCTTTCCTCCACTGGTTTCCAATTTTCGTTACTATTGGTTTTTTTTTAATTAGAACTATGTGGAGAACAACTTCTGGTAACCCCGCTGTCAAAAGTGACAGCCGAGAGTCCACACATTCCATTAGTCTGTCAAAACTCGTGGGGAAAGTTCTTGACTATTTTATTAGCATAAAGCCAGAAATAAATGCATTTTCGTGCGACAAAAAAAAAGTTAATTATAAATGGAAAAGGTAAACAAGTGAAAAATAATTTAGTTTGGTGGAAATTTTTACCACAAAAAGTTCCAATTAATTCTAAGCATATTTTTCGGGCATTTTTACGTTGATTATTTACACAATACAAGTGTTTACCGTTTTTACACATGATGAACTTTAATTTAGTAAAGGTCAATAAAGCGCGTTTTAAACAAAATTAAATTAAGCTAAATAATTTATGGTAAATGTTTTTTCATCTAATGTTTGCTCGGCAAACTTATTAGACATATTTAACACGGCTTTTTAGCAAGAAAAATTATTTATTCGCATAAATTAAAATGAGATTTGATTTAGAGGGAAGAAAAAATACTAAATTGATTATGCAAATGTTACGATTTTAATATCTGTACAGCAAATCGGCTACACTTTATTTATGATTTTGAATCTCATTCGCATTATTTATGAATACATTAATATATTCATTCCGAGTAAATGTCTGCAATTTCACCCTCTGCCGAGCAATTTTGTTTTGATTCACCCATTCAATTTGTGTGAAGGCAAATGCAATAGCAAATGCTTAATTCGTCTCAGTTCACTCTGTCGCGCTTTAAGCGGCAAATTTAATTCCAATTTAATTCGAGCCTAATCCAAGGCGCCAGCCAAGAAAGAAGCATTTCCCAAGCATAATCCCCTGCTCTGCCCTACTTAGAATAATTTGAAAACTTTAAGCGGCAACTTTTTACCAGCGAATGCAGCTGTGACGCGATTGCTTGAGGGCAGGGGTACGTGGGTGGCAATCAGTGTTGCTAGGGAGCAAATAATATCTTTTGTGCTTTAATAAATAGCTAAAATATGTATTATGACTTTCATTAAAGTGAGTCCAAGGAAAAACATTTTTAAAATAATAATTTTGAATAAGAAATTAGATTTGATAGGATAATATTTTCGAAAATTTTCAAAGACAAACTTAAAAATGCCAGTCAAACCTATAAATTATTATAAATATGTTGTCTAACATAGTTTAAATATTAAATATTTTATCTAAAATATCTGAAATATTAAATATTTTATCTGAAATATTTTAAATAATATTTTCCTAAATATAAAAAATATATTTAAAAAAATATATATATTATCTAAATGTAAATAATATTTTAAATATTTTTGATGAAATATTTAAAGCATTTTAGATAAAATATTTATTTTATTTTCAATTAAAATCTTTATAATGTTTATCTAAATATATATATATATATTTTTATATTTTAGATAAAAATTGTAAATATTTTATCTAAAATATTTTTTTAAAATTCGCTAGAAAATATCCAAATGGTCACTACAGTTGCTAAGGAATGTTTTAGACCGTAATTGTATCTGGCCAAAGTTGTGGACACTGGGATGGATCATCTCGGGTCCGTGGGCCAGTTTATGCCTACGGTTATCACATCATTATTCAAGCATCAACTGCTGGTTTTTCTTTTTTTCCTACAATTTTTTTTCCTCTTCCATCCTTCGTTTTACTTCGTTTTTCAGTGGGGCCTTTGTCAAAGCCAAAACTTAAGTTAAGCCACTTGAGCGACATTGTTGAAATCGGTAATTTGCCTGCCGCGTCCCTCGCATTCGATTCTCGTCGTGGCCATAAAAAAAACGCGATGAACGGCTGGCGAAGACGGCTAACGACTTGAAAATCCTTATTAATCACAGTAGAGTCGCGGGTCCGGTCTCCTCTCGCTCATGGCCATAAAAAGTCAATGCTGCCACTGATAAGCAAACGGGCGACATGGCCAACAGACGCAGCCAGCGAGAGCAACAGCAACAGTCACCAAATAAAGGCAGGCAGAGACCAGATATCTTCCTTCTTTACCTTCTGCCTTCTCCTTTCCCGCCACAACTCATTTTCAATTAATTAATCCAACAACATTCCAGCACTATTATCTTGGCATATCTCAAATATTTCCTTTAATTACGGCCAAGAGGAGAAAAAAATCAGGCAAGACCAGGCAAAAGTGTTGGCTGCAACAACAAAAATCTGACACCTCGAACAATCAATACATCATCATAAGTGCGGCATGCAAAAAATAAGAAAGCAAGAAAAAACCAAGAAAAAAAAGGAGTTGGGAAAAAATAAGTAACAGACACGCACACACAATTACAGGCACGATCCCAAGGACTGGGCCACTCCGTCTTCTCCTTCTAATGTACGAAAAAAATTTATGCCATTCAAAATTAGCAAAGTGTTATCTAAACGCATAAATTACATGCACGTACAGTGGGCAAGTGGGTGGCGGAGGGGTTCTCTCTGGGTTGCATGCAAATTGCCAGCGAGCCCCCTCACAGGATATATACGTATATATTCGTATATGGCATATGTGTGTAAGTGCGATAAGTTGGAAGACATTTTTGCTGAAGAAGCTGCCACAGCAGCCAACTAGTTACTATGTGAACAGCAGAGGTCAGCCAAATAGCACCGTCTATATAGTTTGTAATAAATATTTGCGAGAAAGACCATTCCAAAAATATTTTATTTGACTTTGTATAAAATATATTGTATCACATAAAATAATTTAAAAGCAATCAGTTTTTTAATTAAAAAAAAATTTTTTTTTTTAATATCTTATATTTTGAACACCATCTGTAGGTTGGCCAGTGCTTGTGCGGCAATGCGGCATAAACGATGCCAACAACTGATTGTGACGTGAACTAAGCTCGTAATGAAAGCATATATACAAGTCGGACAGAATGGGCCAGAACTGAACTGAGCTGTACGGAATATAACCGAACCGAGCTGGACAGAAAAGGAGAAAAGAGAAGATACTTGGACGAGCACAAAGATTGCCAATAGACCCAACATCCATCCTCTTTCTCTCCTGGTCTCCTTGACCGAGATGACAACGTGGCCATGGCTTTGGCGTCGCTGGCGCTGCATTGGCCAATTGCCTGTCGCCGTCATGTGAAGAAGTGCTGCAGAACTCCAGCCAAGTCAACGCACAGTGGGGCAAAAACTTAGAAATGTGTAAAAAAAAAATGTTTGCAATATAAAAAAATCTTATTTCATAAAAATATCGTGTATTATCGTATTTCTATCAATGAAAATCTAAGGACTTCCTCATTATGAAAATGTAATAAAAATATATATTATTATCAATTACAAATAATAATCATAATAATTCTTTTTCCTTATAACAGACACTTCTCCCAAGTTATGATTATTAAAATCCCAACTTTATCACATAGAACATAATTTAAATGACATAATACACCCAATTCTGACCACTGTGACCCACGCAACCGTGCTTGCAAAGCAATCTCCCAACGCAGCAGTAGTTCTCCAAAGACCCAGACCAAACCAAACCGAAATGCCGCATGGACTCTCCATCGACTGGGACTGCGAAAAGCGATTCGGGATTCGCGACTCTTGCGATGGCACGACTTTGGCGAAATAAGATATAAGCACGACATAAATGGTACTTTATATCTGCAAGATATTATTTTTCCAAACATACACACAAGGTTTATGATTTTCTCTAGATATTTTGTCATCTTTATTATCAGAGCGCGCCGGCGAGGAAGTCGACGAGTCGCAGGAGGAATACAGGTAATGGCATAAAGTAACCAAATAAGCGCAGAGCAGCTGAAGATGCGGCTAACCGGTGTCATGGGAAGAGGCCAATGCCAAGAAGAAAATATAAATACTCGTACAAGTACAAGAACAAGGATGGCTATGGCTATGGCTGCGTGGAGAATTGGCCATTGAATGCCACAAGCAGAAGCAGGCAGAAGCATAAGCAGACCAAAGCCAGAGGGCCAGGTGAGTGTCAGGCCGAAAGGCAGGAAGCAACTGCAACACTTGACCAGCAGCCGTCTTGCGATTCTGTAGACGACACCACAATGGAAATGGCACTGGCACTGGCAGTGGGAATGGGTATGAGAATGAGGATGAGGATGGGAATAGGAGCAGTTGCGTACTTTACACTTGACCACTCCACTTTCAACCAGGTTTCAGCTGGCCCAGGTTATGGGTAACCCCATCTCCATGGTGCGTCATATTTACGGTTCGGTCCAACACATAAACAACATTATTTGCCACCCCATACCAACTCGGCCCTGTCATAAACTAGTTTCACACACATCTATATCTTTATATGCAGAGAGAAAAATATGAAAGCCAAAAGGACTAGGAAAGAAAAACTGGGAGATTAAATATATATTGTTATTAAATTTAAAAGGAATCTAAAAGTAAAAAGAATTTGTAAAAATTTTTTAAATAACCAATTTTTAAGATAGGATGTTTCATATGGGGTTCCTTTATTAAGGAGTTTAAAGATATTTGGACTTGGTAAAAAAAAAAATGTTATTATACTTAAAAAGAATCTAAAAGTAAAAAAAAAATATATATAAATATTATTTTAATAACAAATTTGTAGGATAGGTTACCAATAGGGGTCCCTTAATAAAAAGTATCATATACATACTTCAAAAAATTTAAATGATGGCCGATAAGAAGAAGTTTATCTTCTAGTCCACAAATGGAAGTAATTGAAAAGTTATCAAAAAGTATTTTGGTATAGAAGTATTAAGTAGATATCATAAATAATTAAATGTTATCATTTCCCATATAAATTCTTCCTGTGTACCCCTTTCCTCTGTGCACTTTGTCTTGGAACTATATTAATGCGTGAGCACACACAACTTGGCTACCAAGCTCGATTCCTCTACTCCCCATTATTCCCCCCACTTCTTTGGAGGGTTTTCCTATACATATAGATATACGTGTATATATATATAACAAAAGGCGCCGTCCAGGGCATTGAGGCTTCGCTTCTTTGTTGTTGACTTAGGCCCACGCCGAGAGCCAGAAAGGCTTCTTCTTCCTAGAGTCCGAGCATAAAAAACCACAAAAACCAGAGCTGGCATATTGCCGCTATTGTCTTTTATAGTTTCCTGGAACATTTGCCGCTTGGGCTTCCATCCCGAGCCGCAGCAGCACCACCATACCACCATGATACCACCACCACCACCACCACCACCATTAGTGTGGTGCAATACTTGTGCCCGAGAGCTTTCCCTGCGGTTATTTCCACAGTGCCTCGTGTGTTATATGTCTTCGCGGTTGCCATTGGAACACTTGGGCCCGAATCTATTGCCGTATTCTTTAAATATGATTTAAAACTTTACCGCAGACATTTGCCAACTGTAATGTGACCCAGTTAGGGGTGGACGTGGTCTTCTGGGTCGAAATAGTGGGCCATTGTATATGAAAGTAATAAAAAAGTTTTCGAAGACAAAGAGAATATAACTTGTAGAACTTTTAAATCTTCTGAACTTTGTTAAACATTATACTTTATTAACAAAAGATAATTTTTCTAAAAATTAGGTTTAATTTTAGACTCTAAAATTTTTTCAAGAAAACATAAAACTGGGAAAGAAATAAAATTAATTTTGATTTTATAACAGATAAGAGAAGTGACTCGACTCTCAAATACCCCTTCCTCCCCTAAAGCAAGCAGTAGCAAGCAGGTCAAAACAAGCAGTCGCTTGAAAGTGGCGCCATCTATGTGGCGAACGACTTTTTTTTGTTTAATCGATCGATTTTAAAGAAACCAATACATTTCCCTAACTTTACTTGCTCTACGAGTAACGGGTATAAAAAAAGCTAATTCAATTAGCCTAATTTTATAGCCCCAGTCCGAGCATTTATTTTAGTATGAATAGTATATCAGCTTGACAGTTACGTTCATAAACTTCCCCCTACATAAAAATACCATCACGAACTGATTTAATTTCCTCAAAGTTCAACTCCCCGGCGACATTCACTTTTATTCAATTCCAATTCCAAAGAGATCTATCGACTAACCCGAGGTATTTTAGGTGGATGAAAGTGTCGTCTCTCAATTTTATGCGAAAACAAAAATCAATAAAAACAAGACCAACTTACAAGGCTGAGGAAGAATATTTAGGCTAAATCTGATTTCCCATTAGAGCACAGTGGGCTTCCTCGCTTTTTTAGTGGCCTTCATTCATCTGCAATCATAAACTGCACAATGGGGTAGCTCAATCTGCTCGGGGAGTCTAGTTTAATGTGGCACATCAAAACTTAACGACAACACCTACTCCAGTTTGTTTTATGACCGCATACACAAAATGAAACAAAAGACCGGCTCGGATTTGCTGGCTAGCTGCTGCTGCTGCTTCTGCCGATGCCCTGGAACCATGCCAAAATGGCAAATATGGACGACAGCTCATAATTTTACACAATTGTTGCCCCCAAAACTTATGAAACATGCATGTCCGTCGCCTCCCTACAAAAAAAAACACAAAGCAACAAATTACGACAGCACCAAAAGGCACTTGAACCGCAGCGGGCATACACACAAAACTCAACTGCTGCGGAAGACGAAGAGAAAATACTTGAGAGGGTATCATTAAAAAAGCACAAACCCTAAAAACGGAAAAACCCGAAACCAAAACCCACGAATCTCACTCCGCAGTTGAGTAAACGCTGCAGCAGCAGCGGCGAAACGAATTTTTATTTGGCTTTTTTCCTGGCCAAAGAGCAGTTGCCGCCGTGGTCAACAAAAAAAAAAAGAAAGAAAAAAGGAGAAAAAACACAGGAGAAGAAAAGGCAGATAATACAGTTGATAATAATCCCCAGCAATGTAACTCAATCTCCGCTTCTAAGCCTCGACCAATGCGATACGCAAGCGGGACAGGACACGATGTACGGGAGAGCGGAGCACACAAAACGCTGAAGTGCACCAGAAAAAATAAAAAGGGTAATGGTGAATATGTCCTAGAACGAATACCAGATGCTCTATAACACAACACTTTCAAAAGAGTGGAGAGTTCGAGCAATCAGAAGTGCTACGAACAAGAAAGAAATTTCTAAGCTGCAATGGAATCTTGTTAAGATAATAAAATAAAAAAAAAAATATCGATAATTATCGATCTTTCGTGATCTAGGGCTCCTGCAGAAATTGCCATTAATTGCTCTGGAGCGTTTGAAGAATATTTTTTTTTTTTAACTAATCCCAGTTCCGAACCGTTGAAGAGAAAAACTTGTTTTAGGAAATAAGAACTTTTTAAGATAATAATATATCAAGTACTAACGATCTATAAAAGTTCTTAAGAATTATAATTTCCTAAAACAAGATTTTCTTTTTAATGGGTGGGAACTGGGATTAGTTATTAAAAATTATTAGGTGTCTTATGTATTAATGTGCTTACATGATTTGTTATTATTTTTATCAAAAAAAATTCTAGTTTTAAAAAATCTTTGCAATAGAGTATCTAAACCCTCTATATGGGATCCCAGATATAACTAAAATCCCTGCAATGACTAAAAAAAATGCGCATGAATGATGAAATGCAGCGAAGGCTGCCAAGAAGCGGCGCTCAGCGAAGATGCAAGTGGTACAGGTAAAAAAAAAAAAGAAAAAATTACAAAAATAAAGTAAAGAAAAGACAGGAGCGGAGCAAACGGGGGACTTTGACTGGCTTTTGGACAATGGCACGGCCTGCTATTAACGTCCAGCGCACACATGAAACAAGATATTTGTACCAGTACCCGATGAAGTATACTTCTTCGTGGCTCTTAAGTCGATGCTATTATTGCCTGCAAGACTTCGGACTTGGACTTCTTTTTCGTCTTAAACTGGCACTGGGACTCTCTGACTTTGCTCGAGACTGAGGTAGAAGGCAGAGGCAGAAGGCTGTTGCAAGACACCGGAACGGGTTTGTCAGTTTGACTTTGACTCCTCGCTGGCCGGCAAGTTTTCGTGATGCACTGAGCAAAAAAGTGCAATTTTATTCTTTTAGTTAATTTTTTGTTAGCCTCTTGATGGTATTATATAATATTTTCCAAACAACATTTTTATTCAAAGTATTTGAAATTTCATTATAACCCTGATTCCCTGTTCGGTTTTTGATTTTTTATTAAAGAAATACAACAAATTTTTTTTATAGGTATATTAAAACCCCTTTTGATAACTAGAAAGGATGATTTTGGAAAATTATCTCTGATTCAACCCCTTAAAAAAATAGGAACATTTTAATTTTTAATTTTTTATAATAAATAATACAAAAAAAAATTTTCTATAGGTATATCAATAGAGGTTCAGACCTTAAAAGATCTAGAAAGGATGATTTTGGAAAATTATCTTGAATTCAATTACTTAAAAAAATAAGAATATTTACTTCTTTAAAGAAATGTACAACTATCCAATTTTAGTAAAATTTTAAAAATATTCCACACTTAAGAGGTAATTGTTTTCAGTGTGATGATGGCACTCTGGGTGCTGCCTTCCCGCAGTTTCATTTCGGGCCTCTTTGCCTTTTTTCCCCCACCAACTTATGTTCATCTCAGCCTTCTTTTTTTGTTCGTTTCTGGTTCTTCTTGGCCATATAACAAAACGACACACGCTGCATGCGGTGAGGTCCATGGTGCGATACCGAGACCGAAAAACCCAATACCGAGGACCGGACAGTCGGGGATCTGCGGACCGGTGTGAGTAATAGGCGGCGTTGCCGTTGTAGTAAATGAGCTTACCAGGTGATACCAAAACACAAAAGAAATTATAGTAATCAAATCATTTTTATGTTAAATTATGATCGACAGCAGGCAGGCGATGCGATGTGAAGCGGACCCTCTTTTGAGACCTGTATCTGCCTGTATCCATTGTATCTTTAAGATACACAACTGCATGGATGGGCCGTGCATTCAGTCGTAGTGGGTTTTTAATGAAACTTTATACTAAATAGCAAATTGTTGCTGGGCTCTTGTCTTTTGGCTTTATGTGATGTGTGTGGCGGTTGGTCGGTTGGCTGTTGGTTGTTCGCTGCTGTTGCTGCAGCTCTAGCCATGGCTAATTATCTTTTGGATTGCAACAAGTTTATTAATGTTTATGTGTGTGCCGGTTTTATAGAGAGAGACCGGGCTTCGTGGCTAAAATTTATTGTTGCCGTGCTTCATTGAGGCGCGGCGGCTGTGGCAGCGCGATTTTTAAAAGGTTTCAATGAACATTTATTATGATTGCAGGCCGGTCGGTCCTCGGGTCCCAGAGTTCCAAGAGAGTTCCCTACACCGAATCCCCCGATCTTTGGTTTTTTCTCTAGAGGCGAGCCTTTTGGCTAATAATAAACATGTATTCATAGTTGTTGCTGTTGCTGGTGGCTAATATATCAACATTCTGCACCAGTAACAAAATAAATGCTCGTGTGTTCCCCGATCTGCACACTTTGCCCAGTGTTTATCCATTGTGCCAAATCCATAAATCATGGGAATTATGTTTATTCGACTGGGAACACCCAGCAAGTGGAGTTTCAGTTGCAGTTTTTTCTTAATGAAAATGTTCAAATAAAAACCCACTGAGTGTGTGCAAAATAAATCAATGGAAATAATAGAGAAGAGGACGACACATGCACATAATCCGGATGCCGTTCTGAGTGGATTTTAATTAAATTTGGTTTATGTGTTTGTGATTTGGAGCGCGGCAAACATGAATAGGATTTTTTATTCGTTTCGAGAGTAATTTCTTCTACTTTTTTTTTTGCAGATGACACATGCATGCAATTTCAACAGCAATCAGTCAATTAAATGCGAGCTTCAACGATTGCCATTCATGGTAAATGGGTTAAAATATCTTTGAGTTATTACTCGCGAGGAGAGAGTGTGAATGTTGATTGCTAGTGCGAGAAACTTAATTGCGTTTCAGAATCTTGAGTTTGAAGATAGTAGAAAAATTTTTTTTTTCAAATCTGAATTCTAAAGAATTCACACACTTGAAGGTATTTTATTGAATGAAATAATTTTTTTTCTATCATATCTTCAATCTTAAGATTCTGAAATGCAATTAAGTTAAATCAGAATCTTAAAAAAAAAATAGATTTATTTTATTTAATAAAATACCTGCAAGTCTGAATTCTAAAGAATACGCAAATTTAGGCCACATTTTTAATCCTTTTTCGTTCAGTTTCCTCTTTAAACCTTGTAATAATTACAACCCTTAAAAATTTAATAATTCTTTATAAAAAATACTGTACAAAATAAACTTATTTCATTCAAAGGAAATGCCTTCAAGTCTGAGTTCTAAAGAATTCACGCATTTAGACCTTATTTTCATTCATTTTCCTTGTTAAAACTTGTAATAATTAAAACCCTTTTAAATTAAATAATTCTACATAAAAAGAATAATATTTTTCCAAGAAAACTATAAAACAACAATCAAAAAGTCATACCCATCCACCTTCTAATTAAATATTATTCGGTAATTTCACGAGCATGCTTTAACCCACAGCATAATAAATTAATTTGCCAAAATGGCTGATGAATCTCTCATGAAATAGTAGACAAACAAAACCTTGACATCCAATAGACTAGATCCATGTCGCATAAATTCCAAATTGATTTCCGCACACACACGCAAACACTTTTGGCCCGGAGGCTGGAAAAATCCGTTCGAGCACTTACATCTGCAAATAGAGAGAGAGAAAATGGGAAACTTAATTAGTTAAATTCACAAACAAAGGCAAACACAAACAGAGGCAGGCAGAGAGATGAATGAAAAGGAGACTCTGGAGCCAGTTAGCAGATGAAGACAAATAAAAGTGAAGTGGAGTCAAGTCGACTGGACTCCAGTGTCAGGTGGAAAAGTGAGGTAAAACTGCAGATATCGGCTGGGGATAAGGACCCAACACACACAGAACTACAACTACAGAACCAGAAGCAAACCCAACGAGACCAAAGATGCCCAAGATACTCTGGTGTCGTGTGAATCCCCCAGAGAGTGGAGTGCAAAAGGATGCAAGCCGTCACGTAGTTGTTTGGCATGTGACGTCACACACACACTATCGCACACACAATTGCAGACATTTTAATGGCTAATTAAATTGAAACAGAGCAATGCTTTTTCCACAGCCACCCAGGCATCTGTTTCCCATTTTACTCCGCTTTTTTCCCGAACGACACAATTACAAATTGCCTTTCACAGCTGCAATAGCTTGGTGCTTGGAAATGGTAAATGGCAAATGGTCTGGGATCTTGAAATAGTAAGAGGGCGCTAAAGATAATGAATCGAATGACAGGAATCCCAACTCATTAGGTAAAGAGATCAGGTGCAGTCGGAATTTTCATTTACTGCACATAGGAAAAAAGTCATTTGAAAAAAATACCAATTAATTAACTCTGTAAAAGTGATAATAATTTAAATCAAAAGATATTTATAAATCAATATTTGTTAAATCAAATTTTTTGGCTTCTTAAAATATAATTAAAATCTTTTTAGGAGATAAATCAAAAAAAAAATTGACAGAAGATCAGATTGATATATGCAGGGCTTTTTAACATTTTTTTAAGATCAAAATGATATGAATAGTGATATTCCTTTTTTTCTCATTATTTGTTCAAAAAATAGAGAAGTTTGAAAATATAATGATATGATAAATTCTTAAGTTGATAAGTTTAAATCATAAATTTTACATTAATCACATTGGTTTTTTCTTGATATGAAATAAGGTAGAATTGACCCTATTTTATACCAAATATTTTTTCTGTGTAGCTTTTCTAAATACTTAAAACCAAGTCTTACTCATAAACTCAATCTTAAAACTCCTCTGAAAGTTCTATTTAATTTTTATGATCAAATACATAAACCACAAATTGAAAGCACCTTGATTTCAAGAGCATTTGCGTGGTCTTTGATTTTTTTATTGTAAAACATAAACGATATCTGAAATCTACTGGAAATAGTTTTCAATTTGCTGAATATATTTTTGCCAAGCCGTTTAGTCTTTTATCACCCGTGAAGAGCAAAATCTAGAGTCTAGACCACAAGATATAATCATCCAAATGGTTCATAATTTTAACGAGTCATTCATAAATTCAGCGCTTGATAGTTGCCAGTTTATTAACTTAAATCATTTCTGAGTCATAAAAGTGTTCTTAAGAGACAGAAACCACCGAAATAATCCATAAATTGTTGACTTTATTATATGGGGGCTTATATATCGAATTAAATTGACTAGAAAGCCGGGCCTGAACGTGTGGCGGTTCATCTTCAAAGTGAATAAATCGAGATGTGTCGAGCTCCTCGCCTCCAAAAGCTGCCAAATTGTTTCCCAAGAAGCGTATCTGGTTTTTGTTTTTGGACAACAGGAAATCGCTGGCAGCCTCCGAATTTTCAAACAACGCTTTTCGGTAGATTCTAATACAGAATGCCCAACACCTCACCGCGCGCTTCCCAGCAATTCTAGCAAGCAAACCAACGAACCAACAAACCAACCAACCGAATTTCTAATCTCCCCGGTTCTCTGGCTGTATCTTCTGGACATGTGAGAAATGTTGCGCATGTTCGGACAACTTTTTGCACGATAATTAAATATTTTTAATTGCTGCCATGCACAGAATGCTGCCGCTGATGCTGAATGCTGAATGCTGTATCCACTGAGGCAGCTTCGCAGAGGAGCAAAAATTATTTCCATAAAAGTGCAAATCATTAAATCTTTAGCCGCAGGAACATAGCTCTAATATTTGCCAGAACCATTCGAGCGCATGTATCTACCAGATGCAGAATGTTTCTTTCCCCTTGCTTGATTTTTTTTCCACTTCTACTGTTTTTCCACAAATCTGGCTTGCATTTTCGGATATATCAGAGATTTAGTGGCTTGGAGGAGTGGACAGAATTAAGGCGCAGTCGCAGTGGCAATGCCACACAGTGATGTTAACCTGGCTATTTTCTAGGGGAAACTGATTTTTTAAAAGGTGAAAATGAGATAGTAGATTAATCTTTAAGATATGTGCATTTTTGGATATAGGGAACGATGTCTTGGAGAATTTATTTAAATATAAATAAAATCTTTAAGCTAGGAAATTTATGAATATAAATGTATTTTAGGTAAATTGAAGTAGATAATTTTTAAAATATTTGTATGGCCTTTTTAAGGAATCTATCGAGAACTCAAGTTATCATGATTATCATAATAATCATATCTAATAAATAAAAATTATTTTTTGAGCTACAGATTTTTGTAAATTATTAGAAATTCTTTTTTTACTTTAAATAAATTATTTTAAAATATTTAATATAATAAAATATAAATATAATTTAAGTGAATTTTTCTAAACCAATTGTTTGATTACATCAAAATAGTCGCCAAATAACAACCAAATTTTTTAAAAATATTAATACACTTTTTAAGTTAGGAAGTTTTTAAAAATATATGTATTCTAAAAAAATTATTGTAATAGATAATTTTTAAAATATATTTAAGGACATTTTTAGCTAGTTTATCAAAAAGTCAAGTTATCAAGAATATCATAATAATCATATCTAATAAAAAAAAAAATTATTTGTGCTAGAAAATTTTCTTAATTTTTAAAAATTCTTTTTTTACTCAAAATAGAGACATCTAGAGACTTTTCTAGTCTACTGTATTTTAGTCACCACTGATTTTGCCAGCAGAAAGAAGCAACGAAAAAAAAACCCGATGCAGCAGCAGAAGTAGAACTCTGTGTGAGTTGGTTTGTTTGTTTGGCGCTGCCATAAAGCTGAAGCCAGTTTTGTTTTTAAGCATACATCGCACACAGACCGAGATCCCCCTCTTAACCCCTGCTCCGAGCTTAACCCCCCACCTTCCTACCTACAGTGGCGACCCGTTCGTATGGCTTCCTTGCCCGTTGCAGTTGCAGTCAGAGTTGCACTTAATGCATTTTTCAGTAGATGCTTTTTTTTCCATGAAAATATTTCGTGAAATTATAACGTGGCATTCCCTGACTGCCCTCCGTTCCCCCTCCCTTCAACGAGCTTCCTCGTGAGCTGTGGCTACTTAGGTCTATAATCGTATTTATAAGATACAGTTTTGCTTTTGTCAAGCCACTTTTTCAGCATGGCATATTTAGTGCGTGTGTGTGGATGGCTTTTCCTTTGTGGGCCAGCGCGTTTAAGAGCTTAAGAGTGCAGCTCCGGTAGCCAAGTGATCTGTGATGGTGATTCATAAATGAGTTGCGTAGGTGTGAAAACTACAGGTATGCTAATGAAGCTGTTGGGTTATGGGAAAGAATTTTACTTCTTAGGAGGCTGAGAAAGTCTTTAAAGTGATTTAGAGTATTGATTTTTACTCATGTGTGGATTTTTTGTGGTAAAGAGAGTTATCGATTTGAGTTTCTAACAAGAGCAAGCTAAAGCAAGCAGTGTGCCCTGCATGCCACTGCAGCCACCAAGCAGTGGCTTGAAAGTGGCGCCATCTATGTGGCGGACAATTCATTATTTGCTTATAACTTTTTATTGAGTGGTCCGATTTAAAAAATTTCTTCTACGTTTTGCTGGGAAACTCTACAAGTAACGGGTACTATATTTATCTATACCCTTTAGTTGGGCTTCTCCCGCGTAGAATCCTCAAATAAATCCCCTTTTTATCTCATCACCCCGACTTATTCATTAATTTCCCACCCCTAAACGAATTTAGAGCTGTCTGAACAGCTTAAAGTTTTTGTTTGTTATCGCAGCCTGGCAAATTACTTGGGCCTCGTTGGCCAATAATGGCATAGAAAAAATATCCAACGGGAGATCTGCATGGGATTAATGCAAATTTCACTTAGACAAATTGCCGAAATAAACCGCGAGTTTGTTTGACCCACCCCCGAAGAATCCATCACAATAGCAATCCCATCATTGGAATAACAAGCGAGGCGAAGGACGTATCTAATTGAAAATCCCCCAGTCCGCCCGGTAAAAACCCTCTATCGACAACAGTTTTTCCAACCACTTCACTCTCTACGTTGCCGATTGCATGAGAGCGTAAAATCAGCTTTGGACCCCGAGAGTTGAATACACAAAAACATTCCAATCGGCGGCTTAAGAAGACCTGGCCATCCAAAATACAATTCATCGAGGGGTTGATACTCGCTGCCCACGATGAAGGGTTAGGGTTACTCAAGGAGGGAATTTGATTTTGGGCCCACATGGAAAATAATTAAATTTGATTGTCTTGAGATTTATGGCCATTGCTTTGTGATAGTATGCAGAATTGGTGGAATTTATGCAGGATAGGAAATAGAAAGGGTCTACAGATAGAACCGTTTTGATATAAGAACTTTCTTGATATTTCGAAATTTAATTAAAATTAAAATATATATTACTATTAATATTATAAGTTCATTTTTAATTCTACGTATATTTCAGGGTTTAAAAAATATTATCTTTACTATAAGAGGGTCTGAGGATAAATACTGTTTTAATATTAAAAACTTTCTTGATATTTCGAAATTTAATTAAAATTAAAATATATATGTATTTATTACAAATAATATTATAAGTTTATTATTATATAACTTAAAAATTTTTTTCTTTTCTGTAAGAGGGTCTGGATAGAATCTGTTTTGATATTAAAAACTTTCTTTACATTTCGAAATTTAATTAAAAATTTAAAAATATTTGGTACTATCAATATTATAAACTCATTATTATTTATACTTTTTTATTTTTTGTTTAAAAAAAATGTTGTTTTCCTTTATCGTAATATTAATATTTTTGGGTACTTTTTTCTGTGTATCCCAGCCATCCCTTAACTCGGTTGCTCCCTTGAAATGTATCTTTTGTATCTTTGTGCACTTAACACGCATTCTAATTGCAAAAGCCAAGCTCCGAGGAGTGAAAAGAAATTATTAACAACAAAAGCAGAAGCTGGAATTCCACTTGGCTGCGATCTGGGACTGGGATTGGGACTTTGGGTCTGGGAATAATACTGCATCTCCAGGGTTGGCGTGTGAGTAAGTGCGCCCCGAAACGGAAGGCGAGTTGGGACAGAATGGAAAGGTAAGGGTTAAGGCATGGGGGGGGTATATAAAGCGTAGCAAAACGTTTGCACGTTGAAGGCATAATAATAAAAGGTTAAAAAAGGCGCAAAGAAGATTAAATGCTTGAGAAGATGCAATATTTTTTGCTTCGCCTGCTGCTGCAGCAGTTGTTGCTGCTGTTGCTGTTGCTGCTCCTCTTCCTTTGCCTGCAAAAAGGGGGCGGGGCAGGGCAGGGCAGACACTGCACTTATGTTGCTGCTTTGTTGCTGTTGCTGTTGCTGTTGCTGCTGGTCGACTGCAATGTTACAGTGTTGCTGCTGCTGCTGCTAGCCCGCCTTGTAATTGCACATCATGTAGCTGTTGCTGTTGCCAGCTTTCGACCTGGACTTCAGCCCCTCCCCTCCCCTCTTCCCTCCTTCCTTACCCCTCCACCGTTTGCCTTTTAGTTAACTATTTTGTGTTCAAGTTGAAGGCACATGGTAATGGCAATGGTTGCATCTTGCTCACATATTAATTGCCGCACGGCTGCGCGCCTTTCTGTGGCTCCCCAATCACTTGGGCTTCCAGTTTAGACTTAGGCATACCCCCTTCCGCTCCCCCTCTTCCTCTTCCCCTTACTCATATATATACCTTGATATCCCCTGAAATCCCCCATCAAGCACTTCCCGCTTGGTCTTTGGCTGCATCACGCAATCGCCTTTCGTTTTATTATACCCTCGACCAATGGGGTTTATTGGTCGAGTGAATAAAGGATGGATGTGATTTTACGACTATCTCACATTTTCTTATCTTATTTATTTCTGATAATCTTGAAATATAGGGCGTTTAAATAAAATAATGAGATAAGTTTATGTGTAATACATATTATTAGTAATATTTCTTAAGATCTTGAACATAAATCTTGATATTTTAAATAAACTTTCGATTGTAATTGAATACTATACTATATAATACTATATAATAACTTATTATAACTTATTAGAATTTTATTATAAAAATGTATTATTGAAAAATGTGGTTTTTATACGTTTCTTATTAGCAAATATTATCCTATTTTCTTTAGCTCTCAAACCGAAATCTTAATATTTAAAATAATCTTTAAATAAATTGATATTATAATAACTTATTAAGATTTAATTATCAAAATGTTCTAAAAATGTGGTTGTTATACGTTAATTATTAACAAATACCATCCCAATTTATTCAGCTCTTGAACAGAATTTTTAATAGTTTAAACCAACTTTTGATTGGAATTGAACACTATACCATACTAATTGATACCATTATAACTTATAGAGATTTTATTATCAAAATTGTTTAGAAATGTGTTAATTATTAACATATAATATCCTATATAATTTAATTATCATAGCTTCTAAATATTTTCCTCCGCATTTTTAAGGGCATCCTAAGTTCTACGTGGAAGCCCCTATATCACCTTAGCCTTACTGGTTCTCCCTCTACTTTTTTTTATGCGATATTTAAACAAATTGCTTGTAGAATATTTGTGACATTTTGTCATGCCCGGCAAGTTATGTGAGTTCGCTGGGTTTGTGTGTATGTCTGTGTGTGTGTATGTGCATAAGCCCCACGTTCCTGGCTCAGCGGGGCAGTGAAAATTGAGTACAAGTTGCTTTGAGTTGCATCATCAATCATTGCACACGTTGAATGATGTTTTGTCACAGATATGCCGCCGGCAGCCCAACCAGCCAGCCAGCCAGCGAACAGCATAAGCAGCATCAAAAACAGAACCCGAGCAGAGCAAAAGATATTGGATGGAGAATCTGGATGGAGGTGGTATCTGTCAGCTACAAAAACAAGTCAAAATATTTATAAAAGTCAAAATTGTCGCACAGTTGGTGGGAGGAGAATGAAGAGTTTCGGGGGAGAAGGTGAGTCTGGGAGTCTGGGATTCTCGTATTCGTATTCGATTTTGATTCGGTTGCCTGGCGGCACACACACCTAAATAAATCCCAAAACCATCTCATCTCAACTCTGGGCACTGTAATTAATAATCCAAGCTGCGCGTTTCGTCATTCTGAGCTTGAGAAATGACGCCGGGAAGAAAGTTCTCTTCTTCGAGGGGGCATTGTCCACATCGATTGGAATTCATCGGCAAACAGAAAAGAGCTTCGTGTAATGACAAAAGTATTTGTAATTTTCCTAGTTCTGGTATTTTCTACCGTTTTTTTCTGAGTGCGGTGTCCCCAAAGCGTTTTGAGTTACAACCAAGGCAACTTGAGGAATTGCTCTAATCAAAAGTTTAAAAACAAAACGAACAAAAACTTAAAACTTTTAGCTCAACTTGAAGATAAATGATTCGGGGGAGAAAAATGCTATAAGTTTGTGTATAGTTTAGATTACAGTTTCATAAGTAGTCGGCACATAATACGGATTAATTGCTAGGGGGAATATCAAGAGAATTTTCTAGTTGAAAGTTTTCGTGGAGTGTGTGGGTCGAGTTTAAAGAAGAGTTCTGTCATTTTGATGGTTTATTATATGATAATGATATGATATGATGTGATAGGATATAATATGATGATATTATATGATATTATATGGTATTATATGATATGATATAATATAATATTATATTATTATTATTTGATATGATAATATCTTGACAAAATATTAAAAAAAAAAAATAACTTTATTAATTACAGAATATAGAGAAAATAAAGTTCTTAAATTTTATTTATTTATTTAATATTTTTAGCCAAGTTGTAAATCCCTAAAAATTCAATTTAAAATAATTAAGCCATAGTTTCTTTCGCAGTCAACACAGGCTGATTAAAACATCTTTGTCTAATTCTTTAAGCACTTGAAAACCTCAACTTTGGGTTTCTGGCTCAGAACCGAAGAAAAATGTTAACAATTTAAGCCAAAATTAGAGACCATGTCTTCTGCGTCTCGCCCCTTATCCGCCATCCAAGTTGTCAACTTTAATTATTGGCCACAAAAACCAAACTCAGACGGAGACACGCTCGGAGAACTTTAAGCCTAACCATGTCAATTGTTTGACATTAAAATGCGCAGAGAAAGACAGTGGAGAACTGGCTCTAAACAAAAAGCCAAAATTGAATTCCGAGAGTGAAATAGTGAGGAGGGATGAAGGAGCTGCGAGACGAGAGGCGAGTAAATACCGCAAATAAAATAAATTAAATAAGAAAACTACCGCTGTCAAAAGGTTTAACATTTCACTTAAAAACAAAAAATCAACCGAGAGTCGAGGAAGAAATGCTGGAGAGCCGAGTGCAGAGTGTGTGTGTTTTTTTTGCCCGATTCTCGGTTTCGGTTTCGGTTTCTGTTTCTTCGCTCGACTCGACTCGAGAGTTGAACAACAATTTCCAAGAAAATTAAAACATGTAAAGACATATCTTTTCATCTGACAAACATGGACCTGGACGGAGGCCCCATGCATATGTAAATATATCTGTGCTTCTGCCCCTGCTGTCCGCTGTTCTGCTGCTCTGTTCATCTCCTACAATTTAACATTTAACTCTTTTGTCGAACATTTGACGATGGGGCACCCGGTCGCATGAAGAAGAGCGTAACTTAAAGCTCAAAAGGAAATTACAGAAATGCCTGAAATCTCATAAATACTTCAATCAAGTATGTCCAAAAATAAGTAAAGATATTTAAGCCCAGAGGGGCGGAGGAGTGAGTGAGTGAGTGCCCCGAAAATGCTAAAGGTATATAGAGGAGTAGTCCCCATTCCCGAATGGCGACAACATCTTCCGAGGGATCGCAGGGATCCCAAGACCCAAGAACACTGCTGTCTGGCATTTCTTATTTTGTTTTTATTTGTACTTTTTATCCCCGACTTGAGCCCGTTGCTCGTTGTTGTGTCCGTGTGTATTGAAGTATGTGTCTTGTCATGACATAAGAAATTGACTCCACTTGAATTCGAAAAAGGAGTGCAGCGGCATCGGCAGCAAACAGAAACAGAAACAGGCAACAGCAAATGAAATTAAAAAGTAAATGCAACCATAAATGCAGCCAGAAGACAAGCGAACGATGCCAAAGTATCTGTATCTGTATCTGCGGAACTTGAGCGGAGCAAATGAAGTGCCTGGCCCCGAATTGTAAAGACTTGGCAATAACAGCAGCAGCAGAAACTACACATAAGCGTTGCTTTTGATTTGCTCAAGGAGTTGGGGAGGCGAACTTTGGAGGGAGGTTCGATAGTGGAGTTTTCTGAAACTTTGAATAATATTTGAGAAAGAAATTCAAATTCAAAAATATAATTTATAAATAGAGAAACAATAGATTTTATATTAAAAAGGTTTTTCTTAATTCAATAAAATCAATACAATAAATTTGTTTAAATATTCGAAAAATACTTGAGAAAAATATTAAAGAAAATTCAGAACCAATTTGATCTTATAATTTATGACATTTAAAAACAAAGAAACAATAGCTTTTATATCAGATAGCTTTCTTTAATTCAATAAACGCAATAAATTTGTTAAATATTTGGGAAAAGTATTGAAAAAAATTCAGAACCAATTCGATTCAAAAATTTCTGATAACATGCTTTTACTAAAAAACCCTATATTTTTTATTAGATACTTTTGTATCCACTTTATCCATTTATTACACTTTTTCACCTATAATTTCTACAAAAAATATATATTATCCCCAATTTTTAATACGAAACTAAGCCAACAACATCTGCATTAAAGCCCCTTTAAAATCCCTCTCAAAAGTCACAACTTTATAATTAAAACTCTGATTTTAAGATCATTATTTTTTATTAATGCACCATAATTTACAAAATTGGTAAGCCCCAAATTGTTACCTCCTTTCGCATCCTTCGGAAACTCTTTTCACCTTTGCCACACCAACTTTCCATCCATCAATAATCATTAAAATTTTAAAACTTCCCTCGCCCATGTTTTAAGCTTTATTGGAGATTGCAACTGAAATGAAAGCATCTTCCTTTTTTTTTTTTGTTTTTCTTTTCTCTGTATGTAGGATGGTGTATGTGTAAATATGTTTCTGTATGTTTTGGCACTCGCCCTAGACTTGAGCATTGTTGTTGTTGTTGCTGTTGTCTGTGCTGTCTTTTTTCTTATTTGGCTGGGAGCAATCCTTTTTACCTTCTGTGCTACCTTGCTTACTTCCATCCATTTTATTTGGATGTGATGTGTTCTGCGGTACAGTGAAGCTTTGATACATTTTACTGATCGAAATTCAGAGTTAAGTGAGTTGAAATAAAATAAATCAAGCAGAATGCGTTCTCGAATTGAGTATTTTTGTTCTCAATTTGAGCGTGTAAGTGATTTGAGCACAAATTTTGAAAAAAAGTCTTCTATTTTCACAAATTGTACCCTAGTATTTAAGTATTTTGCACTGAAAAAAAGTTCTTAGTTATATTTTATGTAAAAAAAATTCCCAATTTGAGTGAAAAATCTCTCATACTGAGAGAAGTAATCAAGAAGAATGGTTCTCAAATTGAATATTTCTTTTCTTGATTTAAGGATGTCCTGATTTTGAGTACAAGTTTTAGAAGAAGACTTCTATTTTCACAAATTTTAACCATGTTATTTTCATTTCTTTAAAATGTAGTACTGAAAGTGAGTTTTTTGCATTCAAAGTGAGTTCTTTGTTATATTTAGAGTAAAAGATTCTCAATTTAATGTACTTGATTTTATGTATTCTGGTTCGATCTATAGAATTTCGCCTGTCTTCGCTCTGTTCTGCTTTTTGTGTTGACTTGGGTCTTTTTGAGCACAGCGCCAGGGCAGCGAAGGCAGACAAGAAAACAAAACCCACATGTGAGCATTTAATTTCAACAACTGTCGCTGAGGCTACCAGGCGAAATACCAATACCAGACCAAGGAGACACGGCAGCAGCAGCAACATCCAAAGCAGCAGCAGCAGCAACAGCATCAGCAGTCTCCATCAGAGCTCCACATTCTCTGCCCCATCTCTTTCTGGCTCTTTCACCTCTCCCTTTCTCGCATTCCCCAATTGCAGGGAGCAGCGTTGCCGACACCAACGGCCCTCATGTTGGACACTAAACAGCGGGCGCTGCCAAATGACAACCAAACTACATGTGAAGTACAACAGCAACACCAACAGCACAGCAGCAACACGAGCAACAGCAACAACAACAACAATGCACAAGTAACAGTGGGAGCCGCATTAATATGGCCAAGGTAAAGGGTATTTAAAAGCAGCCACCAAGCCAGGCTAAAAAAAAACCCGAACCCAAACTCAAGCCAGAAGAACCCCGTTGAGGCCCGAGAAAAAAAAGGACAAGAGGGAATGGGAGTCAAAAAGACAAATGTGGCTGCACAGTGGTTTAAGTCTGAAGATTTTGAAGGAACTACAGAAAATTGTTCAAATTTGTAATAAATAAAAATATTTTGTTATTTTACAGATAAGAATAAAATAGAAATTTATGATAAAAATGGTATACAAATTTATAATATAAAAAAAATTATTGTACAAATTTTTTTGTTTACTTTCCTACACAGTTTAAAAAGGTCTTACTTTAAAAGGTCAATCCAATATCAATAGATATTGATCAATAGATATTTCTTTAAAAATTTTAAAATGGAGATATAAAACAAAGAATATTATAGATCTAAAATGGTTTTTTCTTACTATTTTATAACTTTTTTTTAAACATATATAAAACTAATATTATAGGTTAACATTTAAAAAAAAAATTTTTATACCTTTTGGTCCTATTTCATCCCTTGCCACAACAAAACTATTTATTTCATCACAATCCTCAACTAATTCCCTGCAATTTGGTCTAATTTACTTGCCAATTAAATTTTAATTAACCCTTTAAATTAGGGAACCCAACGCCGAACCACTGTGCCCACTGGGCGTTGTTTGCTGGCAGTCGACAGTCGACAGTCGACAGTTCAGTGCAGTTCGGTTCGCCTGACGTTCGTTGTTCGTTTGGGGGATATGTTGTAGCTGCTGTTGTTACTGCTACCTCTGCGGTGTGTGTGGGTTTTGTGAACAGGTAGTTTTCGTCTTATTTGGTTTTTTGGCCAACATTTTTAAGGCCAAAAGGAAGGGAAAGTAAAAGCCGATGCGCCCGACTGTTCCTCGTTCTTGGTTCTCCGTTCTTCAGGGCGTCTCCTCTTCATTCCTCTCTGGCCTCTCCAAAAAGGATGAAAATTAAAACAGTCTTAAAAAACATGACAGGCAGGCAGTCAGTCGGCCGCACAACCCTGAAATTAGTTGACAAGGATGAAAGGAGCAGAAAAGTGGACTGGGGGGACTGGCCCGAAAACGAAACCGAGACTCCGTGCTGAGCCGTGTTGTTGATGGAAGATTTACATAATGCAGATGATGTTGGTGGCAGCGTCGTGTGGGAATTTCATTAATGAAAGAATTATGAGAGGTTACATAATGAGCCCCAGACCAACTAGCTGATGGCATCGATAAAGTCCGGTTCTTTTTCTGTAGCGATGGCTAATAACGAACCAATGTCCTAACCCACTCAACTCACTCCACACAAATCCATTAACCCCCAGAGCTCATTGTTTGAATCAACGACACACACACAACACAAATTAACAAAGTTTTCCAAAGAAATGCGTAATTGAGGGTCAGCCTAGGGAGACCTTTTCCCTTGAACTAATTTGACAACTCTTAGGGCGAAATTAACACTGGGGTTATTCGATATTTTACATGACAAAATGGAGCAAAAAAAACAAAAAAAAAACAGAAAAAAAGGTAACACATGCTGCTTTGCTTTTGGCCAATTTGCGGATACGAAATGGAAACTGTTGCCAATTTCAAATCGCAATACGCACCTGTCACATAAATCACAGTCCAAATGTGATTTATTAGCTATTCATATTAGTTACTTTGGCTCCTGAGGGGCTCCCCCAAACAACAGACACACGCTAATATATAATAAGCAATATATGTATATGTGTGTGTGTTTGGAACATATGTATCTATGGGATATATTGTGTTCGCTGTCTTGCCAGCTGCAAGACTCCTTCCTAGCCTTGTTTTTTTCCTCGCTTTGGTTTTGTTTGCTGGGTCTGTAAAATATTGAAATTGAGTGCAAACTACTTTGAACTCTTGCGGAGCTCTTGCGAGGTTGCTAGCTGCTACCTTGCAGATACATTATTAAAATGATATAAAGTAGCTGAGACATGAGTGCGAAGTATCTGCAAGTTGCATGCGAATTGGCAATGAACTCGGGCCAAGTGGCTGCTGCCGTGCAATGTGGCCCTAAGTTATGGGCGAAAGTATCTATTTTCGGGTGTATCTAACGGATGCCCCGCTTAACTTGGCCAAGCATGTGAAAATGTATCTGCGGATGCGAGCGAGAAATGTATGAGGAAATATTTACGTAATCTTCATTTGTATTAACTGCTGTGGGAAGTAGCTGAGGCTGCGTGAGAAAGTTATGAAATATTGAAGTGATTTAGTGAAATTTATGTGGATTCTTTATTGAATTTATTAACTGCGATAAGTGTGGGTTGAGTTATTAAATTTATTTAATTTATATAACATTTTTATCAACTCTAGATTTTTTTAGATTTTTTTACAAGAAATATTACAATTTCCATCCATCTAAAAGCGCTATAAAGTAAAATATCTATATATTCAGAGCACCGTAAGCTCGAATTCCATCCCAAATTACCCTCACATTAGACATAAAATTTACGATATCTGCAAAAATCCTTTAGCCATAAAATATCCACCCAAACGACTGCGGAATAAGGCTATCTAGAGTGCGTATGTATACAGGTGGAGCTATAAAGTAGCAACTATCTAAATAGATATAAATATCATAAAAATAAAAGGCATGCTCAGCCATCCACAGATAGAGCTTCTTGTGAAGCAACAAATTTTAATTACGATTTCCGTGCATTCCACTCAATCATGGCCCACACCCTTCCCATCCCCCCTCCCTCCTTACATAAAAACCAGTCTCAAATGCGTTCTTTTTGGCTAGATTATGCAAAAGATACACACACTCATAGGTAGTACAAAGCTGGAGAGGATAGCAGCAAACGCATGGACGACGCTGTTAACTTTTATTGGCGAGCTTTAAAGCAAATTTGTCTTGGCCATTTCAGTTTGCTGCCTCCCAAAAGAGATTTATGACACTGCCGCGCGTACACGGCGCATTCAAAAATTGTTGAAAACAATTAGAATATTTTAGCAACGAGCAGGGGAGAGACTATAAAAGTTATATGAAGAACGCGCGACGAGTTTCGAGTTAACAGCACAGCGAAAGAGGGACTGGTTGTAAAAATTATGCGCCAAAATGACTTTGACAGCAGTCGCTGTCCCGCTTGGCCTCGTTTTTATGGTCATAACTAAGTAGCAGTCATTGTTTCATATGACTTATAATTTGGCACACATTTACGATCTTTTCGGCCATAGAGAAAAGAGCAAAAAGGAGTGGGGGAAAGCCAAACTCCCGGGGCCACAGCAACAGGCCGTCATCAAAGTCGCTGCGGCTGCATGATATAACATAAACGACGCGAACGTGGGTTGTCAACAAAGTAGGGTAAGTCTGATGGGAAGGTACCTTGCATATAAAACCAACAAAAAAAAATATTTTACAGACACTTTTGGGCTTTTAAAATAGTTGGTGTTTTTCTTTAATAAGATGTATCATAATACAATTTTGAATTTAAATAAAAAAAAACATAAAGAAACATTAAAGTAAGAATGGTTTTTTAATAAAATTTGTAATTCAGGTTCATAAAAATTGGTTCGAAATTTACGTTGGTTTACGGTTAACTAAAAAAAAATATTTTACAGACATTTTTGGGTTTTTAAAATAGTTACTCTTTTCCTTTAATGAGAAATATCTTAATAGAATTTTAAATTCCAAAGAGAGCCCAAAATTAAATTTGAAAAATGTTATGGTTTTTTAAAGACATTAAAAAAAATATATACATTATACAGACATTTTTTGTCCCTTAAAATATCATTTTTTCGAATGAAAAATATAATAATAAAATGTAACAAAAGAACCCAAAACTGAAATTTTAAAACGTATGATTTTTTAAAAACATTTTTTTCCAAAAAAAAAAAAATGTTAAAATGTTAGTGGAATTTTAAGAGAAATAAATCGGAATTAAAATGTTTTTAGTAGTTATTAAGCTAAATGAATATCCAATAAAACCTGCATTAGTTAAAGCTACATCTGAAACCCACCTCGCTGAGTACTCGCAGCTGTCATTAGACTCTCTCCGCTAAATCCTCCGCAGCAGCCAAACGAACGAACCCACTCCCATTTTACGGTTTCCCCATATCTATCTGCGTGTCGATTTAGCAAGCGCTATACGACATGAACTTCAAAATGAGCCGCAGGCCTCAATCACATCCAAACACAAGGCAAACGAGGCAACCATCCAAGCAACCAGCCATCCAAGCATCCAACCATCCAAGCATCCATCGCAAAGCTTTTCCTTCGACTCGGAATAATTTTATTTTGTGCGCCGCCTGGCCTGGCCTGTGTTTTCTTTCATTTGCTGCTGCACATTTTCCATTTCATAAAGCAGCCAGCTCGGCCTGTTTATGATTTAAGTTCGCCGAGAGAGGCTGCTTATTAGAGGCCGACTTCGACTTCCTTCTCGTTGGAAAAAAAAAGGAAAAATAAACCAGGGGATGGGCGGGCGGCGAAATGTCGGCGACGCATTAATGATTGTTAGTGAGTTGTGAAATTGCTCTAACTGCACTTCAAGCAGCAAAAGCGGCTTCCACACCATTTGGCCTGACCAGCAGCATCGAGTAGGCATAGTATCCACAGCATCCAGCATCCCAGCATCCGTATCTGACTCTTTCCGGCAGGTTCTCGGGCTCAGAAGCCAACCCGTTCGCATATTAAAGAGTAAATTTTTCAATTTCACAGACATTAAACGCGACTGCTGCCTGTCTCCGCTTAACTTAAGCTAAACGCTCCCCGCCTTGGGCCAATTCCAGACGCTCGACTCCGCTGCTGCCTCCCTCTTTGCCTTCCATGAATTTGACCCGAGTCTGCATTCAGTTTTAGCCATTAAATAGTTTGTTAAAATTTGCCTTATTAGATTATTAAATTTTCGCAATTTAAGCAAAATTCGTTTTGGCATTTTCGGGGCACCGAAATATACACAGCGAGAAATACTTCAAGCCTTTTGATTAATGGGAGGCGAGAAAAAATTTCAGAATGATAAATGTTCCCAAGTTTTTAGGCAAAACTTTAGGGCTAAGAACTTCATTAAATTTTTGGTAAAATATTCTATGAAAAATTTGGTAGGAGAAAGCATGAAGAAAGTAGTGAGAAACTTTTAATCGTAACCTGAATTTAACCAAACAATTTCTTGTTAAAATAAGGGTTAAATCTAAAACCTTTAAATCATCCGTTAAATTTTTGTCTAATTTTGTAAGGGAGAATTTAGTATTATTTAAAGTATTTTAAATTTTTGCAACTGAATGAACGGCGAGAAGAAATGGTTGAACATTTCTCCAACTGGCCAGTAAATCATTTCTAATCCATCGCTTCTCGGCTTTGTTTGGGCCCAAACTTCCATCCTTTCGAGCCCTGTATCTACGTACTACACACACAGATACACGCACGCACACTGGCACATGTGGGCCAAAATGTATCTGCAGCTTGCATAACTCTTCTTTCGCTACGTGTAGGAAAGGGTCAGCAGGAAGTGCGGCTCCGAGGGGTGAGTGGGGAAAGGGGGCCGAACAGCCAAATTCGCATTACCCCCCAGAGTGCATGCCAGGCATGTCCTCGTCCTCATCCTCATCCCCGTTCTCAACCCCTGCTCCTCGAAACCCCCTTATCCCTGCCTTCATCATAGTGTTCCCTATCGCCATCGATGTGTGTAAGTTGGTTTATCGACATGTGCGCACTGGCGAATGACTAAGGGGGGATACGGTCGAAATTCCTAAAGAGGAAGTTCCTCAAGTCTAAATTTAATATTCAGCAAGTTGAAGGAAAATTCTGGCATATTGGCGGTAAAATGCGTAGAGGGAATACTATAAAATTCTGTAAGCTTGGTTTACTTATTCAATAATATGCTTTTTCAATAATATGATCTTTCAATAATATACTATTTCAATAATATGCTTTTTCAATAATATGCGTTTTTAATAAAATGCTAGTTCAATAAAATGCTTTTTCAATAATATGCTTTTTCAATGATATGCTCTTTCAATAATATCATTTTTCCATAAAATGCTTTTTAAATAAAACTTAATAAAACTAAACTTACTTTTGATTTAGGTCCTTTTGCGATTTGTTTTCCGATTAGAAACTGTAAGAAATAAATAAAAAGTTGTTAGTATTTTAGATTCGTGGTATCTAAACCTAAAAAAAGACTAATAAGAAATACATTTTAATATTGATAACATTAATAAATACAAAAAAATAAAAAAAATGTTTATAGAATAGTAATAATATTGTGATATACCTAAAAATCTTATAGTTAGACTGTTTAATGGTTCGTCGTAGGCAACTTAAGCTGTAAGCTCTATGTAAGGCAACCCGGGAAGGTGTGAGGGGGAGGCAAGTGGGCGGGTTTTCTGGGGAGTGGGGTTCAAATGCAGTGCCCTGTTCGGGGCTTTTGTTGCTACTGGCCATATGCCAATTTTCGGTAAACTAACTTGCCTAAACTCGACAAGCAAATTGCCTTCATTAAGATACATGCTTGCTACCTACAATTTAGGCGCACACATACATAGCCATGCATACATATATGTATGGCTTGGAGTGTGTGAGCGTATGTCTATAGACATGTGGTAGGTTCCATACCATCTTCATTCAATGTGCATTTTACTAGCGACCTGCAGTTCTTCTACTTTGGTTTTCCTTATTTTTACCTCCTTTTTTTTGGATTTTTTCTTTTTTTTTCCATTTTATTTTAAGAGCTCCTCTAACAAGCGAAGCGATGACGACGACGTTGACTACGTCAATTGGGTCAGAGCGGCAACAACAACAACAACAACAACAACAACAACAGTTTAAGCAACAACAACCACAGCTATTTCAATAGATATATAGAACGAACATGGGGGCTCGATCCACTGGGAAAGCGGGCGCAACAGAAGCCACTTCAAGACGCCCACACATCGAATCGAATCCCAAAAACCACACACACACACATATCCAAATCGAATACCGAAAAAACCCAAGCCCAAGAAACAGGGAACCCAACCCATAATGAAGGGAGCAAAAGTGTTAGAAATGCTTTTTGCCTTGGTTTCTCTGTTATTTTTCCTCTCGTTTCGTGTTGCTTTGCATACACATTAAAGTTAATTTCGAATCGCTTTTAAATTAGCTTAATTCGCATTAAGTGAGCTGAAATAAAACTCACGCCTACAAAAAAGCCAAAGGAAGAGGCCTCAGCGAACAAGAAAGCGTGAGTGGAAGTGGGATTTTGAATGGAGGGTTTTATGGTTTGGGAAATACCCATTAATTGATGGTGTATTAATTATGGATGTTTTCTGATTTAACAGTTAAGATATGCTTGTTTTTGAGTGAATTATTAATTATGCTGGTATTAGTATGAATGTCATGTAACCATCATATAAAGATAGACCATTTTTAAGAGATTTACAAAAGAATATATCTTAAAAATTTATAAAATGTTTTAGCATTTTTTAAAAATTTAAAATAAATGTAATTTAAATGTCTTAAAGATTTATAAAATATTTTATCAATTTTTTAAAATTTAAATAAAAAGAAAATTTTAATATCTTTTAAGAATTTTTATAATATTTTCCATTTTTTAAAAATTAAAAAAAATTTAATTTTAATATCTAAATATAAACCCCTTTAAAATATTTTAAAATAGATTCAAAAGTTTATGAATCTTTTTATAAATACTTTTGTTTTGTTAAGAATTGGTATAATGTTTTTTCTGAATTCTATACTGATCTATAAGTTTCTCAGTCCCAGAATACGACTCATATTCACTATATAGCACTCTCAGATCCGAAGCTCAAACGGCATATTATTAGTATGAGTATATTATAGAATATATAATCATTTTTGTTCTTTATAAATAGTTTAGAGGTTCTTTCTGAATTCTTTAGTGATCCTAAGTCCCAGAATACCCCTCATACCTACTTTATAGCACTCTCAGCTACTCAGATCCGAAGCTCAAACGGCAGCTAAACATTTAAATGTTGTACAAAAGCAATAACAACCGAAATGAAGCTGCGGAGGCCTCTGTATAAAAAAAATTGCTGAGGCTGAAACTGAACCTGAAGCAACAACATACACTCGAAAGATACACAAGCCCAGCTGCAGATACACAGATACAAATACATTCGGCTGGAGAGCAGCGACGACGCGGTTCGGCGGAAAGAAAACAAAAACCGCCCGCAGCCAAAAAGTCAAGCCGAAGAACCATCAACATCAACACCATCAGCAGCAGAGCAAGTGGCAAACTTTAAGATACATTTCGGCTGCTGTCGATTGGCGACGGCGGCCGCAACATTTTTTAAACGCTAGAACGCCTTTTCCCAACACTTTTGCAACGATTCACAAAAGCCGAAAAAATAAAGAATGTTTTTCTCTCTTTTTTGCAGTTGCTGCGGTTTTTTGGTTTTATTATTGCTGGTTTTTTTTTTTTTTTGTTTGTATCTCTTTTCCGGCTTGCAGATTCTTTTGAACAATTATTTTGGTTCGCAGTTTTGCGGCCTTTTTGGGTTAAAGTCGCCAGAGCAATGAAACAAATGAATCGAAATGATGTTGAAAAATTTAAATACATTGCAGGAGGGGGGAAAAAAGAAATTCCAATTATCAATTAAGTCAACTCCAGGCAGCCGTATGTAATAAAAAACAGGCGACTGATGTATGTAGGAACTGGATTCTGGGATTCTGGGGGTCTGGGATTCGGTTTCCTGTCTGCGAGAGAAATATTATTCAGAGAAAACGACGAGAGAAGGCTGAACAAAAAGATAAAAACATTAATTATTATTAATTGCTTTTTCTTTCTCTCTCTGCGCATTCTTAATAATATTTTTATTTTGTTTTTCGTTGTGTTTTTATTGTATTTAATGCCGTTTTGGCCTTTGTTTCATCTTGTTTTATGTGCGCGCATTTTCTCTCATTTGGACCCTTTTTTTTCCACCGAGATCCTTTTGGCCACAATGTCGCCGTGTCCCTTTTGTATTATTCCATCGCTTCTTCCGTCCTTTTGTGTGTGCGATTTAAGCCCTTAAAGGCAATCGCTGGGTCGAGATTAAACCTGTTCTTAAGTTAAGTTTTTCGGCTGGGCACGAAAAAAAAAAACTGAAACATTTTTGTTGTGTGTCTGAAGCTAATCGGAATGACAAGTTTCTAATTTGGAAGATTTACAAATTCTTGTTTTTTGGCTCTTATTCTCGCTGTCTTTTTTTTTTGCGTGGGCAGCAAGTTGTTAGACAAATTGCTGGCTTTCATTTTGGGTCGAGTGCTGCAGGGCTGCCGCATTAAAATTGCAAATTTATGAAAGATTAAAGTAAGCAAATTGAAATGATGTGATGGAAGTAAAATATATTTTTATGACAAAGGTTTCGTACTTATTTTAATTAAATTTCAATTGTTTATAAACTTCTCACCAGCTCTCAATAACGATAACTTGGTTAATGCCAACTGCTTTTCGCCTTCTTGATAAACTGTTTTACATCCTTTTGTGGACCCGGTTATGCTGTTTTGCCACACAAAAGTTTTCCAGTTAGCAGGCGATGAACCAAACGCTCGGCCAACCAAAAATTGCCAAGTTTATCGATCAGCTTCGGCAAACTAAATAAAATAAACTGCAACAATTTGCAAAAAAGCCAAAAGTGGCAGCTCGTTGGGCTCCCAGGACATCGCTGCTGGACTTGGCCATATTCCCAGCATGCCTGTCGACACTTTCGCTTTAATTAAAAACTTGCAAAAAACCTCCTTCAACGCAAGCACACACACACACACGCTGTACATAAAATATGCCAAGCAGAAGCTGAAGATGCCCCACGAAGAAAAAGGAGCTGAAACTGAAAAATTCGCATAAAATGCAGCTAAGGCAAATCTAGTTAAACCCACAAGAAGCAACAGAAAAAGAGAAAAAACGCTGCTAGTCGGGTAAAATATATAGAACAAAACCTACTGACAAGAAAAATATGTTCTGTGTGGAACTGTCAAAAAAGCCTTGCGGTACCATTAGAAAAATTGTTTTATTAGCAGTTTTAAAAATCATTTAAAGTTAATCTTTTGAAAAAATATAAGGCTCATTTTAAAAAACGGTCAGTTGTTAAATTCACACAGAACGAATTGACATAAAAATCTAAAAAAAAACCAAAGCCTTAAAAAATCTATTAGTTTTAAATATTTTTTTTTTTTAATTTTTTAAAAAATTTTTTGCTATTTATTTTGTTAAAGTGGTTGTAAAATGTGCTCTTCTTAATCTTATGGGATTCCTGCAAATAACTGCATTTAAACTTGTATACAATTTAATTCCTAGTTTTATTTTTTGTTTTTTTTTAATATTGTTTAGTTTTTATGTGGTACTTTCAAAAAAGCCTGTCAAAAGTTAATATGAAATATAAATTTTAGTTTAAAGACATTAATTTAGTTCCCCATTTTGATCTACGATCACTATACTAATTCTTAATTTAAACAAAGTAATTTATTTAAATACATTTTTGACTGACTCAGAATTCCAAGCCTCGCTCAACACTTTGATCATATCTATGGGTGAAAAGGGTATCACAATAAAAAGAAAATTTCACCGCATGCATTTCCCCCAGTAAACTTTATTATTATTCGTATATTTATTTTTCTTTTGGACTAAACCAGAGGCAGAAGCAGAAACCAGAACGAGAACGAGAACTCGAAGCCACAAACGACAGTGCATAAAATATATTTTTGCTTTTTACTGAAAATTTCCATACATGTTTCATGTATATTCCAGCAAGCCCCCCTCAACCCCATAGTTATATCTAGTGTATAAATTTGCGTATGCATTTTTTTTGGATGATGTGGGTGGATGGGTTTTTTTTTGGGGGGGTTCTATGGGGATGGAAAGCGATTGTCTGCTTGTTTATGCTAAAGCAAAGAGAGGCAGCAGGCGCAGGCAACTCGGTGAGGATCTGGAAAACGCAAACAAAGCCTTTTTGTCTGGGCCATATGCTGGATTTCCTTTCCTTTTCTGCTTTTTGAATCTAAAAAATGTTTAGACAAATTAAAAATAGTAAGAGTAAAGGTTCTATGAACGGTAGGAGAATTTATTTTCTGCGTTGGTAACGCGCATTTGGGTCAAGGTGTTTGTTTTCTGTTTCTGTATTATTATTCTTATTGTTGCTGTGACTTGTTTTGCCTTTATTATGAAAATTGCAGCAACGACAACAATGTATTGTTTTCGTTGTTAGTAGTTTTGTTGTTGTTGTCGCTGTCATTATGAAAGCGAATGCAGGACAACGGCAGAAAAGGAATAAACACCCACGACCGCCCACATGTGCATAAAATATGTGCTTGATTAAAGTGTTCGTGGCATGTTAGCCGCACCAAAACGTTAAAAAAGCGAGCAAAATAAGTTGCCAACTATAAACAATTTCCACGTGAAACTACCATTTGTATTGACACACTGAAAGCAGAATCATTCGAGTGAAGAAAAAATCGTTTGGATGGAAATTTCAAATCGTTAGGCAAATTTTATATTTTAATATTGCCTATGTCTTGAACCCTTTAAATATTTTTTTCAATTTTAAAGCTAAAAAAATATTTAAAAATAAATCCTTTACAAATTTAAATATATTTCTTATTTTTATTTGGAAATTCATTTATTTTAAGAATTTTGAGACCTTTAAAAACTATCAGTAACTCGCACATTCAGTGTGTATTGAACACAGAATCATTCAAGTGAAGAATAAAAATTGTTGAATGGAATTCATAATCTCTTTACAAATTTTATAATTTCATGTTATGTATCGCTTGAACCTTTTAAAAAATTTTTCAAGACTAACAGCTAAAAAAAAATGTCAAAAAAATTTTAAAAAACGTGGAAAAATTTAACTATATCGAGAAAAATTATTGAATGGAATGGAATCCCAAATCACTTTTCAAATTTTATATTTTTATACTGTCTATTGCTTGAACCTTCTTAAAATGTTTTCAAGTTTAAAAAGTAAAAAACAAATTTATTTTTTTTAAATCCTTAACAAATTTAACAATTTTTAATTATTTTTTGAAGAATTTTTATACGTTTAAGAACTAATTGTAACTCCTTTAAGGACATTCCAATTCTTACTGTGCACCTTTTGGAGGCGTTAGAACGTGTATAAGATGTGGGGGCGCCGGTGTTCCTGGCGAATCACGAGTCATGGAATAATCAATAAAAATAAAATATATCACACGACGTTCCCATTCCCGCCTGCCGGTGGTAACCGTTACCGCTACCGTTACCGCTTCCCCAAAATGCCCGTAACACCGCCGTACCCGGTTCCTTTACTTTCAGTACGCGCTGCTCATTTCGTGTTCATGTGCCATTATACCGAAAAATAATATTCTTCTTATACATATACGTCGTATACATTGTATTTTTCTACCTTTCGCCAGTTTTTGCCGCTTTGGTGTAATTTTTTTTTTGTTTTCTTTTTTTTTTTTGCCACCAGCGTAAAGTAAGTAAAGTACGAAGAAGAAGAAGCAGCAGCACGCACGCGCAGGGGTGGCTAGAAAAAGGGCAGATGAGAGGGGTTGGCTGGGGTCGGGGGTTATGGCACCCCTAGTTGGCTTGGCTGATTTTCATGCCTGTGTCATGTTATTGGGCAAATTGTACAATGTTAAAACCAGCCACAGTAATATTTCGCCGCCAAACGAGTTGAGGGGGGTTATGAAAATTGGAAAAGCAGTGGCAGGGGGAGGGGGGTTGGTGTGTGTCCTATAAGCGACATAACAGGGTGAAATTCCTTTAAAATCCATGCCGATAACTGCACAAACACAGACAGTTGTTGCTTGCGAAAAACGGCGATGACAACCGCCATCAAAATGGGGGGGGGGGGAAAATACGAAAACTCCTATGGAAAAATTGGGGTGGGTGGGAGCATGTCCATAACATATTTAAAATTCAATCGATTTATGGAGCGGAAAACTTCAAACTGATTGTTAAGGAACTTCCAAACTATCGAAAAAGTCAATCTGAAATGGGAACAACTCATGATTGCGGTTCGATTTCGGATTTGATTGAAGGGTTCAGTGATGAAGAAATCAAAGAGCCATTAAAATGAATTGAGTTTAATAGTTGGGAGGTTTTACTGATTTCTAGATATGCTGAAAATGGTTACCTTATATAATGTTTTACTTTAATCTATTATTTTAAAAACTGGTTTGTTTTAATATAACATTAAAGATTTCTTATCTAATACTCCCTATTCCCATAGGTTTAATTTTTGTAATCCAAAAAGGATAATATTCTTACCATCTCCTGAAAGATAATACCTTAAAAAATGTTTTACTTTAATATCTTGTACTTCATGTAGATAATACGATTACATAAAAATTCTGTAATATATTCTTTTTATAGTTTTTTTTTTCCTTTATATGTTTAAGATCTTACATCAATTCTCCTCTTTTTCCATACGTTTAATATTTGTAATCCATCTCCTAAAAAATAATACCTTAAATAATGTTTTACTTTAATATTTTATAGTTCATGCAGATAATACGTTTACTTAAAAATTCTTTAATATATTTTTTCAATAGTTTGTTTTCCTTTATATTTGAAATATTTTATATAAATCCTCTTTCTTTTCCCATACGTTTAATTTTTGTAATCCAAAAAGGATCATATTTTTCCCATCTTCTGTTCATCTGCACCCCTGAAAACTATGGTTTCCCGCTGGCAAATTTTTCCCGGCAATTGATCTGTTTTTAATACCCCTCGGCCTGCATGTGGAAAACATGTTATATTGTTCGTTGCCACTTCACTTCATTCATGCGAATCCCCACTGTACTACAGCAGCAGCAGTCTTTTGCCTGAAGAGTAGCGTAGTTTTTTGGATTTTTTCCATATTCATTTTCATTGCAGCAAAATGTCCTTTGTATTGTCAGGACATGCCGTTGATTTCGTTGCTCAGTTTCTGTTTAACATGCCTCCTTTTTCTGGCGCTCCTCTTCCATTCTTCCCTCATCGATTATGCCCAGCCAGAAAAGGTAGAGAACATCCTTACACATCCGCACAAACATATATATAGGGTATATATGTGTACATATATCTGGAGGAGGATTCGTGTGAAATTTTGTATGCGGCCTTTGTGTTTGAGTGTTGCGCACACTTGAGTGCACAATGGGGAAACCTTTTCGACCGCCATACTCACGCACACACACACACACAAGGATGCAGACAAGGATGAGGGCAGCGGGCAACGGGCAGCGCGCAGCCCACAGAGGAAGTTGTCTTTTGCACTAAGTAACTGTTTTAGTTTCAACCGAGGACTGTGTTAATTGCAATTATGCAATGACTGCCTCTGTCCCCGTTCCTTCACCTCCCCCCTGCATCACAGCAGCAGCACATCCTTGCGAATGGCACATCCTGGCAATTGCATTGATGGCAGAAATCTGCTGCTGCTGCCACTCCCCCTCCTCCCCCATCCTCCTTCGTGTCCCGCCAGGCGTGGCAAAATTATTGTGACACAATTTTATGCACACAGGATGTGTAACTACAGTGGTGCCACGTTACATAAATCTTTGATTCGATATCCTGTAGACAATGTTACAAACGTCTGCGCTGCCAAAGCAGCAGAGCTCTGTGCCTAATTAAAGGCGTCAGCTACCCGATTCCAGCGATATCCTGGTCAGGCAGCTCAGGGTCTCGTTTCATCATCAACATGTGGCTCAGCAGGGGAGAACACTGTGGTTGATATATTCTTACGGTCAAAAATAGGTCTTTAAAGTTAGAAAAAGAATTTTTCCAAAAATTACTATAAAACCATTAAAAAAAAATATTTTATAATTATAAATACAGATATTCTGTATTATAACATGGTCTATAATATCAAAATTTAAAAAATAAAATCATAATCTTCTTTTCTAGAAAAGGTTCTATATTAACCTTTAAACAACCTTCCAAATTAAAATAGAAATTCCATTTAATTTCAAGATTGTGCCATTTGCAGTGTAGAACCTGGCATCCTGTGTCATCATTGCACAAAACCCACTCAAATATGAGTTTGTGTGTAAGATTGGGTGGTTGGGTGGCGCGTGGAGTTATGGCACATGCCACACACACACCGCCCCACCACATGCCACATTGCTCGGCAGCGCCACGTTCCGTTCCATTCTGCCACTCTCGACGGCAACTAGTTATGCGGCGGATGTGTCTGTGGGCGTGGCAGGCGAATGGAGATTGGAGAAAGGAGGCAGGCGGTGCACCACCCACCAATCAGCCTCCTTGGGAGGCCAAGGAAAAACCACTAAGAATATTATCGAAAAGGTTTCACGACTTTGAGGTACCTGGTAAGTAGTTAAGTGCTGAAAATGAGTTGCCTTCATCAGGTGCTAGGACCTAACTTCAATCTTTTGTATTGAAGACTCTGATCCGCTTTATATTCCAAGAATATTCTTTAAAATAATCTTTTTTTATAGTTTTATTCTAGTATTTTTCTAGTTTTATTCTAGTATTTTTCTAGTCTTTTTCTTGAAGACTTTTATTGAAGACTCTGATCCGCTTTATATTCCAGGAATATTCTTTAAAATAATCTTTGAAGTTTTGGAAAAGGTATTATACAGTTCTAGTATTTTTCTAGTTTTATTTTAGTATTTGTCTAGTCTTATTCTAATATTGTTCTAGTCTTATTCTAGTATTTTCCCTACATTTTCTTTAAAATAATATTTACAGTTTCGGGTAAGATATGGTTTACCTCTAGTATTATTTCTGTATTATTCTAATCTCATTCTAGTATTACTCTAGTATTACTCTAGTATTATTCTATCACTATTCTACCCTTACCCTTATTATGTACGTAAAAACTATTTATAATAAATACCATATTGGTTCTATCCTGATCCTCCGAGTAATAACTACATTTTTATGATACAGTAGTTACTTTTTTAAACCATAGCCGTACAATATGCCCATGTGTCCCACGATTAATGGGTACAAAAACCCGAAGAAAGTACCGGAGAAGAAGTCGCGTGTCCTGGCTTCACTCTGCTTCCCTTCACTGATTTTCCTTCGCTGCGAGTCTGCATTTAAGTGCTACCAAAATTGCCTTTTTAAAGGATTTCCACACACGCACACACATGTCCTCTATGCCTGGGTGTCTTTTACGCTTGTCAACGTCCTCGACATCGTCGATTTCTGTGCCATTTCTTCTGCCTTTCCAATTGATGCATCTATCTTAGGGCATTTCCCTTTTCCACTCCCCTGCAATTTTCACCGCTCCCTATTTTCCTTTTCGCTTTTCTTTTCCCCCTTTTTCCTTGTGGCACTTTGCCAGGCTACGCATTTTCAAACTCAATTCGTGTGATAAACTAGAATAAAACTGCTCGTAATTCCATTTTTTATTCTTCTAGGTATAGTTTGTGCCTTGTTTTTTCGCCTTGGCCTTTTCTCCCACATGCATTTCACTTTTATTTGAGCCCTTTCGCCCGCCATGCAGATAAATTTTTTTCAGCAAATTGCATTTTCTATGTCAAAGGCTCTTAATTTAGTTTTTCTTCGACTTTTTTCCTGCAACTTTTAGTTTTAGTCGTCGGTTGAAGCGTTTGTCTTGTGTTTTTGGCATGTAATTTGCCATGGGTTCATTCGGAAATTGCTTTTGCTTGCCAGCGGTTGTCATTTTGATTATTTTTTTTTTGCCATCGACTGAAATGTTAAATTGCACTTCTCTTCGTGTCTGGTCAATAATTAAAATGCCAGCAATTAAATAATAATAACCGAATGGGGAAGGAAAAGGCTGTAATGCAAATGATAAGTTCTTTTTAACACGATTTACTTTGCACATTTTCCAGTTAATGCCCATAAATTCAGCAGGAGCGGAACGGAAAATTTCGCATCCTGACGAATGGAAACCTTTTTTCCCGCAGTAATTAAAACACATTATATACATACACTGCCCAAGGAAAAAATAAGCGAGCAGAAAATTACTGCAGCCTGCATTAACACTAACAGGCAGCGATAAATGCGGATTATAATTTCGTAAAGCACAGACTGCAAGCCCAAAAAAAATTAATGTTTCAGACTGCAAAGAAAGTTGAAATTGTTTTGAACTCTTGGGAGAATTTCTGGTGCTGAAGTTCGGGTAAACAAAGGCACCGAATGTGGCACGTAAACACAAATGAATCCAAATCCAGGCTAAGGCCAGTTGAGAGAAATACGAGTAAACACAATGAAGTTGTTTTTCTACAGAAAACTCCAAGAAAATTAACCTCCACAAAGGTTTCAATTGCATTCAAGAGTAAACAAATTTGTGGAATCGAAAACAATTGGGAATGTGTCTTTGTAGGGGGCGTAGTAAGTATTAGGGCGAGCAAATAGTTTATCGCAGTGCAAAGTTGTTATTTCTGGGCCAGTGATTGCCTTTCAATTTCTGCACTGTTTTCTACAACTTTTCCAGGAATCAATGGGGAAAAATTGTTTTAAAAATACCAGGATTTTAAGTATTTTCAACAAGTAAAATTCTTCAGTTTGGGAGAAAAGCCAAGAAAAACATAGTTTATTATTATTTAAGAAAGGGATTAAATTGTTCAAAATTTTTTTGCATTTTCCTTTGCTTTTAAATGTATACTAATATTTTCTAAAAACCCAAACCATGATTATTATTTTTTTTTGAGTATTTAAGTTCCTTCACATAATTTCTGTAGTACTTTCGAAAATTTTTCAGATTTTAATAATCAAAGATACCATGATTTTAAGATTTCCAACAAGTAAAACTCAAATTTTAAGTGAAAAACCGAGAAAAACGTAAGTTTTAATCGGACAAGGAACAGCATATTGTTTTATTTTAGAAATGGATTTCATTGTTTCAGATTAAAAAATTTTTCTTTAGCCATTAAGACAAAGCAATTAAAAATGTACTAATATTTTTAAGACACCCAAACCATGATTAATATTTTTTTGAGCAATTAAAGGCCTTGGCAGTTCCTTCACATAATTTCTGTAGTTTTTTCAGGAATTAATTATAATCATTGATTTTAAATATTTTTAACAAGTAAAACCCCAATTTTAAGAGAAAACCCAAGAAAAACATTATTATTTTACAGAAGGGATTAAATTGTTCAAAATTTAATGAATTTTCCTAAGTAATTAAGTTCATACTAATATTTCAAGAGACCCCAAACCATGATTAATATTTTCTTTGAGCAATTAAAGACCTTGGCAGCTCCTTCACATCATTTATTAAAATTAACCCAACACTTTCCGCAGCGGGTCTCAACTTCTTTGGCCATTTGTAAACACATTCAGGCTTAAAAGTTTTTTGCCACCAGCAGTGGCGTCGGCGCTTGTTTGGTTTATGTTTGCCATGTAAACAAATAAACAAATGAACAATAAACAAAGCACACACACACATTTTCCGGGGGAAAACACAAATAGAAAGACGTGGATGTGGTTAGTAGAAACTCGACAAGTGCATTTGCATTTGCATTCGCCTTTTGCCGCTGCGGCAGAATTAAAATTGAAGTCGAGAGAACCGTTTAAGATGCAATTAAATCCCTTGACCCCACTCGCCTCATTAGGCATTGGGCTCAAAATTCCAAACTAATTGCACAAGCAGGGCATACAAAACGTGGGAAATGGAGACGCTTCGGATTGCAGATGATATTGCAATCATGACGAACCCGAGAATATGGAACCCCAGCGAATCGAAATGAAAATGGAAAATGGAAACGTTTCCAAGGTGTGGTCTTCGTCGTCTTCGAAGTTCAAATTGCAATCCGAAAGATTGCAAAAGCCAAGCGAATGCACGGCCAATTGAATCATCGCCAGGTCTTCAATGCAAAACTTTGGTTTTGCAGCTCATTTAAATGCTAAGCGTGCGATGCTCGGTTTAGAAAACTTTAAGCTACAAAACCGCAGTCAGCCGACCGAACTTTATCTAGACCATTAAGTTCTACAAAGGAAAATATGTCAGCTAAGTGCTGCAGGGGCAGGGGAATTCCGGGGGAAGGGAACTTCTAACGTAAAGCCGACGAACCGCGAGATGATGACTCAGCCAAAGTCAACAAGCGAACTTAGCAGCAATAAAACACGGCCTCAAAAGACACTTACAGCTCAAACAGAGCGGGTTTGCCTCAGACAGCTGAAATATGTATCTATATCGCTCATATGCGCTTCAAAAAAGATTACACTGTGCTGCCGGGCAAATATTTTGAAACAAAAGCGGATTATAATCAGTTATGGGATTGATTTAACGAGAAATAATATAGCCAGGATAGCAGATTATTTTAGTTTTAATCGTAATATTGTATACGAAATACTAATATAGCAGCTCCTAGGTCACCATTTTAAAGTTCCCCCAAAATTTCTATACAAAAAATACATCTTACAAAATCTTAAATATAGCTCTTAAGTTTTCCCAACCTAAAACTAAATACCTACTATTAAAATACCTAATTTAAATCTTTTAAAAGATTAATTTATTGGGAACTATTGTTAGGGATAGTATATATAAGAACTTTTTAAAAGTTTACTTTAATTTTTTTTAGTAATATTTTATCAGAAATACTAATATACCAGCTCCCAAGTCACTATTTTAAAGTTCCCCCAAAAAAACTATACAACAAATACATCTTACAGTACTTAAATGGTAGCTCTTAAGTTTTCCTAACCTTATCAAAAACCTATTATTAAAATACCTAATTTAAATCTGTTAAAGGATTAATTATGGAAAATATTCTTAGGGATAGTATATAAGGACTTTTTAAAATTTTAAAAGTATCAGAATTATTAATATATCAGCTCATATAAGACAATTTTTTAAAGTTCCCCCAAAAGTAACTATACAAAAACTTCAACTTACAGTACTTAAAAGGTAGCTCTTAAGTTTTCCCAACCTAATCAAAACCTATTATTAAAATACCCAATCTTAAATGATCTTTTTCCCCCTGCTGGGAAGTGTAAAGAAATGGTGTCTTTGTGGCTGGAATGGGTTTTCTTGTAGTTCTAATTTGCTTGGGTCATGCGTCGAGGTTAATGAGTCATATCATCATCATTATCTCGACACTGAGGCAAGTAAGAAAGGTGGAGGAGAAAGAGGCGGAGGGATGGAGGGATAGAGGGACATCATCATCGCATTGAAAGCGGAGGACACACAATAAAGTATAATTTCTGAGACAATGCTGCCCAAAACCACTGGTGTTTTGTAATTTAGATGCAATTAAATGTAAATAAATTCACAATTTAGTCGTATGTTCTCTTTCGACTGTTTTTTTCGGGGCTTTTTGCCTCCGTTTGTCTGTTTCTTTCTTTTTGCCCCTCTTTTAGTTGGGTTTGTTGTCTGTTTGGTGACCCGATTTCCGCAATTTAATGACTTTTGTTTGACCACCGGATAATTGCTGGGAACGAAGCAAAAAAAAAAAAGTGCCCAAGAACAAGAGAAATTGCAGAACTTTCTTTTTTCCTCATTTATTTTTTGCCAGGCCTCACTTAATTCTCTTTCATTTTCATCGTGCGTCTTTTGTTTGTTTTAGTTTTTCCTCTCGTTTGATTGTCTTTCCTCGCCACTGTTTCATTCTTTTCCTATAGGTTTTTCCCATATAGCTATCTTCTATACATCCATCTCTTTTCATTTCTCTGTGGCTGCTAACGAGCTGTTGATAATTTTTAGCAAAAGGCGCCCATTTATTGACTTTTTGTGGCATTTGTGGATTTTAGATTTGTGGCATTATCTCTAGCTATCTTCTTCTAACCGCGTATATTTGTCTTTGTTTGACCCGCAACGGAAATGAGCACTGCCTGAATTTTTTTTCCTTAGGTTCAAGGTTCAAGGTTGTCCTCCCATTCCCTAATTTCTTTTTTTTTCGTTGCCATTGATATCTTTGTTACACACCCAAACTCACACACACACACATTTTGGGATAAGACAGCTAAAGAAGGCAATTTGCTAGAAAGAGACAGGCAGGCTAGAGTGAAAGAGATGGCTGGGCGAGAAAAGAAAGAGATGGGTGGGTGAGGAAAAACTAAGAGTTTAGCTGCAATTTGGTTGGGGAGACATTAAGTAGCGGAAGTTGATAAGAAAGGCAAGCAAAATGTTATTTATAGATAACCCAAGCGATTCAAGGGAAAATACACAAAAAAATGGGAAATCTGGGATAGGTAATCGGAAATAGAAAGCCGTTGAGGAGAGGCAATCAAAGGGTTGTTCAAGTGGTTGGAAAAAGTATTCCAGTTTATTGTGGATTGCAGTTCTTCAGACTTGGACTCCGTAATACTCCAGTATTTCTAATATGTAACCCAGTACTTCCAAGCTTAAATATTAAATACATTCCTGGAAAAATTCTAAAACATTCATTTTATACATGGACCACGTAATACTCCCGTATTCCTAATTTTCAACCCAGAATTTCTGAGTTTAAATATTAAATCCATTCCTGGAAAAAATTCTTCAACGCTCATATTTTTTATGTCTTTGTTTTATCGATTTCAACTCAAGTTAATTCACCCGACAAAAATTCAGTACTTAAAGCCCCACGAAAGACACTCTGGGGAAAAAAAAAGAACAACTCAACCCTAAGACCCTAATCCGAGGAACATTAGACATAAGCTCTCCGAGAGACAGAAAGAATTTCGTATGCCTGAATTATAATTCAATTTATGACCCCGTCCGAGTGGCTTAAACTACTTCCCAAATCCTTTATCAGCGGCCACTTCGATATGCAAGACCTGAGCTGCATGCATTATCCTACTGGCTAAAACCGAAACCGAAACCCTCGTCAAAAACCTGATAGATTCCAGTCAGAAGAAGAAAAAGACCAAGAGGAGACTCCCGCCGGAAGCACCTAACCCACAGACCAAACAAAAAACTCCATATCCCGCTCTCTCATTAGCATACAAATGTGTCAGAACAAACAACCAAATAGCCGAAAGGAACTGAAATGTTACTATAGAGAGACCGACCAAAAGAAAAGAACCGTCCCGTCCGAAAGAAATACAAATTGGGGTGTGGGCAGCGTGATTTCTTGACTAATTTTTATGACACTTTTCACTTTATGAGGTGGCCTCGGCTAATTCCAAAGTTCTCTTTCCTTTTTATCCCCTACTTTATTTACCTTAGGCTCTTATTGAACCGGGAGGAACGAATAAACCATATACGATGCATGTACCCCGGGGCAGTAAAGATTTTTATCGCTCGAGGATGTGTCATAAAATTTTCTAGCTCTCGAGACTATTAAAAACAATAAATGTCAAAACGAAACGGATTTTCCAGTATGCGAGTACCTAAAGAGTGCCATTCATTCCCCAGGGAAAACTGGCCAGGGGCTACGGGGAAAAATAATGGGTCTACCGTAGGTTATGGGGTTGAAAAATAATCTACACTGCGTTGTCTATGGGTGAGTATAAGAGAGTTAATAAATATTGAAAAAAATGTACTGAGCCTAGGGATTTTTCTTTACCTTTGTAACTTATATTTTTAAGCCTAACATTTTCGAAAAAAAAATATGTAAAAAAAATGTTTTGGTTATTTTTCCTTTGGGAAAAGGATGAAAATAAAATAGGATGTACTTTAATTGAAAATGAAATATTGTAAATCTATTTCAATATATCCATATATCAGAGTTCTATGTGTTTTTAAATTATCAATTTGATGTAGTTAACTTAAAAATTTGTAACATTTTCGAAAAAAAGTATGCATAAAATATCTTTGGATATTTTTCATTTGAAAAAAGGATGAAAGTATAATGGGATGTACTTTAACTGGAACTGAAATATTGCAAATCTATTTCAATATATCCATATATCAGAGTTCTAAGTGATTTTAAATTAACTATTTAATGTAGCCAGTTTAAAAATTTTAAATATTTAGTATTTGTTACTCTATAGGCCAAATTCGTTTTTCTGAGTAATACAAATATCAGAATATTTTTATCCATTTAATATTGCACTCATTTCTGAGGATTATTATTTTATCTTATCCTATAAATCCATCTAAATTCCTTTCTTATTTATTTCCCCAAGTTAAACATCTGTAATCCATTTTGCTGCAACTAATAATCTTTTTGTGCGCCCAACTTCTTGGCCTAATTCTTTCTCATTTAGAGAGCAGCCTCCAAATGTGAATTCTTCCTCTATTTTTATGGCTGCCGCTTTGTCCTTGTGTCATGCGGCAGGACATTAGGCAGGCAAATCACGTAAATTATGACCGGGCCACTATAATTTCTTATCGCCGGGACATGATTTCAAATGATAGACTGCGGAGAAGACTGGAATGAAGGCATCTCAGGGCCCGAGGCGAAGATTTTTAGTAGGCGCGACAAGTTTTTTTTATATCTCTCGGGAGAGGAGGAGTTGGAGAAGGAGACTTTAGGAGGTGGACTGCAATTGGCAACTGGCGCAACGCATAAATTGAGAATTTTTATCTAATCCGCGGCATCTGGGAGACGCGTACATTAGCTGGCACCAGTCTGTCCTGTCCTGTCCTGTCCTGGTCCCCGTCTGGTCTTGTACACTCTGGTCCGCTTTTCGGAACGGATCGGATTGAATCGCTACGAGGCTACGAGTCTCTGGGACTGGCCAAAAAGGCAGCGCCTGCGACTACGACGACAATCGACAGGCAATAAATCACCCAAAGTTGCCAAAGAAATTTATGTGCAGCAGATTAGGATCGCGAAAAGCGTCATTAGAATAAATTTTCATTGGAAAATGAGCGCCCGACCAAGTGAAGTAAAACGAATTGATGAGAAACAACTCTGTTCAATTCGAATTGCAATAATTATGAGTTCTAAGGCTTGGGAAATTCCGTAAGGAAATTGGTAGGTCAGAATTACATTTCTATTATGCATGTTTGGAATATTTGATTTAGCAATAATGAATTTCACTATAGTTTTCCGTTATTTTAATGGAGTGTTTAAGAATTAATGTGGTTTGAAAACTAAATTTATGGTTTGTAAGGTAGGGTTTCTAACGTAAGTTTTCTACGGGAAATTGAATATTTTTTGACCACAGGATAAGTATAGAACCTATTAAGCACATAAAATTTCGTTAAATTGAAAAATGTTATGTTTAATTTTATGTTTAGTTGACAAAAACATCAAAAATAAGGCAAACAACGGGATATAATAAAAAACCTTTACTTTTAATAACCTTTAAGGCTATATTTTCATTTCATTTATAATCCGTTCAAAACATTAACATTATACCAACTTTATGCCAATGTCTATAGCCAAAACAGAATATCTATCCTAAAGTGGACTTTTTAGATCGAATTGAAAGATGTATCTTTATTTTTTATCAACTTATTACATTTTGATTTTAAACTTAAAAAGCCAAGAAACATCCACATAAAATTGAGGAACCAATAGAAAATAATGGAAGTGAAATTTGAAACTAACACATAAAATTTTATTAAATTGTAAAATGTGATGTTTAATTTGAAGTTAATAAATAATAAGGCAAATAAAAAGATATAATGGAAAAACTTTAATTTTAATAACCTTTAAGATTATATTTTTATTTCATTTACAATCCCTTCAAAGCATTAACATTTAAGGAACTTTTTTCCAATGTCTATAGACAGAACAGAATATCTATCCTAAAGTGGACTTTTTAGATCGAATTGAAAGATGTATCTTTATTTTTTATCAACTTATTACATTTTGATTTTAAACTTAAAAAGACAAGAAACATCCACATAAAATTAAGGAACTAATAGATAAAAATGGAAGTGAAATTTAAAACTAATTTAGCACATACAATTTTATTAAATTGTAAAATATCACGTTTAATTTGAAGTTTAGTTAACATAAACATTAAAATAAGGCAAATAAAGAGATATAATGGAAAAACTTTAATTTTAATAACCTTTAAGACTATATTTTCATTTCATTTAACCTTTTTTAAAATATCCATCGCTAAAACCGAATATATATACTAAAGTGGACTTTTTAGGTCGAATTTGAGAATGTATCTTTATTTTTTTACCAATTTTTTATGGATTAATTCTGAACTTAAAGAAAAATCCCCATAAAATTGAGGAACCAATAGATAATAATGGATGTGAACTTTTGCAACTTTGACTTACCTTTTGGCGTCTTCTTCTTGCTCGTCTGCTGCTTCCTCTTCTGCTGCTTCTTTCTCGTCCTTCTAGATTCCCGTTCTTTATCTCTCAGGACATTAATGATTAATCCCAGCGTCGTCGTCTGCTCTCCTTTATCGCTTTTTGTTGTTTTTATTATTGTTGTTGTCGCTGTGCGTGTGCCGTTATTGGCGGTATAATCCAATAATCCAACACGAAAGAGCGTGTGCAGTGGGAATTGCAAAAACTAGAGAGACACACGCACATACACACAGTGGCTCAGCCGCCCACACACACACACAGTTTTGCCGCTTTGTTTAGTAAATTAAACTTTTCACTTTTCTCAGCCAGAGAAAAAAAATCGGAAAATGGGCAATTTTCCTTATTTTGTTTCGGTTCTATTTTTCCCTCCTCAGTTTTCCTGCTTTCTTTTCCCACTTTTCCAATCACAAAGACACGGGGAAAAGGCAAAAGCAAAAGCAAAGGCAGCAACAACATGCAAACACACAAAACAAAATCAACTGCACGACGCCAACAACAACAACAACAAAGCGCCGCCGTAGTACACAAAAAATTCCTTTTTCGCTGCGCGTCGTCTCCTTATATATATATATATATGTACGTATTTTTTTTTGTACTCCACTCAGCAATTCTATTTTGCTTTTTTTTTTATTAATGACTTTTTCACCTTTAGACTTATTTTGCCGCACTTTGATTTGACTGCATACTTTACATCTCCACCTCTCTGTCGCACACTCACCGTTTAATTGGATAAAACACACACGATCTCGTCAATTGGTCGCGCAACTGTCGCCGCTCATTTGGTAAACATTTGGAGTTTTTCATCCGATTTTCCGCTATAAACACAAAAAACGCGAAACTCGCGCTCCGCTCCAAAGTGAAAATCGTCCGCAACACAACCCCGCGATTTCAAATTTTTTCGCCGACGAACGAGAGCGAACGTGTCAAGAGCCGAAAGAGACTGGCCGTTCGGTCGCCTCTTCATTCAAATCCGGTATTTCAGTGCATTTCTGTGAGTTTGCGTATTTCTGGCGGCGCACAAAATGGTCATACCGCCGCGCTCTCTGCTCTCTCAAATCTTCAAATACAAAAACAACACTATGGAGATGAGAGAGTGATAGCTTGGGTGCGGGGGAGGTTCGCGGAGAGCGGCTAAAGTGACCGTTACTCGTCTGTATTAATATACCATGCGCAGAGAGGCGGAGAGAGCGCTCTCTAAACCAGTTTTGCTAGCAGTAAGCCGGTTAGTGAGACCAGTCACCTGTAAGCCACCTTTTTAATTATGATTTTAAAATGAAATGTTTATATATATTTATTCTTGATTATAAACTATAGTTGAATTTCGAAATTTTGTGCAAGAAATTAATAATTTCCTCTTATTTATTTTTAAACTTTGGAGAGACCGTTATCAGCCAAATGGATGCACAGTTTCAGTATTTTTCGCTGTCTCTCAATCTCTGTTTGTTACGAAACTAAAGTCTGCATTTTCAAACTATAAATTTAAAATTTCTAAATAGAAAATCAATTAATTGTTATAAAAATAAATCTAAAATTTGGTAATTTTTTATTATCTGATTTAAAAAGAAAGAAAAGCTAAATATCTAAAATATTTAAGGTTCGTTTTAATACAAATTTAAAAAACTGTTGCCCTTATCACTACAAAAACATTGACGGCGGTTACAATTTAAAAATTTAAAACTTATCTAAACTAAATTTCTTAATTTAATTAAAAGCCAAAATACGTAAATACATTTTTTGAAATACCTAACAAGTAATTGTTTAGTTTTCAAAACGCTTATACGTGATTGAAAATGATTCATTATGGGCAACAACAACTTTGTTAAATGTGAAAGAAAATGACTAAGACAACAAGTGAAAGTGATTTGTTTTCATTTGTTATCAATTCTCCCTTTGCAATAACTAGAGCCCTCTCTTTGATGTGACATTTATTCTAATCACAATATTTCCTCAATAACTTCACACATTTTTTGTTGTACCACGCTCACCCGATAAGATAACGCTTATAAAAAAAATTCAACGGAGCAAATCAACGCTTTTCGTACTGAGCAAATATTAGTTGCGCTGGACTTTTAAAGCCGAACGGTTGTTTGCTCCCAAAACAGAAAAAATAAAAATAAAAAAATTGTGATCGGAAAAATTGCACATGTTAAGTCAGAATATCATGACGTCACTGGTCGTAAAAGTGCTTCTGTGGATTATATTCCTCTCTCTAATTTGGGGGAACTCTTATTCGGAGGCAGCTTCCATTGGTTTGTCAAGCTATTAAACTTTACGGTTACGTAATGCTCTATATATCGCCATCTCCCTAACGCAGATGAGCAATGCATGCACGCGGACAGCTGCGAAAGGTGTTTATCCGCTCACCTGGAATGCGCCTGGTGCACGGACAAGGTACAATAGCTGAAATTGATGTCCTTTCGATAGATTTTTCCTCAGATAACAGAAAGGATGACAGTAGTAACTAACAAATATATTAAAAGTGTCGTATCCCAAAAAGTAGGCAAAAGGATCAATCGATTTTACTAATAACATAGATATAATAGATCTTAAATAATGATCAAATTGATATTATTTCAAAAATATAATTTTTATGTGGTGCTCAGCACAGATACATTTTTAAATTAAATATTTCTTGTATTTCCTTTATAAAATTTAACCTTAACTATCCTAAATAATATCATATCCTTCTACCAGGAATATCAAGTGGCCTATCGCTGTCTTTCTCGCTCCCAGCTCGTGAAGAACAAGTGCAATGAGACGGATATATACGAGAATCAACCGGTCCTAGATGTCCTGCAGAGTAAACCCCTAAAGGACTACGAAACAAGTGATCAGGCTGTTCAAGTGACGCCCCAACGAGCGAAACTAAAGTTGGTCAAAGGTGTGTGTTTGTTCATTATATTTTTTAGTTATCTTATCAAATGTGTGTCACTATGTGGATAGCCCTCTCTCTCGCACTCTCTTTCTAACACGTTATATTTCTTTATCAAGTGTGTCACTCTTCCATTTCTCTTTCCCTGCTTCGTATTTGCTTTGCCGATTTGTTCCACATCATTTTCGAACATTTTGTTTTGTGTACGCGGTTCGCTTATCAGCATTTTGTGGTTGTCACATCTTCTTGTTATTATTGTTAGTGTTTTTGGCGTGGGAATTCCTCTCTATCCCTCTCTTTCTTTTCCCACCCTCCTTGTCTATCCATGAGTTCACTGAACCTACTTTATAAGTAGTATGATACCTGGATTTCAGGATTAGCGGACTTTTTGTTTTTATTAGGTTTTATTCCGACGTGCTAAAATAAATGTTTTCAAATACTATTTATACCGAATGAATCACGTTTTTTGAGCGATAATATTATACTCAGTGGAATTCTAGTAAAAAACAAAAAATAACACTAAAGTCGAATTTCTCTTTTTTTTTTGCTCAACAAACCAATAAAACTTATTATATAATCAACCAATTTGAAGTATTTTTGGCATTCCAATGTGGGCATAAAATAATTTTTGATGATTGTGGGCAGTAACTCTCAAGCTTTAAAAATGAATGGAATGGTTTAAACATTTTTTTCTGATGAAATGATGATGATGTGAAGTTTTTGTGTATTAATACAAAAAATTGTACAAAATTATTGTAGGCATATAAAGTATAAAGTATAACCTCTCGAGGTCTCATAGTTTTTAAGATCAAAGCGTTAGGCAGTTATTCTTAAAAATAATTTATAGTAAAAATTTTATACCCTTTATTTGGTCAAAAACGATACATACTTTTCGATGAATAATAAAGGGGTAAAGGGGTAAATACTCAATGGAATTTTGCTTATCAATTTAACAAAACTCATTCCGCAATAGTAAATCTTTTTGATCGAAATGAAAAAAAAAAATGGAAGCCCCCCTTTATTGACATGTTAATTCATCAGAACCCATAATAAAGATACGTATATCTCGATTGGTTTAGCTTTCAGTTATATCCTAATCGAAACCCATTTTGAAGTCTGTCAATAATTTGCTTGCTCAAACGGCTTATTAACCAATTTCATTCCCATTTATATCGCTTAAGTAGAGATCGCAGTGAGCTTATGAGTTACTGAAAACCAGCAATTAAGGTCAAAAAGTGGTGTAAAGAAGCAGGTTAAATTGCACTCTTAAGGATTACAAGGAAACAATACATTTAGCCTGGGTGTGAACGGGCTCAAGTGGTAATGAATGGTTCCAAAATAGTAGCTGTCTGCACTGAGGGAAATATCTTAGCCATTTTAAGGATATTAAATCTATTCAAAATCGCAAGTTTCGGAAAGTAAATAAATTGTTTATTATTCATTTCATATCCTGTTAATAGAGCTTTTTTAAATATATTGTTAGTCCTTTTTAGGGACCGTTATCAATATAAGTGGTAATCAAAAAAATCATAAATAATCATTATTATTAAGTTTTTTTATGTATTACTTGGGAATAATCATTATTTTTGAGTTTTATAAATATTTATCTCTAATAATCATTATAAGTGACTGTCTTTTAGATTCAAAAATTACAAAATATGATTATTTTCGTTCCCTGGTCCTTTTATAAGACTTCCTTAGATAGAATATAGATTTTTGGTATAATTTTTCCCTCTCTGCAAAAATTGACTGAGTGCGGAATCCAGAGCAGACTGGTTTCCGTTTATGTAGATGTGTCAGCCCATAAAACAGCTCATAAACAAGGTGGCCCTTAACGGGTAGATAGTAAACCGATCTATAACTTTATGCCCCCTTGTTTTTTTGTCCCGCAGGAAACACGCAACAAATCAAGCTGAGCTATAGAACAGCACGCAATAATCCACTCGATTTGTACGTGTTGATGGACCTCACCTGGACGATGAGGGACGACAAGGAAACCCTGGAGGAGTTGGGCACTCAACTCAGTCAGACCCTGAAAAATTTAACTGCCAACTATCGCCTGGGATTTGGTTCCTTTGCGGATAAGCCAATTTTCCCCATGATACTACCGCAGCATAAGAAAAATCCCTGTGCTGCAGAGGGTTTCGAATGTGAACCGACCTATGGATACAGGCATAAGCTATCGTTAACCGATCATATACCTGATTTCACATCGGCTGTCACAAATAGTAATATCACAGCAAATTTGGATAACCTCGAAGGGGGTTTGGATGCTTTAATGCAGGTTATAGTATGCACAGATGAGATCGGTTGGAAGCAACAAGCTCGTAAAGTGGTGATCCTAGTTACGGATGGATTTATGCACTTAGCTGGCGAGGGACTCTTAGCTGGTATTACCCAGCCTAATGATAAGAAGTGCCATCTCAACGAGGATGGTGAGTATACGGCCTCATTGGACTTTGATTATCCCTCGCTGGAGGAAATCTATAGGGAACTACTGCGACGCAAGATCAATGTGATCTTTGCTGTTACCAAGGAGGTGGAACACAGCTACAGGGAACTCAGTGCCTTGATGAACGAAATCACGTATGTGGACCGGTTGAGTGCTGATTCCTCTAATATCTTGGAACTTATTAAAAAGAGGTGGGTTTTGGGAAAGTCCTTGAATAATATGTTATACTTTTTGGTTGTACTAAATATTTCCCTGTTCATTTTAGTTATGAGAGCCTCATTAAACGCACTCAGTTTGCCGATAATAGCCCGGACTTTATAGAAATGGTCTACTATACGGATTGTGGTGGACAGTTTCCCACTTTGCAAAAACGAAATTTCTGCAATAATGTCAGTCTGGGCAAGAAGATTGACTTTTATGTGGATGTTACCCTTAAAAAATATCCGGATAATCAGGATTACGTAAGTGAGATAATATAAGAAAGAAAATCTCTTATTTTATAAATCAGAAATTATGTTTCATTAACTGTTTGTAACTTTACTTCTTACTTCTATTGATCTATCTATAGATAATACTGGTAAACATTTTAGAAATATATATTTTACATTTATATAAGTGAGATACAAAAAAAAAATTTTGTGCATATCAGAATAAATATTTTGTAAATTTTTCTTGCTATCTTTTTTTAATAATACTTCTTATAGATTTACCCTAAATAATTATATTTTTTAATTTTATATACATAAGGAAGATAATAAAAAAAAAAATATTTCCTAAATCAAAATAAATATTCCATACATTTTTCTTCCTAACTTTTGTAAATAATATTATTCTAGATCTATTAATAATACTTCTAATAGAGATACCATAGATAATTATTTTTCTTAATATTATATAAGTAAGATAATAAAAAAAAACGTTTTTTTTTTTTAAATCAGAATGAATATAATTTTTATAAAGAATGTTATTCTAGACCTATTAATAATACATCTTATAGAGATACTACAGATAAAGGTATATTTTAATTTTATAATCTTTCCTTTTTAGAACTACAAAATCCGCGTAGAAGAGACCTCCCTGAGTGAGTACATGGACTTGGACGTTGAGCTGCAGCGCCCATGTCCTTGCCAGGAGATCCCGGATCCGGAAAACGAGTACGGCCGCTTTCAGTGCGAGAACCAGGGCTACATGTACTGCGGCATGTGCCAGTGCGACAAAGGATGGACGGGGACCTTTTGCACCTGTCCCACGGATGCCACCAATGTCACCAGCAATGAAGTTCTGCTCCAGAAATGCCGTCAACCGTTGTCGGATTCCACAACTTCGCCATTGGTTTGCTCCAATCATGGCGATTGCGATTGCGGCAGTTGCCTATGTGATTCGGGTTATACGGGTCCCTATTGCGAGTGTCGTGAGTGCTTGAATTGCGATGAGAAGCTGGCCAATTGCGTCTGTGGCCAGTGTGTTTGCAAGTACGGTTGGTCGGAGAATGGATGCAATTGTGATGGAAAAACCGATGCCTGTGTGGGACCCACGGCCGAAATTTGCTCACAGAGAGGGTACTGTGAGTGCGAGGAGTGCCAGTGTGAGGAGCCATATCTGGGAAAATTCTGCGAAATCGATCCCGAAAAGGATAACAAACTCTGTCTGTTCTATGAACCTTGTGTATCCTGCCTCATTCAACAGAAACAGGGAATGGGTGCATGTGATAACTTGACTGAGATATGCAGCAGTTCCGATAGACAAGATATGCATAGACATCGTTTTGTTAACGACTTGGATGTCGATCAGGATCTTTGCTTGGTGCGAATCGTGAACAAACATGGCATCCAATGTGATAGCTTCTTTGCCTATCAGGTCACCGATCATGCCAATTTTCTGATCATCAAAGATGTTGAGTGTGAACCCCCAGATTATGTGGCCCTCGTTGGTTATATATCGGCATTTACTCTGCTTATAGGACTTGCTAGTATGTTCTTGATCTTCTGGTGCATTCGAGCTAAAGATGCCAGGGAATATGCGAGGTTCGAGGAAGATCAGAAGAGCAGGTTGCTACAGGAGAATCCAATCTATCGGGATCCCGTGGGAAGATACGAAGTTCCCAAGGCCCTAAGTGTTAAATACGATGAGAATCCCTTTGCTAGTTGATCTGAATTTAGTTTTTAAGATAGAATTCAAACTTATAAATATTACAAACCCATTACAAACTAATAATTCAGAACTGTTTTAGAACTAATAATTATTATTTGTAGAATTTTATATTATAAAATAATGCTAAAAAAAATATTATTAATATAATATATAATATAATATAAAATATAAATAATATGAAATATTATATTATAAAAATATTACATTATTTTAAGTCCAGAACAAATAACACATTTTTAAGTTTCATTGTTTTCATATAATATATTTTGAACATAAATTTGTTTTTTTATACATAAAATTGATTGGATTTGTTCAATAATTCCTATACAATATCTAAGCTAAATTAACTAAGAATTTGTTATATCTAAAAAAAAACGAGTAAGTTTTCAGCAAAGTTAGTTTTCAGTTTTGATTAGGACAATTCCTTTGAGCAAAAGTTCTGATTAGTAGAAAAATAATGGCTTAAGACTTTGTTTAAATTAAGTGGATGACTACTGGCAAATTGGAAATGCAAAACTTGATCTTAACATAGAAACGTATGTTCGCTTAAGAGGCATTACAAAAATACAATTCGATTAATTAAGGCTAAACGCTTTCCCCGTTCAATCTACTTTAACTAAATGTAATATCACTAGATTTGTAGCTTAGATTTAGTAAATGTTTCCTCGCAGCGAAAAATGCCAAAAACACGAAATTCAATTACACATGCTCGTAACTCCACGCTCATAAAATGCACACAACGTTGGAAAAGAAACATCTAATGTGGAAATAACAACAACAGGAGTGGGTGGTGGTGTGGTGCGGTGCGGTGCGGTGCGGTATGGGGGCGCTCAAAGGACACGCTCCCCCAGCGACGGTGTCCTTTGGATGAGCATCGAGGGTGGCTTCGCTGGCAGGGTAACGCTACTTAGCTCCGCATCGAGAGCGGCAATATCGGCGGCCGTCGACTTCGCATTGGACTTGAGCGGTACGGGGGCGGCAATGGAGCTGGGCAGGCCGTGGGGGGAGGCGTCGGGCACCAGGCGCTTCAGCAGGCCACCCACACAGCCCCAGGGGAAGGTCCTGGAAAAACACAAGCAGAGCGGGTGAGCAAAAGGTAAATATTATGCATTATTTAAGAGAAACACATTAAAGCGAGACCATTAAGCATGGTAATGTGGCCAAGGGGGGTGCGTTATGATTTAGGTTGGGGGTTATCTACACTCGGGATTGGAAAGATAGAAGCTATCTTTTATTTATCTTCCGTTATAAAATATTCTTGAAATATAACAAAGCTTAATTTATAATTTATTCGTATTATTTTGAAAAATATATTGAAATGTTAAAAATTGGAATTATCTTTTTATTTTAGAAAATGGAAAATATTCAGTTTAATTGCAAAAATATTCTTCATATATAATAAAGCTTCACTGATGATTAATCGCCTTTTTTAGTTTGAAAAAAAGTTTGCTTTATATTGTTTTCTTTTTCAATTTAAATTGTATTATATTTATTTGATTAAATATTTAGCTCGTATAGAAAATTTCATACGAAAAATTATTTATTCAAATAAATATAATTTATTTTTAAAACTTTTTTTTACATTAATTTTTTTTTTTATCTTTAAATTCGAATATATTTATTTGATGAAATAATTAGCTTACATAAAAAATGTTAATACAAAATTATTTAAAATTATCTTCTGATTTAAGTTTCTATTTATTTTTACTGTGTACTCAATGAGTAAGCATTTTTCGCATAGGTTTGTATTTTATCATATTTGATGGGGTAGATAAGGATGCGGTCTGGCTTTTAAGAATCGTAGATTTTCTACCTTTTATAAGCAGTACCACAAAATATACCTACATACCAAAGTTTTATTGTAAGCATTAAACTTTTGAATGCTACCCATGAGACTTTTTCTTTAATTTATTTAATTTTAAAATGAATTTTAAAGTTACAATACTCTTGTAACTAATAATCTTTTTTAAAATTATCAGATTAAAATATTGATAGGAAAAAAAAATGATACATTAATCTAGATTTTGCCGAAATACTTATATTTATTATTTTCGATTTTTCCTAACCAAATAAATTGTATATTTAAATCATTAAAACTCATTTAATTCTTTTTTAAAATAACGCATTAAAATTTTGATAAAAGAAAAATAAAATACATTAAAATAGATCTAGCAAAAATAATTATATTTATTATTTTTAATTTATCTAAAAATAAATTCCCCAATTAAATCAAAATCACCTACAACACCTGCCACCCTTTCCCACTAACATATATGATTAACTTTCCCCCTCTCGACAGGGAGCAATGCCATTAAATAAACTGAAATTAAAATATTCAAGTCAAGCATTTCGCATTAGGGGCCTACAAGCCCTTTTACAACCATTATGGCGCCTAATTAAGTGCGGCAAATTATCGTTATTAGGCTGGGGCGAAAGTCCATTTGTTTACTCACCACTTGAAGGAGAGGAGGACCTTGAGGAAGCCCGGGATGACGGCCAGTTTCTCGTTCTTCCTGATGGCCGCAATGACACGATCGGCCACATCGTTCGGATTCAGTGTGGGGACCCATCTGCAATCATTTACCAAGTCAAAATGTCAGTTCTTGTGGAACGGGAGATGGCTGGTTCTCCACTCACCTGGCATTCACATCGTCGAACATGCCAGTGGCCTGGATGAAGAAGGGGCAGATGCAGGTGGTTTGGATGTTCGTATGCCCAAGGACTTCCAGCTCCAGCCTCAAAGCCTCATCAAAGCCAACCTGTAATTATATCGATAAGTCTCAAGGAGGGGAAACAAGGAGGGGAGCGAAAAAATAAAGCAAACTCACCGCTGCGAATTTACTGGCACAGTAATCGACCAATTTGCTAATGCCCACATGGCCGGCCAGCGAGGCGATCGTGGCAATGTGTCCTCGATCATTCTCAATCATTTTGGGCAGAAACGCTTTTGTCGTCTGCAACATTGAAACATTGAAACACCGGCATTAGCATCCACATTCTGGCCACAAAGTGGTTACATTTTTTTTATGGTCTTACCCAAAAGTGTGCCATGACATTCACATTGAACGAGCGCTCGATCAGATGGTCAGGTGTGTCCAAAAGGTGCAGTCCAGATACAACGCCCGCATTGTTGATCAGCAGAGTGACCTGCAAGGTAACCAAAAAGATGCCAAATTATAGTAGGGGGATGGTATGCAATTATGTGTTGTATGTACTTATAGGAAGTTTTGCAGAATTTATACAAGTATTGTCCACTCAATTAATAATAAGATGAATAGAACAGTAGAAAATTAGAATATAGAATATAGAATATTTTGTATATCCTATAAATAACCGTAAAATGTAATACCTTTCCAAAATAGAATTATTTGAGACTACCGCGAATAATAGAAGTATAAAAAAGAATATTAAAAATATAAAAAAAATAATATTAAACAATTAAAAAAAAATTACATAAAAAAATTAGAAATCTTTTTGAAAAAAAACCTTGCCCCAAAACCAAAAAAAGCTATAAATAAGTATTAAAATATTTAAGAACCACACAAATAAAAAAAAAATAACATAAAAAGATATATTTATAAAAAAAATATCTGGCCGCCAAAAACAAAGAAAAAATTAATTAATAATATTAAAATATTTAGAAAACATTAAAACACAAAAAAATTATGGAAAATCTTCTTGAAAAAAATATTTGGTCCGCAAAAAAAAACAAATTATTTTAAATTGCAGTTGCCAAAAATGTTGCCTGCAATTTACACATTGCGTAACTTGTTGTCGTGCCACTAACACCAAAATGCCAGCAAAAATATATTTATTCTCGACTTGTTTTACTATCTGGTAAAATATTGAAAAGGTGTGGGCTTGGCTAAGTGATTCGGTTTGGTCTGTTCATAAGTATTTGATTTACGATCTGTCAGAGGAAACTAATTTTGTCGTTAGATTTTCCTACAACAAAAAACACGATGGGGTCAAATCGATATGCGCTTACGTTTTTACCATTGTTGCATGGTGAAATGGATATTGAAAAAGTGGAAGCGTGAAAGAACATGTCGTTTACATTTCGAATTGAGATTGAAGATTGAAATTGATGTGGGATAATATCAAATCGATCATCTTTTCATTTCAAGATTTTTTTAATGTAGTTTCATATAAAAGGTTACAAATTTTGTAAGAATTTATAGTCGGTCCTTAAATTTAATGTAAATAAAGTTTCCCTTGATATATTCATAAGCTTCATAGATCTTTACCAAAAAGTGAAATCCTTCAAGCGGCAGCCAACCATAATATCTGGCATGTCAAGGTCCAAATGCGAATAATGTAAGATGCTTGAAAAACCTAAGCAACAACAGCTCGCTCACTTTGTCCCCCGTGAAAACCCTATCCGATTACAGCTGGCGCGGTTAAATAAGTTAACAACAAGTGCACAACAATGATCCGAGATTTGAGGGCGAGTTCAAGTGCAATCGGTGTGTGTGGGGCAGGGGCAGGTCATACATTGCGTATGAGCGATTTCGAATTTGCCCCGCTGTAACCGGGCAAAAACATTTAACGAGGCGTGCATTAAGCAAAAACAACAGCGGCGAACCATTAAAACCAAACAACAACATTGCCAGGCCATTAAAAAATATTAAATGTAATATTTCAGAGGGCTTCGAGCAAAATAGTAAAAACCGAGAGCAGCAAAACAACAACTGAATTGGAATCCCAAAAAAAAAAATGAAGACAGCGAAAAAGCAACGCGTCATCTGCATAACGCATGACTTACTAAGCAGTTAAATTTTGTTTTTATTTTTTTCGCAGCCACTGCTTTTTATCTCTATTTATTTTTTTGTGACTTTCAGGTTCAACGATGTTGCCGCCGTCATTATATAACTCTTTCAAAATGATGGCTTTGTTTGGTTTTTTTCTCTCCTTTTTTAACCACTTTTATTTTTGTTCTTGTTGCTTGTTTTTTTATGCTTGAATTTCTGTCATAATTTTAACCACTTTTCCACCGTTTTTCAACTGAAGTTATAATTTCAGCAAATAATTGGGGGCTTTCGGCAGTTCAGTAAACTTTGGAAATTGACCTGGCCATGCATGAAAAATCACTTAATGATGGCATTAGATGCTTGTGGCAACAATTTTAGAGCAATTAACTGATATTAAATTGTGTAAATGGTAATCTTTGCAGTCGGTGAATACGATTATAATTGAGAATGTTTATTAAAAGTTGTGAAAAAAATGAAATTCTAGACGATTTATCTTTAAAATTAAATATTTTGATTTAATTATTCACATTAAATTTAGTTTGATATTTTAAAATAAAATAAAAAATAAAATAATATTAAAATTTTAGATAATTTAAAAAAATGTATTAATTATGTTTAAATGTTATGAATAAATATATTCATCTTTCCATTTAACCTTTGCTTTATTTTCCTTCAACTAAATTAAAAATTTTAAAATAAAATAAATAAATATTTTTACAAATATTTTAAATACAAATTATTATAATTTATTATACATGTTTAAATGTTATGAAAAAACTTTTGCTTTATTTTGCTTAAAAAAAATTTTTTTTTCGAGTAATAATATAATATAATTAACGGACTACCTCAACCTTGACTGCCCACATACTCATTAGCAAGTCCCATGTTTGTATAACATAAATAAAGTTCTGATTGAACGAACAAAATGAAAAGAACAAAAATCTCTATAATTAGCAAGTAAATTGATTAAAATTGTGAAGAGTTACTTAAGCTTAGCCAAAAAAATTGCAGACCACTTGGAATATCACTTGCATTGCTGCAATGCCTGGAAACTGCCCCAGATTGTGATAAATGCACAGATCGAATGCGAAGTGGCAACCAGTTTGCAGAAGACCGGATTGGACTTGGCTTCTGCATTTTTTCTCTCCTGCCGTTTTGTGTAATGTGCAACAATTTCTCAAGGTTGCCGCAACGATGACGATGCGCTCATGCATACAAATTTTCATTCGCTCCGCCCTGGCTTCGGTTTAAATTTATGACATGAATATGCATAAATGTGTTGCTACGGGGTGTGGCAGCCACTGTAGCAAGTCTTGGATGGTGCCGGCTTACATGAGTATCGAGCTCTCGAGAAGCAGAAGAAGGCGGCTGGGTTCTACTGGCCAGCATAAAGGCCATTAAACGCCCCTCAACAAACAATTATATGACGACTAGTCTGATGCCACATTAGGCGCTCGACTGTAAACAGCAATTACTGGACTTTTATGCTTCAATTCCCGCACGCACTTTCCGCCTTTCCCCCCCTTTGGATTGAGAAACACGGAAAAGTATCGCACTCGTAACATTCCAATATTTTTCGTAGTTTGAATGGGGTTTTAAATTTTCTTATAACCCTATAAGAACTACTATGTTATACTTTAAAGTTAAAAGCTTTAACTTAAAACATCCTAAAATATTTCAAGCTTCTTAAAACTGCTCTGGTTTCTAGCACTAAAAATACTTCGAGAATAGTTAAAAGATTTTGGGGTATTTCAAATATATACACAGAATAAGAATTGACAAAAGATCAGATTGATATGTGAAGGTCAATATTATATTTTTTTTAAAAATCAAGATATTTATATAATTTTAAAATGAATAAAGATTATTTTTATATTATATTTAATTATTTTTTCAAAAAATACTACATTTGAATACTATATGTTGATATAAAATAATATAGAATAGACGTATTTCAAATCGAAATTTTAGTTTAGTTTTAGTTTTAGTGGATATTCCAATAATATGAATACATAATTATTTGCTTGATAATTCAAAACTCTATTCTCTTTGTACTTACATCACCAACTTCCTCCCTGATGACATCGGCCGCCTTATAGACCTCTTCCTTCTTCGATATATCCACAACATAACCCTTGCAATAACCGCCCGCCTCTTCAACGATCTCAACAGTTTCCGAAATGCCTGCAAAGGTTTATAATAAAATTATTTGATATTTCTCTCGAGTGTCGCGTGATCTGGAAACTCACCCTTCTTGTTGATGTCCCAGATAACGACCTTGGTTCCCATCTTTCCCAGTCTCTCGGCCAGCAGACGACCAAGTCCATTGCCACCACCTGTGATCAGAGCAACGTCTGTGTTGAGCTCCTTTTCGGGATAGCCGAAGGCAATGTAGTAAAGATCCTGGAAGCGACAGAAAATTGAATTTAATTAGAGGAAGGCTATATTTAATTTGTACCAGGAGGTAATTAAATTCCAATTTGGCCAGGGATCTATGGGATATTTATGTCTGATATAGTTTATTGAATGTTGCAATGAAGTGAAGAAATTGTTACCCTATTCTTTTTCTTCTTATATAACGATAATTTACGTTCATTTTCAATTAAGTGCCTTCCTATTACAGTTTTCTAATTTTTGCAACCTATTATTTGAGTAAGAATTAATTTCTGTTAAGAGTAAGAATTAAAAATTATAATTTAATTTATTTAATTTATAATTGTATTTAACTTTTAAAAATTTAATGCAAGAATAATATATTCTTAAAATAATTTTTTACAAAACCCTAAAATGTAGATGCCTAAGTATATATTGCATAAATAATTTATAAGATATTCTACATAAAATGGTAAATGCAAAAATAATATATTCTACGTTTACAAAATTTCCAAAAATTCTTAGAAATCTAGTTGCATAAATAAATATTAAGATATTTTGTAAAAAATGTTAATAATAAAAAATCCCCGTTCTACAAAAATAAAACCATAAAATTTCTTTCTTTCTCTTGCCGCACGCTATGCAAATGAGTTGAGTTCGTTACTTAAGTCTTTTGTTTTCTCGTCTCATTCATTTCCTCATATGCACAGCAAAACCGATCCGAGTCACGCGTATGCAAATAGAGACAAATTCAAAGTTTACACAATACTCAAAAGGAAGCCCAAACAAAGTGTAAAATTGTAAACAACTTTTGCCACTTGTCAGCTGCGTGTTAATAGACCGCAATTTGCCGCCTTGAAAACCCAATGAGGGCGGCAGTGGGCGAGGCGAGCAGTTCACCTCAATTGCCCCGCAATTAATTGATACATGTGGGTAGTCACCAAATTTGCAAAAGAATAAAAGCACTTTTGCGGCCCGTTTAGTGTCAATAAGCTGTCAAAATTTATGACCATCGCGCCTCCCTGGCGGCTGGGAGAAAAATATGCTCGAAAGGGAAAGGCGAAACAAAAGACTGAGGCGACGAACTTAATATTTAACATGTTGCACAGTAGCACTTTCTGCACTGCACGCGGGGGCATCCCATAAATTTTCATGCCACACGCGAACTTGCTGCCAGCAATTCGCCCCATCCGCTTAGGGCACCTGGTCTTCTGGTCTCCTGGGCCGACTTTTGCACCTGAGACTCAACCGGGGCTGCGAGAGCCCGGTCCGGCAAGCGTGTCCAATTATTTTGACATTAACAATGAATGTGTCGCAACTTTGTGTCTTTTTGTACTCTCAAATGGGGAGACATTATTCTTTTACTTGTGGAATTAAACCATATAATAATATGGTACCTAACATGCTTTTCAAAATGGGGTTTAAATGCCAAATGTTTTTAAGATAAAAAAAAAAATTAGTTATATTGTAATTTATAATCGGAATTTATTCATTTGAGAAAATTTGTAATTTATAAACGGAATTTATTAATTTTAGAAAATTTGTAATTTTAAACGGAGGTCAAAAATATAATTCACAATTTTTTTTAATGTAATATAATTATCTCATGTTATATAGCTCTAAAAAATATGTAATTATAAATTCAAATTACTTATTTTCTTTTAATTTTATGTTTTAAATTTATTTGAAATATTTTAATTTATAAACAAAAATTTAATTTTTGAAACATAAAAAGTTCTATAATTTTAGAAAATATGTTATTTTTATATGCCAATTATACATTTTCTAAATTTACTTTAAATTTTAGCAAATTTCTAATTTTTAAAAGGAAATTTTTAATTTCCACAATTCTCTTTTAATTTTAAATGATTTTCCTGTAGAAAATTTGTAAATTTCAAAGGCCAGTAATTTATTTTCTTAATTTGCTTTTAACTTAGTGTTTCATAATTTTAGAACATTTATAATTTATAATCTGAATTTAATATTTTTTTTAATTTACGTTTGAATTTTTTATTTTAATTGTCTTATTATTTCTTAAAAAAAAAATTATAAAGAGTTTTTAAAATCACCAAGAGTATATTACTTTCGGGGCCCTCTAAAAAATAACATATTCCCTTCATTTCTTTTTCGCAAACGTTTTCCTGCCTCTCCGAAAAATGGTATCATAAATTATACAAAAATTAATCAAAGGAAACTTGTTACCGGTGTCTTGGGCAGGTTGATGTTGCTGACAACAATGATGATGAGTTGCTTTTGGCCCTTTTATTTCCCGGCTGCTGCTACTTCTGCTGCTGCCAGCTCGTTGACAGACATTTTGTCACATAATTTAACATGCAATGTGCTCTTTTCTCAGCTCAACACAAATAACAAGGACAGGAAGCGCGCAATTATAATTTATACATAATACGATAATCAACATAATGCGGGCAGCGATTTCTTTTCATGTTATGTTGTGGAATGGCATTTAAAAGACAGAAATATGCAAATTGAAAACGACAAGAATGAAAGAGAAAGATCACGGAAATTTTTTGAGACTTTTATTCAGACAAATGTAAATTTTGCGGGCAAGTTTCAAATTTTAGCCGTGTCATTACAGAATTTGTTTGTCTGGTTGAGATATTTCCCCCAAGTCAAAAACCTGCCGAGTCAGCATAAAGTCCATTCAGCTGGGTTTATTGGTCATTTGTCGTCTGTCTTCTGATCTTCTGGTGATTGTCAAGGTCCAAAGATTCGACCTTTGTAACACGCTGAAGGCCACATAATCGTATTGATCTCTGATGAACTGATTTTGATTTGATTGACTTGCTTACGATTACTTAAGATTGGAATATTTTCTAAGGTCTTTGCCATTTTAAAATGATTTATGGTTATTTTATTTTGTAACGGAAATTCGACCGTGATGTGCCGTGAAATCGAATAAGTTAATTAAAGATGCATTTGATAATTACAGCTTACAAGAGTGGAAAATTATTACATTTGAAGGTTGTATTTTGGGTTTTCATATTTCGATTTCGAATTTACATACACACAAAAAAATTGAAAGAAGATTAAATAGGTAAACTTATTCATATCATTTTTATGTGAATAAATATTAATATAATATAATTTTTATGTGAATAAAGATAAATTTAATATCATTTTTCATTCTAAAAAAAATACTACATTTGGTATTTTTTAAAAACATATCAAGTTTATATGTTTGAATCATATGTTTGGCATTAATCATATCGGGTTTTTATTGATATGAAATAATGTAGAATTGATCCCAATTCATGTCGAATTTTTATTCTGTGTAGGATGGTTACTTCATATTACTTTATTTAACTCGGATTTTTATATTTCTAAGCTTTAACTTCTTTATTTATTTTGTCTTCAAAACCCTCGAAAGAACCTTATTAGCAATAGCATAAAAATCTCAGGTAATAATTGACCCCAGTTGCATAAATGGCAGACTGTGTTTAGCTCATTAGAGCTGTTCAAACATTAATTAACACGGTTCTTCCCCCTTCATTAGCCTCGTTGAGTGGCCAATATGTGTGGAATTCTCTCGTCTCTGGGGATTGCGAAAATCTTGCATAATATATGCAAACCAAATGCCAAGTGGCTGATCGCTGATCTCTGGATCTCAGGCTCTTCTCGCTCGTAGACTTCTAAGGCGTTAAGCCGGCTGGGTTATTTCCATTCCCGCCATCATCATCATCATCAGCAGCAGCAGCAGCATTTGTGGTAGCTCTGCTCTCAGTCAGTAATCAAATGTTTGCAGACAAAAGCAAATGGACAAACTTGTTTCTCTCACTCTTTTTTTTCGGTTCCAAGAGAATTGCGAAAATATCAACAAGCCGCAGTCGCCGCCGCCTGGTTAACATGGTTAAGGTGGTTAACGTGGTTCTAGAGCCGGCCGAAAGTGAAACCGAATACCTCAAGCTGGCGGTCTCTTGCCCAACCCCAAAAAAGCTTGATATCGCACACACTCGCACCTGCTGTCGGCCAAATTGGTTCCAATTTTGGCCACTCTGTGTGCGAGTTGAGTGGAAAATACACAGTGGCTTTGAGTGCATTCAGTACGAATGAGCCAAAACAAAAGACTTAAGGCACGAACTTGCCACAAAACATTGTAAACGCCGGTGTTGCAATGCTGCCAATGCACAAACACCTGGCAGACGTCGACTGCTGGTCGACCCCCCTCCCCCTCCTAGCTTCCGACCCGCTGAATGACCTTCTTTGCCGAAATGCTTTGAAACTAGACACAGACACCGACAGTTGCAATAAAAATAAAAAAAGCTTTGGCAGGCGTATAAAATGCATCAAAGATTTTCTTTGTAGCATTTAATATACTCTTGACTTGTTTTAAAAAATATTTTCAAAGCCAGATATATAATATTTTTTTAATAAAATGCCAGAAATATATTTTTAAAAATATTTTTTTTTCTTTCTTGGAAATATATAACAATATTAAATATAATTTATAATGTTATTTATCAAAAAAATAACGAAAAAATCAAAAATATTTAACGAAGTTAAAAAAAAATTATAAATATTATTATGAATGCATCGAAGCATTTTATATACTCTTGACTTAATTTTAAATCTTAAATAAAAAATATTATATATAATTTAAATGTTATTACAAAAGTTAAAAAAATTAACGAAATATTTAATTTGCATTAAAACATGATATTTTTAAAATTATTTTTCAAAAAACATTTATCACAAATTATTCTTTTATTTTCCAAGACTTAAGCAAATAAATCGTAATACCCCCAGAAGGGGAAGGCAAAAGCATCACAAAATATAATAATAAACCTGAAATTGAAACCCGCCGACAACAAATGCAGCAAATACAACTACCATTAGCCTGCCGTGCGGTGCATTGCATTTGAATCGGGTCTCCGCTCCCCTCCCCTAATACACTTGAAAGTTTTTAGCCTGCCTGGCCAATTGGCCAATGATTTTGCACTTTAAGTTTTGTTTGCTCATGTCTGGCTTCTCTTCGCTGTTTTGCTTTTCTTAGCTTTTTGCTGATTTTTATGGCAGGCGGGTGGTCGCTGTCATCGGCTGTCGGTGTGCGACCTTCAATGGCAATTTTCATTTATAGATTCGGTGATAAATTAGCATCACAATAAAGATTTCTAGCAGTGTATTTGCTTTTGAGACACGCGCTCATAAATCGCACAATCGAGTTCTATGCGATCTCGAGTGCTGCAACTTGTGAATTGAGTGACTCGAGTGGCAATTTGTCTGCCAAGGCGGATATTTGCCAAGCCAAATGCAACTGAAACGGATATGTCGAGTGATTAGCTAGAAGTACGTTTATTTTAAGACGGGGAAACCAGCAGGTGTCTTTAATAATTCTGTAGAAAAATTCAAGCACTTGGATTTCTTTTCAAAATAAATTAATTAAGAACAAAAAATATAAAAAAAGCTTACAAAATGGATTTTCAAAATATTAAGGGTTTGAAAAAATAAAAACTAAAGACTTAGAACACGAACTTTATAAAAATCTTTTTTTATTTATTAAATTTAATTTAAAAAAAATAGTTAATAGTTAAAAATAGTTAAGTATTATTTATTTTTTAAAAGATTTCCAAACCATTATTTGGTGATCAAGGAATTTTAGAAAAATAATTGTCTTCCTCAAGTAACTTTAGCTGTTGGTTCGCCGGCACACACTGAATATTTCTTTGGTTTCTTTGGGCGATGATGTACGATGTGCCTGCCAGACAGTTTTTTTCCGCTTCAGTTTCTTGTCTTGTACATATTATATGGACATTGACGAGGCACACCCGCCCCGTAACCCATTTTTCAGACTCACACTCACACTGGCAGCCGTAAATCAGTCGAAAGCACAAGGCCGCATGCGGGTTATGAACCTGCAACCGGCCCGGTCTCTAAGCCAACAAACGACTTGCGGCTTACAGCTTACAGCTATCAGCCAACAAAGAGGTGAGCTAAGGCAACCCATCCAGTAGTAAGATATTGTATTTAGCTATTTGCCTTTCGGGGGGCCGCAAACACTTTCAATTTCAATTGCGTTTGCGTTTGGGTTTGCAACGCACACACAAAAGCCAGCGAGTGCCCGCGAAATTGCGGTGGCTGTTGTTGTTACCACAATTACAATGCGCTGCGTGCGTGTGTGAGTGTGTGGGCTCTTGCGGCTAGCTAATAAAAACAGGCTCTCCAAGTGGCCAGCACCACCAGCAACGCGGAGCCGGCAAAATGCAAAAGTTGAACTAGGTCAACAAGCCAAACGCAGCGGCGCAGTTGACAGCGACTTCAGCAGCGGGCAGTAACTCTGCTGAATTGGCTCATTACATGCCCCGGGCACTCGAAGAAACATGCCCCAAAATGGCAAAGAAAATTGGAAAATTCTTGGCAAAAAATTAATTAAGAGACTTAGAAGATTTTTATAAATATCAACGTCTGTTCGAATAGACAAGGAAATAATTTGTGTGCAATAATAAAAAGTATGCCAAATAAAAAATGGGATTTGTATATTTTAATATATTTAATTCTAATTTTTATATTACAAAACATTTCTTAATTAATTTTTTACCAAAACTTTATACTTTTTTATGTTGATGATGTTTACTTTAAGCATCCAATATTAAAAAAAAAATTTATTTATGAATTAATTTAAATTTTAAAATGGTGTAAATCAAAATCATTTAGCTGGAATTTTTTTTTTTGTTATGAGATAAATTTTATAATTTAAATTTTTAATAAGTGGGAATTTTGCTAGAAATATTTATTGAGATTTTTAATTTAAATTTTAAAAAGAGTACATCAAAAGTACTTTTCAAGAAATATTAATTATTATTCACTAAACATATTCCGGAATTAAATTTGTATGTAAGTTTACCTATCAAAAATTATATACAAAAAAAATATTATAAGTTCCCTACTTGCCAAATATATTTTCTTTTAAATAGATAAATTCTATTTAATCTTCTTGATAAACTTTTTTTCTCGCACTGTAACAAAGCCCACATATCTTTCCTTCTATAATGTCCAACATTGTAGGTGGAACTTTGTGCACAAGTTTGTTGCCCAAGTCTTTTGTTAAATGCATACTAGCCATGCATTGACATAAATCGGGATAATTATACTCCATGGGTTATCGATCACAACAATCAGCGCGCAATTTGCACATCTGCCAGCTATCATCGACTCAGCCAGTTAAACGGTGAGCGTTTAGAATTTCATTTAAACGTTTACCAAATCCGTGAATTTACATGCAAATTCAGTTGTCTTTCTGAGTCGCTGGTTTTCCATTTGGCATGCAAATGTCAACAGTTTCTCTAGTCTTATGGGGCTCTCCCCTGCGAATCGTGCATCATAATGATGCCACCGCCGCGGAGGAATACCGATGAATCTGGCTATCTCACTATCATATCTCACTACAAAAGGTTTTATTTTTATCCGGATTTTTTTTTTGCGGTAAAGTGAAAATATAATTACCACAAACCGAGTCTTATGCAATAAAATTGAAATAACTTTTATTGTCTTTTACTTTTGGTTATTTAAAAACCACTTAGCGTGTCGAGAGTGTCAGTTTGAACCCGATACGGGTCTGGGCCTAATTTTAAAGTTCCCAGAGATGATTGGAGCCCCTGAGCAATTTTATTGGCTTGAAAGCCCTAATGATCTTATCGCTGGTAATTCTCCAGGCTTGCAATCTCATTCAACTGTGTAAAGGCAATTAATTAGGAAGGTGACCAATGTGTATAGCTAAGTTGTTGCATTAGTCACTTTGGCACTTACTTGCACTTCAAATTGAGATTGATGGCTAGCTTTTTTATGAGTTATAATTAGTGGCCATGTAAATACATTGGTTTTCGTTTGAAATAAATGTATGACGCATTTTCTAATGAGCATATATATTAATTTTTAGCTTTAAAAAATTATTCGAGTAATAAATATTTATTGTAATATTTAAAGTTTTTTTTTAATTATAAGTCTGTATTTTCCACCTCATAAATAAGGCTCATTTATTACCCTGATTGAATAAATATTATTATAATAAAAACTTATAAAATAATACAAATGTAAATAATATTTTTTTCTAGGTTTCTTTAATTATATTTTTTTTACTTTACATTTAGTTTTGCGTTTCTAATCTAATTTTTAAATTGTTTGTTATTTATTTATACTTTAAAATGCACCGTATGAATGTATTTTCCATTTATAAAGTAAAAAAATTTAAATAATATTTTTTTCTGCGTAACTTTAATAATATTTAGTAAACATTATTTACTTTTCATTATTATAGATTTAATTTTACGTTACTTTAAATATTTTTCAAGTAATATGTCATCTACACCTCATAAATTTGGCTACTTTATGACCCTGATTGAATAAATATTCAATACTTAAAAATTATGAGGTGTGATAACTCAATTCTGAACTGGTTCCGTCCATCCTTTCCCTCCCCTGATTACATCTCAAAAGCCAAACTTGCCAGTCAAAATAAATTATCGTTCACAGGCTGGTTTACATCATCTCGGGTAGTCCCTAAATCGTCCGACGGCCCCTCCCTCGTATCCAGAGATGCGATCTTTAAACTTGTCTCCGCTGGATCTTAATGCCTTAAATCTCTTTCACGGTTCCAATTAAACGCCACACGTGCTGCCATTGGCAGTGCCCATTACCTTTGGCCATATATCACATCCTTTTGCGCTTTTGCTAATTAAATAAGTTAATCGCTGTCGTTCATTATTTTTTTTTTGCCAGCCATGCGATCGCCAGACTTTGAATTCTCGCCGCGATTCTCGCCAACAACATTGACACATTTCGTCGAGAGGCGAAGGTAAAATGCGGTAACTAAGTCACACAATGTTGCTAATCAACCAAAGTCAAAGCGAAGGTGAATTATTCTTTCGAGCGGAGGAAGCAAATGAGATTTCCAACAAATCGTTTAACAATTTTTATTAATCCGTTGTAAACAAAAAGTGAGAAGGTCGCGTTTTAGAGACAATAAAGTGTCTTTTATTTGATAGCTCAGAAATTAGGAACCTTTTGTTTATGGGGGATTTTTTATTTGCAGATAATTAAAGTTGTAGCAAATTTGGACTTCGCTTTTTTAAATAAAAGCAGTGGGAAGGTTTAAGGCTATTTTTTAGGGGTTTTATTAGCATCTTTAATGTTAAAAAAATTGGATTATATTAAATTTTCTTTGTTATTAAATATTACAACCTTTATTCTTTTACTAAAATCTTCTTTTAGTCTAAATGTGTTTTATAATATTTTTGTTGCTTTTTAATCCTATACAAAAATATTTTTTACATTGCTTAATATTTTTATTTCAGTGTAAAGGCTTTTATTAAATTTTATCAAATTTTTTTGTTATTAAATATTAAGAAAATTTTTTCTTTTACTTAATAGTTATTTACGATTTTTTTTTTTTTTTGTCTAAGTATTTTTTTTCACATATTTGTTGCTATTAAATACTAAAAAAACTATTTTTTACTATACTCAATATTTATTTATGCTTTATTTTTCCGTCCAAATGTTTTTCATCACATTTTTCTAGCTATTAAATACTAAACAAATTATTTTCCTTTACTTAATATTTATTTATGAAATTTTTTCATTTAAAAGTTTTTTATCTCACGCACCCAATTATAAAATTTATTTGATAATTTTTTTCTCTGTATATTTCTAAAGACTCACCTGTAGAATGTATCCAATGCAGCAGATGATGAACCAGGCGACGTCCGCAAAGGCATCCCAGGTATTCCACAGGACTTGGCCCCACCCACTGGCAGCAGGAGCCTGCACCTCCTCTTTAGGGTGGACCACTCCATTGCCATTCGTTAACGAGTGTCCATTGGCCAGGATTTGCGCATCCTCGGCGGGCAAATTGTTGTTGTTTTTCTCCATTTTTGCACAGTCTAACCACTGATTTTGCTCGATTTAAAATGATCTGTTTAATTTTTCGTATAGTTAGATCACACTTTCCTAAGACACAAGTTTTCAGTATAATTAGCTTTCTTTTTATGTAATTTTTTTGTAGTTTTCCGCGTTAATTTAAATGCAAAACGAAACACAACCGCAAGCAAAAGACGCGATATTAATTTGGGTTTTTGTTTCAAGTTAATTTCGTGAGTGATTTGTATTTTTGCCTGATTTTTTTTTGTATATAGTTTGGATCTGGGGAATTGGGGGCTTTTGTCTGATTTTTTCTGTCGGACTTTTCCGCACTGCACGTCCGCTCTCGTGAGCGTAGCAAACGAATTTGAACGTTGTGGGCTCGAAAGGAATGAATTTCGACTTCTTATTTTGGCGCGCTATTGGATATTTCGCCGGCGTCGACGTCGGCAGCGCTGCCTTAACGCTCGCCGCTCAGCCGAAGCTCCGCTTGTGACGTCATCGAGCTTCAAGCGCAGCTTCGGCTTGTATTTTTGTTTTTGTATATATATTTTTCATTATTTTTGTTTTGCTCGTAGCTCGGTTCTTATGTTGCTTTACGCTACTTATCTCTTTGCTTTTTTCGGTTTGTGAAATTGTTTCAAATTAATTGAGATTTATGTTTTTTTATATGTATATTTTTTTGTAATTTATCACCAGCTGCATTAGAAGGACAGTGTGAACATGACTAATTAGCGTTATGAAACATAAAACTTAAATTACAGCTTACTTGGGTGAAGCTTTTCTTTATTGCTTTATTTACGGGAGAGGGTTGAGTAAACCTTTTAAAGGCCCTTTTATGACACTTAATCACTGAAAAATCACTTAACAAAAAGCATTTCTTTCTAGGGAGTGTTAAAAGTGCATTGGCACTATTAATTTTTACATTTCCCACGTGGCTGAATCTTTTATGGAAATGAAGCTTCTGTAATTGGTTGTTACTTAACTGATTACTTAAAGTTCTTTATCACTTCTTATGTAAAATACATTTAAGTTTTGATATCAAAAATATTTAAAAAATTCTTTACCAACGGAAAATTTTATTATTATGTTTTTTAAAAAATTAACTTACTCAGAATTGTGTAAATTTGTATATTATTAGTATTTATGTTTGGTTTTTAGTCACAAAGAAATGACTTTTAATAAAAAGCCTGCTGATTCAGAGAAGAAAAACCAAATTCCTTTGAAATAATTTAAAAGGAATTTGGTCTTTCCTTTAAATAATTTTAATGGAATTTGGTGTTTTCTCCCCTTAATCAGCTGGTTTTTGTTTTAAGATATAATTTAATGCATTTTATATTTTTTTCTACAAAATGTGTCATAATTTAAAAATTAAAAAAAATTCCTATCCAAGATATTTTATTTATTTTAAAATTTTCCGGATTTTAAAAATTATGTTTCCTCCTCTTTTTTGGCTGGCTTTTTCTTAATTTAATTCAATACATTTTTTTCTATTTTGTTGTAAAAAATGTATTATAATTTAAGAATTATAAAAAAATTTCCTGTCTAAGATATTTTATTTATTTGAATATGTTCCGGATTTTAGAAATCACTTTTAATAAAATTAATAAAAATTCTATAAAATTAAGCTAGCCTCATAAGCTGTAACTGAAAGTAAAATATAGCGGTAACTCATCATTATAATAAAAATCGACCTTAACTTCTGTTCACTTTCCCCTTAAATCCCGATGTACGTATTTTATTTTACTTTATTTTGCAAATCGGATGAAAGTCGTCTGCCCGTAAATTTGGTTAAATGCAATTTTGGCCAACTTTTATCCTCTTTTCCTGTTGTCAACATCACAATGCACTTTGTGCTCTCTTTCCTTTGCTTCCTTTGGTCCCTCTTTCTCACTCACACACACCAAGTCATTACTTAAGACTCGGTCTTTTGCCGATTCGCATATAAAACCTGTTATGCTAATCGATTGGAATAATATTTGGCTGACCATTCTTAACGATTTCGTCACATTTTCGGATTGCATAATAAGCAAACTTTTAGTTATTTGACTTGATATGGTTTGTTTTGTATACGTGCGTTTTTTTGGATTTCGATTTGCATTTTCAACAAGAAGTTTTGCGGGTCAAAAAACTGATAAAAATGTTTAAGGCCATTTTCGGATTTCTTGAGCACATGTTAGGCACAAAAACAAAAAGAATTTCTTTAAATTTTCTTTCACTTTCTAAATTAGTTAAAGTATAATTAATTGCCATTTATTTACCACTGTTTTTTATATTACACGAAATTACGTTTATTTCAGTAGCGGTTTTCGGTTTAGCCGGCATTCAGTGGATCGATTAATTACCAAAATATGCAAATCAATTTACTGGATCTTCGAGCATTCTTTTTGTGTCTGGTTCGTTTTATTTTATTCGCTTATTTATATTTTTCGATTGCTTTTCGCCCGAGCTTCGTTTCCCATTGCGTGGCTTTTTTGACATTTGTGACGCAGGCGCAGTGAGTGAGAAAAAAAGGGGATGTAGGGGGCTGAAGGAAAGGGGCGAAAAAGGCGGGAGACTCAGCTGTTCCTGTTGATTTCAGGGCTTTCAGTGGTTGTTTTGACAAAAAAGAGAAAGAAATTTTGGGAGATTTTGAGAGTGACAGTCGATAGTTACCAACAGCTGTTAGCCAGAGTTGCCTAATATTACCAAAAAAACTAAATTAAAATGTATTAAAATCTTACAAAATATTAAAAATTTAAAAGTTTATTTAATTATGATACATTAAGGGTTTATTTTAATACATGTAATTGTAATTTTTTCAGAAATATACCTAAAATTTCTACATCCACATCATTTAGAAACAAATCTACAATTTTTACTTTCACAATGTTCATATAAAAAATTAAAAAATGTTTTCATAAAATCATAATTATATTAATGCCAAGCTTAATTTTAATTAAATTTTTTTTCCATTATTGTTAAAAAATGTTCTATGAAATTGTAATTTTTATTGATTAAGAAACTTATCTATAATTTTATCATAAAATATAGGAAATTTAAAGATTTATTTTATAAAATCGTAATTATATTAAAGTCTAGTTAAAAAAAAGGTTTTACAAAATTTTTATATTAATTTTTTGGAAATATACGTAAAATTTTTACTTGCACAATATACATATAGAAAACTTACAAATTTGTTTAAAAAAATCATAATTAGATTAAACCCAAGCTTAATTTCAGTTTAAAAATGTTCATCATTGTTAAAAAAAAAAGGTTTTAAAAAATGGTAATTTTAATTTATTCAGAAATATATCTAAAATTTGTACTTTTCTTCACAAAATCATAATTAGATTAAAGCCAAGCCTAATTTCTTTAAGATTCTTTTAATTTATTATCAAAGAAGAAGGCTTTTTTAAAAAAATACTGCGCCACTGAAATAATTATTTTCCATTTTTTTTTCAAAATTTATCGTTCGCCAATTTCCGCAATAATTAAACGCAAAACAACCAAATTCTATGTGTTCTATGAAATCAAAAGCGAGCATGGCGCTTGGCGCATGTTAAAAAGTAGCTATTTCCTTTTTGCGAGAATTTAACCTCGTGCCCTGTTGACCGATCGCCGAAAATATGCTGAACTCTGGCCGAAACCAAAACCGAATCCGAGTCCAAATCCGAAAACACGGAGATTGTTTCGACCATAAGAACCCCATAAGAGCGGCAGACAATCGCAAATGAATCAACTGGTAGCCTTCGCCAAAACTGAAAACCCGTTAGAACCACCATAAATGTGAGTCTATAAAGCCAAGCGCCAATCTGAACGTTAACCTATTTCACTTCCTATCAGAATTCTGGTTTTAACATCTTACTTCCGGCTGGGGTTCCGTAAAAAACCGAACGTGTTTTATGCCATGTGTTTATCCGATGACTTGGTCTTTATGCTGCTCACATTTCCTATGCCAATGATGATGGCCCATTTGGTCAGAACTGCCTAAGCTGCGCGTATTATTAATTATGATTTATCATGACAACAATAAGGAGCACGATAATTATTTGGCAAAAATCATACAGCATCTCAAGGCCATCGATTGGCTACCGTAAACAATTTTTTTCGGAGTCTTGGGAATCTCATTTGCGATGTGCTAATTGCGTTTTCGAGCAGTGAAGTATTTGGTATTTCTTGTTTATTTGCAGATTTGGTACGCTTGAGGGGATTCTTGTTCAGAATAACGAGATTTTTTCACTTCAGAAGAATTGCGTTGTGGAGTTTGTAGAATGCTTTCGAATTGGGTAACCAATCCAATCTGGTTCTAATGTTTGAGAAACGAATTTTCATCTCAGTTGGGATGTATTTATGATTATGGACTTTTGTATTTTTATCGATGACGTGATGGTTTCAATGTTCGCAATTAAAAAATTAAGTCATTTTTAAAGTTTTAATAATTATATTTTTATTTTTAATCCTGAATATTTACTTTATTTATTTTTATCATCTTTGGCAAATTTTACTGTTTAAATTATTCTGCAATTTTAAAATCAAATATTTAAAAATAAAGTTCATTTTAAAAAAAAAATTTCATTAAATAAAAAAAAATTGTTTTACGCAATTAATGTAAAATAATTTTAAATATTTATTTGATTTAAAAAAAAATTCTTGTAAAAAAAGTCACATATTTAAACTTTTTTTTTTCATAATTATTGTATAAACAAAATTTTTTAATCCTTAATTAATATAATTTTTTAATATTTATTTTATATTTATTTTTACAATTGTTGGCTAAATGTTGTTTTAAGCTAAATAATTCTGCATTTTAAAAATCAAATATTATTAAATTTTTTTTTTATAATTATTTCTATTATTTTTTTTGTACCCAATTAACATAAAATCATATTTACCGACTTTTAGATTTTTTTTTTTCATTTCATTATACATACCTACAATAAATAGTGATTCATAAGAATTAAAATGTTAACGACTATATGTTAATTACGATGTCAAAAATATTATAATTTTTAGTTAACTGTTCTTCTCTTTCCGAATATTTATGGGAATTCCACATAAACTAAGCATTCGATGATTCTGTTAAGCATTGGACTGCCACAGCAAATCATAATTGCTTCGTTCAATAGAGTGCTATTTGTAAACCTGACCAACAACTTCCGACTTCATAGAGCCACATTCCCAAAGCCCATAGAAGAAAAAGACCAAAAGAAACACTAAATCTTATGTGTGAAGCAGATGTGACATTGAATTTTGATTATATTGTTTCTGGCTTTGATTTCAATTAACATAAATGCTCTAAAGTCTTATCGCAAACATCTGTCAAGCCCAAAAGCGTTGTAAAATGTTGTAAGAAAATCGATGGATTATTAGCACTAGAGTGATTTCTTTCTTAAATATTATAATAAATTAAATGGTTTAAAATGTAGGCCAATGTAGCCTAAACAAATAAGTGAAGGCGGTTTTAAATAGCCATTAATTTCACCAAAACTTTATTTATAAACCTAACCAGTTAGTTTTTACCTATTTTTATTGAATTTATAACAAATCATAAGTGAAAAGGTCAAAATAACTGACAAATTTGGCCAGAAGGCCGAACTCTAGGAGTCGTTGATTTGATGAGAGCAGCCTCTAAAACTCCCGAGATACTTTGCTGAAGTGCACACGTTTGATTTAAATGGTCTGTTATAAGTTTAGATAGTTTGGCTTTTATTGTTTTGATTTTTATGGCCATTGTTTGCCTTTTAATTGTCCACCAAAAACTGGTTTCATTCTAGCCATTAAAGTTGTTTAAGTTTTATACCCTTTCGCCGAATGTCGAAAATAGAACACTCTCGATAGGATGCGATTCTATGGTTTTATCCATATCAAACAAAAACACCTCTTAACGAGGTATAAAAATAGTGACGATCGCACCTTCAACGTACAAAAGTTCTGATATCAAATTTTGTGACGAAAAATGATTTTAGATGCGACTAAATAAGTACGCTACCTAAAATTTACTCTTTCGGCCCGCTTTAACAAATATTTAATATCTACACGAAAGTTTTCTGTTGTAGCGTGCCGAATGAATAAATTTTAGGTAGCGTACTTATTTAGTCGCATCTAAAATCATTTTTCGTCACAAAATTTGATATCAGAACTTTTGTACGTTGAAGGTGCGATCGTCACTATTTTTATACCTCGTTAAGAGGTGTTTTTGTTTGATATCAGAAGTTTTTGTTTTGACCACAGTCAAAGTACCCCAATACCATGACTAGGAGTCGTCCCCATATGGCTTGGCTATTGAAAAAACCAGAGCACACAGAGCGCATATATTAAAATAATAAAAACAATTTTTATTGTGAGGGCAATGGTTAAAATTTTTTTTTAAATCTTAATTTGTTTTTTATTTTTAAGAAATTGAAAACATTTTTTTTTAGAAATTTTTTTTGAAAGAAGAGGTCTAAGAGGAATTAATGAAAAAGACATGAAGTTAATCAATTCATATAACCGGAGATACAGATTTTCAATGAGAGGGTACTTTTCCAAATTTGACGATTTTTGGCAACTTAAAAAAATTCTAACTAAAAAAATAATTTTTTTTCGGTCAAATCCTGATACGCGTGTTTACTTATTTTCAGAATAGTATACGTAAAAAAAGTTTCAGGCAAATCAAAAATGTGACCCAATAAAAAGTGTTCGGTTTGTAAAAGAACCGCCCATTTATGAATTTATTTATTAATTAATAATTTAATTTATTTTTTTATTTACCTAATTATTTATTTATTCATTTAATTTTTATTTACTTATTTATTTATTTTTATTTATTTATTTATTTACTTATTTATTTATTTACTTATTTATTTATTTACTTATTTATTTATTTATTTATTAATTTTAAGAATTGTATAATGGAACGCTTTAAAACAATTTTAACGATTTCTTGACCCTAAAATACATTTTGGATACGCACATACTAAATTCAATGCTTTTAGGCAGCGTTAGTTGTTTTGGGCTAGCATAAGTGGCCATTTTCGTTTCTGAATAACTTTTAAACGTGACTTTTTACAGTAATGTGTTATATACCAAAATTTAAGGAATCTCAAGGGCTATACAGTTTAAAGTTTTAAAGAAAATCGTTAGAGCCGTTTTTGAGAAAAATAAAAAAAAGCTAAAAAAAAAGTTAAAAAAAATTTGTTTTGTGCATATCTTTTTAACTATAACATTTACACAAATTACATATAGGGGGCGCTTACAGCATTTCAAAATACCTTTCAAACGAGATACAGCACAAGTCTGTAGCTTCAGTAGTTTAGAAGTTACAGCCTTCCGTATTTTAGCTATTTTTAGCTGTTTTCCCGCTAAACTAGCGGGTTTTTCCAAAAGTGGTAGAACTAAAGTTTCTTATATCGAGCTGTTGAACATCATATCAAATTTTCAGGACTTTAAAACCATGTTTTGGGACACACAGACAAACTGACAAACTGACAAACAGAATTAAAATTTCATTTTGAGTAGGCCCACAAAAATTTGTTTTCGGTATAACTTTTGAACGGAGCGTCCGATTTTCTGATATGACCCCTCATATTAAGCGCATTTTCAGTGGGAATACAAATAACGTAGTGCGGGGGGCCAATTATCCCCACCGGCCCCAACAGATCCAAATTTCTAAATTTTCACTTTTACACTTTCACCGCTCTCTCTCCCAAACCAATTGATTTTCTTGAGGTCTTGGTATGCAATCCTTTAAGTTTTGGCAATACCTTTAATTTGGTGTATCACTCGCGAGGATCGGACCATTACAGCAGATTTTCAATTCTGCGGCTATATAATAGTAGTCGCCTTCGCACACTCTCCTGGTGCGCTTCGTCACTACATGGACTGCCGTCCATAGTGATGTTTATCTCTTTGATTACCACAAGGTCTGCGATCAGGCTTGATTGCCGTCTTAGCTGTTTATTTTGACCGCTTCTCGCTTTTGTTTGTTTCGAATTTTAGCACAAATGCGGGAGTCATTTGCACAAGTCAAGGTCATCTTCTCGGATAAATGCCAGATCTAGCAGCTTTGAAACTAAAATATTCTTTGGGGTATCGTGGAGATTAGCAAATATGATGCAGGTGATTATTTAACAAGGTAGAATTTTACTTAAAGTATCTTTTTAAAATCATTTAAAAGTCTAAAAAATGATGAAAATAAAATGTTTGAATTTTTGAATTTGAAGTTAAATACTGATTTGTTTGCATTTAAGCAACTGAGTGAAAATCAAAAACATTGTAGGTGTGAAAACGATTGTTTGAAGGTGTAAACATTTCAGAAATAATACCTAATGAATGCCAGTTATTGTTAATTGATGATTCAAAATTTTGTTTTAATTTGTTAAACAATATTCCTTGTCATACTGGTGTGACTGTTTACACTTTATTTATTATATACATGTAAAATTTAAAAATTTTTTATGTATGACTAGATGTTATATTTCAAACGCTTGTTCTTGGGATTATACATTTTTTTTATCATAACACTATTATTTCTTTATAATTTTTTTTTATGGTTATCCAGGGTAGACAACTTAATTATTTATGATTTTGAACTGAAGACTAGTATGTTTGGATTGAGTTGATGACAGATAATTGACATATGCTAATTATTTTTAAACAGGGAAGACTATTCTATAAGCAAGCTTAACCTTATAGCTGTGTCAAACACTTATAATTGAGAATTGTACACATTTATATTTGCAAAATAGTTCTTATTTTCATAGTTGTTTAACTTCATCTTTTTTTGCTTTATCGAAACTGTACATTTTAATTTATTGATATTTTTCTGCGTGGCTTGAAATGCAGCCTGGTTTGAATTAATTATAGAAAAGTCGAAAACAATATTAGAAACAAGTTGCTTAGACGGTTATTTTTGAAAATTAATAACCAGATTTTCCAGCTTTGTTCTGGTGGAATACGTGTGGCAAAAAGTGAATCTTAAAATAGAACGGGCGCCATATTGATCAATATTAAGTGGGTATAAGATGTATGAGTTTTAATTTAACTTATTCTGTTTTCGTTATATTCAAATGAATTGGTATCGTTTATTAATACCTACCAAAAAGTAGAAGAAATTTTTTAAATCGGACCACTCATTAAAAAGTTATAAGCAAAAAAATTAATTGTTGGCCACATAGATGGCGCCACTTTCAAGAGACTGCTGGGTTTGTTCTGCATGCCACTGCTTGATATTGCAATAAGTTCTCTCTTTCAGTTTCAAAATAATCAAATTGAAGAAATGTGTCTTGAAATAAACTTAATTAAAAGACCTTGTGGGGAAACGAAAATGCAGCCAATGCAAAAATATAATGCATTAACTATGCAAAGAGATGGCACTTGGGGGAGAAAGCACTTGAGGAGCATCAAAAGCAATGACCCTCCGGATTTACCACTACCCCCAACCTCCCACTTTTCCACACTTTCCCACCAAAGAGCAGAAGGCAAGCCAACCAACTGTAAACGTAAACAATGTGCAACGCGCAGGACAGTTTTCATTCCGATTCGGATACCGAATCATAATCCCATTCCGAATCGGAATCCCGCGGACAGCTGTGCGTCGGAATCGGGTGAAAAGCTCCTTGGGCGGCCGAGGAAAAGCTTCAAGTGAGCAGTCAGTGGATTGCGGCCAATTTAAGCGAGCGGTAACGCGTCACCTTCGAATTTTCGCACACATTTTCCCAGGTTACGTGTCAAGGAGCTTAGATTACCAACCCATTCGCTCAACTTCGCTAATTAAGGGCCAAAGCTCAAGTGTCAAAGTGTTTGAATAAAATATAAAATATAAAATTTAAAGATCACCACTCCGAGCCAAAAATGCCAGCCACTGTTGGCCAAGTTGTGCCACAGAACGAGCAACAAATCACATTTTGAACCTGGCCCATTGCCAGCCACAAAAGCGATACGTAGCAACAACAACAGCAACAACCATGTCGAGTGGCAGGTAGGATTCTAGCCCTATTCATTCGTATCATATATACATTTGGCATATACTAGACAGCCATTTCGGCCATATCAGATAGTTGTTATGACTGATATTTGTCGTGTAATCAATAAATTGATTTTTGATTGCCATGTGTGTGGGTTTTCTTCCTCGTTCTGGTTCTTCTCCGTCTCCTTCTTCTTGCTTTGTTGTTTTCTTCTGTCTGGTATTGGCTTTCTTTTTTGTTTTCCTTCTGGCGGCGTCACACTGACTGGCTAAAGTGGATTTCTGTTGGCTTGGCCCATACAATTGGCAGCCCACAGTGCGTATACTTGATGTGTTTTAGGATGAGTTTTCTAAGGAATATACTTACAAAGCTAAGAACAAATATAATTAAATCTAAATTCTCAATTAATTGGAACTACGAAAAAATACAAAAATATATATTTTTTTGGATTCAAATATTCTGGGAAAATACAGAATATTTAAGGAGAGATCACAGCGGATTTTTTAAGGCATAATATTTAACTTTATCTAATATATAAAATATAATATCTAATAATATTTGTTGCATATCTTTAAAAACTTCTTTCCATAAACAAGTTTTATATGGCTTCTTTTTTAACTATTCTCAATTAAGTTGACAAATTTCCGGGAATTTCACAATTATTCTTTTATTATAATAATTTCATCATGGCTATATAGAGATCACAGGGACTTTTTAAGACATAAGATATAATATAAAATCTAATAATATTTTTTCTAACTTTAAGAACAAAACAAGTTTTATATGGTTTCTTTTTAACTATTCTCAATTAATAGACAAATTTCCGGGAATTTCGCAAGTATTCTTTTATTATAATAATTTCATCATGGCTATAAAAAAAGTGTACACAAAGGGGTTCCCCCATTTCAACTAAACAAACCAGTTACCCTCTTTTTATTTCTTTTAGCTTGTTAGCCACGCGTTTTACCAACGCAAATCCCACACATGCAGAGACAATTGAGTCGACGTGCTGTGTTGTTTATTTATTTATTTACTTTCGCAATCATTTGCACTAGTTGGGTCTAAAAATAGACTAAAATAGGAGACAAATTACTATATGTAGTGCTTCACAACCCCTATTATTACCTCCCAAACGCAGCAAGGACAACGTCAGCAGCCTGGGAGTCATGTAATTAGGATAATCGAGCTGCTTAAAATATGCACGAAAAGTACACATAATTACAATCAAAAGAAAATTGGCCAGGGAAAATGGGCAAATGGTTGGCTTGCTGTGGGAGCTTCAATTTCAATGGCGTAAGAGGATATCCCCGAGTGACTCATAGCATCCGAAAGCTGAGCAAAGCCACACAGAGCAAACAGCCCAATTCTCCTTTCACCAGTTTCCCTCTATCTTTTTTACACTGCAAAAAAATCTGTAAAAATATAATGCAATACACCGAAAAAGAAGGAAACTAAACTATTCATAAAAATAAAATATTGAGTTACAAAAAATATGTTAGTAAGATGAGTATTAGATTATATCGGTTTTTTATTAATATGAAATAAAATTTAATTAATTTCATATCGGATTTTTTTCTGTGCAGAGTTCAATAATATTGCTTAGTGTTAATTTAAGTTTTAAGAGTTTATTATTTTTTTTTGTAAAACTGGATTTAGTAATATAATAATTATAATAATAACATTTTTTTTGAAGTTCAATACCAAAATTTATATAAAACTAAATTTCTTAAACCTTAAAAAATCGTAGCAGTTTCCCATATTTTCTTGTTGTGTAATCCATCCCATTGTCATCTTGGCGCCAAAAAAATTACCAGGAAAAAAATTTGCATGTCCTTTCCATGTCCGTGTGTTTGTACACGTGGTTGTGGTTACAGTTGAGGTTGTGTGGATGTGGACCTTCCGTTCATAGTGTTTGTATGGGTGTCTAACCACAAAAGTCATATCCTGGGAAAGGCGACAGAGTCATCACGTTGAATTCGTTATGCAGGCAAGGGCTTTTTGGCCTTAAAAGCAGTATAAAAGATTAAATAACATTTTGTTTCCAATTTTTTCTCCAAATATTTTTTTTTATAATCCAAACGCTAATAAAAATGGTATGAGAACTACGAACTTTGACCTAATAATAAACGTTTATTCTTTGAAAAGATTTTAGTGTTAATAGCTCTCAATTAAATATAATATAAATGTTCAGATTAATTCGTGAAATAAAAAGCTCATTAAGAGACCAAAACCACTTGGTAGCTGACCGCTAACATTTATTTTAGCTTGCGAAACCTAAGCTGCTATAAGAACAAGGGCAGCAGCAGCCTAATTTCCACAATTCTGTATTCATTAGGGCAGTCTCTCCAAGGCAATTCAATTTAATTTGCTCCACTTTGTCCTTTAAATTATCCTTGCAGCCTGCTGGACGTGCTCTGCAGTGGAAGTGGCGCCCGCTTGGCCCTGGGAACCTCGGTGATTTCGTATCTGATTGTCTACAATGAAGCCTCCGCCCAGAGTCTGCTCTTTGCCGTCCTCTTGGCCACCATCTATGGCACAATGTCGGGTAAGCATCCGGTTGAGTTATTCCATGAATATTATAAACTAATATGTTTTATGCCAGCACGTTGCAAAACAAGTCTGCGCAGCCTGCAAATGCCGTATGTGCGGGCCACGAATAAGTTTGACTTTGGCTGTTTGTTTCTGGCCACCTGGCTGGATGCGCTGGCCGCCATGTGTGCCTGTGCCGCCCTGGCCAGGACCCTCAGCGCCTGTTTGGATGCCATGACCGGGGGACTGGCCAGGATCCTCATATTGGGTGAGTGTAACTGTGTTAAATACTCACAAAAGTGAGTTATGTTTGTCAGTGAGTAAATGTTTAATGAAAAAAAGTATATTAATTATAATAATAAAAAAATTATTTATATTCATTCATTTATTACAAAATATTATAAAAAAATAAAAAAATAAAATAATTTATTTTTTTCTAACTTTGTATTATTTTTTTAATCTATATGCAAATATTTATTGTATTTAAAATCTGTGTATTACTTATAAAAATGACCAGGCCAATGTAGTTTCTAAAATTAATAATTATTATTATACTATTTACTATAACTAAATTATTTTTTTATTATTTATATAAATTATAAGTAAATATTTATTGTATTTAGACTCTAAATTTTAGAGATCAGTGTATTATTTATGAAAATGACCCGGCCAATGTAGTTTCTAAAATTAATATTTATTAATATATAATTTACTACTTCTAAATTATTAATTTATAAAAAAATATTAACAAATAATAAATATAATAAAATATTATAAAAAAACAGTCGTATTCATATAAAATATATTTTTATTTATTTCAATTAAAAGTAAATATGTATTTTATTTAGAGATCACTGTATTATTTCAGTAATGGCCCAGGCCAATGCAGTTTGTAAAATTACTATAAACAAAGCAAAAATAAAGGAAATCTAAAATTAATAAAACTAAAAATAGTTTAAGATACAAAAAGAAGGGCTTAAATCGTAAACTTAACAGGTAGAAAAATACATGTATATTTTAAAGACAAATTAATTTTAGTAAATATACCTAAATTATTTTTTAGATATATTTTTTGCAAAGTTAGTTACTCATAAAATACGTATACTCAATATTTCGCCCCGAACTGTGTTGAGTGAATCGGAAATATAATGTTGCCTACTTTCAGGCCGAAAAAGAAACAATTCTCCAAAAGTTAAACCTTGAGGTTGCAGTATCTATCTATCTATTTTCAGGCCGCAATGCACCCGCGAACGAGCCCTGGCCGGATGTTCTTGGCGTCTCCGTTGTCTTCCTCGTCACCGGGATGTTCATGCTGGGCCTGGAGGTGGGTATGGGTACTCCTTGGCCAAGTCCAAATCCAAATCCAAGTCCACCCACTCATCTAGGCACCCACTCATTGCATTAACGTATTCACAGCACTCGAGGGCCTTCAGCCTCATCCTGACACTCGGAATGTTCGGCTTGAATGCCATTCTCAGCGCCGTTGGCTGGTGGCGCGGCGACATGTTGGCCTGGTCTACGGAGAACTACTTCCAGCCCGATGGCATTAGCAGTGTAAGTGGATGTGGCCATTGAATCCCCATGCCATCTGGAGGTTTTGTTACTGGGTCAGTGCACTGTGCCCGTCTGCCTTTGTTTAGTGGGTTTCCCTTTTTTTTTGTTTGTTTGCCGACTCCCATCGATTTTCGCTGTCGTGACTGGGAACAATTGCGTGACCGCAGCTGAAGGCACAGGATACGGGCTTTTGATTATGACACGTACTGCCGCGTTTCGTTTTTGTTTTTTGCCCCCCCGATTTCTACGGCATTCCTTGGGCGGAAAGCCTGCAGTCAGACAGCAAAAACTCGGAAAATTCGTGGGTTCTCAGTGAACCGCATCCGGTAATACACTAAAGCCCCATTTGAAAAAGCACTCTTGAAATGATATACTAAGTTTTCGAAAAAATTTAATCATAAATCCTCAACGTCTTTATATTTGTTATGTAATATTATATGATTATTATTATAATAGATTTCATTGGTTATTATTTATCTTAAAATGGCATTTTTAGGTCTTGAGAAAATATAATGAAAGGTCTTATAAGACTTTATACTTGTTTTATAATATTATATGATTATTATAATAGATTTGGTTGGTTATTATTTATAACCAAAAGTATATTAGCCATTCTAAAGAGTAAAACAGTTTTGTTATGGGACAAACACCAATTGTAGACCAAGGGAACGTCTGTTATTAGCTTAGCTGCTATTTGAGGTATTATCCGGCTAATAACTGGTTCTAACCACCACCACCTGCAGGTCTTCCTGGCCACGGCCCTGCTCACGTACTCCTTCCCCAGCGATTGGCCCCAACAACATCGAAGTGGACGATTCACTGCGACCTTAATCACGGGATTGGTCAGCATTTCGCTGCTGCTGACTGCCATTTGTCTCTCCACAGTGGTGCACTACAAGTGAGTTTGATAGGGATATAATCATTGACATACAGCTAATATTTTTATCAAGCAAAAACACCTATTGAAGAGGTAAAACAAATAGTGACGATCGCACCTTCAACATAAAAAATTATGATATCAAATTTTTTTAAGGAACAATTACTATACATTTGACTACAAGCACAAAGATTATAAGAACATACTCACGATGCGATTCGTCACTACGCGGTCCACGCGGTGATTAGTATGATATGTATTTTAAATTGAGATAGGGAGATAATAATTGACATAAATTAATATTTTATCAAGCAAAAACACCTTGAAGAGGTAAAAACAACTAGTGACGATTGCACCTTCAACATAAATAATTTATGATACCAACTTTTGTGACGAACAATTACTATACATTTGACCACATAAGCACACTTTATAAAATTCTACCTTTCGGCACGCTGCAAGAACAGGCTCATGGTGCGATTCGTCACTACTTAATATGTAATTTAAATTTAGATTTTAAGGTCTGTAAATAAAGAGCCTAATAAGTTTTAATAATAAATTAACTATTTTATAACAAAAGTATATACGTTTTTAAGTTCTATAACTATTAAATTTGTATATTTTTTCAGAACCCATGAAGACTATGTAGCCGTGCCTTTATTCAACATCCTGGATGACAGTGGCTTCCATAAGTTGGTGCCTGCCTCTGCCTGCATGTTGCTGCTGACAAGTTCGGCGGCCTTTCTGGAACTTTTTCCGGAACTGTATGGCATTGTGGTGCGCCTGGCCACCTCGGAGTGGAGAATTCTGTCCAAGCAGATCAGTTACGAGAGCACGGAGAGTGGAAATCCCGTGTTGGCCGTTTTCATTGCCGGCAGCATGTGCGCCATGTTGGCTTTCGCCTGTCCACTGCAGCATCTTAGCTACACACTAGCCGCTGGTCACATGGGTGGCGTATTCCTTCGGGCCTTCTATCTGCTGTACACGCCCTACAGACCCAAGTTCATGGCGCCCAGCAGCGAGTCCTCACTGTCGTACAGTCGCCTCTCTACAGCACCGATTGCCAAGAGCAGCAGCTACAGCAGTGCGGCAACTTCCAGCTCAAGTCGCCTGAAGAGGAGTCTCTGGAAGATCGGTCTGCCCAAGCACAGTGGTTTGAAAAAGCCAAAGACGAAGCCCAGAAATAAACAGGAGCTGGAAAAGGAGTGGCTGCTCCTGGGCGAACCCACTTCGCCGTGTCCGCAACGAGAGGGCAGGGATGTGGAGTCCACCATTCTGTCCGACGGGGAGCCACCGGTAAGTAACGAACAGGATTTAACAGAAATTATGGAATATTAAGGGGTATAGACTAAAGAAAAGAAACTAGAAATTTCAATAATAAAATTTATTTAAATATGTAAAGTACCAAATGTTGATAAAACTTAGAAGTTTTTAGTAAAAATAATATTTTTTAAATAATATTATTTTTTTAATAACCATTGAAGTAATTACAGTTTAGGTGGTTTCTATATATTTTTAAAAGTTTCCGTTTATAACACATTAAAATATTAAAATTCGTTTTGGGGAAAAAAAAAGTTAAAATCGTATTTTGTTAAAGAGTTTCAATAAGTATAATAAAGCTCAATGCATAATATTGAAAGGAAGCTAAGCCATTTTTAGCCTTTTAAATGCATTTTTAAAATTTTATTTATTTTTTAAAAATTTTTATTTTTTGTAATAATTTAATATTTCAAAATTTGATTACTTTAAGTAACATTTTCTTTTAATGTAAACAATTTGTAAAATATTTAATTTTATTTTATATTAACCAAACATTTTCTTACTTAATTTTTTAATTAAACAAATTTATATAATTAAGGGGGTGTAGAAGGATTCTAAAATTTTTTTTGTTTATTTGAAACAAAATGCACTATTTTTTTAATTATGGAAAACAAGTGTACCAATTTTTTTAGGGATTTAAAAAAATGTACCAATTTTTTTAGGGATGGAAAAAAATTTACCAAATTTTTTTAGTATAGAAATTTTAACAAATTTTTTATGAAATATTTAGTTGTTCAAAAATGTTTTTTTTTTACAATTTTTATTTAGCCATCTGACTTTGAGTACCCCGACAAGTTTGACAAGAGCGATTCGGACACCTCAACGGACATTGATGCCATAGTGGACGAGTATCGTGAGAAGATCAAGGTGAGAACCAGTCACAAATTCATATATGTTATATGTTCTTTAATAAATTGATTTTCTTAAATCCCAGGTAACCACAGCGGGTCCTTTGGAGCGCAGTGTGCGAGTGCCGACAGTGAGCTCGTGGCGCGTGACCATGTTCGCCATTGTGGTGATTGGACTGGGCATCGCCCTCTGCATTGCCGGTCTGGTGATGCACTGGGCTCCGGCTGCTTTAACTGGTGGCATTGGAGTTCTGATCGTGACCATAATGATGGGATTTATACCCAAGTACACGGGCAGTGTGATCAATGTGAGTCCCGTGATCTGCGGAATGTCACTGCTGATGGGAGTGATCCTGTTCAGCAGCTGTGCCGTGCACTCCTGGCCGGGATTGCTCATCTGGCTGATGGCCGGACTCATTCTGGTCGTTAGATGCGATAAATACTGCTGCAATTGCTTCGAGCACACGACCATGCTGAATGCCCAATTGATACCCAGTGTCTCGGGGAAAACGAATGCGGGATCCGTATCGGGATCGGCATCGAATTTGGCCGGTCCATCGACCAGCATCCGGATACCCAGGCCGCCCAAGGGAGTGGGCGTGGTCGGACTGCCGCAGCGCATTAATGGGCACAGATGACAGTCGGAGTCCTCGGAGGAGGAGGGCGAGGATCTCTTCCACGAGGACTTCAATGTGCGCGACTTTGACGAGGAGGACGACGAGGATTGCTGGACTGATTAGCTTGCCGCCTTTAAAAACTATTTAGGAAACCATTTACTTGCTATGCAGATGATCTCTTCGGGATGATCTAGCTTCGAGCCACGTATGCCTGAAATTTTCTAGCTAGCTAAATTGATTGTCGAAATTTACCCATGTATTTATGTATAACTTTAGCTAGGCGATTCTCTCTAAAACTAGGTTCCGAATAAAATGCAATTTTTCAAAATGAAATTTCAGGAAATATTTTTATTATTTCATTCATAAAAAAAAACCTCAGAAGTTTTCAAAAAATCCAGAAAAAACTTTATTGAATTTTTGCCAAAGGTGACCGCCTTTGTTTTAAGAAATTTTCTTTTAGAAAGGCACCTTTAAAACAAGAAAAAATATTTCTTAAAACAAGAAATGTAATTATTTTTCTTAGGGTGGTTTCTTTCTTGTTTGAAGAAAATGAATAAAACAAGAAAAAATTATTCTTGTTTCAAGAAATAATATTTCTTAAATGTTGTGCTTAGATTCCAAAAAACTATCAGCAGTGATATCACTGTCACGGTAAGCATTTACCACACACAAAAAAAAATATCGCCCCGTATATTCGATATGGCCAATGTAAAAAGCATGTAATTCAAACCCACATCGTTTTTACATTAAATAAGGTCAAATTTACATTAATTAAGGTCATTTTGCCGAATTTTCTCTCTCAGAGACTCTCTCACTTCGAAAAAGAGAGCAGTACGCCATATGGAGAGCAAAATGATATGAGTTGAAACGAGATAGACAGATTCGAAATTCGAACTGACGTGCTTTAAGCATGTTCTCTCGCTCGCACTAGTATAAGCTTCTGTCAAATATTTGTCACTTGATTTTGAACGCGGAGTGTATGTATGTGTGTATGTCTTTCTGTCTGGCTGTCTTTCCGTCTATATGTATGTATTTCTGTCTGTCTGTCTGTCTGTCTGTCTGTCTGTATGTCTGTATGTCTTTCTGTCTGTCTGTCTGTCTGTCTGTCTGTCTGTCTGTCTGTCTGTCTGTCTCTGTCTGTCTCTGTCTGTCTCTGTCTGTCTGTCTTTCTGTCTGTCTGTCTGTCTGTCTGTCTGTCTGTCTGTCTGTCTGTCTGTCTGTCTGTCTGTCTTTCTGTCTTTCTGTCTTTCTGTCTGTCTTTCTGTCTGTCTTTCTGTCTGTCTGTCTTCGTATCTGTGAGTTCTGTCAAATTTACGTTTGACATTTTCAAAAAATTGATATGGTTTTAATGTAAATATGATATTACCGAAATATCATTTTAACATTTTCGAACATGTCAATTTTACACGGGGTCCATATCAAGTTAAAATTGACCTTAAAAAATGTAAAATTGACCTACGTTTCCTCTCGTTTTTTTTTTGGGTGCATGCAAGCAGAGCTAGAACTAGTTGGGAATTATTTTTAGCCAAAGCGGAAAAAAAAATTGAAAAAAAATTAAAATTCTATTTTTGAAGGTTCTTTTTTCTCGAATTTAAAGGCGAATTCGCTATTAAAAACGTAGCCAATTTTTTTTCAGAGACATCCCAAAAAAATGACATATTTGAATTTTTATATTTTTAAGAAATTTTCTTTCTTAAATTTTTTTATCAAGAAAGAATTTTCTAAAAACAAGAAATATTTTTATTATTTTTAAAGGCTGACCGATTCAAAGGCGAGATTTCTATAATTTTGAAAGAAATTTTTGAGAGTGTACAGTTCAACGAACGTTTATCATTTATCTACAGATAACAGTAGAGCTTCTTTAGGCATATAAATTCTCATTCTCCATGAGATAATCCACCAGTTCCCTGATGGGCGACATGATAGTCGCCTCATAACCCGGTTGTAGCTCCATTACCCTTAGTAACAGTTCACTCCGATCGACGTTGAGATAATAGTCAAACTTCTCTGGTTCTTCGGATCGCAATCTATTCGAAATGCTGGGTGACATTTTTGTTTGAGGTTCGGTGAGGGCCCAAATAAGTAGGGCTGCCAATCGTGTGCGTTGGCATTCTTTCGAAAAGTTCTCTCTGGTTATAAGATTCTTCTCCAATCCCATGCGTTCCAGGTGAGTTTCTAGGCACTTATAATAGTGATCCAGGCACTCATCATATATCTCCCTTCTGATCTCAGCGGATGCTACGATATAGAGTAGAAATAAAACGTCTAAGGTGGGAGAACAGTACTTGGCGATTTGAAAGTCTACAATGCAACAGGCATTGGGTAAAGCAGAAGAATTCTTCTCAAAATGGTAAAGGATATTGCGATCCCAGGCATCGCGATGACAAAGCACATTCCTGATAGTCCTTGAGGGCTCTACCAATTCTTCAGCTTTGGTTAGAAGATTGTAGAGTTTATCTTGGATAAATGTTTGAGCTTCGCTTGTTTGGTATTGTGGATGACGGGCTGCTAAGAAAACAATGGCCTACGGAATAAAAGAAAAAATATTATCGAAATGAGCTTTACTTCATAACTATGACATCTACTAACCTTAAGTCCTGTGGTGTACCAAGAATTACTCGCATCTAAATGCAATTCTGTAAGTACATCCTTGTAATTTTCATAGATATTTAAATGTTCCTTTTCTTCCCAAGCAATACTGGCAGCATGTAACTCAGATAAGTGTTCCAGAACCAGTTTATAATGATCCAAGGTATAGGTTTCTTTGGCATTAAGATGCCTGTAGTTCTGTGTAAGATCCTCTAAAACTAGTATATCATTTCGACTGTAGTAACATTTGGGGAAGAGCTTCTTGGAGGCTAAAAAGTTTTTATATTTAATTATATTTCAAGGAAAACTGTAAAGCTTCCAAATTTTCTTACCATATTTCTGAATTTTGGGTAATATGTTAGTGTAGACGGCAGATTCCTTGTGAAAAACTCCCTTGCGTTCGCATTCTTCTCTCTGTGGCTCATTTTTGCGAGGCAAACTTTTGATAAAATATTTTAGCAAATACTTCTTCTTCTCCCCTGTATCCTCTACCTCCAGTTGCAATTTATAGTACTCGCCCATGTAACCCATAAGATCATTAGAACCGGCATCCAATTGGGAATTGAGTACTATGAGATTGGACTTGTCGAGCTCTGAAAGAGTTCTCTGGGCTATGAGTACACATTCCTCTAAAGTAAGTAGATCCATGGTTGATGTGTGGAAAGATGCTATCCGCTCCGCTTCCAAAATCTAACTAAAATAGTATAAGAAGCTGGCCCTCAAAGATATTTTTTATAAGATTTGGCGAGACAAGATATGAAAGTAATCTTATAAAAGAATAAATTAGAAAGATATCTACAAAATCTTCTGTTAATAACAAATCCCTTTTAAAAGTTAAGATACCCCAAAAAAGTAACTGGCAAACACCATCAAATTCAAGCGATAAGATAACCTCGTGAGAGGAGAATTGAGACTGGTAAACAGAGAGCACAGACCAAACTGATAGGATCCCGATTGTTACCAGGGAAACAGCAAAAGATAGTGAGTAATACAATGCCGTTTAATCAGTTTTGTTTATGATATGTCAGGGCCAGCAAATCCCCCACACATTCGTACATGTAATCAGCAAACTCTCGATGATCTTTCATCAAACGGAGAACATCTTTCGTGCGGTCAACATTGCAAAAACGATGAAAGTCCTCCGGTCTTTCATCCTTTAGATTTTTGAGGTAGTTATCAGGTAAATGGAGTATCGTAGCCGCTATGCAATTGTAGGTCACTCCAAATAAAGCAAAGTCCTTGAGAGATTGCTCAAATTCGATCCTACTTAGTTGTTCTTGATTGGGATCAATGCCCAAAGCTTGAAGTTCTTCAACCAATGCGTTATAATATGTTTGGATCAGATTCTCAATGATCTTTTTTCTATTAGATGGTTCCAGATTTAGATAGCTGACCAGGTGAAAGTCCATGGCAGGTGGGGCATATCGACAGAGTTGAAAGTCTACTAGTACAGATCTCTTCTCCTGCGGCTGCTCGCGGTGATAGAAAACATTCGCACCCCAGGCGTCGCGGTGAACAAACACGTTTCTATGAAGTGGCGACGGATTAACCATATAGTACACATTGTCCAGAACTCTGGGCAGCTGGGTTGCTATAAACTCTTGGGCTTTGGGATCATCCAAAACATCCGGATGGGTGGCAGCTACTGCTAGGACAGCCTGAATAAATCAAAACCATTAGATATGCTACACACAAAAAAAATCCCGTAAAATTAATATGGTCAGGTAAATGTCATGTAATTCATACCCATATCGTTTTTACATGAAATACTCATCAAATTGATATTAAATAATATCATTTTGCTGAATTTTCTCTCTCGGAGACTCTCTCACTTAAAAAAAAAAGAGAGCAAGAAGCCATATGGAGAGCAAAATGACGTGAGTTGAAGCGAGAAAGACAGATTTGAAATTCGAACTGGCGTACTTCGAACATGTTTTTTTACATATCGAGCATATCAATTTTACGTGGGCCCATATCAAGTTAAAATTGATCTTAAATAATGTAAAATTGACCTACGTTTCGTATCGATTTTTTTTGGGTGTAGAGAAATCTATTAAAATATCTTACTTACTTGTAAACCCGTAGTATACCATTCAATATCCGGATCCACAGAGACTTCTTTAAGCCACTCTCTCAACTCCACTCCAATGGTTTTCCCCTCTTGTTTTTCGTAGGCAATACTACTCGCATGTAAAGTGGCCAAAGATTTCAAAATGGGGTTTAACTGATTCTCAGTTAAAAAGCGAGTTCCCGAAGGTAAAGCCACATAGCCCATATCTTCAACATTTTGCATTACAAACAGATCTTTTCGTGTGAAATAGCACTTGGCACACCAAACATGGGGAGCTGAATATAATATGGTAAATATATATATTTAAAACCTCAACAAAAAATATTCCAACTTACAAAATTTCTTCAGTTTATTCAGTAATTCATAGAGCTTTATTTCCTTTTTAACCAGGCCCATTTTCTCCATATAAAATTTCATATCAGCATTTTGGAAGATCACCGACTTGACAAACAATCGAGAGGTTTGTACATTTTTCTGATCCTCCAACTGATACCGAAGGTACAGGTGATAGTATTCACCCAGAAAACCCACATGTTCTGTGGCTGGCACTATTTCTAAATCTACTAAGAAGCCTTGCTCATTCTTATCGGCCAAAAGATTTGATAAAATCTCTTTACACTCTTCTGTGGTGAACAATTCTGTGCGATTTTTACGCGATAGAACTGGGTTATATTGGTCTTTACTCATTTCTTTATAAATCTAGTATTACGATTGAACTCTTCGCGTGTTTATATGCAACTGTTTTCATTTTCAGTTGGTCTTTGAGTATTATTCTACGATGACTTACTCTATAATGTTGGGGTATACATGATTTTAGAGACAGAACAATTAAGAAGTTACTCAAAAGGAGAAAAGGAGACACCTAAAAAAAATTCGATACGAAACGTAGGTCAATTTAACATTATTATTTTACATTATTTAAGAGCAATTTTAACTTGATATGGGCCCAGGTAAAATTGATATGTTTAAAATGTAAACAACATGTTTGAAGTACGCCAGTTGGAATTTCAAATCTGTCTTTCTCGCTTCAACTCACGTAATTTTGCTCTCCATATGGCTTATTGGTCTCTTATTCGATGTGATATAGTCTCCGAGAGAGAAAATTCTGAAAAATGATATTATTTAATATCAATTTGATGAGTATTTCATGTAAAAACGATATGTGTACGAATAACCTGACATTTACCTGGCCATATCGATTTTACGGGAATATGCTTCTTTTTGTGTGTACTAATATTATTTTTAATATGCTAAGTAAGTATGTATATGATAATCTATATATTTCCCTTTACAACTTATTATCCTGGACTTTACAACCTATTTTCTATTATCACAAAAATATTCTTAAAAATGTAACATAGTTATGGTTGCTTTATTTGTTTAAATACCCACCTTTAAAAAATGGTAAATTAGAGTATTAACGTTTCGTTGAGAAGATTTTATTTTTGGTTTTATTAACAATCTCATCTTATCGCCTTATAGTGGAAGTCATCCTTATCGGCAGTCTCACAAACCCAGATTTCCTCACATGTTTGCCCTGGCCAAGGCCATTTCCATGACATCCACACAACACTCCTCCATATAGGACCCGAACTCTGGGTTAGTTTTCATATAAGACAGGATCACTTTGCTGCGATCCACATACTTGAAATCATTCGTCACAAAATCAGGGGGAACCTTGACCACCGTGGCGGCCACTGCTCTGTAGACCACACCAAATAAACGGAACTCTTCATAGGATTCAATCAGTTCTGATTTGGAGATAGCCAGATCCTTTAGGTTAAAATCTGAGAGGTTTTGCACTAGGTATTCGTGGTATAAATCTATGCAACTCCTTTCAATTTCCTTTCGTTTCCCCGAACTTAAATTCATGTAGAGACAAAAATTGAGATCTGATGCTGGGGGAGTGTAGCGACAGGTCTGAAAGTCTATTAGCAAAGCAGGTCCAGTGCTTTCCGGGGGAAAGAAAATATTGCCTGCCCAAAGATCACGATGGCAGAGCACGTTCTTGTACTTTTTCGAAGGAGCAGCCTGCTCATAGATCTCCTCCATTATGATCCGAAGTTTGTTATCTATAAAAGATAGTTCCCTATTTCCCTGATATTGGGGAAGACTGCGAACAGCAGACAGGACAGCTGAGAGTCCTGTGGTGAACCAGGCTATTTTCGAGGCTACAGTGATCTCTAGCAAATGATCACCATACGCCTGACCTATGTTGGTTTTAGTCTGGTGTTCGTAGACCAAACTGGCTGCATGGAAGGCTGCCACTGATTTGATCAATTGTTGCATGTAAACCTCATTGAATTCCGCAGACCCAGCTGCTCTGAAACCCTTTAGTTTAATGTCCTCCAGGACCATTAGATCACTTCGAGGGTAAACGCAATCAGCACTCCATTTTATGTTGGCTATTGAAAGATTTTTAATATTACTTATATATTTTAATCTGTTTTTTAGAGTACTTACAAACAGCTTGCATTTGTTTTAGGAGAGTGTCGTAGACCCAGGACTCTTTTTGGAATATTTCCTCTTTAGCTAGCTCGGCACTTTGCTGGGGCATAGCTTTTACAAAGAGTTGAATTTCCCTAATTTTTTTTATTTCATTCTCCTAAAAGTAGGTTACAAAATAAACATTTACAGATTTACGTCATGTAAAATATGCGTTATATTTTACATTTAAGAAGAAAGCACCTCCTGATTGTGTTTAAAAAATTTAAATAATTTTAATCAACATTCGGCCAGATATTCGTTATTCTAAAAAATTTTTTAAAATGGTTTAAGTTAAATTGAATGGTGATTTTTAAAATTTTAGGTTTAAAGATCTTTTACTTTTTGTCTAGAATTTCTGTACTTTCTGTTTCTGCACTAGCAGGACATTCCCTATTTCATTTCCCGAGATCTACTTAACTGACAACGGTTATCTGTTGATTATACCAATTAATCACTTCGAAGGTTATTGATTAATAGCTGTCAAATAAATAAATACTATGTACGAATACTGTAACATTCAAGCTACCAATAATAAATTGATAAGAAATCTAAAAGTTTTCAAATATAGGTAGTCGTTTTTTCGTTTATCTACACACAAAAAAAATATATGGGTAAAACTAACCCATTCTCAAAGTTAATTAACCATAAAATATAGTTTTCTAATGTGAGTAACTATTTGATTGGTAGGATTGACAATTTTGTGGTTGGGGACTGTTTGACTATTAAATTGGTTTATTTTACCAATCGATTTTTTTTGTGTATTAAGCAATAAAAGCAATTAAATCATGTAATATTATGAATACTATTGTTTTGAAGACTTTCTTCTTATTTTTAAACCATAGTTTTGCTTCAACCAGGATCAACAAAGTAATCTAAATCTTCTAATTTACGCTAATCTTGCCATGTAATTTATTATAGACACACTTTTCCACTTTTTTATCACAATACAGAAACCAACATTGATAGCCATAAGCCATTAAGATAGTACTAATTTTGCAAAGTCTACATCATACTTACATAGCAATACCTTAGAGTCAGTGTATAATAGTCCCCCAGGTAACCAATAGCACTCGGATCTCTAACCAAATGATAGTCCAATAACTTGGTTTTTCCTGCACTCTTTTTTTGCGCATTTTCCAATATTTTCTCGCACTCACTACGGCAAAGCATTGTGATGCCTATACGTAAGGTAGGCGTATTACGTATACGTCCGATCTTACTCTCGCTCTCTTTATTTTCTAGAAAGCAGATCGGGATGAGACAACTTTTCCGACACTTTCCACTCAGCCAACTATAGCCACAGTTGGCGGTGCACAACTGAGCAAAAATAGAATTTCGCTGAGTTTTTATTTTCTTACGATTACATCTTTCGAATGAACAGCTGTTAGCCTATAACTGTAATACTATAACTATTCTTATCGCTCAGATATGCAAAGCAAACAGATTTACGTCCAGACGTAGGCAATTAGAAAGTAATGAAGGCGTTAAAACTTAAAATATTTGTAAGATATTTAGTTATTTTAAAGCTTTCACTCAAAATGATTTTTTCTGAAATTTAGAAATTTTTTCTTTTTATCATCTGGCTTTTGGAAATAGAAAAAAATTTTTGTTTCTTAAAAAAAATAGAAAATTTCTAAAATTTTTTTTTTTGTATTGTGCCTGTAATAACAAATTTTTTTTTATTTTTTTTTTTTAACTTACCTTAAAATAAAGAAGATTTAAAAATATAATGAAATTAAAATTAGCCAATATTAAAATAAAAAAAATGTTATTTATTATTATTACTACTATTTATATAATTTATTTATTTATTTTTAATTATTTAATAAATTATGATATATCTGTACTTACTACTAATAAAGTTTTTATACTTTTGTGCTAAGAGATTAATTACAAATCCATTAGATTAGTCCACAATAAATATTTTTAAATAAAACAAAGTCAATAATTCACTCAATGAAATCTCTTGGGCAAAATCAAGCGCTTCAAGCGACGTTTTTCGTTTATACACTGCCGCTCAACTGAATAGGTTTGACTTCCTTTTTAGACTTAGAACATAATATCTTCATAACGAGCACTCGGATTTAAACCAAATAAATTTTTTTAAGTAAAACGATCAATTTTTTATAAAATACAAAAGTTTTTTTTTTTTTGGTTTGGTTTTTATATTTTTTTTTTTTTTTTTTCAAAAACATAGCTGAAAACCTACATTATTTTTGGCTCAAGTGAATAGGTTTGACCAACAAAACTATTAAAAAAAAATTATTCACAGCAATATTTCATGGTACTTGGTAACTTAAATAATAAAAGACATTATTTCTGAATTATTTAATATTTGGTATGACCCCCCCTATTCTTAATTATTTCAAACATTCGATTTGATAAGGAATCGTAATATTTTTTAATTTCACTCAGTGAAATAGTTTCCCAGGCTTTTTTAATCGCTTCAACCAGGGTCGCCGAGTCTTGAAATTGTCTTCCCCCTTCATACACTCTCCTGGATAAAAGTCCCCAAATGTTCTCGATAATATTTATGTCTGGGGAGTATGGCGGCCACTCGAGCAAGTTCACATTCTGGTCCTTAATCCACTGTTTTGTAACCCGGGCTGTATGGATGGGGGCGTTGTCTTGTTGGTACGTCCATTGAATAGGTCCAAAAATTTCGGAAAACTGGGGAAAAGCGATTTGGAGCACAGTCTTGTAGACATTTGCATTCATCTTTGATGAAACAAACTGCAGCTCGCAAGTTCCATAAAACGATATGGCTCCCCAAACCATTACGCCTCCTGTACAGGAGTGATGACGACTCAAAAAGCATTCCTCTTTTCGCATATCGTGAAAATAATAGTTGTAGCCATCCGGTCCGTCGAGATTGAACTTTTTTTCATCGGAGAAGACCACAGCCTTCCACTTCTTGTTCCATGTCATGTGATCCCGCGCAAATCGAAGTCGCACTTTCTTCCGTGCATCATTGAGAGGAGGTTTTTTTTTTATTTTTAATCTCTTTAAGTGTTTAGCACTCCGAATAACTCGTTTTACCGTTGCAAAACTAGCATTTACACCGCATTTATCCCTGATTTTACTGGCAGACAGGTGGGAATTCGAAGCAGTTCGAAGGATTAATCGCCTCTCTGATGCCGTCGTAGCATATTTTTTTCCTCCTATCATTTTTTTCCCGTAATCGGCTTCATTACGAAGAAAATTGCTTACCACGTTTTGACTTCGACCAATCTTCTTTGCTATTTCATTATGTTTTAGGCCAGATTCAATATAGCCTTTAATTTGAACTTTTTCAAAATCGGTTAAAGATTTTCCGCGACCCATATTAAAAAAAAATGGTAGCAATTACTTTAGATTTAAGTAAACAAAATAAATTATGTGTTTTCAATCACGCAGTCAGTCACAAAGTGAAATCAAAGTTGCCCAACCTATTCACTTGAGCCAAAAATAATGTAGGTTTTCAGCTATGTTTTTGAAAAAAAAATAAAAAAAATATAAAAACCAAGCCAAAAAAAAAAAAAACTTTTGTATTTTAAAAGGAATTGATCGTTTTACTTAAAAAAATTTATTTGGTTTAAATCCGAGTGCTCGTTATGAAGATATTATGTTCTAAGTCTAAAAAAGAAGTCAAACCTATTCAGTTGAGCGGCAGTGTATATGTGGTATAAGGACGAATGGTGATGTAGTAAAAGATCTCCACAAAACTAAGGAGACTGGCGCCCACAAATAAGCCAGTGGTGCCACCGATGGATACTACAAGAAAGATATATTAAAATCTTATGACAATATCATTATTATTATTATATATTAAAATAACCCACCAACCAAATCCAGTTTGCCACGCACCAAATTCCTTTTGTACCGCTCCGTGGGCAGCTCAATGAGGCCAACTTCGATTCTGGAGACGGGATTCTGACTTCCCGCCATATTCTCCTTACTATCGAAGACCGTGGTGATGTCCACCTCCGTGCAGGAGGGCAGACAATCGCAGACCAAACCCTTTCGGCCACGACGCTTCGACCATTTGGCAATGATCACGGAGAGGTCCTCGTAGTTGCGATTGAGGCACTCGAGGCCATCCATATTGCACAGCTGCCAGTCGGGGGAGTTCGGGGACAGGTGACTGGAGCAGTTGCACAGCTCCATCTGCCGATCCTTGCGACACTGCACTGTGCAGGCACTGTAGCTATAGAACTTGTGAACGTCCAGGATATTCTCGTCTGCGAAGCGACAGTTTCTCTGATGGACACTCGTCTGTCGGATCTCCTCATCGTTCTCAATGTCGCGCTTTGAGATGTAGCGTCTATAATATTACAAATAATAACTTAAGGAAATTTAAATTTCACATTTTTAACTGACTTACACAAAAGATATGTAGGGTCCAACAACAAGAAAATCCGTTTTAGGTGTGACTAATGTGGGTACCTCCTCAGTGCCAAGTATAAACACCTTTTGAAAGTGGAAATAGTTATACTTATAAAACACATACCACCTTATAACTAGACTAAGAGAGCTTTTGAAAAAATACTGCACACTTTTAGGTTGAAAAATTAATTAAATAATCTGCTAAGTTTGCATTGTATACAATATCATATCATATTATATCATATTATATCATATTATATCATATTATATCATATTATATCATATTATATCATATTATATCATATTATATCATATTATATCATATTATATCATATTATATCATATTATATCATATCATATCATATTATATCATATATGATTTTGGATTCTAATTTTATAAAACTCACCGTAGCCTCTATATGCAATTCCATTTTCAGGGCGCCTGGTCCACTATCACGATTTGAGTACATATTCAGCTTGGGACTTTTGGGTTTCCTTAAAAATTGTAAATACATTATAAAATCCTCCTTAAAAATTTAAATATGTTCTTCCAAAACCCACCCAGATTGCAGGGAATTAATGGCATAGCAAATTCCCAGCTCCGTTTCCATGCGATGAAAGTACTTGCAGCACTCAAATGGTTTATTATTCCACTCGCAATTACTTATGGAGTCCACACAACTTGTTCTCACTAGCTCAGCGTAATAGGAAAAATTTGAGTAGAAACAGGAGGCAGTCACCTCCTCGCCACTGCATTCATGGACTGTGTGATAGGACTCGCCGCGAAAGAAGGCAATCTCGCTAAGGACCTCCTCCAAAGTGAAGTCGTGATCAGCGCCCCAAAGTCTCAAATATATTGGAAAGTTCTGATAATATCTACCATATCAATGTTAGATTCATTCTTACTGCTCAGCCACCTCCTGTATACGATCCATATTTTTGGATTCGCAGACTATAATGGCCGGAAAGTTGGTATTCCAGTCGCGAAACGAACTCTCTACCACAAAACTAATGGCATTGTTCTCGAAGGCACCTGAAAAATAACAGATTTACACCCATAAAAAATCGATACGAAACGTAGGTAAATTTTACATCATTTAAGATCAATTTTAACTTGATATGGGCCCAGGTAAAATTGATATGCTCGAAATGTAAAAAACATGTTCGAAGTACGCCAGTTCGAATACGAATCTGTCTTTCTTTCTTATTGTTCTCTTTTTCGAAGTGAGAGAGTCTCCGAAAGAGAAAATTCGGCAAAATTATATTATTTAATATCAATTTGATGAGTATTTCATGTTAAAACGATATGGGTATGAATTACCTGACATTTACCTGGCCATATCGATTTTACGGGAACATGCTTTTTTGTGTTAAAAATGTTTTCAATGTGCTTCAATCAAGTTAAATTGTTGGAATTTATAATCTTTAACTTAACTTAACTTAACAGTTTTTAAGAACGAATGTTCTTGAATAATTAACTCTTAATACATTTGAATCAATCACTCACTCAACGAGGCTTTAATTAGCAACCAGGAGGCATACCAAGAGGCAACCAGGCAAATAACCCAAAAGATTCGCTCTATCCAGTTGGCATCCTTGTCCACTATAAACCGAGCTCCGTGCAAAGTGGAGTTCTTCAGATACTCCTCTATAATGCGCCAAAATCTCATGACGATTCCGGTCACTTTGAGGTCCAGTCGGTGACTAATTTATTGCGCTACTGTAACGGAAACTATATCCCTCATTAGTGACCAAATTTGGTTATCCATCTCGCTTGATTCCATCAGCTGTTGATTTTCCCAGACTTCTAACACGCAAGTGTCCGGGAATTAAATCAACATTTGCGTAGGGATTACTTTTGGTTGGAATTAACTCCGTTTACCTCACACAAATAAAGGCTCAAGTCACAGATTGTTTGCATAGTTCACCGCATCAGCTTTATAAGTTATATCTCCCATAAATCCCAGAAAAAAGTTGCCAAGTGGGAAGTGCGAGAGGCTTGCGTAAAAAGAATTATCTCTTAAGTTTGAACAACTTTATTGTTCTAGAATCTATATATACTACCAAGTTCAACGCTTATGATGAAAGAAAAGAAAAGGAGAATATTTGACATTACATGATTTAGTTGGTTAATTATAGCCATTCTCAAAAGACTTCTGGAACAATATCATATAAAATATCTAAACAAATAAAATAGTTTAAATTTTTAAACATATTTATACACACAAAAAAAAGCATGTTCCCGTAAAATCGATATGGCCAGGTAAATTAATTGCCATATCGTTTTTACATGAAATACTTATCAAATTAATATTAAATAATATCATTTTGCCGAATTTTCTCTCTCGGGTACTCTTTTACTTTGAAAAAGAGAGCAATAAGCCATATGGAGAGCAAAATGACGTGAGATGAAGCGTCAAAGACAGATTCGAAAATTGAACTGACGTACTTCGAACATGTTGTTTACATTTCGAGCATATCTATTTTAGCTGGGCCCATATCAAGTTAAAATTGATCTTAAAAAATGTAAAATTGGCCTACGTTTCGTATAGAATTTTTTTTTGGGTGTAAGTAAATATATTTTACTTTTATTATTCTTGTATTTAGTATTATTATTTTAAGTAAACCATTACAATTTGTGGATCCCATATGCCTTAAAGTTACGATTTTTTAACGACCTAGTTACAAATTTCACGAATCTCGGTTCACTTTCATCTGACAAACACCTGATTTGACACACCCCCAAAAGCTGATCCCTAATTTCTTGATCCGCAGTCTAGGCCCAAAGCAAATAATCTAACCTGGATTTCAGCTAACGCTTTTTCGTACACGCTTCCATATCTCCTCACTTTATCTCGGGATAATTTACAGCAGTCTGGATGAGAAAAATCCCACATTGGGGATATAAAAGGTTAACGGCACCCGTAGAACTCCAAACAGTTGATTTCGTGATGGCAACCGCACTGGAACTGAGTCCCACCGAGATACGCAGCCTGTGCCAGCGTTACTTGCATCAGGATGTCATTAGTTCCGAAACGGGATTCGATATAGTCAGCTATAAGCTGAGACCCACCTCGGATGCTCCAGCGGGATATTTGGGCAGTCACTTTTACCTGCAGGTCACTTTGCAACTTCACAATCCCGAGGAAATCAAGCAGTTAACCTTCTTTTCGAAAGCGGCTCCCGAGGGAAATACCTCACATTTGGAATATCTGGAGGATTTCGGAGTATTTCAGAAGGAGATTGCCGTGTACCAAAATGTCCTTCCCGATCTTCACAAGGCCTGCGCCGAAGTGGCGCCCAAGTGCTACTATGCGGATAAGAACTTGCTGGTCTTCGAGAACCTCGGCGATCAAGGTTATCGCATGGGTGCCGGTCGCGATGGTTTGCTGTCCTACGAACAGCTCCATTGTTGCCTGAAAACCTTGGCCGCCATGCATGCGGGTTCCATTATTCAGGAGCAAAGAACGGGCAAGAAACTCACGGAATCGCAACCCAAATCGGTGGTGGAGAATGCCTATCCCAGTGATGTGGCACCGGAGCATCTGCGGGTCGTGAACTTCTTGAATGCCTGTGAAGTGCTCAAGGAATTTATCAAACTGATACCTAAATATGAGAAAAACTTGGATTATATCCTGGAGAATTTCACCGAAAGGATGTCGTATATATTCGAGGCTGTCAAGACCTCAGAAGTGTATGCAAATACCCTGCTTCATGGCGATTTGTGGGCCAATAATATCATGTTCCAGTATGGCAAATATGGCGAGAGTCCTCTTCAATGTCGTCTGGTGGACTTCCAATTGGCCAGATATGCCCCACCTGCCCTCGATGTGATGACCGTACTCACAATACCCACCTCAAAGGCCTTCAGGGATGCCCATTTGAGTGAACTTCTGGCGGAATATTACCGCTTTATGACCGAGTTCCTGAAGCGAGCTGATTTGGATATAGCTCGTTTTATGCCAGAACAGAGTTTTTATGATTCCGTGGAGCAGTTCCGTAGCATTGGCCTCATTGAGAGCTGTTTATTCTGCCATTTGGTTATCCTGCCACCTTCCTGCACCCAGAAATTAACCAGTTCCGCCGATGGCTTCAGCGACTTCTTCAGTAACAAACGCATTGAGATTTGCCTGGAGGCCTTCAACACAGACGAGTTGTACAGGAATCGCATGGTGGATATGATCCAGGACTTTGTGGATCATTTTGTATTGAAAGAGTGAAGATTAAAAGATAACTTTTCTATGAGAAAATATTTCAATGTTAATATTGTTTTTTTTTTCTTTTCAAAATATAAAAAATCTACTTACTGTACATAATAGTTGTTTAAGAAAATATATTTAATAAACTAAATAAATATTGTTTTATTTTTTAATGTTATGAAGTAATGAGTAAACAAAATATATATTAATAAATTTTTCTATATAATTTAAATCTTTAAGAATGATAAAATTAATAATAGAAAGCGAATTATTATAAGTAAATCATTTTCAAAAATATATATTAATAAATTATTGTTTATAATTTAAATCTTTAAGAATGATAAAATTAATAATAGAAAGCGAATTATTATAATTATATTACAAAAAAATAATTATAGGCCCAACAAATATAGAAGCGAATCCCTCAACCCCAGCTTTATTTAGCTTTTGTCGCATGCTTCGTTGAGTTTTCGTTTTCATTTTCGTTTTCGTTTGGCTTCTCTTTTTTCAGTTTTGAAAACTTTCAAGTTGTGTCCAAAACCTGCCAGCCAATCTCCGGCATCGGCCAGTCTCTGACTGTTGGTTAACTTAAAAGTAAATTCAGTTGCCAATTGGCCGCGTTCAAATCAACAACTGTTTGCGGCTTCTCGAAAATATAAACGATCCTTAAAACCACAAAAAAACAGTTACTGCAAATATTTTAATCGAGTTTTAGCATTGCTACAAAATGTGAGTTTAATTCATTGTGTGTTTAAGTGCTGAAATTTTTGAAGATCGATCATAATTAAGATAAATTATAGGATAGTGTAGTGGCTTATTAAATAAAAACAGAGTGTAATACAATTGTAAATTGTTACTTACCGGAATTTAAATGAATTAATAATTTTAATTCATTAATTTGATAACAATTAATAATAATAAAATTATTAAAAAAATTATTTAATTACTATCATAATAAATTAAAAAAAAAAAAAAATTAAATATTAAATGTTTAAACATTTTTAAATAATACAAAATTATAAATAATATTTAAATTTTATTTTTAATTTAATACAATAACATTTAATATTAATAAAATTCATTTTTAAAAATTTATTTTAATTACCATCATAATAAATTATAAATTAATATTATATTTTCAAACTTTTCAAGTTAATTTTTTAAAACATCTCTATAATATTTGGGGTAAAGAGACTATTTCGAAATATTTTTAGTAAGATCTCCATACAAAAACTTGCATAATCTTTAAGCACGGACAAAGCAATGATCCCACATCATAACTTAAAAATTCGATGCGGCTGCCACCCAAAGCGCCAAGAAAAACTGTGACAAAAACTATTCCTACCACAACATAAATAATAAAATAAACCATAAACAACTTGACCTATCACAAGAGCAACAGCAACAACAACAACGAACTAAAGTCGGCAACATTGGCTGACAAGCATAAAATCTTGAACAAAAAAATCCAACGACGGGTAAACTCAACACATAATTTAGTTTAACGGTCACGTTTTTTTAACAAATGCCCAAAAATGTCCAAGAAAAAGGTGTTGCTAAAAACCACGACTAATTCATGAAAACCAGCCACAATAAACCTTAAAAAAATAATAACAATAATGCAATGGCCAAAAAAAAAACTGTTACGATTGTCATGCCGTGCATTATTTTCAATTAACCCGCGTGAAGACCCAAAACAAATGCCAAATGCTTTGGCCACTTACGCCATTTGGCTAATAAAAATGATCCACGATGACCGCATATCAATATTGACCACAAATGTTGAAAAGAGGCGTGGCCGGTGGGTGTGTTGGGGGCGGTCAGGGGAGTTTACCTTATAGTGGTACGTGATCCAAAAAGCTGACACAGTTTTTCGGTAGCGATTATGAAATTTGTAATTGGGCATTATTGAATACTAATAAAAAAAATTGCAGTGCGTTTTAAAATTGCTTATACAATTTTAGTTGAAAAAAAAATTACGGAATTTAATACTTTGAAGATGCTAAACTTTGAACATCATGATTACAACATTTTATATATAATTTCATTATTTATTTAACTGAATTTAAAACATAAGGATTACAAATTTCTTAAAAAAATGGATTATTTATTCAACTGGATTTTAAACTTAATAATTTAATGTCTACAAAGATTTTAATTATTTATTCAACTTAATTTTTAAAATGCCATCTATTAAATATCAAGTAATATTTAAAATTTAAAAATTTAATGGAAATACTTTACAAAATGCCTGTCTTAAATTAACATGTTTTACAATTTTGTATAAATTTTTAGTTTAAGCAAATTTTAAATATTGCGGCATTTAATACTGAGAAAAAACTAAACCTTGAACATCATGATTAAAATATCTTATATATAATTTCATTATTTATTTAACTAAATTTATAACATAATGATTACAATTTTCAACTGGATTTTAAACATAATAATTTAAAATGTCTTTGGATTTTAAAAATTTAATCACTTAAGTGTTAAGTAATATTTCAAAATTAAAAATTTTGTAAAAGATATCTAAGAAAATATATTACAAAATGCATATGTCTTAAATTAATATGTACATAATTCAGTTAGTAAGCACCTCAAAAACAGCTTGAAACTATTTTAATGGCTTTATAACAAAAAGCTTTCAAAGATATTACAAAGAATAACATGTAATACAAGAGTTTTAATTAAAAACTTCATGGGGAAATGGAATGCGAATAAAACAAGGGAAACACCATCCTCGGAGACGGCAACCTTGAAACGGTTTAAAAAGTTCACACTTTCGAAAATTAACGATCACTTGCTTCAGTTGCCGGCTCAACTTGTAATGAGCGTTAAGTGCGACCAGGGTTTTTATCGTCTCTGTTATTTTTTTTGGGGCTCCTCCAGTTTCGTATCAAGGTTCCTGTGACCTTTCACCCAATAACGGTGGCCATTCGACCCAATTCTCAGACCCAGTTTCTTGAACCCACTCAAAAAATTGTTACAGATGATGATATTTCCTCATTGTATGCAAAATAGTATAAACAAATTTGTGGACGTTGTAGCATAACAATAATACACAATACGTCAATCTTTGTCAATTAACCACATGACCCAAATTGGGAATGCTGGAATGGAATGGACTGAAGCCTCGTATAGTACATGCTATATCTATGTATGCATATATGGCTGTGAAAAGCGAAAACTGCAGCGACGCGGCGTTGACGCCAATTGGATTCCATTGACCTAATCAGACCCAACAACAAGTCTCGCTGTTGCAGATCGTCAGTAAGTAGCCAGTATGTCGTCCCAGCTTGGTATACAAAATGAGCACAAAAACCTGAAAATGCCAACACATTTTTGACTGGGAAGGCTGCGCGGTCTTTTGCGCATGCGCAAAGCGCCAGAATTGCATAAGATGGCCGGTAAAACGGCTTGGATGGCAACCGCAGGCGAAATGCAGCCAAGCAGCCATGGGACATCATTTGGGTGTGATCAGTAGGTCAGTGAACTGAAATATAGGGGTAAAAATCAATAAGTTACACCCAAAAAAAATTCGATACGAAACGTAGGTCAATTTTTCATTAGTTAAGATCAATTTTAACTTGATATGGGCCCAGGTCCCAATTTTATCTTGATATTAACTTGATATGGGCCAAGGTAAAATTGATATGCTCGTAATGTAAACAACATGTTCGAAGTACGCCAGTTCGAATTTCGAATCTAACTTTCTCGCTTCAACTCACGTCATTTTGCTCTCCATATGGCTTATTGCTCTCTTTTTCGAAGTGAGAGAGTCTCCGAGAGAGAAAATTCGACAAAATGATATTATTTTATATAAATTTGATGAGTATTTCATGTAAAAACGATATGGGTATGAATTACCTGACATTTACCTGGCCATATCGATTTTACGGGAACATGCTTTTTTTGTGTGCTTGATTCCAAAATCCTTATTAACATAATTCTATTATACAAATAAATATTCTTAATATATGTTTTTTTTTTTTAGATAATAATATTAAGGAAAGACTGTTAAAGCCGAAAAGCAACGTAGAGTATTCCGATAATCCTAACATTTCTTATCATAGTTTTCATAATAATTAGTATCATAATTTTTTCAAAAACAGTGATGAATCACTGATAATTCTAATCTGATAGTTTTGAAAATTATCTAAAGGTGTATTTCTTTATATTTTGCATTAATACCTTAATTTCTCTAATTGTCTAATGTCTGGTTAAGACTAAGATATTTAAGATTGATAGACAAATAGGCCAGACAACAATGAAAGCACATCTTAAGTATCACTAATAAGGGTAGCAGACTTATAAATGGGTATATTATACTTAGTTAGTATCCAGAAATTAAAGTTACATCATACAAATTTTCCCTTCCCTCATTGACTGAATAAAAATCTCATTATCAAGCCCGGCTTTGGCGATCTTTTCGCCTTATAAAATGCCATGAACCATCATCGGCTAGCCATGAGTTGGCAGGTTAACCGAAGGGCGGCAAAGGCAGTCTTTTGGCCAAGCAGCTACTGCGAAAGCGCAAGTGCCGCAAGTGGCAATATCAAGTCCAAAACTTACATCATCGGCCAGAAACAAGCGGCAAGCGGTCGTCACTGCCGGTTATCCAATTAAAAGCAAAGATCAGGGATCTTTTTGCAGCCAAAGTGGGCCGCACAGTCCAGCCAACAGAGAGACGCATGACGCTGGAAAATGCATATAGTATCTGCAGCAGAGTTTTTCTCCACGCAGCACGCGACATCTAGGAAATGGCAGTCACATGACAACCGAGTTTTGCCACGGCAGACAAACAGAAACTCCCAGTGAGCACAGTCAGTGTTGTGTGAAAAGTGTCTTAAAAATCTATAAAGTCAACGAATTTATTAGAAATAAGGAATAAAATAAATATTTTTAAAGGAATTTTGTTGTATAAATTATTGTAATATTTAAGGTTCTTAGTAACTTAAGCATCTTTCAAGGTATTCTAAACTCACAAAAGTTAAAGGGAAGTATTTGTTTGGGAAAGTAGAAATTATATTTATCATTGATGAATCATCAAGGAAAATATTTGTTTGGGAAAGTAGAAATTATTTCCATCTGTGATATATCGTCACATTGATTTATTTTTTAAGTATTTTTATAGTAGAAAATATGGTAATATTTTAGGATAGTGGTAACCAAATAAAAATATGTATAACTTTTGGTATTCTAAACGTTTGACGGATCTTAGTAATTAAATAATAATTTTTGACATTCTAAACGGAAAGTAGATATTATATCCATTTTTGTAGTAAATTTTAGGGTAATATTTCAGGATATTGATAATTAAAGCATAATTTTTGGTAATCTAAACTCACTCAAAGGGTTTATTTGTTTGGAAAAGTAAATATAACACTAACATTTTTTTAAAGAATTTTCGTAGTAGAAAAAATCTAGCTAAATTTTAGGGTAGTAAATCAAGCATAATATTTTTGTATTCTAAACTTACTCTACAGAAAGGGAAATATATGTTTGGGAAGTAAATAGATATTAAACAATCCCACTGACTCCGTTTTATGGAAGTTTGACTGTGATACATATAAAGCCGAATGACCACCACTGCTGTCCCCCTTGTGGAAGCCCAGTCAGCTGACTTGGCCAACAAGTTGTCCCGGGCTCCCGAGAGTGAAAAGCGGTCATTTAGGCGTGGACTGGATGCAGAGATGGGGGACGGTGACGGGGGATGGGGGCTGGGGAATGCATGTGTGTGCGTGACAGGCGGAAACTTGTAATATTATATGCACGCCACAATTATGTAATGATCATCATGATAAGGTATTATAAGCCGAGCAAGTGGAATCTGTCAGTCAGCCGAATTCAACGAGGCGTGATCTTCTTCTCCTCTGCCATTCAAGGTGCCTCCTGCCCGGTCGCTTCATCTGGTCAGCGTTTATTGTGGCGATGATGGGTCTGTGCGTAATGGTTGAAGCTCGGCCCCAGAGGAATCTGCAGCACATTGCGGTGGTGGAGAACGCCGCCTGGGAAAAGACGCTTCCTCAGCAGTTCCAGAATCCATTTTACAACACACCGAGAGTGAGGGACGCCCTGGCCAGATCCAGTTGGTTTGGACCCGGTGAGGAGGTGGTGAGTACAGTGATTTAATAATTTAAATGATATGTCTAAACTATTCTAATTTCCCTTTAGGTTTATGACCGACAGGCTGAGAAAATTCCACGCATGGAAATCTACAATGTGCTGTCCCATGCTGGTCTAATACCACGCCGGCGTTTCCTTTAAATTAATAAATATTACATTATCATTTATCTACTGTAAAATTATACAAATAAAAGTCAGTCATTAGTTTAGGAAAAAGAAAGGTACTTTGATTATATAAACTAAGTGTGCTGGTAAGTAACAAAAAAATACTAAATATATACATTTAAGTTAACTGCCTTTTCTCTGCTTGTTAAACCTATAATATTTTAAAGAGATTTAATTATATTAAATTTTCCTTGCATTTTCACAAAGAATCCATTGCCACACATACAAAAAAAACAACTTTATTGCATTATGACTTGTATTATGTTTTTGTCTTATACAAAAATAGAAGATTTTATAATTTTTATAGAACAACTAATAGATCTTTCTACATTCATAGCCTTAGTTTGGTTCTCTGCGCGGTAATGGTCTTTAATCGATGATCCAATGCCTGCTGGTCAGTAACTGCTCCCGTTGGCAGATCCTCCAGCTGCTTGTTCTGCTCCAGCAGCGTTTTCCGGGTGTCCAATGTGCTTCTCGTCACCTCATCCAACTCTTCCTCCTCCGGCTCCTCATCACTGTGACCGTGCAGTCCATTTCCATTCACTGTTACTCCATTGACCACTACCGCATCTCGTCCAGCAGTGGCGGAGTGCCTTGAGGCAGTGTCCGCCTGAATTAACAGCGATTTGACGAATTCACCACAAATCAGGCTCATGGCGGGCATCGTGTGGGCGGAAAGATTGACAAACTGTAATACAAAAACGAAACAATAATTGGCATTGACCTTGCTGAAGTTCAAAAACTGTGTTAGTAGTGACAGAACTGTCGTATTATTTGGTTGCAGAAAATAGCTAGATTATAAAACAAAAATATTTATATAAGCCATTAAAAATATAAAACAAAATTTTAAAACCAAGTTTTTGAAAAAAAAAAATTTACTTTTTTTAAGTACTTTTAGAGTATTTTCTTGAATAACTCAATTAAATATTCATTTAAAAACCTGTCCATATCTTTAAAATAGCTATAAACACATCATCAGAGAAAATAGCTAGATTATAAAACAAAAATATTTATATTAACCATAAATAATATAAAAAAATTTTAAAAAGTTTTTGAAAAAAAAATTTGTTTCACTTTTTTTGAGTACTTTTAGAGTACTTTCTTAAATAACTCAATTCAATATTCATTCAAAAACCTGTCCATATCTTAAAAAAAGCTATAAACCTATCATCAGAGGCATCTGAACTGTTAAACTATTTGGATTTTTTTGGGTGTTGAGATTGCGGTTCAAGTTCAACACTGGACAATGATAATCACCTGATTACTTTTTGGTTTTCTGTTTTCTGTTTTGTCATTGCTAGAGCGTCTTTAAATGCGCCAAGTGCTCTGTGTGTCTATTAACCTTCGCGCATGCGCTTGCCGCCCGTGGATATTGTTGATCCATTTTTATGCAAACCACATGGAATTGGCAAAAACAATCCAAGTGCAAACATGTCTGTCAATTACTTGAGTGGCAAGTTTGCAAAATATTATTGTTTTTCCCAGGAAAAGACACTCACTGATGAGTCAAAGTGATTCAGTGGTGATAAGCTTGAATTCTGAATTGAGTTAATTATCAGCAACCGACTAAAACTAGAATAAAACCTCGAAAACTACGGTAATTGGCGAAAGTAATTAAGGCAAGAACAATATGGAAAGTAGCAACAGCGTTGGGAAAATTTACAGCACCGAACAAAGCGATCGCAATTATTGGCCCAACATAATCGAGTATTATTGAGGAAAACTAAAGTGTCACAAGCACGCAATGGAAAGCGCTCGAAACACGCATAAACAATAAATTGAGGCGGACAATGGCTTGGCAGAGAGGGGGAGATAATGGGTTCAATTCAAGGCACAGTGGGGTACAGAACGTGTAAGAAAAAAAATGTTTAAGGGAAAGAATCTCAAATAAAAAGTTTAGATAACTAATACCTTTTTAAGAAGGGTGTGTAATATTATATTAAAAATATATTTACAATAATTAATATTTTTGACTTTTTTTATAAAATAATAATAGCTGTAATTTTAATTCCTAAGATCGAAAATTGTTTTAAATACAATTTTAAAATTCTCTAATTGATCAGGCCTAATGTCTAACCTAAGAAAAAGCTTTAAAAAAAACTTTATATGAAAAAAAATTTTTTTTTTATTTTAAAAATAATAGTAAATTAAAAAAAATAGTAATAGTCAATTTGACCCATCAAATAGTTAATCACACAACAACAAAAAATATTAAATAGTTACCAAAACAAGAAATAAATATATATTTTTATTTCCCACAGTAGTCAACTATTTTTAATGGTCTCGTAAGTATGTAGGTTGAATACTGGGTCTAAAGATGGAATTTTAGTCTTATTTGGAAATTATTATTTTGAAATTAAATCTTCTTTCTGCAACTATGTAAGATTTTTTTTAGCATTATTTTTCAATGAAATAATTTATATAAATTTTTTAGCTACTAACCCCACTGTGCAGCGGTGGGCGGCGGTGCGCTTGCACCAGCTCCCCATCGCCCATTCACAATAGACGCTGCCAAGTGCACAAGTCACCGGAGCAAAGAGCACAAAAGAGCGAGCACTGCCCACAATAATAACAAAACTAAGAATTGCGGAGAGCGGACGAAGCCGAAACCGAAGCCGAAGCCAAAGCTCGGGCCGAAGCCGAAGTGGAAATCCGGAGCCGAAGTTCGAAGCTGCGAGTATAAATTGGCGAGAGCCGCGGCGACAGCTCAACACTTTACCGTTGTGTGCCGCAGCAACAACCGTTAGCCGGAAAGAAGAGAGCCGGAAGCGCGTGCCGCTAAAGTTTACGGAAATAAAGGCGGACAAAAGTTCAATCCTCGCCTGCAACTGACAAAGTGCCAAAATCCAGATTAAACGATTTACGATCCAATAAAAAAAAATAACAATCAGACGGTGCAGTAGTGTGCAGTTGTTCAGGGGCGTATTGGAACTCCTTCTTCAACGCCCGCATCCAGTGCACGGAAAATCGGAAAATAGGAAAATGTGGCCCAACTTTGTAGCCGTCATTTCCCTGCTGTGCCTTGCATTCTTCGCTTGGGCCAAAGCTGGACCCGTGCCAATTGTGAATGAGGTGAGTGGATGGCATGACAGGGGAGGGCAGTGGGGCATGCGAGAAAGGAGCTACAGCAGGGGGCACGAATTTGGGGCAATGACTTCACTCTTCACACTCGCGTTCCAAAATAAAATGGCTGCCAGTTGCAATGTGCAGGAAAGGAAAGTGCAAACTCGCTAATTAAAAGTGGGCGTTGAAATTGGCGAGATAAACAAAGTGCACTCTTAATTAAAAGATTGCTTTTGAATTAAAAAAAAAAACAGCGTGGGGAACAAAACCATAATAAGAAAACACCATATAGGAAGTCAAGCCATGGATTACTCATGCGGATTTTATATAACACCTACCATCCTCTTTTTGATTCCATGACTTACTAAACTGAGTGAATTTTAATAAAACGGAATCAATTCCGGTTCATCAAAAAAGTACATAGAGAATTATCCAAGAACTTTACTCTCATATTGATAAGTTTTTACTTTTAAATATAACCAAGTACTCATACACACATTTGGTACCAATTTTTCAAAAAATTTAACTTGGAATTGAGCCTTTATAGAGATTTTTTTCTCAAAAAATAGGCCCAAGTAAGGGAGAAACAACAAGGGCAAAATTGCTGAAAGTATTAGGCTTTTCTTCCAAAATGTATGCACAAAATCAGTACATTCTCAAATTGAGAATACAAATACTTAATTCAAGAACGTCATTCTTCTTTAATAATTCTTTCTGTGTAGGTATAGGTTATAAACCTTATAAATTAGAATATTAAAATAGGTATTTAGGTGTATCAAAGGCAAGATGATGGAAATATATTTAAAGTATTGCTTCAAAACTAAGCACGACTAAGCACCAAAACAATAAAAAAGCTTCCTACAACATGTACATAAAATAGAGATCTTCCTAACATTATAACCTCAAGAACTATATTATTTATAAAAGCAATAATAACACCAGGAAATCAACAAACTTTGTTTGTCACCCACGTTTGCTGCGTGTGCTGTTAATCTCTACAACTAAATATAGATGGGGATGCAAATGTTTCGTTCCGAAGATCAGCGAGACTTTCTATAGGCGGCAGTCGTTTATATAATATTCCATATTGATCCTATCCCCTTATCAATTCCCGTGAAGACTTGACCCTTGAGAGAATAAACAAAGTAATTAATTAATTATAAAAATAACAACTGATTACTGGAATGATCTTTGGAAAGGAATACCCCCAAATTGTAGGAGTCAAGTTCAGCTGATAGCTCGAATATTATACAATATTTTTGGCTTATCATCGTCTCACATGCTGAGGCTATCATGTGACAACACTTCTCCAGCTCGATCAATTTCATCACGAGCAGACCTATCCCAAAAATCCCTAATCACAAGAGCCTGAATCGCAGATTGTTGGGTTGCTAGGCTGCTATAACTCACATGATTTATACAAATCCTAAGAGCAGACACAATTGAAAGGCGGTTCCAAAAATAAAACCCACTTTGAGAAAACAGCGTTATAAATCTCAATGGAAATTATTCAAATTGAACGCCAGTTGGGCGCAGACAGAGAGCACAAAAGATCAGTACAACTAAAAAAACAAAAGGGACAAAAGATTGTGACGACTGGAGGTAATACGAAACGACGTCAGAATGTGGAAAAATCTTGTAAAACCCCTAAATATTCCGAACTTTTAACTCCTTAAGTAGGGCATAGGCATATTTCCGTATGGAATACTTTCCCTAAAATTATATTTTGTGTTCCTAATCATGATTTATACAAATACCCTTACTATAATCTCTTCCCCAGCACCAACAACTGATGCCCAAGGTCCCTCAATGGCACTGTCTGCGCTACTTTAAGCATGATGTCCTGATGATGCGCCGCTGTCGCCATCTGCGTGTCCCTACGGCGCCGCGACTGGGCGATGTCCTCAAGCGCAAGAAGAAATAGTATCCGGCCCATAGACAATCATCGTCAATACTCAAAACGACTGAGCAACAAGATCAATTAAAAGTAAATTTTTTAAAGGATCACTATGGACGGCAGTCCATGTAGTGACGAAGCGCACCAGGAGAGTGTGCGAAGGCGACTACTATTATATAGCCGCAGAATTGAAAATCTGCTGTAATGGTCCGATCCTCGCGAGTGATACACCAAATTAAAGGTATTGCCAAAACTTAAAGGATTGCATACCAAGACCTCAAGAAAATCAATTGGTTTGGGAGAGAGAGCGGTGAAAGTGTAAGAGTGAAAATTTAGAAATTTGGATCTGTTGGGGCCGGTGGGGATAATCGGCCTCCCGCACTATGTTAGTTGTATTCCTACTGAAAATGCGCTTAATATGAGGGGTCATATCAGAAAATCGGACGCTCCGTTCAAAAGTTATACCGAAAACAAATTTTTGTGGGCCTACTCAAAATGAAATTTTAATTCTGTTTGTCAGTTTGTCAGTTTGTCAGTTTGTCAGTTTGTCAGTTTGTCTGTGTGTCCCAAAACATGGTTTTAAAGTCCTGAAAATTTGATATGATGTTCAACAGCTCGATATAAGAAACTTTAGTTCTACCACTTTTGGAAAAACCCGCTAGTTTAGCGGGAAAACAGCTAAAAATAGCTAAAATACGGAAAGCTGTAACTTCTAAACTACTTAAGCTACAGACTTGTGCTGTATCTCGTTTGAAAGGTATTTTGAAATGCTGTAAGCGCCCCCTATATGTAATTTGTGTAAATGTTATAGTTAAAAAGATATGCACAAAACAAATTTTTTTTAAACTTTTTTTTAGCTTTTTTTTATTTTTCTCAAAAACGGCTCTAACGATTTTCTTTAAAACTTTAAACTGTATAGCCCTTGAGATTCCTTAAATTTTGGTATATAACACATTACTGTAAAAAGTCACGTTTAAAAGTTATTCAGAAACGAAAATGGCCACTTATGCTAGCCCAAAACAACTAACGCTGCCTAAAAGCATTGAATTTAGTATGTGCGTATCCAAAATGTATTTTAGGGTCAAGAAATCGTTAAAATTGTTTTAAAGCGTTCCATTATACAATTCTTAAAATTAATAAATAAATAAATAAATAAGTAAATAAATAAATAAGTAAATAAATAAATAAATAAATAAATAAAAATAAATAAATAAGTAAATAAAAATTAAATGAATAAATAAATAATTAAGTAAATAAAAAAATAAATTAAATTATTAATTAATAAATAAATAAGTAAATAAATAAATTCATAAATGGGCGGTTCTTTTACAAACCGAATACTTTTTATTGGGTCACATTTTTGATTTGCCTGAAACTTTTTTTACGTATACTATTCTGAAAATAAGTAAACACGCGTATCAGGATTTGACCGAAAAAAATTATTTTTTTAGTTAGAATTTTGGCGTTCAGCTAAGATTAGGGGTCAGAACTGTGTGCTCTGGTTTTTTCAATAGCCAAGCCATATGGGGACGACACCTAGTCATGGTATTGGGGTACTTCGACTGTGGTCAAAACAAAAACTTCTGATATCAAACAAAAACACCTCTTAACGAGGTATAAAAATAGTGACGATCGCACCTTCAACGTACAAAAGTTCTGATATCAAATTTTGTGACGAAAAATGATTTTAGATGCGACCAAATAAGTACGCTACCTAAAATTTATTCATTCGGCACGCTACAACAGAAAACTTTCGTGTAGATATTAAATATTTGTTAAAGCGGGCCGAAAGAGTAAATTTTAGGTAGCGTACTTATTTGGTCGCATCTAAAATCATTTTTCGTCACAAAATTTGATATCAGAACTTTTGTACGTTGAAGGTGCGATCGTCACTATTTTTATACCTCGTTAAGAGGTGTTTTTGTTTGATTTCTAAACCAGACCAAAGCTAAATCAAATATATATACTACCAAATATTATAGAATTTCTGAAACTAATAATAAGTCTAACCAATTGTACTTCATAGATAAGTAAGCATACAATAAAACGACTAAGAAAACTATACAAAATATCCTAATTGATTGGGTTAAAAAATAACGAAAAAATTAAAGATTTCTTTATACCAAAGAAGCTGTTTCCACTCACCGCATTCACAGAACTGTGTTCTCCTCGTCCTACGATGAGCGGGCCACTCTTCTCCAGGAATTCCGAGGAAACCTGCTGCTGCTTGGTTGCATGAATTCCGAATGTCGCATGCTTAAACAGACTTTCGGTGGCGGCAGGCTGGGCGAATGTGATCGGTGCGGGCGCATCGTCCGATGGACTCTGACCCGGTAGCGCCAGGTACGCAATCTCCTGCGATTGGGTGAGCATCAGCAGCGTGGACTGCGCCTGCCAGTCCACATTGATGGAGCTCTGCTTGGGCTGTCTCCGGGGTAACCAAGCCAAGCCAAAGGTTTTGGGCAGATTACTGCGTTGGTACAGGGGCAGCGGAACATTCGGTTGAAACACGTGCACTAAGGGATAAAAAGTATTCCAAATTAGTCATTTAATAGTTAGTTGATAATTCAAGCAAACCTACATTCATCATTTTTCGTAATGACAGCCATTAGATTGGTCAGCGGATCAAAGGCCAGCTGACGGACGGATAACTTCAAACCCGCCTGCAGTCGCAGCGTCAGCAAATTCCAGATGAGCACCCTCGACTCCGTGCAGACTGCCACCAGATGAGCCTGATCCCCAGCTCCAAATTGCACTTGTGAAATCTGCGCCAATCCCTGCAGAGGAGCCGCCTTTGTGGGAATTTTCTTTACTTTCGGGTTGACTTTGTTGCTGTCATTGGGTTTAGGATTAATATCGTCATTCCCCTTCGATTTGCTTTTAACATTCTTCTTGGGTTTGCTGTTCGCAACCTTTTTCGGTTGACTGCTTTCATCCAGGTTGAGGACACTGAATAGGGACATAAAATCCTGCGGCACCAGATCCTCGAACTTCTGCCGCCGTGTGGTCAAATGGCTTAGTCGCTGTTTGGCTTTGTAACGATGTCGCGTGTGCAGGCGATGCAGTCGGGCGTCCAGTTTGCGAAGTCTCACTTTCGTGGCCTCTGGAACCACTGCTCTTTGCTGGAGGTGCTCCATTAACCGAACCCGATGGGAATGAGGGACGGAGCATTCTACCCCAAATCGACGCAACAGTTGTAGCTTTTGATGCAAGCCAAGCTCGGGCATTTTCATGATGTATTTAAAGACCGTCTCCTTGGTCGCATCTTCTGGTTGATTTACGAGCTGTGCTTTGGCCGGAGGACCCACTATCAAATCCTTGGCCTTCTGAACCAATGTCTCATCGTTGCTGTTGAGAAGGGTCTTGAGCATAGCCCACAATTGCTGCCTTTGCTGGCTCAGTTCCTTCCTGGCGCCATTCAGAGGCGTCTGTGCCAGTCTCAGTTGAGCTTTGGATATGACACCATCTAAACCAGGGGGACAGCTCAGTGTTTGAAGGGGCAATCGCGGATTCCTTGCATCGTAAAGCGCCAAAATGTTTCCATACCCCACGGCCAACAAGGAGCCATCCTGGGAAAAGCATAGGGAACCGATGGGCAGATTTCTGTAGCTTGTCTGTGCCACGCAACTCCACATCGTTCCACGCTTATATATGTTTTCCGAGTTCGTCAGGCCCCACACCTTAATAACGTTGTCCTCGCCAGCAGTGGCACAGCGTAAATTGTCAACCTGGAACTGATTGGAGAAGATGATGGCCTTAAAGCCATGCTCGTGAGGTAGATCAATCTCCGTGTTCAAATTGTAACTGCAAGAAGAGATTTAATGGCATTAGGGGATATTATTCCACTTCAGGTAATTCAGCTTCGTCAATTACCTCTGCAACTTTTCATTATACTCCCAGAACTTAAGACGCACTTCGGCAAAGTTCTCCAGATCATCGTACACCTCCCCAGTGGCCATCCAATTGATATTAAAGGCTGCTCGTGTGATTAGCGTATTGTAGATAATGTGATTTGCTTCCTCACTATATATATTAGTGTCCACAACACGCAGCTAAATATATAAATTTCAATTAAATATACATATAATGCATATAAATTAACATTCACTCACATTATACAACATGCTCTTGGTGTAAGCCGAATAAAACTGCAAATGTCCTGTTCTGCCATTCAGCACCAGAGTATTTGTCCTAGGATTCAAGCGTAATCCCAAGGGGAACTTTGATTTCCCCGTCTTATTATTTGTCTCATAGGTAAAATGCTGTACAGTGGACTCGATATTGTTAGTGCTGCCATTCAGCAGTTGAATGGCATTGTCCGCCGTGCAAACCAGCACATTCTCGTTATCACTGCTGACCACAATATGCCGTATCACACTGGACATTCGGGGCAAATACTCCCGATCCGCGGGTATGATCAGAGACCACTTTACCAGCACGCACTCGTGTCCGCCGCTGTAGATGCTCATGCCCGAGGGTGAGAAGGCCAAGCTGGTCACCTCCGTGTGATGCCAGTGGAAGAGCGTGTTGCTCATCGATTCCCGGTTTTCAAAGTTCCGCCACACATAGATCTTGCCAACGGAATCGGCGGTTGCCGCCACCAATTCAGAGGGACTCATCCGCACACAGGTAATGATCTGTTGATTGGCGCTCTTGTAGCGGGCAAATTTCCAGTTTACATAGTTTAAGAAGTAGATGTACTGGCCCTGAGCAAGCACAACGTACTTGAACTGGCCTTTTCCCACGTCCACGAGGGGAGTACGAACTCTAGGGGGTTAGAAAAAATATATTAGATGACAGTTTAAAGTGGCATTTAGTTCAATTCTCTATATCTTACAAAGAACTAACAGTTCTTGGAATCTTGATAGTATTTTTCTTAAATGCCTGGGACGCTAACTCACTTTAGCTTTAGGCCGCAGTTGACATCAATAACATCGCCCGTACTTGTGTTGACCACAAACCAGTTGATATTGTCGCCACTCTTCCTCTTTGTGGTGACAAAGGCGCAGGCTGTGTCGCCACCTTTGTACAGATTCATCAGGTGGCAGGTCAAGATTGTCGCGCCCGCCGGCGCCAGCTTCAAGGACACGGTCTTCTTTAGCACACCTGCTCGCCAATTCCAACGTAGTATCTGCCCGGTGCTCGTGCATCCAAGCAGCAGTTCCGAATGCTTCAGATCCAACTCCAGGCTGATCAATGGCGCCGTGGCATCATCCAAAACCCGGGTAAGTTCGCCCGTACTGGTGGCGTACACCTGCACCTTGGTCTGACATCGCACGAACATGAATCTGGAGATTTAACATTGGTTTATAACATATGTAGATCTATATGGCATCGGTTGTGTACTAACCTTCCGTCGGGCGAAAAGACAGGCGCATGTTCCACGATGTTGCCGCCTGCCAGGAACTGCAGTTCCAAACGGTCCTCGTCGTCGAAATTCATGGTTGTCCCGTCGTGGAATCGATGCTCTGGTAATCCTCAGTGCTCCGGCACTGACTGCGGCAGGGAATTTCGCTTAATCTACGCGTTTTAAACCACTTTTCGTGGGTTATTTCTCCAGTAAATTCAATCACAATGCACGTGTAGCTCAGTGTGCCCGCTCACTGGGCGCCAAGAAAATATACTAAATAGAATATACTAAAATATACCGACTAATGTTTTGGGTCACCCTAACGAATGTTTATTTCAAAAATAAAAATTAATTAAATAATTAAATTAAATTAAATATAAAATAAGAATCTCTAAAATCTAAATCTAAAAAATCTTAGTGATTTATTATTATAGCTTTGTTTTTTAAAGAAATTTAACTAAAAAAAAAATATTATAAAACAGTCTAAAATATTCATAAAAAAAATATTTTATATTTTTTTTTAGTGTTATTATTAAACCATAAATAATTTTAAATAAGAAAATTAAAAATATTTAAATTAAAAAATACCGCAACTCAAAAAATACCAACTCCAAAGAACAGTTCTCTGGTTCCGTGGTTCACTGGTTCCCTCAGTTGAGAACCCATCGCAAAAAGAGGCTGACTGCTGACTGTATAGAAATAAATTTGTTAATGGATTTATTCCGGCCCCAAGAGCGCGGCAGTACCACTTCAGCGAGCTAGGCGACGGATTCAGACCAGGATCTACAACCGGGAAAAACAACCGCCAAAGAAGAGGCCTTCGAAAACGGGCTAAAATGCATAGTGAGCTACGCGGCACAACAACAACAACTGCTGACATGTGCAACGTAGCACCGAAAAGGGGGATTTTCGGGGACTACTTGCGGGCAAGTGGTACATGGACCTGGACGCCCCTGCTCCTGGTCCTCATCATCCTCATCGGCAGCTCGAGGGCTGCTGAACCCCTTAAAGTCATATATGCGGTGAACGCTGGCGGAGATGAGCACACCGATCTGAATGGCGTCCAGTACGATGCGGATCCTCTAAAGGGCATTGGCATAGCTTCGGACTACGGCAAGCACCTGCTGATGATCGGCCGGGTTCAGGAACACGACGAGGTGCTCTACAGGACCGAACGCTATCATACCACCACTTTTGGCTACGATTTACCCAGCGATGGTGATGGTGATTACGCCTTGATAATGAAGTTCTGTGAGGTTTACTTCGATGCGCCACAGAAGAAGGTCTTCGATGTGCTGCTCAACCGAAAGCACACGGTGGTGCGTCAGCTGGACATCTACAACCAGGTGGGCAGGGGCTCTGCCCACGATGAGATTGTGTACTTTAAGATCAACAATGGTCGACTGAACTACGAGGGCGAGGTGTCCGATGTGCGAAATGGCCGGCTGCGACTGGACTTCATTAAGGGGGCACTGGATAATCCCAAGATCAATGCCTTTGCGCTGCTCAAAGGTGATGTCTCCCAGTTGCCGCGTCTACATGGCACCGAGGCGAGTGAAAGGATCAAGGCGGAGGGCAAGCCGCTGGCGGAACACAAGACTGGAACTCAGGCGGAGAGGGTGGTGCGCAACCAGCGTGAGGATATCGATGAGGATGACGAGGATCTGGACGACGAGGAGTTCGAGGAAGAGCTTCCCGAGCAGCAAAACGACCAGCTGGGCGCCGATCAGCCCTCCCAGCAATCGGCGGACTCCAAGCGATCCTATAGTGGCCCGCGTCAACCGAATCCCTACTCCATGGACGACTCCTCGATCCTACTGCCGGTCTTCATCGCCATCGGGGCCTTTATACCGCTGCTGTTCTGCCTCTGCAAGCTGTGATCCCAATCCCGTTGCCCACTCAACGATCTCGGCCTGCGTTGATTTCCTGCTTTGTGATTTTGTGATTTTGATAAAAGACTTAATTGTATACTTATCGTTTAGTTCGTACGTTAGGCATACCCTAGAGATCGGTTCCCTCGATCCCAAGACGCACAGCTCTCTATCGCCCTGTACTTTCCATATTTGATAAGCAATTTCTTGTGTTCCTTTGGTTGACCACTGCCGTCACAGGCTCGGGTACTTAATCGTTGAGTCGCTTGATTTCTATTCCCGAATTATTTGATCGCTCGACTCGGGGGGTGTGCGCACAAATTTTATGCGGTTTTTGGGACAGTTTTGCTTGGAAACTGTTAATTTTGAATGGAATTAAATAAAATGAACCTTGTTTGTTATCGAACAAAACTGTTTTTGATTATTTTTGAGTTGCCTTTTTATTGGCACAGTAGAAATTTGAAAAATGTCCGTTTCTAAGCTGCAAAATAGGTTAAAAACTGCTATTTCTGACCTACTGAAAAGATTTCACTGCCTGGATTCTTAAAAAATCTCGTTCATTTCGTGCAAATCGTTGAATGCTTGGACCAAATTATATTTCTGGTAAATTCTTTTTTTTTATTTTTGTGAGGGTGAGTATTCAAGCTACCCAAAAAGTTGTCCAAAACAAAAAAATTCATATGAAAACAATTTTTTTTTTACTTTTCTTCATATTAAGTTTTTTGTTTTGGGTTAAATACTAACCCTTAATCGTAAAATAATTCAAAAAAATACTCTAATTTAAAGTAAAAAATAATTCAAGTAAAATTTCTTCAGCTCACATGTTATTCCACGAAACTCGTATCAGTTGAATACTGTGAAATTAAACGCGTTTTTCTTCGCGGAAGCTTGACATTGTTTGTATACTTTCAAATGTATAATTTTAAATTTTTAATAACAGATTTAAATTTATGAAAACGGCAATATGTAGTGTTTTTACGTATCAAATGAATCACACCTTGTTTTTCTTCGTGTACTACCAGTTCATTTTCCGAACCGATAACCAACCTATCGGACAGCTATCGGCAAGTGTACCATCCCTGGCGGATGTCCTGCTGGGGCTGGAAAAGCTGGCGTCGCGAGGAAAATTCAGTCATCAGCGCGTGTCCATCGAATCGGCAGTGAAAATGTGCCAGCGGCGGTTCTTCAGCAGCAAGTACACCAGTTTCCACAAGAACCACATCAAGTTGTTTGCCGTTTACATGAAAACGGCGAATCTGATGCAAAACTTCAATGTGCTGAAGCGTTCGCTGTAAGCGCTGCCTGCGGTCGACGTCGCAGCCGCCGCCTCCTCCTCCCCCCGCAGAAAAATTAAAATTAAAAAAATAAAGTTAATTCCGGGCTGTGTGTGCTAGTGTATTCAAAATAGTGCTGAATCGAAATGAAAATCCGTTAACGCTTGAAAGCGAAATTAGAAATGTCTGAAAGAAAAACCGAAAATCTGGTGAAAGTCCTTGATAAGAAATATAACAATTATTACAATTCAATTTAGGCGTGTCTAGTCAAATAACGGTAAGTTCCTTTCTCTCTTACATAATAATAAAGCATTTGATTTGGGCCTTTTTGATTGATATGCCAATTGCATAATAACGGAGCCGCAAATTCGGTATAATGTTTACCGACTTTTCGTCTGTCCTTTCTCCAGAATTTGACTTTGCCAAAAGCCATAAATCCTGAGGAAAAAAACACATTCTGTCATCAGGTGCAGGAAAAAAAGTATAGCTCTCTCTCTCTCTCGCGACTCTTCCTCTCCCAAAGTTACCGTTACTCTCTCCCACGCGCTTTCACCAAAAAATCGGCAAACAGATGTTTTTTCGACTCTCCTTTGCGCATGTAACGGTGCCTACGCTAAACAAAAACAAATTGTCTATGCCGACGCCATTTTTACGTCACAGCCGCTGCTGCAGGTCGTAACAATAACAAAAACAATGCATCCAGCTCTCAAAAGCAGGCTACATTTCTTGTGCATTGTCGGTGGGTGGGAGTGTGTGTGTGTGGGAGGAGTTTTATGTAATGCAAAACAGAACCGCAAGCACATAGTTTGTTATTGTCCTTATTGTTGTTGCTGATGTGTAATGATTTTGTTCCGTCATGTGGACAATGGCAGCTGTAAAAAGATTTTTTTATGTGTAACAGGCACTTTAAAATTGACCTTCGCTTTTCTGCGTTTTTAAGTTATAACAGGAAAATATTATATAAAATTCTAGAATTACTTCACAATATTCAATATTTCTTAAAGGTCCCGGAAGTTTTTTAATAATTTTTTAGGAAAAAGTTATAAAAACTTGTTCTTTTATCATTTTTATAAAAAAACTCCCCATTAAATTATATTGAGTTCCTTAGAAATTACCAGAAAATGTTTAAAACGTTTATAACTTAATCCTTAATAACTCAAAGTCATCAATATATGTAACTTGGTATTTACTTCGATCTATCAGGCAAAAAAATTGAACCTTTAAACTTGGTGGTAATTTAAAATTGAATGTAAAATTTCAGAATAACTGCTAAAAAGTGCCGAAATTTTTTTAAATTTTTTTGCTGGTTATAAAAACTTGTTTTGCCACTATTTTTATAAAAAATTATTGTGAACACTTTAGAAATTACAAGAAAATATTTAAAACTTTTATAACTTCTGCCTTATTAACTCAAAGTCATCAATATAACTTGGTATTTAGTTTAATCTTTCAGGCGAAAATGAAGTCCTTGAGCCTAGGAGTCATAAAAGTTCCAAATTTTTGTAAGTGCTTTGTCCTTTGACTAATAGATCTTACTGTACTTGGTTTTATTAAGGTTTTGGCTCCGATTTTCAAAGTCATAGATATATATTTTTCTAATTTGGTTATTTTGTTCGATACAAAATGGTATCCATCAGGCAAGAAATGGAATCTTTGAACTTGGGAGTAATAAAAGTTCCAAATGTTCGCAAGTGCTTTGTCCCTAATAGATTTCACTGTAGTTCGTTTTATTCGGTTCTTGGCTCCGATTTCGCTGCGGCAAAGCCATAACTATTGTCCACTTGTCACGCCCCAAAAAAGTGGGAACTCAGTTGGTATTTCCCCTGATTTACTGTACTGCCCTGCGTTGGCTGTGTCCTTTGTCCTTCGCCCATGGTCATTGCAAATGTGTTATATGTAATAAAATTGTTGTAATCCATTTCCCATGGTCCTCTATCTGTCTGATGATGAGGTGGTCGAGTAGATGGAGGTGGAGGAGCTGTCTCATTTGCTATTTCGGTTCGTCCTGCGGCGTGTCCTTGGGAAAAGCCTGGGGCTTACATAATAGCCGGCGGCGGTGACGAGAAAGCTTCGGGGGGTTTCGCTGGGCTTTATTATTATTTTTATTGCTATGTTTTCCAGCTGAAAGTTTAAGCCGCGCACACACTCAACATTGAAGTCTAATGAACCTGAAGTGGGAGACTACTGACTATACTTCTATAGCCTTCTGCTCTTCCGCGAACAACTTTTTGGGAAAACTTTGACGGTTTTTCGTTTACGGTCTTTTGTTTGTTTGAAAATGACTTTGAGGATTGCCTTTATGGGGTTTCAAAGTCTTAAATATCACCATTATTTTTTTTTTTTGAGTACAAATTTGGTTATGGAACTTATTTTTGTATTTTTAAACTATGTAAGGTCCTGTTTATTCTTACCTTCCTGCTGAATGTGTGCTTTATTCATATAAAAAATCCCAAGTAACCTTATGATTCCCTATGCAAAAAAACTATATACCCCTAAAAATTAATATAATGTTGTATTAGCAAAGAAATTGAATTTCCTCCTGAAAGAAAAAAGGAAAAGCAAATTATTCTCATTACGACCCAGATTCCCATCCAATTATATACCGCACAGGCAATCTAATCGGAATTATTTAACCATTGTAGGATCTGGAAATCATTAGCAATATTATAATATACACTGCGGAAAAAGTTGTGTGTAAAGTTATAATTTTTTAAAATTCAAAACTTAAACTAAAAATAAAATCAGAACACATTTGGGATAAACCATTGAAAAAACGACATTTTTGGTGTAAATAAATTTTTTTTTTGTTTCCCCACTTTCTACCAAAGTTTCTCATAGTTTTTCGCCGTGCAAAAGTGACCCCGCCTGTGGTTTTAGTGTGTTAAAATGTACTTTCTCAATTCATAAAATCGTCGTTAGGGACATCCAATCAAGGCAGCAGACGACGCAGTTTCGCCAAATGAACCCCCATCCTTAGGATTCAATTACGTGCACTTAGCTGCAGTCGTTCAAGTACAAGGATAATGTGTACACTCCACAGTCTCAGTCTCGTGTTTTCAGGGCAGAGATAAAAGAGCTGCACCCACGCCATCAGCTGCCAACTTTGGATCGATATTATGGAAATGCCACGATATTGAATTGTTTGCTCTGAAAGTGCTGCACACACTCACTTGCTCCGTGCCCTTTGCAATTATCAAGGAATTACAATCGTGTTGTTATCCTTGCACACAGGACCTCAACCCGCAATTTTGTTATGCCACCAAAAAAAAAAGCACACAAAATCAATTTCCATTGCGGGAAACTCGGCTTTCCTGACCATTTGTGGTTGCCCTCCAGTGCTCTGTTCCCTCAATTATTCATTTCAATTAACTGCACAAAAGTGGGCAAGAATGCAAGGAAATTGCCAACGATGTCCGTTTGAATTTAAGCATGTCCTTTAAATGACGTTTTTGTATTTATTAGTCTAATCAATTTCTTTAAATGTGAAATTGTTTTGGAAGGTAATAGAAAGGGATTTTTGTTTCGATTCGATTAATTAATCTTGTTTCGAAAATGTGTTATATATTTTCAGCCTTAAAAAATGTTTTTTCTCCTCAATCTTCTTAACATATATGTATAACAACCTATTGCTTTCAAAATATTTATTAAAAAAATATAAATGTAAATCAAGTACTTACCGGATCCTATAAATTTGTAAAAAAAATTGAATTCTTGCAATATTTAGTGGTTTTGGTAGGTAATATAAGGGCTTTTTGTTTCTATTCGATTAAATAATCCTGTTTAGAAAATGTCTTATAAATTTTGAAAATATTATTTTCAAACTAAAAAAATTTTTTTTTTGGATTTCTAATATTTTTTAATCTTTGTATCATATAAAGCTACCTATTATTTTAAAAATATTTATTAAAAAATTGTAAATGAAAATCAAGTATTAAATATTTTAATAAACTAATTTTTATCAAGAATATTTCCTTACTCAAAGTCAGATAAAAAGTACTTACCGGATCCTATCAAATGTTGTACAAAACTAAATTGCAATAGACCGTTATTATAGATCCTGCTCAAACATTTTCAACCTATTTACATATGTAGTTCACTCATATTTAATAAATATTTTCCTATACAACATTTTCTTGCCATTTGGTTTTATGTGAATATTTTCTCCACCTCTCTACCTCCTCCCATCCTTCGCTTTCACAGCCGTTATGCCAGTGTGGGTGCCGGTTAACAGACCCACGCTCTGTTAGCGCTGGAACACCTCTGTTATCGGGGCGATTTCGGTTTCTCCGCTCTTTCAAACATATTTTCCTACGATTCTCGCATTCAGTTCTCGGCTGCAGAGTGCGCAGCAGTTTCTACTTTTCCGACTCGGTCGCTGAAATTGTATTTTCCATTTCCATTGCCCAGCCGAATGGTTTTATTTATTTGAGAATTATTCGAAAGCGTTTCGGAAAACTGTTTAAATATGTAAATCGAAACAAAAGCAAGCCGTGTTTTTTCCCCATTTCGAGATGTCGGGTGTTTTTATAGTGTGTGAACGAAATATGTGAGCCTTTTTTCGTCAATAAATATTAATGCACATTGTGCCGTTTTGTCGGGCATAAATTAGAAATCATTATTTATTGCACACGTCTGCAGTGCGAATCAAAACAAAATCGGAAGCAGAGAGAGTGCGATAGAGAGAAAGGAGAGCCGAGGAGAGAGTGGGCGCGAGAGAGTGCGAAAAATAGTGGAAACGAAATAACAGCTGCCGGCTGATTTGTTACGGAAAAGGAAAACGAGGAAAGAACAAGAAAAACGTGCGTAATGTTGGTATATCTACACAGAAAATAAAATCATGTTTATGTCCAAAATGTGTATATAAATGTAATTTTTGCTCATGCAATACTAAAATAATTTGTATATTTTGTTTTTATTCATAAAACCGCTTTTAAAGTACATTTTTATAGGAGGGTTACATTCCTATGAGATATTTGAGCAAATAATATTACATTTTTTTCAAAGTTTTTATTTAATTTTTTTTTTTTTTAAATTAAAAAATTGCAAATTAAGAAAAGTTATTTTGGATGCGACAATATCCAAGATATTATAAGAAGTAACTTTTTCCAATTAAAAAAATATTTTTAAATTTTTTATATTTTGTATTTAATAGTTTTTCAAGAAATGTATAAATTTCAAACTAAAAATATTTTTTGGATCCGTCACTAGCCAAGATATTATAAGAAGTATCTTTAAGATACTTTTTCCAATGTAGATATTCCTTCAAAAAATGTAAAATAAATATTTGCGGTTTATACACATGTATGTATGTATATATGTTTTCGTCGTGTATTTATAGACCGTCTTCTATATTATTTCACGTTTCCAACGATAGCGTTTTCCCTCTATTATTTATTTTTTTACGTCTACGAAAAGTGCACTTGAGTTTATTTTGGTCTTTTGCCGGCTCAGTCATTTCCCTTGTTTTCACTTCTCCATTCGTTTTGCTCCACTTATTTGTTCCCATTTCGCATTCCAAAATGCCCACATACATATACATACATGTGTATTTATGTAGTACATAGAAAACATTTGTAATTGTTGCTGTTTGGACTACATATATTTTTTCTGGTTGCCAACCTGATAACGCGGAACAGCATGGCAATATATTGTCATGTTTCTTGCTTTGCTCAAAACCCGAAGATTTCTACTGACTCATCTTGTTTCAAAATTGTGGTACCACCAGATCTTTGAATTGCATACTTCATTTAAAAATGTTCTTTCCAGGAATTTATCAATTCGCGGTTTTTATACACTCATAAATCGCAGAATTACCATAATATCTAAAAAATGTGTTTTAATTTTTTTGGCAACTAGAAAGGTTTTCTATCTTATCTAAAAGGCAAATTTTCTAATAACAAGAATTTTATATATTTTCAAAGGTAGGCGAAATTTTTAAAATTTAGAAATACATTTTTCTGAGTGTATTATAATCGAATTAAGAAAATGTCGCAACTCTAAAATCTATTTTTGGAAAAAATAAAAAACTTTAATAATAAACTTCTTTAAAACTGATTAAATAATAATTCTTCGAAAGAATAGATTTGGTTTTCTCTTAAAACACTTCTAAATATTTTCCTAAATTTTACAAATATATAACAGCACCCGCCTTCGCTTGATCGGTCAAAAAACACGTTTTTTATATTCAAGCATGCATAAACAAATATTTATAGTCGCCTGTATGTATATAACGCCTATATAAATAAATCTACACTGGGCTTTTCCACACAGGCCTGTCAAAAAAATGTGCTAGCGGAATTAAATCGTCAATCAAGTTGATTTCATTATCAATTATCAGCCAATAAATTAAGATATGGCCAGGCTCAGATATCGCACCGATTTATCTATGAAAATATGTGTAAACATTATTCAGTTGTTATCTAACGTGTTGTGTTAATTATAAGCCATTTACCTGTAGAGGAACTGGTCAGTAGCATTGTTGTAAACATGATATCATAAATTATGACACATCGGAAGGTAAATTCCTATATCAATTGCTTCCTAGGAAAACATTTTTGTTAAATAACAATCAATTTCAATTATAGTTCTGTTCCTAGAAACGTAATACCTGCTGACCAGTGCATATCATTACCAATAAATACTATGAATCCCAATGCTCATTTATTTTCTTTTTATCTGATAAATGTGACATGTCCTTGTATGACAAATAAATGTTCGATTTATGATGAATCCACATCCATTAGACCTTGACCAAAATCGATGTAACAACGCCTTTTGTTTACATCATATATTCTGGCATTAGTAAAATCTATATTTGCTTCTTATCAGTTGCTCTATCTCAAGTAGTTTTTGTTATTGCCAAAAAATCCATTTGGGAATAAACGAAAAACATAGAAAATCGATTTTTAAGCTTTAAATTACGTCCAGTTTGGAGCTGACCAAATGCCTGAAATATTTTATCAGTAGGGTGATCTCATTCAAGGAAACGACATTTTTTATTGTAGATAAAAATAAAGTTCACTTACTTTAAGCAGAGCTTTTTAATTTATTTGTTTCTTTATTTAACTTAGTCACTTTCAAAGTACCAGTATTAATAAACAAAGTAATATCAATTCTTTTTTCTGGGTATCTTCAAGATAAACATCAAAGTCGGTGGGATTTATTTTAAAAAATTATAATAAACAGTATTAAATAATTAATTGGAATAAAATTTTGAGGATTAGTTAAATAATGTACCAGGATTACTTTAAATCTTTAAAATGATAATATGATTTTAAAAATATAATTAGGTACATATTGTAAAAGAATTTTTTTCCTTTGCATAAAAAATAAAAATTGTTTTTACATAAGTACAGTGAATCAAAAACGTTATCTCCCATTTGATGGAGCCCTAAAGTTCCCTTATCAATATATATTTAGATGTATGTATTTCAAGATTATAAGTAAAACCCTGAAGTGACAATTTCAGTGCCATTTGTGATGGAAGTTCTTTTGGGGTCCGACCCATCAAACCCATTTTCTCCGTTAGTAGAACAGCGCCAGACATTCTGTGAGAAATTTGTAGCAATTATTTTGTTTTATTTTTTGGCTTTCACTTTTATTTGCATGTATGTAAATTAACTTTTGCTCTCTCTTTTATGTAAATGATCATTTATTATTTTGGCTGGGTGGCCAAAAAGGTCTGCACATGACGGAATAGGCCTAAAATCGTCTCAAATATGATGATGGGAAAATTCCCTGTGTAATGTACCTTGTGCTAAGCCAAATTAACTTTTTAAATTAAACGTGTCCATTTTAATTTTGTTTTTAGGATAAAGAAACCTGATCAAGTATTTTTTTGGGTAGTTAATATGCTAAAAAAGGTAGAAAACCATTTTTGTTGATTTGATTGATTTAATTGTTGCAATTTATTGAATAACTTAGCAATTAATGTTATCTTTCAATTTAAAAATTGCTCAGCAATTATATTAATTATCAATTGAGATTCTTACTTTAACATTGTACTTTGTTATATAAACTGAATTAAGATAAAAAATTATATTCAGAGTCACAGCTGCAGAAAACAAAGTCGTGCCAGCAAAAAATAAACAATGTTCACCTGGAACTTGACTGCATAATGCCAATAAATATTAAAACCAATCGTTGACTATAGACAATGCAAATGTTTTTGCTATCTCTTCAAGCTGTAAAACTGATAGGAAAGATAAAATATGTCAACAGTTTGTTGGCCATCTGAAAAACTGAATAAAATTAAGCCAAAATTTTTGCTATAACATGTTCACGGGGTAAAAATATTTTATGGATCCAGGAAGAAAATCTAAATTTGCACAGATCAGACAATGGATAATTTTGTTGCGCTCGTAAACAGTCATTATTTAAGTTAGCATCTCCGGAATTTCCATAAACTTGTGTAGAATACAAATTTAACGATATTTTCAGTCTCAAATTGTTTTGGCTGCCAGATGCACAGAATTAATTTTCGGCCAAGTTAGCAGCCGCAGTCGCCTAGTTTGCATTCTGGATAATCGCCTTTAACCGGTTCGAGGGGCTTTCGGCCAGTTTGAATTCTGTCGTTGCGCTCTCTGTTGCATTTTTCATACATCAATTGGCTTTGATTTGTTTATAAATAATTTCGCCCTGCAACTGCGACGGCATTTTCCATATTCCCTTGTGGCGCACGTTATCGATTAGCTGTCGCCGAAAGCGTAACCTCAAAACGGTCGGGCCAAAGTTCAGGAACCCCCCGGACAAACAAACAAAGTTGACATTAATGGGTGGCAGTGACAGCTGGAAAAATACATTTATTTAACGATCCTTAACTGGAAAGTAAGTTCGGGGAAACCAATTTAAGGTACACTTTTTTTTGGTTGTAATTGAAAATGCAACTCTATCTCTTACTTTTTGGTACAGTCACATCAAAACATTTTTTCTTTTTAAGAATATTCTCTAGTAAATAATATTTAACGATCCTTAACTGGAAAGTAAGTCTGCGAAACCAATTAAAATACACTTTTTTTTTGGGTTGTAATCAAAAATGCAATTTTATCTCTTTCTTTTTGGTACAGTCACCTCAAATGCAAAAAATGATTCCTTTTAAGAACATTCCCTAATAAATATATGAACCTTACATTAAAAGGTGACAGTGACAGCTGGAAAAATACATTTATTTTACGATCCTTATCTGGAAAAGTAAGTTAAGGAAAGTAAACCAATGCAACTCTATTTCTCATTTTTGGTACAGCCCCCTAAAAGCAAATTTTTTTCTTCTTAACAACATTCTCAGAACTATATTTTTGCGCAATTCTTTCTATTCCATATACAGTTCTCCACATTACTTAAAATTACATTTATTTGGTTGCCTTCTTCATACACAAATATACCATATTTTGCTAAAAAGTCGTTTTGTTGGTGGGCACAAACATTTTCTTGGTGGCTGGCCAAAATGCACATCATACCATACAATATGTATTCCCAATTGGTTATTTTCACAAATATAGTATAGTTATTTTCAAAATTCGTTTGACCTTTAAAATTATATTATATTTCCGCTGGCTAAACTTGAACTCTAGCCGTGAAAGACTGAAAATCCTCGCCTCAAATATTTACATTTGTATCGGGAATTAGTCGCCCTCACTGGCCAAAATAAACATAAGTTTATGGAATGGGTAGTGAGTGGGTGGGGAAAGGGGTATTGCGGGGGTACAAAACCAATTCACGTCTATACCCCAAGGTGTAGGGGCTCTGCGGACCCCGAGCATAAAGTAAACTCAAATTAAATATTAACACATTTCGGGGGTGTTCGGTGGTTCGGTGGCTGGCAATGTGCGAAGAAATCAATTAAATCGTGGCGCAATTCGTTCAAGCTCAAGGACCTTTGGCTATAGATGTTGGGTCAGCAATGTGGTAGTATATCTGCAAAAAGATTCTGAACAGTGTGCCAAGAACAATGAAACTTTTCCAGTGACGTTGTAAAAGTTCTATTCCACTTGATATGGAAAAGAATGCTACAGTCAAAAGTATATCAGTGTTTTCTGCTACAGGAAGCGGAAGTTTCCTCTCAATGTCATAAAGTTTTGAGTTACCTATTTTACATAGGTCACCTTAATTTGCTTGAGAGAGACTTGATATATGCAAGCAGTAGAGCAAGCAGTTGCTCTAAAGTGGCGCCATCTAGCGAAAGATGCATTACTTCCTCATAACTTTTTAGTGAATGGTCCGATTTAAAAAATTTCTTTTACATTTCTATTTATATTTAATATATATATATAAATATTTTATAGAGTTGTTAAAATTTACCCCAAATAAATTAATTCAAGGACCACATAAAATGATTTTAAACTTTTGATGAAAATTGTTTGTAATAATTTGATTCACGTATTCCACTGTTATTCTGTTAACCAACTAATTAAAATAAACGGTTTTGCACTAATGCCATTTGAATTTGATTCAGACAGATTTTGCGGAGAATCTGGTGAACCTTTCGATTAAAGCCGGTTAGTTGCTCAACTGTTAACGGTTTGTAATCAAAGTCACTGAACTTGAAATTCTGTGGGCGCTAATCTAATCACCACTTTGCACCAAATTGGTTGTGTGGGTGGCCTACAAAATTCACGACCATTGCCAAGAACAATTGAATACTAAGGGATAGGAGATGAGATAAGAGAAGAGCAGACTCCTTGAGGGATAAACCTAAATTGGCCATCAATTTGATATAATGAGATAGTCGACACTTGCACAAACAGAAAACGAAAACGCAGCCAGTACAAACAGATTCAATTGCTCAAGACGAAACAATTACAGAAATCGACTCGTACAATGCCCTCCAATTTATCAGCATCTCGAATGTGACACTGGTACGAACCCCCAATTGGTTTAATTGCGCGGCATTATCTATCTCCCGCACTCGATTGATAAGCTTTCGCTACTGTTTCTAATAAAATTTCGCCAATAATAAAAATCAGATCTTATCGCAGTCCAACTGGCAGTTCCACTTATATGTGTTTACTCTGCCTTATTGCCATATTTACCATTGGTATTAACTTGCTAATTTCACATGGCGCTAAGTGCACTGGATCTATCCAGTTCGAAAAACAAATATTGTCTGATAATTTTTTATTCAATCTTAAAAAAGGCATGTCTGCAAAGTGGTCACTTGAATTTAACTGGATTTATTGCAAATAGATTGCGAATTAACACTGGAAATAAACAGGAGATTTTTATACCCGTTAGTTGTAGAAAAAAAGGGTATGCTGAGATCTCGGAATTACAAAAGTTTTAATGTTGGGATTCATTACACAGATTCTTGGGGTTTTTACGCAGCGCCCACAGTCGTCTTAAAGGACTTTAAAAAATCCTGACGCCAAAATCTTTACAGATTTTGTAAAAGTGTAAATGCAGTTTTGTTTATCTTAGTAACATCTACCAAAATGCAGAAGAAATTTTGTAAATTGGACCACTCATTAAAGAGTTACGAGCAAATAATCATATACCCACATTCAAGCCACTGCTTGCTTTTGCGACTGCTTGCTTAGCTGAGTAACGGGTATTTGTTAGTCGTAGCACTCGACTATAGCGTTCTCTCTTGTTTAAATTCGGATGGATGACATAGGCTGAATGTTTTTAATAAACGGCGCGTCGTTTATAGAAAATCACGTGTCTCAGGCAATTGAATATGCGATTTGATTTTAGCACATTTTTATTTGCAATCGTCCCAAAGAGATTGCGCCTCCAATTCAAACGGAATTAACCAGAAACCGATGGTGGTAAAAGAACAAATATAAATGTGCGATTTTATGGGGTATACATATGTGAATTTTTGACCAGAAGTCTTCATGGTTGGTAAAATCCGTTGGATTTAACCAGTTTCGATTGGTTATTGCGGCAGGTCGGTCGACTTGAAGAGTGATCATGCAAAAAGGAGGCTCGATAAATGTACTAATCTTTCGTTTACTCTCTCATTTCAGTTAAAAAAAAAAAACCTATCAGCTGAGAAGGAAACTGGCTAAGTAGAAGGACATTATAGCATGCCAGGATCAAGAGAGTGAAGAACAGATCACAATGAGCAACCGCACGGAGCAGGATTACGACAGTGCCACTCCGGCGCTGCAGCAGCAGATGAATCTGGCCCGCAGAGCCTGCTGGAAGCACCAGTCGTCCGGCTCGCACTTACCCTCCCAAAAAAATATAACCACAAAAGCTGTTGAAGAGTTAGACTTAGTTAATCCCAAGATTGCAAATCAAATCGATGCAGAAGCACCGCCACCACCATCACCACCGAGAGATGAAACCAAAGCACGAACAGAGCCACAAACGGCAGCCGCAACACGCAAAACCACCACCTGCACATCCTCCGACTGGCGGGGGAGTCTCAGCAAAAGGATGCTGCTCCTCTGTGGCTTCATCCTAATCCTGGGAATCGCCCACGGACGGCCGAACACGAGCGCTGTGGGCGTGACGCCGGGCAAGGAGGGCAAGGATATTGCGGATGCGGTCACCCAGCTAAATGTGAGTATGGCAAAATCCGAAATCCACAATCCAATTCAAAGGTCATTAAAGCCAGGCATTACCGCACATCCGGTGTGCAAGTAAAGCTCTTTAGGTGATTGCAATTACCGAAACACCGGATTTAGTTGGGTGTACAGTAGAGTTCCGCTGAAAATAACTATTACAATCATTAAAATGTAAATGAAAAAGAAAAAATTTTTTAGTTACTGTTATTGCCCGGTGGATGGCGCCACGCTCAACAGACTTCTTGGCTTGCCCTGCTTGCGGCTGCTTGCTTTAGCTGAGGAACTGGTATTTGATAGTCTCTCTTATTATTTTTTTATTTTTTTTTAAATACCAAAAATATAAAAAGTTTTAATTCATTGTAAAACAATTTTTAAAATCATCTCTGTATTTTCAAATATTTTAAGTTTTAATATTACAATATTAATAAAAATAATTTCACTCACAGAAGTTCTACTGTACCTCAACTGAAAGCAAATTCTAGGGTAATAAACAAACTCTTAATCGTAGTAATTTGTAGTGAAATATCGACTAGTTTATATGGGAACCAAAAGGTGTAATTCAATATGACATTTGATAACTGAAAAAATTCTCTAATATTTTCCTGTTTTTTTTTTTTCAATTTATGACTTGTGAAAATGTTTATCAAAAGTATTCAACTTTCTGATGGAGTGTCACTTTTCAGACAGCCCATGACCAAAGTTATCTAAGAAGCAAACACCTGATTCCTTATCAATGTTATAAGAAAAGATTGATTTACTAATTAAGTATCTTGGCCTTACGTGCTCATTTTTTTCTGGAATAGATATCATCTAAAAATAGATATCACTGAACTTGTAACGAAAACCAATTATGCACGTTGGGAAGCCCCAATTAATTACCAATGGTTTGACGTCACTTTTAAAGGTCTGTGCGCACATAGTTCTCAACTATTTTCCAGATTTCTTGACTTGTAAACAACCGATTAGATCCGAAACGCAATTTAATATTCATTGAATGAGTGACATATATCCGACATTCTAGCTCTTACCTCACTGACCTAGATCAACATTTCAGCCAGACTTTATGTGTAGGAATTCGAAACGCTGACGATTCATTCAAAAAAAAAATAATGAAAACCAAAACCTGACACTGCGTCATTAATAAAAATGATTGTAATTTCCAATGGCGTGTTTCCAAACGCTTAACTCACCCTCTGATATTCCCCATCCAACCAAGAGGTCTGGACTTTATTTTCCGCAGTTTATACACCCATGTAAATATTGGATGTTTGCCTTTGCCCGGGTATTGGAAATTTACTTGCACGGCGCATTTATCAATTTTCCGCCCAGTGTTTGCCAATTATAAACCGCTAATGCCTGAATTATTTCGCTCTTCCTTCCTGCCCACAAAACCAGCTGGCCCAGACCTCGCCCATGGATGCGGCGGTGGATCCAACGGCACCGGTGAGGTTGCCACGTGCCGAGCCACTCAAATCCAGCGACCAGGATGCGGAGGGCGGCGAAGGGCACAAGATGGAACGGTATCCCCTCTCCAGTGTGGATTTCGCCCGCGTGAAAACGCCGTTCATCATCGGGATCTGGATTCTGTCCGCCAGCATAGCAAAAATCGGTGAGTGAAGTGCACACCTTAATTAATCATAACATTTTAAATTAATTATATTTCTGAAGAAATAAATACGCACGATTAGCTAAAATATAATTTTTTTAAATATAAATATATTTAAATACTAAAAAAGTTAGACATCATATAATGAAAAATTAAAAAAAAAGTCTAAGTTATATTAAATAACTTTTACTAGTTTAGAGCACACAGAGAGAATTAACCAACTACTTTAGACTAAAATTGAGAATTTCAGTAGTTATAATAAAATCAGGCACATTAATTCTCGATTTGTTCTTAATTTTACTAAACAAATTTTGAAAATTTGGTACCAAAAGTTAGTCTACTACACTAAAATGCAGAATTATTGTAGTCAAAATTTAATCAAACACATAAATTCTCAAATTAAGTGCAATATCCTCTTTTGGTAGTGAAATTGAGAACATTTCTGCTCATCTTAGAGTTATTTTTTTCCAAAAAGGGGAACAAATAAAAAGATAAATAACTCATTAGAAAATGTACAAATATTTGAACTTAAAATAAATACATTCTTAAATCAAGAGTAAAAATTCTTTATTTGAGAACGTCATTTTACTTGCAGTGCCGATTATTAGGTATTGTAAGGGGGTAATGGGTTACATGTTTGCTTATTATCCTCATAATACCAACCATTGTACTCAAAATCAGTACATTCTTAAATCAAGAGTAAAAATTCTTCATTTGAGAACGTAATTTTACTTGTACAGCTCTCTCTGTGTAGATTAATAGCAAGAAATGTTAAATTTTGAAGTGAAGCTTCAATTTGCGTTATTTAACCCACCGATACTGACTAATTAGCAAATATACTGTAGATTTAACTTGTGCATAATCAGCGGAAAATGTGGGTTTCCCTGAGCAGCCACGAATCCTTTTCCGGTGGAAGAAAATCCACAGTCTCTGCTCCTGGGCGTGGGTGTCTGCTTTATTTTCCTACTGCTGTTGCCAGGCAAAATCAATATGGTTTATGTAATTCCTACGACTACGACGACGCCGTCATGCAGATTTGCGTCAAGTCGGCGACGTAACCGTGTGTGGGCGCATGGGTGCGCGTCCTGGCCGAAGGACATTGCATAAGCCCACGATGGATGTGTGCAACAAGCCGCCGGACATGGGGCCATGACCCTGCGCCCCGAGCAACAATTGGGCCCGAAAGGCGCTGCATTAATCATTTACTTTTGATACTCGACCACTTTCGGGCCTCTCGAGACTTCATTACCAAGGTTTTTGGGCTTTGGTTTATTTATTTCTGGCCCCAATGTCGGCAATTTACCATCGCCAGACAGGTTTATCTGCAACCCTGCCCATAACCTTGATTGCAGGCGAGAGAAAATCCATTTTCCGCCGTCAAGGTTTTTTACTGGTCCCCGTTTCCATTTCAATTTCTATTTTTGAGTGGGACCCGAAAATATGTAGGCGAAAAATGTTTGCGAATGCCAGTTGGCCAAAAACGAACTGGTTGGGAAGGTCGATTGTAAAGTGAGAGGCCTGGCACTTAACAAGGAAATAAAGCAGAGTGTTGACTGCCAGATATGAACTGGACCTTCCTTGACTTTGAAAGTTTTATAATTATTTCTTTAAAAAAAATAGTTTTTTTAATGGATAATTAAATTTTATACTTAAATTTCTTTATCAAAAAATAGTAAGGAAAATTGAAAATGAAAATAAATACAAATATTGTTAGTAAGAACTTATACAAAAAAAATAATAATAAATATAAAAGAAATAAAAATAAATATAAATATAAAAGAAATAAAAATATTTTATTTGTTTTTTTTTTTTTAAATTATTTTTTATAAAAACTCAAAAGATTAAAAAAATTTTGTTATTATTAACAATCATTTATTTTGTTGATAAAAATTATTTGTATCCTTTTTAATTTTATAATAACATTTTTAATTCTTTTTAATGTCCATTTTATTTTCCCCATTTACATACATATATAAACTTAAATAGAATGAGCTTCCTATCAGTTATTTAATGAAATTCCACACACAGAAAATGCAAATTGAGCCCTTAACGAATATTTTCCCCCCATTTTTGCCTTGTTTACGAAGCATAATTATCCTTCGTTTTTGTGCCCTTGAACCCAAAATATTTGGTTCAAAGGGTGGGGTACGCAGAGCAAAAGGGTATGAACTAGAAAGGGCTCGCTATCAAAAGCGAAAGGCACTAGAAATTGCATGCAAATTTGCCATAATTTCCATCAAATGGAAATATTTTCGTTTTTTTGGCAGGCGGTAATTAATTTCCATATTTGGGTTCCAACGGTTCCCACATTTTCGTAACCAATTGCGTTGCAGAATTGCTCGTGTTTATCTAGTAAGAAGCTATATATGTTATTAATAATTTTTAAATTTATTTTAGGTTTCCATATGACGCCCAAACTGCATCTAATATTTCCGGAGTCGTGCCTGCTGATTGTCGTGGGCGTGGTCATTGGTGTGGTGCTCTACTTTTGCACCGATGTCGCCGTCTCCCCGCTGACCCCGAACACCTTCTTCTTCTACATGCTGCCGCCGATTATCCTGGACGCAGGCTACTTTATGCCCAATCGATTGTTCTTCGACAACCTCGGCACCATCCTGCTGATGGCGGTGGTCGGAACCATCTTCAACATAGCCACCATCGGTGAGTGCGGTAACCCGAGATGGATTCGATGGATCCTTGGGGGAATTGTCCTGTCGCTTAGCTGATGGCCAAGTAAACAAAGGTAGTGGACTGGTAATCCCATCCATCTATGTCGTATCAACTGAAAAACGGTCAATGGAAGTTGTCGTTTAGATTCGTCGATTGTGTGAGGTCATTACATTTTGTTTGCTTTTGTATGGAGTTAGCACATGAGTAAACTCAGATAAATTTATTATGGGCAAACAATTTTTTAATACAGTCTTTAATGGGATTTTAATCGAAATTTATAGCTGCGAAAGGATTTTGGATTATTGTAGAACAAGTTATTTCATGAAGAGAATATTATATTTATAATTCTGTTACAATCATAAAAAAACCTGAAAATTTCTATCAAATCTAGAAAAATTGTTTTTAAATTTTTGTCAAAAGAAATTTTCAAGTAGAGCTATAACTAGTTGGGAATTATAGCGTCGCCAGAGCGGGAAAAATCAAAAAAAAAAACAATAAATAAAATTCTGTTTTTAAAGGCGTTTTTTCTTCAAAAGCGACAAAAAAAAATTTTCTGCGACAACCCAAAAAAAATTATATATTTAAATTTTTCTATTTTTAAAAAAAGAAAAAAAAATTCTTTATTTAAAGACAAATTTTTTAAAAAGAAGGATTTGTTTTAAATACAAAGGCCTCTACTCACATGTTTTTCCTGTTAATAGTTGATTATTTCGCATGTATTGTTCGTACTTCCTGAATTGCATTTTTAAGTAAACTGCTGACAATTGAAATTCGCAATATTTAATCTCGTTTGAAGTGCTTCCCAGCCTAAACAAAGCAAATATGTGAACAGTACTTGTCAAATGGTTGACAATTACAAAAGGTGTCAGCGACGCCAGCAATTAGACACCTGATACAGATGAGTAAACAGAAGCTGAATCATCCGAAATATCCATTTAAAAAATGCCGCCTTTTTTACCCCTTAATGAAAAGAGACAATATTGAAGGAGACGTGTTTTTTGTTCACTGCCAATAAATTAGGCGACACGCGAGGGGCGTGGCGCCGCCCTAACTAGATGACCGCTTAGACGTGATTTACACGGAGCGTAACAAAACATGCGATGGATGTGGATGTGGAGGCTGCCACCGCAGATGTTGAAGTGATCCAAATAACAAAGAAAAGGGGAGTGATGAGTAGGTGGAAGGGGGTGGCAGACGCCCGCTAGATGAATGACCGAAACCGCAAGCGGATGGCGGGATATACGCTCGAGTTGCCACAGTTACCCCTCCCAACATCCAGACTTGCCAATTACTTATGCTTAACAAATTGGATTACATATCACAATGAGCGGACAACGCTGTTAACTTATCTCTCGCGATTCATTTGGAAAAGTGGAAATTCCACTGGCATTATTCATTTGAGGGATATTTTTAATCCATTGTTTCTCTCTTGAATTTATGGAAAATTTATAAAATATCACATTATAATAATATCACTGTTTCATAAACAAAATGATTAGTAAAGTCTAGTTTTTTTTAAGGTTTTTTTTTTCAAAATTTATAAAATTATTTAGAAAACAATTTTTTTATGCTTTAAGCACAATTTTTGAAAAATATAAAAATAATTATATTTTTTTTATTTAGTAATTTATTTTTTTTGACTTCTTAAGAAGTATTACTGTTTCTTTAACAAAATGTTTGGACAATCTTACATTTTTTTTAACTTATAAAATTATATAGAAGCGCAATTCCATCCAATTTTTGAAAAATAAAAAAAATATTATTATTTCATTTTATTTTTTTTTATATTTTTTTTATTTATATCACTGTTTTATTAACAAAATGGTTGGTAAAGACTAATCTTATGGTCTTAAAAAATACATTCAATTTTTGAAAAATTTAAAAATTATTGCATGTATTTTATTTTATTTTTTTATGTTTTTTTATTTATTTTTCTTTAACTTTTTCGGTTATATTACTGTTTTATTACCAAAATTGTTGGTAAAGACCAATCTTAATTTTTTTTCATATTTTGTATCTTAAATAAAATAGTTGTATTTTATTTTATTTTATTTTTTTTTATTTTGTTATATTTTTTTATTTGTTTTTCTTTAACATTTTAGGTTTTATTACTGTTTCATTAACAAAATTGTTGATAAATACTTATTTTATTTTTGTTTTCATCTTTTGTATCTTATAAAATACCTTCAATTTTCGAATTATTTAAAAATAATTGAAAGATCTAATGGCTTGTACAAGCCGAATCGCTAGAAAGCTTTTGCATCTCATGCACATTATTTACTGGATGCACAATTTGTGCTTATTGAAGAGCCCCCAGAAGCAATATTGTAGAAAACATTCAATTTGCGTCGTTGCAAATTCAATTATTTTGCGAACACGCTTATCAATTGACTTAAGTGACTCGGAGATGCAGTGCGACAAACAACAAGCTGCAGCAATGTCAATGCCACACGAATGCCCATCGATTGGCCAGTAACTAATTGAGTCCAAGAAGGACTCTGGGAAATTGATGGGTTGGAAGTAGATTACATACACCCGCTGCATCGTCTGATTTTTATTTATCTCACCCTTTTATTACATTTTCCTCCTCCGAAGGTGGTTCGCTGTACGCCTGCGGAAAGATGGGAATCTACGGGGAGAGCGAAACGCCGGGTCTAATGGACGTATTTCTGTTTGCCTCCCTGATATCCGCCGTGGATCCGGTGGCCGTTTTGGCCGTATTCGAGGAGATACACGTCAACGAGATCCTGTACATTGTTGTCTTTGGCGAGTCCTTGCTGAACGATGCCGTTACGGTAAGATGGGTTTATTGATTGCAAGTTGTGGGCGTCGTCGGGATGTGGTAGCAATTAAGTCAACAAGTGGATGGTATGGTTAACTAAATCACTTTTCTCCACCCCTCCCCCCCAGGTTGTGATGTACCACATGATGGAGTCCTACAATGAGATTGGCTTGGACAAAATCATCGCCCAGGACATTGCCAGCGGTGTGGGTTCCTTCTTCGTGGTTGCTTTAGGTGGCACTGCCATAGGTGAGTGCAGGTTTTTAGCTTGGTTTAATTAAATTTTGCTTAGCCAGCCTGTACAGGTGGCTTAAATTCAACATTTTACTTACACTTTCTGGCTTTAATGGTCTTCAAAATCTATTTATTTTATTCCACAGGCATCATCTGGGGCTTTCTTACAGGTCTGGTGACTCGTTTCACCGATCATGTGCGTGTCATAGAACCCATTTTCATATTTGTAATGGCTTACTTGGCCTATCTCAATGCGGAAATCTTCCACATGAGCGGCATTTTAGCGTGAGTTTTGCATAGTATACCCCATTTTCAATAGATCTTACTAATATAACCCATTCTATAGCATCACTTTCTGTGGTATAACGATGAAAAACTATGTGGAATCGAATATTTCACAAAAATCGCATACGACTGTTAAATATGCCTTGAAGATGTTGTCCAGTTCGGCGGAGACCATTATCTTTATGTTCCTAGGCGTGGCCACTGTGAACAATATGCACGTATGGAATACGTGGTTTGTGGTCCTCACCATCGCCTTCTGTTCGGTGTTTCGTGTTATTGGTAAGTATTTTAGTATACCTACAATATTGAAAACCAATTGCTAACTGCTTTTTCCTAATTTTTTAGGTGTTATTTTGCTATCAGCCCTGGCCAATCGCTTCCGTCTGCACAAATTATCTCGGGTGGATCAGTTTGTGATGTCCTACGGCGGATTGCGTGGAGCTGTGGCCTTTGCCCTGGTGCTTCTGGTTGATGAGAACGTGGTCAAGCAGAAGAACATGTTTGTTACCACCACGATAGCTGTGATTTACTTTACCGTCTTCCTGCAAGGCATCACCATTAAACCGCTGGTCAAGATCCTCAATGTGAAGCGGGCCAACAAGCGCAAGCCCACCATGAATGAGCGAATTCATGAAAGGGTTAGTAATCTATATGGCTACAAGATATGTACATTAGTTTACCAGCTTCTATTTTCCCGTAGTTTATGGATCACTTGATGGCTGGCATCGAGGATATTGTGGGCAAGACAGGCAACTACAATGTGCGTGATAAATTCAAGCGCTTCGACAATCGCTTCATTCGCCCACTACTGATCCGGGATCTCAAGGTATTTTAAAGAACTACGTGGGGAGATTGGGTTGGGGAAATATTTTAGAAGTTGGATTCTTTAAATCCTAACCTAAACTGCCATCTAGGAAATTAATGAATTGCATTTATTGGACCATATTCCCATGCAAAGCTATGAGCGAGCATTGAACAAGAATAAAAGAGGGAGTGTTTCAAATGCAGATGAAAAAGGTTGGAGGCACCTAAGGCGAGATTCAAGTGTATAACCGAAAACAAAGTCATCGAAGAACCTTAGTAACCTTTAGTAATAAGAATATTAATAAAATTTCAGTGGATCTTACCGATTTCTTATTTTTTGCCACCCCATTTTAGGGCGCTGAGCCAAAGATCATCGAGACGTACTCCAAGCTGACAATGCGCGATGCCATGGAGGTGATGAGGCGGAATCCATCCACCATTGGTCAGATGACGGGCACCGAATCGATGAGCGCCCTGTTCCGGAATTATACCAATAACTATATTGGGGGCAGGTGGGCACCGCCAACCATATACACCACCTGGTAAACGAATTTTGGATTGAAACGATATATCTTGCCTGTACTCACACTCAAATGATCGTATATTGCATGAGTACGAATAAATTCGAAATTGATGTAGTTGATTTACCCAAAACTGTAGCATGAACTTGCACAAAACATTAGTTTAAACAAATTGGCCATTAACAAACTAAACACAAAACGAACAAAGGTGTCACAGAAATCGATAAATTACTAATAAATTATTTTATTAACTTCTACAAGAATAATTCAAACTTTAAACAAAAGATTTATGTGACACCAGTTCTTTCTTTCTATTTATTCTTATATCTAAAATTCGTTTAACCACTTATTTAGTTCTGACTTTAAGTAATGATGTACTTAATCTAATCTTACTTGACATAAATCCTTACTGATACCCGTTTGAATCATTCTTTAGTCCCAGTCTGACAAATCTAGACAATACCTGTTCGCGTAATCTGGACATGGCTGAGCTGGATTATAATCCATCCAAAAAGGATCTGACTGATGCCAGGATCCATCATCTGTTGGCCGAAGAACTGAAGCCTTATAGAAGGGTATGTATTGGATGCACATTTTCTGCCTCATTTCCGATTCACGTTTTGTAATAATAAACTCTTGGTTGGATATTCTATAGCAAATACAGTTTTATCTTTAAATACCCCCCAAGACTATCACAGCCTTAAAGTCCTTTCTTATTATTGATATATTATATCTATCGATCTATGTCACCACCGTTTTCGCTCTATAGTAGTCACTAAAGAGTCTCTATGCCAAGTTCAACTGTAACTTCACACTCGACTTTTCCGTTTTGTTCTGTACTTTGGGCATTTAGTTTTCTCACACCCTACGCTTCTGGCTCTGAATATAAATATCTATGGCTGACTATATACATATATATATGAATAATATATTTCCATATAAATATATTTGTGATTAATCGTTTATTTAATTTCTTTCCCGTTGTTTCGATACTCGACATCAACCTCTCAACAACGTGTGTTATTAAAAAATCAAAACCGCTTCAAACTTTCGTGTGCTTAACAAATCCAAAACAAAAAAAATTTCAAATATTGCGATAAAGGCCTCAATACAAATGGTACGAATAAATTGGTTTATTGGTTTCTGTTCTGATTAATTTGATCTGTTTCCTGGTTCATTTTGATAAACTCCTTTCGAAATAACTAATGAAAACTACTTCGTTAAATGTTTCACGTTGTGTGTCTGTACTCTTTGATTCAAGTATTCTAAATGTGTCTTCCAATTGGTGTTATAATATTCTAAATAATCTTTAAATTATGCTAAACAAATTTTCCCAAAAGACCTAAAATGCCTTGCAGCTTATAATAACAAGAATGATTTAAAACATTCCTTAAAATATTTATAGAATTGGAGATTTTAAGGCTTCATATAATTAATCACTTTCACTTTTTGGCAATTAAGTCCTTTATAATTATATAATATTTCCAAAAATATTGAACCCTGTTCTTTAAATTGAATCCCTTGATTTAAAATATAAACAAAAACAAAAAGTATATTTTTTTACCAACGTTTGAAAATATAACTTTTGAGATTTTACTATACCCAATAAAATCATTTGTATTTTAAAATAATTTAATAAAATGTTCTATAAAGTTTTTTATAAGTACTTTTTATAATATTTCTACATATATTTCTTGCCAATGCCTAATGTAAATGTTTATTTAAAAAAGTATTTGTAAACACTGACAAATAACACAATTAAATTATTTTTTTTTAATTATTAAATATTTTAGGTTGTAAAAAAGAATATAATATGAATGTATATGAATATTTTATGGTGCACACAAGTTTATAAAATCTATTGTTAATACCGTATTACAATATTTTATTTATTATTAATAATCTGCATTTTTTTAAATATTTCAAGACTCCCTAATTTCTTTATTCTCACTGTCCAAACCACACCAAACACTAACCAATTTTGACTGCCAACATTTGTTGTGTTCACAATTATATATCGTAAATCAAAATAATACTTGGGAAAAATATATATTTTAGGTTCAGCACTTAATAAATGTTAGTCTCTACTCATAGGCTGTACAAATGTTTATGGAAAGCCGTTTTCACTTACTCAGTTCGTGTTTATGTTAGTTTAAAGCAATTAATCGTATATATTTTATAAGCTACCTATTTAAATGTAACTGTCTTTTCCTGCAATCTAATTGCAAGGCCACATCTCTCTACTTAACATCATTGTGCTGGCATTTTATGATTTCGAAATTTAATTTGCTCCATCGATGTTTTTACAGCACCGTCGTCTTAGTTATAGCCGACACGCAGTAGATGACAGAGATTTGTCCACCCAGGTGAGTACCTGTCCACCCAGAGCACCAGCTTTTGCTAATTCTAAACGATTGAACTCTAGATTAAACGAAACTTTACTCTCTTTCAGGTCAATTACAAAATGCAAATGAACTTCAGGCGCATGTTCAATGATCGCAAACATCACAAACGCAGCAAACGTGGTGCCAGCAATAAGGTGAGGCATCTCTTGAGCACTTTTCCCCCTGAATCCTATTTTAATGGATAACCACGCACTATCCACAGGAGGCCAAGGAGAACGTGAAGCAGAATCATGTCTCGTTCCATGATTTTCAACAGAACGGCACCACCAAGCAGCTCACCAATGGTACGGAATCGAGTTCAAACCATTCACGAAAAAAATCTTACAGAAAAAGACATACTCACAATTCACTTAACAAATATCGTAGATTAGAAATAGGTAAATGACGCTAAGATCAGCAACAAATTTTTCAACAATCGAACAGCATTTTGTTCTACTCAAAAAAAATGTCCGTAGATCAAATCAAATCAATTCGTAGAAATTTTTTATGTTATATAATTTTTTTTAGTTTTCCTTTGTACAAAATGATCAGACGGCAAATTAATGTTTTGAAAATTTATCATGCGCTGTCTAGTTTTTCAGTTTGTAGAGAAAAGCGTAGTGAAATTTTAGTTTGAAATACAATTTCATGCGTCATACTAACCTAACTCACAATACCTTTAGTTTTTATTGTAAAGCACCCTACTAAAACCAAATTATCATTATATATCCAAAATTTATATGTGTAATTAAGGGGATTTTAAGGTATTACCATCTAAAAATAATGATATGGTTTATAAAACAAAGTACTACCTTATAAACCCCTCAATACACTTAAACCTAAATTGATTTGATAAGGAGAAAACCTTAAAAATGTGTAATTTAATTGGTAACTAATTTGATTTCAACCGAATCCTTCTCTTTCTCCCCTGCATCGCTCTCCCACATCACAATTGGCCAAAAAAATACCTGAAATTTGTGCACTAATCGAAAACAATAACCTTAAACCGCAACACACATACATAATTGTACTGCCTTTGTCCATCTATCTGTTAACCCAAAACTCGAATCATTCAAAGACTATATTAACAATGTGCTTAATGAAACAGCCGAGGAGTGCCAACAGAATCCCAACGAGATCAATGTTGTTGGCCCCAGCGACGATTGGGATGACGGCCTGACCTTCACCGCCAAATCATCACGTAAGTGTTCTCATTACTCCCCGTAAAGCCATCACTCCGTACTTGTTAACCGATTTTTATTTCCCTTCCCGTACGAAACATTTGAGTTATGAGGTTGTCTACATAGAGCATAGGCAGCCCCTAGATGGTTATGGTTAAATGGCCTCCTCTCTTTCTATCTCTCCACATATATATTTTAGTTCCTCCTGCTCTATGAGCCAGTTTTCTATACGAAATCAGAAGTCATATGGCAGTATCTGATATTTTCCGTATTCTGATTCTTGTTGCCCAACCACCTTGTTTGTTTTGTTCACACAAAAATGCCATCATTTAATTACTCGTATCTTTTTTTTTTTGTTGCCTGAAATGAAAGGAATCTTCAAAAGGTTTTATAAGTATTTGTACATAAATCGATTAGTTGAAGTAGCTGAAACAAGGTTTCTGTAGTAGGTAACTCTATAAATAAATATATAAAATAAATAACACAATTGTCTTAAACCCAAAAATATTTTATTTTTCCGGAGAAAGCTTTGCTAGTCCTGTTCACTTTCGGTTTATCGTCTTTATTTCTTATTGTATTATTGCATTTGTTTTTATCCTACCTTCTAAGGAGAACCTAATAAAAGCTATAACAACGAACTTTCTACATATTTTTTTCCTGTTTTATGCCTTCCCAATTATTTTCAAAAAACCAATCACTTCAAAACAAAAACACCAAATGATTAAATGTTGCTGGGCGCAAAAAATAAATGAAATGAAATGAATACAAAAAAAAAAATTACGATTAGCTGACTCGGATCGCGCCAATAACAATTCCCTGATAGCCCACATCCAAAACCTGCCGGGCTTCGATGCCTCCAAGGCGCGTATCGTCGTCCAGCATTATGCACCGAAGGTCGACGATGGTCCGGAAACAGATCTTGAGTCGCCGGATCAGGCCATTGGGCCCACGGCCGCCGAATTGATATTGCCGTGGCGGCGGGATCGTTCATACCAGAGCATTGGTAAAAGACATCATCTCCAGATCCATCATTCCACTCACAAAACAAAGCGAAACAACAACGACATATACAACAATCGTTTTGAATGCTATAAATAGCTCACTTCTTGCTCATTTACATGCTTAGATTCATGGTTAATTTCAAATCATACTTTTTCCTAGAAAATTTAACATTAAAAACATACAACAAATTAAAAAAAATTTATAAAAGCTTCAGAAAGATAAAAATAATATGTACACAGAAAAAAAATTGACAAAAGATCAGATTGATATGTGCAGGTCAATTTTATATTTTTTGAAGATCATTTTGATATGAATAAAGATTATGTTTATATTACTTTCCTTATTTCTTCAACTTTGATATTTTAAAGTAAAATAATTGACATGATAAAATATCAAATTGATATATAGGAATCATAATTTTGATATTAATCATATCATTTTATTGATATCTATTTTTTTTTCTGTGAATAAACGAGAATTTTATTGGAAATCAAATCAATAATAATACAAAATAAATAGGATCCAATTAAAGTCAGTAATATAATTGCACATTTCAAGGATCTAGAGTTACATAGACCTAGGGAATTCATCAGTACATCATTTCATCAGTTGTTTCACAATTACACCTCTACATTGCGCAGCATTGCCTTGTACTTAGACCTCACAAAAGATCAGTCATTAACTCTTCTTATAGAGCGCCCTAAGCTTAGTTGAATAAATCGTCTTTTGTGCTCAGCACTTTGCGCGGTTTGGTCGATTTTTTGGTTAATAACATTCAGTTTTTTCAGTTAGTGCCTAATAATATTATTTTTTAACTCTGAGAAGTCAAACACCCTGATTTCCACCCCAAAACTATTAGCCATGCTAAGTGTTGCCTAGATGTAGCTGCCCATCTAAATAGTTATCATTACATTCTGTCGTTAACTTGAAATTGATTGGTAGATGATTCTAGTCCTCGAATGCAGTTGAAAGTTACCATTGCCAAAGCTCGAAATTACCTGCATTTAGCTTCATTAACTTACCTAAAACCAATTTGAAAAGTCACATCAAATTCAAGATTTTGTTATTAAAAACATGTGAAAAAAGATGAAGAGACGTCGAAACAAAGCATGGCATTTTTGTGCATGACCAAATTTTCTTTTGATTTCTTTTATAAATTATTTTATTTTAAATCGTTTTATGACCCTTTAAAATGTATTTAATAATGGGGAAATCTAAAAGTCTAAATTAAATCTAATTTAAAAAAAAATTTTAAATATTTTTTCAGTAAAAATTTAACCAAAAAATGTTTTCCAAAAAAGCGATTCTTGAAATATCCCGTGATAAAGTATATCTCATTTAAATAGTAATTGTCTCGGTATTATAATATGACTGGTTCTATAATCTTCTAAAGAACCTAAAAATAAATAGTTAAGCAAAAGGAGCAACAAATTAACCGTCTTTTTAAAAACTCCTAAGTAATAAACGTTCCATTTTATAAAAGTATAAAATTGCTTAGGAAAACTATAGATTTTTATAATTATTTTCCTTTACGTGACATTTAATTTTCCTTGAGTTAAGCGCACCTTGTTTGTCTTTTGCCCTTTGACTGTGTTCCTTCTCCATCAACTGCGCTTATGTTAAAGATATGTTGACAATATATCCCAAAATGGCCTCCCATCTCGACAATCGACAGCTAAAAGCGAAAACTGCAGTGTTAAACTGTATTGCTGCATGCCCAAGCCAAGCCAATAGAATTCTTTACCCATGAAATATGATCATATCAATGTATATTTGTATTTTAAAACCTTTCCATTTGATGTCTAGTGGCCGAGCATCCAATTCCCGAGGAGGATCGCAATTTGTCCCGCGAATCCGATGGAGAAAGGCGCGTGGCCACGCCCACCGCCACGGAATCCCAGCTGCCATGGAAGCGACAGGGTGACGAATGCACAGACGCAGTGCAGCAGAACGAGTTTCCCGCTTGGGCGTCGAACAAAGAGTACTTGGCCTACAATTCCCCCAGTGCAACATTCCTAGGTAATACATACACTTAGACAAATCTATTAAGCATTTTAGGATTATAACAAAGGGATGGGGAAATGGGTTTTACGACAATCACACAACAATTTCCGAATGGTTATTTGGGGAGCTCTACTTTGATTGTTCTATCTATATTGAATATTCATGTCCTCAGTTCGATTACTGTTTGTGAATTGGCTAAAACGACTAAGGCTGCACAGAGAAAAAATGTTATTGGGTCTCAAATAGGATTTACTAGATCTAATTCTTTATTTAATTCGTATAATGTTGATATTAATATTCAACTTTCCAAGTAAGCAACATGTTGAAAGACATATTAAGACATGTTTAAGACATGTTAGGACATGTTAAGACATGTTATGACATGCTATGACATTTTTTATTAGACAAAATTATATATTATACAAAATTGAAAACGAATTCGCAAATATTTCTGGAAAATTTTCAAATATTCAAAAAGAGTTACCACTTTATTTTTTTCTCTGTGTAAGCCCGATCAGATGTGTATATACCAATCAATATTCATCTAAATGTATGTATATAGTTTACTTGTTTGTATTATAAGCACAAGTGACAAAAATATGAAGACAATATCTGAAGGCAAAATTGCACCCTAGTTTTTGTGTGTGTTTACCGATTTGTTGTTCATTTCGTTGTGATTTTCCTAAAATTTTCCTTTTTTCTTTCTCTCTTTTTCCCCCCCGCATTGTTTTCCCTCGGTAACTGTTGCCCACTCCAACACCACCCACGCTCCACACGAAACACCACACAAACACCCTGTAAAAACCCTCTGAAAACGCGACCAACGAACCCGCAAAAAAGGTGGTATAAACAAGCCTAAACAGCCCAAGTCCGTCATAGGTCTCTTCCGGCGTGAGAGTTCCAGTTCGAAGGCCGGAAGCGTTGGCATTGGCAGCACCGGAGCCGTGGACAGCGCCGCCAGTGGGTCAGATGCGTCGACGGTTGTGCCCTTGGCCATTCAGCCAACGGCCAATGCCCCATCGACGTCCATGCACAATCCACGGCTGGACAAGCGCTCCCAGTCGATATCCTCGGGTTCGCTGGGCGCCGCGGCCCATCAGCTGGGTCCGGATGGCCACTCCGGCCCATTTCCGGTCACCGCCAGCCACCGGCGGAATGTGCGAAGGGGCTCCATGCTGGAGCTGAGCGGGTAAGTTGCGTGTCCACTTGGTCAGACACCCAAAAGACTACACACCTTATTGTCTATGCTCATTGGTTTGTTCAGAAGCTCATCTAGTTGTTTTGTGTTTTCTGTTAGACTGAAATGGGTATTTTAAGAAGGGTTTCAATCAAAAAAGTTGCTCTTACAAGTTAAACATATGTTTCCTTACCAAAACTTTATGCACACCAAAAAATCAATATGAAACGTAGATTGATTTTACATTATTTAAGATCCATTTTAATTTCATATGCGGCCAGGTAAATTTTTAACTGGTCGAAAAGAGTATTTCATGAAAACACGATTAGGGTTTTGTATGATCTGAAATTTACATGGTCATTTCGATTTTACGGGAACATGCTTCTTTTTGTGAATTTCTTTCTTGAATTAACAATGAATTTTTTTTAGTTGTTTGGTTGAGTTTAAGATAAATGTACATATTAAACTGGGTGATAATTTCCTAATAAAATATATTTTTATCATCTATAGACAAACTTTAAGAAAAGTTCCTTGACATAAACAATTATATGTTGGTACGATATTATTCTAATAATAAAATATTAACCTAAGTTCAGCTAGAAGATCCGTAAACAACCAAATGTCTAAATAAATCTTAACTTTTGCCATATTCCTAGCTAAAAACCCATTTCAGTAAAGATTATCTTTATTTTATGCTTGTAAATACATATAATAGCTAACTAATATGCCCATGATTTGATTTGTTATTGGTTAAAACTAACATTTACCCATTATTCAGTAGCTTAGTCTAATATTTTCATTGGTTTATTAGTTTCTAGCTTACTTCTTACTATTTGAAACTAGAAGATATCATCATTAAAATTATTGATAGACAATGGTTTTCATGAAACTAAATATTACATTTAAAAATTTCTAACAATTAGCATGACAAGACTAATACCAAAATTTTTAATTCGGTTAAATAGGTTTCTAAATAAATAGGATCTAGAAATTCACTTGATTGTGCTATAAAAATGCCTAACATTTTTTTTTTAATTTGCTTATAAGAAGGATTCGGCTTTTTTCAGTTGAATTTTGACATCCTTTTCTTTTTACTCCTAAAACTTTCATATAAGTATTTCCTGTATTCCTGCGAAATTCCTACCGCTATATTGTTGTCTTTAGTTGCACCCTTTTCCAAAATTCCAAAAACAAAAACCTTGCTTAAAAGTTCTACTTAAAAAGTCCCTATTCTATGTTTGTCGTTACTTTTGTGGTTGAGCCTCGTCTGTTTCTTTTATTGTGATGATTATTTTACAGACTCATTGCAACTGGACGAAGGCCCAGTAGAGTTTTGCAATTTAGTCCGGGAGCAACTAATTTACTAGAGTCAGCCAAGATCACAACTCCTTCTCCTCCACCTCCTTCTACTTCAACAATAATAATACCAACAACAACAACAACAGCCACATCAACCACCAAGAACAACACCACCAACAATTCAACAGAAACAACATCAGCAAGCGCGACTAACTCGACGCCAACCTCCCCGAAATCGGAGGATAGCACCACCCCATATACGTACTATCCAAAGTAATGAGCTAAACCTAAACGAAATCAAAATGTCTTGAGCAATCCAAACCGGCCATTAAACGAATTTCGTAACGCTGTGAACCAAGAGACAATGCTAAAACTACCACATATATACTAGCGATACATATGATAACTCTAAAAATACTAACCACACGAACTTTATATACGAAAAAAATATGTTTATTGTATATAGAGCCACAGATCAGAGCATATCATTGTAGAGTAACAGTCGCAGTCCTTGTAGGCTAAACTTTGCCAGCGATCTCTCTATTCTTTTCATCTCAGCTGGAATTAAAAAATAGTCTTGCAATTGGATTCGAACTTCATTCTTCGCACCTGGCCCCACAAATTTCGCCTTTTTCTCCACTGTATATAACTTTGAAATTAGGATGTTGTTAATTGGTGATCGATTGATTCAGTGCCAGACAATCATATTCTTCATTCTAAAAAGAAATTATGCTGGGCTGCTGAAGTTGTTTCATTTTGTTTGCAAATTTTACTGGCTAGAACCCATTTGTTGTATAGCAGTTGTATAACAGTCCTATAACTCAAAATTAAAGCAAGTGATCGAGTATAACAGTTATAGGTTGTTGTATAGTTGTTCCATTTTGTTTGGCTAGAACCCATTTATTGTATAGCAGTTGTATAACAGTCCTATAACTCAAAATTAAAGCAAGTGATCGAGTATAAAAGTTATAGGACAGTAATAAAACAATTATACGACCGTAGCCTAAAACCCATATATTATTTTTAACCATTGAACTTTGTGTTTGTTTGCATTTTGTTCTTATATCCTATATATATTTGTGTTCGTGTTATTTTTATCCATTTTGAATGCTATATTATGTTCCTTATCCGCATCCAGTCTTTCCTATCCCGACTGTTTAACCCAATCTCCAGCCAATGCAATACAATTTTTAAAAATGATTAATAATACTGATGTCTGCTGTGCTGTGTTTCTTTGTTTTGTGAATATTCTCATCGAAAACAAAAACCGAAACAAATCCAAACTAAATACGTAACAAACTAATAACTGGTTAACGAACCAACCACATTGGTAAACCATTTGATGTAAAATTATATTTTTTAGCGGCGTATCAATTGAATCTGATTAGTCAAAACCGAAACGAGCACAGAGCTAGAGCAATTAACTAGCGAAACCTTCCACTAAATGCACACAAAAACACACTATAAATCTACACGCACACTGACACCAAACTGTTATACAGTTGAGAGCACCTGTGATAACTTTCCCTAGACACAATTTCCATACCTAAAACCAAAGTGTATCTTTAAAACGGCTTAAATCACACAAACTATGTGTAAGTATTAGACAAAGTATCTTTCCAAAGTGTTATACGTATAACACACAGTGCCTGGGTTCGGCACCACTAACAATCGAACCCACTTAACACCCAAAACTCTTCTCTGTGCTAATCCCAAAACAATTTTTTTAACAAACAAAATCCAAACAGCGGACTCGAGTAAATTGTATTGTATTTACGAATCACGTAGTGTACATTGTAAAGTAGAACTGTTATACTGTGCCTTAAACAAGTCTTCCTTATAAGCTTATCTTCCATCTACTTGTTCCATTTTAATTTGCTTAAATGTAGTGCTTAAAATAAATATATATACTTTTCAATTTTGCTCCTTATTGTACGTTTTTTACTTAGTAATTTACGAATCTTCCTTAATTAGCTGTAGCCCCACATGCTAACCATTAACCCAAAACGATTACCCAAAATCAATATCATTAGCCAAAATTGATCACAACTTTGACATTAACTTTCTACGCCTTCTCTTCACATCATCCCACCATCGATTACCGATTACAACCGACCACCAAACCACCTACAACCACCGCGCACACACCACACCACAACACCAACCAACCAACAGAGACACAATACCCGAGGAGTCGTCGTACCAGCACGGACACTCCAAATCCCTGTGTGAGCCGGCGGACTCGGATGACTGGGAGGGAGCACCGCTGTCCACCGCCGCCGCCACCGCCGCCGGCGGAGCCAACAGCGAGCGAATGATGCGGATGAGCGGCCGGGAACCCCTTCTGCCACGCCCCTCCAATACGCCGCGCGCCCAGATCCGTCGAATGAACGCGGGGGCGGTGGGCGGTGCCGTGGTAAGCCAAGCTGGCCGGAAGAACCAGGTGACCAAGGCGCTGCTGGACTACGAGGACTCCGAAACGGATTCCGAGGAGAACGATGACGACGAGGATGAGGACTTTGATTCCTACGATGATGAGAACATTGTGGTCACCACCTTTACCACGCCGGCCACGGGCAGGAGATCGGGTTCCAGTCCGGGATCGGGATCGGAAGCTAACACCACCACGACAAGCATTCGGCTGACCCGCAACAACGACGAGAGCATCATTTGAGTGTCGAGCACGGATGGCGACGTGGAGGAGGAACTGGACGACGACGATGACGAGGTTCTGCCATCCCGTAATCCAAAGAGCTCCAAGCGGCGTCTGTTCCCGTACGAGATGTTCTACTAACTAACACCCCACACATTTGTATGACACCTAGTTTGTAAGCCCAAAGTTGACAAAAAGAGTTGCAAAATAGTTTCCCAAAAATAAGAAAATGGTTTAAAACAAAAAGCTTTATAATTATATTACCAAAAAAACCACAAAAATCGGACAAAAGAATAGCGAAAATTGTATATAACACCAGATTGGAACCACAAATTGATTTCTTCTCGATCGTTTAAGTCGCTTCTTAAGATTTTTAACTTCCAGTTTGTGTTTAGTGTTTAGTCCCGATCAATTGTTATATATATATCGAGAACCGATTTAGTGATTACAGCTGATGTGTTCCAAAAAAAAGCAAACAAGCAAATTAATTGTGTAATAACTAACAAAGCGTAGCCAAAGTTCTTATTAAGCCTATAACTAACGTTGATTTCTTTGTTTATAATTTAGACAAAATGTACCAAAATTGAGATCACATTACGAGGAATGTGTTGCTAACAGTACTTAAGCGCGTACTTAGTTCGATAATATAGTAAAAACGCAGAGTTTAGTTCAATTTTAGCCTTAGTTAATTAGCAGTTTAAAGTAATTCATTTCTGTATAGCCGCAGAGTCAGAACTAAGAATAATGCAGCAAAGTTTTTCTCAGCTGGAACTGTAAGTTAAATAACTTTATAACATTTCAATGCATTTTAAAACTATGGAAGATATATAGTAATCCCTAGAGATTTCAAAGTCTCTTGAAAGATAAGAAATGTCCGTTTTTTTCCTTCCTTCGACAAGAGATCTTACATCTTGTCATATTTCTGTAGCATCTCTGTATGTTGATCTTTCACTCCACAGAGGCAGTTGAGCAAAACTTTGGCTGACCTTAACTATAAAATATACACAAATCAAGTAACTAATAGTGGACAGGTAAATGGACAGAGTTATGTAATTTATAAATTATTTTTGTAAACATTTACGAACGATAAAGATTAAAACGTAAAAATGGAAATGTTCGAACGAGCGAGAGTTTTGCAAAACGATTTTGTGTGGTGATGTGAGTGCGTGACTAGGATTGAGCTAAGGAAAGATTAACATGCTCAAAATCAAGTAAAATAAACTAGAAATAGTTGAATACCAATAAATTCACTATGCTGACGTAGATTTGAAAATGCGTAACAAAAAAATTAAAAACCAGACCAGATCCAAGGGGACACATGACGAGCCAACTGAGGACACAGTAGCCAATATCCAGAATGGGATATGTATTCTGGAACCTACCTACCTAAAAATATGCGGGAACTGTTAGCGGTTAATCGTGGAAATGGAACACATACCTACCTACTACGAGTAATACAAAAAATATATATATTTTCTAACTGATGTGCAACACGCCCCCTAGTAACAACCTCTAATTTAATCCTCTCTATGACTTAAGTAGTTTGTATTAGCATTATGTTCTATCCAAGAAATTGCCTTCTGAATATGCACACCAGATCTTAGTTTGTTTTAACATTTTTATTTCGATCAGAAAGACAATAAACAGCTACAGGAGTCGCGAGCTCTTGGAAATTGTCATTTCAATAAATCTTTAATAAAAACACATAAAAATCAGAGCTGTGTTATATAGTGACCAGGTTTTCTATATAAATTTGAATTACTCCACTGAATTTCCCAGTTTTAACGTGGACTGTGGCACAAAATGATTTATATATCGGACGCTGGGTCATAAATTACTTGCTTAAGAAAAACTTAAATTGAATTCAATTGACGACTAAATCGAGAAAGTGTTTGCAGTTTTCTTACCGTAGGCCTTAAGTTGTGCATACTTCAACATTAATACAAAATATTGATAGCGCAAAATAACAAAGAAATTTTCAAAAAAACACACACGATGCAAACCCGAAAGAAAGAATTGTAAATTGTTAAACTGATTTTAAATAATATATAAGAAAAAATTTTACTAAAAATAAAATAAATGAAAAAACCAAAAAAAAATTTAGAACTGAACTCCAGTAATTTGGTAACTGAAGAGAGGGAAAGGTTTTTTTTTACCAGCATCGCCATGGAGTGAATCGTTTCCTGGGCGATTGAGTCTGCCAGTCGATTAGCACAGTTTTTCCAACCAGACGGTTGTCGTTTTCCTGGATCATCGACTTCGCCATCAGCTCATTGCACTCAAACCGAACGTAAGCGCGTCCCATGAGTTTGCCATCCCGCCGCTTGGATATGTGAACAGCTTGGATTTTTCCACGCAGTTTGTTCTTGGATACGCCATCTACTTTATCTCCAGAATCTGCTTCTGATTCTGATCCACGCCATTGTTGCCATAACCTCTGAATTCCGTTGGATCTTCTGTCACTGGCACTTTTATAAGGCTTGATCTCTGTAGGCGTATAATCTCAATATAGTAATCAAAAATCGTGAGTACTATAGTCGATTGTTCCGACCATATCATTTTGGTCCAGCGGGAATACATTTATAAAGTCTAAAATTGGATCCCATTAGGGGATAAACTTCCCCCACACGGGTGAAAAATAAACAAAAATGCGGTATTTAATAAGTATGCAACAAAAAGTATTTGTGAAATCAAACCACCCACAACAAGTTCCTGGATCCGCCAATGATCTATTTCTATTCCACGCGAAAATATTAAGGAAAATGGGGTATTTAAAAAGTATGCAACAAAAAGTTTTTATGAAATAAAACCCCCCACAACAAGTTTCTAGATCCGCCATTGGTGTATGAACACAATACACCCATTAACTTTACAAATACCAAGGTGTACAAATCCAAAAACGTTTTGTTTGAAGTTCCTTTTATACATTTATTGCACCAAATATGTGTAATTTGTTATTTTCATAATTTATTTTAATATTTTTGGTTTTCTCTTTTTACTTTTTTCTAATTATGTTTGAAACTGATATATTTTAATATGTTTAATGGTTTTTTTTGTTCTTTAGTTTTGTATTTCTCGAAGAATTTACTTTATATTTACTCGTATGCATTGTGTGTCTGCAGAAGATGTCTATAAGTTCTCCTCGGTTCGGCTTGTATATAGGTAAATATATCGATGGTCACCATTTCGCGTTTAAAGTGAGTCTCAGTGTAGGTGAGTGTGCTAATGCGTACAGAATCGGAATGGGGCTTCCACCACGCCGGTAATTGTTCTTAAGCATTGTTTACAATAATTAACTTTGGTAACGATTAAACAAGTACGCTTATATGAGCATTATATGTATGCGGGGGTGTGTATATGTGGGACTCGAAATGTACGAATATCTCATTTAACATTTTTGCTTTGCTTTTTCTAAAGAAATTTGTAGTACTTTCTCTATATATAGTATGTATATCTTAGGTTTTTGGTTCATTTAAATGTATTAGTACATATATATATGTGGAATCAATAATCAACCCAACATTAGCTACATAAATATGTGTTTATGCTTTTAGAATTTCCCCGTTCAGCCGCCGATCAATCGGGATTATTTCTGATCGACTGATTGGGGCTTTGCGGGGCTTATAACGATTCTTTACTTTGGTTTCGTTTAATAGAGCTATAGACGCATAAATAGTCGTGGTATGCAATAACAAGTTACGATTAAGTTAAATCCATGTAAGGTGACTTTTTTGGTTATCATTTTTTTGTTTGAAAGGCATTCGACAGTGTTTCTTCATATGTACGAAATAGCGTAGATACATACAAATATGTGAGTGATTTTGTTAAGTAGACTAACTGTAACTAGCATAAACAGATACGAACAGCATAACGTGGCCCTCTAGAATATCCGACAATCATTCCAATCGGTTTGAATGAACCTTCTCTATGTGGATTTTTTGTACATACTCAATTTTTACATCCCATCCATTCCTATATGCTTCGGATACAGATACTCTAAACTAGCGGCAACCAATTCAACATCATTCATCAATAATACAATAGACATTAAACAAATACAATTATGGCAGTTGAGACAAGCGCTTAAATTAGTTATTAAATCAAGTGTGTGTTATTAAAAAAAAGGAATTTAAGCCATTACAAATATCTTTAATATTATCAATACTGTTGCCCCGTACGTGTAAGCTAATATATCTCCCGTTGTTTCCAATATTCTTGATGTCTTCGTAGTTCTCATTAAGATATTAGAAAATGGTCATCATGCTTAATATTTAGTTAACAATAATTCGTACTCCCACTTGGTTGGTTGGAAAATACTTTAAATATATACAATTATATTCGGGTATTATTGGAAAACACAGAAAACCATCGTTATAAATACTATATGCGTGTGTGTAGTAGCATTTGGGGGAGGGAAAAAACTGTTGAATATGCTGGCTTTGATCGATAAACACATCTAGTACAACGAAACTGTAATTGTCATTTGATATCCTTATGTATTTTGTAGTTTCCATATGCAGATTACTATATAAATCCTTTAAAATGTGACTTACTAGATTTCGGTTGTATCTTTCGTTTGATTGGTTACATGAACATGAGAGCAATGTTTGATTCTATCAATGATTTCCAATGAGATCTGGTTACTAATTCTATCAACAAGTTAAGGGAATTTCACACCGAAGAGGAAAAAATGTCGTATGGCAACCATATTCGGGTTGAACAATGTAAATAGCCAACTTTTAGGCTTTTGCGAATATAGTACGAATTCCGGCTAGGTAGTTACGGAGGATATTGATGCTGCTGCTGCTGATCTTAAGATAACCCAATTCCCAGGGGATCGTGTAGATTTGTTTGTCGGTTCTTTGTGTAAGCGAGTGCCTGTTGCCGCTTAAAGGCCAAAGCCGATGGCTCGTTATACGTTTCCTGTTGGCAATTCAAATTGAAAACACATTTAATTGGTTTACTTTATATACAAAATACAAATATGCAATACAAAATATAAATATATGCAGGCTAAATAAATACACAAATCAATTAAAACTAGAGATTGGCTAAACGAAATAGAGAGAGGGCGCCAGCGATAAACTTAGGAGTAGTTTTAAAAACTAAATAATCACAATTAACAATTAGATACATCTTGGAAATATTGCAACAAATCATAACATTAAACATAAGAGGGATTATTCTTCAATAGCGACGAGGCGGGAAGAAATTGGCATGGCTTATTCGATATCAAAGATAGTAGATAAAATAATAATTTATGTAACGGAATGTCGAAAATTAGAGAGCTATGCTTAGCAGAGAGCTGGATGGTGGCAGGTGTGAGATTCACTGCTTGGTGGTGGTGGTGCCATTAGCTTTCACCGGCTTACCGGACGTCACGAAGGGTCCCACATAGTTGCTGGGGAACAGACCGGAGAGGCCATTCAGCTCGCCACGCCACCACTCCGGCTCATCGCGGCCCAGCACGCTAATGATGTCGTCCTTCTCAAACGACAGCTCGTCGTCATTTTGTGCCTTGTACGGGTAGAGAGCTATGACCTTGTCTGTAGGGATAATATACATTAAAATTCACGTTAAAATGTTGTAATTCAGTTTACTAACCCAAGATTTGCTCAGTCATTTCGATGCGACTTCCGGAGACTGGAGTGTTGCGCCCGCTATTGCGTCCGCCCTGGAGAACCTTCACATACGTGGCCGGGAACCAACCGATCTGTCGTCTACGGCCCTTGGCCTGCAGCTCACCCTCCCACCAGCCTGAGTCCGTCTTCTTGCGGATCATTATCAATTGGCCTCGCGTCAGCGAAAGCTGCTCGGTGCTGGTTGCCTCATAGGGAGCGATTACCTGAGCAATCTCCGACCGTTTGGCCCGCATGCCCTGAAAGATTATTACAAAAAGTAGGCGGATGTTAACAAACGATACTAGTAACGGCTTAAGAACAGGCGGTGTCAACTATTTACGGGTGTCATGGAAGAGGTGCGTGACATGGGTCGGCTGTAGCTCTCGGCCGGCTCGCTGCTTTGTGTCTTGGACTGTGTATTGATCTGGGAAACTTCAGTGTCGAGGTCTTCGTGCGCCTCCTCAGCGCCAACGCCTGGGCTGGAGATCGGCTGCTCGCTGTGCTCCTGGACAGGCAGGGGCTGGAAGAGCTGCTCCTGCGCCTCCACGGGAGCAGCGGCGTAGGCAGCGTTGCCGTTCAGCGTCGTCTCCTGGTTTTAGTGCAAGTGTAACGACAACGGTGGCAAAAAGCACAGCACATGAAAAGCATTGGATTAGTAGATGGACATGAGGGCAACGGTTAGACACGACTCTAAACATTGGGGTTGTGAACTCAGTATAAGTGAACAGCAGTGTGGGTCAAACAAAATTTTGGCTTTCAAATTCTATTTACAAAATGAATTTAAGTTCTTTCTTTTTCTTCTGAAGAAACATTGCAAAATAGCTCGCGCTTTAAATTTTAACAATATAATTAAATGTTTTATTTATTAAATTATTATTCTTAAATATCTGTCTCAGAATAAATTAATAAATATTTCGTAGAGTTGTTGCTTGATCATTCCTAAAGTTAAATAGTTTACTCTAATTTTAGCTTAAGTTTCGCATACATAAAAAACCTAACGACATACCAATCGATTTATTAAACAAATGGACCCACACCAAACTACGTTTTTGTACAGCTAACCACTTACCTGATCCAGAGCTTCGACGGGATCTGCAGTGACCGTGCTCGCCGTACCCACGTCCGCCTTTTGGACGTAGTTCGAGGGGAACATGCCGGTGCGATTGCCAATGGTGCCCGTCCACCACTCTCCCTCCTTCTTGATGACCATGACCATCTCGCCGGCGCTGAAGCTCAGATCGCCATCCTCGGCGGAATCATAAGGATATGCGGCTATGTAGTACTCGATATCGCCGGCGGCATTTAGATCGGCGGAAGCAGCCGGAGCTTCGCTGGTATTTATATTGTCATTGTAGGTGTCCGCCACGGCTGCCACTTCGGCCACAACTTCTGGCTCGGCGGCGGCGACAGGGGCCGCGCCTCCATCGTCCAGTTTCTCCACATAGGACTCGGGGAACCAGCCGGTGTGTCCGTTTATCTCGCCAGCCAACCATCCCGGCTCGGCATTCTGCTCCAATGGCACCAGGATAATGTCACCCGGCACGAAAGTAATCTCCTCGGCATTGCGCGCATTGAACTCGTATACTGCCTGATATTTCACGAACCCTTCGGGAGCCGGTCCACTCAAATCCACAGCTGGTGCAGCCACAGCGGTGATGTCGTTGCTCATGCCTGCATAGGGATCGGCGGCAGTCGTATCCGTCTCTCCCCAAGCACTGGAAGTGCCTGTGTCCCAGGCCGAGGTCACGCTCGTCTCGTTCTTGCGATTGTACTTCAATTCCAGCACCGAGGTGCGTTGCACATCGTATTCCTTGTACAGATCCTCGCACTTGGTGAGCAGAGCGGATAGTTCCGCCTTGAGCTCAGACATCTGGCCGTCGTTCGAGTTGATGTCCTCCTTCTTCGATTCGATCTCCTTGCTGATGTTCTCGACCTTGTCCTTGATTTGGTTAATAAGCAACTGTTGAGGAAATAAATATACCACTTAGACAATGACTGTCTCATGAAATAAGATCTCTTTCTCACCTGCTTATGGGCAAAGGCCGCGTTCAGTTGCTCCTGCTGTGCGTTCTCGCCTCCCAGGGCAGCGCCACTGGCCTTGCTCTTGGCATCCCACTTGGCCCGCTCCTGGGTGAGCTGCATCAGCTTGGCATTCTGCTCCTTGATGCGCGCCTTCAGCTGCGACATTTCGGTCATGGAAGTGTCGCGCTGAGTGCGCATGCCATCGATTACGGTCTTTACGTTGGTCACGCCAGCGCGAGTGTCGCAAATCCTCTGCGAAAGGTCCTTGATCTAAAGGTGATCCAGGTTAACAAGAATAGTCAATTGAAAATAAACTTTAAATCCTGTTGAGGCCTCACCTTTTCATTCAATGTGCTCAGCTCCACGTTAAGCTGGGTGTTGTGTGCCTTCTGCTTCAGGACACGCTCCTGTTCCCTCTCCTTCTGTGCGTTCATTTCAGCAATTCTAGCCTGCTCCCATTCCTGCTGGCGCTGCTTCTCCAGTTCCCTATTTAGGATAGAAAAGATATCAATATATTGTCGTTGAAGCACAATCAAAATGCTTACTTTCTGGCCGCCTCTTTGGCTTCCAATTCCCGCTTGCGTTGTTCCTCCTTCTCAATTTCGATCTCACGCTGACGCTGTAGCTGTCGCTCCAGTTCCTCCTGCTGCTTGCGTTCGGCCTCCAGGCGAGCCTTCTCCCGCTTATCCGCCTCGTCACGCTCCTTGCGCTCCCGCTCTTCCCGCTCCTTACGCTGCTGGTCCTCCATGATCTTGCGCCTGCGATCGAGTTCTGCCTGACCCTTGACATAGTTCTCCTTGCGCTTGTCCTCGAAGGAAGCTGGAAAACAATATAAAACGCAATTAGTTATACATTGGCGTATAGAGATATAATTCTTCTTACTTTGTCCTGGTAGACCGGCTGTTGGATCAGCATCTACAGCTCCCACCACTCCGCCCTGCGACGAGACGGAGGCGTGACGGGAAGCGGGCTGCGAGCCAGGACGCGACACCACCCCCGACACAGAGCCCGGGCGCGACTTGATTTTGCGCAAGTTGGGCGGCACCCAGTCCTGGGGCAAGGTGACCGGGATCTTCTCGCCACCCATGGCCTTCTCGCACAGGAACATGGCCAAAATGAACTCGTCGCAGTTGAGCCGGCCATCGCCATCGATGTCGGACAACGTCCAGATCTGGGCCAGCGTCACCTGGGGCAGCTTGCTCTGCACCAGGACACCACGGGCCTGGGCTCCGGTCAAGTAACCAGATCGGGTGCGATCATTGGCATTGAACACCTGCGTGTATTTGCGCTTCTGGGCAGCTTGAACGGCCCACTCTGCTTGGTTTCTGAGAAGGGAATAAACACATAATTAGTATAATTAGATAATGTATAATAAATTATTGCTCAGATTGTCATCATGACTTCGTTTATCTTTCCGGGAGAAGAATAACTAATGTCTTTTATGCCTCTGAACAACGAGTAATAGCTTTTCTACTTGGCAACCTATATAGGAATCCTACCCAGGACATACTTACACAGACTCAATGGATGGCGCTCGCTCCGAGATGGACATGTGGCGACTGGGTGGGTTGCTGGATGGTGGCGTGGGGCCAGCGGGCACCTTGGCCAAATCCACGATGCCGGGCGGTGAGATGACAGCAGCCGCCGCAACCGGAGGAGGAGCCACCACGGGAGCGGGCACAACGGCGGCGGCGACCGGGGGAACCATTCCCTTGAGCGGATCCAGTGGGCTCATGGAACTGGTGGAGCCACGTGGCGTCATCGAGGGCGTCTTCTGGCCATCGCCGGTGAGGGAGGCCAGCAGACTGGGCGGCAGGACCTTGGGCACGTCCATGCCGCGCAGCTTGAGGTTGATCAGCTTGCAGGCTATGCTGAACTCATTGATGTTCATCTTGCCATCGGAATCGGTGTCCGCCAGAGCCCTGAGGAGATAAGCGGACGAGTAAGTATTGAAGCTCTTATCGCGCTGGATGATTCATGGGGGCGTCCCATATACACACATACATGGGCGCGTATGCAAATACTTACCAGATCTGGCCCAGGATCAGGGGCGGCAGCTGGGACTGCAGAAAGAATCCTTTGGCCTGGGCGCCGGTCACGAATCCTGCCTGCGGCTGGAGGGCCTTAAACTGCTCCTGGTACTTCAGGCGCTCCCTCGGGGTCACCGCCCACGCATCCACCGCCGGATTCATGTTGGCCAAACACACACTTTATCCTAGTTTCTCCGGAAAGCTCTCTTCCTCGTCCTTTTTCCGTGCGTGCGTGTGTGTGTGTGTGTGTATTAGTGCGCTCTCTTCGGCCGCTTTCGAGTACACATCAAATTCGCTGCGCACTCTCTTCGCCGCTCTCTTTACTACGACTATCGCCTATTGAGTATCCGTTTTGGCACCCACCACCCCACAAATTTTCACAATGGATTTTTATGGTTTACCTGCAAATGCAATTGCAAAAATTAATACCCGATCACATCACACACGTATGTATGCTGCAAATATCAATTGTTCTCCCACTCGATTTTGAACGCTTTTCGTTTTTGCTTTAGTAGGCGTTTTCCCTGGGAAAACCGGAAGGCAAAGCCATCAGTTTACTGATAAGCCATTCCTCTGGTTAAATCAGTGCCGACGGGTCAGTTTTTCGCTTATCTACCACTTTTAACGGCTATTTTGGGGCTTACTTTGCATTGGAACAGGAAAAGTTAGTATTTGCGTAAATTCAATCAATAGTAGTGATGTGTAGAGATGGAGAAACATCGAAGGGAAAATCGATGTATCGATGTTTATCGTTTGAAAATTTGCTTGTACATTATTTAATTGCGTTAAATATTTATTGTAATGTTTGTCTTGTTGTCTAAGGACGTCTATGATATGGGCAGAGCTTTGAAAAGGACACAAATTAGCATAAACTGCACATACTGATATAAAGAATATTTGTCCACCATATATCGATATATCCGAGGTTCAGTTTAGGGAATCCCCTAATATACTAAATTACTAAACAACTGTAAACACAAAAATAAATCACAGGAAAATACTACTTGACAAGACAAAAGAGAAAGTGTCGCAAAAATTCACGAAGAATAACATTAAAAAATTGGCTTATGACTTTAAAATAATTTATAAAAAAAAGATCCTATACCTTTTTTAACAAATATCCTTTTACCATGCGGATGGTCCATTATAACTTTTAGTTAAATCAGTCTGGCATGCAAGTTTGACGGTTTTATCTATTTTTTTTGGCATATTTTTAATAAAAAAAAAATATTTTTAATGTGCTTATCAAAAAACTTACACTGCGACCATTTTAAATTATTCGGTATAGTTTTTTAGGTTCCATTGCAAACTTTAGCACTGATAACTTATATATTACTGATCAGAAATCATGTTGCCCCGCTGAATACCCCCAATGCTCAAAAATATCACAATAAAAATATTTATTTTTGTGAACAAATATCGATATCTATCGATATTTTTATATATTTTGCACATCCCTATCTTGAATGCTTCCTCTTTCTTTCCGACCACGTGCTGAAATTGGTGGTAATGTCCAAAGCGTGTCCAAATTTTTGACGAATTTCATGTAACAAAATGTCGGAAACTTCAGAGGACGAGCAGGCGCAGCTGCAAACCAGCGACGAAGAGGAGCTAAGTGGCGAGGAGGAGCAGGAAGAGGAGTCGGCGGCAGAAGGTGAAGAAGATGAAGATGAGGCGGCCGAAAGTGGCGCCGATGATGCAGCCAGTGGCTCCTCCGAGGAGGAGGACGACGCAGCTGGTGATGATGATGATCAGAAGCTGACCTGGAAGGATCTCGTACGTGCCCCCCATCGATAAAACTCTTCCGGATCGCCTCTAAGGCTTCTATTTTCCCCCCAGGGACTCAATGAGACACTTTGCCAGGCCTGCGACGAACTGAAGTGGAAGGCGCCCTCAAAGATCCAGCGCGAGGCCATTCCAGTGGCACTGCAGGGCAAGGATGTGATTGGCTTGGCGGAGACTGGTTCCGGCAAGACGGGAGCCTTCGCACTGCCCATCTTGCACGCCCTTCTCGAGAATCCACAGCGATATTTCGCCTTGGTGTTAACGCCCACGAGGGAACTGGCTTTCCAAATTGGCGAGCAGTTCGAGGCGCTTGGTGAGTGTCCTAAACCCATTGACCTAATTACTATTGGTACCACACCATGATGTTAAACCTGTTTTGATTTTGTTTTCCAACGAAAATATGAAATTATTATTTCCTTATTCGTCACTACCTCTGAGTTAAAACCGTTTTCCTTTGTTGTAAACTTAGTTAGAAATCACAATACTCATGCTAGCTACGGTGTTTTTCAGGCAGCAGCATTGGCATCAAGTGCTGCGTAGTCGTCGGCGGCATGGACATGGTGGCCCAAGGTTTGCAGCTGGCCAAGAAGCCCCACATTATCATTGCCACACCGGGTCGCCTGGTTGATCACCTGGAAAACATGAAGGGTTTCAACCTGAAGGCCATTAAATATCTGGTCATGGATGAGGCTGATCGCATTCTCAACATGGACTTTGAGGTGGAGCTGGACAAGATACTGAAGGTGCTGCCACGCGAGCGTCGAACCTTCCTGTTCAGTGCCACTATGACCAAGAAGGTGAAGAAACTCCAGCGCGCCTCGCTCAAGGATCCCGTGAAGGTTGAGGTCTCCAACAAGTACCAGACGGTCGAGCAGTTGCAACAGTCATATCTGTTTATCCCTGTTAAATACAAGGACGTTTATCTGGTGCATATCCTTAACGAACTTGCGGGCAACAGCTTCATGATCTTCTGCAGCACTTGTAATAACACTGTTAAGACTGCCCTGATGCTTCGCGCATTGGGACTGGCAGCCATTCCCCTGCATGGCCAAATGTCGCAGAACAAGCGACTGGCGGCCTTGAACAAATTCAAGGCCAAAAATCGCTCGATCCTTATCTCCACGGATGTGGCCTCTCGCGGCCTTGACATCCCCCATGTGGATGTGGTCGTAAATTTTGACATACCCACGCACAGCAAAGACTACATCCATCGTGTGGGCAGAACAGCGAGAGCGGGTCGCTCCGGCAAAGCCATCACTCTGGTTAGCCAGTACGACATTGAGCTGTACCAGCGCATCGAGCACCTGCTGGGCAAGCAACTGCCCCTGTACAAGTGCGAAGAGGACGAGGTGATGGCCCTGCAGGAGCGAGTGGCAGAGGCTCAGCGCACTGCCAAGCTGGAACTGAAAGATCTGGAGGATACGAAGGGTGGCAGGGGCCACAAGCGGGGCGGTGACAACCACGACGATTCGGAACACTTCACGGGCGCCCGCAAACGTATGAAGCCCATGGGTGGTGGCGGTGGAGCGAGCAGAGGAGGTGGAGGTGGTGGGAAAAAGGGCTTCGGCAAGAAGAACTGGAGCAAAGGCATACAGAAGAGATAGTCCAGATTTACGTTATAGTTCAGTCTCGACTTAATTTAGTGCTACTCTAGTTCTTAATAAAAATAATTATATTACACATTTTTTAAAATGTTTTTACTGAAAACCCGATCACTCTGGACGGCAGTTAGCGCTAGGGCTTCGGCGAGAAGAACTGGAGCAAAGGCAAACAGAAGAGATAGTCTAGATTTACGTTGTAGTTACTTCTCGACTTAATTTAGTGCTACTCTAGTTCTTAATAAAAATAATTATAACATACATTTTTAAAGATGTTTTTACTTAAAGCCCGATCACTCTGGACGGCAGTTAGCGCTAGGTTTCTAAGATATACAGCAGCAGACTTTCAAATCAATTGAGAGACCCGTCAAAAGTTAATAATATTATCTTTAGAACTAAAATAGGGTTCTGTCCCTTTTCCTTTATTGGTACTTTCATCTTGGTAATACAAAATAATTGTAAAGAATTAAATGATAATGAAGATGCACATTCTTTGGTTCAGTGGGGTGTGATCTGCACAGCTAAATGTTATGAAAAAAGTATGAATCGATGCGCAGATCGATTCATAAATAATTAAATTCGATTGTGGAACTTGTTCTAAAGGCCAAAGTAGTCTTTTCATATGTGCGGTTGTTGGCAGGGCGTCTCTCTAATTGACCATTTCATCTCGGTAATACAAAATAATGGTGAAGAATTAGTTATTAGATATAAATGATAATAGAAATGTACATACATTCATTTGTTAAGTAAACTTTGAAGATTCAGGTAAACGTAAAAATTAACTCTTAAACAATTAAATTCGTTTGCGGAACTTGTTCGCATGGCCAGAGTAGTCTTTTGGGATTTGAAAGCCATTATGAGCGGTTAATGGTGGAGGCGGCTCTCTAAAATTTGGAACTGGCACTTGAAAACCATTGTTTCCGTTCGAGTTATGAGCGATTATTGACGGTGGTGGCTCCCTAAAATTGGGGACAGCCGATCGCCTTCTCAATGGCGGACACTGCTGACCAGCAGCAAGTGGTGTAATGAGTGAAGGAGGACTGCTTTGTGCCACTGGAGGTGGTCGCTGGGTTGCGCTCCCACTCTTTTCTGATAGAATCGACAGAATGGTTGCATTCGTGCAAATCGTTTTTTGATGTACGGTTATCAAGTCGAGGGCTTTTTTAAACTTTTCGTCATGGTCCACGGACGATTGGAGTATGATGATCAGGCTTTCTATTGGTGTCTCGAAATCATAAACCTGCTTTAGCTCCATTAACTGGTCACAATAATCCTCCCAGTTGGCTCTGGACAAGATACGCAACACCATAAAGGTCATATCCCGAAATTTGTGTGCCTTGGTCGGCAGCCACAAGTTACGCATAATGCAGCCAACAGCCTCTTTTTGCATGCCGCACTTGTTGAGAGCCGTATAGACGTGACCCAGCAGAGGAGCAGAGATGTCCTTGTAGAAGCGGCAGTCGGCCAGCATATTAAGCAAATACTGCCACAGTTGGCGATGTTCGAAGATCTCCACAAATGAGATGAAGAATGTCTGGAAGAGGTAAAAGCTGCGCAGCATCTGGCGATAGGTGACCACCAACGACTCCTCGTCCATTCTGACCAGGCGTCCCTGGACTTCGCCCAAACTGTTCAACGTATGATCGCAGTTGAACGAACGGCACATGTTGTCCACGGACTGCATGCACTTGATCCCGAAAATGTCACTGATCGTCAAATTACCCTCTGCCGGTTGTGGGTCAACGGGTGTCTGGGGCATGAAGACCTGGCCGCTGGGATTGATCGGTGGAACTACCGGTTCGGCTGGCACACGATAGGGTGGCGCGAAGACAGGCAATGATTCCTTGACGCGTCGAGCGGCGGTTGCCTCCTCGCGCTGCTGGCGACTGGATGCAGATAGCGGAGGCTCCACCTCTAGATCCAACAGTGAAGGTATCACAGACTTGGGCGTTATATTTTTTGGTTTCTTCTCTATCTGTTCCTGCTCGTAGAACGAACGCATCACGCCGGGCTGTGTCTTAAGCAGTTCTGGATTTAATTTTGGAATTCTAAATGGATTAAAGTGCTTTGGAGCTTCTGCAGTGACCGGTTCCTTTGGTGGTTCATCATTCCGCTTCGAAATGGGTTTAGATTGTGATTTCTGAATCGGTTTTGGCTCAACAGGGGTCGTCTCCTCTTCTAGGCCATCCCAAGAAGTAGCCACCGAGAGCACATCGTCGTCGTCGTCATCTTCCTCGTAGTCTAATTCTTCTTTCTCTCCCATATAGGCGCATACCAAATCGGTTTTATCCTCCTTAACCGTCGGCAGACTTGGCAGCTTCTCGAAGAACTCTGTGGTGGTGGCCAGCTGATTGATGATTTCGCTGGGCGATTTATTGTTGAAGTTCTCCAGACAGCGGTCGATCTCCTCCACCTCACGGAACATATCGATCGGGGTGTCAAACAGCTCAGCATCGCTCATTAGGTCGACTCCCTCCTCGCTGACCTCGCCACCGATCACAGAATTGTCTAGCTCCATTTCGTCATCCACTGGCTGATGATCTTCGTCCTTTTTGTTGGACGCAGGCAGCGGCCGAACCTGGTGGTTATTCTCGTCCCCATGCCTATTGTAGTTATGCTCGTAGAGATGACAGGGCCGTCTGTTCCCTGCATCCTTTCCCTGGGGACCACCCATCTCTGGGCATTTCAAGTCGATCGCTGTCGGTGGCAAGTGGGCTGGCATCAACGGTGATTTGGCGGTTATCTGTGGCAACAAAAGGAACTTGTTAGGTAATGAAAAGTCGATAAAACCGCTTACTGTTTTTTCGCCTACGTTCGACAGAGTCCTTTTCTTGTGGGGCGGTGAATTCAGCAGGATCGCTTGGCTTGGAGGTTTGAATGGCCGCTGCTTGACAGGAGATTTTGACAAATTTTGCGGCTGCTGAGTTCTCTTGCCATACGTCGCCAATGGCTTGAGCAGCGTCTTCGGAGTCTTGATCACCTGCTGAGTTGTTATTTTTTTCACCGGTGGCGATTTAAGTGGCTCTTTGATCAACTTGATTTGCTTTTGGCCCTGGACTTTTGCCATTGGCTTCTCCGTTTTTGGCTTTAAAGTTGGCTGCTCCCCAAGATCCATCAAATTCGTTTTGGATTCTGCCTTGGGAGTAGTCAGCTGGGCTTTTTTGATCTCCGCCTGGAACCTGGCCTGCTGCATGGCCTTCTCCAGAAGCGAGGGGCGTCCTCGCTTGCGCTTCACTGGCGCAGGCGTAGTATTGCAATCTTGAGCAGGCGGCTCTTTTTTGATAGAGATCTTCGGAGGACTTTTCTTCTTGGCCAACCATTTTGAGAGCGGCAGCTGGTCATCGCATTCGTCGTTTGATTCATCGGAAACTTTAAGCTTCACAGCAGAATTCTTTCGCTGCTTAGTGTTCTTGGTTGCACTGGCGACTGGGGCACTTTTCTTGATCGCAATGCGTGTTTTATTTTGTGCTCCTTCTGTGGGAACACAAGTATTTCGACGTTTAATCGACGAAGTGCCGGAAACTTTGGAATCTTGAGTGGGAAGACAAGATTTTCGCCGCTGAGTTGTCTTGGTGGGACTAACATTGCTCGGTTTAAGAGTACTTTTGACAGGAGAATCTTCCTCTTTGATGGAATTGGGGCTAGCAGCAAGTGTATTTCGGCGCTTAAGGGAACTGAAGATGGAATCTTCTGATGAGGACCTCGACTCACGGCGCTTGGGGGAGTTAGCTGTGAAAGAATCAGCGCGTGATTTATGGCATTTGTGAGGAGAATCTGGCGAAGCACTTGTATCTCGAGGCTTGATGGGATTAGGGACTTTGGAATCTGTTAAAGCACGCTTATCTTGAAGCTTGTTGGGTATAAGAACTTTGGAATCTGGCAGCTTAATGGGATTAGGGACTTTAGAATCTGGCAAAAGGAATACATTTTCGATTTTTTTGTAATTTGGCTTTGGAGTTGGATCTCGGCTTTTGCGTTCTGTCCAGTCTTTGTCGTCTTTGGATAGACGAGGATCCCGCGGCTGGGAGCTACAGACGGAAAGGGATCTTTGCTCCTGCTCCGGAACTGAATGCGCTATGGTTTCGCGACGCTTGCCGGAATTGGTGCCACTGCGTGGGAGTGAATGTGAAGATATGGTGCCGCGACGCTTGCTGACACTGGGAGTCGGTTTAGTCGGTTCCAGGAACACTTCTGTCTTCGTTTCTGGAGCGGCTATCTGGGTTTCCTCAACAACTTTTCTCGGTATGACGAGATGTTTTGGGTTTATCGGTTCGTTGGGATCCTGGTGATAAAATGCAGACAATTTAAATGGAATTTCTCGGGAAAAACAAGAACCATAAAACGCTTACCGCGCCGCTTTGGATGTAATATGACCTGTGCCAACTTTCCATGAAAACTTTAAAAATGGCTGCCCATTCTTCGTCCGAACGCGAAGAGGTGCCCAATTTTGTCAAAATCTGCTGCCAGCAGGATAATTTCTGCCGCATTTTCATCTTGCTGCCGTTTTTCACAAAAACTACGCAGAAGAATTTTCACACAAGACAGGAAGTTTTTTTAAGTTTGCGGTACTTTCCAGTGTGACCAGCACTCTTTCAGGGTAGAAAAGGTGAAGTGCGGCAAATTCGCGGCGATTTTGAAACGGTAGAAATGGAAAATAATTTTTTTAGGTTAAAGAAATATGTAAATAAAGCTTTGTTTAGAAGAAGCGGTACTAACGATTAAAATCGGACTTATTTGGGGTACTTAAGCAATGTTTCTGGATAATTTCATAAAGTTTTTGGGAAAAATATCCTAACAGTGGAATGTTAAGCACTGGAATGCCACCTATGTAAGTACTTGTTCCAAGGCGTTTTCCAATTTTCGTGGAATCTTGAGTATGCTGATGAAACGTTGGTGAATTTCAATGTCATACATCACAAATTTCATCAACATTGTCCTTGCTCTGTAATGGTTCATAAAATTACTGAAATCACATTTAATTTTACTTAAACGACTGCGAATCGATCCTGGTATTATATTATTATTATGTTATTATACATATATTTTTACATAACTTTGATCGGAAATTTGTAAAAAAAAAAAAAAAAAAAATTGGATAAATCGCGATTTTATACATAATTATGTACATCCTGCAGTTCCACATTTCATCTAATCTCAATGAATATGTATTGTACAACAAACATGACACAGAAATCTATTCCAACCAAAAACCATTTTAGTTCTTACGTACATACATCAATGCACAAAACCAATAGTCTTTCGTTGAAAGAAATTTTTATGAGAATTATTGGGATATGCACTGAAATCGTTTCAAGCAACAATCAATTATACCCTCTTTAATTATACATATCTTTTTATCCATTCAGCTTTAAAATGTATAAACAAACACACACGCTGAAATGTGTGCATTTATGAATTTATTGGTTTTGCTGTTAGTCTGGCGAAATTACAAGGAATTAAACTACATAATTAAAATTTCTAGACGATATAGAGAAATCAAAAGTCAGAATTGTACTAATCATAAATATTTGCACAACGCACGCGGCCAGTTGCAGTGTAGCTACAGTCGTAAGGTGTAAATGCCGCCCTGCAGTTAGGAGCAAACGTCAAAAAGCTCGCAGATTCCTTCGTCGCTTTTCAAGGCAAAGTTAAAGTCTTCCTGGGGTGGATTTAGCTGCACCAGCGGCGGGTTTTCTGCAACAGAATAGGCGAAACATCATGTTAGAAAGAAGCTTTTTTCAAAATGGAAAGAAAATTCCAACCTTGGTTGGGATCATCGGGGTAAAATCTTCGCAGCGAGTGCCCGGACAGGTAATTTTGGAAGATAATCTTTGCCGTCAGCTCGTTCTCGAGAATCTTCATCTCATCCTTCATCTCGGGATTGCACGAGTATCCGTGTTCATCGGTAATTACGTTCCCCGTGCCAGCTGTACCATTACCATCCTCACTGGAGTGCGACGATGTCGAGGGCGAGGGCGTGTCCAGGCGGCGATAGTCGAAGAACCCGTCCGCGTCATGTGGATTTGTGGTACTCTTGCCCTGGTTTGTCACCAGGCGAATGTCGATTGTGCTGCCATTATCCAGTGAGACGGCCAGTTCGTACTGCAAAGAGATGACATAGGTTTCAATTTATTCACCTCATATGCTAATATCGCACAGTTGAAAAGTCAGGTTGATAGACCTGTCTTAAGGGAAAAGGGTTATGTATTTAAAACACGAAAGCTTTTACTATGTAAATTAGTATATAACATAAAATTGGCAATAAAACGTACATGGTTGCGCTTGATATCCACTTCCTCGTCGTAGTTTGGTATGGTGAATACGGAATCATCTCCAAAGATGTCCAGAAGATCGTCACGTGTCACATAGGCGTAGGAGCGATTCGAGGGATCTTGCATTACGTAGCGCAGGTTGCGCTGTGCGTACTCCAGTTGCTTGTCTAAGTCCTCCTCCAGCGTTTTCAGATGATTGGTCTGGCTACGGGCTATGTCGTAGTCCTCCTGGTCCTTGGCATTGTTAAAGCCCCCACCGCTAAGAAAAATTAAAGTATTATTAGTAAAGATATTACTAAGAAAATACATGTGCTAGATTAAAACAATGCTGCAAATTCATAAAAAATCTTCCTGGGTTATTTCAATTATTTTGAAGTTGTTAGAAAACCCTAACCAAATTTAATTAAAGCAATATTGCCACTTGTTTTAACTGAATTAAAGGGAAGCGCTTATTAATTGGCCAACACGAGTAGTTAAAGTTTTCCGGACGCTTTGACTAACCCTTTTTTAAATATCTACTGCTAATTTGAGGAAAATTCCACCTGTTTGTACAGTATTTTCCGTACTTTATAGAGCGAATGCCACCCCATTTTGGTGTGTTTTCATGCAACTTAAGCAAGGTTCGAGTTGACTGAGTTCGCCCTGAAATGCAAATGAGCACCTACCGCCAGCGCACTAGGGAGCAGTGTCTGCCCTTATCTATTAGTCCAATGCCCTCCAGAACATTGGTGATATCGTATATTCGCCGCTTCTGTACGTCCAAGATTTTGGTGGCCTGCAGTTGACAAGATAAAAGGTTAAGGAATACTGGTACTTAAAGGTAACTCCGTATCTTACCGCCTTCAGGTCGATGGAACCGCCGTTGGCCTTCATCAGCTCCACAAACTTCTGGGTGAGCAGGACCAGGGAGCCCACGGAGCGCTGTTGCCCGGGTTGTGACTGCGGCTGGGATTGCGAGGGCGACTTGATCGGCGTGTGCGGATCCGGTGATGTGTCCATGCTGATAGATATGGGCTCGTAGGCCTGCGACCGGGCCGGAGATTCATCCGGCTCCACTTTGCCAGCGCCCACCATCATCATCATCATCGCGGAGGAGGTGCCCGCTGCGGAGCTGCCTTCTCTTTTAACAATACTCGCTGTTTTGCGCTTGTACATGGTCCGCCGTCGATTCGATCGATCTTTTCCCGTTCTGGTAACTCTTTGTGTGCCCGCACTCGGTATGCAGCTAGTAATAAGCGCGAATTAATTGCAGTTTGGAGCGAAAATTAAACGAAAATACGAATGTTGGCGCTAGGTTTGCTTTCCGCCATTTATGTCACTTTTTTCATTCTCCCTCTATTCTGTGTGCGCAAATGCGCAGTGTGGCAAAGCGACGCGAGCCGATAGTTAATCGATTAATCGATATGTGGGCACTTTGCAACACTACTTCCATTTTCATTATTTCAAAATATAATAATTTTGTTTTATTTCTTCACAAGCATGTGGAATTTGATTCATCTCTTTTGTGTTGGACCTTCTCCTGCAACTGCTTCAGCTGTGCATCCCGCAGCACATCCAATATTTTCCACTTGGTTTCGAAAAACAACTCATCGCTGATTTGCTCCAGGTCTATTCGAATTACCTGAATATAAACCTTAATTGTTTATAATATAATATATTGTGCATAATTTCTTACATCACAAAGGTTTGCTATGTGTTGGGCCTTGTACTCCGCAGGAATCAAACTTTTTTGAGATATTCCAGACCTTTGTTTCGTGGGTGGTCCTTTGTTTCTCTCTCCACCAAGGACAATCAATTCATTTGGGGTCAGCGAAGTGGTTCTTCGATTGCGTTTTATATTAAAAGCATTCGTCCTTTGAGGAAACCTTTGCTCGTTCTTGGAAAATACGCTGATCATGCTGTGGTAGTTTTTCTTAATGGTGCCTATGAAGCTGGAGTTGGGCATTGTTCTTTGTGGGGACGACAACTTTAGAGATACATTATTAATTTTGACAGGTAGCCGGCAAGTGAACTTGCCAACTAAGTATGTAAGTCCTGGGTTAAAAACGGTTTAAGGGGTTTCAATTATTTTTAATTTACAGCAAATTTGTTTTGGGTTTTAATCAAAATGTTTATCAAAATGAAAAATATATAACCATTTTTACAATGCTTCAAAAAATATTTAAAAAAGAAGCCAATATAGAATGTTCAAAACATGATTTCAAAAGTAATTTGAATATTTATTTTAAACATCGCATAAACACGAGGGCGCGCCACGTTTTCTTGGTTAGCCAACCGCCGCTTTACAACACTGTTTTTTTCGCCGTTTGTTTTGTTCGCTCATTCTGCTTTGGGAAAAAAATCAACGTGCGGAGGTTGAACCATATTTTTTAAGGTCAAAAGTATTTCCACATTATTGTGATTAGACAATATACCGGCAAAATGCCAGCCAAGTCAAAGCCCCGCCTTTCGCGCGGCGTCCTGGACATGAAGTTCATGCAGCGCACCAAGGTCAAAGTGGAGAAGGAGGCGGACGACGAGCAGAGCAGGGCACTGTACTCCAATGAGATCAACCAGAAGATGCTCAACTCCACCTCCAACTTCCTCGTGGAGTCCAGCTACTCGATATGCGCCGGCTTGATTGACGGACGCCTCAGTTTCCGCGGCATGAATCCGGAACTGGAGCTGATCATGGAGCAGGAGCTGGCCGAGAAGCAGGGCCGCACGAAGCCAGAGCAGCCCAAGGAGGTCTCCGACCAGGACATGGCCAAGGCCTACTATGCCAACAAGGCGCCCACGGTCACCGGCAGCATGGGCAAAAAGTTCAGCACCAAAAAGGACTTTAAAAGGAAGCAGAATGGCCACGACAGTGGGAGTCCGCATGCCAAGAAGAAACCGCACTTTAAGAAACCACGCTCGGATGACGATTAGTTTACTCCTTAGTTACACACTGACCTAGATACTAGTTAAATAAAACGTACGAATTCAATTGGATTCGCTCAGTGGTTGCTTCACCGCCTGCAGGGCGTAGCACATCTGGGTGTTGTTGATCCAGCGCCAGGTGTTGCTCCAGAAGTCGTAGGTGCTTCCATTCACCAGCACCGTCTGGCAGTTCACTGAAGAAGATAGAAAAGAGGTATATCATTCTACCTATACAAGAAACACCTACTTGTATCCAAGATACGCTGAACATCCAATGGGGAAATCATCTTGTCCCAGTGATGTGTTCCTTTCGGCACCAGATTCAGTACATATTCGCTTAGGATCACGCCGCCGAACCAACTGGGTATGGTTTTGTTTAGGGTGGTGATGAAAATGGATCCTCCAGGCTTCAGGGTTCGTACGCTGGCCTCCAGCAGCGCCACTTTGTCGTCGACATGCTCCAGAACTTCGGAAACTATAACAGCATCATAGCATTCACAATTGGACTTTGCGTGCTGATCCACGGGCTCCATTTTGTAGGTCACATTGCTGACCAGTTCCGGACTGGAGCACTTAAGGTGATCGCGGGCAGCCTCTATTAGCTTCTCGCCCAGATCTATGCCCGTGACCTGGGCACCCAGACGTGCCAGTTGCTCCGTTAGCAGGCCACCGCCGCATCCGACCTCTAGGATTTGCTGACCCAGCAACACCTTGGTGGTGTTTACGTAACCAGGCTTCACTGTGCCCCGCGAAACGATGCCATCTCTGATGAAGGGAACTCTGAGAGGGAAGATCTCTTAAGAACTGTGCACTTATAAGCCATGAGTTCGGCTCACTTACCTAATCTCATTCAGGGCGTGTAGAGCTCCCATGGTTCCATTTTGATTCCACCACTCGGAGGCGTGATTCTCATGGTGGCGCACCTCCTTCTGCGTGCCGGCATCCAAAGGCGTCGCTGTGCTGCTGCTCCTGGTCGAATTGCGCAGCACAACACCTGCCAGCGATTGTCTCAGCTTGCTGGAATTGGAAATCTTGTAATGTAATCTATTATTGCAGTTTTATATTTCGCTTACTTGCTGGCAAAAAGTGATTTTCGCAGCATTTTTGAGAGAAATATTCAACTTTGATAAAAAACAGCTGACTTTGTTTTGTTGCAACTGGCGAAGACAGGGGCGTGGTGCTAAAGGGGGATATTTTTACATAAAGAGTTCAAATACATTTAAAAAGAATTCAACATATTGCATAATTTTAAAGAAATCTTGTAAGTATTTTAGATTGTTATATAAAATGAAGGCAAACTTATTTTATAACCCCTTTAACCCTTTTTCTCACCACCCCTGATAAGACACAGATGGAATGAAATGCTTTGAGAGAGGGGAACAAATGGAATGGAACACTTTTGCCAGTTCCGATCATTGGTTCTTTATCATTCTTCATTTAATTCAAGAGAGAACCGCTACACCTATCACCTGTCATATCGATAAAGATAACACAGCCTTTGTGGCTAATCACAAATCTTTTCGCCTTTCGTCATGCCGGATTACAAGAAGCTCGAGAATCAGGAGTCCGATGTGGAGACGGGCCACGGGCAGGGACAGGCCACTTCGCAGGATAACCAGGAGAGACAAGGGCCGGCGGAGAATCAGCAGGCGGCCCAAATGGTGACAGTGTCCTTGCTCATGCTCCTCTTCCTCGGCAGCTCCTACTTCCAGGTATTTCAATCCATTCTTACATAAAAGCAAACATCATTCAACCAACTGAATATCCTTCTTGCAGCCACGTCCACGCCTCCATCAGTATCGCGGCCCCGGTGGCCATGGACTGCGGCAGGCAACCGACTGCAACATTCAGCTGGTGGAGACCATACCCATTGGCCTGACCTATCCCGAAGGCAGCCCAAAGTTCCTCAGCACCTACGAGGCGTGGAAGCTGCTTTTGGACCGCGCCGCGGAGTCACTGGACATCGCTTCCTTCTACTGGACACTCAGGGCCGAGGACACGCCCGGTGTGAATGATAACAGCACTCAGCCGGGAGAGGATATCTTTGCCAGGCTGCTGGACAACGGCAATGGAGGCAACCGGTCAACCAGGATCAAGATTCGCATTGCCCAGAGCGAACCGTCAAGTGTTTCGCCCGATTTGAACACGAAGCTGTTGGCCAGCGCTGGAGCCGCCGAGGTTGTGACGCTCTCCTTTCCCAAGTACTTTGGCAGCGGGGTACTCCACACCAAACTGTGGGTGGTGGACGACTTGCATTTTTACCTAGGCAGCGCCAACATGGACTGGCGGGCCCTTACCCAGGTCAAGGAGATGGGCGTGCTCGTCCAGAACTGTCGGCCCCTTGCACTCGACGTGCGCAAGATCTTTTCACAGTACTGGGAGGCGGGCAGCAGCGAAAGTTCGAAACTTCCCAATTGGGACTATGACTACCATGCAAACTTCAATTTGAAGAACCCCATGAAGATAAAAGTGAACAGTAATACCACTATGGCGGGCTTTCTGTCCAGCGCACCGCCTCCATTTTCGGCCCAAGGACGCACCGAAGATCTGGACGCCATTCTCGACACCATAAACTCGGCCATAACTTACGTGAATATTGCGGTCATGGACTACTATCCGCTGACTATCTACGAGAAGAATCATCATTATTGGCCCTTCATCGACGATGCACTGCGGCGGGCGGCTGTGGAGCGAGGAGTGGCCGTGAAGCTGCTTATATCCTGGTGGAAGCACTCCAACCCCAGCGAGGACAAGTACCTCAAGTCTCTGCAGGACATTGCCAGCAAAGAAGAACACATTGATATACAAATTGTATGTATAAAAATAGCACTTTACTTGGACTTTTTTAAAATGCTAAATATTATCCTTTTTTAGCGTCGGTTTATTGTGCCCGCGGACGCCAGCCAGGAGAAGATTCCCTTTGGTCGGGTGAACCACAACAAGTACATGGTCACCGATCGAGTGGCGTACATAGGTACCTCCAACTGGAGTGGCGACTACTTCACCAACACCGCCGGCATTGGCTTCACCATCAGCGAAACCCACGAGACGGAGAGCGCCAATAACTTGAGAAGCGACTTGCGCAACGTTTTCGAGCGGGACTGGAATAGCAAGTACGCCACTCCGCTGCAGTAATCGCGCCATGTCGTTATTTTATTCCATATATTTTAATCCGATCCCAAGTGTTATTCAAAGTATTTGAGAACTCTACAAATTTTTCAATTCTATTCATTGCTTTTATTCAGTTTTGATTATGCGTGAGGGTAAATAAAAGGCTCGTTTCACGGCCATAACAGAACATACAAAATAATACATGTACTCTGTGAATTGGAATAATGTAAGTGTATAAGGTATGTACAGTGAGCAAAAAAATCATATACCGGGGAGTATCAGCTAACCCGAACAGTACAAGTTGGATGTCTGATGTCAGAGATTTCTGTGACACCTCGAAAGGAAATTAAATTCATTACTTCTTCAATGGTTTGCCGTTTGACTTGTAACATGTGTCCAAAGTGCATTCCACCAAGCTGCCTTGCTAGTCACTAAATATACGTTAAATACTCTTTTCAACATTAACTTTTGAACTTAATTTAGGTTGGGCGAACGCCTTTGTCGTCGTCTACGTGAGAAACGCTATCCATTTACGGGTGCATGGATCTATCCGGGGCCAGCTCCTCCTCCATCACTTGACATTGGCGCCGCGCCTGAGGAAGTTGTTGCTGGCGATGCTCTTCTCGATAGCCAAGTGAATGGAGGAAACGCGGGCAAGGAGCGTGTTGTAGATCAGCAGCAGACAGCGGGCATCGATGGCTGGAATAGTAAGTACATTAGTCTTGCGAGATTTAGGATTGTGAATCCCCCACTTACCGGCATAAAGTATCTGCTCGCGGCGCAGCGGTCGATTGGCCCAGTTTGAGCACTGATTCGACTTGTTCAGCTTCTTGCCGAGGCAGACCAATGAGAGATCAGTGAGAGCATCCCCGGCCCGGTTCACATTGCCGTAGGGGAGCTCTACGCCAAAGCGCTGCTTCTTCAGCTCCAGCCAAAGATTGCGCAGGTCCAGGTAATGATGGGGCATTTGGAGGCGTAGTTGCAGTGGCAGGGAGCGCTGCAACACACTGAGATCACTGACCATGGAGAAGCCCACCTTGAGGATGTTCACATTGTTGAAGATGTTCGCGCCCAGCAGCCGCCAGTGCTCCGATCGCAGACTCTCCCGCGCCAAACAATCAATCAGGTAGACATTGTGCCCGGTGGCGATCTGCAGCACGCACAGCTGGTTGTCCCCGCACACGTTTTGCATCCACTCCGAGTCCAGGTAGATGATATGCTCCTGCTGCAGGTGGTGCAACATGCGATCGAACTTGTCCGCCTTGTCCACAATAATAAGGCACTCGTCGGGCAGGTCCATGGTCAGGTACATATCACAGGCGCTCGACGCGCAGCTGTCCTCGCCAGTGGATGATTCCCATCCGCCTTGCGCCTTGCCAGCGCCATTTTGCGAGACCTGCGTCTTAATCTCCAGCGGACAATCGTTGGGATTTATATTAAACTCCTTGTACCAGTAGATCGCCTCCGAATGAGCTCCAGCCGAGGCAACGTAGCCCACGAAGTCCATGCGCAGGGCGTAGTCATAGGCGTGAACGCTGACCAGCTCCCGGAAGCTGGCCAGGTTGATGCGCGCCTTCTCGTACTCGCGGTACAGATAATGCAGGTAGCTGCAGGTCTTGGTGAACTTGTAGTTGGGCGTCACGGCATCGTCGAAGCCATATTTCTTGGCCAGCCGCGCCACTATTTTGGCAACGGGGCGATAGCTAAGCACGTGGTGCGAGATTTTCAGATTCTTGTAGCGCCTGGAAGAGAAAAGCTTATAGTTAAACCGAGTTCCAGGCATTTATTTAATCATCACTTACCCCAGCATATGCTCGCACATCTGGATGACCGGCTTCTCCTTGTGCAGCAACGAATCCAAGAACTTGACAAACGGCAGGCGCTGCTCGGTGGCATGATCCAGATACTCCTCGGCCAGCGGCAGCTTCTCGATGGCAATCAGCGGGAAGGCCAGCTCCAACATGTCGAATTCGTGCGTCAGCTGGAGGCTGATGGACCACTGGGTGACCTCCTTGTACATTCCGGTGTCCAGGAGCTCGCGCAACTTGGGCAGCAGCAGGTCACGGATCTGGCGCAGTCCGTAGGCATAGATCACAGCATTGTTGAGGGTCAGCAGGCCGGAGGTCTTCACAAAGTTGAAGGCTATCATGCTGGTGTTGGAGTCACAGCCCTCGCCGAGATGCGGGAACTCCTCGTGGAGCTTGCACACCGTGTCCAGCACGAAATGTGACAAGCTCTTGGGCTTGATGTTGCTGCTGTCCGGGCAATTGGCGAAAATCTTCAGGGCCAACAGCAGGGGCTCCTGGTGACCCATTAGGGCTTTTCCGAACTCCTGCCGCAGATGTGGCGACTTGTTCTTGCTGTACATGTTCCATTTCTCGCGGAACGACCTAAAGAAACTCTCCGCCTCCGCGTCCAAGGTGGCGTCGAAGTTACGCCCGTTGATCCCAGCACCTGTTGTGATGTCCTCCAGGCGCTTGATCTTCAGATTGGCCATCAGGTTGTCCATCTCCTCCTCGTCCGACTCCAGGCCGGCGGGAATTGCGTTGTACATGTGGCTCTTGCGTGCCATCTTCCACCGGCGCCCCTTTATCCGGGTGAGCGAAGCAAGTGCAATTGCCAATTGCAACTGCAATTGACAAGTAAAAATTTCGCCTGCGACTTTACCGAGTCGCCAACAACAAAAAACGCTGGCAGAAACCGCGAAGCTGACAATTTGGCGGGTTTCTAGCTGTCGCCTAATGTAAATAATATATTTAATATTTGCCTTTGGATTTGCTGTTTACTTAACGACTGTAAACGGGAAAAAATTAATAATTAAAGCTTTTTATAGTAAATAAGAAGAAATTCTTAAAATTCTATAAAATTTTCTAGCAAGCAATCCACCTTGGCTGGCTAAGAAATCAAAAATTCAAAGTATTAGTTGTCAATGTAAGCAATGCCAACTAGCTATTACAAATGATAAAAGTAAATCCATTTTTTTTAAATATATTTCAATTTTTGGCCCTTATTTTTAGCTTTATTTTTTAGCTATAATTGTAGCTAGATTTCCCATTCCCATTTTAAACGTGATGGTAACACCCTTTAGTTGTCCAGCGATGTGGCAGCCCTGTGGCGCGGCACACGTGCGATTTTGTTTTATTCGGCTCGTGTAAAAATGAAGTTGGCTTCGAAAAAAGTAAAGACTCTGGGCCAATCCAAGCCCGGCTTGAGCAAAAAGAAGCCCGCCAAGGATGCCGTCAAGAAGACGAAAGCCAAGAAGGCTAAGATCTCTTCAGAGTCAAAAGTTATCGCCAAGAAACCAAAGACGAAAGCCAGTGGGCCAGTGAAAAATGGGAAGCCTGCTAAGAAGGGAGCCAAGAAATCACACAAGGAGGAGCTGGAAGGACTGAAAGATATAGATCCGGAGTTCTACGATTTCCTCAAGAAGAACGACAAGAAGCTGCTGGACTTTAATCTGTTGGACAGTGACGACGAGGATGAAGAGGAGGAGGAAGAGAAGACACAGAAAGCGGCTGAGGAGAGTGACGACGACGAGGATAACGAAGAGAAGTACCACAAGCCCAGCGAGGATTTGGCTGTGGCCAGCGATGAAAGTGACTTCGAGGACGAGGAGGAGGAAGCCGCAGCTGGCGGCACCCAGAAGATCACCCTCAACCTGTTGCACCAGTGGGAGCAGCAATTGGGTCAGGCCAACGTCTCCATCGACATTGTGCGCAAGGTAATCCAGGCCTTCAACTCAGCCCTGGCCAGCATCTCGGCCGATGGAGCTGACGGCGGCGAGAACCAACCGAATGCAGCCGCCTTTAAAGTCGTGGGAGCAGCCGCCTTCAATGGTGTCATCCAGCTGTGCGTGATCCACCTGCAGCCCGCCATTATCAGATTGCTGGGCGTTAAGCCAAACAGCAGCCTGCCGCTGCACAAGCACAAGAAGTGGGTCAAAGTGCGCGGCTGCCTGCGCTACTATCTCACAGATCTGATTCGTCTGGTGGAGCAAGTGTCGAGTCCCAATATCCTGGGTGTGCTGCTCAAGCATCTGCATCAAATGGCCAGCATGGTGGTGCCCTTCTCCGCTCTAGGAAAGACCATTTTGAAGCGCTTGGTTGTGCTCTGGGCCACTGGAGACGAAACCGTTCGCGTTCTGGCCTTTCTCTGCATCTTGAAGATAACCAGGAAGCAGCAGGTAAAATCAGCTGGCTTCTTATTATATCCATTTTGCTAACTACAACATATCTTTCAGGCCACTATGCTCAACCATGTTCTGAAAGCCATGTACTTGGCCTATGTGCGCAATTCCAAATTCGTGTCGCCCAATACTCTGCCTGGAATCAACTTCATGCGTCGCTCTCTGGTGGAGATGTTTGCCTTGGATCTGAATGTCACCTATCAGCATGCCTTTCTCTACATCCGTCAGCTGGCCATTCATCTGCGAAACGCAGTGATTCTGAAGAAGAAGGACAGCTTTCAGGCAGTGTACAACTGGCAGTTCATTAACTCCCTACGCCTGTGGGCGGATCTCCTGGGAGCCAGTGCGAACAAGCCACAGTTACAGCCTCTGGTTTATCCCCTTGTTACCATTGCCACTGGAGTGATCCGACTGGTACCCACCGCTCAGTACTTCCCATTGCGATTCCACTGTCTGCAGACGTTGATTTCACTGTCCAAAGAGACGAATACTTATGTGCCAGTGCTCCCTCTTATTGTGGAGGTCTTGAAGAGCAACACCTTCAATCGTAAGCACTCGGCGGTGTCCATGAAGCCACTGCAGTTTACCTGCATCCTGAGGCTTAACAAAGGGCAGCTGGCGGAGAATGGCTTCCGGGATGAGGTCATTGAACAGGTGTGCGGTCTTCTGCTGGAATATCTCGCCCATGAGTCTGCCTCGCTGGCCTTTAGCGATCTGGTGGTGCCCACTGTGATGGCCATTAAAGCGTACCTGAAGGATTGCCGGAATGCCAACTACACGCGCAAACTGAAGCAGCTGCTGGAGAAGATCCAGGAGAGCGGCCGCTTCATAGAGCAGCAGCGTGGCAAGAGCAGCGTTACCTTCGACATAAAGGATGCCCAAGCCGTGGCCGCCTGGGAGCAGCAGCTCCGCCTGAAGCGCACCCCCCTGGACATTTACTACGCCAGCTGGCTGAAGACGCACGAGATCAAGAAGCGACGCCAGGCGGCGCAGACGGATGAGATTAACGCGGACTACGATGTGCCCAAGCTGAAGAAGCTGCCGGCTAAATCGGGAGTGCCCGTGAGGAATGAGAACGGCGAGATTGAGCTCTTCCCATCGGATTCGGAAGATGAAGGCGATGATGGCCTGCCCGTGGGATCGGACGACGATGAAGACGAGGAAGTAGAGGAGGAGGAGGAAGAAGTTGAAGTGGAGCAGCCCAAAGCCAAGAAGGCTAAGAAGGAAAAACCAGAAAAGGTGAAATCCCAGCCAGCAGCAGTGGAGGACGATTACGATGAGGCTGGTGGAGCCGTTGATATAGTTAAGGACTTGGATTTGAACGATTGGTAGAAGATTTAAGATCATTTTAACTATATATATTTACACATTAAACTTTTTAAAAATACCAAGACTAGATTTACTTCTCCGGCGGTTCCTTGCCGGGAATAAACTCGTACTCCTTGTATTTCGGGAAAGTACCGATTGTGGGTCCGTCCACCTGCTTGGGCAGCGCTTTGTCATCCTTGCCCTTGGCGTAGGTGGCCTCCAGTTCGGCGGCGTTGCGCTTCTTCATGTCCATGATCTGCAGGTTCTTCACCAGCTCCTCGCGAGTGGGCGGCTCCTCCCGGCGCCCGCGCAGCCACGCCTCCCACTCAGCGGTCAGTTCCTGATCGAAGGCGTCCTTATCGGCCGGCTCAAACCATCGGGATGGCTTCCTCTTCCCAATCGAAGGATTTGCCGGAATCTCGTAGTACTTATTGCCGAAATAGTCCTCCCCAATGAGATCTCCGCGGAACTGACGCGGGCGCAATGACTTCCAGAAGTTCTGGAATATAATGCCGAGTACATCTCGCGTTGGCTTGTTGGCCATGCTTTTTGTTCGCTTTATTTCTATTCGAGTGGCGAGAAATTTAAACTTATTTTAGCTTCTAGAGATTTGAGGTTAGGTCTGACTTTTGTTATGACATGAACAGCTGATGGCAGTGTTGCAAAGTGCCGGCGGGTTTGAAAGCTATATTCAAATTCTTAAGTTCGGTTTCAATGGCAAGGCATACGGACTAAACCAATCCCGCTGGAAAATGGCCAGCAAGTCGGTGCGCAGACTGTTGTTGTTGTAGTCCATGTCCTGTAGGACTAAGCCAATGCCGGCTGAGTAGGTAAAATGCTCCCCCGACCAGCTGGAAGTGCCAATGAAGGCAACGCTCTCGGTGACCAAATAGGAATTGCAGCTAACTCTTCCACCGGAAATCCTCTCCAGCTCATCCGTGGTCGGCATCACAAAGCGACGCTGAAAGAGAAACGTACTGTATAAAAAAAGTCACTTTTCTGGTACGTAGTATAGTCCCCATTACCATTTCTATGTCCACTTCCTCCCTCACTTTATTGAGTGCCTGCAAGGACCTCAAGAAATGATCCTCGCTGGGATTTGAGTACTTCCACCAGGAAATGAGCAGCTTAATGGCCACTCCCCGCTCCAGGGCAGCTCTACGCAGGGCATTGTCTATTAAAGGCCAGTATTCTAACTTGTTACTGCGCCTCAACTGCGGAGAATAGTCCATCAGAGCAATGCTTATGAACTCAGTGGCCTTATCGATAGCCTCTAGAATGGCATCCAGTTCATGGCTTCTTCCAGTGGCCGCCAATCCCGGTGGTGAACTGGCCAAGTACGCCCGCATTGTATGGTTTTTGTTTATGTTCAGCAAAAGAGGTCTTCTCTGATTGATGTGGGTGTGGTAGATCCAAGGCCAGTACTCCGGCACTTCATTGCTGCCCAGGTACCAATAGGCCTTGAAGATCTTGGCCAAATCTTGCGCTAGATGGGGACAATTTCTGGCCAAAATACCCAGTTCCTTGCGTTGCGTGAGCGAACGCCAGTCCATGCTGGCGCTGCCCAGATAGAAATGTTCTCCGTCCACCAGCCAGAGTTTGGAGTGCAGGAAATTGATGCCCACGACATCGGCAGCTCCGTAGTTGGCCAAGATGCGGGCATCCGCATGCCACAGGCTATCCTGACTGCGATTGAGCACGATCCGTAGTCGCAGCTTGGGTCTGCCGGCATCTCCGTTGGAGAGCAGGCGCTGAAAGAGGTGCTCCCCAGGCCCAGTGCTCGAGTCATTGATTTCCAATCCGCGCAGTGTCCAGTGTGGAGACACTATGTCCAGCGAGGTCCTTGCCCTGCCCAGCAGCAGCTGAAAGGACTCAAAGGTGCTCTTCAGTTGGGGGTGGCTTTCCCCCACCCCTTGGCTGTAGTTCAACCCCAGCGGCAGGCTCTCGACCAGTTCGAGTTGGCATGGCAACGGACTCTCCACGGGAACGGGGCTGTTTGCGTTCTCGTTTCGGTGGAAGGTCTCCCAAGGCAACAGCAGGACAATCATCACCAGGACGAAGAGTATGAACACGGGTATGATGTAGCCGTGGCTGCAGCAGCAAACCTTGCGCTCCTCCTGGAGCACAAAGTTGCAATTGGGACGCCGGCAGCAGGATGTGGCCACTGGAGTTGGCTCGTCCTGTGCCCTGGGCACTGGCTGGTAGTCCCCGGGTATCTCGTGCACTCCTCGGCGCTCGGACATGGCGATTGGGTCAGGACTAATGCTGACTGGCCATTGTCAAACATTTTCCCAGCCGAACTTATTTATTATTCGCACAGTTGTGGGTAAGTATTGCCCGCCCACGCAAACAAACGGTTCGGAGCAGTGTTGCAAAGCGACGAGAGTGCCATGTCAGAGTTGATGGCTATAATCTAGCTAGATTAGATAGTTAGAAGTTAAGAATAACTGCATTCCATACTCTTGTACTACCTGATAGATGAAAACTTAATGAATACTTAATTCTTGAATAGATCTAAATAAATAAATGATGAGAAACAACATAAGTACAGTATCATGCAAAGAGATCTTTATATGTCATTCGTAATTGGGAACATAGTGCGTTCTGTATTGCAACTAGTGTAGTTCTAAACTACCTCTGGGCAACTAACTTGTTTGTAATACTGCTGATTCTCGCTGTGAATGTTATAAGAATTGTAATTTTAGCTTTATACTACCTTATTATTTCAGGCCTATCTGATGTTCAAAGAGTTGGGGATCCTTTTTATAAAGCTGTGATCATCTGTGAAGCACTTTAAACAATTTTAACGTTGGCGACTCACATACATTCTCTTCTAGATAAAATTCAAAAAGTTAAATAATTGATGTTATTTGGTTTACAAGTCTCATTAACAGTCAAATTAAATTTTTTGTAATGCCAATCATCATTACTTGAGCTTTTCTAGCCGATTTGGCGGGAAACTAGCTGATTGGCCATCGCTGGCGCTGGGTCGCGCCGCCTACGAACACTGGGCGCCGTGCGAAAAGAAGTTAGTCTGTGAAATCTTCCGGCTGAGAGGGCTGAAAATTTTGACGGCTAAAAACTTGCGCTGCAATATCAGTTCCATTTCCATCGAGTGTATTCCGAGTGTATCGCCTAATCAGGACGCGAACAATGGCTGCGAGATTGATGAGCGCCCAGGCACAGGTAGGTTCTACTCCGGAGCCTGTGCCTCCAGCCGATCCGGTTAAACCACGCAAATGCACGAAAATACGTATAGAATCAGCGAAACCCGAAAATCTAAGCTGCGATAAAGACCACTGGAAACACTGTGCGAAAAATCGTTGGCAATATTTTTTTGCACATCCAGCAGGATGTTGGGGCATCGAAAAATCGCGAATTTTTCGCGCAGCGCTTTCTAACCTAAAAACAAAATCCAAAGCTGTTAGGTAACCGAGTACGTAGTGTTTGTGATTCTACCAGCCCCCCTGCATCCAAAATGGATTGAATGTGGAGCAGAGCTAGTGTGCTCCATGCGAATGCGGTGGCATCCAGTAATTAACGGCAATTCGCGAGGGTTCGACGCTTATCACATTTACATAATCGCCTAGGCCGCCGCAGTTATTTAACCAGGAGACCTTATAGAGCATATATCTTCGGTGGGGAGGTCCGTCTTATCTGTGACAGGTTTACTTACACTCTGATAATGACCGGACTAAATATAGCTTTAATATATTCCACAACTCGAGTATCACGCGCTCTGGAGGAGTTAAGAGCCTTGCCTTTCGAGTGGCGTTTTTTTCCATGGCTGCTTCGAGAAAGGCTTCACTGTACTTTGCCAACAAGTTAATGACCTATTTGACGTAATTGCCATTGCAATTGTTGCGATTTGTTTGTGTGCGTCACGTGGCCCAGCTAATTGCCAAGCGTTCTGGCAAATTTGTAACCATTTTAAAAGTTGCTTTATCTTTGCATAAACAACAACAAACTGTATTCCCAGCTGTTTACGATTAAAAAGATATTTTTATTTAAATATTGTTCTTTAAAATAGGTTTTTTACATTTTAAAAATCATCAAACTTTCCCTTTTTTCTATCCTATTTATATTCTCACTTTTATTATATAGACAAAAATAGCATTAACAACCATACATTCTAAAATAAAGCATCTATTATTTTTCAAAAATTTATTTCTTTAATAACATAAAATAGAATTAAAATTTTGGGTTTGTCCAATTATAGAACCAGTTTATATATTAATCCAATTTTTACATAATGTTTTAACAAAGCCAAGATGCAGTAGGAAAGTATTGTTTGCCTAATGGAATATTTTTAGTCATTCAAAAATAATCACGGTGATAAACAGACACCTTTTAGAAAGGTGCTTCAAAATATATTGCCAAAGATAAGCAATCCTAAAATAATACTTGCTTATAAAGTGGGAGCTTTGTCAACTATTGTGTGTCTAAAAATATATCTACAACAATAAACGATAGATATAATATAATACAAAGTAAAGACAATAACCAATTGTTGGAAAAACTCCATTTGCGTAGTTCGGTAAAATATTAGAATAAATATTTATTACAAGACATTGAATTTCCTAAAAAAAAGTCTTTCTTTCATCAGAAAATTGTAGGAGATGATATAAAACTCCCTATCTCAATTTTTATTTTGACATAACATCTCTACTTATTGAGATTTGTACATTTCCTGATAAAGCTGTGCCAATCTAATTAAAGTTGAGAGGCCTCCTGACATGATAATCAAGTGTTTATTAAGCTATCAATCGAATCAATCAAATCACCTAGAGTACAGTGTGTACCCCAAAAACATCTCTGCTGATAAAAAATCAAGGGTTTGGCCAATATAAGAGTGTATACTGTACTTTTCATGACTGCTAAATTATGTTCTGACACTGTGCTAATTAGTCTTTCTTGATTTGTTTATTTTCACAATCAAAAAATTTTTTTTTAATTTTACTTGTGTAAGAAAATGATTAAACCTATTTTTAAGAATTTTTCGAACTTAAGTTATTATTTGTAGAGTTTTTAAAAAAATATTTTTCAACATATTGCTCTGTGTTTACCCTTTTTCAGGTGTGCCGACTGGGCAAGCATGTGGTGGCTGAGGCCCCGGTGGTGCGTCAGTTCCACGCCTCCTGCTACACCGCCTCCAAGGTGGCCCTGTCCAAGTTCGACTCGGACGTCTTCCTGCCGTACGAGAAGCTGAACAAGCGCCTGGATGTGGTGCGCGGTCGCCTGAACCGCCCCCTGACTCTCTCCGAGAAGGTGCTGTACTCGCATCTGGACGATCCCGCCAACCAGGACATCGTCCGCGGCACATCCTATCTGCGCCTGCGTCCCGATCGCGTGGCCATGCAGGATGCCACCGCCCAGATGGCTCTGCTGCAGTTCATCTCCTCCGGACTGAAGAAGGTGGCTGTGCCCTCGACGGTGCACTGCGACCATTTGATCGAGGCCCAGATCGGTGGACCCAAGGATTTGGCCCGCGCCAAGGATCTGAACAAGGAGGTGTACGACTTCTTGGCCAGCACCTGCGCCAAGTACGGCCTGGGCTTCTGGAAGCCAGGCAGTGGCATCATCCATCAGATCATCCTGGAGAACTACGCCTTCCCCGGCCTGCTGATGATCGGCACTGACTCGCACACCCCCAACGGTGGCGGTTTGGGAGGTCTGTGCATCGGCGTTGGTGGCGCCGATGCCGTCGACGTGATGGCCGACATCCCCTGGGAGCTGAAGTGCCCCAAGGTGATTGGCGTCAACCTGACCGGCAAGATCAGTGGCTGGACCTCGCCCAAGGACGTTATTCTGAAGGTGGCCGATATCCTGACCGTCAAGGGAGGCACTGGTGCCATCATTGAGTACCACGGCAAGGGTGTTGACTCCATCTCCTGCACGGGCATGGCCACCATCTGCAACATGGGTGCTGAGATCGGCGCCACCACCTCGCTGTTCCCCTTCAACCAGCGCATGGCTGATTACCTGAAGTCCACTGGCCGCGCTGGCATCGCCTCCGAGGCCCAGAAGTACCAGGGCAAGATCCTCTCCGCTGACAAGAACTGCGAGTACGACGAACTGATCGAAATCAACCTGGACACCCTGGAACCCCATGTCAATGGACCTTTCACTCCCGATCTGGGCCACCCCATCAGCAAGCTGGGCGCCAACTCGAAGAAGAACGGCTATCCCCTGGACATCCGTGTTGGTCTCATTGGCTCGTGCACCAACTCCTCGTACGAGGACATGGGTCGCTGCGCCAGCATTGCCAAGGATGCCATGAGCCATGGCCTGAAGTCGAAGATCCCCTTCAACGTGACCCCCGGATCCGAGCAGATCCGTGCCACCATCGAGCGCGACGGCATCTCTGAGGTGTTCGACAAGTTCGGCGGCACCGTGCTGGCCAATGCCTGCGGTCCCTGCATCGGACAGTGGGACCGTAAGGACGTGAAGAAGGGTGACAAGAACACGATCGTCACCTCGTACAACCGTAACTTCACCGGCAGGAACGACGCCAACCCGGCCACTCACTGCTTCGTCACCAGTCCCGAGCTGGTCACCGCTCTGTCCATCGCCGGCCGTTTGGACTTCAACCCGCTGACCGACGAGCTGACTGGATCCGATGGCAAGAAGTTCAAGCTGAAGGCTCCCTTCGGCGATGAGCTGCCCTCCCAGGGCTTCGACCCTGGCCAGGACACCTACACTGCTCCCCCAGCTGTAAGTTCACATAAGTCCCTTATTTGTGTTAAAAAGATGTACTTAATAATTAAATATGGTCCACCCACAGAGCGGCGATAACGTTAAGGTGGCTGTCGATCCCAAGTCGACCCGCCTGCAGCTGTTGGAGCCTTTCGACAAGTGGAACGGCAAGGATCTGACCGACCTGACCGTGCTGATCAAGGTTAAGGGCAAGTGCACCACCGATCACATCTCCGCCGCCGGACCCTGGCTGAAGTACCGTGGCCATTTGGACAACATCTCCAACAACATGTTCATTGGCGCCACCAACTACGAAAACAACGAGATGAACAACATCAAGAACCAGCGCAGCGGTGCCTGGGGCGGAGTTCCCGATGTGGCCCGCGACTACAAGGCCAACGGCATCAAGTGGGTGGCCGTCGGTGATGAGAACTACGGCGAGGGCTCTTCCCGCGAGCATGCCGCCCTGGAGCCACGTCACCTGGGTGGCCGCGCCATCATTGTCAAGTCCTTTGCCCGTATCCACGAGACCAACCTGAAGAAGCAGGGTCTGCTGCCCCTCACCTTTGCCAACCCCGCTGATTACGATAAGGTTTGTCAGGCTCAGCTATGATATGTACAAGATTTTATCATTATTTTCGTATATCAACAGATCCAGCCCACGAGCAAGATCTCCCTGCTGAACCTGAACTCCCTGGCGCCTGGAAAGCCGGTGGAGTGCGAGGTCAAGAACGGCGACAAGGTCGACAAGATCACGCTGAACCACACCCTGAACGACCTGCAGATCGGCTGGTTCAAGGCTGGCAGCGCCCTCAACCGCATGAAGGAGCTGGCCCAGTAAATGGTCCTGGACCTACTTAAGATCCCCTGTCCAGAACTCTTATCCTAGCCCCTGCTCCCAGTAGGCGACCACACACTCAGACTCACAACACAAGCAATCGAGTTATGGTATTGTTATTCAATTTTTTTCAAATTGTTTATATATTTTATTTTGAGTATATATCGAGTGTGCTGTTTTAAAAGTGAGTTATGTAACCGAATGATGGCGAGAATTTGTACGAGTTTTATATATATACAATTATACACAATATTATTTTAATTCTTGCTATGAATGTTTCCTTCGATTTTGTTCTTTTCGAATTTGTCTAAATGCTCTGCAGATTGCCTCAACGAGATGGAGATGATTAAGTGCGAATAAAACTCAAAGTAATACGTATTAAACCAAATCTTTTATTTGATAAACCAGATAAGCGGACAATAAGAGTGCTAATACATCCCATGTCCTCTTTATTTTCCCCATTAATAACTTAATTGTATCAATTATAAGATGTAAGACACAACAGTGAGTTGATATTATTATTATGTAGTGGAAAATAAAGCATAATATCAATAGTTGAAATTGTTTTGGTCAAGAAAGGGGAAATATGAAAATAATTGGAGGAAAAAGGAAATGCCTGGAACTTAAATGTCAAATCCCAAATAAAAATCATTTGTACAAATTACTAATTTCTTATATTAAATTATCAGTAAATAAAATTTTTAGTAGATGCCATGAATCGCAGAGGAAAGAGTAAAACATCCTTTGCTTCTAGCTCGGAATTTTTTTCCTACTCCGATAAGCTTTCTTTCGGGAGAAGTCGAGCCCTACTGGTGGCCAAACTCAATCGTAACGAACGGCGTAAACAGAGTAAAACTTCCTTTGACTCCACCACTGGATACTATTCCTACAGTGATGGGACTTCTTTGAGAAGGACCCCAGTCACATTCTCTGCCAGTCCGGAGTTCTTGAAAAAAGCCAAGATTAAACTAAAGTTAATCGCTCTGTACGAGGATCACGAGTGCCTGTGGAATCAATGTCACAAGGATTTCTTTAATTTCGAGCGCAAGGATCAAATCTGGGAGGCGATCGCCAATGAAATGAAATGGGACTCGCCACCCGGATTTTGGAAGCATATGATCCATAGACTGCGCTATAATGTGGAGCTGGAGCGCATCCAAGAGCAGGGAGCAAGGTTTTCCGGTGATGTAGTGTCACCCAAACTGTACTACGCGGATAAACTGGCGTTCTTAAATCACATGTTTAGCCGAGAAAAACGAATTCCAGCTAAAGAGATTGTAAGTTAATAATTACAGCAGATAAGATAGGTATTAAGATCATACCAAATTCTATAACTTGTATCTTTTAAGTCTACATTTTTAACATTTAATTAAAAAAATATTAAAATCAGCCTGAGACCCAAAATAAATTATTTACTATTTCTCAATTATCCTAACCAGATGAAGTCCTCGGGAGTTACACTGGAAAGTCAACCTTTAAGAAACCTAACAATTCAAGAAAAACCTAAATCCCGTACCCCCATCAGCGAAAAATTGGCCTCCCTCGAGAAGTTGAGAAACAAACAAGCTCACAAATTGGTTCTAACCCCAGAAGCCTTTCAAAAAATGAAAAAGGTCACCAGTGAAGGACCTTACTACTTAACCAAGACAAAGAGCAAATAGAAGAGTATGCGACAACAAACAATTTTAAATCAATTTTACGTTTTATTACATTTCTTGTATCATCATAATCGTTTTGTTTTTTCTGGTTTTGCCATTTTTTTAAATATAGACGTTTTTATATAACAATTCATAATTTTAGCTTACAATATTATTTTTCGTATTCTTACAATCTTTTTTTGTTTATGCCTTTTGCCACGAAAACACATTCTCTCTTCTTGCAAATATACAACTTTCAGAACTTGAGTTTGCAATTATTTAATATCTGTATGTATATAATATATATATATATTTTATGTATATAACTAAAAATGCGTAAATTAATTGTTTTTTTTGTTTGTTACGTGGTTTGTGGGCACATTCCTTTTCACAAAAGGAACAAAACATGAAAATGTACATAAGTATTATTGGCAAATAGTTCGCCATCTGTGTTAGATCTCGATTCGCTTAATTCCGCATTAATTACACACACACATGTATCATCGATATTATGAACCTGAATTGTTTTCAATTTTCGAAGCGGCAGTTCCAGTTCTGTATTTGCGCCTCATCAATTGCTCGTTTTACGTGTCTCTCTAAAAGGCAGGAGCAGCTGCGTTGCCCTCGAGGGCTAGGATCGATCCATCCGCCGTTCGATCGTAATGCCAACTGACGACCGACCGATCGGCCATTGTCCTATCGAGCGCCCGCCGCTTATTGGTTGGTTGATTATTGTTTGTCTCATCTACTTCTATGAAATGGCTGTTGAAAGTTTTGGTTTGAACGCATCATTCCCACTCGGTGGTGCCCGGCGGCTTGGCTGTCAAGTCGTAGAGCACCCTCGAGATTCCATCCAGCTTGGATATGTCGCGCACAATTTGATTTAGGACCTGTAAGTGGTTGAATGATGAATATACATATAACAAATAGCTTGGGGGTGCACTTACTTGCACTGGCAGTTGCACGGAGCCGGGCTCAGCCGGCACACCAGTCATAAAGTCGTTCGTTATGAACGGGCGCAGCACCACCGATCTTCTGCAGGAGGGTGTGCGGTTAATGGGATCGCGATCAAAGTGCACGGGTATGAGAACGACGGGCATCTGTGAGATTTTCCGATACAGTCCAGCTTGCATTATGATCTAAAATAAGTAAATAATTTAATAATAAATCTATGTGCCTAGCGGAGATAAATCAACGTTACCTCATTGGCGATGGCATCCGCTTGCCTGAGCTGCGATAATACCACCGTGTTGAGTGTGGTGAGCGTGATATCCGTCACCAGATACTGCACGGGTTCGCCAAAGATGTAGCACACCCTGTTTACGTTGTGCAGGATGCGCGGTATGATTTTGGCGAGGAAGAGAAGGTCCTGCCAATTGGGCTCCTGACTTGAGGATAGGCCTACTACGTAGCTGTATGACCGCTTGTCGCCCTGCACACCTACGGATCGAATGGGCAGTAGGGTGGCCTGGATCTGCGAGTTGGCGGAAATTCGCAGCAAGTCCTTTTGCTCCGCTTCGCTGGTGGCGCCCGTTACCCGGTTGATCAGAGCATGGTTCTTCTGCAGCTTATTTTTGTAGTCCACTATCACGCGAACAATAACCTGTGGTAAATTAAAAAATTAATTATAAGTAATCATAGAGTAATTAAAGTAATCATGCCTGAGTTTCAGAGTAGTCCTTCTCCATGTAGGCCTCCTCGGCGCAGAGCACACGGATGGCCAGGCCAGGACCGGGGAAGGGTTGTCGCTCCACCAGCTCCGCCGGCAGACCCAGATCTCCGCCCAGGTCGCGCACCTCGTCCTTGTGGAAGTCACACAGTGGCTCAACGACACGCCCCGCATTGCGAAGTTCTCTGCAACATTTAATCATAAAAAATTAGTCAAGATGCTCAATTTAGAAGTTATTTTTAGCACATTACCTAATCAGATCCGTGTCATTGTGGTGCGTTTTGATTGTTTCTGCATTCGTGCTAACCATGTTCGAAGCGGACTCGATCAGATCTGGCCGGAGCGTTCCCTGAGCCAGCAAAACCTCTTCGGGCTTCAGCTTTAATTCCGCAACCACATCGTTGGTCACCTTGACGAATATATCACCGATTATCTTGCGCTTCTCCTCCGGATTGTAAGTCTGACAGAGCATGGGCGTCTCCACCACGGAGTACTGTCCGGGCCTTTTGACTTGCGTGGTGCCTTTGAGGAACGTGTAGCCTTCCTTGCGGACAATCAAATCGATGCCAATTTCGCGCAGTGAACGCTCCACCTTTTCACTTTCGTTCTTGCGCATGAAACCTATGGGTAGAATACAAATAAGTTAGTATAAATGTGCATTAAGAGAAACATAATATATTTACAGTGTTATAAACATAAAATCAAAGTTTTTTCCTAATTTTTGGAGTATTTAATGAAAAATGAAATCAATATTCTGTCAAAAAGAAAACTTAATTTCTATTCTTAGGATGGCTATAATTGCTACTCTTATCTTCTGCATTTCGTACCATTATCTACATGCACGGCAATTATCTGATTAGGATACAGGGCACGGCGGAGCAAAGCTGCGCAGACACTCGAGTCCACGCCACCGCTGACCAGCAGCTGTAAAATGTAGATTTCGTTTAAATATGCTAGTCTTCACTAGACGAATATATTTCCAAAACTCACCAACACTTTATTGTTGCCCACTTTCTCGCGAATGTAGCGTATGCACTCCTCCTTCCGGCTGCCCATGGTGAAGTTGGGCGTTAGTTCGCAGATCTCATAGAGGAAGTTCGACAGCATTTGTTTGCCATTGATGGTGAGGTCCACCTCCGGGTGGAACTGGACGCCGTAGATGCGGAGTACCTCATTGTAAATGGCCGCCACAATGCGGTTCGTGGACCAGCCACCTATTTTCAGGTTCTCGCCCACCCGCTCCACGCTATCGCCATGGGTTAAGAGCACGGACTGTGTGCGACTAAGGCGACTGTGGAAACAAAAAGGGGATATGTTAGTTATTTCTTATAATAAATGTAAGCAGTAGTAGTAAGTTCATATGTCTGGCCACGTGTAGATCAGTTTATAGACTGCTCTAAACTGAACTGTTCTTGGCAATACACTTGTTCTGGCAGCATTGTATCAGCGCTTGAATAAACTCAATCAATTCAGGCACTTTCTTGTTGCTGCTACGCTCGAATGTCCAGTATTCCTGGCTCACCTGAAAAGCGGGCACGAGGTCTCAATCTCAATGTTCTGTTGGCCATCTTCCCGAACATCCTTCTTGAGCACTGTGCCCCCGAACTCTTTGTTGATCAGCTGCATGCCATAGCAGATGCCCAGCATGGGTATCTTTAGCTTGAACAGATCGGGATCATAGCTGGGCGCATCCTCTGCATAGACGGAGTTGGGTCCACCGGAGATGATAATGCCCCGATAGCCATTGTTGCGTATCGTGGCTGCCGGCGTGTCCAGTGGCAGGATGTCCGACTCCACAAGGAGTTCCCGAACCTTGCGGTCGATAACCTGAGGAGAAAAGTATAGGAATTAGCACTCTATATTCTTATAGATGATCTAGTATGAACTCACCTTGCCGTACTGTGCTCCCGCATCGAGTATAACAATCTTATCGTGCCGCAGGCCGTTCTCCGATGTGCCCAGAAATATGTTTGAGTTCATTTCTTTATCGTTGCAGCACTGCAAAGAGCAAAAATTTGAATGTCAGTCAAGCGCAATCGCCGAAACAAGCACCGAATCTCGACTGGCTGGTCGGGTCGTTTCTGCGGCTTATTTATGCTCCAGTTGTGGCTGCAATCGACTCTAAAGAAACAAGGCTACAAAGCTGGCTAGGAGGTGGGGTAAAACGGGGTTTAGTCTCGGGCGTTCTCGCGGGGATTGAGATTCAGGGAGAGGGCTTCAGAGGGCTCACATACCGGCAATATCTTGTGGAGCACTCGCAGAAACATTCAACATGCAGCTGGCCAGGACGCTCTACGATAGACAACAAACATTGGCAAAGATTTTTTTCGTCACAGAAAGGTGAAATGTGCAGTGTGCAAGGAAAACTCCAATGCGAAAAACTCAAGCGAATAAAAAACAAGGCCAAAGAGGCGACGCCTACGAAAAATGATTGACGGACGGTGCGGGGTGGCGGTTTTGATTTCTACTATACCCTTGCTAGGGGTATGATATGATATTGGCCAGATATTTGTATGTATTATTCTTATAGATAATGTACTCTGCCTTGATATGATGCTTTTTCATTCTATTAGAACGTTTTCGTTACATTTATGATAATTAAGGTAATAATATGTATTTTAGGTGTGATCAATATCATAGATACCTTAGAAAAATGCTTAAAACATTCTAATTTTGGTTAACTTTTTAAAAAATTTTGGGATCAGTTATAATACTGCTAGATTTTGGATTTAGAGCCCACAACACATAGGTATGTTTTAGGGGTATATGCCAGGTTTATCCTTAATATGAGACTTTTACAGAATGTATTTCCTTTTATAGGTTTGTGAGGTACATGTTCAAGCAAATCAAGTAAAAATTTTAAAATAAAATATTTTTGAAGTATTTTGAATAGCTTCCATTGAGAAAACCTTCAAAAATAGCACACAGCACCTTCAATTGGAATAATACCGAATACAAAGTACGAATTGCCGAAGTTATCGACGATTTTCGTATATTATAGAATACAAATTTGGATGCAAGAGGATGAGGATGTGAGGAGGAAGCGGAACGTAACGGTATGGGGGAGGGGGCGCCGGCTACTGACCGCCAGATGACAGGCGAAATTGCAAAAAAAAAAAAAGAAAAGAGAGTGAGTGAGAGCGGAAGTGAGACAGAGAGCGAAAGATGGGAGAAGAGAAATGGCAGGTAAACGAATAACAGAGATGCAAAGGAAAATGCGCAAGGAAAATGGCACAAAAATAAACAATAAAAAAAAGTAAGGGGACAAATTAGCAGTGGCAACTCTGCGACTGCGAGTTTTCTTTTGTTTTTCATATTTTCCGTTCGTTTTCTGCAGCAGCAACAGCAAAAGGAAAGGCAACTCCAGGGGTTAAAAGTGCATTAGGTCACTGATGCGATGCGTATGCCAAGAAGCCTGTGATGTAAGCCTTGTTCTCCCTTTGGGCTCTCTCTCTTATTTTTGATAACAACAAGCAAAAGGTTATCAGAAACAGAAACGCCAGCAAAAACAACAACAAAAACAAAAAGTGGGAGGCCGCGTGCTTGTAACTTAATACCCGTGCAGCGCAAAACACACGCGAGCCACACACCAACACACGTGGAGCCGCCTACAAGCGGCGCTTATAACCACAAAATGGCCACGAGAAATGTTTGCAAAAACAAATGCAAAATCGCAAATGGGCGAAAAAAGAAGGAATGCCAAATGCGTTTTGAAGCAGATTGCAAATGCGATGGGCGGCGGGTGGCGGGTGGTACTGGTGGAGGGTGCTGACTTGTGGGTGGAGCTGTGCCGCATGGCGAATTCGCTGGTACTGGCAGAGATCTTTGGCCCATCTATCCTCTCACCTGCTCGTCGTTTTGGCGTGGCAGGCGGGTTTTCCAGGGGGGCGGAATGTCCGTGGGCAAGGCCGTGGAAAACCGTGGCAAGCAGCGGAAAACTTAATGCCCAAGCACTACGTTCGCGATCCGTTGTTAGCGGTACCCCGTTCTCCTCTCAACGTCGCACTCTTTGCCAAATTTCCTCGGCTGCTGCAGCTGCTTTTCCGCGTTTCCACGGCTGCTCGAGACCGCTGGCAAAGTGTTCACTTCGATTTTCACGGCTGCAACTCGGCTGCGTTCGATTGACCGCTTCTAGGCACTTTCCTTTGGCCTTTTTCGCAATTTTTTCGTGAATTAAAGCCGAAAGATAAGATGACTTATTGACGAGCGGATGACCGTAACTTGGAAGAGTAAAAATCTTGCATTAGCGGCATAGGAAAAATACCAGATGCGTGAGAAGATGGTATTTTTTTTTGCCGATATATCGTTTAACTTGAATTTGTATGTTATGAAAGCGGTGCAATTTGTTTAATTTTAATTTTATTTTAAATAGTTTTACAAACTAATTAAAATTTAAGCAATATTTATAATTATATAATTAATTAAAATTTACTTTAGATGATAAAAAATACTATCGCTTAAGATACTAAAATACTGCAATGTGCCATCTCTAAAAAGTCAGTGTTGGTTAACATGGACAACAACAGGATTTTAGACATTTCAAACCTACGGTCACACTAAGCCCGCCAAAAGTGATTTGTTTTTGCGCTCATTTGGAAAACTCGGTGGGAAAACTAAGAAAATTCGTGAAGATCCCTAAGAACAACTAGATGAAATGAGTCCCGCAAATAAATCCCAGCCAGACATCAGTATCGACGATGAGGAGGAAATACTGGCGCTGGAAAAACTGCTGGGCGAAGCGGAGAACGATAATGCAGACTCTGCAAAACCGGAAAAAACAAAACCAGCACCCACTTTGGCCAATGCAGTGCCAAAACTGCGAGAAGACAGCAGTTTCGCCAATGCTTTTACCTTCGAGAAGACCGTGAAGCCCGCCAAGCCGGAGAAATGTGCCATCATCAAAGAACCAGAGCTGGACTCTTCCGACGACGAGGAGGTGAAGAACTTCCTGGAACGCAAGTACAACGAGTATGGCAGCGACATAAACAAGAGCCTGAAGCAGCAGCGGGAGAACGCCCACGAGTCCAAGGTGGCCAGGGAGGTGGATCAGGAGCTGAAGAGGACCACGCAGATGGTCACGTCCACGCCGCAGCCACTCAAGAATCCGCACAATCCCATCAAGCGCACGTCTACGGTGAGCAGCACGTTTCAAAGGCCTCCGACAGCTGCCGCCGCCGTGGCATCCACATCACAGCCCAGTGCTCCCGTCTCCGCTGTTTACACGGATCCGGTCTTTGGACTGCGTATGATCAATCCCCTGATCTCGAGCTCGCTGCTCCAGGAGCGCATGGCGGGCAGAAAAGCGGTGCCCTTCTCCGGCGTTGCCTTTCACATAGAGCGCGGTGATCTGGCCAAGGATTGGGTCATTGCCGGCGCCCTGGTCTCTAAGAATCCCGTTAAGAACACCAAAAAGGGGGATCCCTTTTCCACCTGGAAGCTTTCCGATTTGCGCGGCGAGGTCAAAACCATCTCACTTTACCTCTTCAAGGAAGCCCACAAGTCCCTGTGGAAAACAACCGAGGGTTTGTGTCTGGCTGTCTTGAATCCATCTATTTTTGAGAGGAAAGCGGGTAGCTCCGATGTGGCCTGTCTTTCCATTGATAGCTCCCAGAAGGTGATGATTCTGGGCCAATCCAAGGATCTGGGCACTTGTAGGGCCACCAAGAAGAATGGCGACAAGTGCACTTCGGTGGTTAATCTGACGGAGTGCGACTATTGCATCTTCCATGTGAAACAGGAATACGGAAAGATGTCTCGGCGCTCGGAACTTCAATCGGCGACAGCAGGTCGTGGGATTAATGAGCTGAGAAACAAGGTTTTGGGTGAGTGCACCTCGAATTTCTTACGATCTTAAGTTAATTTCCGTTGTTTGTTTTTAGGCAAAAACGAGGTCTTCTATGGCGGTCAAACCTTTTCTGCTGTTCCCGCCAAGAAGAGTGCCAAGCTGATCTCCAAGGAACGCGATCGTCTGAGCATGCTGGCTGGCTATGATGTTTCTCCCTTCGCCCATACTGCTGACCATGCCTCCAAGCCCAAAACAGCGGAAGCCACCAAAGTTCCATATGCTGAGCGAGGGGGTCCTGTCTCCCGTTTGGCTGGCGGTGTGGAGGCATCTAGGAAGCAGAGGGTTCAAGATCTAGAGCGATTGCGGAAGCTTAAAGCAGAAAATGAGCGATTTGAAAAGGAAAAGCAGGCAAAGGGTCACGTTTTGGGAAGTGATAACAAAAAAGAAGCCGAGGCAACCACGCCCATTCCTACTACACCTGTGCCGGACAAGTTCAAGAATCGCGGCTTCTCCTTCGATGCCAGCCTGACGCCCAAACTTTCTGGTGGCGAAAACTTTTCGCTGGAGATCAATGTGGGCGCTCGTCAGGCGCAAAGTGCCAAGCTGAGGGCAGCCGCCCTGCTAAAGAAGAAACCGCTGGAGAAGATCAATCCCAACTCCACGAGAGGCAGTGAAACTGGCAAGAGAAGAGCTATCGATGAACTCAATGACAAGTTCGCCAGCAGCGCCAAGCGTCAGAAAATGGAGGAAGATGATCGCGAGCAGATGCGGAAATCGAGAATAGAGAGAATTATGGCGGCCACCTCATCGCATATGAATCTAGTTGAGATGAAAGAACGTGAGGCGCAGGAGGAATACTTCAACAAGCTGGAACGCAAGGAGGCGATGGAGGAAAAGATGCTGGGCACCTACAAGATGCCCTGCAAGGCGGTCATCTGCCAGGTGTGCAAGTACACAGCCTTCTCCGCCTCCGATCGCTGCAAGGAGGAGAGGCATCCTTTGAAGGTGGTCGACGCCGAGAAGCGATTCTTCCAGTGCAAGGACTGCGGAAATCGCACAACCACAGTATTCAAGTTGCCCAAGCAGAGCTGTAAGAACTGCAAGGGCTCGCGATGGGAAAGGGCGGCCATGATACGGGAGAAAAAGGTCCTGACTGGCAGGGAATCCCTCTCGGTTCGTGGAGACGAGGAAACCTTCATTGGCAGCCTGGCCGGCAGTGCTAATCTGAACTTGCTGGTTCCCGACGAAGAGTAAACTTGCTCGCTGTTGTATTTGCTTTGTTTAATTTTATATTTTTTTATTTTTATATATTTAAAATTTAAATAGCACATATGCGTTACATACAAATATTTACAGTCCTCTGGTTGATCGCTATTTGGCTTAGAAAAAGGATTCGTCGTAGATAAATAAGTACATAGGTTCCGATGCCTTAAGATCTAAGTGCCTGTGAGATTGTTAGTGCAGGTTTTATATATAAAGATGTACCCGGTGTACTCACTGAATGCTAATCTAATGATGATAATAATGATGACTCATGGATTAAATAAATGGAATCTTATATTATGACTGAACATTAAAATGGAATGTGTAAAAAGCTTAGAAAATATGAATCACACTTAGCTCATCCTAGCCAAATTGTACAATCTTAAAATAAGTTATTGTAGAAGCTTCATATTAATAAATTCTAAATATTTTCTGTTTTTGAATAGTAATATTTCTCTGTTTTTAGAAAAACCATTAGCAGGCACAATCTTAAAAGCACAAGTATACGATTTAAAAATGTTACCTTATTAAAAAATTATGTATAAAGTTTGTATCAAACTAATGGTTCTTATTTTATAACCTTTTTGTCGTATATAAGATAGAAATTGGCAGCTTTTACCGAAATGGTTAGGTTTTCTGGAATGTATTACCAATAGAACTTAGTTTGTCTTTGGTTATGTAAATTCTTTTTATAAATGCTCGGGAGTATTCGAAATAGAATCCATATTTGGCATCAGCATAAAGCTACGAGACTAAATGTAAAACTAAAACTAATCAACAAACAGTTTGAACTGAAAAACAGGCGCAGATGAGAGACAAGAACTCGGAACTCAATGATTAGGGGGGGTAAAACTATACACAGGTGATCGTATGAGGGACTCTAGATCCTAGACGGCATCTTCAGCTTGCTTATCTGGAACTCCCTCCGCCGTTTCCTTGAGATTCAGCAGACTGGAGAACCGGAACGAGATGGTCTTGGAGAGATGCTTCTCAAACTCCCTGCTGTCCAGATTGTCTGGAATAAGACTCTTGTTGGTCATGTCCAGATAGGAGCGACCCCTCTTCACGGGAACCGAATAGTGCGGCAGTGAGGTGGCCGCTGGTGATCCGTTGGTCATGTTGCTGTAGCTGGGAGTGCAACTGGACTTGCGGATATTCAAGGGAAAACGCAAATCGTTTTCGTAACGCAAAACCTGCTCCTTGGCGTTGGCATCGATCAAAGGTCGTGGGAGATCGTAGCCAGGTGGCGCCGTCGAAGTCACCGGCATCTCCTCCTCCGCCGACTGATCGTAGCTGGTGCCCTGGTCGTGTATATCGTAGGCTATCTTGGGCGGTGACCAAAGATGCTGCAACGAATCCGGTTCACCCAGTTCCGTTGTCATCAAGGCCGAGTCATCGCCACAGTAGAGAGGATTTGAAACGGCATTCGTCTCCAGATCTATGTACTTGGCATTGTTGCCCAATAGCTTCTCGAATTCCGAGGCCAGGAACTTGAAGGATGGCCTGCCATTCGGCTCATCTGACCAGCAGGTGCGAACAATGGAGTAAACGGCCTCCGAGCAATTCTCCGGCCTGTCCATGCGGTAGCCCGTCTTCAGCAGGGACCACAGATTCTGGGGCGCAATGCCGGGATATGGAGAGGCTCCCAAAGTGATCAGTTCCCAGCAGAGAACGCCAAAGGACCACACATCCGATTTGCTGGTATACACATGATCCGCCAGAGATTCCGGGGCCATCCACTGGAAGTGGGATGATGCTGTTTAAAACCTTTGGTAGTATATAATATGGTATCGTAAGAACTTACCTTAACAGGAACCCGATCTCGAGATCTCTTCAAGTAAGCGTCATCTTCGTAAACATCTCGCGTCAATCCGAAATCGGAGATCTTGCATATCTTGCCATCCGCCAGGAGTACATTTCTAGCGGCTAAATCACGATGGACCAACTGGAAAGAGAGAGAGATTTCAATGGTTTCAACTGGTTTAGGGAACCCACTGGCAACCCACCTTCAGTTCCGTGAGATAGGCCATGCCCTTGCAGATCTGCCAGGCGAAGGTGAGCACCATCTTGACATTCACAGGCTCCACTCCATCGGCGAAATCCACACCAGCACATTCGATCTTCCGACTAAGACGAAGATAGCTTCTCAAGGAACCATATCTGGCATACTCAATGATCAGCAGAGGAGCCTCCGTGGAGGTGCAAGCGCCCAGCAACTTGATCACATTCGGATGGGAGACCTCCTGGAGGAGCTGGAACTCCGAGAGCAGCGCCATGTACTCCACGGAGTTGGCGCCCTTTTTGAGCATCTTCACAGCCACCGTGGTTATACCCGGCAGGCCAGCGATCTCAGTGGCATAACCCTTCAGGACCTGACCAAACTCACCCTCGCCCAGGACCGTATCCAGTTGCAGCCTGTCCCGCGGGAACTCCCACTTGGCATCACCACTCTCGAACTTGAAGCCACCCTGCAGCGGCATCAGGGCCAGATCTCCGTCTCCCGATTCCGGCAGAGCCTGCTTGGCGGAGGACGGGGTCATTGTCTGCTTGCCCAGTCTCCGTTGGAGCATCTTCCTCTGAGCAATCAGCAGGCAGAGGAGCAGCAGGACAAAGACCAGAGGACAACTGATCACGAAGAACATGCAGGAGCGATCGCACTCAAAACCAGCCACATTTAGGACGCCCAGGAGCAGGGGATCCTGCAGGGATTGGTCTGCCGGCTGAGCTCTCCTGCCTCCCAGCAGCGGTTCCGCCTCTGTTTCGTTCTTCCGCTTGCGTGGCTTCTTAACCCGCGGCTCCTCATCCAACGGAGCACACGAACACTTGTTGTTATCCTCGCAGATGCAAGTCCCCGAGGCACTATAGATCCCCTTCTTGTTCTCATTACTGGAATGGGGACCCGTTATCCTGCCAGCTGGCGTGCAATCCTGTGGACAGGCCATGGGATTCAGTTCCTCCAGCGGATCGCACACATGATCGGGACAAAAGCGAGCCTCGGGCACACAGGATCCATATCGGGTGCCAAACATGGCCGAGTTGCTACCCCGCCACTGACACGATCCTCCGCCGGTGGCCAGGCCACAAAAGCGTTGGCACTGCGACTGGTACTTAATCTGGGCGCAGGATTGCGATCGCGACTTGATCTTCAGTTCGCAACTCGTGTTCTCGGGTCTACCATGAACCAAATGGACATTGATCACTCGCACGTGCGACAGACGCTGCTGATCCGTCCAGGTGACATTCAGAAAGTATATGGTTTCGGGTGCCTCCTCCAAAGCCTGGGGATTCGTCACATAGACAATGCCCGAAGTCGCCGTAATGTTGAAAGCTCCTATCTTATCCTCCACAATTTTGAATCGTATCGCACGTGACCTCATTAGTTCCAGAAAACTTTCCGGCTGGGCTACCCTATAATAAGCAGCAGCTGTACGGAATACTGCAACATCCTTTTCGTAGTCCACAGTTAAGGGATTCGAGGATCTGCCCGAGGAATCACCAGTGAAGTCGTCACTCTCAAAGATTCGATGCTGACGTGACCGAAGCGGAAGAGCTTGGGGCAGTTCTTGGTCCGTTTCGTGTAGATTACTCAAGTTGATGTGGAAACAAATGTAGGCCGTGGCTGACATGATTTCGTTATGGGTTTCAATGGTCAGATCCCGAGCTTCTAGTGAAACACAATAGGGGGTTTCCCGAAAAACGCCGCTCCGGGAAAATCGAAGTTCTGGTTGGGAGAATAAAGGATTACGTTTATAAGATGTATACACCCAAAATTTACATTATTTAAGATCAATTTTAACTTGATATGGGCCCAGGTAAAATTGATATGGTCGAAATGTAAACAACATGTTCTAAGTACGTCAGTTCGAATTTCGAATCTGTTTTTCTCGGTTCAACTCATGTAATTTTTCTCTCCATATGGTTTATTGCTCTCTTTTTTGAAGTGAGAGTCTCCGAGAGAGAAAATTTGGCAAAATGATATTATTTAATATCAATTTGATGAGTAATTCATGTAAAAACGATATGGGTCATATCGATTTTACGGGAACATGTTTTTTTTGTGTCTATCTCTTTCAACGTAAGGATTATCTAAAATTTAAATGATAAGATATCTCGATCAATCTACTCACGACAACTGACGATGGTATGTGGCCTGCCCGTGTGATCCGCCTCGTAGGCGTGGCAATCCGGCCGGAAGAGTCCATTGGAATCATTGTGCACGGCGTAGACCAGGTGAGCATTTGCCGCCAGCGTGTCCTTGTCCACGTAGATTATTTTCTTTCCCGCCTCCTCGTCCTGTGGGTATATATATGAAATATATGGAAAAAAGAGGGGAAGATGAATTAGCAGGTAGCTTCATTAGCATTTACTGACCACCGCTAATTAAATTCCACTTGGCACCCCCTTGGCAAATTGCAGCACTGCCCTCCAAGGATGCGCTCTTGGTGATTAGCATTTTAATTCGTGCACAAGGTCAGGCTGGGGTTTCAGATCCTCGGAGACCTGACATTTCCCACCGAAGAGCAGGGTGGTGTTTGCAACTTAACCCCAAACCCCGAAACCCTTTTAATGGATCCCAGGGGCCCAGACATTAGCAAGGTGTCTTCCCTGAACTTAGGCTTAAGTTGGAATGGTGGCTATTGTTAAGGTAGGATGGTCATTACCATTTGAATAATAAGTGGGTTGGAGTTTCCATTGTCACTGTCGGACAATGTGTTAGGAACAACCGAAGGTTGTGGAAAGAAAAGTCCGTTTTGGGGTGTGCAAATCTTTAGGGAAAAAACGCTGCTTTGTATCTTTTAATTAGTAAAAAAAACATTATATTTTTATATTTGGAGAAATTTTTCATTTCATTAGCATATTGGAATGTTAGGATACAAAAATTCTTTAAACCAAGGGAGTTAGAAATTGCCTTATAAGTAACGACTCTCCGCTTGACTATAGAATCAACATGAGCCCAAAGATAGATACATCCAATAAAAATTCGATACGAAACGTAGGTCAATTTTACATTATTTAAGATCACTTTTAACTTGATATGGGCCCAGGTAAAATTGATATGCTCGAAATGTAAACAACATGTTCGAAGTACGCCAGTTCGAATTTCGAATCTGTCTTTCTCGCTTTAACTTACGTAATTTTGCTCTCCATATGGCTTATTGCTCTCTTTTTCGAAGTGAGAGAGTCTCCGAGAGAGAAAATTCGGCCAAATGATATTATCTAATATCAATTTGATGAGTATTTCATGTAAAAACGATATGGGTATGAATTACCTGGCCATTTTGATTTTACGGGAAGATACTTTTTTTGTGTGTATATTAAACTTTTTACTCTTAAAATCGTTTTTATTAATATGCTGTACTACTTTTCCAAATAAACCCTTTAATTATCTGGAATGTTTTCCATTTAGTTGACCCATCCGATTTGGACCTCAGCCACACCTTGTCACACTAAAGCTTTGTTCCTTTTATTATGTGACATGTCGCCAGCATTTTCCTCGAAATAAAATAAAATGTACATTATTGTGTGTACATAATTTCAATGCAGAGCCACCCACGGCAATTTGTAATGGCCGGGACTTTAGTCCAGGACCAATTACCCCAGTTGGTGGGGGGAGGGGGAGATCGCACTATCTGCACCTGAACTGACACAGTTCGCAGATCCTTGGGGATAGGCTTGGTTTGCTTCGAACACGACAACATAATTTACTTTTGTGCCAACTTTAAGGACCTCCGACAGTGGCTTCAATTCGCGCTGAAGTCACTTGACGTTCCCATTCCGGTTCCCTTGGCTTGGTTCCCTTGCTGTCTGTCATGCTCCAATCATAAAAGCCCATAAACGTTACGCGTTTTTAATGGCAACATATGAGTCGGAAGGGGGGAGGGGGAGGAGGAGGGAGTTTGGGAAAGAAGTCGCGGAAGTGGCCAACTTTATCTATCTACCCCAAAAAGGACCTTTGCAGCCAGACGTGGTAATGACCAAATAATGGCAGGGTGACCGGGGCTCAGTCTTTCAACAGCGGGTTCTTTGTATACACTGAGATAATATCAACTATCTGAGGTGCTACATAGAATAATATTTGCCAAAAGATCAGGCCATATTTGCGGGTCAATTTAATATTTTTAAAGATCATGTTATTAAAATCATTTTGACATGAATAAAGATTATATTTATGTTATTTTACATTATTTGCTCAAAAAGTACTATATTTGGTATTTTTAAAATAGTAAATTTAAATGTTATTCCAACACAGAATATATAAATTTAATTTTAATCAAGTTAATGTAGATGGCGTCATGTGGGATTTTGTGCTGGGGGTGGGAGCTTTTTGTTTGGGATGCTGCCACAAGTGGTTGACCACAATTGACCCACTCAGTGGAAGTGGGTTTCCGATGCCATTTTGGGGATTAATATTCATTTCCTCGACTATCAATCTGCAGAGGGCTTAGAGATTGGGGAATGTACACAGAGAGAATTAATCAAGTGAAATTAATTCTCAAATTGAGTTTATGTATTCTTAATTTGAGAATGTACTTATTTTGAGTAAAGAATGTTGGAGAAAGCCTTATATTAAGTATAAATTTAACCCATTTCGAACTTTTTTTCCTCTTATTAGAGAAAAATGATCTATAAACCCTTAATTGCAGTATATATTTTTTGAAAAATTTCTTCTAAAAGGGACTATTTTGCTCTCAAAGTGAGAATTCATGTACTTAATTAGGTTTTGAGAACAAAAATTCTTTATTTGAGTTTAAAGTTCTGCTCAGTGAACTTAAAAAACTTTGAAATGTTTATTAATTTTTCCAAAAAGGTGTCCTTCAACTTTTAAATTTAAATGTTATTCCAACACAGAATATATAAATTTAATTTTAGCTCATATCAATAAGATTAATTATAAATGATTAATTATACATTTATGATTTAAACATATCAAGATGATAATAATAATAATACGTGATAATCATCATATCATATCACTTACTTTATTTTAAAATACCAAATTTAGTATTTTTCAAACGTATAATGAAAAAACATAATCTTTATTCATATCAAAATGACATGAATGACTTAATCTCACCGCATAACAATCTGATCTTTTGTCAAATTTTTTCTGTGAATAAAGTAATGATTAAAGTGAAAATATCTAATTCATATTTTTTAATCATAAATATGATACGAGTCATATAGGCTTTCTATTGATATGAAAAAAAGTAGAATTTACCCCAATCTCATATACAATTTTTGGTATCTTTTTCCTATTTTCTATTATCCTCTTTGAATCATAAATGCATTACTGGATTTCTTCGAGTGCAGCTGACTTGGTTGCGTGTCTAGGGGGCGTTCATCATGGGTGAATTCAATAAGCCCGCACCCAGTGAGCGGCCAGACAGCCGGCAGACGAATAGTCTGGGCAGGGTCTGCTCGAGATGCCGCTACCCCTGAAATCCTCTCCTGCTTTAATCCCCCAACCGCCCTGAAATTCCAAAACTTACCGCCTGAAAGTAGGGCTGCTCCAGGTAGAACTCAAACTTCGAATCTCGCTCCTGCAACTTGGGTCCGTTGTCATTGCGATCGAGTAACTTAATGTCGAAGCTGCGTGTGAATTTCCTCTGCTCACGGGTGGATAACTTAATCGTACAGGTAATCCTGGCCTGCAGCTGTCCTGCCTTGGCGTTCAGGCCGTTTAGCTCATCGTGATCCAGGGGCTGTCGGGTGTACAGGCGATTTTGCTTCAGCACGAAGTGGGAACTCCCGGCATTGAGGGAGTAATCCAGGGATACGTGCGGACACAGATACTTGGCAGCCCGGGAATTAAGGGCGCCTATAAGCACGGGTTCAAAGGAGTCCCTACGTCGATATTGACCCTGGGACTCGGCGATACTATACTGGGCACTGCTCCAGAAGCAAATGTGCTCCAATTCCGAGCAGTAATCCTCCAAGGACTGCGGTGTCACCTCCATCGTGAGATGCGAAACGGGCAAGAGTTCATGATTCGGTTGATCCCTGGGAAAGGCGGTCACCACATACTTGACACTCGCATTCGGTGCGTGGTAATCGGTGCGCATATATATCTCTCCGGAGGAACTATTGATCCGCAGCAGGGGATTGTCCTCTAGGCTGTACAAGTAATCACTGGCCAAACGGTTGCTCTCCATTCGCAGCACTTGGAACTGGGCCAGCGGTATCTTCGAGAAGATACTCTCCGATTCCTCATTGATGGGCAGATTGAATTTCACCGACGTGCTGGGAAAATAAACATCGACGGCTGCAAAGGAGAAGAGGGTGGAAAAATCAAGTTAATGTAGATGGCGTCATGTGGGATTTTGTGCTGGGGGTGGGAGCTTTTTGTTTGGGATGCTGCCACAAGTGGTTGACCACAATTGACCCACTCAGTGGAAGTGGGTTTCCGATGCCATTTTGGGGATTAATATTCATTTCCTCGACTATCAATCTGCAGAGGGCTTAGAGATTGGGGAATGTACACAGAGAGAATTAATCAAGTGAAATTAATTCTCAAATTGAGTTTATGTATTCTTAATTTGAGAATGTACTTATTTTGAGTAAAGAATGTTGGAGAAAGCCTTATATTAAGTATAAATTTAACCCATTTCGAACTTTTTTTCCTCTTATTAGAGAAAAATGATCTATAAACCCTTAATTGCAGTATATATTTTTTGAAAAATTTCTTCTAAAAGGGACTATTTTGCTCTCAAAGTGAGAATTCATGTACTTAATTAGGTTTTGAGAACAAAAATTCTTTATTTGAGTTTAAAGTTCTGCTCAGTGAACTTAAAAAACTTTGAAATGTTTATTAATTTTTCCAAAAAGGTGTCCTTCAACTTTTAAAGTATATTACTTCATTTTCTCAATATTATCACTTTATAGGGTTTATTTACCCATCATCCGCCTTAGTGAAGGGACACACGCTGACAGTCCTCATCAAATCAAATCCAATCAAATGAATTAATTTAATAAGCTCACGTTGACCTTAATAGAGTTGGTTATAACTATAGCTCCCAACACCCCCTAACTGCCGACTTGAACCGGGCGTATGCGTAATTTGATAAGAGCTCCGTCCTAATGACACCCGATTGTTGTGGTCGTGTGTTTGCATACGAGTCAAAGTCCAATACAAGCGATAAATAAATATAATACAGATATTAGTTATTAGCATATGGGTTATCAAAATGACGCCTTTTCCTTCGTCCTTTCTCCTCTTTGTTGTCATCCCCATTTGAAGTGTCGGCGTCATCGAGTTGCGTATTGATTTTGTGATAACGATAAACTTTTGGTAAGCCGGAAAAAATACAACCCCAGGCATAATTGGTTACAAATTTTCCTCGCCCTTCGTGCGTGAATTTTCTGCCCCCAATTTTAGGCCACAATACTTGGAGCAAACATGGGGGAGAACCGAAAGACTCTTGTAATGTCATGGTGTAAATGTAAATAGGTTGGCGTATCGTGTTTGATAAATATATATTAAATTTAATGAACTTTAGGTGATTTATTTGTAGGGGAGACTAAATTGGTTTTGGCTTTAATTATAATTTGGAAATGATTGGAGTTTTTATCGTATAAACAGTATATTCGTATGTAGGTTGTATTCTTGCAGAAGTATGTAGCAGGTAGAAGGAAGCGTTTTCAACATTTTGGTTTATAAATACCTACCGAAACGTAGAAGAAATTTTTTAAATCGTAACACTCAGTAAAAAGTTATAAGCAAACAATTGTTCTCCACATAGATGGCGCCACTTTCAAGGAACTGCTTGGTTTGACCTGCTCTCCACTGCTTGCTTTTGCTGATTCGAGGCACTCGACTAAAGAGTTCTCTCGTGGTTTTTTGCCATTTCAAAAAACATCTAAATACAAAGATGCCTAAATTATATTTTCAACACTTTTAAAGGTTAGTATTGCCTCTATTTTTCTGAACAGCTTGCACACAAAAATGAAGAGCCTACTTCAGGAAGTTTTTCAAAAATGAAACTTAAGTGATTGCTCCCCTCGAAATCAAGCCTCACACCTCCTCATACAAGAGGGAAATGTAAATAGCTGGAATAAATGAATAAAAAGGCCGCTAATTGGATGCCCACAAAAAACAGGCGGTGTTACCTCCACTAAATGCCTGTCATAATTATGCCCTAGCTTTCGAGAGTTAACCAAACAGTGGGGCACAAAAAAGAGGGGGAACTGTTTTCCGGGTTTCACCCGCAATCGTAATCCAAAGCGATGGTGGGAAAATCGCTCCTTTGGTATAGTACACATTATAAATAATAAAATGTGTTCATTACAATTGCTAACGCCCAGGCATGCGAAAAATGCTGATAAAATATGTAAATGTGGGGGAGTTTGAGTTGAATATGTGCTCACTCCAACATGCGCGCATTTATAATGACATTTTAAATGCGTGTCCTTGGCGCCCAACGTGGGGCTTTCGTGGCAAGGACCCACCCACAGCAAATATATTAATGCTGTCAGCGTTCCTAATGAAATATGCGGGGTTACGAACGGGATTATACCGGCCCCCAACTCCGCTGATTCCTGCCAAATGATGGCGCCAGTCCTGTTTATGGAGGGAGCGCTCTGTCCATGATTAAGTGCCAAGTGCTTCACTTTACAAGAAATCCAAGGAAGAAAACATGCGTTAAACTTGGTTTGAACTTGCAGTTAGATTTTATAAAATACAATCACGAAAGCATAAAAATATAGATATTTTTCACATTAAACTGGGAATATTAATGGATGGATGATGTATAGATGGATTATTCTTGAAACTGGGGTTCTACTTGAACTTTGTCTAAATCCTTTTTACATTTTCGGAGGATGTGAATTCGCTTGTGAAGCTGAAAACATAAAAAGAGTGTAAATGTCTCTCCACACTTGGAACATTCGAAAGGATGATGATGTGTGTGAACACGCATGTGGCGCTGAAGATGTGAACGCTTTGAGAATGTCTGTTCACACTGGGAACACTTGACCAGCATCTGCTTATTTGCTTTTTGGGCTTTTTCCTGCTCTTGTGATATCTTCTTATCATATGATTGAATGGTGTCCTGCAGGCAGGAAGAGCAAATGCTTTGGAACAGTGGTTGCTCCTTCTCAACCTTTATGCCAGTGCACTTGTATATCACATGCGCTATTGAAATCCCCGATTCATGTTTCGCCTCGAAAATATTGGTCATGCTTTCGAAAAAATCCAAGCAAAGAAGGCAAATTGGAAACTCCATCTTCCTGAAACTGGTAGATCTGCGCCCTGAATCGAATCTTTTTTCTTACGGTTGTAAACTGGATCTAAGATATCCTTATAACTTGTTTCCACACAATAAATGCTTTGTTTGATTGTACAGTTCACTTCCTCGTGCTTGCTATATGGGCGATTATTAACCTTTATATTTCAGGTTCTATCAATAACGATACATACTTTATAGAACCGGCGATTTTCAGCAATTTGATTTAGATGTTTACTTCTAAGAGTTGAGACTTTTATTTTAAATAGATTACTATGATGTTTACCTTTAACACTCTCCTTGTCCACAAACTATATGCATAATATGCATTGCATATCACAGAATTTGGAGAACCAATAAAACTTTATTTTTTCTTGACTATAAAGTGTATACAATTCAGCGAAATTGGTGATAAAAATAATTTAAAATCTCAGTATTCCTTTCAAAATAAAAGTAAATAATAACTTTTATATACGGTAGCTGGGTTATACGTAAATTTAATAATTTTAATAATATATAATTTATTAAATCAAATAATCAAAACAGTGAACGAAGAGAAGTTTTAATTTGTTCCAAAGATCTGGGTATCGATATTACGTTTTGTGGTTTACAGACCCTAATAATCGATTGTTATGCGCTTAACAGCACACTTGAAAATATCGTACAGTTTGTAAGGGCCTTTTTTTTCCCCCCTCAATCGGCCAATGACATTGCGGAAAATCTGCTGCGCCTGCGTACTTTTTGCTACCGAATTGCTATCTTAAGTTTTGATTTGCCGAAAATTGTAATTCTATAATGAGCTACCAGCATTACAGGGCCACCACTCCGGGCACTACACTTCAGGAGACTTTGGATGAGATGATGCAAGTGAGTAATTGATTCTAATCGGTTTTATCCCAATTCTTCGCATTGTATACTTTCATACATTTTTTTTTACATTTCAGGGCGGTCATTTATCAAATCATTTAGCTAATTTGGTTTTACTCAAATTCGACAGGGCCATCAGTATAGCTCTAAGGAGGCGAGTCAAGGCCAATCTTACTTTCATGGCCGAAAAACTGCAAAACTATAGATATTGCGACAACGTGTGGACCCTGCTCCTGAGGGATGTGGAGTTCTGCGAGGGTGCGAAAGTTTGGCAGGAGGATATTGTGAAAATTGTGGCCTGCAAGGCAAACCATAATTGAAAGTTTCGACCATGAAGCCTGAATTCTCTAATTCCTTCGGCCTTAACTGGAGAATTACCAAATATTATAAATCGGATTTTTATGAGACTCAAAAGACTCTTTACTGCAAATAAATCTGAAACTTAATTTTCAAGGTCAGTTAAGTTATTTATACAACTAAACCACTAAAAAATCATAGTTCCTTAACGAAGGCAGACTTTAACTAATCTTTAACAACCGATTTGTTGCAATCAGTTCTTAATTAGAGCTCAACTTGACCTCATCGATTCCCAGGAGACCTTAGCTCTAAAACCAATAAACCGGGGTTAAGTTGGTGCTTCAAAAACCACAACCACCCACAAAACGCTGACCAAAAGTCAACAACCATTAAAACGAAAATAGCGACAAAAGAGCAGGACGAAAAAAAAGCAGCGTAAACAGGGAAGGACTAAGACTATTAGGTTATCTATTAGGTGGACAATTAAAAAGCCAGCGAATGGCGCATTAAAAACTGGATAAAACACGGCCTTAAAATTGAGGGAGGAACTGGATGAACTGGGAGTGAATTTCTGGGGTGACTGGACTCGTTGGGAGTTGTTACACTGTGAAAAAATATTGTACAAGTGGGTCATCAAAACAGGTGAATTCTTAAATCCAAAAATTAGGATATGATTGATTTTATGTGAAACTTATCGAAATTTTCTTTATGGACTAAAATAGATTTTACATTTTTATAACAATATTACACCTTTTGATAGGACTTTTTAAAAAATTAAAAAAAAATCCATTTGATAGAAGCTAAGATATAGGAATGCTTTATTTTTGTTTAATGTTTTTATAACTTTAAATTACGCGTAGTAAAAGTAATAAAAAAAAGTACACAAAAATTAAAATAACACCCATAACAGATAAAAATAACACCCATAATGGTAAATTAATAAAATTAAATAAATAATAAGTTAAATAAATTATAGCCCAAATTAAAAAAAAAAAATATTTAATTTTTATAAAAAAAATAATATATTGTCTTATACATAATTTCGTCATGGGATGTCTATTACTTATGGATAAATTAATAAAACAAAAAAAACAAAATAGAATTTCATTGTTATGCCTTAAAATATATTCGGATTTGTTCTATATATTTAAATATTTTCTATGTACCAGGCTAGTATTTCGCTGTGTGTAGAAAAACCGCTAATGACAGCACTGTCAACAATTGATGGACGGCGACTCGGATCCCGACACGGCCATTAGCTGGGCCCGTGTACCTGAACTTGGTGGCCACTGCCCACTGGCCAGGTGAAATGGAGACGCCGAATGAGGTGCGGCCACGGGATGAAATGTCAACTGGTTTCGCATAAACTAATTAATCTGCCCGAATTAATTGACTTCGCATCGAATTGGGTCGCCAGTTGTTTGCCTGTTTGATTAGTATTTGCAACTACCAACCTTCCGGAGTTTATTGTCCCTGTTTTTTGACCGCAACTTCGGGATGAAGATGACTCATTTGGAGATAGATTTGTGTGTTCCCAGCATCCGACTCACATTATGTTTGTCTACTGCTGCGTAATGAAAACTTTGTCTCTGTCAGGGTTTTTAGTTATTCGTGTAACTCTGCTTTTCCCCATTCTTTTCCCTGTTGCATTGTTATTTTCATTACTCATACGTCGCGTATGCCAGACGTGCTTTTCTGTTTTCCTTGGCACTGACTGCAATTGTCTGTTGCTGTGTGGCTTTTTCCTGCTGCAAATGTTGGCATTGGCCAATCTCTGGCCCTGGTTATTGTTCGGATTCGCATTATTAAATCCATTCCACTCCTGTCTTTCTACTTTCACTCGATCGAAGTGTGCAGATAAAGTGTCTTGAATGTTTTTCTATTTCCTGTCCTGAACGCCCCTGAAATTTTCTCTTTGGCTCAGCCAAAGCAAATTAAATTGAAAGCAAGCTGAGCTGAAATGGAGGTCTTTGGAAATTTACTCTACTATTTAGTATTGTATATTTTTTAATGGAATATATTTGAAGTGTTTTATAAGGTCATCTTTCGAAATAAAAAAAAAAAAAACTTAAAGCAAAATATTTTTCTATAAGATATTGCAACAGGCCAATTTTCCGTGAAGGTTTCCTCCAAATATCTCAAAGGAGTATCAAGATCTAGAATTACTAATTAAGAAGAGCTTTACAGTTTAGACCCTACTTAAAAAATTTTTTAAAAAAGGCGAATAAGGTTAAAAATATTTCGATCCTCTATCAAAAAAATATATTTCTAATTTTTCTGAAAGTTTAACTTATTTTAAGAGATTTTAATATTTTTTTAATATTAATATAAATAAAATACTAGGGTTATTAAAACATTTATTCATTTGTATGCTATTATATCATGAAAATTTAAATTATATTTATATTATTCGCCAAAGTCTATTCATTCTTCTTATAAGTTACCAAAGAAAGGGTATCTCCATCAACTAGAAACAAATAGTTGTTATTGATTTAAATGTAATTTTCATTTGAGCTTTCCTTTTTTCAGTCTGCCACAAAGAAGCGCACAGTCATGGTGGATGAGAGATTTGAGAAAAGTAAAGGAAATTACAGAATAATCGCAGACTAGAAGTCACCATGCGAACTTCAAAGGCTTTGTCTTTGGCATTGAGTGAGGGATGACACTCCCGGTCAGACAACTAAGACCACATTCACAAATAACTGACCCTCGACGGTGATCGATGGGCGGACTTCTCTAATTGCTGCCTGTCGTCGAATGAAAAGCATTTGTCAAAGTCATGGGCCTCTTAAAGTTTAGGCTAATTACGGCTAATTAATAGGGGCTACAATTAGTCAACTTGGGCTGTTATTCTAATTGCACTAGCTAAAATACTAAAACTTATTACAAGGTTAGTTCTAAATAAAAATCACATTATAATCTATTAAAAAATTTTTTTTAATAGTGGTAATACTTATTTACCTACCAATAACTGTATTTTCAACAGGAAAACGAACTCGAAAAAAAAAGAAATCCAATAAATAAATGCAGATTTCAGACTCCCACTTAACGGGGCTGAATGGTAGTGCATTATACCCAATATCTGTATCTGAATCACGCTATTTCTGGGATCTGAACCTGGGCGCGACAAATGGACAGACAGGCAGACAGTGGCAGAGACAGATCTCATAACTAAAAATGGTTTTCGTTTTGTTATTATTTTGTTATGCAAAGTACTCTACAGTAGAAGACAGCTAAAAAACCTTGAGTGTCTGATAAATGTGTCAGTTCGCTCGTAAATCTAGCCAAAGTGTGTGCGAAATATGAAATACTTTGCAAAAGTTTGTGGCAGGCAAAGTGATTTCAGATTTGTCATAAAATTGGATCTAATTTAAAAAGGAAATAGAGATTGGCTTAAAAGAGTTTAAAGTTATGGCTCCATTTATCTTAAAAAATTTGAATTTATTTAAGATTTATAATATAACTTTTATGCAATCTAAATAATAATAACAAAACTATTCAATCTAAGTTTAAGTACACAATAGATTATACTTCATGCTACCTAAAACTTGATTTTCATTTTTACAGCTTCAGTTATCTTGTTAAGATCGGGGTCTTAAAGCACTTCTATATAATTTTCTTAATTTAATAAATAGCCTGGGGCAAGTTTATATTTTTTTCGAAATAACTGAAAGTCAGTTATTAAACAAAACACTTTAATTGTAGTCATGAAACAGCCGGAGGCCACTTAAAAGTTCGCAGAGTGCGAAAATAAAAAAATACGGAGGCACACACCTATTGAATTAATTGATTTTCACATAAATTCATGAATTTCTGGCTGGGAAGGGGACCAGAGACAGCTGGCGGGCACATCGACACCTTTAACCCGAGTGACTGATTGACCGACGAAGGAGTCACCATATCATATGAGGTGCATTCAACTTGACGGGGACAAAGTACAGGGCCCGAAAGGGAACCTCTGAGTGTCAGCTGTGCTGGAATGAAGCGAAGTGGTCGTCGTCATCCCCCGAAAAATTTGATATGTCTTCACAGCGTGATGAAATAATTTTTGGGCGTGTGCTGGCCAACACGTCATACACTCGGAAAAAATGGTGCCATTAATAACATATTTTTATAAATTTTTCATCTATTTTTTAGACTATTCTGTTTTTTTTGTAGTAACAATTCGATTTTAGTTTTTCCACTAAAAAATTAAATAATGATAAAAAAAATTAACGTACTAAAATCTTACGTTTTTCCTTATGATGCAGTTTTTTAATAAATGTAATAATAATAAAATTTTGTAATTAAGTTCATTCAACATATAAATAATATTAATCTATAAAAATTTATTTAAAACTAATATAAAGTTAAGACTTGTTCACTTTAATGATAAATAATAAATGGAGTCCTTAAATGGAACTTTAAATATATTTAGATTTTGTTTGTTAAACAAGGTAATAACTTTGTAAATATTTTTTTTAGCCCAGACATTGATGGAGCGCCCCGGGGAGTTGGTCCGCAGTCGGTAGTCCAGTCCATCACCGTCAGTCAGTCGCTTTCGAAGGCAAATGCTAAAAGCCAGGCCCACATATCGCTTACCAACTTGTCAAAACGTCAGTTCACACCTGTGGCAGTTGAATCAAAAAAAAAAGGCTTATGGGTCGCATAGAACGCACCGGAATTATAATTAAGAGTTAAGCAGTGCATCGTAAAGCACATAAAAGAGCACCGAACCCTAGTTATGTTGTGTTACCCCACATTAACGAGGTCATAAAAGGGCTTCGCACTTTATTACTCCATATCTTCGGTTGCATTCCCACGGCGCGAATGTTTGAGTTTAAGTTATCTGTGAGATTTTTTTACTGCCACTCGATGCAAATTAGTGTAATTGCCTTTTATGAGCCCTCTATTTGCCTAGGAACCAAGTGGAAAGGAGTTAATGGGGGAGCAGTTTACCTCTGATAATTGGATATTTACCGATTTTAATACCCCAATTAAAGATACAATTGGATTAGATCAACCCCGAAAAGCTAATAACTTCTATTATACAACCTATACATTTTTATTGGTTATCCGATACAATTATCGATACTTTTTTTGAAAAGTTCAAATATTTTTATATCCAAAAAAACTTTATATGAAATAATGTTCGATTTAAGATTACCCCACATCAATTTTGATGTGTAATACCAATATCACAAATTTTTTGTGTTTTTTTTTTGTGTACAAATTTTTTTTTCAGTATATAGATAAACTTGATTTGATCACGTATTTCTGGCCAGTTTTTTTAAGCTTAGATGGAGATTTAAAAAATGTTTAAGTGTTTTTCTTACTATAAAAACCGTTTATTACTAACGTCCCATAAACAAGAACTTAAATTAGTTCTCGTACAGCAAGTATGAAATTGTTTTTAAGACCAAAAAAAAACTCTCCAAAATATTCTTGTTGTTAAGCAACATAAATCCAAATTGATATGGCCATGTGATCAAACATTGGATCAAGAAATTACCCAACCCACCATATTGTGTGTGTTAAATCTTTGACTTTTTTGTCGTCTTTTAATTGTTTGTTTCTTACTTACCCGCACAGTTGTGTTGTTGCTGTGAGACAATTGTGAGCAGCGTCACAAAAATAATAAAAGACTCCATCGCAGTTACTTTTGTTGCAAAAAGTCAGTTATCACTCGGCAAATTGTCGCTCACTCGCGTACGCACATTACATATTTACACATTTTAATGGGTTTTCACTACGAATTGTCTCCTTTTGTTTGTTTTTATTTTTTCGTATTGTTTTTTATAGTTTTTTTCTGCGTTGGTCTTCTTTTTCAATGAAGTTGGCAATTAGCCACGTACGATTCGTCCACGAACTTAATTACTTTTGATCACAAATTGATAAGTGGCATTTATCAATTAATGTGCGAAAAGCAGAGCAGGAAATATGAAAAAAGAACAATGAGTGGGGCAGATATTAAAACCACGAACATTAATGGTTTTTTTTGTTTTTGTAAAAGTTCTAAAAACGAAATAGCAAACGTAAGATACCCTATAAGTCCCTAAAAAAATTTTTTTTGGGAAATTCCTTTTGTAAAAACATTTTAATATATTTGTATTTTAAAATATAGGTGTTTAAAAATACATCGAAAAAAATCATCATGTAAACTAAACTATTCGAAAAATATTCCAAAAATAAACAAATTTTAATATTTTTTATATTTAGTTTGAAATTAATACTTAAAAGATAATAGTTTCTTTAGTATTTGTTTAATACCACTCTTATATATTGTTTAGTATATTTTTAAAAAAATGAGTTTTAAGAGTTAAACTATGATTTTTTTGGGTGTAGATTTAAATAATCCCAAATATCTACAGACACACTCTAAAAGAGTATGAATAGTAATTATTATTATTGATAGCGGCGCCCACACTCCCGTTTGTCATTTAGGCAATCTAATTAATCACTTGGCTAATTCCGCACAAAATTCTCGAGAGCCGCGCGGTCTACGAATTCTGATTACTGCAATTCAATATGAGCTTCGAATTTGTTTTCCTTTTTCGGGTTTACATTATTATTGATATCGTTATTAAATGGTCTTCGGTTGCTATTTTTAGCCAGCGCCACCAGGTGAGAAGCTTATGGTATCTGACTTTTCTTTGTTTTGTTTGCTATTTTTTGCCGCACACTTTTCGATTCTACCACTTTTGGAGGTTCTAAGGCCAAACCCCTGCGGGTGTGGTTTTTTTGTGTGTTCTTATTGTTATTAATCGCAATTTTTGCCAATTCATTTCATGCCGAATCGGTTTCGGTTGGCTCAATTGGTTTTTAAATGGAATAATTTAATTAAAATATTTGGGCAAATTAATGGTTTTTGTCTGGGAGATTACTTCACAGTTTGTTTCGTTGCCCTAAACAAGAAGTTTATGGGTTATAGAATACTTTTGGTATTTTATATAAAAAAAAATTTGGAAAAAAAATATTGAACTTAAAAAATATTTTAAAATTTTGGAACATTTAAAAGATTTTATTGGGACTTTTGTAAAGGGACTGAAATACAACAAAAACTTGGAGTTACATACAAATACGTTTGTGAAAACCCCAAACTAACGAATTCTAAGCACCTACCAAGGCAAACACTCCAAGAGGACGTGCCATGAAAAGAGCAAAAAGTGAAAAAAGGTGGAAGTACGTGTACTCTACCTATGCAGTACCCACTCTATAGAGTAGGTACTCCACTCCACATCGCTCCAATGCGGATGGTATGTGTGTGGTATCCAGCGGTGCACGGCAGGTGTGATAAAAAGAACCCGAAAGAGACAATTGCGGCGTGAATTACCCGCTGGCCAGGGGAATGGCAATGGAAGATAGCACGCATAATTCAAACGAGCCCCAAAGTCAAACAACGTGATAAGCAATTCACGAACACTGCGCGAAAAACTATAGATACTACATCTTATAGAAGAAGTGTTGATTTAAGATCATAAAATTGTATAAGATTAAACTATAATTGAAATCTGCACTGTGGGAGATTCTAGGATATCCTATGTTATTTATGAGAAATGCTCTTCTTTTATGTATTTTATACAGAAGTATAAGTTAAATCTTGATTGAGTTAAATTTTTTTATCACTTTATATTATCAATTTTTATTTTTTTAGTATAATATTTATATCTTTTACGTTAACCAATCAAACTTAATGGTTATAAAATTTATTTTTTAGAAGATAAAAACTAATAACTAAATACATAACATGAATTTACGATATATATTCACTATTTTACCACTATTTTTTGGCAGTGCTTGAAACCGAGACCGAGAGACCGACTGACTGACTGGCAGTCCGAGTGTCTGCTGTCTACTTTTCGTCTGTGGGCCTCTTCAGCACCTGAGCACTTTAAAGTTCAAATCTTTTGACACACTGGGAGCTCAGTTGGCGGATGCTAATGACACACGACTGACACAAAGAGGCTTTGCAGCAGACACACACAGAAATCGAGGAGCATTCACTGGGACTGGGAGCCAACCGGTTGCCAATTCGCAAGAGTTCCAAAGGCCCGGGCCCATGGCGTTTCCACCCATTAAAGGTTACGCGACCCAGGCGATCCGGGCGCACTTTTGAGGTGCGTCTCCTATGGGGCTCCACAGCCGTCCTGTTGCGCCAAAAATGGCAATTGCCATATAAAACTTATTCGAAAGCGGCGACTAACGAACAACCGGCGACCGCAAGAGTCAAAGTACGACTGTGGAGGTTCTTCAGTGTCAGTGACTGCCCCCGACTGTTTTTTTCATTTCACTGCGACAAAAAGTTTCTAAGATAGGTGACAGCACATATTGCTAGTTTAGTGAAATAATTTTTATAATAATTTTAAAAGCTCTTAAAACTTAAAAATGTTAATTTTCTCTGAAATGTGGCCTTATATTTCGCTTCATTTCATTTTTTAAATATTTAAATGTTATTACTTAAATAAAAAAACCTTTAATTATAATTTAAAAAAAACATCAACATTTTTACTTTTATTAAAATTTTAATAAAACCAATTTTTTTAAGTATTTAAATGTTAAATCTTAAATAAAAAAAAACTTTTCCTAAAATTTTAATAAAATCAATTTCTTTTTAGTGTTTAAATTCAAAAAATATGATAAATAAAGAATTATTTTAATTAATTATTAAAATGGTCATAAAACCACATTTTTTAAATATTTAAAAATATAACAAAAATATATTTTAGCAATATTTCAGTTATTCTAACACTTTTTGCTCAGTGCAACCGTCTTGTTAGTTGTCTCTGTTTTTTTTTTCGTTCACAGACATCGGCGAATTGGAAAAGAATGCGAGTGTAGCATCAATAATTTTGGCCTGGGAGCTTAGAGTTCTTGTTTGGTTTCCACGAAAAAGGGTTCAGGAATGCCAGTCGCTGCCAAGGTGGCGTATGCGTGATGTTCTCGCCGAACCAGAACAAACTCAACTGGCAAATATCAAACAAACTCTAATTGATCTTATTGTCTAAGTTTCTAGACCTGATCACACTTGTAAGGCAAAGATTGTAAGATGCAAATTAATTACTTGACTGGCATTTGCATGTGTTCACAATTAATCTTCTGTCACCTAGGTGATTAAAAAGAAATATTTTTTAATTAAACTCACATTTTATAACTTGTCTGCGGTAAATATTAGCATTTTAATTGGCTTTCCAATTGATTAATTGCATGGCTAAAACGTATTATTTATTTAATTGAATTTGTAGTTAAAATAGTTGGAAACCACTAAAATTATTTTAAGACTTTAAAAAATTTCGTTACTGTTTTAAAGCATATTTATATATTAAATATATATTTTACAAGGGATTTATTACTTTCTTATATTTTTTAATAATATTATACGTCTTTAGATTTAAATAGATTTTTAAACGTACATATATAAATTTGTTTTTAATATATATTATTTATTTATTTTATATATTTTTTAAAATAAGTTTTTCGTTCTCTTTTATTTTAATAATATTTAAAATATTTTAAACGCCAATAAATGAGTAATATTACTATTTCTGATATTATTTTACATATTTTTATTGTGAAAGACGTGTCTTTGCACATGTAATTCATTGAACACCTGCAATTATTTATTTGTGTACCTAATTGGCCGTCTTCAGTTTCAACATATTAAAATATTTCCCTCAATAAGCTGCAATTACTTGTAGTCACAAATTGTGTAAACTAATCCAACTGAGACACGCACATCTAAATCACAATTATCCGGTGGCAATCTACACGATTTTCTGTATTGAGTTGTCAGTGTGCCACTCGAAGTGAGGATATTGGCTGCATTTGGAAAATCCAAATCTGGAAAATCTGGCCAAAATTCGCAACATACGTAAACACGATCTTGATTTTCGTAGACACGATTTATGGATGTCTTGCAGCTGCTGCAGCTTTTCGCAGACTCCTTAATTGTTCGCCTCGAATGGCAATTATTTATGCGACGTTTTAACAGGGTAATTAATTAGCCACCTTTTTTGTCGCGTTTTGGCCAGCTTTTCCGCGGAAACACTTTGGAGTTGGTGGAAAATTGCTGAGCTAACGAACTACCGAACCGCTTTGAACGAGCTCCGTTCGAAAAATGAAACTGAAACCGGCAGCCGGCAACTCCAAAGCCGCAGAAACCCACAAAATCGTACCGAAAACTTCGACTAACGAAGTCGCTTCGTGTTGTTTAGCCGATGTGAGTTTCCACGATGAGGAGGACGGCATGAAAACACCCTCGCTGAATTTTCCATTTTCCGCTGCACTACTGGGCTATCGGTTCCCCCCGAACACCGTCATCATACCATCATTTCATGGGGTATATGAGATAATCAGATGTGCATGTTCTCTATTTACCTTTGGAAACATGATCTCATGTCAGGCACTTTCCATGACAGCTTCGCTCCATGGGTTTCACGAAATATTTGCCTTATATTGGGAAAGGGTTTCGGTGCGACTTTATCTCCCGCTTATCACTTGCCTATTGTGGGAACTGTTGCTCTTGTGCCAATAGATCTTTGTTTGCCACAAAGTTCATAGGCTGCATTCTAATTAAGATTATATTGTTTGCTTGCAGACTGCAGATTTTTGATGATTTTAGGGAGAAAAATATTAAAAGCAGAAAAAATATAACACCGACTTAACTACTGGTTAAGGAAAATTTACTCTGTTCGTTTTAAGAACTGAATAAATAGTCTATTTAAGTCTATGTACGTATCCCCCCAAAAAAATATAACCATCACTTAACCGCTGGTTATGGAAAAAGGACTCGATTCGTTTTAGGAACTGAAAAAATAGTTTTCATGCATCATATCACCTTTTCCTTTTCTGTAAGTATCCTCCCCCAAAAAAATATAACCAATACTTAACCGCTGGTTAAGCAAAATTTACTCGCTTCGTTCTAAGAACTGATTATATAGTCTAGAAGCATTATCTCACCTTTTCCGCTTTAATATTAGGTTAGGACCTTTAAGTAACCCCCAAAAAAACTATAGTTTTTTAGTTTTTCCTATTATATGATGTGGTTTAATGTTTCCATGGTTTGTCTTTGCAGTATGTTCCATAAATCGATTACCCGAATCGATTATTCGAAATGATTACTTGTAGGATGCCTTTTTAGCTTTTTAACATTCGTTTACAATCATAACTCTTGTGTGCTGAAGCGAACGGTCAACTCTGAACAATTTGGTGCCAAAGTGGGGGATACATGGATGATATCCTGGAGGTAATCAGCACTGACAAGCGGGACAAACCGGCTTATCCCCGTCGATGGTGAAGGTCTGCGTGGTGATGGGATTCTCGCACTTGTTGCACCGGAAGCAGTCGCGATGCCACTTGACATTCATGGCCACTATGGCCGAGTCGGTGATGGGCTTCTCGCACTTGGCGCACCTGGCGGCGAAGAGGTCCTCGTAGTCCTGCCGGCAATAGGCCTTGCCGTCCCGCTCGTAGAACGACTGATTGGCCAGCGGCTTCTTGCAGGCTCCGCCGCAGCAGAAGCAATCCTCGTGCCAACTCTCGCCCATGGCACAGATGGTCCGCTCGAGGATCGGCTTCTTGCAGCCGGCGCAGGTGTTCGTGTACCGCTCCATGAAGCACTTGTTGCACACCGGTTCGCCGCTCTGGATGTTGAAGGTGGCGTCCTCGATCTGCTCCTCGCAGTGGCGGCACAGGAAGTGCTCCGGATGCCATGTCTTGCCCAGGGCGGTGATCATGCGCTTGGTGATGGCCTCCTTGCATTTGTGGCACACAACGTTCTCCGACATCCTGATTATGGTAGTTATCTGCGGGGTAAAATAAAAAAAAATTAGCTTAAAATTCGGTATATGTATATTTTGACAATAGTAAAGCTCTGAAAACAGGGTTGTCTTTGCTTATCGATTATAAAAAAAAGAGTTGCCTCAGAAATTATGAAGTATGTATATCGATAATATCATCTAAAAACCCAAGGAACATCGAATATAAAGTTGCCATTTTTCCATTCTCTCATTAAAATGGTATATTACGATCCCATAACTTAACAGTTTTCCGTCTGCTTACTCCTCCTCTCTCTTCCTTATCGCAATGTTTGCGTCTTTATTATCGTTCTCTCACTTCTTTTAGTCTCTCCCCGATTCCGTTAGTTAGTTACTTTCTTTTCTTGGAGAAGGTTCACACAAAATGATAGAACAACAAAAAGAAGCAATACGGATTCGGACGAAATTTACTACTATTTTTTTTTTTAGAAAATTTTGATGTTTTTTTTTTAATATAGAAAACGAAACAGATGAAAACGTATGAATTTAGCAAGACTCGAAAACTGAATGAGATATTCGATGTGAACGCTGGCTATATAGTCTGACATCTGAAAAACTGTAAAAGCAACACCTACTTGACGGAGAAAAAATTAAATTCCATTACCAGACTACTTGATTTAGTTTTTGGGTAAAAAAAAATATCTAAAATTTCCCTAAACCCTCTATTAACACTTCTTTAATATCTATCTTTCCAAATTGTCTTGTGATTACTTGTAAAAAGGCTTAAACCTTCAGAGATATACATAAGTTAAAGAATTCAAACCACTTTGTTATAAGTTATTTCACCTATTAAGAATTTGAAAAAATGTATCCCACTTACTTAAAGTTCGTTTTTGGGGGTGTATATTTTTTTTTTTCATAATTTATAGCCACTTTTCCTTTGAAATTCAAGCTTTTGAATTAGTCATACCAAAAAACATTAATAAATTGCCTCAAGAAGCGATAGGAATAAGGGAGATCTTCCACTTCTAAGGGTGACTTCTTCAAACAAGCGGTCGGCAATTCCTTGAAGGCGTTGCTAAAAATGTTTGCAATTAATGAAATGTGTTTCATACGTATTTATTAAAAAATTTAATTAAAGCAAAAATGCTAAGGAACTTCCGCTTAGTCGGCAATTAACAACGGCTACACATGCGTGGACGGGGCAGGAGAGGAGCGATGGGTGGTGGCTCCTTCAAAGGGCTCACCCACCAACACAACCCCCAAAAGGGCCATCGTTTGTAAGATCCAGTGGAAAAAATGATTATATCGAAGGATTTTTTATATCTAATATAAAAATTGTTTTTTTTATCTTATATTGGACATCTTTAAATATATTTAAACATAACTAATTACATAACTAAACATAAAAAATTAAATAAATAACTATTACAATCTCTAAAATGTTTTAAGATAAACCCTAAGACGCTTTTAGTTAAGTTTAATTTTTTACTGTTATATTTAGAATAAAAATAAATACAAAATTAGTTTAGACAATACATGTTAAATTAAATATATTAATCTTATTGGCATTTATTTACTTTACATTTAAATATTTTAATTTGTCGATTACCAATAACATTTTTTCTGTAGGTTATATCTCCAACTCGTGTAAAAAGTACATGGAAACGTGGTATTCAAAAGTATTTAAAAAACACATTTTTAAGTCTCCCAACTCTTCTTAAAAGTACATGGAAACGTGGTATTTAAAAAGTATGCAACAAAAACATTTTTTTTAAATCCCCCTACAACCAAATTTTGGATCCGCTACTGGTATGAATAATACTAGTTATTTTATAATTTTGCTAATATTATTTCTAAATTTGTATTTAATAACCTTGTATTTCTTTCAGTGCTTGTGCCACTTCTTTTGTTCCCTTCTCGATGGCCGCTCGGTGGAGCACAGCATTGTTTGTGGTCGCCACGCAGTGGGTGGCACGGAGTTCTGGGTGGTGCCCGGAAAAACTGGGAGTGGGTGGGTGTCCTCGGCGAGAGGACATGTCACAATTTGGTTTGCGCTTTGATGCGTTGCAAGGAATTCGAAATTGCAGCCCCGTTCGGTGGCCATTTGTGTAAGTCTAGTTGTGTAAGTCGGAAGGGGAATTTGTGTCAGGCGTCTGTCTGCGTATGCTAAAGTGCGTGCCCAGCTCGTGTCCTCATCCGCATCCGCAGTCGTAATCCAGATCCACATTCCCCTTCCCATAAATAGGTTAAACCGCTCATAATTATTTTATTAAATATTTGACGTGTAAATGCGATAATTGCATTCGGGTGCCGCACTTTCTATAGTAATTGCTCAAAGTAGCACACAGAGTTTTTTTGGCACGTTTGTGGGACAAGTTCAAAGAGTTTCTCCTTGGGGCCACATAAATATATCCTTCAAACTTTCCCGTAATTGCAAACGCAGTTGCATGACCCACAATAATTTATTTCGGCTTCGCCACTGCACTCGGGTGGTGTTTTTTTCGTGTGAGTAAATTTAATTAGTCGCAAGATTAGATTAGGCCAAGTGGGGGGAGGGTACCAAAGTGGCCCAAATAAAGGGGTAACAGTCTGTCACCAAACCGCCGGCAGTTAGACAAATTGTCAGAGGAGATTTAGGGGTTAGAGTGCGAGTGCGACACACTTGTGGAGATAAACTGTCTGTGTGGATTTTTGGGTAATTTCGGTTTCGGCTTGTAAATTAGTCAGAAAATTGGGTTGACTCTTCAGATAAGTTATTCAAATTATATACTATACATGATGTTCACTAAAATAAAAATATAAATTTCCTTTAAAATAATTTTATTTAAAAAAGAAAAAAAGTATATACAAATTTATTATTTAATGGAATTTTATTTTCATTAGAAAATAATTTCCAATTTTAAGGGACATTTTTCTTGTTTTTAGGGTGATTTTAGTTCATGGTAACCATTGCGTACACTAAAAAAACTATCTTATTTTAAGGAAATCGTTCTTGATTTTATAAAAATTTCCTTAGTTGTAGAAATACCTTTCTTGTATTCGGTAAAAAAAAAATGCTAGTGGCGGTTTCCTAAAATGTAGGGTGCATTTTTTTTAAGTATTTAAAGTTTTGAATCGTTTTTTTTTTAATCTTAAGTCAGAATTCAGTATCTTAAAATATCGCTCATTAAAGAAATATTTTAATTATAACTAATTTTAAAAATTAATTTACAAAACAAGTATAAAAAGATTTTTTTCCAACAAATTTTCCAAAAATAATTTTTTTTTTTTGTTATCATTTTTTTGCGTAAATGAATTATAAAATATGTATCTGAAATGTATAAAAACATATTTCGGAATAATAAAAATATCGAAAAACTGTTTCTGATCTAAAAACCACATGTAACCCCTTAAACTCTTTAACCGTAAAACGAGAGCAGGTTAAAAAAAGGAGGCAGCGCCGGGAACGGGAGCAATGACAGAAACCTGGAAACAGGAGTCGCAATCATTTACGCGACTCTTTAATTATGCATCCAGGGAACGGATACAGGATATTGATACACCGGCCACAGGGCGCATTGAACTTTGATGTGGGCCAGTGTAAGAGCCGCATTTAAAAGTCAGTTGGTCAAATGGGTTTAAAGTATTTATTATATAATGGATATAAAAACAGACTAGGAAATAGGAATATGTACAATTAGAACGAGATTAACGACTAAATTAACTAACTTAACTAGGACTTAGGCACTATGCGTATGGGGTTAATCGATGACAATGACCTCTGGCGGATCCTGGGGATCCTGGTCCAGTGGCTCCTCCAAATCCACCTCCGCCGACTGCGAATGCCAGTACTTGAGCTTGTTCTTGTTGCTCGGCTTCTTGGAGGAGATGAGGGTGCGACGCTTCAGACGCTTCAGCTTCTTCTTCTCCCGCTTCTTCATCTTCTCCTGGGCAAACTCCAGGATGGTGCTCCTCAGTTCCAGGCGGTAGTTCTTCAGGTGGCTCAGTTCTAGGGCCAGTGGATCATCGTTAGCTGGAGCCCGGTTCTCCTCATCATCCTCGTCCGATAGATAGGACTCGTAGTCGGTCCAGGATTCGGGTTCGGTTTCCCCAAGACGCTGCTGCTGCAGCTTCAGCAGCTCCTCAGTCAAAAGGAGCTTCGATGTGGTGTACTTCATTAGCTGATGCTTCTTGTAACCCATTTGCTGACGATAGCTAAACAAGTGAAATGTCAAATTTGGGACTATCTCCTGCGGCTCCACCACTTCGGGCTTGCTGGGCTCCTGCTCCTTGGGAGTTACGGAGGGGGTGACATTCGTGGCACGTGCCTCTGAACAGGACACCTTGCGATCCATGACGTTGCCCATGTTGTTGCCGATCTGAAGACTCGATTCTCTCTGACAGCTGCAATCCCTCATTCCTCAAACTTATATGCCAACAGGGGCAGGGTTTTCGGTAATATATAGGCTTTTACCTGGCGATGAGGAGCTTTACCTGCAGCCAAATTAGGGCAGCCTTCTTGGCCCGATTTGCTGGCTTGTTTTATGGCCCAAACACCTGGTGCGGATTAAAGAAAAGTTGACAAAATTCGATTATTTAAGCCTACCACCCGGCAGAACACAAATTGAATTTTTTTGGTACTTCTTCTTATAGACTTTCCCAAAAAGGAGGCATTTTGGTTAATTACCTGGATTATTCGTATTTTCAGTTGCGACCTGAGGTTATCCTTTGGGTTTCCCTTAATTCTTATAGTCTCCTTAGCTTTCTGTTTGCTTCTGATTTCAACTGATGTTTAAAGGTTCCAACAGTTTGACATATCAACTCAAGTTTGGAATTTCTAATTAAAGTATGAACAATGCTTTAAATTAGCCCCTGAGCTGTTTAAGCTGTTTACTTTGCTAGTCACTTGAAAACTCATGGACTACCGTTTTGTTCGTGTTATCAAACACTTTTTTAAGTGTTGGGCAATAATAACACAAAAAGTATTTAGAAAAAATACACATTTTCAAAATAAATAAACCTAAATTTGAAAAACGTTGTTTGTATTTTGGAAGCACAAAATATTAAGAAAAAAATTAAATTTTATAATTAAAAATATTTTAACTAAAAAATTGGCATTATAGGTTTGACTAATAGCAATTAGTTAGAAAGGTCCAAAGAAGAATTCCATAAGGTCCTTCGAATGTTTTTAGTCAAACTTTGGGTAAAAGTCCGAAAGAAAATTTTTCAAACGATTTCCTTTAAATTTTCAGTCAAATTTCCATTACACTTTCGACATACAATAAATTTTAATTTATGTGTAATAAATTATATATTTGCATATTGATATTTATTAAAATATTTTTTAAAAATAAATTTACTTTTATTTAGAGTTAAATAATACATTGAATAAAATTAAAAAAAATATATATTTCCTAAAAGTTTTCAGTAATTTTGGGGAGTTTTATTAACAGAACAGAACAAAACAGAACTTTTATGATAAATATAACGTTTATACACGCCACAACGCCAAACAAAAATGTTTTCATCTGGGATGTCACAGAAATCTCTTCCAACCGAAGAGGGTTGGTTTAGTGCATTGGTGCACGTAAGAAACATAACTATATAATTTCTATGACATTCCCTCATATGATTTGAAACCGATATTTGTTTCTAATAAGTTTGAGCCTCAAATTAACTATGAAATTTGTTTACAGTTACATTTTTCTCGTGTCAATATGCATACGCAAAAATTATATTTTGGGTACTTTTTGCAAACAAACCAAATCTTTGCATAAAGAATTGATTACGTGGGTGATGGGGTCGAAAATAGCCGAAAATGTGATAACGTAATATATGTAAAGCCCAAAAGGTAAAGATGGTTTCTTTGAGTAGGAAAAATGTCCTGATCGCCATACGCCTCTTAAAAATGTCTTGCTCAAAAACAAACTATTTCAAAGCAACATTATTGGAAAACAATATCAAAAAATCGTATTAAAATACTCCATATGAATTCGATCGACACGAGTGTCCGCAAAAATTACTTTTATGTTGTGCCGTCCAATATCTTAAAATATTATAGAGCTAGGATAGAGTAAAGATTAAAGGCTATATAAAAAATATATTTTTTAACGGTTTTTTATTTTGGGCCGAAGACCTACATATATTCTTAGATGCCTTCAAATCTATCATCAAGTATCGAAATGTCAAAGTTCTTTTTTTGCCACAGAATCGAGATACGTTTAACATTTGGTTTTTAAGTAAAGCAAGTTTTCATCATGAAATGATCTTTACTGCTTATCTATAACAGCTTGTTATCCTTACCTGAATCCCTTGGAAGGGAATTGCAAATTGGTAGACAATAATGACGAAAATACCTTGACAACCATCTGTCGCTTCACAGGTAGAACTTAAGACCTCGTAATTTCTAAGCTCTGGTTAAACCCCAACCTTTACCCTGCCCGAAAAGAGGGCTAAGAAAGCAGGTCAAAGATTACCAATATCCCTCCCACAGATATTACTTACCTGACCCACTATATAAGGTGACCGAACCAAGCACATCATTATCATTCACATTGCAACTGTCAATCGCCATGGACCAGTCTGTCATTAGCCAGTACTCCCACTCCAAGAAGCTGATGATGTTTCGCACTCCCAACGAGCAGGAGGCGCTCAAGAATCAGATCTACATCTTCAACTCACCGATTGACTACAAGGACCAACAACTGATTGTGTACCAGAGACCAGCAATCAACAACGGAGCCAAGGACTTTGGCTACTGTGTGGTCTACAAACGGGATCACTATGTCCTGAACAATCCACCGAACTTCAAGAGTCCCACGAAGAGGAGCTTCCTCAACGAATGCATCCGCCAGTTGTATCTGATGAACGGCATGGGTCACAAGATGTACTGGAGGACCACCACTGCGATGGCCATGAGCACACCCGGCGAGGTGTGGCACCAGGTGAACAGTTGCCTGCTGCCGGAGCGACTTACTCCGTTGAAGGAGAGCCTCAAGCGGGTGAAGCGTCAGCTCTTCCGGGATCCGCGGGCAGATCGCAAGAACCCAAAGCCACTGAAGGGCAAATGCTGGGGCACTCAGGTCTTCTGCTTCAAGTCGATGCGGGAGAAGATTGGTAGGAAGTACATCCGCCGCGGTTACCTTACCATTGCCCGCCGCGAAGCACTGCAGGAGATGATCCGGGAGCACTTGCAGCGTGAGATTGTCTGTACTCCGGCTCCCTGCAACACCGTGATCACCGCTGCCGATGGAATCTACAATGCCAATGCCGGGGTGATCGGTGACATTTGCAGCTACCACAGTCATGCGGCCCGTCATCAGTCCGCCGTGGAGTGCCGTCTGACGGCCGGAGAAGCCCGGCTGCGGAACAACGAGGCCTGTCGGCTGACCCATCGGGCCAAGCGACTGGAGGCCATGTTCATCCATGAGCAGGTTCGCCGTGCCGTCCAGAACCACCAGTTCATCCTCGAGGAGTCCGTGCGATCCATCTACTACGCCAAGGAGCTCTTCCGCCTGATCGAGGACCACGAGGAGTTCGTCTACTCGGACAAGAAGATCCTGGGCAAGATATGATGAGTCTTTCCTGACCGGCATAGCCACATTCGCCTGCTTCCTTAATGTAATTTTAATTGTAATTAAATTTTTAAAATAAAAATAATATCTAAAAAATATATACCAATTCGGATTTTTTCTTTAAATCAGCGGGATAAATCTATTTAAATATAATACAGATTTTCGGGCAAAGATATTATAAAGTTTTGAAACATTGTTCATATGGTTTTCATGAACATTTTAAAACTTCTTAATCAGAAGTTATAATACATAAATTTATTTATTTTAATTAAAATTCTCCAAAATATTTTGCACACCACTTTTCCTAACAATAAAAAATGCATTTTTCTCACAAAACTTTATAAAATTGTAAGTAGTAACATATAAAAATACATTTATCATATAAAAATTCGTTTGATTTTGATTTGAAAAACTATACTGCAGGGCTTCGATGACATCGAGTTTGGGAGTTTCGGGTATTACGTCGTCTTTTGTTGCTCTATCAGTTTGGAATGAACGTCCATTAGGCTCTGTAAATATTAAAAATATCATAAATTAGAAAAATATATACCTACAAATATTTTTAGTTTATAGATAATATTATATTGACCTTAACTTACATAATAACTTAAGATTTGTAAAATAAGGCATATCTGTTTTATAAAGCTAAAAATTTTAATAATTCTTTTTTAATAGTAAATAAAATGCATTAACTAGTTAAAGAAGTCATATAATAAAAGAAAAAGTCTTTATTTTTGTCTTAAAATTATATAACATGAATATAAAGTTTTTTAAAACTAAATCTAATTGCAGTTTTTATTTCTCCGTTTTGATTCAAACAGCTTGGAAGTTGATTGAGTTTTAGATGGCTGGTTTTTTTGATCCCAGAGGCAGTCCTAGATTTCTCTTAAATAAATCTTTTTTAACTGTTGTTTATATTATTACGACTTAAAATTAGCTTTGGATACATAGTGTAAAGTTTGGATAAAAAGAAACATAAGTTTGGGGATACTTTACGCAACATCAGTTGGTTTAGCCCTCCTGTTGGGAGCCTTCGTCTAGATCTCTGAGAATGCCCTGTGAAATTGTGGGAATGGCCAGTCAGCCAGTCGTTAACAAAGTTCTGTTGTTCTAAACGTTATACTTAACCATACAACTTTAACCTTCAAAGCCATTATATTACAAGCATTTAAGTCTACGCATGCAAGTCCTTAAACTTTATCAACAACCATATAAAGATGACCAATTAGATCATTTTAAAGTACATATTTGGCAGAAATATTGGGGGGTTACTAATCCAACACCTTCTGAAGCCCATTAAGCACCCAAATGCCTTCAAAGCCCAGGTTTTTATAATATCGACGAAATCGAGGGCGGGCATACCTTGAAGTATTTCACAGTCTTAACTCTCAACTCCAAGGTGGCATCCTCGTCGCAGATCATCAGAGTATTGGCATGCTGCTGGAAGGCACTAACGGTCCACATATGATTCACGCCCTCCTCGATGGCCTTGTACAGGGCAAACGCCTTGTGTGCTCCTGTAATCAGGATCATCACCTCCTTGGAGTCCATCACAGTACCAACGCCCACGGTTAGCGCTTGTTTGGGCACCTTGCTCATGTCGTTCTCAAAGAATCGAGCATTCGCTTCCAAGGTATCCTGCGCCAGAGTTTTCACCCGGGTTCTCGACACCAGAGAGGATCCTGGTTCATTAAAGGCAATATGCCCATCGGGTCCAATACCACCGATAAAGAGTTCCACACCTCCAGCCTCCCTGATTTGATCCTCAAACTTATTGCACTCGGCGACCAGATCACCTGCATTACCATCTAAGATGTGCACATTTTTTGGCTCAATATCGATGTGCTTGAAGAAATTGTGCCACATGAAGTAGTGATAGCTCTCGTGATGATCCCGGGGCAGACCTGAAATAGGTTCAAAAAGGTTTAATAATACATCTATCTTAGAAATTCTTAAGGATTAAGTTTTTATCATAGTCATATATGCTGTAATGTTTTTGTATACACACAAAAAAAAATATCGCCCCGTATATTCGATATGGCCAATGTAAAAAGCATGTAATTCAAACCCACATTGTTTTTACATTAAATACTCATCAAATTTACATTATTAAGGTCATTTTGCCGAATTTTCTCTCTCGGAGACTCTCTCACTTCGAAAAAGAGAGCAATACGCCATATGGAGAGCAAAATGACGTGGGTTGAAACGAGGAAGAAAGATTCGAAATTCGAACTGACGTACTTCGAACATGATGTTTACATTTCGACCATATCAATTTTACACGGGGTCCATATCAAGTTAAAATTGACCTTAAAAAATGTAAAATTGACCTACGTTTCCTATCGATTTTTTTTGGGTGTACATATAAAAAAAAACCGATATGAAATTGGATCAATTTTACTTTATTTCATATCAGTAAAAAGACGATATGATTTATATCAAATTTGTGATCTAAACATATCAACTTGATATTATAACATATCAGTTTTTTTATTTTTAAATACTAAATGTAGTATTTTTCAAACAATTAATGAAAAATAAGTTAAGCATAATCTTTATTCATATCAAAATGATATGAATGACTTGATCTTTAAAAAATATAAAATTGACCGGCACATATCAATATGATCTTTTGTCAAATTTTTTTCTGTATACCGATTTTCAGCCACAACTCACCCACATATTCATCCATATTGAAGGTCTTTACATATTGGAAGGATACCTTTCCCTGTTTGTGAAACTCAATTAGTTCTTTGTACATTCCCAGTGGAGTGGATCCTGTGGGCAGACCCAAAACAAAGTATCTGAAAAGGGGAAGATGCTATCAAATGTAAAATGTTTTTATATATAAATGCTATATACCTATCGGCACTTGGCTGAAAGTCATTAATCCGTTTCATCACATATTTGGCCGCCCACTTGCCAACGGAATCGCTTGTCTCCAATATTACCAATCTCATTTTTGAGCTGAAAGAGTTTTTCAGAATATAAATAGTTTTTGTTTTTAAATAGAGAAGAACTGTATAGTATTCTATGTAAAATAAAAATTTAAAGAAAAAATAATATTAGAATATTTAATATTTGTATTACAAATTTTTAAATTGTAAATCTATAATATTTTTAATCCGTTATTAATATTAAAGGAAAAAGAATACTAGAATATTTAATATTTGTATTACAAAGTTAAAAATGTACAATTTTTAAATCTATAATATTTTTAATCTGTTATTAATATTATCCGTACTCTTTAGCGGATAAGAACTTTACCAGCTGGGAGGACAGAAGTAAATAAATGGGTGTTTAGAACTGAAACAAAGGCCTTATCGCTGGATAACATTCACAATACCAACGTAGATTGGCACTGCCCAGGATTAAGATTAGATGTTGATATTGTGGGATAAGATACAAAAGTATTTCTGTGTGTATTTGCAGTGTACTTAGTGATATTCGCTTGTTTATTGTTGAACTCGACTGATAAGCACCAAAAACCGTACTAGCAATTATTGACAATTAACCCATTTATGGCGTTGTCCCCACGGAAAACACTTTCGTTCTCACTTAGCAACGCGATTTGTACTTGAGTTTATTCATTATACTCACGTTATACTTATTTAGCTACTCACCTTCAAAACACGCGAAAGCAAACAGCTGCTTATTTATTATTATTATTATATTTATTTTTACTGCTCGCACTGGCGATTTTCGGGAGTATTTCCAATTTGAGCTGCGAACTGAGACTGTTCAATTGTTCAATTCGAACGGCAATTTATGCAGCGATTAGCTCGAGTTTGAGTTTGTACTTGCGGTTGCGGTCGCCATACGCTCTTCGGCTGATAAAGAGAGTGTTTGTATGGTAATCACAACTGCATTTTGCAACCTTGAGATACTTTTTGTTATCGTTATCGCGGGTTGAGCGGTCAGGGTTCTGTGGGTAGGGTATTCTCTCTCTCTGTTTTTCCAGTTGAATGAACTCCCACCTCAAGCTGCTTCCTTCGCTCTTGAGTGTTATATCGATATTGTATCTTTGTATCTCTCAGTTTAATGAACTCGCACTTTAAACCGCATCTTTCGCTCTCGAGTGGTTCGGTTTGCATCTAGAACTCCCTCTCTGTATCTGTATCTTTAACGCTCTTGAGTGTTTTTTCAAGCAGAGTTGCCACCTTTTTTAAAATTTAAATATGTAGGCGGCGTAAAAGCCGGTTACATTTTTAACTTCCCGGCTCCTCAATATTCACTCAAATATTTCATATCGATAAATAACTCAAATCGAATCATTTTTGAGCGTTTACAACGCCCGCATTGCATATGTATGTGTATATGTCTCTATACAGACGCAGAAAATTTCAAAAACCTAAAAATAACTCAAGGCGGCGAATGAAAATGTAAAGCAAATGAGGAAAAAGGGCCACCAGGCGGCGAAAGTGAACAAAATACTCTACAAATACTAAATTCTACAAGGTCTATTGGTTTTAATAAGAATAATATTTCATAATTATTCATTATTTTGAAACATATAATACATTAATTATTTTTCAATTTTTTTATTAAACATGGTTTCTTTATTTTTATCATCAATTTATTTGCAATTACATACATAAACGTAGATGTACTTAAAATTTAGTTTTCATCAGTTTGTTAAATAGTCTGTGTGGGCGTTGAATTTTTTTGGCCGGCGTAAAACGCGACCACGCCCACCCATAAAAAAGCGACTGATCGCTGAGCCGCTGGATGTTCCTCCTTTCCTTTCTTGTAATTGTTGTACATACTTCTTCTGGCTGTAGTTGCTGTTGTTATTGTTGCTTGTCCGGTAAAATGTTTGCAGGAAGCTCAAGAACCGGTCTTAACCGGGAGAAAGCTGGTTTTTGGGGGATGGGGATCGTAAACCCTATGGCCATGGCTAAAAAATATATATTGCTGGCTTCTCTGTCATTTCCGTAGGCATGTTTCTCTATATATAATGTATTGTATTTTATGCTGATTGTACAAAAAATACTTAAATAAATATGTCTGTTGTCAGGAGCATCTTTTAGTTAATTCTCTCTTGACCTGTACTTTTATATTCCCTCACTATTTTCTCGTTGTTTTTGTAGTTTATGCTTGGTTAATCTTGGATATTGCTTAAGAACTATTTACTCATAGAGAGAGGGTGCGCAAGTACATCGAAAATATTGTTTTCTTGCAATATTTTCAAAGTTCTTGTCGGCACAAATACAAAAAGTGAAGGTGCTATGTAAATTCTATGTGGCATAAATGAAATTCAAGACTCCAATTTATATCAAATAAAGTTTACAATAAATTGCTTAAGTGGAAACACAAAACGTGGAAAATACGTTGCTATCGGGACAATAAACAGTAGATACAACGTGAAATGTTAATTTGAAGGAAACGAAACGAAGATTCTCTCTTTTTCTGCTTAAGCCGATCTACACAAATGATTTTTGATTAAATTACTGGCCTTGTAGCCACAAAAAATAACTTATCTGATTAATAATTCTCTGTACCTCTGCGTTTCTATGGGGGATTTCTATGCTTTCCGTTTGTTGTTTTCTTTTTTTGTCTGGTTCAGAAAAGTTTTGTGTTTGTGTATGATATTACATAATGGCGCACTTCTCGGCGGACTGCTGGGGATCGCCCTGCTGGTGGTACAGCTGCTCGTTGCCATCAACGGCGCTCACGCTGCGCCGGCGACTCAGTCGGGAGGAGGAGGTGTGTTGGGACACCACGCGCTTGACACGATCCAGATTGGCCACAGCCTCGCCCTCGGCGTTCAACAGAATCGTCCTAGTATTGTCAGCGGTGATCCACTTTTGCGACTTCATTACCAGACTGGATGGCGGCTCGTGCGAGGCCTTGGTGTCCGCAGACCAAACAGTCACTACGGCATTTGGCTCGATTTTCACAGAGCGATGGAACTTGTATGTGGTCGACGGTCCGCCCTCGTTGATCAGACGCTGAAGCTGCCAGCCTCCGATAGCTACCTCTTCGTTGCCCTTGTTGTACAGCTTCACAAACTTTCCCTCGGGATCGATCTCCTTGATCTCCACGTTGCCCTTGGCACTGGCCGACACATAGTAGTCCGACACGCTGCGATCTTCAGACTCTTCGATCACGGCGCGCTTGCGCTTCATGGCGCCAGAGGGGGTGCGACGTGAGGGCGTGGCACGGGTGGAGGTGCGCAGCGACTGACTGAAAGACTGCACGGTGGCAGTGTTGGCGGCTGGGGTAATGTTTAGGCGCGCCTCCTCACCCACCAGCAGCTTGTCGTAGGCAGCGATTTCCAAATCCAGGGAGACCTTCAGGGAAAATGGATTTTAGTACAAAAATAATCAACTAACAAGAAAAGGTCTGAACTCACCTTGATGTCCATTAGGTCCTGGTACTCCTGCAGTTGCTGCGTCATCTCCTCGCGCAGACGAATAAGCTCCTTCTCGAGCAGGGCCACCTCCTGGCCATGGCGCTCGCGGTCGTTGTCCAGCTGCTGCTCCAGCTCGCGAATGCGCACATTCAGAATGGCATTGGTCTGCTCCAGATCATTGATCTTGGCATTGAGACCGTCGATACGGACGCGAGTGGTACGCAACTCCTCGATGGACTTGTGCGTCGAATTGGCTGTGCGCGTAGCGGCGTCTTGCAGACGACGGATCTTGTCCTCGTACAGTGACTCGATGTCATCGCGATTGATACGCATCTGCTCCTCGTACTGGGAGCGCAGTTCCTGCAGGGACTGCTTCAGCTTGGCATCGTACTCGGAGCTGAGGCGTCCATCGATCTCGCTGTACTCCGTCTGGCGGATGCGGCGAGACTCGTTGATCTCCTGCGAGTGGATCTGATCCTTGAAGGAGAGCTCCTCGCGCAGACTCTGGATGGTATTCTCCAGGTCAACGCGCGAAAGTGTCTCCTGCTCCAGGTTCTTGCGTGTCTCGTCGAACTGCTTTCGCAGGCGCTCCAATTCCTTCAACACCTCGTTTAGTTCGTCGGTGGCCTTCTTGCGATCGGCATTGGCCTGGTTGAATTTGTTGCTCAGCTCGTTGGCACGCGACTCGTACATGCGGGCATTGCCTGCGGGGTAGAAAAATCAATCAATTACTTTTGCTTAAATTGGTGGTGGATTTGATCACAGCTACTGAGGATCAGAACATAGTTTTTTCATTATTTTAAGAACATTCTTGAGCTATTTCTATCTGGTTTTTAGACATAATCGCGGAAATACTCACCCTCGGCGGTGCTGCACTCCTTGGTTTTTTTGTCCAGCCTGCTCTTTAGCTCCTCGTTCTCCTCCCAAAGACGTTTGATGTCGATCTCGCCGCGGGCACGATCCCGAGCCGTGTCATCCAGAAGGCGGCGCGTCTCCAGCAGCTCAGCCTCGAAGATGTTCTTGATGTTGGTGGTCTCGCGGGTGACCGTGTCCCTGGTGGTCTGCACCTCGATGCTGAGGCGGGAGTTCTCCGTCTCCAAGTTGCGCACTCGGTCGATGTAAGTGGCCAAACGATCGTTCAAGTTCTGCAGCTCCACCTTCTCGGCCACGCGGGAGTGGCGGGTGGGGCTCAGGGGACTGGAGGCCGACTGCGAGTGGGTGGGCGGAGGCGGCTGCTGGTGGTGCTGCTGGGGACCCGCCGATGGTGCCCGCGGGGTGGAGGTGCTGCCGGGCTGCGGCGTGGCGGTGCCAGCACGTCGGGATTTGCTCGACATGTTCACGCTGCAAAACAGATAAATATACAAAAGAACACGTGAGATTTTTTTGACTATGACCCCTTTAGGACAGCACTGAAAAAAATTATATTAGTTTTATAAATATTTAATTTTTTTCTAAATATGAAATATATTATTTTTATAAATAATTAGCCTTTATTAATATTTTTTATTATTAATTTAATCATTTTTAATAAGTAGTTTCAGGAATATTGTATTTTCAAGTATTTACGTCTCAGCATGAATTTCTAAATTATTTTTCTTTCTGTGTGGAATATGTTATTTTTGCGCCCTGATAAAATTCCAAACAGAAAACGAAAACGAAAAAGGGGAAACGCACAAAACGCTCAAAAACAGAAGCTAAACGAGTTTCTCACGCGCACACACACACGCGCGCGATACTTTCCACTCAAGCGACTGTACTAAAGCGGAGGAGCAAAAAAAAAGTGAGTTTGTCGGCGTTTGTTTATGGGCGTGGGGCCAAAAGGCGGGGCTAATACGAATTTAATCAATCGCTCTGCCTTGCTAATCCAGGCGACTCACTTTAACCGATTTGATAAGCTTGCGGAAATTGCACAATATGGCGGTTTTAATTCAATATTTGCGGCATTTTCACACAGCTGCAGGCAGGGGGGTGATTTCGATTCCGAGTGAAATTACACCGCCACTTTTCACCGCCGTTTAATTAGTTATTTCACCTTGTTCTCCACAATCTCCTATTGTTTATGGGCAGCAACGAATCTCACCTGTTTTTTTAAGAACGCAAGATGGACAAATAGGAAAATTAAATAATTTCTCGGCTACAAAACGCGGCGGACGCTGATACTTGTAATCGAATCGAGATTGTAGCGATGTTTCAGAGATGGGAGTTTGGTTGTTTATCGATAGTTTTCCGGGCTGGCTGGTGTGACCAGATTATTCGAAGATAGAGTCACTAAATATCGGCAATAAAACTATCGATATTAAATCGATGTTTCTTGTAGCTCACCTCTAACGAGATTTCTGCTCTGTTTTTTGCTCTGCGTCACGTTTAAGGTTTTTAGGAATTAATTTCGCTTTAATACTCGTATTTTAAAGTGAAAAACGTGCACAAAGGTAAGTTAGACTTCAAAAACCCCTCTGCAGTTAAAAGAACGACCACCTGCAATGTTTATTTCGTTATATTTTGAAATACATGTAATGTGGTGCGGTGAAAAAACAAGATGGCGGAGGGTACGCCGGCACCGGCTCCGCAAAAAAAAGCGGCATTTTCCTTTACACACACATATAACTTACTAAACAGCACGCGTTTTCTTCACACAGCCCTCAGATTCGTCCAGATCTAGAAAGAAAAAGAAAAACAATCCGCAGAAATGGCCGACAATGACGATCTTTTGGACTACGAGGATGAGGAGCAGACCGAGACCACTGCGGTTGAGGCGCAGGAGGCGCCCAAGAAGGATGTCAAGGGTACATACGTGTCCATTCACAGCTCCGGCTTCCGTGATTTCCTCCTAAAACCGGAGATCCTTAGGGCCATTGTGGATTGCGGCTTCGAGCATCCCTCGGAGGGTGAGTACTATTACTAACAAACACCAAAAGTACAGTCTCTAATGATCCTTAACTGCCCTGCAGTCCAGCACGAATGCATTCCGCAGGCCGTCCTGGGCATGGACATTCTCTGCCAGGCAAAGTCCGGTATGGGCAAGACCGCCGTCTTCGTCCTGGCCACGCTCCAGCAGCTGGAGCCGTCGGACAACAACGCCTGCCACGTCCTGGTCATGTGCCACACCCGTGAGCTGGCCTTCCAGATCAGCAAGGAGTATGAGCGCTTCTCGAAGTACATGCCCACAGTCAAGGTGCGTTTCTAATCTATAGTGCAAGTTTTAAGATAGCTGTTAAGTACCAAAAGAGTGAGAAAATTAAGAGGGGAAAGGAAAAATATTTTAATGGAAATTAAAAAACTCTTTTAAGAGAGTAGTTTGACCAGAAATTAGTACTGAATACATTTTTAATATAAACAGTATAAGCAGCTATTTTTTGTCGACCAATGTATCACGAATAATAGCTGATTTTGCCTATTAATTATAGTTGATATGAAGGTTAAATGTACTAATAAAGCTAAGAAGAAGGTTAAAGTTATAAAGTGACTCGTAAATCAAACTAATGAAATGTGTTTTTTCCAGGTGGCTGTTTTCTTTGGTGGAATGGCTATTCAAAAGGACGAAGAGACCCTCAAAAGCGGAACCCCGCACATCGTGGTGGGCACTCCTGGCCGAATCTTAGCCCTGATTCGCAACAAGAAACTCAATCTGAAGCATTTGAAGCACTTTGTTCTGGACGAGTGCGACAAGATGTTGGAGCAGCTGGGTAAGCTAGCAATATTTCGCCAAATCCATTGTCTCCTTACTAATAATGAAACCTTTCCTTCAGATATGCGTCGTGACGTTCAAGAGATTTTCCGTAGTACACCGCACGGCAAACAAGTGATGATGTTCTCTGCCACATTGAGCAAGGACATTCGTCCCGTTTGCAAAAAGTTCATGCAAGATGTAAATATCAACGTGTTCATAACCAAAATGCTCGTACTTCTCCACCTCGCATCCACCGCTATCACGACAATTAGTTATTATTTTGTTAACGCCACTCGATATCGATTTCTCGATCTCGATCCCCCATATAAGCCAACCACCATCTTGCAAATGGTTAAACGCGTAAACCCAAACGTCCAGCGCTCTGTAAGCATAACTCGAATCGAAAAATTTAGTTGATAACAGCCACATACCATTTTCTAAATGGTTAAACGCGTGAAAGGCAACCGTAGCGAAAGCATAAACACCCAGTAACCGCTGAGCCAATCAATTGAAATCACAATGATTTAACAAAGCAACGATAGGAAAATGCAAAACGAAAATAAAACTACGTAAAACAGCAAATCCCGCCGACCGGCCGATGAGACAAGGTGAATCCAGAGCGAATGCGATGCGATATGCCGCTCATCTGTAATCCGCACACTTCTCAGAGCGATCGTCGATCCTCGGGAGCAGTTCAGAGTCTAGTTGATGAGATGTGGTGGTAGCGTGGCCGTATGTAGAAAATTCTAAGCATATTGTTGTATGTTCCGAGGCGAGCCTAGTCTTAGTTCGATTTCCGTTTACCCCTCTTAATTGTTCCCTTTAAAATGCGCCACATTCTATTTCCGATATCTAGCCTATGGAGGTCTACGTCGACGATGAGGCCAAGCTGACGCTGCACGGACTGCAGCAGCACTACGTCAATCTGAAGGAGAACGAGAAGAACAAGAAGCTGTTCGAACTGCTCGACGTGCTTGAGTTCAATCAGGTAAGTAAATCACATAGCTTTAACTATTATTTTGGTATTATTACATGTCATTCCTTCTTCTAGGTGGTCATATTTGTAAAATCTGTGCAGCGTTGTGTGGCTTTGGCCCAGCTGCTGACGGAGCAAAACTTCCCCGCTATCGGCATTCATCGCGGCATGACCCAGGAGGAGCGTCTGAACCGCTACCAGCAGTTCAAGGACTTCCAGAAGCGCATTTTGGTGGCCACCAACCTCTTTGGCCGCGGCATGGATATTGAGCGAGTGAACATCGTGTTCAACTACGACATGCCCGAGGATTCCGACACCTACTTGCATCGCGTGGCCCGTGCTGGTCGCTTCGGTACCAAGGGTTTGGCCATTACCTTTGTTTCGGACGAGAACGATGCCAAGATACTTAACGAAGTACAGGATCGTTTCGATGTGAACATCAGCGAGCTGCCGGAGGAGATTGATCTGTCCACATATAGTGCGTTTGAGAGTACTATTCCTATTTAACTCAATACTAATCGGTTTTCAATTTCCAGTTGAGGGACGCTAGAGCTCGAAAGTGCATGGTAATCAGAACAGAACAGTACTGCGTAAGACTAAAATGCACTTCGAATAGATACAAACTAAAAACCTTTTATAAAACTCTACTTTATAACTAAATAAAAATTATTCAGACAATGTGTTGACGTACGAAATCGGAAGAAGAGCTAATGCATTTATTTTGGGATTAAAAGGATACTAAATTGTTTTTAGTTTTATATTCCCAATTGCATTGTATTTATGTGAAATAACACTTTTTTCATTTAAATATTTAATTTAATAGAGTAAATAGTTTGGGAAATTTGTTTTTTGGAAGTATCACATTAAAGGCAATGCAAATAACTTTAAGAATAATAGTATGTATATTTTTATAAAACAAAACATAATAAACGAGAGTCCCTAACCAAATGACTGCACTTTTAATTGAACATATTGGTAGCACAAAAGCTTGCTTACGTTTCATTGTGAATTAGGAATCCGGAACACTCTTGGATAGTTTAGTGTGTCCGTTTCAGGACATGCGCAATGGCTCGGAGCTTCCGGCAGCTGCATTGCGACAGGAAGGGGAGGGGGTCGTAGGGGTTGCCCAAGGAGGTCGGGAAAAACAGGAGGCGAAAAACAAAGCCAACGACCAAACAATGTGAGAAAAATGCACGCGTGCGAAAATGCTGCTGAAAAAGTACGTGAAAACGCGGCGTAAGGTGAAGATCCTTCTCCTGCTGGCCATCGTCGGTCTACTGGTTATCACCATCATAGTCCTCGGATCCAGTGGACGCAATGCGGCCATCGAATTGCTGCTGGACGAGCGGTTCATTGCCCGTGCCTACAGGCCCGGGGATCAACCTCAATCTCCGGAGAAGCCACCGGCAGTGGCCCTGCTCCAGCCACAGCGGGAGAACGGAGTGATTGTGCCCGAGAAGTACGACGAGCAGAAGATCAAGGAGCGCATCATCCAGAGCAAAATAGATCTGATGAAGCAGCAGCAGCAGAGGGACCACGAGGCGGAGCAGGCGGTATGTGAATACCGATTTAAGCTAGTTTTAAATCTTAAATAAATGTACTAAATTGCAGTTTATTTTTAAAAATATTTAAATTATTTATAATTAAGTAGAAGTTCTTAATTTAAAATAAAAAAAAATCTATTACAATGGGTTTTTTTCTTATACTACAGGTATTTATATTTTTGGCGAGGTCTTTTTACCTTGTAGAATTAAAAATTTAAAATTAAATAAAGCTTAACAATTAAAATATTAAAAAAAATATATTAAGTATTCATATTGTCTTGAAATTAGTTATAATAAGTATTATACATGTAATTTTAAAATATGAGTCTTAATATTAGTTTTAAAACATTTTTATTACCATTACGGGTTTTTTAATCTCAAGGTATTCCTATTTCTGGAGAGGTCTTGTAGAATCAAAAATACAAAAATTAAATGAATTTAGAATCTTTTAACTTAAAAATTACAATATTCAAAAATATATATTAAGTTTTGAAATTAGTTCTACTAAATATTTAAAATTTTTTTTTTAATAAGTATCTTTTATTTCAATTTACAACTTTTTTTCCTAATATTTTCAGTCAAGAACCACTTTGGATGTGGTGATGACAGCAGTGCACATTTTCTACACAGCCCCCGTGCCCTGGTACAAGTCCAAGAAGCCACCTCCGCCGCCAGCAGAGCATCCAAACGACGTGCCACTAACCACACCACGACCAGTCAGGATTCTCAACACAGCCTTCTATCCCGCTTTGGGTCTGTACAAGCCCAGCACATCGCTGCTTTCCCAGCACTTTGAGAACATCCGGAGCTGCGGCATAGGAGTGCTCATCCTGAGCTTTGGCGGTGGCAAGCCGACGGAGGCGGCGCTGCTCCATCAGATCCTGGAACTAGCTCCCCAGCACAATCTGAGCGTAACCTTTGAACTCAGTGTGGCCGGAAATCAGAGTGTGGAGTATGTGCGTCAACAACTGCAGGAGATTGCCACCTACTCTTCTCTGCCTGGATTCTACAAGGTGTGGAGTCAGTCGAGAGGTGCCTCCCTGCCAGTTCTCTACGTGAGCAATGCCTACAAACTGAGTGATAGCCTGGGCAGGCTGCTCTGTCGCACGCCTTCGCTGGTGGAACCGGATGGACTGAGAAGGGTCCTCGATGCCTTCTTTATAGGACACATAAGGTGGGTGGTCTTTAGAATTCGTACACACAAAAAAAAGCATGTTTCCGTAAATTCGATATGGCCAATGTAAATGTCATGTAATTCATACCCACATCGTTTTTACATGAAATACTCATCAAATTTACATTCATTAAGGTCATTTTGCCGAATTTTCTCTCTCGGAGACTCTCACTTCGAAAAAGAGAGCAATACGCCATATGGAGAGCAAAATGACGTGAGTTGAAACGAGAAAGACAGATTCGAAATTCGAACTGACGTACTTCGAACATGATGTCTACATTTCGACCATATCAATTTTACACGGGTCCATATCAAGTTAAAATTGATCTTAAAAAATGTAAAATTGACCTACGTTTCGCATCGATTTTTTTTTGTGTGTAGTATCAAGGAGTATTATTAACTTCCCCTTTTCCTACAGGCTCAAAAGCCATGCGGATGTCCTGCGGCGTTTGTGCTTCGATGGCTTCTACAGTAAGCTGCCCAGTAATGGAGCGGTGTTTGCCAGCACCTGGAAGAACTGGTCGTATCTGAAGTCCTTTGCACTATCCTATAAAATGCTCTTTGTGCCCACTGTGGGTCCAGGATTTGCGGAGAGGAACAAGTTTCCCCGTCATGGGGATATACAAAGGCATCGCAGCAATGGAAGGGTGGGTAGAAAGCACTTTAAGATCCCTAGTTATATAATAATGGTCTATATCAACCTTTGTAGTACTATGGAGTAGCCTGGAGAACGGCCATTCTCAACCATGTGGGTTTCATAAACATAGCCAGCTACAACAACTGGCCAGATGGCAGCCAAATCGAGGAGGTGATGCCCCGTGCCGGATTCCTGGACTATAATCCTGGCTCGAGAACCAAATATCTGGATCTCACGGCCCACTGGGTGGGAAACTTTCTGAAGACGCGCCAGGAGGCGGCCTCGGCAGCCTCCCCAGCATCGCCCCAAAATTGCTATGAGCTGTTGAATGGAACGATTTGCTAGGCGCCACAACACACAACTTCCGGAACGGAGATAATCCTAGTTACTTTAGAAGCAATAGCAACAATTGCAGGCCACACAATTACTTTCGAACTGTTAACGAGTCTTCTGCTACACATATATACACTACATATATATCGTTTTGATAGTGATATTTTTAATAACTCAGATTAATTCGAAACATCAAGGGAGTGACAAATACAAGTCGAGTTTTTTGGTTGCAAGAAATTAATATCGAAAGGTTGTGCATGAATTCTCCATATTTATACTTAAAGCCAATCACAAGGACAATTAAAAAAAAACAGCTTTGGATTCAGAGTTAGTTTTCTTGCCAAAACTCTCGACAGAATATGAATCAAACGCAAAAGAAAGCAATTAAAATTGATATCAATTAAAGGTAATTCTAGAGCCAGACATACTTTTTTATTAATTCTAAATACTAGCTTTCAATTATTGTAGATTATAGAGGAGAACAATATCATAACTTAATGCCATGCCATATTATGTAGACACCAAAGGAAATTATCTATGTTATAAAGGATATAAACTAAACACTTGTTAAACGATTGGTACTTAAAAAATTTTAACTTTATTACCAGTACAATATATGAATACTTTATCTAAGCTTTAATAGTTTAGTGCCAAACAATCTGTCTTTTATTATGGGGATGGATATGTTTAGTATACAAGGTATACATGGTATAGACAAAGAGAATATAAACACTAAGAGGTGTAACGCCTATACAACAGAATGTACGGCAACATTTTTGGTGTAAATTAGTGTTTATATTCTCTTTGGTATAGACATATTTAAATTAGGTAAAAATTTCTTAACTCCGCTTATATTATTTGTGACTTTTTTTATATTTTGTGGAGTTTGTTAAAGGGCGATATATATTTTTTTGGTTAGGAACCTAAAAAAAATTTGTCAAACTTCCAATCAGGGGGTTTACTTATCTCTTGAAGAAAGAACATATAACTTTTCACGTTCTTAGATCTCCTACTCGGGGCATTAAAAAATATTTTCTTAAATTTTTTGTTAGTAAATAAATCTGATTTTTAATTATTTTAAATTATTAATCGTTTTTTTTGGAAGTCTTCTTCAACCTATTAAAATACGAAAAATATCTGAGCTCACATAACAAACAAACGAATTTCACCGAAGAAACACTTGTATACCTTTTTATTATTTAAGATATTTAAGTTTTTTATACCAATTATTTTATTTTTTAGGAAACACTATTCCAAATTATAATTTTTTTCAACCCTAAAATGTTTTCTGTCTTTTAATTCTGACAACCTATGATAACTGTCATAAATAGAACATTCATTTTATAAACTGGAAAAGATTAAGGCAAGTCATGTCAGCTTCAAAGCCAAAAAATGTGACTAAACCCGAGGGGAAAAAGACCAAGGGCCAAGGACAAATCGGGGTGAAAGGATGCTGCTGCAAGAGGTCGCAATGCATTAAAAACTACTGCGATTGCTACCAATCCATGGCAATTTGCACCAAGTTTTGTCGATGCATTGGTGAGTTCAAATATTCTTGGAAGATTAGTAATACAATTTTTAAAGTTATATATCAATAATCAGGATGCAGGAACACGGAAGTTCGCAAGGTCCTGGACTCCGATTCTGGGGCCAAGAACCCCAATGCCTTAAAAAGGCAAAAGGCGGCTGCTATGAGTGCGAAAGCAGCAGCTGCGGCTGCCCAGGCTGGCATTAATGTCCAGATGAAGGTACCACAGGCTGGTGGCTCGGTAGCAGGGTTACCCGCAAAGCCCGTGGTCACTTCCGTGATCACGTTGGCCGTTGGCCACCCAACAGGGCAACCACCAGTGGCTGTTCCCGTTAACATAGCCATACCTCGTCCCATTGCTACTGTGCCTGCTCCAGTCAGGATAATAAAGGCTCCGGTGGATGCGTTGCCAGTGGCTGCAATCATGCCGGTGAAGAAGGACGACTGCAGGTACCGTAACCTATTCGTCCAGCCGGTTAACGCAGCGCTGCTGAAATGCGTTCTCATCCAGGCCACGGAAGCGGAGCAGTTGGGTTTGAATGAGATCGAAGTGGGGCAGTTGGTTATCGCTGAGTTTATGCGCGGCTACAAAGATATCCTGGAGAAAATCTGCGAATATAACAAAGATTATTATTAAATGTTTAAACATATATTGATATTCAATTGAATTTTTAAATATAATATGAGTTTTTAAACATATATTTCTATTGGGGATTTCACTTAAAATAAATTCTATTCATTTTTTACAATTTTTTATTCGAATTTTTAAATTAAATTTGTTAATAGCTCCTGTATCTGTACAAAAAATAGTCAATACACTTAATTTTCTTCACTACTTAATACTATATAAATTTATATTTTACAAAAATAGGAAATTTATAATGCATATTAATTTAATATTCGAATTTTGAAACAACATATTTATACATTTTCTCAATTAAATTAATATAAAAATTCAATGCAAAAAAAAATTAAATAAAAAAGATTTCCATTTTATCAGATTGATAAAATACAAATAAATTCTATTCATTTCTTTACAATTTTTTTTGTTGAATAATTAAATTAATATGCTATATTGGTACAAAAAATAGTAAATTTACCTTATTTTTTTCTACTAATTACTATATTAATTGTTATTCTACAATATGAGTAAGTTTATAATGCATATTAATTTAATATTCGAGTTTTGAAACAACATATTTATACATTTTCTCAATTAAATTAATATTTAAAAAAAATTTAATGCAAAAAAATTAAATAAAAAAGGTTTCCATTTTAGCAGATTGACAAAATACAACCTTTTCCACTTGGCAATAAACAAAATCTTTCTTAAAACTACCAATCTGGCGGCTGAAAAATGAGTTCCGTCACTAGCATATCGCAGCTGGTTTTCCTTTGGGCCAAACGGGATTCGGCTGGTGTGGATTTGTGCCTCTCCAGCGGCATCTCATTGTCACTGTCGCTCTCCGACTGCTGATCCTCATCGGATTCATCTTCAGCATCCCGCCTCTTCTTTTTGGCTCCCTTGGTTGGTTTCGACGAGCGATACTTCAGCCAGAACTGTGCGGGCTGAGCAAACTCAATGTAGTTGGGGAATCTCATGGCCAGAGCTCGGCAAAAGTTGTCAAAAGTGTGCCTGAGTTCGGGATTCATCACTGACTTGAGGTTGCGATGGGTTTCCTCCACATAGCGAAGACAGCGTTCCAGTTGCTTGAGCTGAAAATAACAATTTATTATAATCTAATATTCAAGATGTATATATTAAAACATACTGGCTCCTCGGAGGACTCTGCCTTGCGGCCCCTTCCTCTGCCTGGTCCTTCTCCTGCTGCTGGTTTGGGTGGAGGAGGTGGTGCCTCCATGGGCTCATCCTCACCTTCATCACTATTGTCGCCTTCGCCTCGAGAACTCTTCTCTTTACCCTTTCCTTTAGTACGAAAACATATACGACGCATGATGAAGAGCATATCCTGAACCACGATTAAGGCGCCAGGATTATCGATAAAAGCTTTATCCCTGGTTTTTTCTAAAATTTAAAGATACAGATATATATGGGGATTACGAATGCTATCAACTTTACTCACCTGCCAGCAGCTTTAGTTGTCCAAAGTAAAGCAACAGCGTGTTCTCATCCACCGAGGACATTATATGGTTGTACAGCAACCTACGATTCTTGGCCATTTCGGGACCTATTAGTGGTGATCTATAATTGGAATCCGTTCTCACACCTCTCAAATAGGCCTGACCATTCAGATCAAAGGGGCACTCTTTCAGGCAATGATCAAACAGCAGTTTGTTGTACAGCCTCTTGTAGCGAATGAAGAAGGCATCCGCCTCCCTGGCCACCTCGGCACTTTCGTCCACCAGACCGGCCAGCATGGATATGAGAATGGGTCCCTTTAGCTTTATATTCCCCGACAGAATCACATCCTTTACACACCGAAAGGTGCGCACTCTGGTCATGGCGAACTTTGAATGGAGTTTCGACAAAATCACCTGAAAGTTACTCTCCAGAATCGATGGGTGCTTCTTGCCCAGATCATTTAGGGCTATCAAAGTGGTGTTGATGATCTGCGGGCGGTCATTTTTGGTCAGGATAGTTCTGTACAGCTTGGCCACGCTGTTGGCCAAATGATTTTCCCGCAGACACAAGCGTCCCGCTATCACAATCATCCAGTTGGTCATGCGCTCGTTATCCGAATCGAATTGCGATTCACTGAGCTTGGTGCACTCCTGCAGGTACTTAAATACAATGCCCACGATCCTGGGGTCCACCTCCTGCGGCAGCATCACAATGATCTCCGTGTAGGCGCCCAACAGGCACTGCAGGCGGGTGTGTTCATCCTGGAAGTTCTGTGCACTGGTCAGAATACCCTCGGTGAGCTCTTCCAGTAGACTGAGCTGCCAATCTGGCGTTTCGTTGGCCATCGCAGGATCCTGGCTAGCGGACAGGTGATGAATCTGGTTGAGCAGATTGACGGCACTCGAGATGATACCCAACCAAATGCGTCCCGTGCGCAGGGCATTCAAAAGCAGCTGGAATAACTGATTCAGAGCTGGCTTCGAAAAGTTCCCCAAACAAGCAATGATAAGCTGGAGGGCCAGGAACTGATTGGACTTCATGTTGTAGGAGGAGAGGCCATTGAAGATGCCAATAAGTGCGTCCATATTGTTGGTGATGCGGCTGGAGAGGAACAACAGCAAGCCCCAGGCATCGGTGGCCATGGATGTGGACAAGTGCGATATTATAATGTTCACCAGTCTGGGACTAAAAAAGGCAAGTTAAGGAGAGATTAATATATGATACAGATGCTAAAGAATATGATAACCTACGTTACAATGGGTTCCCTTTCCAGCAACACAGCAAATCTCTCCTGAAGATAAGCTCTAGGTTGTGTCATCAGCAGGGTACTGATGATTCGCCAGGGCATAAAGTGTTTGGCTTCATTCGAATACTCCAAGGGCTGAATGTTTTTCAAAACCATTCGATCAAAGCTCTAAAAGATCAGGGATAAGTCTGTTATATCATGGATATAATAGTTAATAACCCACTCACCATAATAGCCAACTTTTGCAGGGCCGCATCCTCATCGCTCATTAAACAAGCCCAAATCCGGCAGTACACACAAATCAAGGCAAAGCAATTGGAGTAGGCCTCCAGCAGGGTTTCTATGGTGTCCAAAGCGGATCTTCTCACCGAAGCCAGACGATCCACAGCCAACAAAGAGGTTTCTCTCACAAAATTTGTGTTGTAGATGATCAGCGGATTGATTAGAACCAATCTTTCGAGCAGAGCAATCCCAGCAGTTCGTGCTAAACCATTATCCGCGGCCAGAAAACGCTGGTACACCGTTTGTGGAACATGCTTGACCTCTTCCTCCAGTTGCTCATGTCCCTCAAAGCTAAAGGCATACTGGAAAACCTCAGGCTTCTCGAAACGCAGCTCGTTTTGCTCCACCGAAGGCTCAGCTAGTGCCTCCACATCCGCATCCTCGAACTGAACGAAACGAATGCTCTCGCCTAGAATTTTCGTGGTCATGGGAGATCCTTGTTTCAGGGCCAGGATGAGCACTTGGCAGGCCTTGCGACGAACAGTGAATGTGCGATCATTGAGACACCGCATCAACTCCCGCAGGAGAGGAACTTCCCGGGGCACCTTGCACACATTATACCGGAAAATGCTCCACTCCACCTCGCTTTGCTGCAACAGGATCTTCTCAATCAGATCCAAGGCACGGGTTTGAATCCCCACCGCGTCGTCTGCTTTGACCGCCTCCAGAACAAAGTCCGCGCAGGATTTATTGCACTTGGAGAACAGAATCCTGTCGTACTTGGCGGCATAGCCTATGGCCACCTTTTCATCATTGCTCTTCCACTAAAATAATGATAGGAATTAGATTATTATTAAGTTTTATTTAGGGCATCTAGAATATACGCACCGCTTTTATGGGATTGGTGACAACACATTCGATGTAAAAATGCAGGATGCGAATGAGAATATCGGGATACTTATCTATAAGTTGGATGAACCAATCCGATATGTGCTCCCCGCTTTGCATCGCCCCTCCACGTCGTCCTGCTCCAATACTGTGAGGACTGTCCGTATAAACGTGCATGGGAAAGGTCTGTCGCATTATCAGATGAAGGGTTTCGTAGACATCTCCATTGTGCTCGTTGGCTATCTCGCCAAAGAGCTCGAAACATTTTGCATGCAGGGCGGGAGCACCTGAAAAGTAAGTTAATAGGTTTAAATGATATAATTTCAATTTTAGTTAAACCTTTTGAAAGTAAAGTTTAAAAATCCGTTACAAAATAAACTAACAGTTACAGTGTTGCCAACATATAAAAAGGCTAGAGTCGATAATTTATCGATAACAAAATCGTACTGTGTTCCACCTCTAGCAAGGCAAGCGAAATAATGAAATAATCGTGGAAACGACGAATAAATTTTGAAATTCCAGAAGATGTTGGGCGTACTGCGGATCCAAGGAGCGGTGGCTTCGGCGGGGCAGGCACGCCTCCTGTCCGCCCGCCTGCTGGCCAGCAAATCCTCCACTGACATGACTGCAAACAGATGCGAGTCCACCAAATCGCCGGCACCGGAGCACTTTGATATAATCATTGGCGGCGGAGGACTGGTGGGCACCACATTGGCCGCCGCCCTGGCCAAGAATTCCACGCTGGCGGACAAAAAGGTGTTGTTGCTGGAGGGAGCTCCCGAATTCCGGGGATTTGATCCCGCCGGACCGTACCAAAATCGCGTATCCGCCATCAATCAGAACTCCATTGAGCTGTTCAAGTCCATAGATGCCTGGTCGCACATCGAATCCGCTCGGTACAAGCCCGTCAAGCAGATGCAGGTGTGGGAGTCCAACACGGATGCACTGATCCAGTTCCAGCACGACAACTTCGCCAGCGATGTGGCCTGCATTATTGAAAACGATCTGATCCTGGATGCGGTATATGCGCGGGTCAAGGAAGCTCCCAATGTGGAGATACTGAACAAGGCCAGGATCCAATGCGTCCGCCTGCCCAGGGACTCGAACTCCAATCTGTCCGAGCTGCAGCTGCAGGATGGTCGCTCCTTTTCCTGTGACCTTCTCATTGGAGCCGATGGCGCCAACTCGGTGGTCAGGAAGGAGATGAACGTGGACGTGTTCTCGCTGAACTATGACAGGATGGGCGTGGTGGCTACGCTAGAGCTGGGAGAAGATGCCTGTGATAATTCCGTGGCCTGGCAGCGGTTCCTGCCCAATGGACCAGTGGCTTTGCTGCCGCTCACCGATAGACTGAGTTCCCTGGTCTGGAGCACCACCAACGAGCAGGCCAAGAAGTTGCAAGCCCTTCCGCCGGCTGAGTTTGTGGATGCTCTCAACGAAGCCTTTTGCCGGCAGTATCCTCGAGTGGAGCTAGCGGACAAAGCGGTGCAGGCTCTGAACTCTTTCTTCGGACACAATGGCAGCCAGCACCAAGTGCAGTATCCTCCCAGAGTTTGTGGCGTTAAGGACAAGTCTCGTGCCACCTTTCCACTGGGATTCCTGCATGCCTCGTCCTACGTATGCAATGGAGCAGCTCTTGTTGGCGATGCCGCCCATCGAGTGCATCCTCTCGCCGGACAGGGCGTCAATTTGGGCTTCAGCGATGTGAGGTATCTGGTGGAATCCCTGGCAGCCGGAGCGTATGCAGGATTCAAGCTGGGCGACAAGCAGCACCTCATCAAGTACGAGCGTAAATGTCTGGCCAAGAATGTGCCCATAATGCTGGGCGTCCATGGCCTGCACACCCTCTACTCCACGCAGTTCAGTCCGGTGGTCTTGCTCAGGAGTCTGGGACTCCAGTTGACGCAGAATGTGCCGCCCATCAAAAACTTGTTCATGCGGGGAGCGATGGGTCAGTAGATCAACGACAATAAATGATTAAATCGGGGAAATTAAGTCTTAAGTGTTTAAAGTTTTTCAAATCACTTGTCAGTGGAATAAAGTGAGCGTTTATATCAGTTCTTAAAACCTACTTAATGGCTAGGTCAATGGCATGCTGCTGAAATGTTAGTCTGGAGTGTTGGTTTATAAATTGTGCAACTGTTTGATTGCTACAAAGTTTTAGGATCATAAGTTTCGAAACTAAAAAGTACACATTATTACTCATAGAAATCAATATTTCTAAACTGGAAGGTTTGATACTATAAAGATTCAACATAATTAGTGATACCAAAAAATTGCACAAGATATTCAGCCTGTTAAACAAAGCTTAATTCTAATTTAACATTCGTTGTTGATAGTTTTTAGTTTGGTGGACTTGGGTTGAAGGCACATTTGGCAGTTGGCAAGATTAGTCTAGTTAAAATTTGGCATGGTTTCTCTTGGAATTGGCGTAGTTTATAGCTCCTGGTGGCTCTTGGGCAAACTCTCGCCAAGCTTAAGTTGCTGATCGATAGTGCTTTCCTCCTCCTGGACGAAAACCTGTTCCCGATCGCTTTTTAGCCGAGCTTCTCCCTCTTCACTCGTCTCCACATTGATTTGCTGCGAGTCCTCGGTGTCGGAAATGTAGCCAGATTCTCCTGTATAGTAAACCGGATAAAGCAGGAGTGGTGACGCGCTAAAAGCGACGAGATTCCTCTTAGGGAAAGCTTCACTCCAGGTTTTGTTGGGATGACGATCGAACATCAGGGGCAGAAACTCATCTACGGGTATGAGTTTGTCCAGCGGCTTGGCTGCCAGCAGCTTTAGGGCTCCCTGCAGGGATAGAACATAGCCCAGCGTCCAGTAGGAGTAGCCGGCATGCACCAGATTATCCGCATTCGTCACTCCCGGTTCACTTTCCTCCTTCAAACGCTTGCGACCAAAGTAAATGAGGTCGTAATCCACAACGGCTCTGGCCTGATTCAAAACCTTGACCGCATTTTGTCGGAAATAGGGCTCGAAGCGTATATCGTCCTCCAGAATGAGCACCTCCTTCAGTCCCTTGCGAACCATCATCACCCAAATGCTGTAGTGGCTCAGGAAACAGCCAATCTCGCCCATTGTCATGGCCCGATGGTGATAGGGATCCTCGTAGCCGGGTAGGAATCGCACGCCCATCTCCTGTAGTCGCTCGGTAGTGAGTTCCTTGCCATCAACAGCCGGAAAGTATTCCGCCTCTATGCCCAGCTCCTTGAAGAGTTCCTCCATTTTCGCTCGCCTCTCGGGGCGTCTTTTTAGGTTTATCATAAATATACGATCCAAGGAGAGCTGGTGTTTCTCAGGTTTCTTATCCAAATGCTTATAGTAGTCCAGTAGGGGCGGCACTGCACCTACATCGTTGACCATCAGGCCTTTCAGATTCACCAGCTGCTGCAGATCGTGGTCCAGAGTATCTCCTGGTTCGAGAGGTTGCAGTATATAGCCAAAGTTTACTTCATTGCAGATGTGCAGAGGAATGCCCGAACTGTTGGCCGATATGGCAAACACTATAATATCATCTGCTGGTCCGTCGTAGAGCGCCGCCTGCTGCCTGCTCCTTTGCAATTCCTGCAGCTTGTTCCTATCGAAAGTGAGATTTCTGGCTGCCCGATGATTCATGTTCACCAAAACGGCCGTGTGGACCATGGGCACTGGGAAACTTCCTTGCTTCCGGGCGTGGTAGATCTCCTTGTACTCCTCAGTGCGTCTGTAGTAATAATCCTCCGTCATGCCGCACCAGAAATTGGAGTACAAGCTCTCTGATATCAACATGGGAGCCACAATTGGTAATTGGAGGCGGGTGAGGACTTTCAGTGAGTCTCTCGAGGTAAGAAAGACATCGGCGTCGAGGAAAAACACAAAGTCAGCCCAAATGTCGCGACCGTACTGCAGGGCCTCCTCTTTCAGGGCGATCAGGTGCTTGAAACGCGATGCGGGCCACTCGTACGGTGAGCTCTCGTTGGCATAACTCTGCTCCTCCGGTTCAAAAGCATAGCTCACGCTGTGATAGAGATCTCCGGAGTGATCCAGCCACTGCCGCAGCAGCTCTATACTATCATCGTTGCTATGATCGCAGCGCAGCCTGAGGAATTCCGAAGTTTGAGATGAAACCGCGATTTGTATAGATTTTCAGATATACCCACCAAAAGGCAATTCTTTTCTTGGGATAATCCTGCTGCGCCAGGTAACTCAGGAACATGGGCAGTGTGTGGGCCTTGTTGCGCACTAGCAGGGCAATCAGTACCGTTGGTGGCTCCAGTTCATCCTGCTCATCTTGTCCAGAAATGCACAACAAAACGCTGGCCAGGAGCAGGCCGAAAATCACAATTTTCTTCATCTCCACGTCATTGATTTAACACATCGTCGGGTTCAAAGGGGTCACTACACACAATCTAACGCAGCGGAAGCGTCCGGTTAGGTTGGAAGACGCTGGAGAATCAGCCTTATCTATTAATAAACTGCCTCCTTCTTCGCCAGCTCCAGATGGTGTGACTGTCAAACTGCACCAGCTGTGGCGGCTCTCAAACTGTGCGAAAATGTTATCGCGTGTTATCGATTGTGCTTGGTTTGAATTTTATGCATTATAAATTTATTAATTTATTGCATTATTAAGGCGTTCCTATCCATATTTACTAACGTATTAATATAAATCAATATATATAGATCTGTCCTTACATTTTTGAAATATTTACTAAATTACTTCAAAGTAGGAAACTTTAATACCATTAAAAATCTATAGAAAGTACAGCAAATCAAGCAATGATCTACTGTTTGCGGTACATAACATCCATTTGAATCCACATTGACTAGATCATTTTAAAGTAGATATAACAAACATTTATTGCTTCGAAACCAAGGATCAAACAACTTTCTCCTCACGCAGTCGCTGCATGGGGCTTCGCATAGCTGGGGAAGTTGAGTTTCAGACCCTCCTTGGCCTCGAAGAAGGTGTACGACAGAGTGATGGTGTCGCAGTGCTCCAACGCCGGATCCGCAGTGATTTCGGGATCGATGTAGAAGAAAACGGGCATGTCCACCTCCTCGTGCGGATTCAGTTGCTGTTCCTCGAAGCAGAAGCACTGGATCTTGTTGAAATAGGCGCCCGCCTCGAAGGGGATCACATTGTACGTGCTGATGCCAATCACCGGCTTATCCGTGGGATTCCGGGCCGTGTAGAAGGCCAGAGCGGTCTCACCGGGAGCCACCTTAATCTCATACTGCTGTGGCTTGAAGTTCCAGCGCATGGAGGACCCGATGTCGGCGTTAAAGCGGATCTTTAGCACCCGATCCTCAACCTTCTTCATGTGCTCCACCTTTTCGGCATCGTGTCCTTGCGAGGTGGTTCCTCCGTAGCTGTATGCCTGGCAAAATATGCTATATAGTGGCACCGCCGCATAACTTAGTCCCACGATCAGCACTCCGCCGGCTGTTATGTAGTATAGTGTGGATTTCGCACGCAGTTTACGAGCAGCTTCCTCCGGGGAATCCGTGGATTTCATCCGCCAAAATTGGTGTGACTTTTGCGATGAGTTTTGATGACGGATGGAGCCTCTGAACAGCTGTTGGCACTGCCCACGCAAGGAAAGCAGGCTGCGCATAATTTTTAGCTATTTATTTTTAGTTTTTCGGCGCAATTTCCCTGAAGTTTTCATTTATTTTAGCACTTGTTTGTATAATCTTAGTTGTGAACCAGCTGTTGTGAAGAGTTAAAGTGTGTACACACCTATATTTACCAGCTGTTGGGGATAACTAATTATCGATAGGCAATGGAGTTTGTTATCGCCTGCTGATTTTTTTTTAAATGTCTCAGTATTTAAAAATAATCCACGTTCAAAAGAAACAAATGATTCTCTTCACTAATACATTTGGTAAAAAATCCCCAAAATTGTAATATTACCTTAAGTAAAGGATACACTAAATTAAATAATATTAAATACTCACATGAATTCTGATATCCCACTTTAAAGTTCATGTACAGCACCTCCATGAGGCAGCGAATGATCCTGTCGCGCGGTTTCAGGTGCTCCTTGAAGTGCACATAGCGAAACACGATCTTCAGGTCATCGCAGATGGTCAGGAAGAACATCCAGATGGTGTTTGCCCGGACACTCCTATTGCCATTCAGCTCCAGCAGTCGAAAGATCTTGAGAACCTGCTCGATCACATCCTCATCGAAGATGCCGTAGCTCTTGGCCCCCGGAATGGTCAGAGTTAGCAGGTACGTGCTGGCAGCATTTAGGGACAACTGAAGATTGAGGTTTTCATTCAGGACTTGCGGAGCAGCCTGCTGCACATGATCCGGCGGCAGGACCAGGCTCGTTAGGGTGTAGATGTATGAAAGATATGCATTGGCAGGCGAAACCCCAATGATATTGGCCCAGTTGTCGTGGGTGTTGCTGTAGCTGGCCTGGTTGTCGTCCCTCATGGAGCGTATAATACTGGACAAATCGCGCAGCAGCTGCAACTGCGTCTCCTGGTGGCCAATATCCTGCTGGCACATGGCCAGCGACCAGAACTTCTGCGCCCGCTGCTGCAGCACATCATCCTCGGCCTCCTCGCCATACAGCCACTCCTCCACATCCACCCACTGTAAATTCTGCACATAATACACTCTTAAATCGCTAAAAACACGATTTAACTCCATGTTTACATTTTACCAATGACAAGCGATAACCCAACAGCTGTTGCTGCCGCAGCACACACAATCGATAAGCGATAAACGATAAGACCAGAAGAGCGGTTAGTTTTCAAAATCGTACAAAATCAGGGCTGATATATTAATGCATTTACTTGGCTTATTATTATGCAATTTAGTTGTTGTTTCATGGTTACATACGCGCACTTAGTTTCTAATTCCGCTGACAGCTAGAAATCCAGCGAAGCCGTGGCATTGGAATTGCTCAGTAGGCCGGAGATGCAATTGTCCGGCTTGGCAGATGGCGACTCCTGCAGCTCTGGCGGCAGGTGGAACTTCTCGATGACGAACTTCTTGCGGCGCAACTTGAAGGCCAGATCCGTGGTGTCTGGCATGTGGACGGCCAGCGTGTTCAGCGCCGACATCTTGTGCAAGTGGAGCAGGCCGCTGTACTCCTTAAAGGCTGGATGCGTTTCGCGTTCCGATCCGGCAAACGACTCCAGTTCGATGGCATAGTCCACCAGCTGGCGGATCTTGGGCACCAGGCTGGCATCGTACTTGGCAATCAGGTGCATGGGCATCGTGATCAGGCACACCGAGTTGCAGTTCCGCACGCTGGCCATCAGCAGGGTGAGGAACTTGATCAGATCCTCGCCAAAGTGCTCGTCGTACCACAGTGGCGATCCCAACGAGGTCAGGCAGACGCGGCACAGGTTCTTCTTGGTCCCAGCCACGAAGCTCTCATCCCGCAACAGGTGTTGGATGTCGTCGAGCAGTCCTGCGTACCGGGGATTATGGAAGACCTGCGACTGCGACTCCTGGCTGCCTGTTTTTGTGCTGCTGGTCACGCTGCTGCTGTTGTTGTTGTTGTTATTATTGTTTTTGGCTGATCCCTCCTCCTGCGGTGGAATCTTCTCCTGCGGAGTGGTGGTTTCCTCGCCTGGAATCGGCGGGGCATCCTCAGCGGGCTGCTTCTCCAGCGACGAAGTGGTCGGGGAGCTGCTCTTGGAGAACTCCTCGGCAATGACAATGTCCCACGACGGCTCCTTGTGGCTATCGTCCCACATGGTGGCGTTGGAATAGTAGAGCATCATCGGATCCATCTGCTCCATCAGGTTGAAGTGATGACCGATCTTGGCTGTGGCGTGCTCGGAGTTGACCAGCGGCAGGTCATTGTACCGCCAGGCGATCCTCAGGCCATTCTCGGCGCCGCCAGCGCCCTGGGCCTGATCCTCGCGCTGCTCCACCTCCGTCTCCAGTTCGGTCAGCGGCTTGGGCAGTCGGCGGAGCATCAGCGCCGGTTTATCATCCAGGCTGCCCAGGAATATCTCCTGCTTGGAGAGCACTCCCTCGGCCAGGAAGTACTTGGCCAGCACCTTGGCGTGCGTCATGAAGCGGTCCTCCTCGATCAGGCAGATCGAACTCATGGGCAAGCCGCCGCCGATGACCACGTCCAGATACGGGTTCCCGCTGGAGGTGATCACCTGGGCCGTGTGCGGCGAGGTGCGGGTGCCGCGGATCGGCTTCGTGACTGCCTTCTTTCGGAAACTGGTCATCTTCGTCGCACGGATTTGGCTAACCTTTATTTTTTGCGTTCTTTTCGCTACTCCGTGTTTCCCTCTTCGCGTAAACTATTTTCGATGGCTGCCAATAGGTCTATCGATAACAGCCCAGCTGATAATTCGCAAACAGCCGATAGTTTGCTAAATATAGCTAAAAAAAAAAAGTTGTCCTTTTTAATAATTAGTTTTTACAATAGTAAAATACACTTTTGATAAAAACAATTGGGTGTTTTTGTAAGGAAACTCACAGATTGCTTTTCAGAAAAAAGAAATATATATATTTATCTATGAATTAAAGGTAATAAAAGGGCTCTTGACAGTTCAGATGAAATGTGACTTGTAATTCAATTTTTTATACAAATTTTAGAAAAATGAGATAAAAAGGTTTTTATTCCCTTTTATTCAAGATGTTAGGAAAAGCCTTTGTAAAATTTAACATTAGTTCGACAGTAAAAAAAATTCCATTTGTTAACTTAAAAAAATATTTATTAAATAGAATTTGATTCTCACTAGAAAGCTCTGAAATAAAAAAAAAATAACTGCTACTTCTAATTTAGAAGTTCTAAATTTTTAAAATCTAGCTATATTTTTTAAATATCTAATTAGGGGCATTCAAGGAAAAGCCTGCACTTATCGATAACAAAAACAGCTGTTTTCACCTGTGCACTTTTGATGACATACTTTTCCTTCTGGTAATTGAGGAAAACAATTGGAAAATTGCCTTAAAAAAGCCACACAATGGCCGAGGTGACGTCGCCGCAGATGACGGAACAATTGGACAACGAGGAGGTGCGGGAAATCCTGAAAAACACCACAGATCTGCGCCAGTACTCGCGGCAGATTGAAAAGGAGTTCAAGGAGGTGGAGAACAAGTCCATAGAGGGTAAATAAAGCACACGGTTCCCAATGCAATTATTAAATAATAATCTTCTTTAACAACAGACTATATTGCCGAATCCCAGAATATAGCCAACCTGCACAATCAGATCAACGATTGCGACGATGTCCTGGAGCGTATGGAAAATATGCTAATGAGCTTCCAGAGCGTTTTGAACAACATCAGCACGGAAATTACACAGCTGCAAAGGAAATCCGTGTCCATGTCTCTCCAACTGACCAATCGTCAGTCAGTCAAGGCGCAGCTTTCCCAGTTCATTGAGGACATGGCCGTTTCCGAGGAGATGATCAATATTATAATGGAGACCCCGGTTACGGAGAGGGATTTCAGCACCCAGTTGAATGTCCTCAATCACAAACTTTCGCTGGTCAAGGAGCTTAGCTTCAACGAGTCCAAGTCCACCAGCGATGTGAGCGACGTGTTGCAAAAACTCCGACTCAAAGCCATGACTAAAATAAGATCGTATCTGCTGGAGCAGATCTACAAGTTCCGGAAGCCCATGACCAACTACCAGATTCCCCAGAATGCCATGCTAAAGCACAAGTTCTTCTTTGAGTTCATCCTGTCCAATGAGCGGCATGTGGCGCAGGAGATATGCAGCGAATACATCGATACGATGGGCAAGATTTACTATAGTTACTTTAAGGTTGGTTTCCTATCTTTAGGATGCTTTGTTTGACTTACTTGTTTTCTTTTATACAGAGTTATTCCACACGATTGACGAGTCTCAAATTCGAGGAGTCCTGCACAAAAGATGATCTTATGGGCATAGAGGACAATGCCTCCAAGGGTTTATTTTCCAAGACAACGAGTTTAAAGCACAAGAGCACCATTTTTACAATAGGAAAGCGAGGCGATATACTTAACCAGCAGCTGGAGGCGCCTATTATAGTGCCACATGCGCAGCTAAAGAATAGGGTGAGATATATTACTTATTTATATTCAGGATTCCTCCTTAAACTGCTTCTTTTAAACAGTACACAGTAGAAGCTCTCTTCCGTTCGGAGCAGTATGCCCTCGTGGACAATGCCTGTCGGGAATACCTGTTTGTCACCGAATTCTTCATGGTTCGCGGCACCCAAGCTCAAGATTTGTTTAACCAGATCATGGGCAAAACGTTAACTCTGATGATTGTAAGTCAATAGTTGCAGTTAGCCAAAATTAAAGCAATAACTCTGTCTTAATTTCTAGAAAAATCTGGAGACCTCTATACACGATTGTTTTGACACCATAGCAATGTTCCTGTGCATCCATCTTATATTCCGCTACCAACTAATGTGTCACAAACGCTGTGTGCCTGCATTGGATAAGTGAGTTTATTGGTGGGCGTTTTTTGAATCACTATTGATAATATCCCTTCAATATTAGATATTGGGACTCACTGCAAGCGGTTATTTGGCCACGTTTAGAGCTGGTATTCCGCTTGAATATACAGAGCATACACGACTGTGATCCTACCAAATTTAATAAGGAATTGGGACCGCACTACGTAAGTATTGTTTTAAGTGTGTTATCTTTATGACCTTTCATGACTTTTTAAATTCGATTTCGTTACTACCTTTTGACTTATGAAAACCTCAACTGATTGCCAAATCACAATTGAGGAATACCTGCAAAGTGAATGTCATAAGGGGGTCTAGAGATAGATTATGATAGATACTATAACGAAAGAAATGCTCCGTCATATAATACGTGTACTTTTCAGATAACCCGGCGTTACGCGGAATTTAGTGCGGCCATTGTGGGAATCTCGGAGCACTTTCCCAACGAATTGGTGAGCCGTTTGCTTCTAGAACTCCAGAATGAAGTCGAGTGCTTCATCCTGCGAATGGCAGCCATATTCCCAACGCGCAAGGATCAGCTCATCTACCTGATCAATAACTACGACCTTGTTTTGGGTGTGCTAATGGAGCACACGCGAGATAATTCCAAGGAAGCTGAGGCGTTCAGAGAGCAGCTCAATGCGCGGAGTGCCGAGTATGTGGAGGAGATACTGGCCCCACATTTCGGAGGTATTATTCAGTTTGTCAAGGAGTGCGAGCACTTCTTCGAAAAGGAACAAATGGACGAGCTGAGAAAACAGGAGCGAAGAAGTCTGGCTTTGGTGGCCAGCTTCTCGGCCAACTGGAAGAAATCTCTGGAGGAGCTCAACAGAGAGGTGCTCCTCTCCTTTCCATCTTTGCTGACGGGCTCCCAGCTTCTACAGCTGGCTTTGGCCAGTTTGGTGCAATACTACCACCGCTTCCACAAGCTCCTCACGCCCAATGCCCGCGCTCAGCTCACAAACATCCATGTGGTGATGGTGGAGATCAAAAAGTACAAGAGTAATTATTAAGGGACGTTTTAATTGAATGTATGTAGACTTCTGTGTATTCCAACTTGAGTAAAGTTTCAAAATATATAGCCCTAAGACTTAATCCTCATCCTCGAACATCATCTCGACGAGATCCTGATTGGAGCAGCGCTCGCCGTCCAGACGCTGAGGCTGCTTCCAGCGCAGCAAAGTGGGCAAGAAGATCAGATGGGTGTTGGGATCCTTACGGAATGGACAGTTCAAGTCCTTCCAGCTGCAGCGAAAAAACAAGTGTTAATTTATTGTTTACCACGGTTCAGTGATAACAGGCAGCATGAACACCGCTCAAGAGCATTGTAAAGCTATCGCTGTTTAATGGTTCTTTTTTATCATGAATGTTCTCGGCGTGTGAATAAGCACTCGAGTGTTTATTTCATCATTATACAGCAGCGGTTGAATGACTAGCTGCAAATTACCAAAATCCGGTAGTATGCTAATTAATTAATTTGATAGAAGCTTTTAAAAATACAAAAATAATGACTAAGCATATGTTTTTAAAAAGGTTTGGTAAATATTGTGACTAATGTTGTTTAGTCAAATGAGAAATAATAAAAAAAAACATTTACGAATATTAACATAATAAGAATATAATATTATATTACGGAAACATTTCAGATACGATGAACAAAACTATACATAAATAGGATCCGTTTAAAATTTTTTTTTTTACTTAAACAGAATTATTTTTTATCTGGAAAACATGATTAGGTTCTGGAGAAAAAAGTAAGAAAATGGCTTTTTGATGTTTGAAACTACCTGTTGGTCGGTTCTATCTTTATGACTAGTCACTCCTACATTTTTGACCTCAGCTGTATTTTCTTTGTTAACTTACTACGCCCGCTCGCCCACATCCACATGCACAAAGTGCGAGTTGCCGGGGGCCTTCTTCAACGCATCGTGTATCACCGGCTCCGCTGCAATCGTACGTGTACGTGATATGTAAGTTAGGAAATCGGATAGTCAGCGGTTAACCGCATTGGGAACACGGTAATCTCACCCTTGACGCAGTAGGGACACCAGCTCTGACCATTCTCGTCCTTGCCGCCGCTGAAGAGGACATGCACCGCCTCGTTTCCATTCTCCAGTTCCTCCATCTTCTTGGAGAACTCATCGTATCCCTTCACGTTGTGTGTGACGACCATGATCTTGCTGGGATTGGTATTCGCCGCGTAGAAGCGTCTGAAAATGCGACCGAAAACTGCGGGGATCGACGTGATGGCGAACTGTGGAGTAACTGGCTTCTGGAGGGGAATGGCTTCGCCTATTTTATCAGGTTTTTCGACTTTTTGACGTAAAAAAAGCTTACGGTAACAGATGACAGGGTTGCCAGCTTGCTTGCACTTATAAGCTTAGCCATTTTCAAGCTGGGGTTAGCTATTTTTGAAAGCTAAGAACGTTAAGAGAAAGTTTTGAGAAAAAATTGAGATTTTGAAATATTTAAAAAAAGGTACTGAGATTATATATAAAAAATGTTAATTTAGAAAGTGGTTTTTGATAAAGTTAGATTTAAAAGTTTTTTTTTATCTTCATTATAATTTATAAAATATAAGAAAAATTCCTATGATCTAAGTGTGTTATATATAAGTTTCAAAAATACATTTTAATATCTTTAAATAAAAATATAGCTATTTTAACGCCATTTCCTCGATAGTCCTTCTTATTCGTGATAAGGTGGCAACGCCATTTTTATCGCCCATTTAACAGCTGATTAGAACTCTTTTTTTCATAAAGTGCATTTATTTGTTTTTTAGCATTGATTTGGAATTGAACGATGTCACGGCTAGCTTTATTGCGCAATTTGGTCAGCCAGCGGCAGAATCTGCTGCCCACCAACTTGGCCAGGCTAAGATGTGCGGCAGCGATGCACTGGAGTCCACATTTGCGGCAGGAAGCGTCGCGCGGTTTGTGCTTTGACTGGCTATTGGGTTACATATATATTATTGACCATTTTACTTATGCAGGTGGTGGCGGATCACTGCAAAGGTCGCAGGACAACACCCAGGTGTCCACGGATGTGCGCCCCATTGGTGAGAAGATCAAGGAGAACACTAAGACGGCCAGTTATACGGCCATCATAGTCGCCGGATTGGGAGTGACCTGCGTGATGTTCTTCGCCATATTCCGGGAGCTGTTCTCCAGCGAGAGTCCGAACAACATATACGCGGATGCATTGAGCCGTGTTGTTGAGGATCCGCGGGTTCAGGATGCGATTGGGGCGCCCATCAAGGGATTTGGCGAGACATCCCGGCGGGGACGACGACAGCATGTGGCCCACTCCAGCTACGAGCGCCATGGAAAGCCCCACATGCGGATGCAGTTCTATGTGCAGGGTTTGAGGAACAAGGCCACCGTGCAATTGGAGTCCCGGAGGGTAAGTCTATTTTTTAGGCCAGGAAAAATTCTCTTTGACTCATAATACACCCATATACCCAGGCTCGCTGTGGCAAACTGGAGTACCGCTATCTGTTCGTGCAATTGGATCACTATCCCCACACTACCATCATCCTGGAGGACAATCGCGCCTTTGATCCCGTCCCAGAGCCTGCGTCCCCTTCGTCTTCCTTCGGCAACTTGGCCCTGATGTCCAACAACCAGGATAAATAGACGGATCCTTTCGATCCGCTGCTGTGCACTTAAATTCTCTGTACATTTGTTATATTTAATATTTGACTGACAATGAATAAGCATTGGGAAACCCAACATCAGTCAGCGCCGAATCATTCGCCAATCGAGAAGTTGTCCATCTCCAAAATGGCGCCCGATTCGTGTCAGTAGAGCTTCTTCCAGGGTATAATCTCCCAGGAACGAACGATGTGGCGTCCGAAGAGGAAGTCCTTTACCTTGTTCATGATGTAAAACGAGATGCCGAAGAAGGAGGCGAAGTACAGCCAGAATTGGCCAAGGCGTTCCCAAATGCTGAGATGATAGCGAGCGGGAACCTGAAGAATGTCCAGTTCTAGTTCTATGATGAGACCGGGTTCATGGCGAGGTGATGTCTCCTTGTAGTACGTTTCCTGAATGGCCAGCTGAAAATACGCTGGATTTGCCTTCACTTGGGCTAGCAGGGATTCCATTTTGAACTGCTCTATATTCCCTGTGGTGGAATTCGTATCCACCTGACGGAACTGAGTCTTAAGGTCGCGTCCCGGAAATGGGCATGTGAACTCCACATATTGCTTCAGATTTAGTTCTCCCTTCAGCTTTATCTCTCCATTTTTAAAGCGAGTGGTCAGCGGAAGATGATGGGCCAGCACGGAAGGAGGTGAAAGATCACATTTGTGTCGCAGTTCGGCTTCAAAGAAAACCAGTAGATTAAAGCTAACCAATCGAGACGGTACATCCTGCAGTTCCAATTGAAAATGAGCCCGATCTATTACGCCATCGTAGTCAAAGTCCTCTTTCCAATACCTAGTGGTGGTGCAGCTGTTGGTAAAACTTTCCATTTGGGCATTGAATGTGCTGAAAGTGCTGCAGGCGACAAGGGATCCCTCTTCCTCGAATTCTTCGGGTTCCGTTGTTCCCACAAATATGTATTGATATTTGAACTGGACATTCGGCTGCTCGTATAGAACTCTCGATTCCGATATCCCCGAATAGGGACTCAGGAAGGACACCAGCAGAACGGGCAGCATTACAGAGAGTGCAATAAAAGCCAGGACCAAAAGGGAGGCAAAGGAGCACAGCGAGTTCTTGTACACGATTGCCGTGTTCGTCGTATGAAGCGGAATAAATTTCATCGTTGATTTATTAAATGAATCCTGGTATTATGTGAGCACCTGCTTTAGTGACACTTGTCAAAGGAATGTTGTGAAAATTATTTTTTCGTTGCCAGGCAACCTTTAAAAAAGGTCTGCCGGCTAAACTTTGGCGGGCAAACTAACTCACGACCCTATTTATCAAAAACTATCGTTTTAATTTTTTTAGTAATTCCTGAAATAAGACTAAATTATACATTTATATCAATTTAAATTTAAACAGCCAACGGTTATAATACACGATCAAGCACGAGCCCATCTCTAGCGCGGTTAGGAACTATCGCACCCCGTTTAGCGTTGCCAGACCGCCGCAAATGGGTGCGCGTGCATCCCTGGTCGGTCAGCTGTATACGAAGAAGAAGAAACGATGGGAGTGTTTTCGTTCGAGGCGAATTTATTTTTATTATTTTCGCGCTAAATAGCAAGCGATTTGCGAGCAAAGCCAGCTTAAAACGACACCCGGTAGTTGCAACTCTCGCTGTGATAAAAGGCAGTGCGCTGCCTCGATGAAAAGAGGCGTAAAAATACGAATAGAAAATTGAGACACCCGCGACCTCCGAAACAAAGTGGGAAAAATCGAACCTGTGTGCGTGTGTATTGAGTGTGTACTGCGTGTGTGTGTGTGTGTAGAATAGTAAATTAAATTTAAAATTAAAACGCCGAATGTGTATAGTCCTTAATCGAAAGATGTCCACGTATATGGCCTGCGATGATCGGTGATAATGAGTGCGGCAATGAGTAATCGATAATCGCGAGTGCGAAACCTGAGTAGCAGCAGCAGCAGCTACAGCAACAACAACAGCAGCAGCAGGAAAAACAGCAGGCACACCTAATCCGCCCCACCCCGCCCACAGGCACAGGCACAGCCACACAAACACACACACGCACACCAGCATCGAGATGGAGGCTTTGGAAGTGGAGGACACCAGCGACGACAGCCTGCCCATGGGATTCCCCGAAGTGGGCACCTGGAACAGCACCCACAATGTCTCCTTGAACGACATGAATCTGGATGCGCGCATGGTGAGCACAGTGATTAATATAGCATATAGAATATAGAATTCTGTTGAATGCGAAACTGAATACGCATCATGAGGGCATGTGTGTATATAATTTGATTAACAAGCCTGGTATGCCAGTGAATCAACCGACAAATGGCTTTATCTCCGCGTTTAATGCTTTAATGGTCGAAGGGAGAGGCGGAAAGCTTATCAATCAGTGGGATTTGGTCATTGACACATTGCCTGGCCACTGATAACGCCGCTGAATTCTAGGCTGATCTATATATTCTATATAGCAAAAGTATAGGGTTTTAAGTGCCTTTTTATTTATAATCCGAAAATGCGCTATTCAAAATCCTATCCAACAAAACTTATAGTATATCTTATCTATCAGTATTGGGCTTAAAACCGATTCTTAAGTCAATAATAAAGTTAATTTTTATTTTATAACCCCACTGTGTAGACTAAAAATGCACTTGTAGGAAAATTATCCCAATTTGCTTTTTATTGTGATTAAGTTCGCGCCCTATAAGTGAACCCATAACAACAAAATGTTTACGACACATAGAATTTGTTCTCGCTAATGATTTTAATAAAAAAATATTTTTTTCCATTTTTATTTACATAATAAAGTTTTTTATTGACTATGATTAAAATGCTTTTTCTTAGCTGATAAGACTTTCACGATGATATTTTTATTGTGATGCTTAAAATTATGTTTTTCATTCAGGACTTGAGCATTATATTATAATAAATAAATAAACTATTCATTTTCTTTGACTTAATCGCAGCAAATAATAAAAAAAAATTAAAAATTTGTTCTAAAATGGTTTTCTTTCCGCAAGATTTCATTTCAAACCTCATACCTTAAAGAAGACCAAGTTATTGAAAATAATGTTTTTATTAACCTCAATAGTATTGAGTGTTTATTTATTCCATTTTTATCCATAAACTAGATATGTTTGCCATAGTTTATAAATCCAAGCCATTTTTGCATTCTATGAATCGACTTTAACCATTTATTTCTTAAGAATTTCGAATAGGAAGATTTTTTATTTGGTTATTCTTCGCAAGCAATCAATGAAACTGTTAGCAAACGTAGCTTTATAATTCAAAATTGATCTGTAATGTTCAGATTCTTTCAAAAACTGCCACCACTCAGTATTTTTTCCATTTTAAACTATTTATTTATTGAATTTTCGATGTCCAACGTTCATTGGAACTCCACTATTGCTCGTAGTCAAAACTATACAAAGGCAACCATATAGAAGATCAAGTTCACTTGGAAAGAATCACCAGAATAGCACACGCACTCAGGAAAGCTGTCAGTCAATCAGAGCTCCAAATCAGGCACAGTCTTTAACTCGTTTTTAGCACACGATCATCAAACAATTCATCAAAATTTTCATTATTCGCTACGATATTGGGCAGTATTAGTTTTCGTGGTCTGCAGCCTCTTGAGAAAGCACCCAAAGAGGTATCCTCTTCCTAGCAAACGGTTTTAGCCGGCGAAAATCTCCCGAATCCCCGCCAGAAATTCAGGTCGCAGACGAGACATGCAACACCTGCGAATGCTGATCCATGGCCTGGCGACGCGACAGGCCCAGATGATGACCCACCTACGCCGGGCCAGCGGGAGCAGCAGCTTTCCGGAGCAGGTCTTCACCGACCAGGACATCGAGCCGGAGGAGGAGGACGAGCAGGGAGCGCGGAATCGCCAGTTTCCCATCCTACCCAGTCGCCACACCGATCTCTTCTACTCGCCGCACCTCGTGGGTCCCGCGTACCAGGGACTCATCTCTATGGTGGATCAGCCATATGCCACCGCCTACTATCCGGTGGCTATACAGACGTTGATCAAGGGTACGGAGAGTCCCCTGACGGTCTGCCCTTCCGAAATGTGGGTGGTGGACTGTCCCAAGCTCCTGGTGACCTACATGCGTCACCTGTTCCGGCATCCGTACGCCAGTTTCGGCAGCTCAATGAAATTCAGCATGATCGGGATGCGATTCCAGGACTCCGATGTCGATAGTGCCCTACGCTCCTTCGTACTCTTTGCCGGCTACAATGCGCGGGAGCTTATGGAAAATGGCTACTGGGCGGACTTTGTCAATCCGCTGACCGGCCGCGCCCACTTCCGGGCTGCTGCCCCCTCTAAACGGAAGCAGTGCCGGGAGGCGCAGATCCTGGGCCGAGGTCTAACCTTCACCAATGCCAATGGTTGCACCGTAATCGAGGAGGAGCAGAGCGATCAGTTCACCGGCTGCATTTTCACGGACACACCCTGCAAGATTCTCGAGGCGTGGTGCTCTTAGAGGATCATGAGATCATCTCATACCAGTTGCTCACTTCCATGCCCCTGATTGTGAACCCATTAAAGTCCAGTTGAGAAATCGTAGCCCCAAAACCCAGTAGGGTTATTTCCAAAATTTTTAAGTAGTACACTTTGGTGATTGGATTTTCGATAAAGTTTATAAAAAAGGCTTAAAATTCATTTTGTGTAGTAAATCTTAAAATTTGACTATTAGAAGTTATTTCTTTTACTAAACACGAATAAGCAAATGTATGTTTAATAGTTTTTTCATTTCCGCCATCGGAAAGTGATAAGAAAAGTAGTCGTTCTTGTTGAGGAGATGATATTGCAGTAGATAAAATGTTGTATTCTGGTTAGGATCACTAACATAGTCTATCAAGCTATGGCTGTGTGATCGTCTGTCTGTCCGTGTGAACGCTGAGATCTCGGAAACTATAAGCGCTAGAGAGTTGGGACTCGAAATACAGATTCTAGGGGTTCCTACGCAGCGCAAGTTTATCATGCCGATGTCCCTCGTCGATAGCCCCTCTGATAAGAGTATATACACTGGTCGGCATAATTATTTTGCCATGTTTGAGAGCAAAATCTACTCATATTTGAACTTATAATATAAACTTTTGGCACCTATATGAAAAGAACACAATTCCGTATAAATAACAGAAAAATGTTCTTAACCCATTAATCACCCTTTGAAAAATTAGAATTTTTTTTGAAAGTCAACTTTTAAACTTTTTTCCTGGGGCTTAAAACAAAAATGTTTTGATGCAAAGTTGTTCCCCAATCAAAATTAATTATAACCGCAAAAAAAAATTTCAAAATATTTTTCCTTGTATTTTTTACAATTTTTTGAAAATAGCTAAAAACTACCATTTTAGCCGCTTTTTCCTTCTTTTCTTACAAAATTTTACTAAGATCTTTCCATTCAAAAAATCATAAAAAATACAAGGAAAAATATTGTATTATGTAATTCCTTAGAAGTCTGGTCATTAAAATTTAAAAAAAAATGTTTTCTAAAATATATGATTATATCATTGATTTTCCGAATAGCGATGTCCACTTGACGTTGCTAAAGGTTCCACTAGGTGATCTAGAAAATATTCAAATTATAATCGAATCATTTTTTTTATTTATTCCCACTCCTGAATAAATACTTATGTTGATAACTATCAAGAAATCGGTATTATTTTACTAAAATAAACAAAAAGAAAATTTATAATTTATAATTATATCCGATAATTGTATGTGAAAATCAGGGGACTGTATTGAAAGAAACTTCTGCTCGGGCAGCTGCTCCTCATTGCGGTTGTGCAGACTTCAGTGCTCTGGGTTTTCTGGATCCTCGGGCGACGCAGGCAATGGGAGGTCGTAGGAGAGATTTGCGAAGGGGCGTATCGGATTCACGCGACTGGCCAGATCGAAGTGGTTCCCAGATAATAACGCTCCTAGAGACCGAAACTGGCGTCTGGGTCTTTGGGATTGCGGGTGCCGGGATTGAGAAGTAGGAATGGTGTGTTAACCATGTGGATGGGTGATTTTTTTAAGTCAGTGAAGGGAGAGAAGAAGGAAAGATAAGTGATTTTTACAATTAGATTTTAATTTCATGATATGACAATTGAGTTAAATAGATCTCGCTAAAAGCAAATTTATATTTAGTACATCATTTCTGTGCCAAATGAATATTACTTTCATATAAGAAAGTAAGTAAGTAATAACATAGAACATGCACTAGTAAAAAATTTAACGGCATGTGTAAGGTAACATGGTGCTGAGTTGGATGGGAATTTGAAATCTGGACACCAAATTTAAAATCTAAGTGTGAAATAGGCGCCTCTCGTCCAGCGTGTCGATGCCACCTTAGCAAAACCCAACTATATCGTTTTCGTCCCATTTAATTGCATCTAGCAGCGGCTTACCATCTTGTCCTTCATCTTGTCCAGCTGGATATCATCGTCGGCATCGCGGTACTTGGCCTGCAGGATCCGGCGTTCGTTGAGTGCTGCCAACTGCTCCTGGGTCAGTTTGGGTTCTCCTTTCTCGAAATCCAAGCATTGCTGCAACTCGACAACATATTGCTGCAAGACGATCACCTGGCTGGCCTTCTCTGCCAGCTGACGGTTTAGGCCAGCCAACTGCGTGGCGTGGCCATCAACCTTAAGCTGCAGGCGGCCTAGCAAGAGGTTGGCCACCGAGAGCTGCTTGTTCAGGTCGTAGATTTTAGTAGAGGCAGTCGAAATCTCTGCTTTCGTCCGATCTTGGAGCTCCTTCGACGTTTCTATGTCGTCCTCAAGCGTGGCCAGCTTCACCTGGAAGTCTCGCTCTTCCTGCACCATTTGCTCCTTAACCAGTTGAATCTCCCCTTGTAGAGATTTATTTTCGCTCTTCAAATCTTCCATAAGCTCCTCTTCGTCCTTAAGCTTGATACGCAATCCAATCAGCTCCGTCGTGCGACTTGCATCGCCTTTCAGCTGGACCTTGGCAATGCTTAGGTCTACCATGAGCCCATTTGCTAGCTTTTGTTCGTCTAGAAGCTTGGCTTGCAGACTAGCCAGCTCTTCATTGCGATCGTTTAGCCTTACTTGTAGGTGATCAGCACGCATCTCTGCGTCCTGGAATTTGTGGGTCCAGGTTGTCACCTCCGCCTCAAAGTTGTCACAACAAGTTTGAAGACTCTCTTTGGCTTCCAGTTGGGCCTTGACCGTGCTTAGTTCTACCATGAGCCCATTTGCCAGCTTCTGTTCGTCTAGAAGCTTGGCTTGCAGACTGGCCAGCTCTTCGTTGCGATCGTCCAGGAGCTCCGTCATCTCCATCTGGGTCGCGTTTAGCCTTACTTGTAGGTGATCCGCACGCATCTCTGCGTCCTGGAGCTTGTTGGTCAAGGTTGTCACCTCCGCCTCAAAGTTGTCACAACAAGTTTGAAGACTCTCTTTGGCTTCCAGTTGGGCCTTGACCGTGCTTAGTTCTACCATGAGCCCATTTGCCAGCTTCTGTTCGTCTAGAAGCTTGGCTTGCAGACTGGCCAGCTCTTCGTTGCGATCGTCCAGGAGCTCCGTCAGTTCCATCTGGTTCGCGTTTAGCCTTACTTGTAGGTGATCCGCACGCATCTCTGCGTCCTGGAACTTGTGGGTCAAGGTGGTCACCTCCGCCATGCGACTCTCTTTGGCTTCCAGTTGGGCCTTGACCATGCTCATCTCCTTCTGTTGCTTGTCAAACGCTTCCTTATGCTGATCCTTAAGCTTCTGTTCCTCCTCGATTTTATTAAGCAAACCCAGCAACACCTCCGAGGCGCTTACGAGCTCATCCTTGGCCTTGCTTAGTTCCTTTTGCTGCATGTCCAGCTTGGCTTGCAGCTGATCCGCACGCTTTTCTTCGTCCTGCAGCTTAGTACGCAGGCTGACATCCTCGCTGGAGACGCCCTCCATCAGTTGGGTGTGGGTGGCAATGGTTTGACGCAAGTTGTGCTCCTGAAGGCGAGCCTCTTGCAGTTCGGAGGCGGAGTTTCTTATGGTTAGGCGCAACTCTCTTGCCTGAACGCGCCACTTCTTCTCCTGGCAGCGAACCTCCGCCAGCTCCGCCTCCAGGGCCTTCAACTTAAGCTGATCATCATCCCTCTCCACCCGTTCAGATTCCAGGACCTTTAACTGCTTTTGCAGATGCTGGCAGCACTCATCCTTGGTCGCCTTCAATAGTTGCCTTTGCTCCTCCGTTAATTTGGCCAACTTTTCTTCGTTTTCCTTTAGATTTCCCAGCAATTCTTTCTCAAGATCCTTGCAACGTTGATCACAGTTACCTTTGAGGTCTTCAATCAGCTTCTCATACAGTTCTTTTATTTCGCATATATTTTTGTCCTTAGCTTTCAACACCGCTTCCAGTTCGTCCTGCTTTATCAAATCGTTGTTCCTAAGCTTTTCCAAATCCTCCAGCTGAACGCTCTTTGCTGTGTTTGCTGTATGACTCAACTTTCTGGTCATTTCACGCAGCTCTATGTTATTCTCGCTCAACTTGGCGTTCAACTGACCCGTGTTGTTGATGGTGTCATTAAGTTTCTGTATAACCGCCAATTGCAGCTCCAATTTCTGCTCCAAGTGCGTGCCTTCTTGACATCGCCGCTCCAAAGTATCGCGTTTGGTTGCTATCTGATCATGCAAATCGACAAAGTGGCCCAGCCACTGAGGGAACTGCTCGAGATTCAGTGCATCGGTGCAACCCGGATATTGAGAGATTGGAGCGGCTTGCAGAAGCCGCACCTTAGCGGCAGCCATAATCTTGATGGCCTCCGCACCGTGGGTGCTTATTAGCTCATTAGCCTTTTTAAGCTTCTCTTTCAGCTCGGCTACCTGATCACTCTGCTGCTGGTTTAGCTCGTCTGTGTTAACCCGCAGCTGCTCCATCTCTTGGCTCAGCTTGTCTATCTTGAGCTGAAGCTGTTCCTGCTTCATCTGGTGCGCCTGCTTTTCTTCCCTGTTCGCCTGGTGGCTTATCTTTAAGTTACCATAAACAGCACCTAACTCATCCATCTTCTGTTCATACACTAACTTGAGGTCTTTGTGTTTCGTCTGCAACTCAACCACGCGCTGTAGAGTGCCTTCCCAGTCGGAGGCATGCAGTTGGCTGGACAACTGATCCATTTCCGCCATCCTGGAGAATAGCTCGCTGCGACATTGGGTATATTTGACTCGCAAGTACTCCGCGCTTTTCCTATCGACATTAATCTTGTCGCACAGCTCGCGGATTTGGGCTTCTTTCTCGGCCAGCTGCCTGTTTCCTTGATCTACCATCTTATGGAGCTCCTTGCGTTCCTCAAGCAGCAGCCTATTCTCTTCTTTCAGCCTTTCATGAGTGTGCTCGCTACGATTCCGCTGTTCCAAAGCTGCCTTCTCCAGCTCATCAATCACATCCTTGGCCTCCACCAACAGCACATCTTGGTTATCCAGGGAGGTGGCTAGCGACAGGTTTTCCCGCAGAAGTTTATCCATACTCTCGCTCTGACTTTCGGACTGTTTCTGTAGTCGCGTTGTTATGACCACCGCTTCAGAAAACATACTCCGGATCTGGCTAATGGTGGACAACTGCTCTCCTCCTGACGGAAGATCCTTACCAATGTTGTGGCTCTTAAGGAAACTAACCATATCCAGTCTTAGCTCCAGCAGGGCATCGTTGTGCCTCTGCAACTGCTCCCTCAGCTCGGTGTTCTCGAGCTCCTTCTCGCGCAACTGCTGGTCGATCATAGAGCTGTCCAGGTTCTTGGTAGAACAGTCAGAAGGGGTTTCCATAACCGAGGATGTACTCTGTGCATCAGAGGACAAACCGGAACTCCGGCGAATTATTTGGCGGAGCTTTTGACGCGTCAGCGTCTCCCCCACCATTTGGTTGAGTACGTTGGCGATGCAGGGGAGCATCTCCTCCGGCAGTCGCTTGCAAACGTCGTGGAAGAATCCGCCAGTCTGCTTTACGCACGAGAAGTGCAGTAGAAGCGTGTACACGTACTGATAGTCTGACGTCATCACGTGCCCGTGGTCATTCAGGTGCGGTGTGAACTCCGGATAGTTTACTACGAATGAAAATTGTTCTAGTTAGTTTAACCATTAAAGTTCGAGAAAGAAGACCATAATTTACTTTACTAAAAAGAGTTATATTGCAGTTATAATCCCGGATTTTAATGAAATTGTTTAAAATTACCATTCATCTCTGATACCACACACAAAAAAAAACATGTTCCCGTAAATTCGACATGGCCATGTAAATGTCACATCGTTTTTACATGAAATACTCATCAAATTGACATTAAATTATGTCATTTTGCCGATTTTTCTCTCTCGGAGACTCTCATAGACGCCATATGGAGAGCAAAATGACGTAAGTTGAAACGAGAAAGACAGATTCGAAATTCGAACTTATGCACTTCGAACATGATGTTTACATTTCGACCATGTCAATTTTATATGGGCCAATATCAAGTTAAAATTGATCTTAAATTATGTAAAATAGACCTACGTTTCGTATCGAATTATTTTTGGGTGTAAAATGAGTTATATTGAAATTATAATCCCGGATTTTAATAAAATTATTTTCTGATTAAGCCCCCTTTGCCTGGAAAATGTCACCTATACTGGAGGATGGTGGCAACCCTGTTATAATGACAAGCAGAAAAGCGAAACTATTTAGGGGTAGAATGAATTGGTATAAAATAACCAATCATCTCTAATTAATACTGTTACTTGAGATAGTTTTATTAAAAAATTGTAAATGTTGTTCTAAATGAAAAAGCCTATATTATTTATAACTCCAAAATTAATTTAAAGAATAATTAAAGTCCCGATTGCCTGGAAAATGTCACCTACAACGGAGGATGGTGGCAACCCTGTTTTTAGAAAGATATGTATGACAGGCGAAACTATTTGGGGACTCAAATTATTCCGATACCGCAGTCCAAAACCACTTACCGCCAAGAAACTCCTCCAAGCGAGAACGGTATGCCTTGGGCTGAGCCTGCAACGCCGCCTCCTCCGCCGCCGCCTCATCCTGTTGCGCCGCCTGCACAATTCGTATGTACTCATTAAAAAAGGCATAGAGGCCCGACTGCTCCAGGATGTTAAAGTTGTTGTCTGTGAATTGACACTCCATCACCTGCAAGGGACCACTCGTAAGTGGGTGATCGGGCAAGTTCCGGGATCCCACTACTTACCCATTTCAGCAAAACCTTACGCCAGCTACGCAGATCCATTGTATCGATATTGATAAGGAGAAGGTACAAAAAAAAACACGGAAAAAAAACAGAACGCTATCGGAGTAACTGTACTTAATAACAGACGAACACGAGAAAATATAAAATATCTCTAGCAGTAGATACGTCCTGTTTGTTCGAGGGAATAGAAATCTGGGGCAACTCGCAATCTTTATTTAGACATTTCCATTCTACGAAAACAAAGACTACTAGATACGAAAAAAAGAACAAGCGAACTCTATTGATATATCTTATTATGCACCCTTCATCTTCTAATCGTTGTATAAATTGTTATTGGAAATCCCTGATCTAGATAGATAAGTCTAGATTTATTGTACCCGTTACTCGTAGAGTATTCTAAAAAATATGGTTTCCAAAAGTGTACTAGACCAAATTAGTTTTGGAAATCCCCACGCTCTCGCTGTCGTACACCCAAAAAAAATCGATAGGAAACGTAGGTCAATTTGACATTATTTAAGATCAATTTTCGAATTTCGAATCTGTCTTTCTCGCTTAAACTCACGTCATTTTGCTCTCCATATGACTTATTGCTCTTTTTTTAAGTGAGAGAATCTCCGAGAAAGAAAATTCGGCAAGATTATATTATTTAATATCAATTTGATGAGTATTTCATGTAAAAACGATATGGGTATGAAATGCCTGACATTTACCTGGCCATATCCATTTTTTTGTGTGTATGATCTAAATCTAGCATTTTAATTATTTACTAAATAACCCAAAATATATTTTAGTTTAAGCTTATGTGTGAACAAGAAAAGAATAATATACTTTTGTATATAATTATTATAATAACGAAGAAATCTCCCTAATTTTTAAATAACATTCCTTACTTTGCTCTTTAAACCCCTTAAAGTCTTAAATAATTGTAGTACTTAAGCTAAAATTACCTAGATGGTTATATCTTTAGACGATCTACAACCTCTAGAGGTTACACTTGGTTGAGGTATAAACGATGTATAATTTTGATAATTGGTTTTTCTACTTTTTACAACGAAAGTATCTTATGTTATACTTTATATTAACATATTCTACCAAATCTTTCTAGATATGGCTGCTTGCTTCGCTGCTCACCACGATCACCTGGGTGACATACATCACCTTTTACAATTCTCGTGTAATTGGGATGTTGATAACGAAGATAGCCAACCGTTGGTTCATCAAGGGCGCGTATTTCAAGATCGGTTCGGTGGCCCTAAATCCGCTGGCTGGCAAGATAATGTTCCGGGACTTTGTGTACATCACCTATGACTACACAGTGCGGGCGCAGGACGGATACTTCATATTCCGCTGGTGGCGCTCCTATGTGCCCAAGGATGTCTCAGAGGGTGAGTGGTGAATTCAGGCCACTAGAGTATTTCCAATTCTTCTAATTAAACCCTTTTCTTCATAGATCTTTCCCACTCGGACACGCGACTCTCGGTCCAGCTAAATGGCTACGAGCTGCACATTTACAATAGATCAGATCTGTACGACACGCTGGAGAAGACATTTGGACTGGAGCCATCTTTGCTCATACCCACGGATGTGGTGAGCAATGAGGAGAGAAACAAGCTGAAGGAGCACCACATGAATCTGGAGAATGCGCGACAGAGCCAGAGGATACAGAATGTGAAGAACTCGGAGGCCATGCAGGCCACCACCTGGCGGGATCTGATCCCAGTGATCAAGATTGACGTCTGCTCTGGTCGCTTTGTCTTCGGCAATCGATTAACGCCGACCACACTCTCGATTTCCGTGGAGGAGGCCCATTGTACGTACAGTACCAAGCCAGCTGTCTGCCGATTGGATCACTTCATGCACTTTGTGAAGGCCAAAGTGGAGAACGCCAAGGTGCTCTTCTGTCCGAGTCCCAAGTACACGGGACTGATTGATGAACCACCTCGATATATGGGCGAGGGCTTTGTGGTGATGATGTCCAATCAAATGGATTTGTACTTCTACATGGATGAACCGGGCGTTGTGCCGGAGCAACCCGTGCAGATTGTCCTGCCCAATGGCGATGTGGTGGAGCCCTCGCCCCCAGTCTGGGGCATTAATGCAAGGTGCCTCAAGGGCACCGATTTCAGCTACGGTCCCTGGGCTGATCGGCAAAGAGATCACCTGTACAAGTACTTCTACCCATCGGATTGGAAGGAGGCGGAAGTTACACCCACTCCGCAACCCGGAGAATTACGCAGCTACCAATCCTTCGATGTGACCTTGTGCGTGCTCAATGAGGCGACTATCGATATACTCTTTTCCAAGGAAAAAGAGACAAACGCCATGCACATAACCGTGGGTCCGGCCTCATATGTAGAGGTTACAATTCCCTGGGTCACCCAACCAGATGGTTATACTTCCAAGATCCAGGGACAGCTTTTCCACGTAGAGGCGACCACATCGCTGCAGTACCGCAGCCTGGCGGAGTTTGAATCCTTAGAGTACAAGGTGCGAATCCATTATCCGACCAAGTGGAATGCACCACAAGACTGGAGCATCTCTCTAGCCGGCTGCAAGACGAGCGCTTTCATTGTGTACAAGCACAAGTGCTTCTTCCAGGACCTCATCGAGGATTGGGCGAATAAAGCCAGGCCGGATATACTCAGTTTCGTGCCGTACACCTGCAACTTCAGCATCCGATTGCACGAGTTCGAGATCCTAATGCTGTGCAACGAGTACAATTGGATCGATTGCAGCAGTGCCAACCAGGAGAACAATCACTTGGCCTTCTGTGGCGACGTGTTTGAGATGAGCTTCGCTCTGCCTTTCGATGATTTCCTGCCCAAGACGGTTACTCTGAAGTTCTGGATACACGGCGAGGGCTTGGACTTGAGCTTGTACGTGCCGGAAGTGTCTTCGGTGCGACCTATTGTTTTAGCCATAGATGAGAACGCAAGACTGCTGACCAGGGAGGGCAAGCTCATCCGGCGCCCGGAGTTGTACTCGAAGAAGTGGCGCAAGATTTGCCAGCGCTCTGCCGGTTGGATCGACTGTTGGGCAGTGCCTATCCTGGCGCTGTCCATTCAGTATGTTTATCATCCGGTTCCGCCTTTGGGACCAGATCCCCAAGCGGATATAACCACACCGGAGAAAGAAGAGATTCTACTGAGTCCCATGCGAATACCTAAAGTTAGGAAGTCTCCCGTGAGCAGCTGGCAGCAGCCACCCGAACAGTATAGTAACTTTGATCCCGGAACACTGGCTGCGGATCATGTTACTGTGGAACTTGAGATTGGCAGTTCCGTGCTTATGGCCTATGGCAATGTGCTGCGCAACTTTATCAAACTCAAGGAGAATATATTCGGCGAGGATCAGAATTTCACGGACATGGAACAATCAAATGTAAATATGAAGGAGCCCGGAGCTGCCCAGCTGAATCCTAAGGACCAACTGCTGGCCAAAGAAAAGGAGCTGGCCAACAAATCAATTTCGGAAACCCAGGTGCCCGAGGAGAAGCGCAAACCCTTCGATCCGCGTCTGTATCGTCCGCTGGAGGTGATGGTTTCTGTGATTGTGCATGATATTCAGGCGCATGTGATGAAGAATTGCAATGAAGATGATCCGCCGTGTCCGGTGGTGCTAATCGAGCGATTCGGGTTCGAGATGAACAAGAAGTATCATGAGACCACTCTGCAGGTTCTAGTGAGTCCGTCGTATTTACTAACCTCGGATTGCCTGCAGCGTTCGCAGCGGGAGCAGCACATCAACCAGGGCCACCTGATGCTCTCAGCAGTCCAGGTGAGAGGCCACGCCATGTTCAGTAATGAGGGTTGTGCCCTGGACGAGGACACGCTGGAGTACTCTTGGCTGGTGGAAGTGCAGCTGGGTAAACTTACCGGAAAACTAACCTTACCGCAGCTGGTGAACGTGGTCACAGGTCTGGAGACCCTCATCCTCCTCGCCATTGACCCGGAGAACTGCTTGAAGTCACCAAAGACAGTAAGGAACTGCCACCACGGAGTACCCAGTAATTTGTGCCCCCAAACCAAGGAGGAGAAGAAGTACAAGTGTCCCTCCTCCGAGGATATAAAGTACAAAATGACCCGCGTTTCGGTGGACGCAGTGGATGTCTATCTGATAGAGAGTGGCACTGCCTTGCACGCTTGGATCTCACCCATCCGTCTGGCAAACTGTAATCTTCACGGCCAGCGCGTAAAGTCGGGTATTTCCGGTCTGCTGCCCTCCATCCTGCTGCGCCTGTTTATGCTACACACGACGAATTCATCTTTCAACACCAACACCACGGGCAGTAATCGGTCTGGTAAACTCCGGCGAGCCGATCAAGACTCCTTAAAGTCTCAGGATGCTGGAGGATCGCATTATGCGACGCATGGAAAGGCAGGAAAGCGCAGCTCTAACTCCTTTTCACGGCGGGATTCCCGGGAGGAAGCCACGCGAAAGCTGAGGGATAGTTTTTCGGAGACGCATAACAAGCGAACACCGGAAACATCAGAGCTTTCGGAGAATTGGGTGGAAGTGGGCTGCACTTCGTTGGGACCCATTCTGCTGGAGGGAGCTTCAGCTCTGCCTATTCCAGATCACGAACTGCATCTCGTGCAGCACAAGTAAGATTATAATTAATGTATTTACTGAATGATTTTTAATAAATTTTATTTATTAACAGTTTCTTGCGAGAACACGATGCCAAGTTCAAGCGCCTTTGGTTCCTGTGGTCCCATAATGGAAGTGCCCTGTCCTCTGGCAGTGAGATCTCGCGTTGTGGCTGTATTGGTGGATGTGTCTTCTTTGGAAGCAACAGAAATGGACAGAAGTTCTTCAAGCCAACGGCACAGGATGTCCATGACAACTACAACATAGCGCGTTACTTGTGAGTAGAATAACTAGTTAAAGAAATTCTTTAAAATTCGAATTTAAGGTTAAAAGAGTTACTTACTATCCTCAACAACTATAGCAATTTGAACAGCCCAATCCATTTTAAATTAGATTTATTATAAACAAAATTCCAATTCTTTTAAATTTAAATTCTAATAAATTTGATTCCTCATTTCAGCATTATCAACAATAACAAGGACTTTGGTTTCGGCGAGAGCATTCTGCACCAGGGTCAACTTGTCTTCCACACCCCTCCCTATAGCCTCCACTGCGTTTCCCTGTACGACACAGCAGACTTCAATGGTAAAGGTCGCCTGTACCGTCCGGCTGGAGATCTGCGGAACGGAAGTCTCAAGAAGACGGATCTCTGCTCTCTGCCCGACGGCACTAAGTTTAAGATCGGGGCAAGTGGCACAACCGGTGTGGAGAAGCCAGAGCCCAATTGCCGAAACAAATCCCGGGAGAGCATTGGATCGCCGAATACTTTGGAAAGGAGAAGCAAGAGGTATCCCTGCACTAGGCAGACCTCCGTGGAGGTACCCTACGCCCGCCTTCTGGATAGTCCCTCCAAGAAGCTGCAGATGCAGCACGAAGCTTCTGCAGGCGACATGGGAACTGCCCATCGACGCGGTTCGGATTCAAACAGGCTGCGGGTGTCGCCGCCCAAAACGAGCATATCGGACTCCAGACTTACGGGGGATGTCCTGGATGATGAGCATGAGGTGCGTAGAACCTTTGTTTTTGCCAATCAACTTTATTAATATATATTTTCCTTGACCCTTTGCAGATACCGGATGAGATGTCACACTCGGCTCCTCATTCGCATCCCTTGGAGTTCGAGATTGCGGATATCGCGCTTCACGTTCAGGGACTAGGTGGAGATCACCTCCCTCGCGAGGTGCAGCGCACCATATCGCTGACATCGGAGAATCCCTCGGAGATGTTCTTCTCCGCCGAAGAAGACATATCTAATGTGATGTCGCAGCGGGGATCCATGAAGCAGCGAAATAGCGGAAACAGTGGATCAGTGGTGCTGTCAGGAAAAAAGCGATTTTCATCGGATTTAAGGTGAATATATAAAAGTTATTTCTAATCCCAAGTTATTTTATTAAATATCATGCTTTTTTACACAGCATTGGAGCCCAGAACGATAATGGAAGCCACACTTTGCCCACATATCGTAGTGACCTAGAGATCCATGCCCCCGATGGCAATAAAACACTTCCGAAACGACCGCAGAGCACTACAGAACTGGTAAAGCTGAAAAATCAAATACGCAAACACTTCGAATATGTATACTATCATGCTAGGACGATTTACACAGTGATTTATGTACACCAAGCGGTTTTAGCTTTGCTGCTTTAAAGCCAAGTTTATATTTCACTCTGTTTCTCATTAAATCCAATATCACCCAAGTATTAATCAAAGCGGCAATAAGAACCCATTTCGAAAAGTTATTCGATTCGAAACTCTTTCAGTGCATGCTTCGCTCTCTAAACATAAGTCTCTCTATCCATTTACAAGATATATACTATGAGTAACTCTTATGCAACGATTTCTCAACGTCTGTTAATGATTTACGATCAAAGAAAGACGTTAAGAGACCGTTTCTAATTCTGTAAAACTGTAAAACCACACCTAAAATCTATTCCTTTCCTCAAACTCGACTCATCTTAAAAAATCGAAAACAAAAATCAATCAATGAACTAACCAAATCGATATAAAAACCGAAACCTAAATCAAAACTCATCCAGAACGAAGACGCGAGACGCATTCACGGTCTTGCCACACCAATAAGAAAAATAACAAATATCTCATCACGACCTGAGTACCGACATTTTGTTCATGATGTGAGTAGTTCTTAGTACCAACAACAAACAACCAACCAACCTCTTCTAACTAACAAGTAGCACAACTAAACCGAAATTTTGAATGCTAGTCTTTTATGATCCATCTCAATGTATCTGTAGATCTTTCCTACTTTGGTATTTGACCAAAATTCTCAAAATTTTCGATATATGGTTCGGCGATCGACATTTGCATGAAAGTTTAATATTAGTGCATGTGAATTTTATTCATTTTAGGCTAAGTTTCGAGGCTCGAAGTTCTGGACTTGTGCAGTTTTAATAATCAGAAAATGTATTCGGTTCTATTTTTCGGTCTGTTTTGGCTTTTATAGATATATTAATTTTATTATGTATGCTTTATGTCAACTTTATCCTAATATTTTACATTTCATAAAGTTTCTGTCTGCTCTCATTTCTAAAATTACCTATAAAATATTGTCCATGAAGATTGTATGCTTAATCATCAACAATTTTTAAAACATCAACATTTATTTGTATTTTGGATCTTTAAGTTCTGAGGACCAAAACAGACCTAAATCTTTGCTGCACCTAAACACAAACGTTTCTCACGATTTTCTGCTTGTGCCCTTTAGTTGTAGTTGCCTAAAAGTAAACATTGTTCTATCAATAATAATTTTAATATTATTGCTTCCTATCCATTCTACAGGCTGATTCCCGTGGCTCATCCTCTGGCACACCTTCATTGTCTTCCAACTCCTTCATATCGGCCATGTCGTCACAGGAGGATGTGGCTCTGGTCAATCTCCACCAGCAGGTCAACCGGCCAATCATTGACTCACCTCTGCTGATGGCCAGCTACCTAAATCACCTGTCGCAGGTGAAGTGCTTTAACTGGAACGGCTGCTCATTTCCCCTGGGTCCCGATGTATTCTCTACGCCTCTCTTCTCCGAGAACGAAGACGGCGGGTTGACCTATATTGGCAGTAAGATGCTGCCCCACTTTGATCTGTATTCGTGCTGGCGTGAGATTAAAGTGGTTCCTCGATACGAGAACGCAACTGGCAGCAACAGCTCGGCCACTTTCATGGGCGGACCGAAGTCGCATCCCTGGGATCCCAGTGTGCTGCTGAAGGAGGAGGAATCGGACAAGACCACCAATGGTTTCGATGATGGCGAGTTCATGAGCCTGCAGGCGGAGGGAGGAGCGGCCTGTACATCGGTGGTGGCCCGGCTAAAGGGACAATTAAATGTCTTTCTCACCCCGTTACTGCTGGAGGGATTGCAACGGTGAGTGATTATAACTTTTTTCATATTGTAATAGTTCTATTTCGTCGAATTAGATTAGTTTTGGTTCTATCGGGGTGTAAACAAAATACATATATATATTATTTAAAGTCAAGGAATAACCAGAAACCAGAAATAACCAACGCGCAATTCTCGTATTTCTGGATTATCAATTTATGGGGGCTTATAAAATATACAAAGACATTTATCAAGCATTGTGACAAAACAAAATATAACTCAACTTCGCTTAATGCGCAAATGGGCGAGATTGGAGCAGCACAGCGCCGCATTGGCATTGATCTGGCCACCCTGATCCCGCGGAAACGAGTCCATCAGCTTCTTTATGTACGTTTCTTTGGAGTTCTGATGGCATACCAATATATATTCGATGGCGAATTATGAGGTTACCCACTCACCTCGGGCGCATCATCGGTTTTCTCGGTATTCTCCCGCTTGCTCCTCTTATATTCGTAATCGAAATTTGAATCCTCCACAGGACTGGCCTCCTCCTCAGCCAATTTGTCCAGGTCTAAAGCCTCGCTTTGGCTTCGATCCTCACGCAAGCGACGTTCGCCACGTTCGTCTTCACTTTTGATGCAGTCGTCCTGCATTTGAATCAAATAGCGAGGTGGATCGCGAGCATTACTAGCTATGAAACTATAGACGGGTATAGTTGAGAAGTAGTTAATGGGATTAAAGCAAAAGGTAGCTTTACCTGTCGCTATCGAAAAGAGGTTCCTCCTTGGTGAGATCGCTGTCCATTGCCTGCTTTCTATCTTCTACATTGTGCATTTCCATTTCCGCTTTAGCCTGTTCCCTCTTTCGATGGGCAATCCTGGCCAAACGATGGCGTTCGTATGATGAATCCAGTGGAGCTGGTTCTGCCACTGCTCCGTTCTCAGCCTGATTAACTTTCTCTATATGTGATACTTTCTGGTCTCGGTTTATGTGATGTTCACCTTTTTGCAAATAGGCTTGATGTCCAACCTGAAAGCTGACCTGATGTTCCTTACCCAAGCCTAAGTGATATTCCTGCTCTGGGTTATACTGGTTTTCCAAATCCATGTTACCCGCTTGATCCTGCCCAAAGTGACCATGATTTCCAAAATCCAAGTTAGAATATTGATCTTGGTCCAAATTTATCGGCTGATCTCGCTTTACATTGACCGGATTTCCTAGTTCTAAGTTAGCAGGATGTTCTCGCTCAAATTCGGCATGATAATCCATATCAAAGTTGGCTTGATCTTCTTGTTTTAATTTTACTATATGATCCTGTTCTAAACTTCCATGGTTAGTTAGTTCATCATTAGTTTCCTGGTTAAAATTTGTATGACCATCAAGTTCCATGTCTTTCAAGTCAACCCCATAATCCTTTAAATTTGATAGTTGTTTCTGTTCTGGACTAATCTGACTATTCTTCTCTAAGTTGACCTGACTTTCTAGCCCTACGTTAGCCTTAACCTCTGAGTTTGATTGATCCAGATTTGCTGGTTGCTCCAAGTTAATGTCCCCAAAGTTAAAGGCTTCATCCAATTGTTCTCCTTTATCATTCAGAGCGGGTAGGTTCTCCTCGCCCAGCTTTTCCATCCTAGCAAACTCTCTATCCGGAACAAGTTCTGCAGAAGCATCCCCTTGCTCTTCCTGAAGATGGCTCCTACTCTCCTTTCCTCTGGATCGCCTGCTGGCATGGCACAGGAAATCATCTGCCTCGCACTCGAAGTCATCTTTTGGTTTCTTGCACTTCTTGTTCTTTGGCCTCGGGCATTTAGTAGTGTCAGGATTAAAGTCATCGTCCATATAACCACCCGATTTGGATTTGCAGTTTTCGTTAGCCGGCCTAGAAGTGCACATTCGAGTGGTTTTCGGAGTGCAAGTGGTTTTCTTTGAGCAGCGCTTGGTGGTCGGGCAAGTGGGTCGCTTGGTGCATTGAATTGGCTTGGTCTCATCGGAGTCCTCCTCATCCCGGCAGCCATCATCGAGAGGTGCATCCAGGAAGCGGAGTTCCTGCTTTCGTTCAGTGTTCTTCGCGTGTCTACTCTGGCTTCTTGGACTAACTTGCTTTGAAAGGTTTCAGCCGGTGATAATGAAAGATCAGATGCTTCTACTACTTACCCTCTGAGTCGGCTTCTACATTTCGACCGATGTGTTCGTCAAGCAACTTGTCCAAGGAGTTGAGATCATCTAGGGTTAGATCTTCAAGGCTTTGCTGAACCTCAGCATCAGAAAGGCCATTTGTTAAGTCAGGATAGTCAGCCGGATCGGACAGGGGAGAAGTCAGGACGCTGGGTTCCTTGGCATTCACCTGGGATTCCTGGGGGCTCAATTGTTGACGAGGTTGAAAAGAAAATTCACCTACTTACCACAGGATATGCCCCTAGCAGTAAAGGGTTGAGACTGCAAAGTAAGCAGATTCCAAGCAGAAACATTTTACTTTCTTGAAACGTTTTAGTTGATTGATTTGAGCATAATTTCAAAACCTTCTAAGATTTTAGGCAATGACTTACAAATCTGATTCCTTCATAAACACTTTATAAAAATTCACACTTTATTTGCATCTTATTGAGTAATCTTTCAACGATTACCTTGTCAACATAATCATTGGGTATCCTTCACAGGAACGGATACGGTGGCTAACTCGTAACACAAAATCAAATGAGTTTCCTTTGAATGAATTGCAACTTAAATAAGTATTTAAAACCTTAAAGCCTAGGCTTAATATTAACTTTTCTGCTTGGGGGCTATCTTTTTGGCCAGAGCCGTCTGTTGGTCGTTGGTCTTCTTTTTGGGCTTCTTGGCCTTCTTGATGCCGTCAACTTTTACGCCCCGGTACTCAGACTTCTTCTTCTGACCCCCAGTTGCTGCTCCCTTGGTCTCCTTTGCCGTCGTACCATTCTCCTTGCCCTTCTTTTTATCCAGTCGCTTTTTGGCGCCCGCCGAATTCTGTTTCTTTGCTTTTGTCTTTGCGGCCGTGCTGCTTGCAGCGGAGGCGGCGGCAGCATCCCGCACTTGTTTGGCACCTAGTTTCTTCACCTGATAGCGCTCCACGTTGATGGGCCTGTCGTCCAGCAGGGTCTGATTCAGCTCCAGGGCCAGACCCACGGCATCGGGTTTCTCGAAGCACACATATGCCACGCCCTTGCAGCCCTTGTCGCCATCCTGAAGGCAGCGAATGTACTCAATCTCGCCGCAGCTGGAGAAGATTTCGCGCAGCTTCTCTTCGTTGGCAGCTGGAACGGGGGATTTTAAATTAGCTATAAGTTAACACAACTACTCCTTTTTTGGCTTACAGTATTTAAGGCTGCCCACGAAAATGGTCCGTTTGGCATCCTTGTCACTCGGCTGCTCATCCTTTCCCTGGGCGTAGGCTTCCGCCTTGGCTGCTGGAGTCACTCGCAGGTGGTTCTCCTTGAACTGTGTGCCATTGAGGGCCAGTGCCTGCTGGGCAATCTCCGGGTTCGCAAGTACCACATATGCGTTCAGGGATCCGGCTACCTTGCGTTGTTTGTGCTTAAAGAGCTGCTTGCCACCGGCGGTGCGCAGCCGGATGGATTGAACCACGCCATAGGTCTGGAAGAGCTTTACCAGCTGGACGCGCTTCGTGTTGATGGGCAGATTGCCCACAAATACGGTGGCTGCTTCATCCTCCGGCTTTCGTTCCCGCTTGACACCTTCTGTGGGCGGAAATTAAGGGGTGGAATGTTACAATGATTGGGATGTGTATTGTGTGTATAACCTTACCTTCATTCTTGTTATTAGCCTTGGCCTTCTTGGTAACTTTTCCCTGGGGTTTTCCCTTTGGCGCAGTCTTAGTTTTGGCTTCACCCTTTTCCTTTTTAATGACCTTTCCCTCAACTTTGACTGTAGTTTCCGGCTCCTTCTTGATCTCCTTGGTAACCAGTTTATTCTGCGCCTTCTTCAGCTTTTGGGCCTGCTTCTTGGCCTTCTTCTTCTCGATCTTGGCCAGGTCTTTCGGCGACAGCTTCTTGGGACTCTCCTGGGCAGCGGCCTTTACCTCCTCTTTGGGCACTTTGACCGCCTTCTTCTTGGCCTTTGTTTTCGCTTTCTTGACCACTTTGCCTTCCTCCGCTACGCCGGGCTCCTTTTTAATCGGCTTTAATTCATCTTTCTTTAGTTCTTTGGTTTTTGGTGTTTTCATTTTGGTACAAGTAGGCTCCTCCCGCTATCGATAATGTGTTTTTTTCCTACACGTGTGGGTTCAATCTAGTGATGTGCTCGGTGCATCGGTATTTTTTTGGTATACTTCTTGATGTTATCGGTGATATCGATTTAACCGTTAAAAAATACTAAGAAGAGGAGATGAATATACTAGGTTTTTAAAATTTAAAAATACCAAAAATCGTTATTATTTTTTAAGTTTTAAATTATTAATAGATAAAAAATATTCAGTTTTTAATTAATTACAATTTAATTAAAAATTAGTGGTAATAATTTGAAAAATATATACATTTTTCTTCTAATTTAGAAACAATAAAAGTAACATACATACATATTTGTTAAAATATGTTTTATATAACATTTTATAATTTATAATTATAATTTTTCGTAAAAAAATATATTTGTAAAATTATTATTTATTTAATGCGTATTTTTTCTAATTTCCCGTTTTCAGAATGGTGGAGGCCGCTGTTCCTACAATCCAATCGATGCACTTGCTCTCGGTGGTGAACTTTATCCACACCTCCTGCATTGCCAAGGTGAACAACGACAACATCCTGAAGCGGGACCAGAGCCTGAGCTATTGGTCCCAGGTGCACTCCAACTCGAAGCGATCCACAACGGAGAGGCACCTTCAGGGACCCGGGGACTCCTTTCTCAGTGATGTCTACGAGGAGAGTATATCGACCAAGACACAGGGACTGATTGTGCTGCCCAAGGTCAGCATCACCATGCTGCAGTCCTCCATTGTAGAGGAGATTATCTCAGTGGCAGCGTTGGATAATGTGCAAGTAAGTATATATTTGAGTAAATGTCCTTTTAGTTAGGGAAATGATCATCATTTATTGTATCCATACAGGATCTAAGCTGCGTCTCACTGCTCACCTTCTACATGGAGGGCATCTCCACAAAGTTCCACCTGGGTAAGACGACGCGCGCCTCCATGCATAACGTGTATATCCAGCAAACGGTCCAGTCGGGCAGCAGCAACAAAAAGGGTGGCATCATGAAGGGCACTCGCGCCCTCTTGGCCCATCTCTCATCGCAGACACGACCCGACAATGTCCAGGGAGAGCCCATCCTTATCGAGACATCGGAAAAGCAATTGGAGGAGCTGGTAATCACGCTGGATATTGGGAGGGCACATGCTCAGCTGCGACGCCTGAAGACCGAGGGCCAGTCGTGCGCACAGGACTCACCCATCATCGTCACCGCCATTCCAGAACACAAGAGCAAAGTGCTGTTTGAATGCCTGAAAATGCCGGAAAGCACGGGCATCGAAAGCATTGGCTACATTATGTTCGAGTGTGGCTTGGAGGGAGTGGGTGTGAAGATAGTGAAGCGTTCGCACTTCGAAAAGTCCGAGAACAGCAAGGAGGAGCTAGCCGAAATGGCGGGAGCTGGTGCAGGGGGAGGGACATCCGGCGGCGGTTTTAATCTCAATGATCTGGTAGGCCAAGGAGATGGAGCCACGGCTTCCGGAGATGGCGGAGCCACCTCAAAGGCAGAGGCTGCCTGGAGGCTGATAACTAAAAAGCCTCCCACGCCCAAGACTCCCAAGGAGAAGTTTCAACCTGCTTCTGACAGCAATATCGCCGGAGAAGGCTCCTCTGCAGCTGAGCAACGAAAGTCCACACCCAAGCCCCCAGATGAAGATGTGGAGAAAGGAACCAGTACAGCGAACGCTCCGTCAGGAGGTCAAAAACCTAATGCTGGGCCAGGAACCAACTCCAAGGATAGCTACGACAAGGTTTTGTCCAATGTCAAGGAAACAGATAAGACTTCTTCCTGTGTGATTGAACTGAAAGCGGTTTGGTTCAACTTTGCCGCTCCACCGTGCGTGCCTATTACCCGCAAGATCGATCTGACGCGACTGGATTGGAATCTTCTGAGCACTGCCTCACCGGCAATCACGGCATGGATGAATCCCAGCAATCGTCTGGCCATCAAGATCGTTTCCCTGATGAAGGCTCTGCACACGAGACAGACAGCAGTGGCTGCTTGTCTTATGGCGGAGGCCATGGATAACGAAAAGATCCAGAGAAACCCGAAGATCAAGAAGGTAACAAAAGAGGTATAATGGTTTTTGTACATATGCTTCAATTTATAGACTCCTGCTCATTTAAAGATGGCATATTGAAATATATTATTTAAACTTCCCTCAGAGTCGCTATGCCAATAACTACACGCTGCTGTCGAAAACGCTGCAGGAGGATCCCAGTTGCCAGCTGTGCTACATCATGCAGAAGTTGGTCCTGGATGAGGGTGTTCAGAGGATTGAGTCTATCTTTAAGCAACATGATGTTCCACATCTGAACACTCTGCGGCAGGTGAGTTACTACCTAACATTTTACTTTCTATAAGTAATTATTTCTCCATTCTTTAACAGGGCATCATTGTGCTGAGTCGACAGTGGAAGAACACCCTTTACAATCCAATTCTGTTCGAGCACCAGTACAAGAACAAGCTGGCCCGACCCATCAACGTGACCTTTTCGTTTCCGCAGAACGAGGAGGAGGCGGAGAACGATGAGTGCGAAGGTGATGTTGAAATGGGCGCCTTTGCGGGCGTCGGCGAGAATCCGGAAGAGAGTGAGAATGCTTTATTACTTGGGCAAACACAGCATCATCGAACTCACATTGGTATTTTTTTGATTAACGCTCTCCTGCCCGCCGTCTGTGGCGGGCGGTTATCTCCTTTTAACCTAGTTATATGTATAGTTATAGACTCTCTCTATATATTTCCCCCTTCCTGTTTGATGCACTTGTTGATTGTTTGTTAACCAAGTTAAAAGATTGTGTCTGCGTGTGTGTATGTTGCTTTGATCTACCCTCTATTTCCTTTCTTTTCCTCTTCTGTAAATACTCTCTCCACACAAAATGTTATCCACCGCTTTGAGTGTTCACCACTTCATATTGTTTGATGCTTTGCGTTTGCATTATACTACAGACCAATACAACTCTTCTATCCTTTCTGGCTATTTCTATATCTATATCTATGGAACTAAATTTAAACTTAAGTATGTTGTACACTAAGCGAAGAAAAGTATGTGAAGAGCCTCTAATCTTTCTTCTATCTTCGAGTCTTAAGTTTATTTCACTTCTGGTTTCAGACTTTTTCGTTCAGTGTACAACTCCCAGATGAAGAGTGCTTTCTTCAAGAGTGCTTGACTGAAATGCATAACCTTTCTTTACTTACGATTCCTTTGTGACTTTCCCCTATAGAAAACAATCAGTACGGAGGTGTTCCGTATGGTCATGAGGCTGGAAATCATGGAACCGCCTCCCAGCGATCTACTTCCACTTCGCCGAATATTCACCAGCCTCGTCGCGGGTAAGTTCTAAATGTTCTTTTGCTTCTATCCTCCATTGCACCTCATTAATGTCATGCTTGTGATCTGTTCTTCTCTCCCAAAATCATCCGTGTGCATCAGCCTAAATAAAGTGCACAGCAAAGCCTCGAATTATTCACATGGCAATTCATCTCGTTCCAGCATTCAGATGCTGCCCATTATTTCTGGGCTGGTGGAGAAGCAGGTTCCGGAATTCGGTATGTATATTTTGATTCGAGAAGTCTTGTAAAAGTTTGGTTATTTAATTTATTTCATTTCTAGAATACGGCGCCTTGCAGGAAGGCTCTTTAAGCTCCACGAACTCGGTGAATAAATTCTGGCTTGGAGCCGAGAACCACAAGGAGGACTTGTACTTCTGGATGGCCAAGCAGCAGGATAACAAGAAAAAGCACTTTGCCGAGAAGGAACACGCACGGCCTATTCCGCCCAAAATGCATGGACAGACTGGACAAACTCGCAGTGGCATCATGCAGGATTCCATTAAGCTGCTTGATGCCCATCTAATCTTTGAACCCCTGCTCACATGCTTGGGAGTGATGCCTCAGCAGATGATCAACAAGTTCTCCAATGCTGACATATCTTCACTGGAAAACTTTGGCACTAATCTGTCTTTGATCGGTACCTTTGATTCCATTCGGGTGGACATTGTGGTCAGCGAGGCGGGTGACAAGAAGAACTCAGCCCAGAAACCAGCTAAACTGAACAAGAAATCAAACGGCGGCCGGGCCTCCATAATGATGGATACTCCCTTGTTCTTGTGCGAGCGAGTGGGTGTGGAATTGGAAGTTCTGAAAATGTCCGATGGCATGGTTGATCAGGCTCGCCAGAATGTCATCTACATGTCGCGCCGCCAGCTCAAGAAGCACACCAGTACTGTGATCAATTTCAGCCTCAATGTGAGATTCATCTCGCAGCAGGTAAGCCTAAAATCTAAAAAAATATACATACAAGTTAGCTTTAACTCTCCACTTTTTAAATCAGGTTAACATGCCGCTACTGAGACTGCTTCACCAGATCTGCAATATGTACCAGAACGTAAAGGATGCCCAGAACGAGTTCCACGACCAACCTGAGTTAAGCAAGAAGAGCCAGACCAAAGACGAGTGTAGTTTGGGTAGGGATCTTAAAAACTTCAATGATAAACATAAAAAACTAATCTAAATTCTCTTTATTGCAGCTTCTGAGCCCACAGACATCATGCCCTTCAACTCGGTATCAGAACGCTTTGGCCATGTGGAGAACTACTCAGACGAACGCTATGACAAGTTCAACGAAACGATGCCCACCATGCTGGCAAGACCGCGTCCTGGTGGCTTGGCACCCATTATCCAACTGACACCCTCTCCAAATGCGAAGAACAGGCCCCAGAGTTTCGCCCAGAAGCTTCGCTCCACTGGGAAATCGGTGAAGGGCAAGCTGGGCTACACGAATCTGAATGAGTCCAGTTCGTCGCCTCTAAGGGATAGCCCAACAATGTCGCTTCACGAACAGACAATCCTCAAGATGTCCACGGAGTCAAAGGCCTCGCTCAATGGAGCTTGTGCCACGAGTGTCAGTGGGGATTACCAGAACACGTTGACCAAGGCTGGAATGCCCACGATGGCTCCGATGCTGGAGACACCCACGTGTTGGAAGACCATCTACCACTTATTGGAGTTATACGGCACTATGCCAGAGACAAAGACTGTGGTGCAAAGGAGCTCGTTGAACGAGCACAAGACCAAGCCTGCGGGTTTCGCCCACGATGAGGATGACTTGGCCAGTGCTCCAACACCTTTGCCTCAGCACCGAGAGATGCTACTGGTAGATGCACCCTCCCAAGAGCGAACGCGTCTGATTGTCTTCGGGGTGGCCAAGATCCACAAAACTCGTCTGCTGGCAACGCTTTCCGGTCTTAAGCTGGAGTCTGAGATTACCACTCTCAATAGCACAGCCACCTGGAGAAAGAAGGCTCGTCCGGTCTCCTTGGAGTGCTCTCTCACTGGACAAGTGGGAAGAGCCATGATTGTGCTGCTTGAGGGAGTGGCACCCAGCCAACAGTAAGCAATATTTTACTATGTTTTCACCATAGATTTGTTATAACTTTCGTTATTCATTCCAGGACCGTGGTAAAGGTGACCGTCGGCAAAAGCCAGACTCTGTACTCGAGCCTTTCCAAGCGGGGCAAGGATAAGAACAGCGGTCTGCTGTCCATTGGCGCTGTTAACATAGACATTCCCCAACATCCGGTGGCCCTACATGGAATGATGACTCGAAGCTCTAAGCAGTTGTCGTCCACGCTGCAGGAGCTGCGAGTGAAACGTAATTCCGGTCGCTCCACTCTTCGTTCGCATACGGCCGAGGAGCCTGAGTCGCCGTTCCCTGCCCGCAATTCTGGGGGAGCTAGCAGCGGAACAGGAGTGGCCAGCGAGATGCGGGAGCGGACAGTTTCCGGCGGAGCAGGAGCCCAACAGCAACCGCAGCAGGCGGCTCGTCGGGCAGCCCACATGGCGCAATCGAAGACGGGAACGGCTCAGCACCAGAACGGATTGCTACAGCCCCTAGTCATGCAGTTCAATGTACTGCTGCAGAGTCTGTCCATCAATGCTGCTCTACTTCCTTCGCTGCAGGCCCAGTATCGCATGAATCACGTCAGCTCGATGGGAGTGACCGGCCAGAGGGCCAAGTTTGTCATCGATCTGCCCACGCACACGCTCAGTTTTAATACCAAGATTCAGGTGAGTTTTAAATATTTATAAATTATATCCCAAAGACAGTTTTTCAGTCAGGCTTGTTTGCTAAAAAATCATTTAATCAAAGTGAATTTTGTATATTTAGCTTTTCGTTTAAAGGTATATAAAAGCATTTTTAATAGTTTAGTCTTGCGAAAGGAGTATGTGACAGAATAATAGATATGAATGTGGAAAAACGAACACATTAACAAGCTACTAAATTGGCTGAACTTCCTTCTTAAGCCAAGACAAAGTGAACTCATCTCCTTCGCGAGACAAGATTGGCGACAGCGTATCCCAGACTTGCTGATGATAAGTATTGAGCAGCTTTACTTCCACATCGGAGAGCAGTTCCTTTTTGATCATTTTAGTTTGCTTGGGGCACATGGTGATGGTTTTGAAAGTCAGGGCGCCACGGCTGGCAAAATTGTGTGCCACCTGGCCAGGAACAATCTGAACAATGTCCTCGACTCGGATGCCAAACTCTCCGTCCTGGTAGAAGCCAGGTTCATTGGAAATAAACATGTTCGCCTGGAGACCGGGATCGTCGGGCATCAGACGAATTCCCACACCCATGGGACCTTCGTGCACGTTCAAGAAGTGACCAACTCCGTGGCCAGTGCCATGTCCGTAGTCCAAGCCCACGTCCCACAGGGCCTTCCTTGCCAGAGTGTCCAACACCTGACCCTTAACCTTAGCCGGGAACACGGTGGCGCCAAAGCTTAGCTGACCCTTTAGAACGCGAGTGTAGGCTTCCTTTTGAAACTCGGTGGGTTCACCAAAGTGCAGAGTCCTAGTCACATCCGTGGTGCCATCAAGATATTGAGCTCCCGAATCGCACAGATAAATCTCCTTGTTGTTTATCTTCCTGTTGGTTTCCTCCTTTGGGTGATAGTGGATAACAGAGCCATTGGGTCCCGAAGCACTGATTGTGGTGAAGCTGAGGCCCATGTACTTATCCTTCGAAGCCCGGAACGATTCCAGTTTATCAGAGCCCGATATTTCATCGACTTCCGCACCCTTGTTCACTTGATCTTCAAGCCAGGCGAAATACTGACAAAGAGCGACTCCGTCGCGAATGTGACTGTTGACGAAGCCCTCGATCTCGACATCGTTTTTAATGGACTTTAGCACACAGATGGGCGTCACCTCTTGAATTCTACGTGACTTGGGTATCAAGGCAGTTAGGTAGTAGCTGCTGGTGGGTGCAATCCAGATCTTTGACTCCTTTGACGACACAATCTTGCTGATTTCCAGACCAATTGAGGCATAGGGCAAAACGCTGATCTTGACATTGTTCTCCGCTTGATGCTGGGCAAAGTCCGAGGGCAGTTTGCCAGAGTCCACAAAGAGCAGTAGCTCGTCGTGGGTCACAATCAAGTAGGAGAAGAAGACGGGGTTGAAGTCAATGTCCGAGCCGCGAAGGTTCAAGAACCAAGCGATTTCATCCAGCGCACTGACCACCAGGGCATCCACATTCTTATCCTTCAACTGCTTGCGCACCACATCCCACTTTCTCTCCACGGTCACTCCAGAATATTCCAGTTTCAGGGTGATAATCGTGTTGGAGGTCTGCGGCGGCTGATCCTCACCCCAGACCTCGTCGATGAGGTTCTTCTCAATGGGCACCAGTTGGCACTCGGCCGAATTTAGCTCCGTTTCAATGGGCTTCCACACGCGGAACGAAAGCAGGCGCGGATCCACGCCCACAAAGCTGCCCTTGGGCAGATTCTTGGCCAGCCAGGCACCAATCGAGGGCGTGGTAGTAAGGCCATCTCGCATCAGCACCCAATTGGAGTCCAGCTGCTTCTCCGCCTGCTGATAGTACCGCCCGTCGGTCCAGAGCAGAGCGGTATCGGTGGTCACCACGGCCGTGCCAGCGGATCCATCGAATCCGCTGACAAAGGAGCGGCGCTCGTCGTGTTGGCACTGGTACTCCGACTGGTGGGCGTCGTCCGAGGGCACTATGTACGCCGATATGCCGCTGGAGTCGCCCACTTGAGCCCGCAGCATCAGCTCCCTCAGCCTGGCCAGAATCTGGGTGGTGCTCCTCTTCATCGTGGTCCCTGGTTGGCAGTTCCTAAGTAACTGGGGGAAAAAACACGAAAAATCTAATCAGCTTAGCACGATAAGATAATCACACGCAATCGCGTTCTTTATCCCATAAACACATAAATAATCGGGAACATATAGGTGTCACTTACTATTGTTTAAATTACAGGGTGCAATTTTTATTTACAACCGCTGTTTTTAATTCTTTTTGCAATGACACATTAAATTTTGCAATTTATGGCAGTGCGAAAATGCCGAATATTACATCATAAAGCGTATGAGCTTTCAGTATTTTTTGCTATTTTAATGGAAAGGGTAACACTAACAGCTGTGGGGTTTAAAACAAGGGCGCGAAACTTAAAATACTTTTTAAATCATTTCATTAATTTAAAAAAAAATAAAACTATATACTAACTTGTAAATGGAGATTTAGTGACTTGGGCCAACAGGTCGAATGAATAATATATTTTATTTATGTTTTTTAGTTTACCAGGAACTTAGTATTAGTTTAAATAAGTTTAATTTAAAACCATTTAATTGTACAAAATAAAAGTATATCATATTTTAACAGTAAGACAAAAATCCTTTCTGTTTCCTGTTCTAGAACGAGATGAACCTGCCATCGGAGGCTTGCATTGGCCTGCCACCTGTTCACGTCCTGGCCGAATATATCCCAGATCACCGCCAGGATCACACTGAAACCGTCGAGGGCATCGTCCTGCGCCAAGGTGGCTACGTGAATGCCAGCGCCGAGATCGGGGAGTTCGAGCGCTGTCTAACCACAGATCTCCTGAACCACCTGGTCTTCGTGCAGAAGGTGTTTATGCGCGAAATCAACGAGGTGCTGCAGAAGGTTTATGGAGGCGAGAAGCCCGTGCCCCTGTGGACAGAGGAGAGTGGCGATAGTTCGGGAGCAGTCCAGGAGTCCTCGCTGAAGCGCATCCTCTTCTCCATCAACATTTCGATGAAACGCATCCAACTCACGGCCACCACGCCCTGCTCCTCGGCGGTTCGTTTCGAGACCGGCATCCTCGAGTTGCAGCTGTCGAATCGCGTTAAGAACCTGGGAGATATGAGCAACCGCAAACTCTTCTTCAAGGCGCACATCGATTTCAATCTATCCCTGGGCCAGATCATACGCAACGTGATCTTTGACGAGGCAGAGCCCGAGTTCCAGCAGTATGCCTTCTTTCACACAACCATTAATTTGAGGAATGCCTTCCAAGATGAGCTGCTCAACGAGGATAAGGAGTTGATTCTACTAACCCTCAAGAGGCCGCTGGTCTATGTCCAGCCCATTGCCGTGGACAAGGCCATCCTTGTGTGGCTGAACTACAAGAATGCCTACGAGTATTGGGCGGAGAAGCGGGCGAATCTCTGCCATGAGCACACCCAGCATAGCCAGTTCAGTCAGTACTCGGGCCTGCCGCAGAACCAGAATCTGCAGAATCCGCAGGTGTTCGATCGCGTGGCCTTTGGCCAGATAGCCAGCTCCAATTTGTCCACGCTCTTCCTTCAACTCACGGTGGAGGACATGGGCATTTGCCTGCCCCTCAATCAGGTCAACACCACGGTAAGTTACAAACTCGTTTTAAAAATGATTGGAAATAAATTAAATGAAATGTAAATCCTTCACAGACATTTGGCTCCCGCTCCTATCAAGATTTTGATGCCAAGGGCGCTGTTGTGATCACGCTGGAGAACACGATAATCTCGGCCTGCAACTCGGGTGCTTTGGTGTCCAAGGGCAAGTTTCAGGGCTTGTGCCTGCGTTTCGCCGATGACTTTGAAACCAATCTGGATGACTGGAAGCCAAACAGTGCCGAGCCCATCATGAACGTGTGCGTTGTGTCCGAGGGAACCTTTGAGGTCTGTTCCCGTACCACAGCTGCCAAAAAGGGCGAAAACGCCAAGTGGCTACTGAATGTGAAATGGCAAATGGAGGGTGTGGACATACACCTGGATGTGAATATTGGCAAACAGCTAAGCTCCTTGGGTCACACGCTCACCATGCTCACGGGCTTCGAGGAGGATGAGACCCAAATGGAATCACCCGACAGCGATGAAGGTGATCAGAGCTGCAGAGATACGTTTGTGCGCAGGAGAGGAGATTTTGACAACCTGCCAGCGTTCGTTTTCGATCCCACAATTGATTCCAAGAAGCGTTCGTTTATGATGGAGAAGGAAATGGCCGAGCAGCTTAAGATTATCAACGATCTGCGTACTCTGGGTGCATCGCATAATACGGTGGCCCACGAGGAGAGGCGATTGCAGGAGCTTCAAGCCATTTGCTATAAGTATTTCCGCAGAGATATGATCCAAAAGTGGAAGAGACCTTCGCTGAGAAGGTCTCTGAAGAACTACGGTCGCTCGCACTCGTACATTGGAGCGGGTTCGTCGGTAACTGGTGTTGGTGTTCCCCAGGCCTTGGACAATGGCAGCTATGCGGGCAGGAGACTGGACACAATTGCCTCCAATGATGAGATATCTAGCCTGCAGAGTACGCCAGCTTCCTGTCACTCCCGCAGTGCTTCCCTAAAACATACTGGTGGAGGAGGAGTGGTTGGAGGAGGACTTAACGCTCTTGGAAGAGTGACCTTCACCGAGGCAATGCGACAGACTTCACTACCCAATGCAGACACCGATACGGAGACGGCTGACAATGAGCTGGATTGGCGAGGTGACATCACACCCAGTGAGATTGATGTTGACGGGACCTCCGTGGAGATGCGACGCAAGCATGGCCATGGTCAGAAACAGCCGGAGCCCAACATCGATTTTGAACTGGACATAAAGGTACTGGTGAACTCTGGCAAATGTGTGTTGCATACAAAGGACACTGGAGAGGAACGAGCCCAGGGTTACGCAGGTTCGGGAGCAGCTGCTGGCGGAGTGCCTGCTTCGAGTGTTAAGTCCCATAAGCGAGAAAGAAGCATTGGCAACGATTGGGGAAGTCCAACCCCCTCAAGAAGGCAGAGGGACAAGAGTAAGCTGCGCTACAATGCCAACGCTTTGCTGGCGGATCTCACCATTTTCCACATCCCTGGCTTGGATGTGAAGCTTCACTACCAATCGAAAACACTGGCGGAGCAATTAACTGGAGATCAGGTGCCGCATGGCCGCCGAATGGGCAGCAAGCGAGCTACACTATGCGCCTGGATGACGCTACAAAGCATACCCGAGGAAACTATCATATCACCTCATATTCTGGAATTCCTAGAACAGACTCTAGAGCCCATTCCTGCACGACAATCCACTAGTGTTCCACCGACACCATCCCATAACACAGCCGTTAATCTGGACATACTGCCTGCCAACTATGTGACTTACGCTTCGTTTCCAGTTGATGTTATAGTTTACTTCCATATGCAACCCTCTACCTTTAGATTTAGTTGTCTGCCCGTTTCCAGAGTGGAATGCATGCTTCAGCTGCCCAGTTTGGATATTGTGTTCAGTTCGAAGCGAAGCAGCGATGAGGAGAACCCAACGCAGCCGGGAACTCATGCCCATCCGGAGCAGCAGCTGCCCACGGGTGGACTAAGTGTCACTGGCTGCCTGGCCGATTTCAATGTGTTCATCTTCCATCCGTATGGTGGCAAAAAGACGTCCAAGGAGACACAGTTCTCGCCTCTGAGCGACAGTGAAAGGAAGGATTCGTTGAGTATCAACGTCGAGTTTGTCAAGTTCCACATCACGCGTTGCCGAAAGGTTTACATCGAACCTCTGCCCAGTTCCAAGAGATCCCTCGATCAATCGCGAGCCGTGATACGGTTCTCTACCATTGTCGATATTGGCAGTGCCAGTTTTAAGTACGATATGAGAAGATTGACGGAGATCCTGGCCTTCCCCAAGGCTTGGTATCGCAGGCGGATTGTGAGAAGGCTCTTCCTGGGCGATCTCAGTGTGCAACAGCAGCAGCAACAACAACAGCAAGGAAATGGCGCCGAAACTCCCACTGGCTGCCCACCTGCTACTCCAACGCCCAGCGAAGACGCCAGTAGGGCAAAGGATAAAATGCGCCTGGATTTTGATGCTCAGCCGTCGCAACAGCAACAGCAACTGGGACACTTTGGAGCTGTAAGGCAGCTGAAAAATCTGGGCAAGTCGTCCAGTGCTGAATCCTCTGGAACTCCTCCCTCGGAAAAGAACCAAATCACTGCCTGGGAAACTCTGGTCATATTTGCTGTCAATTTCACCAAGCTGAATGTGCAAATGAACATTGGCAATGTGTGCGGCAATGTTGTGTGGCTCACGAAAGACTTTCAATCGGATGGACGCCTCTCCATCGGTAGCACAGGCTACAAGAACTTGTATGCCGGCATCTACCTGGGAGGATCAGCGTTGGATGCCAAGGGCGGCATAGTCGGTGGCAGTTTCGAGGTGAACAAGATTAACAAACGATTCCACATCAAGGAGGAGGCAGGCATGGAGCCCTACCACACCATGGGACTGAGTTTTATGGCCCTGGAGCTGAGACTAGACTACATGGGAACATCTGTGCTGATGACCCGGATTAGTAGCTTCTCTGCTGCCATGAAGGATGAGTGGCGGACTGCCTCCCAGGCGGCAGCAGCTCCGTCCCACGGCAAGGATCAACCTAGAGCTCTGATCTTTATCCACGGTGATCTCAGCTGGGACCAATTGCAGATCATGATTAGCAAGTCCACAACCGCAGATCTGCTGAAGATGTACTTCAAACTGGAGGAGTTCTTCACGCAGCAGTTTAAGTCCTCCAAGAGGGTGTTCTCCAGTCTGGAGCCACGCTTGCAGGATCGCACTGCCAGCATTAAGAGGCGGCAGCAGCTCAAGAAGAAGCTGGCAAACGGAGAGCTGGTGGCTCCTGTTCAAATTCAGGGTCTAATTGGGGAGAATACAGACGCCCGCCATCACCGCCATTGGCAGAAGCCTTTGGCGCAGGCAGTTGGTCTGGTGGTGCCATCACTGGTGACCCGTTTGCCACGTCATGGCAATGTGCTGGGTGGCACTGTCGAGCTGCGAGGGCAGAACATCTCCTTGGCCTGTTTCCACGGCATTAACTTCAAGTCAAAGTCGTGGGCGCTGTTCAGCTTGCGATCTCCATCCATCAACTTTGCCACAGAGGCGCGGCAGAGCGAGGACGAAGTGCTGGTCACCCAGACGCTTACCTCTTCCCTGGGTCAGACGACCGAGGTGCAGCAGCAGCAGAACCACTCTATGGCGATCGTTAGTCGCATCACCAGGAACATCATATTCCCGCCTCAATTCAAGACGCTTAATGAGTGGTTCCATTACGCTTTTGCCAACAGCGAGATTGATGGTGAGATTTGTTTGCAATTCTTCTTGAGATAATGTAAAGTAACACCCTTTGTTTCTCCCCCACACAGCTGTGGATCGCTTCCCCATGTTGGAATGCGAAAGGGAGATCGCCTCCAATTCCATAGAGCGAACAAGGGCCTCCGGGAGCAGCAGTGCGGCCAAGGCGCAGGAACACAACCACAATCGGGAGGTCATCTTTGCCCTGCCTAGCCTGCAGTTGCATTTCAAGACTGAGCACAAACAGGGACCAACCACACCAGAGCCTAATGGTAAGTACCAATCATATAAATCATACAAAAGAATGTTACGAATAAATGTGTGTTTGATTTGATTGCAGAAAGCAAACCAGAAGTTTTGTGCAGCTTCATCACCGAGTTTGATGACCACATCTTTGTGACCGTCGATGCGGACGCATTCTTCTTCCTGCACGACCTCATCACCTCCTATGTGACTGAAAAGGAGAAGGTGGTAAGTTTTTATCCTGTTAACTTGTGTATTTTAATTAATACTTATGTGCTCACCACTAGATTGGAGCTCAGTCGGCGCGGGCAGCCTCACCCAATCTGTCGCAGAAGGCCAACCTAAAGCCATATCTGACCGACGAGATTCTGAAAGAGAAGAAGGGCGCCTCCAACACGAACCTAACGGCCCAGGGCAAGCAGATGAGCGCCAGCAAGAGCAGTCTGGATCCGCTGCAGGGCAGCCACACGAGCCTAGCGAACGCTGCTGCTGCTGTCAACATGTCGGGAGCAGCGACAACGAACACGACGACCGCCACATCTACGTCCACCACTTTATCGCCTGGAACGGCAGCTGCTGGACCATCGACAAGCGCCTCCAGCGATGCCACCGATGGCAAGCAGCCGCAACAGGAGGGCTCCCCGCCCACCTTTGATCTCGAATCGTTTGTGCGCGACTGGCGGCACTTTGAGTGTCAGACCTGGCATTTGGAGCCCACGGTGCGCCTACTCTCCTGGGCTGGCAAGTCCATTGAGCCGTACGGCGTCGATTACATCCTAAACAAACTGGGCTTCAGTCATGCCCGCACCACAATACCCAAGTGGCTGCAGCGGGGATTTATGGATCCGCTCGATAAGGTGCAGGCCCTGATGATGCTGCAACTTCTGCTGATGGTGCGCGAGAACAAAGTGGAGCGGGATGTTGGAGCCAGCGGTGGAAGCGGCAAGCAGAACCAACAGCAGAACCATCGACCACCAACGAATTAGCCATGGCAGAGAAACATCTATGACAATTGACAATTACCCAAAGTCCTTCGGTTTAGTTTAAGTAGTGATGTATAGATTTTTCACCCGTGTAAAGTTTTACGATTATTTATTACCCTGGTTGACATGATAATGCTTTAAAATTGAAACTCGCGGTATTATTTGGCCAATAAGGCAGCTTCTTATATAATGTAAATGGTTTGCTCTCGTTTCCCTACTTTTTAAGCATATCTGTATACTCTTTTTTATAGTTGTAAAGTCAAGTGCTTCGTGTAATTTGCTCAATTTTTGGCGCTTTGTAACTATTATTACATGGTTTTGTTATTCTAGGATTTACTATGCAACAATGAGCAAAGCAATTGTGTTTAATCTATAAGTAGCTCTAATTGAATATACATGATTATATACAACAACAACAAAAACGTGTAAGTCTATCGATAAGTAAAGTGAATAAACTTTCGGAAATGCGTACCAAAAAATAAAAATGTTTTTAGAATTGTATGACATATTTTAGAAAAAAAGTTTCAGGTAAGCTATACGATTAAAAATGATTGACTGTGAAAAGCCGGAAGTTCTATTATAATTTCTAGGTATACTGCTTCCTTATAGATAGGTAAGTCCACCATTATAGCTGAAGACGTTTGAAGGCTTAACTTTCGTATAAGAATTTGGCGACAACGAGTCTTATACCGATGAAATGGAATGGATTTTATATTTTAGACTTACATATTTTTCAAATAAATATTTATTTTATAAAAATACATATTTTACGATATTATACTAATTAGGATCCACATTACTTTATCGTTATTATTGCAGTAAGATAGGAAGATAGATAGGAAGCAATTCAAAGTTTGAGTAAAGGATATTACATTTACAATTTTGGTAACATATTTTTATATTATATTTTAAATTAAGACATTTTATTTTTTTTATTTTAGCTAAAGGTACAGATGTTCCGGTTAATTTCTGGCTGACTCCTGGCTGCTCCTCCGCCTCCTCTTGGCCTTGGCTGGCGTCCCTTTGACTTTTCTAGGCCTCCCAGTTGCCTTTTCTTGTATTTTTTTTTTGCCCGAGTAAACTTTGCATCCGCAGCGCGTATCCGTTTATGTTTTCGTTTTGTCCCGCTGGCTGAGCAGTGCAAATGTTTTCCTCGACTTTCTTGGCGCCTTTCATCGCTTTCTTTCGCCTGTCACTGGGTGGACCCCGCCCCCTTTTTTCGGGGGCTGCGGAGACCGAGGCGGTGTCTTTGTAAACATTTCATTTTCCATCAAGGTTGCGTTTTTAATTATCTTTCCTTTCTCTGGCTGCTGCTCTCGATGTGATGGGTTCCTTCTTCTTTTTTAGCATATTAGGTTCGGGGTTTTTTCTTTTTTTCAGTTTCTACATCATTTCGCTGCCTGCTTTCTGTAAAGCAGTTGCCCCGAGTTGATGAGCTTTTCACGCATTGTAGGCGCGCATGGAATCAAAAAAAAAAAAAAGAACCAAGACTCTGATGGGGTGGGCGGAAAAGTGGGTGGCTGGATTTCGGGGGATTCCCCCTTTGGCAAGGGTCTCGTGTCAGTTTAACTTGGGCCCTGAATGCGAGTGGTTTACTTTGGAGATTAGTTTATCTAAAGTTAATGAGGGTTAAAACTAATAGGCGAATGGCTTAATTTTTAATTATGAGACTTGCTCTTCTTTTGTGGTTTCTTTTCTTGGCCCCCTTGGTTTTGGTCTTTGTGCTTGGGCTCATCTTGTTTTTGATTTCCCTTGCATTTTTTTTTGAGTCTCCATCGTCCTTGACGTTTTGGTGGCACTTAATTTAAACCGCCAGCAGCTTAATGGCTTTCTCAAATGGGATTTTAAATAAGAGTAACTCTAAGACCCTCAGTATATAGAGTACATTTGTACATTCCTTTAACTTTTCTAATCTAGACCCTCTTTTGGTCATTCGATACCCATTTCGATATTAGTTTTCCCCCGAAATCGCTTGCGGAAAGTCACTCGATGGAATTTTCGTGTAGCATTTCATTTGGCATCTGCCCCATAAATTGTCAACGCATGTTGTCAAGGTGTCCTGGACACTTTTTTCAATTAATTGGCGAAACTTCAAATTTCACTTTTTCTTTATTTCTTGTTTTGTTTTTTCACTTGGCAATTTATTGAGTGCGCACAGGTTTGAATTACACTCATCGCATATTTTGCACCACACCGGATTTGGCTGGCATTCGTGTCTGGGTCCTGTGAAATATGAGAGGAGCTCTCATAGCAATCGCATATGGCTAGATACTTTCATATACAATATGCCTAAGTTTCCGATGGGGCATTAGCAATGAACAAAAAAGTCAGACAATGGGTATTGGAGGGTATATCACTTAATTTAGATAGGTTTTTTCCTATTGATTTAGATATTTTGAAGAAGTTAATTCCAAATATTCGATTCTAAATAAAATATTATTAAAAATAAATTGCTATATATAGCTATAATTAATTTCGAATTAGATTAAGGCTTCAACTAATTTAGATTTTTTTTTTTAATTCAGGCAGAGTTGTGCCTATAAGCATTAGCATTGTGCTCCTCTACTGAAGAATTCGCGGTTCCATTGGTTCACATTCTTTAGTCCTTATTACCCAGACAATCTCATATAAGCTGAGTGATACAATTTTAGAAAGTGTTTAATCACGTGTGTAATCATTTTTCGTCACAAATGTTGATAACAGTACATTTGTATATTGATGGTGCGATCGTCACTAGTTTGTTTACCTCTTTAAGAGCTGTTTTTATTTAATCAATAAAAAGCTGAAAAGTTGAATGTAAAATTTATGATTCAAAAATCTCAATTGTATATTTCACCATATCAGTAATTTTTTTTTGGTAATATACATAATTATACTATTTAATACCAAATGTGTTTTTTTAAATAAATAAAGTAAAATAAGGTACATATAATCTATATTCACATCAAAATGATATAAATATCTTGATCTTGAAAATATATTACATTCATCTGCTCATATCGACCTGATATTTTGTAATTTTTTGGTGCATTAATGAAAGTTTAATATAATTCCAGGGTATCAAAGCACTCCACGCTCGCTCCCAAAGGCCACACTTCCCTGTGTTATTTATTAGACCAGTCGATGGCAATCAAGCACAGGCTGTGCTCCGCAATTTATGCCGCGCAACCCTTGAACCCGGGCTCTAAATTATTTTTTAATTTCCTCCGGTGGGGCCTAAGAAAACTTTTTGGCTGGCCGAGAACAACAAACAACATAATAATCAAGTCAATAAAAAAGTCATAAAAAAATAGAAGACAAGGAGCCGAAACCGAAGATATCTCAAAGGGGCCAAGGAGGCGGTCGGTGAGGCCATGTCCTGTGGCCAAGTCTATTTATCTGTGTGTGTGTGTGTGTGAGTTACTCTGTTTGTGTGCGACTTGTGGCATGACCGAGCAGGACATGCCATAGACAAATATCAGACAAGGACTTGTAAGAACGATAAAGCAGACAATAAAAACCACCAAGCCTAATAAAAATTACATTTTATTTTATTTCTCGCCCTCCTCCAGCCGATTCCTTGCGCTCGTCCTTGCGGGAGGCGAACAATTTTAAATAGTCGAGGGCACGCACGTCAACAGGAGCGTCCTGGGAGTCGAGTCCCTAAATTACAGCCAAGATATTTGGCTGCCAGATAGCGTGGGCATCCGCATCCTCATCTCCATCCCCATTCTCCTCTTCAACAGTGAGTAATGTAAGTAATGACTCCCCCGCGTGCTGGCCAGTGTACAATTTGTGGACATTTAACTGTTTCTAATAATTATGCAAATGTCCGTCACTTGATGCGGCACTTTTGTGGCCAGAAGACCACTCACTCCCCATCACCATCCCCATTGTCCTCGCAGCAATTCCTCTTAGCACAATTATGTGCCCAGTCCATGGGAGAATAAAATGAAAGGAAAATCCTGTGGGCGGAACGGGCGACAGTGTCAAATTTAATGATGTTCCGCTGCTCGTCCCATTGGGAATTTTCGAGTAGATTAAATTGCAATAAATTGTAAACAACAAATTCGGTGGCTAAAAAAAACGGATTTATTTTGTGTGTGTATCTAAAAACGATTAATCAAAGTATAAAGTTACTATTTCATTTATTTGGAAATGGTTTCTGATTAGGAAAGTTAAGCGTTTATGCACACAAAAAAATTTAAGTCATTCGCATAGTTACCTAATCATAAAAAATAGTTGAAAATAGTAAAGTGTATTTTTCGTTTGCTTTGGTTACTACACACAAAAAAAATCATGTTCCCTTAAATTCGATATGGCCATGTAAATGTCAGGTAATTCAAACCCACATCGTTTTTACATGAAATACTCATCAAATTGACATTAAATAATGTCATTCTAACTTCGAAAAATAGAGCATTACGCCATATGGAGAGCAAAATGACGTGAGTTGAAACGAGAAAGAAAGAATCAAAAATCGAACTGAAGTACTTCGAACATGATGTTTACATTTCGACCATATCAATTTTACATGGGCCCATATCAAGTTAAAATTAATCTTAAATAATGTAAAATTGACCTACGTTTCATATCGAATTTTTTTTTGGTTTAATTAATAGTAAAACTACCACAAAATAGTTAGTTTTGGGTATTCTCTTGTTGTGAGAGTAACTGTTTGATTGGTAGAATTAACAATTTTGTGGTTGGGGACTGTTTGATTATTATATTGGTTAATTTTACCAATCGATTTTTTGTGTGTGTAAACTTTTAAAATACCGCTTGACGTTTTCTTATTATCTAGGCGTGTTAAAAGTTTTTACTAAGCCCAAACTAACTATCATACTTTAAGAATCAATCTCAGTTTAATCTCTGTATGTAGCTTTTCAATGCAATTCTAACTTCTGATTCTAAGCTTTTACTTATAACCCGCATAAACCCGTTTAGTCGACCGATTGTGAATCAGTTTCCATTAAAACCAGCTTCAACATGCATCTCGGAACTCAATTTTTTGTTGTAATATTCTATATATTATCACACATTTTGTCAAGTAAGTTGGAAGTTTAAATATTATAATATATAGTGTTATAAATTTGGGAGTTATCATTTAGAAATACTGTTTATAGGAAGAGAATTACCTAATGTGAAATAGCAACTTGAGTGTATGAATAAATTATAAACGTATATATTATAATTTTTTACAACAGAATAAAAACTAAAATTGTAATCTTTATAGCCATTCAGGGACAAAATGAGTGTGGAAGACTGCGGGAAAGCCAACTCTATAATGAGAAGAACATCACGGAACCGGATGAGTACGCCTGGATTGGATTAGTTGGATATGGACACGACGAGGGTCCGAGAATTATCCAGTTCAAATGCCTTTCGGTGCTGGTCAACCCGCGATATGCGATCCTTCCCGCCCAATGTGTGAGCGACCCGGACTTTGACGATCCCATCCTCATTGTGTTCGGGGAGTGGCAGGCCAAGAAATCCTCCAAAATGGGCGTTTGTCGCCTGGAGAATGGCTCCAGACAGTGCGCCCCACCTCCCCAAACGGTGGACATCGAGGAACTGGTGGTGCATCCGGCGTACCTAAAGTTAAATCCAGTCAAATATAACATTGCACTGGCTAAACTGGAGCGAAACGTGGAAATCTCTGACTTTGTGCACCCCATCTGCTTGCCACGCGCACACGCCTTTGGTGATAGAACCGACCATATCGCTGAGATTTTGCATATGTCGGGATTCAGGAGATCGGGCTTCAGGTGGCATTGGACGGAGGATGACTACTTTCGGCAGAAGATTAAGGTGATTACGACAAGTTTGCAGTTCTGCTTACAGAAAATATTGGTCAAAACACCCAATACCGAGCCGACCTCATATAATCTGTGTGCGGTGAGAGATCCGGAGAATCTACTTTTTCCCGGATCACCGCTTATGGGGATCGAAGTCGTAGACGGAAAACCCAATAACTTTTACCTCATTGGAATTTTACTTACTAGTCTTAATAAGTTTGAATCGGAAACAGAGCTTTCAATATTCTTGCGTTTGGCGCCTTTCAGAACTTGGATTCTAAATAATATTCAGGATTAAATACGCAAAGGCTTAAATAAGTAGACATAGTTAAGTTAAGCTTAAATTTAATGATCCATAGTTATAAATTATATAAAATTATATATTTCAAAAACCTATCTAAAATATAAAAAAAAAGTTTTTAAAAATTTCAATTAAAAAAGAAAATTAAAAATATTAGAAAAAATAACATATTTTAAAAAGGTGTTATCTTTTTTTAAATGCTCTAGATTTTTCACAACTTAATGGATTTTTTAAAGTTTCAGAAAAAATTTCATTCTAATCTTAGTATGCAGCTTTTTGATGCTAAGACTTGCACTACGTAAAAGCTTTAGTTAGTACACTCATAAACATTGAGAAGTGCAATCTAATACCAGTTTACCCCAGACTCAAAATACTAAGCAGTTTACAAGGGTTATGTCTATTTTTCTGTTTCTTGATACATATAAAGATGCTGAAAGTGATACTGTCGAATTTAAATGGCATTCGGTGATGATCAAGGCTTTACGAAAAGCCAAGAAACTTCTACATAATTGGAATATTAACATTGCATATCCCACATCGGAAATCGATTCGTAAAGGGTAAGGAGTGTGCACATATTAGGGCTACAAGCCGTTAATATGCAAATGGCACCGCGACTCATTCATAAAAAGGGATTTTTCCACAGCGCAACGGTCCTTGAATGCCGTCGCAGGCGTCTCCGTCTGGGTCCTGGCAACAGGATTTGCCGGCCATTCATGGAGATCTCGATGGGAGTTGGTGGGGAGTCAAGTTTGCAGGAGGATGAAGTCGGCGAAGTGGCAGGACAATGGCGAAGGTTCGCATGTGCATAGTTTGTAAGACTAATGAGCGGTGCCCGGCGGAGTGGGGAATTAAAAGTGAGCATTAACGGAGAAAAGGAAAAGTTGGAGAGGATCCTAACGGAGAAGGTGAAACTTAGGTACTTCGTATAGGGATATCCCATCCATTTACCTATGAAATGATGATCGATTTGAGATTATCTCACATCAATTTTGACTTGATATTGCACAATGTGTAATACACATCTCAATTCGATATGTTCGAAATGTAAGAGAGATCCTGTAAAAACCCCTGTTCGAATTTTGAATATGTCTTATTCGCTCCCACTCACGTAACTTGAGTCGCCATCTTGCTTCTTCCTCTCTTTTTCGAAGTCAGAGAATCTCCGAGAGAGAAATATAGCATTTTTTAATATCGATTTTACCATTATTGCATGATAAAAACGATATGTGTACAAATACCAAAAATGTACCAAAAATAAAAAATGCATGCAAAAACTTGTGTTTAATTTCCGATTTATTGAAATAAATACCATAGAAATCCAACTAAATATAGTAGAAGATTCTGCACACATTATGCTTTGAAATATCTTCACGCTGTTCGCAATTTTGAACAAAAGAAAGAAGCGAAGGGCAAAGAGAAAGCTCTAGAGGAACTGGCTGAGGAAGTGCACACACAAGAATTTCGCCACTCGACTGTGGCAGAGTAATTTCATAATTATGCAAGCACAAATGCCATTGTGTGACCTCCCCACCCACTGCTAGGCCAACCACCCACCATTCGCCCACATTTAACGCCCAGCCATCCGCAGTGTGTGGCAGCCTCAAGTGCAGGGGCAAAGTGTATAATTATTTGTTGCCTTGTAATTTTTCACTTAATTTCCATGGTCCGGGGCGTGACATCCGTTTTCTGCCGGCGAAAAAAAGTGTGCAATTATTTTTAATGCTCCACAAATGGCAAAGGAGAAGAAAGTTATGCATTTGCTATAGTTCCATAAAATTTGTTATAAATCTAGTGAAATTATAATATTTCTTTCATCCTGCTGGATTATTTATTTTATTAATAACATTAAACTATAAATTTTTTGGCTTTTTAAATAATGGACCATAATGACTAAGTTTTATAAAAAAAAACGTATTTTAGGGAGTAATTGTGAAGTTTTTTATAAAAACTGTTATCCAAAAATTAAATAATTTTTAAGATTTATATGAAATAAAAAATTTGGAAAATAAAAATTAATAAAGGATATTTAATGATATTGGTTTTTTTTAGGATGGTTCTTTAAAAATGATTTTTTTGTTAAACAAAAATTTATAATAATTATTTACAGTTCCTTATTTAAGCAATTAAATGTAATAATTATGTCTGGAAAAAGAAAACGTATGTTTTAATTATTTAGAAGAATATTTAAAGGTTTTTGTGATCTACCCACCAAAGTTTGTTTTGCTAATTTTCCCGGCTTTATTCGCTCTACCAAAAACACTTGACGCTAATCATCATATAAATGGTTTGTAAAATATTAGATAAGAGCCAGCCAAAAAATAAACTGTTAAATGTTTTGGAATTAAATGCGTGATTTACCCCGTTGCCATTTCCCATTGCCATCCGCTTTTCCCGCTCGCTTTTCTCCCGCTTTTCCACTCCATCCCAAGTGGCTGCTCTCTGCTCTTTCCTCGGCGGGCGAACGCCAACGCGATTTTCCATTAAATCCTTGAACAGCTAACGCGCTTAACTCTGCTAACCAACAAAACCTCCCTTTTCTCCTTTTTTTTTTTGGGAGGCAGCCCCAGCAGAGCTTATGCAAAAATTTTGTTTTATAAAATTTTCAAGTCAAGCGCCTAATCCCAACACTTATTCTTATACACTTCAATGTCTGGCACTAGAAGAGGGGCTGCTTTACTGCGTGGGGTTGCTACGCAGCGGGTGGCTGAGAAGCGGGGGTGCACAGAGAAAAATGTTACTAAACTCAGTGATAAACAATCGGATTTAGGAACCACAAATTTAAATTTATAGTATCCATTTAATTTCTATAAGTCTTTAAGAATTCTTTTAAAATAGTTAATATATTTTATAATATTAATCATCTTAATATACTAATTTTATTTAAATCAAGAAGATATTTTATTATTTTTAATATTTTTGGGAATTTTAAAAATTTATATTTAAACCCTTTATATAGTTTCCCTGCAAAAAGCAAATTTTAATAAAAAATTGTTGCAAGAAAATAAAGTTTTAGGTACTCCGCTTTTTTCCGTGTAGTTACGTTTCGTCGTCTTGGGGCAGGGCATTGAAAAGTTTTTCTTTTCCCAACCAGACAATATTTTATGACAAGTGCTAGGAAGGGGCTGAGGTTGGGAGAAGCAGTGAGTTCAGAAGGATGGCGGTGCCTCTTTAGCTTCTAAGATGGTCGCCTGGATTGCGGTTTAAGAGGGGAAGGGGAAGGGGTTTGGGAGCCGGCGAGTGGGTGTGGCAACACATTGGCACATTTTGGGATTATGCCACTGAAAAATTCATTCATTTCCTGCTTATTTTTCACGACAAAACGGGTGAGACCGAACCGAGCCGCCTTGGCGCCCCCGCCCCTTTTGGAAAACCCCAACACTTTGTAATATATAATTAAGATTACAAGCTTTCTGGGTTTCGAGAGTCGGAGGCTGTGGTGTGCGGCTTTTACGACTCGACTTGACTGATAACCGAAGGCGAATTGTGCGCGGCCCAAGGAATTTATTCATGCTTTGGGTCCGAGGATGAGATTGGTATCCCTTCGGATCCTTCGGCTTACCGCGTTGTTTATGTCCGGGCGCGACCTCTCGCAGATTAATTTATGCGCTGCGTAATTATTAAATCAAAAGTATTATTGCCCCGGCCGACCATCTTATCACGAACTGAGTGACCCAAGTGGAGGCGCTAATCAACATTTAAGAGTTTCATTGCATGCTTACGGGGCTGATTAAAAGGAAAAGTGTACACAGAAAGAAAATTCGATACCAAATAGGGTCATTCTAACTTATTTTATATCAATAAAAAGTCGATATGATTAATGTGAAATTTATTATTCAAACATATCAACTTGATATTTTATAATATCAGTTTTTTTATGATACTAATATAGTATTTTTGAAAAAATAATAAGGCATAATGAATAATCAGATAAACATAATTTTTATTTCATATCAGTTATTTTATTTTAAAATACCAAATGTAGTATTTTTTGAACAAATACTGAAAAATACGATAAACATAATCTTTATTCATATCAAAATAATATGAATAATTTAATCTTCAAAAAATATAAAGTCGACCTGCACATATCTTTCTTTTGTACATTTTTTTCTGTGTAGGTCAAGAAAGGAAATGGTTTTTTGGTTATTGGTGATGGTTATAATTGGTGTGACTTAAAGTATTTATTTAATAAAAGAATAAAATAAAAGAAAAAAAAATTCGAAAAATTTCGCTTATTTTTTAAGTAGTATTTATTATATTTAATTGAAATTTTAACTGAGTTTTTTCAAGCATCTAATGTGCTTCTTAATTTTTCATGCAAGCAAAATGTATTTTTTCGCAAATTGTTCCATACTTATTTAATCAAGCACCAGCTAGACGTATAGTTAAATGAGAAATTAGATGCTACCAAAAAGGATTCACATCCACCCATTTACTTCCAACATATTCATTGCGATAATTTGCCACAGAATGGCAGTGGAGCGAAATGTGGCAAATTGTCAACCATTTGACAGGGCGCATTAACAAGCCTCAGTGGCCGTGAAAGACGATACCACTTCAGTTTCAATTTGCATGGCGCATTAATCAGCATTCGATTTGAATCTCGTTATCTCCCCGCCGGCCCTTTTTGCGGGGGCCACTCCCTTGACAACCTCACGCAATAAATTCGGGCATCAAATGGTGAGTAATTTCTTTATGCCGTCGGTGTAATGTGCCGCCATAACTTAGCCCCAGGACGACCAGGGCGACCGGGGCGATAAGGATGGAGATCAGGGGTCAGTCGAGAAAGAGGTGGAGCGGAGCTACCTTAAGGAAATTAGTATGCCGAGACATGAAAATCATTAGGCCAAAGACAAACCGCTCCGACTGCGGCTCCACTTCCACTCGGTCTGCGTGGGTGTCACTAATTAAATTATACACATAACAGGCAGAAGAGCCGCTGGACGGGACCAAGCTGGGTGAACTGGCCAGATTTGGTTTAACGCCCACCGCAGGTGTAATTAAAGAGCGGCTAGTGCCATAAATCTAAAGCGGCGGAGCGTATTTGCAGCTGAGCTAAAAGCCACAGTGGTAGGAAATCAAAGAATCGATAGGTAAAAAGTTCCTAATTTTATCGGAGGGTTCCAATAAAATTAGAAGAATTTGGAAATTACTTATTGAATTATACAGAAACTTTCAGAGATCAAAAATATATACTAATTTTTATATAATATACCTATTATTTAATATTCTAATTTAACAAAAAAATTTAAATGCCGATTTTCAGAAAACCGTGTTTTTTGCTATAAGTTGCACTGAAACCATTATGGGTGTTATTTTTATCTGAAAACTTGGCCAAAATAATAATTTATAGGTATTTATATTAATAAAAAAATTGAAGAAAAATATATTTTTTTTACTTAAAAAATCCTATTTAAATTGTGTATTACATGATAAATAATGTATATCATATGTCACTCATATATTTGTAATCCAAAAATCTAAACAGTTCTAGGCGAAATACAATATTATCTTTTAACCTCCCGATACAAATAATATTTATTTTTATTTAATATTAATTCCAACTTTAATTATTCACTTTCAAAATAACTCAAGAAAAAATACTTCTTATTGGAAAATAAAGAAAATGGAACACTAAATTGTTAATCCAAATAATCCTCCCATGGACACCTTTTCTCCTCCCATTAGAAAACAAAAATCCGGCTGTTTTATCCGCATCATTATCGTTGCCCCGGGGAGTCCATTCGCCTAATTAAAGGCGGCCACCAAAAGGTTATACCACTCGAGCGTATGAGATTGTTTTCGATAAAGATTATGCACAAGTTTCTCCACTCGCCGACCGCAATTGTTGTCCCCTACAACTGACTCCATTAGGTCTGCCACCCAAAACCGCCTTTTCTATTTTATTTTTTATATACACTTTTTTAATTTGATGCGGGGGCAACAACAGCTCGACGAAAAAAAAGGGGGTTCCGCAGAAAAGAGGAGAAAGGTTTCGTTTCTGTGGCCCTTTGGCAAACGGGTTAAATCGCTTGTAATTACGCTACATAAATTTTAAATAAGTATCCGTTTCTTTTCGCCGCTCTTTCCGCCTCCCTGCGCCCAAAGGATCTACCCGCAAATGTAAATATATACGTTTATACATTCAGATGTACATCCAAAGTTGCCTTTGTGTTAATTGCGCTACTTGGGCACTGAAGTCAGTGCCCAAATCAACCTCGAGTTGACCTTTTCGCCAGCCATTTTGGCAACCGTTTTAGCCAAGCTTACATGCTAATTGTAACCAAAAAACCTGTTTATTGTGCGCACATCAAACTTTTAGTGTTGGTAAGCGGCTTAGTATTCAAATTGAATGTAATACATTTGGCCAAATTGCATGCGAGTCGGGTCTTAGCGCAAAGTCCTCGGGATTTCGGCTGACTTAAGTTGCCATTGTGGACAAAGGGTCTCTGGCCGGGGGTTATTCCAATTCGGTTAGGGGTAACGAGCATCCCTGATATGAGCTTGAGGTTTTTTACGACCCCCCACCACAAAGTTGGCGAAAGCTTATGGGCGGGCACATAATGCTAATCGGCATTACGATGATGCGCTCGACCACCCCAGTCAGTTGTAATCAATGAATCGGTTAGTGTAAACAATTTTAAGGTCATTTGGTGCTAAAAAAAATTATTATATATCATATACTTTTATTTAAAAATATCTTAATGTTACACAGAAAATATTGACAAAAGATCAGATTGATATGTGCAGGTTAATTTTATATTTTTTAAAGATTATTCATATCACTTTGCCTCCTTTTTTATTAATTGTTAAAAAAATAATAAATTTGGTATTTTAAAATAAATTAAATGATATAAAATATCAAGTTGATATGTTTGAATCATACATTTGACATTAATCATCGACTTTTTATTGATATGAAATAAGGTAGAATTGACTCTATTTCATATCGATTTTTTTCTGTGTATTTCTAATTTTATGTTCCCAATTTTTTTGAAATTTGCCATAAGTTTGGTTATGTAGCTTTGAGATAGTATAAACAAATAAATTATTAATTGACTTTATTTTTGGTTCAAAAAAAAAATAAAACCAAGTTATGAATATTAAGTATCACTTGGTTCAGCGCAATTTGTTAAATAGAAACATGTAGTTAAATAATTAAGGGACAGTATTTATCAAAAATTACTCAGAATGTAGCCGTGCATAATTTAAGAACCTTTTAATGTACTACCAAATTTGGCTATCATTCATGGCCGATTCATTGTGAGCAAACATTTTTTAGCACTTTCCGCTGACATTGGCGTTTCCTCGTCTCTCGCGAACGGCGCTATAAATAACCGCGGTAAGTTTTCTTGCCCCACTCACGGATAATAAATGCACCTGTTCACGTCACTCCGCGTTTCTTCATATCATGACCGATATCCGGCTTACGCTTAACCAATAAAAATGTTCCAAATAATCACATTAAATATTATCCCCTCCCCACTCCACGAAACACCCATGTACGGCGCATCAATTTCATGCCTTGAATGAGAGGAGAACTGGCGAAAAAAGAAAGCCATGAGAAAAACGCCATTGAAAGGCATTAAAAATTGTTACGTGGGTATATATGCCAATGAGTGGGGAAATGGCGAATCCTTACAACCACTCACCGCGGGCGGCTCCTGTCGTTGTTCTCGGCAAAAGCGGATATTGATAAATTCACGGCAATCAATAAAAAGTGATAAATGACAATTGCGTGTACGCCAGTTCAAAAAAAAAATGTAAGGAAAAATTAAACAAAGGAGGAAGTGGAAGCAAGGAAAACACGAAAACCAGAGAGCAGCAAACAGCGTGTAGGGGAGCGAATTTAAAACTTAACGAGTTCAGGATCAGCACCCTTTGCCCCATTTAATGCTCTAGAGAAAGGTAGTGCCACTTTCGAATTAAACTGGCTATAAAAATGTAAATATCATGGTATACTAGTAAAATTAAAATAAATTTAATTTAAATTTTTGGTTTTTAAAATACGGCCAATAATTTTAAAGAAAAAGGGAGTGCCATTTTCAATTTAACCTGGCTATAAAGTCATAAAAATCTTGGTATAACAAAAATTAATAAAAAATTTAGTCAGAAACAAATATTTATTTATCTAGGAAAACACAAAAAAATTTCGAAAAAATGTATTTTAGTTTTTAAGATTAGAACAATAATTTTGAAAAACGTTAGTGCCACTTTTAATTTTACCTAGCTATAAGGGCATACAAATCATGGCATAAAGAAAATGAATTGAACATTAAATCAGAAAGAAATATTTATTTAACAAAGAAATATTTCCAAAAATATGTTTTAGGTGTTTAAAACAGGGCCAATAATTTTGAAGAAACTAAAAAATATTCACAAAAATGTGATTTAGTTTTCAAAAATTTGAAAAAGAATTTTGAAGAATTTAAGAACCCAATTTTTCAAAGTACTGTAACACCAATATTCATCGTATCACTACATATTTTTCCTCTATAAAAAAGCCCCATTTCTCAATTACCCAGCGTTAATTGCATTCTCTTGTTTGCAACCAAGAACTTTCTAAAGCAGAAGAAAATGTCTACTAATTGCTTGTTAATATCCATTTCCCAAATGAATACGTTTCACTGCTTTGATTTTTGTCATCGTTTGCCAGCCGACTGAGCAGGGCAAAACTAAAGCCCAGAAATGCAAGTGATTGGAAGTAAAACAAGGCGAGCACAAAGAAAAATTACAGGAAGGATGAAGTCGAGCAATGGCGGAGTTCAGTCTGCCTTCTGCCTTTTTACGGCATATTGCTGCTGGCCCATTGTTTCTTATGCCTGAATGCTTCATATTTGGTGGTGGAGTATGAAAACTACACACGAAAAAGGATTTTATTGTATTTTTTAAAAAATAAATAAATAAAAAAAAAAATAAAAATTTTCGGTGATTAATTAATATAATTTAAATATATTTTTTATAGATATTGATTTTATTACGTCAAATGTAAGAAAATAGTTATAAATATGTCTCAAAGTCAGCGATACGTACAAAATCCAATAACTTTTTAAATGTGAGTAGAATTGAATTATTTTTAAGCTTAATCTTTTTACCAAACTTTAATATCGACCACCATGTCGTATACTTAATTTTCAGTGTGCAGAGTAAATAAAACTCATTCAGTCACATGAATGCTTGAAAGCAAAGAAACAATGCAAAAATCTAGAGAAACGCTCGTTTGTCGCTCTGCTGACACAAAAACCAGTTGTTGTTATCAAATTGTTAACTGAAATAGGAAATTTTAGTTATGCGTTTGTTCCACATAGTGTTTCTCCTATTTTGTTGAAATAGTTCTTTGTGATGAGTAAAAGAGGGATGTTTTCATTTTGTGAGAAGGATGCAACATACAAAAAATTAAGTCTAAAAGATGTATATTTTTAAGTTGAGTTTTTTTATTTTCATTTTTTTTATCTGTCAATTAAATTTTAAATAACAGATAAATTAAATTAATTTTTAATTTTTTTTTTTATTTTTTATTTATTTTCAATATCTAGTAAAAAGTTGTAATACTTTGTCTTAATCTATGATATTTTAATGGGTATCAAAAAGTCTATGCTGCTTTGCAGTCACATGAATAATAGTAACTATTGTGATTTCCTTGCGGCATCATTACATGCACTTGTTATGCCTTTTGTCTCCTCTATGACACACATGAACTCATCATTTTTTTTTGCTATCATTTCCATTTCAATCTCTATCGTTCCAGCTTTGTAATTCAATAATGTTGATGTCGCCACGCCTCCACAACGCCCACTCGTGTGGCAATCAATGTTAAAACAACAATAAAAATCAGCAGAAAATAACAACACACAATTATGCAAGAGAGCTTGGCGAAGAGTTCAAAATAAAAATGGGGGTCCTTCACCGAATTGCCTCATTTATTTGATTTTATGTGTAACCCATTTGCCTCTGTACTTGAAATACAATGGAAAACCGTACAAACGGGCTGGAAAAGAAACACATACTTGGCTTTTATGGGCCCGGCCATTTGCCATTTTCAGGCTAGTTTGCCATTATTAGTTCGGTTCGGTTGGATTTCGTTTTCTCATTTCGGTTAAGAGGTAAAATTGTGATACCTTAAATGCGTCTGGAGGAGGCGGAACTTGTTAACAAGTTATATTGATAGGGATTACTTTCTCTCACTTAAACTTATTTAATAAATAATTTATATTTCATTAAATATTTATATTTCTAAGAAGTCAATTTTCATTTATTTTGTAAAATTGTGTATAAATCTATTTAATTTAAAAGAAAACCAAGAATTTAAGACTAAACTTTATGAGTGTAAAAACCGAAACTAAGCCCTTCTTCCTTTTCCTTCCCGATTAACCGAGTAGTTTGTCATTCTCTGTATGATGCCGCATGATGACCTCGTGAGAAACCGCTAAGTAATCACTTGCTTTTGCAGGGGACAGCACAATCGAGGGAAAGTATAAGCCCGAAAGTGGAGACAGCGCAGAATTTTTTGTTACCAGGTTTCCGGGCGAATGCAGAGAATGGCATTAAAAATCCAAGTGGACAAAAAAGCGACGGAATACTGGGCTGGCAAAAGGGAATGCCAAATCAAAGTGTGATGGAGCTGGGCTACCTGGCGATTCACGGCAGATGGAGATGGAGATGCACGAGGAGCTGTCAGCTTGGAGCCGCAATGCGGCCGCAACAAGGGGTAAAATGGAGCAGCCAGGTGAAGGGCTTTCTGAAGCGGAATTCGGGAAGGAACCTGAGCCCAAAAATGGGAGAGAAACAGGGACCAGCACAGCAGGCGCAGTCCATTAAACGTGTCAAAAGACACGGAACCCAGGGGACGCGATGCAGCAGTTGAACTCAAAGCGGAGCCAACACAACAAAAGCGAGTCAAGTTGCACGTTATTTTTCCAGATTCCTTTTTTTTAAGAATTCGTTCATACGGTTGTCACTTTGGAAAACAATTTTTTTTTTTTAATTTTAAGAAATCATTTATAGGGAATGCAAAAATCCTGATTTAAAATTTAAATAAAATTAAAGGGAATTGTACAATTTTGTAGAATTTATTTCATTAATTGCTATTAATAGTCGCAATAAAAATATAATTAAGCCCAAAAAAGTTACAAAATAACTATTAAAATTGGCCGGTTAGAATTGTTCTCTACCATTAAAACTTTTATTTATACTTTATTAGACACCACGATTTATTTAGCTTTTTAGCTTGTCTATTCTTCTTGTCTGTGTCTCAATTAAAGGTTATTCTTTTGAAACTTTTTACTTATAGCAAGCAAACGGAAAAGGTTTGAAACTAGCTATTTGTCTAATAATTATGTTTGGCAATCTTAAATGTCTTTAATTAATTATAATTAATTTTAATAGCTTCAATGATATATTTATTTTTTGCCCGAAATATTTGTCATTTCCTTAGGTGCTTATATATTTTGCCAAAAGCAGTCGAATGAGATTTTTAAATTTTATTCCTGGCAACTTGGCATAACAATGAGCAACTGCCACGCCCTCAAGTAGATTTTGGCAAACTCCTACACTTTTTTAAGGAAATAGAACAGAAAACCAACAACAAATTGTCAACAATAGCACATTAGCAGTGTCTGCGGGTAATTTGACATTGGGCGACATCGCTGATGAGGGATCCCCGCGAGGATGTGGCAATGTCAGCTGGAAGAGGAGCCAATGTATGGTACATCCTTGAATTTGGCATTGATGCACGAATGGGTTGCTGGTCGCACGTAGTCACATATTTTGCATATTTTCTCGAAGGAAGGGAATTTTCTTCTCCACAGCTAATTTCGACTTCAAAGAGAAGACCAAAGCTAATTGAAATAAACAAGTGTTGGGGCTTTGGCATCTACCCACTGATTTATGACCATCGCTTGTCGCCATAAAATGTCAATTGCCAGACAAGCGTCCAAGATCCTTTCAATTCATTTGTTATAATGGCATCAATATTTGCCAAAAGCAGTGGCATCGTAGACACCATAAAGCCAAGCCGAAGGCACATCCTGTCCAATATCAAGTACACACAAAGGAACACACTATATATTGGAAGATGTACGTACACCTGAGGGTAAAATAATATTCCTTTTCGTGTTTTTCTTTTCTTTTCGATTTTAGATATTGTGGTTTAAAAAACCGGGGTTTCGAAAATACGACTGAAAGTTAAAGTTCTTCATTAAGCTTTCTGTCAGAATCTTCTTTAATACATTGAACACTAAAATATATTGGTTAACGGCATATTTTTCATAAATTTTAGACTCAATTTATGCAAAAAATAATCACGTTTTTAAAACCGAGACATAAATAAACTCCCCAAAAGTATTAAGATAAAGATCACTTACCATCCCTATATTATAATAGGAAAATGTAATTTATTTTAAACAAAACTTTAGTTAATTAAAATTTAATGATTAAAAAACGTGTTTTAGCTTTAAAAACTTTAAATAGGAAAATAGAGGTAGGAGACATAATTATTTTATTGAAGAATAATACTAATTTTTACTTTAAAGAATGTTTAATAATATTATTAATATTCTATATCCTACAAAAAAAAATATTAAAATTTTAATACTGATGATAAATAACGAGAAATTTATATTTTTAATTCAATTGAGAATATCATTGCTAAGCCACTAATATGCTGACCTGGATTGTACTTGGGTTTGTCCTAATGCACTTCACTGATTTAGTGTTTGCAACATTTCCTGTTTCCGGCTTTTTGTTGGCTTCCGCTTCGCACTTGCTGTCGCTGCTGTTGGTGTTGCTGCTGGTGCCTCTCAGATTGTTGCTGATGTTCCTGATGTTGCTGCTTCTTCTGTTGCTGTTGCTGTTGCTGTTGCCCGTTGAAGAGCTAGCGAAACCAAACCAAACCGACGGCAGTCAAACCATTGTCATCATCGTGGCCCTCATCATCGCCGATGCGATGGTGCGGTGGCCACTTCAAAGCTCGGTAATATCCTTGTCTGGCCAAAAGCGTTGATTGTCGCCTGCCTTTCGCCACTTTCACTAGCACTTTCGTTCTCGTCCTGCTGCGGATGACTGCAGTGGCAGCTGGCGAATGGCGGAGCAAAAGCGAAACAGCAGCAGCAGCAGCAGCAGTTTGACCACTTGCCCACTTTGCTGCGGCCTTTTCGGTCATCCTTTGGCTATTAAGGCGTAATTGACACTTGCTCCGCAACTTGTCCATTCTCTGTCCATCCCCCTGCGGTTGCAAGTTGCTCACAAAATGAACAGTTTATAGCAGCCAGTTTCAGTGAATCGAATAGAATATTTGGCAATGCAATTACATAAATTACTTATGAGATTCACAAAATAAATGAAGAAATTACAGCATTAAAAAAACATATATAGAATGGATAATGTAAACTTCCCTTGAAAAAAGATAATACAAATATAGGATGGTCAAATTCATTGAAAATTGTTAAAAACGTTACAAATATTAAAAAAAACATTTATTTTATTTTCTTTTTTTAAAATTGTTAAAATCCAAATGATTTTAGGTATTGTTGACTTATAATATCTAACGAAATTATAAGAAACTCCTATTCCTACCATACCTAACCTCAAAAAAACCCTTTGAAGTACTACTTCTCTTTTGAATAAACCCTAAATTAGTTAGCCAATTTAATTTGATCATTGTCAATTTCTTTTGATAACAATCTGGATCCTCCAAAGAATATTAAAACTTAAAATACCTCCAAGGCATATGCGAGATACTGCCAAAAATAGATCAGGAGTTTCGGGGCTGCAGTTGCATGCGTCAAGGACCTGCCACAGCTCCCAGCCCCATTTCTCCTCCTTCTGCTGCATTGCAAATGCATAAACACAGTTTGATATTATTCCATCGCCAGCTGTGCGCATCGAATCCTGATGCGGCTTCTCCCGCTCCTGCGGATCCTGCCCCGTTTTTCCTTGGCACAAAAAAGACAGTTTCGAAGGCGGACACCACGTTGACATCAAGCAACACATCGTTCGCCGGGTAAAATTGCATTAGAGTCAGCCGCCTGCACATCCACATATTCATCCACGACGATATGACAGTAGGAAAAACAGGAAAATTGGAAGGATGCTGCGGCACAGTCATCGAACATTCGGGTTCGGCTTCTGCTTTCCCCTTGACTCTCCGCGGGCATAAAATATTCAAAATATTGTAATCGCAGAATGCGAACCCAAGGCGAGGAAAAGCGGGAAAGGAAAAGTTGCTTTTCATCGTTCCGACAGTCGATGTGCATAATTTCCAGTTCAGTTTGGTTCAGTTCGATGCAGTTCGTTGCATTGCGCTGAAGTACTGAGAAAAAATTTACCTAATAAGTGAATTAATATAAAAAACAGTTGACAATTAATTTTAGTATCTTATTGAAATAATATACTAAACATTTTTTAAAGGACCGAAAAATTTATTTTGAACATTTGAAGTTTAAGCTGAACACAGTCTTTTTAATGTCTTACTAAAGTTATGGTTTGTTACCTTTTCGTTTTGAAATTCTGTTTTTTATGGTGGTTGGCACCAAATATACTAAAAATACTAGGTGAAACATATTGGATAGGAACATCAAAGGGTTGACTGTGGAATATTTTAAATCGTTACAGTCTATTTCATAATCCCTTCAGCTTAGAGATCAGATAAAACTAAAATGATAATGAGAAAGTATATTTTTCCGCTACATCAATTTAACTCAATGACAAAATTAACCCCCAGGTTAAAACACAAGTAGGTTTAAAAGTTTAAATAAAAAGTTAGAGCTTAAACTTACTTTAAGTTTAACATCCGGACGAGAAATCGGGTCTTAAAAGTTTAAGTAGTGGTTCTCGAATATTTATTTATTTAAATGCAACTAACTTCTTAAAATTTGCACATTTTTACAAAGGCTTCAGGACCCGTTTTTCGCTAAGTGCATTGCTCCTGCTGCTCTTATATTCGTTCCCTCCATATCCCTATCCTTGTGAATTATTTATTTGCCATGTTCTGTTTACTCGGCAAATTTAACAACTTATTAATAATGCATTTTTTTTCTGCTGACTCCGCTTGGCTAAACATTTTCAGCCACCGAAACCAGTAACCAGAGCGCAATCCGCTCCCTTTGACGTTATTTTGGACCTGTAATCGGGCAGACAAACGTTAAATATTCGCAGCATTATGCTATTTTTGACTATGTCTGCTCGTTTCCATTTCGATTTCCCCCATTATGATTTTCATTATTGTTATTATTGCCGGCTGCATTGTTCGCCTCCGAGTTTGAACCCAAAAGCTGTCAATGGCTTGGCGTGATTATCTACAAGCTGTCTGATTTCGATTGTGATTCCGTTTCGGATTCCGATTCCGTCTGATTGGCTGACACATGTTCGGAGCTTGGCCTGGCTCAGCGTAAATTTACAAATTTCAACAAGAAGTCAGCACAAAATTATTGTGTTCTGTCGTCGTCAAAAAGGGGGGGCGTAACATTTATGAGCATCTATCTCTTCCAGCTGCATTTCTCATTTTTTGGCAGAATGTCAAAAAGAGCTTACTGTGGCCAAAATTTTATATACAGCAGTTAACTTGCAAAACGAGGATTTGACAGTGCTTTAAATAATCTTATCAATCAAATTTAGTTCTCAGGTTAAAAACAATATGAGGATATGGATATAAATACCCCACACTTATGGCTTATTGCTCTCTTCTTCGAAGTTAGAGAGTCTTCGAGTATGAAAATTCGGCAAAATTATATTATTTAATATCAATTTGATGAGTATTTCATGTAAAAACGATATGGGTATGTGTGCATTCGTTTGACAATTATCAGGAAATGTGGTTTTCAAAAAGTATGCAACAAAAAATTTGCTTCAAAATCCTTCCCAACAACAAAATGCTGTATATAAATTCCCAATAGTGAGGAAATTAAAAGGAAATGTGGTTTTCAAAAAGTATGCAACCAAAAAATTTGCCAGTTTTTTGCAATGTGCTTGTCAACAATTATAAAATAAATAATAAATAATTACTTAAAAAAAGTATAAATTAAATAATTTAAAGGGATAAGCTTTTAAGCCCACTGTGCTTAACTCTCTGTATTTTTTTTTGTTTTAGCCCTAAGCAACTCCCAACCGAAGTCTCGCCGATTTGTGCCCATCCCTTCACCCTATCAGTACTTGGCCATAACTCACTCACGCCAGCCAGCTGCCAACTGTCTCCGCTGGCAGTTCCCCCGTTTTTTCCTTCCCGTAACCCCCACATAACCATCCTCTGCCCCACATCTTCCCCCGTCGAAAAATCTTCCGTTGAGCCTTCGTCTGTTGTCTGGCTTGTGCGCTCTTCTGATTGACAGGTTGAACAGCGCGAAATCGTTGAAAATTGCCGAGTTTTGTATTTTCTAACCATCGAGGAATTCGCTGGGAGTGTGGATAAGGGGGTAGATCCTTTGCATGCTGGTGCTTCTTGCCTGGGTAATTGAACTGTAAGTACATTTGCGGGAAGCATTTCGCTACTTCTCCTACACTTTGGTGACTTTTTTTTTGCTACTGCCACGCCCCCTCGGCAGTAGGCGTAACTGTCTGTTGCAGTTTTAAAACTGGATAGAGGAACGCACACAGTAAATAAAGTTGAAAATGCAATTACAAGGCAATGGGTCACAGGTTGATTGTTAGACGGGAAATGAACTGCAAAATAAATTTAAAAGCTTAAAAATTATATTATTAATATATTTAAGTTTTTTTTATAAAAATAATACAAACCATTAAAGGGAATATTTTTTTACACAATGTATTTAAAAATAACAGACACCTATTTTTAAAAAAGAACCTAAGAATAAGGGTTTTTAAAAAAACTTTTTATTAGATTATTATTTTAAATAAACTTCTTGCCTTCTAGTGTCCTTAAAATATATTTGTCTATTTATGAAATGGTTATTTTAGGTACCAAATTTTAAAAACTTTGAGTCCAACACTTTTTTCTCAGTATTACTGGCAGAGTGAGCTAGAAAATGATAGAGTCCGAGTTTCGAGTTACTGTCTTTTGTGAGGCTGAAAATCAAATCCTTTATTGCCGCTTGCTGCTGGATCAATTAACGTTGAATGTGTGTGCAAAGGCAATACCGCAAAAGCCACACTCACACCGATACGCACACACACACACACGCACACTCACTCTCTTACGTATTGGCGACAACCACTGACAACCACTCAAACTGCCTGCACTTTTTCGGTTAACAATTTTGTGTGTCTGGGTGAAGTGCAGTGCAATTGCAACTGAAATTGCAACTGGAACCCAGAAACCGTATACTTCTGCCCGTATCCGGACTCAGATTCGGGTTCGGACTACGTATAGCTACGTTCCCGGGTGCGGAGTTCCCATACCATCCCATTGCCCCACTGGCGAGAGCATTTTTGCGGTGAAACGTTAATTTCCCACCGACCACTTTTCAACAGTTTGTCAACAGAAGCTGGCCAAGTGCGTCCAGCTTTGGTTTACCAAATGCCAACAATGACAACGATTGGAAAATCGCAGCCATCGGGGGGAATGGGATCAAGGGATACCCCAGGTTGCCAATAGAACAGGGAGAAATTTCAGGATCTTATGAGGATATTCAAAATTTTTTAATATAAATGTTGGGTGTCTATTCTATAGTAATCCACTAAATGTCTATCTATAAGATTGGTAATTATTCAATGTCTATATCTTATATAATGTGTTGGTTCCCCATCCCATGCGGGGATTCACGAGGATGAAAATTGAAAGGAAATGTGGTATTCAAAAAGTATGCAACAATTTGTTTTTCTTCTTTAATTTTACTCACAACAATCTTTTACAATAAAAATACCATGCGCGGATCCACTGGGATGAAAATTAAAAGGAAATGTGGTATTCAAAAAGTATGCAACATTTTTTTCTTTTTTTAATTTTACTCACACAAATCTTTTACAATAAAAATATTACAAATTCAGTAAACTTCTTTACTTTATTCAAAAAACCAGACTAACCGTCAACCCCACAAAATATAGGATATAGAAACAGAACTAATAAACCGAAACGTTACCTGGCTCAATTTCGACGCCGAACCAACCACGCCCAAAAATATAATTATTTTTACTTTATTTTAGGATTTTTTGAGTACCATCTCTGCTGCAGCAGTCTTTGCCAAAAAAATGCGGGTATGGGGCGGAAAAGCGTGGAAATTTTGCTGGAGAGACGCAAATCGGAAAGTGTTTGCTTACACGAGCACTTTGGTAAATATCAATTAAAACTGATTTACTACCCCAGCTGCAGATGTGTGTGTGTGTGTGTGTGCGTGCAGGGGCTTTGCTCGTACCTTAGGTTTGGTTAATCCAATCCAATCTGCAGCATTTGAATGAAATTTTTGGGTCTTTGCTTTGGCTCGTACTTGAAGGTACAACTTTGCTTTCGGTTCGTTTTTGTTTTTCTTTCTTCCTTTTTTTTTTTTAATTTGATCCCCTCTGTTTGTGGCTTAAAAACTATTTTCTCTTAAGCGAGGCAGTCGGTTCCCTTAGCTGTTAATTAATTTTCAAGCAGCCTGTTCTGTTTGCACTCAGCCAGCTGGCCCACAAAATTAAGCATACGCCATGTGTGCACCTCGGCTGGGGAACAATCGAAATGAACTGAATTGACTGGCATAAATGAAATAATTGCATATTCGGTTACCTTTTTCCCACAATTGCGTTTACTTGAAAATCGGGAGCATATTGGTTTATGAGGGATCATGAATTACTTAATTATGCCAGTTTTGATTTTGGTTTTGGGGCATATAACAATTTCATTTCATTATTCATATGAATATTTTCAAATCAATGAAGGAAATTATTATGAATAATTCTTCTTTGCTAAGAAAAATAAATTTTACAGCTTTTAAGATAATAAAAGTAAACTATATTTATAAATGTAGCAATATAAATTTTACAACATAATTTCAGTGATATCATTATTTTATAGGTACTCTAGTTAAAATTTTCTCTCTGACTGGCTTCATCTGCCAAATGAATCGATTTATGCAACGCGCACTTGAATTGTAAAAAATAAGAACAGAAAACAGAGAAAAAGCGAGACAATAAACAATTCCGTTTCCGGTTTTCCATTTGCACTTTTCTCCATATATAAATATTCGGTTCATATCCGATTTTTGTTTTGTTTTAAGCATTGTTTCCTTCGTTTCGCGGGTGAGCTTGTTATTATTACTTTTTATTGCTCTTTTTTCGCCTTTGCTACCGTTGCGGTGCACCTGTATGTTCATGATTGCCGCGGTTGTGAATGCAAAGTTGGCAGGGCAAAAAATAGTTAAAATAAAAGCATTTGATATGGCAACGAACATTGAACTAGTAAGCTACATATGGCCAAAACAAAAACAGAGCAGAAACAGAATGGTAAAGTAAAAGACAACAAATAAATATGGGAAAAGGGCACTGCTAGAAAAAAATATATGGTATTTTATTTTTGTTGGTATCAACTAAAACTTAATATAATAATTGTTTATTAAAAATGTATTAACTTATTAATCATTTATCAAACTCAATTTTTTGTCAAAATCTGAAAAAGTCATAAGATAATAATAGAATAATTTGGAAAAAAAAGAACAAGAAATAATTATGTTATAATTATAATAGTTCTAATATTTGAAACGTAAAAAGAATATATATATATATAAATTATTTTTTTTAAAATTGATTAATTTATTAATTGTTAGGCCCGAAATTTTGTAAAAATCTCAAAAAAATTCTCAAGATGATAAAATTATACATTGGAAAATAACAAGATATAATCCTTATAATCATAATAGTTCCAATGTTTTATGTTGGAAACTTAATAAATAAATTAAATAAAAACATAAAATAATTGTTTAAAAATGTATTAATTTATTGATTGTTATTAAACACGAAATTCTGTCAAAATTTAAAAAAAACCTAAAGATAATAAAATAATGCATTGGAATAAATCACGAAGTAAAGATCTTATAATTATAATAGTTCCAATATTTTATTTTTGAAATAACATGCAGCTTATAAGGGACTTAATAATACCAGATATTTAATGAAAATGTATTATATTGCTTAATTTTGGTAATTTTTTCCTGTTTAAAATGTGTGAATGCTCTCGAGTCCTGCTGCCCTTAAAAGTATGCTACGATTTTTGTTTTGGGTTTTTTCTGCCTTACATAGGGGAGTGGCAGGCTGGACAGCTGCTACTGTTGCCACCCCCTTATCCCCTTCTCCCCTCTGCACCTCTGGAACGATGCCTGAGCATTGATATGGCTGTGGCAAGTCCATTATGCAGCTCACTTGGCACGGCATACACAAATTTGCATTGGAGTCGATAAAAAAGCGGCAGTTGCAGGAATATTCGAAATTAAATTCAAGTAAAAGTAGTCACAATCAGCAGTTCAGAATATATAAAATCAAAGTTGGAGTATTAAAAACACACACACAAAAGAGAGTTAAGACAAGGCATAAATCCTTTAGGAGTCTATAAAATGAAAAAATTTGTCGTTACTAAAGTTTTACGGTGCTATTAAAAAAGTAGTAGTAGCAGCAATAACCTGAGTTAGTTTATGTTACGAGTGCAGCTCACCCAACGCATCCACATTCTCCATAAATTTGCCTCCATCCAACTTTTACTCACCTCGCACTCCTCACCCGCGCAAATATGACACAAACACTGGAAACGCATTTCAATTTATATCAATTTGAAAATCCTCAACTGGGAAAACGAGATACGGATGAAACCCGCGTGGGGGATGGGAAAAATTGTCAGATGGCGCTAATAGGGCGACGGATATGAGAGAGAGCTAGTGAAAACATGCAGCTAACCGAAAAACCGCTAAGCACGCAGCTCCACCTCATGGAAATCCGGCGGCGGGATTTGGTCTGAAAGCCGCAAAAAGAATAACACATCACGCATACGACATGTAAGCCGCATTATGAATATTTTGTTAGCCATGGCGAGCGGTTGTAAATGCAGATCCCCACTCACATCCCCTGGTTGCACTCAATTTGGGGCGCAATATCAATAGTCAAATGGTCATAATCAACATGTAGCACAAAAAAAAAAAAAACATTGAAAACGCATTTTCGTTCATTTGATTTATGAATAGAGAGCGCGACAGTTGACAGTTCGAGAGAGGGATATGGCTTAGTGCCAGGACCTCCCGCAGGACCCAATGGCTAATGCATCAATTATATTCATCGCAGTGCACTCGATTGGGGGCAGCATAAAGGGGAACTCGACACTTTGTGGCTGACGCATTTTAATTGCCTGGCCAAAACGACACAGACACAAATGGCGAAAAAAAAACGCCACAAACACACGCTGTTACTGCAGGGAGAATATTATTATCATCGATATTGATATTGATTTCGTTGAGTCGTCGTTGCTGCAAATGCAAATGCATTAGATAGCACAATTTTCGATGTTGTCCCGTGTTTCGCTGTGACCACATGCAATGCATTCAATTCAATTCATTTCCACTCGCCCGTTCGTTCGTTAATAACCGCAAATATTTTCATAATGCGCGCTTATGAAAATTTCGCAAAATTACCAGCCAGCGCAAAGTATTTCGCACACATCGCTGGGCGACGCTAAGTCAGCGAAAAATTAAATGAAATGTTTTCGGGGTAATTGGCTGGGATGAGTGCTTCATGAGTATTTGCGGACAATTGGGTATACTCACATGGGGTTGGTTTTGAATTAAAGTAAACGATATATTTATTTATATATTTTAATTTTGGAATTTATAAATAATTATAAATAACTTACTTTGGAACTATAAAGAATTTATTATACAATTTTATAGTGAGAGGGTAATCCTTAGTATATGAACTGGGTTGGTTGATACATTCATTGCATAAATGATACAGTTTTGTTAAAATAACGCAAAGCTTTTTGGTGTGAATGAACCGAAAGCATTTTAGCAGATATTAATCCAATTATGATGCAATGATTTTTGCCTAATTAAATGTTACAGATACTTATGAAGTTATGAACTTATATAAATATTTTAATCGCATATCAGTGGGTTCTAAAATTAGGCATTTAGTTAAATTTTAATACTACCGGAAATAAATTAAATACTGAATGGACCGAAAGCAGCTTGGCAGTTTTTTTTAGAATTGCTAAATGTATCCCTCAAATGTAAGCATGGAATCTATACTATCTATAACATTAATGCCTAATAAAATATAACTTGTACTTAAATAAAATTAAATACACACAAAAAAAACATTCCGGGCTCTAATCGATATACGGATGGTTATTTACTGAAATTTATACACATATCGTTTTTACCATGCAATTCTGGTAAAATCGATATTGTTAAATGTACTTTTTCGATTTTTCTCTCTCAGAGATTCTTTTACTTCGAAAAAGAGAGAAGAATCAATATGGCGGCTTTGGTTACGTAAGTGGGACCGAGATAGAAGAATTCGAAATTCGAACTCGCCTACTTAGAACATGTCGTTTACTTTTCGAACACATCAAATTGAGATGTGTAATATCAAGACAAAATTAATGTGAAAGAATCTCAAATCGATCATCATTTCATAACAAGTTTTTTTGGGTGTAGAAACTTTATTAGGAAACATTTAGGTGCTAACATAAATTTCCATTGAAAAATCGATTATTTCGCAGAAGTTATATGCAAACTGTAAGGCTTAAGACCCTGAAGGCTGTCTTGTCTATATCCTTTTATACTAAATGTGTGTGTTACTTTACTTATTTTTAAAATCAAGGTTTCATTGCAAGGATTTCTCAATGCGAGTACAAGGCAAACAATGCAGGATTGTGAGGTGACAGCAGAAGGCCTCGGTGTCTGGCTTGCCATTTGACTTTTGTCGGTGGTTGTCGGCCGTAAATCAATTTTAATCAATTTTTTGTGCACATCCCCGTCCTCTTTTCCCGTCGAGTGCTTAGAAGTAATTGATTTCCCCGCCATTAGCGTCGCGAATCGCAGACAATCAATTGCGGAGTGCCCAAAGAGGGACTCATCGAGGGGGAGTGGCAGGCAGCCTGTCATTGCTCTGAGGCACAAACAAATTAAGGACAATTATTTCAATTAACCAAATGCAAATAAATCGAACCGCGTTAAGCAAACAAACATTTACACTCGCTGCCTTTGCTTTTTGCCCTGCCTTGGGTTTCCGTTCAGGGTGTGGTGTACTTTGGTCGGATACTTGGGTTGGGAAATTGCCGTGGAAAGTGAGGAGAATTTTTCACTTTGCAAATGGCTCTGGGTTGGATTGATAATAATTTAGCTGGAGTTTATTTAGGCTTTAATTAATAATGAATTGAGAAACTCATTACGTGGCGGCAAACAAACGGCACAAGGTAGGTGCGAGGGTAGTTCGATTAATTGGTGGTATTTATATTGAGTTAAGTAAAAGAAGTTTGGAAGATTTTTTTGAATAATTGTATTATTGTATTGTACTAAACATTTATTACTCTTTTTTAAAATATTCGTACACTTACTTGATGCGAAATAATGATCAATTTAATGAAAAGGTGGTTAATTTTGAACTTGATATCGCACATATATGTTCTAAATGTAAAAATCACTTTTTAAGGAAGCCAGTTCGAATTTCGAATGTGGTTTTCTCGCTCCCACTCACGTTTTCTCTCTCTTTTTCAAAGTCAGAGAATCTCCGAAAGAGGCAAATCGAAAAAGTTAAATTTTTTAATATCAATTTTACCATACATAGTAGTAAAAACGATATGTGTATAAATATTACGGCGTGTTTTGGGTAAAGAGTAAATTTTTGTACAGGAACAAAAACCGATCATTTTCACAATTTGAATGTACAAATTTTATAAAAATGTTTGTTGATATAATACGGAATTTATATTTGCTATATTGTATATATTTGGTTTATAAAATACAACAAAAATTGACTGAAATGTATAAAGAAGTATACTAATCAAGGTTAAAATACAAAAAAATTACTAAAATGTATATAGAAGTAAACTAAGCATGCTTGAAAACAAGACAAATCTTAGCCAAATACATGACTATTTATTAGGCATAATCAATCGCTCTACCTCCGCTGATGTTGCCTGTAGCTGAATAAGCGTTTTGTCCCGCTTGACGCTAATTACAAAGGGTGGAATTGCTCCTCACTTGACTCTGCAGCTCTCCAGTTACCGTTTCCAGCTGGAATGGGACGAGGATGCAGGACCAAATTTCTGGATTGCCGGGGGACGAGGGGCGAGTTGTCGAGTTGCCGGGGCAACGCAGCTACTTAGTTAATGAACCTGTTGAGGTCGAGATCGCAGGCGCTCGACAGGCCAGAAACAATGGATGCCAATGGAATGGATGACTGGCATGGACCCCGCACCCCTCACTCCTCTCTACACCCCCAGGTATCCCGTGTATCAACAGCTGTAGCAGCGAATGCTACTCCAAATGCGATATTTAGGCATATGTGTAGCGCTTGAAGAGCGAGTGTGTGCGCTTGTGTTTGCCTGTGGTTTATTACGCTGCTCTTGGCAATTATATTTGTTACCCAATTAGCGTAAAATTGTGTTTATTGGCATACGACTGGGACCGCATCGCCCCTCACCTTCGATGAGGGCCATCCGCTCGGCTCCCGCATTGAATTAGCTAATGAAGTTGTTGTTGCCACCGACTGCCGATTGCCCCCGCACAAATACCGCCGCAATACACACACATCTGCATGGCCGTGTATCTATTAGTTTGTTAACCTAATTTGCTAAAAACACCCACACATATAGGCGTTGTTTGCTGCTTGAGTGGGTGTTGCCAGAAGTCCCAAGTCTCCCCGTTGCACTCGAAAAAATATCTATATTTTATCAGAATATTTTGAAATATTTTCAATATTTTTGCTATAAGTTGAAGTGATTTTTTCAATCTTTAAAATATTTTTAAAAACGCTAAGATATTAAAAATGTGTTCTATACTTAAATAATCCTTAATTTGTATGCTTTTGAAGTCCTAATAAACCTTAAATATTTTTTGAAAACTATTTATTTTATTTTTTGTATTTATATTAAACCTACAAAATTAAATAATATTTTTATTATTTAAAAAAAGGTTCTTAAATCAATTTATTTTTAGTGCATCGCTGCTATAACTTGTTAGCTTCCTCAACGGACTCTCCAAGGAGCATTTGCTCTGTGGCTGTTCTTATAGGTGTTACGGCTAATGCTTAGATAAAATATCTCATTAAGTATTGTTGCCACTACCCAGCCTGTTATAAATCGCTTGTGGACTAAGCACTGCTTCTGTAATGTGTGTAGTTGCACATTCAGGCAGGAGCCCCTGAATTACTCAATGAAAGTTGATGGAATCCAGTGGACTTGGTAAATGAATAAGCATCTAATTACAAGACGGAAGTAAGACAAAAGAAAGTATAAATCAAGGATTAGGCTGAGAATTTAGGAAATAAGAAACAGAAAATAAAACTACATTTTGGTTTATTCAAAATGGATTTAAATACTTTGTGCACTTGTAGCTATGTATATATAATCCATATAGAGTTACTGGGCAATTCTCAACCCAAAAGGTTTAATTCAAATTTATTTTCTTACCGCACACTCATCATTTAAATTTTAAATTCAAGAATGCTGATGATTTCGCAGATAATTTAATTTGGTGCCCACAATCGAATTTACTTCAGCCAAGTGGCCGTCTCTGAATTCCAAATTTAATTTGGCCAGCTAAGAGTATTACAAATTAACGCGATTGTTTGCATATGAAACTTTAGACGATGACTGATGTGCGTGGCTGCGTTTGATTTTAGCACTGCGAACAATCAAAACTTAACTGCTTAATTAGCCTTTTGTTCGCACCGTATCTCATGACTATTGCAGTTAATTGCGGTACTGTTTTGCACAGAAACATACATATAAAACATATAAACTTACAATATATAGATAATGCTTTATTCTTAAAATTCTGATAGTTACTGTTAAAAATTTTAAAGTTTAAATAGGCAGGTACTTTATTGATTAACCCTTGATATTATATTAACATCACCTTAATACAGAGTTTTTCTCCGTTTAAATAAGCCTTTATTTAACTACCGTTTTCAGTCACTTTTACTTTTTTCCAGGACTTTACTCCCTGAGACGTTAATTTCTTCCACAGACTGTTGTTATTTGCAGAGCGAAAGGGGGACGAACTTGAGCAGAAGACACATGATTTATTTGTACTTAGTTGCGCTGCGAAGGCGCTGGGACTTTTTCAACCCATCCACTTGTAGGCGCCGCCTTTTGTCTCCCGCTAACCAGACAATTATTTATTAGCTTTCCCCCATGGTCATACACACATGGCAGCCACTGTACTCAAGGATCTGTGTGTGTTAGCCTGGCTGTTTAAGACAGCTTAAGGAGAACATGCTGAAAAATTCATTTTCATGTTGGCCCACAGCTCAGGCAATTTCTCATAAGCAAGCCAAGTTTTCCGTTTGGCCAGAGGAAAACAAAAGCGGAGCGAAGCTGGAAAAATTTAATTTGAGCTCCTTACGCGTGTCTTGGCATTCCAGTAAGCTGCTTAGCATATGGCACAAGGAGTAAGGAATATGGCACATGGCATATGGCGGTGACTGTCTTGGCCCTCTTCATTCCCCATTTCGATCAATCACTGGCCAAAGAAATATGGCGGGGCTCGACAGGAGTGCTCCAAAAAGAGAGCAAGTATTTAAAATGGCAATTACAACGGAATGCGGACAATGAAACGCTTATAAAGCGACGGCGCCGCATTCGGTTCCTGGCTCAAGTTAACCTGGCCAAGAAGGAGTTGGCCTTTACCTTTGTCTACCTCTTACATGCTTCGTTCTGAGGGGCAATAAAATGTTCAAAAAACACTGAGGAATGTTCCTTTCGTACTTGGTAAGCCAAAGCGAGTACAGTTAATTAATAAATATTTTTTTTTCAATATTTTACTTAAGATAATTGTTTAATGGTGGATTTAAATTATTGTTAGGGACTGGTGTTACCGATATTAAAAAAAATGTATTCATTTGTTTAGTTAGCATTTATGATCAAAGTTTACATCCAAAAAAAAACTTAATACGCAATGATGATCAATTTGATGAAATCCTGGATCAATTAACACTTTACATCAATTTGATATGTTCGAAATGTAAAAACACTTTCGAAATGGGCCAGTTCGAATTTCGAGAGTTTTTTTCTCGCTTATTCAAGTCGCCATATTGCTTTTTCCTCTCTTTTTCAAAGTCAGAGAATCTCCGAGAGAGACAAATCAAAACAATTACGTATTTCAATATCATTTTTACCATGCAATAATGTACCTAATACAGTACTGAAAAAAAAGTTTAAACTACAGTTAAGTAAGTCTATAAGTTTGGAGTACTTTTGGGCTTATTTTCTATTTAAAGCATCCCAACTTATAGAACTTTTTACTTACATTTTTCTCCCTTTCTAGGTAAAATCTTTCCCATATATCCAGGATATTTCCCATTCGATTCCGTCAGCTGGCCTCACAAGCTGACCATAAAACAGCTTTAATGGCGGTCGTTTGGCCTGAGCCTGGTCCGCTCCTTTTGCCGGCATTTAACTCTTACGCTCATTTATCATACTTTGAGAGCCTGCAGCGCCAGATGAACTTCGGCCGTGTGTGCGGCCTGCATTTAACTGGTACATATGCATACATGGCCATGCCACATACACATTGATATTGGTTGGCAAACATTTTTCGCCAAGTGCTCGCTGCTCGGCTCGAGTTAAGCGTTTCGTTTATTTCCCGCATATTTTTTTATTGGCCATATTTCGAGCATTTCATTTCAATAACTCTGCTGCCTCGTCTTGCACTCCCACTCCCCCTCCCCCTGCGTCGCCCCCCACACTTGCTTAAGTCGTAATCATGCTGCAATATGGGCTCTTAAAATGATGGACCCTACATACATATATACATATCGACGCATATATCTGCGCTGCGTGACATTTTGTTGTAGGGTCGCTATGAATTTATGGCCGTAAATTAATTGCGCATACGTCATGTATGACACTCTCATTTGACTTGAGCCAGCAGCTTGCTTAAGTGGAGTTGCAATGAAGTTTCCATGTTTCCATGGTGATTACTGATTATTTGGAACTGCCCTTCGGCAAGGCATTGATCTACAACATTTTATTCGCTGTTGTTTTTAAGTATTTTGTTGAGCCTATAACACATATCGTTTTTAACATGCTATAATGGTGAATTCGATATTAAAAAATTTAACATTTTCGACTTGTCTCTCAATTAGATTCTCTGACTTCGAAAAAGAGACGAAAAAGCAATATGGCGACTTAAATAACGTGTGTGGGAGCGAGAGAGAGAGAGACACATTCGATTTCGAACATATCAAATTGATATTTGTATCATTTTATATCAAAAAGTTCAAAATAAACGATTTTTTACTGGATATATCTTAAAGAAATTATAAAAAGTTCTAGAAAAATACTTGCTAGTTGTAACTTGTACATGTAACTTTACTTCCAATTAATTTTGAAAATAACCCCATAAATTGTTATTTATTTTTATGTCAATTTCACTACTAAGATATGATTAAACCTGACAGGAAGGGTTGGTGATTTTTAAAACGAACTCTAATTCTTATGTAAGCGAAATGATTTTTTCCAGCCCATTTTCTAAGCATATGGCATCCCAACATTGTTTTAAACTCGACTCCCTAATCGAGCAAATATAGAAAATATGTCGGCTATTCAAATTCATAATAATTGAAAAAAAAGGTTTGAGAATAGAGAAACGATTGGAAATTGCTTAGCGTTGGGATGCGGGTTAAATGTGTTACGAGGCAGCTGGAAATCAACAAACGGCAAACAGAAAGGGGCGAAACGCATTCAACGGGATGTTCCACATACGCATCATCAAAGGCACAAATGCAACTTCCGTTTCCGTTTGCTCACAAGGCGAAATGGGAAGTGAGAAGGGGAAAGGGATGCTGTGCACCCCGAATAGTGTCAAACACAATGCTTGCTCAACACTCAGCTCGGCTGATTGCAATTGCTTTTGCTTGTTTGCAAACACACTCATATCTACTTGTTTGCCCAGCCCGGAACTGTATTTGAATATTTCATAATTTGCGAATATTTCTGTTGGCTTTGAATATAGATACATCTCTCGGTGCTCGGTGCTCAGTTCTACCTACCTACTCATGATCTGTTGCTCCTGCTGCTGCTGGTGGAGTACGTGTCTGTGGCTTAATTTGTTGCAAATGTAGTTTGTTTTTCAATTAGCAAACACTTCCATTCCATTCCACTCCAACCGAAAGCTGCCTAGGAGATCCACTAATTGGTATTTTATCTTTTAATTTCTAGCACATTTTCAGCACACACAGCCAGAGATAGATATGTATATATACTATAGAAATCCCAGCTGGATAGCTTAGAGACACTTGCTACGTTTTAGTTTTCAATTGTTTGTCGGGGGATTTTCCAAATGCTCTCACTCTGCTCTACTTTGGCCGCATCCACAGCTTTTCCGTTCAACCTCCATCCCATCCCATACCATCTCCAATGAACACTTGCCATCGACTGCGTTTGCACTTCGGTGAGCCGCATAAATTATTTTATTATTTAGCTGTCGCATTAATGCCAATTGAATTTGTCTGATTAGAGACGGCTTCGGTGACGGGAGAGGGAAAATGAGTAAATAATGAGTGTCACTTCGCGTTATTAATACTGTTTGCCACACTTTTAAGGTTTTTAAAAGGTATAACTAACATATTAATATAATTAGATGTCTGAAATTATTAATTCATTTGACTGGTTCCCAAATTTCGTGAAAAAATAATTCTCGACGGAACGCGAATTCTTAAGTATTTACATGTAATGGAATTTCAAAGTTCCGTGTTTTGCTAAAAAATAAAGTATATTTCTAAGACTTTTTGCTATAAAAAACATAATAAATTTTTATTCATGTTTCGCTAAAACTAGAAAGTGAAAAAATAATTTTACATTTTATCTAATATTTAATAAAATAATGTAATATCTACAAAATTTAAAATCCTTACATAATAATGTTATTATTCATATATTTTAAATTTTTTGTAAACTTAAAATATGAACTAAAATTCTTTGCTATAAAATCCTTAATAAATATCTCTTAAAAGAGGATGTTCCCTTTCGGTGCTGAAAATTTTTCCATTTCACTTTCCATCGGATTCCTGGCAATTTGTTGTCATTGCTATTAACAATATGATGCTCATAATTAGTTAGACATCAATGCGCCTGCCTAATTATATTTTTTCCGGCTTAATGCCTCTGACCTCCTTTTTCTACCGTTTTTTGTGTGTTTATGGAAAATAATTAATAAATACTTTTTTTCATACTCTCTTTGTATTAATAATTGTCATAAAAATTGGCTAACCATATTCAGAATCAGCTGCTCTTCATCACTGCCACTTTTTAACCCATCCTGTTAGCCAGTGATGTTGTTGTTGTTGCTGCTGCTGCTCTCATGACAAACGATGTGACAATTTAAATCTATTGGGGCAAGCTGTGTGATAAATTGGCCTCAGCCAACAGAACATCGTTCGTTTGACAACGTGCAACGAGTGGGGTAAAAAACACATAATACACAAAAAGAGTACAAAAATTAAAAATATTGAGTGAAAAATGCATCAGCAGAGACGACGGCAAAGAATCGAGGTTTCGAGGCCAGCAGTGCAACACTTTAGTCTGACACTGTCAATTTGGTATTAAAATATCGCACAGAGCTTTATTAAACCAGACAGTTGATCCGGGGGCTCAAAAGGCAGCGAGAATATTTGAAGCCTTCAGGGACGTTACTTGTCAGAGCGATTCCGCGGAAATCTCTTTTATATTGATAAATAATTTAAAGAAATATTATCCGAAAAAGTTAAGGAAAATATTAAAGGTAAGTATTATTGTTTTAACAGTTATTTTCTTATTTTTATTTTTATAAATTGTTCATCTTAATTAAGTACAGACAAAAAATGTATACACATATTATTTTTACCATGCAATAATGGTAAATTCAAAATTGAAAAATGTAATTTTTTCGATTTCTCTCTCTAAAAGATTCTCTGACTTCGAAAAAGAGCGGAAGAACCAATATGGCGACTTAAGTTACGTAAGTGGGAGCGAGAAAGAAGCATTCGAAATTCGAACTCGCCTACTTAGAACTTGTTGCTTACATATCGAACATATCGAAATGATATGTGTAATATATCAATATAATATATCAATATCAAGTCAAAATTGATGTGGGATAATCTCCAATCGATCATTATTTCATATCAACTTTTTGTTGGGTATATGATATTAGGCGGCATATTCAAAAATATTTTACAAATGTTGGAAGAAATGTTTAAATTTAAGCTTTTATACCGTTTGCCCGTTATTTGTATCACATATATTAATATTATATTTTCAAAGATAAGTGGAACAACATTTTGTATTACTTCTCCTTGCTAATTAGCCTACTCACCCTAGGACACGTATAACCTTTGCTATCTGGGGCCAATTAGTTCGCTACCTTATCAGTACAACTGCCAAAGTAATTGACCAAACTATTTATAAACAAATACTGAGGGGTAATAAAATGTATTCCATTTCGGGTAATTTTTAGTACCACCTCGACATTGGGAAAAAAGAAAACGAACCGAACCCCATTGAAATTTGGCTCGTTTGGCACGCAATGCGTTTACTTTTTTCCCTGTGGGTTCTCGGTTAGTTAGTTCGTAATTATTTAAATGGTACAAGATGCTCCATAATGATAACACTCCAGAACCGGCACGTTTCATTGGCTTCCTGTTTCATTTTTGGCTCTGAGGGGCTGAGGGTGGAAGGGGTTCCAAAATTAATTGCCGCTGTAGTTTGGCTTCGGTTTTGTGTCCTGGGTTTTCGGTATTCAGCTTTCGGCCTCGGCTTGTCTTTCACTCCGGCTAGTTAGTTTTGCTTACTGCTGGAACAGTTGTACTTGCAGTCACTGTTTTCCCGCTGTAAGCTGTGTGGGATTTTATATGGCGCAAAGTTTGTCGGAACTGCTTATCGGAAGCAGAAGAAAAGTTCCCCAAAAGCCCGCAAGTGTGTGGTAATAAAAAGTTTGCGTTTCTGTCTCTCCTCCCAGCCATCCATAACTACCCAGAAACGTTCGTTATGCGACTTAATTGTTAGCTGTAAAGATTTACCATCACAACTGTTTTCTCCTTTTTTTCCTGTTGGGTTGGGGGAGGATTTATTTATATGGTGGGACATGGAGGTCTTCGCATATATAGTCACGGACTCGTCTTGCATTGTTTGTGTATGTTAATTTTTAATGCCCAACTTTTGCGGAAGAAGTTTTGACTAGCATTCACTAATGAATGAATTTTATTTTTAAGAATTTAGAAAAGAGTTTTTATTTTATAATACTAAAATAAAATCTAAACTACTATAAAACTTTATTTAAAAAAAACGATCAGTAGCAAAATTCTCCTAGAACAAATTGACATAAAAATCTAAAAAAACAACTTCAATTCGGAAATAATATTAAATAAATTTTTAAATATGAATATGTATAACTAAGTTCTATAACTATCAAGAAACCCCTTAAATGGAATCGCTAAAGAAACCCCCAAACATGTGGCGATTATCAGCTTGAGCACAATAGTTGCACACTTTTAAGCTTTTTGGTATGAATAATATTTTCGCAGTCATCGCAAAAAATAGAAAGTATTAAGCAAAACAAAGTACCGCCCACAGATGGCAAGGAAAAGCTTGTCATCGCTTGTTTGCTTGTTATGGTTGCGATCTTCTTCTTCTTGCCCAGCCCTGTGATGTCCTTTTTGCGAGGAATATTTTGTGCAGCTGCACTTAAACATAAAGTAGCAAAGGTAAACACAATATTAAAAAAACAGGGCCCACGAAAAAGAAAGCGCGGTGCAAAAAAATAGAAGGGGAGACATTAAAGTGCAGCCTGTGTTGGCAGAGGATGTGCTACCAATAAAATACAAGAAAAACTGCAAAAAACTGCGCAAAATTATATATGTATTATGGAGATATATGTACTACGCACTGGGAAAAAGTAGAGAAGAACAAAATTTTACCAAATAAACAAGGTTATTAAAAAAAATATTTCGACCTTTAGTTGAATCACTATGGACGGCAGTCCATGTAGTGACGAAGCGCACCAGGAGAGTGTGCGAAGGCGACTACTATTATATAGCCGCAGAATTGAAAATCTGCTGTAATGGTCCGATCCTCGCGAGTGATACACCAAATTAAAGGTATTCCTAAAACTTAAAGGATTGCATACCAAGACCTCAAGAAAATCAATTGGTTTGGGAGAGAGAGCGGTGAAAGTGTAGAAGTGAAAATTTAGAAATTTGGATCTGTTGGGGCCCGTGGGGATAATCGGCCCCCCGCACTATGTTAGTTGTATTCCTACTGAAAATGCGCTTAATATGAGGGGTCATATCAGAAAATCGGACGCTCCGTTCAAAAGTTATACCGAAAACAAGATTTTCTTCTTCTTCCCAAAATGAAATTTTAATTCTGTTTGTCAGTTTGTCAGTTTGTCAGTTTGTCAGTTTGTCTGTGTGTCCCAAAACATGGTTTTAAAGTCCTGAAAATTTGATATGATGTTCAACAGCTCGATATAAGAAACTTTAGTTCTACCACTTTTGGAAAAACCCGCTAGTTTAGCGGGAAAACAGCTAAAAATAGCTAAAATACGGAAGGCTGTAACTTCTAAACTACTGAAGCTACAGACTTGTGCTGTATCTCGTTTGAAAGGTATTTTGAAATGCTGTAAGCGCCCCCTATATGTAATTTGTGTAAATGTTATAGTTAAAAAGATATGCACAAAACAAATTTTTTTTTAACTTTTTTTTAGCTTTTTTTTATTTTTCTCAAAAACGGCTCTAACGATTTTCTTTAAAACTTTAAACTGTATAGCCCTTGAGATTCCTTAAATTTTGGTATATAACACATTACTGTAAAAAGTCACGTTTAAAAGTTATTCAGAAACGAAAATGGCCACTTATGCTAGCCCAAAACAACTAACGCTGCCTAAAAGCATTGAATTTAGTATGTGCGTATCCAAAATGTATTTTAGGGTCAAGAAATCGTTAAAATTGTTTTAAAGCGTTCCATTATACAATTCTTAAAATTAATAAATAAATAAATAAATAAGTAAATAAATAAATAAGTAAATAAATAAATAAGTAAATAAATAAATAAGTAAATAAATAAATAAGTAAATAAATAAATAAGTAAATAAATAAATAAGTAAATATATAAATAAATAAAAATAAATAAAAAAGTAAATAAAAAATTAAATGAATAAATAAATAATTAAGTAAATAAAAAAATAAATTAAATTATTAATTAATAAATAAATAAGTAAATAAATAAATTCATAAATGGGCGGTTCTTTTACAAACCGATCACTTTTTATTGGGTCACATTTGTGATTTGCCTGAAACTTTTTTTACGTATACTATTCTGAAAATAAGTAAACACGCGTATCAGGATTTGACCGAAAAAAAATTATTTTTTTAGTTAGAATTTTTTTAAGTTGCCAAAAATCGTCAAATTTGGAAAAGTACCCTCTCATTGAAAATCTGTATCTCCGGTTATATGAATTGATTAACTTCATGTCTTTTTCATTAATTCCTCTTCTTTCAAAAAAAATTTCTAAAAAAAAAATGTTTTAATTTCTTAAAAATAAAAACAAATTAAGATTTAAAAAAAATGTTTAACCATTGCCCCCACAAAAAAAATTGTTTTTATTATTTTAATATATGCGCGTTTTTTCAATAGCCAAGCCATATGGGGACGACTCCTAGTCATGGTATTGGGGTACTTCGACTGTGGTCAAAACAAAAACTTCTGATATCAAACAAAAACACCTCTTAACGAGGTATAAAAATAGTGACGATCGCACCTTCAACGTACAAAAGTTCTGATATCAAATTTTGTGACGAAAAATGATTTTAGATGCGACCAAATAAGTACGCTACCTAAAATTTATTCATTCGGCACGCTACAACAGAAAACTTTCGTGTAGATATTAAATATTTGTTAAAGCGGGTCGAAAGAGTAAATTTTAGGTAGCGTACTTATTTGGTCGCATCTAAAATCATTTTTCGTCACAAAATTTGATATCAGAACTTTTGTACGTTGAAGGTGCGATCGTCACTATTTTTATACCTCGTTAAGAGGTGTTTTTGTTTGATACATATATGTACCAAACAAAAAATGTGAAAATAAAATTGTAATAAAAATAAGTAAATTAAGAAAATAATTAAAAAGTAGTAAAAAAATTGAAAATATATTAAAAAATATTTAGAACTTAAGAAGAGTACCAAAAAAATTTGAAAATTCTGTTCACCAAATGTAAATAAAATTGTTATACAAAATAAGTACATTAAAAAATAGATTACAATTAATAGGTTTAAAAAAAAAAGAAAAAAAAATAAGAATGATGAAAATTTTAATCACCAAATTCAGTTTTTTTTAAAACTTAATAAGATTTGATTATACAAAATTTAATTCTGATCCCCAAATTCAGTTTTTTTAAATTACAATTAATTTCGGAGTAATTATAAACATATATACATTATTTTAGTGTGCAAAATTCTCCTGGAAATAGTTCCCGTGCACGTCAGCTAATGTTTATATATATATGTAGGCACACCAGGTGCACTCTTGTATCTGTGTGGGGCATCAGAGGTGCGGGGTGTCCTTGCCCGCTTCGCAGTGTGTCTGTGAGGCGTATCCGTTTAGGTTTTCCAGCAGGAGCAGCCGAAGGAGCAGCACTCAGCGGTAGGCTACACACGTTAATGTTGTCCAAGTGCCGTGCTAAATTATGTATGTGCCCAGCATGTGTGTCTGTCTCCTCTTCCTCTTCCAGTGCGGCTGGAAGAGTAACAGTACCACCTCGTCCTGCGTCCTTCGTCCTTAGCCAGAACCTGTGTGCAAATAGTTTTTCAAAGTGCTTGAAACGCGTGCCGCCAGACACCGCAACTGTAATTATGTTGAAAGTAAAAAGCTTGTGAAATATTAACTACTGACTTGCCATTTCCACATGCTGCACTAGTATAACTTAAATATTTAAAACATCTGCAATTACTTGACGAGTTTCGGGCGACTGTTAGATGGTGATTTACCCTTGAAATTTGGACACGGTTAGGAAATTGAAGAATATTACTTATAAGAATATTATTTCTATATGTATATATATATACATATCTACTTATTTACTATACTTTCTTTTCTTAAAGAAACCCTTTAAAGATTAAAGTACTTAAATGGTACACTGAGGGAAAAAACATAGATAATTTCTTCTTTTTAATTGGAGAACGTTTTGTTCTTACTTATGTTATTTAATATAAGAACAAACGATCTTGAAATAAGAACAAACGTTTTTTATTTTCTCAATCTCTCTGTTTAACTTAATATGCCACTTTTGCAAAACCAAATCAAACTAAGACACAAATTGTTTTTGATTTAAGAACATTGTGTCTAAGGTCAAATGGTATTGACTTATTCCTAACGTTCTTAATTTAAGAACATTTTTGTTAGTTTTAAACTGTTTCTTTTTCCCGTTAGGGAGGTAGGTGAAATTGGTGTGACCTTCATCAATATTAAATACTTAAGAACAGCTAAGATTACCTACATCGAAAGTAGAATACCATAAAATGTAGAAATGAAATTCTGCAGAAATCACTAGGATTTCGAAATCACCTTTTAATGCACCTGAATAAATTCTTTTAAAAAATGTATTTAAGAAAATAAGTCTGTAGAAACAATAAAATCAATAAAAAAAAGTCAAAATGTTGACGATCCTTTAGCTGTATTTTGTATGTAGCAAATGCTGATGGTTAAACCGAATCCACAGCGAACTAACTGCGATTTCGCTCTTCGAGCCTTCGCTCATTGAAAAAAGTCGTATATTTTCGCAACGGCGCGGGTGCATCGTGCCGCCCATTTTCCACTTTTCATTTAGTCAGTGGACCAAGCCGGTCTGCTAATAGAAATAAAAACAAAAACTGCACACAACTAAGCCGGGCTAAAAGCTCAAAGGCGGCTGGCTCAGAGCCACCCACATGAAACCCCCGATCCCCCCCCTGCCTGTTTTAGCCACGACGGCCTGCAATGAAAACAAAAAGCGATTTGCAAGTTTTCTATTGCGCATAAAAGTATGCTATGGAACCTATTTTTTCCCACTGCCTGCTTGCCTATTTTCCTTTTTTTTGCCTCCATGGTCGTGTTCTTTTTGCTCCTTTTTTTCCTTTTCCCGCTGGGTTTTCTTGTTGTTTTTTTTGCTTTTCATAAAACCAAACTATTAAGCCAAGTGTTAAACTCATTTAGCGCGGATTTATGCGCCCGAGTGCCTCGTGCATATGTGTGCGTCTGTGTTTGTTGCAAGCCCCCGTCTGTGTGTGTGTGCGCGTGTGAGCCAGCTTTGTAAACGTGCCGTTTTCTTTTATGCGTTTTTAATAAGCCTTTTGCCAAGCGTGTCGTAGTTTGTTTGTTAGTAGTGACCCTCCCCCAGTCCCGATCTCTTTTTCTATTTACAGCTTTGCATTTTGATTGCTGGCATTTGTGCGCCTAATATTTGCTGCTGCAGCTGAATTTCCCTCTTTTTTCTATTTCTAGCCTGAACTTGAAGCGTAAAAAGTTGAGTGGCAACGCAGGTCTTTTTATAGTTTTTAATCTACACCCATATCCTGGCTTTTTTGTTGTTCGTCCTTGATGACAGTGTGTGCGATTAATTAGAACATTCGGTTTTGACAATAGAAAATGAAAAAAGAGTGGAGAAAAATTAATTCGAAAATTGAAAGAGAGATGAATGAGAGATGAACTTTATTGATTTTATTAGTTTTGATTTTTTAGAGGTAATTAACGAATTTTTAAAATTCAGGTATTATAAACAAAAAATAAAGAAAGCACAAACAAAGAGAATTCTTACGTCTGATTTGATTTGAAAATGTTCTTAAAAGTATAACTAGATATTTAAAGTTAATGTTGTTTTAATGTAATTGAATCAAATTTAATTGGCGGTTTATTAGTCAAATCAGTTCATTAAATTTATTAAAAAGCTGTTATAAAACTCCTAATTAAGAACGAATGTTCTCAATTCAAGAACAAATGTGCTTACATTTTTCTCTCTGTGTTGAATATTTATTGCTAAGCTTCAAATATTTCAGTTTATTAAAAAGGAATACATATAAACTGATTGCTTTAAGAATTTTCCTTCAGGCGTTAATTTTAAAATTAAATGAACACTGTTGGCCTGTAAGAAATTCATTAAACAAGTGTTGAAGAAATCAAGAAATGCTCACCTTAAAGTGTTCAATCAATTTTACGCCCAAAGGATACGCAAATGTGTTTGACAACCTTAATATTTTACTAAATTGTTTGCTTAAATCCACGCCAACCCGCAGGCTGTGAAAATATCCCATTTATGAAAATCGAAATATGTGAAATTTCATCAATTTACCACAAAAACAGTCTTTAGTCAAAGTCATTATTTGATTTCGGATTTTATTATTGTAACGTTTTCCCATTTTCTGCGTTGCATTATTTTATTTAGTAAATATATGTATACCGATTGGTGAATTTTTGTAATGCCAATGTTTTTGTTATCCCTTACATGTTTGTTTGCCGATTTGTTGTTGTTTGTTTGTGTATGTTTGTTTTCCAGTTTGACATGGCTTGCTGATGCGGACTTACCGAAGCAAATAGCCAAACCAAATGCCATGATTGTTACAGCTGGTTGTGGCTCAGGAATGCACTTCAAGACTTCTGCTGTTTATTATTAAATTTTTAACATAAAGAATCCAACGAATTTTAAAAAATATAAATTTATAGTATCTAAAATATAGGTTTTTTAAAATTAATTTAAAAGTAAACATTTATAATAATACTTTTGAAAGTTAAAATTATTTGTATTAAACAAAATTTAACATAATTATATTTGATCAAAAATCTTTTTAAAGAACAGAATAAACATAATATAAATATTTAAAAAAATAATAAGCTATTTTTAATGTTTTTAATATTTTAAGCTAATTTTAAATTATTTATTTTTTTTACAAATATATTAAAATAATATAGTATATTTTTTATAGTTTCTACAAATAATTTTAATAATTTAAAAATAATAATATCTTATCAATTATACCTTATAATTTTTTTAAGGACAGAATAGACATAAAAACAGAAACAATTAGATGAGATGTACTCATTATCACCTTTAATATATATAAATATGATAACTATACATATTAGCTTAAGCAATTATTTAGTTTGCTAAACTTAATTTATAAATAAAGCTTTTTAGTGTATTTGTATCGACCCAAACATTTTCTTACTGTGCCTTCGGCTTCATATTTGACAGTTTTCGGGCTAGATTTTTGCATAAAATGCCCAAGTGAGTCCATCATTTGGACATGCATACACTTTAATTCCCTCGTCTCATCCCGTCTGCAGCACCGTCTAGTCCTTCGCTTTGGTTTTGGCCCAGCTCTTTTCCTGCTTTCCTGCTCCGAACATATATCTTCATCGGTCGGCCAGGACAACCACAAACATCCAACATCATGCTTCCTGCGGAGGAGTGTGCTCTATGTATAAGGAAAAGTGCCAATCAAAGTTAATTGAAAATTCATTGAATCTTGTATATTTAAGTGAGGCATACAACATAAATCTATGTAAAATGAGTGTGTCTGTCTGTGACTGCCTGTCTGTGTGTGTGTGTCTGTGTGTGCTTATCTCATCTGGTTCCGATGCTGTAATCATGTTCTGCCGTTGTTATTGTGGCGCAAAAGTGTTTGCAGTTGAGCTTACAAGGTAAACAAATTTGTGATCAATGCATAAATAGCAGGGATTGCAACACAAATTGCAAGGGCATTTGGCGCAAATAAATATGACACAATAAAGTCATTTAATACGCATTACTATTGGGCTTAAACTGTATTTTTGCCGAAACATTTGAACACAATCGACATTTAACATTTAATTGCGGGGATAGCTGGATCAGGTTTTTGAAACAAATGCCTTTTGGTTTTTAAAACTCTAAAAATGTAAGGTATTATAATAAAAGTAAGTTTTGGTTGTATTTGTAAATGATAAGTGTGTTTATGATAAAATATTTAAAAGAGGATAATGTGCTAAAATCTCGAAGTAAAAATTTAAAATAATTATGTTTAGTGTTCCCATTTAATAAGATAACATAAACTGAAAAAAGTGAAAGGCAGTAAATTAATCTTTTTTTTTTAATTTTAGTAAAAGTATCAATAATCCGGCAAAAATGTTAAATGCTTGAAAATAAATTTAGTAATTTTTTCCCCGATAAATTTATTCGTATATCAGTTGGTCTTTCTAAAAAATGATTTCTAGGTTTTCTACATTTTACGCAAATTGAACAGCAAATAGTGTATCTGTGGCCAAGAATGTCGAATGGCAGTGCGAGTGCTTTTGACGTCACCACTTTGCAGGGTGGTGGGTGGCGGAGTAGGTGGTCCATTTCCCACCGCACTCCTTTAACCCACTCCACCGCCTGTCATTTGCATCGAGCCGTGGTGTAACCACACTTACAGTTACAGCTCGCCAAGTGTTTACCTTTTACTTAAGAAATTACACTCGGGCAAACAGAATTTGCGTGCCCACAAATTCTCAGTCGGAAGTACGACTCCAAGTGGCTGCGCACATTTTTCCACCGCCCACGGATCAAACGCCACCGATGGCTTCCCAATGCCCGATGCTTTTCTCCGCTACTTTTTTCTATTTTCTCGCATTCCCCCTGCTGAACCAGCTGCCTACAAATTGAAAAGTTTTCTTGGCATTACTCGCCAGGATTTGCCTTCTGCATCCAGGATTCTTTTGTAGATGATGGGGATATTTGTGCCTAACTACAAATATTTTATTTTTTTGCAATGTATATTTTTAAAAAAGTTTAAAAAATATAAAAAAAAATGTATTTACTGATTATCAAAGCTAAAAAACTCTATTAAAAATATTTATTAAAATGTAAATGTGTACATTTGTGCCTAACTCTAAATATTTTATTTTTTTAAAAATTAAATAAATATTGGAATAAGTTAACTACCCATAAAGAAAACCATAAATTGCTTTAAAAATATCTATAAAAAAATTAAAGCATTTATCAAGGATACTCCCCAGTTCGAATACGATTTGTATGCCAATTTCCTTCTTCTGCATTTCCTACTTACTTTCAAGTGGGCGCTGCCTTGGACGTCTCGGGCTCCCTGTATGTTTGTTGACTTTTGTGCGCTAATAGCAAAAAGCGTTCCATTGTGCGGCGGAGAGGTTTTGCCCTCAATCTCCTGGCATTCTGGCCCCCGATGAGCTTGGCCAGCGAGAAGTTCAAAAGTTTAGCGTGCCAGACAATTTGTGGGTCTCAAAGTTTTTAATAAGAGGTCATTGATTTACATTAGCCGGCCAAATTGGTAAATGTTCCCGCTGAAAGTGGGAAACCGAAAGGAGGATAGAATTGGTTGCCCTTAGATTTTATGCAATTGAAAATGATGCCAAAGAAACCCTTGAATGCGAGGTACTTCGAGTGTTTTTTTAGAAAGTGTAAGCTTTAAATATGGTTTATAAAATTTAATGTTACATAAGAACACCCAAAAAATTGGAAAATTGATATATAAATATATGAAATGATGATCGATTTGAGTTTATGCCACATCAATTTTGACTTGATATTACTCATCTCGATTCGATATGTATGAAATGTAAACAACATGTTCTAAGTAGGCCATTTCGAATTTCCAATATTCTTTCTCGCTCCCACTCACGCAACTTAAGTCGCCATATTGCTTTTTCCTCTCTTTTTCGAAGTTAGAAAATGGCCGAGAGAGAGAAATCGAAAAAATTACATTATTCAATATCGATTTCACCATTATTGCATGGTAAAAACGATATGTTTTTTTGTGTATAATAATAATATAAAAACTAAATTATTTTACATAGATCCAAGTAATTACTCTTAATTGGCAGCATAAGTAGCTTCTTTTCTGCTCCTAATTTGGTCACCTTTTATTGACCTATCGCTTAGCTCGACTGATTGACCACGCCGCCCCAGGTCATGCAAGCCCGCAATGAATAGAAGAGAAGTCTAGAGACCGGCAGCACTCAATATTTATGGCCATTCGAACCGCAAACAATTGAAGCTTAAAAGCCAAACAATGAAATTTAGAACTTCCAATTAGGAGTTGACCAAAAACGGCGGCAACGACAAAGCAATAAAAGCCAACTTTATGGACTACACAAAAGGCGTGGCCAACGACGACAATAACAAGCTCATAAAATGTTTTTTGTTTGTTCGGTTTTGGCCCACCTGCCACATGAAACCAATAAGCAGCCATAAAGGACACGAACACACACACACACTTGAAACACACCGGGCCAAATCAAATTCAAACTCAAAAGGCACAAAAACTGATTGAGGTCTTCAAATTGGGAATGAAAAACTATGCGTGTGCTACGCCTCTCCCAAATTGTTGTACGCTTTTTTTGTTCGGGCTTAGGTTGAGGTTGCATTTGATTTTAGGAACTAAGGGAGATTTTGGGAACTCAAAGGGGGCCATGGTACAAAGGTAAACGGAGTGAGCAAAAAGAGAGCCGCAGACCCATTACATTCAAATCAGACATACCAGTTAGTTAGTGTCCATTGTGTCCAATGCCAGGGTTACTGGGCTACACCCCCTAATCTCTTCTTTTCACATGCCCCTGGTGGGTGGAAGTTTACCGAAGCGAAGGGAGGGTGTTTATAATGAACGTACAGCCAGGGTGATGATAACAGCGATTTGTTCAATGATGTAGGGTCTAGATAAGGATTTGTATCTAAAAACGTATCTAAAAATATTTTCAAATAATATTGATTCAATAAAATATGGGTAATTTTCCTTCTTCGCATTTGAACCTCATTATAAGAAAACATATTTTATAGTTTTGCTTTATAGTCAAAAAACAAATAGTAAAAATAAATGATAGTTTTCCAACACTATGAAATTGCACTTTTGTAGTTTTAAAATCTATTTTGATCTTACAGCACTAAAATAAAAATGGTGGAATTTCATTAAATTGCTAAAGGGCAAATAAAGTTAACCCTACCTTTTCTGTGACTTTATCCGTGCATAATTAAGTCGCAACATTGTGTCACTTTGCGATCACGAATCCGAATTGGCGACCATCTCCCTTTGCATACGCATTAAGCATATGCAATGTGCGCCCAGTTTATGGGCCAGCTCAAAGCTTTTATGCCAACATTTTATTGATGCACACCGAACCACAAAGGAAGGGGACAGAATGGGAGTGGGGGTCACAAAAAGCCCAGACTGAATATCCATCTACACCAAAAATTGTCACAACTGCCAGGCTGTTGGCCCTGCTTCGCATTGTTGTTGCTCTTGGTAATATGCGTTTGTGTGTGTGTCTTTTTGTGGGCATGTGTTCTGCATTTTGGGCAAGAAATTAAGTTGCATTTTCATTATTTTCGTACATCCAGGCAGCCGTTTGGCCATTCGATTCGCTTGACTGGACCACAGTTCAATTATAAACTACCCGAAGGGCACTGAAAAAAATTACTTCTTATGAATGTTGACAAGATTACTGAATAAATAAATATTGAAACTTTCCAGTCACTCACAAATCGTAATCCAATCTCTGTAAAACGGATTTCCAAACATATATTCCATTCTAGTGTTGTTTTAAAAGTTGATTGAGGACACTATCGATATTTTTGGCTATCGATATAATCAATTCTATAATATAATCAATTCTAAAACCATCGATAATATCGATGTTGCTGTTGATCGATAAGAACGATTTTGCTATTGATCGATGGTATCGATAGTGCTGCTAATCGTTTTACCAACTCTTTTCATTATTAATTCCAGGCTTAATAAATTAATTTATAGACTGAAGATTATTTTTTCCAGTGAGATCTAAGTTGAGCTGAGCTTGTGCTCCTGGCTTGGTTTCGCCGTTGTCTATATGTTTGTTTGCATGTTGTTTTTCCTTTTCGGCTTCAGTGCATCTTTGTTTGTCAATTTGCTTGGTTTCTTTGCTTTTCTTTTTTTTTTTTGTTCTGCTGGTGCTACTGCCATTTTGGGGAACTCCGTTGCATCTTTAAAGGTCCGTGCCGGGCAGGAATATGCACACAAAGTGAAATGAAATTCTCCCCAAAGAACCCGAGCAAATGTTCGGGCCCAGAAGGGATTGGGATAAGGGTTTCCAGGAGAGAGAGAGAGCGGGGGACCGGATGGTTGAAAAACTATCCCATTGGCAAGCGGAAATGCAAATTGTCGTGTGCGCATGTTGTTACAAATTCAAAATGACAATGGAGACGCTCCGCTCCACACGGATCCAACTAACCGTGCAGTCAACTTGGTCGCAACTTGAGGCGCCACTAACCATCGGAGCCCCTTTTTTTCCCACCCACAACCAGCCACCTTCCCTTGGAAGCCACCAAAAAATACGATAACCCTGCTAGGAGAGTGAACAGCGTGGAGTCATCTGCATTAGCCTGGCTCCACTTGGCTCTTTAAGAGCTCCAATCGCTTTAAGCCACTACTTGAAAGCCAAAGGACGAAGGCAGAGCGATTAGTTTTCATATAAAACAAAAGTTTTTTATAACCGAATAAATATTAATTTATTATAAACACTTAAAACTTATACCTACTTATAATACCTACTTATGTGAAGTGTTTACCGATTAAATATTTTTTTCAATAAAGCAAAACATTTTCTAGTTGTTATTAAGTATGTAGAACTTTAAAGAAAATAAAAAATATATACTTAAAGCTTAATATTTCCATCAGCACTGCATTCTACCACTTATTTCGGCACTTGTCAGCTGCTGTTTTTATTTTACATTTTGCATGCGTGAAATTTCCCAGCAAGATGCATTTTTCATCCATCCCTGTTCTCGCATCTGCATCCGCTGGCGTCGGCGTATCCGTACTCGCATCTGCATCTATCTATCCACTCGAGCCACATGCATGCAAAAGTCATTTTTCTTATTTGAAAGTTGTGGCCAGCGCAATGGGGGCGGATGTGACGCCCCCTTTGCCAGCTGCCTTATAAACGGGGAGCCCTTACGCTCCTGCATAGTTTATGAGCCACTCCAAGGACGCCAATGGTGATGCTTCTTCGAAGGCTTTATCTATGCGTTCCCGAAAAGCTACTACTTCCCTTTTGTGATGCTTGTGTTTTCCCTGGGACCACTAAATAGTATATCTTCTTTAGAACATGGTGTTTCAGGTGGTTTTGGACTCTGTTTTAAAGGGGGATCAAAAAATTGTATGATTAGCGGAAAAAGAAAATTTATGTATTTCTAAAATATATTTTAATCAATAATGAAATATATTTTAAAAATATAATGACACTTAAATAAATTAATTATTCTGTATTAAATACTAAAATCGTAAGTTTAGTGAAAAAATAATATTTCTTCATTTTTAAAATATCAATCAATAATGATAAAATATATTTAAAAATATATTGCCACTTAAATATTTTAATTAGTCTTCATTAAATATTTATTTTCGTGTTTTTGACTTAGTATCAATTACCTCTATAATTTTGTATCTTACAAATATTTAATGATTGCAGAATCTATAGTTCTTATTAAGCAAAGATGTACAGAGAGTATTATAATACAGACCATTCTTCAAAGAAACGCACTTCCGCTTTTGAGTTCAAGTCAAGGCTGTCCGTGGCATGCAACTTTCTGAAGCTTGCCAACACTTTGGCCTCGCCTGGGGAAAATCATAAAAAAAAACGCGGCCAAAAGTGAAGAAAAATGAAAGGAAGGAAGGCTACAGAGAAAAGGACATACCACTACTACCAGCAAGTACATAATTTGAGCATTTAATGAAACCCGCTGCATTTCTATGTAACAAAATCTCATTTTATTTTTCCTCTGTTTCTTGTTAACTTTGGTCTGGGCCAATTCCTTTCCGCACTTCGCTGCTGCTGCTGGCTTTCGTCGGACGTGGACAGTAATTATAAGGCCATTAGCAGGGCGTCGGAAGAGGTTTTTGGGGGCTAGAAATGGACGGGACTGGCCAGTGGGAACGCATGGTTATTGTGTAAACGCATTAAGCGTGGTGCTGAGCACAAAATTAAACAAGTGGCCAAAAGCGTTTCAACGGATTCGGCAGTTGCCACAAAGTGGAGAAAATAACTGCATAGAAAGCGAGAAAAAATTAGGGGTTAAAATAAAATACAGACTGCACTGGCGATCTAAATGATAAATGGAAAACGACTTGACTTTTTTCAAACTAAAAACTCTTAACCGATTTAAAGATTTTTTCTATCAAAATTTAAACTTGTTTGCATAAGCGGAATCATAGCACGTAGATGTTTAATATTATCTTGGAACATATAATTATTTTGACAACCCCATATAGTAAAATGAAACATATTTTTTCTATGTTCCTTGCTTTATCTCCACATTTTTTAGTAAGCCCGTTAAACGTCATTTAGCTCAAGGACAGCTTCAAACTTTACCCTAAATCCATGCACATCAAATTTCAACTGTCATTAAAAATGCCATAAAAGAGCGAAAACTGCTGGAAAAAATAATGCAAAATTAAGGAAAGAAACGGCGGTGCTGTTCATGGTGGTGTTCATGTTCATGCTGATGCTTTGATAATCATTAACCAAAAAACATTCTTGGTCGATACAGTTGAAGAAAAAAATCTTAAAATATATGCTAAATGGATTATATAAGAAAGTTTTAGAATAATTACAATAAAATAAGGATTTACTGAATTCAAATAAATTAAAAAATCTTAATGGTTTTAATTTTCAGTTTTCACAATTTTTCCTCTAGGAAATTTAAAAAAAATGCAAAATATTTTTTTAAAATTTGTTAAATCTTGGAAATTTGTTTCAACCGAAGTTACGTAAAAGAGATTTCTGTGACATTTATTAAAACCTTTTTCCTACTGCACACTTCAACCTCATGCACACGAGTCGCACTGTCGGTTGTCGGGGACAACAGTCATGTGAGATAGACTTTTCGAGCGGATCCCTGGAATAGAAGACTTCATATAATGACCGCATTAAGCCAACAACGCGAGAGGTTGGGAGTCCTGTATCCTGGCCTTGGCAGCTGCCATTGAATTTCGCCTGGAAGCGGAAACCTGCGCTTGATTATAGTTTTATCAGCGCTTAAGTTTTTGCTTTGTCCCCAATTAAAATCAAACACACACAGACACCCAAAATTAACACATATCTTAATTGGTGTAAGGGAAAGGTAATAGAGTTGAGATATACCCACGTATAGTGAACGAGTCGCCTTGACTTAACCAGCGAACATTTGTTTTTTTTCGCTTTTGTGGGCTAATTAAACCAAACCCATTTCATGTTTTCATCTTGCAAAGATAAACGTTACTGCTTAAGCCAAAGAAACGGAAAAAAATTTCCTTTTTTAATAGGCAAAAGTTTCTTGTATGGGCAATAAATATGAAGGAAGGGTGAGAAGAGAAGAAATCTCGACTTTTCCTTGTATTGTGGTGGGGAAATTCAGAATTTTCTTGTACGGTTTTATATTTCAAAGGTTCAAAAAATGCTTAGTAGTTTTTTTAAACTATGTTTTTCTTATAAGAATAATAACATGTTTATAAAGGTGGAAATTAGAAAACATAATACACCGAAAAATTATCATAAAAACTAAGCTATTTGAACATTTAAACAATATGTAAAATATGCTAAATAAGTCAGTATTAAATTAAAAAAAATTAAACTTTTGGTATCGAATTTACATTACGTATGAAAATAATACCACATAGTTCAGATAGTATATTTTTTAGTATTATTTTAATACCACACTTTTCACTGAAACTAATAGAATGGGTATTAACTACTGCTACCTTTTACAAGAGGTTTAACTGTACTCTTCCCTCCCCTCCCCTTTGTTCTTGGCTTATTGTCACTTTTGTGCTGCATCATTGAGCAGATGGCCAATAAAATTTGTCGCATCCGATTGCGGGCTCATCTTTAAGGGTCCACCACTCGCTTTAATAGTTATCCCGATCTCCTGTCACTAGGTTGCCTTTGCCATAAATATATATATATATATGTATGCCGCATATCTGCTCCTTGGGCGTGTGCCTGTGTGTGTGTGTGCTTGCAGCAGGTTGATTTATGCGTCGGGTCCGGACAGGAGGCAAAAATAACACAGTCAAGTGCATGGCAAACACTTGGCCCTAGACGCCGTCTCTGCGGCTGTGGCCACTTTCTACCCCCCGCCCCGCCCCATTGCACTCTGAGCCCCTTTGGCCCGCCACTTTGGGCACTACTTGCTGGCTTTTTGTAATTTTTCACATAGGCAGCCGGGCAAATGCATAAAAAGCCAGACAGCTGAGCATAAAATATTGTTGTTATATGAAAAGCAGCCCGGGCACAAAGGAGCACGAGGAGTAAGAAGAAAAGAATGCATCGAAATAAGATGGGAAGTTGGGTTCTGGGATAGCAGGACATTAAATACTCTTAAAATGAGGATCGTTTCCAAAAAACTATTGTTATATAATTACAGAAATGCAATAACATTGAGTATACACTTATAAAGCGATGTAATATTATATCAGATAATCAAATAAATATATTTAAGCTAAATTTAAAGCATGCTTTAATCCTTAAAAATATAGTAAAATTCGGTGTTTGAAGCGATCTTTGTATTATTAAAATAAAAATTCAGCTTTTGTTAATTTCTTATTTTAAAGGTTATTAAAAGATGCTTAAATATATGAATATGAATAAAAATTAGAAAAAAATGAATAGAAATGTATTAAATACCAATTAATTATGAATTAGCTTTCTTTATACAAAATACAAGATTTAAATATTCTCTCTTTAAAAATTTCTCTCTTTTTTGTAAAGTTAAGCCCCTAGAAAAATATTTATTTTTATTTCTGTTCATAATTTCTCACCGCAAGAGTATCAAAATAAAGGATAAAATCAACAACAGCAGCTGCATCGCCGCTTACTGCGTCTGTTGCCTAGTATGAATGAAAAATGAACTGAAACTGAACTCCAACCGAACTTACTGAACCCAAGTGAAGGAAAGTGTCGCTTGCCAGCCAGTTAGGCTGCGTTTTGCCACGTCACAGTGAAAGGGTTGGGAAAAAAATGAGTCACTCATAGCCAGTGCATGGCAAGAAATTGAAATTAACTGCAACATTTTCAATTCTCAAAACACCATTTTGATAATTTCAAATATTTATTTTATCTTTGCAAGTAAAATAATCTTGTATTAAAAAATATATAAAAAATTTAATAAATATATTATGAAAGTCTTATTGCTAATATCGACTTCATAAAATGGTTATTTTGAACAAAAGCTGTTCGTTTAATGTAGATTTTCATAAAGTAGAAATTTTTTCAAAATAAATAGATAAAAAAAACGAAGTTATTTATCTAAGTGTAGGGAAAAACTTACGCAATGTGAAAATTCCTTTACAAAATCTTTGGTTGCCATAGAAACTTGCCAACTGGCTGTGAATGTTTGATAAGGAGCATCCATTGATGCAACCGGACAAAAGTTGTTGCGATACTTTGGCCAAAAAGTACACAGGAAATGCACAAAAAAGGGGAAGGGACTTCTTTGCTATTTGAGGTGTTCGTTCAAGTATTCAATGGCTGGAGCTGCATTTTGTCAATAATTTCAATGAACTCGCTACCATTCAGATTTACTCGCTTGCAAACGATATGGGGAGAAAAATGAAGTGATATGGATATTTATGGGAAGCATGTGGGTATTTATTTATGGGATCAGACTGGTGGACACAAGCAGTGTTTTCAATGGGAAGTCGGTTAAATACAAGGCTATTGATTTTATTTGGATCTTTTGTTTATAAAAATATTTATGAAAATAATAAACACAAGTAATTATATAAATAAATAAAATAAATAAATTATTATTTATTATTCTTATTAATTAAATAAATATTTATAAAAAAAGATGAACGCCATTTAAACTCACAATTTTATTATTCTTTATTATTTATTTACATTATAATTCTAATTTTTATAATTATTCAACTCTATTTGGTGCCCATTACGGAATTTAAGTCATGAAAAAGGAAAATTTTTAAAAATAATGCGTTTTAGTGACTGCAATGTGACTTCAAAGTTTATCACTCATACGCACTGTTGCCTCTGATCAAAAAGTTATTTTAATCTAGGTGGCGTAGATTTCAGCAATACATTTGTTTTATTACTCTCTCTTTTGTAAACCAAGTATTTCACTGAAACTCCAAATTTGACAAGGCTTCAAATGGGAGAACTTACTGTCATACGTGTCGTATGAGTAATTTTTAAGGAATTTTTAGACCCGTTTCGCAAGGTATAAATCTCTTAAAAAAACCTAAAGAGGTGTGATAATAAATTTAAGAATTTTTTCGTGTATGTACTTAGCTTATGGCATTTATTTTGTTTTATTTTATTTTCTTTTGTTCCACTGCTAAAATTACCGTCAACTTGGTTGCATGATTAAATATCAGCTAAACCGCGACAACTAATATTACCTCGAAAACCAAAGCGCCCGGCTGCCGCTGATGGATTCTGGTATGTCACATCCAAGCGCTAAATTGACACGCGTCTCTATTTAAAGTTGCCGCACATGGTGAATGGCGGGGGAAATGTCTGCGAGGGGGGAGTCGGTGAAAGCGGGCGGAAAAGCTGGTACAGGAGTGGCAATGCGCTCATTGTTATGGCTGCGACTACGACTATAGCCGACTGCTGACGCTTCAAATGAGCGGCATAACTCAATGAAAGGCTATTGTTGCTGTTGCTGCTGCTGCTGCTCCGGCTGCTCATCCAGGCAACCGTGCACATATTAAATAAGCAATATAAACAGCCCGGATCCGGATCCGCAGTTCCCCGGCGCTGAAAAGGTAAAATGGGTCGGGGGGCTTACCGCAACATAAATTATGGCAATCGCTTGGCTGCCTCATCACTCAGGCATCGCGTAGTTTGTTGCGTATTTTATTAGCCGCGTTTGCGCGTCGACAGCCACTGGCATAATTTCACGGCAAATAGCTTGAAAAATTTGCATACACAAATATGTGCGAGGGTTCGGGTTCGACTGGGTGTGTGATTGGGTGCGGAATTAATTCCGGCGCAGGAGGTGGCAAAAGTCAGGCCTTCGAGGAAGTGGGGTGGCAATCGTCAAGGCAATGCGCACTGCGTCTAATTGAAACTATGTGGCTGCTCAAATTGAGGCAATTAGAAGCAGCAGAAGAATTGGAAGCGAGTGGGCAGAATGCGTTGGAAATATCACATTTTGCCCTTCAGAATTAATTTAATAAACATTAAAAAAATATACATTTAAAATAAATAAAGATCAGCACCATAAACATATTTTGATAATTGTATAATAGTGTATTTTTCCTCTTTAGAATTAATTTAATAAAAATTAAAAAAAAAGAAATTATAAAAAATTAAGATCAGCATCATAAATGTATTTTATTAATTATGTAATAAAGTATTTTTGCTCTTGCCTTAATAAAGATTAAAAAAATAATAAAATTAGAAAATATAAAAAGTAAAGATCAGCATCATAAATATATTTTGTTAATTTATTAATAAAGAATTTTCGCTTTTTAAAATTAATTTAATAAAATTTTAAAAAATTGGAAATTAAAAAGAATAAAGATTTTAATAAAATATTTTTGCTCTTCAGAAATAGTTTAAAAAAATTAAGATAAAATTAAAAGAAAATTATAAAAAATAAAGATCATTAAATATCATAAATATATTTGCTTAATTATTTTATAAATTATTTGTGTATTTACTTGCTAAAAATAAATTTTTTTCAGAGTTTTGCATAATCATTGATCACATCTTAGCTCTTTTATTTGCCTTTTCCCAACTAGCACATAGACAAATTTAGGAGAAGTACAAAGTGTTCGTTGTTCTTTTAACCCTATCTTGATTGCCTAGCAGATGCAGAATTTTCAATTTACATTTCATTTACTGCCTAGATGCGATGCAAGTATGTGTGTGTGTTGGCAGAGGAAATTAAATAATTGAAAAATAGTGCAAAAATAAATTACACGTCATGCTGAAGCGGAGACAAAGAAGCATTGTGGATGATGTGGAGGGAAAGAAAGGGACGCTGAGATTTAGTGCGTTGTAAATCTTGGGATAACTGTCAAAAGCCTAAAGATAAAGCTGACAGAGGGATAGGGAAAACTGAAGAGCTGGAGTAAATAAAGTCATCAACTTAAATCTACATATGTAGTTTATTTGTATGATAACTAAAATCTTAGACATAAGGCAGTATAAATATTATTAATTCTTTTTAAAAACTAGGTCTTCAATATAAGCATATTTATATAAAACTACTAACTTCCAGTTCAAATAAACCCATAAAATGCTTAGGTTTGAAGCCAGAATATAAATGCTATGCAACTCGTATACCAATCTTCCAGAAATTGTTGGGTCATCGAAACAAAAGATTTTCGAAAGTCACACGTGCATGCAGAAGAAACCTTACAGAATATCAAATTTTATGCTAAACTTAAAATACCTACACTGTAAAAAATCAGATATTTAAAAATAAATTTTACACAAATTTTTAAGAATGTATATAAACGTTTAAAAGCAAAATTTATAAAAATTTGTATTATCTCCATTTTTTAATTGAATAAAATGTACAAATATTAATTAAAATTTTTTTATAAAGTCAGGCTTCAGAATTTTAGTGCTAGATTTTAGAGTAAAAAAGGAATTTTTACGTAAAAAAAAATTTAAAATAAATTTACTTTTATAGTTTTCTTTGTAAATACAGTTTCCAGTTTTTTTATACTAGATTTTAAAGTACCTAGTAAATAATTTTTCTTTTTTTAGGTAATACAAAATATAATATAAATTCACTTTAATAGTTTTCTTTCTAAAGGCAGGCTCCACAAATTTTTATACAAGCTTTTAGAGAAAAATAATTTGGATATCACACTTTATCAATTACCTAGGACATTTTCCGAGTGGATAAGTGCGTTGAGTACCTTTCGGTTTGTTTTCTTTTGCGGCTCTCCTTGGTTCGAAGGACATTAGCATAAAAGCGTTACTAATACATGGCTACGGAGAGGCCAACAAGAAACACTTAATGAAGCAATTTTTAGCTGGCTGCAGGAGCAGCAGCAACTGCTGCAGATGCTGCATAAAAAGCAACAATTTCCAGCCAAAGCCAGAAAGCTCTCAACATGTGCTACCCTCTGCCGTATGCCCATCCTCATCCCCATTCCCATTCCCATTCCCCGCGTGGGAGTAGCAGGCTGTGCTGTTTGCTTGTGCAAAAGTGTGTACAGGTGACTTAATCAACATGCAACTCATTTTGTTTTCCATGCAGGTGCATGGACTATGTGACCATGTGAGTGGGCGGGGGGTTGAGGTTCCATGTGGCTTGTTTGCTTAGGCAGCCAATGCGAGTGGGCGGCGAAGAAGGAGGAGTGGGCGGTGGCTCCAATGGCAGGTATTTAGCTAAAGCTCTGCCTAGTTGCAGGCGAAACTGCACAGCAGCAACTCAGGTCGCATGTATAAGACACTAAATTGTGTTGATATCAACAATGAGCCCGAAACACTGCTACTACACGAGGAAAGGTCCTGAATGGGTCGGGTCAGGACAAGGACTCGGATGTCTCTCAGGATGCTGGCGGTATCCAAGACAAAGATACTCGTATACACTGTGGGAACTTTGCGGGTTAAATTGTATTATATGAGTATTTCTTTCAGTGTACTTAAACATATTTATGCTGATAACGAAAATATTTACATGAACATTTTTAACTGGTTGTTATATTTTCAAAATAAATTTAAAAATCCAATTTTGTATCCAAATTATTATTAAAACATTAAGAGAAAAACTTTACGAATATCTTTGAATTTTTTATTTAGATAATACTGTTCTTTAAATATTTGATATTCATTATATTTTAAAATATAAAACATTAATATGCAATATTCTTGTTAAAATACTAGAATAGCTGATAATACTTAAGATATTTAAAATACCTTACCACACACTTATTTATAAAACTTTAAGAGAAAAACTTTAGAAATACCTTTGAATTTTTTAAAGATTTCATAAAAATATTTTCGTTAAATGGTTTATTTTAATTCTACTTTAACAAATGAATTATCTATATAATTTTATTATTAAAATACTTGGTTAGCTGGTAGTTCATAATTTATTTAAAAATCTCGGTAATAGACAACAAGAGTTTTCAGCTTGCTGTTCAGACATTAAAAACAGATATTTTTTTAAAAAATCCTTTCGTTGTTTATTTTTAGCTGTGCATGTGTTTGTAGCTCCGGAAACGTGCTCAGAGCCCGGCTCAGTTAGGAAAATGCATACAAATGGCATCTCCATCTGCCTTCGGTTCGCGCATAAGTTTTCCTACTAACCTGCCACTAACACCGCACTCCCAAAACTGCCCCCTTCCACCCACAATTTGCCAACGACCTGTGGAAATTATGCACATGGAAAATATGGTGTGAGGTGGGTGCGCGTGTGTAACCCGGGCCATAGATACTTTTTGGGTGTGGACAACATATTGATGATGCCCTGCAACCCAACTTAGTAGTTGACACCCAATCCACACCCCACACACATCGGGGCAGTTGGCTCAGGGAAATTGTTCTGGGCGCAGGGGAGGGACACCAAGTGCAGAAGTCACTTAAAGGTGGTCCTCGTGGGACTGCAGCAAATTGTCGATTGCATTTCAGCATCAAGTTGGCTTCAATTAATTGAAGCTGGCCAAGAATCCGGGCCAATGAAAAATTATCACGTTTGCTGGGGGTTGGGTGTTGAATTTGATCTAAGGTTTCTGCAGATAGATTTGAATAAAAGGGATTATAAATAGAGATAAGGTATATGAATATAACATAGCTAAATATTTTTTACTTATCGTATAGTTTGGTTATGATACCTTAAATATTTGTTTTGCTTTAACATGTTAACAAATAAATCTTTCTTTTTAAAGTTTTTTGTTCTTTTTTGTTTAAATTTTTTTATTTTAATAATTTTGTTTACTTTTTTTTAATCTAAATTTTAAACCTAACTTAACTGAAATTTGTAAATTCAAATACTGCAATAATTTAAAATTATTCCTCAGTTGACTTAGGATTATATACTTAACTTGGGTTAAGATGAGAGTTTTTTCCTATTTTCCCGGCTAAATTTACAAACAGATAAAGTAAATCGCATTTCCCACGTAAAATGTTTCTTTTAAAAAAGTCAGGGTGCCAGTTAAAGTTAACTCTCATATGAAGACTCAAGAAAACCAAATAACTGACACTTTATCTGGCCGTCAAATGTTAACTGATACTCGAGAAAATGAAACTCCTTTATTAAAATCTAAATTTTTATACCCTTGCAGAGGGTATAATGATTTCAGTCAGAAGTTTGCAACGCAGTGAAGGAGACGTTTCAGACCCTATAAAGTATATATATTCTTGGTCAGCATGACTAGACGAGTCGATCTAGCCATGTCCGTCTGTCCGTCTGTCCGTCTGTCCGTCTGTCCGTCCGTCCGTCCGTTTCTACGCAAACTAGTCCCTCAGTTTTTAAGCTATCGAGCTGAAACTTTACCAAAAGTCGTATTTCTGTTGCAGGTAGTATATAAGTCGGAGCCGGCCGGATCGGACAACTATATCTTATAGCTCCCATAGGAATAATCGGAAAAATAATTGAAAAAAAATTATAACTTATGTGTTTTTTGACATATTACCTTATGCTCTTGGAAATATCATTTTTTTAACAGTTCTGAATTTCGAATTAAATTTTATAAAAATCGGACGACTATATCATATAGCTGCCATAGGAACTATCAGAAAATTAATGGCAAATTAATATGAACAAAATTATAGCTTCGGTGTCTTTTGACATATTTCCTTCTACTCTTTGGAATATCGTTTTTTTAATACTTCTGAATTTCGATTTAAATTTTACATAAATCGGACGACTATATTATATAGCTCCCATAGGAATGATCAATCAATTATTGTCAAAATTGCTATAATTCGGTTTGTTCCAAATCGAAATTCAGATTTTTGTAATTTGTAATTAAATAGGAATTAACTGCAAGGGTATATAGACTTCGGCTGGCCGAAGTTAGCTTCCTTTCTTGTTTTATGTTAAAACTCGCCTGTTTGCTTCCTAACATACAATAAATCCTCGCCGGCCAAGTCATTTGTAGCCCTTTCAGTTTTTGAGTTTATACCGCTCCATGGATGAAGGAGCTCCATCAAATAAGCCGGCATATTAAAACAGTCAAAATGCATGGTGACTGGGGGGAAACATAGCAAAAAAAAAACTGAAAACAGAGTCAACGAGCTCGGCTTGGGGTCAAGTGTGACATGGCACATTCTGATTCTGGCTCGTTGCCGGCTGTCTCACCTGTCAGGTGCAACACTTTGGCTATTAGAACGCAAAATTTAACAATGTCGCCTGGGCAACCTCACCGGAGTTCCTCCCTCCTAACCTATCCTGCACCTGGGGGATCCCCCGGACCAGGTCCTCGGCAGGTGTGTGTATCTCGGTGTGTGTGCAGTTCGGTGTAAGTGTAGCGCCACAGGTCATAAATTCAATTTGGCTAACAAACACGTTGCACTCACACAAAGACAGTTGCAAGTTGGCTGCAACATGTGCGAAGTTGTTGGCCAGAACCATTTTTCATCCCAGCAAATGGCTGCCGGAGATGTTAGTCTTACTTTTCCCCATCTTGATACTCTGCAAGAGGGTCAAGAGAACTGTTGGCAGGGTCTTAGGATCTTTCAACTCATGGGGAATATAAATATCTAAAATATTTGTAACTTTTATAAACATTTTAAAGATATATTAAGCATTTTCTTGTGATAAATTCTCTACATTTATTAATTTTTATTTTATTTTAAAATCTTTAACTTAGTTTATACCATCAAAAATGCGTTTACAATGCTAACTGTATTAACTCTGTCGATCTTGGTTTTTCCCGGCTTTCCCTTCATGTGTTTTGTTGCATTTTCCGGTTTCACTTTGTTTCGTTTTCGGTGAAATCAGAACCGTAAACTAATTAAGATGATTAAAATCTTTTGTTTTGCTCTGCATGCCATGACTGGCAAAGGAGAAAAAAGACGCAGCATATATATGTGCTGGCCACAGAAAGCAACGTAAATTTGATTTACAAAAATTTTCCATTTAGTTTTGCCTGTCAAATGGAATCTGTAAAATATCTGTACGAAAAAAAAACTTGGCTGGGGCGAAAAGCGTAGAGAAAAACTTAAATAATATGAAACTGGCAAACGGAAGCTGGGAAACAGCAACAAATATCCGATTAAATTATGCTCAAAGTCAAAAGCGCAGACAAAACTGGCCAACAAACACTGGCCGGCAAACCACTTTCGGCCAAGTTGGAATGGGGCCTGGTTGCATCAAATAAGAAAACTTTTCGGCACACTCTATCTCCGCTCGCTCCTTTTTCGCTCTGCACTTCGCCCCTCCTCTCGCTCCAAAAATAAATCAAATAATTCAATTTTAAGCTAAACTTATTTTCGTATTAAAAATGAAAATCAAATAGAAGATAAAAAAGGATCAAGCTGTGCTGGGAAATGCTCTTATGTGCGCTGCACCGCCCCTCTCCGCCCCTCTCAGCCCCCTGTGACAGTGGGCGTGGCCGGTAGTCATGCCGACGCACAAAACTGCAACCGCATGTGAGGCTGTATTATATACACATACTCATATGTAGAGAAGTGTGCGGCTATTCTATCAACGAGTGTATTTCTTTTGATACCTCTTAGTTCTTTAATACATATATACTGGGTTTTTCGATTTTGTAATTTTATTAAATTTTTACTTTTTTACTAAAATATATACATATCATGTACTTATCTTACTTTCAGTTAAAGTAGTTAAACTCTGGGATATGTAAAGTATGCAATATAATAATTAGGTAAACAATTAAAAAATTAATTTTGTAGTTAAATAATTTTTAATTTAGACCTTAATTTACACTTTATAAAAAACAATAAAAATTTGTTTCTGTGTATTTAAAAAACACTTTATTTAAGCTAAAGTCTAGACTAAATTTGAATTATTAATTATTTAATTACCGTTATTATTTGTTTCAGTTTATAATAGTTTTAGTTCTCATAGAGAGGTTAAATGTATAAAATCCTGTAAGTAGTGAATACTATCAAGAATCCTATAACTGTTCATTTTCCCTAGAACTCGCTTTGTGTCTGTGTGCGTCCCTCCCTCGATTCAAGTGTTTGTAAGTCATATCCTTTTGCAATTTTCGTCGCTGTTGGCCACTAACCTCACTCATATACCAATGTCCAATGCCCCGGGATGTGTGCGAGTGTCCTGGCTGTGGCCGGCACAATAAAATTGTTTGTCGTTCAAAAGGACCCACCACCTCCCTGGCTATCTCTTCCTCATTCAGAGATTTATGCGGGCCAAAAAGTAGTTGACTTTGCTCGCTCTATTTTTATTTTGGCCGCCTGCAAATTGCATGAAAGTTAAGCAGTTCAGCTCGGTGTCCGAGAGGGCTAATGCCGCGCCCCACTGCACAAAAGCCACAATAATCCGATGGGCAGGAGGTAAGAATGCCGGATAAAGGATCGCCGGGCGACTTGGAAACTCCGTCGGAGCGAGAGACAAAATCAATTAACAGTTTTCGACTAACCGCAGGCAGTCTTTAAAGTTTTTCCCATCCTCGTTGCTTGTTGCAACGGTGGCACTCCCATGCTCTCTTTTTGTCCCGGCCAAAGTCCTTTGTCTGCGGGTTATAAATAATAAATAAATGTTTGAATGCACCTACAATCAACAGAAAAAACCACAACGGAGGGCGGCAGAATATGGGAAAAGGCAGAGAGAGGGAAAAAATTGGAAATAAAATTTTTCATAATCGAAAACGTGACTGTAATTTTTGAGCTGCCTAGCCAAGTTGCCATTTGAATGATGTTCTCTGTTCTGTTTTCTTTTGAAAACCTCGTGGTTGGAAATTTTTCCAGTGGAAAGTATTAAATTGAAATTAAAATTATAAATAAATAAAAAATAAATTACCAAGAACAAAAAATTAAATACTAAGTTTTTTGCGGAATAATCAATTGTAAAAATGTGTCCTATTAAAAATATATAATATATAACAAAAATATTTAAAAAATAATATTTTAGAATATTTCTATTTAATTTTATAATTTTTTCTATTATTCTATATGCATTATAAAATTTTATTTATTAAAAATGTGTGTTTCTTAAATTTTATAGGCAAAAATAAAAAAAACTAAAAAACGTAGTATACGAAATAAAAATTTAAAAATTTTAAATTTTATTATTTTTCTTTTTTAACCATTTTATGTGGATTAAAAATTAAACTTGCCTAAAAGATCTAATTTGCAATTCTCGCTTTTAAAAATGTCTATTTCTTCTCATTCTGGGAACTTTCATTTTTTCTATGAGGGGATCTTCTTTCAGTTTCGATTTCTGGTTGGGCGGCTTTTGTTCGAATGAAAATGCGATTTGCGCTTTTTATGATTGGCATGTGTTAATAAATTTTCAGGGCTCATGGCGATGAGTGGCACGTCACGTTGTCCAAGCCCCTCCCATTTTTTTCCACTCCCCCGAAGGATGCGAGTATGTGGGAGAACAGACACGTGTTTTGAGCCCAACCTTCAATAACTTCCCTTTCCCAAAAGTCTGTAAATTAGTTCAACACTAATTTTGTGCTTCGCTGAGCAATAGTACTTTTCACGAAGTGAAGCGAATGATGAAGGACTCCTGCTCCTGATGCGTTGACAGGATATGTTTTCTTTTTATCAATAACATAAATAATTCAAGTCAAATGCCAATAGCTCAATTTTTGTAGCATGTCAAAAGGGCTGAAAACCCACAAAAAATAAAAGGAGATGCAAAATGAATTCCTGGTTTATTGCTATCGCCAAAAAACTTCATGGCAAATTAACTTAAAACGTTTTTTGCATACGCAAATAAACACGATGAGCGGGAGTGGCGAATTGCAAACATTTCCCTGATCTATTTATGCTACGAAAATATCTAAAAAACACAAGCCAAATAACACCAAATGGAGCGAGAATTCAAACATGTCCACACAAACACACGGAAATATATATATAAATAAATTTTCATTTCGTTTCGCATTCATCAAACATTTTGACAATTTTATCTCCATGGGCGTTCGAGTGTCCTTTATTTTTCTCGGCTTTTTTTTTTGCCTTCTAAGCGACGGCCGTTGGGCAGCCAAAAAGTAAATTTATGTTATGTTTTTCGGGCCCAGAGCCATTCCCACACCCCAAAACCCTTGGCCATTTCGACTGGCCATTGCCATGCAGGAAATGCGTGTTTAGCAAATGTTTTTAAATTGTATAACGAGAATTTATGACGGACGCTTCATGGATGCGGACCATCGCAAGGTACCAAATAACTACAACACCAGCAGGAACAGCAAAAATTGCATGTTTCGAATTCGTTTAGCATTCCGTTTTATTATTTTTTTCCTGTGTTGGGTGTTGAAAATAAGGCCCATTTGAAAAAATATACTTATATATCTATCAGTACACACCAAAAAAAATGATTATAGGAACTAAACTATTTTTACATTTATATTATTGAATTTTAAAAGTATTACCAAATATAAACTTTACAATATTAATATATATTTATAGAAAAATGAGTTCTAAGGTTAGAGAAATGCGCTTACAAATGATCTACTTGATTCTATTATAAATATGAAGTACACACTTTTTAACACACAAAAGTATGCTGTAAAGTTTCTATATAAAATATAAATAATAATATTTATCAGTAAAGGTAAAAACTAAGAGAGAAATGCGCTAGCAAATGATCTTTCCTTGAAAAATATGAAGAAAACACTATTTAATTATCCTATTTTGGCACACAAAAGTATGCTACAAAATTTGTATATAAAATATACCCACCATTATTCTTAGCCTTGCCAAATGAAACCGCCTATCCTTTCAAAATATCCCTGAGCAGCAGCCTGATATCTCTCCCGTGCCATCAATCCCCATCTTTTCCCACGATTGCCATTTATTCAAGGCTCGTGGCTCGTGGCTCTCGGGCCCGTTTGGTTTGTGCAGCATTTCAATGAGCAAATGCAAATAAATTATAAACAAAAAGGGAGACAGAAGCCAAATAAAAATATTGATGCTGCTGCTGCTGCTGGCTGTCGGGGAACGTGACGAAATGTGTTTTGTGTTTGTTGTTTCTATTTGTCGAGCACTTAAAAGAAATAACCGCCACGTTCTATAAATTAGATGGCGTTTCTCGCTTTCAGGTTTTTGGGTTGCCTGGCTAACGAGGCGTATGCGCCATGTCCTGACAAGTGAAAAATGTCCCACACACGCATATCCCTGCCACTTCTTAGCCTGCCACATATGTGTGTGTGTGTGTTAGGGGCGTTGGCAGCGATATGGGGGGCGTGGCAAAGGAGCCTCGCAAGTGCGAGTGAGTGGTTGCGGTCGGCTGGAGCTGCTTCTTAATCCTGGCAGCGCCAACCGCTTAATTATTCATTGAAGCCAATGCATTGGAATGCCAAAAGCCGCAGGCTTATAAATAGCATGCGAACAGCGGAACCTCACAATTCTGCGGCCACCTCACTCAACATTAATCAGTTTACGGTCGCAGCTAAATTGATTCGAATAAATATTCCGGCACGTTCACTCCGGGGAGTTCTTTTAAATTCACACGGGTCTTGTGTCATAACTTAAGTCAACAAAATCGTTTGCACACCATCAAATTGGCGATAATTTCACGATGAATTAAAGAGAAATGTTGCTAAAATGGTTTCGAAAAATATTTTTTTAGGCACACGATGCTAAGATATTACACTCGTATAAAAAACTCAGAATTTTCATAAAATATAGAAAAATGTTTCTTGAATTTTTGCCAAAAAACGAGAAAAATATTTCTTGAAACAAGAAAAATATTTCTTCAAACATGAAATGTAATTCTTGTTTTTAAGGTGGTTTTTTTCTTATTTGAAGAAAATACTTCTTAAATCAATAACTTTTCTTTTAGATGGGCTTCTTTAAAATATGGGCAGCAATAAAAAATATTTCTTGATTCAAGAAAGTATATTTTAAAACATTTTTTTCAGCGACAGCCCAATTTTTCATTTTTCTATTTTTAATAAAACTTTTTCCTTGAAATATTGTATCATAAAATAATTTCTATGTTTAAAGGCAAATTTTCCGAAAACAAAATTTTTTTCGAAATTCAAAGGCTCATTTAAAGGCAAGATTTTTAAAACCTAGAAATTTTTTAAATGAATGAAAACAAATAGTACAAAATAATTTATAATTTTTTCTCCGTTTTAGATTTTAATTTTATGGAAAACCAAATATCCTTCAACTCTCCTGCATTTTTTAGCCAAGATCCGTGGCGATTCTGGCATTTTTTGAAGCCTGCTCGGCAAACGTTTCACACCCATCAAACACAAATGCATGCATGCAATTGTGGGTGCCTCCTGTGCGTGCTTCCTCGTCCTTTTGCCGCATTCTTGTTTCTCCTTTTTTGCCGTCTGCTCCTTTTTTTGTGCAGCATTTAGCAGCATTGGGGCGTGCTTTTGGCTGCGTTTTGTGCACCAAATGACCGAGTTCTTTGTTATAGTTACTACTTCTGATTCTGCTGCCTTTGCTGTTGGCTCTGAATGCATTGTATTCATGTGAGTGAGTGTGTGTGTGCGACTGTGTTTTTGCGGCCACATTTATGAGTTTGCATGTCGTGTTTGCAACAAACCCCCTACCTCCCATTCACCATCCCCCTTCCCCATCAACACAGCGCACAGCTGCCAACACTTTCAATTGTTTTCAACACTAAAAATCCTCGACAATGAGCCTGAAGTCGCCGTTGCTGTACGTGAATGAGGGTTTTCTTTCGCCTAAATTGTGTTTTTCCTGCGGCAAATAGTTCGTGGAAAGTGAAATTTTTTCCTCAGAGGCTTGAGTTTCTTCACTCGTCATGTTCTTAATTATTCTGCCCATAAAGTGGAGTATAAAAAATTAAAAATTCCTAATTGCACGTGACTATGTACATGAAAGGGGAATCTTTTCAGGTTTTAATGAATATATGCAAACAATTTTAAAATGTAAAAATAATTAAACTAAAATATAAAAGCCAAAAAATGTTTCTTCGCTTAAATTAAGTTGGTAATAAGATGGAAAATCTCTGATAGTTGACTTTATTTTATGGGATGAAGTAGACTTCCAAAAATCATCCTTCAACAACCAAAAAAAAGAAGAAAATATATTTGAAATTTGAAAAAATGATTTAAGTTCTTTACTTAAAAAATTCCTAGCAACGTTAAATGGATTCAACATTTTTTTAAATTACTTATAATAAGTAAGGCAAACTGTAATACACAAAAAAAATTTAATTAATTTGTATAAAAATAAATTGGAATAGAATCAAGCTTCTTTAAACAAGTTCTTAAAAGCTGAAAAAATATATAAATTAAATCCAAATTTGGGTAACCGCCATCAAGGCCGAAGAGGTTCATTTGCATTCGACATAAAAGACAATTAGAGATTGAAAGATCCAAGAAAAGATTCATTCCGTAATCAAATGAAACATTTGCGAAATTATTTTCCAGTCTACCTCGCACTCGCACCATAAACATAAAGAAAATCCATTTGTATGCAAACTAGATACTGCCAGCGACTAAAACTGAGACTCTGTTCGGAGACTCAACTATTTGGCACTGACTCGCATTTACATGCTAAATAGCCTTTGCCTCGTCCTTGGCAAAAGGACCCTCAATCTCCTACTCCCCCCGCTACTCACATGCCCATCCCCGATTTTGGATCGGACTGCGACTTAGACTCGTCGCCGTGTAATTGAAACGTTAAATAATAAAGCCGCCTGTGGAGTGTAAGAGATTCAATCAGTCCATGACGAAGACAATTAGGGACTGGATTTGCCTCACAAAGGGACGAACTTAACAGGATCTGAGGCTGGGAGGCGTTACACAGGAGCAGACCGCAGTGGATGGGTCTTTCGCACCTCCATTGAATTTCAAATAATCAAATTTATGCAATTTGCAGTGCCACACACAAACACAGCAAAGAAACATGTCGGAATAAAATAAATAAGGGTGTTAACAGTATTATGAAGACTATAAGATACTCATTAAAAACCATTTCATATTTTGATAAAAAAAAAATTTTTCAATGAAGTTACTATTTTAATATAATTTCAGTAGCTGAGTACATATTTTTTTGACCATATTAGTTAAATTATAATATTTATTTAAAATTCAGAAAATAAACATGTTGGAATAAAATAAATAGGGGTGTTAGGAAAAAGATGATGACTATAAGATACCCATTAAAAATCATTAAGTCTTTTAATAAAACAATTTTTTATTTAAAATTATTTTAGAAGCTACATACTTTTTGATAATATTATTTAAATAATTATATTAAATTCTTTCTATATTCATATAAAATAATTATTTTTAGTCTTAAGTATTTAAAAACATTTTCAAAAAATTAGGCATTTGAAAGGTTTTGTTTATTTCTGATTATTTTGTTATTTCCTTGGCCCCGTATACTTCAGTATCGAAAACTCCAGAGTATAAAAACAACTTGAAACAAAGCAAGTTGCAGAAAAAGTTGACGCAATCAGTGACAGTATTTCTATCTCTTCTTATCTCTGAATGTCTCTGTGCCACCATCGCTTTTTTCCATCCATTCGGGGGAAAAGGAGGAAAATTAGTTGGCTGCAACCTGCAAAAGAAAAGTTTTACGCTTAAGTAAAAGTGCAAATGCTTGCCATTCTTTTTCCGCCCATCAGCCGTCTCTTTCTTTGAGGGTCTCCCCATCTCTTTCCCCATTCATTGGCCATATCTGTGTGTCCCTCTCTCTTCTGCCTTTGCCTTTGGTGTTTCCGACGCCTTTCTTCGCGCAAATTGCGCACAAATTAGTTCAAGTTGAGGCGCATTTCAGCGTTATGACTGTCAATGAGCCGATGCCAGAAGAATGCACTGAAAGAAATTGTAGAATAAGGTGTTGTTTTAGAAAATATACAAGAAAGTTAGGGGTTTTTTAAAAATATTTTTGTAATTACAATAAGTTTAAGTTACCTTTGTCAATGGAGGTTTTATTCAAAAAATAGTTGGGTATATTTCATTATTTCTATATCTAAATATTTTTTCTTGTGTAAAAAAGAGATGGGGCGAGTGAAAGCCAAAAATAGAGAGAGGACTAGAACGAGGCGAACTTCTAGCTGCTGGCTCAACTTCAAATTGCCAGCGGGGCATGTGCAGCACAAAAAAAAGTTGGAGCCCCTTGAGCTAGGGTTGAGATGGTCTAGAAAAGATGGGAACAGGGGAGGGGGGATGGGCTATGGGGATAGACGATTCGGGATAGGGGTTTTGGGACATAGGATTGCGGGGGAAAACGCTCCTCAGCCGATTTGCTTGCTGGCATTGTGCCCCAGTCAGCAGTTTTTGTTTGGGCTAATGATGCGGAGGATGATGCCGATGTTATTGGTATTTTCTATTGATGCCTCGCTGGGCAAGGATCTGTGTTCCGTCTCCTACTTCTACAACTTCTGCTTCTTCGGGTGCCGCTCCTTGTTCTTCCACTTGTTCTATTGTTTTCCTTGTTTACCAATGTTGTGTGCGTATCAAAGGAATTTCTGTTGATGCAGGCTCTGCGAGGACTTAACTAGGCATTTGACGAACAACATCTCCGGGTTTATTAGGAGGAGTGTTCTCGACTGAAATGGAGCCATTTAGTCCGTCTAACTTGTAGTATGTTTTCATAGGAGAACATTTGTATTTTGTTTATTTTTCTGAATCATTATTTTCGAAATAATATAATCTAGAATACGAAATTCTAATAAGTTTAAGTCTAGTAATTTGTATATATTGTTGCTTGCAGATTGAAAAAGCATTTTAAAAGCATTTTCTCTCCATTTTAATTAAAGCTTACGAGATTTATTTCGAATAAAAAATTATCATAATAGGAAAATGTTCTTAAATATTTTTAAGAATACATGTTTCATATTTTCTAACAAGAGAGAGGGCCTCGACTATCACATACAAATAGTTAAATGAGTGTGAGAGAGAGCAAGCAGTAAAGCAAGCAGTCATTAGAAGTGGTGCCATCTAGCGGAAAATTCAATATTTACTCATAACTTTTTAATGAGTGATTATAAACATTTGATCTACATTTCGGCAGGTATTACTAAACCATACAAAATTCCATTTGGACCGAACAAATTCTGTAAGAATAATTATTCTTAAGTATATAATTATTATAATAAATAATCACTTTTAATAAATATATTAAAAATAATTATATTAATAAATAAAAAATAGTTAAAAATAATATTAAATCGTGTTGAATCCTTATCCCTGTTCCAATCTCACCGCTGTTATACCGATGTTACTTCTTCCAGCACCAGAATATTTCCCCCTATTTTGTTACCCAAGCCACAACATCTTCATACAATGCTCCCAGATGTTAACTTCCCTAACAGAACTGTGTAAACGCGACTGTAATAATATGGAATTGGAACAAACATCTCACGAATGCCATACGACCGCTCTCCCCAGCTTTCTCTTACTTTCTCTGTGGGGAAACAGAGAGAGAGTGAGAGCTCTCTCCTCTCGCGCGATTTCGCAACCTCAGACAATGCGAACCAGTTTGTGCGTTCTGCTCGTTTTTTATCCTGATATCCGGTCGTCGTTTTCGGGCTCGTGAATTGTGAATTGGCTCGTGTGTGTGCTGTGGGCGGGCGGGGGTGTGCGTGTTGGGCGCCAAGTAAAAACCAGGTAATAAGGAGAGCAAAGCTTTTAGTCTTGGTCGGTTATTGGTGCTGTGTGGTTGGCGAAGGCGTGTGCGGCTAAATTCTCGATTCTCCGTTCTCGATTCTCCGCTTCACTCCACTCCAATTTGCTCCAGTCCCCGAGTCCTGAAAGTCGCGATAAAACCGAGGACATTCGTGCGTACGCGCGACTGTGTGAGTGTGTGTCTCATTTGTGCAAGAGTGTGTGCGTTTTTGGTGCTGCAGTGAAAAGGCAAATTATGAGTAAAAAGTAAGCGACACAAAAAAGTAGGAAAAACAAAACAAATCGTAGCAGAAAACTAATCTTCTCCCCCAGTTAAAATCTCCGAAATTCATACTCATCAGCAAGTTAGGAGCTTCCCCCTTTTTTACCTGCTTAGTTTGACAAATTAAAATGCATAAATTATGAATGAAAGTACCGTTACGTGCGTGACAACCAATCATTTGTTATTATTATGCACGTGGGCCAGCGACAAACAAAAACAGTGTGAGAGCGAAAGCTAAACTTGGCTAAAACACCGAACAAATCCCCACCCCCACACCTTTGAATTCAGCCGGTGCTCAGGACCTTCTTTAAAGTTATCCTGGAAAAAATAGAGCAAAACAACAAGGAAAACATATATAGAGAAGAAAGGACATCGTCAGCAGCAGAAATAGCAGCAATAAGTGAGTATTATGCGACATACAATTTTCCTCATATTTCTCCAGGGATTTTCCAGGCAGAAAGAGAGGCAAACACACCGACCGAGCAGCACACAAATTGTAACTTAAAGTTTTATTAACTTGGCGCGGACCTTGGGGCCAGTTCAATTTGTGCACACGCCTCAGGTGTCAACATAAATTATTATAATTATGAAATTCTATAGCCGGATACGGGCAGAGAGCAATATACTATGAGCAAGGGACAGCCAAGGCCATAATGATATCGACTAACCAGAGGTTATTGCAAGGTTCGAAATTGCTAGATAAATAGCGGAGTTTAATAGGGCTTAAAGCTAAAGAATTCGAATGATGAATAAGTGATGAAGTTTGGATACCAATTTAATTTTACTAACTTGAATAGATTGAAATACATATATTTTTATTATATGTAGGTGTTTTAATATTTTTTATTAGAAGTTTTTACTTTATCTGCCTCTTATTTTCTAGATTTAGATAGGAATTTAGAAGATTCGACTTAATAGACCCTATAATTTTGACCGCAACCGTGCGGACACCTCCACTTTCCGCCGCATATGAAATTCCCGTACAATGCCAATTAATTTGAGTCGCTGAGCTGGGACATTCTCTGTCCAGCCCTTGAGTTATGGCCTTTCATTAGTCTCATTTAGTTCATAGGTCGTGGAGAAAGTCGAGGAGAGGGATGGGAAATTCCTACCAACACATTGTTCCAGTCCTGACCTCTCGCGCAGGTCAGTTCCATGGCTCACTGGCCTTTATGGCCTAATCAATTGACACTTAAAACTCAAACATCGATATAAACACAAAGATTTCCGCTCCCTTTATTGAGAAATACGGATTTTAGAGTTTCCGGCAAGCAATTTTCAGATTTATTTCATTGGCTTGGGTTTAATGGTTGCGGTTATGGGAAATATTTTTTTATTTATTAGGGAAGGTTATATATATGCATTATGTTTGAAAGTAATTCTTGTTGTCTGGTTTATTTAAATACAAATATTTCGTTGTTTATATTTGTAAAGATTGAATAACTTAAATATTTCTCTATATTTTAGTTTATTAATACATTATAAATTTTTAAATGAAAATATGTTATGTTTTCCCTTAGTTATTCTCACTCTGCTGTTCAATCGGTTGGCTTCTTCAGCTTAAATTTTAAAGCCAAATTCTGCCCCAGAGCTCTAACATCAAGGGCCGTTCAAGGCCCCCGAATGCGCCAGCACACAGGCATAGCACCCACAATGGCCAACACACACACACTCTCGCACACAGAGGGCAATGCCAGTCATTCAGTCAGTCAGTCAGTGAGGCATTTCTCGTATGGCCATTCAGTCAATTCTTCATTCGGCATTCAGAGAGCTCTCGTGGAAGGCGCTTAAGCCCCTGTATTCCCCTTTTTCTTTGCAGCCCCCAAAAATCTCTGTCTGTGTGTGTGTGTTGCAACAAGCCATTTGGACATGGCCTTATAGCCAAATCTCTTTAAAGCGTTGGCCCGCAGAGGAAACTCAATTTAAAAGGAAAAATCTAGCTGCAAAGATTTCCAGAGATGTGAGTGACCTGCGGTGTCTAAGTCCGCTTAGACCTTGTTCTCCGAATATTTGCATATTTAACAAGCCAGTGCCATGCTTGCCACATAATTAATTATGCAAAAGACTCGGGAGGCTCGGGAGCCAACATCAAGTATACGCAGCGTGTGTGTGTGAGCTCAGGGTCCGACTCGACTATTTTGCATAAGCCACTCAACGTTCGACATGTGTGTGTGCGTGGCTCTTAAAATAGTTGACAACAAGGTGCTAAAATTATTCATGGCCTCTAATTACAAAACATGATTTTCGAAAACTTTCTGGCCAAAAGGCTTGCACAGATTTTTGCGCCCCCCCAAGTGCTCTGGGTTCGCTTTCCGGCAGTTTTTGGTTTTAATTGATTTTATGCAAATTTAATTCCTGCCAGCCCGTGAACACAATTACACAATCGCAAGCCATACAATGTGTATTGTTAATTTATGCCTTTGCTCAATGATTTTTGAGTCTTAGCCCTGAGCTTTCGGTTCCTTAGGGCTTTCGCTTCCGAGAGCATTTAATTCAAATTAACAGTTATTGGCCATAAATTGTATGATTAATTCATTTGGTTTCTTGTTTCTGTGCATTGACAATCTCAAACGATTGTCTTTGTTGGCTTCGGGACGTTGACAGATGGAATTTTCTGAGCTAAATGCTCAATTCAAATATTCAATGTAATATTCATGTCACTTTAGACTTTCTAATTAGTTCGGTAAGTTATAGGTCAAGTCGAGAAAGTTAAAGAGGCAGTATATCAAAGCAATTTAGACTTTAAATATTATTATCTAACAGAGAAATTGTGAAATTCTTGATAAGTAGGTACTTGAAAGAGGTCCAACCCAATTCCAGGACACATTTTCCTGGCTGAGAATAAATATTTAATATATTAGCCAGTTCGGCAAGAGGAAAATGCCCACGAAAAGCAGGTATTAAAATAGCCTTAGGCCGCCATAAATAAGAACCTGCTGTCCGGAAACCAGAAATAGATACCGGAAACATTAATTAGTAGCCGAAAATAAAACAAATGAAAATGACAAACGACTTTTCCCGTTACAAATATAGCATGTAATACGCAAAGCAAACAGTTATTCCCATGATTAAGTTATAATAGAAAATTAGAAATAGAAATTGAATGACAAAACTAAGCTGCAACCAAGATAAATATTCTATATTTCATTATTTCGTTCCATTTACAGATTGTCTGCGGAAACTTTTGCTGATGTTTCAATTAAATTCAGTGCGTTGAGAGACACAAAACAGAAAAAAGGACGAAGCAGGAAACTAAACCGAAACTGGGGAGGCAAATACAAATAGTGGCAGGACATAGCATGTAAATGTGACTGTCTGTGTGGGCGAACGCTTAATAGGAAAAGCAAATAGCAACGAGCTCATGGAAAATAAATATAAATAAGCCAACGACAGCGACAAGCAGAGCAACAAGAAAAACAATTGCTTGACGCTTTCCCTCGTTGGCGGTCAAGGAAAATTTATTGCATTGCACAAATGAGACAAGAAGCGAAAGCAAACATAAAAAAGCGCGAGCATGGACAAGAAAAATAACCGAAAATTCCGTAACAAATTGAAAAATTAAAGTTTCGCCGCAAGAAAACTAACAGAGAAATATGCAAAAGAGGACACGCAGCATGGAGCCTGCACTATACAGTCGATATTTCCTCGCCTATGGCATCCTAGCCGTTCTGCTGCTCCAGCTTAGCCGAGGTAAGAGCCAAAGAGTCCAAAGTTTTCATCATCCTTAAGGATAAACTTTTGCTTCCTCGAAATATCAAGCATACGCCATGTGTTCCCCCAGCGAGATAACTCATTTGAAATTCATTCAATAATCGATACGGGAAAGCCTTTCGAGACCGTGTTAAGTTGAGAAAGTCAGGCGCCAAGTCAGGGGCTGTCAGGTCGCGGGGATAAATCCGTTCTCGAAATCCTTTCTGCCCTCAAGACCCTGGCGGGGCATTAATAAACAACAAGTTTGCCACCGCCACCACTGCCTGTTATTTATTTTTAATTAAGTTCAACAAACTGCTGAGCAAAAACTAAACAAAATTAACTGGCAAACAAGCGAAAGTCTCGGTTAACCACGAGAAGGGAGAATTAGAAAGAGACTTTTGACTCGCGAAGATGATGGAGATGTAGACTGAGGTTGGCTGAAGGTCTAGCACACCCCACAAAAGTATCTTCGAATGTAATTATAATGGGGTTGGAATGAATATCGAATTTCAAATTGTTGAATAGACAAAAAATTTCATATGAAATATGGTGAATTCTACATTATTTCATATCAATAAATAAATAAATAATATCAAATTTATGATTCAAACATGTCAACTTGATATTTATCATAAACCAAATGTAGTATTTTTTAAAAAAATAATGCAAAATAAGATCAAAGTAATATCTATTCATATAAAAAGTGATATAACGTTTACAATGTACAAAATTGACCTGAACATATCAATCTGATCTTTTGCCAATTTTTTTCTTTGCCCTTAAAAGTAATGTGTGAATTAAAACAGTTAAAAATTGTTTAAAAATATTTTAAGATCCTGTATTATCTGTTTTAATTTATTTAAAAATCTAAAACTTAAACAAAAAACTTTGCATTATTTTGGTAAAAAATTTAAATACAACTATTTAGTCAGTATTAATTACCGATTTAAAATGCAAAGCCCTGAAAACAAATTAAAAACTACTAATCCCTTCTGATGGAGCAGAAAACTATTGGCAGTTTTTTGTTGCCAAAGAACTCAATATCCGTTTCAATGATTGTCACTTTTCACAGCTAATGAAACTTACAGTTGAGTGAACCATAAATTAAATTCAATTATTTGCACATCTTTCATTAGCGCCAACCGCAATTAATATATTTTATTAATATTAATTTTTTGTGTGTGTGTGTGCGAAAACCTTCAACTTAATTAGCTTGATTGCCGAGAGGCAGGACGCAGGAAATACAAAAAAAAAAATATATATATATATAGAAAACACCAGTGAAACTTTGCTGCTGCCACATTTAATTAAATAAATAAACATGCTCAAGTTTTTTGCCATTTCCGTTTCCAGTTCCACTTCCTTTTGCGGCCGAGTTGTCAAAGCAAAAAACTTTCTGCGGCAGATCTGTGCTTACTATTTAACTTGGCTTTCCTTTTCCCTTCCACGCTCAATTGCGACAGCCGAGCAAAATAATAATGACTGACAAATACAATTTCTGTCTAGACAAACGGGGGAAGTGAAATGATTATTATTTGCTGGCACTTAGCCGCCTTGGGTTTGAGCAAGCCAGCGAGCGAGCGCCGCCTGAATTATAGATAGAAATCTTATTTTCCTATTATGAGGTCACGTACGCATGCCGCAAAGAGGGGAAAAATTTCTGGGAGCGAGCCACAAATAATGAAATTAAGTTAACGTGGCGCACACTTCTGGCCAAATTGTAACTAACAAAGAGCGCGCAGCGATGTCCGAGGGAAGTACACATTTATTGGCAGCACATGAAACTAATGTTGAGCGACACGCACTCCCCCCACTTCCCGATATCCATCCTATCCCCTTCTGCTCACTCGGTTAATGAAAGTTCCTGCAGACGTCGGGCACTCGGGGTCTCCGTCGAGTGGAGTTTATTAAAGATTTGGCTCGGTTTGTTCAGGCATCATAAATACCTATAAGTATTATTAAGTGCCTTTTCTAGCGATTAGGAGGGGTTAAAGTGTTCTTGAAGACCCATTGAAGGGGCTCCCCCAGTAAGGAGGTGCCAACAGATTGTCGGCTTTTGTGATGGCTTACGGGCAGTAACTGTGTGAATAGTGAAAAGGTAAATGTTATTTGCCTACATAATACACATGGTAGTTCGTATAGATGGTTTAATCCTGGTTTTGTTATAAATTTAAACTTGATAGGTTAGGTAGGAGGGATACCTACCGAAATGTAGAAGAAATTTGTTAGATTGGAACACTCATTTAAAAGTTATGAGCAAATAATGAAATCTCCGCCGCCACTTTCAAGTAACTGCTTGGTTTGCCCTGCTTGCCACTGCTTGCTTTAGCTGACTAACAGGTATTTGATAGTCAAGGCTTTCTTTATGGTATTTATTAAGTTTTTTCTCCCCTTTTCTCACTTCCTTTAACGCCTATCCACTTGCATAACTGTCTAACCTTTTAAAAGTGATTAATCATAAAACGTTAAAATTCATGTTTTAATTTTAATTGAATGTATCGCCTTTTAAGAGGGGGTGGGGCATGTAACTGGGATAATTGGCGACTCATGCAGTGACGTCTTTGACATTACTCCGCTCGCAGGACGAGGCGAATTTTAATTATATTATTACAGCTGTGACTGCGTGGAGTAATTTAATTGATTTTCTAATTAAAGAAAATAATGTGCATTATGCATGTCCCTTTGATGGACGACTTAGCTCGACCTGATTAATTTGTCATTTCGGTTTGATGCCCAACACAATTTGAGGTAATTATGGCAAATAATAGTAGGCTGGCGTAAAATGAATGGATTTGTTGACAGACGCGTTTTGAAGGATTAAATTTAAGATCCTTATAGCATTCGCCTTTTGGGCTTTTCGCCATGCTGACAAATGCCAAACACAAATATTGTCACAAAATTCCTTCAACTCAAATCGATATGGAAACTTGTGACTTGATGGTGCCTTGCGATTAACCATCTAGCAAGAAACAGACTCAATGGGTCCCGATCGATTGTTGCCAAGTTTCTGGCTGCTCTCATCTTTCCTTATACTTTATGCCATATTTTTTGTTTTCCTCTCCCTTTTTCCTCCTTTTTGCAAAATATGCAAATGAAAGTGCGCCTGCAATGCAGCAAAAACTGAACTGAGCTGAGCTGACAACTGGGAGCTGTTGGCTTTGGTGGCCAGAAGGGGTTAAAGGGGCGTGGGGCGGCGCAGGGGGAGTGGCAGACGTGCTCCCGTTTTGCGACTGCAATGACAACGACCAGGACAACGAGGATGCACTAGTCGTCAAAGGAAAATGGGATGCGAGAAGTGCAGCGAAGTTTTTAATACCCTTGAAGTACATCCATAAAGATCGATTTGAGATTATCAATTTTCACTTGATATTACACATCTCCATTTGATATGTTCGATATGTTAAGTCGCCATCTTGCTTTTTCCTCTCTTTTTCGAAATCAGAGAATCTCCGAGAGAGAGAGAAATAAAAAAAGTTACATTTTACAATATCGATTTCACCATTATTGATGGTAAAAATGATATATGCATGGAAATTCGTCATGCGCATATACATCCAACCTGATAAAATTCCTAAAAAAATAAAACTAAATATCTGTGAAGATATAGATAATATAAAATTAAAGTGCATTTTTGAATTTGTAACTCGTAATATTTGGAAATTACGAAACCCCTTGGAAGGGTATCCCTTCAGGGCTCAGACTGCAACTGAAATAAAGACGGGGACAGGACTCTAAACTGGACAGAGAGCCGCATAGACAGACGGCCCATCGAGGAGGCTGAGAAGGAGACCGACTTCCGCCTCTGATTGCAGATTAAGCACGTTCTAGGCGTCTGCCTTTGGATGAGAAGGGGGTCCAGTGGATCGGCGGAGGCCGCTGGCGGGGATTGATGCGTATTGATGCTGCTGGCGTCTGCGAAACATGGAAAAACATCTTTATTTGCTCAAGGCTCCGCATCCGGTCCCACAACCCCTGCAAAACCCATGAGTAAGCTCTCCAACCGGGCCGCATCATAATTTCCTTGTCTCCTCTGTGCTGTCTGGAAAAATTTGCATTGTAAGTGAAGCCTTGGCCGGGCCGTAAATTCTTGGCTCTGAAGCCTTTCGAACAAGCAACCCCTTTCTGAGGGCCGTTTTTCCAATGAGTTTTCAATGGACTCTAATAAAATTAATTGCATTTTGCATTTGCCTGTCGAGCTTTATTGATAGAGGGAGTGAAGGAGAACAGGGGAGGTGGAGAATCCAAGCCGAGTTGAGCTCATGTGACAGTCAGATTTGGATTCGAAATTGCAATTGTTCTGCCGAGAATTTTCCGGACTTATTTTTCCGGATGATCAGGGGAGTAAAAAAGTACCGAGATTGATGCACAATGTTTGCATTGTGTAACTAATCCGCTTGAGTGAGCCGGTACCATTGTCATTTGGCTTCTAAATGGGATTTGGGCCAAATATGATATTTCTTGTATTTTTATTTATTTTTCGATATCAAATGGAAATGTCGAGCTGGGTTGCATGTTTGCTATATGCATGTGTAAGGTCACAACAAAATGTAAATTTTATTATGGGAAATATTTTTATGGAAATTTTCTGTATCAAATTTATATAGTAATAGAATTTCACATCGATTGTTCCTTTAATTCTTTATAAAAACATCAAATAATTTTAGATGTGGATCAAATAGTTTGGTTGTGGTACTCAGCCTTAATTAATTTTCAATAAATTTACTAACAAAACAAGAAAAGTGGCTTCATTAGTTTTCTCTTAAAAATTGACTGCCCACGAACCCTAGAAAATTTCATTATGAAATGTTCTTATAGAGACCATCACCCACATTTTTAATAGATTATGATTTCTACAATATTTATTAAAATAATTTTATTGTAGTCTAAAAATAGTAATATTTTCGTATAATAATTTTGGTAAAATATTTTTTTAACTATATTCAGCTTTAATTAATTTTCTATGAATTTATTAACCAACGAAGATCAATGGCTTCACTAGTTCTCTCTCTTGAAAATTGACTGCCCACGAACCCTTGAAAAGTTCATTAGTTCCTCATGAAGACCACCCCCCGGCACATTATTTAGATGACTAAGGACATTGCTCACCCCATCAAGAAGCCATAATGATATGCAAAGCTAAACTTTGCTCAGTAAACTTCTGCACTTGACACTCATCCCCGGCAACTCTTCGTTCCGCCGGCATTGAATTAGATTTCGAGCACAACTAAACCCCAAAAAAGAAACTCATTTTGGGCAATGGAGGCGGACAACTTTTGTCTGCGGTTGACATTTGTTGCCCACCGGCGGCAAATGAAATCATTTAAAAATCAACAATAATTAAGTAGCAAACTTTTGTCTGTGACGGCCGTCCTGCAGTTCGTTTTAAGGTGAGCCGAAAGAAGTGCTGAGTGATCCCCTTTCGACCATAACTATGACGTTTACACGACATCAAATGGAAAACTTTCGGTTCTGCGAGACCTTGCATTGGCTTTTCTTAATTAAGCTCAGGTTAAAGGCCAAAACTTTTCAATTTCTGGCTTATTAATTAGCTGGTTGGTATTCGGGTGTTCAACTGCCGGTAGTTGCTTCCATTGCGCATTTTAAATTGGTACAACTTGGCACATGATTTTGGAAATAAATAAGTATTAAAAATCTCAAATCAATATTTTTTTTATTAAGTTTTAAAATAATAATTTTTGAACATTTATTAAAACATGATCAATCAAAAGTTAATCCTGGTAGATATATTTTGTAAGGACATCTTACTAAGTCCTCGGGACATGATCCGTCCAAAAAAATATTTAAAGCTGCAAGTTTTTAGATATTTTTTATTTGATTTATTTTTATTTCCCTTTTATATAACCATTCTTCATTTGTAACCCTCCTATTATGCAACTACAATAAGCATTTTGTGAACAGTGTGAAACTGCAATTCTTAAGCATTTAATTAATTAATAATTAATTAATTAATTAAATTTCATCATTAAATATTTCGATTATAACGTTGATAATTAAATTGGTAACGAATTTAATTGATTAAGAGTGGAGATTTTTACTTTGATTGCAATTAAAAAGTTAGTATTCCCTAGCTGCTTTTGAAATCATTTAAGAATACAAACCAAAATTAAAAGTCCTTAAAGTTAAAGTCATTTTCCGGCTGCAGCTCCTTGGGAATTCCCCGTGACTTGAGGATGTTTTCATAGTGGTTCCTTACAAATTCTCTTACTGGCGGTGGAAAAAGGCGCACCGAAGGGGCTTTCCACTGGCAGAGGTCCTTTGTGCGGTGGAAACCTTTTGGCAACGCACTTTGTTTGTCTTCCGCCAACGAGGCAACGAGGCAGCTGTACACAAACTACTGGAGAGTGCAAAATGCTAAATTATACTTAAGCCGCACACACAGGCAAAATACGTGGATTGCACAAAGTGTCCACCAAAGCGGAGCCACGCACCGGCCGGAAAAAAGTAACTCAAACGACGCCGCCGCCTCAAAGCGGAAATGCACTCAAAGGAGCAAAGCCCACGGTGGGCGTGGCCACTTCCTGGTAACCAACCATTTGGCCCAACATCCACATCCTCCACTACAACATCGCCATCGCCATCGCCATCAACATCGTCATCGGCTTCAATGGCGGCGGTTCTTCTTTTTTCTACCTTTGTGCATTGTGCTCTCTATTTGTTTGTTTGTCGCTACGCTGGCGGTCTGGTTGAACGACTACAAAAAAGCAGGAAATCAGGGATCAAGGCAAGACTTGAAACGTTCCATACCCAGTAAATGCATTTTCCAGGTCCTTCAGCAGGACTCGAATAAAGGAACTAAAACCAATTGGCTGTTATAGTATTTATCAAGAAGTTTTTGTAGATGAAAATCTAAATTTTATCTAAAATATTTTATCAAAATATTACATTTTGGTTTAGATCTAAAATAGATATTTTGAATGGGAAGGTTTTTTAATTTTTCTTCCCTTTAAAAATACCTGAAAACAAAGCTAGATTTTTATACGAATATAAATAACAAATAAAATATTTATAAATTATTTTTACTTATAGGACTTGGATATTTTTGAATCATTGAAAGTCTATCGAATCCTCTAAATACCGAAAACAAACCCTTAAGACCTCTTCCTTTTTGGTAATGAAATTCTTCTTTTATTTTTAGCCACACGCAGTTATTCTCTTCCGGCTCGACAACAATTGTATTTTTAAACATTTTTGCTTTGTTATTTGTGAACTTGCCCAAAAATAAACTCCGAAAGCTGTTGACGGACTTAATGAGCGAGTGTGGGATTTGCTTTGAGTTCTATTTCTGATTTGACAGCGAGGATATTCTCGTTCTCGTGCTTGCGCGTTAGATTTGATTGGATTGCGTAGAAGCGTTGACACTTGAATATAATTGCACAGGTTGGTCGGAGAATTACATTAGTGGTTAGGATGACTTAATAAAGGGCTTAGTTTAATTTACCTTTCAGTCTTTTGTGACGCAAGACATGCTAATTGAGAGTAAGTGAAGCGAAAAGGTTGAATAAAATTTGTTGTTCAATTAATGACGTGTACATGGGGAAAGTTTACCATGGAAAAAAGTAATAAAATGTTTTTTTGTGGATGTGAATGAACTCAATTGTGATTGCTGGTACCAAAACTAATCTAAAAGTTCAATTATAAGAAATCTTAAAGATGAAATATTTTTTCAAAATATTTATCTGTATATTTTTGACTTTTTACTTTTTTACGTAAAAATTGATAAAAGTTGGACTTAATTGTCTTGTTGACACAAAAATTAATCTTAAAAATTCAGAATTTTTAAAAAATTTTCATATGTTTTCTTTTGACACAAAAATCGTTAAATATTTTTTTAAAATTTTCTTTTCTAAGTAACAATTGATAAAATTTAAATTTTTATCCGGACTATGTAAATGTCAAGTTTATACGATACGGATATCATTATATGTATAAGCTTTTTAAAGTAACTTTTAGTAATACTCTATCCCAAATTAGGCTCAATTTACATTCCCCTAAGACAACTTGAGCTGCACATTGCGCTTCTCCCTCACGGATTGCCCCACTTTCCAACTGCTCATTTCAGCCCTGCAATATTAATTCCATATCTCGATTTGCGTGACCCACATTGGCCTCCCAGTTGTGAGCGGGCCTACTACACACAGTTTTCCGTCTTTGTCTCGGGCTGTTAAATAAGTTGGCAACTTTTCATTTCACTGCAGCATTGTCTCGAGCACTGAGTTATATCGCCGGGGCCCAAGAGCTTTTCCACCGCCAGCACCCTGGCAGCATCTTTGCCTGGGAAGGGACTTTCCAACCAGGACACGTTGCTCAAGTTAGTCGCGTTCACTTTCCCTCCCAGCCAACTAACCATTGTGTTGGCAAAACAAAAGCGCATTGTTCTAGTCTGCGCAGGGGGAGGTTCCTTCGATTTCCTTGACTTTTATGCACTTGCTGCAAGTTATTTATGTCCTGCCACTGGCATTGAAACCGCGAAGCCAGCCCACAACTAAGGACCCATTAAAGTAGCTGAATTTCTACCAAATAACTAAATTTTTGCACCCCTTTTTGCATTTCAGAATCCGCGGAATGCCTGACAATGACCGAAATCAAAATCCCCAAGCACATTATGCGCCATGAGGACGCCGTGCTCGGCTGCAAGTTCGATCTCGACGGGGAGTCACTGTACTCGGTGAAGTGGTACAAGGATGGCCTCGAGTTCTATCGCTATGTGCCCAGGGACATGCCCCCCGGTCAGGTATTCTCCCTGCCCGGGGTAGATGTAGAGGTAAGCTGTAATTCCAGAAAAAGCATAAATTTATAAACCGAAATATTAAAATTTAAATTTAACACGCTACTCAAAAGCAAGACGATACATATTAGAAGCTAAAATGGGGCTTTGATATAATACACTTTAGGACATTTTGACTTTAGTTATAGCAGAAATAATGTCTTAATATTATTTAATTATGCTTTTTAGAAATATTAATAGATTAGATTTAAATTCAATTTTTCTTTTAAAATGTACAGTTTTATAATAATTCAGTTCCAATTCATGAATGTAGTACGATCATTGCCTTTTCATATCGAAAGAAGGAATATAAATTCCAAATTTCCGAAAATATTTATATTTACTGAAAGTCCTTCGAAATTATAGTCAAACTTATAATTTTAGAAATTAAAATTTTAAGACAGCAAATTCTTTAATTATCCCTAAATTTGGTATGGTTAGTCATGAGCAATAGAAAATCAAAATTGCTGCAATCGCTGGAGGAGTCAGTGGCACCCGTCGATCATGAGGACATCGTTCGTTTTATTGCCGACCAGATCCGCCAGCCTCTGATTGATCCCATTGAAAGGAATCTGGAAAATAAGGAGGATCTGAGCATCCTGCATCTGGAAGATGCCTTTAAGTTTAGGGATACGATGCAAAGCTACCATATTTCACCTACAGCGGAATCTCTGGATGAAGTGATGCCTGTCAAGGATGAGGATCTTGGAGAGATGCTGGAGGCTCTGACAGAGGAGATTCTTGATGAGGATGAAGAAGATGAAGAGGAGGACGAGGACGACGAAGTTGTAGATGAGGAGGAGGAGGAGGAAGTGGATGAAGACCAAGGCAATAGCGATGAAAATGCTGATGCAGAAGCTAAAGCAAAACCAGGCCATGATCAGATCTTAGGTCAAACTAATCAGCTATGGAACTAAACTGAATTTTAAATTCAAAAAGATTATTATTTTGCAGTAAATAAATATAAGGCTAACCAATTTATATTTATTTATCTATTTATTAATATTTTCATAAGTTACTGCATCGTATATCCCATAACTAAAACCCAATGAATACCCATTTTTCGGGAGCTTTCACTTTTGCGGCTGCGTTTCTTGACCCTATTTTCTTTTTCCCATTCTTGCAGTTACAAAACTCGACGGACGTGGTCGTTGTCCTGCGCTCAGTTAGCCTTCAGTCAACTGGCCGATATCGCTGCGAAGTGTCCGGCGAGGCGCCTTCGTTTCAGACGGTTTCCGGTCACGAGGACATGATTGTTGTGGGTAAGTGAAAGTGGCCAACAAAAAGCATGCACGCTAAAATGCTGGCTGAAGGCATGGGGTGGGAAAGAGAGCACGCTATGTGGAGAAAAAGAGATAGGTACAGTTTTGGGAAACAATAGAAAGAGATGGGGAGAATGAGAGGTTGGCGGAAGAAAAGCGGCAAGATTAATTGCAGCAAGCGAACTAAGCGACGAAAAGTAATCTGTTACTGTGGAGCTATCCCTGTCCTGCTCTTGCACTATCCTCCTTCTCTTTCGCACCCCCCATCTTCCTGTCTCTTTTTGGCCCACTACGAAAATGCATAAAATATTTCACATTTATTTAGTTTATGCCCGGCATTGTTTCTCGCTGCGATTTACAAATTCTCGAGGAGAAAACCTGTGCCAAAAATGCCAGCGGGCCCAGGAAGACAGAGATGGGTATAGTGCGGAAGAGGGAGAGGAAAGATTTCGGCCATCCTTTTTTCCTGGCCAACACAGACTGAGTGTGTGTGTGTATGTGTGTCTGTTCTTTGTATTGTATTCCGCTGGCAAATTGCCCATGTACGTGATGCAATTCTGTTGCTCACTTACAGCTCCGGATTTTTCCACAGCCCCAGACTCGTTGGCCTTCTCTCTCTCTCGCCTGAATCTCCCCTCTCTTTCGCCTGGTCTGCAACTTAATTTGAAATTTTTGCACAATCCAACAAAACATGGCGCAAAAATATGACCAAACGCAATATGAAAAACTGCTGCGGAGGAAAACTTAGAATAAACGTGTTTAATAACAGTGGAAAAGCTTTACGGAGAAGAAGATATACATTTTCAGTTTCATCAGGCACTTTAAGATGAGTTTCTGTACCAAAAAGTATAAATATTAAAAGAAAACTTAAACAATTTTTAGACTAACAATTTTAAAACTATGCTTGAATGTAGTAAAAACTCAAAAATGCCTGCTAATCAAACAGAAATCAAAATAATATCCATAAAATCCAACAAAGGTGTCCTCAAAAAGAATTAAATGCGTTGCAAATCGAAACATCTCTGCCCCGAATATCCAACTGATAAACATCATTATGCTGATGATGTTTATCGACGTTAGTTGTCGGCCCAATTGTTTGAGCCAGGTAAATTTCACCTTCATTTCCGTCCACTGAAACGTTGAGTGGGTTCCGGTGAGAGGCAATCAAAATTGGTATATCGCATAATTAGGCTAACTAAATATTTCCTCGACCGAGGGAAAGAGCGGGTGGGAGAAAAGTCCACCAATCAGAGCTTCCGTTTTCAGCTGGAAATTACTCAATTACGCTTAGACTTTAATGGAGAAAAATCGAAAGAGGAAAAATACCGATGGGTTGGCGAGGAAAAGCCGCTCTTCAGTTCAGATGTAAGCGGATTAAATCACAGGCATAATGACTGCGACGATTTGCGGATCAATAAACCTAATGAATTTCTGAGCCGGAAAAAGTGGAAAACTTGGTGCCATCAAAAGGCAGACTGGAAAAGTAAGCCAGAAAAAGTGATGGCAGAAAAACACACACAGATAAATAGAGAAATGGCCAAAGCGATGAATTTAGTTGCCTGGTAGAAATCTCATTTAAATTACGGATATACTTAAATGAATTGGTTCTTATGTCTGCATTGTGGAGCAAAAAATAGAATGAAATACAGTTGGGAAAAAGCCTTTCCGACGTGGCAAAATGTGTTGTTGACCCAGTTCCTTAAATTAGACAGCATCAACTGGGGAGTCAACATATGCGATAATTGCAGTGTATGCGCGGAAATTGAAAATGTGGGATTTCCACGGATGGAAACGCGCGGGAAATGGGCGGAAAATACCGTCGTCCCGGTGCAGCTGCATATGATGGCCGCATCCGGTCGGGCAAATTGGTTAAACGTAATCGGTGCGAGAAATGTCTCGCAAAGTTTCACATGTGAATATGGGTTTGCCCACATAGTTGGACGAAATGGGAATTATTTTTTAGCTATTAAAAAAAATATAAAATATCAAAAATATTAGTTTTTAGAGATTTTTCTTTATGAATAATGTCTTTTATTATTATTTTCAAAATACTTTTTAGACTTAAAGTCAAGAACCCTTTCCCAACAAAAATATACTTAGGGCTAGCTTAACTTCTTCGACAAGAAAAGAAACGGTAGAAAACTTTGGCAACTCGTTTCTTTTCAATCAATTGCGCCCCTTTGACCCTTTTGTGCGGATGTGTGGGCCAAAAAGCTATTAAGGTGAAAAATTGTTAGTTTATTTAGGCATACGATTTACTTAGATATTTGTTTCAGTTGCTCAATTGAATCCATTGTTCACCCAAGCCGGGGACAAAGAAGAACCCGAGAACCCGAGGGCACGGCCCACGCAAAACAAACTGGATCCATGTTGATCCCTTGTCTGAAGGCCCTCGGAGGCAAACAAAGCCGGACAATGGCGGCTAAAGAATAAAAATGCCCAGCAATTATTACCAATTGATATTGGAGCAGAGCCCAACAGTCCCTTAGCTGGAATAACAACGGAAAATATGTTGAACATTTTGCCAAATATTAAAGGGAGAAAATTGTGAAAGGAGTGCCACAAAATATCAACAGCTTTATCAATGTCAGGACAGTGTAAAAATAGTCGCTGGAAATAATAATTTATGCAGTTCAGTTCGGTTAAGCCGAACAATGAGAAGGAGAAAGGAAGGAAAAGGACTGGGAAATGAGGACAAAGGAAAATGTCTTGAAGGAGAAAGGAAATTCTTCTGACCCTATTTGGGCACTTGTAAACAAAACGTCACCTAAAATGAGTTTACCTATTTTATTTAACAAATAGCTAGCACTTATTTAGATGGAAAAAACATGTGCAGGGAATATTTCGATTTTTTTAAATAAATATGTTATGAAAGATTAACAAATTTTAAATAATGTAGATTTTTTTCAGGTATTTTTGGATAAGAGATAATAATTTTTTAGATAATACTAAAAAAATTTAAAAAAAATAATAAAAGCGTGAAAAGTTTTGTTAAATTATTTTTTTATTATTTAAACAAAATAAATCTCCATCCGATCATAAAAAAAACCTCACAGTGTACCCTTCATAAATTTTCTTCATCGCCTTTTCTTCGTATTTGGCAAAGTCCTGGCACAATTATTACCATTATTAAGAAGCGGATGAAAAAGTGTGGAAGAAATATTCTTTTGTGCGATAAACGCTGAAGTTTCCTTTCATTTTGCTAAACTTTTCATCAGTGCGAAACTATCGATTATGTTTAATTGAAGTTTCGCTTTAGTTTTGTTCGATTTTCACAGTTTTTGACCCAATTGGCAGGCGGCCAGGTCGGCCAGCAGACCTGCCTCCCTGCCCTTCAGCCTGCTCCATCGTCATCTGTCCGGCGACTGGAATTCATGACCATAACACACAGTGACCCACAAAAGGCAAACAACAGCAGCGATAAACAAATCAAATGCTACAACGTACAAAAGTTTCGCACCGTCGAGATGCATTCGACATTTTCGCATATTTATTATGTTCTGTTTTAGTTGAGCTCAAACTAAATTTGCATGTCCTCTTTGTTGCGAATGGGAATCGATTTAATTGGCTCACAAAAAATTATTTGGCATCGCTGCACAGCTGGGGGATAGAATTTTGGTGGAAACTAAAACCAAATTAACCATCAATCTTGTTTGCAAAACACAACTTAATTTCGGATGTATAGAAACGAAATGTTTCTGGTTTTTGGGGTTCTATTCGAAAACAATCGGCATATGCACGAGTGCAATGAGCAATTCGTAGTGCTTTATTTATTTATTTTTAATGAATTAGAGCCATGGATTTTGTCTATTGGACTTTTTTGATATAAGTATCAAAATAAATTAATTGCTTGTCTTCAAGTATGATTAAAAAATATATTTAAATTTTTATATTGAAATAGTGCAAATATATTTAATATATATTTATTAAAAATATATATTATTGACATATTAATATATTTCTTATATTACGTAATGGCTTAAAAAATATTTTGGCATTTAAATTTAAAATTCAACTAAATTAAGAAGATGAAAAAATATTATTTTCATTTATATAGGAACCTTATACTCTAAAATTTAGCATGATTTTTGCTTTATAAAATATTTAGAAACAATAAAATTAATTTTTTTTAGATCTTGTTATATGTCTGTTTTTCTATAGCATCTAAAAAAACAATAAATTTTAATGGGGAAAGATTAACAATAATTTCAGGTGTAGCCCGTATTTAGTAGATTTCAAAGTTGAATCGGACTTCTGACATCCGACTACCCAACTAGCTGCTCCATTAGTACCATCCACTTAATCCGACAATCCGGTGTCAGCTTCCTAATCCGAAACCTCTGCCCTTCTCCGCAATTGCAGTGACTCCGAAGCACGGACCACAAATCACGGGCGGACAGCCGCGGTATCAAATTGGCGACATGGTGCGCGTCAATTGCACCTCGGCGGCTTCCAGGCCGGTCTGCCATCTCAGCTGGCTGATTAACGGGATGCACGCGAACCGCTCGGTGCTGCGACCCTATGAACCCCTGATTGTGGGCCGCGAGGGGCTGGAGGTCGCCCGGCTGGGCCTGGAGTTCCGGGTGCGGGCATGACATTTCAAGCACGGCGACATGAAGCTAAAGGTGAGTTAAATCCTAGAAAAATTAAAGTTAATCCTGTCGATTGTTAGATGACTAAAAAGTAATGAAGTTTATAAACTCATAAAAATTAAGAAAATACCAAAAAATATTAGTATAAAGACATACCATGCATATCAGTCTTTAAAAATATGTTATTTTACATTTAAAATAAAATATATTCTCCGTTTGAGGGCCAACTTTCGCGAGCTGAAAGTCCCCCTTCAAGGATTGGCAATAAGCTGATTATGGGTACCAGGACAGGCCATGAAAATTGATACATTCATCCGATATCCCATCTCATACATATTTGCCAGCGCACTGTTGCTCTGATTCAATTTGCGACAACATAACATGGCAGCTCATGTTGATTATTATCCATTCGGACCCAGTTGGCCAGCAACTCGCCCTCTCGCCCACTGGCCATCCCCTCCTCCTTCCCCCTGAACTCCAGGGCGCTTCACAGATCCCAGACCCAACTACCCAACCACCCGCACCACTGCGAGTGCAAATGTATGTTGAACAAGCCACAAAATTTCATGCGAACGCGGACGGCCGACGAAGTGCTCTTATGACATGGCCAGTATGAACAGTGGGTTTAAGTATACGGAACTATTAACTATGATACTTAATTGGTATCAAATTACCTATGAAAAGGTTTTTATGATTAACATATTTTTATTATTATTTATACTTTTACAATTCATAAAATTGAACCGTACAATAATAAAATGTTAATAAATTAGAAAAGATTTCTATTTATTACCTATGATATTTAATTGCTTTCAAACATTGTTTATTAGACATGATTCTATGATTAAAATATTTTAATTATTATTTATACTTAATTAACATTAATAAAAATTCAGATAAGATAAGATTTTTATATATATAAGTTGTTTTATTTATTTTCAACATATCATAATTTTATATAATATTTAATTTTAATAAGTCTTTTTAGTTAAATAACCTTAAATTAAAGTTTTTTTCCCAAGTAAGCAATATGTGGTCAGGACCCACTGTTCACCGATCATTGGGCACCGTGTGTCCGTTTGCATATGCGGTGACGCAGGGTGTGCTGGTGTGCATACTCGTGTGGGTCCTGCGGAGATGTATGCGGGTCATTTTCGGGTTATTTGGCAGAGCGCGCGGGTGGGGAGTTAATGAAAGCATAAAACTTTTACAGCGCCGTCAAGGGGATGGCCAATCCGCCATCGTCCCCATTTCCCACAGCAACACCAACACAGCAACACCCCAGCACATTTATCAATGTACACAGATTTGATGAAAGTTTTCCCTGCTCGTTCTTGCATTTCCCGGCCATAATCCGACTGCAGTGTGTCGCCAAAATCTCCTCAGTGTACTGGCAGAGCAACGAGGAGAGCGTGGAGAGCGACAAGCATCAGAGGATTCCGGTGCTGGAGTCGCGGGAGACGGTCATGTCCAAGTCCCGTCAGTCCATGGACAAGGCTCAGTCCTCGCTCGAAGGTGAGTGATCATCAATCATCCGGCGGTTAGTTGGTCAACAAGGCTGTGCACTCGGAAAAATAACTATTGCAGTTGGAACGAAAAATGTATGAGCTCATTAACCTTATTAGAACCTTAAGTGATTGAAGATATAAGCTTAAAGTATTTTATTTTTTTGGAGCTCAAATTTTTTTTTGTAATTAATAAGAAAAAAGTTTCTTGTTTAAATAAGTGCAATACACATTAATTAAAAAATTGATTATTTATTAAAAGGCAAAAAAAAGGCAAACATATTAAATTTTAAAAAAATTACAATTTATCCACTCTTTTAAATCGAATTATTTTTAAATTAAACAGGTTAGAACTGTTTTACACGAAGAATATTATAAAAATTTATTTAAAAATATTAGTTATATTTTATTTACATAGGAAAAGTATATAAAAACATATAGATTTATGCTTGAGTTTTTAAATTTTAGAATTTAATAAGAATTTAAACTTTGACGTGAGAGAGTGTGATTTTTTCGAGTGCATCAGCAACAGGTGTGCCCACAAAAGGTTTCCCAATCATCCGCCCCTGCTTTGTATGGCTAACACCCCCTCTGACCTCTGACCCGCTTTGAATCCACACCCCCAAACTAGACAAACAACTGAAGAAGAGCCGACGCCCTGCAGCGGCAACTTCAGCGGCAGCAGCAGCGGCGGCAGCTGCCTCGTCCAGTGCAAGCAGAGCCACTGTGGCGCCACTCGGGGCGATCTGGGGCTCATCGGTGCCCTGGTCACGCATATTAGCTTCCAAATCAATTGCACGCATTTCCCTCTTCGCCCTGCCAGTCTTAATAGCATTTCTGTGTAGCTTTCGACCGGCAGTCGAGGGAAGTTGCTGTCAGTGGAGCAATGGCAACCGTGGCAGCAGCAGCAGCAACATCAACAGCAGCAGCAGCAACAGCAACGGGAGCGACATAAGCAGCGGCAACATCAACAGGAGCCGCCTGTCGAGCCAATTAAGCTGCGAGGAGGCTGCTCAGCGTAGATAACAATTAACCAGCGAGCAAATGAACAGTCGTGGCATCAAAAGAGGCAGCAACATGGCCTAAAATCCCCATAAGTTATTTGTAAATATTTCAAGTTTTTGTCACATCAAGTATACGCCGCGTGTGAGCGGCTCGCTTAACTAGTGTATGTACATATCCATATATTTACTGTACTTATATATATATATTACACATTTATTAGTGAAGCATTACAATGTCGTTGTTCCTCTTTGGGCTTATTTTGCTTGTCAATTTTAGGGAAAATGCTCAAAGTTGTTGGCTATGAAATTGCTTTAAAAATAAGATAGCGATCTGAGATTTTCAATGATTCGCATAACTGTATAAATAAATAACCTGAATTAAGTAGCCAAAACTGTATAATTTAAGGATAAACCTAAGGTTCTTAAGCTATTTAGAATTTAAGATTACCATTATAAACGTTGAATCCATAGAGCAAATAATACAAACAATCGATTTAGGTAATTGTTTTGAATTAAAAGTTAGAACGTAAGCTAGCCAACAGAATCCTAGAATAAACTGTAATTGGTACAAGTTAAAAGAAAATATTTTACATAAATAATTTAATTATTAAATTATTGGGTTAAAATAATACCCCATTAATGTTTTTCAATTAGTTTTATATTTTGATTCCCATTTGGAAACATGTTTCGTATTTATTTGATAAAGCAGATTAAAAATCGCCTAAAATCATTTTTTAATAGATTAAAACCAACTCACCCCACATACATTTAATTGATTTTACTGCACTTAAATGTATGACGCACACCTTAAGGCATATCTCAGCTGAGGAAATCTTTGTCTCTCTCTTGTACGATGAACAAATTGTTAAATGTTACCTAGACTAAGGCCATAACTAGCAAAATCATATCCAACCATAGAGAACTTAAGCCAAACGAACCCTGTGTAGCAGTGTAAAATATATGCGGATAATGAATGTTATTAAGTCTTTAAAGAAATAAAGAATGCAAAAAAAAGTATGAAATTAGAGTGCCTGATTGTCGTTGGCACTGCCCCAAGGAAGTGACTGCCAACATATTTTCAGGGCCTCTGCTCTGTCTTCTTAGATACCCTGTATGTGCATCGTATAGGGGTATCTAGCATATGATCTTGAGTAAGTATCAGAAGGTAAGAATTGGTGGTTAATATATTTGTATAAGCTAGCAACAAATTTACCCAAACTTTTTAAAAAGTATCAAATTATTTTATTTTCTTTTTTTTTCTAACATTTGTTAGAATGTTTTGACCTTTCTTTTCTATCTGAAATGTCTTGTTTTAAGTGAGAATTTTCGCTGTGTATATTTTAGGAAACTAAATAATTATTTATAATTGACCCACAAATTTAATCTAACAATTCTCATTTAAGTAAAATTATTTTACAAATTATTTTATCAAAGGCTTATAATTTTGCTTACTTTACTAATTTATTTATTATATTTGTTGTTTTACATCTAAAAAGGTCATATTTTAAAGCAACATTTTCGCTGTGTATATTTTAAAAAAATAAAAAATTGACACAAATTTTGTTTAACAATTTTAAATTATAAATAATTATATTTATTTTTTTTTCTTTCTTATTTTTATTTTTTTTTTGTATTTTTGGTAAGATAGGCATTTTTCTAATTTATTCTACAGAAATATCTATTCGAATTACACGGTACATTTTAATCCCATGCTTCTAGACCTTTTTTTTACAGAATTTTCCCAAGCCTCGTCCCCCTGTCATCGCGTTCATTGTGAGCGCTCTTGACCTGGAACAGAAAACCGAGAACGGGGAACAGATTCGTGCCGGCAATTGTCCTTGCCAGGCATTCTCCTCGCTGTTATACTTTTTTATTGTTGCTGGCAGTGTCATAATATCTCGCCTTGGCGCTGCGATGGCATTCATGTCGTTGCTTCATTTTATTGTTATTATATTTACTTGTCGGATTTGCTGTGTGTACTCTGGCCACCCCACCCGCCACCACCCCCTCCTATAGATTTGGTTCATATTTTCCGAATGGGGCACTGGGTGCGATGGAAACCTCCTTGACTTGGCGATGCGTGTGCCATGCACTTAAACATTTGATTACGTGTCATATATCAACACATTGTACGATTGAATTTTCGCTACGCATGCGGTGGCTCCTCCATTGCGAGTCGTGATTGGGTGCTATAAAGAGCCGGATTCAGGGCTACGAACGTCGGCCGATGCCTGAGCACATGCAGTTAAGAACATTCGTATCGCCAGCCATAAATGTGAGCAGCTCATATTGTGTTCTTGCTTATCCAGACTGCTTTCTTAACGGCGGGTTAATGACTCGGGAATACTTCAGGCGGACTCAAGGAATGAAGCATGTTTATTTTGATAAGTTCCAAGGATTCCATGGCTATTTATGGGCTGAAAAAAGGAAATAAATAAGTAAGTTGTTCTATTAAAATATTATAAAAAAAGGTTTGAAATTAAAATTAAATATTTTTATATAAACAATAATTATTTGATAATTAAAATAAAATGAAATATAAAATATAAGAATTTTAAGTCTAAAAATACGGAAAGTTCATTAAAAAATGTTTTTTATTGGGATAGGAAAAACAACTTTTGATTACAAAGCACTAAACATAAAAAAAAATGTTGAAAAAAAATCAACATATAAACTAAAAACCTTAAATTAATTAATATTATCCTTTTTCCCAAAACATCCCACGACGAAACTGATTAGCTATAATCCATTGATTTTGACTGGCTTAGTAACAACCTTTTCAAGGGTCAATTTTTTTAACGCGCTTTAAAACTTTTTTGCAAATAAAAAATTTGAAAAGGGCCACCATGGATCTACAAATTTACTTGGATCTCCAGTACATTTTCGCTCCCCCTTTTTTTGCTTTTTGCTCGTGCTTATTTGCTTAATTTCACAGCACAAAAGCCACTGAAAAAGGACGGGGCGAGGGAGCAAGGGAGAAAGAGAGGGGGAGATATATAGTGCACATACAGTGACATTCAGTCGGAGGCCTTTCAGGGCCTGGGCTGTTGCTTTTTATATTTATCACAGCCACTTGCATTGCATTTTGTTTATATGCTTTTAATGCAATTAGCACGCTTTTCACTTTGATTTACGCCCGGACGGAGACTCAGAATCCGGATAGGAGGGCGCGAGCGAGAGGGGGCGACAAAAGGGACAAGGACAGAAACAGGGAAAGGGCGACTGAGTGCTGGAGTGAGTGACAGAGACAAACAGAAATCAGACAGAGATGCACACACACGATGAGTGCAGTGCATTTTATCCCCATATCCCAGCTCGTTTTCCACTTGTGTCACCCTATTTATGAGTGGGCCGCTTTCATCTTTTGTGCTGCCCATTTTAGCATTTGTTTTGCAGTCGCATTCTCAATGCGCTAACTCCTTTCAGCCGCTCTGCATTCCTCATTATCCTGTTACTCCCTTTTGTTGCAGCCCTTTTTGCCGGCCGAGCAGAGTCCTTCAACATCTGACAATGGGAGATGGTTCTATTTACCATAACTTTGGAGGTTTTACATACCGTGAAAAACGTATTTTTTATTAGAAAATGGTTCAAACATTTTTCTTTACATTTTGCATTTTATTTTTCATTTTATTTGAAGCCAATTATTCCTTTATTTTTTAATATATTTTTAAGCCTGCAAAAAAAAAAATGTTCAAAAAATATGAAAGTTGGTATTTTAAAATAAAATAGCTGATATGATAAAATATTATATTAAATATATTAAATTTAACATTAATCATATATGCTTTTTATTGATATAAAATATGGTATAATTGACTCAATAATAAAATATGGGCTTTACTGAACCTATTCTTTTTTAATGTAAAACAATAGGTTTTTTTTAATATTATTAGGTATATATAGAGATATTATTTATCAGTTTTAAATATAATAATATCTATTAACTCTCTAAGGGATAACTGAAATCCACATATTTGTTACGATCTTCAAACCGGGAAACGTTTTCCATCGCTGGCAGTAACACGCCCATTTTGAGCCTCTGTTTTCCCTTGACTGCAACTGCTTATGCATTTTCATTAGTGTCTCGTCTCTGTCAACGTCACTGCCATCAGACTGTCGAGTGCTTTGACCCGCTCCCTCTGCCGCTCCGCCACCCACTTTCCCACGCCCACCCATCGCATTCAGCCCTAATGCATATTGTTTGTGTCCTCGAGCGTACTTTGCTGCCTCGCTTGCCGCTGCCCCCGCCCCCCGCTGCTCTTTGTTTTCGCCTTTTCTGCCGCTGATGGGCGCTGTTTTAATTACGATTTGCTCACTTACATTTCATTCAGCTGCTAATACATGGCCCGCAGCTTCTCCGATTGATTGACTGAGTGAAGGAGCGACTGATTCGTTGACTGACTGCCTGCTGATTACACTTCAATCAGCCGAAGCGCGTAAATATCAATCAGGGCCCGCGGGGAGGTGGTCGGTGAAGGGTTAAGACGGCAGCGGGTTAAGTCAAGCAGTGCCGGCAGCAAAACTCATTTAAAACTAATCAACAAGTAGCGAGAAAATTAAGAACGGACCAAGTCGATGGGAATTGAATTTAGTCGATAATGGGAATATTTAGTGAATGGAGAAAAAAGTAATTTGCAGTACAAGAAAACTAATTGAAATATTTTGAAGTAAATTAAAATTATTTTTTAAGTGAAGAAAATGTTCTTGTATTTAAACCAAAATAATTGTTTATAATTTTATTTAGGTTCAATATTTTAAAATCTAAAATATATAACTTATTAAACACTTTTGGTACTTTCTAAGGCGTTTTTATGACTGTACCTTTAATTTAGCATACTTGTCAATTTTAATAAAATTTATATGCAAAATATACACTCATAAAAATTTCTAAATTATAAAAAACTTGCCTGTAAATCGACCAGTCTTTGAAATTGTTTTCAGAAAATTCGCCTTTAAATATGGATTTTTTTTAACAACATTTCAAGAAAAAAGATTTCTGTAAAATAGAATTAATAAATTTTTTTGGGATGTCGCTGAAAAATAATTGTTTACGTTTTTAATGGCAAAGTCGCCTTTTCGATTTTTTTTCTGGCAACGATAAAATTCCCAATAAGTTATAGCTCCGCTACCATAGAAAAAAATAGATCAAAAGCATGGAAAAATGTGATAAATATGTGCAAAATATGCTAAACTAATGCAAACAAAGTTGATCGAAATATTAGGGTTCCATAATTTATGATTCATAAGTTTTACAAAATCGGTTACTCCCAAACGGACATGCAATCAAACCGGCCCAAAATCGTTTTAAGCTCACCTTACCTGTAATTTAAAATCTAATCCAACCTCTCGACAGCCCTCAATTCCTTCTACACCATTTCTGGCCCAAGTTAAGCGCTTAACAACTTGTCCGAGAGCCCACAAGATCCCCGAACAATCAGTGGGCACCCAGCAGCCGGCACCGAGCTCCCAGCTGCCTTATCCTTCATCGCCTCCAGTTCCATGTGCTCAGTCCTTGGTCCTTGGTCCTCTCGCCCATTCATTGATAATTCCAATTGAATGCAATCGCAGGCGGAGGCAGGACATGCAACAATTACATGGAATGCCTTGAAGTCGGGACAGCTTGTAGTTCCAGTTTGCCACTTGCAGCCCGGCTTTTTGTTAATTTTTTAATACCTTTGTCTCCGCCTCCCTCCATGCCCTCCTTGCCCTCCTTGCCCTCCTTGGATTGGCTTGGATTGCCTCGTACATTGTGCAGAGCAATTTCCATTAATTTTGTGTGCAGCTCCAGTGAAACGTAAATGAACAAAGGATCCTGCCTTCAGGTGAAACACCCAACCATCGGGCGCTCGCAGAGAAATGTTTGCCATTGATAAAATTTACTAAGCTCTTCCAAGTAGCAGGATATCCCTCCACAAGTGAGGCCAAGACAAAGGGAAAATCAAAGCGGGGAGGGGGGCTTGCGATGGCCATCAGCGGCATCGGGTGTTGATTGTGCTAAATAACTGCACAACAATGGCCTAAGTACGTTGATAGAAAAGTAATGAAAAGCCAGCGGCAATCGAAAGGGGAAGTACACTGCGAAAAATACCAGAGGGAGGAGGAGGAGGAGGAGCATCCCCTCGCCGCTTGATTGGTTGCCCAACAAAGGCTAATTCGCTGGCTGGCCCCGGCACTAGCAATAATTGGTAAAAGTCAGGGCTTCAGCAGGCCAACAGCACCAGGGCCAACAGCAACAGCGACTGCAAAACAAGCAGCGAAATCAAAACGGACAAATATTTTTTATCAGTACGAACTTCTAATACTCTTTTTCTGACTAGAAAAAAATATCTTATCAATAAATATTATGAAAACGATTTTTCTTAACTATTTAGAAAGATTTAATCTTTAATCGAGTGCCTCGCCTATCAAATACCCGTTACTCAGCCAAAGCAAGCAGTTGAAAGCAGGCCAAGCCAAGCGGTCGCTTAAATGTGGCGCCATCTGCCGGAAAATGCATTCCTTGCATATATAAAAACTTAAGTGAATCTAAAAAATCAATCATATTTTATGAAAAGTCTTTCCTGCACATTCAAAGCAACTTATCACCAATAAGAGCATCAGAAAAACGTTAAAAGAAATTGCCCGAGACGAACTAGAAGAAAATCGAAAAACAAAAGACGAAAATTGTGTAAAGTGGTTTTATAGGGCAACAAAATAGAAAAATAGGATTTACCACACACACACACACTCTCTCTGCAATGGCAGATGGAAACAGGAAAACTGGACTGGGACTAGAATTGGGATTGGGATTGGGCCGCCTTAAGGTTAAAGTAAAGATTGCAGCAGCGGCTCAAATGGATTTACGTGTTGCGAATTTTAATTAAACGATAAAAAAGCAAAGAAAAAAATTACGGACAGCAGACGTAGACACATCTCTCTGGCCAGGGAAATAGATGACCGTGCCAGCAAGGGAACAGTATACTGTTCTATGTTCAGAGGGCTAGTGGAGAGCGCACTGCGTGTGCTTAGTAAAAATTTATGGGCCTAGTCTGGCAGATGGAAAAGTTGAGGGGTGGCCAAGTGGCGGCATCATTTGGCCATTGTGAACGCTCCTATTTTTCACACCCTTCCAGAGGGTATATTCCATGTAGGTTTCATAAAGAATTATAGGAGGGCAGTAACCTGCCTTTTATAAGGCATTTTTAATATCCTAAATATTATTATGGATTTAAAAAATTTAAAATGCGAGGAATTATTTTTTTTTTTTAAGTATTTCTTATTATTTTGTTTTATTTTCTGTTTTTAAATGTTATTGGAATTTTTAAGAGTATATTTTATTTATTTATATTTGTAATATTTTTTATTATTTATCTTTAAGAAATGTATACTCTTTCGTAACACGTAGATATACCCAAAAAAAGGATAAATAATGCATAATATTTTTTATTCTCTTATTTCTATATTTAATTTAATCTTGTTTTATTTTACAACTTTTTAGTCAAATTTCCCTATTTTTCCCTGCCTTTTTGTTTGCTATTCATTGCGGTTCGCTGGTGTAAAATGTAATTTACGAGCTTGTATTTTCAATATGCCCGTCCGCTTCCCTTCCCCTCCCACCATTCTTTATTTTCTGCCTGACGCCCCCATTAAATGTGATTAACATTAAATCATATGGACGAGGGGGCACGGTCATATCTCTAACAAACACCTGACCACACGCCAACGGGAGAACTTCACGCGAACATCGCCAATCTCTTTGGAACCGCAACCATCTCGGAAAGCTTTCTCCCCACCCCCCCATCGCCGGACAATTACACTTGGCCCCGCCATTCATTTTCACGCACGTACGATTTTTTCGCACACAATTTTCACCTCTGCGGAAAAGCTGAAATGAAAAACAATAAATGCAAGCGGCGAGGACGAGGGCAAAAGCAAAGGCATTTAAGACTACGCACTTTGTTTGCTAATTTTCGAGATCGAGCGGCTTATCAACGAGCCAAATGCCATTAGCTCAGTACCCACATTTCCCCGGAAAATGGGGATGACCCGGCCCATTTTCTTGTGGATGGAAACTTTCCAGCAATTTGTTTGATTTGCCGCTTATTGGACTTTGCGCTTTGCATAAGCAATAAACATAAATTATCAATATGGAGGAGGTGTTGGGGATGTTATAAGGAGGGAGCCCAAGGAAAACTGACCGCAAAGGGCAGTTTGAGGAATGCTGACAATTATTTACGCCCATAAGTCATTAAAGAAAATATAGAAAGGAAACCCAATAGAAAAGTGGAAACAGGAAATTAAAATACCATAAAAAACCTTTCTTTGTGAAATACATTTTTAAATAAATTAAATAAATTCCAATAAAAATATCTATACATTTTCAATAAAATTAACACATTTTCCATCAAAAATACCGCAAAACAAAAAGCTACCGTTATTTCCACAATTAAATTTAGATTCCTCATTTATGAATCATTAAAAAAGCAAATTGATTAAATATATAAATTCAGCTGGGTTAAATTCCATCAGTCAAGAAACCGCGAAAAACATACGCACAAAAATCGCGGGAAAATCCATAGAAAAAACGACGCGATAAAACTCTGTTCACATTTTAAACGAATTAATATGCGAAAATCCGATACGCTTAGATCCGAAACCAAAAGGCTTAACGACAGCGACGCGACTAGGTGATGAAAAAAAGGAAAATTAAAAGCAGCAGACAAAAAGTTGCTGGGAAAAAAATCCAAACAAAAGGAAAAGTTGCATCGATGTGGGGGAGAATTTGTGACCTCCTCCATGTCTTTCGCTTGTGTGCGTGATATGTGAACTCTTGTGATATACATGAGCAGTTTCTAAACTGCTTAAAATATTTTGTTGAAGCTTAACAAAATCAAAATCAACGAAAACCCAAAAGTTATCCTTGCCGACCATCCCCCTTTGAAATCCCCTCCAGCCTCCACGGGCTCTTCAAACGGCTTTCAACCGTCTAAACGAGAGCTATCGGTTTCATATGTGCTATTATGCACTTGAAAAAATAATTTGTATTTTTAAATTGGATTATTTGAGATTTTATTATTTGACCATTAAGTTTTCTTATTTCTAAAAAGGGTTTTAAAATAGTACCTACTTTTATTTTCATTATAATATTTTTTTTATAAACATCTGTAAAAAAAAGTTTTTACAGATCCATTTATTTTATCTCCATTGATTTATTGATAACTTTTTCTTATTTTTAAAATGATTTTAAAATAATACATTTTATAATATTATAATAATAATATGTGTTAATTTAAAAATACTTTTCATAATTTCTATCATTCGGAGATATTTTTCTAATTTCTAAAATAAAAAACACATTTATTCATATTGATTATGTTTATATTTAATTTAATAAAATTATCCAAAAAATTCTTCAACAACTTTTAACGTAAATAAATTATATTCTATATTTTTAAGAACGTAAATTATTGTTTTCTGATTCATGGTGCCTTTCGTTTTTAATTTTTTTCAGTGCACAAACATGCACGCCCATGGAAAGTGAGCTGCACCTGTATGTGGGGGATGTATCTTTCACTTTTCCTGCATGTGGCAATGAACCGTGAAACCGTAAAATGTTATGTTCTGAAAATCTGAAAATTTTTAGCGCGCTTGAAAGCGTTCTCCCCGCCACGCCCCCTTGAGCTACCTGTTTCCACCTGCCAATAATGTTGTGTGCGCTGCGCTTCGCTTGGCATCTGCAGCTGAATATTCCCGAGTTTCGGGATCGGAGCTCCGCAACATCTCCACTTTGCGGTGTCTGCCCCATTGGGTTTGCCTCCTCTAATGTTGCACTCGGCAGACCCTCTGCCTCCATGCGCTTGTATTACCACACTTATCGTTTGAGGACGGCAGAGTCTTGGGTAAACCTTTGATTATATCGATTACATAGAACTAAATGCTGAATATTGTTGATTGGGGAAGCATGAAAGCGAATGGATTTATATTTTAAAGCTAAATGATTGTGCTTATTTTAGAAGTATTTATGCTTTAGTAAAATAAACATTCAAGTGTACATTAAAGATATATTACCATAAATTTAAAAGTTGAAGATTTTTATGTCAAGTCCTATTGGTTGCAGGACACTCATTTTATTACTTTAGATTATCACTAGGATACAACTTTCTAATGTAGGATTTAATATTTTTCAACCGTTTTTCGTATTTTAAAGTCCTTAGAAATCGCAAGAAGGCTTTCCTATTTCTCCGAACCCCAGTTCGATTACTCAGACACCCAAGGACACTTGCTTATCATCTGGTTTATGGCTGCAGGAGTGGGCTGAATACTAACCATCCAGCCTACAGGCGGTGTAATTTTCGGTAGCATGTTAAATAAATTTAATATGGCTGCGGCTATCGATGGACATGACCACTTAGGACTTTTGCATTTTTAATAAACACCCTGGCTGAAAGGAGCCGCCCAGGCACGTGCTCGCATACCCTCTAACCGCACAAGGTGCATTCGTTCGCTGGTTAAAGCCCCCCTTGGGCTCCTTTTTTGGCCAAGTTAGCCGGCGATTTGCTTTCAAACTTTCAAAGAGCAACAGCCCCAGCACACTTAATTTACGAATAAACGCGCATAATTTTATATCTACACGGGACTTTCCAGGAAAACCCGCCATCCTTGCTGTCCAAAGTCGTTGGCATATGAAAAGGTTGCCAACGTGGCGTGTTATAATAATTTCTCAAGCCACGCATGTGTGTGCGAGTATGTGCGTTAGGTAGTTGAAAAGTTTGTTAACCAATGTCTGCTTGCGGGCGAGGCGCAAAATTTTCCTCAAGGTGTGCCTGGCACGCAGCTAAACGAATACACATACACTTGCACATACACTGAGATAAAAGGGAAGTAAAAAATAGCTAATATGAAAAAATAAAAAGTCACCCCTTTTTATGAGATTTAGACCTTAAATGGCCTTTGAAAAAGTGGACTTAAAAATCACTCATACGACACGTGTGGCACTTAGTATTTTGGAGAAAAAAATCATTCCTATATTTCTAGTTTTGTCAAAATTAGAAATACAAAGTTTGGACACCTGGTGATCTCGAACTATATAAGCTGCTCCTGCACCATTCGGCCGATGAATCATCCCAGAGACCTCTTCAAGACCAACTGCAAGAGGCTGCTGGAGCGGCTGCACTTGTGTGTCGCCATCGGATCTTAACGAGACGGCGACGCTGAGGCGTCAGAATCTGTCGAATGAGCGGAAATAAAGCGGTTGTCTACAAGACTGGCCTCAACTTGGGTAGCTCGTCTCGTCCCAGCAGCATCTTCGTGAGTCGCAAATTGGCCACGGATGTCACACCGCGTAGATCCTCGTCCACAGCTCCGTGGAGGCCCAGAATGGCGCATGTTGACCCAGCAGCGATCATGGAGGCGGCCAGTCTAGCCACTGAGTCCGCTGTAATATACACTAGCAATAAATCTAATAAATGAAAGGAATTCTGTGCTTTCTCACCGATATATTGGGCGGTCACGAATCTCATAGCGAGCCGAGCTCGGGCAAGGAGCAGTTAAGCTCATCCAAGGACGCATTTAGGACCTCACGTCGGTTGTGCAGCTCCTCAGATTCGTTCCATCGCTCGTCTTGGTTATTATGACGTCCCTCTTCCTAAGTACTGGCATCAGTAGCCACTTTGCGACACCGGAATCTGCTGTTGGGAGGAGACGGACTACCTGAGCCGACGCCAGTCGAGTAAAAAACCGCTTTGTTAACGATCATTCGACAAAGATTCTGACACCTCAGCCCCATCGTTTGGTTAAGAGTGCCGACCCAAAAGTGCCGCCGCTCCAGCAGTCTCAGGCTGTCGGTGCGGTAGAACTCTCTGGGATGATCCACGCCGAAATGTGCAGAACCGGTGCATATACGTAGTCCAAGGTCATCAGGTGTCCATGGCTATTTATGTGGGGACTGAACTCTGTGCAATTTGTGTCTATGGAACGTCTTCAAGGGTACATCATCCTGCCCCGCCGTGTCGCTTTATATGTAGACCTCGATGTCCAGCTGCTCCAGGGTGACGTAGTTGGGCTCCATGAAGTGGCACTCGATAACCACGATTAATAGGACCTTTCGCCAGCTGCGAAAATTTATTGTAACTGTTATCGAAACTTTTTCACATACAAAAAAAAATACCTTACGGAGCTACAGGACTTAATCGAAGACGCGACCGAAAAAAAATAAAAAAATATTTAGAAATTTGTTTTAGCAGCAGTAGAGACGACCTGCTCGTGTGAGGTACAAGCGTTAACTGACTTGAAAGCTGGGGCAACTCGAACTCTTAATTCTGACACTTCCATGAGACGACAACAAGGACTACTAGATCTGTAGAAAAATCTAGAGCAGAGTAGTCACCGTACTTAAATTATTTGAAATTTGTGTGTTGCCAAATTCACGAAATGGTATTTATGCACACGCGAATCAACTGAAAACGTGAATTCGGCATCGCATAAACACAGTACTAGTTAGAAATAACTTTTTGAATCACAGGCAACGGTGCGTATGAGTGATAAACTTTGGTTCACTTCGAACTTATTTTTTATACAATATTTTAAAATTGTTTTAATATTTTGCTTTGAATATTTTTCAATACTTAAATATAATTCCTGGTTTTTACCAGTGTACACTCACACATTCGACTGCTGTCTGACTGCTGGTCTTTTGTGCAAGTTTTTGCCATTCGCCTTTGCTCGAGCCGCTACCGTTGGCGTTACCTCGCCCTCTGCCGATCTGCCACGCCCCCTTCCGCCGCCGCCGCCGCCGCCTCCTGTCTTTTGGTGTATGCTAAAAACTTAAACCAAACTTACACACACACAGATGAGTGCACCTGCACGCATGTGGAACCCTTTTTCGCCTCCATTGGCATGTGCAGAAAAACTTTTTTCGGGGCGAAAGTTTTCGCCGCGCTCAGAAATTGGTTGTTGCTGTTGTCTTTGATGATGATGAAAATGGCAGGGTGAAACCGGGAGAAGCGGAAAAGCAGGGCGGTGGGCGGTGGTAGGTGGGCGGGCGCGTTGAACCGCAACTGAGGAAAACGCGAGCAGCGCAAACAATGCGCAATGAGGGCCACAACAATAACTAGAACAATAACAACAAATCAAGTAACAACACCGGGCTAAAGTGAAAATAATAAAACGCTGGCAAACCGAAAGGAATGCCAGCAATCCAAAAAACAACACGAAAAACAAAGAAAGTGGCGCGGCATAATGGGTGAATTCGAGTTAAGAAATTGTGGGAAATGGTTTTAAATTTAAAATTTAAATATACACATACTTTTTAACTTAGTAAAAAAAGTCAAATTTTTTAAATTTAATTCGCTTTTTCTAGAGTAATTTGATTGTGTTGATTTTCCAGAACTTTTTTTCAACAATTCCATTTAATATGCATTTTTTCTTGTATACTTTTTAATTAGAATTATTAGCAAATATTAACCACAAATATTTGTCAATCATTAAAAATGTTTTACTAAAAATTAAGTATAATTAAAGCTTATTATAATGATTAATTTGTAAACACGATTCTTTTACTTTATTCCGCCTTTTTCCTTCGCTTAGTTATCGTTTGGTGGTAAAGTTTCCCCTTTTTCTTGCATTTTACCCCTACTACTTGACGTATTTCTAGTTGGAAAACTTTTGTAGAATCCTTAAACTTTCTTCGTTACGACACACAAACACATGGAGCATTTGATTTTTGACTGATAGACTTGTTGAAAAAGACGACAGCATCGTTCTTTCACCCCGCTTTCCCATTTCACCTTCCTGTAACTGAACTTTACGTTGCTTTAGTTTATAAGCAAGCTCTCATTGATATCATTTCATAACCGATCCATCACTCAATTAATAACATTATGCAAAGCAACATTAACCAACTGACAGGCACAGGCAGCCTTTAAAGGATATGTAAAGAACGGGTTTTCCAGGATACAAACCAAGCAGGAATTAGTCAGTTGCTTATCCCTTTGGACCAATCACCCTGATGTCAGTGGTGACAGGACCAGATTAGAAGGATGTGTGGAGGGGAAGGTAACAGGGAAATCTGTGTGTGGAAAGGTATTCAATGTTTTATACCCTAGAGTCCTTTAAATTAATTACGAATATTATAAAATCCGAGATGTCCTGAGTTTACACATGAGATAGAAGTATACCTTCTTAAGGGACTATAAAACTTATTAGGTATATAATATAATGTCTATACACTGAAAAATATTTGGCAAAAGGTCAAAATGATATATGCTGGTCAATTTAAAATTTTTGTAAAGATTAAGTCATTCTTATCATTTTGATATGAATAATGATTAGTTTTAACTTATTTTCACAATTTGTTTTAAAAAATACTAAATATAATATTTTAAAATAAAATAACTGATATTATATAATGTCAAGATGATATGTTTAAATCATAAATTTGATATTAATCATAGAGGCTTTTTATTGATATAAAATAATGTTAAATTGATCCCATTTTATTTCGGTTTTTTTTTGTGTATCAGAGGAAGTATTTATAATTTTTAATTTTAATGGAAGAGTTACAGGATTATTTGGAAAACATCCATAAGTTTTAGGTTAAACTTTCTAACTGTTTTTATTTTTATGAAATATATGTAATTAAATATCCTAATATTCCCAATATCCTACAAAGAATGCTTTTGTTTTTTTTTTTAAATAAAAAGCGAGGAGACTTACGAGAACGACACGTGGACAGATGTCAAGCACAGCATCAATGGTGGCCCAAGAAAACTCCCAGGTTTGCGGAAAACCCTTGAAAAGCGCTGTAGCAGGTTGAACCCTTGGTGGCACTCTGGCAGGCGGTAGTTTCAACGTCAATTAGATGATGTTTACTGCATTTGCCACAAATTGACAAACTTGTCGATGGCACAAAGGGATTTTCCTACTGGCTCCCTCGGCCAATAGCCACACAAAAGGCAGTAAAAATATGTATGAAAATATGTAAAGCAAAGACAGCGGAGCCGAGGAAAAACAGGGAAAAACCGAAATGAAAATTCAAAGCCAAAGAAAATGTGCCAGAGCAGAGACAGAAATTGTTGCTGCCTCTGGTTTGCGGCTATGTTCAATTCTGTTGACGTTATCAAAAGTTGCGGCACAAATAACAAAAATAAGACGAAGCAGCCAGGAAATATATATATATATATATTTATAAATAAAAAATAAAAGAAAACAGTAGAGGAAGAAAAGGATACAAGTAATTTGCCAAGGGCAATGTGGGCACAGCGGAAGTTAACATTGAAAAGGATTACGGCGTGCCAGAGACTCGTCTTTTGTGACCAACTCTCGCTCTCAACCAGCTCCCCACCTCCTCCATTTCTCCGCTTTCTCCAACCCCGTCTGTGTTGACAACAACCAGTTAGCATCGCCAGCTATTGGGCCATTTGTCCCTGCCCCTTGGGTCCTTCGCTCCTTTGGCTGCCACTGTCTTCGCCTTCGCCTCCCTCCTCGGGCCAAGGTAAAAAGTCAAAGATTTTGTGCAATTGGGACTTCGTTATTATGAGCATTGTTGGCTCAAACACACATTACACTCGAAACGGGCGGAAAAACTAACGCTTACATTTTTTTTTTTAATTTTTAAAATTTGTAGATTATTTATTTAAAAGTTTGAATATTATTTAAACTATAATAAATTTATAGAACAGTAAGTTTTACATCGGAAAAACTAACGATAAATGGATTTTTATATATTTTACCTGAATTACTTATCATTTTAAAAATTATTTTTAGTCTAGAAATATTTATTTTGAATTCGAATATTATCCCACAATAATACCTAGTAAGTTCTGTATCGGAAAAACTAACAATAAAAACATTTTTATTTGCCTGAACTAATTATCATGTAAAAAACGTTTTTACATTTTTTAGAATATTTACTTAAAATTATTATATTATTATCTTACAAATTTACCTATAATGATTTTATTGAATAATATGTTTTGCATTATAATTTCTGAAAATATCAACTTGTTAAATTTGATTAAATGTAAAACGCCTAAAATATTTTCTAGTTTCTATAGGAGCATCCCAAAATGTCATCCTGAGTGTATTTACGCCTTCCTATCCTTTTGTTTTTATGCACAGTTTTCCCCCTCAAGCTTGTCTTCTCCCTTTAAGTTGGCAAATTGAAATTTGCATTTTGATTAGCTTGCGCTGAATGACAGTCCAAGGTGCCCGGACCCGGGTCCCCGCAGCTCATCTCATTAATTTCCATTTGCCGGGGCCAAAGTGAGAGGGAAAGCGAAGCTCAGGCATATGTGTCCATAATGACTTCGTAATCCCCTTTTCATGCACAAAGCCCTTTTCCAGTGGCTTCGGCAAATTATGACATTTACTTACTAATTTCCTTCCTAAATGCATTCTCTGTGCGAGATGTCCTTCGACCTTCGTCCCGCCAGCCGAGCAAGCTGAGCGCCAGCTCTGCGGCCATGATATCTCCACAACCGGCATAAGTTGTTAACTTAAGCTCCTACAGCAGCTTTTACTGTCGAGCTGTGTGAGTTCCTGCCATCCTCTGCACTTCCCTTCGACTTTCCCTGCCCTTTCCTTCCCTCGACAATCCCTGTGCTTCCCGCAAGCATTTCGAGTGTGCGGAAGGAAATGTGAAATTTTAAGTGAACTAGGATTTGGCTCTATAGACCGAGTCCGACTCCTGACTCTGGGCACTGACTTTCCTGACGGCTGACTCTGTCTCGGCTTTTTGCTTGTATTTCCAGGTATTCTAAGGAAAGGTTTTGGAAGAGTTTTCAGCTTACTTCTAGAAAATACAAAATATCGAAAATTAAAAGGTACCATTGACCTACAATTTTAAGATTTATATTAAAAGTTAAAACGATATTATGAGGGAAAACAATATTTTATAGGCAACGCATTATAAACTAATCTAATTCTTAGAATATTATTAAATAATTCATTAAGTTTTATATTTTTTTTTATTTTTATATTTTACACATTTATTTTAAATTAATAATGTTTAAAAAAATGTTGAATAATATAATTAATGTTTAGGGACAAGCATTTAAAAATATTTTTGTAAAATAAATCAAATTATTTGCCAAGTCAATATGAACCAGTTCCTTCTTTCTTAAATATCTTTTTTACCTTTTCTTTTTCGATTTTACTTTAATACAGAAATTCCATGTAAACTTAACCTTCAATTTTCCACCGCAATTAGTTATTAATTTGGGCATTTAAGGCGGAAAAATCATAGAAGATTCTTTTCCGCCATTTTTACTGTGTTTATAAATTTATTTTGGCTTTATTTACTGCGGTTTCTCGTTCGGGGGCTCATTAATTTGGCAATTTGTATGCAAAATGCACACGCAGAGACCAAAAACCAGGCCCATTTCCATTCCCATTCCCCGACTCCGCAGACTGTCCGTTGGCCGTCATTGTCTGGTGTAATTAGAAGGCTGTTAATGAATTTCATTTGTTTGTCGGCCTGTTGGCAGTATTCCGTATTTTGCATGTCTCTTTTGGTTTGGTTTGTTTGTTTGCTGTTTTGTCCACTTTTGCTTTCGATACGTATGCGTAATTTGAAAATTTGAAATACTCTACATGGAGTTATACTAATTTATATGCTGTAAGTTGTAGGTCATTAAAATAGAGGACTTGTATTTTTTCTTAAAAAAATACTTATATATAGAAGAATTTATTTTTGTGAAATATAATTATAATAAATAAGACAGTTGTAAAAAATATCTAAAAAAAGTTAGTGATACAAAATGAATTAAAAAAACCCATTAGGGCATCCCATATTTTATTAAAATTTCCCAATTTGGAGGTACTTCTTTTCGATTCTTATTTATTTTTCGCAGCAAATGTATTTCTTTTGTTTGGCACAGTTCCAGTGCCATCTGGTTGATAGTTATTTAATTTTTAATTACTTATGACGGTCGCGAGAGAACGGCCACATCCCATCCAAGGTTGAGTTGGGATTCTTTGGCACCGGGTGTTTGCGCATTGAAATGTGAAATTAAATTTGCTGTCGCGGACTTTTGCGTGGTGGCCATGTCTTTGGCAATTAATTGTTTAATTTGGTTATTTAAAATTAATGATATGTTTTTCATATGTCATTGCACATTTGTGCATTTATTTTATATAAATACATGTCCGGTATATATCCGCCTTTTTATGCGCACTTTTATCGATATTTAAAACGGCAAATAACGTTTAAACATTCATTTCAATTATGCAGATAAGCGCAAATGTAATGAAAGCTGAACAAGAGGATTAATGCGGCCAAAGCGCATTGCGGCTTAAAGTCAACTTAATGAGTGCCTGGTTCCAACCTGACTGGATGTCTATATGCATATATGGGTTAGGAAACCTTTTAAAGAACTCAACATCATCCTACTGATTATTATTTTACTTATAAACTACCAAAAACCACCATGTTACTTATAATATTAATTATTAACCAACTGCATAACACTTATTTCACAGGAATAAAATAAATTAACCTCATTCACCACTGAAACCCGTATTTTTTTGTGTTTAATACCCATTTTTCCGGCTCCTTTCACTGATTTGATAGTCAGTGTGAATGGATAATTAACATTTTTTGTTAGTTCGTACTTGCAAATAGATTTTAATGCCATTAATGCGGAAAAGTACTTGACTAACCAATGGCATGAAAGCTCTCAATGCGGGATTAATGAAATCTGATTACAATTGGTATAATAGGACACATTGAAGGTAGGAAAACAAATTAATTAATTTAGACCAAGAGGCGATGATGGCATTAAATTGCTCAACGATAAAATTAATTAAAAATAGTTACAGAATTGCGAGTAAAAGTTTTAAAAAACTAAATATTCAAATATATATCTTGTTAAAATAAATATTTATTTAAAAGAAAGTTTCGTAAAATAAATTAGTATTCTAAGTGCTCGCTATGGAATTTTCTCATATCTAAAATAATTTGTAATATCTTAAGTAGTTTGAAAATGAAGGAACTTAAATGTGTATGTATTCTGCACTGTTTAATCCCTTGATTGCTTTCTCTTTTCCAAAGGGATAAAGTCACAATTTTTCCGTCACTCCCTTTTTAAAAATATTTCATTTCCATTAGCTGCTGATGAGTTCTCCCAGCTGAGTTTAAGCTTCATGGCCTGACACTCGCTGATCTTTTTATTGTTTTTACCGCATTAAAAAAAAAACTCTCACACAGTCACTAACAATTGCGGCTTCACTTAATGCAAAATGTTTCTGTTATTGTAATACATTTATTAAGCATAATTTGAGCGCGTAAATTTCAGAGTCATTCGGAGACAGACAGAGAAGGAGCGCGTGGGATAATGAGGGGTAGAAAGAGATGGCAGCCGTTCCCATTGCAATTAACATTCATTGTCATGTGCGACTTTTTGTGTCTGCATTTTTCACCATCGATTGAAGCTGAGCCATTTCCAGCGATAATTATGGCCACAAAAGGGCCGGAGGTCGATGGGGAATGGGCAGGAGTTTTAATGGGCGGGACATATTTAAGTGCATTTAAGTAGCATTTAAACTGGCAACAGTTCGCACTCTTAATAAGGGAATAATGGCAACTCAGCGCAGATTATCTATATAAATATGTGCGGATTTTAGAGGTCTTTTATTTTAATTGAATTGTTAAAATAATAAAACCTATCAAAATTTTTAATTTTAATTACCTATACTAACTTATTGCTTCATTCATTGTTTCATTCATGAATAATTTTATTATCTTTTTACTACTTTATTATTATTTCACACCGTTGAATTGTTTTTAATTTTTGAATTTTACTAGAATTTTTCAATTTTTATTGACAGAAATCATAGTCAAGAACTTAAATTCTAAAGTTCTCTCAAAACTATTTTTTTTTAAATATCACAAATATTTTACTACAATTTTTTCAATTTTATTGACAGTGTTCTATGTCAAGAACTTAAATTCAAAAGTTGAAAAAGCTGGATTTTTGCGCACAAAAGCAGGCAACACTTTTCGAACTCCCTACGATTTCAACACTCTGACGCACTTTGGACAGCGCCTAGCTGACATCCGCTGGCCAGGCTTTGATGATGGCTAAAGTGCACACGTAAACACTTAGCCTGGCCCTGATCGGGGGAGTGGAGAGGTGGGTGGGCCAGAAACATGTCGCGCACCTTTCTGGCTGACGGTTGACTTAATTTCTCAACTGGCAGCTGGACAACTAATTTAAGAGTGAAAATCATTTTCGTCGCTTTTCCTTTCTGGCTAGTTGCCAATCAGGTCACGAACTGTCGCTCGTCCAGTTTTCAGTTTTCGGGGCCCCTGATTTTTCATGTTCCCTGTGAAAGGGTCACAGCGAACATGTTCATAATGTGCGCTAATGTGCATAATGTATGCGAGCCAAAAACCAGACACGCACACCTGCACACCGACAGTCCACGTCCCACACACACAAAAACACACTCACACTCGCAATCAGGTTACACGTGCAACAATAACAACAACAGGAACAAGGTGAAACAGGCAATTTAACAAGCCATCAACGCTGATGGTGCCGACAATGATGTTGATGATGGGATGGCCCGTTCTCTGGCAATAACAACAAACAGCAGGCAGCTGCAATAACAACACGGCTAAACAGGAAACATGGGCCAACTACAACAATCGGTGACAACACGGCAATATTATGTTGCACCTTTGCCACACACTCACAAACACACACACACACACCCCTTTTCCTGTATCCTTTCCGCCATCCCTTTTTTCGTAGAACAAAAAATCATGCTGACAAGGCAAAGTTCGCTGATAAATTGCAGAAATTGTGTGAGCTAATTAAAAAATGTTTTCACCCAAATAATAGAGAGAGTTCTTTTGAGTTTGATATACAAATTTGTCGAATGGATATTTTTTTAATGGATATGATTTTTGGAAAGTAATACTAAAATTTTATTAATGTGGGTTTGACAGAAAAAGCTAGATTTTTGAAATCATTTTTAAATTGTAAAATATGTACCTAAAAGTAGGCAGTGATTTATTTACTTTATTTACTTTTGGACACCTATTTTACAATTTTAAAGTGATTTTAAAAACACACTCTTTTCTGAGCCACCCTCAAACAAATTTTATATCGATAAAAATTTAAAAAAATTTTACCTTGTTAAATTAGGACCTAAAAATTCAAATCAGCTTTCGATTAAAAATAATTTGTAGTATACTTTTAGACACATATTTCCCATTTCCTTTCGTTAAATGAATACCAAAAATTCATAATTTTTTAGAGCACGTTTTTCCCAGGTATACAAATCAACGTTGGAACCAATTTTAGCCGCCATAAACTTCACATGGAAAGTCCAACCCTTTTTGCAGGCATTGCATTTCACGAGGATGACAAGAAAGCAGCCTCCTTTTGCACTTTGCACACGGCGGCGGATGCACGAAAATTAAGGCAATTCAGTGCGGGCTCTGCACCTCGTCACGTCTTCTTTCGAGGATCACGTAGTGACCCACACGCCCGCCCGAAAAGGGAATACTTGATGCAAAACTTTGGCCTTTGCCGGCTAGAGCTTATCGCTGGTGCTGCATTCAATATTTATTACGCATACGACCGGGTGACACGCTCGGCCAAGAAGAAGCAGCCCAGGACCACCTATAAGTGGCTTAATTAGTGCGACAAAGTGTTTGCCAATTCAGAATCCCCCGTTGGGTGGAACAAATTTGAGACCTTTAATCAGCTTACACATCGTGTGGTCTGTGGGCGAGCTGCTCCACGGATTCTACCTTGCTTTGGTCCGGCAAAAAGTGGCTTGGCATAAGTCGGCCAGCGGCTGTCACCCTGCCCTAAAAGCCACCATCTGTTGCTAGGATATGGCTAGGATAAGAATTCGCCCCGCTTGATAGGACACTGCTATGATTTGTTGGCCTTGTTTTTGATGCATTTTTTTAAATTTCATAAACTACTTCATAAGCAAAAGTGGTTAGTATGTTAATAATATAATTCAAATGAAATAATTTTTACCATTAATGTACATTTTAATATACTATGAGTTTTTTTTATATAAGTAAAAATGTACAATAGATATATTTTTTCTATTTATATTACATTTTTCTGCACGGAGAAAATTAGAAAGGTAAAATAATTCTCTAATTAGGTATTTGAGCTCTCAATTTGAGGATTTTGAGTAAAAATGTTGGAAAAAAGCTCAATATACAGTGGGGAGCAAAACCGAGTACATGTTTGCCACTTTTGACTTTGGGTACGCATTAAAAAGTTATTAGTAAAGGAAATGAATCCAATTATTTTGTGTTTATTCTTTAAATATTTATTAAAAAATTCGTATATATTTTTTCTTGTATTTTTTATGATTTCTTGAAAATGACAATTTTAGCCGCTTTTTCCTACTTTTCATACAAAATTTTACTGAGATCTTTCCATTCAAAAAATCATAAAAAATACAAGGAAAAATATTTTGAAATTTTTTTTTTGCAGTTATTATTTATTTTGCTTGGGGAAAATCTTTGCATCAAAACATTTTTGTTTTAAGCCCCAGGAAAAAAGTTTAAAACTTGACATCCAAAAAAAATTGCGAGTTTATTTTGTTTTTTATTTTTTAATGAGGCCAATTTTTTTTTTGTTTTATTTTATATATACGAATTTTTTAATAAATATTCAAAGAATAAACACAAAAAAATTGGATTCATTTCCTTTACTAATAACTTTTTAATGCGTACCCAAAGTCAATAGTGGCAAACATGTACTCGGTTTTGCTCCCCACTGTATATACTCGTAGTATATGAAAATGGAACACAAAATTTAAAACTCAATTTCAGTACATATTACGATTTTTTTTTAAATTCTATATTCTCAATTTATGTGTAATGTTAATTATTTCTGTTAATTAATTAATAATTAATTAATAATTAATTATTTCTGTGTTTGTGAGAAAAATTTACCGAATACATATAAGTCGTTTGCTGTATTTTTAAAACCAATACATATTACTTAATTTTAATTATAACAATAAAAGTAAAAGTGTTTTAAAGGATCAGAAGTGAGTTTAATTTCTAGAAATATTAAAGGCTTTCCTTTTAAACCAATTGAATTTTGTTTAAAGTTAAAAACTGACATTTCATTCGCTCTGAGTGCCTTTTTTCCTCCCTTCTCCTTCAGCCGTTGAATGGGCTGTATAAAATGTAACGATTGAAGCGGCAGACACTCCCACTTATTGGCACAAACACAGACACACTTCCGGGGAAACACACACATCAAACCGAGCTGTTGATGGCTTTCAGTCAGCGCAGGGAATTCGCGGATTCGTATTGGCCGGGCACACATAACTCAGCGGAGCGACTGGCAATGAAGGCAATGCATCCGGATCCTCGTGGGCTGCCAACAATTAACAGCATAAATTTAAATATGCAATTAACGCAACAGCTTGAAGCTGCAAAAAAAAGGACAATAAAATAAACGGAAAATGAGCTGAGTCAAACCCTGTGGAGCAAGGAGGAAATTTCACAAGAGGGCTTTATCGCGAAATTATGTGTTTATTGTTTCAGGTATTATGTTGTTGACTATAAAATTATATAAATATAATAAATTCTAATTACTTATTAATTTTATTTTTTATATGTAAATAAAAATACCTCCTAACGAGGTAAAAAACTAGAGACGATCGCACTATCAACATACAAAAGTACTGATATCAACATCTGTGACGAAAAAGGATTAACCACGTGATTAAAAGCTTTCTACATTTTTCTCATTCATTCGCACACTCTCCGGGTGCGCTTCGTCACTACGTGAAAATGATGTCGAAAACACAGTAAAATATTTTTTAAATTCCAATTAGTTGCTACAATATTTTAATAAAATATATAAAATATCTTACTAATAACTAACAACCACTGTAATTTAAACATCGGATGGATAACATGGAAGGCAGACAAACTAAGTGAGAGGGTGGAACCAGAAAGGTCAAAGGATTGAAATGAGTAGGAGGAAGTAACTGAAGCAAAAAAGCAGGCGACAATAAAAGCCAAAGGTTATTTTAACACATGCACACACGCACACGCAGTGCAGTGAAATGCATTTGATTGTTTGTTTTTTGTTTTTTTTTTTATTTGTTGCTGCCCCATTCATTGTTTTTTTTTTATTTCGAACACGCAAAAAACAAGTCGAAAAAAACACAATTTTCCGCTTTATTTGCGCAGCGCTGGCCGAGCCACAACAACAGCAAAATGACAAGGGCAATGTCTGTACGTTATATGATACTGCCATTGGCCCCCCATTCCCATCGCCACCCCCTTTTTTCGGCCCCTCCCCCCCTGACCCTGCAGCCGCTCACCCACAACACACACCCTCCCCCACCGCTGCCCCCCAGGATTCGTTGCCATAGCCACATGTCAATATTTTTGCGCTTCGGCCTCGGTTACATGGGCCCGCAGGGGATTCGTCCTGTAAAATTTATTTCAGTGCAGCGGCCGACTCTGTACTGATGTGTAAATTGCTCTCTCTCCCGTTTAATGAAATTAAAACAAATTTTCTGTGAAATTTAATACATGCAGAGGCAGCGGACTGCCCGCAGTAGGCATAATAATAATAAGCACAATAATGGTATTAAAATTATTGCACCTGGCCACTGCACTTGACAGCAACACCAATATCATCGCAAAATTACGGCGATCAATTGCGGGAGTCAAAGAGCAAAAAACTTTAAAAAGGCCAATTCGTTAATGCAAAAATATTTATGGGTGATAAAAAATGGGGGTCCTTATTATATAAGATTTTTTTTTATTCAATCTATTAGAAGGTATATGGTAATTTAGATTGTATGCTGTATATTATTACAAACAAAAAACCTTTTCAAGGTAAAAAACTAGTGACGATCGCACCTTTTTGCACCTTTTACTGATTACGATTGGACCATCACAGCAGATGTTCACACTCTCCTGGTGCGCTTCGTCACTACGCGGACTGCCGTCACCATATCATTTTGACATGAATGAAGATTATGTTTATCTGATTTTTCATTATTCATTTAAAAGAAAAACTAAATTTGGTATTTTTAAATAAAGTAACTAACATGATATAATAACAATTTGATATGTTTGAATAAAAAATGTGATATTAATACTATTATTATTGATATTGATATCGAATTTAATATCCAATGAGGTAAAATTGATCCTATTTCATATCGATTTTTTTTACTTTGTAGAAACATAATTGCAAATTTTTTTTAAATTTTAAATTCTTTCCCTGAACATTAATATAAATATTTAATTTTTAGGAATTAAAATGGAATTAAACTTATCAGTGGTAAAGAATTTTTGTTAGTTGCAGAATAATCACAAAATAAATTGTAAACAATATAGGTAGCAAATCAAAGACATTTATGACTATGATACATATCAATCGCACAGAAATCCCAAATTATACAGAGCTTCATCAAAAGACATTTTTTCAAGTTTCTCAGGTTGCGGCTCAAGTTCCAGCAGTTTCTCGATGCTGTAGCGCTGCACGATTTTTCCCTTCTGATTGATGGATTCCTTGAGTGGAGCCAGGGGATTTCGACGGATTGTCCAGTTGGCGAGAGGCCGGGAATGGGTGAGATTTCCCCTGCGTTTCTCCGCCTCTAGAATCTCAGCAGGTGGAATGTATCGAGGCTTCGCTGTAGCCCTGAGATCCCCCAACCTGATAACTCCCGAGGGCGTGATTTTGACTAAATTCGAGTTAACCAAGGGAGGTTTAGTTGGAGCCCGGCTGCCAGATGGATCTTGATTCTTCTTCTCGGCATCCATCTTGGCCAAATACTTGGCCCGACATTGTTCGTCCCACTCCTTGGTGGTGGGTATATATCTCTTTCTGGCAACCGGAGCCACCTCAACTCTCTTCTCTTTTTCAGGTTCCATGGCGATAGATGTTTTCTGTTCATTGGTATCATAACGAGTCTTCTTCTGCTGCTGCTGCTGCATTTGCTCTTGCTTCAGTTGCTCCTGCTTCTCATTGGTCATTTCGCGCAGGATCCTCTCGATGCGCTCCCTCTTGGCGGCCCTCAAACGATCCACCTTCACTCTTTCCTCCGCGTTAAATCGTATGGGAGATCGTGAGAGGTGAATAACTGGCTGAACCTCGTTAGGACCTTCAAGTCCTTGATTCGGTGGGATTAAAGGACCCCTCATGCGCCGCTGCTCAGATAATTTTAGGGCTTCCAAAGCTACTTTTCTCTCCTGCTCACGCCGCTTTTCCTCGGCATCGAAGGGCTTTTCAGCCAGAAGAGAAGAGGTATTTGGACTGGCAATGGAAGAAGTATTTGGGGCATTTTCCATTTCCATTCCAAATAACTTTTCCTCCGTGGGATGTTTCTTCCGCTTGATGCAAGGGAGAATCATGTAGTCCTTATCGTTTAGCAAAACTACCTGGGCACTGCGGGCAGCTAAAAATATTAATTAAAATATACAAAGTGTCGACTTTTAAATATGAATAGGTTATTTACTTTTTTCTGGCTTCTTGGGAAATCCTTTCCATGGCAATGTAAGGTTAGTTTTTAACTTCTGTTTATTCTCCTCCGCTGTCTTCATATCATTATCACCGATCATAGTTTCATCTATGCTGGATTCCGCCCTCTTATAACGCGGCACAAATTCCTGGGCATTGGCATTTAGCTTCACTGTACTTGCACACGCCAGCTTGCCAATATAATCTTCATTTTGTACCTGGGGTTCCTTAAAGTGAGTTCCCTGATTCAGGTGGTGCATGGTCCTATATTTTCCTGTACTTTTTAAGTTTTTTTATTCTTTCTTATGTGAGTACTGACTGATTTGCTTCAGACAGATATCTGTATTTCTAATAGAAATTTTCTATGCGTATATTGGGACCTGCTTGCTATAAAGTGTTTTAAAGTATCAGCCCAGGCCTACCGGAGTACAAAGTCTTTGAGTTGTAATCCAATGCTACTGGGATTTTTCAACCATTTATGGAACTACTCTATTTTATTTCCAGGGCAATTCTCTCCATGAAATGGCCATCTTAAAGTCGTCAGCAAATTTTTCCGATCACTCCACCCTCTAAATCGCTTGGCAATCCATGTACATTTCTCCATTGTTGACATTTATTCGCACAATAAACACAAAGCCAAGGCGGGCGGGGAAAACACAGGTAAAATAGGTGCAGGCCGGGAGAAAATGTGGCGATGGAGCTGAAGATGGGTACGTGGCTAAAAAGGAGAAGGAAGTGCCAGGCAAGGAATGGCAAGCAGTGCAAGCGGTAAACGACATTCAATAAAACGTTTGAAAATATTACAGAAATAGAGAGAGAGAGGAAGGAGCTGCAGACGGCGAAATGAAATGAAATGAAATGAAAGAAGCGCACAGAAATATGCAATTTCACCTCAATCAGAGTTGTAAAAACAAACAAACAATGGCCAAGTGCAGTGAGCTTCGCTCGGCAGGAGTTCGTCCTTGTTATCCTCTTTTTCCCTCCCCCCCGTCGAACACTGTGATCACCCACCCCTTGGCCAGATGTCATGTGAGCCACATGCTGGGGCTCCTTGAATCCTCGTTACCATTTCTATTCCCATTCCCATTCCCGTTCCTGTATCGTTTTGCAAGCTCAAGCGAAAATGCAAAGAGCAGAAAAATGCAATAAGTAAAACGTAATAACTGCTCAGGAGCTGTGAACGCTTGGCTATATAATCAGGTTGTTTGCCGGGGAAAAATGCGGGGGAGTTACCTGCGTTTTCGCTAGCCTAAAGCTGAACAAATCCAGACGGGGAAAGTGAAATCGCATTCAAATGGAAGTAGAGACAGCTGAAATAAGTATAGAGGGACAAATAAGAACTGATATAACTCGGAACTGTTATAAGTAGCACGTAATGTATGTCCGCGTGGTACAAAATATTAAATCTTAATTTCACTCCTTAAAATGGTAGATTCAATATTTACCCCTTAAAAATTACTCATATGACACGTATGACATTTAGTATTTTTTCGAAAAAAAATCGTTCTTTTATTTGTAGAGTTTTTAAACTTGGAATTTTGGTAGATAAAGTCTCAAAAAACCACCCTTTGCTTCATCATAAAGAAAAATCGCATAACCCCAATAAAAATCAACACAAAAAGCACGAAAGATAAATAAAATGAGTATAAATTATTTAAATCAATTAGGCAATCCCGCCCCAAATTTCTACAACGTTGTCCGACAACTTGTAGGTCATCTGGGGATTACCACAGAGATTGGCGTCCACACATTCGCCTATTTATCCATGCATGGCATGGAGTGTTGCAAATTTTTGTGTAATTCGACTTGGGAAGTAGGTGAAAGTGGAGGCGTGCGCCACTAATGCATTTGTGGTCAATTGCCGGGCCACAGGAAGGGGGGGGCGGCAAAGCGAACCGAGGCACTGACATCATTTTAATAATAAAATTGTTAACAGAATTGCTGTGCTTTTGTGTGGCCCGGGCCAAACACAAAAACATGTGTTGGCCTTGTTAGCAGCGAAAGCAACACACATGTGCACAGCGAAAAAATATTTTTAAAAAATGCAATGTATTTTATGTATTTTTTGAAGTTCTTTCCATAAAATATTGTGAAAAAATGTTTAAAGTATTTAATGTATGTTTTTAATTTTTAGTAATTCAAGACTTTGAAATTATAATAAGATTAAAATTTTATAATTCATTTATTGAACGAACTTCTATAATTTAAAAATAAATCTTCCACCAAGAAAAGGTTTTAAAAAATATTTATAAATTAAAGAGTCTATAGAGTTCTACCTTTTTCAAATATATAAGCATTTAATAAAAATAATACTCTTTCCCCACTAAATTATTTCAAATTTATAGTTAAAAAAAATAATATTTTTTACAACAAAACTGAATCTATATTTTTTTCAGTTATCAAAATATTTTTGAGGGCCCACGACGACGACCTCAATGTTGTCGTTGTCGTTGCTCCTGTTCCTGTTACTGCCACAGTTTTTGCCCTCTTGCAATCTAAATAAAATGGCCGACGTGTGTGTACGCACAACTTTTGCCATATTTAATCGTATTTGCAGCAGCAACAACAACGCCACGGATATATACTATATATACATTTTCTAAGGGGACCTTTAGTGCTGGCAATTGTAGCAGTGGAGACAAAAACAACTGGATCCCACTGCTCGCTTTTGGGCATTTGCTTATTATTGTTAGAAACTTTTGCGCCCACACAACAAAAAAGCCAAAAAAGAGAGCTCACACACACAATTGGCCTGGCCTCCTTCTATCGTGCTGGGCAAATGTGTTTTTAGAATATTTTGTAACACAAAAATTACCTCAAAAATTGCACAAATGCAAAATGGCACTAGAGATGGAAGACCAACAAGAAATATGTATAAAACTTTGATTAGAAAATCTGAAAATATTAAAAAAATGTTTAGAAAAAAATAATATTTTTTTTAAAAGTTTAAAGTACCTAATTACCTAATTATGATTTTTTAGAAATCCTTGAATTCATATTTAGATAAAATATTCCATCTCGAATTCGGAGTTGGGAGTTAGTGGCAGTTATGTCGGTTTGGCTTTACTCACAATTTTTAAGCTTGTTTCGGATGGTGGCTCTGCTGGGGCAGCTTAAAACGTGCAATGGAAACTTTTGCCTTGGCCAGGTGGAAAGTTTTAAGACACAAATTTATGCCGGGACGGACACAAAGAGAGCATGTGTGCTTGGAAAGTGATTAAAAATTGGGTCAAGTGTTCGTGCGAAGGGAGATTAAGCAATTTGGCATCGGCACGCACACAAATCAAAGGATTTGGCCATCTTTTTTTTTTATATGAATCCCCTACACACGCAGCACCAAAAGTTTCTGGCCCACAACGATTTGTCATTTAGCGTGGGGCCAAAAGAGCGGCTAAAAGTATGCATTAAAAGATTCAACTTCGACTTAATTACAAAACGAGACCACAAACTATACGTACGGACAATTTCAGCAAGGTGAGGCCATCGGAACAACGAGTTAACCGGGAGGTGGCATCAACATCACCTGCCCCTCGACCTCAACGAAGTCAACCGGAGATTGCAGCACTGAGAGAAATGATACTGAGAGTATTGTGCTTTCCTATAGATGAAAAGACATTGGATCAGTGAAAAAATCCTGACGATATCACTACGATCTTAAGAAAAATATTATAATGATGTAAACTCATTGAGTCATTTTAATCTATTTTAATATATTTATATTCCCAATATTTATCTGAAATCTTAAAAACGTACCCTGCGATATTTCTACAAGTGCAGGTGCATAGTGAGGACCCGGACTGACAGTCCTTGTATCCTCATGTGTTGCTCAGGTTTGTTTTGGCTGTGGTTTCAGCGGCATCCCAGGGAGCGGCACAAACCCAACACCAGAATCACCACCATCACCATCGCCACCAGCAACTGCGGCAGAAGCTACTGTGAGTGGGCCTCACTCTGTTTGGCATTCCAGAAATAGTGCATCTCCACTGGGCCTGCGAATTCAGTTCCTGCCAAGATGGACCAACTGTGGATGTGGATCGGCAGATTCTTTGCAGCAGATTCCTTGACTTCTTCCATTTCTGGCAATGGTAAATTCGCCAGTTAAAAGTACCATTTTCAGCCAGATAACAACGGATATTTTTGGCTAATCGTTTTCTGTCTAACAAATTGATATATGATTATTCAAAATATTTTAAGGTGGTTATTAAAAATATTTTAATCTACATAGTAGTTACTTTTACTAATGTAATAAAAACCAAGGTGTGTTGTTAAAAAAGTTAAACTTTTTAAAGACTAAATCGTTTTCTTTCCAAATTGTTTTTAATTATTTTTTTTTTTATTATTTAAAAGTCATGAATAAATATTATTTTCAAACTTTTTTATAAGAGTCAGAAAATGGCAATTATTTTCTAATTGAAAAATAAGAATCTTTTCAGAACATTTTAAGGTTGTAATGTTTTCTTACGTACCAGAATTATACAACACAATGTACCGCGAATTCTTCAGAACTACAGGATTTTAAGCCTTCAAATGTCTTTATAAAGTTATTGGTAAGGTCCAAAAAAAACAAAAAGAGTTTAAAAAGATTTTTGTAATCCATTAACTATTTTATTTGCGTTAATGCATTCTCAGTTATTGGAAATTAAAAAAAAAAATGGTAAAATTTTCCTAGCAAATGTCGCCTTTATGTGAATAGCAATGAAAATAAGTGGGTGGTTGGCGAATGTGAGGGGCGTGCGCCTGCATATTTTATGGCTTCATTGGAGATGGTCGGACGAGAAGCAAAGTGGAACTGCAGCTGACCACAGGACACGACTCCACTTACAGGCCCGTCCGTCTGTTTGGCTCTAAATTGTTGTTGTCTGAGCTTTGATTGTGGACAAGGGGACCCCGATTTCGGATTTTCCTGCATATACGACTGTATGTACGCGTGGGTGGAAACGTGTCTGTGTGTATTTAACGTGCCTTAAATCACATTTGGTCTGTAATCAAGCTAAACAAATATGGGCGCTTTGGCTGCGGAGGAGGTTCCCTTGTGTCAAGCTTTCGTTACGATTGGGTAAACTTAAATTTAGACCATCCATCGGAAATATACACACTATCAGTGTGCGTGCGTGTGTGTTAGAGAATGTGTTGGCTGGTGTGTGTGGCTAACTGGGTCAATTGTTTGAGCTGATTTCGGCATTAATATACAGTACGAGTGACAATTAGGCAGTACAAAAAATATAAACTGACTTTAATTACTAACTACCATTTTTTTGATTAACTTTGTATTATTTTTTTACAATTTTAAATAATTTTTTAAGGCTTTTCTAACCTTTTTTATTACATTTTCAAGTTTTTCTTCAATAACTACCTCTGTCGTTCTAGCAGATTTTAGTAAGCTTTCCCAAGTCCTGACCATTTTAGAGCTTTAGTTAATAGACTTTAGATCCCCACAATTCAAATCATCAACTGCATTACGCTTATGCAACGCACTGTCCATAAAATCGGTGGAAAACTGCAGTTAAAGCGCTTATGCTCATGCATCCATGGCTACATTTTATGGCCATGGCCAACCGTTGGGCACTGCGGACATTTTATTGTCACATCGTCATCGCCATCGCCATCATCATCATCTTCGTTGTCATCGTGGGCGGTTGGGTGGGATTTTGATTTTTTATGCAAAATCAATATGAAACTGACAGTTCGAGCAAAGGACAGAACACAAAAAAAAAACGGAAATCTGATTGAAAAATTGCCATAAATCGACGTCAATTCAATTAACATAAATTGTGTGATTAATGATTGACAAATGCTAAGCAGACAGTCGTGGGTGGGGGGAGTAAAAAGGGGCCCGGTTGTCGACGATTCCCGCAAGTAATTGCCGCATAATTCGATAACGATAACGATGAATGATGCCTACACGCTTTACACTCCCCCATCATTCCAAATAATTTTTTAATTTCTACGCCCAAAATACCGGCGCCTAAAAAAGGACCCAAAATGTCTGCAGATCATTAATCATGCATTGTACTTGCGAATCCCTGACCATCCACTCACTCCCCCACTCAGTCAATCAGACAATTGAATACATTTCAATCATTAATGGACCGTCGCAGGTTGAAGCCTCGATTCCCGCCCACCTGACATCAGTTGATTTGACTTTGCTATGGGGGTCAGAAAGTCAGCAGACGAGCAGAAGCACCTTTCCGCTCATGTCTAATTGATGGACAGTCGCTGAAGTTGCCCTAATGATGGCCAAAGAAATATGGAATTATGATTGGTAACGTGGTTGATGGTCAATGGAAAAGTATTGAATTGAATTGAATAAGGTATGATGAAATTGTAGTGAGTATATAGGTAATATTTCTACTTCTTTAAGAATAATACTTAATTTTTAAAGCTTTATTAAATTGTGATAAATTAAAAAACCATTTGTGGGAGGTATATATCATGTATAGAAATCCTAAGTGAGTTCAATAAATTATATATCAAAGAAAAAAATTGTTTTTGGAAATACCCATTAATATTGATGACCTGTTTAAGATTTATTTGTAAACCATTAATTATGTAAAATATTAAAAAAAAATTGTAAGCTCGGTTTTTTTCATATCACAAACATTTTTAAACTATCGCTACCAACCTTTTATGATATCCACCCTTATTTAACTTTCAATCGAATCTAAATTGCATAAATTAATATGAATCAGTCCATTTTATAACAGAATGAGATAGCTTGGGGAGCCACAGCAATTATTTAGCCACGACCCATTTCAGAGGTCGTTAATTTGCGAAACATTTTAGTGGCGCTCTAATCGATGTTCATTCATTGTCTGCGACATGAAAGCTCCCCTTCTGCCACCCCACCACCAGCATCGCCACCCAAAAACTATAACTGCTCTATATGCGTTATATTGCGGTCTGGGAACTTGTGGAAATTTATGCGAAATGCGAATTGTGTGGGAAAATGCATCGCATTGGCCAGACAAACATGATATTCGCTGGCCTGTGCCCAAAATGTTTTTTGGCAACATAATTACTTAGTGGGTTGTGCGAAGGGGTTTTCGGGAATGAATGGAGTGGTAAGTGCCGTTGTAATTAGCTTTTGTAATAACTCGCTGAATTATTTGCGTCGATTGAACAAACGCATGGGGATGCAAAACAATTTTTGGCAACGGCTGAAACTCAAATAGAACTTTTAGCTAGCCCGCAGGATATTTTGGAAATTTTTTCGTTGACTGGATCTTTCTTCGTTTCTTATCCTCACGTGCTCTTGAACTTGATTTCATCTTACATATTTAAGGTATATTATTTTGATGAAGATTTTATCGTTAAAATTGTTTAAAATATTAAAAAAATCAACTATGTAGAAAAAAATGCATTTTTTCTCAAGAAAATAATGTAAATTATTTTGAAATTAAACTCAAATTTAAATTTTTTTTTAAAAATTGAAAAAATCAACTGTGTAGAAAAAAATGAATTTTTTCCTTAGAAAATAATGTAAATTATTTTGAGAATTAAATTTCTTCATAAATTGATAACAATAAATCATGCAAATATTTTATTCTGCAGGGTATTTAAAGTTTCGAATACTTTTACTACGATTTTCTCCGTTTTTCCACTCTGCCTAATCATTTCACCCCTTTCAATCAGGATGAGTTTTGTTTTTCTTGCCCTTTTCCCACTAATTTCCTGCGCTCTTTTGTCAAATTAAAAACACACAGAAGAGACACAAGGCAAAAGTTTTGCCCGCTCTCGAATTGCCTGTTTCTCGCTTTGTTTGTTTGTTGGTCGGGTTCATTTATCATGATTTTGTTTGGCGAACTTTGTCGCGTATGTTCGTTCGGCTCCTTGATAGGCGGCAAAGTGTCTCTGTTGCTGTTGTTTTTGATGTGAATGCCAGCAGCAAATGGCAGCTGTTGATGGTAGCCTCCACTTTTCCGCAGACTTTTCCCTCCTTTCTAACTCTCTTGTGTCAGGCATTTTCCTTTCGGCTCACTTTCTGTTTGTCTTTTTGTCGGAAAATTGCAAAGTGATTACTTTTGATTAGTTGCAAAAAGAAACGTAATTTGTTTATCGCCATTGCCGTTGCCGTTGCCGCTGCCTTGATAAATGTAATTTTGTCAAACTCGCTGATTACAGCCGAAAATTCGGGCTAAAACAATGGAAAACAACGGCTAACGAGCGAGTGTTTGATGTGTGTGTTTGAGTCTAATCTGAGTGGGTGAGTGTTTGATGTTTAACAATATGAAATATTTAATTCGCATTGATCAATAAATTAAGAGGATCCCTTATATGAATTTTTGATATTTTCAATAAAAATTTCAGCGCCATAAAAAAAAACTATTTTAAAAGTAATTTAGATTCTCAAGGTAAATAAACACAATTTTGTTAAATAAATAAACTTTGTTTTCATTTTGACAATAAAATTTACTTTATGTGTAAAGGTTAAGAAATATTTACAATTATTGTTTCAAGAACACTTAAACCATTCTGAATTTAAGATCATTTTCGTGAAATGTACCTAAACTAAAAATTATTAAAGCTTAAATGAAGTTTAAGAATGTTTTATTATTAATTAGTATTATTTCTAAAATATAAAATCGTATTCATTGATAAATATTTTTATTTTTATTCGATGTATGAAATAAGTATAAGATATATAAATTAACACTTAATATGTTATTTTGTTTTATTATTTTAAGATTTGGAATAGACATACTCATAAATGTACTAGGATGAGTAGAGAAGAAAACATTTTTCTAAGCTTACATTTTGAATGCTTTCTGAGTGTTCTTTGTCTTAAACTGTGATTCAAAACAATTTCTTGACTTTCCTGCCTGATAGGAACGTACTCAGATTGTGCTATCTGAAAGAAAGAATCCCAAGGAGCGAGTAAAAACGGGAACAGAGCAAACTTAATCTAGGAGCAACCGAGCTTACATTTTTAAGCAGCTGTCGCTGCCTGCATGCAAAATTATGACTTAAAGCGCAGCTGGGGCTGGGATATACTACACACACAAATATATATTACATGGGGTGTGCTTCGACCAGCCCACTAACACACACGCACAGCTGCAGGAGCAGTGGCAGTGGCACAAAAGGATAACATAGAAGTAAGTTATTCATTGTGCACGCAAACATTACGGAAGTCATATGTTTAAGGCACAGGGGGAGGCCAAGAAAATTCGAGGAGCGGAAGAGACCTGGCTAAAAGGTAGCAAAAGGTAAAGCCAGCAGGAGTCTAACCTCCACCCACACACGGCCAAACACCCGTTTCGGCCAAGTTTTTGCCGGGCCAAAGAAAAGAAATATGAAATATGACTCCAAGTCGAATTGTGAAAACTTGCAGAAAGGTACGAATAAGCATATCAAGATCATAAATAAAACACAGTGCGAGAGAGAGCTGGGAAATTAAATTTTCGACTAGGCAGCTAACCAAAAAAAAAATGAGAAAGGAAAATAACATCCCTATGCGAGTGCACATTGCTAATATACGCAACGCGCTGCCAACTTTGATTTGCAAATAAATTATTCCGTTCGCTTTGCTCTATGGCCCGAAAATGAAAATTCTGCCCGGAAAAGCAGAAGGAAGCAAAAGGTAACGAAAGTATGAAACAAAAACAGGTGAGGAATCGCCATGTGAAAGTATAATCATTATTTCAAGGATCTGTAAAGGTTATTCCGCTTATTTCCTTATAAACATAATCGATATATCATTATAACTGATCACGATTTAGAAGACTGTAAAGTAATTCTTGTTCTGAATATATTTTTTATGTTTTTTAAAGAGGTTTTCGGAACTCTGAAATTATTATACAATTTTGTTATGCCCTAGTTAACTTTACCATTGGTAAAAAAAAAATTAAAAAATCACAAAACTTTCAAAATAAATATTTAAGTCTGATATTATTATATTTATTCTATAAAAAATATGTCACAATATAATATTTTTAAAAAAGCGCCAAGATATAATCTTAAATTAAGATTATATGCATAAAATTAGGGTATTTCTGACTCCATAGTGTAAGTATTAAAGCAATTTTCTCTACACCCTTTTCCTTTTTGCCAAGAACCTTTTCCTCAACTTCACTCCGCAGCATTCTAACCAGAAAGTTAACTTGAACTTAAAATAAAAGTTTGTTCGCTTTTTTTCGGTTGGCATTTTTCGGTTTCGTTCATTTTTTTTGCGAGATTTTTTTTCTTAGCGTCCCACAAAGTCAAATATCATAAAGTTCGCTACGCCTTTTTGCATATTTTATTTGCGCTTATTTTCAAAGCGAACGAATAAACGGGGTGGTGGGTTGGCTAAAAAGGAAAAAGTTTTTTTTTTCTGGCATTGCTGCTAGGATGCTTTTCATGCTGTTGATGTTGCCGTTATTAAAACAAGCTGATTTAAACAGAGAGAAAAACTAAATTAATTACAACTACATCAGTTCTTAATAAGAGAAATACTTTAAGACAAATCTGAGAAAATATTAGCTTTATAAATATGAACTATTAATATTTTATTTATATAAATAAAATTTATAAATAATATATGTAATATTATTTTCTATTAATTTGGTACAAAAATATTCCAAATTCATTTCGTAATCCGTAAGGTTCCGCAGCTCTAACGCTAACATCATTCAAGGTTTTTCTGCTTTTCCCACCCATTTCCCTCCCCCCTCTCTTTTCCCACGTTTTCTCTTTTTGGCAACAATTAAATTATTCAACCGAAATTTGTTGAAGCTCCCGAAAAAGTCACGCGCACTTGACGGCAACAACTACAACAAAACCCAGCGAACAACAACAACAATAACTGTTGGGAAAACTAAGTTTTCCTTTCGCCGCCGTTTTTGTTGTTGTTGTTGTTGCCTTTGCCGCTTTGAGTTCCAGTGTCTTTTATTCGCCGCTTTTGGGTTCAGGTTTTATTTTCCAAATGAAATGAGTTTGAAGTGCATTTGACGGCGGTCGCCAAAGTTCGCTGAGCGCCTTCTCCTCGCCAGTGGGCGTGGCCGTGGGATTTTTTGGCATTATATTTGTTGTTATCGCTGTTGCTGTTGTATTAAGCATTCTAATGGAAAAGTTTTGCAGTTAAAGGCGCTTTGCCTCCAATGATATTTTAAAAGCCGAAGGAAAATAAAAAAGTTGAAAACTAATTAAACAATTTGTGACAAAATTTCAAATGAAATAAAATGTATTTTAATGGACTTATCCACCAAAAAAATTATATATTTGGGAATTTGATATATATAATTTTTTTTGGTGGATACAGTCTTTTATTAAATGAAAATAAGAAGTATAAATTTTTAATTAATTCCCCCTATTTTACCATTTTATTTATAAGTTTTTATAATTGAATTTGAAATATAAAGCCAAAAACATTTAAATAAATTAATTTTAATGAAATAGTCTATACTACACTAAAAAATTATTCGCCATGCATTAAAAAAAAAAGTTGCTTCAATTAAATTTTTTTTTATTTCAGAAAAATAAAGATTAAAATGATTAAATTAAAATTGGACTAATCCAACTACATTTTCTATCAGCAAAAAAAGGAATTTAATTCCAAGAAAAAATATTCATTTAGTTTTTAAAACTAAAGGCAAATAATTTTTTGACTGTACAATATTAAATAAATGCATTTGGTGAACTGATTTGTTCGATGTTTTGTTTATTGATATGGATTCACAAAAGTCTTCCAAAAAAAATGATAAATACAAGAGAAAGAATTTTTTAAAAAGCTTTGGTAAAAAGTGGTAAACTGTTTTTTGTACTCAACCTACGCAGCCTTTCATGCAACACATTTTATGCCAGCTATTTCTGCGTTATACCCAACTATCCATTGATGATTTTTCTCACCTGTGCTTATCCCGAGCACAGAGCCTTTCCCATTCAGCATTCAATTCAATCCCCCTTGCCACCGAGCACCGGGTATCTACGGGCATATCCTGCTTGAAAGGATCTGCTGCATGTGTCACTCGATTCCGAGCTACGTTTCCCTTTGGCTCGAGTTGTCTGTACTGCACTTTAGCACCAATTTACACGCAGAAGGAGAGAGACGAACTGTGGGCGACAGGGACGGACACTTACATGCATCTTCATCTTCGTGTAGTTTTCTAGTTTCCAGCTCCCAGTCGCAGCCTTTCCCGTTTCATTTCCTGGCCTAATGGCGCATGGTCTTGTAGGCCGCTCACTTCGGGCCGTCTGTTCCCGGGCCCACCTCTGTCATGGCCAGCTTTTTTACGGCTTTAAGCCTTTCGCTTTGGGACTTACTCGTGAAGTGGCACTCAAGAAACATGTGTTCATATTCGAGAGGCTTTGCAGCACGCTTGAAGTGAATTCAGTTAATTTGCATTAGTGAGCAAAAGACTGGGAAAAGTCCTTAAATGGAAACTAATAAGTATGCATTTGATTATATTATTTGGATTTATTAAAATACATTTTTTACTGGGTATATTTCAATATAAAAATCCCTAGATTATCTCCTAACAATATGTTGTTTTTCCTTTGTTTCTGATATTCGTATAAACCCAAATGATATAATCGAATGCATATTTAATACTTCTGAAATAAGAGATATTTAATATGCCTTTGATTATATCATTTGGATTTATTGGAACACATTTTTTACAGGGTATATTTTATTATAAAAATAATTATAAAGAAATTCGTCTTACAATAAGAACATAAAATCAAGGTCATTACCGGCTTTCTTTTCTGCACTGCATTTTCCTGCCTTTCATCCCTCGATTATCTCTTAACAATATGTTGTTTTTCCTTTGTTTCCCTTCGCGCCAGTCAAATAAAATGAACTTAATTTACGCATTTTATTTATACGCTTCATTAAAACTTTAAGTCGCCTTTATTTATGGCTCGGCCGGCCAACAACATTGTTAATATTAATATTAAATTTATTTTATATATTACACATATTCGGCATGCACAATAACTTTGCGCTGATGATGTCCTTGTTTACTGTTATTATTCCGCACATACATCTCTCTTTGTATTGGCAATGAATTGGCTGACTCCGTCTGATGTCGCCTGCTGTCGCATAAATCGCACTCAATAAACCATATAGAAGGCATAAATTATATGCTGCCTGCTCGGAATTTTCATTAAGCCCGTCCAGACAGTCGGAGAAGGAGACGGTACGAATCGAAGGAGTATTGCAAAAATTAAAGCACTTCAAACTTTAATTCGTCGGCTTTTCGCCTGCCATGGGAGCTGCCATTGCCATTTTTATTGTGTTGGCCAAAACAACCGAAAAACAACAGCTCTCCAGAAAACAACCGAAAAATTAATGAGCGCAATAAACATTTTAAGTGGAATTGTTGGTGAAGTTGTTAATTTTTAGTGCAATTTATAATTTCATTCGTAAGTGTAATAAAATTTTGCCCACTAACTCTTTCCTAGAAAACAGTAGAGAACCCACGATTGGCATCATAAATAATCTGTTTACAAGTTAGTTACGCAGTTAATTTCGGTTCGCAGAACCGAGGTAACATCTTCGGTGACCTTTTAAACTAATTTCCCCAAAGATTGCCGACCGGAAAAGGAGTCGTTGGTCCAATTCCCAGGCACGCAGCCAGAGGACTCTCAACCCAGCCCGAAGCTTTGTTTATTGTTGTGTAAGCCAAGCACGACACCTGTCGAGCCATTTCTGGTCTAGTTTTGTTTTCTGGCCCCCCACCCCCCTCGGAAAATTATTAATATTTTATTTACCAGTTTCCCCGAACAGTTTGTTGTCTTGCCTTCTATTTGCCACCATTCCGATTCGCATTGCATAGCTTATGACGCTCTCATCTGGTTAAGTGCCTCAAAGCCTTTTCGCACTGCCCGCGAATATGTGTTGCCGTCTCTTTCGCTTGCGTACGCCCGTCTCTTTCGCACGCCATGTCTGCATTTGCCCTCCGGGAAGCTGTCCGTCATAATTGTGCAATCTGTTTCGGGCGTTTATAGTATTAGCGGTTAGCACACAGCCAAACAGGTTGAACTTGTTTCGCGGGATATTGGATTTTGATGTGCGGGTGTTCATCCATTCCAAGGTGGTTGGGGCATACGTCGGGATGCACAGGAGCTGTTGCAGGTTTCCTTAATTGATTCATTATTTTAAAAGAATAAAAATCTAGGATACAAGAGGTTACTTATAACTCTGGAGAGTGCACAATATTTATATCTTAACATCATAAATGTTAAATAATTATACCCGTTACTCGTAGAGTAAAAGGGTATATTAGATTCGTGCAAAAGTATGTAACAGGTAGAAGGAAGCGTTTCCGACCATATAAAGTATATATATTCTTGATCAGGATCACTAGCCGAGTCGATCTAGCCATGTCCGTCTGTCCGTCTGTCCGTCTGTCCGTCCGTCTGTCCGTCCGTCCGTCTGTATGAACGCTGAGATCTCGGAAACTATAAAAGCTAGAAGATTGAGATTTGGCATGCAGATTCTAGGGGTTAATACGCAGCGCAAGTTTTTCACGCCGATGTGCCACGCCCCCTCTAACGCCCACAAACCGCGAAAAACTGTGGCACCCGTCTGTATGAACGCTGAGATCTCGGAAACTATAAAAGCTAGAAGATTGAGATTTGGCATGCAGATTCTAGGGGTTAATACGCAGGCAAGTTTTTCTCGCCGATGTGCCACGCCTCCTCTAACGCCCACAAACCGCGAAAAACTGTGGCACCCACAGTTTTGAAGCTAGATTAACGGGAAAAGGAATGTGTATTCGTTTCTTCAATACATATTGATAGACCAAAGTGGGAAACCCCCCTCCCCCCTAACGCCCACAAACCGCTAAAAACCTTGGCACCCGTCTGTATGAACGCTGAGATTTCGGAAACTATAAAAGCTAGAAGATTGAGATTTGGCATGCAGATTGTAGGGGTTAATACGCAGCGCAAGTTTTTCACGCCGATGTGCCGCGCCCCCTCTAACGCCCACAAACCGCGAAAAACTGTGGCACCCACATTTTTGAAGCTATATTAATGGGAAAAGCAATGTGTATTCGTTTCATCAATACATATTGATAGACCAAAGTTGGAAACCCCCCCTCCCCCCTAACGCCCACAAACCGCGAAAAGCTGTGGCGCCCATAGTTTTAAAGCTAGAGCAAAAGTGTAAACGCAATTTTGTTTGGGTTATTAACGCCTACCGAAATGTAGAAGAAATTTTTTTAATTTTTTGAAGCGGCTGCTTGGTTTGCCCTGCTTGAGACTGCTGACTTTAGCTGAGTAACGGGTATTTGATAGTCGAGGCACTCGACTATAGCGTTCCCTCTTGTTTTATATATGTATATTATTGTGTTAACCAATAACTAATAAGAATATATAAAACCTAACCTAACTTAAAAACCTACACCGAGAAGAAAAAGCGTTCTTGGCGCTCTTGATTTCAGTAATTCTGTGCTCAGTAGTAGGCAGAGCACGAGTTTACTAAAATCAAGAAGAAGTAATCTCGGCTTGAAAAAAGTTTTTTGAAGAAGGTTCTCGCTTTCAAGAATAATAATTCTCAGAGTCAAGCATAAGCATTTAAGTTAAAGTATTTTTTTTTTAAATAAGTGAATTACCTTTCAGTGAAAGTGTTCTCGTTTCTAAGAAGAATAATTCCTAAATTCAAGCATAAGCATTCTTGATTTCAAGAGCAAATCGTTCAGTAATTCTGTGCTCAGTAGTAGGCAGAGCACGAGTTTACTAAAATCAGGAAGAAGTAATTTCGGCTTGAAAAAAGTTTTTTGAAGAAGGTTTTTGCTTTCAAGAATAATAATTCTCAGAAGGGGGATTCCCTAAACTGCTGAATTGCTGAATTGTTGAAAATTCAACAGAAAATTTCAGCAATTAAGGGAACGACCCTAAATGAATCCTGTTGAATTCTTAAACAGCTGTTATTTGTTGAAAATGTTTACGGATCTTAAAATATGTAAAGATTGTCTTTTTATTGCTAGTTACTCTCTAAAATTGGTACCGAGGAATAAGTAACTACTTATATACATTCTAATTTTATTTTAAAGTAAATAATTCGTACTGGTAATACCAAAATTCTACAGAGTTGCCATGGCTTTCATTAAAAATGGTGACAACTCTGGCCTTTCAGCAATTCAACAAAATTTTCAGCAGCCCCGAGGCTGTTGAATTGCTGAAATTTCTGAAAGTTGACTTTGTATGGAACAGCTGATTACCAGCTGACCAAAATTCAACAATTCAGCAATTCAACAGTTTAGGGAATCCCCCTAGAGTCAAGCATTTTTTTTTTTTTTTGAAAGTGTTCTCGTTTCTAAGAAGAATATTTCCCAAATTCAAGCATAAGCATTCTTGATTTCAAGAGCAAATCGTTCTCGCTTTTTACAAAAGCTTTCTGCATTCTTTAAATTTTTATTAAAAAAAGTTAGTTTATTATTCAGTTTGTAGCCTAATAAATGTTTTTTAAAGAATATATTTAAGTTGATAAAGGAGAGCTTTATATGTAGAAATTAAGCCGACTACTCATTTCCATCTATGTGTGAAGAAATGCATTAGGAGAACTCCCACTGAATATGAAAAAGGAAACTGTAGTTACCTGAGCACAAATGGCATGCCAAACATGCATTTGTGTGTGATTTTTTTGCACATAGACTTTAAAAATGGGCGAAACACTAAAATAACTTGATTTATGCAAGGCTCAAGGGAGTGCGAGTGAGAGAGGCGTCGGAGTTTCGTGCACCGAAATAAAAACGGCGAATATTTAAATGTATAATGAGCAGCTGAAAGCTTTTTAATGGCTTTTCAATTAGATGAGGTCAAGCCAAGCCGCAGTCTGCGTTTACCTTGCCGTGTGTGCTTGTGTATATTTTCGGCACCGTGTTTGAGTTTCAGTTCACGAAATTAGCATAGCATCTGATTTTGGGCCACGCCTGAGCTTAATCGTCTTAATTAGACAGCAGCCGGGGATAAGCCAACAATATAATTGAAAAAGTAATTAAAGTATCATTTTTATGGAAAGAAGTAGTAAAAATGTGATATAATTTTTAAAATTCTAAAAAAATCTAGTATAAACCTAACCTTCTTCTACGGTTTGTTATTTGTATGCACCTTTTCTACGTTTTGGTTTGGTTAAAGTGTAAAACTATAAATGCATTTCACAGCTCGTAGGGTTTTAATGAGAATGGACATGTTACAGCATTTGGCACTTCAGCTTGCGACTAGTGAAAAAGAATTACATCTTCGAAGTGAAGAATACAATTTTACTTTTATACATGAAAACCTGTATACCTGTATACCTTAACTAAAGAAAAATCCTACAAATTAAAATGTATCCCAAATAATTCCAAAAAAATGGACATTCATGCATCAACGAGGCAAAAATGTTCATGTAATCTATATTGATCGCGAAAAATCATTCTTTGCGACTTTTTAGATTAAATTTAGCTTACGCGGCAGCCAAAAAGTATCGAAATAATAGCACAATGCAGTATGAAAACTAAGACCCCATGCAGTTGAAATGATATCCAGCGGCTTTTGTGCCATTTGAGTTGATTTTTATGCCCGCTCTCTGCTCTTTTGACCCTTCAGCGTCGACCTAATATAAACAGTAACTATTCAATCTATGAGGAGGATATATTGTATGTAAAAACCAATCTCCCCCCGAAAAACCGAAACAAAAAATGCCGACAGGGCATTTTTGCGTGCATCAGGATTCTGTCGAAAATATTTTGCAAGTACAAATAAATCCATTTCAATGTAGTTGCAATGCAGGCCCAAAAAAAGGGGAAAAAATAGAATGGAACGGTATGGAAACTCAGCGAAACCAAAGCGCCATATCACGAGTATTAGTGGATTAGAGGGAGTGAAAGGAAGGGGTATGTGGGCGGTGAAAGAGAGCGGAAGAGGCATGCGAAACCGCATAAACAACAACGTAAATAAATCAATGTAAACAATCGAAACAGTTGTCGGTAAATTGAAATTTGAAATGCAATGCTGCCGCTGCCAATGTACTCAAATTGCATACTCTTTTTTTCCAGTGTGCCAGCCGCAGAAACACCAACAACTAAAAGGGACATGTGTTGAAACAGGCAGGCAAGTACCAAATGAAAGAACAATCACAATCCCACACACATGAAGTTTGGAAACTCAGTCAGCAAAAAGTTGGGAAAAAAATATGCAAAAATTGGTAGGGGGTTCGAATACAATAAGCGTTAATTGACAAATACTTGGAGCCAGTGAAAGAGACGGTCCGAGGAAATTAGAAAGAGACGGACTGACAGCATGCGTCTGAATTACACTGCCCAGGAAGGCATTTAATATTTCTGAAGCGCCTTAAACTGCCAATTAAACAGTGTGAGTTGAAAAAAAGTACACTTCTGTAAGTTGGGGAGAAAAAAATTTGGAAAATCAAGGAAAAATGGTAAAAAACTAAATGAATATCCAATACGTTCGAGTTCCCCTTCAGTGGCTTACTGTTATATCATTTTATATTAACCAAACAAAATTATTAATTTTTATTTAAACGCATAGTAGAACTTAAAAAAATTATTTTTCTAAGTCCATGAACTACTGCATGGAAACATCATATCCCTTATAAGAATACATCCAAGAGATAACTTAATCATTACAAAAATCCATTATCATTGTCTGCAGGGGAAAACTTTTCAGCTTTACCCCGACTGCGCACCGAACCCCCATCCCATCCTACTTCTCCCAAGAATCCCCATTCCAGGAACACGGAGCTCCAACCCTTTTGTCACATTCTTCCTGTTTGTGGGCGCAGTCTGTGACACGTGTCATGTGTTGTTGTTATTCCTGCTCTAGTTGCTGGTAGACAAAATACGAGCTCAAAGGACAATTGGACCGAAGGACGAGAGGCGGAAGCTGGAATGCCAACGCATGTTTCGTTGAGACAAGGAATGATGATGGAGCAGTGCGAAATGAACTGCGCCCGGTGGCGAGGAAACAAAAGAACAGCCCGAGCGGGATGCGTCTCCGTGTTTACGATTGTGATGAGGAATGCACTGAGAAAAATAGTCACAGGAAAACTTTTTAAAAATCGCAGTATTCCGAAAATCCTTGTTTAAATGAACATAACCAATTTTTTTTATCCCATAACTTTCTTAATAATATTTATAATAAAACAACGAAAAAAGTAGTATAGCTTTGAATTTTTGTTAGAAATACTGCACCAATATTTTTCCAGTGAATTCTTAAGTCGATCGAAATTTTTTCCTAATGACCTACATAATAAATATTTGAAGTTCAAGTACAGTTTACTGATTTTTCCATATATTTAGTTGTTCTGAGCTAATCGAGCTAAGATTCAAAGTCACAATGACTCGATCATTTTCTGAGCTTTAATATTTAAACTTCACGTTCATTACCCAATTTTCTCTCAGTGTATGTTGACTTCCCATGGCTGTACAGCAATCAACAATGAATGGATGCCCACAACTCTCGCCTCGGACCATGTCCAAGTGCCATGTACAACACATTGTTGGCTGCTCCATTCATTTCACACCACATAGATTTTATGTACTGAGGAAATCTTTACCCCGAAAACTTGGCCAATAATATAAAGTAATTAAAAACCGCAACAGACAAGGGGGGGAAATTTGTTGAGGGGCGATGGAGCGGAAGCAGGGGGGCTATGAAGGCCAATCTGGTTGGACTTTTATTGAGGAAATTGTACGAGACTAGGTAGAAAACGAATGTTAATGTTTCTGGCCACAGGATATGGCGGCACCTGTTTTCTTCATCTTCCACCTCCCTCCCCCCTAGGTTCCATTTTCCTCCCTTCTCCTTATGGCTCATCCCACTCTGGTTTCTTCTCCTCTAGAACAAACAAATTTTTATGATGGAATTACAAATTTTAATGTTTGCTTGTTTGTAATTAAATTTTCTGCTGCTGCTGTTTTTGTCGATGTTTGGTGTTGTAATCTTTGCAAAGGGTATGCTCCTTTTTACGAAGGATATTTTTCTACGTATAAAAACATTGAGTTTAAATGTGATTTAAAAGTACTTAAAAATATTTATTATTAAATATAATTTTAAAAATTATTTTAAACTTAGTTATTGTGAAAATTGTAATATTTAATAACAAACGTATGTAAAATAATTGTATTTTCATATTCATATTCACATAGGAATTCACATTATTCAATTTAAATTCTAGTATTAAAATTTCATGAAAAATTAATATAAAATAATTATATTTTCATATTCATATTCACACAGGCATTAATATTATTCAACTTAAATTGAAGTTTTACCATTTTATGAAAAATGAATATAAAGTAATCGTATTTTTACGTTCGTATTTTTAAAGGCATTCATATTAATAAACCTTAATTTAAGTAATAATGTCTGCACAATAAAAGGTTTGCTGTTCAAGAAAAGGACAAAATTATTACCTAAAATTAAAGCTCTTTCTATTCAACTTGATCTTTAAAATATTGTTCAGCAATGCAATATTCCAGGGTATTATCGAAAAGACCCACGCAAATGCGGTTCCATTTCCTGTTGTTTTTTGCTGTTTTATGTGTGACTTTTATGGGCGTGACACGTGAGCTATTTTTATTACCCAGCCAGCGGAAGCGGAAACAGCGGAGAGTAAAGGCAAAGGAGACAGGAAGTCGGGCGGAAGGGAAGAGCGAAACCGAGCAAGGACAATGCCTGTGACCTTTAAACTTTTAATTACCCAGCTGCCCAAGCGGCATAGTAAATTTTTAATTAAACCAAATTGCCTTCAAATTGAAGGCACAGAAAAGGCTACGCAATACAAGGGCAATTAAAGAGGTGTCCGAATAGCAAATATGCAATCGATATGCGATAGTTAAAACGAAATCGTTATGTTTTATGCGAGCTGAAATCACGTTTTCCCTATCTTTTAAATATTTAAGGACTAAATTCCACCTCATACAACATCTTTAGGGCAAAATAAATAATTTTTCCAGAACTATTCCGATAACCGATATGCAATCGATACTTATTTGTGGGTCAGTTTCGCTTATAAGTGAATTATAACTTTTGGTTTGCCTTGCTTTTGTTATACTTTTGTGTTTTGCCTTTTTTCTTGCGGCCAAGTGTGGCATGTGGCAAAGTTTTGCGGCCCTCAACTTATCCACTGAATCAACATTTATATTGGCGCGTGTGGGAAAGGAAAATGGCTCAAAGGTTCAATTCAGGCAGTCAAGCGCCGAAACAGAACAAAAACTCGCCAGGAGGAACAGAAGCAGTGTCAGCCCAACGAAAACTGTCAAAAGTTTATTTCGCTCTTTCCCTTTTTACAGGGGCCACAATAAGTTAAACTTATCCCTGGGTTATCCCACAGAACTGTGGCAGCGAAAAGGAAAGGAATCGCTGGCAGTCAGAGGGAACTGGGAACGCAGTCAGCCAAGTGAGACAACCTAATCGACTGATGGACATTGCTGAAATGTCTGAGCTCACGGAGTAGAAGGAGATAGTGCAGGAAGGCGGCCCAGAGGCCGGGATACAGAATAGACATAGGCATTCGGGGACTCGCATTTTTAAAATAGCAGCAAGCTGAAGGAGTAAGGACTGGCAGAAGTTCATGAAAATGTAGTCCAAGACTTGATTCCTAAATAATAATAAATTCCAAATATTTATGCGCGTTAATTTTTTTTATTTACAATTTAAAAAATTTTTTTAATTTATAGTTTACTTATTTATTTTATTTGTTATATTATATTTGTGTATAATAGTTTTAATTTGTCATAATAATTAAATAAAATAAATAAATGAACTCTAAATTCAATTTAATTTAAGCTTTAAGTCTAATCGTATTTTTAATTTTTATTTTTTTTAGAAAACTAATCGATTTGAATTTTTGATTATTTTTTAGAAAAAAACGAAAATTTTATTAGTATTTAAATTAAATAAAATTAATTTTTTTTAATTTTTATTTTTTATTTTGTCAAATTAACACTAGTATAAAATCAAACAAAAACACCTCTTAACGAGGTATAAAAATAGTGACGATCGCACCTTCAACGTACAAAAGTTCTGATATCAAATTTTGTGACGAAAAATGATTTTAGATGCGACCAAATAAGTACGCTACCTAAAATTTACTCTTTCGGCCCGCTTTAACAAATATTTAATATCTACACGAAAGTTTTCTGTTGTAGCGTGCCGAATGAATAAATTTTAGGTAGCGTACTTATTTGGTCGCATCTAAAATCATTTTTCGTCACAAAATTTGATATCAGAACTTTTGTACGTTGAAGGTGCGATCGTCACTATTTTTATACCTCGTTAAGAGGTGTTTTTGTTTGATATCAGAAGTTTTTGTTTTGACCACAGTCGAAGTACCCCAATACCATGACTAGGAGTCGTCCCCATATGGCTTGGCTATTGAAAAAACCAGAGCACACAGAGCGCATATATTAAAATAATAAAAACAATTTTTATTGTGGGGGCAATGGTTAGAATTTTTTTTTAAAATCTTAATTTGTTTTTTATTTTTAAGAAATTGAAAACATTTTTTTTAGAAATTTTTTTTGAAAGAAGAGGTTTAAGAGGAATTAATGAAAAAGACATGAAGTTAATCAATTCATATAACCGGAGATACAGATTTTCAATGAGAGGGTACTTTTCCAAATTTGACGATTTTTGGCAACTTAAAAAAATTCTAACTAAAAAAATAATTTTTTTTCGGTCAAATCCTGATACGCGTGTTTACTTATTTTCAGAATAGTATACGTAAAAAAAGTTTCAGGCAAATCAAAAATGTGACCCAATAAAAAGTGTTCGGTTTGTAAAAGAACCGCCCATTTATGAATTTATTTATTTACTTATTTATTTATTAATTAATAATTTAATTTATTTTTTTATTTACTTAATTATTTATTTATTCATTTAATTTTTATTTACTTATTTATTAATTTTTATTTATTTATTTATTTACTTATTTATTTATTTACTTATTTATTTATTTACTTATTTATTTATTTACTTATTTATTTATTTACTTATTTATTTATTTATTTATTAATTTTAAGAATTGTATAATGAAACGCTTTAAAACAATTTTAACGATTTCTTGACCCTAAAATACATTTTGGATACGCACATACTAAATTCAATGCTTAGGCAGCGTAAGTTGCTTTGAGGTGGCAAAAGTGGCTATTTTCGTTTCTGAATAACTTTTAAACGCGAATTTTTACAGTAATGTGTTATATACCAAAATTTAAGGAATCTCAAGGGCTATACAGTCTAAAGTTTTAAAGAAAATCGTTAGAGCCGTTTTTGAGAAAAATAAAAAAAGCTAAAAAAAAAAGTTAAAAAAAATTTTGTTTTGTGCATATCTTTTTAACTATAGCATTTATAGCATTTCGAAATACCTTTCAAACGAGATACAGCACAAGTCTGTAGCTTCAGTAGTTTAGAAGTTACAGCCTTCCGTATTTTAGCTATTTATAGCTGTTTTTCCGCTAAACTAGCGGGTTTTTCCAAAAGTGGTACAACTAAAGTTTCTTATATCGATCTGATGAACATCATATCAAATTTTTAGGACTGAAAAAACATGTTTTGGACAAACTGACAAACTGACAAACAGAATTAAAATTTCATTTTGGGAAGAAGAAGAAAATCTTGTTTTCGGTATAACTTTTGAACGGAGCGTCCGATTTTCTGATATGACCCCTCATATTAAGCGCATTTTCAGTGGGAATACAACTGAGGTCTTGGTATGCAATCCTTTAAGTTTTAGGAATACCTTTAATTTGGTGTATCACTCGCCAGGATCGGACCATTACAGCAGATTTTCAATTCTGCGGCTATATAATAGTAGTCGCCTTCGCACACTCTCCTGGTGCGCTTCGTCACTACATGGACTGCCGTCCATAGTGATTTATTTATTAATTTTAAGAATTGTATAATGGAACGCTTTAAAACAATTTTAACGATTTCTTGACCCTAAAATACATTTTGGATACGCACATACTAAATTCAATGCTTTTAGGCAGCGTTAGTTGTTTTGGGCTAGCATAAGTGGCCATTTTCGTTTCTGAATAACTTTTAAACGTGACTTTTTACAGTAATGTGTTATATACCAAAATTTAAGGAATCTCAAGGGCTATACAGTTTAAAGTTTTAAAGAAAATCGTTAGAGCCGTTTTTGAGAAAAATAAAAAAAAGCTAAAAAAAAAGTTTAAAAAAAATTTGTTTTGTGCATATCTTTTTAACTATAACATTTACACAAATTACATATAGGGGGCGCTTACAGCATTTCAAAATACCTTTCAAACGAGATACAGCACAAGTCTGTAGCTTAAGTAGTTTAGAAGTTACAGCCTTCCGTATTTTAGCTATTTTTAGCTGTTTTCCCGCTAAACTAGCGGGTTTTTCCAAAAGTGGTAGAACTAAAGTTTCTTATATCGAGCTGTTGAACATCATATCAAATTTTCAGGACTTTAAAACCATGTTTTGGGACACACAGACAAACTGACAAACTGACAAACTGACAAACTGACAAGCTGACAAACAGAATTAAAATTTCATTTTGAGTAGGCCCACAAAAATTTGTTTTCGGTATAACTTTTGAACGGAGCGTCCGATTTTCTGATATGACCCCTCATATTAAGCGCATTTTCAGTGGGAATACAAATAACGTAGTGCGGGGGGCCAATTATCCCCACCGGCCCCAACAGATCCAAATTTCTAAATTTTCACTTTTACACTTTCACCGCTCTCTCTCCCAAACCAATTGATTTTCTTGAGGTCTTGGTATGCAATCCTTTAAGTTTTGGCAATACCTTTAATTTGGTGTATCACTCGCGAGGATCGGACCATTACAGCAGATTTTCAATTCTGCGGCTATATAATAGTAGTCGCCTTCGCACACTCTCCTGGTGCGCTTCGTCACTACATGGACTGCCGTCCATAGTGATTCTAAAATTATTAGAAAATAAAACTGCACTGGAAACTAAATTCCTTTCGCCTAAATTTAAATTTTAAGCGACCTGATTTTTATAAAATCATAATATGACCTGAATTTCCAGTTTACAAATCCCTTTAATTTGACCCTTTTGCCAAATATCAATTCGTTGTAATCAAAGCTCCCCGGAGTATTTCAAATGACACATGCCAATTATTGGAGTGCATTTTTCATGATATTCACTAGGCTGAGCCTTTTCCTTCTTCTCTGCCCTTTAAATTGGTTTTTCGGGGGAGAAAAGGGAGATTGTAAAACGTCCTTGGCCTCGCAAATAATTTATTAAAATTGCATTCATATCGCTGCCGTTTGAAATGGGGCAAACTGAGCACAAACAGTAAGCAAATGTGTAAATCAAGAGAATGACAGAGGCATTCCAATTGTTCAGATTATAAAATCCCTACACGACAATCATCATCATCATCGGTGACAGGGACTGGATTGTCGGCGATGACGGGGACAATTGACAGAGGCCAACCATCAAGGACATCGCGCTGCATGCAAAGGAAAAGGAGAACAGAAGAAAGGGAGAAAGGCCAGGAAAAAGAAAGTCCACATTTCGCCGCTCGTCTCGCTCTGATAACCACCAATTATGATTGGCTTCCTTGATTCGCTCGTTCGTTCGATCGATTCGTATTCAAAATTAAAGGCAATTATCCCTGTGCAAATAGGCGGAGCGCTGCTGGCGACCTTGAGGGGAGTCTTCAGTGCGATGACAGGCCAAAGGAAATGGAAAAGCGATGTAAAATTAAAATCAAAAGAATTTAATTGAGATTCGCAATCGCAGGAATTAATTGGTAATCAAGAAAAAACACATGAAATGAGGTCAAATATTTAATACTTAAAAGTACACAAAGAAAGTCCTTAAGAAAGCTGAAGGTGTACATAAGTTAAAGGAAAGGACTAGTGCTTTTGTTTATTATAAATAAAGTCTTAACAATATTTTTAATACTTAAATATTTGTATTACAGATTAAACAAATTTTAATAATATAATCTCGCATTGCTTTCAATCCATTTACATTTTATTAATTTAATTTGTATAAAATTTATGATATATTTTTTATAGTTTTTGAATAAATTAAAAATTTTTTTATTCAACTTTGTTGAAAAAGTTACAAGAATATTCCTTGTAAAAATATTAAACTGACTTGAAAAGATAGAAACTTTAACTCTTTTTGTTTTTGAAAAATATTTGTAACGTTTCGTACTGCCTTAGTTAATTTCCCAAGTTTTTCCTATAGGAAGCATAAGAAAATTTCATAATAAAGTATAACGAAATATTTAGGGAAAACTTCTGCTTTTGTGTGCGGCGAGTGAAGCGCTGCAAATTTAATTTTCTTTGACTATTAGCCATTAGCCGATTCTGTTTCTGATTCTGACTCGGAATCTGACTCGGACAACCCATTTCTCACTTTCGGGAGCAGTAAGTTTTGCGGCTTTCACTGCCGGCCGCAATGCATTATACTCGAATACATTCTGTTTGTTTGCTGAATTTTAACTTAGCATATTCCTTTGATTTTTTGGCCACAAAACCGCATTATTTTGGTTTTCAACATGCCCGGCGCTCTGTTTTCTTCTCGTTTTTCTTTCGAGTGACCAATTGCAAAACTTTCCTGGCGCCCTCTTGTGAAATTTCAAATTCATTTATCACACACGAATGCATGCGGGAAAAGGGCGAACGGCAGTGAAGTTTGCCATCAAACAAATTATAAACCAGTTTGGGCAAATTGCTCCATTATTAAGTTTTTGCTAATTGAAGAAAATTTGTGTAATTGATGAAGTTTGCATGTTTTTGTTTTATATTCATTTTTTTTTTTGCCAATTCGGGTGGAAAAATACTTTTAATTGGTAGTTCAGGCTTAAGTCGGTTTTTATGTTGGCCGTAGTTATTTAAACGAATGAGTTATTTATATTATTCATTATTTTTTAATTTAAATTATTAATTATAAAAGGAAAATTTAATGAATATAAATCATATTTTTTTATAGATTGCCTTTTTTTATGAATATTTATAAAGAATATTTTAGTGGCAAACATTCGATTATTTGAGCTACTAAACACAGAGAATTCTCTGTGACGTTCTCATTTGAGTTGAAAATGTTCTTAAAAGTAGAACAAGACTTTTTTTAGTTAATGTTGGTTTAATGTGCTTTAATCAAGTTAATTTAAAGGTATTCACATTGTTGATCTCAATAAGTAAATAATTAGTCGTCTAAATTTATTAAAAAGTTCTTATAAAACTCAAATAAACGTTTATCTTCTCACATTTTTGTCCTAATATTGATCTCCAAACGGTTTTCAAGAACGAATGTTCTCGTGCTTACACGAAAGATTATGGCTTTAAGAACGAATGTTCTTAATTCAAGAACAATCTGCATTTTAGATTTTATATTAAATTTTTTCTCAGTTTATAAACCTTTATAAGTGACCAGGAAAACCGAGGACACAATTTCATTTCAGCCCCTGCACAAGTGTCAAAATCCAGGCTCGAGCAGATCACTCAAGCCCCAACCACACACCCATTGGCTAAAACCTCAAATTCAGATTGCCGTATTCCTTTGGGCTGCTCGGCTTCTGCTGCTGGCCTAAAATCTTGGGGCTTTCGGCTTGACTCTGGCGGTTTGCTTAATTAAAATGTCGTCAAAACAATACAAATTTTGTCAAATGCAGTCTGTTCCCAGTACTCGAGTGGGTGACAAGCTGTGAGGTAAGTGGGGCTCAGATTGTTGTTTGCCGGGCGTTTGGAACACCGGAATGACAAACAGTTGCCGACTTGAGATGGAGAGATTGTCCTGCCGGCTGCGCAGCCAACCACACATCGATGGTTGACTCAATCAAAGGAGCGCACACACAAGGACACACCGGTCGTCTGCTCAGTAATTAGCTCATTTATGTTGATTTCCTTTGACAATGCAATGAAAACATAAATTGCTTCTATTAATTCGGCTTATTCATTATGCAACGGCCACTCGTAACCCGAAAACCAAAGTCATTCATAAATTTGTGGTCGAAATGTTATCGAGCAAATTTCAAATGATGCGGTCACCGACTGTTAAGTGAATCTCTCATATATGCATGGCTGTATGGTAAAATGTATTTAATTTTAATTTTTGGGGTGAAATAATTATGGTCTGCTGGTCAAATTCGCTTTGGCACCAGTTAGATGCTAATTATGCAATGCAGCATGCTATCGTGATAGGGGGATAATTGTGAATGGGTTCGCTAGGTTTTGATAAAAGCTTTACTTTGATTTAGAATTATTGGTTTTATGATTCCAAAAAAAAATATAATTTAATATTATATATAATTCTCTATGGTATACCCAAAACTTGTAACTATTTTCATTACATTTCCAAAAAACTCTTACTTGCGCTTTGCTGGGATTAACTTTGCAGATCAGCCACCTGGACTACGCGATATCCCAAAGGGCAAATGAAAAACCCTTCATTAGTCGGCCTCGCCCTTAAATACTTCGCCTCTTCAGCCACACTCGAAATGCTTTAAAAGTTGCAGGTTCTTCGATAGAAAGCGGGAGCACAGTAGCGAGATGAAAAGGGAGAGATAGGGAAAGCCAGAGTAGATTTAATTAACATTGAAATGGTTTCAATTACGATGGGGAATTAGCTGAACTTTTGTGCTACAACTTGGGCGAGGCGCATGATTGGGGACACTTGTGTTTTTGCTGCACTTGGCGCAACTTTTCGACTCTTAGAACGGGCATGTTGAAGCCGGGAAAATGGTATGTGTTTAATAATCTCATAATTGCAACTCGAATCTTAAGCCGTGCAAGTGGAGTCTTACAGCTTCAGTCTGCTTACATGCAGCTATACGTTTCTATGGGTGCGCTAAATTCCTAAGAATATATATGACAAATAAAATACTTCATAAAATAAAATAAATGATTATAAAAAAACAAAATTTACAAAATATCAGATTGATATGTGCAGGATAATTTTATATTTTTTTAAGGTCAAAGTATTCATACCATTTTTATAAAAATAAATATTGTGCTAAGGCAATTTTCAAAATTTTTTTTCAAAAAATAGTTACTAAATTCGGTCTTTTAAAATAAAAATCCGATATGATCTCAAGTTGATCTATTTTAATTATAAGTTTGACATTATTCTATTTTGGTTTGGTATTGATATGCACAAACGTAGATTTGATATATTATTAATTTTTTGTGTAATGGTTACTCAAAAATGGTTTAAAAAATGAAAATTGAATAAAAACCTATAATAATAAGAATATTCTAACTTAAAAAATAAAAAAAATTAAATATTATTGTCAAAATAATTAGCAAAAGTTGATATTAAAACTTCCTACACAGCGTATCTTTTAGTCGACAGACATACATATGTACATATATGTGAGCACTTTCTGCGCTCCAAATAAACCCCATGCAATAAATACAAAATACTTAAACTGCGATTGCGTTGCGCATACGCCATGTGTGCCATCGTTCTTATCGCCATCCCCATTCCCATCCCCATCCCCATCACCACACCCATCATCATCATCATCGTTCTCATCGCCATCGTCGTTGCTTAAAACAATTAGAAATGCAACATTGTTTTAATCTCTTTCGCATTTAACGCAAATTGCTTAGCATTAAGGCGCTTGCCAAAAACACCCGCAAAAGAGCAGAAGAAAAGTGAAAGAAGGAAATTCGTGGAAAGGCAAAGCCAACGCTTGAGGTTTTCCGAGCTCGCTTTTGGCTTAGACAGACAACGAGTGCAATAATTCGAATTTAAGCATTTTTTATGAGCTGCACAGCTTGTTCTCCTTCTCCCTCCGTCTGCCATTCAATTGTAGCTTATCTCCGTCCTTTTCTTTGCCCCTGTGTTGTGCAGCTTTGTGCATATGCAGATTTTGGCTCGTTTTGCATATGTATAGTATGTGGAGAGAGCAAGGACTTGTATCCGGGGTTAATCAGTTGGGTTTGATGTCACGCATTTGCGGTGTCCAAAATGGAAATGAAAACTTTCACATTGGGGTTGTGGGGACTTAGGGGATTATCGGAAGTTATGATGCACTTCAACTTTATTAGTAAAAAGCTCAACTGGTCTAAACAAATAATAAACATTTTAGGACTTAAAACTAAGTGAATGACCTTTATAGGCTCATTAAAAACTATAAAAAGTTTATAAAAATGATTATCACAATTTTTTGTCAGTTTAAAAACTTTGGTCAACTAGGAAAAGTCAGTTAGCAGACAGAAATGCACTCCAACATTCAACTATGTTCAAACATGCCCGCACGCATATTTTATGTTTTCAGTATTCCCCCCCAACATAAATTCCAACATTTTTAGCAGCTATTTTACTCATCTACCGCTCTTAGTTTCTGCGTAGTTTTTCTTCAAGAATTTTTCTTTTTAATTTGTTTGAAGCGCGCTCGCGTTTGCGTTGGCTCACACGCAACTAACCTCGTTAAGCGAGTTGAGCTGGCGAAATGCCACCTGCCCACCTGCCACCTTTTCACCTGCCAGCAAATGCCGCATGCCACACACCTGTCCTGACTCCTGGCGGAGCTGCCACCTGCAAGTTGCTCTCCTTATGCAGTGCCATTAGTGCGGCGAACTGGGATATTTTGCAGCCAACCTACCAAGATTTTAAAATATTTTTAAGATTCTGTTTTTAATATTGAAATATTCAAAAATTACGCTGCGTTACACAATTAATTGGATGCGATAAATTTTAATTCGTTTCAAATTCCTAAATTAAACTGCGTTCTCAAACAAATTCCCCGACGAAAGGATTCTGAGCAAACGGACCTCAAAGTTGAAAAAATGCTAGAAATGGCCAAGTTTTAGGGGGTATTACAGGTAAACGGATTCATGGTTTGATTTGCTGTCAAAGTATTTTAAAAGTGCCACACTTTATCTTTTAAAACCACTATTTAAATAATTTTAAGATTTTTTTAAAGGAAGAAATAATTGAATTGCGACATATCAACATAGGACCTTTACAAGTTTGCCTAAAAGTATGCTCTACAAAATATATAAATTCTGTGTGTAATGCACATAAAATTTCAATCAATTTGACACAACTTATAACTTAAATTACAGGTATATCTAAGCTTTGTGATCCATAGCGAGCACCACTGTTGCGTCAGCCTTGGCATTAACACTTTGTCATGTTTGCAAACCCATGACCTCGCTGGCTGTCTCACAGGGGGGCTTACAGAATGCGTGCGAAGTTGGATGGCAGGCACCAATTAGTGTTGGCCAAAATGCTGCTGTTGCCGGACGAAAGGGAATGAAAAGATTTCGATATTACTTAAGGCGGCCTTTGATTTCGTTAAGGTTGATGGATTTCCTTCTATTCCGCATTGGTTTTGTGCTCAATAACATTTATTTATACATTTACTGCTTGGCACAGCAATCAATTGCTGTGGCCAAGAATAAATAAAGCTTAATTGCGTAGGAGGCGCACAAAGGGAGGGGGCATGGTCGGGGCATGGAGAATCGGGATTTGGCATGCGGGCGCACACAGCGAAAACCATTTAAAGGTTATCCCCGGCATTATTTTATCAAAGGGAATTAACACGCATAACAACAACAACAGCAGAAAGAGCAGCAAGATCGACAGAACTGCTTTTGTTCCCTTATCAACGATAGCTGCAGTTAAAAGCACGCAGGAACATTGAAAGAAAAAGGTACAAGAGCTGCAGGATTTCAAGCAGGTTCTTAAGGAACATTATAATCAAAGGATAATTAGTTCAATATTTATTAAAATAAATATAAAAAAATATTTGGAACAGTATTTATGATACGATAGATACAAGAGGTAAGTATGAGAAGCTTATTTATTGTATTTAAATGCTACATTTGAAATATTAAAGAAGTATAACAGATCACAACTTTTAGTTAAAGGTAGAATATAAACCTCAATTTATGTATAACCTATGGGTCAGCCAAATAAAAAGAAAAATCTTGCTTACACATCTGTTATTAAATCAAACTACAACTAAATACTAAATAAAATGTTTTTTATTTTTATTATTTTCTATTTTTAATTTATTCTGTTTACTTCTTGTAAATATTTTTCTCAATATTTAAATATTTTCATTTAAATAAATATTTTTAACTTATTCTGTTTACTTCTTGTAAAACTTTTTCTTCAGGTGCAGCGAGGTCGCCCGCATTGCGTGTATGTGCAGTAAACGCAGCGAGGGTCCCGAGGCCCCGAGCCAAAGCCCCTACAGTGGGGTCAGCAATAAAAGCTCAAATAAATATTTGCCTTCCCGCCTCTATTTTCACACGCCCCCCTGCCTTTGCCAGGCAAATGTGTACCTGTCATGGAGCTGCTTTAGGTAAATGGATTTGTCTTTGGATTAAACTTGTTGTAGTTTCGGGCTTAGAAATAAGCTCAAATTACACGAATGACCAAAAAGGGGATTGCAGCTTTCACACAGAGATAAAACAAGGACCAATCGATTCGATTGAGGTTAAAAGATTCTGGTAACAGAAAAAGTTCAAATTTAAGCAATGGTAAATACATTTGATTAAGTTTTAATTTTAATGAATATTTCTTGTATTTTTTTATATATTTTTTAAGTAAGGGATTTAGTAAAAAATTCAAGTACTTTACTCATAATTATAATGCAAAAAATTATCATAATTTACAGAAAATGGTTATTTTTAAAAGCTTGTTCAATTAAAATTCAATTTTGCTTTGATTTCTACATAAATCATTAGAATATTTATGTATTTTTACCTTCTGTTAAATATATTTCCCCCTCTGATTTTATTTGCATTACTCATACGCCCCGTGAGACAAGTGCCAATCTGCAGTCAATTTGCCACAATATATCATGTGTCTTCCTTCTTTTTTTTTTAGCAACTTTAGATCATACTTAAGATGTCATAAGCAGATGCCTCCGGCCCCAAAATGTAGGCGTGGCCACCAAGGCCACTGGGCACGGATATGTGGATATCCTTGTTTCGGTCTCTCGGTCGTTCCGCTACAAATTGATCATAATCTGTAAGCCATTTATCTTGCCAACACAAGCATCGGGAATGGATCTGAGTCTGTTAGGGGGACTTCGGGAGGAGGAGGAGGGAAGAGGGATGGGGTTCTAGGGGATTGACAGCGGCGGCTCAAGATGAATGACCAGAGATGCTCATCGCACGATTGGGCAGCAGCATCGTCGCTATGAATGACACCGTCTGAATGGATGGCTTTGTTTGAATAGATGAATTGCCTGGCACACACCCAGTCTGTTTTCCTGCCCCCCCCCCCCCCCTTCCGCCCACCTCTTGCCCATATATAAGTCTGTATCCCCTTTGACCTACCAAACCGATTTGTTTCGGGTGTTATTTTTTGTTTTGTTGTGGCGGCTATGTGCTAATTTGGCAATTTGTTTATCGATTTTGGTTTTGGCTTGTTTGCCGCTCCACAGCGTTAAGTGGCCAATAATCAAAATCACTTAAGCCAATGTGTTTTGTGTTGGCGGAGGATAAGATAGCAAGTTCGATGGGAACAAGGCTAATAGTATTTATAAGGCTCGAGGCAAAAATCAAGAGCAAGAAATACATTTTTATAAGTGTAATAATATTTTATATTTTTTTTAAATTTAAATCAATTAAAAGTAAGGGTATTACATAGTTTACTAATTAAAAAAATGTATTCTAAAATATATATTTTATAGATCCATTGTTTAAATTATACCATTTATAAATCACATTGTTTATTTACTTTTTTTCTATAAAATCACATGCCAATCAGTTCAGCGAGAAAAAAGCCATCCGAAAAAAATACCATAACACCTATAAATACCAGATAAATCTACGGATGGAATAAAGTCATTATTCCACTACATTTGCTGCAATTTGCGTTGTTTTTCGACTGCGACACGTGGTGTTTATGCCCTTTGGGGCTGCCAAAAGGTTAACCCGCATCTCGACTGTCGCATTCTCCCCACTTTGCCATTTGCGACTTGCCACTTAAAGTCGCAGCTCCTTGACCCGATCAGACCCCCACATTTGTGCGGCACAAATTTGTGGCTCAAGAAAACAAAGTAATACAGAGGATGGTGGGTGGAATCAGGAAGGGGGATGGGGAAATCATTTTATGAGCACGCCATGCACATATTGATCAAGTGACAGGCTGGCTGAGTGACAAACAAACTGGGTCTCCTATGCTTATTATGCAAATATGCAGGCCAAATTGATTTGCTGCGGATGGGGGGCGGCTGGAAAAGGGGGCGGTTACCACTCGCAACTGTGTCAGCAAGACGGAAAACAAAACGCGGCGTATGCGCAATTTCGCCCAGCAACAAAATTCACCGCAAAATGTATGCAAATATCTGACATATACACATAGAAGGCAGAAGGCATACGCCACGTAAACAATATAGGGAATTGCTAGGCGCAAAATTGAAAAGAAATTGAAAATATATTACATATATATGTATGTATATGCAGATATATCGCACAGCCAGCGGGCATCACCTGAGTGAATATGTGCGGGCTGAGAAATCTCAGATTAAACTAATTTTTGGCTTGTTGCATCGGCGGCAGCCTCTGAAGTTGCCTTTGAATATTTAATAAGCCCGGAGAAAAACGATGGCAAACAGCGAAAGAGCAATACAGGAAGTGAAATGCGAAAAAAGAGTCGGCTATATAGAATGGGGATATATTGTCATATTACAATTAGGTATTCATATGGATTTTAGAGAATAAAATAAGTGAATGGTTCATAAATGAACTCTACTATAAATAAAAGTGTAAAAGGAGTCAAAATAATTAAGATAAACTGAATCCCTAAATCCTTAAAGCGATGTTTTTATTTCTCTGCCAAAACGAAATAGTCAAAAAATTCCGTAAACCAGTTTAGTTATTTCAAGCAACTTCAAAGGGAAAATGCTCAACCAAAAACTTGTAGCGCACACACACACACTCCCTCTCGATTGTCCTGAGGGAAATATGAATGAACGCGGCGGAAAAGCGGAAAACCAAAGAGAAGCAAGGTGAATACAACTTCCACTTCCATGTCGGGGTCGTGGGTCTCTTTTTAGCCATGGCCGTAACCTCTCGCCGGGCTGGCATTTTCATGGCCATAAAGGGACCTCGACTTATATACGAAAAGAATTTGTATACAAATTATTGAACGCACAAAAGAGTACAGTGCGTTGCGGGAGTGTAGTGTTATTTGTAAGAGAACAGATTTCATCGCAGTGAGATAATATTCTTAGTATATTTCTTTCGGATTATTTATTAAAAATATAATTTATTGGTTCCAAAAAATATTTATTGGATTTAGTATAAAAAAAAAATAAATTAAATAGATTCATGTGCAAAAAAAAATATTTTTTTCATCCCAAAAAAGTATTTGAACTTAACAAATTTGAAACGCACTTTAGACAGTTATATATAGAAAGTTTTCCTTGTCCGAGATCCATATATGTATGTATAAATTTTGCGACAAAATAATTATAAAAATGAATGAAAAAAGAAGGCACAAGTGTGGCCATAAAACTAGAATCACGCAGACACTTTTTCGATTACAACTTTTTGACTCCGCTTGGAAATAGAAATAAAATCAGTCTGCCATTGTGCCACGCCCCCTGGCTAAAGCCACCGCCCCCTTAGCTCCTGTTTTGAGTGCGTTTGCCTTCCTTTTGTTTGTCTGTCTGAAAGTCCGTTTCCTGTGACCACCTACACAATTTCAACTTAATGACACAACAATCACGACTGCCATAAAACATTTTCCATACTCGTGTTCCCTCACGTCCTCATATATATATATATATCGTCGTATATATTTGGGATTTTCAAAACTATTTCCGTTGAATGCGGATTTTGGTTGTTGGTCCTTTATATTTTTTTTGGCATCGGTTTTGGGCCTGCTTTAAGAGGTCATACTCCCGCATAGAAGATTTTGGTGTGAAATTGAAAATGGAAAATTTTATTACAACTTAAATATTTATGAAAGGTATTTTTAAAGTTGTATTTTTGACTAATACAGATCTCAAATATAAATTATTTTTCAATTATTATTAAGTCAAAATATGTGTATTGAAAATGGAAAATTTTGTTGAGACTTAAATAGTTTTGAAAAATATTAAATATAATTTTAAAATTATAATTACTAAAATATTTATATATTTAAAATATTTTTTAGCAATTAATAAACTAATTTAAAATATTTTCTTAATAATATTCTGTAAATATAGATACCTAAAGGTAGTTTATTATTCGCATCTACTTCAAATTTATTGTTTAGATTTTTGGGTTTTGTCCAGCGGCCGTCGTCCCGCAGAAGTTTTTCTATTATATTCAAATTAAACTTTGGCGCTACCTGTCTGCCAGGTGGAAGTGCTGCCCCCGGGAAAGCGAATTTGTTTTATTGCGAAGCGAACAAAATGTTGCACACGTTAGATATTTGATGGCTGTCTGACTCTAATGGGACTCGTTGGCCGTGACTTGTGGCACGTCCCGTCATTAAATTCAGGGAACGGGACGGCGCTTAAAAGCGTCATTAATACGTGGCCACAGCCTGCTCAGGCGCGCTTCCTGGCCATTTATTTTGTTCATTTAATAATAAATTTCTCTGCACCTGAGCCGGGTAGTCCAAGTCGAGAGCCTCCTTGGGCTCCTTGCGCCTTGTGCATTTTAGCAAGTTATCAAGCACTTGACTGTAATTCTATTTATTGCTGCATTTGCCATGCCAAGCACTTCTTGGCCAGGCAGAGCAGAAAAGGGACCTGGAAAAGGCCAAAACAGGACAGGCCGGCGATTCCGGCTGGAATAAATGCGCTTCTCAGCAGGGCATCTAGGGAATACGAATGCCAGCTGAAATTCGCCAGAATTTGTCCGCAGGAAATTAAAATAATGAAATTAGGGAAGTTCAAACAGTTTAAGGAGTTAGAAGGAGTAAACATTTGGTTCAAAAACCTGATACAAAAATATATGAATTTTTAAAACTTAAATCAAGAATTCTCATTACCTTGAATAACATAAACTAACCGAATCCTTGTCCATAAATGCAAGTAAGCCTGCGCAATAAATCCCCAAAAGTATTCCGCAAACTCCGCAAATAAACTAAAATTTTAACTGCCCTTTTTTGGGCCACTCTGCAGGGGATACTTGCTGTTGGCCAAGTCTTTATGTTGAGCCCAAGGCCAAGAAGCCGCAGACTGCTAATGTTGGCCATTGCAGCTGCTGCAGCTGCAATTTTAACGGCCTTTTTCTCTAATTTCTCTGCAGTTGGCCATTTTCCGGGTGCGGGCTTAGCACTTGCGCTTTTCTTACCAGGAAAACCGAGGGGGGAATGGGAATGGAATGGAAACATAGACATAGACGACTGGCAGCGTCAGAAGTTTATTTAGTTGGCGAGGCGATGCCTCTTCTCCACTTGCACAGAGTTACACTGACAGCCGTCGTCCATATTTCTTATTGATTTATCTGTTAATTAAAATTCTTAGCACGTAACTGGGTGTGTATGGGTGGGGCTGCCGCCCAGGAAGATGCTCCTATATACAAATATATACACATGCCGCACCACCCACAGACACAGACACAGTCACAGATACAGACAGGCTACACGAAATGCATTTCAACTGGTTGTCTTCAAATTGCAGCGCCAATGCCTCTGCATTCGTATGTTCGTATGTGAGTAAGACATACGGGTTGCCTTTTAATTTGATCAAATCCACCCACCCACAGGGGGAGAGGTGGGGGTGATGGGTGGCATTCCGGCTCTGTTGTCGTCGCATTTGATTTGATTGATTTCTCAAAAACAAAAACCCAGCCAACGCAACAATAAATAACTTTGCTGCACAACTTTCATCTGCTGACAATGCAAAGTTGTCAATCTCAAAAATAAGTGCCAAAAAGAATTGTTTTTTGTTAAGGCCAAGTTAGGAATACCCTTTTTAAATATTTACGTAATTAAATATATATATACCAAATGTTTTTCGAAACAAAATTTTAAATAACCTTTAATAAATGTTATTTTTTTTATTTCCTATAATGGAATTATATTTATTGTTATTAAAAAATTTATTACTTATTTTATTTTATTAAAATTTAGTTAAAAATATGGTAACTATAATGTTAAAATACTGTTTCATTCAAATTATACTTATTTATTTGACGTTTTTTTTGCCCTAAATTATGGGCAAATTGAGGTTCAAAATAGATATAAATATTTTATACACTTTTTAATATTTAATATTGATATTAAATATATTGATATTAATATTGATATTAAATAAAATACCAATAATCTAAAAAATAAATGTTACAAATATTATAAAATTTTCCTTTAAACAAAATTTAAAGTGGTTGACAATACCAAATAAATTTCAAATACTTCATATTTATTCTTATTCTTTCTTTTATATTCTTTACAAAAAGTTTTCCACTTTCACTTTGTGTCCTCACTAATTCAGTCAACTCTGCTCGACCACATTCTATCGCCCTCCCTAGGCATTCCCAGGCAATCGCAACTTTGGACAAATTCACCGAATTCAGGAGCCACGGACACGACCAACTGGAAGTGTAGAGAGCTATCTATTGCCGCATCTACGGGCGAGTTGCTACCAAAAAGTGACACAGACAGGCAGACGACAGAGACATAAGCATATTACAATATTACACTGTCACCGGAAATGGCTGTAGCGGCAACAACAAGATGCAGGAAAAAATGGCGGGGAAAACTAGGGGGAAAATAAAAGAAAAGGCAAGCAGATTGTATGCGACAAATGGGAGATAATGTAGCTGGTGAGTGGGGACCTCGAGATGTGGGATGAGATATGGCATGGGATCTGGGACCTCGACCGAAACAGAAACCGAAACGAAGCGAAAGACGGCCTGTCTATGTATGTCTGTCTGTCTGTGTGGCATTATTTTAACATTTTATGCTGGCACAACGAAAATCTGACAGTTGACTAGCGCAGAAAATATGCTCACAGGGATATATACATATATATGCTGTAATATGAAGAGAAAGGGAGGAAAATTGCTGCCGGAAACGAGGACGCAAAAGTGTTAAGCGAGGCCCAGAAGCATGAGGAATTCCTTTTGTGCCCGGGCGTTGATATTCAATCAGCGGCACTCATATATTCATCATCACCATCAGCTAACCCCACGGCCCCCGAGCATCCATACATATATCCCCATATCCCCGCTGGGAGCCACCTAGGCCATCATAATTGACAAACCAGCTCACGTAGTGAATCAGTGATGAATGTTTTTATGCTTATTGTTGAGTTCACTGAGCGAAATGAGTTGTTTGTCTGTCCGTCCGTCGCAGTGTCCGTGTGCTTGTGCTCACGTATGTGTCAATGTGTGGGCATTAGCCTGGATCAGAAGGTGGGCGTGTGGGGAGGTAGGCGTGGCGGGAGGTGCATCAACAGCACGTGTGGCCTTTACACCGGGGCAGGGGGCAGAAGTCAGACACAAAAATATTTTTATAAACCCAATACGACGTGTATTCCGAAGAGTTCAATTACTTAGTTTCTGTAATTTTTAAGATCTAAAGACTTCTGTTACTGATAGAAACCAGTATAAAGCATATTAATTTAAAATACTATTATAAAAATATTGCCCAAAAATACAATTAGTGTGACACCTAACCTTTTAAAAAATCGAAAATATTAATTTAGGTAAAGAATTCAAACACATTTAGAAAAATTTGAAATGAGATAGGGGTAAATTATACCTTATTTCATATCAATAAAAAGTCTAAATGACTTATTATTTTGTATATAATTACGGAAATTATAAAAATATTTATTTGAAAAAGCAAATTAATGTTTTTTTCAGAGGATTTATGAAAAAAAGTACCTACATATAATCTTAATTCAATCCATTTCGAGTTGTTTCCGTTTTAAAGTTTCTAACTTCCCATAATAAAAAAGTACACAACTTGAGATCCCAAAAATCAATTTGTATAAAATATTTTCATTTATTTTAATATCTTTCTGAAAAATATTAAACAAAAAATACTTTATTTAAAAATTGCTATTTTAAAATTTTTCTAAAATTTGTTGCTCTAAAAATTCGGTTTTTAAGTTTTCCATTAAAAATCCCCTCTTTAAAAACCCCACCAATATTGATTAGTTCGGAAATGCCACTCAGACCCAATTTCACCCACTTCCATGCTAAACTTTCAATGGCAACAAATTACTCTCTCAAATGACGTAACCGCAAACGATACAAAATATGGCTAATTTAAAATAATTTTTTTTCGCCGACTCAAGGGCTTCAAAGTAACCGAGGAAATAAAAGCCGCAAAACGACTGCCAGGGTTGCCGCCACAAACACACAGGCAGCAACTCTGCTGCGGCTGTTGCATTTCGCCAAACGGCAATTGAAATTATTAGCATTCATAGATGAATGACAGTCATCGCGCTGCGGTTCGAGTTTCGCTGGGTTCCAGGGGGTCATAATAAATTAGGTTGATTGCTGTGGGGATTCCCACACATAGACGAGTGTGTGCAGTGGTTACACCTCCGCGATTCCTGGCTGGTGATTTCGCATTTTTGTTGCCACAGCGGAAGTTGTTTGTTTTGCGGCCACTCGAATTTCTTAAAAAGCGAATTACCTCTTTGGGTATTTGATTACCAGTCTGAGTCGCCGGTCCGTCATCAATTATTCGGTTCGAGGGCAACTGAGAGCGTCATCAACGGTGTCGCGCCTCGAGGATATATGCAGAAGGAGCAGGACAGCGGGGGAGCAGCAACAATTGCAATAATTAGCGAATGATTTAAAACCGTCAGTAATCATCATTACCGTTGTCGTCGTCGTTGTCGTCTTCTCATCCTGTTTCGCTACACTGGAAAATGGAAAATAACTTGTTCTACTATTCAGAAAATATTATTGAACGTTGCGAGAATGGTATAATAATTATTGAAACAAATTTTAACATACAAAATATTTTTTTTTACATATTCTGAAACTCGATTTTAAGTTGGAATTTTCTAAATATTTTTGAAAACCCGGTTTTGAAAATAAAAATATTACAAGTAAAATTTTTCGAGCTTAAATGTTACTTGTAATATTTTTTTATTTATCTAGTTTATATGAATAAATAATATTTGTATTTTATATGGTTGTTTATCTACAAAATGTAAAGATTTTATTTCCTTTATTTTATTTTCGATTCATCATAAATGTGACTTCAAAACTTGGAGTGTACCATCATTAACAATGGCAAAAAGGACCAGCACAAACCGTACCAAACTCTGAACCAAGCCGAACGGACCGCTGACGACCGCAGGCATTTCATTTAAACTCGTGAAATTTTCAAGTGAAAATTTCGTTCGCGGCTCGCGCTAATGACGATAAATTGCGTCGCCATCGCCTGGGCCACTATAAATAAGTTTCGCTTGGCTTGGCCGACTGTTGACCCCGATTTAGGCCAAAAAAGGAAGACAGGTGCAGCCCATCAACGAAAGGCTTAAAAATGCTGCGCAATGCGTTCCTCTTCCGCAACTGAATGTAATTTCGATTTATCAAATTTCAGGCAGAGAGGGTTTAACTTGAAATGAATGCAGGTGGATGGAAGGACTTTATATGATCTATAGTCTAAAAAAGTATTAGTTTTCTTACGATTAGAACATTTTTTGACTAAAACGAACCTTTTTTTTAATAAATAGTGCTATAATTTAATTTTCTCTTTAAAGTAGATTTTTAAAAATTAGGAACTTACATGCGGTTTACTATAAAATATTTAAAAACTCTTTTTATAATTTGTATTTCGTCACTATGTAAAAGTTATAACAATAATTTTTGTCTCTCAACCTGTTGCGAAAATTTTGAAAATGTCAGCACATGCAGCAAAGTGAAAAGTGGGAAAGTGAGAACAGTTGAGTGGAAATTGCGCAGTTGAGAAAAGTTGAGAACATCGATAATATATTTCATATTGGAAAACCAAGAGCAACGCACCCAATAGGAAAAACTTGGTAAATACTAAAATTCGCTGCCTCGAACCCTTTTGCACACATCTACACCAACTAGACCACAAGCACAGACGCGGGTAAAAGACTAGTAACGAAAACTAGAATTTGAAATATTTAATTTGCTTTCTCATGTAAATATTTAGCTATTATTAAAAGAAACAAGTCTTGACATAACAATACTACATACTTAAATTTCGGAGTAGTAATAAAGGTTTACATGAAAAATCTCATAATATTCTTAGGATAAAACTTTAGATTCCAAAGTCTTTAGGCGTAATCTATAAGTTGTTATTCCTCTAAAAAAACTCCTTAATTTCGGAGTTTTATTATTTCGACCCCAGCTGTCCGTACGTGTATCCATGAAATTCAAACAAATGGCAAAGTTAAATTTGAAAATAATAGAAAAACTTTCCGCAGTCACTCTGGCAAGCTTTGGCAACAACAATAGCAATAACAGTAGTAAAAGCAACAACGAACAAACAATAACAATAATGCAACTAAAATGAAACTATTTCGAGTGAAATAAATCTGTTAGAATGTGCAAAACTCCACTGCCAGCGCATTGCGGCTTGCATTTTTCGAAGCGGACTCCGAAAACTGGAGATGTCAGTGGAAGGCGGTGGCCAGTGGGCGTGGCTCTTGTGGGTGGGAAAAGGGGGCGTGGCAGCAGCAACTGGAAGTGGAATCATTTTTATTGCCAAACGTGTTTGTTGCTCAATTTAACTAAAAGTGCTGCCAACTAAAAGAGGGGAATGGGATAAGGGAGTAGAAGAGCATCCAAGGGAAAGGTCCAATGGAAAAGTCTTGAAAAGAAGACAGCGAAAATATCCTACAAAATTGATTGAGAGAGCGCGACTTAAAAACTTAAAATCAAATTCTTTAAAATCTCTAATCTTAACTTTTCCATATATTTTTGTAAAAATTTTCAACATAATTTATAATGCTTATAATAAAATCTGTAAACTTAAAGTCTTAATAAAAATAAATGTAATTAAAAAATAATATTTTAAATTTCTTATCAATGAAAACATTCTTGTCCAAGATACCCTTGCAGGAAAAAAGCTCCCCGGAATCCAGCTAATACCAAAAACCGAGAGACAAGACAAACTTTTGTTGGTCATTGAACTGATTGCCATTTTAGCCGTTGCCATATCGTGGCATAAATATCACAAAATGAATTTATTTATAGGTGCACAAAGACAACCCGACTGTGTGCAGTGCACACATGTGTGGATATTTATGGCAGGCATTGTTTGCCCATATTCCTGTGTTGTCTATTTATTTGCCGCCTTCCGCTTTGCCATTGTGTTTATTTGCGACTTTCTTTTTCTGGTCCGCTCGGTTTTGTTTTTAGTGATTTGAAATCGATGCATAAATAATGGTTTATGCCAGCGGCTTTGGTTACCCTTTAGTTAAACATTTTAGTAGAGTCCTAAACAGTGCGTTTCATGAGCGTAGATAAGAGAGCTTTTTACATGCACAAAAATATGGTGAAAGATAAATAGATAACTCTACAATAAAACTGCAAGAACAATTTTATTTTTATAAATATATTTTTTATTAATATTTATATTATATGGTAGAAGATAAAATACATATTTAAACAAAAAGGTGAATGTAAAATGTTTTTTTTTATTTTATAAATATTTATATAAACAAATAAATATTTAGAACTACAAGACAAGTTTTGATAAAATTATTAGGGAATTTTTGGAAATTAATTTATCCTTACTTATGCTTTTGAAACGCACTGTACTGCTGACGATGGGCCGGAAAATCACAGAAATGTGACAAACTTTTTCAATTGCACAATATATACGGGCATAAATTTTATGCAATAAACAGCGGGCCATAAAAAGCCACCGAAAAATCACAGAAATAAGGGAAAAAGTTGCAGCCGAAAAGGGCTAAAACAAAAGATTGCCAAATCAACAATCAGGCGAAAAGGGCGCGAAAGATCGTGAAAAGTTTTAGCCGCCTTCGTGACGTTTGCCAATTGCTGAATTCTCGATTCCAATGACAATCGCCCCAGGACGAAACAACGACGGCAAGGAGAGTAATAGCGGCAGAAACAAGGTGATGGCACGCCCACTTAGCCAGCTGGCGGTGGTTCAACGCCCCCCAAAAAGGGCAAGGAGCGAACGGGTTTCGTCGCTTACGTGACTTGTTTCATAAACAAACAGAAGGCGCAGAAAATTGGCACAAAATTGCCAGCGTATCCTGGCCAAAGGACCAAAAAGAGGGGGTGGTGTGTGTGTGTGTGTGCCCAGGTGTATGGGCTGGCACCTCCTTTTGCTCACATGTCCCGCTGACATTGAGCGGCGTGAAAGTTTCGCCCGTGGAGAAGCTCCATTGGCAATTTGGCACTTTTGCATACGAGTTGGTAATTGTTTCCGCCAAGCATTTGTGCAACTGCAGATGGGACTGCAGCGCGTGTCCCTTTGCGACTTTAATCATTCAAAAGTCGCGGGCAGCTGCGTTATCCTTGGCCCAGGACATCAGGCATCCAGAGTCCGGACAGCTCTAAATGAGACATCGCAAGGACACGAAAGTTTTCTCATTACAAGACACACACACATACACACACACGCCGAACCCCCTTATGAGTTTTCCTTTCTTATCCAAAAAATGTCTGAAACTAAAATAATCAAGAAGCGAAAAAATGGAAAGTTGTCGTCACTTTGCTTAACAGACAATGGCAAAAGTGTGCAGTCCAAAAAATTGCAGAGTTTACCTGGGAAATTGTAAAAAGTTTTACATTTATGTATTCAGAATTAAATGGGATATAATCAAGATAATTAACGTGTAATTAGTCTTACTTAATTGTACATTTTCTTGAAAAATTTATAATTATTTATATAATATTTTTGTTCTTAAACATATATTACTTACAGTGCTATTTAAAAGTGAAGGCGGTCCTGCAGCCATGCAACCCATAGACAGGTGAATCAAGTTTTCAGCTGCCATCCGGGCGGGAAAATTCTGCGTGCGGCAAAACTTTTCATGCATATTCAACATCATTAGAAAGTCAGGACAAAGTAGCTGAAGGCAGCAAGGCAGGAGCCAGAGCCAGAGCCTTCGTGGAAAGTAAAACAAACCCGTTTAGGGCGCTAAAATGTAGGCTATAAATTATGTCATAGGTATAGTCGACCTTTCTACACGGAGCTTCCTTTCTCTCAGTCCGCCATAAGTGGGCTTGAAAGGAGTGCATTTAGAAAGTTCTGAAAAGCGTCTTAATTGCAATGCTGTTAGGGAATTCCTTAAGAATTTAGTTTCTTAAAGATTCGAGTCGGGTTAAATGCTGGAAAATTAAGTGATATCCTGGAAGAGAAGGGCTAAGTGTATTGGCTGTAAAAATAATTCTCATTCGTAGAAAAATCAAATAAATTTACTGATTAAAAGGCGCAAAATTACAATAAAGAAAAGGTTTATTTATTTAATTATATATATTTTTAATATCTCCTGAAGCTCTCGGTAGAATTTTGAATTATTTTATATTTATTATTAAGATCTATTATTTTAAGTAATTATAATTTTTCAATCCATGTTTAGAGTGTAATGGAACATTTTAATAGGGTTGCCTACAATTATTAATATAAACTGAATATTGAAATGAGACAGTCTTCTGGGTATTCGTGGTCTACATGACCAAACAACATCTTCTGGCCGGTCTGGAGGAGTGGCGGTTCTGAAAGCGATTGCTTTTCCCCTCATCCGGGGATTCCTCCAGCTGCAACTGTACTTCCCCCACCATCTCGGGCACATTCCCATCCACAGCCTGGCTGTTTGCTGTGCTACGCTCTTTGGGATCATATGACTCGGCACCGATATTCATGGCCTGAACCTCGTCAAACTCCAATTCTACGACCTCATCCTCGCCGGGATCCAGACAGTAATCAAAGCCCGGATTGGGCAGAAGCTGCTGTTGCTGCTGGAGGCTGGCTTCACGCCAGATGGACTCGTAGCGGGGTTCGTAGGGAATGTCCTCCGTGTCAGCCGTGCTCCAGGGAACATAGGGCGATACTGAAAATTTTATGTTATTTAATACAAGATATTATAAATATTTTTAAAAAGATTTCTATACTCTATTTGTATAATTTTTACTGAGGAAGAAAGTTTTTTTTATGTTTTCTGAAAATTTCTTTATGTATTTTTTTGCTTTTAAAAGGTATCATTGAGGTATATATATATATATATAATTTTACTGCAATAATACTGCACTACTTACTATCATCGAACAGCTTTCTGGCCACCTGGCTGGCCTTGAACTCAGGCACAAACTCTGGTGCATTGGGGTTTAGGCGGCGGTCCAGCGTGCGGCAAACTTCGGGGGGCGTGGCACCGACAGTGGGCTGTGGGGCGTCAGGGGTCAAATGTGCACCGCCCACCTCCCGCGCGTATCCGCTGGTCGATGCGGTCTCGGTGTCCTTAAACATGGTTTGCAGAACTCTGAACGCTTGAAAAGTTTCCTGACTTTACGGTTGACTCCCGAATGGAGGATTTCTAATATCTAGCTTTTCTAGGCAGTTCAATGCTCGATCTGACAACTATCTCATGGCACAACTTGAATTGTATTGATTTCCAGTATCTCCTTGGGGATTTCCCAAAAAAGGTACTTCTCGGTTAAAATTATTTGAACAATTTTGGCAAAGCGTGAGTTTGTTTCTTTTCGTGTTCACCTCTTTATCCTTTTTTATCCCTTCATCAAGAAGGGGTTTTCATTTTTCTTGTGTGCAGTATTTTAAAGGCTTGAATTCTTTAAATTAAGTTTGACAAGTACAGAAAAGGTTACTATGATTCAAGCTATAAATCGTTGGCGGAATTGGTTAAAAGGGATTTAAAAAATAAATTTATAAGCAGAAAAAATTCGAAAAACATTTCTTAAATTCAAACAGCACTTAAAAATTTGAAAATTTAAATTGTTCTATTTTTAAGAAACTTCTATCTTGAAATGTTGTATCAAAAAAGAATTTCTATATTTAAGCTTCTGTCTTGAAATGTTGTATCAAAAAAGAATTTCTATATTTAAAGAATAATTTTCTAACAACATTAAAGGCTGAAAGAAATATTTACAGTTTAAATGTAATCATACTTTGCAATTATTACAAAGTATACCTATAAATTTATATATTTAAATTATAAAAGAATTTGTTTCCATCCATTTCGTATCCATATTACCTTCTTTGTTATTTAAATAAAATGTATTTTTACTTCCTTGCTAGCAAGTTAAATGTGATTAATAAGTAATCTATTTATTCTTCTCATTTGAGCTTATCCCGTAAGCTGCTCAATTTGCGATGCAAGTTTCAATTTGATTTCATAAATTCCATTCAACTTTCAACTGCCACGTTTGCTCTGCTGACCGGGTTGCAAATCAAATTTGACTAAAATTTAATTAAATAATGCAAGTTACAACAATTTTAATAAGCCGTATAAATAAATTAGAATAAATTTCACACAAAGTGAGCCGAAATTCCCTAAGCTCATCCGGACATTCCGCCTTGTCGCTGCGTGTGTGACAAATTTAATTTTGTGCAAACCGCAAATTGACAAATATTTTCGTTTGGCCAACAGAAGAAGAAGGCCAAAAACACCCAGCACTCTCGCTCAATCTGGCTGGGGTATTTTAATTGATTTGCGCTAAAATTTATTGATTTCATTTTGTCAACAGTTGTTGCCAGCTGAACCGCAAAGAACCCCTGAAAACCTCAGACCCATTCACCCGTTTGCCCAACTTGAGCTCATTATGGCAGCCCCCTTGGAGCCAATATTTGCATTCATTTTGTGCGTGTGCTAATTTGCATGTGCGAGTGTGTTAAAACATAAATTAGTTGACTCTGCCGTCACACCCGCGCAATCGAATAAAATAAAGTGTAAGGGGTTAGAGAAGGCGGCCTTCTCCCCGACTTGCCGGGGATCGAGAATTTATTGCCAATTCATTGCATTCGCGCTGCTGCAGCGACCGATTCCCGCTAACCGAACTAATAGCGGTTTCAACTGTTTTTAGTTAATTGCGCAAATTACTTGCGCTAATTTATTGGCCAGCCTTCAATGGCCATTTTGTGGGTTCAACCTTTCCAGAAAATATTTTGTTGTTTTTTTTTTTGAGTTAGATTTACTGATTTGGTCGATAATTAAATGAATAATTGGTTATTTTAAAATCATGTTTTTATTTTATTAGGCTATTTTAGAGAATGCTTATAATATCTTTTCTTTAATCTAAGTCATTTGATTAACGATAAGGATTGTTAAAGCTTCGATAGTACTTCATATCGATATTATCGATAGTATCGAACAATTTTCACGCTCAAGATAAATAAAAGGAATTATTAAAATTAACAAATCCAGAATCGTATTTTATTTCACAAAAATTATATAATGTGGCTATTCTCTAACTGTTTATTTTCTGGAGCGATAGTATCGATGTTGGAACCGAACCATCGATGTTTGCAAAATTTTTCGTCCATCGATAGTACCATCCATTTTTTTTAGCAACCCTATTAGATAGAGTTTACGAATAAATTTTTAAAATACAAAAATATTTACGTTTATCATGTAGAAACCCTAAACTTTAGAATGTACTTAAGTCATAAAATTCTAATTTTATAATTTTAAATAAATTTTTTTTTTTTAATTTTAAATATATATTTTCTTAATATTAATTGATAGTAATTAATTGATTTAAACCGTAATAAATTCACTATAAGATTTTCATAAATCCCCTCGAGCTATAAAAAAAGGGCAGAGGAGCAGTTTATTTAGTTACTCAATCAGGCACACAAACAGCACTCGAGTTGTTGGCCAGTTTCAGTTCCAGTTGGCAGGCGAAGGGCAAAGTAAATAAATGAAACGAAGTCTTCGCACTTTTGTTAGGTCGCTCCTCCTCAGTGTTGACGGTTTTAATGTCAAAGAAATCAGAAATGAAAGAGCTTATTTGATTAAAAATAAATAAATAAGAATAGGGGGCTTTGGATTTATTTTTGTAAGTCAATTAAATTTGTATAAAATACAACTTTTTCGGTTGAAAATTATTTTTGTTTTCTATCCCTTTGTTTGTTTAACTTTTCTGGTAAAAGACCAAAGTTGAAGGGAAAATAGCCAAGATGACAGCTCCAGTCCTCCAACAGTCAGTCAGTCAGTCACCCACTTGGTCAGTCACTTGGGCTGCACATTCAAGTGTCACTGATTTGAGGATAAGCACTTCACAGGCAACTTGATAGCCCCCGCATTCCGGGCTCCCTATTTATATATAAAGTGGGATTGGATCGGTAGTGCCGTGTGCCGACGGGTTGGTTGGTTGCCTGGCCAGTCAGCCGTGGTTGGGAAATATCACAGCAGTACGCTCTCTCATTCGAGGGCCACTCGTGCAAAGCGAACTAATTTGAATGTATAAAATCAGCAGCCAAGCCGGGGAAGCCCCACAGAGACAGTTACGTACATATTTATAAAGACTTAGGGCAAAGCGAAGTTCCCGACTGAATGAATGACTGACTGGACGAATGATGAAAACAAAGGTCGTCATTACGCTCTACCATCTTTTGTGCCACTTTAATTGATGAGCCTTAAATCGTTGACAAACTCGATTAAGAACGGCTAAAGGGTTTTCATTTGATTCGTTGATTGGCATAAATAATATTTATTTCGGAAAAAGTGTGGCGATCTTGGACTAAACTGCACATGATATTTTTTTGCTTTTGAAGGACGAAACAAAAATACGAATTTGTTGATAAAAAGAATTAACCAACTACTAAAATCTTAATAAATAAAATAAAATAAAAAATATTTCAGAATTTTATTATAAAAAAGTTAAGCTTAATATTTATTATTAACTAATTGCTTACCCTTAGCTTAAATATTTTTTTTTTATTTTTCTAGTTAAATCTTTAACCCCTTTTTCCACCTTCATCCCCTGGATGTTCATTTAGTCCTGTTATACCGCCCTGCTCCCCAGCCTTTCTCTACTTTCGCCCGCCTAAGCAAACACACATAGTCAAGGTGTCCAAATTACTGCCGGTTGTTGCTGTAGTCTTGCCACATGTTTTTGCTGTTGCAGCAGGGTTGTTGGTGTCGTTGCTTGGTGTCAGTGTTGCCACCTTGTTGGCTAAGGCAACTGCAAAAACAAGAAACATTTTAAAGGTTCTACAAACGAGTCTTGGACTACCCTTAAAATTAAAACAATGATTGAAAACTTCCAATTTCCAAATTTCTAGAGAATATATTAAAAATAAAAATTTAAAAAAATATGACAAATAATTAAATACAATTTAAGACGAAGAAATGTATTTTATTAAATTAACTGGATTGAAAAAGAACTGCAATTTACATTTAAAAATTAAAATTTTTTTAAAGGAATACATTTTTTTCATTTTATTCAATTATTATATCTTACAAAACCATTAAAAATACATAGAAAACATAGCAAATCTTAAGAAATATAATACTAAGGGAAAAGTTTAGAGTCTTGCTAAATATTTGAATTTCCCATTAGGGGTGCTAAATTCTAAAATACCCACTGTTAGGGTACAGAAAGAGAAAACAGCGGCTCAAACAGTTGCAAATGTTGCATTTGCATGCATGGCCAGTCGGCAGCAAATTTCACCTGTCCCCCCGCCACTCCTTCCCACACCACCCCCATCCCCCTCAGCACCCCCCGGCATCATCCATCGTTTGGCCAGTTCAGGTGAACGTTGTCGCTGCTATTTAGACAAGTGACATATGCGCCAGGCGCAGGTGAAAGGGGTGGGGGAAAGGGGAGAAAGCGAACGAGAGAGACAGCTCATGCAACATGCAAAATGGTGTGTCAGAAAGGAAAGCCGACTCGGTTTCTGCTTGCCCCCGAGCACTCCCACTCTCACCTGGCCCACCCCTCCCGTCCGCTTGGATCCCTGCATCAGGTTGATAGGAAAACGACGTCGCCGTCTCCATATGAGGACAGTGGTTGGAGCATCCGGTGGGCCAGTGATCGTAAGTTATGTGAATTTGGAAGGGGCATAAAGATATCATTAAATCATTAATAGAATATTATTAAAAATAAATAAACATTTAATATTTATATATAAATCTTATTCTATTTTAAATATAATTAAAGGGTTTTCAAAAAAATATATGATTGCAACCATGTAGTGATAACATGTTTTTAAAGTAAAGAAAATCATATAAAAATATTTTTTTTAAGAAATAAGCATTTAGTCGTTTATATATAAATCATAATTTATTTTAGTTATTATTAAAAGGTTTAATTTAGCTTTGATGTGATAAATACGACTATATATGTTTGATTTGTAATATCTTTTAAGGACCAATTCCAACACCTGTGATGCCGCCGAGCGAAGAGAAAGCTCTGGCAGTGTGCAAATTGCAGGAAGCAATGGACGGCGAACAAACAGGGCGACGAGCAAACAAACAAGCAGTACTAAACAACAAACTCGTGTGTGAATCTTTAGTTTCGCTTCGTTTCTGTGTGTGTTTTCTTTTTTTTCGCAGCTGTTGGCCCTTGTTTTTGACACAGTTCAGGGGAGCAGTCAGCGTTATATTCGTGTTTTTCTTTTTACCATTTTGCACTCTGCTCTGTTGCCGGCTTCCGCTTTTAGTTGCAATTAAACAAGCCAGTGCACCGCACAGACGGAAAGGCAGGAATGCAGAAAGTCCTGCGCCAGCAGAGGACATCGCTCATCAGTGCAATGTCCAATTTGCATGCATCGCTCCCTGGATCCTGGATCCAGGATCCTACGGTTCGGGTGCGCTTATATCCCCGTGAATCTCTTGTTGTAACTCACAATCAGTTGTATGGGGTGTTTGGAAAGAGTGCGCTGAAGTAGCTTAAAATTGAATAAAAGTCAGAGAAGAAACTAGGAACGCATGAGAGCATTTTAACTTTAAACTTTTAAATTAACTTTTAACCAAGTTGGTGGAATATCAATTTTTGTTCTATTTGTTGAAACCTGAAACGGTTGGATATTTGCATTCCATATTCATAATAGTTGATGTTACAGGAATAAATATTTAATCTGAAAAATTGCACACCAAAAAAAACATCAAATATTATTTTCAATTAGTCAAAAATATATTTATTATACAATACAATTTTTTACTCGAATACAATTTTATACTTTTTATATGTTTATTGCAAGAATTCATATGATCTATTTAGATACTTTTTACATTTATACTGACTGCTTTGAATAAGGTGTAAGTCTATGTTTCTTGTTTTTATATCCTCTGTATGGCCAACTTTAACGGATATTAAATCCTTAGACCCTAAAATATTTAATTATTTAATAATAATCTTTAAACTGAATTAAATATTTATTCCCTCGCTCAGTTATTAATTCATTCGCCGACTTTTCAGATTATTTGATGATGATTAATCAACCAACCGATATTAAAACTCAATCAAAACTTGACGTGTGTCGATTAGCGCGGGGTTCAGCAGGTTAAACTTTTGCCGACACTCTCACAAAATTTTGCAAAAAGAAAAAAACGTGAACCGTAAATATTTACCAATAAACATTTTTTAAGCGTTTTATGTTTGCACAGCAGTTGCCATGACAAAATATGTATATGCAAGAGTGTAAGCACACACATGTATGGGTGAGAAGTTAAGGCGCAGTCCGCACATATTTCTTTTTTCCTCGGTGCGACAAAAATTAAATTAAACATTTTTTATGCCTTCAATACAGTAGAGTGTCCCATGGCAAATAAATTTCTGTATCGCATGACATATGCATCAAGGTGGAAGGTGGAGACGGGTGTTGTTTCTGTCGCAGCTGTCAATAAGTGCGTCGAGTTGACGTTAAAAATCAGGCATTAAAATATGCTGTTAAAAGTCAGCAGATCCCGACGAAAATGTGGGACTTGGTGCCCCCTTTGTTAATGCATTTCATAAGCCACAGCTGCCAGTGATGCGGTGCCATTTGCATGTGGCAAGTGAATTTAATGCTGTACAAAGCAAACTTTGTATCGATTTCGGGCACCGATATCCTACGGTCCATGCACCTTAACCCGAGTCTCCCCCGCCCACAACAACTTACCAAAACCCTTGCTGCCAAAAAGTTTTGGCTTGAATTTAATTTGTTGTAAAGTTTAGGATGAGCTGAAAGATGAAGAGGGGGATAGGACAGAGTCTTCAAATGCGTGCTTGCATAAGTGCATATTTATGAGCGAGGGTGAATTCATCAGAAATTAGTTAGAATTATGTAAAAAAATAAAATATAAATTAAGTAGAACAACAATCATATTAATATTTTAAGGTTTGAAAAATATTTTATTATTTTTTGAAGAGCTAGAGGAGTTAAAAATTCGATAGGGTTGGTTAGAAATCGATGGTACTATCGATGGTCAACAAATTTTGCAAACATCGAATTGCTAAAGCCGGAAAATATTATATACTAATATATTATAAATATATTATTTTTGAATAAAAACGCCGACCTAAAGAAATATTTTCTTAAAAGTTGTCGATATTATCGATAGCCAAAAAATCGATAGTGCCCACTAAGTGCCCACTCTCGAAGTTTTAGCAACCCTACTTACAGCAACCAAACAAAAGCCATAATGATATGGATTTAAAGCCCCGATTTAAAACTTTTTTTTTAAATTTAAATAAATTCTGTAGTCTTTAGTCATATTTAACATTCCTAAAAAAAACCCCAAGCACAAACCCATAAATCAATCACTTTTAATCACAGATATATATATTTCCAGTTCTCAAACTTTTGAAACCACCTCCCTTCTTGATCTCCGTATATGAAGAGGGCAACTTCAATTTGGGTTCGAATTGGGCTGCGCTAAATCTGTACGAAGGCGGGGGCAAAAGTTTTTAAATAGTTACACAAACTGCAAAACGCTTTTCATTTTGCGTTCGGACTGCCAAAACGGATTTACAAAGCATTCGGACCAAGCATTTTGGCCACTGCCATTGCACTTGGATTTCGATTTGGGTGCACAAAAGTACACAGAAGTTTTATGAAAGAAAATGAAATGAAAATCCGGATGCAATCCCTCAAAGCTTCGTAAACTACGAAAATCTTTAGTTTTTGGCTTTAAGCTTGCGGCAACAATTAAATGGGAATAAGCTGAAAAGAAAATAAGATTTCCGGCTTGCAAGCCTTTAGCAAAATACTTTCGGGAAGCAAGGAAAAACAGGGGAATTCAATTAGGGTTATTTTCCTTCGGACAGAGGCCACTCATTAGCAGAAACTTATTGTGATTAGGGCGAGCGACATAAATTAATAAAATAATAATTAAATGTGTCAAAGTTTCCAAAAAGTAATTAATTATAATTATATAGACAAAACTTGACCAAATCACATAGACACACGTGACAGCGGATTCAGTCTGTTCTCTATAAAGTACAGTAGGCACTCGAATGAAGTAAATATTGATCAAATATATTCTTTATTTTTTAAAACCTTCTTAAAGTATTTTTCTCCAATTTATTTATGTGTTCTTAGTTTTTAGTTTTCTAAAATAACTTTCTAATAATTAAAATATTTACTGTTGACGAGGAATGTTGAAAGTTTTCTAGCAATAAATGTTTAATGTGCTTGGGGGAATGACCACCTGCAAGTTGGAAAACCACCAAAAATGGCTTATCCTTCATCTTTCATGTTTAAAATAAATACAAAATAAATAGATGTTAGGAAATTTTATTTAATTTTTTTTTTTTTGTTAATAAAAATGTATCTTTAAATATATTTTTTTAGAATTTTTATCTACCCTCTTTTAGTTGCTCTGCAGTACGTCATTCTTTCTCCTTATTACAAAAACTTTTCCTCTTGTCTGGAAAATGTTTCTCACACTTTTTGCTCGGGTCACCCCCTTAATCCATCAGTTAATAAAAATGTGACAGAATGAATGGGTGTTGCGGGGAGGGGATGGTATGGGATAGTGCGGAAAGGTGGATCCCTGGGAGCAGATTGAAAAATAATAAATCATAGGAAACGATTTGAGGACAACACACCAGTGGCAAACCAAAACTTAAAGTCAGGGCATAAAGCGCACCTGTGCGGGTGTCTGTGTCTCCTGTGAACAGCAGCTGGCAACAATTTGCTACGTGCCTCGTGTGCTCGTCCTGCAAACTATTATCCTCGCCCAAAAAATTTATAACAAAAGTGAAGCCAAGGGGAAAACGATGGGGAGAAGGGAGTGCGACGCTCATGTGTGTGCCAAATGAGTTTAATCACCTTGCTGAAAGTTGAAAGAAACTAAGAGAAAAAGGGATTTACAGGGAAAACGCACTAAGTGAAATTTCAAATGATTTCTTCATAAATTTTATAAACGAGATAAAAATATACGGAATAATTAAGTTAAGGTTTAAATATTAAGTATAATTTAAACTTCTTATTTTCCAAATATTCTTTGAAATTATTAATTATTTAAATATTTTAAGTACGACTAAATATTATTTTGTAATGTGTTTTATTTTAATAAACAGTTTAAATATTTGTAAATTTAATTAATTTAATATATATACTATTTTAAATATTTTGGATACCTACTAAATATTTTTATATTGTGTTTTATTTGATTAAACAGTGAAAATATTTGAACATTTTATTAATTTAAAATATATATATTTATTCACTGTACTTGCATCCTCTTGAAAGTATTAATTATTAATATTTTTAATTTTTGTATTATTCAATATTTTGTATAATGTGTTAAACCTGTATAAATAGTTGAAATATATGAACATTTAATGCATTTTTAAGATACATTTATTTATGTGCTTTCACTGTACTTGCATCCCCTTGCGAGCATTTCCTTCAAGAGATAGTTGACATACTTTTTGAAGGCGTTGTAATTGAAGTGTTGCTTAAACAAAAGCTAAAACTTAAATTGCTGCGAAATTGTCTGAGCCAAGATGCGCACCCCTTCCCCCCCGTAAAAATGGCAAACGTTGGCCACTTTTTTGCATCTTTTTTTTCGTTAGTTGTTGGTTGCCACTCGAGTTGCAGCAACTCCAAAGGAGCGGCAGGATGTGGAAGCCGCCGCTGGAGGAGCAACATTTATGGCGTCGGCATCGCTGCTTAACTGCTCCGAGTGCCACTTGACTGACGCAATGCTTTGACCAAGTAGCGGGTGACAAGCCAAGCGCCTTTGTGGCTGTCAAGTGGCAGTGGCTCCACCCCCTATTCCTCCTGCACCCTCTTCCTGCCCCTTTTTTTTGGCGGTGCTTCCTTCAACTCCACACATAAGTGCACTTGCACGGGGCAACAGAGACTGCAACAAAGTTGCCTTTGCCACGAATGCGACAGTGGTTGCAAATTCGCTGGAGAACTTAAGCCAGTGACCTTGAGTGGCTGTTGAAGGTGCCAGCTGAAGGGCTTATTTCGTAGGGAGATTTCGGGGCTTGAGGGTCGTTTGCAGAATATTTAGATATATAAAATTATTATTGAGTTTAAGTGATGAAACCTCTTAAGATAACTATATTTTTATGATTTTTAAGTCATCCAACATATTATTAAAATTTTATTTAGAGCTGAAAATCTTTTATCAGTCTTCTACAAAAAAATAAAATAAAAAGAACAATATCCGATTGATATTATCTCCTTAATCTTTTCACATAAAAATGGTACAATTTTATATCAATATGATACAAAATCATATGTTCGAAAATATCATTTTTATATGGCCACAGATCGGACCAAGATTGATATGAAATAATACCCGATTTATGACTAATATTGGTATTTTTTCTTCGGCAATCTTAATGTCTAGAAAATAATATAATAGAAGGATAAAATCCGTAGGTATTGAAATATGTATTACAGGTCTAATAGGATTTATATTTACCCATTTTGTGATGGATAGTTTCATAAACATTCATATATCTTTGTAAGCTTTATATTTCTTTTATCTCTCTTACACACATAAAAAAGCATGTTCCCGTAAAATCGATACGGGGAATCGTTATTACATGAAACACTCTTTTCGACCACTTCAAATTTACCTGAGCGCATATCAAGTTAAAAGTGATCTTAAATAATGTAAAATTGACCTATGTTTCGTATCGAATTTGTTTTGGGTGTAAGAAATACTTAAAATTTAAAGACTTCAAATCAAAAAAAGTAATAGTTTTGGAACCACTATGCAGTTTCTGAGTCTTAAGCGACAACATCGTCGATGGGCACTTTGTCAAAATGCTGCCCCGTCCCTTTTGCTGTTCGCCAAATTAAATCTAAACCATCGGCCACAAAAGCGCAGCGTCTGAGCCAAGTGGATTGGAGGATTGGAGGAGTGGTGATTCGGGGGAGGCTGGAACTACCCATGAGCACAAGTGTGTACAGTTGTGCCCGCAGACAACTATCGATTGGCCGGGCTGAGGCGCAGCTGTGGCCAAGTCAAAGATGCCGAGGGGGTGGCGAAGGAAAAAATAAACTTTTGCTAATACAATAATAAAAAGTAGCTACGTGCAGTGTTGCAAAAAGCGAGAGAGACTGAGGAACAGAGTGTGTGTGGGGAAAACTGAGCGAAAATAATATAAAAAATTTAAGTACAAACTTTTCTCCTCTTTCACACTCGCTGAGAAGTTGGCACAAACTTTTACTTAACGTTAACCTTAAAGGTGGGCCAGGCAGGGGCGTTGGCGGCGGCGGTGGGCGTGGCGGATTAGTGTTGCCGCGACACTGATTAGATTTATCAGACAGTCGCGAGTTGCACATGATAAACGACAGTGGGGGGCGGTGAGGCGCAGTCATCCTGCAGCAACTTATGCAAAAATCCAGTGCAACAATCAAAATTCAATCAGACAGCGACACCGCAACAGTTGCCACTTGCCACCACTTGCGGCAGCAACAGTTGTCAATTGCCAGTGGCACATGGCGACACCCGAGGCGTATGCGTAATGTGCACGGGGAGAAAATGTTTGGGGGAGGTTTTCAATTAAACATAGTTCGAAAAATAATATTTTCTTTGGGTTAGAAGGGAGAGAAATAAAAATTAATGGTTAAAGTATAAAATTGCTATCCATTTAATTTAATATTTCATTAATTATTAATATCTTAAAATACTTATAAATATTTAAAAACATTCTAAAAAATTAAAGTAAATTTTTTTCTAGTCTATTTTAAAATTCATTATTTTTTAAGTGGTTTCAAGTTATTTTTTGTATATTGATATTTAATAATATCCCATAGAAACATTATTTTTTCAATTTCTATTATTATATTTATATTATATATTTTGTAAATACTTTCTTACAAATGATAAAATATTTTTTTAAAGTGCCCATCAATATTGCAAGCCGATTGCAGTAGTTACATGACAGCACAACATGGACAGTAATGAGTGGAAAACAGCAGTGAGTGGCAGCGCATGAAGTTTGTTATTGGATTAAGGCAGAAATTGTCAGAGTAATGGCATTTCTATAATCGCATTCGAAGGATAATCCATAAATGGAGGCTGCGAGTCATGCGGCCTTGCTGTGGCCCACTTTCCATTACACACACATCTGCAATCAAAATGCAAAAGGCAGTGAGCCAAATGTCGCCTCGTACCCCCCATTTTACAATATCTCACAAATATCACGCGTCCAAATCATAAATGAGCCATAAATAACACATTGCCATCCAAAGTCATAAACACATACAGAACAAACAGAGGGTGTGTTGTTTCGGATTTAAAGGAAGATTATATTATGATTTACCCTGTATTATAATGCAGCAATGAAATAGGAAATTATATGATAATATGATATTTAAATATGATCCTATATCTAGATGTTATAAAAAAGTATAATAATTTTAAAAGTTAAAAGTGGATGTTGTTGGAATATTTTTAAGGCCTAAAAAATATATATATTTTAAATGTATATTTATTTTATTTATTTAAATTACTATGTACCAATATACCCTATAACATCTATATAATATAGGATATGCATATATCGTTACTTATGACCAGGACCCATACATTTATAGATGACGAAGCTGGCTGAAACGTGCTTGAAACGTTGTTGTATTTTCGGTTTCTGCATATGTTTTCCCTTGTTTTTCTACTCCGGGCATTCTTTTGCCCCCCCAACCCTTCGGGTTTTCCCTAGCCCCGTATGGAAAGCTTTGCTTTTGTTGTTTTCTGGCGCTGGCAGTTGCTTGTTGATAAAATTTAATCATATTACACATATTTCGCTCTTTACGGTCTGTTACCCCAATATGGCCCGTGGTTTTTTGGGGGCTGCTGGCCCATGCATGCTGGAAGTATTTACTCTTGTTTACAGTTGTGCACCGCCGGCGAAAATGGCCAAAAAATATCCAATTTGAAAATTAATGCCTTTAGGATGTTATTCGTAAAACTCGTGTGTGGAAAGCAGGATGGAAAAATAGAAAAAAGTAAAGCTTCTTCACGACTAATAGAAATGAGATTTCCCACTATCACTGTATCTTTACCCCTTCTATATTTCATATTTTTGCATTTTCGCGCGCCGCCACTGTTGTAATTGCCCTGCGGCATGAGCCGCGTTGAAGACTTGCCAGCAACCGCAAAAGTTTATTGCGCGCTATAAATTTAATGCAACAAACCATTTGACCGGCAAAAAAACAATGAAAGTAAACCAAAGAAAGCACAAAGCAAAAGAATTTAAATAAATTCCTAATAAAAATGTTTACATTTATATTGTTACCTTTGTAGTTTTTTTTTAGTTAGTTTAAAAAAAAGGTACCTCATTTAATTGCATTTAATAAATTGTAAAATGGTTATATCCAGCTTTAGATTTTTAGGACTTGGTTTCCTGGCATTAATATTAAATATATTTTATAGAAAAAACACAAACAAAAAATTATAAATGTCAAGGTTAAATTTACTGGATGACTCAATGATTGAATAATCGAAACACTGAGCGAATCACTGAAGGAAAAAAAGGTTGAGGAACTCGGGGGATATCAATAAGCGAAGCGGCATAAAATGTGGTCGGAAATTATTGCGGAAATTACACTAAAACGCAAGAAAAGCCAACGCATGTGACGCCACCAAGGGAAAAGGAAAATTTGAGCTGGAAATGGAAGTGGAAAAAAAGGGGATACGAGTAAGGGGTAATGCCTCAACTAAGTGAAAGAAAAGATTTAAATGTGTAAACAATTTATATGGATTTATTGTCGGTTAATTTAAATATCTGTTAATGAATTTTAGGTATAAAAAAATAGTTGGGAAGGAAACTAAAATCAATTTAAACTTATAAAGTTGCACTAAAACTTCTGAACTTTCTCCATTAAACGGAAGGATTTACTACGAAAAGTGTATAAAATTAAATAACTAAAATTTATATATGTTATATATGTGACTTTAAAAAATGTTTAATTTTTTACTAACGTATTTTAAAATTATTAAAAAAAATATATAAGAAAACTCGATAGATATTTATTCATTCCTCTGCTCAAATACTTGACCCAACTTAAATGTAAGTACTTCTAAAAACCATACAAATTCCACCCACCTGCCAGCTTTTCTTTGGGGACCTCCGCTTATGCCAGGCGATCGGTTTAATGCCTCTACTTTCGTTCGTGTCGGGGCGCTAATTTATTTTGGTCGCGTGTGCATTTCAAAACTCTTGGGAGGACAAAACACGGTAAATGGTAAAGGACCGAAGGAGCAAAGGACTTAGAAGCTTCTGTGCTAATTATGGCAGTGGAGGTGACGGGACTTTTTATACCCTTGCAGAGGGTATAATGATTTCAGTCAGAAGTTTGCAACGCAGTGAAGGAGACGTTTCAGACCCTATAAAGTATATATATTCTTGGTCAGCATGACTAGACGAGTCGATCTAGCCATGTCCGTCTGTCCGTCTGTCCGTCCGTCTGTCCGTCTGTCCGTCTGTCCGTCCGTCCGTCCGTTTCTACGCAAACTAGTCCCTCAGTTTTTAAGCTATCGAGCTGAAACTTTACCAAAAGTCGTATTTCTGTTGCAGGTAGTATATAAGTCGGAGCCGGCCGGATCGGACAACTATATCTTATAGCTCCCATAGGAATAATCGGAAAAATAATTGAAAAAAAATTATAACTTATGTGTTTTTTGACATATTACGTTATGCTCTTGGAAATATCATTTTTTTAACAGTTCTGAATTTCGAAATAAATTTTATAAAAATCGGACGACTATATCATATAGCTGCCATAGGAACTATCAGAAAATTAATGGCAAATTAATATGAACAAAATTATAGCTTCGGTGTCTTTTGACATATTTCCTTCTACTCTTTGGAATATCGTTTTTTTAATACTTCTGATTTTCGATTTAAATTTTATAAAAATCGGAGGACTATATTATATAGCTCCCATAGGAATGATCGGAAAATTAATGGGAAATTAATAGGAAAAAAATTATAGCTTTGTTAATTTTTATTGTATTCTCTTCTACTCTTGAATATAACTTTATTTTATTATTTTAGAATTTCGAAATAAATTTTACATAAATCGGACGACTATATTATATAGCTCCCATAGGAATGATCAATCAATTATTGTCAAAATTGCTATAATTCGGTTTGTTCCAAATCGAAATTCAGATTTTTGTAATTTGTAATTAAATAGGAATTAACTGCAAGGGTATATAGACTTCGGCTGGCCGAAGTTAGCTTCCTTTCTTGTTTTTACTTGTATACCTAATGTTCTAATTCTATAGAATCTGTGGGAGTTCTTAGGAAATTCTAAGCATAGGAACTACATCACAACACTGTACACCAAATATAAAATTACCAAAGGTCAAGAGTCATCCTGTGCTAACTACACAAATCGCGATTTAATTAAATTCTTCGCCCACATTTACCTCTGCCATGGCATCGAATTGCAATTTATAATTTCATGGACTGCTTTGCGTTCGGGATTTTAATTGCTAAATATTTGCAGCTTGTGTACATAATTTGTTATATATTAACTGGCAACAAAGAAAAATAGGCGAATATAAGGGGAGAGCAAATAATGAGCGAAATATTTGGAAAATGCAAATTAATTATGCTACACATGTATTTGTTTAAGTTATCTAATTAGACTCGAACGCAATTCATTTTCAATTGTTTGTCGTCATTTGCATTCGAATATTTATGGTTAAACTCGTACAATTTAATATACTACAAATTGCCAGCTTTTTTCGGTTAGTTTTGCTAGCTACATTTCTATGTGATTAAATGGATTACCAGAGCATTTTTTTGGACAATTAAGTAAATTAAAACCCGATTTTTTACAAAGGGAAGTTCTATTTAAAATTAAGCCGTTTGACTGACTTCTCCTTAATTTATATCAATTTAGAAAATTGGGATTTTAAAGGAGTGAATTAATTAATACATTTGTTGAAATACATTATTTTAAACACATAATTTGTGTATGCATACATTTTGGTTTAGCAGAGATTATTGGTCAATTTAAATTAATTAAAAAACAATTATCTAGAACGCAGCTGTCAAATTTAAATCCAATTGAATATGTGGGTTATGAAAAAGATTAGGTATTTTTTATTTATTTTTATAATGTTAGTGATGATCACTAAAGGGAAACTAAAAAAGAAACTCAAGATTTAGCTGTCAGCGCCACTGACTATACAAATATTCGGTTTATATTCATAACTTTGGGTATTTTATATAAGACAGTTATAATAATTCTTTAGTTTTAAGGCCTTTATTTAACTTAGGAATATTTTTATTAAACGTATCTTAATTATTATTTGGAAATAAAGATAATTCATGCCTATTTGTTTGGTGAATACATGTGGATAAACTCAAAATGTCGAACAGAATAAAGATACAAATTCGTTACTGACTAAATGTTATAAAGGATATTTATGTGATAGATATTTCAAAACAGTAAAAAGAGTAAGGCTCCTAATAATATATAATATGATAATATATGCTTAGTCATCTTCGTCAGTCTGCTGAACTTCCTCCTTGCTCTCTAGACCTTCCATCAGTTTTGTTTCATCCTCCTCAGAAGATACCTCCTTTGTATCCGACTGCGACTGCCTGGCTGCCTCATCCTCGACCACCTGGGCCGGATTGATGTAGACCATGTTGGCACAACCAGCCACCGGGCAGCGATTCCCCATGTTGTTCTTGATAATATGGCCGCACATCTTGTTGCGAACGGGGTTCCTGATAGGCGCCTTTGTCCAGGGATCGTACGGTGCGAAAACTTTGGTACTTGACACCTCCATTGCAACTACGTCGGTAACTTCTGGTTCTGCATTTGAAGATGAGGATTCAGTGGATCGCTTGAGGCTCTGAAACTCGGCTGCGTTCTTCGCATTAGTGGGCTTGTGTTCCACTGCATTTCGGCTTTCGGACGAAATACGCTCTAACTCCTCGACGGCATCACCCTTGGCCTTTTGCATCGCCTCCAAGATTTTTTTGTGATTGGACTCCACCTCAAGGAATTTCGCGGCGTATTCTAAGCGATCCCTTTTCCTTCTGGGTTCCGCCAACAAGTTATCCGTTTCTGTTAGAAAAACTTAGTATCTTTAAATACTTTCCTTTTGTTATGCAGTTGCTTACCATTGAGTACTCGCTTTAGGAGCTGTGTGAAAGTTGCGTCAGCGCCTTGATTAATCTCCATTTTTCATAGAAAACAATGAGGCACTTGTTAAACTTTCCAGAATTTGCAAAGCCTTCAGGGTCGCAATCGATTGTAATCAAAATCGATAGGCCCTGAAACACACGAAAATGGAACACTGTATCGATAGTTATGTTGATCCGGTTTCCGAACCAATCATTTGAAATTTGACAATGGAACGAGAAATGAAATATTTCAAAAACTCATGAGTTTTGAAGATTTTTAAAACTTTTAAAGCATTTTTAATATTTTCTAATCTCATTAGGGAAATTGGAATATTTTAATCAACTGATGACTCCTCCAAAGTTTGAAGGTCCACATCGCCATCTAATTAGCATTTGTTTAAGTTTAAATTCAAATTTCGACTTTGCAGCTGCATAAAAAATTGGCCAGACCCATAAATTTAATTAGTTCGAGCCACGCTCACTGCGGTCTGTAGGTCAGCGGCAGCAGGCTTTTGGGCCAAACAGCTGCCAGAGTCACGGCCACGGAGGAGGAGCCCACATGCATACAACGGACACAGCGCCAAAACTTTGCCAAATTAGTTCAAAGTTCAAACATTTTCCAGGCCAAGCAGAAGGCGGATGGCGGGCGAACACAAAAAAAAAATGTAGCAAACACCAAGTCAATTATTAAAAATAATTACTTTAGCCCAAGTTGCCACAGCGAAATTTTCGTATTTGTATACTTCTTTATTATATTTTGGTATGTTCCTCCCCTTCGAGGTCCGGAGAGTGTAAAACTTGTTTTAAACAGGAAACTTCCTTGGACTTTTAAGGATGTATTTTCGGATCGCGTTGGTCAACTAGTTAAAAGTTAGTTTGCATAAAACTCGGGTTATTTTAAAACAGCGAAGAATAATTCACAAAAAACTATATTTTCTTTAATGTATCTTTAAAATTAAAATTATTATTGCATACATTTTTATTAAAGATACATAAATTATTAAAATATAATTTCTACTTTATTAAAATTATAGGGTGAATAATTATTTTTTTTTTTATATTTTTTATAAACTTAAACTTTTGCGGCTAAAGTTCATTTTAGCTGAAAGAGACAAAAACCGACCAAAGCGAGTGGCATTCAAAATACGAAATACCTAAAAAACACTGCCAGCCTCCCGGCCACACCCCCTCCATCCCGTTTCCACCCTCTTAGGCCACGCCCACTCCGGCAAAAAGGCAGGCAACTTACGCCATTTGTTATTTATAAAAGATTAAACCGCAAAAAAGCCAAAAGGGAGAGCAGTGGAGGGGAGGGATGGGGGTAGTAGAAAAATATAGAAAAGGGAAAGGGGATGCACTGAGAAAAAACTATTAATTTATAAACCTTTCTTACTATATTATATTATATTATTATTATTTATATTTATATTTATTTGTTATTATAAAGCTACAAGTTGTAAAACTTAAAAATTTCTGTGCTATTTACAACTAATAAACAAATTCAAATTTAAACAGAATTAGTTCTTAATTAATTTTCAATTAATTATTGAAAGTAAAGGAAGACAAATAAAATTAAATAAAATAAAATCGAAATTAAAGACTGAGGAATTAAAGATTTTGGGGATAGATTCAACGTTAATATAGGATAATATACCTTAAACAATAACTCTCTTTTATTTTGCTTTGCCATTTAATAGATATTTTAACTGCCCAATTAATACCAACACTTATTAATAAATGGAGAACTAAATTCATTTTTCGCCAGTGTTTAGAATCGTTTTATCTGTTTCATGTGGCCTGCAACCGCAAAAGGCGATGACCAAAAAGGAAAAACGAAGGGAAATTATAATAATATTTAACTAAATATGCCTACTGTGGGCGGGTGGGCGCTATAACTTGATTTTCTTCTCCTCTGTGTGTGTGTGTGGCTTTATTTATGGCCGCGTCCCTAATTGAATTGCAGTTTATTTGAGCCCCTGAGCTGCCGGCTACTTGAACAAAAGCTCTGGCCCCGCTGCTCTGGCCACAATTTTTTAATTAACTTTCTGCGCGACCGAAAGGTAATTTCTGCTCCCGTTTGTGTGTATATGTATGTACTGGACCAAAATGATTTATACAAAACAATTATCAGTTTAAATGGCGTATTGAAATTTCTGCACAAAAGTTCCTCCACCTGCAAAAGTGCCCTGGCATTGGGGCTTTAATTTTATTACGCCGTCCGAGCTAACGAGATTAAAAAGTTTTGCCAACGCCTGTCACAGCTGCTGGGGAAATGGGAGTGGTTGGGCTGAAAAGTGTGTGTGGGGAAAATGGGAAAATTCAGGGGGCAAACTCAAAGTGTTTGCGATAGTTGCAGCTGAGAGCTGCAAGCTGCAAGCTGCGTTGCATTAGCCGTGAAAGGCGGCCAAGAACTTGTTGCTGAAATGAAATGGCAACGGCCATTAGCAAAAGTTCCCAGAGGCAGCAGAAGAGAGGGGGGGACGCCACTTTCCGCGCCCGCCGCAACAATAAATCAAAGCTGAAATATGCAAACATCCCATACAAATCAAATGAAAGCCAAAGCCGCACAAATAAAAGACAAGCGCCAACCGAACTAATAGAAAACCCAGTTCCCAATTCGATTGCAGCTGCCAAGCCAAAAAAAAAGAGGAAAAAACAAGAGCGAATGCTAGAGTCAAGAGCCTCGACTTTCAAATACCCGTTACTCAACTAAAGCAAGCAGTCGCAAGCAGGGCTAACTAAGCAGTCGCTTGTGAGCGGCGCCATCTATGTTGCGAACAAATCGTTATTTGCTTATAACTTTTTACTAAATGGTCCGATTTAAAAAATTCCTTCTACGTTTCGGTAGGTATCAACTCGGCTAGTGATCCTGATCAAGAATATATATACTTTCTACCGTTACATACCTTTCCCCGAATACAATATACCCTTGTACTCTACGAGTAACGGGTATAAAAAACTAAGCCAAGAGGAACTAGCGTGGCACAAAAAAGCAAAAAAAAATATATATCTGTGTATATTTGGCAAAGTAAAAACAAGAAGCGCTCCATAAAAACGCCCACGCTGCGGTGGTGGGCGTGGTCGGCGGCAATCGGCGTAAAAGACGGCATAAATAAATCAATTTGGTTTGATATCATACTCAAATTAAAGCGAATGGCGATTTTAGACGTAACCATTTTATTGGGGATTCTTTTGGGGGATTTAATTTTATGTTCTTTGAGACTTAAAATAACTATTTAATAAAACTAAATACATTTAGTGGTATTTTATATTAGGTATTTCTCAACCGAAGCATTGCATTGACTTTACATTTTTCATTTATGACCATAATTTATTGATAGTTTTTCCCATCAATTGCAACTAATAGTTATCCTCAAAGCAACATCAATTGCCATCCGAATGAAATAGCGAAAAATTGCAGTCAAAAATTTGTGAAAAAATGCGGCACACATAAATGTTCACTGCGGTCAACTAAAACATGCAAATGGAATGGGAATATGTGAGGAGCGAACTAGAGTTTGGAAGCCAAATCCCCGTCGTGTTTATTTTATGATACAATATTAAAGCGAAAGTTTGTAAATATTCAGTGTGCCTGTGCTGGCACAAAATTAAATGCCATAAAATGCAGCAGACGAGAAGAGGAGTCATCGGGAGATTGGGAGGCAACCAACATATTTTAGCGACAAAACAATTAAAACTGCATGCTGAGCGAACTGCGAGAGGCATCAGCCCCATCAGCCCCGCGTCCCGCAGCCGGAGGCGAAATGAGCAGTTTCCGCCCGGCAGGAGGCGTGGTCGAAATGGAAGGGGAACCTACACTCAAACTTTGTGTTAGGTATATTTAGTGGCTTGAAGAAATCATTTATTTATTAATAAAAAAAATTTTAGGGAGCAGGTTAAGCTAAAAAAAAAAGGTTACAACTATTTTTTAACCGTTTAAAATATTTTAATGTAATGTAAAAAAATGTAAAGTATGAATAAGTTTTTTAATATATTTTTTAAAAATAAAACTTTTTTTTTTATTTAAAACAAAAATCTAGGAATAACGTTTTACAAATATTTTGTAACCATTAAATTTATTTGTAATATCCTGTAAAATATAAAAAATAAAATTTCCTTTCAATGACAAAATGTTTTGATAATTTAAAAAAAAATAAATGAATAAAACAATATTATTAAATATTTAATAAGACTGTTAGAAAGTTTATGGCAATGCATAATATTTATAAAACTGTAAATCCTTTTTGACTCATATATTAAGCTTACAAATATTTTTTAGCCATTTAAAGTATGTTTTATTTACCGTAAAATATGTAAAAAGAAATTCCTTTCAATGTCAATATTGTTAATAATATTTAAAAAATTAAACTTTTTTTAAAAATTTTCTCAAATATTTTTAAAAAACTGTAAGTAAGTTTATGGCGATGAAAAATACTTGTAAAATTCTAAATCTTTATTATCATATCTCAAGTGAATTTTTAATTTAAATAAGTTTGCCCAATTTTTTTCCAGTGCATGACAGCGTGCAGTGTACTCGCAGCTTTGGCACGGAGTGTCACGTTTGCGAGCCATAAATTTCGCATTATTGCGCGCGTATCCGTGCATAGATTTTCATGCACATTTGCTTAATAAAACCCAGACCCCCCCGCGCCATGTCCAACCATCCCCAAATCCACACCAAAGCAAAACAAAAAACACCAAAATCCAACTGAAAAAAAGTGTAAATCAAAAGCGAGCCAGCGAACGGGCGCAGCGACGACAAAAACAAAATTTTGATGGCCCACATGGCGTATGCTTAACCACATCCGACTACACACTTCCGCGCATTTGGCGCTGGCCCTGAAAACCGCCACCGCTCTGGATTGTTAACAAATGACTCGATGTGGTTGCCCCCGGGGGTGAAAGAGGGCGTACCCTTTTTTTGGTGGGGGGGGGGGCGGGGCTGCGGGGGCGGATGCCCGCCTGATTGCATATACATACCATATCTGTAATGACTCATTTCGCATGCCCATTTATATTCCCTCAGAGAGGGTGTTTCAATTTCCAGCTGGAGTTTGTGGAGTTCAAGAAAAACCACTGAAAAGGGCAATCAATTTTTTGCTGGTGACTAAAACTATAGAGGTTTTTTATTAAAAAAATTATTGATTTTAAAAGTTCAAAATATTTTTGGAGATTTTGTAGATATATACATTATGTAATTACAAATATTTTTATTGAGCCACATTTTAAAAAATTACTCAAGCTAAGCCGGAATTTTTTAAAAATATTTAAAAATAAATATTACAAATAAAAAATTTCAAATATTTTTGATTAGTTTTTAAAATTAGTTCTTTTTTTGTGTATATGAATTTAAGATTTTATTGTAAAAGCTTTAACTTTTTAAATGTTTTTCAATGTTAAATAACCTAAAAAAATGGAAAAATGTTTAAGTATGAAATTCTAATTTAAAGGTTCTAAAATATTCGACTACAATAGTCAAAAAAGTTATATGTTTGATCCGTTGTGTTTGCTCTGTTCAGCGAATGGCGCCTCCGCATTAAATCACCGCATCATCACTTGAAGACCCCGAGTGCAGCTGGTAACATTTTCGAGTTGAAAGTTGAAATGAAGCGGTAGGGTAGTGGGAAGGGGAAGGGGAAGCTGCCAGCGGAGTGAGCGATTGGCGCTGCTCTGTGTGGCAGCTGCGGTCAAAGGCCGCCCATTAGTAGTCCGCCAAAAATGAAATCTATACGTGCGACGCCTTTAATTAGACGCGACTCAAACGCAGGAGAGCTGGGAACACGGAGTTCCATGTCCCCGTATTCATACCCCCCAAATAGAGCACTGAATCCCGCTGCCTTTTGGCCAAATACATGAGAGTTGAGCACTTCAAAGGGCTGGTTATCACATGGCCCCGGGCATCGGATTTTGTCTCCAGTAACTGTCCGCATTCTGCACTTAGACATAAAATTACACTATTCTTTTCTCCACAGTTCTATTAAAATATAATGACTAGATCTTTAGTCAGTAACGGTAATTTAATTGATTTTTTGATAATTGTCCAAGATCCAAATTAATATTCAGAATTAAATACCTATAGTTTAACTGAAGCAATTCTGGCTCTCTAAATTAGAGATACAAAAATCGATACTTTCGATATTTCGATATTTTCAATATTTGCATAATATATTATATAAACGTATTACATATTTTTTAAAGAATATTTTTAAGAATAGAAAACATATTAAATCCTTCAAATATTACTTTTTTTGTGTTCTGAAATTTGTACTTGTAATTGCTCTTTAGAACACACACTTTTTAACCTAGTTCTTCTGCGAGTGCATCTCGTGCGACGTGTAATTGGCGCAAGTAGGCTGCCATCGGGCATTTGGGCCATGCACCTAAGGGCCACGTAAGCTCTGCAACACAGATACTCACGCACACGGCCGCATCTAACCGGAGGCCATTGTGAGGTCCGTTGTTGGCGCCATGTTTTCTTTATGCATTGCAGCTCCTATCGAAGGGCCGCAGTCTGGATGCCGTCCATCCATTAAGCCAAATGCTCACTTCATTGGCAGGCAAACGAGGGGAATGTGAGACAATCGATGCTAGGATTAAACAAGAGGGAACGCTATAGTCGAGTGCCTCGACTATCAAATACCCGTTACTCAGCTAAAGTCAGCAGTCTCAAGCAGGGCAAACCAAGCAGCCGCTTCAAAAAATTTAAAAAATTTCTTCTACATTTCGGTAGGCGTTAATAACCCAAACAAAATTGCGTTTACACTTTTGCTCTAGCTTTAAAACTATGGGCGCCACAGTTTTTGGCGGTTTGTGGGCGTTAGAGGGGGTGTGGCATATCGGCGTGAAAAACTTGCGCTGCGTATTAACCCCTAGAATCTGCATGCTAAATCCCAATCATCTAGCTTTTATAGTTTCCGAGATCTCAGCGTTCATACAGACGGGTGCCACTGTTTTTCGCGGTTTGTGGGCGTTAGGGGGGAGGGGGGTTTCCCACTTTGGTCTATCAATATGTATTGATGAAACAAATACACATTTCTTTTCCCGTTAATCTAGCTTCAAAACTGTGGGTGCCACAGTTTTTCGCGGTTTGTGGGCGTTAGAGGGGGCGTGGCATATCGGCGTGAAAAACTTGCGCTGCGTATTAACCCCTAGAATCTGCATGCTAAATCCCAATCTTCTAGCTTTTATAGTTTCCGAGATCTCAGCGTTCATACAGACGGGTGCCACTGTTTTTCGCGGTTTGTGGGCGTTAGGGGGGGGGGGGGGGTTTCCAACTTTGGTCTATCAATATGTATTGATGAAACGAATACACATTGCTTTTCCCGTTAATATAGCTTCAAAACTGTGGGTGCCACAGTTTTTCGCGGTTTGTGGGTGTTAGAGGGGGCGTGGCACATCGGCGTGAAAAAATTGCGCTGCGTAATAACCCCTAGAATCTGCATGCCAAATCCCAATCTTCTAGCTTTTATAGTTTCCGAGATCTCAGCGTTCATACAGAACGGGTCACAGTTTTTCGCGGTTTGTGGGCGTTAGAGAGGGCGTGGCACATCGGCGTGAAAAACTTGCGCTGCGTATTAACCCCTAGAATCTGCATGCCAAATCTCAATCTTCTAGCTTTTATAGTTTCCAAGATCTCAGCGTTCATACAGACGGACAGACGGACAGACGGACAGACAGACGGACAGACGGACAGACGGACAGACGGACAGACGGACATGGCTAGATCGACTCGGCTAGTGATCCTGATCAAGAATATATATACTTTATATGGTCGGAAACGCTTCCTTCTGCCTGTTACATACTTTTGCACGAATCTAATATACCCTTTTACTCTACGAGTAACGGGTATAACTAGATGGAGTTGAAGTGCTTCGAACGTTGCAAAATTGCTTGCCTATTGACCCACTTTATTCAGTCTGAAAAGAATCCATTTGTTTTGGAATCATAGTAGATCATAATAAGGTTTAGATAACATTTTTTTCTTCTTTAGATTTTATTTAATAATATTTAAAAAATATTTTTAAAGTTGTTTGAGACTTTAGAGACTTTAGAATTGATTCCTATTGAAACGCTTCTTTTTTATACTTTTCGACTGTCTGCCAACTTTTTAACAAATATGTGAAACCCTAATTCTCAAAGAATACTTAACATGTTCTCCATGGCTGACAAAGTTTAATAAAATAGTTTAGGCATTCCGCCCGAAGCAGGCCGTAAAAATGAAAAGAGACCAAATATGAAAAGTGGGTTGGAAATTTAAAATATTTGGCGAGGCCCGCAGCTAATAGTTTCCTAATGGCGGCAACTTTGTGCCACCCACAAGGTCAACTACATGCGCCAGATAACCCTCGAAAAATCTGCGCAAAAAGCGAACCGTTCATTTTTTTTATTCGTTTTTGGACTGGAAAATGCTGACACTTGCAGTCGCGTCCAGCGATGGCTGCCAGCAACAATTTTGAGTTTATCACACGTGCCAAATTGTGCGGCCACCTCCTGCGGCGACAGGAGCAGCAGATGGAGGAGAAGAAGCGGCCCCAGGACGGCAACGTGCAGCGGTATACGTGAGCTAAAACTACGAAACGAGTCGCCCCCAAAAACTGTTGGCCGACTCACTGATATACTGAGAAAAAATCTATTGTGAAAAAAATGGATCAATAATTTTTTAAGTATTTTTTAAAAACATTTATATATTAAGGTCAAGCGAAAGAACTTAAAGTAAAAGTTTACTATTTTACTTACTATGTATAACATATTTGTAAGTTGTTTTGGATAACATATGCTTAGGATAAAATATTTATATTTTTGTAAATTTTTTTGTATATATTTTTACAAAGATATTTAATACTCTGTTTTACTTTCTTATTAAAGTAAAAGGATTAATATTTTTTTCAAGTACACCACCCGATCACGACGCATTTGCAGCTTTGATTTATGCAGCGGAGTTCAATGCAAAAAGTCAACTTTTGCTTGGCCTGGTGTGGCCATAAAGAACATAATTTATGTCGTTTCACTGATGGCTTTCCATGCGCTTAGGAGTTGAGTGCTTCGATGGGGTGTTGGCTCTTTCAATCCATACACCCTACCATCGCCATCCTCATCCCCCTGTCCCAAGTTCTGGCAATTGAATCGCTGGACCCAAAAAGCAGGCACAAAGCGAATTGACCGGAAACGCGCCTAATTGACTCGACTTTTTCCACAGTTATTTTGCTGTTCTTTTCAACTTTCTTTTTGGGAGAAATCTAAGTGCATTAGCCTATGTCCTCAGCATTATTATTACAATGGGCGATGACTCCACTTTGATTGGGTCCATCTTTTAGTTATACTCTATGGTTTGAAGAGTTTAATCAGCTATGAAAGAAAAGCGATCCAAATGGGGTAGGAAATAATAACATATTTTACCCATAATTTAATTGAAATTAATTGAAATTGAATTGAAATCAAACTGAATGTCAATTAAATGACATTAAAAATAAATTGATTTGAAAATTAATTGAAATTGAATTGAAATTGAATAGAAATAGAATAAAAATTGATAAAGTTGAACTGAAATTGTAATTAAATTTTCATTGAATGAAATTCATATTAATGTTAAAAAATGGAAATTGTTCGATAAATAATAAATTTTTATAATTTGTATTTTATTATTTTAATTAAAAGTTACTATTGCATTGAAAAACATTTTCAAATTATTTAAATAGCACCTGCTTTAAATCTTATTGGCAATTTTATTAAGCAAATATTCAGTAGAGCATTTCAAATTTCGCCGTTGACGTTCATTTCACATTTTGCGCTCTTCTTGTGGTGTATAAGTTCCTTTTTGAGACGAGTTTCTACTATTGTTGTTGGCTTTTTATTTAGCCATTTTCATTGTTATGCGATTTTGTGGGCCATATTATTGTTATGGTTGCCGCTTGACGGGTTGCCCTAGCATCCCCATCCCCATGCCAGCCATCGTCGTCGCCCATCTTCGTTTATGTAATTTAATTCAATGTACCGTTTCAAATTGAATCTGTGAAAAGCTGCGCAAAGAAAAATAAGCTTCACAACGGACTAACGGAAATTTCCATTAGCCGTGGAAGAGCAAAATATCACAAAAGCCAAAAGCCCGAGATGGAAGACAGGTGCAGGTCGTGCTTCCCCTTGTGGCATCCGATTTAATTGAGCAGCGGACAGGAAATATATTTCATTTTCCTTCGATTCCCGGTAATGGGAAAGCTGAGATGTGTGTTTTAAGGATTTTTTCAATTTTATTTTAAGTTCTAAGTGATAGAAAACTGGCTCGTGCAATGATATAATGATATAGGATAAAGCATTACATAAATCAGAAGTTAGAAGAAACTTACCTGAATGTTGTGTTATAATAATTTTAAGAAATACATACGTCATATTTCTTTCTATAATTTAGTAATATTTTTTAAAAACTCTTACTTAAAATAAAACATACATATATTTTGATATAGTAAAATAATATAGGGTTCTAAATCCAAGACTCCATCCAAAGTAAAGACAAAAATCCCCCAAAAATACCATTCGTCGGCCATATAATCTTCTCACCGTTCGAGAGGAGCCACACACACACACTCACACACCCAGGAAGCACTTAAAACTAAAACTGAACTCAAGGAAATTAATTGCAATAAACGTGGCGAAGAAGTTTTCGGTTAGTGAGGAGGAGGTGCTGCCGGAACATGAGAAGCCGTTTCGCCGGCAGGACGACTTGGTCGAAACTAATGAAGTGTCGCAATGGGATAATTAAGCTTTTAATCGCCGTGTCTGCAGCGGTGTTAGTGGGTGGCTAATTCCATCTGAGCCGGGAGCCATGAGCCGGCAGCCGTGAGCCATGAGATCCGGGAGAGCGTGCTAACGCTCTTAGTTTGGGCAGCGTAATTAGTGTTTTATGATCGATTTGTGTTCACACATAAAACCATAATTCAATTTGCCGGCACCACTTTAAAATGCTTAATGGCTGTGCGTCGATGGGGTTGAGATGGGAGGTAGAGGTAGAGGTGATGCTTGGTTTTTCGGAACGCAACTTGTGTGCGAGCGATTGTAAGTTTTTGCGGCCCGGGGGCCAAAGAGCCAAGTTAAACAGTTGGCCAAACAAACAGGCAGCCAAAATACACAAACACTGACACAGCCAAACATGCTCGGAGATTTCCAGAGCAAGAACAACAACTTGGTACACGACCCAAGGAACCAAGTACCAGGAACCGACGCCCCGAATTGGGGGCCGGGTCCAGGGACTCTTGGCCAAGATAAACAGCAGAAGAGAAGACGTGGAAGAAGAGCGGGAATTAGAGCGGAGATCGGGGAGCAGGAGGCGGCAGAAGGCTCAGCTTAAAGCTGCCGCCGTGTGGAAATGGTAAAAGCCGCAGCTTTGAGGCTGTTAATCCTTTGAATAAAATGGGGGGACAACGCAAACGAGGGTTGCCACCAAATAAATCAAAAAGTTTGAAGAAAATACAAGCATAGATTAAGATTAAATCAAAAGCAATGCAGCACATAATATGAAATACTCTGGATCAAAAATACAAACTAAATCCGAACTATAACTGCAAATATATTAAATAAAATATTTATTTAACTTACCTTTTTTTTGGAATAAAAAGGGATCAACAAATATTTTATTATCTATTTTTTTATTGATACGACTATAATAATAATAAGAAATTTAAATCCTAAACCATTATTATATTTGTTAATTAATTAAGGAATTAAAATTCTGCATTTTTATTGCATTTTCGATTTAATTTTCAAGGCAAAATGGTATCCTTGAAGTTTTGTACCGATCTCTAGCAGTGATTTAATGTATTTCTTGACAAATGTAACCCATAATAAATCTTTCACCTTCCTTCTAGCATCCCAAAACCAGCCCTCTGCAGGAGTACCCACAATGCCAAGGATGTTGAAACACCCCAACACACATAGATATAGATTCAGGCAGGCTTGAAGGACATTAAGCTGATTGTTTTGTTTGGCTTAACATTGAAATGTTGATATAAATTAATTAGTCTCAAAAAGGGCAGCCAACACATGCCCTTCACACACTGATTCTTTAGTTTCTGCTGACTGAGTTTTTTGGCAACCCAAATCAGAATTAATAGAGCTAAAGTTTTTAACAGTTTGCACATATTTAAAACCATATTTTTACCATGCTCTTGGGCAAAATTGAAAAAGGATTGCGTTAGCTGCCACATAAATATTTTAATTGCTTATTAAATGAAAACAATACGTTTCTTTGTCGAAAGTATTTTTTTCAATGATATTTGTTTGGACTTGTATTCGTTTTTCTTAAGCTTATATTTGTATGCATTTTATTATTGTTATATTTGCAGAGACTTTCTGGAATGAAATTCGTGGACTTTATGGAACAAAGGCCGCACAGCGTGTTATTGCTATCTCGTATTCCCCCCATCGCTCCCTCTCTTTCTAAGCGACTGTGCGCTCAATAAACAAAATATGCCATGGCAAATGGACCTTAATATATGCAATTAAAACACAACATTTTGGGCTTATTATGTGCACACCACTCCCTCGTGTCTATATTTCACTCACCTCATCTCGATTTTTACTGGCGAGCCACCAACAATGGGATTATTCAACGTGACCCGTGTTGTTGCTGCTTACACCCAAAAAAATTGAGAACGAAAAGAAGCCAAGATCGATCGATCTTGATTTTAGTATTTGTATTCTCACTTTTTTCTTCTTGATATCAAGATGATTCGATGTTGATTCTAGTATTCCCAGTCAAAATCAATCTCGATTTCGATGTTGACATGAGATGACATCGATGTTGATTTAAGCATTTTTAGTATGAGTCGATCTTGGCTAGCTTTTGTGATCGAAATTCTCAAATACGCATCGATGAGAACGGTTTTTTTTCTCGGTGTACTGTTTGCCAACTGTGGTCAAATCAATTAAAAATTACGTATACGCACTGTAAATATTTGGAAGGGTCTGCCGCTTATTTACACACGGACACACAATTTCCAGATTTCCACAGTATTCAGCGATGAATAAAGCTACCCGTAGATGGACACAGGTCCAGATCAGGTTGACATAAATAATGAGGCACACGGGGAAAAAAGCACTAAAAACAATTTTAAACTATTTTAAATGTAATTTAAATGGTAATTATGGTAAAGAAATTAGTCATTTTTCTAACATTATTATATTATATTGATATAATGTTTAACATTTATAATATGATATAAAACTTAAATAAAATCAAAAAATTGCAATTAACGTAAAGTAATTACAAATTTGTTTAATTTAATTTTATTAGATTAATATAATATGAAGAACAAATTGAAAATTGTTGTCAATAATTAGGAATCCACAGCCAAATTTTACTTAACTAAAAATAAAAATTTTTTAATTTAATTTAAATGGAAATTAAGGTAAATAAATTTAAAATGTTTACAATATAATAATATTATATTGATTTAATATTTAACGCGTACTATCATATTAAATTCAAATAAAATCTAGAAAGTTTTATGGACCAATTGGAGATTCCTGTCAATAATTGGGGATCTATAATAATATGTTATTAAACTTCAATCTTTTTTTTCCAAAAAATTTATTAAAATTTTCTTGTAAAATTTAGTGTATTTCTCCAAGTGCAGACACATTGATGGTCCATAAATTATGTAAGGACTGCGTTAATTAAAAGGCTGCATGTTTGGCAGATTTTGGTCGCTTTCTCATGGATCTTTTTATGTCGCAGGAAATACGTGTAAGTATTCTTCCTTGGCATCAACTGAAGTAATCTCTTCTGAGCTAGAAACTTTTCCGTGAGGCAAGTGTATAAATGCCAGGAAAAACTACTGAAAAAATATAGAACTTCACCAACAGCAACAATCGTTGAAGGTGTGTATGTGTGGGAGTTTGTTTGTTTCCGTGAATGCCACAACTTTCTGATGTCTGAGTAAAACTGCAATGGCAACTGCGATTGCAACTGTGACTGTGACTGTGTGTCTATCTCACAAGGTTTTTCCTACTCATCTGCATCTGCATCTCCGCCCGCCCCGCTTGTCTCACTTTCATTGCTGACACAAAAGTTTAAAGCAAATATGCAATGCGCTTGCCAAGCCAAGCCATGCTTCGTGGTATGCAGCAAACATCAACAACATTTTCCCGCTTTCCATGCAAAGCGAAAACAACACAAAAATACCGCCCCTGCTGAAAAAACAAGCGAATGAAAATGGAAATTAGGGAGCAGGAAATGCAGATGCACTACGCAGCAGTTTAACTTAATTTGTTGATGCTGTTCTTTCCCTTTGTTCGCGGAATCGGTAAAGAATTAATCAAGTCACGTCAAGTTTTGGCACAATCAACAAGGATTTTTCAGGGTTTTGCTCCTATTTAAAATTTTAATTTTATATTTTTATTTTGTGCTTATAAATTATAATTAATTAGTTCATTTAATTTATTTTTAATTCAAATTAAATAATTTAAAATATTTTAAAAATATATGGTATTTAAAATAAATTGTAGTAAAAAGTCTCTACTAGATTTTACATTTTTTAATGACATTAAAATAATTAAATTATAATTTATTAATTCGACAACTTTTTTTTAATAATTTGTTAATTTATTTTATTTTAGGGCCATTAAATAATTGCATTTATTAAAAAAATGGTATTTTAAATAAAATACTTTTGGTAAATAGTAAGTTTAGTGAAATTGTTTTATATTCTCTACTAGACTTTACATTTTTAAAGGACACTTTAAATTAATATACTTTGCCATAATAATTTATAAAATATATAAATAAAATTAATTTATTTAATTAATTTGTTAACTTATTTTACTTGCTATGGCATTTGAATAATTGTATTAATAATTTTCTAGTAAGTTAATATAGCCTCAACCTCCCCGAAGACCACTAAATTAGCAGGGTATTTGACTAAAACTGAGAATGAACTTGTGCATTTATCTTGACGCCAGACGCCAGAGCATCCAAGTTTGGCTGGCTGATTGCAGCCACCGAGCAACTCGCAGCGGGACAGTACTGAATGGGGGCTTGAGATATATGTGCGTGTGTGTGTGGAAAGAGAAGGGGTGCGGGGTGGGAAAAGCCTGGGAAATGGCAGCGAACAAATGGCACAGTCTTGCAATATTTTCTGTGACATTTATATCTCACCCGCCTGGCTCGCTGGCATTTAAAAATTTATGCAATAAAGTTCGTCCGGCATGCGTGTGTACATACATATGGGTGAATACTTTTGAAAGACTTTTGGGCCAAGAGATTTTCCACACTCAGCCATGGTCAACTTGGCTGAAGGTCAAGTTAAGCGAGCGAAGAGCCCAAGAAAAGTCTTCAGATTTCCTAATTATGCCCGAGGAATAAGAAGGTGGGCGAGTGGAGGAGTGACTGGCCATTTGGCTGGCCTGCCAAATAAATCAGTCGAGCACTTGACAGACGCACTGAAGTTACTAATTTAATTTACATTTTTAATTTATTTTTGCGCTCAGCTTTTTCTTTTCCCTCTCTGGCTCTAGGTATTCTCCCCTGATTCTTTTTGCCGTCAAGTGAATAAGTAATGAATTTACAACTTCTCGAGAATTCTCAAATTAAAAACAATAACACAAATGGGAGTACACCGAATGCGTATACAAATGGCAGTGACTGTGGTAGCGCAGGGAAATAAAGGCGGAATAGAAACAGGTGCCGGTTTTGCATATAGATTTCGGCCAGATGACTAATTAAAAACGGTTGGGGGCGTGGCACAGTTAGTCAGCACGAACATAAAACAGGCAGAAACGAAAATGAGCATGATGCACTTAGGAAAAGTATCCAGATATTAAGATGACTTTTAAGTTTTCCTTTAAGACAAATATTTTTTTGTTAAGAGAATTTTAGCTGAAGCGCAATAATAAAATTTTATAGAAAAGGAAATATTTGCCGAAAAGCAATAAATTTATTTTTTTAAAAGGGAATATTTGTTGAACAACATTTAATACATTTTTTAAGGAGGAAATATTTGCTAAAAAGCCATTAATTAATTAATTTAGATTTCCTATAAAGCAAAATTTTTTCCTAAAACTTCTAAAGTCAAGCATAACATTCGGAATGAAAATACTTACTTTAAGAACTAGGATGAACTTTAAGACAGTACTTTGCTCCTTGCAAATTGTGCATCCTCTTGCGCCTTCTCACCTTGGGTTGTTGTTTTTGCACAATCATTGCTGTTGTCCTTCCTTTTCCGCCCCCCTGACCTCCCTGCTCCCTGGTCACTGTCATTTGCACCTCTTACACTTTACACTTGCAAAAATGTCGGCCACAGAGCTTCATGCATATGCAAATTGCATTTGCCCGGCACTCGGACGGCGTCTCTTTCGCACACACACACACGCCGTCCTTGTCTTTTTGCCCACCTCAACGCAGTTTGCTCCTGTCCAAACTGCAACTGAGATTGAGGCAAAGGTGCACCGGACTTGATCAGTGCAAGAGCAAGGACACGTGGCTCGAGTTTTCCCCATCTCTTGTTTTTCCCAAAAAGCCACCCACAAAAGGAGAAAGATTCCATTCCAAATTGGAAGTTATTTTGGGTTAGTTGTGCGGATTATAGATCGGGAATTTAGGAGATTAAAAAAAATAGAATAAATTTGTTATAAATAGGGAGTTTATAATGGAACATATTCAGGTGTTTCATAAAAATAAAAAAAAATCACTTGTTTCATCGATCATAAAGTCCAATATTACGCATACGTCATGGTGTACCGTTCGCCAAACAATTAGTACATCCGAACCCACCTGACCCTTTTTTTACCCTTCCCTCATCATTTTCCACCCACTCGTTTATACTTCCTTCCGCCTATTCGGTCAAATGGGTCACTTGACCTTGCCTTTGCCGTTTTGACGGCCTCAATGAAAAACAAAACAGAATTTTCGCAAAACAACAGAAAAAAACCCTTGATACTTGTTAAACAATTTCTGCTGTTTGAATGCAGCCAACTCCGCAAAAGCAAAGAAAACGCAAGTTAGAAGAAGGCAAAACACTGCGTAAAATCAGAGAGCAGAGCATAAAAATTAACTTTGTTAAAAAAGTACGGGAATTTTTCTGCTCAAATGTCCATTGAACACAGAGAGTCCGGAAAAAAAAGGTTTATGAAAAAACACTTCAGCAAAGGGGCAGAAGGGCCATGGGATAACAAAGGGGGCGGGGCGGGCTAGATGGGAAAAAGTTACACAAAATGAAAATTAAACGATGCTTAAAATTACTTTTTCGTCAAACTCTTTACGCACTCGTGGATTTTGAGTGGGAAGCATGGGTTCTTTCCATGATTCTGTTTTACCTTCATTATGCACCTCAAACCAAACACATTTTTCTACCTTCTTCAGGTCAGCATCAGTAAACATTTTTTAACTTTTCGGAGCATTTTGTGTGCGAAAATAAATAAGACACAAGGAAAATAAAAATCCAAAGTAATTATTGTGCAATACCATTTATTAAATTAATTTAAAATTCATATTATATTAATTTAAAATATTTACCTTATCTAATGTGTCTTTTCAACATCTCAGAATTAAAATCAACCGTGGACCCCGGATTTTATATCAAATTATGGCATTTTGTTGTTTGCCTTTCTCTCCATTTCCTTTGTGTCTCTTTATTTACTTTTTTTAAATTAAATTTTTTAATTAAGCGACGATTGTGGGTTTGCTTTGCGCCTTTTTTTTGTGTTTCGGTGTTATTTTATTGGGACCGTCGACATTAAAATGTTAATGAAGCCGCATTAACATATGACGGTCATAAAAAGGTATTAGCTGGGACAAACACACGGTGACGCACACACACACACACACTCTCAACCTTATGAGCTCATGCAGTTAGTGCAGAAACGCGAGAGGGGGAGGGGAAAACACACCTGAATTTAACAAGAACTACCCGCTGACCGCTTGATCCTGCCCCATTCCTTTCCCGCTGACTTTCCCAGCCCTGTCATTTCCTGTCCCTTCTCAGTCCTCGGGTCCCTTGCTCCACCTTCTGCCGCATAATCCCCTCAAATGGACACTGAGAGAACTAGCTCTTAAAATAACAAAATATTTAATTATTTAAGATTTCTAAAATTGCTGTTAAAGTTCCCAAGATAAGAGATACACCAATCATTAGGATTTTAAAATATCTTAAGAGTTCCTAAAAGCATTAGAAACCCAAAGTCATAAAATTACGAATTTATTTTTTCATAGCATACTTTTAGACACCTTTATAAAAGATTACAAAGTCCTAGTAAAAGTATGCTTCACTAAATTGTTATCCAAGAGTCTATTAAAACTAGTTATTTATGTTTTCGTTGCATACTTCTTGGACACTTTTATAAAAGGTTACAAAACCCTGAAGTTTAAAAAAATTAATAAAAAATCTTTAAGACTTTAATATCTTAAAGTATGCCTTATTAAATTGGCAAACCAAAACTCCCATAAAATTACTTGTTGATTTTTTTCTTGCATACTTTTACAAAATCTTAGTGATTTTTAAAATGAAATTTTATTTTAAAAGGTTTCAGTATATAAAATAAATTTTTTCTAATTTTTTAATAATTTCAAAATTTAAATACATTATGAATAAAAAAAATTCTAAAATTTTCTTCCAGTGAGCACACACACTGTGAACAGGACCAGAGGGTGTGGGACCCAGGGTGCCATTCAGTTTAGGGCCCGCACACATGCTGACAGACCCCACTTACAGTCCGATGGTGGCCAAATGGCATAAAGTTGAAATAAAAGTTGACTGGCTGCGGCTGCTCCGGCTCCAGCTTTTGGTCCTGGATCTGGCGATGCTCCTGCTGGATATCCCACCTTGGCATTAGCATAACCATTGGCATTTTGGGTGATGCGAATCGCAGTGTTTTTCGGCTCCGGCAAATGTCACCGCAATAGTTGCCAGTCTCGTTTTGTTTTTGGGTCCTTTTCAGGGATCAGAGTTGTCAGGACAACGATCAGGGCAGCGTTGTTCTAAAGTGGCCGAGACACCGCCGCGAACATGAAAGCGGACTTAATGAGATAAGTGAAAACCTTTGAGGAATTACAGGGGATCAAGCGCAGACGATAAAGAATTATGGTTTTAGGAGCTGACAAATAAAATTCAAAAGGGATTGAATATATATAAAAAGCAAATACATTTTGAAATGTAACCTTAGTTTGCATATCAAAGTATCTCATAGAATTCAGAAAAATATTCCTTTACATTATTTCCTTTGTTCATTTTAAACCAAAAATGCAGTTCTATTTGAATCTTCTTATATTTTTCCACCATCCAAGTATACTTTTGAAATATAGGGTATCCCTTAAGTGCCTCAGTCAGTCTAAATATCCCACATGCTTTTATAGTAGCAGTTGCTCTAGTTGGTTAGGTTAATTTGCGGTTTTTGCTAAGCCAAAAAATGCCCCGCATATTTGAAGGAGAAGAAGATGTACCACCGCCAAAAGAAATGCGGCAGTAAAAATTTCGTTTATTTCTCTCTCTCACTCACATGTATATTTATACGCACATAAATTTCACTGGCCCTGGCAGAGCTTACATTTTTATGCATGGCGAAATGCCGGGCCGAAACGTCGCTAATAAGTTGGCCCAGAACGGGAACAAAGCCGCGGTATATATTCCATCCAAAACTATTCCCCCATACACCGAAATACCCATCGTTCCTGCACACATTTCACGCATTTTGATATGCAAACAAAATGCACTGAATAAAGCAGCCGCACATGGCACAAAAGGTTGGCCAACAAAAACTCCGGTGGAAAAATGCAAAAAACAGGTGGGGGCAGGCAAAAAACGAATGGTAAAAACCGTCGAAATTTGCACGTGAACACAAAGAAGCAATTTAACAAAAAGCAAATGGCAAATAGCACAGCAGCAAATGCAAAGCTGCAGGGAGAGAAAAGAAAACTCAATCTGAATAAAGCTAATGTTTACATGAGGTCGTCTGCAAAATAATACATTTATAATATTTTTAAATTAAAAAAAAAATAATCTTCAATGGTCACCTTAATTTTAAGTAATAAAATTAATTATTTTCTTGTATTTCGATTATATTTTGGTTTGAAAACAAACGAAAAATTAATTCTCAAATATTTTTAAATTGTCATCAATGGATATCTTAATTTTAATTTAAATTATTTAGTTGTATTTCAATTTCATTTTGGTTTAGAAACAATAAAGAAAAAATTTGTTGAATTTCTTAAAAAAAGAATAATTAATTTTCAAATATTTTTAAATTGTTTGAGGAATATTTTGTAAAGTCTATATTATTTTTCTCTGTGCTGACAGGTGCAACAGGAAGGCTTCCATAATGCATACAGTGCACATGAGTTGGGGAGTCTCCTCTCTATCTCTGTGTTGTTTATTAAAAGTATAAACAAAAGGCTCTCCCAGGAAGCAACAAAAGGCTGAGCTTGGCTTGTGCTGTTACTTTTTAGTGCAAACTGCATAATTTATAAATGTGTTCCATAGCTGATGGATGGCTAGAAGTAAGGCGACGCATCAGTATGTTGGCATGTATGCAGAAAGAGATGGCATAAGAATATGCAAATATTGAGAAATTTGTTAGCAGACTGTTTTTGAGGAGTATGGTGCTCTTAATATTTACGTTTTGGGTGGCTACCTTTGGGACTCTTTTTTCATTTTAAAAATAACTACATTTTATTATTTGGGTAGTAAAATTCTATATTTTAACTGTATTAAATATTTTAAAAATATTATATAATATTTTGGTTTTTAAGATAACATCTCTACAGCTCAGAACTGTATATATTAATTATAATAAAATGTAAAAATACTGTAAAACGCATAGCATCTTGCAGCACCCACAAAAACAATCAATTTCTTCCTTATTTTCGATTATTAAAGAACCCCAAACCGAACCGCTTGTCAACACGAACCAAAGCGCGAATTCAAGTGAACGTGAGCGGACCGAAGACCACGGGAAATTCCCAATAACCAGGGAAGATGACGTCGAAAGGAAAACAATAACAAGCAATATTCTGCAATAAACAAGCAAAATCAATTTTCGTTACTAGAGCAGGCAATCAAAGCAACGAGATCACGCGACAGGACACGCCCATTAACCCATGGTGCCCTTACTTTTCAATCCACCATTATTCCATTATTTTCCAACTGCTTTTCAAGTTTTCCCTGACGGGTCATTTAAGTCACGTTTCTTCGGTGGAGAGAATTGGCCAATTCGATCGGCTGATGAGAAATCCGCACACTTGTTGCCCATCTTGATACTTTTTCCCGAAGTTTTTCACAGACTTTTTCCGCCTTTCCTGACACTCATTAGCCAAAAGAATTCATTAAAAAAACGCCGACAACTGGCAGATTCAAATAATAATAATAAAAAAGAAGGCAGAGACGAAAAGGCAAAAGCCAAGTGACACAGAAGCGACGGCAACAAATTAAAAGCCATAAAAGGCATCAAATTATATGACGCACTCTTGGGTGTTGCCACTAAAAGGATGGTGAGGAGGGGAAAGGGGCCGCGGGGACCCAGGGGAAGGCCAAGCCAAGGCAGCCTATTTGTTAACCCCAGCGTGCCGGCAAACAAAGTTTTTCAATTTCAGACGCATAATAAGGCGACACAAAGAGACACGGCGGAGGATGGGACCAAAAAAAATTGCACAGGAGGCGCAGACAAAAAATATTAAACTTATCGTGGTAACTACACTTTCCAGGAATATTCGTTATATAAAATAATTAAATATTTATTTTTAAAAATAACTTGAAAAATAGTTTTGGAACTATATAAATTTTTAGTGAGTTAAGAACTAAAATTATATATATCTTAAAATTTAAGATTAAGGTCAATTTTTATTTTTGGGTAGACTTTTTTATAAGTAACTATAATTTAGTTTTACTGATATTTTTTAGGTAGAAATATTACTACAAACTTACTGAGTAGTAAAAATTAGTTTATTTGAGGCAGATCAAAAATTATTTTTTGAGTGTATTGAATGTCTTAGGAATTGAAACTTGCGTAACAATTTTTTAAAAACTATTAATTATATTACAATAATTTTATTATAACTATTAATTTTGGTAAAAAAATTGTCTGAATCCTTAGGACTTTTTTTAAGGGTATAATGACCGAAAGAGATAGAATGAGGAGGAAGAGGGTACGGAAGAGTGGGTGCAAGGGCATAGCGGGTGCCGTCGACGTCTCAGAGGAAAATGAAATTATGAATGTGCGTTTGGCAACAACCGCACCCCAGACACCCACGTAGACCGACCTCACCTGGAGCCCCAGAGCCCCCTTTTTTACCTACCCCCATGGTGGGAACCCCTCTCTCAGCCCCTCGAACCCACCGCCCCTTTGTGTGTGCTCATTTTTCTGTCAAGGTGTCATAAATGACGCGACGTTGGCGGCATCGCCATTGCCATCGCATGCGTGTAAGTAAAATAAATGAGGCTCGGCACAATGGCAGCGACAGCGGGGAAAAGCTGAGGAGGGTGGGTGGTAACAGGCAAGTGGAACAAAAGCCAAATGAATGACACAAACCACAGAGCAACAGTGCCAAAAATAAAGGACCCGTGAAGCATTAATTAAGTAGACACAAAAATACCCCATAAATAAATATTCATATTTTCTAAAAGTTTTTAAAAAATAATAGGAATAATAATCAAAATTCTTTCAAATTATTAAAAACTTGAAAACACTTATAGCAACATAATTTTTTTAATTTTTAATAAATTAAATAATATTTAAAAAAAATGTAAGTTGTAAAGCTTTAAGTTCAGATTTATTGTACAACTTTTATTAACAGCTATACAAATTACTCATTAATCCATCCAATATTGTCTAATCCAAATTTTATTTATAAATAAAATGCTTCCATTACCCTTAATACACCCCATTACATTTAATTCACTGGGTATGAGTATCAGGTATAATGGCAAAAAGGTCATGGCGTACAGCCATTTTATTTATGACATTATTTGCATACGCTCAAATGAACGGCAAACATTTTTCAAGTCAAAAATAAAATAAGTAAATTTAATTAAAAAGATTTTCGGTCGTTTTGGGTTGTTGCAATTTAAACGAGGTGGGCGTGACAGGTTCATGGATTTGGCCAGACCAAAAATAACAAAGCTTAATGATGATCCTGATTTCGGGGTGGTTATTTCTGGCCTGTTATAATTGACTCTGTAAATGTATGAAAGAATTTTAGCCGCATTTCGTATTTGGTTTTCTATATAGGAGAGTGCTTAAAACTACAGAAAGAAAATAAAAAAAAAAACTTTTTCAAAATCAAAAACAAACCTCGGGTTTTATAAAGCAACCCAAAACACACAATTTTGTATTCAAAATACTCGTTTATATACACCGCTCTCATCTCTTTCGGAAAACCCTTCAAAACGCAGACAGCGAACGATGCTCAAAAAGAAATCCAATTTAATGACTGTGAAGCAGTCCCTGCGGAATCTTCAGGAACCCAACTCAACCGATGGACAACCGTTGCCCGATGACTTGTGCTGGTAGGCCATGCACTGAAAAAAATTTTTAAGTTCAAAATATATTACGGGACATTTCTTAAAAAATATTATATTGATTAGAAACGTTTTTACTGTTTTAAAAAATAAAGTAATAGTTTCAATATTTGTTTAAACCCAGAGTATAATTTTGCATTACAAATGAAACATTTTTCATTAGTGCACCTCTCCCTTTCCCCTTCCGAATCCAAAGTCGCCGTCTTTGTTTTCATTGCGGCTGTCACTTTGGACGCAGAGCCACGTTAATGGCAAGTGTAAAATGCTTTAAGCCAAGACCAAGACCTCCATCAGCAAAGGAAAATGGCAAAGCAGACCAACGTGAAGCGTTGTTGGGAGCAAAAAAGAGTTTAATTAACACGAAAATGGTTTCAATTACATAAAATTACGTTTCTTTGCAGTGACGCTGCCATTGTGGAGGTCCTTTCTCCTTTCCTTCATCCTCCGCGTAAATGAGCTTCGGGCAATGCAGTGGGTGTGGACCTAAGGGGCGGCGGCGGCGGAGTGGGGGCGTGGCCCAGTTGATTTGGGCACGGAGATTTATTGGGCGTCAGTTGAGCAAATTAGTTGAAATTGTCAGTTAAGGCAGTTGAAAAAGTTGCGACTGGCGTTTTAGCGGAGTTTTACGATGGTGGACTTGAAGTTCTTATCGTAGGGGAAATCTTTGATGGGAAAGTACTGGGAATCTTGAAAGAAATACAAGTTTTTATTAATCGTAGGGCAGTAAGATAAAGCTAGCTAATAAAAAAAATTTTATTAACTGGTTTAGCTAACTTATTTTTTATGTGCAGTTAGAAAATGCTTTTAGTAATTTAAGTAAATCAATTTAATTTATTTTTTACCAGTACAAGGGACGAAATTACTTAAATATATTTTAAAATATTTATTAAATATATTCAAATAATTTAGGGTCTTTTGTGCTTGTACAAAATTAAATTAAATTGATTTACTGAAAGCACTAAGAGCATACTCTAAGCACAAAGGCCTTAAATTACTTAAATATATATTTTGTAACCAACTTTAATGTTTGTTCGCTTAAATCTGCCCAAGCACTTTGTCCGACATTCAATTCGACGGGAGTTTTTTTCTCCTCTCGTTATCTGAAAAATTCCGGGTCGCGGTCCGTTTGCCATTATTGACACATTAATCAAACAATGGACAAGTACTTTCAATTTATTTTCCGCCATCATTTTAAAGCGCTTCCACTCGACGGAGGGGCAAACAAAGCGCAGACATTCCCGGCGAGAGTTCAGAGCACTTTGGTGACCTCGGCCTATGACAGGATAGGAAAGGGAAATGGTGATGGGTGGTGGTTAATGGTGAGGGGTAGGAGGTGCCCTTTCTGCAGATTAGCTATCATTATAAATATTGACCGACTGACTGGCTGATGGACGAATGGATAGACAGACGGAACGAACTGCAGACACGACACTGGATTCGACGCATTGCATACGACAAATTAGGTTGATTGCTTGGGGTCCAAGTACCTGTCCCCGCATTCCCGCCCTCTGTCAGCGTTTCAATTAAGCCGTATGCCCTGCACTTTTTTGCCTCTATTTAATTTGATTCATCTATTTTGATAGCAGCAGGCCATGTGGAATGAAGGAATCGCGAAGCGGAGCCTCACATTTTTGTGCGATTTGGCTTTGCATATTTTAGCGCTATTTCTGTCGCATAACTTTTGGGCCGGGAGCGTGTGCAAAAATAGCAACAAATGCCACATACTTTTGGCTTAATAGTCATAAATTTCCTTTGTGCCATTTCTTGTGCCAAAAGCCCGTAAACTCCGGGGCTCTTCCCTTTTATATTCGCCTCTGCCACGACCCTTCTTTGACCCCAAAAGGGAGCAGGGATATTTGCCCGTTCCGCAGCTGATTTTATACGGCAACTAAATGGGGTAGTATAATTCAGCTAAGAAAAGCAGGATGTTTTTCATGGTCCTTTTTTCTAATCTGGGATTAGCTGGGGATAATTTGAGATTTTAGGGGTTATTTTTTCATATAAGAAAAATCTGTGAAGTCCTAATTTAAAAAATTCTGTAATAAAGGTAATTAATAAATATTAAATTATTTTTTTGGTTCTTATTATAGAATAGGAAGGGATATGGGAAGTTTTAAATTTTTTATAAAAATTTATTTGTTTTTTTTTATTTTTAAAATTATTTAAAATTATAATTTTTATACTATATTTACAATAAAAATTCGTATTTTTCTAGTACCAAAAATAATGTTTCCCGTAAAAGTTATTTTTTCCACTTAAGTGTATTAACCGTATTTTCGTATGGTGATTTACATTTAGCTGACTTTTGTTTACCCTCGACAAAAATTTAACGCCACATATTTTACCCGTGAACATTCATCACATTGCATCGCAATTCAATTTGCATTTTTCCCAGCACCAAAACACGCTCGTGAATACACTTATTAGAGGGCAGCCCCAAAATGTAGGCAATGCTTTTTGCATTTACATTCTAATCAGCTATTAAACTACAATTATTTAGTACAACAAAGAGGGAGAGAGAGAGCGATACACACATAGTTACCCTCGCTAGCCATAAATTAAATCACTGCGTTCTGACCTCGGGGGCGTGTGTAATTGATTTTGAATGGCCACGCCTCCGCCCGAAGTTACGGGCTCCGCCCACCTCAGTTCACAGCTAGTTCAACAAGTTTTCAATTGAAATTGCTGTTAAATATTGATCTGTATTTACATGTTTTCACAACTGCAACAGTTTGTTTAGCTAATGGCTTGGATATCTTTTACGGGTCGACAGGAGTCATCGTTTAATTGATAAAGCTTTATCGGTAAATGTAAAAAGAAAGTTTTTCCCTGCCATTTACTAGAGAGTTTGGAATGAAAAGGAAAGCTTTCCATTTACAAACTTTCTCTTTCAGTTAGTTAATCGGTAATTCTTTATGCTTTTCCATCAAAGCGAGAATAATAAATTAAGGAAAATTAACTTTAATTTCTCTATATTTTAACTGGCAACAAAAAATATTTTTTCTTTACAATTTGTATTAGGTTTTGCCTGTCTATGATATTTTAATTGGGTCATAGTTAATAGCATACTTTTTTCTGGCGTTTTTGTTTTAAAAAAAAGTTCATTTAATTAATATACAATGCCAAATATGTAAGCACCTAATTATGAAAATTAACAATTAATTGTCTGAATATTAAATTGTTTTGCTCTAAGCTCTATCTGGCCAAAATAATTGGCATAGCTTGAATGCGTGCCATGGAGATCAAGTGACCCGGACAAACGCACGCAGGAGGATTTGCGCTGGAGGTGGGGAAAAATTCCTTAGCGCTTTGTCTCCCATCGGACATTCTCGTGGGCATTTAAATTTTGCGAAGCAGCCATAAATTATGCGCTTTATCAGCGATAAAAGTAAATACAGTTGTTGCTACAAACACGCCTATTGGGAGGCGGCGGGCTTACCTGTCTTACCTGCCCCTCCCCCTCAAATCCCCATCCACCGTCCACCTACTTTCCCTATTGGGTCAACTGTCCCTTGGATTGCGTATATAAAACAGGGGAGAATTGCTTTTCCTACGGTTACTATTCGGCAATACCCAGTATTTTATGGGATATCAGATTTTTATTACAACTGAAATATAACTACCATTATTATTTATCTTAAAATTATTTGTTAAATTCCTGTTGGTTTATAAGATCATTTAGATGTAATTTTATCCAATTAGTTTGTATATATTATTACCCTCACTTCTTAAAAATTCTGGTTTTATTTCGATAATAAATTTAAAAAAAAATGTTTAATAAAACTTTTATTTTTTAAAGGGTCAAATGTGTATTAGATTGTGTATATAAAAGAGGGAAGAATCTTTTTTTCTACGGTTACTATTCGGAACCCAGTATTTCATAGGATATACGATTTTAATTAAAGTTTAAATATATAAAGATCTAAATATAAATATATAACAAGTAAAATATAAGAAATAATGCCCATAGAGTTTTATTATTATTATTTTTATTATTTATTATTTAATACTATTATTATATATATTATTATAAAAAATACTTAGATCTTTTTTAATACAGGGTACAAAAAACCAGAGTAGCAGTTGAACCGGCGACACGTAAATGAATAATTCAAAGTGTCCTGCAACGGTGTCCTGCGTCGAGCGTAATGCGTAAAGCACGCAAAAGATTACACATACCAGGGCGCCTGGGTGTGCGTGAGTATCTGTGTGAGTGCGTATCCGAGGGTGTGTGTGTGTAGTTAACGCTTTATCTGAGGGGTGCCAAACCAGAGACACCCTACAAAAGCAACAACAGCATGCGACAAATATTTAACATTGGCATATTTTTCACACACACACATAGCCAGTGAGGGGGTGGCGAACAAAAGGCCTTCAACCCCCCAACCAAAGAGCCACGCCCCCTATCAGGCCCGCCTCCCACCTGGCTTATGCATGTTTTATCTTGCCCACGTGGAATTTGCGTGCGTTTAAACGTTTTCGATAAGGTTTCGCTTTTAACCCGCAGACGTTGCCCCAGCCTCGAATTCACCCCCTCACACACACACGGTGAAGGCTTGACTTGTTTATGTCCCTCTGTGTGTGTGACTGCAGCGGTGAGTGAGTGTGTGTGTGTCTGGCATATTTGTATATGCGTGTTAAGACCTCGGCTGATAAAAATGCCTTTGGTTAAACATTCTCACCCTTTGACCCCTTGGGGTAGGCATGCATAACATACGATCCCGAGCCCAAAAAAAAGAAACAAAATACAGGAAAATACGAAGCCCAGCAGCGAAATATTTCCCTTGGTGGGGCATTGGAGCGTTAAAGATTTCAAAAGATTTTACCACATTTTATGGGGTTAAGCGGTGGACATCGCCAATTTAAAATGTTTTTAAACATCTGCAATAAAACAAATAGTGTCGACTTAAGTGAATTAATAATTAACTAAATATTTATAAATTAATGTGATAACCTAAGGATTAGAAGTTGTAGTATAAATAAAGAAAATAAAGGAATTATAATTACCTATAAATTAATGTTTTGACTTAAAATATAAGTGAGTAAATAAAAAATATATAATTTCTACATTGTATCTCAAAGTTATTTAAAATATATACACATAAATTTCTAGCATATCGTTTTTGCGTTCAAATATTATCATTTTGTCGAATTCTCTCTGTCTCGGATATTCTCGGACTTCGAAATAGAGAGGATAAAGCAATATGGCGACTTAAGTTATGTTAGTTAAGTTAAGGTTTGGGAGCGAGAAAAGAGCATTCGAAATTCGAGCTCGTCTACATTGATCATGTCGTTTTCATTTCGAGCATATGAAGTCAAAATTGATATTACATAACGTAAAATCGATCGTCGTTTCATATAAATTTTTTTTGTGTGCGCCTAAGGTTACAAATAAAAATCCTTTAATATTTTATTTATTTTTTTAAATATTTAAATTTATTTTGTTCCAAGCTTTAGACTTTGAAAATATATATATAAATCCTCTGAATCCTTTTACCATTTACCAGAACTCTTCAAGCTATATTTTTATAAATTCCATATAACCAAGCCTCTGTACTTCCCGCATTATTTTAAACTTTAAATAAATCCCCAGAAAATATGGCCCCCAAAAATGTGCATCGCCCAGGGGCGCAGCATAAAGCGCTTTAAGCAATTGCCATCGACATGGAGCGTCTGCAGCGGAGCTTCCGCGAACCCCTGTTTCAGAAAGTCGTATCGCACATTGGGATCAGGGGCTGGGCAGTGCTGGCTTCGTGTTATTAAACGCGGATTAAGTGGCAGACCCGGGACCTGAACCACAGCGAGACCGCACCAGAAAACCGACCAGACGACCCCGGCCAGACTCCATGGCTTGCATGTGCATAAATTATAATGCGACGCTTCCTGCCAAATACGCCCCTCTTTTCTGAATGGGATTGCCCGCTCCATCTCCATCGCCATTGTCGTTGGGTCCTCCAGCTCCAACTCCATCTACAGGCTCTGCTTACTTTTACATAGTCCAATTTATCGTTACTTTGTTTGGCACACAATTTTATGCTTAATATGTGTCGGCGGCACTCGCATATGGGGCTTTTCACCGGGAAAAATTTCTTACCTGCCAAATTCTATAAAAATAGAGAAATAAAAAAAATGTACTGAAAAACGAATATTTTAAGACCTTTGTACTTTTCGAAAAACCTATTCTTTATGTTGAGTTGGTAGAGAAAAAAAATATTATAATCATTCATACTTCTAAGTGGATCATGTGAATTAAATAAGCATATGTTTGTTATGTATTCAAGTGATATTAACTGAATTAATTAAATTATTTTCCTTTATATCAACTATAAACAATATTTTCCTAGTGCACCGAAGTCCACATCAAGTCTCCTCGCTCTGGTCACGGCTTCCCCTATCGAAGCACATGCAATATTTAAATTGCAGTCATGGTCGTAGCTACTCCATATCCATAACCGTATCTCGGGCCGGGTATCTGGTATCTGCCACCCATCCATACTCGTATCGTTCTCCATCCGTTGACATGGCCAACGGCCCTGGCATTGATCGGAGCCCAGAACAAGGCCCCGAACCAGAGCCCCGAATCCACAGCGACTGTGCAAAGTCACAACTGCATAAATTTGCCACCAACTTTGCATTTATCATAAGGGAAATGTGCAGGAAAACGGCATCTGCATGCGATTATCATAAAGCAAGAAGCGCCCACATTAGTTAGAAATATCTTAGATTCTAAAGGAGGTTATACCTGGGTTATCTAATTTAATCTTATAATTACATTTTAAACTTAAACAAGGTTCTACAGAAATATCTGGTTTTTTGAAATCACTTTGAAATCTCAAAATGGGTTTCTAAAAGTATGTAATAATATTTTATTTTTTATTTAATATCTAACATTTTAAAAGAAATTTATACCTGAAATATCTTATTTAATCTTATAATAATAATAATAATAATAACCATTTTATATATATCTAACTCGAATTATATGTGCCTTTATATTAAACTTAAGTAATTAGGAGTTTCATAAAAATAACTGCTTTTTTTTAAATCACTTTAAAATCTCAAAAATAGGTGTCTAAAAATATGCAACAATATTATTTAACCCAAAAGTTTAATGAAATCGTACAAGAAGACGGCTTTACTTTATTCGTTGCATACTTTAAACACCTTTTTTTAACTTTTTAAACCCTAGATATACTTGTTTTACACCTTATTATCTTTCTTAGCTTTAGATTCTGAAAAGTACATCTTAACTTGGGATCATCTCTACAAACTCTTCAGTCGACCATTAAGGGCTGAAAATATTTCCCTTACAAGCCCTTCCCCTTTCGAATTGAAAAACTAATTTAACGTAAATGAAAAGCCAATCGGATAATCAACAAGCAAATATAAATATGTCAGGGGGCTGGATAGTTTTTCACTTTGCCAATGCAGCTTGCCTCAAAAATGGCACTTCAGTCGAAGGATGGATGACCAAGCACTTCAGTGGTTAAACAACAATGGATTCATGCAATTGCAGTTGCATAAATTTGGGACCGAAACTTCGCTTCCATTCGATTCGATTCGATTTCCCCCCCGGCAGTTGCATGTCACAAACGCTAAAACAACATGCACTTTAAAAAGCCAGGATATCTCCGCCCCCCGACCCACAACCCCTTCTAATGGATGTGTGCTTGTGTGTGTGTGTGTGTGCGGGTTGTTGAGAAAATAAACAAAATGCTTGTTGATATTTTGTGGCAGCCAATGAAGCAAACAACTTTCTGTCCATCCGTTTGTCTTCTGTGTGTCCATAGCATCCGTTGGCCTGCAGCGGAATCGGTAAAATCAACAAGACCCCGGGTCGACAGCAAAACTGGATGGAGAGCACGGAGTCGACTCGTTCTAAAAGCTGCTTCCATCTGCCGCATAATTGCAAACAAAAGCGGAAAATATGTGTGCCAATCGGTCGAGATCGAATCCGAATGCGAATCCACAGCTCAATCTCAACAGGAATTCGAGCTGAGTAGTGAGCTATCACGTTTCACTTGCTACCTCTGCAGGCTCATGCCACAAGTCGCATCGGGGGAAAGTCGCACCTCTCCAAAGTAACCGAGAAAGTAATCAAAAATTACAGAGTCTCAGGTGGCAGTTCACTGGAAAAACAGAGAGATTGGAGCAATCTTAAGAGAGAAGAGAGTCAATGAAAGACCTATAATTTGGTGATATTTAACCTATTATTTTAGAACAGTTTATTTCCTAGAAAATAAAACTAATAAATTTATTTCAATGTATGCTGAAGCTTATAAATACATCTATGTTAATTGTTTCTAGTAATCTTTACATTTTAGCACAAATATTTAGCGATTATTTATTCAGATATATGTATTTTTTCTTTTCCCTAAATTAGGTACTCAATTAGGGAAGCACACCTAGTGTTCAAAGTTTGATCATATATATTATAAAGCCAAAAAATCATGGATAAGGTAAAAGGTACCATAAAAGTAAACACCCTTTTTTTTAGAATTTAAGAAAAATTAGTTTTCAATTTAAAGGTCATAAATAAATATATTAAATTAATTCTAATTAAGGAATTGTTTTACCTACTTATTATATATTACAATTATCTAGATAATAATTTATTAAAAAGGTATTTGCAGTCCTATCTTATTTGAGTAATGGAAACTTATGTAAAGGAAAAATAAGTAAAATAATATAATTTGGTAAAAAGAAGGACTGCTATTGCTCTAATATTATTTATATTAATTAAATCAGATGACAAATAATACCTAAAGTAATAATAGATTTTAAAAATGAATAAATAAATAAATAAATAAAAATAGATTTTATCAAAGCACCATTGAAAATAGCTAAAACATTGAATGGACCTCTCAACCCTTGGAGAATCGGATTTCCCAGAAACAGCAGATATATCGTACCCACATCAAAGCTGCGCATTTAAGCCCCCGCCAGATTGACGTCTTACCCCGTGTTCCACAACCAATACCAATTGCCACCATTGTTGGCGACAGATTTTAGCCGCTTGTTAGTGGCTAACAGTGGCGTTCATAAATACACACACCGAGAGCTGGGTTAGCATCGAATCCTTGTCACATGCTGGGCTACACCTTGAACCCAGCAACCCGCGTGCGATGGATATTTTTCTGCGGCATTTCCCGATTTTCCCGGGCTGTTTCGCTTCCCCCAACAAAGCAACGTTTACGGCGGCGGCAACCGCAGCACCGGGCACAAGGTAACCAGCACACACATCCCGAGTAAACCATATAAATAAACAAAGCTCTGGCCGTCGTCCCTCGTCCTGCGTCCCTACGCACTTTGTCGTGCTGCGAGGAACGAGAGGCAAACTGTCGAAACTGTCAGGATGTCAAATAAGCGACAGTGGGTGGCAGACAGCAGGAAGTGCGGTGGCTCCGAGTCCAGACCCCAACCAGAACAGAACCGAACCGAACGGAACTGAACAGGACCAGAACCAGAACCAGCGGCAGTATCAGGATCAGGAGCAGGACCACGACCACCCTAGGCATATTTATTGGAAATCTGAAACAGCTCGAATGTCCACACTGGGAAAAATATTTTAAAACACTATTTTCGGAAAATTCCTTTCAAAAAATTTAAAGATTAAAAACATCTTATTAAGATTAAAAGATTATTAAGATTAGAAACATCTTATTTACAGGAGTGATTAAAAGATTAATATTAAATAATAATTTTAAAATATCTTTTTATAAATTATCTTTATGGAAAAATACTTTTATCAATGCTGGAAATTATCTATTAATTTTTAAAATATTTTTTTATATTGTCAAAGCATCTTGACCACTTTTTTACAGGAGTGTTAAAAAAGTTAACAATAAATAATACTTTTAAATTCTATTTTTTTATAAATTATCCTTATATAAAAAATATTTTTTTAACATTGGAATATTTTCATTAAATATTTAAATTAATTAGTATTGTTAAAACTTGTTACACTTTTTTTTCAGAATTAAATAATCTATTTTTTTACATTAAATAATATTTTTAAATTCTCTTTAAGAAGTAATAATAAATAATATTTCTTATGAACTAATCTCCTTTCATTTTGTTGAGTGTTCCATTCCACCCACTCCACAGTCAGTTCTGACCATGTATCCATGTCCGGCATCAGGCACAAAGAATTTGTTACATGAAATTGTTAACGGGCTGAAGCCGATGCCACGACTCGACTCGACTGCGTTTGATGCCTTTTGCTGATATATGGCCAACCTTTGACATCCTTTAAACGAGCAACATGATGCTCTAGATTATGGCCAGGAGATTGGCTCGAATTTTCCCTGCTGGCTCCTCGGTTGGCCCGGATTGTCTCACTTGGGCGATACGTCAATGTGACAGTTTGATAATTTATTTTGTTCAAATTTTGTTTTTTCTTCGCTCGGGGGAGAAAGCGCTTAAATAAGTTATCAACGAGGACCGAGGGCCATGTAAATGGCAGCACGTAAATGAATGAAATTATTTTGCAACAAATTAAGGCAAATTTATGCGTCAAGGCGACAGGACAGGGGATTCGAGATGGGTTGGTTGGCGATGGGATCTGGAATCCTTGTAACAGGAAACACAATCCACAAGCAAACAAACAAAAGCGAAAACGGAACGAAACGAAACGAGACGAAACCAACAAACAAACAAACAATGAAACGAAAAACGCCAGACCCCTAAGAGTGAAAAGCGAAGAGTTTTCCTTCAGCGAAATCTGAGCAAGGCTTTGTGCAACAAAGTGAGGCACCCTGCTGCCCTCTTTTCCGCCTTTACCCCACAAAATGGGGCTAACTGAGTCCGCTTTGCACTTGTACACATCCAGATATATAGCGATATATATATATTTTTATTTCGCAGCCTCACTCGCCGAATCAAATGTCAATAGAGAGTACATTTCATTCAGCCGGCTGATGCCTTTCCCAACCCAACAACACCCACTTTTCAGTTCCCGCATTGTAGCTGTCACAGTGTTTGTTTGCGGATTTGAAGCTTTTTCCTCTTTGGCAACGCGCTTTTTTACCACGCCTGCCGTTGTTGTCCTTCAGCGAAGGAGTTGCCCAAATCGCTGGGAATGCTTGCCACACCTCAACATAAACTCAACTAAGTTGCTTAAAGATTTCGCACTTTCTTAGGTAGCATAAAGCATTCTTAGTACCTGCAATATCTGATTTTATAATTTGTAAATATTATAATAACATATATTAAACAATTTTAATCAGAAGTACAATTAATTTCTCTACAATTTTTAATACACAGGAAAAAAATTAACAAAAGATTAAATTGATATGTTCAGGTCATTTTGATATTATTATCTTATTTTGCAGTATTTCTTCAATATATAATAAATTTGGTATTTTTCAATAAAATAAGTGATATAATAAAAGTTATTCATTTTGATCATTTTTTTAGTATTTGTTCAAAATTTAGTATACTGTTGATATTTTTATTTGGTATTTTAAAATAAAATATATGATACGATTAAATTTTACATTAATAATAGAAGTTTTAATATAGGTTTAAATACACATTAGTGTATTATCTTTAACTTAAATTGCTCTATAATATTGTTAAACTTTTTTTTTAATTTTTAATAAATTTTTTTTAATAATTAATTTTAATTTATAGAATTTATTACCTATACCCAAGTGCTAAAAAAAGTAAGCTAGAACTATTTTAAATAATTTTTACTTCGTTTATTTGTAGTAACTTCTCACCAAGAGCATCTGACTTTCGACGGGCTTTCTTTGGGGATCTCTAATCTGCTTTCTGGTTCTGATTCTGGTTTTATTCCCGGACATTTCCTCGATGCTGTCCGCCCCCTCTGCCCACCCAGCCACCGCCTTAGATGCTTCGGATTTGCTTTTTATTTGCACGGAAATGTATAATTTTTCCGAGTCAAATGTAAATACTTTTAGCGTATTTTTGTGGGCTTCATTGGGTGGTTTGCGCGCCTTGAATTCGTCGTCGCTGGGGGAGCTGGGGGCGTGGCACATGCAAATGACACGCCTGATGCTGCGTAAATAATTTTAGCGTTCTCTCTCTTTTGGCATAAAATGCAAAATAAACATTTTATTCTTGGCAGAATTTCTTCTCCGAATGTGGGTCAAAATGGTGTGTCCAAAAAAGGCACTTTTAGCCCAAAAAACCAGATGCCGAAAATACAGCATAATTGTATGCGTATTGGCTGCGGTTCCGTTTGAGTTGGTGGAAATGTCACGTTTCAACAGCTCAATTTTCGGTTTTGGCGATACGCGAAGAAAACTTTTGCGATCCAATTAAACTCATCGCAAGCCGCAATCTAGATTTGACAATTTATGCATCCTTGTGAGACGCCGCTGGCATATTTATATTCCCATCGATGGCTAGACAATGACGCCTGCGGACCAATAAATAACGTTCCCTTTTGACACAATCGAAATTGGCTGGCAAACAAATTTCTTTCGCCCCAAAATGCCCCTTTTTTTTGTGTCATCTCGCAGCAAAGGTCAAACACTTAACCCGCGTGGTGGAAAAAAATGTGACACCAAATTATGGAATGTAAGCGAATCTCTGCCATTATCGAAAAACAAATCTGGTGTCCAGGGCAACAGACAGAAAACAAATTTTTGGGTTCAATAGGGAGATGTGTAGGGGTAAAAAACAAATAAATAAATTAAAAAGAGAGGACGGGTTTCAACTCAAATGGTATTATTGCAATGGGTATTAATTAAAATATATAATTTAAAAAAAATAAATCTAAATTAATTTAATAATGCTGTTAATGGTATTCAAAAAAAGTGTTTTCTTGAAAACAGCTCTATAATAAGTATTAATCTAGTTAACATAGACTAGGAAACTTCAAACTTAAAAATCAAATTGTTACCGAACAGGAATAGAAAATTTCATTCCATATTCAGACTCGCAACGATCAACTTTCCTTATATCTAAAAAAATACTTGATAATAATTTTCTAAAAATAAGTTAAGAAATACAAAGTATGTCGGCTAAGAAAACGACTTTTGACCTGATGAACCTAGGATATCCCGTTCACTCGGACCCATACGAAGTAGATCATGAATCCTCAACGCCGTCGCCAAAAACTAACAGCGAAACGGTGATGTGCTTTAAAGAGCTAAAGGAGAAGCTGCAAAGAGAGGCGAAGAACAGCATGCCGGACATTTTCCCGCGGGATCCTTCTTCAAGTTCGGATGATGAGGATGAATTCTATTTTCCCGAGACTCTCAGAGAACGTGCACGTCGCATGTCCTTTGCCCGTCGTCGCAAGTTGCACTACAATGAGTTCGCGACCGTCCAGTTGGCCCGGCGCCTCATCCACGAGGAGTTCAACACATCGTCGGAGAGTCTGCACAGCGAGGATAACGAATACCTACAGGAAATTGCCGAGGAGGAGTGTCCTCACTGCGAAGGCGACTCTGATGTGTCGTTTCCATACATGCAATACGATCGCACCACCACCCATTCGCAGATCTCCGAGGAGAGTCTGCCGAAGGAGGATCCGGAGCCGGGATTCCATCCCACACATCACTGCTACAATAAGCTGATGAATGAAATGCCAGAAGTGAAAGTCCCCAAGGAACCGGAAGTGGCACCTGTACCCACACCCACACCCCCACCACCACCACCACCTCCGCCGGAAGTCGTTGAGGTACAAGCTCCGGAGGTGAAGACTACAACTAGAACTAGTGCCGAGCAGGCGGAGAAACACACTCGGGTGATAGACCGCGGCGAAAATATAGACCTGAGCGCCATAAGCGCCGCTGCGAAGGCCAATCGCTCAAATGTGAAGAGATCTGCTGACGGTAAATCTCGCAATTTATAAACCCATCTTACATGAAGGAAATCCAATACAAACCCCGCTGCGCTACTCACTTAAAATGTACTTGAAATATACATCATTATGAGCTTATCATAATCATTATCATATTTCTACAATAGATAATATTAAATGTTAAATAAACAGCAGCTAATACTATAAATGGTGCTAGAACTTAAACACCCTCTTCTTTATTTTAATCTTCGAGCCAAAGGAAACCTTTACCACCAACGCATCCAAACTAATTTAGACACCAAATAACCGTAATCGCCTGTGATCTCAAATGACTCCATCTAACGTTTTCTTGCCGGCACAGCTTAAAAAATATAGTTTTCTCAACCCAAAGACCGCACAATTATTTGGGCCATAAAGGACCAAAACCCACACGGGCGAACACAAGAGGACGAAGGACGAAGGACATTCAAAGGGATAACTAGCATGCAACAACGATAATGACACCTAACGGTTTCCTCTTTCACTTGCCTGGGTCTGTGTGGGTGGAAGGAGCAAATAAGGGATGCGGATAGAAAATGGGGAGTAAAGGGGTGGAATTATTTCACAAAGCTAGAGCTCAACGATATCTTTTTTCTGGGAGAATAAATACATTAATACCAAAATACCTACATTTTCTGATTTAACAAGGTATACTTATAATCAATCGTTTGTGGTTATATGGATTTAATATCAAATAGTTTTGTCTGTATGAAAAAATCCAGAACGTAATTTCAGAAACTTTATTAAACCCATAATCGTCATATAATAGTCATATGTATGAACATAAGAAAAAAATGGGAATTTTTCTCAATCAAATGTTATAACTCCGAATTCGAATATCAAATTAAACTTTCAGCCAGTGCCAATTTCAATTCTCACATTTCAAATAAAAACTATACATAATTTCCGTAAAGTAATACAGATTCTGTATATCCCAACTTCCCATAACAATTATTTCATTTATTTCCCGACCCGATTTTTTATGTGCTTATGTTATTATACAAGAATTCATATACAGGAGGCCAACATAGTTTGCGGTTTTGTGTATGCGTATATTTTTGTTTCTTTTGGAATATTTTAATTACAGAAGTGTATGTATGCTCACTCGTACTTTCGTTTTTAATTTTTTGTCCACCATGCTTTCGCTTTCGTTTGGGTCCACAATTTAGTTTTTTTATTTATTTACATTTTCCATCATATTTTTATACAAGCTTAAAGTGAAAATAAGACTCGTTGCATAAATGGCAAAAAAAAATTTTTTATAATTTGATTTTAAATCATATTCAAAAAGGGAAATTTTAAAGATGAAATTTTAAGATATGCCTGAAAAAAATTAAAATTAAATTTGTATACCCATTGATGGCCTCGCAATTAAATAGACATCATTAAAAGCATATTCATTTGACTCCCTAATGTCATAAATGCGATAAAATGTGCAGCTGAGACGACGTCGAATTTTTGCTAATTTAACGTTCCTTTTGGCCATGAAATAGGGAATAAATATCACGACATACGATCTGCAGCAAAAATCCCCGTTCGGCTAATGAAGACTTTGTCGTCTGAGAAGGATAAAGCTGAAATTGTCTAGACATTCTCGGTTGCTTGAACCCCTCGGCTGTGGTTGCAGTCGTAGTCCCAGCTGCTGCCCGTCGTCTCAAGTTCAAAAAACATAGCAAGGAGATTTCAATCCCTACTTTAGTACATTGCGGGTACTTTTATGACATTTAATTGCCGTTTGCTTTTAGTCCAAGCAGACACACACACACATGCGCTTCAGCAGCAAAGTTGGTTTTTACTAGGGGATATAAGGGTTAATTGCTTTTCAGAGGGCAGCGGAGAAAGTTGATGACCCTTTGGCAGTTTGGATATGTAAAGATACTTATACATAAGATTATCAGCTTGATACAACTTAATTAATTATTCGAAAGAAGTAGCAGATGAAATAAAATGTAAATGAATATATTTTAAAAGATAATTCTCCATAATGTATTTTTAATCATTGAAAAACTATATAAATAATGTTTTAAGTGTATCATCTTTCATTTTTCTGGTAAAGAATTTAATAAAGTTTATTTAACTAATTAAGTTTAATTTTTTAATCCAGAAAAAGAAGCATCTTAAATATGGCTAATTAAAAAAACAGTTCCTTTTGAGGGTATCTCAATGTGGCATTAACCTTTAGCTTGGCCATGTGCGTTATTTTTTTTGGAGGCCCACAAAGTGACACGTCATGCCGACGAATCAAGTGGAGTGGCTCGCAAGTGCCTGGCCCTAATCATCATCCAAACATTGTGGCCAGTCATCGTGACTTATGTCAACCCGATCAAGTGTGTCCTTGTCCCTGTATGTGTATGCATTCAAGTAACCAGGATACAAAGCAATTGTCCACTGCAATCGACGGCATTTGGAGAGCCTCCGACTTGATGTCCATCGAGGGGAGCAGACCGCAATCGACGTTTGTCGATGGCAATCGGAGTTACTGGTGATTGTTTATGGGCAATAAAGCGTGGAATGAGTTCTTGGGAGGTCTCTCTTAAGTTTGAAGTGCTTTAATGTTAATTTGGTGAATTTAAGAAACTTGGTTCGTACACACAAAACAAAGCATGTTCCCGTAAATTCGATATGGCCATGTAAATGTCAGGTAATTCATATCCACATCGTTTTTATATGAAATACTCATCAAATTGATATTAAATAATGTCATATGGAAAGCAAAATGACGTGAGTTAGAACTAGAAAGACAGATTCAAAATTCGAACTGACGTACTTCGAACATGATGTTTACATTTCGACCATATTAAATATACATGGGCCCATATCAAGTTAAAATTGATCTTAAATAATGTAAGAGTGACCTACGTTTCGTATAGAATTTTTTTTTGGGTGTAGTTCTAGATACCAAATAAAAACACCGTCGCGGTAAAATCGATATGGCCATTGTAGATTTCTGGCATATTGTTTCTACGTTACAGTAATATCATTTTACCAAATTCTCTCGGAAATTCTCTGACTTCGAAAATGAGAGGATGAAGCAATATGAGTGGGGCGAGAAAGTTGCATTCGAAATTCGAACTCGCCTACCTGGAACATGTCGTATACATTTCTAGCATTATATTACATAACGTAAATTCGATCATAGTTTCATATCGATTTTTTTTTTGTGCAGTTAATGTCCATATAATTAAAAAAACCCTGACTTTATATTTATATCTGTCATTATAGTAAACAATTTATTTGGTTATCAATGTGTGCATTTTTAAGTAATGATATCATAAGCAGCAGTGCGAATCCCCCTTAATGTCACCCTGATTGATTGATTGATTGATTTACCCCATTTGCTAGCACTTATGGGACAGTTTACCCTTTTGGCCAACCGCCATCGAGCGTGAAGCTGTCAAAACGTGGGCCATCGCCTGGGATCGGAGGGGGGGTGTGGAACGAGACCGAACGGAATGCTATCCATAAAATATGACTTTAAGCCGGGCGTCACGTGCCATGAGTGTTGACCCCAAAAGGAAACCGAAAATCATAACTCAATGTCGAGCTAACCAAGTGCAAAGCGCGAAATTAGTTTACACTTGAACCCTGGGCCACCTGTCCGCCCATTGGGCACTCACCTGCTTGGTTTTTCCACCAGCCACCAGTATTTTCCCACCCACCAACTCACTCTTTTCGGCCTTCTTTTTGCTGCAGTTGCAGTTGCAGTGGCACTCGCAGTCGCAGTCGCATTCGTGTTCATGCATAAACAAAATGGCTGCTGCAACAACCGGAAACTGACAGCAAACGACATTTGCGATATGCATCATATGTCTCCTCGCTTTTCCGCCCACCTCGGCCCCCGCTTTTCCGCTGTCATTTTCGGTGGTGCGGGAGGGGGATGGCTGGGGAGTCAGCTACTTGGCATATTTCTGTCGTGTCATTGTTCCTTGTGCGTTATTTTTGTGCAGCTGCTCCTGCTCCTGCACCTCTTTTCCCGGGAAACCCCCCTTTTTTGCCGGCCCCCAAACTCCTCGCTGTCTGCGACTGTTAGCCTTGCAGGTGCAATTATGACGGCGGGCATCGCATCGGTGTCTCTCTCGTGGAAAACTGGCAGGGGGTGGTGGTGGTGATGGGGCGGAAAAACAAGGCACTGCCTGCGAGTGTGTTTGTGTGAGTGTGGCAGTGTCAGCGACACATAAGCATTACATCATCAGGCAACTTTTTGTAACTGTCATAAAATGCCAGCAACAGCAAACAGAGAGGGCCTCTCACTGCTCATCAGTTAACAGCTTAAATACCCTTTACCATCGGCCTGGAATTTGGCCAAAAAAGCTTTAAAATGGGACAGGAAATTTATTGACAATATATATATTGATATTATTTGCTCTTGCAACACTCTGGGCAATATAAAAATACCGTAAAAATATTTACATATTTTTAAACACATGCTAATAAATATGTTAGTAGAGCATTTCTAAGTAGGGATACATGACGTAAAAAATAAAACAAATGAATGTTGAATGAAACTACACGTCTGTAAGAAGACTAGAGCTCATATCCTGGCTAAGAATACAAGAATCACTTGAAATGATGGAATTTAATGAGATACTAATTGTACAAATGCTGATAAGGAATTTTAAGATGAAAAATACTTGACATAAGACCTTTATAATGTTTTTAACTTTAATATTTAGATAAAAAAAATTTTTGTTCGGTTTTCTTAGTGGAAAAATTGAATACTTCTGTGAAATCAGGATTAACTTTAAGATATATAAGTATACTTTTAAAGGACCGAACTTAGAGTTTGAAAGTAAATTTTGTCCTTTGTGAAATGATTATTAATTTATTACAATACCTTTAGATTTTTAGTATGTTTTAGCGAGCTTTGACTGTACTGTTGAGACTTGTGCCACTGTTGTTCCAATTTCTGTAGCTTCTTTTGACGCTTCCACTGCCGCTGTTGCTGCATTTCCGGCTGCTGCTTCTGCTAAGCCGGCGTAGTAAATCCTTAAACACCCTACCCTCCTCCACCCATTCCCCTTCACCCCCTTCCATGACACGGCTCTAATGAGCTGTGTGTGTGTGTGAGAGAATGTTGCATTGTTGTTGACGTTTCAGCTGGCATATGATGCTTGTTAGTGAGTTTTTCTCATCGCTGTTGTGCTTCCTTCGCTGGATGCCCTGTTCCATGGGCAAGTGTGTGATCCTCCGGTCCGGGTTGAAATATTTTCATGAGTTTTGACAGTAATGTGTCGCAATGTTTGTCCCACTGTCTTTTTTTGCAGCGCCATCTAGCGACGGAGTGTCCGGATGCAGTAAGCTATATCTGTATGGAAAGAGATGGATAAAAAGGCGCTTCCATTTTCATTTTCTTTGTTTTTTAATACTCGAAGATTTTTACATATTTTTTCGGTTTTATGAGAAAATAAATCCAAAGGGAAAGATATGTTTAAAAACTTTTTCGGGTTTAATTTTTTTAGTATTAATATGTAAAGATTTGTAGGAAACAAAATATCAACATTTTTTCATTTTTGTAAGAATAATTTTTTTTTTAATTTATAAATTTATAATCTAAATGATAGTATACGCGGCTAAAATCTATTGTAAAACGTAGAAATCCAGCTAAAATCGGAACACCATTCATAGGGGCCACAAAGTGCAGAGCGAGAGGACGTAGATAGGGACATTAGTAGAGCAGCGCGGAGACAGGGACATGTTAGAATCCCGCTGCTCGTCGCGAGTGTTTAAGCGTTGATTACACTTTCGTGTTTTGGCGTTGCTTGTCACTTGTCTCTTGTTCCTGTACAAGTTACTCCGCTCCATTGTTTTTCCGGCTGTTGTTGCTCTAGTTGGTAGTTGTTCATTTGCCACATCTGTCTGCATTTGCATGTTGGTTGTGCACAACGAGACTGTTGACTCCTTCGTCCTCCGGCTGCCTTTTTTATTCCATATGCAGACGGAAGTTGGTACATGTGTACGCCTGCATATTTTATGGCCATGTAAATATTCCAGCGAAGTGTATCAAGAATAAATGAACGTATTGATCTTTTATGGCCAGAATGAATATTTTTTGCTTTTTGGGCCAATTTAGTGGGTTTATTTTGAATTATTGTAAGGATTTCACTAAGTATTACTTCATTTTAACATTAAAAGGTCAAGATGATTTTGTTTAAGGCCATTTTACCATTGCAGTCTGAAAAATACCTCAACTTACTTTCGAAATTAAGTTCTCAGATAAGGAAATTTATTTGGCCTATTTCAAAATCTATATAAAATGTATCATCGATAGTTTTTCGTCTAAAGATTTTTAAACCATCGTACGGATTTATTCTAATTATAATTTAAAATAAAAGGTATATATTCTTTATCAACAGCATGTCCTTGAGTCTAAATAAAAAAATGGAAACTTTCCTAACAGTTTTTAAAAATAAGTTCACAATGCATAAGAACAAAATACTCTTTTTGAAGAAATTTTATGACTATCTCCATTTTTCAAACATTTCTTATTCAATAATCCCCTCCCGATAAAACAATTAAACCATGCATTTTTAAGGGGATGCAATAAATACATCAACGATTCATGCATATTTGATATAAATAATTGCATTTTGTTATGTGCCAAATTAAAATGAAATGCCATCATCATTTCTGATGGCATGTCAAATGTTGGGCATTAAGTTTTCAACCGAACCGAACTCCCCCGACGGGAACGACTGGCTGACTGACTGGCTGACTGACTGGTGGGCCACAAATCTTGCGTCAGCGTCTGGTGTTGATTGCCACAATGGGCATTCTGCAGCCTAGCACTCGCATCCACACCCACCACTGGCCCACTGTGCAAAAGAGAGAAACAGTCGGAACAAGCGATATTTCATGTACATGCCATATATCAATGTCACTTTACTTTGGCAAACAGTTTCAGTTAATACACAATCAATGTACCAATGTGTTATCAATAATAAATTGCTGGCGATTTATCAGTCAATGCAGGAACGAAAACAACAACTGAGCAGAAGTTACTCTATCCAACAAACCAACGGTCCAGATCTAGCCAAAGTCTTCTCTTAACCGGGGAAGCAAGGGCCAAAAACGTATGGACATGCCCTTTGGGCTTCACTCGAACAGGTAGACACCTGTAAAATTTTGTTTGATAATGGAAAAAAAATATCATTATCAAAATTATACTAATATTATTATATTTTACTCTTATACATTAATTTAAAATAAAAAATATAAATATATTAGAACAATAAAAAATTTATACTTTTATTTCTATTATTATTTACATTTAATATTTTTTAAAATAAAATATGTATTTATTATAAATTATTCTTCGAATCTTTATTCTTATTCGGGGAATTTGTATTGTTGATAATGGAAAAAAAATATCATTATCAAAATTATACTAATATTATTATATTTTACTCTTATACATTAATTTAAAATAAAAAATATAAATATATTAGAACAATAAAAAATTTATACTTTTATTTCTATTATTATTTACATTTAATATTTTTTAAAATAAAATATGGATTTATTATAAATTATTCTTCGAATCTTTATTCTTATTCGGGGAATTTGTATTGTTATTATAAAATTTTACTTTATAGAACTAAACTTATACAATTATTCCAATTATTCTTTTAAAAAGATGATCTTTCAGGTCTATCAAGCGATCCGGCGGAGATATACGATATTCTCTTGGGAATGTGGGGGTAAATATGGTCAGCCCATGGGGAACTTTGAAATCCTCGCATCCACGTCTCTCCCCTCCCCCACTGTGCGCACACGAAAGTCAAACATAAATCGCTCTACCATTCCCATTCCTTCTTTTACTCCATCTCAACTCCGCCTGCTCTCTTTCACTCCTTGTAAAAATTATAGCCTTGCGTGTGTGTGTGCAGTGAGAAATATTTAAGACTATAATAAAAACAAATTTAATATTTGGATTAAAAACAAATCAAACTTAAAAGTATTAAGATAATGAACTTATTGTTGGAATATTACTGCTTTTAGTGTAAAAGTCTTTATAAAATATATTAAAAACTTAGTTATCTTGATCAAGTTTATCTAAAAAAAACCTAAATTAAAGTTTCCACATTTTAAAATGTAACTATCTAATTTCTCGCAGTGTTTTTGTGTGTGCAAGTTATGCACAGCATGCAAAACTATGCACGTGCTCGGTTGAAGTGTATAAATGTGCTGGTGGCGAATGGTCCCTTGCCAACCGGTGGAAAATGCTACCATCCACGCCCCCTTTTCCACACCGCCGCCGCCGACGCCCTCTTCCGCCTCCGTTGACTGCTTCACCGCTCCTTCGACAATGCGAGTCATGCGGTGGACTCATATCGGATGACAATTAGGCCCTGGTCATCAATTCCAAGTGCACAAGCGATAAATCTTTGGTAATTTGTATCTGTGTGTGTGTGTGTGCGCCGCTCCATCTCGCTGTCTCCCTCTAAAGGGAAAGGGATGTGAATGAGTGTGTGTGTGTGTGCAATGCATGGAAATTAACATGAACTTTATTTAGCATTAAGATTCAATAGAATTTGTAAACAAATATTCGATTTCAAATCTCAAGCTATCGTAGCAGACGAAAGGCAACTGGAGCCCAAGATAATGTAAACATTAACATCCGAATCAAAATCACCCCATTGCAATCCCACGGTTAAAGTAGACATAAACATCCGAATCAAGATCACGCCACTTCAATCCCACGCTTATCGTGTCGCCAAATATTTTCCGCTAAGCGCAGCATAATTCCATTTCACAATTATTGAAATTACTAAAAAGCTTTTATAAAGTTGAGCTTGAGGAAACTGCAAAAGAAAAGTTCTAAAAGCTCATACTCGGAGGCTTCTTCAAGAATCTTATCTTGAACTCCAATTCAGTGCAGATCGGGAACTCAATAATCGAAGTCAATTAATAAAAATGTGAAACCTTATTAATAAGGGAAATCAATAAGTTAATAATGACCAATAAATAAATAGTTTTTTAAAAAATAAAAATCGTTTACCGTGTTTTATAATTGGCGCCCAACGTGGGGCTACGTAGTTAAAAAGTTCCAAATGATCGTTACGGAACTCGCGTAGTTACTCACAAAATTTTTAGAGGAAAAATTAAAACATCCTCATAGTGCAGTTACGTTCTCAAAAGTTCCAAAAGATTAAATACGGAACTCGCGTAAAAGCAATCAAATCATAGACCCGAAAACAAAATAAAATTTAAAAGGGTTTCTATGTAAAAAGTTTTAATTAATCATCAATAAGAAATATTAAAAAAGTTAAATCCAGAAATTAAACAAAACGCTGTTAAGTGAAGCAAACAAATATATTAAAAAAGTTAAATCAAAAAACAAAACAAAAAGTTTAATCAATCATCAATAAGAAATATTAAAAAAGTTAAATCCAGAAATTAAACAAAACGCTGTTAAGTGAAGCAAACAAATATATTAAAAAAGTTAAAACAAAAAACTAAACAAAAAGTTTAATCAATCATCAATAAGAAATATTAAAAAAGCTAAATCAAGAAATTAAACAAAACGCTGTTAAGTGAAGCAAACAAATATATTAAAAAAAAAGTTAAATCAAAAAATTAAACACAAAGTTTAATCAATCATCAATAAGAAATATTAAAAAGTTAAACCAAACAAAAAAGTTCCAATTGCTTAAGTGAAGCAAAAGGATAAAACACAAACGAAAACAACAATTTAAAACAAAAAAATCCTGAAGAACCAAAAAAAAAAAAAAAAAAAAAAAAAAAAAAAACTTAAAGCCAAGAAAGAAGACAAATAAAAAAAAAAGGAAGACCAACCCAAGGAAACCCAAAGAAGAAAAGAACTACATCCCAGAAAGAAGACCAATCAAGAAGGAAAATCCACTCAATAAAGACAAAAACCGTGAGAATAGTTAAAATAGAATTTAGTTACAGAAAATATTAGTTGTAAGGTTAAAGTGATAGAAAAATTCTGGATAAATTAATTGAGGATTTCGAAAAATTAAAAATGAATGACCCTGGTACATCCCAATCGAGTGTGAACTCAACTACCAATCAGAACTTAACAACAGATTTAATTGTCAGACTAATTGCTTCTAACGTAAATCCCCTACAAGAGGAGATAAAAAATTTAAAATCATTACTAGAAACTAAATCTAATTTGGTGACAGAATACAAAGTTGAACAAATAGATGAAAATATTTCATGCGATGAGACATTAGAAGTCGTTAAATCCGTCCCCCAATTTTCAGGCAGCTTAGAAAACTACGTAGGATGGAGAGAAGCAGCCGAAACTGCAATGGGATTGTATGTCCGAAAGAGCCGAAGATATTTCGCAGCTCTAACAATTCTTAGAAATAAAATCATAGGAAAGGCTAACGACGCACTGACAAATCACGGAACCGTACTAAATCTCGACGCTATTCTAGCCAGGCTGGACTTTGTGTTTAGCGACAAGAGACCACTACACATAATCGAACAAGAATTAAGTGTCCTTTCTCAAGGTAAACATTCAGTAATAGACTTTTATAATTTCGTTAATAAAAAACTTACACTTTTAATAAATAAAACCATAATGACCCATGGAAAAGATAATCCCATAACAAAAGAATCAAATCTAAAACATCGTCAGAACGCATTAAGAGTTTTCATAACCGGCCTCAACGGCCCAATATCGGGAATTTTGTTTTCACTAAATCCACCAGACTTGCCAAACGCACTAGCTAGAGTGCAGGAAATGGAAAGCAACCAAATGAGAGCCCAATTCGCTAGTCGATATAGCGCAGCTCCGCGTCAGGCATCTGATTATTTTATTCCTTATAATTCATATTATAAAAATAATTATCAAAATCAAGGGAATCATCTAAGATTAAACCGAAATAATGAAAATTATCAAGAAAACAATAACCACTTCCAAAATAACAACAATTATCAACAAAGAAACAATTATCAAAATAATAACAATCAAAACGCTAATTTTAATAATAATAACCAATATAACCAAAATAATAATAACCAAAATTCCAACTTTCATAATAATAATTACCAAAATAATAATTATCAAAATCATAATTTTCAAAATAATAATTATCAAAATAATAAATATCAACATAATAACTATAACAACAACTTCCGTTATAATAACAACAACCCAAACTACAATGTATGGGCCCAATCTAATTATAATCCTCAACAAAAAATTGAACCAATGGAAATAGATCCTAGTATCCAAGTTTCTAACAGAAATCAGAACTCTTATAACAATCAACCGTACCCAGCAGGAAATTATAATCAAAACCAATACAGAGATAATAATAAAAACACTAACTATAATCAATCTTCTAATAACAATCAAACGGATCCGGCAAACAAACGCGTTGCTACCGGTACTTCCGCTCAACCAAAAAATAAACAAATGAGAGTTAATAATATTCAAGAGGACCATTTTTTAGGGGAGAACAACGAATAGGCCTACCACACATATTTAGATATGATTCAAAAATTAATAAAACATTTAAAATTTTAATTGACACCGGTGCGATGGCCTGCTACATTAGAAAAGGAATCTATAAAAATGGAATAGAATTACCTATTTATAAAAGGGTATCTACAGTTAACGGTTTCTCAATAATTAAATTTTATCATAATATAAACATTTTTAATAAAAAACACATTTTTTACGAAATAGAAGGACTAAAATCAGACCTTTTGGTAGGATATAATCTATTAAGAGAAATAAGTGCGATTATCGATACTGCGAAAGACACTCTTAAATATAATAATAAAGTAGAAAAATTACATTATGAGGAAGACTTAAACTTCTTGACAACAAATAATATAAAAAAGATTCTTCCTTTAAAGAAATATATAATCGATAAATATTTCAATTTCGAAAATTTATCAGATAATACTAAAACTAGTTTAACAAGTTTGGAATGTATAAATTCCGAACACGCCGTCGACGAAAATTCCGACAAATATTCAATACAAAGTTTGGAATATACAAATTCCGAACACGCCGTCGATGATAATTCCGACAAAAATTCAAAACAAAGTTTGGAATGCACAAATTCCGAACACGCCGTCGATGATAATTCCGACAATAATTCAATAAAAAGTTTGAAATTCAAAAATCTCAAACAAACCATTGATACTAATCATATTACAAATTCAGAAAAAAATCCTGAAAAAATAAAAAAAGTCAACTATACTAAAAGTATACTTGATACAATCGAAAAAGTCCACTCAAACATAAACATAAAATTTCCATTCAGAACAGATATCCGATGCGAAATAGACACCGTAGATGATAAACCTATATATTCTAGGCAATACCCGTACTCACAGGCAGTAAATGAGTTTGTAAACCAGGAAATAAGTCGAATGTTAGAAGATAAAATAATAAAGCCCAGAAAAAGCCCTTATAACTCGCCAGTTATAGTAGTATCAAAAAAAGGTACTAATGAAGATGGCACCCCAAAGCATAGACTATGTATTGATTTTAGAAAACTTAATATTAATACAATCCCCGATAGGTATCCAATGCAAGACCCATCGATAATTCTATCAAATTTAGGTAAATCAAAATATTTCAGCACCATTGACTTAGAATCTGGCTTTCACCAAATATTAATGAAAGAATCAGACATTGAAAAAACATCATTTTCCATTAATAACGGAAAATATGAATTTATAAGAATGCCATTTGGGCTTACAAACGCTCCCCGAATCTTCCAAAGAGCAATGGACGATATATTAAGGGACCACATCGGGAAAATTTGTCACGTCTATATGGATGATATAATTATTTTTTCCCATTCCTTAGAACAACATTATGAAGACTTAAAAATAATAGTAAACATCTTACACAAAGCTAATATGAAAATTTCTCTTGAAAAATCTCAATTTTTTAAACTAGAAACATCATTTTTGGGTTACGTCGTTTCCCATAACGTGATTAAAACAGATCCACTTAAAATAGAAACTATCTCAAAATATCCGATTCCCAATAATATAAGAGAATTAAGAAGTTTTTTAGGTCTTACAGGATACTATAGGAAGTTTGTCCGAAATTATGCAGCTATTGCCAAGCCGTTAACCAAATACTTAGAGGGTTCCAACGGAAAAGTTTCCAAACGAATGTCAAAAAATGTCACCATTAATTTAGATGAACCAGCAATCCAAGCCGTAAATGAATTAAAAGAAAATTTGATTGCTCATATAGAATTAGTTCAACCCGATTATTCAAAAAAATTCGTTTTAACAACCGATGCCTCTGACCTAGCCATAGGAGCGGTCCTATCCCAAAACGGAAATCCAATTACTTTTATATCAAAAACCCTTAACAAAACCGAAAGAAATTACGCTACAAATAAGAAAGAACTTTTAGCAATAGTGTGGGCACTGAAAAATTTAAGAAATTATTTATATGGAGTATCTGGAATGGAAATTCATACCGACCATCAACCCCTTTCCTTCACCATATCAGATAAGAATCCGAATGTTGAATTAAAAAGATGGTTTACTTTTATAGAAACATTTAACCCAAAAATTATTTATAAGCCAGGCACTACAAATGTCGTCGCAGACGCTCTATCTAGAATAGAAATAAATAACATAACAGAAGATGACAATACCTCCGAAGAAAATACCCAACACTCAGCCGAAAGTAGTTTCGACAATGTCATTAATGAAACAAAGAAACCGTTAAACCAATTTAAACAACAATTATTAATCGGAAAAGGAAAATTTACAATACATGAATCACTAAATGTATTCGATAAAACTCGCCACATTATTGAATATGATAAAACTGAAAATTTAATAACCATATTAAAAGAATACTTACAACCTAATCTTACCACAGGTATCCACTGTACCTTAGAACATTTATACGAAATCCAAAATGAATTAAAAAATAATTTTTCAAACAAATTTTTGTATACCCGAACATTTGTCCAAGATATTACCAATAATGAAGATAAAGCAATAATAATTGAAGAAACGCACTGCCGAGCCCATCGAGGACTTGATGAAAATTACAAACAAATATCCAGATTATACTATTGGCCAAACTTGTATAAAAAATTAAAACAACATATTGCAAATTGTGAAATCTGCAATACAAATAAATATAACAGAAACCCAACACAAATTCCTATTGGCGAAGCTCCAATACCAAAAAAAGAAGGACAACATTTACACTTAGATATATTTTATGCTCAAAGCCTAACGTTCATAACTTGTATAGATTCGTATTCCAAATATCTTGTCGTAAAAGAAATTAGTAACAAAAAAAACATTGATACAAAAGTCTATGAATTACTTCAAACATTTCCCTTGGTTAAAACCATCATGACAGACAATGAACCTAGTTTTACTTCAGCACAATTTAAATCTTTCCTACAGCGTTCTGGAATAACAATTCACTTTACAGATCCAAGGCATAGTTTATCCAACGGCCAAGTAGAAAGAGCTCATTCAACTTTAACAGAAATAGCTCGCTGTATAAAAGATGAATATCGTCTTTTAGATTACTCGGAAATAATTATAAGAGCAGCTCAGAGATATAATATGACTATACACTCAGTAACAAATCACAAACCTTATGATATTCTCTATAATAAAGTAGATCATGAAAATTTGCCAGAAAAATTATTGTTAGCACAAACAAAAATGTTAGACCATCATAATAAAAATAGATCGCCCAAAAATTATGAGGTTGGTGAAGTAGTTTACGAAAAAAGATTTGGCGAAAGGAACAAATTAGGGCCAAGATATAACAAACAAATAATTAAAGAAAATCTACCTAATAAAGTAATAATAAATAAAAGACAAAGAATAATTCACAAAGATAACATAAAATAAATAATTCTTTACAGAAAATGACAAATTTAATCTTACAACTTCTACTGGCTACCATATGCAGCACTGAAATAATTGACTATACCAATAACGAATACTTGCTACTCAAAGACGAGAAGGATGTGATGACTTATGAGACATACGAAGACTTGTTTCATATTACCAATATTAGCCTTTATAAAGAAATAATAAGAACCGAAATTGGACTTACAAATAAATCTAAAAACTCTGATATCGAATGGGAAATAGCTCAAAACCTTAATATAATCCAAATTCTTTTAACTCAACTTTTGCCCTCAAGAAATAAAAGAGGAATTAATGAATTAGGGACACTTTGGAAATGGATATCAGGAACTCCTGATCATGATGATTTTATAAAAGTAGAAAATAAAATTAACGACTTAATCATAAACAATAATAAACAACTAGTAATAAATTCGAAAATGTTTTCAGAAATTGAGTTAATTTCAAAAACCCTTAACACCATAATCTTTAACAAACAAGCGGTTTTGAGAAAGCACCGTTTGCAATTAATAACGTTTGATTTACAAAATTTAATTGACACTATCACTTTAGCCAAAATAGACATTTTTAATACAAAAATTTTAAACGAAAATGATATAAAAGAAATATTTAAACATGAACAAAAACCAATTGTACTCTCAGATCTTTTAGACATCTCAACATTTAAAATAATAAAAAACCAAGATCTACTTATAATATATATAAAATATCCTATAATAAATGGTATATGTAACCTTTATACCTCAAAAGCCATTTCACAACCTAATGGAAAATTAATAATAGATGATAAGGTAGCATATTGTAATGGAATATTTTATAAAATAACAAATTTTAAAACAGAAGTATTTAATAATTATTGTAAACTTTCAAAAGATAATTCATGTTTTATTAACTTACTTAACGGAAAAAAAGCAAACTGCACCAAAATTAGAGAAAAAAATCGAAATTTCGAAATTTTAAACGATGGCGCAATTTTAATAACAGGAAAAAATATTGTAAACGAAACAGAATTAAATGGTGCCTTTCTAATCTTATTCAATGACACAGTTTATATAAACAATATTAAATACATAAATGAAAAAAACAAAATGTTAGATTACATATCCCAATATAAATACAACAACTTCGAAATTTCAAATTATATACTATCAAACAACCCTGAACTAAGTATGGATAATATTAATATTTTAAACCCATCAATTCAATTCGGAAACACACAACTACCTCTAACACTAATTTTATTAATCTTAATAATCTTAATTTTGATAACTGGATTATTGTATAAAACAAGAACAAATATTCTTAATACTTTTACAAAAATAATCACCCCGAAACCAAAAGAAAAAAGTACCGAAATTTCACAGGAAAATAATGAAATAGAAAGAAACATAGAAATGACATATGCCGAACTTAATAATCAAATTTCCAACCTTACTTCAAATATCAAATGAATCGGGACGATCCATTTAAGAAGGGGGAGAATTAACATGAACTTTATTTAGCATTAAGATTCAATAGAATTTGTAAACAAATATTCGATTTCAAATCTCAAGCTATCGTAGCAGACGAAAGGCAACTGGAGCCCAAGATAATGTAAACATTAACATCCGAATCAAAATCACCCCATTGCAATCCCACGGTTAAAGTAGACATAAACATCCGAATCAAGATCACGCCACTTCAATCCCACGCTTATCGTGTCGCCAAATATTTTCCGCTAAGCGCAGCATAATTCCATTTCACAATTATTGAAATTACTAAAAAGCTTTTATAAAGTTGAGCTTGAGGAAACTGCAAAAGAAAAGTTCTAAAAGCTCATACTCGGAGGCTTCTTCAAGAATCTTATCTTGAACTCCAATTCAGTGCAGATCGGGAACTCAATAATCGAAGTCAATTAATAAAAATGTGAAACCTTATTAATAAGGGAAATCAATAAGTTAATAATGACCAATAAATAAATAGTTTTTTAAAAAATAAAAATCGTTTACCGTGTTTTATAATTTGGATGTGGGCCATGGCAGGTTAAGTGCCGGCAACTCTGACTAAATGTGGCTAACCAAAAATGGAAATATTCCTGCTCGTTGGCGGTCTAATTGAAAATTTTTCCATTTATGGTTTTTATAAATTTGGCGCTGGGAATAAATTGGCGGTTGACTTCTGCCATTAAAGTTAAGTTTATCATGGGTATTTGGTGGACTTTTAAAATGCAAACATTTTTTATATAGTATTTAAGTTTATAGAAGCCATTTAATGTAAATCATTTGGCATTACAAATTATTAAAAATATAAATTGAAATTACTAGAAAATAATTTTTAAGATTGAAATTGTTGTTGGCTTTATTTAGAAAATTTAAACAAAAATAACCAAATCACAAAATTCTAAATTTGTCTTTAAAAATCAAGGCTCTATTTTATTATATAACAGTAAAGAGTTGATGACAAATTTGACATCGTTCTTATGTGTTGTCTTTAAGACTTTATTTCGTCTACTTAAAAGAAGAGAGAAGTCAAGATCTAGTTTCCATTGTTGTCTACCGAGAATTGATGTCAATCTAATTTGGTGCCGTTGCAACATTTGGCATTGCCTGAATGTTTTATCTGTCTATTTACACACGGCCAGCCACAAGGCTTTAATTTAAATAATTAATAAATTATAATGCCGGCCCGGTCCGGCTGACTGACTGCTCCCTGTTGGGAGCGGATGTTGGCTAAAAGTTTCTCATTAAACAAATATTTTCACAGCAGTTAAAATTTATGTTGCCAGCTAGACGGCAAACACTGGGTAAATATATGTGGAAAATTTATGCGACGTTGCGAGTGGGAGTTCTTTTGGGTGGTGGTGGCCAAATTGCAGCGGGTGCAGTGCACTGGAAGCAGGGGAGTGGCGGGTGCGGAGGGGCGGGGGACTTAGGACAAGGACATGCCAAAGGACACACATACACATAATGCAAACATGTGACTTCCGCATGCGGTGCAAACACTTACGCACACTCCACTCCCCCGTTGCATTCATAAAGTTGCTCCCATAGTTGTTAACAACTCGAGCCAGTCTGTGGATGTCCTTGTGTCCCTTCCGACCGCTTGTAGCTGGGCTTGTACGGCCAGGACCCCCTGGAAGCCCATGGAAGACCCTCCCCTTGCAAGCGGATGAGTTTGGGGTTAAAGCAGCATAATGTGAAATAACTTATTGCCCTTAAAATGTCATTTATGTCAACGGTAAGATAAGTTACGCATACGCACTGTGGGTCCACATACGCCCCATACTCACACACACACACACACACACACACTTCCGTTGTGCTGGTCGGTTTTGTGTTATTCCCTTCGCCCGGCGGCCCTCTGACAACAATTAAAGTCAACAGGAAATGTGACACATTTACTTTTGGTAATATAATATTTTCAATTATTTGGAAGAGGTGCCTTGTACATCAATGTAAGTTTGAGGAGGAGATTGTAATACTTATCAAACAATATGTTTTTAGGGTATACCCTAATAAAATACTAAATTAGTTTTAAATGTTAAATTGAATAATAAATAAAATTAATTCGACTTCTTTTTTTCGTTAAATTAAATTGTATTAAATATTACAAAACATCTCGAAATTAATAAAATATTTAATAAAGTTAGAAATATCTTTCCTTTAAGAGCATTTACATTTTCGGTTATCCTTGACCAGCCTTTTCCCTTGTTGCTTGTAATTTAACACATGTTTTGCGTTTTACCATTCGAAATATCCTGCGGCATTTTCCAAAAACTAATTAGCTGCCTTGTTACAGCTTCACTCACAAACACATTCGCACAATAACAAGATTTTCCGTTTTCCTCAACGTTGACATACTGCATTCTGTACTGTGGTTTCCATTTTCAATGCATTACACAGTTTGTTGTTCATGTCTGCGTTGATGGTGCGTATGTGTCAGTGTCTAAAGTGAGTCCTTCGGTTAGGCTTTGATGGGCACAATGAACCATTTTATTCAACTGTAAATTTTTGGACTGCCATTGAATGATGTACACATACATTCAATTCACTTATTCATTTATTCATTGACTGCATTGACGATTTTTTAGGTCATTTGCATGTGTTATTTATATTTGTGATGATTTAAATATGTTTTGCCTATATTCCTTAAAAATAAATAGCTTAAAAAAGGAGTAGAAAAATGAATTAAATAAATTTAAACTAAATTTTAAAGTTAAAGCCATATTCCGTTGAATAAAAAAGTTTTACTTATTCAATAGGATTTTGGTTTTTTAGGGCACACACCAAATATCAGAATTTATTTTAACCGTTCTTTTATTAAATAGTTTTAAAAATACTAACACAAAAACAAGCAGTAAAAAATAAAAAAAAACAGTAAAAATCAAAATATTTTTTATATTGCCCCTAAAAAAGAATTTAGTGAATTAATACAGCTCTTTAAGCCACACATTTACTTTAAAAAATTGTTACAAATATTTTTCGTATGACGTGAGCAGCCTTAAACTGACTATTATTCCTCATCTAAAATGTATATGAACACACTAAACTACCAATTTATGTAGATACTTATCAGCCATTTAACCCAATCGAAATCTAAGCACGCATATCCGACCCACACATTTAAATATCCAAAAAAGTTTAACAAATAAAAACGAGAAGCAACAAAAACTAAACACCAACTATTTGCCACGCATTTTGCCAAACCAGAAAATCGGCCAAATACAAAAAAATTATAACCCAAACACATTACCCACAATTAGGTGGGATAGAGAACTGGGGACTTTGGGTGGCTAGATATACGGTGTCTAAACACATGTAAAATGCGGACAGGAAGCGGCATTGATAGAGGCAATTAACAGCTCGACACGCCATATTTCCCATATATGAAAAGGAATATTTATTCCAGCCACGAAAGAAGCGGTACACTGAAAGCTAATTTTAGTCATTAACTAGATATTATTGCTAGGAAATCACATTTTGTATATATAAAAAAATTTAAGTAATAGTAAAGAGTAATAAACTTTTCATGTCTTATGAACTTATGGATACTTTTTGTATACCTATTAAATATCAAATATTTTTCCCAGTGCATGAAAGCAAACGTTGTGGCAGTACAAATACCAAAAATTTGGACACATAATTAAAAATACAAAAGCATAAAGGGAGGCCAGAGGAAGCGGCCTGCTAATGGCTGTCGATGGCGATTAATTTATTGTTATTGCTTAGGTAAACAAAAGGCGGCACCAGAATCGAAATTGGAGACCATCCTGGCCAAAAACGGGGGCTGCATTATTAGTAAACCAAATGCGTAGCCATAAATTACCACTCAGCGAGATGCCCGAATGAATCTTGAGAGCATAAACTCGGACCACAAAGGCAGATATGTAATGAAAATGGTTTGAACAGGAAGAGGACCTTGGGATGCAGACGGTTTCAGCCGTTGGATTGGTCAAACGTGCGTGGCCGGAGCCAAGGAAACGTTCACAAATTTTCGCTTTGAATTGATCGTGTGCTCGCATATTTTATTTGCTCAGCTTTCCTCCCACCCAAACTCCATTTCAATCAGCAGCGGAAAGGGCAATTTCTTAATATGTTTCTTTGGGTTTCCTTTGCTTTTTCGGAGGCGAACAAATTGTTGAATTAAAGAAAATACAAGAAGAGGGTAATTTAAATCCTTTTGGCTTATAAGTAGAGGAATAAAACATTAATTTAAACAAGTGCCTAAGTGTTTTGATAATTATAGGTAGTTGAACTAGACTTATTCCTAATTCATTAGCAGTCCAACAAAAAGCTCTGACCAGTGTTTTCACTAACTTATAGCATTAAGGTATTGTCGCAACTCTTTTCTGTTCGCCGAACAACCAACAATCGCCCTAAGAGCGCTGCCCTCTTCGGAAAAGCCATCTATTTTCTTGGCTTATTTCGATTACGCCGGGGCGAACTGAGTTGTGTTTGTGTGCGTTTCTGTCCAAGGTGTTTTAATTAATTAGCTTTTTGTTTTTATGCTGGCGCTCTCTGGCTGTTGCTTCACCTCCTCGATGGCGTTTTTACGACAATGCGCGACTAATTTGTGTAAATTAAATTTATCGACCAGAAAATGCCACAGCAGCCGCTCGGTCCCCGGTTCCTACCCCCCCTGTGGCCACTTCCTACCCCTTCCGCCGACCACTCTCGCTTAAATGAATCATACGCAGTGGGGTACGAAAGCAATGCAGCTGAAATTTGGGTCAGTTTGCTTCTTCCTTTGGCTTCGATTTCGTTTTTGGCTTTTCCGCACCGATTTTCGTTTGTTTTGTTTCGCCGCTGTGTTCGATTTCCATTCCTGGGTGCGTTAAGCATACGCAATGTGGCGCGGCTGCAATTGAAGCTGACCTGCTCATCATGGGCCACGCCCCTCACCTCCTGCCTCCTCGCAAATGTTGGCCTTTAATGGCCCAAACCGTAAACAGGCAGCCTTGCGAAATGGCCTGCCAAGTGCCCACTAAAGTCGAACTTCTTTTCATTCTCACCTTTTGCCGGGCCTGGCCCAGCGCCAGAATGGCCCACCACTTTATTGACCCTTCCCTAGACACTCATGCACTTTCATTAAGTTTAATTAAATTCTCACTTTGTAAATGTCAATGCACAAAAACACACACAACTGCGAGCGAAGGACTATCCACATGCCGATGGAAGGGGTCCTTTAGAAAGGGAAACGAATAAGTGATGCTGTGGAAAAGGAAAACCAATTTTAATCGTTGTAATACCCATATAATTGTTAACTAAAATTGTTCGAAATTTATTTATTTATTTTTTTATTAATTTATTATTTATTTATTTATTTTTCTATTCATGTATTATGTATTAATTAATTTTTAATATATTTATTTATTTATATATTTATTTATTTATTTGTTTATTTATTTATTTATTTGTTTATTTATTTATTTATTTGTTTATTCATTTATTTATTAATTAATTAATTAATTAATTTATTTTTTTATTTATTTATTTATTTATTTATTTATTTATTTATTTATTTATTTATTTATTTATTATATATTTATTTATTTATTATTTTTTATTTATTTATTTATTAATTTATTTATTTATTTTATTATTCATTTTAAATTTAAGATAAATTTTATGACCATAAAAATTATTTCAAAAAATAAAAGCATGTAGAAAAAAACAAAACTTCATACGAAAAATGTCCTAAAAAATCTTAGAATATTTATATAGTATGAAATATCTTTTCCGATTTAAATTTCAATAAAAATGTCGTATAAACCTTTTGCTACTCTGTATTCTACGACAAGCTGAGCAAATTTATTGCCCTCGAGCATGGCGACAAAAATCTTTCGCCAAGCGGGCACAAATAACAACACGTTGTGGATTTTTATTCAGTTTTCGTAACTCTGCGCCTGCTTTTGCTTTATTTTTGGTTCATTTTGCAGACATTGTTGGCTTTTAATTTGGCCAGCACGCAAAGGCAACAAAAGGTAACGGCTAACGGCTAACGGCTTATTATGCAACAAAAGTTTTCTATTTCTTTTGGCACTTCTCGCCAGTTCTCTCCTCGTTCGCTTTGCTTTATTAATTTTGCGTATTTTTCATGGGAAATTTCGCAGGCAGCCAAAGGCCAAATAAATTCAAGTCAAAAATTCTGCCATAAACTTAACCATAAATAATTCAAAATAAACTTGGGCAGCGTTTGAGCGAGTGTGTGTGCGAGTATTTTCGTGCTAGGATATTAACCCCAATTGCGCTTGGCACTTGTCGGGTTGCCTCGAGCTGTTTTCTCTGTTCCCACAGCCCTCCGCTTTGCCCTTCTCTTTTTTTTAAGTGTTTTCTTTAAGCGCCATAATCAGGCGCAGCGAGCGAAAGCAGAGAAAGGTGGAGAAAGAGCGGTACAGAGAACACGCAAATATGCAAATATATGTGCCACATTCATGTGTGTGAGTCCTGTAGCGTTGACTGTGTGTGTGTATGTGTGTGTGGCGTATAAATTTAGTGGAATGTTTGAGCTTCTTCTGTGTTTCTGGTTCCGCTTCTGTTGCTCCTTAAGCTGCTTAGAAGGCCGCCAAGGGGCTAAGCAAACAACAAGCATCGACTACTCGCAGGATACCCTGTAATGAGACAGGCATTAGAAGAGTTGTTCCCCTAGGATTTTTGTCAATGTGATCTCATTTAACTAGAAAATATATATTGAAAACTCCAATAAAAATCACAGGGTTTTGAAAGCTTTTACAAAACTGTTTAAAAGTATGCAACAATATATTTTATTCTTATGAACTGCATACTTTTTGATACTATTATAAAAGATTTTAAAGCGTTAGAGATTATTTTGTCTCTCTGAAAATATATTTCAAATATATAATATTGAATATTTTTATTACAAAAAATTGTTTTTTGATTTATATTTCTTAAAAATTCAAAGGGAAAGTGTTAAAATAAATATATGAAAAAATATGGATTAAAAATTTATAATAAAAAATTTGATTTATTACGGCTGTATTAATTGAACCATTTTAAGGGTATTCTTTCTGCCTAAGACATCCATTTAGAAGTCCTTTTCTTGTACTTCTTGCTTAGCTGTTTGCCTGCACGTTTCATTTTTTCTTTTTGTTTCTGTTTGTTGTATTGTATTCTGTGTTGTATTTTTGGCCTATGCATGTTTAAAATTTTATGTTTGCCAATGTGTTTGGCATAAATGCGCGCCTCTCTCTGGGCCAGAAAGCGTATGTGTGCCTTGTTGTCTAGGCCAATGTTTAGCAGCACCATGTGGCATGCGGCAACATGCGCCTTGCATATAAATTCCCAATCAGCTGGCTGCGAATTTTTGAAAAGAAGATTTTCTAGAAAATCTCATTCCCCAAATTCTTTAGCTTCTTCAATTATTTTTATTTTTCCCTGAACTGATTTGTCCTCAATGTTGGTATAATTAAATTTGGCAAATTAATTTTGAGCACAAGCTTTGATCTGACCTCCACCCAGAATAATGTCTCAAAACTGTCAACGCATTCTGACCAACAAATGCCCGAATTATGATGTCAACTTAGGAGTCAACACACAGCAACAGGGACACATGTACATTGTACAACCTTCAGCTCCTTACACCCACTCAACCACCCACACACACGTTCATTAATCATTACCAAAAGCTGGGGTTCCTTTGGCCTCAACGCGAACAAATTTAGCTTGGTATAATTGTCATGCATGCGGCATAAGGATCTAAGAAAGGACAAAGACAACGACTGCGGCAGGACGAAAAAAAATTATATTTCATTTCGTGTTAAATTGCGCATAAATACTTTTATGATATGTGTGGGCGAGTGCGTGGGCCCAAATGTTAGTTCTTGATGAGGCCAGTGACCCATTTCGAATGCGATTGCTATTTCGCAGCCAAAAAAAACACCTTCGTGATGAAACTGGATGATTTTTATGGAAAATAATATAGAGGAGATTTCTTATATGCAACCGTACTTATTTTATAAAAACCATCTTGTTGCTTTCAGTGTTTTTCTGCTAACTAATATTTTATAATTTATAATTTTTTTTACTTATCTTTTCATTTAACTATTTTTAAAAAATAGTTACCTTAGCTTTGTTTATGAATTTTATTTGTTTTTCCCTCGAATTAAATACATTTTGTCAATAAATATTTAAAAATAAAAAAAATATTAAAATATAACCAATTAAATAGTTGACTATTCATTTCTTGTTTTTCCTGACAAATACAAAAATGCTCATTAAAAATTGTTTAAATAACTTATGAATTCAAACAATATCTATATTTTTATAATGGAAGGACCAAGTATTTGAGGTCCCATAATTGGCCTGGTTTTTCCCATTGTTTATTTAGCCAAAAGTGCCGCTTAAATCAGCCTCGACTGAGCTCAAATCGAGACTGAAGGCAGGTCGAAGTTCAGGAGCCGAAATGTGGTTCCAAAATGAGAGAAACGAGGTGCAACGAGAGCAAACCATGCAAACCCGAGTTCAAGAGAGACCCAAATCGCGAAATATCCTCTCGTGAAGCCGCTCTCATTTTCGCTGGAGAAGCTTTTGGTATTGAAACATCGCTGAGTTGAGACAAGCGGCATTGAAACGCAGCTCTGTTCACATTATCGTGGCTTTTCCTGAATCATCGCTTTGCCAAAAACAAAACTTACCTGGGGCTGTTATATATCAGTAGCTGCACAAAGAAAAATAATATTAATGGAGCATTCATATCGTGTACCATAATAATAAACGTGTTTTAGGTATTATAACAAATTTACCATTTTTATTAATTTATATTATTAAATTATGACTTGTAAATCAAATAAACTTTACATCTGTAAGAATTTAATTTTTGAAAAACAATTCATTTAAATCTTTAAAAATATTAAATTTTATAATAAATATAAATTTTAGTAATTATAAAAATATGTACACTTTTTATTAATTTATATATTGAAATTATTACTCATAAATCAAAAAAGTTTTAAAACTGTAAATTTTTATTTTTGAAAATCAATTAATTTAAATCTTTAAAAGTATTTAATTTTATAATAAAAAGAAATTATCGAAAAAAACTTAAAAAATTATTATAAAAATAATTGACAAGTACTTATTTACCTACACTTAGCATAACATTTTTTTTCAGTGCCCTGCAGCACGGCAGGTGACCAAGTTTAGTGTTTTTTTCGGGGCCCACGAATATATTCACTTAATGCACGCCCGTGTCCGTTTTGCTTGATGCGCCACGTTCTCAGTTGGCTGCAACCGAAAGTCTCCCCTCCCCACCCCTCGGCAAAGATTTTTTCGGACCTGCCCCCTCGGTTTGCGCAGTGTATTTGTGTTTGTTTGTGTGTGTGCTCTGACGTTACCGTTAACGCGTGACTTCGAGTGCCCTTAATGCTGTAAATGAATATTTAATGTTAAAAGCACTTGTCGAAAATGCAGCAGTAACGATGCCAGCAGTAGTAGCCTCAGCAGTAGGACCAGCAACTGCAGCCCAGTTTGGTTAACAGAAAAAGAGGAGGAAAGTGGTAGGAAATCGCTGGGAAAGCAGGGGAAAAGGCGAGGGGAGGGGGTGGGAACTGGGGTCCTTGTGTGCCGCTTCACTTAACGAGCAAGTTGATTTTAAATTGTTTTTGCAATTGGAGCATGCGATTAAATATAAATAGTTGCAGTCCAGTCCGGACCAACTTTAAAGGCCCTTTTTGCAAATTAGCCTCAACTTTAACTGGCTATGTAAGTATGCCGCTGTCTTTTTCCCGCTTTTCCTTGGCCCTTGGCCGGCTGACATAAATAATGTTGTGTAGGCCCAGGCCCAGAGTGGGTTCTATTCCTTGGAAACGTTTTGAGAACTGAAAAAAATTTTTAAAAGATAATACAATTTTTTTTATTTTAAAAACCAAAATTTTGAATTATTAATATTACCTTAGTATTTTTTTAAATTAAATTAACTCTTATTTACCAATCTTTCAAACCTTAAAATTTTTTTAAATTTGTGTAGGTAGTTTTTCAGTTAATATTAGTAGCTATAGATAAGAATTAAATTAGATATTCTCAATTTTACTAATGTTCGCTTGTAGAATCAATGTAAGATTTCAGTTAGAATACATTTAAAATATTTTGCATTCTTCATTGTTTCCAAGTGTACTTCTGCCACCTAACGATGTCTGAGACAAATGTTTATAAACCGCTTAATTATTCACTTGCCCTTTTTCCGCCCGCCGCCGTTTTCCGCCCCGCCATTTTCATACTTTTCCCTTGTTTAGGCGGTGCGTGAGTCAGTTTCTGTCTTGGGTTGCTTCGTGGCACGCAAAACAAATTGACACAAAGGCTCAGATTTTGCGGTGTTAAGTCGAGGCCGCATAAATCACGGAACTCTGGGACTCTCTGCCTTCGTATTTTTCGCCCAAGAAGTTCAACTCTATATTTCATAATTTCCCACCCGACCTCGTCCATGTCCTTCTTTGGCTAATGAAAAATTCGCTGTGCTGAAAGGGCACTCATTTAGGCCCATATAAATAAGGCTGCAGGGAAATTAGTGGGAGGCAGAGGGGAAAAAAGGGTGCAGGCTAAGCGTCTGCCATTAAACTTATCAGTTTAGCTCGGGCTTTGCTCTTGGAAATGATAACCATCTCTGCTCGGCAGCAGCAAAGTATGCTATGAAAATTTTAGAGAATTATAAGTGGCGTCTGGGGAAGGATATCTGGTAATATTCTCAGTTTCTCTCCTTGTTTATATGATTTTTTGTTGAATTACTTGGTTTATTATTCTTTTTAGGACTAACTGGATCATTTGTTTGAAAATTTTTAAGTATTACAAATGGTAATTTACCATTATTAAACTACAAATTTTAATGCTATTAGAAAATACTATTTAAAAGACTTTAAAATAATCCAACATTTTCTAAAGGACAATTAAATAATTTCCACACCATCCTCTTTCACCGATTACATAACTCCCTTATTGTGGAACTATCCCATTCCGAACACAATTGTCATACTCATGACTTCTCCCTGGATATTCCTTTCCATTTGCTTGCGAACAATCTCAGCACTTTCAGAGAGCACCCCCTCCTGCCGGAGGTCCTTCACATCATAACGGGTCTCATGCTCGGCTGCAAATTGACCCGATTCGCAATTGTAAATGCAACACGCACGCGGCCAATTGGCAGCATGTCAACTCAACTCAAACTCAAACTCAGCTCAGCTCGAGTTAAAATTTATTTGTTACAACAGAAGGATAGCTGAGATAATGGTCATCAAGATACACTTGGAAAAATGTGTATCTCTAAGAGTAAAAATTTCTAGGACTTATAATCCCTATTTTAATATGCAACTAAATACAAAATAATTTGATAGTTTTTCTTTTGAGATATGAATTAAAATATGTTTTAAATATGGTGATTGTGGTCTCTCAGATATAGCTTCAAATTAGAGTGTGGCTACATCCCGTCAGTCATCGTGCGGTAGACTAAATATAAACTGCACTTCAAATGGCGGGGTAACTTCTGTCTCCGTCCGCTTATGTGTGTGTGTGTGTGTGTGCGTTCCATTTTGCCTCGCTGTCAGCGCAATTGCTGTCATTGCACTTACCGCACTTGCGCCCATTCAGAGGCTGCGGCCGAGGGGCTCGACACTGGAGGGGGGCGGGCAAAAGTGCTGTATAACGGGGGGCGACAGCATCCTCATCCAGCGGCAACTGGCTGCAATTATGGCGTCTCAATGCGTTTTGTGCGTGGCTTTGGCAGTTAGCCTGCAAGCCTGGCGCTGCATATTTGCAGCACTAGGCGAACTGCGGAGACAGAGTAAAAAAATACACTTAAAAAAATATTTTTTTTAAATTTTTAACCAAATTTTTATATAGGATTTATTTTTGCATTAGTGAAAATATCTTAAATATTTACCTGTAATTTTTATTTTTACGCAAATTCTTTAGATTATTAACTTAAATAACCCAAAATACACTCGACAAAATATTGTTGTCATTTTTAACTACATTTTCATATATGGTTTTAGATTTCATCAGTGAATGTTCATTGAATACTTATATTGCTTTGCAATTTTTACGCGAATTCTTTAGGTGAACAGTTATATATTAATTTATAATTTTGTAAGATATGAATATATTTATTTCTTAATAAAACAAATTTCTGTGTGTAGAGAAAGCAGAGAAAGAGAGGGGAAAGCAGAGAATGTGATAGGGCAACAGTTCGTGGGAGGGAGAGGGAGACAGTGGCGGACAAAAGCGTTTTGCCCAGACACAAAAGCTTTGAATGCCCACGGGGCAGCCATTAGCCTAATAACGCCATGCACCAACACACATGCAGAGGCACCGACTAGCACTACCATGCACATGTCTCCCACACAGATGCACAGTGGTAGGATAGTTTAAAATATATTGATTTTTGAATCACAAATATAAATTAAAATTCTATTCTTCGGCCAAACATAAATAGTTAAACAAAATTTAGGTTTTCCTATGTGAATATTATTTATTATTTAAAATATTTTTTTTAATAGATTTAAAATTATTTCAGTGTACCTTAAAATTAATCAACAGTTTGAAAATAATTTTTGTATAGTTATAATTACTAAAAGAAATGTTAAAAATATTTCAGAACTAGAAAAAAACAAAAGTCATTCAAACACTTTACAATATATCTTCCTTGATAGTTAGGAACTTCTGTGGGACATTCCTAGCTGCAATGTGTGATATATGATTCGAATAGGCGAGTGCCCACTGCTGTCACGTGTGCAGCACGGCCACAGAAACAACAACGACAATGCCACAATAGTTGCAACAAACAGTCAGCTGTGGGGGGCGAGCGATGAGCAAGGGAGACAGACAGACAGCGTGATGAACGTCGCCTCAGCTTCGTTACAATTAACATAAATAATAGCCAAGTGGTCGCTTGCTGTCGTTGTTCTCGTTATTCCCTTTGTTGCTGCTGCTGAAAAGTGGAAATATATTTTTCACTTTTCATTTCTAATTATGACGCCGGGGACATGCCCCAAATGCCACAAACAAAATGTTTTGTATTCAGCACTTTGCTGTGCGGTCACAGAGTGAAAGGTGCGTTAAATTTGTGAAATAGATATTTATGGTAATTACTTTCGATAGGCCGCTTGTTTTTGTGGGTCCGCAGTTCAAGCGGTGTGTAATTTGTAAGCGTTGGGACTTGATAAGGCTATTTACGAAATAATTGTCGAAAGAGGTAATTATTTTAGAAGAGTGGGGTACTTGAAAAAGTATTTGGTTGGCCCTTGGTGTGTTTACACTAATTAAGGAAGTTGGGTAGGCATTTATAATATATTTTTAATAATTTTCTAAGTGGAAAACAGTAAAAACTACCTTGACTATCAAATACCCGATACTCAACTAAAGCAAGCAGTGGCAAGCAGGGCAATCCAAGCAGTCGCTTGAAAGGGCGCCATCTTTGTTTCGGACAATTCATATAAATTTTCACTGAGTGGTCCGATTTAAAAAAATTTTTCACGTTTCGACTCGGCTAGTGATCGTGATCAAGAATATATATATATTTTATAGGGTCGGAAACACTTCCTTCTACCTGTTACATATATAACTATATAAATATTTTGCTTCCTAAAATATGCTGCTAAGAGTACACACACATTTTAAAAAAATGTTTGAAATATTTGTAGTTTAGTTTAAAAAATGTTTTAATAAAGCCGAATATACAAAGTCGACTTTTATTTCCTCGTTTGTTTCCCGATTTTGTTTTAGGCGATCAAAGCTTAAAGCCAAAGTGTGGTGTTGCCCCCGCCCAGGAATTGTACTCGAAAGTCGCCCCAAAAACATTTTCGTCGTCAAACTGTCAAACTCCGTTTGAAGCCCCGCAGCAGTCAAAAGCTTTACTGCTTTCGCTCCCCCCGCCAGCTTCCCTCGAAGAACCCCGGCCATCCATCCATTCATTCATTCCACTCATTCCACAAAATGTGTGTGGCAACGTATGGTGGAAGCATTTTGTGGCATTCCGTTGCTGATGCAGTAACAGCAGCTTACGCTACGTATACGCAACGTCTGAGGTTTGGCAATAAAATTGCACATTGTTGTCCTTAACTTGTTGTTGCTGTGAAAATTCCAACCATTGCTAGATTTATATGTTCCAGCCCGCTTAAGTGGTAGTCAGACATTGGTTTTAGGATCTCTGTGTCCCTTTCCCCTTTCCTTATTTTGTGCCCGGGATAAGACGACTTTATAAGTCTAGACGGGATGGAGTTGGGTGAGCCTGGTGACATTCAAATGCCGAGTTAAATTCTCCAGCCAGCTGCCGAGATTTATGCGGGTTGGCAGCTTTAACCCAAAAAATGTAATGCTTCCCTCCATCCAGGGTCAAGCATAGTTTTCGGTGCGGGGAGCGAGAGAAAAACGCAAAGTTTTCTGCCAACATTTCCTGCACACAAAACTCAGCTGTCTCGGGCTATATATTTAGATATATATATATATATTTTTCTTTTGGCCAGATTATTGAGCAAGTTTTCTGGTATTTTGAGCACAACTTATGGTGCAAAAATTGAATTGAATTGGGTACTCGGGCAGAGGCTCGGCTCAAGAACAGGAACAGGACCCAATTCCGAGCGGAGTTTCTCGTGCCAACTTCCTACCAGAAGCATGGAGGGGAAAAGGAAGTCGCAGACCGTGCGAACCAAAACTTTTCTGCTTTTACACTCAACTTCCTTTCCACACACAAAATTTGTTTAATTAAAATTTTTGTGCAAAATCTGTAAATTGTTTTTGGTTCGTTTCGTTTGCTCATCGCTTTCGCCCGCACTTCTTTGCCTTTCCTTTTCCCTGAAAATAGTTTTGACAACACACAAAATTATTGCCGCCAACTATGAAAATTGTTTAATTATTGTAAAAGGCTGAAGAGGAAAAAAGAAAATAATCTTAAGATTGTTTTGAAACTATTTAGTAACTAACACTTTCGTACTTAAGTTTTAATGGCGAAAGGGATTTGAGATTTTGAAACTGAATATTATTTGATTGATATGTTAACAAGTTCGTTTAAAGTTCATATTATTTGTCTATAAATCCAAAATACCTTGATCATCAATTATTCACTAATGCGCACTTAATATAGTTGTATAATTGTGAGATTATCTATTCTTATTCCACTCCCCAAATAAAATCCTCTAATTTATCATGCGAAACGCAGAAGAATTTTGAAATGTTGGTGTGCAAACTATCCACAAAATTCCCCCACAAAGCGACAACGCACAAAATTATTCAAGTCAATGAACAATTTAATTTATCATTAATATAAAATCCGACCAAAGCGTGGATCGAGGGGGGACTGGCAAAGTGTCGCCCTGGCGTGCTGCCATCGCATGGCACTTGAGCTAATCTCATATATCATCTTCGCCGGGATCTGCTAACGAATGACAGGAAACGGAACCGAACCGAACCAAACCGAACCGCTCCGAGTCCAGCTGAATTGAACCGGAGCAGACCTGACCCCGACTCGCATTTCGCTCTGCTCTGGCTCGTCGAACAATTTTTCTAATATGTTTGATTTTACTTTCAAATGGGTGACCTCTCCCGCCCGCTTCACCGCCGCTCCACGCCCCCGAACTGCCATAATTCTGGCCACGAAAGTTGCTGGCATCAGCAGCAGCATCGGGATGCACTGGGAAAAGTTTTGTAATCATACTTTCTGTAATAATTTATTTAATTCAAATTTATAAAAATATTTTTAAATATTTTTGACAAAGAGTTATCGCCACTCTGGGTATCAAACATTATACACTTAAAAAAATTAGTCGCCCTGAACTTTTGAAATTTGCTTCACTGGCGATTTTTTACTTACATTTCCTACGGCTAAGATTTATTTTCTTAAAATAAATTAATTTTACTAAATAAAAGAATTTTTTCCTGAAATAAAAAAAAATTTCTAATATTCGGGGCGAATAATATTTTAATGTGGGGTTTTCTTTACTTGATTATTTTATAAATACTTAAATATTCAAATCTTTTTGTGACCCCAAATAATTTTGAACAAGTAATAAAACGAAAAGGGAATGCAAATCACTTTATGTCTACTTTTTCTATCAGTGCCACAGAATCCGGGGCAGCCAGGAGATGTCTGACCATTAATACTCAATTGGCTGTGCTTCCCGTGTGGATTGTGGTCGTGGTTGTAACCCCTCATCCGTCGGCTCCCCACAGTCCCCGATCCCCCGAAAGGACTTCCTATCTATTCTGTGGGATATTCTACTGCGTTGGCTGCCGTCGTCATCTTTGTCGTCTTGTGCTGACACTTGAATTGAATCGAAATTGGTTATTAGCAATTCTTACGAGAATCCCAACGACCAACGAGAGAAATGCGGAGAAATCATGAGGTAGTGGGTGAAAAAAAATAAGATGGAGAACGATGTTTGCTGGCTTGCTTTTCTGCCTTCCTGCTTGACTTGAAAAGCGAATATGTTGACAAAAATGGAATTGGACAAGTTGGTAGAAAGGTGTGTGGCTACCGAAAGCATAGACGGGGGCCATTTAAAGAGGATAAGAAGGAAGACAATTTAATGAGGCTTTAAAGAAATGAAAGATATATTTTCCTTTTTATACCCGTTACTCGTAGAGTAAAAGGGTATATTAGATTCGTGCAAAAGTATGTAACAGGCAGAAGGAAGCGTTTCCGACCATATAAAGTATATATATTCTTGATCAGGATCACTAGCCGAGTCGATCTAGCCATGTCCGTCTGTCCGTCTGTCCGTCTGTCCGTCCGTCTGTCCGTCCGTCCGTCTGTATGAACGCTGAGATCTTGGAAACTATAAAAGCTAGAAGATTGAGATTTGGCATGCAGATTCTGGGGGTTAATACGCAGCGCAAGTTTTTCACGCCGATGTGCCACGCCCTCTCTAACGCCCACAAACCGCGAAAAACTGTGACCCGTTCAGTATGAACGCTGAGATCTCGGAAACTATAAAAGCTAGAAGATTGGGATTTGGCATGCAGATTCTAGGGGTTAATACGCAGCGCAAGTTTTTCACGCCGATATGCCACGCCTCCTCTAACGCCCACAAACCGCGAAAAACTGTGGCACCCACAGTTTTGAAGCTATATTAACGGGAAAAGCAATGTGTATTCGTTTCATCAATACATATTGATATACCAAAGTTGGAAACCCCCCCCCCCCCTAACGCCCACAAACCGCGAAAAGCTGTGGCGCCCATAGTTTTAAAGCTAGAGCAAAAGTGTAAACGCAATTTTGTTTGGGTTATTAACGCCTACCGAAATGTAGAAGAAATTTTTTAAATTTTTTGAAGCGGCTGCTTGGTTTGCCCTGCTTGAGACTGCTGACTTTAGCTGAGTAACGGGTATTTGATAGTCGAGGCACTCGACTATAGCGTTCCCTCTTGTTTTTCTTGGATTTAAAACTATAATTTATGGTAGTTAAAGACACATTATAGAAGAAATATTCCCAAGGCAGTAAAAATAGAGGAGTTCCCTGTGAGAAAACTTTTCCAACTAACTGTAATCTGCAGAGCAAACCCTCACATATCCGTCCGATTCAGGGACAACACTTACCAAGATTGCATAAACATATATATATATATAGATGGACATGTGCGGACGGATGTGGACGTGTGTGTATCTGCTACGCAATATTTATTTGCCACCTCATTTTTTATGGCCGCAAGTTGACGGCGAGCTGGCGAACAAAGCCTGCCAATGGCAAGTCAACTTCTGCCAGTTTGATAGCCGCTCCGTGTCAATGCAAACAATGCAGTGGATAACACGGAGCAGGGGCGTGGCCGGAAAAGGGGGGCGGTGGCAGGATAACAGGAAGCATCGAACAGAGAGCGGACATATCAATGGTTATTTGGGGGCAAAATGAAATCGTTTTTGTGGGAATGTACATTGACATAGGGGTGGTCACAGTTCTAGCACTTGAAAGATATTTATCTGTATCTTTAGGTTTTTAGAAATTTACTAATGGGCTTATATAACATTTTAGAAGGACCTATATCTATAGTACCTATAATAAATATTTTACTTTATAAGAAATACATAGAATTGGTTACTGGTTAACATAAATATAGAAAAATAAAGTAATAATAATTTAAAATTTCTTTTAAAAACACATAATATTTACAATCAAGCATGTAAACCACAGAAAGGTATCCTTGTAAATTCCTAGTACTACTATTTTGACCTGTGGTGTGTGTGTGCCAGTTGCGTTTCCGTGGAACGGCAGCCATGTTTACGATTCGATCGCATTCGCACACGATTTTGATTTTGATTTGTTTGCAGAAAACTCGCTGCCGAGCTGGAGAGAGTGCATTCGCTCGGAATATCTAAGTTTTGCCGGCTTCCAGCTTCACAATTCCACAGGCGGGGCTCCTACTTCTGGCTCAGTGGGTTCCTGCTGATGCTCGCACAAAAGCCAGCTACGAATCGCATGCTTTATGCATAAATAAACAAATCACTGAAATCAAAAACATTGAAAATGACTTCAAAACTCAGCTCAATGTGCATCGAAGGACGAGTATGCATTCGCATTCCCATCGAAATGCAGTCGTTGGACATGTTTGCCCAGCTCAACGTTTTCCCTGCTTTACTTATTTTCGAGGGCTTTTCACTTCCTGTTTAGAAATTTTGTTCCCTTTGACCGATTTTATAAGTATTGAGTTTCTTGTAAATGATTTTTATTTTAAGGTTAGAAGTAGCTCACATTACGAATTTTAGAGTAGTATAATTATGTACCAGAATTCGTAAAGCTATCAGCAGTTGCAGTCTCTAATTGGAAACTCATGTTAATGACTTTCACTCTCGCCAAAGCCAAATGAAGGTTATGCTTTGGCCTTCCACCCATTACTTCCATTTACCGAAAGTTCCTTTGCCAACACCCCACCTATACTCATACGTATATTCATGCATATTCATTGAGGCCGACTCACATACGGCCCAAATGAAGTTGGCCCAATCATCATCCAATTAGAACTGTAAAATTATACTAATTACAACTTTGAAATTAGAAATATGCAAATCTGAGGCGCTCTCTGCGTCTCGGTTGCGTCTAGAGCAGAGTTTGGACTGATTAAAAATTTCATCAAAACCGTATAATACTCGGTATATGGTATATGAGTGCGAATGTCCGTGAGAGCTGCATACATTTGCTTAAATTATATTGACATCCGACGGTCGCCGTGCAAGGATACGGCTGCAAGACTCCTGATAAGTGAGCAAACCCAAAGCGAAGGCCATCAAAAGTCTGCGCTTAGAGAATCAGCCAAGCGGACACACATAAGGCCATAGAGGGAGGGGGTCATACTCATATACTCATGAAAGCCGAGCCAAGACCGTAATGCATAAATTATGACGGGGAGAAAGCGCACAAGTTGCCAACTATATGTGGCGAGCACACCTCCGCATAAATAAATGAATAAAAATTAAAATTAAAAATAGCGAGTGAGCACAAAGAAAGTGTATAAAAGCTGTAAAAAAGCAACGTAAAACCCGGGAAAATCTGATGGCATTAGAAAGCTATGAAATTATTAGATCATGCATATTAATTGGACAAACTCGGTCAAGAATAAGTAGAATGCTTTTTAAGACCACAAGAACATGTATGAAATTTTAAATATTTTTTTTTTAATTAATAGTATATATATAAACTATTTCGATCTTAATTTTTCCCCACGGTAATACTGATAAATAATATTATTTTTTTAATTGTTTGGATCAATTTTCTAAGACCCCGAAAATGGCATATTAAACATCATAAAAGGCGACAGGATAACAAATAAAATTAATTTTCTGCTATTATATCTAAAAATCTATAGCCCTTTGTTTTAAATAATAAATAATAATAATATTTATTGTAATAAAAAGAATAATATTTTTTGTCGTGGAAAGAAAAGAAATGGTTTCGTTTCTTCAATAAATTTACCGTAGCTTTTGGTTTTTTGGTGCTTGCTGCTAACGATTCTAAATTCCCACCAAAAACAAAGAAAAATGGGGAATTCCTAAAATGTGTTTGGAGACACTTTGCAGCCCAATTAGCGAGCTCATTTGGGAGGATATCTAGGGAGGTCATTCCTGGGTCTTAGCAACCCTATCGTGCAATTGCATTTGAAGCATCTAAGATATGCCAAACACGCGTTGAAAGGAGTGGCGAGCTTTGGTCACGTTCATGCGAAGTAAATTCAATCAATTTGCGAGGACACAAACTAGTGGCAATTGTTGCCTTGGACTTGGACAGGACATTCGCCTAATTGGTCGCTAATTGTAATTCATTTTACTCAGCTCCACTGGCAAGGGTCACCTTGTTGGTGAAGAGGTTGGGGAACAACTGCTCCAAAACTGTAACTACCAAATAGTTTGAAAGATGTCAGGCTCAGACTATTGGAAGACTTCCTTCAAGTTCCTTTTTGGGACTGCCAATTCTCATCTACGCATTACTTGATCATTTTCCAATTGACAGCCCCCAGCTGTTGCCCCTTCTTTTTCCGGCTGCCTGTTTTCGAATTGTCAAATTAAAAAGGAAAAATGTTGAATTTGATTAGCGAAGCGTTAAAGAAAAAGACACACAGCCTCAAAAGGGAAAAAGAGGCAACTGAAAAGGCCAAAGATAATGAGCCAGTGTTGAGGCGTCGTTTAAGCGAAACTTTTCGCCTTCCGTTTTTCTGCTGTACCCAAGCCGAACTAACGGCAGTTGTTACGATTCCAGGGATGGAAATACATTAAAAGCTAAATTAAAGAAAAAACTTTCAAAAGGATTATAGGATAGGATTGTAGTTTATTTCACAGTTTTCTTTTAAAGTAAGAAAAATCTTGCATTATGACAAGATTTTTATCATATTTATATATTTTTAAGATTATAGAGAACTCTATAAAAATAAGAATAAAGTATTTTTCGAAGTTTTTTATTAAGTCAGGATTTGAAATTATTTTTTGAGAGTCAAGAAAATTCTTTATACCTTTTAATTTTCAAGTTTGCCAGCCCTGGCCAAATAGTTAGTCAGTCAAGCAGGAGGCAGCTATCATTGGCAGTTACACGCTGAGTACAAGAGCAACTGCAGCTGCTCTTCCGGCCACACCCCAAAGGTCTTTGAAAAAAGGGGGAAAACGGAATGCGTAGACGGCTCCTTTGGTGGATAATTTCGTAATTATTTAACTTAATGGAAAACAAACTTAATTTTCAAGCGGCAAAAAAGAATGCTGATGGAAAGAGATGCCCAAATATAAAACACCAATGCAGCCCTGCCTCGAAATACAACCCTGAATGGAATGAGGCGAGCTGCCAACTTGGTGTAAATGAAAACTGTACTTTATTCCACTCGTTGGCCTGAGTTTATTCAGGCGAAAGACAGCAGGAGATTGGCGTGTTTTGTGCTTATTCCAGAATGAACGAATTAAACTGTAATTCTGTTTAATTATTTGTCTGTTGTTCAGACTGAGGCTTTGGCTAATTGACAGGGCCAAAAAAAAAAAAAACTGGTAACAAAGGGGAGGCGGAGTCATCGAAAAGTGCAAGCCTTGCTAGCCAACTTATTGCGCAAAGTTCAAAGGTTGCCATAATGAAAAGAGAGCGGAAAATTGATAATCCCCCTGCCCTTCTGCATATATCCCGCAGGACTTTCTAGAGCGGATAAAGTTTTGCTTGCTGTCTGGGATCTTTGGTTATTAAGTGCTGCAAAAGTTCCCGGACCCGAAAATGATAATTGGGCATTGAGAAGAAAGCCCCCTAATTCCCCCACCCCAAACCTCCTCACACTGTCGAAAGCTGCATAATTAACACAAAATAATGATAAAGTTCATGGCGAGCCGCGCTTTTCCCAATCGCAACCCATTCAATTATGTAAGTGTACCCTCCTCAAGTTTCATCCTGGCGAGAGATTTACAGCGAAACTTGGCAGGAGTTGCATTCTCTTCTGAACTGAAGTCGCGATTGGATTGCAGGCAGTTTGGCCCGCATCCGCAGCCTCGACAGCTCTTTTGGCAGTTTCCATCCTGATGGGTTTTCGGTTTATTGTTGGCCGGGCGACAGTGAGGGCGGCGAAATGGACCACCGAACGGAAATTGTTCAATAATCAGCTTTGGCCAGCTTAAGCCATTTCAAAATGGGCCCGTGGGGAGAAAATATCCCAGGATGCCATTTCGGGATGGGAAATTTGGGGGCGCGGATTGAAAGTGGGCGAGGACGGAAATATTTCGGTTAAAAAAAAACGGAGAAATTTTTTATTTTTTTGGAAAGTAAAAAATGCTGAGGTTCACTCCCCAGTTAGTGCAAGTCTGGAGAAATACTAAAAAAAATGTTATCTATAATCAACTATTACCTCGAATTTGCAAAAATCCTCGCGGAAAATAAAAAATATTTATTTAAACTTAATATTATATGAAATAATTCATATGTCATAATACATGTTACAAGATTAATGTGGGTTAAACACCCCCTTTTTAGTCAATCAAAGCTGAAACTCATCCGTAAACTTTACAAACATGGAAAAATTATGCCAGAAAATTTATAAAAATCTCACAAAAAAATCAGAAACAATAATATCCAATTAAGGAGTAGGAAAACACAGATAAGGACAGTCTCTTATGGAAAAATTATAAGAAAACATTAGGCAAAGAGGTGAGAAGTAGAAGCAAACAAAAGTGTGCTTGCAAGAGGAGGAGTTTAAATGAGTTCTCTCTTTCCTCCATATTTGCACCCATTTGTTCCTAGCACATATTTATTTAGTCAATGGCAATTAAAGTCGCGCTTTGCAAATTAAATGAAAACCATTTGCGCTCATTTCAAGCAGAATAAAATAATGCAAACTCTAATTTATACGAAACTGCGCGTATGCCAAACTGCGACCTCCTTTTAGCACTTGTTTTTCCTATTTTTTGTTAATTTTGCTCGCCTTTTTTGTGTAGCAATTTTTTATTTTAGTTGGCTTCCCCTTTTTTTTTTAAATCAAAGCGAGCAAACGGGTGGGCGGCGGTGGAGAAGGAGTGGGCTAGGGTCGGGGCCAGTCCATTCCATTTCCAACTAAATAAATAAAAAGTGAATTTTTAATTAAAAGTTAAGTGGCAACTCATTTAAATTAATGTTGACTCAAGCGTCATAGCAAAACAGTTGGAGAGTCAAGCGTTGCAGAGGGGAAAAGTGCGGGAATTTGGGGCGTTGGGTAGGTGGCAAAGAGGAAAAATAGTGCAAAGGGCTGGTTGGGATGGTTGGTCCCGCTCCTCTTAATAAGCATTATGCACCACAGGACCTTGACAGGGAGAAACTCTGAGAAAGCAACAAGGAAAGGAATATACTCAATGGAGCTGTAGATGTAAGACTGAAACTGTTTTGTATCGAACTTTCATTGAACTATATACATTTTTTTCGATTCAGAATATAAAAAAAATTATTTTTTTAAATTATAATATTTATTTTGAAATTATCTGAAAATTATTTTTTTTTAAATTTCATTTTATTAATATCTTGTATTACATTTTCATTGACACTTTTATTCTTCTATTTTAATTAAATAAATACAAACTTAAACAAAAATTTTATTTTAATATCTTATCTGTTATTGAATTTATTATATCAAATATTCATTATTCACAACAAAAAAATTGTGTAATTATTATTTTATAATACCCAATATGGTGTTTTTAAATTTTTTGTATTACATTTTTTCAATGAACTTTTATTCTTTAATTTTAAATAAATAAATACAAAACATTATAATTCGTATTTAATTAATTTCTGAATATTATTATTAAATTAAAAATATTAAATTTTTTCTACAAAGGAAATACACAATTTAAAAAGGAACTTAAATTCCGTTTTACAAATATCTGAAAACGAGGCGATAATTATATATATTTAGTATATGCCTATTTTATTCTACTGACCCCCATCTTTATCAAACAATCTAAGCTGGACAATCTCGTCCGTCAATAATTAAGGTTCAAAGATTATCGAGAAAGGATTAGTTTAGCCAGTTGCCAAGTTAAGTTCTAATGCTGACTGGAAATTACTGCAAATTTGTTTGATGACTATGTGTTAATTTTGACTGCCAGACATGGCCAATTAATTACAATTGATGCAGCACACAAGCACACAGGTGCAGCTGTGCACTCTGGCCGGGTTGTCAGGAGTTGTCAACTCACTGTCCACGCATATTAAATTTGTTTGCCGAGGTTTATTGAACTGTTTGTCACCCGGGGAATGGCCAAGGGGAGCGAGCGGCGGGCACACTTAGGCCACCGACTGCTCCCCAATTGCAATTGATGTATTTACGTCCGTTTGCAATTTGCTACGTGTGCATGGAATATAGATTTCGCCCCCAAAATATTCCACCGATGGATGCAGTCAACCGATTCCGATTCCGAGCCGAATCCCAGACTCAGTCATTCACTCATTCTGGCAGTTAAGTCTGACTGCGTGCACTGCGAATTATTGTTAATTATTTACATTTAAATATCTAAATTTATTGTAATATCAGTCTAAAAAATTCAAATATAATAATTAAAAATTTTTTTTTATGAAAAAACAAACATTTTTATTTAAGTTCTATAAAATTCTATCTATAATCAAAATTAAATAGTTATTTTATTTTTTTATTTTATTTTTATTATTTAAAGGAAAATTAAATGATTATATTATTTTTAATTTATTAAAATGAATTCCATTAAATTCTACCTAAAATGAAAATTAAATAAGTACCTACCTATTTTATTTTATTAAAATCAAAATTAAATTATTATTTTAATTTTATTTACTTTATTGTTTTAAGCATACTCTAAAATGTTTATACATAAATATGTTTATGACTAATTACATTTTTTTAACGTGTACATTTCGGTAGTTACCTTATAGAGCTCGAACCAGCTTGTTGTATTGCTTTAATTTCATCATCAGACCCACTCGTGCCTCGAATGCATTCAAATTTTCCCACCTACCCACCGGCTTTCCCTCCCGCCAGTTTGTGTGTTTTGAGAGAGTTTCCCCAGCTCAGTCAATATTATTGATCAGGCGTCAAATTTTGTGAGGTCTGAGTCAGAGTCGGTTGCACACACAAATTGTGGCAAATTTTCATAGTTTGGTCTATCCTCACAATCCACTGCCTGTGGCTGCTGGTGCTGCAAATGCAGGCGATTGGGGAGGAGCAGCCATTAGTAGGAGCAGTAGTAGTAGTAATCGTCCTCGATGAGAGACTTACGAGCAATTAGCAATGGCCGGGAGGCGAAGAAATCAATGGCCACCGTTATTGATAGGGTTTCCAATGGGGCTTTGCAGATGCTGTGGAATTTTAAACCATTGTCTGTTTTGATTGGAAAATATTCATGAACTTTAAAGAAGTATTTAATACTAAAAATATAAAATCTAAACAATCTGAGTATATGAAAAATTCATTTAAATAATTTTTAAAATAAAAACATTTTTTTTAGGTTTTTCTAACTTGATTTCAAGAACATCTATCATATAATAAAACGTATTCTAATGTAGACCCAGAACAATCTAAAGCCCGCCCAGTCGATATCAGACCACTCCAATCCAAGCGACCTCCTTGCGAATGGGACTTTCTATTGCGTAGTGGTAGTAAAAATGAGTTGCCATTTTTTTGCTCTATTAATTTTTGTTGCCTCTAACTAGTGGAGGCCTGGGGGCCAAAGCCTTAAAGCCTGTAAAATTTAATTGAGGGCGGTGACTACTAGCAGGGGAAGTGATGCGGGAAAGGAGGCGGAAATAGAGGGTGAGGAATAGAAATAAAGTGAGGCATGCTAGACCACTTCCGCACGCACACACAGACGCGAAGGGAATTCGCCTGGTGCTTTATTAATAAAACAAATACCAGAAAGAACCAGAAAACAAACTTAGGCTACAGGATCGAAGCTTTGAGTGCTCTTCCAGATTAAATATTTCGTTATACGCAGATATTTAATACATTTTTATTTATTTTAAGTCAAAATAAAATATTAATACAATTTTTCCTTTACTTCTAGATTAAAAAATTAAATTATTTGGTTCCATTAAAAATATATTAGACATGTAGTTCTCTAGATAAATATTTAAATTAATTCAACGAGAATGTAAAAATTGTTTATTAAATAAATATTATTCAAAGAGAATATAAATAATATTAAAATAAATAAAGAAAAGTATCCTTTAATATTATTTGAAAAATGAATGTACTCTACTTAATGATACGAAAGTAGAAGGAACAAGAGGAGGAAGTCAAGCCGAAGATAGAAGAAGCGAAAGAAGAAAAAGCGTATTTTTCCGCGGCATTTCCATATAAGCCATATTTTCAATAACCAAGAACCGAGAGAAAGCAGCACAAAACTGACAAAGTTTCTTGCGCTTTTCGCAACTTTCTCTTTAGCTCATCCCGCCCACTTTCCCGCCGCCTTTCTCTCGCCTTCTTTTTGTGACTGCCTTTTGCTGTTCGCCTTGGTTTGCCTATTATTTGCGCATTTTATTTCCATTGAACATTTCATTGACACTTTGACAGCAGCATTGACATTTGCGTGACTCGGGTGATTAGAATATGCGCCTCCCAAGTCGCTTTCTCCGTAAATTTCACCCCCGGTTGGCTGTCTATTTCGGCCTTCAGCCTTATTATGCTTCGACTTAGTTTTTCATTGCTGCGCCATAAAATTGCCAGTGGAATTAGTGTGTGCAATTAATTTTATTTCACCCACAAAGGAAGTAAGTTTGTAAGGAAGAAGCCTTAAAAATGGTTTTATAATGGGGGATCAATTTTTTTTAATGGTGTAAAATGTTGTGATCCTTTGTGTGCTATTTTTGGCGTCAATAATGTAAAGGTTATTTAAAAAAAAAAATTTAAATATTTAAAGTAGAAAGGTATTTTAAAAATATTTTAAGAAAATATTTCACCGAATTTTAAGATTTTTAAAGTTCCTTTTATTTATTTTATTCGTACCTCACGATTTAAATAAAGGCATTAAACAAACACTCTGACTTATTTATTGATATAGTTCTCACTGATTGATTTGGCCTCAAATATCTGCATGTCTTTGGGGAGCATCTGCTCTTTCTTGCCATCTGACGCGAAATTTATTTCGCTTGCAATGCGATTCCCCTTGCTTAATGCATGCACATCTATATATCCCAGTATATCCGGCAACCGATCCGACCTGGTCTCCAGATAAACGATTGTCGCTTAAAGCCCTTGATGTGCCAATTTTCATAGTTGATGCCCCTTTTTCGTTTTCTTTTTTCGCTACTTTCCGCAAGATGTTGACAGTTTGTCGAAATGGACGAAGGTAGAAGTTTGTGCATTTCACTTGCAGTTTTAACTTTGCAATTTGCACTCGGTTATGGCAGCAACTTTTCCACTTAAAGCGTGGCCCTCGGTAAAAAAATAACGTATTTTCCTTGGCTAATTTAATTTCGTCTACAGCAAAATGTGCCCGAAATCGCATTTTCTCTAATTGAGTTTTCTCCTGTTGCTGCTGATTTTTTTATACCCAACTCTGCCTTCTTGTTCCAAATTAAATTTGGAGTCCAACCGCAACAAAATCCAATAGAAAGTTAATAAATTAAATAATAAGCAGGGCATGACAAAGGAAAATACTTGAGGATACATTTTTGTAGGGTTTAAAATCAGATTTCTTATAACTCAGACTTCATTATTAAATTAGTTTTTGATTTATTATTATAATAAATAATAGTTTTTTATCTTTTTAATGTAGTTTATTTCATTATTTACTTATTTAAGTATTCATTTCCAATTTATTTCCACTTGAACTAATGTACGTCAATATTTGTAAGCGTTAATTATGTCATTCTGCCAACCATATACCACTTAACGTCTAGATAAGCTGGTTATTTGTATTTAGCCAAGTACATAATTGCACCCAACCGAGCTCAACGCTCACAGATGTGTCATGACCTCGGGAACTGTCATTACTCCAGTACCCAGAGAGAGCTAATGCACTGACATAACCAACCATCCAACCATCCATCTATCTATCTATCGACCCATCACTCCAGCCATTCGTTCAGACAACCATCCAGGCCATCCATCTCTTGTTAGCTCTAAACACAATCAAATGACAGACAAAAGACATCGGGCGAATGCAGTTTGAATATTACGTATACGCCACGTGGGTCGCCTGACATACTGACTGACTGTTTGTCTGCTTTTGCACTTTAGTTTTTTACGATTCAGCTGTGTACGTTTTTTTTCCCTAAGCCTCAGGCATTTAATTGAACAAGTGAGCACTTTATTAAAATGTCACTCAACTGTGTTTAGTGTAGATATATGTAGTACCTACAGAAAAAGCTAAGGTGAGATGAGGTGGCATTTGTTGGCGATGGTGCCAAAGGACGACTGCGGGAATGGCCGACGACGTGGTCTGTGCAAATTTCATTACAGCTGTGTCAGCCATTTTGACAGCCAGTTTCACCTACATTTAGCGTAGTCCTAACAGCCAAAAGTGTTGGAAAATACGCTGTTAAATGTTTTTATATTGGGTTACTCGAATATACAATACATTTCTGGGTTTAATATATTTTCTAATTCTCATTATAATTGTTCTTAAAAATATAAGAAGTTAGGTCTTTGTTTGGTACACCCAATATTAAAGGTCATGAAAGCACCATTAAAAAAAGAAATTGGATGGTCATAAAATTATTTTAATGTATTTATTTTGTTTTTTTAAATTTTATTCTTTTTCATATAATATTTATTATATTTTATAGCAGTAATATATTTTTCCGCTTCAAAATCCATTTCAGATTTTTTATATACGGTTATACAAACATTCTTATTAGTCAGGTATAGTAAAATAAAATTGTTTCTTTTATATGCGCCTCGTTAGAAATAATATACCTTGCAAGCTCACCTATTACCGCGTATAAAAAGCTACATAAACAGCAACAATAACAGGAACGGGAGTCGCTGCAGTCACGGATGCCGCAGTCGACTGCATTTAGCGTATGCATATTTAATATTTCCCATGCAAGTAGCAAGTTGCAAGCGAAACGGAACGAAACGAAACAAAACAACAACCGAAACTCCAGAAACTCCAGAAACTCACCAGCCAAAGCCAAGGAAAAAAGGGTTCCGAACTGGAGTTGGGAAAAAAAAGGGAACACAGCTCATACTCGTATATCATTTGACCCTGCTGTAGAAGTTGCCCCCATATCCTTTACCCGCTAACAAGAGGCAAACAACAGGAAAACCAAAAGAGTGAAAGAGCGAAAAAAAAGTTTTGAAATGAAAAAGCAGTCAGCATATGAAATGAGTTTATTACTCAAAATGTTCCACTCTGCGTGTGTGTGAGGTTGTGTGTGTTTGTGCGGCACGCTTTAAGTGGCATGCACCATATGATGGGCGAAAGGGCGGCGGGGGGCGTGGCAGCCAACAGAAGGGGACTGACGTCCCCCTGACGAAGCCACCGCGAGCTGCAGGCAAATAGTTAGCTAGATTTATTTATAAATAATTTCCAAGCATAAATCGCTGCGCAGCTTAATCAAATTTGCGGCAGACAGTGAGTGGCGAAGGTATATGGCCACGGCATTAAATCTCTATGTGATTCAGTTGGCATAAATAATTGTCTTTATTTCTCAAAGCCTTTACTTTATGATAATTACTTTGTGATAATTTATTAAATTAATTATGACTTTTTTTCTGATTTAAACAAATAAATTTCAAAGCTTTGTTAGTACTAAAATATTTAAGGAGCAGTATTACACTTTAAGCTTTAGTTACATAAATAGGAAAATAAATTATGTAGTTCATGGTAGTTTAGGACCCCTATCATAAATATGGATCAAGCTAATTTTTTTTTAATTTGTATGTAAATTAGTAAATTTGTTAGGAGTTAGATTTTTTAATTTTTATTGTAGTTAAATTTTCTTTTTTTTTTATATTTATACCCTTGCAGAGGGTATTATGATTTCAGTCAGAAGTTTGCAACGCAGTGAAGGAGACGTTTCCGACCCCATAAAGTATATATATTTTTGATCAGCATGACTAGACGAGTCGATCTAGCCATGTCCGTCTGTCCGTCTGTCTGTCCGTTTCTACGCAAACTAGTCTCTCAGTTTTAAAGCTATCGGGATGAAACTTTACCAAAAGTCGTCTTTCTATTGTAGGTAGTATATAAGTCGGAACCGGCCGGATCGGACAACTATATCTTATAGCTCCCATAGGAATAATCGGAAAAATAATGGAAAAAAAATTATATCTTCGGTGTTTTTTGATGAATATTTTTGGTGAATATTCTTGGGAATATGTTTTTTTTTACTGTCCCGAATTTCGAATTAAATTTTTTCAAAATCGGACGACTATATAGCTGCCATGGGAACTATCAGAAAATTAATGGCCAATTAATATGAACAAAATTATAGCTTCGGTGTCTTTTGACATATTTCCTTCTACTCTTTGGAATATCGTTTTTTTAATACTTCTGATTTTCGATTTAAATTTTATAAAAATCGGACGACTATATCATATAGCTCCCATAGGAATGAACGGAAAATTAATGGGAAATTAATAGGAAAAAAATTATAGCTTTGTTAATTTTTATTGTATTCTCTTCTACTCTTGAATATAACTTTTCTTTTATTATTTTAGAATTTCGAAATAAATTTTACATAAATCGGACGACTATATTATATAGCTCCCATAAGAATGATCAATCAATTATTGTCAAAATTGCTATAATTCGGTTTGTTCCAAATCGAAATTCAGATTTTTGTAATTTGTAATTAAATAGGAATTAACTGCAAGGGTATATAGACTTCGGCTGGCCGAAGTTAGCTTCCTTTCTTGTTTTATTTTGATTTTTACTTTCAATATAAATGTTTTAAATTTTGAAATCGTTGTATTTTTTAACTTTCCGATGCTGCATTTTTAAAAACCGATAATAAATATTACCAGGGAAAATTCTGAAAAAAATCAAATAAATTTATTTAATAAAATAAAAAACCTTTATAAAATTTTCCTAGTAGTGTATTAAGAATGTATTAAAAATATATATTTAAAAATATGAATATATATATATATATATGTATATCTTTTGATTTTCTACCGTTTTGCACGCTCTTTAACCATTTTACCTTAACTCTCATTGCGAACTCGTAATCATTTGCATTTCAGAAAGAGAACTGCATCGCGAGGAAGTGTCCCAAAAATGCCAAACTCTGTTAATTGAGCGCGTTATTTGCTGAAACAACAACATTATTATGTAATGCAAAGCAGCAACGGCATCACAGGCGGATATGTTGGCAGCGGGTATAGCGCAACGGAAATTGGCTTACAGATGCCGGGCCATAGATATATATCTATTTAGCTTCGCCTTCCGTTCGACCAAATTGCAGATTGAAGATGCAAATTTCGACGTGCCATGCATATGTCCACCCTAAATACATTTGTGTGTTTATCTGTCAGAGTGTAAGTGTGCTCTCGAGTACCTCAAATTGCTTTCAGTGTGCAAAAGTATGCCGCCCTCAAGAAGATGTGACTGCTGGCAGAGGGTCACTCGAAAAGTTGCACTCTAAATATAAAATACTTTAATAAATTATAAAAAAAAACAATTATTTCTTATGAAACATATTTCTTTAGAATCAGTTTTATGTTTAATTTTCATTGGTACTTTGTAATTAATATTTGGAATAATTTATTATTATTATTTTTTTTATATAATTGCTCTTAATTCTTTGTGTTATTAGTGAGAAAACTTTATTTGTATTAGTCCCTATACATAAAGAAAATCGTATTATTCTAATCCTTAAACTAATTGATTTGATCATCGAAGTTCTAAATCTCCCTTCTTGTTTTTCAACCATTTGACTAAGCGCATTAGCTTTAGTTTTTAACATTTTTTCCACAACTTCCACTTGGGCAGCGGGGTTAAAGTTGGTTTTACCAGAGGGTGTAAGGTAGTAAAAAAGCAAGGAATTGGCAGAAGGTCGCTCTTCTGCATTAGCTGGTCTGCAAGCGGCTCAAGTGCAAAATCGAATTTAGCTAACGGAATTTCATCTTGCTTGCCAAGAATCCCATACCATCCCTTTTTTTTAACCATCCCTCCTATCCTGTGAAGGTCCCTTTAACTCTTTAGCCCACACGTTTTCCCCCCAAAAAAAAATCCTACTTTTCTAACCTCTTTTAACAGCAGCCGACGATGGCGATAAGCGCTTGGAACATGCGTGCTAAAAACACATATAAGGATACCCCTAAAAATCTATACACAGAAAACATTTTATTGGTGATTAAAATAGGATTCTGAATATTTTTTTATTATTTTAACTTTAAAGTAGTTTTATAAAAATAAATACCTACTTGCTATAATATTAAAAAATAAGTTAATAATATTATCTTCTTCTGTGCTTAACATAATTTAATACTGTGATATCCTTTTTTTTCCCAGTGAAAACATGCACCTGTGCTCCATCTAATGTTGGCCGCAAAAACAAAAAAAAAATCCAGAGTAGAGGGGGGTTTTCAGGGTGTCATGGGCAAGGGCTGCTTAGTTCGGGGTCAAAGGGTGCTGCAAATTCAGCAGGAGCAGCAGCATCAGCACCTTTGCCATTAACCCAACTCGGTTCGTTTTGGTTCGGTTTTTGCTGGCTGCTGGTGCTTCCTCTTTTTTGCTATTAGTTTTCGCCACATGTTTGTGTGAGCCACCCTCCGAAGGTCCCCCCACACTCGACAACCTTGCCTCGAACATACCTGCGCTCATCTGTTCGTTTTTTGTTTTTAAGTGCAACATGAAATGTGCATACCAAGGAGCAGGCCAAACCAGACACGGACATGAGCCTGGACAGACTCGGGGAGTTCCCCTTTTCACCTCTTACCTTCCTGCCCCCCATCTCATCTGCATTTTGCTTGGTTCATCCTCGGAAGCTGCCTCCAATTCACCACTGACTAATACACTCCCAGTGGCTGCACCCATAGATATACGTTCGCCAGTGTGTCGACTATGTATCCAATGTTTCTGTAGTCTTGTTTTAGGGCCTGGGAACTAAGATATATGGCATCTGCCAAAAGATGCAAAACATGCCTTTTCTATACATACGTATTACACAGTGCCCTACGAAAATTTGTAGGTCCGGAGCTTAATATTTGGTTGGTTTACTGATGAATTGCTTAACTTTTATTTAAAAACGGTGTCCTATTGAAAATCATGCCCTCCTAATAACATTTTTATTAACCATATCGAAATTAGTTTGTATATTTCAATAATGAAACAAAAATAAACAAATGATATTATATGATAGGATATGATATGGTTATGATATCTATATGTATGTTTATTAAGAACAATTAAAAGTGTAAGTTATCCTTAAAAATGCCGGTTGTAAACTTTTGTTAACTTTGCCTTTTGCTAATCCTTTGGCTGCTGAACCTCAAGGAGCTGGAGGCAAAGCTTATTTTGGATCTTTGCGCCGAAATCAAGCGGTTAATACTGACGTCCACCTCTGATACCTTCCGTTCCAGGCGATTGTGTTCTATGCGGAGCTTCTTGACCACCACTCGCTTGGTGTGCAGGTGGTTTACAGTTGCATCGTAGTCCCGCAACAAATCTGGATAATGCATTAGACAGACAGCTTCTTGCATCTTCGCCGTCCTCTTTTTCAGTTGCTTTTGTTTCAGCATTTCCTCGAAGAAACGGTTCCGAAGATCCTTTCTCAGCTGCTCCTGCGATCTTAACTTGGCATTCATTTGTCCCAGCAACTCCTCGTTCGTTTTCTTTTTATTCATCAAATGGGCCATCGCATGGTAGTCGTGAACTTGGCGTTCGCGCAATCGCTTAAGCTCCATATCCCTCTCTGAATTGGTAAAAAAAGTCGTAAAAAAATTATGTTAGTTAGACAGAAGTTTCTTCAAAATGTTATAAATTCGAAAAACAAACTTATTATTAATCAATTAAAATAAAATGAGTGATGAAAGGATGATGAAATTGTGATGAAATGAATATGTCATAGCGTAAGATAATGAAAATATGAGGAAATTGTATATGAAATTATGAAGATATTGCTGATTATTAATTATATATATGTTTTACCTTCAAGCTTTTGTTTCAGTGCATTATTGATGCCCTGATTCGAAATATATTCACGAACTCGCATGCCATTGCCAAGATTTTCCAGTTTTTCCGATTTCTTAAAAAAAAATTTTAATTTAAAATTAAAAAAAAATAAATATTCTCACATTTTTAAGGGCTTGCAATCGGTGCTGAATAAAGATCAATTCCCCTCGCACTTGAGATATTTCGTCGCGAACTGTGTTCATTTTTCGGAAAACATCATCAATTACCACATTTAAGTGATCGCAACCCTCGTTACAAAGAGTTTCTCTGACTTTCGCTTCGAATTGGGTGACTTTCTCCGCATTCAGGCTGCGAGCCAAAGCAAGTTCCTCGGTTAGGTCTTGAAATTGTTGGTGACACAACAGCTCGGTCTGCTTCATTTGCTCCAATCGATTGTCGAGTTCCACATGAGCCGAGATAAGTCGCTCGCGATAGATTGTATCGATTTGTTTGGGTTCCGTGACAAGGTCGAATTCCTTACGCCTCACATAATACTCAGTAGTGACCTTTTCGAGACCATGATTTCTATGTATTTCGGATTGGTAGTCGATAACCAATTCATTCAGCTGCTCCAGCATTTTTTCCTTGTCCAGCAGTCGACCCATTCGCACTGAAGTCCTTTCAGAACACTCGACAACTTCGTTTATCATTCTGATAACAAATGCTTCGATTATCTCTGTGTTGGCCAAACTGACTTCATCATCGATCGGTGAGGAATGAATGAAGACCGATGTTCTGGGACGGATGCTCATTAAATGTTCACTAATATCTTTTTCCGGAGCTTCTTGTGGCACTACTTCGATCTCAACTTCCTCATCGTTTTCGGTAAAACTTCCTAGACTGATCTCCGAGCTGGATGTTCTCATGTCCACATGTTTGGTGTTCTCGTCTTCCACTTGAAGATCCGTTGAGTTGATCGTCTCTCTTGATTCGTTGCTTCCACCGTCCAAGGTTGGCAGGAAACTCCCCTCTTCATGGGGCACTTCTAGAATCTCTGCACTATCGTTAGCCGAAAGAAGGTTTATATCGGGTAGGCGGCCAAATAGTTGTAAGAAGTTAAGTCTCTCAGCTGGACCATCGTGCTCCGGTTCTTCCATGGCATTTTCCAGTTCCATAGACTCCGTATCGGTCTCAGTACCTGATAAAAGACTAGTGACTACTTTTCTTGAATCGCTATCTGATATTGTAAGTATCTCTATCGAATCGGAATCGGACGAATCAAATTCTATTTGTATATTAGCCTCAGATTCTTTCTGTGTAGTATCTTCATCCTGTGGCTTCTCAGTTTTTAGGAGATGTATTCTATGACGGCCCAAATCGCTTGTTTTAGTAATCGAAGACTTACTTTTGTTGGTCCTGCTCTTACGTCTGCGCGAAGTTGTAGATATTCTGGAGGCAATGGATACGTCCGAGCCCAAAGAGAACATACTCGTCCGACTGGCTGGAGAGTCGAGAAGGAAACTCCTAGAGGAGCGATCACGAAAAGTGGACTTCTGACTCGATCTCCGTGTCGCTTCTCTAGAAATTTTCCTGGATTTTCCATCCTTCACATTTGTCGGGGAGTTATCTTGAGGCAGGATATTTTTCCGGGGACTTTTGGCTACTTTCAGTGGTCGTTTCTTAACTTGAGTCCTCGCGGCTCCTGAAGTTTTAAGAATCTTTTTGGTCTTTCGTACCGGTTTCCCCTCGGCATTATTATTATCTACAGTTTTTTCACCTATCAAGATAGTCGAACCTATCCTGGATCTTGACTCTGTGGAGTCTATGGAGTAACTTTTATTAGAGTCCAACAAATAAGAGGTTCGCGTAATTATGCTCATGGTGGTCGAAATAATACAAGAACAAGAACCAAAGAAATACAAGGAACAAACTAAATAATGAAGGAAAATAAGGAACGAAAACGAAAGTATAAGTTTGATATTTGGTTCTCAGGTAAATATTTAAAAATGTTAAGTTTATAAAAGTATGTTAAGCTATACTTTTAATCCCTGAGTTTTAATCAGATACCTAAAATTTTGTTTTGATATTCATTTAGGTTAACTACGATTAAAATGTTAGTCCCCTCAAGCGCAGATCTTAGTCAGCCTCATTAGCTTTCCCTTTTTTGCTAGTTAAAGTCTCCATTTTTCCCAACTCCATCTATAGTCAGTATGCCAAATACCTCCTTGCGGCCCTGAACACTTACCTGCTCCAAAAAAAAAAACTAAAATAGGAGTGGGGAAAAGGTGCAGATTCGAGCGATTCTCCCTTTTTGGCTGACTTTCCCGTTACCCGGTTTTACCCCCTAGGAAGCTGCCTGTTGTTGGTTAATATCATCACTCATGTATGCCGCATACTAAAGAGAATTTATCATGTCTGTTGCTGCTGCTGCTGCTGCTGTTGATGCAGCCATAAAAAATAGTAGAAACTGGCGAGCGGGAGGCGAAAATACAGGGCAACCTGGCTGAAGGACTCGCGGGGATCGAGGTTCGAGGCTTTTGGGCTTTCGCCTGCATTGCTTAGCCCCGAGCTGTGGCGCCTGCCATTGTCGCTCAAGTGTTTCGGCAAACTGGCTTGCCATCTGTAAGGCAAGTGGCGGCGAAAGTAAGATGGCTAGAAGTTGCACGACGAAGGGAAGTGTTCGGCAGGATATCTGTCTCTATAGCGGAAGGGGTAGCAAGTTGTCGTCGGATCTTGACAGACTGGCGTAATTGAGGTGGGAGTACAGGGGGATTCTATTGATGAACATATTTTGCTAAAAATAGGATAGGTTGAATGATTTTGATGAGGATTTTAATAAATTTATATAGAAAATTTTATTATAAGCAAAATTTTGATAAGGATTGCAATAAATTTAAATAAAAAATTATATTATAATTTATAAGCAAAAAAATAAAAATAATTGAATACAATTTAATTATATAAAATTAACCAAAAACTGTATATTTTTTTTGAGGATTTTAATAAATTTATACAACAAATTTTATTATAAGCCAAAAAATAAAAATATTTTAATACAATTTAACTATATTAAATTTACCAAAAAATAAATCTTTTTATAAATAAATGTATGGTGCTTTAAATTTAAAAAAAAATACTATGCTAAAATAGGAAACATTTAGGTGCATTTGTTCTAATTTGATAATATACTAAGTAAATTTGAATAATTCTAAAGAGTGGGTACCTTAAAAGCGACACCTTTCTGGCTTCCCTCGGTTTAGTTTGATGTTCCTGCCACGGCTGCTGAATATTCGCAAATTCGTTTACGTTTACCTAGCCACTCCCCCTTTCACCTTTCCCCGGGCGACCGCCATCAGCTAAGTAGATTTGGGCTACCTGCATGCAGCTATGCTGCAGCTGCAGCGTTTGAGTGGGTATGTATAGTATATCCGTTCTTTTTTTGGAAGCGGTGCGGGAGGGAAATGGGTTTTGGCTGCCCTCGCTTTTCTCTTTCCCTGGGATTTCTGGCAAATTGCCTAAAACTTTCTTTATATTTGATGTAATGAATTCCAGCGAGAAAGAAAGGCAAACTAGATTTGAGATTGGCAGGGAAAGTGTGCCAGAAAAAAAAGTGGCAAAGAGAAAAATGTTTTCTTTGCTGGGCTGCACGGAAAAAAAAAGAACACATCAACGACCAAAACGGAGTGAAGCATACATTGCGTATGCGTAATGTGTAACAGATACTCCACATACGCCACGTTGGCTGGGCGTGTGAGTGTGTGTGTGTGCGAGTTCCGTTTCCGCAATTAAAATGTTGATTACATGAAGTACGACTGCCGCTTGTTTGTTTCCCTTGTGCCACGCCCCCGTTTTGCCCATCCGATGCTGTGGGCGCCACAAAGGAAAACGGAAATTATGTGTAGATGCGGGCGTTGGCGCTTAGCTGAGCTTTTCATTCGGCATTAACAACTGTGGCAGAATGGCAGCGTTGAAGGCAACAACAATGAGCAGAGCCCATAAATTGCAAGCATTTGGTTGTTTTGCGATAAGCAATCCGTTGGCAAAAGCAAGGAGGGGAGGGGGCGACGAGTTTAATGACCCACCTAGATTATTAAAGTCCAGACAAGCGATAAACAAGAAAGTACCCAATACCAGAGATCAAACAACGCCCTGCTAAATATACACACAACAAGCTGACAAAAAAACGTCCCTAATTAATGAAGTATTATTTTTAGACTTTATAAGGGAGATATTCAGGGGGAAAAGAAATTTTTGATGATGTTGGCATGTTTACTCACTTTTTGGAAAATAATCACTGCCAATAAAAATCACAAAAAATTCATATTTTTAGTCTTGCGAATATATTAGTCCTGTTTTGAAGAAATCTTTGAATATTCATGAAAAAATTAGAATTATTAAGATAATTCAGTTTAAAATTAACTCAACGGAATAATTCTCCAGAAGCACAATGAAGAATTTGAAAAGTAGGAGAAAGAGTTTTTAAAAAATAAAAAGTTTATATAAATAAAAAAAAACTATTAAATTTAATAAAAATAATTTTTTGAACTTTTTTACTTTTAATTTTTAATTAATTAAAAATAATGGTTTATTACCTGAATAAATAGAGTTTTCTCAATATATACTGTAATGCCTTTTTAAAAAAATTCAGATTTTAATTTACAAGACCCTAAATGATTATATTATATTTATCTATAAAAATGTACCTTAATTATTCAGAATTATTTATAACTTGTTTATTGTTGATTTCCAGAATTATTTTTAGAATAATGCAAATATTCCGCTATTGTTCTTTCTTTATAATTTCCAAAAAAGAGACTACTGTCTGTGGCATATTTGATCTACCCAGCGCTAACAAAAATAGCAAGCTGGCTGAAGGAACACACCTTACACCGTAATTAAATCAATCATACGACCTGTTGGTAAAGAGGCCAAGACAGAGGCAGAAGCGAAAGGAACAGCCGAAAAGGCGAGTGGCAGGGGGGAGGGCAACAGGCGTGACGAAGGCAACGCCCCCGAAATACACCTGGAGAAATCCACCCTACCCCCATGCGTCCCTTCCCCCACTGCCCACGAACACCTTGCTTAGCATAAATGAATATTTATAATTCAAACGCCTTTTGCCCATACTTTTTCCTTCAGTATGCAAAACAGCGGCGGCGACTGAAGATCCGCAAAGTGCTTTTTTCTTTCGTTCACTTTTTTTTTGAGAGAAAAAAGAGACAGTTGTGTGGGAGGGGAGAGAGTGGAATAATTTTTTATGAATATTTATTTGTTTTTACGAAATCGAAGTTATGCATTTGCTGCTCGCTCTTTTCTTGCTGGAAATAATGCTCTGTTAGACACGCCCCCCGCCCTTGGCTCCTCGAAGAGTCATCAAAGTTTTCCCTTCTTCAACTGTTGAAAGGTGCGTAAGACAATTTAATTTATTTGATGCATTAAAGCAGAAATATTAACGCTATAAATCAATGAGCACAAAAGTTGTTCTGCCTTTTTTCTCTTGTTTAAGTGTATTTCGTATTAATTTATGTGTGTGCCCTTAACCCTACCCCCACCCACGATTTCTGCTCCCTTTTGGGCCAGACCGAAAAGTATTCTTCGGCGCGTATTTTTTATGACAGCTGCGGGCAAAGTTATGGCAGTGAAAGTTGCTTTTTGGCAGTGGGCAGGGGTGTCAATTTGGGGGGCGGGAAGGCCATCGATACGAATAAAAATTATAATACAGAATACTTTTCGAATGTTAAAAGCAATAGGTATACTAGAGGATATATAATTATACAGATTAAATTATACATTTTTTTAGTAAATAAAAAAATATTTAAAAATGTGTCTATAAATTAAGTCTATCAAACTAAAATATCAGTAAATCTGAGGTTAAAATTATTTCAGTAATATCTTCAATTTTAAAGCTCTATATTTCTCGTACTGCTTTGGCTGGCTGACCTAGGACTCTGTTATTTCAGCCACAAATGTTTCTGGTTGGAACTAGAATCTCCTCCAGGGGCACGTAAGCCAGACTGAACCATTAGCTAAGCACACAGGAGGAGAGTCCTATCCTCTTGCTGGGCCCTCTTCGTAACCCCTTAACCCTATCATAGTTTGGGCTCCATTTGAGTACCACACAAGCTTAAAAATTTCAAGTGCTGCACCGATTTCAAACCGGGCACAGGAATGAAATGCCACTGACTGAGAGAGAGTTTACTGGCAGAAAAGTAGGAGCCAGCATCAGGAGAGCGCACTAAGAAAAATATTTATTACATAACATAACATAAAGTATTTATTAAATATTTTAATTTTAATTAGAACAAATTCGTTTATATTTTATTTCTATATTTTTGTATTTATTGAGGTAATTCTTTATAATATTATCATTTATTTAATTTAAAATAAAATTAAAAAAAAAAATGTTGTAAAAAGTCGACATTACGTAATTTATATTTTTTATACCTATATTTCTAAATTTTTCATATCAAGTTTATCTTTCTAATGATGTTCTATATCACTTCTTTCAGTGTTATTTTGAAGATATGGATATGAAGCAGCTGTGGTCAGCAGAAAACCAGGAAACTAAGTTGGTCCAGAGTTAAATCTCGAAAAGGTCAGTGGGTTTGTTTTCGTTTGAATCCATTTTTAAATTTGCATCGCAAAACGAACGAAACTTTAACTCGATTAATGCGCACAAAGTGCAATTATTTGCATTATTTTTAATTTTCAATTTGAATTCCATTTTTGCTCATTGTCATTGCCGTTGGGCAAACAAAAGTCGCTCATTTAACCCAATCCCCCCCGTTCGGTTGTGTGCATCGCATAGATAAAGTCATATATCAGGGATAATTTTAAAAGCCCTTCCGCCCCGCCCGCCCCCACAGTTCTGACGTCATCAGTTGGAGTTTGGCTTTCTGGTCTGTTGGTTCATTAAATATTGTGATAATTTTTCATATTTATTTTTAAGTGGTTTACAGTGACAGTTAAATTTACATTTTATTTCATTAAGCAAAGCGCCATTTATATTTGATTTTCACATCCACACTCATTTGTGCTCGTATTTTCGTACTTATTTATTTGCATATACATTTTTATGCTGTCCTTCGTTTAATGGTGTTTAATTGAGCACCAGATAATAACGTGCAAGTTATATTATTTTTTCGCTAGCCTTGAATCTTTGGTTGGACAACAGTGCGTATGAGTAATTAGGGAGGGTTTAAATATGAACAAAATACCAGTTATGTATTTTTCTTCTCCTTTTTTTGATTTTTAATGACATAGAGTATATTTGAGAACTAATTGGTAGGAGTTTCATTTAATAAAATAACATTTTCAGATGTCCAATTTCTTTAAGTTTCACGATTTGTACCATTTTTTTTTTTAATTAATAATATTAAAAATATTTTTAAATTTTCCTGCGTAAAAAAAATTATTATAAAATAGTGCCGAAAACATATTTTTTGGAAACAGAAAATCCCCTTATTTTGAATGTGTTCTGTTCAATTTATAATATCCTAAGCATATAGCTGTTAGTAACAGTAACCTTCAACTGTTAACTAACCTACTTAACATATTTTCTGTTATAATAGGTTAACTATAGTAATATAATTAAGTGCTTTTAATATTTTGAAAAGTAAAGCAATCTTTATTTTCTTAACTGTTAAAAAGATAATCTAAAACCTTTTAAATTTTTTCAAGTTCATAATGTCTACTAGTATTCCTTTTTATACATTTACTTTATAGATGATTAGAGAGTAATCAACCTTAAATATTCATTACCTTGCTGTGTAACTAGTGACTACTTAAAATTTATAAATTAAGTTTTTAAGAATTTTATTACGATATGTTGTTAATTGTTACCAATAATAATTCATAATCTGTGAACTGTAGTTTTGGGTACCTTTCTTTAACATGGGTCCCTAGTGTTAGCACCCACATCTTACATTGTTATAGGAAAGTTCTGCTGTTAACATAAGCACTGTTAACTGAACCAGTGAGCATTGAAACAAACAAAGGGGAGGGAGAAAGCAAGAGAGCAAAGCCTTTCCCAGCGAGCTTTCACTCTCTCGCTTTCTCTCACCGAAGGACATGCCACCAAGGAAGCTTCACGGCTTGACCGTGCGAGGGCGCCACCCGCGTACTAGGCGCTGCGAACTTGAGTTTTTTTTAGTCGCAATTTCAACTTTGAGGCGAACGCACGTCATTTTTGGTCGGGCGCGTTATTTCAGACCCCTCTTTTTTGAAAGAGCCCATCGAAACCCGAAACCCGAAACTGAAAACTGAGTCAAACGAACCGCACGCACACTCGCCAACTTCTCTGTGTGTGTGTGTGTGTGTCTGTGCGAGTGGCCACTAAAAGTAATATCGTGTTTACAAAAAGAAAGAGGGAAAATACCCGTAATACTACACAAATAATACAAACGAAAAAGTGCAAGTGTGGCTGCAATAATAACAGAAACGCTTTCGATGAAAATCTTAGCAAGTGCATGCGGTGGAAATTGAAAATCTTTGAGCTTATGCCTCAAAATGCCGCATTTGTTGCGTGCCGAAAACATTTGTCAAGCATTTGTTGTTATTGCTGGGGAAAACTAAGAAAACTGAGAAAACTGTTGCGGTTGCGGTTAATTAAAGCGCGAAAAGTGGAACACAAGGAGTAATCACCCGACGACCCCAAAACTAACCAAAATTAAAAATAGTCGCAACAACTGAAAAAAGTTGGGGGGAAACTAGACGACTGAAGCTAAAGCAAGGGCCAAACTTTTGCATCATCAGTTTTTATAGTTGGTTTTTATGGTTCCCTAAAATAACCCTTAAAATCTAACATTTGGGTTAAAGTAACTAACAGTTAAACTAACTATTATAGTCCTAAAAATAAAATTTCATATACTTGTATTTATTTTTGAAAATTAAAAAAAATCTTGAGTTAGAAAAATCCTATCCTATATATTTTTAAAAATTAAATACATTTTGAAGTTAGAAAAATCATATCTTTAATTTTGTGAGACATTAAATCAAAGCATTTTATAAGACTTTAAAACACCGCTTGACTTTCCCAGTTTCGACCGAAATTCCCGACTTGAAAATTTGCCATCATAAATTCCACTCTTAGCCCGAGAACATTTTAATCTTTAATTATATTTTGTCATTTTTTCTTATTCCCCCGCTTTTGGCCATCTCCCTTTTTGGCTGCCGCTTCAATTTAGGCTAATTATGTTGCTCGGGCGGGTTGGAGTAGACGTAGTCGTAGTGTCCTGTATATAAGGCTGGGTCTTGGCCATTTATTTTGTGCTGCATATTTTTAGGCGCTCCACTTGGCCATTGTTGTTGTTGGTTTTGCGGGCGTACGCGATTTAATTGTTGCTGTAATTATAATAACAGCTTCTGGTGTTGTTGCTTTATCATCTGCACCTGACTTTTTAGCTATTTATTTGTGTTTATCCAGCCATTGTTGGCTTTAAACAAAGCGGAATATTCCGAAACAAAGCACAAAAAAAAAGAAGGGAAATATGCGTAAAGGTTGAATATTATTGTTAGCTGTCGGCGGATGACAGAATATTTATATGTAGAAATATTTATTAATATCTGTTAATTGTACGTGTTGTCGGTAGATTTGTGAATGCCCATAAATCATGACCAACAACGGTGAAATTTACATATAATACGTATAAGCATGGGTTTTTCATAAAAAATATGATTGGCTTATAACATTTTAGAGTTTTTGATTTTTATTAAATAAGCTTATGGGTATGGATTTTGTGGCCCTTTATGATATGGTTTTAAATTCTGCACTGATCCCAATTCATAAGTTCTTAATTCAGTTGTTCATGGATTAATGGAAATATCTATTCCCATTTTCCCTCACCTTAATTGCTGTCATTAATATAATAATAATTGGGAACCAACCCCATAACCAATAAATTCCAACATAATGCATTTCTCAGATGAGGCCATAATTTCCAAATCTTGATGTATAAATAATTCTCGATGCTTCGGTGAGGAATCTAAACCAAAGTTTTGCGATGTTCATTTAATACGCAGCCATATAGCAATATATGTTAATTGCCCATCTGATTGATCGTGTTTACCATGCCCATTATTTGTGTGATAAATACCTCGTATTTCATCATTCTTTATGACTCGTATATTTTTTGATGGTTCCTGGGTTTTATAAAAATGTTCTATCCTTTGTTTGCTGTCCCAAGTTCTAGAAAAACCTTCAACTCATCCCGCCACTTGGACTTTAAGTCACCAACTCAATTGCCCGGCAAGCGTTTTCCTGACGCTCTAAATCAACCAAGGGGTTAAGGAGCGAGCGGGTACTGGATTTTGAATTTATGTGGCAAGGTCTTTCCTTCGCTTTTCCGCTTTTCCACGCTTTTCCCGCATCGGAACCGAGAAAAGGCTGCTGTGCAATTAATCTTTGCCCAAAATGCTTGAAAATTTATGTCTTTAACTTGACTGCAGTGCCGCCGCTCCATATGATGGAAGAAGAAGCAAAATAGGGCCAGCAGGTCCTTTAATAGTTTCTCGCCTTTAACTTTTCCGTTGTTTTTGTTCGCGTCGCGATTAAAAGTGATTAATAGCCAACATTTTTTTACCGCACAGAGGCAGCAGCAACAGCAGCAGCAGCACTAAAAAGGGGAATCCCCCTAGAACAACAACTTAATGTCCAAATGAAATAAGTGAAATTTTCACACCGAAATTAATAAAGACATTAGTGCGTGCGGGCGTGGCTCATTTGGGGCATTTAACGGAGACGGAGGCCAAGATGTGTGCAGCGGATCCCTTCACCCAGCACCAGCTGCCGCACCACCATAAAACCGAGCACCACCAATGCCACCAGCAGCTGAGGCCGGAGCAACAGGCTCCGGGGGGAGCGAGGAAGGCGGCCACAGGAAGGACGGCGGCCACGAGTTTGCAGATCTGGTACATCCTACATGTGATACTAGTCCTAATCGGTGAGTTATAAATCTCTCTCGCCCTCTATTTGTATATTTATACAAAAGGTTCTTTGGGGCCCCTTTCAAATTGCTCATAATTAATGCCCAGACCTCTTTTTCTGTTTTATTTATTTACAAATATTTGCCTGAACCACATATCTAAGCACTAATGGCAAATGTGTGCCTTAGTTGGCATTAATTTAAATAGGGGATCTAATTATACAAGTTTACCCATGAGATAAGCTAAGGGGAAATGAGAATTTAATATTTAAAACAGAACATTTTCACTAGAAAACTCACTGATTAAGGCCTTACAAGCCCTCTCGAATGTCGAATAAATCTATTTATATTCTTTGCGAACCCTTCGCCAAACAAAAGAATTCAAAACAATACTTTTTCTTTCGCCTACAAAAAATTACTCCACGCATTTTTCCCAGAACTTGCAAGTGAAGTAACAAATATCTCAAATGTTTGCCCAACATTTCTCGGAAAATCGAAAGCCAAACAAAAAGTTTACGCATTTCATAATCAAGCATTTTTACAGCATTGTTTCTGTGGACGGAAATCCAGTTGGCTCAAAATGAATTCCTGGGAAAATCCCAAGGAAAACAATCAACAAATTGAAAGCCAAAGACCAAAACAATCGAACAAGTCCATTGGCGAAGGACAAAGGGGCCGATAAGGACAAATTGGGGGACGCAGGCGGAATAGGAATTAATAAATTGGTCAAGAAGTGTGTAGATTTCTGGGTTTACTAAGGATTGTATATATTTGTTTTCTTTTCGTACAGAAGTCTTAAGAAAGCTGCAAAAATATTAGTTATATAAAAACTATCGGTTTTAGATTTATGTATTTTTTTGATAACATTTTTGGGATTTTAATACTTTGAATATAAGAATAAAGAAAAAAAAGAATAAAATAATCATAAAAAATAATAATCATAATTCTAAAATATATTATTGACATACATTTTCCTTAAAGGGTATATTTCTCTTTATATTTTTCTTAACTATATTATTTGAAATCAACTTTGGTGTTGTCTTTTGTCGCATTTTTCTCGGAGTTCAAGCCAGTTAAGTTGACATTTCCGCTGGGGCAGGAACGTGAGGGGGTTACTAATAGGAGTGGCGAAAAATGCGGGGTGGCCAAAGCTGCGGGGAGAGTCTGTAACTGTCTTTTCATTATTTTCAAATCATATCACAAAAGGCAGAGCAGAACCGAAGGAGATGGGCGATGCTGAGCGGCGGAAACGGATATGGAGCCAAGTGAATGTTTGCACACCAGCGGGGCTCTGCAGGTCCTTTGGCTGCTCCCTATATCCTGCTCCTCTGTTATCCTGTCTCCTCACTCTCTCCCTCGCTCTATCTCCGTGTGGGTGCGTTGGCCTAATTCAACGTCTCATTTGCATACATTAAAATGTCACATTTTACATGTCGTTTGTGCGTCTCGCCTTAAGCCTAACAGCAGTAACAGCATCCGCAGCAGAAGCCAACGTCAGTTAGCGTTAGGGATACTCCCTGGGAGCCAAAGAGCCAAAGAGCCATCCAGATAGCCCACCACCACCCACTCTCCTACACATAAACTACATTAGCAATTGGAGGCAGCCAAAGGCAGCCATGTAAAAATGGCTTAACGCGCAAATCTTTCAACTAAACATTAATCCTAATGGTTTTCAATTTTGTTGCGCCTTCTGTGGCAAGTCAAGTTCGCGTCTCTTTATTTTCCAGTCTGTTTTTTCTCTGTTTTTTTTTTTGCTTTTTTGGATTTTTGCGTAACCCACACCTACTACTTTTCATTTTTTGCGCACTGCTCTGACTTTGACTCTGGTTGTGGGCCCTGCTTTGCATGTTAATACGCTCTTTGATATTGCCGAGCAGCGCCTGCAGCCTGATTGCTTCTGACAGCGTCTCCCGACAAAACGCCCACCCACCCACCGCGGGCTAACTGTAAATATGAAATTCGTTAAAATTTCATTGGAAATTCAGCTCGTTCTCATTGAATTTTGGCAAGAAAGTAATGCTTAAACGCAAATAAAACAGCTCCCCCTGCTTCTCCATTTCGTCTTACGTATGCGTATAACGGATATATATCCATATCGCCCATTTGCCGCCCACCTCCCTCATTAGTCGGTAACACAATTTCCCATTAATCAAGTCGGACCCACGGTGGAAATTGCCCTTGACTCACTTCACGAAAAAAAGAAGAGAGAAATCGACAGGGTCAAAATAATCATATGAAAGGCGGTGAGGCTCGCTCTTAATTTAGGTATATTTCCTGGTAATGATAATTGATGGGAATTTCATTTTGTTTAAGGCTTCAAACTGTTTAAAAAGTGTGATTAAAAATCTGAATATTTCTAAGAAAAATATCAAAATAAAACACATTGCGAAGCCAAATCTTAAATTTCAGCTTATAAGTATGCTATGTTTCCTTTGTTGCTAATTTTATTTAGTTTTGCAAGACTCATTCGAGATCAAATAAATAATTTAAGTATAATTTTCTTTTTATATGTTTAAAAAGTGTAAGCTATAAAACTGTGATTAAAATTTCTCGAAAGATCTGAGAAGAAATATCAAAATAAAAGAAGATTAGACGGCCAATTTATAAATTCTAGCTTATAAGTATGCTATGTTTTTTTTTTGCTGCTGATTTTATTTATTTTTGCAAGACTCATTCGACATAAAACAAATATTTTGAGGATCATTTTCGTTTTATATGTTTAGAAAGTGTGAGCTATAAAACGTTGATTAAAAGTTCTCGATAAATCTCAGAAAAAATATCAAAGTAAAGGAGATTGGAAAACCAAATCATAAATGTCAGCTTATAAGTATGCTATATTTTCTTTGCTACTGATTTTCTTTATTTTTGCAAGACTCATTTGAGATAAAATAAATATTTCAAGGATCAAAAAAACCTTATTTATGTGAAAAAATAGATTTTCTTCGCTTCTATGTCCTAGAAAACGTATACAACCAAAAAACTAGCTAGCAGATGATGCATATGTGGGCATTACGGGCTACATGTGTACACACGAACACCAATACCCCGATTCCCCCCAACCATATATGGCCATTAAATTGTTGCTGGCAAACTGAGCATAAGCTCAAGTAGGCTTTTGTTTAAATAAAACTGTGTCGCCACAATGGCCAAAGCAACTGAGTCTTGGTGTGTGAGGGAGTGTGTTCTTTTTTCCCCTGCCTTGTATTTGTTTTGATTATTCACACACGCATACACAGATTGTTGCAATAGATGGGCAACACACACACACAGTCGTATCAATGTCCTGTGTTTGCCAGACAAAAACATTTTGAGCCACTAAGCTTTTGTTGAAGTTTATCTCTGCATTTGCCCAATTGATGGAAGCTCCTCGATTGTTTCTATTTTCTTTGCTCATTGTTGTTTTTCCTACTTTTATTTATTGTCGTTGACATAAGCAGCAGGTAGTGAAGGTGCCTCAAACTCAAATAAATCATGGGGCGGGGAGTGCAAATGCCCATCAACCGTAATCCAAAACATTCGTACATATTTCAGGGCACTTTTCGTTGACGTGACAGCATTGCGATGGAACAAATTGCATAAAATGTGTTTGGTGTCTTATTTATATAAGCATTAAATATAAATAATAAATTGGCTTATATTTTATGAACACATAATTCTATGGGTCAAATTACAAAATTAAACTCATTTTCCGTAGGGACAATTAAATAAATATTGTGGTTAAATAATAAATTTTCTGAAAATATATTTATTTTCATTAGTTATTTGGTAGGTACTACACAAATATATTATGACATTAAATCACATTTATTTATAAATGATTTTAAATACAAGTTCTTAAGTTACTGCTTTTGGTTATATAGATCTTTTTATATAAACCTGATATAAATAATAAGGAACTTTTCCCATTTCAATTAAAATAAATGTCTCAATGGCCAGAAAAGGAAGCCAAGAAGTTCACAAAGTCGCTGGACAAGGCCAACAGTTTGGGACCCGGTTTTTCGGTTCAGTTCGGTTCAATTTGGTCCGATCCGGTCAGAAAACGCCCCTAAGCAAATTGAAACAAAATAAAAGTCCCGTGTGTTGACTTCTTTTGGGCCAGTTTTTTTTTTTGTGTGGCTTTATTGAAATCATTAGGGCGTAGAAAAAGAGAGAGCACAAAAAGTGTATATTTTTGGGCTTCGGTAGGATTTGGCATTAATGTCTGACGAGGCTCAGACGAACGACCCACTGACGCCTATTAATCATGCAGACTTTACGTTCCATTAAGCAGTCAACGACTGGGAGTTGGGAGGGTACAAAAAATGTAGCAAAATATAAAAACAAGAAGTTGAAGGAGATGTGTGAGGTTATGCCCAAAAATGTGCGAAGCATAATTCCTCAACTTGGTCGGCTTAGGATTGGGTCAAACCAGAAAAGTTCCTAAACATACTGAAGGAATCTCATAGATACAGGACAGGAATGAAATACTCTTTGCTAAATTATATAAAAATTAAATAAAATGTAATAAAATTATTAAAAAAATTTAAGATGGGAATTTATAAAAGTGATAAATATATCATATCATTTAATTTAACAACATTTTGATTAGACCACAAATTCTAAGAAAAGAATAAAAATATCATAGTACAGAATTAAGCTCTGATGTCTAGGGGCATTGAACTAATGTGAAATACTAGAAATTGATGTACTTTATATATCAAAATACGTAGGAATGCTTTACCCTTTATTTTCCGACTCCGATATCCTGCACCTCAGTTCTCTCAAATTTCCATCCACCACTTGCGGCATGTGCGAAGGTTCAAAGTGTAAGCTAGAGAAGCAGGACCCCAGGAAAAGAGCAGGCAAACATTGCGCAGCAAACGAGTCACTGGCCATTTGCCTGTTCGGTTCCCAACTTCTGGCTGCTAATGGCCAAAATATTGTATTACAACAAATTGTGCAGCTAGCCCGAACCAGAAAAAGAGCAAGCTAAAACGGGGAGAAACACCCTTTAAAACGGACCCTGAAAGGGTCCTTGCTCCCCCTTCAGCTGCTGCCGCTAACGATATGGAAAATTTATCAAAAAAATCCAAGGGGCCGGCAACAACATGACACCGTCTGACCGTTCGTCCAGGCATAAAATAATCAGCAGAGTCAAGGATCCACAGGATGGGTGCGGGAAATTGGGAGGAAATTGTGCGGAGGGCGTAGGAAAAGGCAAATGTTGGGCTAAAAGGCTTTCCAGGTCAGACCTGACAGCCTCAACCTCATGGGCGTTGATGGCCAGCAAATTGATTTGGATTCGCAGTCAGAAATTATCAAATGTGCAAATCGAGTGGAGAAATCTGTGCGGGCATCGGGATAAGGAATGGGATATTAATATGGTTACAAGATCTGATATGGGAATGGAATCTAGAGGGTAAAACGGTGACTAACCAAATGAATGCACTTTTTGTAAAAGCAAAGCAATAAATATTTTTACTGGATCTGGAGTAACTGATTTTTTTAGTAAAGGTTTTCTTAATAATTATGAATTTATATTTATTAATAATATTAACATATTAATTATAAAAATTAGGAATAACATTTGGGGAATTAGTTAAATGATTTAAAAATATTATGTGAACTTAAAGTTATTCAGCGATATTTTAAGTATATATTTACTAAGTTCAGTTTGCACACTTCTGCCTATTCAAACCTGACCTTCGGGCTATTTTGAAATGTTTAATGCACTCTGCGGAAGAGAGCACTTGATTAGGAGAAAGTGCAGGCAAGCGAAAGTAAAGGCTTGGGACACTTGGCCGGAGAAAGCGGGGGCCGTGTGAGTAAATAAGACGCTCACACCCACAATCGCAGCTTTGGCTAAGTCGTGTAAGCCGCTCACCAAAGCGTAAAGACAATTCAATCGATGGCCCCTACCCACACAATCACACACAATCGCTCTCGGGGAAAGTTCCTTGCTCACTTCGGGGCAGAGTGTTTGAAATATTTTCACTTGTGTCATTTCCTCGAACACATTCCCACGGAAGTTTAGGGATGGGCTCGTGTCTGGCCAAGGAAACATTACTTACATGTGCCTGCAACTCGAGCTGATTTATTCACGCATCATTTGCCACGCCCCCCGCCTGTCACGCGCCCATCGCTGCCAAGACGCTCTCGAGAATGGCCCTGGAAAATGGCAAATGGCAGCTCAAAGTTGCTTTTTCGTTCTATTTTTTTAGAGGCCATCAAACTGTTGGGTCAAGAGTGTGTAGGAAGTGTTCTTTTATAATGTGTAAAATATATTTAATAGTATAAAATGTAAAAGTAATATAATAAAATAAAATCTGTTGAGTTCTGAAGCTTTAAATAATTTTAAAATATTTGTTTACTAGTCTGCTAATAAAATTTAATTTAATAATTTATAATTTTAAAATGTATTATGCCCAGAAAAAAAATGGCAAAAGATCAGATTGATATATAGCGGTCAATTTGATATTTTTATATTTTTGTTCAAAAAATACTGTATATGGGATTTTAAAATAAAAGAAGTGATATTAAACAAGAGGGAACGCTATAGTCGAGTGCCTCGACTATCAAATACCCGTTACTCAGCTAAAGTCAGCAGTCTCAAGCAGGGCAAACCAAGCAGCCGCTTCAAAAAATTAAAAAAATTTCTTCTACATTTCGGTAGGCGTTAATAACCCAAACAAAATTGCGTTTACACTTTTGCTCTAGCTTTAAAACTATGGGCGCCACAGCTTTTCGCGGTTTGTGGGCGTTAGGGGGGAGGGGGGGTTTCCAACTTTGGTCTATCAATATGTATTGATGAAACGAATACACATTGCTTTTCCCATTAATATAGCTTCAAAAATGTGGGTTCCACAGTTTTTCGCGGTTTGTGGGCGTTAGAGGGGGCGCGGCACATCGGCGTGAAAAACTTGCGCTGCTTATTAACCCCTAGAATCTGCATGCCAAATCTCAATCTTCTAGCTTTTATAGTTTCCGAAATCTCAGCGTTCATACAGACGGGTGCCAAGGTTTTTAGCGGTTTGTGGGCGTTAGGGGCGAGGGGGGGGTTTCCCACTTTGGTCTATCAATATGTATTGAAGAAACGAATACACATTCCTTTTCCCATTAATCTAGCTTCAAAACTGTGGGTGCCACAGTTTTTCGCGGTTTGTGGGCGTTAGAGGAGGCGTGGCACATCGGCGAGAAAAACTTGCCTGCGTATTAACCCCTAGAATCTGCATGCCAAATCTCAATCTTCTAGCTTTTATAGTTTCCGAGATCTCAGCGTTCATACAGATGGGTGCCACAGTTTTTCGCGGTTTGTGGGCGTTAGAGGGGGCGTGGCACATCGGCGTGAAAAACTTGCGCTGCGTATTAACCCCTAGAATCTGCATGCCAAATCTCAATCTTCTAGCTTTTATAGTTTCCGAGATCTCAGCGTTCATACAGACGGACGGACGGACGGACGGACAGACGGACAGACGGACGGACAGACGGACAGACGGACAGACGGACATGGCTAGATCGACTCGGCTAGTGATCCTGATCAAGAATATATATACTTTATATGGTCGGAAACGCTTCCTTCTACCTGTTACATACTTTTGCACGAATCTAATATACCCTTTTACTCTACGAGTAACGGGTATAAAAATAAAAAATCGATATGCTTGAATCACTTATTTGACATTAATCATATCGGATTTTTATTGATATGAAATAAGGTAGAATTGACCCTATTTTATATTGATTTCTGAGATAAAGAAAATATTGGTTAGTTTATATTACATATTAATTACAAATCTGGCTTCATATAACCTGACCTTGGTCTTATTTATTTTGTATATAATAAATGTATCTCTATAGACTAATCGAAAGGGTATTCCGCAGTCAAAATCTATACCTATCTTCCTAGTCTCTTTTCTTGCGTTAGGTGCCTGCAGTGGATTTTTGGCAGTCACTGTGCGGTGCAAATAGAGCGGAAAAATTCCGCCTCCAATGGCTGCTTTTGCCTTCGGTGTGCCCCAAGTGAAAGTTGCAGGGGAAAGTTTGCCATTTGACTGGACCAGAAAGCACTGAGCTCTCGTAATTTATTTGGGCCGGCGGTAATCAATGCCTCCACTGAGTGTGCGGATGGGTTAAGCTTATCGCATCCGCTTTTCGCTCCATGCCATGGTCTTCAAGTTGTAAAGTGGCCAAAAAAGGATGGAAAGGGGGCGGTTTGAGAGACAGTTTTATGGCCGCCAGTTGAAAGGTCACTGCAGATGGTCGATTTGTGGCCCTCACTCCACGGCTCTCCAACAGAATTTATGACGAACATGCTGCAACATCCTGTTAACATACCCATTTGCATATCCACATGCACATGAGCACATTCAATGGTCCTGCAAAAAGAGAGGCGAAAAAGTACTGTCACATCCATAACAATAAAGCCGCATTAGCAGCTGGCCCAGCTACAAAACAATGCCAGCCGAAATGGTTAGCTAAATTATAACCATCATTTTAATGGTTATATTCGTTTTATTTTTCGCTGTTGCAAAAACCAAGAGCTCAGCACAAAAATCGCCGCACAAATGATGCTCAAGATGGCCAACAGCAATAATGGCAACAAAAGCAAAGAAATGAGATTGTCATGGCGAGTACTTTTGGGTTGGGTTTGAGTGGCCTTTGAATTTCCTTTTTTCTAGTTTTTAAATTTGTTGGAAAATGTTTTAAAAAATTTTAATTTAGTTTATTTGTTACATTTTTAAAAATATTAGAAAAATTTTAAAAATACACAGAAAAAAAATCTAGATGAAATAGGGTCATTTCTACCTTATTTCATATCAATAAAAATGATAATATCATATCATAAATAATATCTATGGTAAGTTTAAGACTCATACATATTATTTTGATATTTTTTCATAATAATAAAAAAAAAAATTTTTTTTAAATACTAAATTAAAAACTTTAAAAACAAATAATGAAAAATAAGATAAAAATAATTTTAATCATATCAAAATGATATGTAAACCTTGATGTGCACATATCAATCTGATCTTTTGTCAAATTCTTTTTCTGTTTAAGCAATATATCCATTTCTATTATTGAATGGACATTAGATATAATTTAATCATAATAAATGGATGGTTCTAAAATTTTGGTCATCTTAATATGCCTTTTATCCTAAAGGTAGGGTATCCATAAATTTATATAAAAATGCGCAGCACTTGTGTGCAGTTGTCGCCGCCACAAAGTAAAGAGAAAAGCTGGGAAAAGCGCATAATGGTGGGGAAAAGCGGGGGAAACTGCCAATGGCCTCAATGAGCGCTTCAGTGTGTGTGTGTGCTGCTGGTGCGCTGGTGTGCGTGCGAGTGTGAGCTAAAATGCAAGCGTGTGAGTGGGCATGCAGCTGCTTTCATTATGACAGGAAATTTTGCGTCCTTCCCGCCGCCTGCTTAACTTTCCTTTTCTACTTTTTACGCCCTCTGGAGTCGGTGCTTTTTGCTGCTTTGTGCATATCATAAAATTTTAATTGAATTCTGACATTTTACCATGCGGGAATGGGAGTAGAGATTACACCGCACTTTACAGCTGTCAATAACTTTGATGTCGCCGAAAGTCTCTTTGCTCTCCCTTTTATTTATATATATATATATATGTATATGCCTCGTTTCGTTATTTTCCATGGGAAATGGCAATGGCCGAACTACTTTTCGGCTTTTGGCGTTGTTAACATTTCATTTTTGCCGCATTTCATTTCGCCTGCGATGCGTTTTATGAATTCAGTTATTCCGTTGGGTGCATATTCAATTTTTTATTCGCTTTTTCCACCGCAGCCCGGCATCTCCTTTATCCGCTCATCCCCACCCCCTTGGCTTTTCGTGGATTAATTCGCCGCTGTAGCAAAAAAAAAAAATGCAGCATTTTCCCTGACACTTTTAATGCAATTTTAATATGCGCGCGCAGCTTTATTAAATATTTAATATTTCCAACTTTTTTCTCAGTCTGCTCCTCTCTGTGCTGGTTAAAAGTTAATTACCATCCATATTTGTCTGTGCCGAACTTAATAAATTCAATAAATTGCATTAAGCGTGAATTTTCTTTTACTTATAAAGTGCCAAAGAGAAGGCGCCATGTTTAAATATAAATCAATCAGATTTTTTGATTCGATATCGCATTAAAACTTTTTAATTTAAAATACATTTTAAAAAATTCATGCTCTTGAGCTACACACAAAAAAAATTTGATGAGTAAAATTAACCCATTCGCATAGTTACGTAACCATAAAAAATAGTTTACTACTTTTGAAAATAGTCACGAGCATTTTGTTCTTGCTTTAGTTACTATTTAATACTGAAACTACCATAAAATTGTCAGTAGTGTGAATTTCGTGGTTTTGTGAGTAACTATTTGATTGGTAGAATTGACAATTTTGTGGTTGGGGATCGTTTGACTTTTATATTGGTAATTTTACCAATCGATTTTTTTTGTGTGTATTTTTTTTATTATCCATCAAACAAACCTTTTAAATTTTAAGAACTCCTTGAGTCACATTTTTTACAACACACTCAACTTTCAGCGCCTTTTTGTGACTCCTATCCACATATGATACTCCTCCCCTTCTATCAAAACAAATATCTATTTTATTATACGTTTGGCGCCTAATTAAAATGACTCAAGAAATGCAGGGACACTCAAACTCCCGAAGAAGTAATATAAAAATGTAAAATAAAAGCAAAGTAACAGAAACAAAAATCATAAAAACAATAACAAAAAGTAATCAAAAAGTGGAGCACTTTACTTTTGTTTGTCCTTACCACACAGGGAAAACAAAGGCGGGGTTGGGTGGAAATGGAAGGGGAAAAGTCCGTTCGGGCAGATGTTTTTATAGCTCATAAATTCGTAAGATGCTGTGCGGAATTGCCAAGAAGCAGGGAAGGCGAGGGGCAATCGAGGGAAAAGGGCGAAACGGGCAACAAAACATCAGAATTCATTGGCTTCTGCCAAGTTTTGTTTATCCTTTCGCTGCCTTGGCATATAAACGCTTTCTCTTCCCGCTTAGCTCTCCCCAGCCAAATCAATACAAAATTGATGAATACAAATGATCATAAAAAACAATAAAAAGCAATGCCAAAAAGCAGCTGTATCTCACTGGCTGGCTGGCTGCTGTTGTCCTGATTTGGTTATAAAAATCCCAACCACGTAGTTGGCTCTGTTTTTTTTGCTTACACCTAACAACAATGTGGGCGAAAATTGGAAATGGAGCGAATTTGAAGATTTCCACACAAATGCACTCTCATTTTGTATTCATATATGATTCGATATAATGATGATGAGACACTCATTCGAAATTAATTTCGCGGAATAAAGCAGCAACTCAAAGATGTACCAGATAAGTTATGAGAAAGGTAAGAGCATGGTGAAAATTCAGAGGGCTGTAAACGGAGGATAACGAGGAAAGTCTCAACTTGAGCTTGTCGCTTTTCTGCACTTGGCATCTATGGCAACTCTCGTGGAGAAACAGAGAACTGGAGAAAGCGGGCGAAAGGACTGTCGTTCTCCCCCTGTTGATTTCAAGCGTATCGCTATCTAATGGTATACGTATAGCCTACGATTCAGACACCTAAGCAAACACTGAGAAATAAAGAGGGTATTCCACAAATAAATTATTTATATAATAATTTTATGAACATTTTTAACGTCTTTCCAAAAGTCTTGTCATGTGAGAATCCCCCAAATCTTCTACTAATCTAAATAAATAATAAAAAGTGTTGGGATCTCTAGTATACCATTCAATTTTTGCCAGTGTTACCCCAAAGAAAGTAACCAACTGATAGCAAATATATGCATAAACACAAACACCCCAAAAATCAAACACACACAACTCACAGATGTCTCTGACGGGAAATTGATTTCAATCAATCAAATGTTGTGATTACTTTGCTATGGAGCGATTCCCATCGCAATCCCAGTGGCAGACCTTCTGTGGAGGCCATTAGCAATAATTTACTTAAGGGCTTAAAAGGAGTCGAAGACAGAAGTGTCAACTGGTTAATAGAAGCCTTTTAGGGACAGGACCTCTTTGTGGTTAGATAGTACAAAGGGTTTTTCTTCTGAATGTGGTATTAGCTACAGATTTAAGACTTCTATTATAATTTTGAAACATTTATATGATTTAGAAGGGGTAACTTGCATAATATTGTTTTTGGTTCTTAAATGTTAAGAGTTCTTTGTATTGCTTGCTAATTCGAACGATTTTATATTATAACATTTTTTAAAAAAAATTTTTCTACTCGGACTCTTACAAAGCCACATTTTAAGATATCCTCACTTCAAATTCAAAGAACTAATGACCCTACGAATATCTTTTTTTACTGATTCTCTATTGCTTTTGCCAATTGCATCTGCTGGCAGCTGCAGTTCCCCTCCTCGCCCCTCTCAACTGGCTTCTTTGTTGACGCTTCCGTTTCTTTTTATGATAAATTGATTGATATTTGAATTTAATGATAAGCTTTCTGTGAGACGTTGGGAAACCAAGAAAGGGGGAAGAGACTGGGACCCAGACGACCAGTTGGCAATTCAATTTTCCTGGCCTTTCATTTTTCAACTTCAGCGACAGTGGCAGCCGCGTGTCTTTGGCTGCTGCCTCGTGTCTTGTGGAATATGCAAATTTCTTGCCACATTTCTCCCCAGCATCGCTTGTTTTTCATCCTGTTGCTGTTGTCGGAGTCATCTTTGATAAGCAAACTTTCGCACTGATAATGATATTTTTATAGTGCGTTCACGAGCTCAAAGGGCATTAGATGGAGAAGGCCTGAGATATTTTATATTGGCTGCGAATGAAGAACTGAAGTACTAGTGCTTTAAAAAATATATATAGATATATTAATAGTAAAAAAAAGAAACAAAATATTTGTTTTTTATTTTTTAAAAATAGTTTTATGAACAAAATAATAAAACTATTTACATAAACAGTTTTCCTTCTCTTTTCGGTTTTTCTTTCTATCACGGTTTTGGGAAAAAAACTAACGGCAATTTTCGGAATACCAACGATTGGCAATCGATTTATAGGCCAATTTGCATAATCATTAAGTTCACATGCCGCCACACAAACACACATGCACTTCGCACACACACACACATGGGCAATAACTTTTACTTGAGCTCCACCAGAAACAGGAGCAGAAAAAAAGGTTGGCATAAAATTTTGCTTGAATTTTTTATGCGAAATTGATTTTCCCCAACGCATTGCGGCTGCTTACCCCCACCCCCTCTCTTTTCCATCCCGCCCCGCCCATCTAACTTCCGGCCCAGACGAACTCCGCCTACATTTGGATATGTCATGTATATTTACCTTTATCAGTTGATTTTCCTTGACGCTCAGCAATCTAAGTCAACTTATATTTTTTTCACTTCGGAAAAAATTCTTTGAGATATAAAATACAAAACTAAAGTTTCGTAAATATTTTTGAAAAGAAAATTAACTTTGTAAATAATAACCTTTTAACTCTAAAGTATTACAATAATATTTAAATTATTTTATATTTTCAAAACAATAATTATTTTTTAGTTTTGAGTTTAGTTTTTTAGTTTTAATATTTATAAAATAAAAAAATATAATAAAAATATAAATAAAATAAAAATAAACATTATAATTTTTTTTTTATTGAATTTTAGTATTTTTTATGTTCTAAAAACAATTAATATTTAACTTTGTTTTATATAAGAATAATAGTGATGTACATTTTAGTTTCTATTCTTTTTTTTCCAAGTGCACCTCCATGAAAATACTGGAAAATTCATTGAAAAAGAGAAAGTTTTTCATAAATTCCTCTACCTTCACCTGGCTACGAAAATTGCTTAAACTCGTGATGGCCAAAGTCCGTTTTGGCCTCATTAAAGCGCCTCCGGCCAGAGCCGGGCCACTGAATTATTTATAATACTCTCGGTCGTTCCAAGACGTCGTATATCCCTCGGCATGGTAATGTGCCAGGGCCAAGTTGTCTTTATAAATATATATATATATATATAGATATCCACCCCCCGCTCTGAGGTGTGTGTCCGTGCCCCGGGGCTGGTCGGCAAAAGTTGAATAGGAAGTTCTTCAAATTATGCCAGAAGCAGTCAAAAATACAAAAAAAATCGAGAGAAGGAAAAGTAAAGAAAATTGGTCGGTAGGAAGCGTGCTTATGGCCTTTTCTTTTAAATTCCATGCTATGTATTTAGGCACATATTCTATGGCCAACTGAAGGCAGTCTATGAGCCAATATTTTAGCTCAACTTTTGGTCTCGGCCTCGAGCATAAGCCATTTTTTTCGGGTACTATTCGAAAGGAACCTAAATTGAGAGCGGTAATCAAATATTAATGTCGGTTGGAAGGAAGTAAAAGAAGAGGATGCAGTAAGTGGGACGTATGTTAATAGAGCCTTTGTGGTGGAATTTGCAAGAATATGGTAGTCCGACTTTTTGAATAAGTCATCCGAAGTTGCATATCATTTAAGAAAAGTTATTTTCATTAAATAATGCATTTAAAGCTTATGAATGCCATTTATTATAAACAATTATAACGTCAAAATTAAATTACAAATGCCTTTAATTTGGCTCAGCTTTTCCGGCCTTCACCTCTTTAAGGACTTAAAACGATTTTCTTCTTATGTTACTTCCAAGCCCACTCTCTTTCTCCTTGACTGCATAATTCATATGGCAAAGGGCCGGGTCGCAGGGAAAAGTTGGCTCAAAGAACCAGGCACTTGGCATCGCCTTAAGCCGTCTTTTCAGCGCCGCAAATTGCATTTAGCGCATTAATTCGAAGCCTTCACTGCGCCTCGGGTGGTTACAGGATATTATGGAGCAGTTAACCCCGCCACCCATTTACTTAAAGTCCACGATAATCTAGCTCCTTCTTAGTTTTCATTGTTTCTTTTCAATTTTTAAGAGTGCAAGTCACAATTGAAAATTACTACTGTTATTAAGTAAACTCCAAGGATATGTCGGGGTCACCAAGAGCCTTTTTATTATAAAACTCCAGGAAAAAGCACTCCAAAAAATCGTATCGATATAGATAATAAATCTTATAAAATGTACAATTCTACTAATACCAACAAATTAAATATAACCTAATATTGAAACATTAATACAAATTATATCATTATGAAAGTCATAATTTTTTTCCAATTTTAAATTAAAAAATTTTTTTTTTTAATTTTAAATTCTAATTTTGAATGTTTTTTAATATTTTTCATAAGTGTGGCTTTTTATTGCCTACGCCTTTGCATTGTTCCCATTCCTCACCTGACTCCCGTTGACTTTTGCTGCTCGTTGTGCGCGCTTTGATGTCTTGCGGCTGCCTTTCCGCCCCGGAAAATCTCCCGGGAAAGCGGACGAGGAGGCGACCTGACCCCAAAAGCCGGGCGCGGAAATTGTGCGCCGCAATCTCTTAAGACCGGCGACAAATATACTTGGTCTGGCGTTCGAGTTTTGGGATTTGAGGGCGAGGTGCGGAGGCGAACCGGAGCTTTAGGCATTACCAAGATTTAACAGCAACTTCTGGGCTTTTGTCGTCGGCTGTCGGTTGTCTTCCGTCTGTCTGCGGGTTAAGCGATGCGAGTGAACTCAGGTAGAAGAGGACACGCCGCTCGTAAATAATTAATCTGCCCGCAAAGTGCGATTATCAAAGTGTTGGAAAAATGTTAAATAGCTCCCGAGGGCAGCAGCGATGCGGCCCGCCAACAACATTAAAATGTGGCGACAGTTCGGGCCGGAACACTTGGAAAAAATTTTGAAAATCCAAACTAAGCCTTAGAAAATACAGATATTGGGTTTAAAATGTTTAAAAAATAATAGAAGAATTTATTATAATTTTTTTTTTAATTATCCAGAAACTTTTAGCAACGCTTTCTTTAATGAGTTTTTTTTTAAATTTTTTCTATATTTTTTAAAATTCTATTTCTTCTAGCATTTACCACATTTCCTTAACCAAAGTGTATCCTTTTCTACAGCCTCTTCCAGGACATTGGCCCGCTGGCTATTCAACTTGGAGTTCTTGATATTTTTTGACTGCTTCGGTTGATGTTTTTCAATTATGCAAATAAAGGGATTAATTTGTTGCGGAAAAGGGGACTGCGGTGCATGGTTGGGATGGAAATTGTTTTAAAGAATGCGCCAGGCGCTGATAAAAGTTTGTCTCAGCCGAGTTTTCGCCTGCCTCCTGCCATTTTCATTTGCTGGAGATAGCAAACTGTGCGACAACTATAAAAATTTCAATTACAAAAATGGGGTAGATTCAAGGGGAAACTCGGGGGCGTCAGGAACGACTTCCAAAATTGACTTCATTAAAGTCGAAACAATTTTTGTCGGCGGACAAGTCTTCTATGTTGGACGTGTGGAAAAGACAAGGAAATGGGTGACAAGGGATTGGGAAAGGATCTTAAAAAGAAGATTGACTTATAAAATTGTTTATTTATGTGTCATAAATCATATAACGTAACCAGGAATATTTAATTTAACAAAAGATATTGTACCATGAGATACCAAACATTTTTATAATGAAATATCAATGATTTGAAAACTTTTCCTTTGAAATAAGGTTTATTCAAAAGAAAATGAATACAAAGCTGCGCTTCATTAAATTTTATTTGCCTTCAAATTCAGTTGGTGTCAATTTCAGCTCCACGCGAGTGTCTATATATTTTTGGGGGCTGTTGTTTTTCTGGTTGCTTAACATTTGTTTTACCCCTTTTACCCTCCATTTTATTTGCTGTTTCAATTGTCAGCTGAGCTGAAAGTGGCTGTTGAGTATTAGGTCTAAATGGGGAATTGCAAACATTCCGGCAAAAAGGGGAAGAAACGCCATCAAGGAACTCTTTATGGTGATATGGTGAGAATGGCGGGAGTGGAACCCTGAACAGAGGAAGAGGGGTTATGTTGTGGGGGCGTTGCACAAATTAAACCCGAATGAAAATTAAACGATGCATGAAATTACTTTGCTTCTTTTTTTCCAACTTTTCTCCCTGCTGCTGTTCGTTGTCGTAGGCAAATTTCTTTTGCAGCCACTCCCCTTAATTTTCCTCCCCGTTCTTCAGCTCTCTCTTCGACTCTAGCTTTAGCTTTTAGCTTTTGACTTTGAGTGGATCGGGTTCTTCCTTCTGTTTTTCAAACACATGGATGTAGAAAAAGGGGTTTTCTTGACAAAATATTTCTTAGAAAATTTTGGAGCCCTAAATGCAATAAAAATTATTTTTTTAAATTTTTATGTGCCATATTTAGGCGTGGCGATGTTTATAAAAATGAACTTTAATTGATAAAATTTTTTATTCATATATTCATATAATGAGTAAAATGAATTTTGAAATAATTTAATTGCCAAAATTTTATATATTTTTCAGAAGTCTGTACTTCAGAAATTATAATGTATTCCTTTTATTTTTCATTCAGTTAATTTTTTCTTTTTGTTGGAAAAAATGCAAAACATTAAACAGACTCTACTCTGGAGTTTTTAGATACATATATTCTGTAAAATTATTCATATGCTTTATTTCTAATTAGCTTACATATTTTTATCGATCCCCCTTAAAAAAATCCTTCTAAGCCTCTGCTCTTCCACTTCGTCTCAAGTTTCCTTGTCGTTTTGTTGGCTTTTTTTAATTTTTAATGTGCAGTCAGTTGTTGTTACTGTAGTCTGCAGTAGAAAAAAGGACACACACCATTTACGCAGTCAGGTCTGCATTGCCAGCGTGCGAAAGAGACGGGGGAGTTGTGGAGTGACAGAGAGGGTGGGACTGTCCCAAGCCAATTTGCAAAGCCAAATGCCAGTCAACTGCAATTAAAGCGCTAAAAGCGGAGGGTGCATCCGCTAAAAGGCAAGGTGGCCTTAAATTACCAGGATCATGCATAGTGTTGTATATTCATGAAAGTTTTCCATTTCAATTCTGATAGAGTTTCTAAGTAAAAGTAATTTGATCTTAGGAAATATAATTTTCTAGTAACAAAAAAAATTATACCTACTTATGGGAATATAATAATTCTTTTAAAATATTACAATGTATTATAATTTAATAGAACAATATCGGATAAAATCTTGTATTATTTTTGGGTATGTTTAGAAAATTTATAAAATCCTTCCTCTTAAAATATTCCGAACCGTCTTTTCTCTCTTCCGTTACACTGACACAAATCCTTAGCTTATTAGCACATTTTATGGCGCCATCTACTCCATTTACCTGCCTTTTTTCTGGTGGGATAACAAAAATATGCCAACACGAAAATGAATTTATAATGCATGATGTTGGTTCTTGTTGCTGATTCGTATTTCGGGCTATAAAATATTCGAGCCCAAAAAAGCGGACTGCATGTGTGTGCTTTGTGGAACAGCAAAAAGGCAAACAACTAACTCATTTTGTGGCTGCCATTGCTGTCTCTTCTTCTTTGTTATGCCAATTGTCTGCCACAGTCACACACACAGATACTAAAAGGCCAACACACACACACATATACACAAACTCCCGTGAAACAAACACGCTGAAAGCATTCTACGTATTTTTTATTGAAGGCGCGACTGCGATTTTGATTCCGATTGCAAATCCGCTGTTCTCTTTGCTTTCCTCTTCCTTTTGTCTCTTTCTGACCCTGGGTGCGCTGTACACTGAGAGAAAAATGGGTGATAATGTATACATTTTAATTTTTCTTATACCTTATACACATATTGTAACAACTTGCTAGAAATCTAATATATAAAATAAAAAAGGTTGACCTAAAGATTTTTTAAGTTGAATAAATTTTTTTATGTGGTATATGAGTTTGTAGTTATTTTTACAGTGTCTTGCTGTCCTATTTCTGTGCACATTGTTCGATATTACAGATGCCACTGTGGCAGTGTGTTTGTGTGCATTACCTCCGGGCGGGGTTTTTGAGTTGGGCGTGTGACAGCTCAATATATTCGCCATTTGTCGCTGTATAAACCACACACACTTCTTCCCTCTTTTCCGCCACTTAAGGTGAGGTTTTTGGTCTCTTCACCACTAGTTGTCATATAAACGTGGCTTGCCGAGTGTCGCAAAGCTGTTGAACGATGCTATAGACAACAGGAGATCCTCTCTCCGCACCTGTAACACCCACCACCCACTAACAGAAAGGAATGTCACCTTGGTTCTAATGCGGTAAAATCATAAACCTATACCAATATTTAGTAAATAAATTGAAGATGAAATGTTAAATATTATAGTACTAAATATAAAATCAACAAATTTTTCTATACATTTATAATATTATAAAGGAACTATGTAGAACTTTTTAAAAATGTTTATAGCAAGGATTTCTCACACATCATAGAATTGAATCTACAAGACATATCTTTATTTGTAATTTTTATTCGATGTGAAAATCACTCATTTCAATCCTCTTAGAACCCTCAATTTCGGTCCTTAAATTCGCATTTACTGCTCTCTTAAATTCGACAATTTAACTGATCGTGTAAGTAACACATTTCCGTGTAGTAATTCATTTTCCTTATCAGGTAACCACTGTGCCTCCATAGTTCCTTGTGCATGGGTCCCTTTCCTTAACTTTCCCTTCGCTTCCTTATTCGTGTTGTTGTTGTTGCTGTTGGAGCGGCAAATGCAGGAAAATCAATTTCGTTCTCCATTTGCAGTTGGCAATTTGCATAATAAGGTCGTTTGGCGCAATTTGCATGTGAATGTGATAAATTCAATGGCGGCGCTGCACGTTACACCACACACACACACACTCTACACAGCCACACATGCATATACATATGCGTCTGAGACGCGAGTATCTGTGTGAGTGTGCGTGAGTATTTGTTTTTTTTCCGCTTTCCCACAGAACGAACTCACTTTTTCACGTTTGACGTTTGGAAAAATGAAAAGTGTAGCGGTATATTAAATAAGTGGGTGTAACGCCACCCACAGTGCTGAAAATATAACGGTTAGTGTCCTGGCCACTGTTACGGTTACCGTTGGTCCTTCGGGGACTCGGAAAACCGAAAACCCGCCAAAATGTCGCGCAAGCAAATATGGGGATATGTGCCAGCTTTTGCTGTTTGTGATTTAAAAGCTTTTGGCCTCTGTTTGGCTTTGATTTTTATGCGGGGGTATGACCATTTTGGGATTGGAAATGCTCTCGATAAGAAATGTAAAGTTAAGATATCCTATGGAAAAATAATAAATATAAATCAAATAAGACTTAATTCTTTCTAAATACTTTAAGGGAATTTTATATATTTTGAATTTTTCTTTTAGTATTTATTATTCTAGAAATCGTAACAAAATCATGATATATACTACATTTAAAGGGTATTCAAATTGTACCATCATATGCTTTTTTCGACCCCAGGAGACTTTTGAGTTTTTTGCGCATGTATTTTTGTTTCGCCTTACACGTGAATTGTGGACTGCAGTGACGTGCACTGGATTTCCCGGGATCTAAGAGCCCAGCAGTCCAGCAGGACAAGTCGAAATTCATGTGACAGGGCCGAAAAGGTTTTTTGTGTTTGCCTTCTGGCCATTTTGGTGGCAAAATATGGCCAGCTGGAATCATAACAGTTGAAATATGAATGTGGGTTAGGGCATACGAATTAAGGGGATAACTTTGGTGCAGTTGCAGTTGGGAATGGGACTTCGAATGGGAACGGGATTGGCATTACCATTAAAAATAATTTCACCACACTAACATCCTTTCCATTTCTTTACCCACGCTAATTGCAGACATTAGCAGCTCGCTGACAATGACCGAGGTGAAGATACCCAATCACATAATGCGCCTGAAGAGCGCCACTCTGGGCTGTCGTTACGCCCTCGACGGGGAGTCCTTGTACTCGGTGAAGTGGTATAAGGACGGGCACGAGATCTACCGCTATGTGCCACGCGATAAGCCCCCCGGACAATCCTTCCCGCTGCCCGGAGTCAACATCGATGTAAGTGCACCGTAACAGGTTATAAATAATATATTTTGCGTATTGCGTGATTATAGAGGAGATTAAGCTTATAATATGGGCACTTATGTGCTTAGCTGAATACTAGTAAACACAGAGAACTAAAAATAGTTAGCAAAACCTTTCAAACAATATCGGATTTTAAATTGTATGTATAATTTTTAAAAAGTATTTTAATATACTCTAACATATAATATTTAAAAATTTAATTTAAAATACAAAACTTTATCTATCACTATAAAATGTTAAAGAATCTTTAATAAAAAGCCGCTTAGATTTTTTAAATCTCAATATTAGTATTGCCATTGATTTCTCTCAGTGCTTATTTAAAAATCAGCAACAGGTGTTATCTAAAAAAAAAGGGAAGCGGAAAATTTAATTTAAAATTTTATTACAATTTATGGCAATGCTTTCAAGGATGGTGGGGGATGTTGCTTTGGATTTAGTGTTACGACCCGATCATAATGATTATTTTAAAACATGTAATTGCCACAATGGCGAAGGAAGCCCTTAGAGCAGCTTTCCCCACTTTTTCGCCCGTTTTCACCCCCCAACTTTTCGCTTTGCTTGTTGCTGATTACGTCGTCGCTGGAATGAAAATTGCTGCCACGTAGTTTTGCCATTTAACTTTAATTTAATGTGGATGTAACCTTCCTTTGTTGCCCATAAAAATGTGTGTCTGGGTGGATTGTTCTTCCGCCCCGCAAACCCTCGAGTTTGCCCTCCCCCCCTCTGCTTTTGCTAAGGTCACGTGTTGGTCTGCTTGCCCGGCGATCGAAAAGGTTAACGGAAATCACTTAAAGCTGTCAATATCCCAGACAAAGTTGATATCCCTCCGCTAACCCTCCTTACTTCGTGCCGCTCTAATAATAATAATTTGCCAAAAGCACTTAAGTGCGTCTACTTTGTAAGACGGGCAGTCAAAGCAAAGAAAGGCTAAGAAAAAGCGCAATGGCACTGTGGGAAAATGTGTGTAGTTTCGGGCAAAATTAGAAATATTTTAATTTTTATTTTTATAATTGGAAAAATAAACATCTAGAAATTAAAAAAAAAGTTCTATAATTTTGGATTTTCAAAACAATATTTCAATTTTTTTTTTGGTCCATAATTATTACTAAAATTTTTTTGTTAAATTTATTTTAAGAGTAATATTTTTCTCGCTGTGGAAAGCAAAGTAAATCCCTTCAATTGTCGGGGCTAACGTGGCGTATGAGCAATGTGCCAGCGTGTTTTATGGCCTGTGTGCGTGTGGCCAAACGGCTGGAAAGGGGGAAAACAGGAAAATCCAAGGAAAGTCTAGGGAAATGGGGCAGAGAGAGAGAGAGGGGAGAGGAAAGCGCTGGCTAAAGGAGCCCCCTTTAGTGGAAGCATAATGCGTAATGCGGCATAATTTTCGTTTGGTTTCAATGTCTGCATTTGGTCGCCGCCCCCTTGAAAAGGGTTGAAGGCCGCGTTGAGTGGAGGGAAATGATTAGAACAAAAGAAGGCTTCCTCGGGGGTACGGATGTTAAAGAGTGTGGTATGGCTGGGAAAGGCTTGATAAAGCGGGAACATTTTAATAAGACCTTTAAATAAAGAAATTAATTTATTTAATTAAAGGATTTGGCTGGAAACTTCCTTATACGAGCGTATAATAATTTATGTTTACAGAGAAAACTATAAAAATTTTTGTAGAATTCAAAGATTTTAAAAGTTTTAAATTTAGCATCAAAAATCTCCCAAATAACTTATATAATACTTGTCATTGTAATTTCACTGCACTTGATTTCAATGCTGATGGAATTTCGCAACTTTTGCATTCACTTTATTACCCTAAAGATATTCCATGAATGGAATTTTTCTTCACTGCTGACAGACGCTGCCATCTTAAATAAATTGTTCTCATTGAAGAACTGTTCCAGTTGTTTCTGTGTGTTTTTCCATGTCGGAATGTGGCTCCATTTTATTTGTTGGCCACTGCAATCAGGGCAACATAAACAAGGTTAGAGCGCTGATTCTTTTTAGCCAAAAACCGAATTTGGAATTACAAATAACAACTTGAATCTGCAGTCATGAGCGAAATGGCCGCGCATGTTCCGGGTGGCGACGAGGCAGCAATAAAGGGAGACTGCAATTTGAATTGCGGTTAGATTTGGTTTTTTGGCGAGCACCGAGTGCTTTACGCCCCCTCAACTTTCCTTCATCCCCTTTACAGCCCCCTCAGTTCTTGGCTACATTTTTCAGGGGATGGGGGTGCTGACAACTTGAGCGTGCCGAAAGAATTGGCAAAAAGACGAAGACACAGCTGCAGAATGGGAAGAAGAATCGGCTTAAGTACTGCCAAGAAGGCAACAAACAAAAGCCGGTCCACAGTCATTGTAAAGCACCGAAGGGGCAGCCAAGGGTTAAGGGGGCAGCCGGGAACAAGCTACAAACCAAAAATAATGTTGAACGTGACTTTTGTGATTGTTTACGCCGGAGAATGGCAGTGGAGTGGGTGGAATGTGGCCAAGGGAAAGTACAAAGCGAGAGCAAAGAATTTTCATAAAAATTTGCCCGAATCAAATGAAACTTTCTTCCCGCATGTGTATGCGATAATAAAAGTGCAACTTTAAGAACTTGACTTGACTGCAATTGTTGCCCAGGGAAAATGGGCAAAAAAAAGAACGGAGGAAAACTGTGCGAGTGACTTTTACAACATTCCGCCCTCACATGCGTATCTTGCATCTTTTATTCTCAGACTCTTGTGCGATTGTTTCTAGATATTTCATTTTCATTTGCTTGTCTGGCTTTTCAGTTTCGGGCTCTTCCGACTTTTTGGTTTATGACTTTTGCTTTCCTTTTCTTGGCTTCCCCTCTTGCGGTCCTTGGGAAAATTACATTTTTCGCCTACAGTGCGGCTAAACTAATAATAAACTGCCTTTCCCATCATCAATCTTCATTCTGCGTTGAATTTGTGAATGTTAAAAATCATCCATAGAAAAATCTTCAACTCTAATTGCCTTTGACTTTCTGTCGATTCATGGGCACGCAATTTATCTCGCTTGGTTTCGTGAGTAAAATATGTAGGGCAATGATTGTTGTATATATTCTTTATTTCATTAAATGTTCACCAGAAAATGGAAAATTAAATAACAAATGGACTCAAAAAAATTTTTTAACTAATTTAAAACGAAATAGAATGCTGTAGTCAAGTGCCTCGACTATCACATACCCATTACTCAACTAAAGCAAAGCAGTCACAAGCAGGGGAAGCCAAGCAATCGCTTGAAATTGGCTCCATCTATGTGGTGGATAATTCATTACTTGCTTATAACTTTTTACTGAGTGGTCCGATTTAAATAATTTTTTTTGCGTTTCTGTAGGTGAAAGCGATAAAGGCATGTTCTTGAGTAAAGAATATTTGTTCTTGCAAATCTGTTATCATTTTGATTAGGCTAATTATTATTAATTATTTTTTTATATTTTTTTTACCCCCTGTATTTATTTATTTATGATATAAGATATGGCTAAAGAACTCGTTCACAGTAAGAAAATATGAAGCATATTGTTCTTGAATCAAGAATAAATGTTCTTATTTTGAGTTGAATGCTTTTAATATAAGAACAAAATGGTAAGATGGTGAAAGGTTAAATCGAGTTTACACATATACTTGATTCGAGCACACTAAAAACATTTTCAAAATGATCTGATATTTTTAAGAACATTATCATCTCATCTGAAAACGTCAGATTCTCTCTGTGTTAGTATTAAAAGATTAAATCCGTGAAATACTCGATAATAAATTTATTTATTTTTTATTTTTCCCCCACAGCTGCGAAACTCCTCGGACACCCAGATCCTCCTGCGTCGCGTCACGCTGCAGAGTACTGGAGTTTATCGCTGCGAGGTGTCCGGCGAGGCGCCCGCATTCAACACCGTATCCGAGTCGGAGACCATGACCGTTGTGGGTGAGTTTAACATAAGGGTGCTGTATAAATGCCGGCTGTGTTGGAATGGGAATGGAAATGGGAGTGGATGGGAGGTGGGGTGATGCACAGAAAGCAAGGCACTTGGACAACAGGCGACAGCAGAAAATTTAATTAAAATGCTAATAGTGCCGGGCAGCCAACAATGTTGTGAATGACAGTGGCAAGTGATGCGGCATCTGAAGTTGCAGAAGCCAGAATGCAGAGCTCGGCATCCAGAATGTGCAACATAATTGCTGCGAGTGGATAAAGAGCGGAGCCAAAAGGCAGCCGACGAGGATTGACAGCGGCAAGTTGAAGGATAACAGCCGAGGACTCCGGCTCCTGTCACTGGCTTGAAAAACTCGAACCGAGGCAAAACCATTTAAGAACGCATGCAAGGCAACCGAAATCTGAGGCTGCTGAATGTAAATTGCATGCAGGTTGTCAGCTCCCTGTCAAGGAGTCTTTGATGGGCTTCCCCTTTCACATGTGCTATAAAAGGCTCCCCCCTTTTCAAGAGTGAAGGGTGGCATTTTAAGGTGGCCAGCAGAGTGACGGGAGATATATAACTTAAATTGGCTATAAAAATCAGGTGAAAGGTTGGGAGAGTTTTAATAACAGTATAGAAAAAAATCACACACTATTGATTACTTGTAGAGTGTAAGAGGTAGAAGGAAGAGTTTCCTCTAACGCCCATAAACCAAGAAAAGCTGTGACGCCCACAGTTTTGAAGCTAGAGCTAAAGTGAAAATGCCATTTCCTTTTTTTTGTTAATAGCTACCGAAACGTTGAAGACATTTTTTAAATCGCACCACTTAGTAAAATGTTATAAGCAAATAATAAATGGCCCGCCACATAGATGGAGCCACCTTCATGCGACTGCTTGGTTGTCCCTGCTTTCCACTGCATGATTTAGCTAAATAATAGGTATTTGATAGTCAAAGCACTCGAATATAACGTTCTCTCTTGTTTTATTTTTACTTTTCTCAAAATTAAAATTAAAACAAGAGAGAATGCTACTAGTACGATAAAATTTGATAGTTTACTTCTGTATTTTTTTTATTAACTATAAGTATCCTTTTAACATCCATTACATTATCTAATCAAAATTGATATTTTGGAAAATGTTAGCTTCAGAAATTAAGGACTTTAAAATTCCTAACAACATCAACAAATTTTCTTTCCCATTTATTTTTAAAATAGATTTGGTTTTAACCTTGCACTGGTTTAATTTCTCGAATAAATCTTCCACACTCGAGACCACATTAATCATCTTAATGAAATTAAATTCCTTGAGATTCCCCACGATAGCTTAAAGCGGCTGCCTCCCGCAGGTGGTGCAGATCCTGATGGTGTTTCACCTGGGCCACCTGGTCGAGGTTGCAGGTCTCCGGTCTCCGGTCGCCTTACTCTCCGGTTTCAGTCGCAGTCCGTAAATGGAATTCATGCAACATGGCAATGCGTTGCAAATGGCATTGTCGAGTCGTCTCAACTCCCAGGCTCCTTGTAAACTCACTCGCTTTCCTCTTGTTCGCTGCTTTTTAAAGGATTTCATCCTGCTCTCGGATTTTTTCGCTTTTCTTTGCCTTTCGCCTTGGCAACCCTAGACTCTGTATGTAGTTGTAGTGCCCCTGTCCCCTCAATTCTTCTTTATTTTTTTTTGTGCCACCCCCCACTTTTAATACAACTGCATAATCTAAGCAAACAATTGAAATGGAATTTTTGCAGTCGCAGTCGCAGTCGACGTCAACGCAGCGCCAACAAAAGGCGCACATGTGTGTACAGTGAAGGGGCGTGGTCGTGGGCTGAGGTGGGCGGGGCCCTGGTGCCACTGTCATTGCAATTTTGAAGTAAAATTATGTTTTCATGTCCGACTTTCAAGTGGGTAAAAACTGGGCTAAGACAATGGCGCCATCTGGCGGAGGCTGGCTGGCAAGAAAAAGATCGTTTATTCTCTCACCATTTACATATGTGTATGTGAAGGATAACGAATGCACTTGAGAAAAACTATTTAAAAATTAAAAATAAAATAGATTTAATTCATAAAAAAATTATAAAAAAAATAATACAATTTTTTCTTTAGGAAATAAATAAAATACATCTATTTTTTTTAATAGTTTGTTTTATTAATACAATGTGAGCTATACTTTTTCAGTAAAACACGTCATTTTTGTTCTTCCTTTTTCCTATATCACTCATATTTCATGGAATTTTTCACACAACCCAATCAAGTTTGCCGTCAGCGCCTGAAGTTAATCACAAATTTATAAACTCATAAAAGAATCAAACGGTTATCAATATGTGCAGCAGCAGGGGCAATCGCTGGGCAGGGGAATCCCCTCGGGGGACAAAGAAGCACCAGAGAGCCACATCGAACCACCGACATCATCAATGGCAGCCGCAGTCCTCGGGGCAGGAACCTGCATTAACTTATGGCAACAAGGAGCAGGACATCGCCAAGAAAGACGGCCACGCCCCTCGCCCACGCACTAAGCACATTTCATGCTGATTTTCCTTTTGGCCATTCCCTTAGCTTCCACCCCAAAAAGCATCCCTCCCCCGAAGACGCATCGGAATGCCGGGGAAATGGGAAATGGTTTTGCATATTAAACAATGTGTCTGGGCAGCCAAATTGAACGATATTCGAACCAAAGTCGGAGAGGAAAACGAGAAAAAATATAGGGCAAAAAGAGAGTGGGTGGCAAGGAAACAGAAAGATACAGTGGTTATTGGATATTTGAAAAGCTGAGATACTTTATTTCTGCGATGGAAAAGAGCACTCTTTTCTAAAATAATTAAGGAGGATTTTTTACTTGCAAAGATTATATAAAATAATAAAATATAATGTATAAAGATAATTCCTCCTTGAGGTTCCAGATTATATTCATACGAATATTAAAGGTTTTCCTGTACTGTGGGCGTTGCAAATCGAACCAAAATAAGGGGGAAAAAGAGTAGGAAGCCGTGTTGAGTGGGAAGCCTCATCATCAACAACTGTGTCAGCGTCAGAGAAAAGGAATCGAGGGGCTTGTAAGAGCTTTGGGATAGGGACCTTCGTCCTGCTAATGCAAGTGAACCATAAAATATGCTGTAGTGAAAGCCGATTGTTCCCACAGGGAGTTGCCAATGTTAATTCGGTGATCGTAAAATGTCAGCGGCAACATTGCGGATGACGGAGAGTCCCTTGGAGTTCACATTTTCGCGGCCTTAAATTATGTTTTATATTTTATTTAAAAGATTTGTGGCCTTTTAAGTCATACAGATACTTAATATATGCATACTAAAATATATTAGGGCACAGTCTGAGATATTTCAAACATTCATGTAAACATTCTTCAAGTTTGCTATTAACTAAACTTTTTAAATGATTATCTCACTATATTATTTAACAATTCAGCTCAAGGGTCACACTAATTGCCTTTTAAAGCGGTTAAACATTATTGTAACATTAAGTCTTTTTGCTCAGCTCATACCTTTCTAAAACTGTGCCGCAGGGGGTGTACCCTAAACTTTAATGAGCGCCTTGCCTTTGGCCTACTCCGGATAATTTACAGCTCATTAGTGTGACCAGGCCAAGGAGCAACAATAAATATTACTGCAAAGTACCGCCCCAGCCTTCTCCGCCCCCAAACTTTGCTCATAGCTCATAAAAATCACATTTAACTTTGCTTGCCAGTGGGAGGTTGCCTGCGATTGTAAGTATGGGGTCCTGTTCCAGGTCCTTTATGCAGGCAATTGCTTTTTTATATTGTAAAATCGATAAGCGATCACATTATATGTCTGAGTATGAGTGTGTCCGAGAAGCGAAGGGGGGCACGAGAAAAAAAAAGAGATAGGAGGAGAAGCGAAGAAACTCAGCGGGAAAAGTGAGTTATATATGTGTTTGTCCTTTAAAGTGCACTTAACCATAAATTCAGGAACAGGATGAGGACCCAGAGAGACACCCAGAAAATCGCGCGGAGAGAGCAGGACATGTGCCAAGCGTTGAGAGCCTTGCGTGCTCATTAATTATAAAACAACGTACGATACGCAACAGATACACTGGGAGAAATCGAATTAAGGCTAGTCAATAATAAATGCAAAATGCTAAAAATAAGTTGATTTTAAAAACACACGGGATTCGTAAATATCAATGAATTTAGAAGTCCTTCTGACTTAAAAATTAAATTCAAAATTTAAAAAATATTCCTTTTCCTCAAACAATCTCTTAATAAACCAAATTAACTGACCACCGAATTCCTTTATCAGGGACACCGTAGTATTTCGATGTAGAATTTCGATTAGAAAGATTATTTTCAAAAATAACGATTAAAAAGATTAGGAACATCTATTCCTTTCGCTATTTTCCAAAACAGTATGAAAGCACGCCATGCTTGCAAAAAGTACTGTCTTATTCTGAAGAATTCGCGTATTAATTTTTTTTTTAATTTATGAGTAATTTTGTAGGATAATAACAACAAATTTTCTCCCAGTGCAAACATAAAAACACACACGCACACTGTAGCTGTGGAGAGTCCGATGCAGATGAGGATACGGAAGAGCCGCGGAAGTAACGGTAACTGTAATGTTGTCTTAACTCAAACATGCCGCAACTGAACCGAAGGATACGATGGCAAAGGGGAAAGGACTCGTATCGTGCATTAAAAATCGTTGCCATATGCAAAATTAAAGATAACAAACGTGGGATGTCACGGGAGTAACGGGACTCGAGGGGAGAAGGAACGGGCGGGATGAAACGGAGCGTGAAGTGGTTGGGACAGGGGAAGTGAAACGGAAGAGCAAGTGGGAAGTGAAACGAAGAGTTTGAGTGGCGACTGAAGTTCTTTCCAAGGGCTTTACTGCTGGTGGAAACTGTCGCATTTTCTCACTTTAAAATGAGTATGTTTTTTTTCACTACTCGGTTTTTTTACAAACTGTAAAGACAGTCAGAAAAAATAAATAAATTTTTATCTGTATATAGCAACAAAGACGTCTATAATACACTTGCATTCAAATGGCTATTTTACATAATTTTATGGTATATATATTAACATATCTTTTTGCCAGACCCTTGTCACCAGCAATGAAGTTGCATAAATTTCACATAATGGAGTGTAAATCATGTCTGGAAATGTTTATTAAAATTCTTTAGATAAAGACAAAGAAATAGTAAAAAAAATAAGTAGAGATTGTGGAACAATCTGGAGGAGAGACACAGAAAAACACTTAGGCGAAGGGCTCAACATGTGCATAATCCACTCTCCCACTCACATTCACACACACCCCAGAGCTACAGTCCTCTGCAAATAGAGCAGGTGAATGCCTGGAGGGGTGCTGCCATCTACCACACCCTCATTGCCAAAATCCCAACCACCTGACCTGGCTTATCGCCTGCTAAGAAGAAGCTGCAAAGTGCGCTTCGAGCGAAAGGGAGACGTTTTCAGGTGGACGGTTGGCTGGTAACAAAAAATATACCGCAGCCTATTAAAAGAAGACCACCAACTGGGCAGGAAAATCTTGAAAAAACCCAGATAGGCACCCACTTATAGTGCTCACTGTATTTGTTCTCATTGCTCTAAATATGGCTACCCTTTGGCTAGCATTTATTAAAAAATAAATTATATTTATTGTAATTTATAAATGTTATTCATTAAAATTATTATTAATATTTAATGGCTTATTTTGTACTATTCTCTTTATTTAAACATTTTAATGGGGTACATTTTTAATAATTTTCTTTTATTAATGAAAGCTATTTCTTATTTTAATACTAATTTTTGTAGGGTATCATATGATTTGAATTCTATGTATAGTATGAAAATCTCTTGTTGTTTGCGGCTATTTCTGCTTTTACTATTCCATGTACTTGTTGTTACTGCTAGGGAAGTGCTTCAGACTTTTTTACTTGTTTCTTTTTTTTTTGGCTACTGCACAAAAGGTGTCCTCCCCTTCATTTTTACCACCACTCACTCTTTTCGCCAGCAGAAACTGCTTAGTCATAGGAAAATGCCGAAAATATACTTGAAGCATGTGGCTATTCGACATTCGGCCATTTCCCTTTTAGCTTTTAGTTTTCGGCTTATTGCAGCTACTGTAACCTGCGGGCTTTCCTCCCCATCGCCACATTTTTCTCCTCATCTGGCTCGATTTGGCCCCCGTTTGCCCTCCTCCTTTTGTGTGTCCTTTATCGTTGCGTGCTAAGTCTGGCCAAAATAAATTGCCAACTCATACGGACATACGTGTTCGTTTTCCCCCCACCAACCCCTCGGTTTCTGTGGGTTTGTCTCCCTAGATTTATGCCGCAAAATAAAATTTAAGTGCGACAATATGGCGTTGACTTAAAAAATGCTTATATATAAACAATTATCCGAACATAACCCCAATTCAGGCAGGTGAACAGAGGAACAGAGGAACAGAGGAAACGACTTTGGGTTTTAGTAGCAAATGTATTTGGGGGTAATAAATATAGGGCCAAGATAAAGTTGAATTTATTTGGTCATCCATTAATTAAAGTACGGATTTTCTGTTTTGGGGGACATGAAAGCTTCAAGGTACAAGAAACGAAAAAGAATTTAAGTAAGTTTCAGTTCGAAAGGTAAAAATGTAGTATTCTTTATACAAAAAGTTTTTATAAATTTCCCTATTGGTACTAAATTGGAAAAATCTTAAAGAAAATAGGTTTTTAATACATATAAGTTTAACAACATATATATTTTGTGCGATCAATTTATTTAAAAATCATCTTGGTAAAATTAGCAAATGTAATATTGTAGATCCCTAATTTACATAATGATAAGGAGAAATTCTCACAGAAATAATATTTAAATAAAGTGGCAATTAGCGAAAAAAGACCTCTAGTATTTCATTGATTTATCCAGTTTTTATTACTGGGTTTTATAAAAGTCTATTTGCAAACTGCAGCAACTTAGAACGAAAGAATGTAATTTGGAATGCCAACAAAGTGAAAACATGAAATAATATTTTCAATCTCTCCAAATGCGTTTATCAAAAATGCATTTCTCCAAGTTGGATTTTTAGATTGCGCCATAGTTGGCCTTTGTACGACCTTTTCCCCTTCCTCCAGCCAACTTTCACCCCCTTTCACACAGAAAGTCAGTTGCATGGAGCAAATTAAGTTTGCATGGGAGAGAGGAGAACCAAAGCAAAGTAAACTTCACTTTATAAATTACAAATAAGCAAACGGGAGAGGGAATGCAATCCCGGAAAAGGGCAACCTGTCCAGGACGCCTACACTGAGAAAAAAAATTTTATTGAATACTTTTTCCTTACTTTAATCCCAAATTTAAAAATAAAAAATTCAACCAAAATGTTAGAATTTAAAAAATTTTAAAAGTAATCTTTTTTTGTATACATTTTGTTTGCTAAAAATCCCATTTGTGAAAATAATATAATTTTAAATTTAATAAACCAATATTAAGAAATTACAGAACATTTAAAAAAATGCTCAAAATACTATTAAAACATTTCCGAATTTATCTTCTAAGATAAGCTTAGAAGATTTTAGTCCTTGAAATTTAAAAAGAAAATGTATTTCTGAGTGCAAGAACTGGACTTTACTGAAAATGGATCCAAACTGCCCAAAAGCCACAACAAAACAAATCCAAGAGCAACAAAAAGACAAGGCGACTACTAAGGAAAATTAATTTTTTGAAAACTATTAAAAATTAATTTTATTTTATGGCCCACACACACATACAGCAGCCGCAATGTTATGAGAAAGAAGATTTCCCTCCTTGATTTTTCTTGGTTTTTGGCATGGGTGAATATTTTTAATGCATACAGAAAACTCTCGACTGAGCTGAGGAGGGAAGTGGGAGATATAGGGGACATGGGCCTCGCCTAAGGAGGAGTCCTGATTCTGGTCGTGTTCCCACTTGACTTGGTTTTTATTTCTGTACATCTTTTGTGGATGATGATAAAAAGTGGAAGGGTGAGGTGCAGAAGACAAACCAGCTCCAGTTTATATGGCAGTTTCAGAAATTTATTAAGTTTCTTTTTTTTATAAATTGCTTTAGTTTTGAGAAAAAGTTTGTTATATATTATTAAAGTAAAATTTCCCTAATTAAATTAATAAATATTAGTTATACTTATAATAATACTCAATGGCGGATCCAGGACTTGGTTGTAGGGGGTGTTTCAGATCAAATATTTTTGTTTCATGTTTTGTGAAAACCACATTTTTAGGATTACATGAAAGAAGTTGAAAATCCATAACAATTTTTGATATTTTAGTAAGATAGAAATAACATATAAAACCTGTACACAATGATTTTCTGACTAATTTAATATTCTTTCCGCTCTAATTTCGTTCACGTATTTTTGTATTACTTCTGTAATGCTTGGGAAATATGCCCAAAATCCGTTGGCCACGGATGATGGCCAGATGCCCTTCCCATAAGCCCCCACCCACATATACACCTACAGGGGCTAAAACAAAAACACCCACACAGAAGAACATTGCAGGACATGCCCACACACACATGGCCAAATAAACTTTGAATAAGCATTTCGTATGCCCAAAACAACAGCTCTTTCTCTCAATGCCCTGTATCACCCTCTCCCACCGACATTCACATCCACCCACCTCCTGGCGAAAATCTTCACATAAATCTTGGCAATGTTTGGCCAGCCTCCATGAGAAAAGTGCCCTTTCCCCGCACTTTCCTTACTTTACTTATGGGGCAGTGGGGCAAATAAGCGATGCTGCATATAAAATAATAAAACAGCCAGGAGGATGGGAAAATGCGGATGGAAAAGCAGAGAACGTGGCGCAAAATGGCCAGCTAGTTCTCGTCTAGGAAATATTCAATTTCCCCGGCTCATTAAAATTAAATAACTAAGCTCAGGCGAGACTACAAATGAGGCTATGGCCAGAGGATCAAGGTAGGGCTATAAGAGCTCTAAGTGCGAAGGGAGATGGTGGGAATTGGGGGGAATTTAATTGAAGTGCAACGAATCTTGGCTAAGCCCAAAGAGTCATAAATGTCGGCGATGGGAAAGTATAGGCCAAATTATGGGGGAGGGAATGGGGGTGTATACAAGTAGGAACTAAATGAATGTAAATATTTCAAATGAAAACATAACAAAAATATATTAACGAAACTCCAAATGATGAGGGATGAAAGTGTTATAATATACATAATTCTAAAAAATAATAAATTTAGCTTTTTAAAACCTTATTTTTTCCTGTTTTATTGGCTTAAACAACATATTAAGTAAATACTTTCCCTTTCAGTAACTCCCAACCACGGACCGAAGATAACCGGCGGCCAGCCACGCTACCAAATTGGAGACACCGTCCGGGTTAATTGCACTTCGTCGCCGTCCAAGCCCGTCTGTCACCTGAGCTGGCTTATTAACGGGGAGCCGGTGCAGAAAACCCACCTGCGGCAGTACGACAAGGTGGTGGTGAACCGAGATGGACTGGAGATGGCCCGCCTGGGACTGGAGTTCCGGGTGCGGGCCTATCACTTCAGGAACGGCGACATGAAGTTGAAGGTGAGTTAAAATGGATTTTAATAGTATTACACCCTATAGTAACTCTTATATATATCCCCACAGTGCGTGGCCAAGATCAGCTCACTATATCTGCAGAGCAACGAGGAGAGTGTGGAAAGCGATCGCCAGCAGCGGGCTCCAGCCCTGGAATCTCGGGAGACGGTGGCCGCAAAGTCGAGCACGATTGGTATAACCCTAAATAATATATTAAATACCTTTATAAAGAACCCAAACTAATAGAATCTTTTTCCACAGCTGCCGCCACATCCAAACTGCCATCCAGCCTCATTGCTTTACTGCCTCCGATTTTCCTGCTGCTGCTGTTTCAAAACTGGTCCTGGCCCAGAGACAGTTAACTATCCGAAGAATAAGGATCGCAAATCACTAAGACCCATAGACTAGCAGAGCCGTTCGAAAAAGCAGACATATCCTACGCCAAAAACTTTGAGACAAAACTAAAGGATTTATTTATAGCATAACCTTTGGTTCCATTTGAAATTCAATCGATGTGTGTGTGTGTGCATAAAAACGGGAATAGAAACTCCCTAGTTAAGAGCCAGATATTGACTAGAATATCAAAATGGTAACTACTCAACGCGAGCATTTAAGCAGAGGCTAAGCAACTGTACATATTTATTCATAAAATTAGGCAATTGTATGTAGACCTAAGAAATCGTTGTTTAGGCAAAACATTCGTTGATCTTTTGTGATATTTTCTTCATTTTGAGAACGAAAGGAAGTAAAAAGCATGTAGAGAATTATTTAAGCTGATTTTTCCCTTCCTTTCCATTTTATCCACCCTCTTCGGGCATATCAAAAGCAACAACCAAAACATTTCGATTGTAAAAACCAACATATGCGCACTTTGATCTACATACCAAATCAAGTCTACAACTTAACCCAAATAAACTTTTCATTGACCTATGAACCTAAGCAAGTGTAAGAAAATTGTAAAGCAAAAAGTCTAAACTTTATAGCATTTAAATTAAGAAAACTGAAAGCATAAGATAACAAAATACCATGCAGAAAGTAAACTAAGCTAAGACTAGGCAAAACTTACATTTGCATTCCGAAAAATTCCTCAAAGAGAAATACTACGCATAAGAATATTTGAACACAAGCCTGTAAATAGCCTGAGATGAAGCCAAGGATTGCACAAGTTAAGAACTTTAAAATTTGGCCGAAGTTTCGATCTAAGTGTGTGTGTGTAACTGAATGTAATCAGTTCAATCAGTGCCAAGCTGGGATATAACATGATTAATGTATTCAAAGCCATGAGGAAAATGCTTTATAAAATATCAAATTGATACTATCTTAAGATGGTAAAGAGACATTACAAGTTAATACATTTTACCATCTTTCCCTCTGGAAGATAAAATCAAAAACATTTTATTCTTAAATTCGATCAAAGGAAACTTTGTTTGTTTAATCATTTCTGTAATCAGTTATCATTTTATTTTGTTTAACATATACACACAAGTATACACTATCTAAAGTAATGAAGGGATATGACCAGGTTATATTCACGGATGAACTCTTGCACCACCGAACTGTGGGCAGCCAGATCGAGGAGACACGGCGCATCTGGGAGGAGCGGTGCTTCTGGTTTCCGGCTGCCCAGAGGAACTTGTATGCTAGGTGTTCCGAGATTTACGAGGAGTGTCTGGAGAAGTACGGCAACGATCACTTCGAGTTCTATGCAAACAGAAATCGCCTGAGGGAAGAGCACAGGGTCAATACCGAATCTTATAGGGATCGGGAAAAGCGAAAATCGCAAAGATCAATGGATCATTTAAAGGGCTACAAGGCATCCCCCACTTCCAATGGGGAATATGGAAGTGTTCAGCCAATGCTGCTCCTCCACTGCTTTTAGATCTCTTTCTGAAGCCATGAAAATTTCCAGTCACTATTTTCTGTGTTTCAACTAAATTCCTATAACAGTAATTAATACATTTTGGGTCAGTAAAATATTGGGAACCTATTTTGAGATCAACCAGAATAAAGGGTAGCATAAATAAAAAATTTACCAAGCATCTGCTAGAAGCAAAGTGCTTTCAATTTCAATCAATCAATTAATTGGATTTAAAGAATTAGAAATGTTCTGAAAAAGTATAATAGTTTCTTTTTGAATACTGCTGATTTATTTGTGTATTGTATGGGAAACAGGATTAACTAATCCAGAAAATATCTGAAGAAAATTGTATCAATTTAACTTTAGGTTTTTAAACTGTTTTAATTCACTTTTCAAAAAAGGAAGACTTTGTTAGAAAGCGTTACCCACACAGAAAAAAAATAGGAAAATAAAAAAAGAAAAACACCAACGAAATTTACACAGCAAAAAATGAAGATATACGAGGAGGTTATATTTGCGGATCAACTTCTGCACCACCGAACTGTGGGCAGCAGAACGAGGAAACTCGTCGAACCTGGGAGGAGCGGTGCTCTTTATTGTATGTCTAATGTATTCATTATTTAATTATTTTTAAAAAATAGATGGCTTTTAATATTTAAAAATAATATTCCACACAACACTAGAAACTTTCTATGTACATTTATTTTTATCTAAAAGCTTAGGACACATTTAAATTTATAGTTTTTAAAGAAATTTACAAGTTCTTAAAGAACTTTTTAAATATTTCTAAAGCTAGAACTATTTACTTTTATCAGCTAAACTGTAACTTTAATTGCTTAGATCCCGTTTTAAGCAATGTTCTTCTTTCCAAAAGGGTAACATTAAGTTCCCCCCTTGAGAAATTAGCCACATGCATGATACTAATCCTTTGGCTTATGCTAATTTGGCTCAAACTGAGTCAGAGCTCCCCGAGGTCTGATACCGCCTAGAAGGGGCTATCGAGCAGTTTATGGCAAAACAAACAAGAAAGGAAGCTAACTTCGGCCAGCCGAAGTCTATATACCCTTGCAGGTAATTCCTATTTAATTACAAATTACAAAAATCTGAATTTCGATTTGGAACAAACCGAATTATAGCAATTTTGACAATAATTGATTGATCATTCCTATAATATAGTCGTCCGATTTATGTAAAATTTATTTCGAAATTCTAAAATAATAAAATAAAGTTATATTCAAGAGTAGAAGAGAATACAATAAAAATTAACAAAGCTATAATTTTTTCCTATTAATTTCCCATTAATTTTGCGATCATTCCTATGGGAGCTATATGATATAGTCGTCCGATTTTTATAAAATTTAAATCGAAAATCAGAAGTATTAAAAAAACGATATTCTAAAGAGTAGAAGGAAATATGTCAAAAGACACCGAAGCTATAATTTTGTTCATATTAATTTGCCATTAATTTTCTGATAGTTCCTATGGCAGCTATATGATATAGTCGTCCGATTTTGAAAGAATTTAATTCGAAATTCGGGACAGTAAAAAGAGCAAAAGGTAATATGTCAAAAAACACCGAAGATATAATTTTTTTTCCATTATTTTTCCGATTATTCCTATGGGAGCTATAAGATATAGTTGTCCGATCCGGCCGGTTCCGACTTATATACTACCTGCAATAGAAAGACGACTTTTGGTAAAGTTTCATCCCGATAGCTTTAAAACTGAGAGACTAGTTTGCGTAGAAACGGACGGACGGACGGACAGACGGACAGACGGACAGACGGACATGGCTAGATCGACTCGTCTAGTCATGCTGATCAAAAATATATATACTTTATGGGGTCGGAAACGTCTCCTTCACTGCGTTGCAAACTTCTGACTGAAATCATAATACCCTCTGCAAGGGTATAAAAAGGTGGAAATTGTCGGAGACATGCAAAATGCGAAAATGCGCAACAAACCGCAATCGAATGCAATTCAGTCCAAACAAAGTTGCCAAGAAGCAAACAAAAGGCCAAAAGCAGTTCATGACTCATGCGAGGGCTAGTGGGTTTCGGTTTCGGACACACATCGCATGTCTGCCGGGTTCACCTGGGCGTGAGAAATGCAATCCAATGGCTCATTTGCATACAAAGCCGTTCGATTGTGGGCCAAAGGCAGCGAGGCGATGGCTACAAATGGCCAACAAACAGCTGCAGGTCTTGGCCAAAATTTATCTTGAATATCTCGGCTTGGCATTGATCGACTGGCAGGGGGAAAAACCCTCTATCTTAGCCAAAATGAATGTTTCTTGTACATAGCCAGCGACGTTTGAACTCAAATTTACTTAGGATCTAAGCGGGGAAAATCCTCGGCAACTCTCTAAGCATAATCTACATCTAAATCTAAGCAAATCTTGTGCGTGTTGTAAATTTAAAAGTAAAAAACAATGAAACATATAACTGAACGAAAAACGAAGCCAACAAGTGGTTTTAGCTAAGTCAACAAACTAACCTTCCTTCATTAACCTTCATCGATGAACTTTGTTAACATTTCAGTTTAGCATTTATTTGTAAGTATTAAAAAATCAAATGTTTGACAAAAAGAATGAAAAACCCAAGTTAGTTCGTAAAACTGAACATGAAAATGAGAAATAAATTAAGTCCAGAAAAGCAAGCAAAAGGCATTGTCTTCTTATTGAGTGAGGAGCGCATTTCCGTTTCCGGTTGGTCGTTTATCTTTATTTGCATGGGTCAGCATCCTGTCCTGCTCACGTTTCCAATGTCCCTTGGCGATGTTGATATAAATTGAATTTAAATCAAAGACATATCAAAGGCACCTTTTCTCATTTGAATAGATATTGCCTTTACTGAAAGTTTAAAAAGAATTAAAACGTTTTATTGTTATATTTTTATTATAATTAATTAATATTTTTGAAAAAAAATATTTTTATATTTTTATTTATTTATATCTTACAAGTGAAAGAGGGTTGAGCCCATTAACATATTAGTTTGCAGTCTGTATCAATATTTTAAAAAAGGAAGAGGCGTTAAATCAAAAATAAAACAACATCTCAGGAGGCCCTGATGAGTTTGTCACTTTTTATATTTCCTAATCTTTAGAAAGCAAAAAAAATACCTTAAAAATTACGACAAAAAAAAACCTGAAAGTGTATATTTTCCAATGTCTTTTGTAGTTCCACGGAGTTTCTGCAGCTCCTATTCTTAACCAAAGATGAAGGAGTACGGTGAGGTGATATTCGTGGATCAGCTGATGCACTATCGCGTTGTGGCCAGTCAGATCGATAAGACTCGCATCGCTTGGCAGAAAAATAGCTCCTGGTTTTCGACTGCCCAAAGGGAGCACTACTCCCAATACGCAACTATATACGCTGAGAGCCGGAAAAAGTACGGAGATAAAGTTTATGGATACTACGCAAGAAGAAACCGCCTGCGTTCAGAGTTCAGTTGCAAAACCAAGTCTGAAATGGGAAAGGAAGACAGGGAGAAGCATATTTCCATGGCGCACCTCATAGGACACAAGATTCCGAAAACGACTAATGGGGAGTACGGCAGTGTACCGCCATCAGAATTATTTTTCTGTTTCTAAATTAGTTACGAGTTGCGGTTAAGTTGTTTTAAAACTACCAACCATCTTTGCAAATAAATATTTGATTTTATTTTTTAACAAGTCCAAAGAGAATTTAAAAGAATTTGTTTGTACTTAAAATTTTCTTGTGTTGTAAGTAAAGAAATGGTGATTTTAGTAGTCAAGACAAGATATTTTTCATCGTTATATAATTATCTATATATTTTATTCCGATTTCCTCACGTTATATGATACATACGTTATATTAAACACCCGTTAAAAGCACACAATTGCACACTTATTATCACTTTTGCACAATAGGCAAAAATTAATGGCGGAAACATTTAGGCATTGAACGACAACAGACAGACACTAAAAACTGCAGTAAACCAGAGGAAATCCATTGAAAATGGCCCGGTGTGTAAAACGGTGGCTAAGGGTTTGTGGCGTGTTTTAAATTAATTTTATATACGAATTACCCGTCCCAGAACGGCACTTTAGTGGTACTGCCAAGCACTTGGCTCGTAAATTGGTAATGTTTGTAAGCCCGGTTTTATGGGTCGATGGTGGCCCAGTCTGTTTACCATAATTACCTGTTTATAATTAATTAAAATGCAATAAGCGTAAATTTGATAAAAGTGCCGCGCACATGCTTACGCGGCAGCGATAATTTTGTGTATCTCCGATCAAGTGCTCAGTATCAGCAAACAAAATATTAATATTTCCAGAATAATTTAAATATAGAAATATTTTTTCAAGATTTTTAATATTTAATTTAAATAAAAAATATTTTTTTACGTTTGTTAATATTTAATTTAAATATACAAAAATTTTATAAGTTTATAAAGATGTCCCTCTTAAATATTACAAATTTAAAAAAAGTTTTATTTAATTATTTTATTTATTTATAACATTGAAAATTTGTTATCCTAATTTTTTTTTAAGTGCATGACAGGATTTTTGATATATGAATTTAAATGTATCAACTAAATTGAATGAATGAAATCGAAAATTCGCAATAAAGGCTGGCTGAAATGATCCTACAATCAGAAACCCTTCCCACCAACCAAAATTCGCGGGGAAACCGCTGGAAATTTTTGCATAAACACATTGGTTAATGCAATAACCATTTCGGTGTGCTTGTTGTTTTTCCACCCTTCTGAGCCACGATTATTGACCATGAATAACTAACGGAAATGCAACGCTTACTGTGGTCATGCCCCCTGCTTACTCACTTTTACTCCGCCCCTTTTTACCCTTCCAATGGAATGATTCATTGCGAAAGTGTGCATACGTGTGAGGTTTAATTGTGGCTACATTTTGATTTATGACTCCAAAAAGGGAAAGTACGATGACACATACTTTTTGGTAGTGCTACTAGCTGGAGGTAAAATTTTAAAGTTATATCTAAAAAAATTCAAAACAACAGGACTTTGAGTAGAGACTACCTCAAATTAAAAGGTGTTTAATTAATTAATTATTATTTACTTAAAGGTTCACAACCTACCAACCAACATTGACATTGCCATGATTAGGGACACTTCTAAATTCAATCTAATCATATGCATCTCTGTCTGGAATCAGGGCATTAGTCGCTGTAGTGAAAGTCATTGGCACAATTGAATTATCCTTAATGAAGCACCCTTTCAGTTCGCTAAAATGTTCGACTGGGTCGGTTTGTTATTGAAGGCTGTCTACTATTATGGACACCTTATCGGTCTTAGTAACTTTGAGTATGACAACTCGACTGGACGAGTCTTTGAGGCCCGAAGAAGTACCCTATACGCCATCGCGATCAACTTCATCCTTGTTACTCTCTTGGTTTCACAAATCTCCAAGCAAACTGATTTTAATTTGATCTTTGGAAAGTCAAACAAACTGCACCATTATGTTATTATCATTTTATTTGGACTGAGGGTATCAGCAGGTGGGTTTTAAAAACATTAAAATTTGCGAAAAATATTTTTAAGACTATAACACTGCACTCAAAAAATTATTTTAAAGATATTAGATAGATATTTTAGAAAAAGAATTCTTTTATTTCAAAGAGTGGAATTATTTAATCAAAATTAGCTTATCAGTGGAAAATTTATCTAATTTCAGAAACAAATTTCAAAAATTCAGGTCGAATAATTTTTTGAGTGTAGACTAAAAATGATATAAAATCGAAAAAAAATATTACTGATTTTTATTGGTTAAAAAACTCTGCATCCAGCTCTTTAAAATTTTTGTAATATTTATACCATTTCAAGGACTCGCTACCGTGTTCATCAGATGGTGTCGTCGCGGTCAGATGATGCGCTTGACCAAAAAAGTACTGAGAGTTTTTCTACAAAAACCGCAAGTGCGGAAAATTTCCCGATGGGCTATTCTTATTAAGGTCACCATTGCAATCGTGACTGATCTTCTGCAAATGGCAATTACCTGGAATGCAATGGGCTATGCAAAGGCCAATCAAACCATACTGATGGCCTTACAGTTCTGGATGTCGGCTATTGTGAATCTGGCAGTAGCGCATCGTTATCTGATAACCCTTTTCGTTCGGGCCCACTATCATCTACTGAACAACGAACTGCGACAGGTGATCAAAGAGAGCAGGAGGCTAAGTTACCATCCTCAGCGGAGGGGTGCTTTCATGACCAGATGTTGCTCGTTGGCGGATCAGGTGGAAAGTATAGCCAGGTTTCAAAGCGAACTCCAATCGATTGTGAAACAGCTGGGGGAGGTATCCGGAATCGAGGGGTTGATGGTGTATTTTGGATACTACATATTCTCTATAGCAACCGCTTACATGATCTATAGTATCCGTAAAATTGGCCACGAGAATATGGAGTTGACCGTCACATCGATGATTCTATCCTTCACTTGGTGTTTTTTTTATTTATTGGATGCCACTCTCAATCTGTTTAATACTCTCAATTTACTGGATGATCATAAGAAGTTGAAACGTCTATTGGAAGATCGAACACTTTTTGCCTGTACCTTGGATGTTCGCCTTGAACAATCTGTAAGGTGATTATAGCTCACAAACTATTCCATACTTATATATCTTTCCACCACAGTTTGAGAGCATGCAACTGCAATTGATACGGAATCCGTTCAAAATGGAATGTATGAAATTATTTCCAATCACTCGGAGCTCTACAACAGCCATGTTTGGATCTCTAATAACGAATTCGATATTCCTCATTCAATACGACATGGAGTACTTTTGAGGGGATCCTTCAAATATTACTCCTTATAATATTATTTATTTACTAAAATACTATTCTCATACACTCATAAAAATTTCTTTCTACATTTTAGAAATCTTGCCTTTGAATCAGTCAACCTCTAAATATGGAAAAAATATTTCTTGTTTTTAGAAAATTCGCCCTTAAATATAGAAATTCTTTCTTGATAAAACAATTCAAGAAAGAAAATTTCTTGAAAATAAAAAAATTCAAATATCTCATTTTTTTGGGCTGTCTCTGAAAAAAAAAATTGGAATTTTCTTTCTTGTTTTTTAATTTTTTTACGCTTTTAAGAAATATTTTTATACCCGTTACTCGTAGAGTAAAAGGGTATATTAGATTCGTGCAAAAGTATGTAACAGGCAGAAGGAAGCGTTTCCGACCATATAAAGTATATATATTCTTGATCAGGATCACTAGCCGAGTCGATCTAGCCATATCCGTCTGTCCGTCTGTCCGTCTGTCCGTCCGTCCGTCCGTCCGTCCGTCCGTCTGTATGAACGCTGAGATCTCGGAAACTATAAAAGCTAGAAGATTGAGATTTGGCATGCAGATTCTAGGGGTTAATACGCAGCGCAAGTTTTTCACGCCGATGTGCCACGCCCTCTCTAACGCCCACAAACCGCGAAAAACTGTGACCCGTTCTGTATGAACGCTGAGATATCGAAAACTATAAAAGCTAGAAGATTGGGATTTGGCATGCAGATTCTAGGGGTTATTACGCACCGAAAGTTTTTCACGCCGATGTGCCACGCCCCTTCTAACGCCCACAAACCGCGAAAAACTGTGGCACCCACAATTTTGAAGCTATATTAACGGGAAAAGAAATGTGTATTTGTTTCATCAATACATATTGATAGACCAAAGTGGGAAACCCCCCCTTCCCCCTAACGCCCACAAACCGCGAAAAACAGTGGCACCCGTCTGTATGAACGCTGAGATCTCGGAAACTATAAAAGCTAGAAGATTGAGATTTGGCATGCAGATTCTAGGGGTTAATACGCAGCGCAAGTTTTTCACGCCGATGTGCCACGCCCTCTCTAACGCCCACAAACCGCGAAAAACTGTGGCACCCACAGTTTTGAAGCTATATTAACGGGAAAAGCAATGTGTATTCGTTTCATCAATACATATTGATAGACCAAAGTTGGAAACCCCCCCTCCCCCTAACGCCCACAAACCGCGAAAAGCTGTGGCGCCCATAGTTTTAAAGCTAGAGCAAAAGTGTAAACGCAATTTTGTTTGGGTTATTAACGCCTACCGAAATGTAGAAGAAATTTTTTAAATTTTTTGAAGCGGCTGATTGGTTTGCCCTGCTTGAGACTGCTGACTTTAGCTGAGTAACGGGTATTTGATAGTCGAGGCACTCGACTATAGCGTTCCCTCTTGTTTCTTGTTTTAAATGTGCCTTTCTAAAAGAAAATTTCTTAAAACAAAGGCGGGGTCACCTTTGGCAAAAATTCAAGAAAGATTTTTCTAGATTTTATGTAAATTCTTAGCTTTTTTTATGAGTGTAGATATTTATTATCACATAAATTAGAACATGCAAAAAAGGTGTCATTATTAGCAATAAATTTGGATATGTGCAAACATTAAGTATTTTATTATAGTTTTCCTAAATTACTTGGACATTAGGTGGCTTTCATTATTTCTGGAAAAGTCAGACGGCAGAAACTATCAGAAAGTCAGACAATAAACACAAAAATAATGCGGACCTATAATGAAAAGTGGCAGTCGCGACTACTGAAGTGGTCTGTTTGGGTTATCTGCTGGTCCTCGTACATTTTCTATCGTGGCCTCGTTATTGGCCAAATAAAATACGACAAAGATAGGGAAATACTTACTATTCAACCTCGCAACCATTGGATCAAAAGAATAGTGATGTGCCTAAAAATGTTTGTGCTGTACCTGAACTATTTTGGCTTTACATATTTGTGGCTAGCAATTTTGCCAATAGTTAAAACGGAAATTTCTCAAAGATTATTTACTTCACCAAACTACTTTGATATTCTGCTGTACGCGATAACCATGCAGCTAACCATTTATAATATTTTTCGTTTGTGTTACTGGATGAGTAGCCTGTCCTGGAATCGATCCTTTGTTATTCTGGTTAACGACGTGATACAAGTCAACAATTTAATTGAATGCACTTTTGGATCGCTGCAACTGGAAGGTGTCTCCCTGCTGATTCTGTACACCGTTCAGTTGGATTTTACCTTGCTCCAGATCATGGGATACAGTCGATTGAGGTTTCACATCTACTCACTATACAATCTTCTGCTGGAGTTGTATTTCAACATTTATGTGGTCTACCAGTTGTTGCTACTCTCTTGGATCGCTGGATTCAATCGGTTCTTAAGGGTAAAATAATAAATTATTTTAATTATATATTATATTTCATTTAAAATGTAATAAATATTTTAAAATTTAGAGTTTTTTTCGTTAAAAATAAACTTGAGATTACCAAATTAAGTATCTTAAATTTCAGATCATTAAACAAACATCGAAACCGACTAAGAAGCAACGTTTAAAAGTACTCCGGCTGCTTTGCATCTATTCAAGGATCAGTAATATTCACCAGGAAATTCAACTGCTATGGCTGCCAGTGATCGGCATGCTCTTTTCAGACATTCTGTTTCTAGTAACCAGTTGGGAATTTATCATAAAAAACCTTCTTGAAAAAACCTGGTTCGTATTCGGTAAAAATAATAGTAAATATTGGTGTACCGCCATTGGCGCTCAGGCATCTTTTCTAAGGATTTTATTTATTGGACTTTGCAATGATCGATTGGCTCGCTTACAGGGCTTCCTTAGATTAGAGCTACTAGTCATCGACTTACGGGACTTAATGCATGATCAGCTGGACCGAAAATTTGCCTTGAACTCCAAGATATTGGTGGGTGTATTACCAGTCGTTTTGGATTACCTTATTCTAATAATTTCTCTACCATAGCAAAGCTGTTTCGATCTACAGTTGAAAGTCCAGCCGATCAGGAACCTGATAATCTGCGTTTATGAAGAATGCGGTTGTCCGTTTGTCCTAGACTTCTTTTTTTCAACATTGATAAATGCTATCTGCTGCGCACAGTATGAAATGTCCGCTGGAGTCGATTCGGTAATTTTTTCTAATATTATGTGAGAATTAAAAATCAGGATTGTAATATTAAATTTATAAAAAAATTATTAAACCATTTTAAGTTTTCTGTCGTTTTAGGAGAGTGTAAGTATTAATTTTAAAAATTGCTCTCCACTGTGTTGGTTGGTATTTTAATTCCAAACATGTTTTTAGGTAGATCAATAACACTACGTTAAATAAAAAAGTACCTCGATAAATGCTTAAAGATCTTATTGGCTTTGAATCGCCATTTAGACTGTGTTTACTCAAAAATTCTAAAATAATGGATCACAGCGTTGTAAGAAGTTTAAGAATTTTCTGAAGTTTTTTGATTACATTTATACAGTGTTTTCCAGAATAGTAGGACAGGAAAAAAATTATAAGATTTAAATATAAATTATTAATAGTGGTTGGTAATAAATTTTCTTAAATGTTCACATAACTTAACAGTGATTAATGGCTTTCTCAAAGCAAAGAAAATTAACCTCACCTTTTGTTGATAGCTTGATTCTTCCTCCAATGACAAATTAACTCATTCCGCTTGGCCATCTTGTTCGAGGTCAGTCACATGCCTTAATTACGTATACCAATCTGTGTCTGGAATCAGAACATCAGGTTACTGTAAGTCATTGGGACAAATTAATTACCCTTGCGGGACCAAGGCCAAGCACTATTTTTTAGTTGATCAAAATGTCTGACTGGGTCGGTTTGTTATTGAAAGTTGTCTGGTATTATGGACATTTCATCGGTCTTGGAAATTTTGAGATTGACTGGCGGAAAGGTCAAGTCTTTACGACACCAAGGTGTACCATCTACGTCATCGTTACCAACGTCTTCATTTTCATTGTCCTGGCTTGGCAAATCTCCAAGCAAACAGATCCGAATGTGTTTTTTAGAAATGGAAACAAGCTGCACCTCATTGTAATCATTGTGATGGTCGCACTGAAAGTAGCTTCAGGTAGAATATTTCCATGCCTTCATAAATATTTTTCCTAACTTTCCAATTGATAACAAATTTGCAGGTCTTATCACTATTGTTAACAGATGGCGACAACGGGCCAAGTTTATCTGCTTGGCCAGAAAAGTGCTCCGTTTATTTCTGGAAAAACCACACGTGAAGAGAATGTGTCGGTGGGGAATCCTTATCAAGTGCATCATAGCCATCTCCACTGACCTCCTGCAAGTGGCAATCACTTTTGATTCAGCGGATCGTATGGATTGCAATCAATTTATAGGAATGACTTTGCAATTTTGGATGTCTGCTATTATAAATTTGGCCATATCGCAGCACTATCTGGTAGCCCTTTTCATTCGGGCTCATTATCATCTATTGAACGCAGAGCTGCGACTGGTAATCAACGAATGCAGGAGGTTGAGCTACCTTCCCCTGAAGAAGGGTGCTTTCATGACCAGGTGTTGCGCCTTGGCGGATCAGGTGGACAATATAGCTAGGGTTCAAAATCAACTGCAATCCATTGTGACCAAATTGAGTGAGGTCCTCGGTGTCCAAGGGCTGATGGTGTGTGGCGGATACTACATATTCTCAATAGCTACATCCTTCTTGACGTACAGTATCATTAAAAATGGTCTTGAAAGTCTACAACTGACTGTTCAATCTGTGATATTAGCCTTTATGTGGTGGCTCTTTTACTACCTGGATGCCATTATCAACCTGTTCATTATACTCAATCTCCTAGATGATCACAAGGAGATGATACGCCTACTTGAGGAGCGAACACTGTTTGCACCCGGTTTGGATGTCCGTTTGGAGCAAGCCGTAATATGTTTTTAGAGTAGTCACCATCAAAATATATTTTACTTTATTGTCTTTTCAGTTTGAGAGCATTCAACTGCAGCTGATACGTAACCCGTTTAAAATTGAAGTAATGCAAATATTCGCCATCACACGTAGTTCTACTTCTGCCATGTTTGGGTCCCTAATAACAGATTCTATATTTCTAATTCAATACGACTTGGAATATTTTTAAGTTGCGTTGTCCTTTTGATAAGTCCAAAACTAATAAATTTGTCGTTCTTATAATACTTATCTTAAGAACAACTACGATAAGTAAAGTATTACCCCCAGCAAAATCTTTGGCTTTCTATACTTTTTATATCTTAAAAACTATGGTAGTTATAGGAACAATATATTAAAATCGGTCAAAAATTTATATTTTAAAAGATATTCCGCGCAGTGTATAAGCTGTTGTAGCAATGCTACCATAAAAACTGAAAAACAAATTATAAAATATTGGGCTGCTTTTATCGGATCAATAAAATCTTCGTTTGGAATAAACGCCATTTGTTCATGTCAGCCATCGCAATTTCCTACAATATTCACACCGTTTGGTAAACCCATCGAAGGTCCTTTTAGTCTTACAAAATGATTGACTGGGTCAGTTTGTCGCTAAGAGCCGTTTGCTTTTACTGCTACTTAATCGGCCTGTGCAATTTTGAGTGGGACCGACAATCAGGACGTGTGGTCCAGACCTTGAGATGTACTCTCTACGTCGCCACGATCAATATCGTTTATTGTTCAGGTCTCCTTTACTGCTGGACCAGCACAGTGGATTTCAGTGGACTAAATTCAAACTCGCTGTTCAAGAGTGTAGTCTTGACTTTGAACACTTTGAGGATAATTGCAAGTGAGATATATGTTTTTCAAAACAGATCTATTTTAATCATTCTTCAGCTCTTTCTACACTGCTCAACAGGTGGCGCCAGCGAAAGCAACTGATCCAGGTTATTAGAAATGTCCTACATATTTTACTGACTAACCCTCAGGTCAAAAAACGATTCGACTGTCGCCTCTTGTTAAAGATATTTACCAGCTTTGCGACTGACTTTCTTAATGTGGCACTGTCCCTGCAAGCAAAGGGTCACAGGAATTCCAGCCAAAAACTCCAGCTATTTTTTGAGCTTTGGACCTTATCCATTTCGAATCTGGCTGTATTACAGTATTCTCTGATAATGTTTTTCGTTAAGGTGAATTATCACCTTTTGAACACTAAACTGCGAGAAGTGGTTAAAGAAAGCGAGAGGCTAAGTTACCTGGCCAAGCGAAAGGGTGGCTTTATGACCAGATGCTGCCATCTTTCGGATGAATTGGAAGCTATTGCCAAACTTCAGGACAAGTTGCATTCCATCTTGAACCGTTTTGCAGAACTAGTTGGAGTCCAGACGGCTGCGGCATTTTGCGAATACTACGTGACCTCATTATTTTTCAACTACCTGATCTACTCTGTCTGTAAATATGGTCTACAGAATTTGAATATGACGCATCGTTACTTCGTGTGCTGCTGCATTTTGGGCTTCTTTTACAATCTGAATGCATTGCTCAACTTTATAAACATATTCTTTATTTTCGATGATCACAAGAAGATGAAACATTTGTTGGAGAAAAGAACATTGTTTGCTTCTCGCTTGGATGTCCGCCTCGAAGAATCTGTAAGATATATAGTATGCTGCTATAGTTTTTGAAAACTTACATTTTATTTCAGTTTGAGAGGGTCCAGCTGCAACTTGTTCGGAACCCTTTAAAAGTGGATGTCATGGGAATGTTTTCTATCACTCGGAGCTCTACCGCTGCTATGTTTGGCTCAATTTTAATGCACACAATTTTCCTAATTCAATATGACGTAGAACATTTTTAATAATGTGTAATTTAAAGCATTCATTTACTTAAAGCTAAACTTTTTCTTGGATCCTAGCACCGGCTAGCAATAAAATAAAAATTGCACTCCACTACAATCTCTTGCTTATGATTTGGGATTTGGCTGGGTATACATACACTGGTAGATAACTTTTATACTGTTTAAATGTCTGAATAACATTAACATGAAGTATATTTGGCATCTAAAGGACTGACAGAAATAATTATCATGATCAGGCTATAAGTAGACAAGAAAGAACTATATTATTATTGCTCATAACTTTTAATGAATGTTCCGATTTTAACAATTTTTAGATGGCTATATGGGTATAAACAACATGGGTTACTGGAAAGCCTAGAAAGTTTCTTATCAATAGTTTAAAAAAGACGGATACATTTTTAAGACATATATAGTACACATAATAATTAACACATTAAAAAATATTAAAGTTCAAATATTATGTGACCATTAATTTGAATGTCTATATCAAGAAGATGAAGGGTTTACCATAAGTTTGGTAGTGGCGTTTCAGTTATCGCAAAAATTTAAAACTATAAAACATTGGTCTGCTTTTATCGGATCAGAAAAATCTTCCTTTGGAATAAGGGCCATTTGTTAATGTCGGCACAGCAATGTAATACATTTTAATGGATGTTATATATGCAATGGTGACCGCATCGAATGACCTTTTAGTTTTAAAAAATGGTTGACTGGTTAGGTTTGTTGCTAAGGGCCACTTCCCTCTACAGCCACTTGATTGGCTTGATCAATTTTGAGTGGGACCCACGATCAGGACGTGTGTTCAAGACCTGGAGATGTACTCTTTACTCCGCCACGATCAATATCTTTTATTTCACTTCTCTTATATACTGTTGGACCAGAAAACTGGATTTTACTGAGATATTTAACGAATCAAACATGCTACACACGAGTGTAATCTTGACGGTGACCTTTCTGAGGATAATTGCAGGTAACATGAATATTTTTTTAAGCCAGATTTATTTTAAACATTCTTCAGCTCTTTCTACTCTGCATGACAGATGGCGCCAGCGCAACAAGCTGATTCATGTGACTAGAACTGTTTTACGTCTTTCGCTGGCTAATCCGCAGTCAAAGAGACCATTCCGCTGGTTGATATTCATTAAAATCCTAGCAACTATTGCGACTGACCTCTTAAATGTTATACTGGCCATAGAAGTAATGAATGACAATACCGATCTGAAGCTCCGATTAGGTCTACAGCTCTGGAGCTTTACCATTGCGAATCTAGCAGTGTTTCAATACTTCCTGATACTCGTCTTCGTTCGAACGCAGTATCAGATTATAATCGCTAAACTACGACAGGTGGTCGAAGAAAGTGAGAGACTAAGTTACCTTACTCAGCGAAAAGGCGGCTTCATGACTAGATGTTGCTCTCTTTCGGATCAGTTGGATGACATTGCGGAGCTTCAAAGCCAGCTGCCTTCAATCCTAACCACTTTTGGAGAAGTTCTTGGGGTGCAGGCGGCTGCAGTATTTGGTGAATACTATATGACCTCGGTCTCCTTCGGCTATCTGATCTACTCGATGATAAAACATGGCCAAGAGAATTTGAATGTGACACTACGACATTTTGTTTTGACGTGCATTTGGTTCAGCGTTTACTATCTGAACGCTTTGGTGAGTATTGCCACCATGTTTAATATCTTTGATGTGGACAAGGAGGTGAATCGCCTAATGGAGAAAAGAACATTGTTTGCTTCTCGTTTGGATGTCCGCCTCGAGGAATCTGTAAGATATATCTATGCCGGATTGTATACATTTTTAAAATAACATTTTTTTGAATTTAGTTTGAGAGTTTTCAGTTACAATTGCTACGAAACCCTCTAAAAGTCGATATTATTGGAATGTTCCCTATCACTCGGACCTCTTTCGCTGCTATGCTTGCCTCCATCATAATGCACATAATATTACTTATTCAATGCGACCTGGAATATTTTTAACATGGTTTTATTTAAGTACGATATATAATATTATTAATAATATTAGCACTTTAACACCGTTCTTTTTACAGCTTTATTAAAAAACGACGAAGAAAGCTTACTTTTAAGATCTCTGTTCTTAATAAACGAAGTATTCTTATAAGATTATAAGTAACCCCCTTTAATCGTGAATATGTACCTCAGCTTAGGGGCAACATTTTTAAGGGGGGATTTTCTAAAATTTAGAAAATTATTTCTATAAGTGCATTATGGAACTGCAAAAATATGAAATATAAGGCTTCCCTTATCTGATCAAAAAAATCTCCGTTTATAATATCCGCCATTCATTCCTGTCAACCATCGTGATTAAATATTCGCTTCTTTGTTAGTCGCATTGAAGGTCCTTTTAGTTGCAAATAATGGTTGACTGGGTCGGTTTCTTACTAAAGGCGGTTACCTTTTCCAGCCACTTGATCGGCTTGAACAGTTTTGAATGGAACGACAAATCTGGAAGGGTATTTAAGACCTGGAGATGCACTCTTTACGCGGCCACGATCAATATCGTTTATTGTACGTTGATCATTTACTGCTGGGCCATAAAAGTAGATTTCACCGAGTTATGTGGAAAGTCAAACAAACTTCTTAAAAGTGTAGTCGTGACGATGAACTATTTGGGAATAATTGCAGGTGAGTTTAACAATTCTTTAAAGCAGTTTTATTTTAAATATTTCTTAGGATTTAGTACACTGTTTAACAGATGGCTTCAACGGAAACACGTGATCCAGATTTTTGAAAACGCTCTTCGGTTTTCACGGCCTAATCCGGAGTTTAAGAAATTATTCCGCTGGTGGCTTTTTATAAAAACCTTTACCACTTTAGTGACTGATTTCCTTTATATTGCAATGGCCGTACGAGAAATGAATCAGAGCGTCGGGATAATTTTTCGATTAATTTTGCAGTTGTGGAGCTTTTTCATTGTGAATCTCGCCGCATTACAATATTTTCTGTTAATGCTTTTCGTTCGGAAGCAGTATCAGGTGATAAACACTAAGCTACAGAAAGTGATTGAAGAAAGCGAGAGGCTAAGTTACCTTCCTCAGCGGAGGGGTGCCTTTATAACTAGATGTTGCCGTCTATCGGATCAGTTGGAAGGTATTGCAAAACTGCAAAGCCAGCTGCAAATGACTTTTGAGCGATTTGGAGAATTACTTGGACTCCAGACGGCCATGGTATTTAGCGAATACTACATGATATCGGTATCCTTTGGCTACATGATGTACTCTCTCATTAAAAATGGCCTAGAGATCTTGAATACTACTCAACGGGATCTCGTTATATGCCTAATTTGGTTCCTTTTCTTAAATCTGAATGCCTTTCTTAATATTTTGAACATCTTTTTTATACTCGATGATCACAAGAAGATGAAGCAACTTTTGGAGAAGAGAACCTTGTTTGCTTCTCACTTGGATGTTCGTCTCGAGGAATCTGTAAGATATATCTATATGCAATTATTTATATTTCTAAAAAGAAATTCCCTTGGTTTTAGTTTGAGAGTTTCCAGTTACAGCTGATACGAAACCCTTTAAAATTTGATGTCATGGGAATGGTCAGTCTCACTCGGAGCTCTATAGCTGCCATGTTTGGCTCCATTATAATGCACATAATAGTACTTATTCAATGTGACATAGAACACTATTGAATGGTTCAGTTTAAAAAAGTTATAAGTATAATATTAGCACCTATTTGCTTTTTCTTTATGCAATAAATTTGTTGATTCATTCAAGGAAATTGTTTTCTGTGTATGTCTCATGAATAATACGTATTCGAAATCTCTACTTTATTTATCTGGTTGATCTAATTCAATGTAGTCATCAACTTGCACTAATTACCCTGCGCGGAATGTCCCATTTCAGTTCTACGAAATGGTCGACTGGATCGGTTTACTGCTTACGGCTGTCTACTTTTACTGCCATTTCATAGGGCTAAGCAACTTTGAATACGATTGGCGAAGAGGTCGTGTGTTCACATCCTGGCGAAGTACTCTGTATGCCATCACGATTAATGCTGGGATTTCGATAGGCCTAGTGTTTTATTGGACCGGAAAAAGTAGGACTAATTTGGTATTTGACAGCGCAAACAAGCTGCATGAATATGTTATTATTGTCATGACCGGTCTCAGAATTATTGAAGGTAGGGCCAACTTAACAACATATTTTTTTACACCTCTAAGTGATACTTTTGTAGGTCTTGTAACGCTGCTCAACCGATGGCTTCAGCGCAGCCAGACGATGCAGCTGGTCAGGAACATAGTTCGTCTGTATAAGACTAATCCCCAGGTGAAGAAAATGACTCGCTGGGGTATTTTACTAAAAGTCTTTAGTAGTTCAGGGACGGACCTCTTTCAAGTGCCACTCTCCTTGGGAGCCATGGGTCGTCTAACCCCCGAGCAAGTTATAGGTTTGAGTTTGCACACCTGTGTTTCGTTCATTCTGAATCTGGCCATAGCGCAGCATTACCTTATAATGCTTTTCGTTCGAGCGCAATATGAGATTGTAAATATAAAGCTGAGAGAGGTGGTCGAAGAAAGCCGTAGGTTGAGTTGCCTGCAGAAGAGAGGGGGAGCCTTTATGACCAGATGTTGCTATCTATCGGATCGGTTGGACGACATAGCGAAGGATCAGAGCCAGCTGCAGTTGATTTTGGTTCAGGTGGGCGAGGTCTTTGGCATCCAGGGACTGATGTCCTATGCCGGTTACTACATATCAACTGTGGGCGCTTATTATCTGACCTATAGTGTACACAAATATGGTCCCGAAAGATTGAATATGTCTCTTAGAACCATGATCCTGGCCAGCATTTGGAGCTTTTTTTACTATCTCGATGCCACATTAAACTGCTTCAACATGCTTTATATGTGGGATCACCACAAGGAAATGTTGCGCCTTTTAGGGGAAAGGACAGAGTTCGCTTCTCGCTTGGACGTTCGCTTGGAGGAATCCGTAAGATAAAATCAGCTGGGTTATCTATAATATAATGCCTCCTCTCCCTTACAGTTTGAAAGTCTTCAGTTGCAGTTAACTCGAAACCCTTTGAAATTGGATGTCATGGGCATTTTTCCCATCACTCGCAGCTCAACTGCCGCCATGGTTGGGTCTGTTATAGCGAATTCCATATTTCTTATTCAGTTTGACATGGAATATTTTTAGATGGAATGGAGTTACATTAAACGCAACATTTTTACATCAACTAAATTCAATTCACTTTATTAGCATTCAGGTGCCACGCTTTTTCCAATCGCATAGATCTCATCTTTTTCCGGAATCAGCACATTAGCTTCAGTCATAGTATAATTCCGCATTGTGGAGTAACGAAGTACACTTTCAGTTCACGGAAATGGTCGACGTGGAGAGTTTCATATTGGGGTCCATCTACTATTATGGTCACCTCATCGGAGTTAGTAACTTTGAGTTCAACTGGAAAACAGGTCGTGTTTTTACAGCCAATCGGAGTACATTCTATGCTGTGGCGATTAATTCCCTGGTTTTTATTCTATACACTTATCACTGGACCGGTCATACGAATATTTTGAACTTGATCTTTGGAAAAGCAAATAAGCTGAATGAATATGTTGTCGTTCTTATGTCGGGCCTGAGGATTACTATAGGTAGCGTAGAAGATATGTTAGTATATCTTTAATAATCTAATTATAATGTTTTCCAGGACTATTCACGTTGATTCACAGATGGTACCAGCGCTGCAAGATGATGGACTTAACGAAGAAGGTACTTCGGGTGTTTATTGCACGGCCCCAGGTGAAGAGGTTGTCCCGCTGGGGTATTCTCATCAAGTTCTTCTCTGGATCTGTGACCGATCTGCTGCAAATGGCCTTCGTGCTGGACGCAATGGGCCGCGTGGACTCGCAGTTCTACTTGGGCATGGGCCTGCAGTTCTGGATGTCGGCCATCCTCAACTTGGCAGTATCGCAGCATTATCTTATAATGCTTTTCATTCGCACGCAGTATAAGCTGCTCAACACGGAGCTGCAACAGGTAATAGAAGAATCCAAGGACCTAAGTTGGCATCCCCGACGACAGGGGGTTTTCATGACCAGGTGTTGTTTCCTGGCGGATCAGCTGGATAATATAGCCAAGCTCCAGAGTCGGCTGCAGTCAATCGTTAATCAGCTTGAAGACGTATTCGGCGTTCAGGGCGCCCTCGTCTATGCAGGATACTATCTGTCTTCGGTGTCCACCTCTTACCTGACCTATAGTATGTTCAAGCATGGCTACGAGAATATGCAGATGACGTTGCCTACATTGATCCTGTCTTTGACATGGTGCTTTTTTTACTACCTCGATGGCATGCTCAATCTCTCCGTCATGCTGCATGTCCAGGATGATCACAGGGAAATGGTTTGTCTACTGGAACAGCGAACCCTATTTGCACCCGGTTTGGATGTTCGACTCGAAGAAGCCGTAAGTTATAAGCGCTAAGATTATCTTCACTTTACAAATTTCCCTATTATCTTTGCTAGTTTGAGAGCCTTCAGCTGCAGCTGATTCGTAATCCCTTCAAAATTGATGTAATGCATTTGTATGACGTCACTCGCAGCTCTACCATGACCATGTTTGGAAATCTAATAACACATTCAATCTTCCTAATTCAATATGATATGGAGAACTTTTAAAAGGTATTTCCCATTAAACAAACTGCCTAAAAAGTATGCAGGAAACCACAATTGTTAATTTATGTTAATTGTACTTTTACATACAGAACGAATTTCGCGAAACATATTTTTTTACATTTTTGATTTTCCTTGAAATATTTTGGGTTCAAATTTTATTTTACTGATTTTGTCAAAATCTATCAAAAACTTTTTAAAAAAGGTATAGGCAAGTAATGAAGGATCCGCTAGATGGCGCCATCTCTCTCGCATTCCTTTAGCTGAGAAAAGGGTAATTGATAGTCGAAGTACTCGTTCTCTCCTGTTTTTATTTCGAAGCTTTCAACTATAGAATTCATTATGCTCCTATATTAGGAAATCGATTTGTACTTAGATGAAGTAACTGGTGTTGTAATCACTTTTGATGACTGATTGTCAGGCCTCTCTATAAAGATACCATTCAGTACAACAAAAGCACAATAATATATTAAATATTAAATGGATGGGTTCCGTTTTTAGCCTATCTGCTCGGAAAATCTCTATCATCACCACAAAATTACCTTACTTAGGATAGAAGCAGCTAGAAACCCTTCAGTTTTTCGAAATGGTCGACAGCGTCGGTTTATTGTTGGGAGCAGTATATGTATACAGTCGCCTGATAGGCTTGAGCAATTTTGAGTATGACTGGAGAACAGGAAGAGTCTTTACTTATTGCGGGACTACTTTCTATGCCGTAGCTATAAACCTAACCATATTTGGTATACACATGTTTTACTGGACCGGTCAAATGAAATTCGAACTGCTTTTTGGAAGACAAAATAATCTGCATGTATATGTCATCCTAGCTATGTCCAGTCTGAGGACAATTGCAGGTGGGACTAAAGAATGTTACTAAGTAAAATTCATAGTTAAATCAAATATATTTCAGGGCTTTCAACGCTGCTCAACAGATGGCGCCAGCGAAGTAAGCTGATGGAACTCGTTAGAAATATGCTCCATTTGTTTCTGGAAAGTCCCCAAGCGGATAAATGGTCCCGCTGCGGGTTTCTTATAAAGATATTCGCTAGTCTTGCAACTGATATCTTCCATGTTGCACTGGCTTTTGAAGTAATGGGTGGAATGAACTCGGCACAAACGTTGGGTTTGCTTTTGCAATTCTGGACTTCGACCATTCTGAACCTCGCCGTGTCACAACATTATCTCGTGATGCTTTTTGCTCGATCACAGTATCGATTTATGATCACGGAGCTGCGAAAAGTGATTGAAGAGAGCCAGATGCTAAGTTGTCTTTCCCAGCGAAGGGGTGCTTTTATGACCAGATGCTGCTTTCTATCGGATCGATTGGAAGCTATTGCCAAGGTCCAGAACGAAATACAGTCAATTGTGACCCAGTTGGGTGAGGTATTTGCGCTTCAGGGGGTGATGGTATACAGTGGATACTACATTTCATCGGTGGTCAGTTCGTACTTGACCTACAGTATCTTTAAATATGGACACGACAGTCTGAACTTGACACTTAAAACTGTGATTCTGGCATACACTTGGAACTTCTTCTACTATTTGGATGCCATGCTTAATCTATTTATAATGCTTTTTATTTTGGATGATCACAAAGAGATGATTCGTATACTGGAGGAGAGAACATTGTTTGCTTCTACGCTAGATGTTCGACTCGAGGAATCTGTAAGATACATACAATGACGTTTATTACCTTTACTTACAATCTGACATTATTGTTTTTAAGTTCGAGAACTTCCAGCTTCAACTTGCACGGAACCCACTTGAAATGAACGTCATGAAATTATTCCCAGTCAATCGCAGCTCCACCTTTGCCATGTGTGGATCTATTATTGCGCATTCGATATTCCTAATTCAATATGACATGGAATACTTTTAGGTGGACTTTTATAAGGTTGAAGTATTCTCGATGTTTTTGGCAAAGTTCTTCTTCTGAACCGTTAACACGGTAAACTAAAATTGGATTCCGAAATAATGGTATTGGTTCATATATGGTTAATAAGAAGTAATCTAGAAGAAACTTGATCTATTTTCAACTGATACAATAAAGGAGTAAATATTCATTTTTCATGATTATGGTTTCAGTTAATTACTTACATAGCCACACCCTTGAAATGATGGAATTTGAGTAAATGACATGGTCATTAGTAACGTTTCCCCTTTCATTTTAGGCTTATGAAAGCGCTTATGTTAACACCGGAAATATAGTTTTCATTCAGTAGGCTCCATAATGCCAGATGAGGTAGACGGGTGCACTCAGAGAAATTCCAGTAGAAAGTGGCATTCGCGAATTCTTCGATGGTCTGTTTTTGGCATTTGCTGGGTTTCATATATTTTTTATCGCGGCTGTGTGGTTGGGCAGATAAAATACGATCCGAAGCAGAGAAAAATGGTCATAAAACCTCGCAACATTTGGACCAAACGGATTACTCTGTTCCTAAAGATATTCGCACTTTCCTATGACTTCCTTCTTCTTGATACTCTCCTGAATGCAGTTCATCCTTTCACTTCAAGGGGAAAGAAAAGTCAACAATATATAAATCACCTTTTTAATAAGATGGTGGTTGCGATTGCACTACAATTATCGCTTTGGAATACTGCTCGTCTATATTTCTGGCTGAGGAGCTTGTCCTGGAATCGATCCTTTGTGGCCGCTGTGAACGATGTGATCCATGTGGTAACTCTGGTAGATGACACTCTGGGACCACTCTCCTTGGAAGATCTCTCCCTGCTGATCCTTTACATACTTCAGTTGGATTTTACTCTTCTGCAGATTAGTGACAGTCCCGTGCTGTCGGTGATAAACATATTGTTCCTACAGTTGTTCTATAGCGTATATGCGGCCTATCAATTGCTGCTGCTTTCTTGTATTGCTGCTTTCAATCGCTACTTGGAGGTAAGAAAAAACTTTATAAAGTCTCTTATATACGTAATATATTATGTAAGAAATTTCTGTTGTAGAGCTACTTGCAGGAGAAACCATCGAGTAGAGGCCAACGAATAAAGCTCATCGAGCTGTTTCGACTGTATGCTAAGATCAGCAACGGGCACCAGGACATCAAAGTCCTGTGGCTTCCAGTGGCGAGCATGCTTTTCTCCAATATTGTAGATCTGGTGATCCATTGGTCTTTTATCATAGGCTGCATTTTGTTTAGCCATCGCCTGAATATAGTTGAAAAATGGGACTTTTTATTCTGGAGACATCTGGGCGGTGGACTGGCACCTTTGTTAAGGATTCTATTCATTGGTCTTTGCAATGATCGTTTGTGCAAGATGCAGAACTTCCTTAACTTGCAGCTTCTGATCGTCAATTTAAGCCATCCCATCGATAATCAACTGGAGGATAATTTTTCTTGCGAGACCAAGAATCTGGTGGGTGCTTTAAAGGTATTTTAATCTTTTTCTATATCCTCTCCATTGCAGCAAACCTGTTTTGATTTACAGTTAAGGGCACAACCCATTAGAAATCAGATAATGAGTGATCATCAGGTATGCGGTTGTGCATTCGTCCTGGATTTCTTCTTCTGTACCATTTTGAATTCCGTAAGCTGCGTTCAGTATATGATTTCAAGTGGCAATGATTTTATTCAAGACTAAGAAATAATCGAATAATGTTATATATTGTACAAATTAACAAATACCTTGGAAGCTAATTTATATTTCATTGCGTATATGATAAAAAATACGATGAACATCGTAAAAATAGTAAAATAAAATCTGAAACGAAAACTAAATAGAGTTCATCGTTTTCTATGGCAGCCATATGACTGTGGTAATAATGCTAATAATCAAAAATAAATATGAATTAATTAAAAACTGAATATATTCCCTTTACAAGTATTTTTAACTGAAATTTTATACTATGAATTATTTTCTCTCTCAAGAGAACTTCTTCTTAATTAATATTCTACCAAAGAAAGTAAGCATATTTTAGGATCGGTGCACTTAATGTTTCGATTAGACTAGACTAACAGTCTTTATCCTTTGCGGCTATTTATATAGTATTTTTCTCGCAAAATATATAATATTTTCCTCCCGCTGTAATTCGTTACTATTTGGACTGCCGTCCACATTGATTCCTTGCATAATAACATAAACATAATGATTTCAATGGAGTTTGAGTAAATTGCACGGTCATAACTTTCACTTCCCCTTCCATTTTAGCCTTTATGAATGCACTTATGTTAACAGTGGGAGCATGAGTTCATTCAGTGGGTTCCATAATGCCAGAGGAGGGACACCGGGGCACTCAGAGAAATTACAGTAAAAAGTGGAAGGTGCGAATTCTGCGATGGTCTGTTTTCGGCATTTGTTGGTCCTCTTATATTTTGTATCGCGGCTGTGTGGTTGGGCAGTTGAAGTACGATCCGAAGCAGGGAAAAATTATCATACAACCTCGCAACGTGTGGACGAAGCGGATTGTTCTGTGCTTAAAGATATTTGCCCTATATTCCCTTGACTTGAATGTACTTGAATGTTTACTAGTTGCATTTCTTCCGCTGATTCAAATGGGGGACAATAGTCCACAAGAAATAGAGGACTTTTTCTCTAATCTGGTGATTGCGATTGCCCTACAAATTTCGCTTTGGAATACTGCTCGTCTATATTCCTGGCTGAGCAGCTTGTCCTGGAATCGATCCTTTGTGGCCGCTGCGAACGATGTGATCCATGTGGTAACTCTGGTGGATGGCACTCTGGGACCACTCTCCTTGGAGGATCTCTCCCTGCTGATCCTTTACATCCTTCAATTGGATTTTACACTGCTGCAGATTTTTAGTGGCAGGCTTGTGATATCGGTGTTAAACACTCTGCTGCTAGAGTTGTTCTATAACGTATATGCGGCCTATCAATTGCTGCTGCTTTCCTGTATTGCTGCTTTTAATCGCTTCTTGGAGGTAAGAAAATACTTTATATAGTTTCTTATATACCTAATATATTATGTAAAAAATTATTTTGTTCTAGAGCTACTTGCAGGAAAAACCACCGAGTAGAGGCCAACGACTAAAGCTCATCCAGCTGTTTCGACTGTATGCTAAGATCAGCAACGGGCATGAGGACATCAAAGTTCTTTGGCTTCCAGTGGCGAGCATGCTTTTCTCCAATATTGTAGATCTGGTGATCCATTGGTCGCCCATCATCGGCTGCATTTGGTTCAGCCACCGTCTTAATATATATACAAAATGGGACTTTATATTCTGGAAACATCTGGGCGGTGGATTGGCGCCCTTATTGAGGATTCTATTCATTGGTCTCTGCAATGATCGTTTGTGCAAGATGCTGAACTTCCTTAACTTGCAGCTTCTGATCGTCAACTTAAAAGATCCCAACGATAATCAACTTGTGGGAAATTTTTCTTGCGACACCAAGAATCTGGTGGGTGCTTTAAAAATATTTTAATAATGTTTTTTATCTCTTGTATTGCAGAAAACCTGTTTTAATTTACAGTTAAGAGCACAACCGATTAGAAATCAAATAATGAGTGATCATCAGGTATGCGGCTGTGCATTTGCCTTGAAATTCTTTTTCTGTACCATTCTGAATTCCATAAGCTGCGTTCAGTATGAAATTGCGAGTGGTAACGATATTCTTCAAGACTCACACAACATCAAATAATGTTAGAAATGTTAAAATTAATAAATACATTGTGGCCAAAACTTGTAAAATATTTTAGTTAATGATATGTACAATTGCTCATATGTGCATTAGGGTGGTCCAAGGAATACAACCTCGTATTTCCCCTTCATGGTAGATTAAAATGTGCAAAAAATCTATTCGAAAACTTAAAAAAAATGTTTATGAGATTTAAACCCTGTGAAATGATCCTAAAGATTCATAAAAAAATTACTCATACGACCCGTATGACAGTAAGTGTATTGTCAAAAAAAAAGTTCTCCCATTTTTATCTTTGTCGAATTTGTAATTTCGGTGAAATACTTCTATACAAATAGCTGAAATCTATGCCATCCATATAAAAATACTTTTTTGATCAGAGTCAACGGTGCGTATGAGTGATAGACTTTGAAACCACTTCGGCGGGTAAGTGTAAGAAATTAAAAATGTCAATACAAATGCGAACCGCCCTAATGTACATACATACGTAAACGAATTGCAAAATAGGAAATTAAATTGTTACAGCAAACCATTGTATTTGTCACAAAACGCCATTGGCTAGAACAGAGTAAATTTAATTTGAATCTGATTTATATTTCACAACGAATGACAATCAAATTATGTAATGCTAAAACAGAGAGAATGGCGAATATAATTTATTTTTTGGCCTTTTAATGCTAGACTCGCTAACCAGGCTGGATGCCAATGTCAGGAAAAGTTAGCCATTTCCCATTGCCCTTCTTTTTTTCCCCGAATTTTGTTTGTTTGAGCTTGAGCTGTGGCCAGCGCACATAAATTTCAATTAACATAAATTTAATGCCAGCACCCAAAGTTGGGCCAACAAACTCGGCCAGCACGCAGACTAGCAGGGAGGGCATTTTCAATTATTGTCTGCTGCAGAAAAGTTTGCTTTTCGGGCCCTCCACACTCTACCCTCTACCGAAGTAAAGTCCCCGCTTTTCACCCCTTCGAGTGCAGCTTTGCCGGATCTAATGCACTTGACTCGGCAGAGGTTAAAGGGGCGAGGAGTGCCACTTTAAGCCGCAGATAGCAAATGGTCAGAGGCAAAGCAAATTGCTGAAAGGCGCTTATGCAAAGCGATCAAAATGCGAGGCGACATAAACACAGAACGAGAGGAGAAAATCCAACCCCGAGGCTGTAAAACCAATTTGAAATTGTTATTTTAAGCGAAAGTAAATCGCAACGAAAAGGATTCTTTGTGTGTGTGTGTGTGGGGTGAAAGTCGTAAAAAATCAAATATCGGCCGAGTCTGTTGCCGCTTAAGATGGCATCAGCCATTTGCGGCCAGATAAGCAGGAGACGGGAAACTTTCCCTTTGTTTAGATATATGAAAATTGGTCCAACCCATTGCCACACCCCCAAAAGGCGGGGGACGCCATAAAAAGTCCAGGTAACGAAATGTATTTTCTGATGAAATCAGCACAAGATGAGGATGCGTGTGCGAGTTCCTGTTTTAAGGTTCGATTTCGAGACTTGGGTCCGAGCTGCAAGTCTTGGGAAGCCAATAAAAATGGCCAACATAATGAGCCAACAACTGCCTTCTCGATAAAATGTAAATTGGGGAACTGATTTTATGGGTTGCCTATTTTTGGGTTTATGCGTGGAATTGGAAACAAGGTGTTTAAGACTGTAAAACTTTAAATTCTTTGATGGTATTTTGGTTATTTGGCACTAGTTTGGATCATTTTTAAAAGTTTTAAAGATGTTTTAATCTTTCTTCTTTATTTTTAAAGAAAATTAAAGCTAGATTTCGTGCTGAAATTTCTATATTTTATGCTGCTTCCGGACTTGCGATGGCATTTTCACCAACACGTAACTGCAATGACACGAAATCATTTCCATTTCCCCGGACCAAATGGCTTTTAATGGGACGGACCGGCGAACATCTAAGGCCTGCTGCTGCCGCTGCCTGCATGCCAGAAGTGTAGAAATGCTGTACAGAATCTATATAATTTACGGCTCTGGCAATGCCGAATGATGTGCCAGAAATTGCAGCCATGCCAAGGACGGGCCAAAACAGCAACTGACGGGAAGACAGCAATTTTTTATTTATTTTTATGAGTAATTTGTTCGTTGCCACGCATTTTATGGCAATGCAGAAAGATGATTGTGGACATTGCCGTTCCGCCCATGTTTTTTTTAGCTTTGTCCATAGCAGATTCACTGATCAGGAGCGGTTCTATATGGCGAAGGTCTTTAGAAGGATATATTTGAAAACATAGGACTAATATAAAAAAATATTGGTATTATATTGATAGGTATACAATATAAACCTCAAAATTTGTAATAAATATTTTTAAATATTTTTCCTGCTAATTTATAAATATTCTAAATTATTTCTTCCTTTATTAAAAATCTTTTCAAAATCTTTAAATTTTTAAAACATACTTCAATTGCCTTGCATCGCACCTGCAAAATGCGTAAAATGCCAAGGTGCGTGGGGCATCGCAAGGGGGAAGAAACCAGAGTAAACAAAAGGCAATTACGTGACAGTGGCAAGGACAATGACGATGCCAACTCATCCTAGAAAGGCAGGATAAGCTACACCAACAACCACAATGCCAGGGACAACAGACCGAAGGACACGACGGCCAACGGACAGCAGCTGAAGTGGCACGTAATCTGCCAATGGGGCGTGGCCAATGGACAGTGGCAGACACTTTTATTGCAAATCATTTCAAATGCTGCAAATGCTAACAGCAATACAAGGCGACAACAACGAATGGCAACAAATAATGGCAGCCGGCGACATGAGATTGTGTGTGTGGGAATTGTGTAGCGTCCATATTTCTCTCATTCTCCTCGAGTTGCATGGAAATCGATTCAAGGTGCAATCATCCTGTCTGTCTGCCACCGATAATTCAAGCTGATCGGGTAATGGATAAAACATGCGAACAGCTAGGGAACTGATTGAACATGATTTTACATTGAAGTGTTTTCTTAAAGACTTCGGGAATTTCCAGTTATAATATTGTCATCTTAATCAGGGGTGTCTATGAAATGTCTACGATTCAAATTCCTAACAAATTATAAACCTGAATGTTAAAAAATCCTTTAAAAATTTATTAGAAGTTTGAAATCTTAAAATCAAATTAAATTTACTCAAAAAATTACGCTTGGTTACAAAATTAATCATTTTAAAATTTACCTTGATGAATGCGATAATTTGAACTCGTTACGAATTCACAAATTAAACTCCGTTTTTCAAAAAGTTCTTCGACGAAAGGATTCTGAGCAAAAGGACCTCAAAAATGGAAGAATGCCTAAAATGGCCAACTTTCCGGGGGTATTACAGGAAAATGGATTTGTATTTGGTTTTGCTGTAAAAGTATTTTAAAAGTGCCACATTTAATCTTTTCAACCCGATATTCTGAATAATTTTAAGATTTTTTTAAAGGAAGAAATAATTGAATTGCGACATAGTCATAAACAAAGAAAAGTTACACTTTAAGGACTTTTACCAGTTTGCCCAAAAGTATGCAATATAAAATAGTTGTCAAATAAATAGAATTTGCATGCGCATTACACAAAGAATCTATATAATTTGTAGATTAATGGGTCTACAACATATTAGTCACATATCGTATCTTCATCATATATCTTCTTAGAAACAATAAGTTCCACTCTCCCTTTTCAAAACCCATTCCATACAAAGTTATCACCCAACAAAATGTCTCTCAAGTCAACACCCTAAATGGTATATTTCTTCCAATTGAACGAGCCCAATTAAACTTTTGGGCATATCGGCATCAGTTTTTAACAGCTTTTCCTCGCCCACTTCAGTAACTCCCCGCCCCGCCCACCGATTAGTATGAGCAGCTTAACTTATCATTGTGTGTGTGTGTTCGGCGGCCTGGTGAGGGGGCAATCAAAAAGTTTACCTGTGCCGCAAATTGATGCCTTCTTATCTGTGCGAAATCAAACATGAAACTTTTAAGCCCACACAATTGGCCTTAATATGCCGAAAGTATCTTGCAGATAGCAAGCGATGACATCCCGAACTACAGATTAAGTGGCGCTGGAATTATGGCTAGCAGAATAGGGAATTAGCCGGTAGGAAGTCCACTGCTGTATTAGTGTTTCCTGGGAACTCGGGATGTTGTTTTCCCTAGATGACAAATCTGATTTATGTGACATTTGATGGCAAAGATAGCAGGTGGGCACTTCTTGCCGTCTGCTCATTTGCGGCCATTTGTCGGCTGGCTAATAAATCTGCGGAGTCATCTCCTGTTATCCTGCATCCTCGCCACTTATAATTTGTTTGGCTTTGTCCTCGGTATTTATCAAATGTTCTTATTTCGTTGGCAGCTTATTAGTGAAGTCCAGCGAGGACGTAGCTAAGGTGCGACTTACGGATAAGTCCGCAGATATTTTCTATTTATTTTCCGGCTTTGGGGATTGGATTTTCTTCAAGGGGGGAACATTGTATAAATAGGAAGGCATCTCAAAATGGGGGATTTAATGTAATATTATTTATTTTGGTGGTAATATTATTAAAATATTTTATATGATATTATATACTTTACTATTATTATAAGGATACCACCACAGAAATCTGTATAGTTTAATTTTTACCTACCCACTTTTAAGATTTATTTACCTTTAAAAAATATTTACCTTTATTATTTTTACTTGTCAGGGTTTTTCTACTTTTGGTCACTGAATTTCCACACCTTTTTTATGAACCCTCTACGCATATCTCTTCTACGCATTGCCATACTTGTCCATTTTTTTCGCCATTTGTATTTTTCGGGTAACTGCTCTTTTTACTGCTAAATGTTTTGCGCCCTGCACCCTCTTTCTGTCTCGATTACTTTTTTATTTGTCCTCGTCGGCTGTTGTCACGTTCGGCGAGAACATTTTCACGTATTTGAAATATTTTCTTAAAATTACCCAATTTTCTTTGTGTTGTGTTGCATCTAACAAATGTAAAAGGAACACCGAAAAAGTATCTTCCTGCAACTGGACAGGTTAACTTGCCCCAGCTTTGGCAAATAATTGAAGTTGGCTTATTGCGGAGAAACATAAATAGAAATAAGAATTCCAAAGAGGTAAAAATACTTTATACACTGAAAAAATTATTACTTCACTGTCGATTTTTTACTTAAAATTAGATAAATTTTCTACTGCTAAAATATTTATTTTTTAAATAAATTAATTTTACTAAATAAAAGAATTATTTTCTTTTATATAAAAAAATGTCAGTGATTTAAGTTGCTAAAATTCAGGGCGAATAATTTTTTGTGTGTTCATTTGGAATCACCATTCTTAAATAAGTTAAACCTACCTTTGTGCACCTTTAAGTCAAATGAATGAGTATTCTGTCGTGTGATTTTGAAACAAATATGTTTTATTAATGAATTTCCACTCGTTTACTTCACAATTCTTCGTTCGGCTTTAAATCGCTGGCGAAGAAGGCTCGCACATTGAATGAGGCTTAAAGATATTTACAGAGACTCCTCCCCTTCGTCTGGCATTTAAATTCAGTTGAAGTTACTTTATGGCATTTGATTTGAGTTGAGTTGTAAATAATTCCTATTCGCTTACGTGGCAGCTTGTTAGGTTTGAATTGTTTACGGTTTCACATAGAGTTTATCATATAGATTCGAATGCATTTTGCTGTTTACTCTTGCATTTTTATACACCTAAAAGTTGTTTATTTAAATACACAAATAATTTACACTTACAATTACCACACATTTATTTTTTGTTTTTTCGAATTAACGTTAATGCAATTTATAGTGTTTTTTTTAGTACTTTTGCATTGTTGTTAAGTTTTTGTTTTTAGTAATTTTCTCTGTTAATTGCAGTTAATGGCATCGATATTAAATAAGACTTAAAAAACAGTTACAGTTGACAACAATGCAGATTCGTATATTTATTTGTGTGTATTTAAATATAAACTATATCTATTTGAATTCACATTCGCACTCGCAATCACCCACTCAGGCGCTCACAATTGTACTCAATTAGCATTTGAATGTCCGCTCATCGATATTTAAATGTATAATTAATATTTCTCATTGTTTTTGCGCTTATTATTAAAATTGGCTCTGGCTTTTTGTGTTGTTTTGTTTCGTTTCTGTGATTTTTGTTTCGCTGCTGCTGCTGCTGCCGCTGACGTCTTAACTCTGATTTAGTTAGCTCATAATCATATTTACACACAGAATTTATGGATATCAATGGGGAAAACAGTACGGAATCCATGGACAAAGCGCCTTTCTATTTACACAATAAAATCCTTTCATTTCATTTCATTTGATTTCGTTTCATTTCACTTAATTTCACATCTGAATTGAGTTCTACTTTGTTATTAAGGCTTCATCACAATCATTTTGCTATTGTTTCAATTTGTTTTGTTTGCATTACCCATGCTCTTTTGACTTTTGCTATTGTTTCTAATATTTGGCTAACTAAACGGTTTACAGTTCCTCTGGATGATGGCTAAGTCGAACCCGGAATGATAATAGTTTTCTTTCAGGAAGGATCAAACACACACAGAAGCACGCACTCGCTTTTAGTTAATACCCATTAAGACTTTGGCAATTCATATAAATGTACGATATGTTTTTGTTAGTTTTAAGACTTTTCCAACAGTCACCAAGTTGTAATTGCTAACTTTGATTAGTTTTTCTCTCTTTACACTTAATTATTTTTATTTTTTAGTTTAAAATTAAGTGCTTTTTTGGTTTGCTTCCTATGTGATTTCTTATTTGTAGCAATATTCTTGTTTAACTAATTACAATTTTACATTATTTACTGCATGCTCAACGAACAACGAAATTCTTTAGAAAAATCAACTATTCAAAGAAGACATTTTTAAGTTCGTTTGGATGAATTTTCGTGTCGTTCATACAGTACCTAGCGAAAGTATGTTCAAAAGTCAATTTTATTTTGAAGTGGAAACTTTTTGGTTAATACACAGAATTTTAGTTTTAATTGGTACACCTTCTATTATTTTATTTTAACAATTAATCATTTTCAATTTAGCCAGCTTTATATTTATTTACTTATTTGTGGGATCATACTTTCGCAACGTACTGTGCCGTTCACAATTTATCCAGCCTGTGTGTTTGCTTAAAATTCTTCTTATTCTTCACTTAGCTTTGAAATTCTTAGCAATACTTTTTCCTATATATTTATAATTATATATTTTTTTTTTCTTTTGTTAAACTCGTATTTTGCCTTGACCAACTCTTGTTGAAGGATTTTCCATACATTTTCCTCTATTCCGTTCGTGTGATATTTAAATTCTGTTTTTATGGGAGTGAGCTTAACAATTAATAACATACAATACAGTTACATAAATATATATATTAAACATTAACTATTTACAGTTGGATTTCTTTCGTTCTAACATTTCCGTAGATTGTTAAAACATTTGCACGCTTTTTCATACAGTTTTTCCTCGGTCTCACACAAGTATTTGTAATTCATGCTCTAGATAATTTTTGTTCTTTATGAAAAATTAAATTCATAGAAGCTTTTGTTAACGGCATAAATAAATTAGCTGCATTTTCTTTCGTTTTGCATGATTTTCTTTCTTTCGTTTTTTTTTTCTTCATTTCCTGTTTTTGATTTTTAGTGAGTTTCTCGGTTTGTTTTTCTATGCAAAGCGAAGACGGAAAAATCGGTGAAAAGTGTGTGTGTGTGTTTGTGTTTTGTGGAGGGAAATAGCCGCCTGTTGGCTTAATGCAGCTACCGTGCACTCAATGCGATTTTTTCCAGCTGCGTCGCGGACTTTCCGGCTCTCGTCCTGCGAGCTTCCTCCTCGCGGTCAGCCAGCAACTCACTCGCCTGTCGAGCTCCTTTCGCTATAGCCATCCCTCCGGGGGCTGTCCGATCCATCGCTATCTTATCTATATCTGTATCGTTTGCCAGGATCGCCGCCACCACAACCATCGCCAGCAGGAGGAGGAGGGGCGCGGATGTCGTGGGCTGCGGAGCCGCGGAACTGGCTGCATTTGGATGGACGAACAAGAGCGATAAGATTTTGGTCACAAATAGTTCCCGGTAAGACGTACCTTGGACGGGATCGGCGCGCGAGTTGCTGGCATAGACCGTTTCCCGGGACTCGAGCACCGGGGCCTTCTGCGGCCGGTCGCCCTCCACGGACTCCTCGTTGCTCCGCCAGTACAAGGTCGACAACTCGGCGATGCACTGCAAGATGCAACAGATTCTGATTAGCTAACTGTACGCACGGAAAACCATCGAACTTTCGCGAACCCAAAACAATTTCATTCGATTAATTTAGGAAACTTTAACTATCTATCTCTATATAAATTCCTGGTAAAAAAAAGTATCTCAAAGGGTATCCAATTGAAAAAAATATCCTAAAATAAACTAAACAGAGATCAAAAAGATAACTACATTTATCATTCGGGTATGTTTTCATATCAATTTTTGGTCCATTTTGTGATCATATCAAAATTATATTTTCAAACATATGATTTTGTACCAAAATGATATGAAATCGTACAATCTTGGTATGGAAAAATTGATACGAAACAATAATAATATGATATTGTTCCGATTTTTTCTCTGTGTATTACTGAAACAATGAAAGTTTACATTTACAATATAGAAAATATAAAAAATAATATTAAAAAAATAATTTCTTAATTCAAAACTGCAAGGTAAAATTATAAAATATTTTTAAGCCTACCCAAACCGTATTTCTAAATTGCTTTTGAGATTGTTTTGAGCCAAAAAAGTTCGACAGTTAATACTCTAAAAATTCCAACACTCACCTTTAGTTTCATATCTCCATTGCGGAAGTGTTTTTGCTCCACGCGGAACTGTAGGCCCAGCACAGAGGTCTCCAGACCCTCTCGTCCCGACACAATCGTGTCGTACTTGCGCAGCTTACTCTGCTCCACAGCCTCGCCATTTACCTGCCAGGATAGGGCCACAGCCGGTTTCGAGCGTCCAGCGGTGCAGTTAACCCGTACGTAGTCGCCTATCTGGTAACGCGGTCGTCCACCACTGATTTTTGGCGCTCCGTCGTCAGGAAGAGCTAAAAATCAAATGGAAATAAGTGAAAAAAACATCAGTTTTAAGGTTTCCAACGAAATCGGACCGGGGGAAATTTCATTTACGGCCGCAGACATTTGGCGGGATGTTGTAACTGAATTTCGCAATAAACCTAAGCCACCACAGAGACAACAAGGGAGCAGGGACCGATCCAAAGGGACAACAAACTCAACGGAGCGCAGCCGGAAATTCAATAAAAGTTCCAGCCGCTGATGCACTGACGGACTTTGTGTAAAATTGCAAGCCGGCAAAAATAAAGGAAAAATACGATAAAAACAGAGAAACCCAATAAAACTGTCTGGCTGATGTGTCAACAATCTGAAAAGTCTGTAAAGTAATTTAAGGAAATTTTCCAGAGTGGTTTGCATTGATTTCTCTTAATTATTTTATTTATTTACTTGTATTTTTGAAGTATTTGAATTTTAATTTAAATAAATACATTTAGTTTCAAAACTAGTTTTTTCTCTTCAGATTCATATTTAAATTTAAATATAATTTAAAATATAAATATGGTTCCAAACTAAACATTTTCCACTGCAAATTTTTCTCTTCAGAAACATATTTCCAATGAAATATTTATTTGACTTAATTTCTTTCTATAAAAGTGCATAGACTTTTTAAATCGCACCAAGCGAAACTTTTTCTACCAAATTTCAGCACAACATGGCCCATAGCCCCAAAACAAATCTAAGTCTGACCGACCAGTTAAAACAGCCATAACGAGGGATCCCCAGGAATCTCCCAGGATCTCCGGGCTCTGCAAAACGGAAACGGAAATGGTTTCGACTTGTTGTTGTTGTTTGCCAAAAGGGGCCCCCGAAAAAGGCATCTGTGGGTGAATGTGGATTCCTGAATCGTGGGTGGCCGGTGGGCGGTGAGTTGTGAGCTGTGAGCCGTGGCATATGCCCGGCTCGTTCTGTTGCCGAAGCTTTTAAAAACTTTGATTGAAAGCCAAACAGAGCCGGCCGGGTCGGGACCGCAGTATGAGCAGCTACACAACCACCGAAAGCCAGAAAACAAAAGCACAACAAAAGCCCCCGGTTAGAACAAAGACACAGTCCACGTTAAACAATAAAAGGGAGACAGCCCATCCATTGCAAAAAAGGGGGCGGTGGGAGGGTGGAAGGGAGCAGGAGAGGGCGTGTTGGCACGCCCACGCAAAAGTTTTATAATTGAACAAACGAAATGTCAACGCCAGTTCAAAGCGCTCGTGTAGTGGTGAGTGGGGATACAGGAAGTGTGCAGAACACTGCCAAAATATAGTTACTTTTTAAAGGATTTTTTGAATAGAAATTAAAATTGGTTTCCTAATAAACTACTAAAAAAATCGTAGATTTAAGAAACTAATTTTCATATATACATTTTTTTTTTGTATCTTCAAAGAAGCTTTGTAAAAATTTTTGTAGGTAGTAGTAATTATTAAAAAAAGTTTTTCAGTTGAATTAAAATTTTTTTACAATATTTTAATTTTTTTAACCCTATGCGAATAGTTCAACTCATACAAACAAATTGTATGGGTTAAATTAGCCCATTCGCATATTTACGTAACCATAAATAATAGTTTACTTCTATTAAGAATAGTCACGTGTATTTATTCAGTTAAATTAAACTTTTTTAAAATTTTTTGGGTATTCAAACTAATATTTTAAATTTTTTAACCCCAATGCGAATAGTTCAAAATTAAATATATTATTTATGACTAACTTGATCACTTATCCCTTTATCAAAACTAACATATAAAATTAAAAAACAAATTTATATAAATTTATTTTCTGTGCAGAAAAAGGAGGGCAGATAAAAACTCACACCTCTAGGTTTTCTAAAGCCTCAGTTGTTGTTTTGTTTGCATTTCAAGTTTTGCGGCGGTGTCTTGAGAACATTTTTGGCATTGCCCTGCAGGAATTTCGGTCAAGACAAGAGCCACTGTTCCCCGGGACAGACAACCTCCGAAATTGAGTTAAACTGTTAAGCTTCGGCAAGTTTTGGCCGGGGTGAAAGCGGGAGTTCGTAGGAAGTTCAGTAAGCTTATTTGGCATTAGAAGCATGAAATCAAATGAAGCCTGTCAAATGCACTGCAAATGCTTTTTGACTAAGTAAACACAATTCCGATTGAATAAAGCTGATTGGCTCAGAATGCTGGAATCAGGCGGAGTTACCATAGAGCAGTTCATTTCGGGCGAAAGTGAATGGACGGGGCCAAGGCCAAGGTAAATCGGATGGGTGGCGATTAACGGGGTTAGTGTTTGCCTGATTAGCTTCTTTGCTCAAAAGGGTAACTTCTCTCACCGGTTTTATGGCTTAAGTGTTAAAGAAAGCGTAAAGTTTGCGACAACGATGGTTTGCCATTCAATTTCCTCAGAACATTTTTTAAATTAAAGTTTTCCTTTCAGCATTTTAATCAACAGAAGACGAAACACCTTTTTTATATCCCAAAGCTTTTTAATTACTTCAAAGCTGAGGTATGGGATTAACCTTTAAGTGATCCTTGATGTCAAAATATTTTGTATTATGCTAAAATAAAAAAAAAAAAAATTCTCTGAAAAAATACTACAAAAATTAATCATAAAATATTTGTTTATTGTTAAGGCGTTAATAAATTTAGAAATAAAAATTGTATTAAATTTTTCCTCGACATTCATTAGGGTAAAAAAAAAATAAAAATATATTTTATTTTTAATTAAAAAAAAATTTGAATTTTAAAAATCCAAATTGCATTGTATTTTATAGGGTTAATCCTGCCTCCTGCTATCCTGTGACAACTTTCAGGAGTAAAAGTCAAAGTCAGCGTTCGTTTCCCAACGACAGGACCGCCTCTGCACCGCTTTTAGCCACAGCATCTGGGCCACCAGCAGTCAGCGCCAAATGGCCGCAATTTCTAATTAGAGTTATAAGTTTTCGCCCGACTCTCAACTGGCTATATACATACAGTCGGTTGGGGGAAGTTGGAGGGGCGAAAGTGGAAGGAACTGGGGGATATATATGCTACTTACACACAACAATCATGTCGCCGTGCTCGGTGACCGTTTGGAAGGAGGGCGCCTCGCCAGAAACCTCGCACCGGAAGCGGCCCGCCGACTGCAGATTGACGTAGCGCAGCGTAACAATCGCGTCGCTCGAGTTGTGCAACTGCAATTAAAAACGAGAGCGGAAAATAACGGTCAGAATGGGGTATATCAGATCAAATTGTTTTCGGGACTACAAAAATTAAATACCCTAAGAACTTATTAATATAAATAATGTCTCTATTATAAACTTAATTAGTAAAATTTTCTATATATATAGTATTGCTTATAATATATACATACTTATTATTATTATTATAATTATATAAGTATTCTTAACCAAAACCATGTTTTAATTAATATTTAGATTGTTTTGTTTTTAAATTTACATTACAATATTTTATATATCATATATCTCTTTAAACTTAAGTTTAATCGTTTTAAATGCCAATCATCTCAGTAACAAATTTGAAATGATATTACAAAAAATATTTATTAATAATATTTATTATTAAATTTACAGAAAAACATTTTCTCAAGGTAAAGAACAGCTCTAAATAAAATAATTTATAATAGAAATATACCTTTTATAAGGGTAGCAAAGGAGAGACTTTGTTGATTCACGGGAAATTGTTGAGTGATGGCGACGCAGGAGATGGCTGGTTAAAATTAATGTAACGAAAAGTGGGCAAAAAGTTGCACTTGCTGCGAACAAACCCCCTTTTTGCTGTAACTCTTGGCGTTGTCATTGGCAGTTTCAATACCATCAGCCAGGGGCGTTGGCGAGGGGCTTTGTGAGGGGAACTGGGACTCGTCGTGGCTCCTGCAGCCACTTTGGACGTTAATGTAACGTAATTGCTTTTGAAAACTGCCGCAGCTTCGCTTGTTTTTCAAGCTGACCGTCTTTTTTCTTGCCCTTGTTTTTTTTTGTTTTTTTTTTGTTTTCCGTAAATGCCTTTTAAATGTGCGAGATGTCCAACGCCTTCAGCTGTTAAAAAAATAGCCCCCTCGAAGGGTCAGCGCTGAATGTTTGACCGAAAAAGGGTTAGGCAAATATTTCACTTGAAGTTTAAGCCATTAAATCCGGGTCTAAATGTGGGCGGGGGGTTACGCAGATCAGCTGCCTGTTGTTGTTTAACCCTCCCCCACTTTGTTATCTGGCCAAGCAGAAAAGTGCACTTTGTTATCTTTTATTGCGCATTCTTTGCCGGCTGAAACCCCCTCCCTCCCCCAGCTTTGTTGCTTTAACCTAATTTATAGTTTACCACACAAACACACGGACATGAGATAGAGTTGAGCCCAGGTAAACCGCACGTCTAGATCCTAAGTTGGCCGGCGGAGTAACAGCCAACTATTGGCCAACTGCAATAAAACAAGCCAAAACAGCAACAGAAGGAAGCCCCTTGAGCACACACACATATATCTACCCGCCGCAGTCACTCAAATCGATTATGCTAAAACAATATCCAGCAAATGCAGCCAGCACACACTCACATCAATTGGTTATCGCTAACTGGCATCTTCTGTAACTCCCATCGGGCTCCTCCTCATGCCCAACATCAAAAAGTTTACCGCCGAGCAGCGAAAGGAACAGCGCACAGTGGGGTGTATCGGGAAATCAAGTGGTTAAAATTATAACAAAATATACTCGTTGTGTTAAAAATATGATAGATTTAGCGAAAAATTCTGGTATTAATTAAAAATTAAGCATTTTGTACAATAAGTCATTTATTAAAATATTATTTTTTTTTAATAGCCGAAAAATATATATTTTTTATGCTGAGAAACTTATTATGGTTTAAAAACATGTACAATTCTGGTATTGATTTAAATATTATTAAGATTTTGAAGGGTTTTTTTATATATAAAAAAAAAAATTTTGTGCTGAGAACTTTTTATGATTTAAAAACATGTATAATTTTTTTTTTAACCCTATACTGACATCGCATAAAAAAATGTGCGTAGATCTAAGCTCGTTATAAGTTCAAAGTATTATTACATCTACTTTAATATTATCGAACTTTGATTTATCAAAAATATGAAATCATACATTGGATTGGACCGTTAGTTTTTTCAAAACCACTGTAGTCCCGAACGGAAATCGTTTAGTGGTAATATGGAGCGTGGATTGCAGCGTGTGGAATTTTCTGTGGCGAGGGCAACGCGCTTTATGGACACTCCGTCGACCACGCCCACTACCGCCAGCAAACGCAAAAGCGCAACTTGAAATATTTATTGCACTTAACGAGCGACCGAGACGGACTGAGTGTTGGAGCGGGATGCATGCATGGGAAAGCAGATTTCACTTTTTCGGTAGCCGATTAGAGGGAAATGCGGGGAAAATGTGGAATTCTGGGAAGAAGCAAGAGCAGCGTGGCATGTCGAATGTAACCATCAACTGACTGCGATTGTCTGCTCACGTGCTTATCTGAAACTCGCTTTTTCCAACCCACCCCCTCCCCCATTTTTCACACACAGCATTCTCTTTTCCGCTTTTCCAGCGGTTACAGGGGGCTTCGCTGGTTTAGCGTCTAGTGCATTGTTACGTGCCAAAGTTTTAGTGGCTAAAATAATGGAGCAACGGCAGGAAAAGGGGGGAAGTGCCCTACACTTACACTCATTCTATTTTTGCGGTCGATTAAGCAGTTCGATCTGCGAATGTTTTATCTTTCTTGGCATATGTTTGACATGCCATCTGTATCTGCTCTTAAAACTCTTAACTTGGCTTGAAGCGTTCCAAGTCCAAGTCCATGTAAAATAAGATTGTTAAGGAAACTGAAAATTGAAGGCATAATAAACCGAAAACTTTCTTGGGCTTCAGGAAGTGTATGTACATTGTACCTGGGTTATGTGTTGTGTTTTGAGTGTGGAATTTTGGCAGCAAGGAAGTACAGAGAAACACGCAGATAACTGAAGGTGAAGTTTTGGCATTGAAAAGTTTTAAAACTATTATCTTGTGTTCTATGGCATAATCTTAAATAACTGAGCTTCAGGCTGTTTTTAAAACACTTTTGTCATTTTAGTTTTATGTAATTAAACTGAGCACTTGTAATTATGTAACTTAAATTACTTATTTTAATTCTTAATTTTATTGTACAGTGTTGATTAACTTTTAATTAATTACATACACTTGTTTGTTTTTTTTTTTAAATTTTTCTCTCGACTTGGCTTTGAAACTTTCACCTCCAAGTTTCCAAAGCTTTGTCTAGAACTTCTTTTGTCCTTTAGTCCTTTCTCGCAGACTCCGCTCAGAAGGTACACCATTGTCGACGAAGACGAGGACTCTCCTATCCTTTCCACTCCTGCACACACACTCAGACCATACAAAAAAAAAAGGATGTACACAGAAAAAAATAAAAATATAAATACTAATATTGCACCCCTTTTTAAAAATACTTTGTATTTTAAGTATTAGAAAAAAATTTACTACAATTTAATTTTAGTATTTTTTCTTAAATATTTCGTCTTAAATATATTTTATAAAATAATCGGCATTTCTTTCTATGTAGAAATAAAAATCTTTCGCAAAGAGAGAAGAAAAGAGCCTGTGCATTGTTGGTTTGCCTGGCACCACAAAAGTATGCAACGTTGTTTTTAATGTTTCGTTTGCGTTGCGACACCAAAACCAGCGCAAACTTAGCTTTGTTCTTTTCCCCAGTTATATGGGGATATATGTATATATGAGATACTCACATCGACGCTAACACCGGGCAGCAGGAAGGTCTGGGCCGGCGGCATATCCCGCGGCACATAGCGGTAGAACTCGTTGCCATCCTTATACCATTTCACGGAGTAGAGGGCCTCGCCGTCCAGATCGTACAGACACTCCAACTGCGCCGCGGAACCCTTAATCACGTACTTCGGTATGCGGACCTCGGTCAGTTTCAGGCCAACCACGCTGAAATCTGCAATAAAATTAAGGAAAGAAGCGAATTAAAGAGGATTTTAAACAGGAAACTATAAAGGGTTCAGGGTATATTGGTGATAATAAAAGATATAAATTGGAATGGTATATTATAGAAATTGGTTAAAAATGTATAGAAATGAACTCCTTATTTTTGTAACTTCGATGTAGATCCACTTAATTAATTGTTAATACCTTCATGGCGAGAAAATCCCCCATACAAATCGAAAAACGTAAACCCTTTAAATTTCCATTTTGTTTTATTTTTCCAGGTGCTTAAAAACTTTAATTGGCGGTGGGCGCCTGATTGATTTATGTAGCTGGAAATTTTTAATTAATTACCAAAGTTTATTTTCACTAGAGCCCGTGTCAACTGACCGGCAAAATGAGCGATGGACTCGGCCCAAAACCCTTTAGTGCATAATGTATTCTTAATATAATTTATAAAAAACATTTTACCGCTTTATCGGCAACTCTTTTCGTTTAATTTGTTAAAGTGCTTCGTTCAGTTATGGTTATCTGCTGTATAAAATAGTACCAGTACCTATATATTAATAAGTCAATGCGTTGACGGGAAATGATGTTTTGCTTTGGTGACATGATTGAGGGTCTGCTATTCATATATATATTATATTGGGTGGGGCGGATAACTTCTGAAGCTCAGTGTGGCATTGCCCACTTGGACCGACTCGTTTCGAGTCTTGTTACATTTTATGGCAAACTTGTTTATTGTCAATATTGACAATGAAACAAGCTCACACACAGTGGGCGGGGCTGAGATATAGTGCAGGGAATATGGGATGTACACACACAATCCACACACGCCCCACCGCTCTTTTCGGCGTGTCCCACATTATTACACCGCCCGAGGCTGAGGATGACTGCTCACTTGGCCCTTTAGGCCCCCAGTTTTCCTCAGTCTTGGCCACCAATCGTTGCACATTACAAGTGTAATAAAATGTGAGAGGATATTATTGTACACACAGGCGAAGAAAAGGCAGGACGCACACACAGGCCCATATCAATCTGTATGAGTACAAATGTATCTGTATCCATATCCTAATATTTAGCTATATCCATCGCGATGACTTGCAATTGTTGTCGGTTCAGATGAGTTCACTTGAGTTGAGCTGAGTGGAGTGCAATGTCATGTCCCGTCGAAGACAGAAACATTTTGCAGGTCAAAATATGATGAGAGACACTTGGACAACGAGTTTTTCGCTGATTTTCAATTAACTTATGGATGAGCCATTGAAAGTGATTGAATTACTTGGCAGGAAATGGGATTAAAGTGGGAAGTAAAGGGTCTTAAGGTTAAAGGTCAATCTACAAAATTGTTTTATATAAAATCATATATGAAGTTAAGAAGTTATTCCAAAAAAAAATATAATATAATATAATCTTAAATACGACTACCATTTAGATAAATGTAATCAACAAAATTAAATATTAAATTTAATAAATTGGCCACAGAATTTTCACATGAAAAGTTCCTTAAATTAAAGTGAAAACAGAGCTAAAACCAAGAATGCCAATAAACATGAATTGCACAGGTGCCAGGATATTCAAACTCTTACATGTGCGTCTATACACATTTATATGTCCTTGTAGCCATGGAGATGCACATACAAACACCCACAGGTGAGAGAATACGGAGTACTTTAAGCAGCCACTTGCAGCAAGTACTTTGCCACAATTTGCAGGAAAAGTTGCAACAAATGACAGTCAGCTGGGTAGAAAGCAAGGGAAAAGGGGGGTTGGAGAGACCGAAGGACATTAATGAGACTGCATGGGTGAAGTTTTTGGTAGAAATCCTCTCCACAAGCTCCGTGTCCTCTATGCGAAATGAACTCCTTTGGCGCACTCGCTGGCCAGCATCCAAAACAAAGAAAAATGCACACGAGAAAAGGTAAAATAAATACAGGAGCACGGAAAGCAAACAGAAAAACTTTCATATTATTTGGTTTTCCAGCGAATTTAGGTTACAAGCTCTCATTAATTCTGCTTAAGAGTCGAACTGCAAATGGAACTCTGACGCAAAACCAGTGGCATAGCCAAAAAATGTTCAACAGTCATGTCAACAGAGGAGCTTCCTGGGTTTAAGGACAACAGAAATTTGGGGTTTTAAACAAGAATTTATGTTTCCGGAAAATTTTTATTATGTTCTGGATTTTTTTTATGTATAGAAACTATTGTTTAAGTGAGTATAAACTCCAAGAAAAGCTTAATATATTTAAAAACCAAGTCGAAAATTCCGAGTCCTTACTGTAACCATCAGTAGGAGCATCCGAACAGCTGAAGCATCAATAGAGGCAGCAGCAGTTTTACGAAAAGTTTTGCTTTTGGGTAATTTCAGTAACTTTGTCATTTGGGCGCCTTGGCACACACACCAGCACACTTAATATACGCTAGCACAGGCACACCCATACACCCACATCGCACATGCAGAATGTCAACAGGGCACACAATAGCTGCTCTTGTATCCTTTGGTTCTGGCCGGAGTTGAAGTTCGGGTTTGAGTGGAATTAATATGCTCAGGCTGCGACCTTTGCCAAGTCAAAAATCAATTTCCCCATCACCCACACTGTGCGAAAAATATGTTTTTAATATAAGAATATTTTGCTATATGTTATAAATTTTTAAGAAGTATTTAAACAATTTTTAAGGAAGGAAGGCCAAGCTCATTATATTTTTAAATACTTCTAATGTAAAGTTTATTATAAAAAATTAGCTACAATTTAATAAAAACTTAAATTATATATATTGGTAATTAATTTTATATTTAAAAAACTCATATATTTCTGTATTTCATATAAACAATATTTTTTCTCTCTGCACCTGCTTCAAGAAAAGTGAATTTCGCTCTTCCGTTTGCTCCTGCTTTTTCTTCTGTCAACTTTTTCTGTGGGCGACAAAAGTTTCCTTTCATACTTCATTGGGGTTAAGTGATTAAATTTGCAAAGGACACAAAAATACCCAGAAATTTTCGCAGTAGATGTAACTAAAAGAGGGTGCGTAAAGCAGAATGCGAAAAAGAATGAGCGGAGAAGAAAGTAAAATAAACTTTTCCGCATATGACACGAAAATATATGCGGATCCCACCGCCTCTTTATATGATATCAGCCCCCATTTTTATGGGATGGGACGCGTGCATAATTGCTAACAAGTCGAAACTTTTGGTGGCAAATGGTTTCAGACAGCGCGTTTCATTACTTTAAGAGTGACAATCAATGTTGAAATTAAAGAAAACTGGGCTTTAAGATTGAAGTTAATATTAAAATAGAATAGTAAAGTGTACAAATAGTCTAGAGGTTGTTTTCTTTAATTTGTTCCTCTACTTAAAATATTTTGAATTCAGAGTTTTATTATAATACATCAACCCTTATTCATATGTTTCTTACAACAAATTGAATCCATTTGGCCCACTGTGCCTGTTAATAGGCGACAAATCATGTTTGATTCCGTTTCGCCTCTGGGGATATGCTCTCAAAAATGTCCCAAGCTCAACTGTTGCTGCAGCGCCCCCTGGCGTTGCTTGTTTAAGCTGTCATCGGTTTTGAAGCTCCTGAATTTTCGGGTGACGGGGGCGTGGGCGAACCAATGCTTGGGGCAGGTCACTGTATCCGTATCGTTACACTATTGCCGGACATCTTTAATCTTTGGCAAAAAGTTAGCCTCGTTAGGGAGTTGGCCTTTTTTTTCTCGTAAGGCCGAGCCGCTTTTTTTCTCCTATTTTTCCTGTTTTTCCCTGTGCCCTAGGTTGCCTATCTGAGAATCCTTAGCCCGTAGGATACCTCTATTTTTTTATTTTCGGGTCCTTGGGGCCGGTTCAGGCTTAATATCCGCTGCCAGCGCTATTGTTGTTGTTGTTGTTGCTGCTCGTCTTTGGTTTATTAGTAGTTCGTGCCAGGACACCAAGGATGCCAGGATACCAGGATGGCTGGGCAGTAGATGAAAGGAGCCGAAGCTGTTTGCCTATGTAAATGTCTGCACATGAGCCAGGACTATGGACCATCCGCATCCGCATTCCCATCCTGCCAGCCGGGCAGCCAACCAGCCAGCCAGGACAAACAATGGCAGTGCGTGTGCATGGTCCTGCCCCGACTCCTTCGCATCCTTCGCCTGCGTCCCCCACTGTGGCCAGTGCCCGAGGTAGCAATATTTGCTTTCTCCGCTCTCATCATTTGCATATAATGGCTCTGTAAAAGTTCATAAGGATCTGGCCAGGATGCGGCGGTCGGGGGTGGCGGGGCGATGCCTGCAATTCGATTGCGGAATTTAATAAAAACCCGTTGCAGGCTATGCATTCCCTGGAATTGAAAAATCCTACAGTGAAGGCCCTGCTAGAGCAAAAATATCTATTTGGGCAGCTATTTGTCTGATTTATTATCGGTTGAGACTCTGTGCTTTGCGTATTTTCACAATGGATTTTGGTAAAGGATTTTGCTTTTATAAATATTTGTTTCCACTTTTTTATACAATAAATTTTTGGATTTAATGTATAAAAAATATTTGTTTTCTTATGAAAGAAAGAACTTCATTTAAAGACATAGAAAAGGTATGATATGATATAAGATTTTTTTATAGCTGATAACTTTAGCTAATAACCAATTATATTCCAAGTTTGGAAGTTCAGGGAGTCCTTACTGTAACCTTAAACGATACAACGAAAGCTTGATCTAAACAAACGCAGCCGAAACTGAAATCAAAAAGGGTTAAACGTTGAAAGCCAACCAACATTTTTTTGCTGCACAAATATTTTGGCCAGCTCAGATTCTGACTCAGCCCGGCTATCTGTTCGTGTTCCCACTGGGTTAGGCGAATATTCGCGATTCTCGCTTAGCCTGACTTTAATGTGTCTGGGGGCCGAGGGGCGGCGGCTGCCTTGGGGGCGTGGCAGGCAGCGCAACAATTACTTCAGCCCTCCCCGGGGCAACATCAAAAACAGGGTGGGGCTTGAAAAAAGACAGCAGCGGCAGAGGGAAAAACTGTATGGAAAATGAAAAGAAAACAAGGCGAAATGATGATTAGGGGGCGGGGATGGGGCAACTGGACCCGGAATTGGGATTCGGATTCCGCAGGGCCTCGGTGCAAATGGAGGTTAAACTGGACCACGGCTGTACATCCCCGATTCCCCAGCCCCACGGCTGCATAAATATTAAATTGCTGAGACAATAAGATAAGAATACGGCCTGGACTTGATTAGGGGCCGGAGAATAAAAGAAAAGGGGCGTGCCGTTCTATATCCATAATTTTGGGGGAGGGGTGGCTTTTAAAGTTGCGGGAATTTTCGCCGGCCTCTGTTTTCAGGGAATTTTGAAAGGAATGGGGGTTATAGTATCCCTAATTAGTTATGAATAGGATTCAGTTGATTTTCTTGTACTGGGCTTTACTAACCAAATTTCATTAGATATCTTGGATATTTTTGGGATTTTATTTATTCGCTATCCCTAAAAATAATACCATCCCATATCTCTTATATCTTGCAAATCCTTGTTCTCCATCATCATTTTTATGCACATCCTTGTCCATGAATTTCAATAAACCTATCCCAACCCATGAACAACCTATATATCCTTGCCTTTGTCCATATTTATCGATAAACCATGATTTACGCTCATTATTTGCTTTACCCATCCACACACACACACAGACAGCAATTGTGTTGGTGCTAAGCAATTTTCTCACACATCAATGCCAACAGCAACTGAATGAGTGGAAGCAACAGAATCAACAAGGAGCACAACAACTGGAACTGGCTGGCCGTCATTTGAGTAACGCCATTATATTCATTAGCAGCACACACACATTCGCTTTCGGGTGCACTTGAATAAAATGAATATGGAAGTGAATGGTGAACTAAGAGGTGCTTTAAATTGAAAGATTTATTGATTGAAAATATTTATATTAAATCCATAAAAGAACCACTAATTACAAATATTTTTAAAACATTTATGGATCTCTATTTTCACTAGAACCTAAGCAGAAATCTTAAATTAAATAAAATATATATGAAAGTGAATAACTGATTATAATGTTGTTTAAATTCGAAGATTTATTGATGAAAATATTTATATTTAATCCTTAAGAGATCCACTAATTCCAAATATTTTTAATACATTTACTACCCCCCAAGGAAAAATTGCACATTTTTTTGTAGAATTTTTTTTAGCAAGTAACGGCTTTTCTTTTAGTGCAGCCAGCGGCTCAGTAACCAAATTGTTGCCATTGTCATGCATTGCACATTCCTCTCCATACATGCCATTTTGGCTTCCCTTCCCTATGAGCGATTATATTTATACACACATGTGTGTGAGCTGGTTTTTCCTTCCTTCGGCTGTGTGTTTATTTTGGTGCTTTTCCCCCACCGTCCCCCCCTCCCTGTGAGTTTTCCATCTAGCCTCCTCCGCTGCTCAGTTCCTGAAGTTTGTTTGCTCTGCTGTGCTTTCTTTTTTTGTGTTATTTTCGCTGACTGGCGTCAGTAATTTGCTCCTTATTGAGATGTTTGTTTATTTACCGAGCAATTTGTATTCATTGTGCGGCTCAAAGGGGCAGGGGTGGGTGGGGTGCAGCGGGGTGCGGCGGGGGCTTGTATAGCCCAAGTTTACGATGTGCTTCTGTGTTGGCCTTGGTAAGTTATAGTTTCCGCAACTCATTTGGCCGTTTTGGTTGGCTGGAATTGATTTTTATGCCGCCATCAGCTGGTCAGCAGTCCTTTCGCGTTCCTTTTTGGCCAATTTAATTGTTTATTTTGGTGGTTTTCCCACTGGAGAAGAGATTTAGCCTGGCCATTAGCCAGCTGAGCTAATTTATTTGCAATTAGTAGGATTTTTTTGCAGAGCCAAAGGGATGATCCTTTTTCAGGGATTTTTATCAGTTCATGATAACCAACTGATTCTCAGTTTAATTTGGCCAAAACCACCACACCTTAATTTATATACAAATGAGCTTTGAGCCTTGAGGTAAGCAAAAAGTTTGTTGCTTGAAATTGTCCAACAAAAATGGTTGCAACTCCATGTAATATGCAATTCACATAATACAACACCCGAAACTTTTGCCGCACTTGAACTTTGGTCGGTGTGTGAAGGAGACAGCTACAGGGTGGTCGAAAGAGAGGGCTGTAGTTGAGGTAGAGTGCAAGTGAAAAGGGGGAGCTGCACACGTCGCCTCTGGGCTGAAGCTGAAACATTTTGCTAATGGAGCTTAAAATTTATGTAAGCTATTGTCGGGCTCTAGACCGGCATCCCCCGAATTCAGACCCCCTTCGCCCAACGTCCATGTCATGCATGCATAAGTGCAGTGGAGCAGGGAAAAGGGGGTCAGCAAAAACATATTGCATACTTTTGTGCATGCAAGCTGAAAATTAAAAGCGCTTACGTTGGCACAAAAAACAAGGGGAGAGCCAAAGAACAGGATGAATCCGAATAACGACAAACGAGAAGCAAATGAAACGAATGCGTAGCCAATGCACAGCCCCCATATTTTCACCACCCCCTCACCCTTTACCCTGCGCCCCCCTCAGCAGTAAATGAAGCTGTCTTGCAGTGCGATTTTCCACTACCAACCGCTTTTTTCCTTCATCAGGGAAACCGCATTGGCGGCGAAAAAAAAGGGAAATTATAATTCGAGGTTATTAATGACGGGCGCCAAGTCAAGTAAAAGGGAATCACAGTGGTCGCTGGCTTTAAGTTATTTTTCTGGATACAAAGGATATATTTTCCAAGCTTCTTATGGAATTATTATAGAATTTTTTTTAGGTATTAATATGTCAAAAACAATCTTGCTTTAAAAAATATATAATATATTAAAAAATATTTTATAAAATAAATTTTAAAACTAATTTTAAAGCGAGAGTGTAAACGCCATTTTGTTTCGTTTATTAATAGCTACTAAAACGTAGAAGAAATTTTCGTAATCGGACTACTCAGTAAAAAGTTATAAGCAAGTAATGAATTGTCCCCTACATAGATGGCGCCATTTTCAAGCGACTGCTTGGCTTGCCCTGCTTACCACTGCTTGCTTTAGCTGAGTAACGGGTATTTGATAGTCGAGGCAGTTGCCATTTTAAAACTGTAATTAATTCTTGGGAAAATTCTTATTGTAGCTTTATAATAAGGGTATGCAGCAAACAGAAAAGTGAAAACTGAGAAAAGGGAGAAACGGACTTATAACAGCTTTTGACTTCTGTCTGCTTTTCTCAAATTCTCCCTCCTCTATTTTTTTTTTTTTGTTTTTCTTATGACTTTTGGCACGAACTGCAGCTGTTGGTGCTGATGATACTGATGCTGATGACGATGCTGACGATAATGTCGCCGATTTGCCACATGAATACAAATACAACAAAGGAGCCGAGGGGTCTGTGAGCTCATCCCATTTCTCCAAAGGGGAAGGAATAATTTAGTGCTTTGTAGGATAAATGTTTCAGTTAAAATTTAGCAATTCGTTGCAGAATCAAGTGGAGTAAAAAAGAAGGAGAAAGAGGAGTCAAGCAGCTTGGAACCAGGTAAATTGTTGAATTTTTCATCCCGCTTTTCCACTCACACAGAGACACAGTCAGAGATGAAATCACACACACACACATGGGAGCCAGCCATCCCTCTTTTTGTTCTGGTTCCCTTTGTAATTACTCTCCGGATCTGGCTTAAGCCATTTGTTTGACTTGAAATTTATCTGGATATTTGCCTGTTACTTTCTTTCCCTCAATCACTTCCCTTTTTTTTTGGTTTGCACAAAAAGTTGTATCTTATTTCAGTTGGAAATAGAATTAAAAGCAGAAGCCAAAGAGACGAGAAACAATTATTAATCTATCGGAAGCGCCTAAGCTGACAGTTTCTAAACGATAAATAGTATGGGATATACTTTGGAAAACTTCGTTACCTTGCTTTTTATTTAGAAAAAAAATATAATTATATTTTAAATATAATATAATAATTAAAATAAATAAAATTTAGGTTTTATTAAAACATTTCTTCAATTTAAAATATTTTCTAATTCGTCTAGATAAATTTAGTTCTTAACCATTTAATTTCCTTCATTTTAATTGTATTAATCTAGATAAAAACTTCTCTGCTCACTTAAAACCAATTTGAATTCCACAAGGCGCTGAGCAATCAGAATTGTTGATTCAGCTAGATGTGATTAGGATTCCTGTTGCTCAGTGTAAGTGGAGGGCATTTTGCGGTAACCTCAAGGCCCCCAGATAGCCATCAGGATGCGGGAAGAGGAGGCTGGGGCCATCGAGGAAGTGCGTCTTGTCGCTGGCTGCTTATTGAGGCTTAGATCCGATTTGCCAAAAGACAAGCCGCCCATGAAATTGTTTGTTTATTGAAAAATGATTGTAAGGGGAGTCGCAGAAGGACACATAAGCAGGGGGTGGAGAAGGGGGGTTTTAACAGAAGGAGGATTTGTGTAAGAGCCAAAGACAAGAAACCGAAACCAAAACCAAAACGGAGAACAAAGGCAACAGTAGCAGGAGTCACAGCAACAACAAACAATCGATACAGTGAGCGAAAAAAGTGGATTCAATTTTTTAAGAAAATTAAACAGAAATAAGAATGAATACTATTTTTAAACTTATCTTAAAGTAATAATTATAAGAGGTATAGATAAAATATTTTTAAAATATTTAGAGTATGAATATAAAGTATTGAGTACGTAATTTCATAATAGATAAAAAAAATACTGATAAAATTAATTCTTAAGAAAATACAATTTTTTTTATTCCAAACTTATTTTTAAAACCTTAATTTTTTAATATATGTTCATTACTAGGTACCTATATTTCTAAAAAACATTGTATATTTTAAAGAACCCTAAAAATTATTATAAATATATTTTCTTGCAGTGCACGAAGATGGGTGGCTGGCAAGCGATGCGATTAAGCGATAACCCGACAGCGAACCTTAAGCCGCCAAATGGTCTGTGAATGTTGGAATGCTGCCCAAGTCCCCTGATTTCCGATCCCCCCTCGAACCCACGGTCCTACGCCCGTTCCTTGGCTCTGGGCTTTTGTCGGCTTTTGGGGCCCATTATCATTTTTGAAATCAATCTGTTTACAAGGCATAAAAGTTTATGCCTACAGATGTATACTTCGCTCTCTCTTACTTGCTTTCTGATTGTATTCTGATTGCTTTGTCGCTGTTTGAAAAATCGTTTGTTGATTTTTCCATTTCGGCCTTAGTTTTTTTTTGGTTCTTTGGTTTTGCCCACTTTATCTGTCGCACTATAAATTTGTTGTTTTTTTGCAGCTGATGAGTGCTTTATGTGTGTGCGTGCTGTCAAGAGTATCTGTGCGTTTGAGTCGAGTGTTTGTGCCACAAAAGGCGGCGACTGTTGCTGTTTGTGTGCATTGATTGAGTGCATTGAGTTGTTGAAGTTTGTTGCCAACAGTTTTCCCCCCAACCATCCCCCCATAAACAACAGTTGGCCAAAAAAGTTTTCTGCCTTTTTGCGGTTTTGTGATATGGCCAACAAACAAAAGCTCGCAAAAATAGAAAAAAAAAAACAGAAATCGAGAAGAGTGGGAAAAAATGTTGACAACAGATTGCATTGGGCCATGTTTAAATGCCTCAAAAGGGTAGAGAGGGTGACAGGGAAATGGGGCCAATCGTAAAGCAAATGAGAATTTCTGCCTGTTGAACATATGGCTTAAGACTTTGACGAGGGCCGCTAAGTATTTATAGAAATAAATATTTAAATTATTAATATTTTTCGAGTACCGATTTTAATCAAAGAAATATTTATTTTTTATATTACTTATAAATACAAATTTTCCATAATTTCGGTTAATACCAAATTTATTTTTGTACTGTATGAACCAAAACTTTTTTACCGAACGTTTCTGTTAAAAATGTTCTTTGAATTCTTTGAAAACAAATAAAAACAAGAGCTCTTCAAACATTTGAAAATGTTTCAATTTTTTCTGTATTTTTGCAGCCAGTTAAAGTGTTTCAAATGGTTTTAATAAAATGTTTTCCAAGTTAATTGAAGTGTTTGGTAAATTAAGGGAGGCACTGGGAGAAAAGTCGTGTAGCTACAGACACCCACAGTGATGGAAACACCCACTGCCATAAAACACAAAGGTCACACCCGAAGGCAACGCCGCTTTCCCAGCCACTCGACCACAATTTGCATCAGAAGTTGAAAAGTCGTGGAAAAGATAGCCCTTGAGGGAGGGGACAGTGTCGGACATTAAGGTAAATGCGTCGCCAAGAGTCTACGATTACCCAGCCCTGAACCCCTGACCCCCCGATTCCCCTGGTCCTGCTGAAATGACACTTGCTCACCTCTTGACTAATTGTATTAGATATATTGTGAAACCTTAATCATGTGGACGCCTCCGCCTTTACTTAGCGTTCGCCCAATCCCCCCGATTTCTGTCATCAAGAAACTGCAGTGGGCGATACTCATTGTTATGTGGGTGTAAATTGGGGAAGAGGGCGGAAACTGGCTGACTGACATTGCTCCCCTGAGGTGTTTCGGCTGAAAATTTGCCGTGTGCATTAAAAATTATATGACTTCGGGGCTGGTTCATCCGATTCTAGGGTGGAGTATTTCTTTTTAACTTGTACTACTTCTGGATCTCCCTGCTTTTGCCCTCTGGCTGTGGGTGAATGCTTTTAAGGAGCAGTGTAGCTATAAGTAAATTTCATAGATACATTTAAGTGTTCAGAGGAATGTTTATTAAAAAATCTAAGTCATTTAGGGAATTCGATTTAAGATTGCAGTAAGGGGAAAATATATTTATTTAATTTATAAAATAATTTGGGCATTTATTTATTTATTTAAGAATGCAGTAAGGGAAAAATATATTTATTATATTTATAAATAAATTTGGACATTTACATATTTATTTATTTAAGATTGCAAATAATTATGATTGCAGTAAGGAAAAAATATATTTAATAATTTATAATTAAATTTGGACATTTATATATTTATTTTTCGATTCAATCATTTTTTTTAGTGATAATTTTATTTTCCCCCTAGATCTCTTTGTTTTAAGCTTGTCTTGGTTTTATATTGCAGTCGTCTTGCCTTTGTCTTTGTTCCCATTTTCCCCCGCTTCTCCTCCCCCTCCTCCTGCCACGCCCCCTGCTCCATTTTCCACCCGTGCTGTGGGCTTTATTCAATTTCAAGTTTCACTTTACTGCTCTCTTCTCCCCATTTCGCTTTGGTTTTGTTCTGGGTTTGTCTTTTCCTGTTTTATATTTAACTTCTCGGTTTACCTTTTTTCTTATTTAATTAATTTCACTGTCTGTCTCTGTGTGTGTGTGCGTGCGTGTGTGTGTGGGTGGTGAGTGGGTCTGTGTGGGTGTAAGTGTGTTGGACATGGCCAAAAGCCCTTTGGCCTATGATGCCTGGGAATTCTGCGCTGCGGGTCAAAAAATGAATTGTATTTAAGCTACCTTCATTTCTCACTGTCTCATTTACTCCTCCCTTTTCTTTGTCGCTCTTTAAAGTTATTTTTTACCTGGCTTATAATTATAATTTCAGTCATTATTCACCCACATGCGATAAAATTTTAATTATGAAATAATATTGTCATAAAATCGTATGCAAATTCGAGATGAGTTTTTTCCCCTCATTTATCATTAATCGCCAGTAGTAGTTTCACTTGGGGGGATATTCAATTTTATCTAATGTTACTGCAAAAATCCCATAAATTATGCAAATTTTTAATGAGCACCAGGAGAAGGCTTACGTTCAGGGGGCCAAATGCTTTTCACTGCCAATTAGAGAGTGTCTCAAGGCTTCCGGCTGTCGCAGCTGTGTGGCAGTCAACATCCGCCCACCATTTTGGGGCCACAATTAAAACATAAAAGTCACTCATACGTCATGTAGGCCGCCCGCCCATCAGTCTGCTTGCCTGCCAGCCTGTGTGGGTGGGTTTGCGTTTTGTGAGCGTTTATGGCATTTGTGCACAGCAGGGGACCCGCTGATGTGCCACTCCCCCTTACCCTGGCGTCCCTTTAGCGGTTACAGGCGTAACAAAAAGTGTTGCCTACTTTTGCGGGCCCTTCACCGTGGAAAATAAATGTAAACCAAAAACGCGATGCTCGAAAAACGCAACAAATGTCGAATGCAAATAGAAGGGAGAGGAATGTAACACAATATAATTTATGGGTGTTTGCCCCGCTTAAATATTCACTTAACATTCGTTTTTTGGGGAATCAAATTTACAGAATTTTGAGGGAATTTATTAGAATTAAAAATAATTGTTTTTTGTTTACTTTGCAACGTTATTACTTAATTGCAGGATTTTAATTAACCCTTTAATTATTTATGTACCCCGTTATTAGCAGTTGACTAATGTTAGCAATTTTATAAAAAGTCAAAAAATGATTATTAGTATAAAAAACCCTACTCAATTATTTATAATAATAACAATAGTAATTCAATTTAAATACAAATTCCTTGTAGTTTAACTATAATTGTATATAACCTTACATGAATTATTTTCATTTAATTTTATTTAAAACAATTTGTGTAACAACAAAACTAATTAATTAGCACAAATATTTTGCAATATTAGACAGAGATTAGCTTTTACATTTATCATACCCTTTATTTATCTTAAATTAATTTGCGCAGCTTAAATATGTATTATGTATTTTTATTTTCGCCCCCAGCAGTTTCAATTATCCATTTGGGTTTTGTGGGTTTTTAATGCATAATTTACACTCCTCTCCCATGGTGCTTGTCCCACATTACGATATTTTATTTATATGCCAGCGTTTTTTCTCCATTTTCGTTTGTTTATTTGTAATAGCAGCACACGCATGTCCCCCCTGCGTTTTTTAGCCCCTTTCCCCCCATTTGTTTGCCTTTGCCGTACAACGAAATATAATTTGCGCATTTCTCCTCCCCTTCACCCACTTTCTTTTTTTTTGTTTTGTTTCTGGCGGAGCGACAACTTCTTTCACTTCCGCTATGCGACGACACTTTTCCTTGGGAAATGGGAAATGGAGAGAGGTGCAGTGTGTGTTTTACTATGTAAATGTGTGAAATTGCTACGCGCCGTATGAAAATTCCCACATGAGGCGCCACGCGAGACTTGGCTGCCAGTCCTTTCCACTCGCTCTGTTTGCCTTTTGTTATTATTATTTCCCTTTGCCTTTAACCTTTTCACCTCCCATCGTGGGAGTTGCTGAGTGGAAAGCTCGCTGCACTCTAAAAAATGGTGGTAAAATATTAAAAAGGCTTTATAACACTGCACATTTAAAAAATTCGATATAAAATAGGGTATAATCTACCTTATGTTATATCAATAAAAATATGATATGAATAATGTCAAAATTATGATTCAAACATATCAACTTGGTATTTTATCATATCACTTATTTTATTTTATCAAATGTAGTATTTTTTGAACAAATAATGAAAATTAAGATAAAATCATCTTTATACATATCAAAATGATATGAATAACTTGATCTTAAAAAATATAAAATTGATCTGCAATATCAATTTGCTCTTTTTTTAATTTTTTTATGGACCCATGGGGTTTTCTATAATTTTTTATTATTATTTTTAAATTAATTATATGTTTCTTTTTATAAGAATATTTTCATTTCTCCGTGTAGCTTCGTTAGTTTTATTTCATATTTTTTGTGCTCCTTTGTCCACCTACCTCCCTTCTCCTTTCTTTACTTTATGATTATTATTGTTGGCGCTGCTTTTGCACAGAAGTAAATATGAACGTCTCGCCTCGAGCTAAATATGTTGTAACTATAAAAATGCTCGTTGTTGTCTCGCTGCCGTTGCCGTTTCTGTTGTTTGTGTGTGAATTATTACTAAGGCAAACTTTTAGCAGTCACTGTGCCAAGGGGGTAAACATCGAAATGCGTTTAAGTCGACTGCACGTTGGCCCGGGGCTTCCTAGATCTTAACTCCTTCCCTGGATTATGTTCCCCCTTCGAATCCCTTATTTAGTGCATTCCGCTGTTGCGTCCCTTTGAAGCCCTTCTCGCCTTAGTTAAGGCTCCTTGCGCTGATCCTGTTCGCCGTGACAGAAGTCTAAGCGGTTTAGGTTGCAACTGTGGCATTCAAATGAAAGCTGACAACTCGCGACGAGAACGAGTCAAAGTTCAACATACTGGGGGGCTGCCAGTAGTTTGGGGGCGTGGCGCATTTGCTTGCTCTTCCATTACAGCAAAGTAAACAAAAGATGAGGACGAACGAACAGACACTGCAAATCCCTCAGGAGAGTCGCAACAGAGCTCTGGGGCAGCCACGCCCACTTGATATCCTAAAAACAGGGGCGACAGTGTCTCAAATACTTTTCTAACAATCCAGCGTGTGTGTGTAGAGCAACATCAGCTCATCAAGTGTCTAAAAGAGAGCATAGTGAAGTGGGAAGGCACAAAAAAAAGAAAGAAAATATCAAGGAAGAGAAAGGCGAACTGGGAGCTCAAAACGCTGCAGGGCGGCATGAAAATGTTCAAGTTTGTAAAACGTTGAAATTGCATAATATTTTTTCACACACACACATTCACGCACCCGTAAAAACAAACGAAAGGATAGACAAGGATCTGGCTGCCTTATTGTCGCCAGACGCTTATCGGGTTAAGAAAAGTAATCCCATAGTGGCCTATTCTAGGCAACTCGACTAATTGATACCCTGAGAGTCGAACAACAAAAATTAAAACCATATTACTTTTATACAATCCTATTAATATCTTAAGAATTCTTGAGAGACCATTTGTAACTCTACAAAATATTTAAAATAAATAAACAAGATTTCAAAAAACTCATTCTTTTATGCAATCTGATTAATATCTTAAAAATTCTTGTGGAATAAAAATAATAAAAAAAAAAAGGTATTTCAATTTTTAATATTTTTAATCATTATACCCTTGCAGAGGGTATTATGATTTCAGTCAGAAGTTTGCAACGCAGTGAAGGAGACGTTTCCGACCCCATAAAGTATATATATTTTTGATCAGCATGACTAGACGAGTCGATCTAGCCATGTCCGTCTGTCCGTCTGTCCGTCTGTCCGTCCGTCCGTCCGTTTCTACGCAAACTAGTCTCTCAGTTTTAAAGCTATCGGGATGAAACTTTACCAAAAGTCGTCTTTCTATTGCAGGTAGTATATAAGTCGGAACCGGCCGGATCGGACAACTATATCTTATAGCTCCCATAGGAATAATCGGAAAAATAATGGAAAAAAAATTATATCTTCGGTGTTTTTTGACATATTACCTTTTGCTCTTGGGAATATTTTTTTTTTTACTGTCCCGAATTTCGAATTAAATTCTTTCAAAATCGGACGACTATATCATATAGCTGCCATAGGAACTATCAGAAAATTAATGGCAAATTAATATGAACAAAATTATAGCTTCGGTGTCTTTTGACATATTTCCTTCTACTCTTTGGAATATCGTTTTTTTAATACTTCTGATTTTCGATTTAAATTTTATAAAAATCGGACGACTATATCATATAGCTCCCATAGGAATGATCGCAAAATTAATGGGAAATTAATAGGAAAAAATTATAGCTTTGTTAATTTTTATTGTATTCTCTTCTACTCTTGAATATAACTTTATTTTATTATTTTAGAATTTCGAAATAAATTTTACATAAATCGGACGACTATATTATAGGAATGATCAATCAATTATTGTCAAAATTGCTATAATTCGGTTTGTTCCAAATCGAAATTCAGATTTTTGTAATTTGTAATTAAATAGGAATTACCTGCAAGGGTATATAGACTTCGGCTGGCCGAAGTTAGCTTCCTTTCTTGTTTTTATTGCCATTTACAAATTAGGAGATTCCAGTTTAAAGTTAATTTAATTTTTGTATGGCCTTAAAGCACAATATATTATAAATATTTGTATATAATTTTAAATATTAATTTTATTAATATTTTTTTTTTAATTATTTGGCCAACTCGTATACCCAACTTTACTTTAAGTGACAATTGATGACTGGGGAGAAAGCAAAACAACTTGCCAGCAGTAAGTACCGCTGCGAGCTGTGCGACATAATCAGACGACACCGACAAAGGGGAGGGGTGGAAAGGGTGAAGGAGGGGCTGGAAAACCGAGGATGAGGGGGCGAAAATTGAGGGGCAGCTGAAGCTCAACAGCGAAATTGCAGTAAAAAAGGCAACTCAAGTGCGCAGCCCTTAAATGAGGAAAGTTTAATGCTTTCATAAGCACAACAAATCCTAAAACAAACCCCCTCTAACCCGCTTTTAGCACCCCTCTTCCCCCACAGCTCTGGGCCATGCTTCCAGCTTCCACTGCTTTTTTTTCAGCAGGAACCGACCAAGTGAAAAATAGACGAACGCTGCGTGGCGCCTTTTTCCAGGCATATCTTGGCGTTTTATGAGCCAGCTCTATCCCTTTAGCTCCGTCTCCTTCTCAGAGCGCCCATCTCACTCCCACCATTATTTTTTGTTGCGGCTGCTGCAGGTATAAAAATCAAGAGTTTGTTGTCTTGGCTGCGGGGCAATAATTTTTCCCCCGTTTTTGCATTTTCTACCTTCTTTGAGTCTCAGTCTCCATCCTTTTGCAATGAAAGTGCACAAGTTTTGCGCTTAATGGGTCATTTGTCTTTTTTTATAAGGTTTACGGGGGGAGGGGTTTTTTGGGGGCGGTGAGGTGATGGTAATAAAAGGGGATTAGGTAGGAATTTTTCTAAGGGCACAGTGGTCTTTTGCACATCAGCCAATTATTCATTATGGCATTATGGCTTTGCGGAAATTATAGAATTTCGTAGCATACTTTCAGGCTGTTAGCAAAATTCAGAAAAACCATTATTTTAATATTTATATCCCAAACAAATAATGATAATATTGAATTACCTAGGGAACAATTTATTTACTTAAATATTTGAATTTTGATAAAAAAAAACATATGTAATTTATTTATTTTATTAAACTACCTAGTTAATTAATATTTTTTAGGTAAAATCATTTTTTAATGTATTTAATAATGTAATGTTTAATGTTGTTAATAAATACTATTTATTTAAAGCAACATAATTTTTGAAACATTTATAAAATACCTCATTTTAGCTTAAAATGCATTTGATAACGGTTAATTCATGGGGTCAACTTAAATTTATTTATTTGAAGTTTTAATTTCTCATCCATCAACACAGGCATTAGCCAGATATTTAATCCATTCCACATGGCCACTGTTATATTTCATTCATTCTAATTTAGGGGAAATTCAGTGGGGAGAATATGCATGCCGAAGCTTTTTAAGCCAAATCAATTAGAATCCATGGCTTGTCCACCTAGCCGCAAACAATTTGGCCGCGCACAATGACCGAAAAGGCGTGGCACGGGCGTTGGTTGCACAGGGGTTGCAGGGGGTTGCGCCACCCCCTAAACCACAATTAAACGCACGCAAATTGCGGGGCACACACACATAAAACAAAAAAAAGCTGAGCAAAAATTATGGTCTCAAGTAAAAATTAAAGGCGAGCTTAACGAGCTCTCCTCCCACCATTTTTTTCCTCTTCTGCTGGCCAAGCTGGAAAATTGATGCAGCTGACAGCACAAGGAGAAGAAACGGCAGAAGAGCACCATTAAAATGCAGGGAAGGAAAAGTCGGCGGAAGGAAGAGAGGGAGAGACCGAAGTGGATATTAAAAGTACACGCAGCAAAGAGCAAACGAAATAATCATAATTTCTGCTAATAAATTTTATATATTGCCAGCATGCCTTTCCCCTCGAACCTCGAACAACTGACCAGCGTCAAGTGGGGATACACTTATATATATTATACATCCGCAACCTGCTGAATCGGCTCGAACGCCGCCGCTTATGTGGCCATAAAACTTGAAGAGTTTTCCATTTTTTCCTCCCCCATCATATGTGTGTGTGTGTGTGGGAGGACTCCCTCTAAGCCAGGGAAAAATGCTAACTGAAAAGCAAGAATAAAAATTTAAACATTTTCCTTTGGTCTCTCTGGCACAAAATTAACTGCCACGAAGGAAAAACTTGGCTGGCGAACAACAAAATTGTACGAAAAAAGCGTCCAAATGAGTATCACAAGGGGCACAAAAAATGGAGAACAAATAGGGCACAGAATAAGAACAAAATGTGAATAGATGCGAATTCTAGGGGAATGTTTATACGGCTGGGAAAGTTTGATTTTCAAAATGGAAGATTAAATTACATTAAACAATTAAAATCGCACATTCGTATAAACATGAGTCAATTTTGCATTTAATATCTCAGATATATCTAATATATTTTATAAATCAAATAATAATGTTTTGTGTAAAAGATACTTGAAATATTTACAAATATTTTTAAATTTTTTTTTTTTTAATAATATTAAAATATTAAAATCTAATTAAATTGTAATATTCTTTCTTAATTAAAATTTTCATTTTGTCAGCATTTTTGTGTTCATAATTTTTCTAGTAACCACTGATCAACAAACCCTGTTTATAAACTGTCCAAGCACAAACTTCCCTCAGCTGTCCGTGTGCCTGTGCTGGTATTTGTGTTTGCTGATGTATTGGTGCCTGGGCACGTCGGTGTGTGTTTTGCCTTGGTGCACGTTAAAATGCAAAATGTTACGTTTCATAAATTCCGTTGCTTTAATTACAAAATTTGACTTTGCTGCTGTTGCACAGATCTCCTTCCATTTCCAGCACCATTGCCCCTACAGCCCAGAAAAGCGGGGATTCCCACGCACACAGAGGCGCCGAATAGGTGGAAAGGGGGTTTCCCGCGGGGGCTACAGACTCCTCGGCACTTGGCTGGGCATTCACTCTAACGGCATGTAATTAGTGTGGCTCTATTAAAAGGCACCGCCTGTGCAGCAGCAACAGCAGCAGAAAGGCAGGGATATACTACGTTTTTGCTTCGTTTCATGGAAATTAGTGTTTTAATGTATGCTAAATGCGGCCATTATCCTGTCATGTCCTCCGCCAGCATCTCTCAACAGCAATTGGCTAGCAGATCCAATGACATTAGGGATTCAAATCCCAGCAACAATATAAATCCACACGATGAGTCTCTGCTTGTCCTAGGACTAAGACAGCATTAATCCTGGCTTAGTCATTATAAATAATTTTCAATTAGCAGGTACTTCCCACCCTTTCTCTCCATCTCGATGGCTTGAATTGCCTGGTAATTGAGTCACGGAGGCGTGGCGTTTTCTAATTAACCCGGCCATTGTTGGGCGCCAATTGTCCATTGATTAGGCCGCCAAAGTCAAGAGTCAACCACTTCCTGCGGCTGGAGCCACAACTCGATGTGTAACCATCGCCCAAGTTGCGGTCTTTAAACAAAGTTAAAGGCATAGATAATGCAAATATTTGTTGTGGAACTATTACATTTGAACATGAAAATATCGATACCATCGATATGATGATAAAATATCGAAAATATCGATACGGACATTTATTGATGTTTTTAAAGCCCTAATAGAAATTATGAGATTTTTATACCCGTTACTCGTAGAGTAAAAGGGTATATTAGATTCGTGCAAAAGTATGTAACAGGTAGAAGGAAGCGTTTCCGACCATATAAAGTATATATATTCTTGATCAGGATCACTAGCCGAGTCGATCTAGCCATGTCCGTCTGTCCGTCTGTCCGTCCGTCTGTCCGTCCGTCCGTCTGTATGAACGCTGAGATCTCGGAAACTATAAAAGCTAGAAGATTGAGATTTGGCATGCAGATTCTAGGGGTTAATACGCAGCGCAAGTTTTTCACGCCGATGTGCCACGCCCCCTCTAACGCCCACAAACCGCGAAAAACTGTGGCACCCGTCTGTATGAACGCTGAGATCTCGGAAACTATAAAAGCTAGAAGATTGAGATTTGGCATGCAGATTCTAGGGGTTAATACGCAGGCAAGTTTTTCTCGCCGATGTGCCACGCCTCCTCTAACGCCCACAAACCGCGAAAAACTGTGGCACCCACAGTTTTGAAGCTAGATTAACGGGAAAAGGAATGTGTATTCGTTTCTTCAATACATATTGATAGACCAAAGTGGGAAACCCCCCCCCCCCCTAACGCCCACAAACCGCTAAAAACCTTGGCACCCGTCTGTATGAACGCTGAGATTTCGGAAACTATAAAAGCTAGAAGATTGAGATTTGGCATGCAGATTGTAGGGGTTAATACGCAGCGCAAGTTTTTCACGCCGATGTGCCGCGCCCCCTCTAACGCCCACAAACCGCGAAAAACTGTGGCACCCACATTTTTGAAGCTATATTAATGGGAAAAGCAATGTGTATTCGTTTCATCAATACATATTGATAGACCAAAGTTGGAAACCCCCCCCTCCCCCCTAACACCCACAAACCGCGAAAAGCTGTGGCGCCCATAGTTTTAAGGCTAGAGCAAAAGTGTAAACGCAATTTAGTTTGGGTTATTAACGCCTACCGAAATGTAGAAAAAATTTTTTTAATTTTTTGAAGCGGCTGCTTGGTTTGCCCTGCTTGAGACTGCTGACTTTAGCTGAGTAACGGGTATTTGATAGTCGAGGCACTCGACTATAGCGTTCCCTCTTGTTAGAGGCTATGTTTGTCAGTTTTATTTTGTAGATAAGAAACTAATACCCTCTTTAACCTAATGGTTCAATATCATTAATAAAAATTAATATTTAACCCCTCATACATATAAATTTAATTTTTATAAGCTACATCTTCTTTTCTCACATAATTTAATAAAATAAATGCAATGATTATGCAAATCAGTTTATATACAATCATGTGTTTTTTGTGTTGAATTGCTTAATCCCCTGAAAATCTCAATAGAATTCCCGTTGAATGTCAATGCACATTGCAAATTCAGTGAATTCCGAATTATCTCACAGTCTGATGCTCTATGAAAATGTCACAAAAGAATTTTTCTCTTATTTTATGCCAACGTATGACAAGTTGCAAGCGCGCAACAAGCTGCAACAATTGGGCAAAGAATCCTCGGAGGATTCGGAGGGGGGATTGTTGTCTCTTCGGGTTCCATGGGGGACAGGCTGTCTGAGCTTGGAAGATGCCCAACTAGCGATAAGCCAGAAAAAATCAAGAGGAAAAGCAGGAAAAGCGTGCAGCTCGGTGGCGTTTCGGCTAAATGAAATATTTATGGAAATGGCCAAAAAGCAGGAGCGAATGAGGAATGTGTGTGTCCACAGCCAAATCGAGATATCCAGTTTGCAGTGTGCACAGTCTCCCTATTTATGGGCAATGCCATGCCACACAGATGCTGCCGCAAGAAAATAGCGAGCAACAATTTTATTTATGAGCCAAAAGTGCCAAACGGAATTATGGACACTTGGCAGAGCGCTGCTGAGACGAGGCAATTGGCCAATAGCTGTCAATATTTAAATGCGAGGGGGAGGAGGGGAAAAAAAATAGACTTTCGGACAGCAAAACACTGACAAAAATTATTTAGTAAAAAGCAAGACCTTACCAAAAGTTTTTCTTGTTATGTTATAAAATAAAATTTAATTTAATAGTGAAAATTAAATAAATAATTAAAATATAAAAATATTTATGTAATAATATTTCATTTAATAATATTAATAACATATATGGTAAAATATAGAATAGAAAATGTTAAAGTTTTTATAAAAATTCTATAAAAATACCAGGGGATCGAAATAAACTTATGAATATTTCATAATATTGGAAATTTAAATATGAGTTTGATAAAAGTAAAATTTTTTCATTTTAAGAATTTCTAAATTTTTTTGAAAATTGTGATAAAATAACTAGATTTTTTCAGTGCTCTAAAATGCATTTGCGACCCTGACTCTGCCTCTGATTTTGACTCTGTCTCCGGCTCGCCATTTCTCCGCACTTCTCAGTTCTCTGCTTTCGATTCTCCGCCTTTCATGCTTCGTTTGACTGCCTCGCTGTCTGTTGCAGATAAGATACACACACACACATACGGACTCACACAGGGAATCGTATTCGGGACATCAACTGCGTTCCCTAAGTAGCAAAAACTTCAGCTCGGATCATTTCCAGCTACTTCATTCATTACGGCTAAAATACATACTTTTTGCGCTGTCTTTTGTCAGTCTGGGAATACGAGGGGTAAAAAAGAGAGAAAGGGGGAGTCAATTTTCCTTTTTTTTGTGGAATCAATTTTAATTGATTTATGGCTTAGAGTGTTTTTTCGACTTGGGTCAGAGTCAAGTGCTTGGCACCGCAACGGGAACTGCAACTGCGGCTCCTTGATTGACAGGCTTCTCTGTGGGGTCCGCGGTCACTTGCCCCACTCACGCACTTCACCCCCTTGAAAACCCCCCTCTCGTACACCCCTGACAGCTGGCTTCCACCGGAGATTAGTGACGCATAAAGTTGCATCTTAATTGCACTCGAGCATTACGGGTGTTGATACTTGACCCTCGAAAGAATTTGGGGAGAAGATACAGAAAGTGGCAGAGAAATCGCTTCGGGTCTTAAGTGCTCATCACTTGGTATCTCTCCAAGTTCAAAAGTGTAAAGTGTCCATTATGATAAGGATTTTTGAGGGATGAGTATGTTCTTGTGTTGTGATCTGTTTGATGTTAAATCAATCAAGTCGAATATTTTAAAGAATTTTGTGAAATTAAACAAAAAAGCGGAATATATATATGGTATATTATATATGGAACATTTGCCTCCCAATAGTACACTGTGCCAAAATTTGGCTGCTCTAGCTCTTATGGTTTGGGCTGTGCTCGTATCCCCTTAAAAATCCGTCTTTCATTATATAATCTTTAGAGATTATGATAAATTAGGTATACCTATAACATTTACAAATTTCTATTATCTAAATAGAATAAATTATAAATATCTATAGATGGAACCTTTTAACAGATTTCCCTAATCCTGCGACATAACCTCACACTTCAAACAGAAAATACCAAGAAGCAGAGATTTAATCCCAGAAGGAAGTGCCAAGGATGGAAAATCCCTTGAATTCCTTGTACTTAGCTGACGTATCTCTCCAACTGGCCTTCATTTTAGCCAGCTCTTTCTTGTTCCGGCACTGTATCTTATCCTAGTTGCTTAACCCATGGCTGTCAGTCAGCTCCATAACTTGCCATTGTCGAGGTGAACAGAGAGAAAGACAGATAGAAATAAAGAAAGGAATGGGAGACAAGAAGAGTCCGACATTTCGTCGCATGTTAACTTTGTTGACAACACAAATTAACACTCATAAAAGTTTTTCTCAGCCTGCAAACCAACATAAACAACAAAGAACAACGAGAATTTATGTGAATACTTTTTTGTGCAAAACAACTGGGAAAAAAGTGGGTGAAAAAAGGGGGGAAAAGTGGAAAAGGCGTTGCAGCTCTTGCACTTTCGTACATTGCAATTTCGTCTAATTGACGCATTTCGTGGCCTGACAAGCATCCACAAGATACTCACACACATACATACTGCCACACTAGCACGCAACTTGATTTGGGAAATGTCGGAAAAACTAGGCGAAAAGGGGAAAATGTGCGGGAAATTGTAAAGGGCGTGAGCAGGACGGAGGCTGGTTAGCGGTCATGCTGGCAACTGTAATTGAAAATGCCTTACGCTTGTCGAACCGCAAGACAGAATACGCATACAAACACAAGCACACGCATACAAGCGAATCGGATAAACACGGATACAAGGCACACACACAGAGGTACACTCAGCCAAATACAGCAGCACGTACTTCCCTCAGCCATTTGGAGCTTTTCTCGTGAGCCGAGAAGAACAAAAACTAAACAGGAGTGGTTTAAGAACTCGAAGATGGAAGTTTGAAATACCCTAAGAAATGAAAAGGGTTCCTTTTTAAAATACAACATCGTAATTAAGAAGAGAATCTATAAGAAAAACTTTGGTTATATCATTGAATTATTGCAAAAACAATTTTTTAGATATTATACCTTATAATCTGTAACTTTGAATACCCTTGAATATGAAGAGTGTTCTTTTAATGATTAATTCAATAAGATAGTACATAAGGAAAACTTCCATTATATCATAGAATCACTTCAAAAAACATTTTAAAGATTTATAATTTTCAAATATGTAAATATTTTATGTATTTAAGAATGAACTAAAAATTGCCAACGACTTTAAAACGCTGGTTAATACTCTTTATAACTCAATTTGGTCATTTAAACTTGGGAAAAATAGAATAAAATTATCTTTTGAGGTCCAAAGTACTTTGAAAAATTATAAAAACCTTCTTCTAGGGTACCAAATAAGACCCAAAACAAAAGCAACTAGCGCAGCGACGACGAAGTGAAATCGCAGGAAAAGGCGAAAATGAGCGTAAAGCTTTGAAATGACAGGTCAGAGGCGTAGCAGAAGGGGGATCCCTCCGCACGCCACTCGCAGGGCTGCCAACTTGTTTATCTGGCGACTGCACATAGCCCCCGGAAAACCGAAACCAAACCGAAAAAAACGGGTTTTGGGAACCCCCATGATGACCCGAACACGGACTCCGTCGCATCGTAATTGCCCCATGGTAAGAGACAATCCCAGGACAGAATCAGAAGCGGATACCCGGGAGCAGCTTTGGCAACTTCATTTGCACCGATCCTAAGCCACCAGGACCTCTAAGGACCTCCCAGTACCGCCCATCTCCGCCTTCCGCCTCCCTCCCCCCGCCCAACAGTCACGTCATTTTGATGTCTGCAACAGTTTCTTCCTCCATTTTCCTGCCAGTTCGGGGATGCAGCTGGCTTCGGAGATGAGGTCAACTAGTTGACACTTTTTGCGCCTTCGCCTTGTGGCGTGTTTTGTGGCAATTTCCTGAATTAGACGAGGGGCATTCAGAGGGGTGGAGATGCGAATCCAGGCCATCTTGACAGACTTGGGACCGTGCAAATATGCGGAACAGTCCAGCCAAGACACCAAATTGATTTCTATCTTAATAAAGTTGAAACGAAGAAAAAAGTGCGGAGAAAAAAACAAATTAAAGGGGCGTCGTTAAAGGCGAGGCTGAAAAAAAGGGGGAGGGAAATAGTTCATCAGTTGAGAAATTCTTCTTCGAGTTAACTTAATGGCTCCACCTCCGATTCTGTTTTATTATTCCATGTTGGCTAATTCCGAGAACGAAATCTAATCGTGAATCAACACAAATTCTTTAATTTTAATGATACCCTGGAGTTCAATAGGAGTGGGCTTCTAAATTCTTTAAAGACCATGAAAAAATATGTTATAAATATAATAGATGGTATAACTAAGCCTTTAAAACTATAAAATAATTCCCATAAATTCGATATAGTATTATTGATTTGAACTATGTGCTACCCTATAGTTTAATAAGTGTGGATGTATAAATTCTTCAAAATACATACAAAAATATGTAAAAAATATTATAGGTAAGAATAAAATTATTACTATAAATAAGATTCTGTAAAAAATATTATTGATGGTATGAGTATAAGCCTTAAAAACCATAAAATAATTACTATAAACTAGATTCTGTAATATCGATTTAAACTAGGGTATCTTTAGCCTTATAATCCACCAATTCAAGTTCTCAAAGTTTCTTCCATTGAATTTCATAATTTATTATTAATTGGTTTTGGGCTCTGACCCACAATAGAAATTCTCGGGGGAGTTACATGACCAACGAAACCAGTTCAATGAACATTTCAATTAACAGGAACAATTGGAACGGGGAGAGCCAGAGAAAACAAGAGGAGCATATTGATCAAATCACAATCAAAAGCAAATAAAAATCGAAATTGCACATAAAATTTGATGCAATTTTATGGCCCAAAATGAAAGTCCCCAGAGGAAATGGAAAAATGGGCAGGAGGAATCCCAGAGATTGGAATTATTGTTGCGTGTGAAAATGAAACAATGAAATGACCGCAGAAGGGACAAAATCGAGGATGTAGCTCCGAATAGAATTGACATTTACGCTAAATTCGAATTGTGAAGCGGGTGGTTGGGAGGTAACGGGAAAACTACCGAGTTGTGGGCGTCCAAAACAAACACTGCATTATAGTTTGTAATCGTTTTTCGATTTAATAGCCAAAGTCCTGAGCTCGCACTGGGAACTGGGAATTGCAGACAGCAGACAGGAATATAGACAAACAGGGTTGCCAACTTCATTTGCGAGGGGGGTTGCCGTGGGGGTGGCAAATAGTGGCGGTAAATAGAAATGTCCGTTGCATGAGACAGCCGAAAAACTGATGGTCGATAAATGCCTTTTGTTTGAAAAGGAAAATACCCTTAAAAAATTGTGTAAAATAAAATAGAATATTTCAGGAACTAAACATTTAAACTATTGATTTCTTAAGTTAATATAAGTTACTTATTTTAATCTTATCTTTTTTGGAACAAAAATAGAGCTCCTTAAATACAAACGAAAGTAACAACATTAAAGATTAATAAATCAAATTTTAAATCCTTTTTATTTTTTTCTTTGAACTTAAAAAAAATTAAAAAAATTTTAAATACATCAACAAATATTTTAATATCCTCAAAAAAAAATTACTCTGTATATTAAGGACCTATCTACAAATTTTCTTTTAATCTTCCTCGCAGGAAGGGTATACGAATGGTTTTTTGCCCCTCCCCACCGGTGCGTTCAGTTGACATCCTTTGGGCCAGAAAAGCTCTTTGGGGGATTCCCATTTTGGGCCTTAAATGAGTTTGCGTGCGTCTGTGTGTGTTTTTGTGTGGGTGGGATTGGCAAGAGAGTGTGTGTGTGTGTGTGTTGGAGGTCTAACAAGGTCCACACGCTAATGTATTTCACGCTCGTCTGGACATCATTCAAAGTGGATAAAGCGGGGTTACTAGATGGCCTGGAGGGGGAGGAGGAGGGGGAGCGGCTGCCTGGCCAAATAAAGAGAGCAATTAAAGCGTATTGACCATGAGGAATTTATAATTGAAATACAAAGGCGAAAGCCAAATAAGTCACAGCCCAAATCTGGGCGGAAGGTCAGCAATTAAGGGAAATCGGAGAGGAGGGGAATTTGATCTGCCTCTGGATTTCCCCGCCCCCTTCGCACACAGCCACGGTGTCATCTTCGTCATCAGGGTCACGTGTTTGCTTTATTTAGTCCGACTCGAAATATGTTTCGGTTATGGTCAGTTCACCCACCCTCTTGTCTCTGTGACCCCTGACCTCTTGCTAGATCCCTTAATGCCCTTGGAACAGATGTTTTCAATTCGAATTCGATTCCAGTCTTTTGTTCTTTCTGACTAGTGCCGCATCAGCAGATATGGGAGGGTTGCAATCGGATGATTTTGTTGTGAGGGAGTGTAGGGGAAATTAAGAGCAAATGACTTTATCCAAAGGTCAATTTTATTATTTACGGAATATTTTAGAATTTTAAAAAAAATGACACTTTTTTTATTTTTGCTTTCTCATGGGAAAAAATAAATAAATATTAAAATTTATTTAGACACCAAACTTAAAGAAAGCTCAAATTTAAAAGAACAAAAATGCCTTAGAAAAAGTTCACAAATATTGTTTAAATTATTCAATTCTAGTTTCAATTTATTAGAATTTTCTACAGTTATATTTCCCCAACACACACATAAACAAGTAAGCACGTTGCTCATTAAGTTAGTGCATCTGTGATTCTAGCTATTTGATCCTGGCTCCATCAGTCAGCATCTTCAAACGAGATATTTGATTACAATTTCATAAATTTACCTAATTAAACTTGGCCCGTTATCACAGGGAAACACAAGCAACCGAAGTGCACAAACAAAGGCAAAATAATATTCGAGATATCTGCATGTATAATTGCTCAATTCGGAGTCAAACATTGGGCCTCAAAAGGTGCAGCTGTTTGTTTTCCATAGACCCAGCAGGAGACACCTGGAGAAGTTGGCACAGGCCAGGTTGCCAGGTAGCCAGCGAATATCAATAAACTAGGCCCTTCTGGTCATATCCTGCTGTGGAAGGCGGGGAACAGATAAACAGGCAGACGGCCGGGGGCCACGTGCTGATTAATTCATTAAGGATTAATGAGCAGGACATGGGAACAGGTTCGATGCAGCAGGACATCTATCGAAGAACAGCTGACTTCTGTGGGGCATATAGCATATGGCCAACGCAGCCAAATTGTGTAATGCCCAACTAAATTGTTATTTTATGTGGCATCATCATAATAAGCGCATTACCAAGCGGGCAAAGGGAATATGGTGTGTGCGTTTAAGGATATATATTAGCAGAAGCACACACGTCACAAAATTCCCAGAGCAGTCATATGGAAAACTACGCACGTCCAACTCGGCAAAAGGAAAAGGATGTAGACGAAGGATTCTCCCAGGTCTCAGTTGTAGCTGTCATTGAGACGATGCCTCGGGGACACCGAACCCTCCTCATTCTCGTCCAATTTCTGGCAATTCCCCATCATTGTGGTTAGTGCTGCCACATACAGATCACAAATCATAGCCACACAGTTGTACTTAAAGATGGATGGGAACTCTAGTTTCTTTTTCCAATAATAATTTTATATTTTTTAATATTTTCTTTATTTATTAAAAAATAGAAACTTATTGAAGGAGTTTAAAATTTAAAAAAAATATATTTTTGGAATTCGTTATTTTTGTACAAAATTTAACTGATTTTAGCAAGTTAATTTCTGAATTAATTTTTTTTATATATATTTCTTTATATGTTTTGGAATAGTTTAAAATTTTAAAACAAATATTTCTGGATTCCTCTATTTTTGCAAAAAATTAAACTGATTTTATTAAGTTAATTTCTCTATGTATATTAAAAAAAAGGTTTAAAGCATCCAATAAATAGTCCAATAGTAAAATTTAAAAATTTCTCTATCTAGCTACAAAATATCTGAACTATCATCACTCTTTAAGTAACTTCATCGGAACGCGTGCCGAGAGTTCCCAGGCTCCAAGGTGCAGACGTGTGGCTCAACCGAAAATAGATACTTAGATACATTTCAAAGCGAAGGCGAACTTCGACCCTTCGCTAGTCGAGCATCAAAAATTATAAACATTTTTTAAAACACTTGCCAGGGAATTTATAGCCCCAGCTACGTGCTGCGGTCACGCATCAATTTTCCAGTAGCTTCATCATCCTGCGAAGACAGTTTCTATTTAATAAACTCCCCTTGTGTCAGTTTCAATGAAGGCGGTCAAAGTTCGTGTCGAGTTTTGAGGGGTCACATAACTTACATATATCTGCAGGATGGCATTTAAACTCGCTTTGGATGTGGGATGCATAAAAAGTAAAGGTAACGCTTTAATAAACATTTATCCTGTGAGTTATTCAATATTGTTTAAATTCCAATAAATATATATTTCCCTAGTGTCATCTGTAGCAGCCGCAATCTATCTGCCTCTTTCAATATTTGAATTGTTTAAAGCGGGTCAACAGAACTCTCCACAGATTACACATCATTACACGGCATCGATGGCTCAGAATGGATCATGGGGACCGGCTCAGGTTTATTTACATTAAAACATCATCAACATGTTTATATCAACATCAAACTCATTTTACGCATCACCAAACTTTGCGTAATCCTTTGATCCTATGAGGCGCCCGGCACCCACAGAAAAAAAGGTCGCCGAAATAAAATCAGAGCCAATCCGAAGCCAAAGGACGAGGCAGAGGGGGCGGGGCAGGATGGCTGGAAAAGGGTTTCATATGTCCCGACGACCTCCGGTTGTTGTCACAAATCCGAAATAAATCAGTTAACTTCCCGAGTCGAGGGCTTGTTAATTTGAAATTTATACGAAAAACAATTTAAGCATTTCAACCGAAAATGTTGCCCCGAAATTGGATATGAGCCGCAATCCCTGGCCCTTTTCTTTCGCCCATTCGGTGGGTCCTTGTGTGTGTGACCTTGAGTGGTGTAAAGTGTTGGGATAGGTCTAGTTCTGATTGGAATCTAGTTGGCACTTGAGATCTTTGATTAAAATGTACGGTGTTGAAAAGGGGCTGCAATTTGTTGGCTTATTGTGGTTGATTTGTTTTCTTAAAAGAATTAGATAAGAACTTTACATTATAATCTAAAAATTTAGCTAATAAAATGTTATTTAAAAAAAATCATTTCATTTCTTAAAATTTAATTTCGAATTCACTTGAAACCAGAATGTGACGTCAATGCAAGGAAAACTTCTTGATGATTAAAGGAATGGGAAAATATTTTATACGCACACCGCACAGACATCAGAATTCTCCGAAAAATGTCAAAGTTTAGCCCAACCATTTATCTATGGCATTGCACTTGGAGCGAATTTTGTATTTTGCCAACTCCCACACACATTTCCCTAATGAACCGACCCCAAACCCTGGCTGACAAATATTTATCTACGAGATACCAGACGCACATACTCGTACATGACTTGACATTCCGGGGAGACGAAGTTTCGAGGCACCTGGAAGTGACTGGAGCCACAAACAGAGCAAACTTGACAGTTTCAATTAGCCCGGCCGTCTCTTTCTGCCTTTCGGTGGCCATGCAGATTCCGCAGTCTCATTACGAAATATTTAATCATATTTTAGGGCAAGGAATGCTCAGCCACGCCGAACAATGCAAACAAATGTGCAAAACCTCAGCCATCAGTTGCAATGCAGGGATTCAGGGATGCAGGGATACAAGGATACAAGGATACAGATGCAAAGATACAGGGATACAATGAAATGGTTCGAGTGTATTTGCCAGTTGGCAATAATATCAAATTGCACTCGACTTGGCTTCCCCGAGGAAAGTGTATCCAGGGGATACACAAATATCCTGCAAATGCCAACAAATGTGCAAACATCCCCGCTTCCCCTCCCCGCTTCCCAGGCAAACATTATCCCGAGACTTTTTGCAGTCGGGTTAAGCTCTCCCCATAAGCTACATACATACATATATATGTATACTTCACTCTCCTCCTGGCTCAGCATTTTTCTCCACTCGTGTTGACAAAGTTTGTTTCTTGTTATTTGATATGCTGCGCGGTTATTTGATAATAACAGCTGTCTGCGGGGGCGGGTAGGGACAAAGGGGGCGTGGCAATCGGTGGAGGGATCCTCCTGAATAGCTGTCCCATAATATCAATCGAAGTCCTTCGCCTGCTGATGAGGCATTCAATTGTTTGCCAACTGATTGTGCGACTGACTTTGAGTGCGGAAATTCCGCGCGAAAATGGAAATGGAGTGAATGGAGAAAGTTGTCGGGATGAAAAGATGGGTGAATGTAATTCCTTCTTGTTTTTTACGTGAAAAAGGGAAAGGTATTTGTGTGATTTTACTTTGTAAAGTAAATCTGTAAGCATGTTTATTACGCTACCTTAAGATTTTTCAGCCAATTCAAGGATCAAGCGTAGGGAAGTGGGATAAATTTAATAATATATGATATGCCAGAGAGTATTAAGCAATCTGTCTGAAATTTGTAATATATCATACTCAATGTCGAAACCTTCGGCTATCTGTCAATTAAGTTCAATTGAAGTTAATTTAATTTTGAATTCACGAATTTCTCCCAAAATTCAAAGAGAAACACAGAGCCACTTAAGCCTCAAACTTTGACCAAATATAGAACCGAAACGGGAGCACAGGCCAAAATCAATAGGACTGAGCGAAAGCTTGACTTGACTTAACCGATGTCCGATGACCGGCAACAAATTCGTTCTGCCTCACAGTGAAAGCCAAATCTCATTTGCACTTTCTGTTTTGCCACTGTCGCAACATTAGAAATGCATTTGGGTGGCTTGGTATGTAAATAATTCATGGCTACCACAGGCCAACATACATATGTGCCGTCAGCTTAGCATACACATATGTCTGGGGACAGTGAAATCTCCCCCAGGTGGACACTTGAACACTCGAGGTGACCAGATCAATCATTTGTTACGGGGCTTTAAGTTGATTCGAACATACATTCGTTTGCCTATTCTGAGTTATTCGAATCCGGTTATGGGTTCGGTAAGAAGTGAATTTTAAAAGAAATGTTTTTGTATTTTATAAGTTAAGTTTAGTATTGGGTTATAATCAAGAAAGATATTACATCTTAGAATTTGCGAGGATTTTTGCGAACTGGAGGTCATAGTTGGTTATAAATAATTTTTTTTAGCATTTGTAAACACTTGCACATTCTGGGAAGTGAATCTTAGTCTTTCCGGGATTGGCAAATTTGAATTTTTTTCTTAAAATATTTTCAACAATTTTAGATTAAATTATATATTTTTCTTTAAGTTTAAAAATTTTTTAACTGATTTCAAATTTTATCAGAATGTTCTCTGTTTTTACTCTGGCACTCTTACAGTTTATGCTTCGCACCGAAGCGCTCTTCCTCTTCGCCACTCAATGTTCTTTCTTTCTGCCATCGATTGACATAGTTCCACTTCTAATGGATTTTTTCACGCCAGCGACAACGACACAGTTGTTCGCAGGGCACAAAGAAGTTGAGTGTTTTCCTTGTTTACCTTATTTCGGAAGATGGTAGAAGTCGATGGGTGGGCGGTCGGAAAAGTTCTGGGCGACTTACCTGAAAGACAAAGAAAAGGGAAAGAATAAGAGAAAATGTTGATTAAAGTTGCAGCTAAACTGAAAGTTAGAAATTACATTTAAAGTTTCAGATTAAGTTGGAGCACTTTTCATTATATTTTCTAGAGCAGAATAATTGTGAGAAAAATCTATACCAATTTTTGCATGACTTTATTAAATGATATATACTTATTTACTTATTCATTAGAGATTTAAGCACCCTTTCAAGTTCATATACCAGGGATTATCAGAGGGACAAGTGCTTAAACCCATTTTCTATTTGTGTCTCCCCATGACGTTTGATGTATTTATGGGCTGGTTGAAATAAGAAAAGTCATATTTAAAGTGAAAAGACTTATCAGCTTTGGCTGATTTCTAATTGGAAACGAAACAAAAATAGGAATACTTAGGTATGGAAACGCAAGTTTATCGCAGCTGTAATCTGTCAGAGGGAAAAGTCAGTTGGGGTCGCTCGTAGATGGTTTAGTCGCCATAAGAAGTGCACTTCTCTATCTTTGGGGCTCCCTAGTTGTTCCTCTTGTTTCGTTATTAAAACCGACAGTTTTATTTGTCAGCAGCACGCCCGTCTCGTTTCCGAAGAGTTGGGATGCTCCACCCATCCTTATGACACTTTTTTCCACTACGTACATATATTTTATTTTACATTTTCCCCGCTCCCCTGCTGCTTTTGACACATGTCATGTGTTTGCTACGCCCTCGAGTTAAAAAGAGAGGGGTTGGTAAAATGGTTCAGATGTACAAGTGTGTAAGACAATTGATTTTTTGTTGTCTGCCCTCAAATCTATAAAAATAAACTCCGATTTCACTTCCTGGGGAGAGGGGGAAAATGCATGGCGGGAAAAAGTGGGGGAAAAAGTGTTGAAAATTGAGTTGAAGTGTTTTCGGTGAAGACTTTGACATTGGCATTTGCAGGGCGATCAATCTTTTAGCAGTAGTTTTCGGAAAGACTTTTAAAAGGGGAAATAAATAGTATAAATTAAACTTTTTTGGAGAAAGAATTTTAAACAATTTTTTATAAATAATATTTTTTTAACAAAAATCAATTTTTGCCTTGCCTGCCTTTCAGATTTTATAAAGTTTAATATAATAAAAATAATATTAATATTTTTTTAATAAAAGATTTACGTGCTTTTCATATTTAAATGCTGTTCTTTCCATATTTTTTTAAGATTTAGCAGATTTTCGTAAAAATGCATTATGCTCTCTGTCATTGAGGGATTTTCTTTTTTGAAACATGGAAACGGGAAGTAATTGCATGAATCAGAAGGGATCTACACCCACGTCTCTACCATTTCCCGCCACTTAGCCCCCTCGCAGTCCCCCTTCTTTTTATTGTCAGTTTTATGAGCCAAGTTCGACGCCTCTGGGCGGCTGATGTAGTTTTTAAATGCTCTCACCGATCAACGGTTAATGCCGCCGGGAAAATTGGGGAAAACTCGCGAGTGGGGCAGCACTTTTCTCACCTTCCCGTTTCATTTGATTTTATTTTGTGTTTTTTCTTTGTTCCGCTTTGCTGTGCCTTTGTTGTTCTCTTTTTTTGGGGTCACTTGTGGCCCTTGCCTATTAACTTTTTGTGGTCGGCGACATCCGTTGAACGGTGACAAAATTAGAAAACCGTGGGCGGGGCTTGACTTTGTGTCAAATGAATTAATAACATAAAAATGTCAAACCTTAATTATCATAAATAGACAAATGACAACAAATATTAGGCGACCCATTTGTAGTTCCTTTTTTTTTAAATGCGAAAATGAAGATTCTCCTCCTCTCGGTTACAATTATATATTTCCATATATCTCTTAATGGCTGCTCATTAGTTGGAATTGGCTGACACTAATTCGCTGGCGTGACAATCAAATTTATGAAATTACAACGCCCCTCTTTCTATCCCCAATTTGCTCCCTTTCGTTTTTCCGCTCGCTGGATTCTTAATTAATTTGTTGGCTTTTCCATGAATTAATTAATAATGTGAAATCAAATGAGCCTGATTGTTGTTTTTTTGGTTTTGGAAGGTGTAGCAAATCTAAATTGTTATTTTTTGGGGCATTTTTATGCTTTAATGAAATCGGAAAAATATAAGCGCTAAAGAGTTGGGACTCGAATAACAGATTAAAGGGGTTCCTACGCAGTGCAAGTTTATCATGCCGGCTTTGTTTGGTTTATTAATACCTACCAAAATGTAGAAGAAATTTTTTAAATCGGACCACTCAGTAAAAAGGTATAAGCAAATAATAAATTGTCCGAATCTTTTAAGGGTCTGCTTGGTTTGACCTGCTTGCGACTGCTTGCTTTAGTTGAGTTTACTATAGCACTCTCTTTTTTATTTTATTTTAATATTTTTGAGCCACAATTTAGTTCCGATTATAATTTTTTGTTTCTTAATGTTCCCTTGACTCTACTAAAGTTTATTATGGTCTTGAGACTCTGATCGTTTCTTTCCGATTAAATTGGGCATAAAATCGAAAAGAGAACTCGGCGAAAAGTTGTATTTTTATGTGCCCCACCCGAGGACTTAATCATTAAAATTCACTTTGCGCCTGCTTTAAAATCAAATTTTTGGAACCGTAACGAGGAGTTGGGGATCTGAAGGGGTGGTGCTATAGTTGTCGAGCATATGCTGGCTGCTCGCCGAGAATTATGTGGCGCAAAATAATGAAAGAACAAACTAACGCAGGCAAATTTATGCGTTGTGAAAAGTTTTTTCCTTTGCAGTCGGCTGCCAGAAGAAACAGCATACTTATGGCACCCACTGTCCAGCCTTTTGAATGGAGTTTTTTCGGTTTTTTTTTTTTTGGGAGGCCGGCAAATAAATTTTTTCGGCCCGCTCTGCCTTTTATTCCCGACTTTTCTTCTTTTTGGTGGCAAAATGAGGCGCAACGAAGCGTATGACAAACAGATTTTTCTCAAACACAAATCTGTGCGCTGAGGAGAAAAGAAAAGGCACTGGCAAAGGCAAGAAAAAGTGTAGGAATTTCCATAAAATTAGAATAACAGCAGCCGGAGCTGCGAAGTCGGCAGAGGCAGCAGCAACGGCAGTGATTCTTTACCGCCGACGGACAGTCCCAAAATTTATGAGCAGCGCCGAAAAAGAAAATATGCAAGGAGCAAGAACAACAACGACGACAATGAGAAGAAAAAATGTGCAAAGCCTGGGAATCACACTGATAAGTTTGTAAAATTTTAAAAAATAGTGAAAATTCCAAAACTAAAAATGATGTAGCCTAAAATATTTAATTTATCACCTATTGATTATAATTAATGTATTGATTTATTCATTCATAATAATAAAAATAACCTTAACCGAAAAGAAATTGAAAATTTGCATTCCCAGAGATTTTACAATATTTAAAGATTCTGATGATAACAATAATTACCTTCATTTCTATTACAATCATTCAATTTTATTTAAAATATTTTTCTTTTTAGAATAATTTTAAGTACTTTATGACAAATGTTTTTTCAGTGCACCCACACTAGTAAAAAGGCGAGCGCAACGCCAAAAGAGACAAGAAAATTGTGTAAAAAATAATTGAAGTCGAAGCTGCGACAGATTTTACACACGCACGACTGTTGGAAAATCTGGGAGGTGTGGAGCGGCTGGGCGCCAAATAAAATATTAGGGCAAAGGCAAAACCCTTTTTTGTCATGTCCGCCATTCCTGGCCCCTCTCATTCTAGTAGTTTGTCCCTAGAGCATTTTTTTATCCGCGGAATGCTGCGTTTTTTATTTTTCAATTTGTTCAGCGCCAAGTTTTGTGGGAGAACTTACGGTAAGTAATTTATCTTGACAGTGGCGGCTCAGTCGTGTGATTGTGTGTTCGTTTTTGTTCGGAGAAAAAAAAAATATTTTCTATTTTATCCCTACAAAATTTCGCTATTAACCGCTCATATATAACTTGGATTCATCTTATTTTTGCAAAAGGATCAACATAATTTCATTATCAGTGGATGAGACTTGATAAGTAATATATAAAATAAGTAATTTAATAAAAAGCTTTTATTTTTTTAAATTTCCAAAAGATCACAAAAAAATAAAATATCATTAAATGCTTGACTTCATTAATAGATAATTGATACAAACTATTATTTTACACTATACAGGATACGTTATCGTTGAGACCTTTATCTACATCCCATTTATTGGTTTTTACTTTTCGACATTTCAACATTGCACTATTTTTTGCTCCCAACACGGTTTTTTCACTCGGTTTCCGATTTATTTTTTTGGTTATTTTATTCGAAAGGTTTTTTCGTTGTAGTGCTAGGTCGTTTGCGGTATTTTTGGTGATATTTGCTGTGGTGCAACTATTTTCCCGCGCTCTCTATCTCTCTTTTTGCGCTGAATTGGAATTACAAATTTTTTATTACTTTGCGGGCGACTCTTTTTCTCGGTTTTTTAGTTGCTGGTCTCTGGTTTCTACGTGTGTGTGTGTGTGTGTGCTTTTTTCATAAATCTCCAAATTGAGATTTATGTTAGTTTTGCATATTTTAGCCATGTCCGAGAGCGGTTGGCTTGGCCCGCAAAAGGACGAAGCCAAAAGCTTTAAAACTTTTAGTTTTTCGCTGTGAGGTGAAGTGGAAGGGGATTAATAAATTAGTTTGCGGTCGAATTGTCGCTCTTCTGGCTCTTAACTTTTTGATTGCCGTTGGCGGTTAGCTGACAGATGGCCAGCAATTAGCTGTTGTGGCAGTCCAAAGTTGGCTCCATTGTGCATTGCGAATTTTAAGTGCGAAAACTTTTGCAAAATATGATTAATAGAGTATGATTGAATTAGTTTAAAATGTGTGGTATTCGAATACTGATCAGTTAATTTTATTGTTTTAAAATCACTTTTTAATAATTTATTATAATGCTAAATATTTAGTTATATATTTTCATTGTAATATTCGTATTTATCTAATCCTAATCCTTTTTATGGCCTTTTCCCACTCAATAATTTTGATTTCCACTTGATGATTTAGATATTCAAACTGTTTTCAATATTTATGCAAATGCTTAATCCACTGTCAGAACTTGAGCTCATCGCATAAACATAAGTATTTCTATTGGGACACGCCCCCCGCCCCCCCCCCTCTCCTTGGAAATCCATAAAATCCTCCAAAAGCTGCCAGATGTTTTCCTGACGCAATGGAAAGCGAGAAGCAGAGAAATGCGGAGTGGAAGGCCTAATAATCTGTACGATTTGCCTTTTCGCCTTTTGCTAAGAGATTTATTACCGCCTCGTTGCGGATAAGAGAAGTGCAAAGACGGCCTGAAATCGGGGGACTGACTGGATGAGTTATATATACGAGTTGTCTCCTTGTTTATGAATTTCTGGTGTCGCATCCACTGCAATGAAGTCATTTTGGGACACTTCTGTTTCGGCTGCTGCCGCCCATGCTGATTTGGTTATTTATCATTATTTCTTTTATGACGCCATGTGATACAATATTTATGTGCTGCGAGGGCTGGCCAAAGAGTTATGGCCGGCATTTGACATTGACACACTTGCATAAATCAGGGGGGTAGCCAACCCTTTATCAATTACTGGGGAGAAAAATTCAATCTCATTATGAGCTGTCAGTTACGCAGGCCAATCAACGATGCCATTTGGATCTAATTTGATGAGAAACCCACAATCAGTTATCCCCCTCTCTCTATTTCGTTAGCCCCTTTTGCCGGATTGATTTAAATACTGGGGAGGGAAAAACGAGAGGCAGGCATAAGACAGCTTGACAAATCTGTTCGAAGCTCAGAAAACTATTAGCATACGGGGGCTTACATGTGTGAGCGGTCCCTCGATAAGAACCCCGCCCATTCACCCAATCCATCCGAAAACCCCTAAGGCGCTGACAAAAAACTTTCAGACAAGTAAATCATTTGCGGGATATTATCAATCCATTTTTGGGTTTTACCAAAACGTTTTGCGCTTCCCTTAACAACAAAGAGAGAGAAATGAAGTAGTGATTTAATTTGCTTCGCATTTAGGTGATGATACGAATGATGGTTATTAAAGGATTCTTATTATGTGTATATTAAATAATAATAATAATGTATTTTAAATAAATAATAATATTGAAATAATAAAAGTAATAATTTGTGTAAAATAAAAATGCTGACACACTTTAATATTAAGATAAAATTAAAACAAATTAAAATTTACATTTTTCAAATAAATAAACAGAATTTTTTAGTAAAATATTAATATTATTTTTAAAAATAATTAATAATTTAATAATAGATAGAGTATCTTCACATCGGTTTATAAATATCGGACAGTCTTAAGCAATGTCTTTGTTTTACCCGAACCACTCCCCGATCCACTCGCATCCCGGCAGATGGAATTTGGATTATAGTTTGCCTCTGCGTATGCGGGATTTGGGCACATCATTACAGAAAACTCCCAGACGTAAGCTGGGGCTCGTGCTTGGGACCGACCTTTCTTTCCATCCATATATGTGGTATAAGTTTGGGGAGGAACAAAATTCCGAGGAGCCGAGGGCGAAAAAGAGACGGAGCCTGCTGCTATGGCAACCATAATAAAGCTTATAACACTTTGCATTTACTACACTAATGCAAATACAATAGAACGATGTGAGCAATGTCTGTATGAGAAGGGAGTTTTCACTTGAAAAAATTAATTTTAATGTTACAAATTTGTTAATAAAAACAAACCGAAAATTAAAATTATTTTTAGTGTTTGAAATGCATAACCAATTTATTCCCGAAAAAAAATATTAAATAAATAATTTAATATTTTAAAGATTTTTAGTATTAAATATTTTTAAATATTATGATTAAATGTTAAAAATACAACATTTCAATAATTTATGGCTTTGAGTTCCACAATTCTATTTAAGCTGAAGAATTACCCAAAAAGGTAATATTTTCCCACAGTGTAGAGTCAGTGAGCGTGTGCTCGGCATCCCATTTCGACTTCAATTATGCCCACATATGTCGGTCGAGGCACAAAATTTGTTTAAGCTTCACTCTGGGATTAAAATTTGCAACTCAACGAGCAGGGCGAAGGATCAGGGCCATGGCCGGGAACTGTGGACCCGGGACAAGGATCCGGCACCAGGACTAAGGTCCAGGACCCCTGTGTGCGTTGGCTTAGATAGCTCCGGTTGGCTTGGGCCATTTGGTTACTGCGGTCTCAGAAGTTTACTGCGGTCTGACTCTGCGACCCTCTGCTGGGTTAAAAGCGGCCATCAAGGGGCGGGATTTCCTTCAAGGACCCTCTGACCTCATGCAATGAGAATTGAACTCATTACGGCTAAAGGGATTGAGATTGAAACGGAAGCCTCGGGTCGGCCCATTACTTATTGGCTTATTGTTCTGGGCCAAATGGAGTAACAAGTATCAGGTAAGGTGCAATTAGCAGAAACAGTTGCGAAATTCTGGTACATTTTGCTATTGGGGTTATTAAAATTGCTACATTTGGCAAATTACCATTTAGATGGTGTTTTGGATAGTTGTGTCTGAGTGAAATGTTTCTGAGTTTAATGAAATAAATTTAAATTATCCGAAAATGTTGTATGTAATTTTAGTTCCATTTTTTTTACTATTTCCATAGCTTGTTCCTAAAGTTTTTGTTGTATATCGCCTCCCATTTTTGCATTCCTCCCCCAAGAAAGAATGAAAAGTATAATAATGTGATTTGAATTTGCCGCCGTATGCTTGGCACATTTTGTTTAACCCCCTCGGCGCCTCTTTAACCCCCTTCAGGCTGCATTTTGTGCTGATTTAACACTTTAAGCCTTTGCCACAGTGTGGCACTCAACAAGATGATTTATGGCTGGCAAACGAGAGAGCAAGAAACGGGAAAAAGAACGGCAGCTCGCAAAAGTATGCAACACACAAAAAATAGGTTATAAGTGGGTGAAAGTAGTAGTGGAAATAGGGGGCGAGGAGGTGAATACACAGTGGAAAATTTGATAATAAACCTAAAAATATTAGAAATATTTATTTTTAAGAAATAATTTAATTTGTAATATTTCTTTATAATATTTTAAGGTAATAAATAAAGATATATTTATTAAAATAAAACAAAATAATTTATTTGAATATATCTTAAAAAATAAATATTTCCCCGTGTATCAGTTGGCGGAATGTCGACGGCAAGTCACTTAAAAATGGCTCAGCAAAAGGTGAAACACACACACACAGCTGCGGACATGGCCAAAATGCACTTTAAGTGCAAGGAGCAAAAGCAGAGAGAATGCAACAGCAGCGACAACCGAACAAACAGCATCAACAGGAAAAACAACAAGAATTAAAGCAACATGGGAATAAAGGAAAAGCAGCAGCAAAAGGAAAAACAGGAGAAAATTGGTAGCAAAAAGAGGAGCAGCATCAACACATCTGCAACATGGCTGCAAGTTCCCTACAAGCAGCAGCAGCAGTGACAGCTAAAAAAACAGTAACACAACCGAGGGAATTTATAAAAAAAATCAAAAATGCATTCCGGAAAGGAACAGAATGAGTTGCGAGAAGGAGACAGAACATGCCACCTCAGCTGCGGCAGGAGCAAAAATAAAACAAGGTCTATAGGTAGGAAAAGTAAATTACTTTAAGAACTTCAAGCTGAAGGCGTCCAAACTAAACTCAAGTGCTACACACATATATATATATATATATATATTATCCGCACAAGTGTGGGTGCTGCAGCTGTGTGTGGGTGTGAGAGAGTTTCGAGTACCATAAGCAAACACTTTCAAGTGCATTTAAAGTGCGGCACAAACAGCAACAGCAGCAGCTACTTCAGCAGCTCCCCACCGGCTTTTCCGACTTTTCCCGACCCAGCGCCATGAACTGTTGGGCCCAGACACCCACTTCATACGCCCATTGTCAGCCCGCTCCTTCAGTGTTTGTTGCCAATAATATTTACACTAAAAAATGTGCAACACTGCTGCAGAAAGCAGTAAGAAAAGAACAATACGAACAGTGCAACAGTTTTTCAGCGGGCAGACGGGGAAAAAGGGAAAATACGGGCCACGAAAAGTAGGCAAAAATCCCGGAAACGGATTCCGGCTGTGCCAAGTTTTGTGCTCGAGCAACAGTTAGCTGGCATTTTGTGCCTAAATATTTTCCAGCTAAAAGATTTCCGGAAAATCTGTTCCTATCTCCATCGCACGCCCACTATAACCCTGATCCTGTTGCTGTTGAAAAACTCTCGCCTCCGCAAAGCTGGCTAATTTTGAGACCTAATTTGTGTCATCCTGTTTGTAAAAGTTCACTCTCTCTCTCTATCTTTCTCTTTCATTCGGTGTATATTTCTCTCTTTCTGGTTGAGTGGATTTCTGTCTCATGTGGTAAACCCTTGGATAATTCGCCATTGTGTGTGGAAATGGAAATGAGAAGTGTTTAAGGAAGAGAGTAATTATCCTATCTACTGTTAAGTATCAAAGGACTGAACTCACTGGAAAAGGTTTTATGGAGGAGTGATTATCTTTTAGTATAATATATTTATTGTATTGTAACCTTTCCCCATATTAAATCCTCTTGATTAACCTAAAAGTATAAACGTATTAATGACTAACAGAAATTTCTCTGCCTTCAAATATACGTATTACCCTCGTTTTATCTCTTTATAGAGCAACTGACATGTGTCCCGTATTTTTTTTTTGCAAATATTATTCGTTTATTTTGATATATGTTTGCGATATGACTTGCTTCGATTTCAGGGAAACTCATAACCAAAAAAAAAACCCTCACATTTTTCACACACCATTCGTTTTCAATAAGTTGCAGCTCTTGGAATTAGGGGAGCCCCGAAAACATTGATGCACATGTGTGTAGGGAAATATTTTTTATAAATGTAAATAAATACGAGCATAACCCCCAAATGGAAAGTCACGCTGACTTTCACTAACCCGGCGCAAAAAAAAAAAAAGTTTGTGTAATGCGGGGCGTAAATTGTTCGCAGTCAGCTATGAATATCCAACATTCCGCTGCCATTTTTTCCCTTTTTTTTGCCACCCCATAGCTAACGAATTGAACTACCAGACAACTCCACCTTTTTCGCGTTCCGGATTCCGGAGCAGCCTCAACAGATTGCGGAAACTTTGTGACGTTGCGGAAAGGCAAAAAAAATAAAGAGCCCAACGAGAAAAAATCATGGTAGCTGCAGAAACCCCAAGGAAGGTGAAAAAGTTGAGGAAATATAAGTAAGGCATACTCCTTCGCCCATATATGTAGCACTGAGCTTCATGCGAGCGGGAAGATGTTGGCTGCTATAAAAATTACTTTGTTTGCCAGCAGCTCCTTCGTCGTGCAATTTTATTGAGCCTCGAACAGTGGCTGCCAAAAGTTTGCAACGACAGCGCTGAGCGGGAAATCTCGGTCCGTTTGGGGGGGGGCTGAGATTTCTCAGTTGTATTGGGCTAGTTTGCCCAATATTATTTTTTCCTCTTTATTGCCATATATATACTTATATGTGAGTATATAAACCAAAATCGTAAAAGTGATTTTGTGACGATTCAGCGATTTTCCGGTACAGGTAAAAGTACAGTCCTCTTTGATGGCAAATGGGGCTGGGGCCTTGTTAGTGAAGAGAAATGGTTCGACTTTCAGCGGGTGATTGAGGAGAAATGACGCCATTGGGGATCGCAGAGAGTGTTTTTGCAAGACTCCAAATAGTTTGGCTTAAAGAGTTGCCAGTGGGCGAGAAATTGCGGTCATAAAGCTGGGATTTCTAGAGTTGAGTGAAGGGAGTGGGAGGCGATAAGAGATGGTAGAAATCTTTAAGATTGGTTAAAGGAAAGATGTTCTTAAAAGGACCACACTAAATATTAGGATCAATCTTATTTGGAAAATTGAAAAGTGACTCCGGCCTAATTTAATTTTAATATTCGGCCGTAATTCACTAGTTTAGATCATTTCTGCCTCATTTCTAAAAAATTTTTAGATTATTTTTACATTATTTCTACAACATTTTGAAATAATTTCAGCATCATTTATAAATCATTTTCACATAAATTTTTAAATATTTTGAGATCATTTTTACATGATTTCCACATTATTTCTACATCATTTTCACATAATTTTTACATCATTTCAACATTATTTTCACATAATTTTAATTCATTTGAAGATAATTTTGTCATGATTTTTACATCATTTAAAAAAAAAACTTCTGCAGTATCTCTACATAATTTTTATCATTTATACATTATTTCTGCATCATTTCTACATCATATATTTCAGTTTTTAAAATCACATCTGATTTTAATCTTAGCCAATGAAACATTGTATGAAAATTATTATTTTCTTTAATATATTCATAATGAAAATATGATCCCAATACATTCTTTACATAATAATCCTTTTTAATATATACAGAAATTACATAGCATCAAAACCAATGCCAAAAATCATTCGCATTTTGCGTTCTTTATCCTCAAACCCTCTGCTTCTCGCCTTTTTGCGATATTTTTCTGACCTTGACTGGTTTCATTTCAGTTGCCATTTGCCATTCGACTTCGCCACGGTCGTCTAATTAACCCATTCGGGGTTAAGTAAACTTCAATTTAACCCAACCCAACTCTTTTTCGCCCCCTCTTTTTTCAAACTTTCCCTCTTTCTCTCTATGTTTTGCACTCTTTGGTCGCCTTGGGTCATGGCACATATGTTTTTAATTATAACTTCTGCACTCACTCCGCGTCGAACGAACTCAGACTTTGCAGAATTCCCCTTGTTTGGCTCACACTCTTTTTTTTATGGCTTCTTGGCCTGAGGCTTTGTTCCACATTTTACTCACTCTCTCCGGATATTTTCTGCGTCCTTTCTTTTGCAGCGCTATAATTTTTTGCAAATTTATGTTGCGTTACATTCGCAACAAACGAGACATTTTATAGCAGATCATCAATCAATTTGTCAGCTTTTCCGGGGAAGTCGTTGGCGCGCACTTCTCAATCGGGGTCTGGACCACGCCCCACATATATGTAATTAAACATTTGGCCCTGCAGCCGGGGCGAACATAAACTTATTTATAATACGGCCGGGAGCAGCAGCAGCCGGAATATGCTATAAAGTATAATTTTATGGCAGTGGAAGCCACAGGCGCCTCGGGCCAAAAAAGAAATGTCAAAAAGTTGTGGCTGATGGGGTAGCTGCTGCAGTTGCCATGCGTTGGCGAACTTTTGCCACATTAATTTCAGACGCAAAAAATACGTCTCGTTGACGGAGTCTGTCAATGTTGCTGCTGCTGCTGCCTCGCATGTTGCATGCTGCATGTTGCCGCCGTGACAAAGGCAAATAAAGCGAGTTGCTGCTGCCGCAGAATGAAGACAAATGGCAGGCTGCTGAAAGCTGTGTAAAGTGTGTGCCGAGTGTAATTAGACAAACATTTGGTCGGGCCAAGAGCGAGGCCAATTGCTAATTGCCTCAATCAACAAAAGTTTTCATATTTACGCCAGCGACAAAGTTGACAAAAAGTGTTTTTTAATATTCAAGCAGGGAGAGAAAATCTGGGAAGGTGAATTAAGCAAAAAATCTTATCATTTGCATTTAAATCATCAGTAGCTGATTTAAATTTTTTTGATTTCGTTTTTTATATTCGTTTTTCCAATATTGGAAATTAAAAAATTTAATTTAATAAAATATTTAGGGAAACTTTTTTGTAAAATATTTAAGCATATACTTAGTCTTGTTTTATAAACATAAAATTTCATATCTTAAAAATGCCAATGTAATATTATAGCTAAAAACCAGCATCAGTATCTGAATAAATATTTGTATTAATGATTTAATATTAATTAATATTTAATATTACAATAATATTAATGAGTATCTGATTTAAATAAGATTTTATATATAAAAAAAACTATTTATATAACTAACATTTTTAATAATTATTTAGAATTATTAATAAGAGTATTTGGAGTATCTGGTTTAATATTATGATTAATATACTCTTTAAATAAGATTACCACTAAAAAAATTAGTAATAGTTAAACTAAATAATGCAGACAATCAATTCACCTCATTTAATTCGTATATAAATTCATGCATAAACAGACAAATATAGATTTTTCTCTGTGCAGTGGAAATTGCACACTTGTCTCCTTCCGCATTTTCCCGCTGCTGATCATTTTTGTCGCATTCTGCGTTAATGACAACCGACAAGCGACGAAGCGCGGCTGTTTCTAATTGTTTTGGCACTCCCGCTGGCTGGGAAAGCGGGAAATTAGAAGGAAATTGGGGTGCTGCTGCAGCCATTGTTAATGGATATTTGCCCCGTCTGCGGCTGGGGCAAGTTCAATTTTTCGGTAAAGTGTTAATTACACTAGGCAGCGACAAATTTTGAAAGATTCCTCTATGCCAGCTGACAGATCATTTGTTGTGGGCAGGCCAAATTTCGTGGGTGCGTCGACGGGGAAGGCAGTTGAGGTACAGAGACTGCGGTTTTGGCCACTGGAGGCCAGCAACATTTGACAAATGTGGAGCAGACATGGGCAGCAGCGGGAAAGGGGTGCGGGAAAATCATCGGGGAAATGGGGTGAAAATGCTCCCGATGAGGAAGCAATGAAAATTCTCGGTCTGCTCTCTCGGCTGGACAATTTAATTGCTGCTGCTGATGGAGATGTTGATGAGCTTGTTGCTAGTGTGCTAATGCTGTTTATGTTGCCGGTGCTCCAGCAACTGTTGCTGCGGTGTGCATTGTTAATGCCATTGGTTAGAGTGCCGCCTGATGTATGCGGAAATGTTGCTGCTCTGATTGTTAATGCTGCAGATTAACAAAGCCAGAGTTTCCAGCCGTGCTTCCAATGAGTTTTGTATTAAAAAAATATAAAATATATACCTATAAATATTTTTAAAGTATTTTAATGTATACTATTTTCGTAAAATAAATTGTTATTAATGTTTTCATTAAAATAAAGGCTATACAAATATTTCCCGAGTCGCCTATTGCCTTAAAGGTTTCATTCAAAATCTATTCCAAGTATAGGTATAAAATATTTATTTATAAATAATTTTAATTAATTTTAATATTTAAAATTTTCTAAAAATTATATATTTAAATTTTTAGTCTGTACAAATATTTTTCGAGTCACCAGTTGCTTAAAAAATTTCATTTAGAAGCTCTACCACACTGGTCATGCAATAATCCTAAAATACTGCAGATACTTGCTCAATATTTATGTCCGACACAGCTTTTCCATCTATAACCAACCGGGGACAGATACTTTATATAACACACTGGGTCACATTTGCAGTATGGTTATTCACTCATCTTCAGGCAGCTTGAAGTGGCCTCAAATCGTAGTCACGTTGCCAACATTGCGATAATTGCGTCTAATAACTTTTGATGGCTGTAATTAATCCCCAGTGGCGACCTGCCTGCGACCTCCCCGCTCTCAATCCATCAACCCACTAAAGGATGTCAACGATGCGGAGGAGGAGCGGCGCATCATCATCTCGGGCCATTCTGTCAGCCATGAAATTGACACGTCTTTGGTATTAAGTGGCACATTGAATAGTCCAAATTAATACCCGTGCTTCATGGTTGTTATCCGCGTTGTTCAACCCGGTTGCAGGATGCTGGGCCTTGGTCAATGGACTTTGGGAGCGGCTCTTAGAGGAGATAGAGGATTATACCATTACTGAACAGGGCGTCTAATAAAACTTTAGGCTTATAGATTATTTAATTGTTGAGTATTTCCTAAGGTTTCGGTTTTACTATCATAATCTATTCAGAGTCCCTTGAGCTAAAAATAATAAAAAACTGTCTTGTGTTTCCATTAAAAATATCAGAAAAACCAATGAAATAATTTTCAATTCACATTAGGAAGTTGTTTACAAAATCTGAAAAAGATTTTAATATTTTAAATATTACATCCTGTTTTTTTCATGTCTAAATTATAAAAAAGTTTATATTAGAAACCGGCGATTGCTTTATCATAGAAGAGCATCTTCTTTAAGCAATTCTCAAAGAACAAAAGATCTTCAAAGAGTAGTCTTCTTCCCCATTGTCTGCGCGATTTCTGCACTTTCCAAAGCAATTAAATCGAGGGCGCAACCCTCTCGAGGGGGCGTGGCACAAAGGCAGGCGGTTGGGGGGCTAGATGGGTGGGTGGTACGCCTTCATCTGGGCGAAAGAAATGAACATAAAGTGAGCAAATGTGCCATAAATTAAAACTAAATGCCGACCGGCGCTGTCAAAGGCAGAAAAACGTGAAGACGAGCGGTGACTGCAGTCGCAGTTAAGATTAACGCACACACGCATCCGCCACGCCCACAGAGGGGCGTTGACACCCACACAAATACACACACTCGCACAGAGAGCATCTCTCATAGATGTCAAGCATTGGCCGCAATGATTTACGGCTTGGCATAGGGGAAAATTGCGCATACGCCGCGTGGCCGCCAACAAGAATTTGTTTGCCTATTTTTTTCCGCTCTTATTTGCTGCTGCTGTTTGCTCATAAATTGTACGCAGGAAAAGTATTTCAGTGCAAACGAAAGGTGGGGGTTTTAAAAGGATTCGCTTCATTGAATACCCTTTTTTAAAAAAATATTGTGAACTGATATGAAATTTAAAAGGTTAAAATTGTGCTTATTATAATTATATTATCATTATTTTGAAGACTTTACGAAGAAAAAAAGCTTTTATTGACCAAAAAAACTTATAAAGAAATAAAATAAAAAATGTTTAATAAAGATTTAGTTTCCTAAGCAAATAAAACACTTCTATGGAATGATTTTATCTTCAAGGTAAATAATAATTATTTTAAAACCTAAATAACATCAGAGAGAAAATAAATTTAAAGTGTTTATAACAAATGAACTATTAATTAAATATTCTAACCGATCACAGGTTTGCTCCCATTTATTCCTATAAAGTGTAAGATTCCCTGGGAAAAAACAAAAATGTGAGTGTAAAAGATGAAGACACATTGTTGTTTAGAATTAAATTCAGCCTACGTGGAAAACTCTGTCTCTTTGGGTGGTCGCCTTCGTTTCTTTGTCGCCGTTTTTGGTGGCGACACTTGGCAGACATTTGGTCATTTGTTGGCACAGCTTGTTGCACGCTGAAAAGTGGGGAAAAGAGCGGAAAACCGGGCAGACGCTAGAAAAAAGTTTGCGCCACATCATCTTGTTAGCATTTTGTCAGCCAAGTTGTCACATTCGCCTCAGCGAGAGATCTTCAATGTTTCGCCGGCAACAAGTTGACAACAACTACAGTGGGGAAAAAAGGCTGGAAAATGAGGTGGTGAAAAAAGGGGAAGGGGCTGGGGGGAAAGTGCCGAGGAGACTTACGGTGCAATGGTTTTCCTTTGCACACTTTCACCCCTATCCCGCATGCACTTTACGCCTCACTTGACTTACATTCGGGGCAACGACAAGCAGAGATGAAAACGCCTCCGCCTGGTTTTCCCCTTTTCCGGCCCCCTTTTCTGCTTCCCCCCACAAAAACCCCTTCTTTACTGTCGCGCAAAATCTTTAATTGTCGCGCAATTTTCCAGTTACTGCATTTGTCGCTTCGCCCGCACTTCTCACTTCTTGCACTTGCCTTCTGCCCTCCTTAAAATTGCCAAGGAATCCATATATTCATTCATTCGTCCAGCGATATGCACGGTGGGGTTGATTACATAATTTATTGGGTAAAAATCCGTGAACAAATATTAAATAAAATTGAAAAATATTTTTATTTATAGAATTTTCTCAATCGAAAAAATTATATTAAAATACTTTCACATCCTAAAACAAAATATTCTGCTTCCCAATTTTATTTATTTTTTTTTATTTGTATACGACATTTTATTGAAAAATTTCTTAATACTTTAAATGAAATTACGTCTTTAAATTCCCCAGCTCATAAAAAAATCATAATATTTTAATATATTTCTATAGCATTTAATCACTATTGGCCCATTGAAATGGTTTAATTTTATGCGTTTCCCTGGAAGAATGTGGTAATCACCTGGCATATATTCCAATCTTTATAGCGTACAGCTTAAAATTAATTGGCACCAAAATTCCTAGGAAAATTCCAAAGAGAATATAAAATCCAGGGCTGTATTTTTTAATATTTCCGCATGAATTCCCGCCATCCACTGTGCCCATTCAGTCAACCATTCATTCATTCATTCATTCTCGATTCCCATTCGGGACTCTCATCTTTTGCAACCCGTTCTTTCTGCTGGTTGCTTTCATTTGGGGCGCCACTTTCCGATGCAAGTGATATGCCCCCTGACCCCGAGGCAGCCGCCTCCTTTGTGGCCACGCCCACTGCAACTACCAATTAGGTGGGCAGAAGGCGGTTGCAATTTCAATTAAGAGAATTAATTGCGTGTGCGGCAGTCAGTTTGAAGAGTCTCCAATAGGACGGAGAAACCGGCGGAGAATGGGAAATTCTTAGCTGAATGGTCTAGATAAGTGACACTTATCTAAATACATATTTACCTGGCTGCTGGGAAAACGACGAGGAAGAGGAAAATCGAGGGAAAGTGAGCTTTGGGTGGAAAACTTTATATGCAGCCCGCATATTGTCAAAAGCGGAAATTGCAGGAAGCTGCAGATTTTTATCGATGCAAGTTGACAGGCGCCACTGGCAGCACTCGAAGGAAGTTCAGCCGAGCACTGTGTATACAACACACCACCCCATCACCACCCTATCACCACCTGCGAATGAAAGAAAAACCAGAAGAGCTTTCCCAACCATTGCTTCCGTTCATTTTCCAAAGCTATGACGAAACCGGAACAAAAAACTCCATGAGAATTCCAATTAGGGAGAGATCAAACGATCCAGAAATCGGATAAATACCACCAGCATAAACATAAGCAAAGTGAAAGCCATTAAATTTAGTCAATCGATAAACGGAGTCACAAGTTTTTCATCATCAGTGGTGCAACCGAGAGGCAGCCCGAAAAACAATTCCTAAAAAGCCTTGCACCATAAAAAATACATTTTACGATCCTCACGCAAACTATATAGCTGAAACGGCAGACAGAGATAGCATCGGGGAATGAAAGGGACGGGGGATATACAATGCGTATACGGGGTCCCAGAGACAGCGACATACTGTGAGTGTCAATGCTGATGTAAAGTGTCACTTAAAACGCGCTCAATATTTGATGGCCCGAAGACAAAATTGAGCCACCTCCGCAATGCAAATTAAAAAGCGATATGCCACGGTACACGCCGTGACATGAGTGTAAAAGCGGTGAAGATAAAATGGGGTTTAGTATACATACTTTTAGTGTCAAAATTTTAGGATTCGTAAAGAATTCGCGGCAGTCAACAAGAAGATGTAAATGTAATGTAAAATTAAATTCAAAATAGTTATTTTTATTTTTTAGTTCATTTTTTTTTATTTGTTATTATTTATTAATTTTTCATACTAACGGAACCAATATTATTTTTAAAATTTACCAGCCCTTTTTTAGTACTTGTGGGTATTTCAAAATAATCATTTGCTAACCAATTTGAAATCGAAACGCACTGTCCGCTCTACTTACAATGTAGAAGACCTTTTCCATGCCATCGATTCCCAGGCAAGCCAAGAAAAAGACCTCTAAACGATCTTCGGGCAAACAACGTGAACGCATTATAAAAATGTTTTACGATGCTGAACCCAAAACGGGAGAGCAGAAAAACAAAACAACAGAATAAATGCTGAAAAGCGAAGCAGAGCGAGTTTTATTATGTCGTCGAACGTTGGCGAGATAAGGTCAGTTTTTTTTCGGGGGTGGGGGTGGGCAAGTGGGCGGGGAAGGCTGCAAAGGGGGGCCGGGGGCCTATGGGACTAAGGCCAAAGAGCAGGGGGCCCAGTGGATTGACCGCTTTGCATGTCGCGCGCTGCATTAAGCGAAACCAAAAACGACGCCGATGACAGCAGAAGGGAGAAGTAGAGAAAAGAATAGTGCACTGAAAGCAATTAAGTAGTTTGCAAATAAATAATCGAGAATTTAAAATATGAAAATTCATGACCTTCTATAAATATTTTTTTAGTTTCGGGAATTTACAAAATATACAATACCAAATAAAAACATTATTTTTAATAAAGAATCAATTTATAATAAATTAAATAGAATAAAATCAACTTAAAAACATTTTTTTTTCGTAAATGTATACATTTTTAGGTAAAACAGTTAAACAGATTATCAAAACGCATTAAAAATGAGTTCAGTATATTTTTAAAACGGGAAGGGGAACTTAGCGGAGAACTGAGGAGTTCGGAGAACACAGAGTTGAGAACAGGGAACAGAAAGGCGACGTCTGGACATGAGCGCGAACATGTATCGCTGACGGCGGCAGCTTAATGGATATGGATATGTTGTATATGGATATGTATTCCATGTGCCCAGTGACTACCCGTTAAAAATTAAATGATCAACCCAGGGCTTTGCTCTACTCCAAAGACATCTTAAAGGTTAACTTTAATGCCTCAGAAAATCAATTATTTTATGAGACTTTAAAGATCATATATATTTAAACAAATAAATGAAAGACACTTCAGCAGCTTCAATTTTTAAATTCGCATAAAGAAAGTACTGTAAAATAGTATTGAAGTTCTATAAATAAAAGCGTGCATATTTGAATGTAAAACCCATAAATACATTTGGGATTTTGGTTATGCAAAAATGACTTCATAAATATTTCACAATGCAAATGCATGCGGCAATGGGAAAATATTGAACCGAATGTTTATTCAAATATTGCAATTTTTGTTCTGCCAACCACTTTTCAATTTAGGCAAATTAAAAAAAGGCAGAAATAAATCTTAAAATAAATGGTATAATATGACTTTATGAAATCTGATTAGTACGGGTTGACTTTATATGTTTGTATTATTTTTCTTTTTAATTAGATTTTTCATTGAAGAATATTTTAATTTCTTTTAATTTCTAAAGTTTCCACCTTTTTTTAATATTTTTTTTAAAATGAAATAAAATCTTTTTTAATTTTGAACTCTTTTTTATAGGGTATCTTAAGCTTCAACTTCCCCTTTTTAATCCCTTTCTATTTCTTTGGTATTTTTTATATTTTTTGCCCGCTTTTTTCCAATTTCATTATCAAGTTTAATGCTTGGACCATCGGTTTACTTAGCGGTTGGCCAGACGAAAATAAAAACATAGAGCCAAAGGTCTCCCGCCGGCGGTGACCTTTTGTGAAGATACGTACCGCACCCCGAGTCCCCCTCACCCTCCCCGCACTTTTTCAGCCCGTATGTGAAGCGCCTTTTTGAGAATTTTCCATGTTGTTGTTTCAGTTGTTTGTTGGGCAATTCAATTGAATGTTTGCGGCTGGACGACAACTGGCGACTCATCAATGCCACGTCATCATCCTTTTTTTTCTGCCAGTAGCGGTGGCGAGCGGGGTGAAATGCGAATGGGGGTGGCGGGGGTTGGAATGTCCACGATTTAACGATGGCTGAACATATGCAACAGCAACAACAACAACACTTCGCATTGCCAATGAGCAAGTAAAAATAACAATAAACAGCAGACAGCAACTTCCACCAGTGGCAAATTGAGTTGTTTGTTGTTCTTCTCTTTTTTTTTGCAGTGTGGTTGTTGTTTTTACTCTTGTTTGTATTTTCACATTAAGAACGCAACGCAGCTGCTGAAGAAGGTTAATTGTTGTTCTTGCCGCCGACGTTGTCATCGATATTGATTATGATATTTTTTAATGGAAGCCTGAAAGATGAAAGGCACCCAAGAGATGAAAGGAGAACTTCAACACGATTGAGACACACAATAAAGTGGCGATATGTGTGTGCGAACATTTAATTACCGGGTTAATAAATAATAAAATATTGATAAATCAGGAAGGCAAATTGTTTAAAAAATGCAATCAAGTTCGTTCTCATTGAATGCGAAGACAAAGGAGTGAGATTTCAGCCTTGCTTTTATGGGGAATTTTATATTGCAGGGAATTTTTTTTACTTATTTGTTACTTTATGGTGTTATATTTGGTACCTTATGGAGTTGTGATAAAATGTTTTAATGGATATATAATTTTTTAATTATTTAATGTATTTCCTTAAACTCTACAATACATTTTTTACTTATTTGTTATTGGTGATACTTGAATATGTGGTTCCTTAATGTAAAATGTTTAATGAGTATTGTGTTTTACAAAATTCGACAATACATTTTTAAACATTTTTTGATTTCGAATATTTTTGTAAATAATGATCTTGCAAAAAAATCTAGTAAATGTTCCTAATTGCCATTAAATTCCTGCAACTTAATCTGAATATTTGGATATGAATATATTCAATATTTGTAAATTGTTCATTTTATTAAATTCTCTAAGAAATTAAAATCTTTTTTTAATAAAGAATATTTTTAAAAATATTTATCTAGCAAATAAAAATGTCTTACCCTTCCTTTTGAAATCTAGTATTAGTTCCCATTTGCTAGTAAATTCCTGCAACTTAATTACAGCAACTAAATACTTGGTAATAAACCATTTCGGGTGTTTGTAATGTGATGAATTTTATTTACTTTTTATCCCTTTTTCGAGCACTTTCAACCGCTTAACCGACACTGAAAATGTAGCACAACCCGGGGGCCACCGCCTGCCACGCCCCCTTGGCCAGCTCACCGCCCAGCAACCATTCCATTGATGCCAACCGTAAGTGCACAACAATTCGCTGGCCAACAACTTTTAACAACAGCGCCCCCACAACGGCAGCAACAGCAGCAACACTCACACAAAGGCAGCGATAACAACGATAACATTTTAGCACATAAATTACAAATTCATGAAAAATTTTATGCTCGTGTTGTGCACTCGGTTTTTCTTTTGTTTTTTTGTGTTCAACCTTTTTGTCCAGGTTTCCTTGTGCATTGTTTTTGTTTTTAGTTTTCTGTTTTTGGCGGTAAACGCAACGAATGTTGCCGCTGCCATTTATGTTGCTGTTGTGCCAGCAACATGCAACGCTTGCCGGCAGTCGGGCAAAGTTGGACAGATATCGCACACATATATATATGTATGCACCTGGATTGGGATCGGGAATGGGAATGGGAATGGGATTGAGGTTCACCCAGGATTGTCCGCAAAAGGTGGCGGCAAAGGTGCAGTGCGGTCAATGCGTTATTTGCAATTCATTGCAGCCATGGGAATCCAAATGGGAGAAGGCAGGAAAGTGGGTGGCGATGGAACAGATGGAGCTGGTCAGAGTCAGACGACAGATCCACACACACATGCAGAGGGTCCACCGTTCATGGTACGCTTTCAGCTTTATGGCTTAATTTTTGGCGCTGCCGCAGTCGCTGTTTGTGCCACACATTTCGCAAGCAATTTAAATGCTAATCAATTTGCCGCGTTTCACGCTCCGCCAGCAACAACATGGCAATCTGCCCCACATGCAGGCCACCAATCGCAACAAATCCAATCCAGCCACCCACCATTCGGCAGGAACAGAAACGCAGCATTGCACACAATTCAAACAAACAAAGTCGCTAAAAATTATGAAAAGGCTGCTAATTCTGCGCAGGGCATAAAAGCAAAAGCCAAATGAAATAATAATCACAGACTAGAGAAATAAACATGAACGAGGAATGGAGAAAAGACAGAGGTGCTATAGGGTTGAAGACCATTGAAACAAGATGATATCTTACTAACAAATATTTACAGGAGATTTTAGGAATAAAATCAAGAGTTTTGATATCTCAATTATGATCAAGTATTAAAAAATTTGAACATTTTAAAATTTTCTTTTACCTTTTTAATTTAATACTATTTTTAGAATATTTTTTTTTAGCTAAAGTTGTATCTACAAATCGATGAAAAATTGCATTTAAACTAAGGATAAATTTTAGGACATTTTAATATAAAAACCAAGAGTTAATCAATTATGATGAGATATTAAAATGATTTGAACATTTTTATTTAAATTCCATTGACTAATATACCTATTTTTATATTATTATAGTATTATTTTTATAACATTTATTTTAAACTAAATAAAAAAATCTAAAAAAAATAGAATTAAATTTTTAAAAATATTGAATACAGTTATCGTTCGTTGATTATTGAATTTTTTTTATAACTTTTGAAGTGATGTTTGCTTGTTCTCAACCAGACCAGAAACACAAGCAGAAAAGTCCAGGGGAGTGGGGAACTTGGGGAACACTACCGCCAAATGGACAGAGAAAAGTTATGAGCGATGTGCAGGTTGAAAAAATGAAACACGTAGCATTTGAATAAAATGTGTGAGGAAAAATCGGGGGATTTTTTGATAAGCGCAACGCGAGAGGAAGTTAGAGATAACAGCCTGGAAAAATAAAAATATAGAACAAAGTTTGATTTATGGCTTCTGCTCGGAGATTTGTAGATGCAAACAGAAACTAAAATCGGAATCAGTTGCACATACAAAACCCAGCATAGATTGTGATACAAAAGTGAACAAAAATATGGAATTGTAAAAAATATATATTTTATAAAGTACTTCAATTCAAGCTTTGTTTGTATCTCTGAGTAAATTATTACGCGAAACTCAGCGGACAAAATATCTTTCATCTAAACTGAGGTAAAAAGGGAAACTTTTCAACTCTTCCAATGATTTTTAAAAGCAACGTACACCTCCTTAACAACAACCAACCAAAAAAAACGCTCTTCTATAAAGATAATAAGAAAAGACCAGCAGCAGATGGAGTAGCGTAATAGGAAAAAAACAGAACCAAGATGAAATTGCATTATGCCGATTTTGTGGATTTTCCTATGCAAAGAGAAAAATGCGGGGGTAAAGATGACGAAAAAATGGCAGGGAAGAGGAAGCTCGAATGGCTGCAAGTGGCTCAAAAAGTGCCTCAAGATGTGGCAACATTGGTCCAGGACAGCAGTTACTTTGCATCTTTTAAGCACTGCTCTCGGACGGGATGGCACAAAAATGGAAAAAAGCCATGCCAGTGGATAAATTGAAGGTAAAGGGGATAAAGAAGTTTTCATTGGTTTCGGCTGCGGGCTGATGAAGCTGAAGCAGCTCCAGGTATCCCCATCCCCATCCCCATCCGCATCCCTTTTTCTCCAGGCTCATAAAAATCATTCATTTGCAAAAAGCCAAATTGCCAAGAGCTGAAGTGAATTGATAAGGATTTTTATGGAATTTTAGGTAAGCGTTTGAAGTTCAGAAAGGGAATCTTATAATTTTTGAGATAATAATATAATATTTCGAAATTTTTTGAAAAATTATATGGACTTTTAGATAAGCGTTTAAAGTTTAGAAAAGTGACCCTTAAAATGTGTAGGATAATAAAATAGAATTTTGAAAATTATTAAAACATTTAATATTTGGTTTTTCTGAAGTTTTTAAAAAGAATATTTTTTAGTATATGACCTATTGTTTACCAATAAAAACCCTATAAAACTGTCCAATAAATCTTGTGAAGTTGATGAATTGTGTCAGCAGATTAAAGAATTTTATTGGTTAACCCTTGACTTGGTTTTAATCTGAGGCAATAATAATTATAAAATTGGGAACGAATTTTTATGGAAGCATTTTTAGTAATATTCTATGAAAGGGGGGCTAAAAAACTAATCTAAAATCCTGTCTAATGCCGAACTTCAAGAAGCTGTTTCTTATCGCCCTTCCCGTGTTTTTGCTTTCAATTTGCCAACCAGAGTCTTGACTTCGCCACCCCTTTCCGCCCACTCAAGAACTCAACCACCCAAGAACCACAAAAACCCCCTTGGGTTTATCCGCTTTAAATTTGTGTTTATCTGGGCACACGGCTCGATTAATTTCGGGGGTGGGTGCAAGAAGCCAAGGCGTGTTTTTAATTGCCAAGGACAATTAAAAACAATTTTGCAGGCACAAAAGAGTTGGCAATAAATTTAATTGGCCCGCTGCCGTTACGCCCATTGATTATTTTTGGTGTGTGGGCGTGGCGCCGAGCACTTTCACACCTAGTGACAAGGTGACCAGGGTTGCCACCGCTCAAGAATTTTGGGTGGATGGTCGCCTTGCTTTCTGGTCGCCTTGCCGCTGGAATGGGGCGGCAATTTATGCGGCTGTCAGTTGCAGGGGCAGCTTGGATTTTTATTGGCACCCGGCACGCAGCCAGAACTTCAGCTTCGTTCGTTCGGCTTCCTCTCAAGTAATTGCATCGAGCACATAAATCAATTGAATTGCATTTTCATGCGACAAGTTTGGCCAACCCTCGATTGTCTGCGAGTGAAGTGAAAGCCAAAAGTAGTTCTCCTCGGGGCCTGTCTCTCATCTTTTTAGCTGGCCCCTCGAGCGTGGCGTAATCAATTGAAATTGCATGCAATGCGTCACTGGCAGCTCTAAGACCCCGCAAAGTTCAATTCCAAAGCCAAAACCGAAGTCGAAGACGAAGTCCAAGTCAACCCCCTAAAAAGTAAAGAGTTTTTACACCCGTCTTCAATGCAACACGTAGGAAGATTATCGGCAACTTCGTTCATGGCTTATCAAATTAAATGATTAATGCGTCCCTATGTTTCCTCGTTTGGTGCCTGGAAAATGTCATCAGCAGTTTTCAGTTTGGTTTTTCGTATTTTATTTTCTTGCCCGGAGTTCAAATGGTTTTCGTGTTGCGGTTGTCGGCTTGGTTTAAGTTTCGTTCAACATTTTATTGAGAAAGTTTTGTTTGCGGCGACCTTTATGCTTAGCTGATTTGTGGCTCGGAGAATTGTTTTGAAGTATTTAGTGTCAACAAGATCCAAGGAATTAGAACTATGGGCACTTTAATTGGGTTGGCTTTTGTAGCTTTTTGCCTAGGATGTGTATGACAATACACATAAAAATAACTTCATATGAAATTATGATCGATTTGAGATTATACCATATCAATTTTGACTTCATATTATACATCTCAATTCGATATGATCGAAATGTAAGCGACATTTTGGATTTCGAATGCTTCCTTCTCACTCTTACACACGTAACTTAAGTTGCCATATTGCTTCTTTCTCAGTTTTTTCGAAATCAGAGATTTATCGAGAGAGAAAAATCGAAAAATTACATTTTTAATATCAATTTTACCATTATTGCATGGTAAAAATGATCGATATGGCCAGGTAAATGTCAGGTAATTCACACTCATATCGTTTTTACATGAAATACTCATCAAATTGATATTGATAATAAATCATTTTGCTCTCTCTTTCACTTTTAAAAGAGAGCGAAATTCGAACTAGCCGTTTACGAACATGTCGTTTACATTTCTAGCATATCAATTTTACCTGGGCCCATATCAAGTTTAAATTGATCTTAAATAATGTAAAATTGACCTACGTTTCGTATAGAATTTTTTTTTGGGTGTACCAGAAATGGTAAGTCATCTTTTAATTTTGAACCATTTTGAATCTACATAGTATCAACTTTGAAAATAAGTCCTTTATAATATCCTGATGATGATAACTTAAATGAAAAGTCATTTCCCTTGTTCCACATTATCCTTTCCCTTTCCATCATCCAATCATGGTTTCATTTGCTCCTGCGCTCCTGCACACAAAATTCTCAAAATTCCATCAGTAAAAGTTTTCATCATCCACAGAGCTCATGATCCACACACACACTTGCACACACATCGCATTAATCAGTCAGGACAGTGGGACAGACGGACAAATACGCACTCGAAAGTATAACTCATCAGGGCACAAATTACAAAGACAAACGATGACTGACAACCGCAAGGCTTTTTTGGCTCCCGAATGCGAGCGAAAGCCGGCGGGAAGTGGAAGTGGAAGTGGGGAGGTCGGTCGGGGTCACCACTTAGCACCCACAATCCACAGGGCTGCAGTCGGAAAACCAAGGACGGATGGCGAAGGGGCAGGGACATCAGCGTTTTTGTTAATTAAACAAATGCCGCAGTGACATGTGCACATCACGAGAGATGTGATGACTTTGCCGGGGTTTTGGTTTGGGCCGCTGCGGTTTATGCATCTGCATTCGTGATGGGGGGTCTGCTGCTGGCTCTGGGTGGTATACTACGCCCCATATAGGGTGGCATAGTTGGGTTTGGCTCAGTTTTGGGTGGAATGGGTGCTGAATTCAGAACCCACTGACAATTCCGCTTGACAAAAGCGCACACAAATAACGGGGGAAAACAGGCGACGTCGCTGACAATGGCTCCGCATGCAATTTAATTTATTTCAATTGCAACGGAATTATTACGACAGACGACAAAGTGCCGTCGCAGAGCAATTTACCCAGCATCCCCTGGGCGCCACTCCTGTTATCCCCTTATCCCCCCTCCCCCTTTCTCCTCTTGCTGAGCCAAAAATCCAGCTTCTTTATCGCTTTTTTAGGGAACTGTTAATAAACAAATTCATGTGCGAAGAAAGTAAGCGCAGCGAGCGTCGATTTCAATTAAACAGACGCGTGGCTCCCGTTGCCCACTGAAGCTGATAATGACCACAGTGCACAGTGGCGGTTAAGAGGGGTTTATGGAAGGGGTCCTAAGAAGGGGGTCTCCCCCTCCTGCGGTCAGGAAGCTGATGGACTTAATTTGTCAGATACACACAAAAAAAAACACGACATAAGAAAAAAAGACGTAAAATCTATATGCCAATAATAAACTTCTAGCATATCGTTTTTACGTTTAAGTAATATCATTTTGTCAAATTCTCTCTCAGGGATTCTCTGACTTCGAAAAAGAGAGGATGCAGCAATATGGAAGCAAAAAGGAAGCAGATCATATTAAGTCAAATTTGATATTACATAATGTAAAATCGATCATCGTTTCAAATACATTTTTTTTGTGTGTATATAAGATGTCTTATTAAAATATCACTCTTTTATAAAAGAATTCTGAAAGAAACTCATATAATATGTGGAATCTATTATAATACAATCATTAAATCTTTTTAAAGGATCATAATTTCCTACAACCATGCACTAATAATAATAATATTAAACATTTTATAGTACCTTATATCGTTCTATTAAGTTCCAGTTAAAGACCTCATTTATGGAATATATTTTCATACAATCATTAAATCTTTTTAAAAGATCATAATTTCCTACAACCATGCACTAATAAATACTAAGCACTTTATAGTACCTAATAATATTATATTAAGTTCCATACTTAGAACCCCATTATATTATTTTTAATTTTACCTGACAAGTGCACATTAATTTTTTGATGACTCTTTATATTTTAAGTAATCCCGTTGGGGGTTTTTTTATGGAGCAATTTCAGTATACTTCATAAAGTCGCTGTTCAAGACACCCAATTCCCGTTGCCAATTCCCGGATGCAATTTCGCAATTCCGACCCATCGTGGGTGGTTTGGGGGCATTCAATTTCGCCACTGTTGATTTCGTTGTTGTTGCGGCAACAAAACACTTTTATTTTTGCCGTTGTTGTTGTTGCTGCTGCAGTTTTTGTTGTTGTTTGGCTTGGCCAGTTTCAAGTGTAAATTAATTTATGAGGCACGCCATGGAGCTGGCGCCAGGCTGCGGTCACAGACGCCCCCCCTTTCACACCCGCCCATGCAGCGATGCAGGGGGTCAGGGGGAAATGTCAGCCAGAGTGTGAAATTTCATATTTGAATACTTGCCAAAACGTTGACAAATGAAGTCTGCATAATTGGCTAACATTTGGTCATGGAATCGGAGAGTTTTTACGACTATGAACACACGCGGGACTATAATCAAATAATTCGGGGGAAAAATGTAGGTAGCAAATAACTATAATTTTACAATTCATGTGGGTTTTTATACACTGTTAGGAATTTAATGCTTTGATATTATTTTAGATTATTAAGTTCAATAAATTTACCTTAGGATTCATTTAATAAATATTTCACAAAATATTTCTAGGAAAAATATAATAGATCATAATATTTCACATATTATATAAAGAAGTACAAAGGGATCCTGAAAAATAAATATTACCCGATAAGACTCGATCGATTTCTAAAATTCCTTATAAAGGCATTTTCCATCTTGAATTTGCAAGATTTATTTAAAAAAAAACCCCCCTCGCAACCAAAACCAGTAGCCGCCACTGGCGCTTATGAAAAAACGTGTGCAATTTGAGTTGACTTAACTCACCTTTCAGTGTGGCGATGAAAAACAGAGCGGCCAGCAAATTGAGATGGCCAAACATGTTGGTTGTTGATTTCTGACGGATTTTTGTTTCGAATGGCTTCCTGCTCCGTTCAATATCTGCAATGGAAGAGGGGAATAAAATGAATATGTAAATAATTATTTATGGATCTAGACACGCCCGTGAGTCACTCAGAACAGAAGGCAGCAATTTGTTTGGTTGTTTGTTTGGCCATAATAGAGACATTTTCGGATCGAGGGTGTGTGTGTGTGTGTGGGCCCAACCCGGTGAAAAACAAGTGCGGAAGAGGGCCAGCTGTCACATGTGATCGGTAACCTGTTACCTGTTCCCAGTCACCAGTCACCGTTTCGCCTGTCATCATTCAAATGTCATTTTCCTAAGGGGGCGGGCCACAAATTGCCGATTGACACGGCACCCGACGCTAATCAAAACTACACATGCACTTTCGGGGGAAAAGCCCTCAGTTCAATTCCCCATTCCCCTTTCCCCCGCTCAGCAATTAAGTCTGGTTTTGTGTTTTGGGCCTGCTAAATTTTCATTACTGTGGCCATTGTCTGACCCAGGAACTGGGGGGATTTGAATTCGATTTGGAGCCATGGGTAAACCCACCTTTTCCCCAACTTTTCCCCACTTTTACAATCGTCCAATGATTGTCATCGTAGGTGTGACTAATTGTTGGTCATTTATCTTCTTTGCTTTCTTCTCGAATTTGATATTTTTTCCAGTATTCCTCTGGCCTCTTTGTTTTTCGGCTTTCCATGGAAGTCATGAATAATTTCCGTTCTAAATGGAAAGGCTGGGCATTCCCTTTCTCCCTGTCTCGCTCTGTGTCTCTAATTGATAGATAATTGAAGGTCTCGGTTGGGGAAGGGGGAGTATTGATCAATTGGCTGGAGATGAGGCAGAGGATGATAAATGAATCCCCCTGATTGACTGGGGGATAAGACGGGGCTCGATTTGATCATGAATGGTAATTCTACCGATTGGATGATGTCACCTCGGGATTGGTCAGCTCACATACTTAAGAAGATTCCCTTGAATATCTTTGGAATCATTCATTCAAAATAGGCATGGCCTTAGTTAGAGATCTAACATTGGTAGAAAGATATTTCGATTTTATGGTTTTTTCTTTATTTTCGTATTCGAAGCAGCTAGAGATTTTCAAACATTTTTTTTAATTGGTTGTTAGCTGGGACAAAAAAGTCAATTATTTTATATATTATTAAATATTATAACTTCGAAATCTAAATTAAAAATGTATTCAATTACTATCTATGGAAATTTTAAAGATTTTAGATATACATTCATTTAAATTAAAATTTTAATTAAATATATATTTCCATTATGATTTAAAATCATGAAAATATGTCATTCTACAACCTCTGCACTCCCAAATAAAATATCAAAAATCTCCGACACGAAAGCTTAATATATAACTGAAACTTTTTGATTGACAAATGCAGAAGACATTTATGGTGCGGATAGAATAAAATCAAATAAATTAGAGCCTCGAATGACTGTCAGGAAAAGCGTTCGCATGCAGATGTAGACTTGGGCAATTCCACTAAACTGAACTCCAACTAGACTGCGACTATCCTGACTATAATGTGACTTGCATATCCGTGTATCTTTTGTATCCCTCTGTACTCCCACCCATCCGTTCGCTTTGTATCTGCTCGCTGGCACCGTAAACAAGTCAACAAGGACCGACTGCCATGGGCAACAGCCCCGCCCCCATTTGCAGGTGGACTTCCCTGTGCCGCCCCCTCGGCAGGTGCACAAAACGGAGCCCTAACATCGTCACACACGTCTCATTTTCCCTCCGCTTTTCGCTCCTTTTTTTTTTTGGTTGCTGGCAAACTAATTTCAAAGCAAATGCGATACTGTCGCAAGTGACTGAGACGACTCCCCAGCCTGTTGTTGGGTTTCCTTTTCCTCCGGTGGTTCAGGTGGTTCAGCTTGGGAGTGGTGCTCGTATGTCACCCTGTCAGCGATACCCTAGCTCAGCTGAGTCCTCAGTGACCTCAAGAGTTGGTGAGAGTATAGGTTAGAGGTTAGATTTATGGGGGGTTCTCTCTTAAATATTGCGTTTAAATAAGTCATACATAGGCTTCTAACAATATTTTAATGGACTTTTGTATTTAAATTTAAATAATTAAGTTCTCAAGAGTTTGTAAGATTATAGGTTACAGGTTATATTTTGAATATTACGTTCAAATAACTCATTCAAAGACTTTTAAAAATATCTAAAAATATTTTTATATTTAAATTTAAATATTTAAAATATTTTAACTTTACCATTATATCTACAAAGAAACAAATATAAACTTTAATAGAATATTTTTAAAGAAAATCCCAACTTTTTCAGTGTTTTTTCTTGTCCTATTTTGTTGCAGTGTTCTAGAAAAACCGTCGTATCACAAAAAACAGATCTTTAACCTTGCGACACTCACGTGTTTTATTTTTTTTTTTTGGGCAGCTTCATTTGCATAATTCCGTCGTTAAGTGGCGGAAAAGTGTAATCGAATGAACGAGTAGATAGTAGAGCCCAGGGGAGCCAAATCCCAGAAGTGCACTAACCATCAGTAATTAGATTGTAAAATTTACAGAGAAATTAAATTGAAATTTTCGCACAATGGGAGAATGATTTGAAAGCCGGGAAAAAACCAAATGTGTGCTTTCCATTTTGACAAATGGTCATTATGGTCAGCAGTTGAATGAAGACAAAATGAAAAGCTCTGCCAGTGGGGAAATAGGAGAATGATACTCGGAAAAACTTTCGCTTTTCCCATTGTGGTTCATTGGGTTTTAGCTGCTGTGAGACCCTTGCAAGTAAAATGTGTGAAAATTCTATGGGAATGGCATAGCTGCCAGGATCTCCACTCCATATCCACACCATGCCATTTCGCCCTTGGCTATGGCAAATTGAAAAGTTATCAATTACCGTTCCTTTTTGAGTGATTGACTTTCCCAATGCCGCCCCAGAATGAAAGTCAAGCATATGCCAAAAATGTATTGTTTTTTGGCTTTCCCTCGCTCATCGTACATTTTCAGAGCTTCTTTGGCTCAGGTTACAATTTCATGGCCCGAAGCATATTGAGGTAATTGAATTTTGGTTTTTTGGCCAAGCGGCTGATGATGTGGGGATAACTGTGGTAGTAAAATGTGAAAATTACCAGACGAAAAAATTTGTAAAATTCGGTAGGTAGATTAAGTTTCTAATTCAATGAGGTTTGCCTTGTTTGTGGTAGAAATTTATTAAAGGTCAAAGGCATTCGAGAGATTCAAATATATTTATTAGAAATACAATTAAATTTGTATTCATTACATAATGATTTAAACATTCAATCAAATCGTAAATTTACCCAAAAATTAACTAATATAAATTCCAACAAATCACATTCCATTTATAAAGCCTATATCCAAAAGCCCACCATCAAATGCGTATGAAAATTAACCCATAACAGCACCACTTAATTCGATTCACCCACTTGACTTGATTGAAGGCAGATCAAATTGCCCAAATAAAAACCAACTAAATTACGATGATGGGAATTAATTAATAAGGCCGTACAATAAATAACAAAAGCTAAAAATATATATAGGGAAATGCAAGAATTCCATTACGAGGCCAAATAAAGAGGAATGTGCTTTTTTAGAATTTATTACGTTCGTGTGGGAGGGCCACTTGCTGCGTTGCCAAATCGATTTCAAAACTTCATAAACAACCCGGGCAAAGAATCTCCCCCTTCGGCAGCATTTGAGAAATCTCCGCTCGGCCAATAAACTGGCTACAACAACAACAGCAGCAGCGCCCGAAATGAATCGAGATTTATAAACAACAAAAAAGCGGCAGTTTGTGCGCCTTAATTTGTTTATTTTGTGCTAAAGAGCAACACGCATCGAGTGCCATAAAAAATCAACAGGCGGCATAAAAAGTGGAGTGGCAGGGGCAAAACTTACAGAATTTATAAACTGTGCAAACTCTGGCCGAGAGAGAGAGGCGGCCATAAAAAAGGCAAAAACTGAGTCGAAAGGGAATATTTATGCAAACGTCAATTGGGCTGCAATTGAATTGAGCCACCGGGCATGGCGCACGAGGAATGAAACATGAGGCATGAGGCACGTACTTTCAGATGCCCCATCGAAAAGCGGGATCTTCGAAAAATACCCTACGTGAAAGGGTTTAGTTGGTCAGGTATTGTGAAAAAGGTTCAAGATTTTGGAACTATTTATTGAATTTACTTTGAATAAAATGGAATTATTAAAATATTTTGTCTTATAAATTTGAATTTTTAAATTTTTTATACTTTATATTTATTTATAGATAAATTATTTTGATATGAATAAAGATTAAAATAAATTAATTATTCATTACTTGTTAATATTTTCTTTTCTTTTATTTATTTTTATTGATATGAAATAAGGTGGAATTGACTCTATGAAATAGGGTGGAATTGACCCCATTTAATATCAAATTTATTTTCTCTGTGGTATTTTTGTGTTTCTTCTAATAAACTTGATTGGTTTATTGTAGTTTGTATCTAAAAAAAAGTATCTTTAATTAAATTATATTTTATATATATTTACCATTCGCTAGATTTGAAAAGCTTTTGCTTCTGTGAAACTAATTTGCATTCAATTAAAACTAACCCATAAGCACACATTGTTTTATAGTTGAATAAAGCCAACTTTAATTGCCTGGCATTTTCCAAACCAGAGCATTTCCAATTCGTTCGATGAGTTTTCATTTGTATCTTTTATTAGGCGCCTCCTTCCTAGCCCGCCCAAATTGATATACAAGTCAGACAACGTGACGTATGAGTGATGATGCGTGTGCGCCTCCTTTTCCAGTTCCTCCCCCTTTTTCCGCCCACCGTGTAAACATTGAATTCGTTGGTAGCAGTAGCAGCATATGATTGCCATATTTGCCATAGCGCCAGTTCCGAAAAGTGTTCGATAAATGGGAAATTAGGTTGCAACGACGCCGGCGCCAATTCAAAAACAAAAAAAAAAGGAACAATCGGAAAAGCGAAAAGAGTTTCCACTGGCTTGTTTATGCCCGTAGCAGCCACTTGAGGCTGTTGGAAAAGCCCCCCCGTTTCACCTCCCTCTTTCTCCACTAATGGCCAGCGTTTGATTGACTGACGAGAGAACGAGTTGAATGATTGCCTGCTGCACATATTGATTTGCATCTAGTGGATCGCCCATTTGCCGTAATTTGCCTTACACAATGCCATAATTTATTTGATTGATATGCCATATATGAGCCCAGTGTATATATGTCATCCCTCTGTGTATATAGTACATATCGCATGAATTTTAAAATTATTTGCCTTGGCTTCTCGCCATTTGTTTGCCGCTAATTTGACTGTCAATCAATCGGTGAATGCAAAAACTTTTTTCTGTGCCACATAAATATTTTCCGTTTGTAAATTCGCCATAAATAAATACAAACACACACATCCCATTTGTTTGATATAATTCGCTGACGTTCAATGTTTGATTTCAGTTATGTTATGCATATAGAATGTGGATTTAAAAGCGATATTATACTCTGACATGAAACAAATTCCACTTTCGTTTTTTTTTTCTCTATATCAAATAGACGACTTTGTTTTCGATATTGTTTATCTATAAAATATTCATTCATATGGTAATTTTTTAGTGAGGCTATGTGTTTCAAGTGCTTTAAACTTTGTTAAACATTTTTGTTTTTAACGAATCAATGTGTTAAAAGCATATTGGTTTTTATTAAAACGATACAAGATCATAATTAGAAAATACTCTAATATTAAAATTTAATTAAATCCTAAAAAATCAATTAAATCCAATAAATTTATGATAAGAACTTTCCTCACTCCTAAAGAAAGAACAAATAAAAGTATTCACATTAAGTCAATTTCAATCAATTCCGGACCGGCCACTTTATGCATCAATTTTTCATTGAATTTCTGAGTTTTATATTTATAATAAATTCTACACCGAATTTCCATGGGGAGTAGAGAAGCTCAAATTAATTGTCGGTAAGAAACTCGAGAGGAGTCATTTCCCAACAAATTTTTGTCCAGAGAACAAGGAACAATGGTTTTATTTAACTTGGGCCGAGGCCATCTCAATTGGGAATATGCCATAAATTTTTGCAGAAAAATTGAAAAACAGAGCAAGGGAAAATACGATTTTACTGTGTAAAATATATATTTTTGTGTGTCTTCACTTTTTGGCCCGTAACATCGTCGTCATCGTCATCATCATCGTCTTGGCCATCATTTATTCATGACAATTTTTGCTTCTCACAGCTGCAGCCTGGAAATGCGAAATGAAAATGGAGTCACAACTATGCCGAGTGCTTTGAGGTGAATTTACCTGCAAATGAAAAACCCACTCATCGATAATGCAGGCGAGAAACCGCAGCAAAATGGGAGTGGAGGAAATGTAAAGCAATTTTCGGCCCATAAATGAATGAGGAATATTTCTACCTTTTCGACCAGACAAGTACCAGCCACGTAGTTGGAGTTGGGTTTACAGCCCAAAGGTACTCATTTCAAACTTAAAAAGAAATGCGTATTTTCCATAACTTTAGCTAGATGACAAGGGGAAGCCCAAAATTCAAACTGTGCAAATGAGTTGGCCACAAAATGTCAGTTACAGACACCTCACCAAACTTTATTTCCCCCTTTTACGAACCGCAAACGCGTCGAAAGCGCTACGGGGTAAGGAAACGGCGGGAAGGAGTTGGTGGAGGTTTTCTTTTTTTTCCTTTCGTGCAAATAAAATCAATCAATTTTCGGTCTGGCAAGTGGCAGTAGCAACCAGTGGAAAGCAGCAGCAGCCAAAGCAGCATTCTAAGTGCTCGTCCGACACTGAAATCTATTTGCCAAGGTGATGACAAAAACTGGGGAGCCAGGGGGAGGAAAATTGGAAAAGTATTGAGGGGAGTTTCGACTACTTTTATGCTTCTTAGAAAGATCCAGAGATAAGCAGGATGTTCTTAAACTGTTAGCCAAATAGTTTTAAAAAGAATAAAAATATTTTCTATAGCTGTTCTGGTATGTTTCCTACTTTCTTAGTGTTAAATATTTAATTTTGTTAACTATTATATTTAGAAAACAACAACTAATATTTATTAAATCCCACAAGATTTTTTTTTTGTATTTTTAAAAAGATAAAACACAAAAAAAAAATTTGAAAAAATATATTGATATATGTTGGCCAATTTAAAATTTCTTAAAATAATATTATTGAATTGATCCTATTTTTTATCGGTTTTTTTCCTGTTTATCAATTTTTAAACTATTTCTTTACAATAATTGAAAATCCATATTTTTAATAATTGGTGTTATAAAGAAGATCATCCATTTCTTTTAGCATGAGATTTATTTTAATTTTTCCTTCTAAGATTTAATTCGTTAAATTTATCTAGAATCCTACTTAGATTATTCAATCTGCTCCCATTGAGACGAGACTCCTTAATAAGTCATCGATTTCCAGGGCAGCCGTTGCAAACCCACTTTGAGTTCGGTTCCGTAATTAATAGAATCAACTGGAGAAGCAAACCCTCAAGTGTTGAATGATTTAGCAGCCCCTTCCCCCTCCACCAGCCAATTCAGATTTTCCATCGGAAAGCGGCGGGGAATTTTCATTAACAAAAACCGCAATGGGAATGGGAACACAAAATTTTCGAGCCCAGTGTCGATCGCTGTAAAATGCCCGAAAATAAAAATCAATCAACACGTTCGCTTAATAGACCATCGACTCTCCGTCTCCGCTCTCAGATGTAAATGTATCTGCAAGATACATCTTCGAGTTTGAGTATTGCACAAAGACAAATTACTTTTGTCTCTAATTTTAACACGACTTTGACGGGCTCTTCTTTGCTCGACTTTGCTTTAATTTGTTTGCCGTGGGAGTGGAAAAATGTTCACACGGTTAAGGGTTTTCGTCTCGAGTTCTGTTTGGAATTGATTGGCGCACGTTTTGCGCGTGGCTAAGCAAAAAAAAAAAAAAAAAAACAAGAAAACAAAGAAAAACTTTACCCAATAACCAAACAAAAAGCGAGAGTAAAAGTACAAGAAATTTTTTATGGGGGCTCACGAAAAATGCATTTCGAAAAATTTCACATTTACATTTTGGGGTTTTTCACCGCTCTGCTTTATCTTCTTCGGCTTCTTCTGCTGGTTCAATCTTTATTGAATGTCTGCCCGGCGTCTCCAACTTCTTGTTTTTATTCTCCTCTCGCTTTTTTTTTTTGGGGCAGCAGCACTTTGTGGGTGCTTAAAACAGCTGACAGGCCCCACTGACAGATTGATGTATGTTGATTCTCCCTTCTCCCTGCTCATCGCTGGTGAATATTTTCCACACTCTTAATGAAAATATTTCTCTGTTTGTGCTATTTTCATTTGATTTTGCGGCCTGTTCGAAGATTTATGTCTTTGCCGGGATTTTCGCCCGTCTTTAACCTGAGTTAATTTTTATTGCGGGGGCTAATAGGGCACGCACCTCCGACGTCACCTAAATCGTTGACAATTGGACTGCATTTGGGCTGAAATATATGTTCATTCTGATGGGGTCTTTTGAACATAGTGTTTTACAAATTTTGGATTTGTTTGAGTTGAGAGAAGGTGAATTTCGGTGTTTGTAGCACTGTTGAAAGGAAAACAGCTTCCAAACGAAGAGTGATTAAAGTGTGAGGATTAAGCTCTACTTTTCTCTTTCAATCTACAAGGGAACATTAAGTTTCTGCGGGTTCTAGGGTGAAGATATGAGGGGAAAATGGTTGAAACTAACAAAGCTTTAAAGGTGACTGAATCATCTTAGTTCCTTGGGTGTGAGAAGTGTGCAGGGGATTTTAGTGGGAATAATATTGACAGTCAATATTTTATTTGGATAAGTTTTCCTTGAAGAAGTATCTTAAATATCTTCTTTTTAGGAAATATTTTAATGGGTAATAATAAAAATAATATTATTTAAAAATATTTTCACTTGATTTTCTTTCTCTCCAGAATAGATTAAGATTTTAACTCTCTAACTGAAACCTCTTTATCATTTCAATCTTTAGCGTTGACTTCTAGCAAATAAATTTGGGTTGCATTGAAAGCTTTATTAAGATCATTCCCACATGATCAACAATAGCTTTGTTGATTATAAATTCAAACAAATCATCGTTATCAGTTGAGGAAATGTAAATGAAAGCGTCCAATTTAAGATTAAACCTCATAGACAGTTGTAAATTTATTCAAATCCATTGACAGTTGCTTGATATATTCCCGCCAAGGATTTAGCAAATTTTAAACCCATTTTCCGCCCAAACCCAAAGGCAAAACCAAAACTTGCCAACGCATAAACAAATTTGCCAGAAACACAGTAGGAAAAAATGTGTGGAAAATCTCGCGCGCTTACAGGAAAATAAACAAAACAAAGGAAAACCCGCAAAAAAATGAATCGGTTCCATTTGCTGACCCAAAAACGAAAAAAGGAGTGAAACGAAGGGACAGCCTCTGGAGGCGGTAGCTTGTGGGGGCGTGGCATTTAACCCCTTTGTGGGTATTTGTGTTTATCTTAGTATAAAATATTTGTTTATTTATACAAGTCTCCTTTATTTGGCGCACTTTTTTTATGTTTTGCATAAATATTATGACAGTCCGAAATTTATATTGTTTCATTTAATTGGGCTCGACTGCTTGCACTTACATTTGGTGACTTTTTTGAGGGGGGGTTATGATCTTTGTTCCTTCCAAAGAGAGCGATTTGGCTAAACACTTTTTTTCTAGATCACTTTGTTTAATGCTTAATGCTGTTTATCAGCTGTTTTCGATCATATTTCGTTTGATATCATTTCAAAAGTGATTTTTCAAATTCTCAACTGTTACACTGATTCACTTTTATTGACCACTCAAAAACGATTGGCGATTTTGGGGGTTTAATTGGGGGTTTTTTGTTGTTAATTCTTGCTGCTGACCGGTCACACACTCACACTCACACACTGAGATGACACTAAGGGCAAGAGTACCGTTAATCCAAGCGTCCGTGACTTGCGATCCGTTACAATGCTCGCGTCGAAAAAGACTAAACGTATCTTTCAGATACATTCGCTCGCATTTGCTTCGTTTCTGGCCGAACACGTTGCCTCGAACATGTTGCAGGAGCTCGAGTTGCACGGAAGTGTCCTTCCGATTGGCTGATTTGACTTCGTCGTTCAGTTTCCGGCTGCAAGTATAATACATCGTTTCAGAAATCGAATTCCGAAAATGTATGAAAATACCAATTATTTTCAAAAGTCTTCATCTACATATTTGAAACTTAATTATATATCTCTTTTTATTTTTTAATAATTAGTTTATATTTAAAATATGTATAAAAATGTTATAAGAAGCAATATCTTTAAAATAAAGGCGCGGTTGCAAGTGTCAGCTAATTAAAAAACTTAAATAAACTGAAATACCTTTTTAATTTAATTTTGTTTTTTAATTTTCGGTTGGTGCCGAACATTCACGAACTGGCGCCCTCTAGCGTGTTTTACTTGTAACATCAGTCTTATACGAAAATAGCAGTGTTCTAACAGCACAAGTTCGATATCGATGTGAAATGTTTGAAGGAGAAGCAAAACAAGTTCGAGGGCTAGAACCTACATTGTTATTGTTGCTCTGAAAAAGTAAAAAAAATTGTTTAACGAGTAGGAGGTATTAAATATATTTCTTTAAAGCATTAAAATATGATTACCGATTTATTTTCTTCTTTAAAAAATGATTCAATACATTTTGTCTTGATTTTTCAATAAAAAATTAAACATAAAAAATTAAATTTAAAAAACATTTTTAAGTATGATCGTCTGAGGTAACCGGAATATTTATACCCAATCTTGGGAAATGATGGATGGTTAATGAGCTAACCAAATGCTTCTGTCGATTAACAGTTAGTGGTATTAGCACTACGTGTGTATGCTCGTAGGTCAGGGATAATTAGCAAAATATGATGAGTTTGAAGATGATTGATCCTGCAGCCAAGCCTAAAAACTAATACCTTTGTAATTAAATAATTATAATAAAGCTATTTGTTTGCATTTTTTTAGAGGTTTTCTTCAAAATTCTAGTAAGAATAATGTAGATGAATTAAATCCCAATATTTTTAAGTACCAACACCACAAAACGAATTCAAATAAGAATAATATACATACCTGAATTGCCAATCGTTCAAGCATGAACATGACCAACAAAAATATTTGTCCTATGACCTCTTGCTGACAAACAGGTATCGCTCATGTGTTGTTTAAGGATATCTAACCTTCATTAGGTAGAAATGCAGATGTTCTTGTTTACCAAACCAAACAAAACCCAGACAATGGAAGGCAATAACATTTAATTAGTTATTCGAAAGATTATAATTTAATTACAAATTTTCGTAATACAATTTTGAACAAGTTTTTGCTTATTTATAATTAAGATGAGACGAGGAATATTATATGCCTCATAAGTAAATTATATATTTTGTTAGTTAGTTAATTTTTCACATATCTGAACCCAAAATTCAGGAGCAAGAATGAAACTCTAGCACCTGATAAACAAAATACCATGGTCACACATCTGTGCATAAACTCAGCCACTTTATGAAGCACCTTCCCATCCTGTGGCCCAAAAACTGAGGCGATTGCCATCTTGCCCCCGAATTCCCCATTGAGAGCAGCCGCAAGAAAATCTCCTGACCATATCTACTTATAATGTAAATAGCGGCACGCCCATAAAACAATTTGCCCCGTCTTACAAATAACCCAAGCAAGAGGCAGCAACAAATTTAACACTTAATTGTATTAACAGGCACAGACGCACAGAAAGGGAGGGATATATGAAGGGCATGGGTAATCCCAGGCCCAGGCAAAAACCAAATTCGGACGCGTGTCCAGTTTGTTGTTGTTTGGTTAGACAGTTTAGGACCCGCACAAAGGGCCAATACAAAAAGGGGATATAAGGCCAAGAAAACAACCCGAGAAGGCTGAGATTGGAACGGGTACGGGGAACGAGATAGGGAGGAGCGCCCCGGTTTGATTGATGATTTTATGACATTGTTTACTCAAGTGATGATGAGAAGAGTAAGCAGATAGCCGGCCATCCCGTCCATTGTGTCCTTTCAAGCCGGTGTCGAGTGAGACTCGCTGAGACTCGGACCCGGGACCTCCTGATAATACCTCAGCCCCCACGACGCTCTCCCTTTTTTATGGTCCTTCCCCGGAATGCTATCAATCTTTTGCTTATTAGGGATAATATTACAATTACTTGTAAGTGAGATAAGCCCCAGGGCAGCCGAGAGCCCTTAGTCGGTGGAGTTGGGAGTCGGGTTTATCCGGGGCTCGCCTTGGGTTAAGTGTTCAAGTGGTCGCTTTGATCTCGGGATGTGTGCGATTGTGTTGTGTAAACAGATATCGGTTCAAGTGAAGAAGTCAAATGATTGACAACAGAAAGTAGGGGAAGTCTTCCCGCAGAAGAGTTCCCTCTTCGCGGAAGAACAAATTCGAGGCGCCTAAGGCGATTCTTCTGACTGAAACATGCCGCCACACAGATTTAATTACATTGTAGTTGTCTCTAGTCTTGAACAAATAATAATAAAGTTCTCCTAATTTTTTAAAAATTATTAAAGGGAAAATGTAAAGAAAGCTTACGAATCTAGTTTTAAAAGACACATTTATAAATATTATAACATTGAAACTAGTTTTAAAAGTAGACTTTTGGTTTATATGTAAATATATTCATATTATCAAATACTACTTTATTATATCGTTGCCACTGATCTTCTACTTCTTACAGCTTTCTCTACCGTCTTTCAACCTCCGAAAAAAACTACTACTAGCACTTTTGTGGGCTCCTCTCACCTGTCCCATCTCAGCTCAACCTGTTTCAATTTAGTCATAAACTCTGGCACATATACCTGCAGCCAGAAACACCCGCAGGTTTCCGTCGAGCGCTGTGTTTTGTGTTCCGTCGGTTTGGTCAGGAAGCCAGCTGGTTCCATGGTCACTACACCGCCGCATGTCCTTTATCCTTTTGTCCTGGCCTGGTTTGATGATAAATTAGACAGAGGGATGTGCGGCGAGGGCGGGGCAGACAGCATTTGCGGCTCTTTAGTTGGCCTCACCGGCGTTTACCTTTCCTTCTTTCGTCCTTTCTTCTTCTGGTCTCCTCCATTTTTTATTGCTTTATTATGGTCTTCCAGCCAGAGTCCTGTCTTTGGCCAAGGACCTCTATGGCTGTGTGATGTGTGTTTGTGTTTGAGCAGAAGTAACGGAGCCGATGAGTGGTTACATCACCGGTTAATGGCTCGGTAATTGCCTGCTGAATACTCGGTCGTTGCTTAAATTTGATTTTAAATTTTGCAGGTTATTGCTTATTTTAGATACAATAATGTAAAAAAAATAATATTTATTATTTAGATAATTTTGGATAATTTTAGGTGTATAAATAATCCTATAAATCATTACAAATTTCCATAGGCGTTAAAAAAAACTTTATTAGGTTATTTTTAAACGTCTTAATAATTCCATAGCTTATTATATGATAAAGATTATAATCGAGCTATTTAATAAAATTTATGAAAATAAACAAAATGCTACGAAAGATAGTTCTTTCAGAAAAAATAATGTTATAAATGTTTATTAAATTTGTAGATTTTTTTATTCTAAATTTCAAAGAGAAGCTCGAAAAAAGGTATCCTCATGACACGTGTCAAGGAGCTACAAACCCCATGAGTTTCTCCCATTTGTTCACCATTTCTCATCAGCTGCTCTCTTCCCCAGCTATAAAACAAAAAAAATAGATCAACCTTGAACCGCAGAACAATAAAAATTAAAACACGTTTTCGATCCGTGGCAGGACTTTTTCTTGCCGAGCAGGGGATGGATTTGGTATTTGAACACATGTCAAGCTGTCAATGTTTATCTATTTCGGGGGGAAGGTGCCTATCTCGGCTCTCTCTCTCTCACTTTCAACTCGCCACGTGAAGTGGCAGCCGTGAATTGAGGATTATCGGGCGTCTTGTTGATTTATGGCCAGGCAAACACACACAAAATGTACCAAAATTCGAGTCAAAATGTGATTGAAAACTGATAAGCCACACAGGATTGCCATTGGAGGAGTGGCTTCGAGGTGGGCGGGGCGGGGTGTTATGTAGGTGTAACTGGGGGTTAAAGGAAGTGTAAAGGGTTTCAAACGGGGGGTTATTAGTGTAACTGTCAGCTGGGCGAAAGTGTTGAGTGCACGTCCATCAAACTTGGTCTGCGGTCAGTGGACTGGGATTCAGATTGGGGATTTCACAGGGAGGCATTGTGATATTCCCGGGAGTTTGTCATGTTTTGTTTGAGACTGTACACAGGGAAAAAGGATTTAGAGTTATAATAACTTACCATTGTTGGCTTTAAATTAAAAATGGATTTTAATTTCAGAAAAGATATTGAGGAAGGTAAAATGTAAGGGCATATAAAACCATGCTAAAGAAAGAATCAAAGTAAATAACTTTAATCATTGGACATAATAAATTAAATTTAATTTATTATATAAATTATTATATTATTAAAAAAATGCAGCACATTATTTAGGTACATTATTAAATTTTATTTTATAAATATAAATTACTAAAATAACCAAAAGAAGTACGATCTTGGTATTTTGGCATAGCCGAGAGTGCCAAGTCACTAGTTTTCCAGTGCACCGAGTGGCTAAGCAATGCTGATGCCTTAATTTACCACTAATTTGTGCTTATCTCGCCGCATTCCCCTGACAACTTTGGGCCACATGCTACGCCCGACTTGGGCGGCAGTTGAAACTGCATCAGAGGCCTGGGAACGGAACGAGAACGGGGAGTTCCTTGGGGAAGCCCCACTGGCAACCGATGCAAATCGCTTTAGCGACGCCCGTTTATGGGAAATTGCGCTCGGGTAAGCAATCTGGAACCCGACCAAGCCTAAGACTGCAACTGGACATCACTCAAGCATTTATCTAGCATTAGCCCGTTCTGGCAGAGGAATTTGGGTTCTGGGAAGCCGACAGTCTTATGAGGAACTTTGTTAAGAGGCGGAGTTACAGGTGATGGGGAATTTTTTTTGGGATTGGTGACATTGGTGAAAAAATAATACTACATATAAATGTAAAGTAAAGTAAAGTAAGTAAGTAAAAAGATAATACCCTATATCTCCGTAAATAATTTATGAAAAATTTCTTTAATAAAAATACTTTTATTACCTATATTTCAAATTTGTTTCATAATGTATTTAATATTACACTGAGATTTATGAAAATATCGACGAATATACCATGTTCTACCAAAAACAAACCTCTTTCAAAAACTTAAGCGTTCTTGTGCCGTTGAGTGTCTTTGTTTAGTTTTCCGTGTAAGCCTTTTAATCAACTTTATTAATATTAATAAACCGGAGAGCAGGCAAGGGGGGCGGCGAGAAACAATGCTAAAACATTCGTCAACAATTATACAATTACACTCCAGGCCAAATTGCCCGGAGAGAGGCTGAGAAACGGGGCTCTTAATGGTAATTCACTTAAATAATCATTAGTCAAACAATTTCAGGGGCCAACAACAAGAACCCTTTCTCCGGCAACCGCAAAAAGTGGAATAATGTTGGGAATAATGTATTCTTTTTGTTCGTCTTGCTGCTGTGGTTCTTATTTATAGCTCGAAATTCGGCCAGGAATTGTACTTTATGCTCTTGGGGGTTGGTTACTGGTCCAGAGCTTTGGTTTTGTGTTGGGTTATGGGCTTGAATTCTGTTTGGGCAGAGGCCACTCCAATTGAAATTCAAGTGCTCACTTCATTTCTACTTAATTTCTGACGCTGCGACGCGTTGGACTCAATCAAAATAATAAAAGTAACAGGGGTTTCCCTGGGGGATAACTGACTTCCTTTTGCCTGTAGTAAGTTCTTGGCAATATTTTGATAATTTCGAACTATACATGCACCGAAAAAAAACAAGAGGGAACGCTATAGTCGAGTGCCTCGACTATCAAATACCCGTTACTCAGCTAAAGTCAGCAGTCTCAAGCAGGGCAAACCAAGCAACCGCATCAAAAAATTAAAAATATTTCTTCTACATTTCGGTAGGCGTTAATAACCCAAACAAAATTGCGTTTACACTTTTGCTCTAGCTTTAAAACTATGGGCGCCACAGCTTTTCGCGGTTTGTGGGCGTTAGGGGGGGGGGGGTTTCCAACTTTGGTCTATCAATATGTATTGATGAAACGAATACACATTGCTTTTCCCGTTAATATAGCTTCAAAACTGTGGGTTCCACAGATTTTCGCGGTTTGTGGGCGTTAGAGGGGGCGTGGCATATCGGCGTGAAAAACTTTCGCTGCGTATTAACCCCTAGAATCTGCATGCCAAATCCCAATCTTCTAGCTTTTATAGTTTCCGAGATCTCAGCGTTCATACAGACGGGTGCCACTGTTTTTCGCGGTTTGTGGGCGTTAGGGGGGAGGGGGGGTTTCCCACTTTGGTCTATCAATATGTATTGATGAAACAAATACACATTTCTTTTCCCGTTAATATAGCTTCAAAACTGTGGGTGCCACAGTTTTTCGCGGTTTGTGGGTGTTAGAGAGGGCGTGGCACATCGGCGTGAAAAACTTGCGCTGCGTATTAACCCCTAGAATCTGCATGCCAAATCCCAATCTTCTAGCTTTTATAGTTTCCGAGATCTCAGCGTTCATACAGAACGGGTCACAGTTTTTCGCGGTTTGTGGGCGTTAGAGAGGGCGTGGCACATCGGCGTGAAAAACTTGCGCTGCGTATTAACCCCTAGAATCTGCATGCCAAATCTCAATCTTCTAGCTTTTATAGTTTCCAAGATCTCAGCGTTCATACAGACGGACAGACAGACGGACAGACGGACAGACAGACGGACAGACGGACAGACGGACAGACGGACAGACGGACATGGCTAGATCGACTCGGCTAGTGATCCTGATCAAGAATATATATACTTTATATGGTCGGAAACGCTTCCTTCTGCCTGTTACATACTTTTGCACGAATCTAATATACCCTTTTACTCTACGAGTAACGGGTATAATAATAATCGAAACTATACTATTTAAACCTTAATTGTAAACTGGTGAAACTAAATATCTTGATAAGATTATGAAACTAAATACTTTCAAAAGTAAAAAAGCAAAAAAAAAAATCTCTAGTATAATTGATAAACTATTTAGTAGTTTGTTTATTTATTTATTTATTTACAAACTATTTGCTTAAAGTTAAAAACTAAAGCTATAGGGGGGTGGGCAGCCATAGCTACTTAGGCTTTAGGCCGGCTTGAGGTGATAATTTCATAATATTCTGCTCTTAATAACTAAGTGTATAATTCATGTAAGCTGGCTTAAAGTTAATAAATTCATTTTTGTATTCGAATCTTAATTACAAAGTGTTTAGTTCAGTTACATTTCAGGTTATGAAGATATCTTAATTATAAGAGGCTAGATATGTTAGATTTTTTAAGGAAGTCGAGTAGTTGAAGGAGGTTGGTGGTCGTTGGATTGGAAAGGAGTGGGATTAAGTTTTTATTTGGGATGCTGGCTCTGTAGTTGTCGAATGCAGTGCATTCGTTTAGAATATGCTCTATTGTCATTGAATTTTGGTTACAGAATTTACAAGGGTTGCTTGTTGGTTGGACAAATCTATATTCATGGGTGAGTCTGGTGTGACCCAGACGTAGTCTAATTATGCGGATTTGGTCTTTTCTGGATAGTTTGGTTATCTCTTTTGCTGTTGTGTAGTCGCTTAAATTTGTATGACTATTGTTAATTAATTGGTACCAAATAGAAGAGTGTTGGATAAGATTAAGGGAGGTATTGTAAAAGTGTTTTTTTAAAAATCTGTTTATATCGGACTGGTTTAAATTATGTGAGGTAATCAGAGGTGCGATAGTTGCGTTTTTTGCGGATTCATCAGCAAATTCGTTGCCACTAATTCCAACGTGGCTCGGAACCCACATGATTTTGAATTTTGGGTATGCGTTATTTATTATACCACGAATTTTCGATGGATAATAAGCGGAATTGTCGATGTTTTGAATCGAGTGAATTGCTGATAGAGAATCCGAGCAGATGCAAATTTTTCCTTTAATTGAACGACCTATCTCAACTGCTTCCAGTATGGCGATGATTTCTGCGGTGTAAATTGAGGTGTAGTTTGGAAGAATGGCTCTTTTTAGAACGTTGTTCTCTGTGGTTATGGCATATGCAGTAGTGTCTTGGGTTTGTGATCCGTCCGTGTAAATAAATGTGTAATTTGTCAGTGTTGCTTTTAAGTTCAAGAATTCTTTCCTAAAAATTGACATGCTCGTTGTTCCTTTATTGTATTGACTCAAATGTAAGTCTATCGCGTCTGGTTTTAAGTGCCAAGGCGGTTTAGATTTCGGTAAGGTTTTTATTGGGCTAACGGGGATGTTAAGGCTATCACAGTACTTGATGCTTTTGTGTAATGCTGAGTTTCTGTATTTTCGCGTATTCTTTTTTGTGATTTTATCTATTATTGATCTTAGAGGGGTATCTGTCGATTTCATTATAGTGTTAGAGAGTTTTGCTTGAAGGTGTTGAGTTCTAATGTCTAAGGGAGCTATATTAGATTCTAGATATATGTTTTTAACGGGTGTTGAGCAGAAGGCTCCTAGTGCTGAACGGAGTGCATTGTTGAGAAGGGTTTGGATTGGTTTTATTTGAGATTTCGGTGCATTACCATATAATGGTAAGCCGTAGTCTATTTTTGACAGGCAAATGCTTTTGACAATTTGCACTAAGGTCAGTGGTTGAGTGTTATATTTGTCGTTTGAGAGGCATTTAATTATATTGACAGAATTAGTTAGGGATTTTGCTAACTTGTTTATATGGGGTTTCCATTTGTATTTCGAGTCGAAGGATAAGCCTAACATCGTTAGTTCCGGTACTGTGCATATCGAGTTTGTCTGTGAAGAAAGTTGAGAGTGACAGTTGTGCTTTCTGCAAATGTGCATATGTTTGCATTTGGAGAGCGATAGAGAAGCTCCAGACAAATTACACCAGTTGTTGATGTCCTCGAAAAGATCATGTAGGTCTATAGATTGGCTTTCCTGTTTTTTAAGGTCAACTATAATGTTGTAGTCATCTGCAAATGCTGTGAAATTTAGTTTTTTGTGTTTGCTTATTATGTCTGATAGGCTGTTAAATGCGATGAGGAAAAGAATAACAGATAGAGGGGATCCTTGCGGGATCCCGTTGTGGAGTGGTTGTATTAGAGAATGGCTGTGGTTGACTTTAACTCTGATTTTTCGACTTGTCATAAACTGTGTTACGTATTTGAGTAATCTTGGCCCACAGCCCCATTTTATCAATTGACTTTTAATCGTGTGTAAACCTACTTTTTCGAACGCTTTTTCAAAATCAAGAGATATGATTGAGGCGTGTCTTTTTTCTGAAAGGGCCTTGTTGATCAGAGCATCTACATATAATAGACAGTCTGTCACAGATTTCCCCTTTTTAAACCCAATTTGACGACTGTTCAGAAGTTTGTTGGAAGTAACAAACCACCAGAGTCGTTTAGAGATGATTTTGTCAAGCGTTTTTGAGATGCAAGGGTTGAGGGAGATAGGTCGGTATGATTCAATAGTTGTTTTGTCTTTGCCAGGTTTATGAATTGGGACTATTGTACTAATTTTAAAGGCCTGAGGGATAAATGATTTTAGGATTGAGTTGAAGAAGTTTATTATTCTAAGTTTAACTGATTTTGCCGATTTCTGAATCATTGTATAATTGATTTTGTCGTTTCCAGGCGTATTACCTTTTAGACTGTTTAAAGCTACAGAAAATTCAAGATAGTCAATGTCTCGTTCCATGAAGTCTGCTGTTTGTTTTGGTGGTTCATCGTTGTTTTGTCTGTATGTGTTGTGTTTTGCTTCTAGAAATGCTTGAGAGAAGTTTTGATCATCGGATTGAGATGACCAATGTTTGGCAAAGGCTTTAGCAATATCTTCTGGTTTTGATACCATTGTGTTAGTGGTGTTGTCCTGGATACAATGTATGTGTGTTGATTTGTGAATCCCACAGAATTGTCTTATTTTATTCCAGATCATTTCTGGTTTTGAGTCCGTTGAAATGCTGGATGTTAGTGCGTGAATACTTTCTTTTTTACTATTTCGAATTTCTCGTCTGAACTGCGCATTTGATTTTTTAAAATTTATTAGGTTGGGAAGGGACATTTCCCTATTAAACGCTCTCCAGGCTCGATTTTTGTTTAATTTCATATTTTCCAGTTTTTTGTTCCACCATGGGACGTTGTATTGAGTTTTTGGGGGGAGGGATTGGGGAATACTATTATAGGCGCTGTTTAATATTATTTTATTTATGTTGCTGTGTTCTGTGTTTGTGTTAGTTGATACAGGAATTTGGTTATTAAATTGGTTGGAAAGACTTTCAAATTTTTCCCAATTCGCTTTTTTAGTTATAAATTTTTTTGTGTAGTTTAATGTCTGTTTTTCTTGGGCAAATATGGTTATTATTATGGGAAAGTGATCGCTACCCTGGGGAGAGTCCATGATTTTGAAGTCACAGTGAATTTTGAGGCTTGGTGAGCAAAAGGCGATGTCGATGTGAGTGTATGAGTTGTGAGTGGAGAAATGTGTTGGCTGACCGTTGTTTAATGTGATAAAGCTATTACTGTGGATGTAGTCTCCTAGGATTCTACCCCTGCGGTTGCTTTTGGGGGATCCCCAGAGAGTATTCCATCCATTGAAATCTCCTGTGATCAGTGTAGGTGTTGTTAGGTGGGGGATTGTGGTTTCTAAATCTGTCTTAGTAAATCTTTGTGAAGGTGGTATATAGGCTGAAAAAATATTAAGCTTTTTTTGGGACTGTATTTCTAGTCCAGTAGATTCAAAAACTTGACCTGCAGTGATTGGTTTGTGCTGCACTGATTTGTGGATCAGTAAAGCCACTCCCCCTTTAGCTGTGGCCGAAATTGTGTTATACATTTTGAAGTTAATTGGGATAGGAAATTTTTGAAAGAGTGTAATGTGGGTTTCTTGTAGTGAAATAATGTTGGGTTGGTGTAGTTTTAAGAGGATTAGTAGTTCATTATAATTATTTAAATAGCCATTGATATTCCATTGTAATACAGTAAGTGTCATAATTAATATTATAGGGTATGGAGTGTTCGCTAGGTTTCGCTATTAGTTGTTTGTTGCGTTTGAGCTAGAGATATTTTTAATCATAGATCTAGTTAACATAGTGGTCGATTTATCCTTATTAATAAGATGTCTTTTAGTTCTGTTGCTTATGTTTCTTGGGAGGATGTTGATTTTGTTTGCTTTACCGTTGATAATAGATTCTTCGCCAGGGTCTGTCGACATTGCTTCGTCTTCCTTGTCGTCGTAAGTAATTATGTTTCTGCCTGTGTTTGTTGTTGGTGATGGGTTATGAGAGGTTGAAGCTGAGGTGGATGGTGTGTTCTGGCTAAGCTGTTGAGGTCCGGAATATCTTTGATTAGAGGCGTTAGCAACCGATGCGTATAAGGAGCCGTCGTGATGATGTCTGGTTTTGAGGATGTTCCAGGCCGTTTTGTAGTCAACTTTTTGAAGGGTTTTGATGGCTTGTACTTCTTTGTGAGTGAGAAATACTGGGCACTTTCTATCTCTGGGATGGTGGTCGGAGTTAGGTAGGTTTTTGTCCGTGCAATTGATGCAGCTTGGGGCGCGTTCACATTTTTCACCTTTAGCCAGGTTGATGTGGTTGGTTTGGCTACACCTATAGCAGTTCTCTGAACCTTTGCAGATAAATTGTAGATGTCCCAATCGTAGGCAATTATTGCATCGCATTGGAGAAGGAATATAAGGGCGAAGTTCGACCCTTTCGTATCCAATATATACGTATTCGGGCAAGTCTAGTCTGGCGAATGTTAGAATGATAAGACCAGTCTCGGTTGGGTCGCTGCCATATACTGTCTTCATGATTTTTTTGACTTCGGAGACTTTTTGGTACTTTAAATTGTCTAGAATTTCTTCTTCTTTTATTCCTCGGAGATCGTTAGAATATATTACTCCCTTTGAGTAATTCATCGTACGATGTTCGGATACTGCTACTGGTATGTTGTTTGGGATGTTGGTAAGTTTAATTAATTTCTCGGCTTGTTGTTGATCTTTTGTTTGAACGAGGAGATTTCCATCGCGTGTTTTCTTGCAGCTCACTACTTCACCTCCACATGTAAGATCGATGATTTTTTTAATAGTGAATGGTGAAACACCTGCTAGGGTTGGTGGGACTTCGGATTGGGTTTCTTCATCATTAATTCTGGTTACGACCAAGAATTTACTGGTAGGTGAAGGCTTTCCCCTCCAGATGTCTGGAGGATTCCGCATTGCTAGCAGCGCTTTTGAGTTGCTTTGGTGCGAGTGCACGAGACAACGGTAATATCAACTGATAAGGGGAGCTAATTATAGCTGCGCTCGAATGTTTGTCACTTAAGCTTGACACGCTGTTAAGTTCGATTTGGGAGAAAACACGACCGATCGCTTTGACTGCCAAACGTAAACTGTTAGTAGTTTGTAGTTTGTAATGTTATATCATATCTAATATCCAATTATTATACAGAGTGTAAACTTTTGTACTATCTGTCGTATATTTTAAAATAACATATGTATATTTTCGATTTCTTTCGGATGTATGATTATATTTTTTTATAACTAATAACAAATCCAATTCATTCTTAAGAGAAGAATAAACCAGAATTAGGAACTTTTAAATTATAGCTTTTAGTAAAATTAACAACTCAATTATTTCTCCATGTCGTATTCGTTTTGGGTGCAGCACATATCATAACAATCTTCAATTAATTCGCCATGAGTAACAAAACACTTTTTCCTCAATTTTCTTGGTGCAGCAATTATTCAATTATTCCGAAAAGCCATAACCAACCCCAGAAAACCCCGACAAAAGCTCTTTTGTTCTCATTATCATCAACTTTGGACTCGAACCGATTCCTGGCAGCCAGACAAACACTTTTCCTTTCCTCGATTGTGTGCACTCGCCTGGCCTGCCCACTTCTCGTTTTCTCCACCCCAATCCCCAACCCACCCCCACTTTCTCCACCCCTCTCAAGGACACACACACATCACATGGGCTGACTAACCACAGACACGCCCACAGCTGTAACCACCTCCTCCTCCGCTTTTCCAGGGCCAGAGGCACGCGACAGACCAAATGACTCAGCAATTGTAAAGTTCAACAAACCTGGGACTGACCATAAAACTATAAAAGTGAAAAAAAACCGAACTGAAGAATGGTAAAGCAGGAATCTAAATAGTGGCAAACATGCATTGGGAATTGACATTTATGACCCGGCATAAAAACCATATTTGTGCCGACTTGGCCATGTGTTGTGTGGGCCAGCTTGACTTTCGGCTTGGCTTGATTCCTCGTCCTGGTCACGCGTCTGTCTGAGTTTTCCGCCCCCTTTGGTTCCTGGTCTCAGACCCTCTGGTAGCCAGCCCTCGATGAAAGTGAAAAATATGCCCAAGCATAAATAGCCAAAATGAGTTAGGAGTCGAATTCATTATATCCTGGTTATTTAGGGACTATTAATTTTAAAAAATTTAATGTTTTTTTTTTCAAAATTTGTTTATTTTAAATTTTTTATTTATTATTTATAATGATTTATATATATTTAATAATATCGAATTTATCATGTAATGGTTATTACAAAACTATTATTATTAATATTAAAGATACATACATTTTTGTTTTAAATTTAAGTAACAGTTCTTGTTTTTTCTAAAATATACATTTAAAAAAAATGCTTTTTACTAATATTTTATTTTTATTACATTTTTAAATCTTATTTTTACATCATTAAACGATAACCCAGTTATTAAATATATTTGTTTTTAATATTTAAAAACTTAATTTATAAAACAATTTCACCTCAACCAATATACCCCAAAATTTTAAGTATAAGATACCTGAAAAACTGCAACACAATTCATATTTAAGCAGGGTCATAGCACAATGGAACAGAGCTGAAAAAACCGATGGCAAACTAACTGCAAAATGTGTGGGTGACTGAAGGCAGGAATATATGTAATAAGGAGCGTGCAAGCGAGAGGGACGCAAGCCCAGAAAGAGAGGGAGCATATGACGTGCCGACAGGGTGTGTTATGTCCCTGTCTCCCTCCCTCGCCATCACCCCTCTCACTCACTCTGCTTTTGTTGTCATGCCATTGCAGACTTAATTAATTTCTGCACGCAAAAAGCTGCAACTGCCACTCAAAAGTTATTCATAATAATCCAAATGATTCATGACAATAAAATGCACAAATTGAACTGTAATTTTTTCTCGACTTTTCTCATTGTGGTTTTCACTTGGGGTTAAGTGTAAGTGTATAAAAAGTGGTAAACTAAATTAGCAGGCACTGTCTCCTTTGTGAATAGTTTTTCAACTTTTCTTTTAACAATTTCGATAAAAAATTCCTGATATTATAAAAAGTATTAAAGAAGCGTTTATTTATATAAATATAAACGGCCTTGATAAAAATTCCCGGTTTAAAAAAAAAGGATTAAAGAAATATTTATTTATATCATTATTAAAGGACTTAAATTTTCATGACAGTTCCTCAAGTTCACTGGATTTATTTTAATTTTATATATAAATTCCTGAAGGGTCTAGTTTTGGCCACCTCTTGCGTCTAGGCCGAAATAACTTGTTAAAAAATATTCAGAAAGTTAGTCTAGACATAACTCTTTAGGTGATGTTTCTTCTTATATTTCTTAGGTTATAGAAAATATGAAAATTTTAAAGAATATCATTAAAACTAGCATTAAACTATCAATATCATTAAAATTAAAGAATAGGAATACCTTATTAAGCCCAAAACCCAATAAATCGCTTCCATATCATATTTTTTAGTTCCACATTAAAAAACTGTGCCAAAAGCTGTGATCAACATAGCTTCAAGTAAAATGATATACCACACATGGACCCGCATTTTCATCCATCATTTCGTATTACACAACATGTGCAAAAATTACCCAAAAAACACAAAACTTATGCCGTCAGAAGAGGGAGCACATTTTTACGGTAATTTAGTGCAGAGGCTTGACCATATCCCGAAAAAAAAATAAGAAAAGGTGTTCAACACCCGACATTTGTTCAGCTTCGGTAGCGACGGCAGCTGCCACTGAAATTAAATCCTCCAATCAATTTAAAACGCAACGAAAATAAGAGAGAATAAACGTTAAATCCACGAGGGGAACCGGTTCTTATGCAAAGCAGCTTGCATGTCGACGGCTCCCTGGTCCCGGGGATTCCCCTTCTCCTTCCGCTCGACGGAGACCCTGTCTCAATGTCTCTGTCCTGCTGCAAGAGGTGTTCGTGTGTCGACAACGGCAACAATAAAAACCAATCATGGCCAACAACAAGCTGAGCAGTAACAACAACAATTGGCAACTGGCGACGGAATACATTTGTGCACCTGATGATCCGTGGCCAAGACGCGTGCCAAATGTGACAACAAAGGATTTGAATGCACATCGATGGCTGTCTGCTGGAAAAGGGGGGCAAACCCATAAACGAGGTAGTAAAGAGAGCTCCCAAGAAAGGGGGGCGTGGTGTTTGGTACATATGTCTGACCGAAATGGAAAGTCGAACCCTCACTAGCAGTAGCAGGTTTCCCCCATTCCATAAAAATATATATATAAGTATAGAAGCGATAAAACCACACCAAACTAGTGCTACTGCCTGATGATTATTGCTTATGGGGTGCTAGAGATTTCAATGCATTTTCAGACCATCACAGAACTTTAAGTGGTGCAGATAAGTACTGGAAGTAAGAATCAAGAAAATACGTTTTTAAGTCTTCTTAAAAGATGATGTTTACTTACTTAGTTTCTTCGTGCTTAGTTCAAGACAGCTTTTTAAAACCTGTAGTAGCTAAAATATGTAAATTATATTTTAATGAAATAAAACAAATGAGAATTTGTAATTTTTACTCGTTTCTTTTTATATCCCTTACTCGTAGATTAAAAAAATTAAGGAGCTTGTGGACCGCAGTAATACCTACCCAAATGTAGAAGAAACTTTTTAAATCGGACCACTTATTAAAAAGTTATGAGCAAATATTGAATTGGTCATCACATAGATGGCACCACTTTCAAGCTACTGCTTGGTTTGACCTGCTTGCGACTGCTTGCTTTAACGGGTATTTAATAGTCAAGACACTCGACTATAGCGTTCTCCCTTGTTTTATTATAGTTTGACCTTTAAACAAGAGATATTTTTCCATTCCACTATTCATTTTCGTCCACCCAAATGACGAATAGCATTTTGAAATTTTAATGAAATTTAATTTTCCATTTCATTTTAATTAGTTTCGATTGACAGCTTATCTGCTTGAACAATTGCTCTGAGTTCGTAGAAAAAGTCTATTTCAATTATGCATACATATTGCTTTTGTTTACATATTTTTAATCATAATCAATTTTAGTCTTTGTAACTAAACCTTTCTAAACTTATTTGTTTCCAATAAAAAACACACCCATATTTAAGATAATATGATTAAAGCCGTACCCTATAAATATCAATAATTAATAACAAATTAATTACTAAAAATTTACATATTTCTAAATATCTTTTTTTAACCAAACTTGTTGTTTTAATAGCTTGAATAAAAAACCAGGTTATAGCAATTGTAAAACAATATACCTTAAAAAAAATATGAGGTGCAAAATATTTTCAATTTACGCCAGTTAATTAAAGAAATTTGCTTTTGTTTTTGCTTTTGTTTTGGTTATGACAATATCCGAAATTAATTAATCTGTTTGGTTTTCAATTAATTGCGTTCGCTACCTTTTGGCCGCCTCGCCTCATTGTAATAATATTAAAATACATTATGTATGCACGGCTAGCCGCGATTTGGAGTGAAAAGTTCGCAGCATTAACGAACCATTAACAAGTTGGGGCCAATAAATTTTTATTATGGCCAATTAAAAGCGAATAAAATCGGCAACAAGGCGGTATAAAAAATGAGCACAAATGCCCAACAAATTTCGATTAGTCGAGCGGGGCGAGAACTTTTTATGTTTGTGTGTTTTGGGCTTTGTCGTTTGGCCGGCCACGCCCACCAACCGCACCACCGCCCCCCAGGCCCACTCATCAACTCCACTTACACATTTGCGCCACAAAATGTTGCCACTGTTCGCCGCTGCAGCACGTTGCATTGATTTATTGTGGCTGAATTAGAAGTCAGCAGATAACGAGCCACGAGCGGCCCGCCGGAGGAAGAGGAAGGGGAGCGGAGGTCCAGAACGGATGAAGCGGCAGAGGGGTGCGGCGAGGCAGCATCAGCGGAAGAAGAGCTCCGGCAGGCGAGGCATTGCCATTGTTCTAGATACAAAATAGGCGGCAATTTTGGAACTGGGCACTGTGGAATCTGAAAAGAAAAAATCAACAAAACTTTTTTTTTAATTTACAAAAAAATTTTTTTTTAATTAAAAAATGGTACAAAAATCTTGTATTTTTTGTGTAAATCTACTTATAACATTGGAAATCTTATTGCACTGAAAAAAGTATTGTACCTGGATTTCATACATTTTTAGACAACGAAGTTTTTTTCTAGATATTAAAAAAATTTAATACTTTTTAAAAAAATATTCTACAATTAAAGAAACATTTTTTGAAACAATTACATGTTATAAAAATACTTTAAAAAAATGTTTAGTTCAGAAACAAATTTTTTTTCATCACAATCGCTTTTGACGGAAATCTTTAAAATGTATTTGTTAAAATTTTAAAAATATATATATTATATACTCTTTTAACCCCGAACTGTTCAGAGCTAAAAATTAAAAAATTAAATTAATAAAAATATTTTATTATCAGAAGTATGATTTTGGCTGAAAATCCAAAATATCCGCCCCACTGTTTTTCTGACCCCGGACCAGACTCTCTGGCATCGTTGGCCCGAAGCAACTTAATACGCACGCGTAATCGTATATTTATTTAAATTTATTGCCGCCAGCTAGAAATTTAGCTACCGTAGAACTCGAACTCTCTCTGTCTTTCTGGAAAATGTGGAAAAGGGGGGAAAGTGGGGAGATGGGGAAATGGTTAGGGAGCTGAGGGAGATCGTTGCCACTAAAGTGAATTTCTTTTGTGCGCTCTCGACGCGTCTACGTGCAGCATAAGAAATATTCAATTAATCACACTTTATGGTTTAGTTCAACATTTGTTGCAATTTTTCTTGCTTTGCTCCTGACTCTTTATTACAATTGTTATTCGCCCCTAGCTCCTTGACCCCGTCTTGTTTCCACCATGTTTCCAACTTGTAAGCAATTAAATTTGTGCGTATATGAGGACCAAAGGATGGGATTGTGAGCATGACTTTCAGCTTTGCTTAATTAATTGCACTCAGAGCTAAAGCTTCGGCTCCTTCGGAGTATCCTCTGGCCAGCGTATTCCTGTCTCATCCTCATGTCTACTTCGGTATTTATTCTGCTCGGTTTTAAGACATTAAGCATTTGCGAGAAATACGATTAGAGCTGCTTGGCCAAAATAGGGGGGCTTAGAGAATGGAGACTGCGTGTGGATGGCATTCTGATTGGCCATGAAAGTTCCAAATATTTTTTTTTGCTACTTCTTTACGGCAATAGAAAGTTTCTAGGGTAGCTGTCAGTGGATTAAAGTCATTATAGAAACTATTAAATATTATGGTACAAGTAAAAGACCACAAAAACGTTAAAAAAATGTTGCGTAAAATTCAAAGAAATATATTTTTAATTTATTTTTAACTATATATATCGAAACTTTCCAATTTAAACACTGTTATAATTTAAAAATTAAAAACTTTACTTTCTAAGAATTATTAGACGTTTCAATCCCCCCTTGAGTTGGCTGTCATAAATTAAATACATTTCATAATCCCCAATCGAACAATCAGATATCGAAATGTTTCCGTTTACTCAAAGTCTGATTATGTTGGGGTCAGCATGGTATTTAGAAGGGAGTGCCTCAGCATTTCCGATCCAATGGCTTGTAAAACTGTCGCGTGAATCACGCTAACGTGCTAATTTCCCTCATTTTCGCCAGCTGCCAAAGTCTCCCTTTCCTTTTGCCTCCCGATGACTTGCAAAAATTTTCATGCGATTTGCTGTATATGTTTCTATAAATTTTTTGCGGGTGCTGCCAGACCGCGCCTAATTAGGCCCCGCTAATGGCGAGAGTCGCGCAGACTCAGCTGCAAGTCACGAAACGCCTATTTAGGCCCAATAACCTCCTGCCCAATTCATTCCCCCCTTTCATTTTCCCCCACTCAGTCTGAGTTGGCAGTTTTTTTTCCTGCCCCATAATGTTAGATTTGCATGAAATTCGAGTGCAAAAAAATGGGCAAGAAAAGAAATGAAAAATGCTGGCAAAAGTAAATCCAAAAAGGAAAAGTTTGGTGTGGAAATTAGAAGGGGATTGGAGCATTAAAAATGTACACAGATATTTAATAAAACATTTATACGCCAACTACTTTGCTAATTAGGTTTAAAAAAACAAACGATTTTCAACAAGCTTTAAAAACTACTAATAATTTAATTAAAAATGTAGGATGATACGATTTAATTTTATAAGATCATTTCTAGTTCCAATAACAAAAATATGTTTCTTTTATAACTTTAACACCATAAAAAAATTGTACAACATTTACTTTACTTTATGCCAATTAAGCTTATAAAATCAAACATTTAATTTGATTTAATCTTTAAAATTCAGTATTGATTTAACTTAAAATTTTGAGATTAAAAGATGAGATTTTATAGAATCAAAATGTAATACCAAAAATATTTTTTGTTGTGAAAATATATTTGAAGTAACTTTAAACAAAAGTCAAACACATTCTAATAGTTACATTATTTTATGAAACTTGAATAATCTTTTTTTTTTAACCCAGTCTTATTTATGCAAGTGTCATATGGCCATTAACGATCTTACAAATATACCTTACCCCCATTCACATTTTCCACTTTATGTATTTGATGCAAATATAAACCATTTTTTATTAATTAATGCTTTTAATGCACTTTTAATGTGCGGCAAATGGGAAATAATTCAGGCGCTTATCAGCACTGATAATGATTAATTTTTGGTTGCATTTGCGGCTCCGCTTTTCCACTGCTTTTGCCGTTGGTTGTTGTAGATTTGTAAATTGTAATTGCAAATTAAAGCCAACAAAAAAAGCGCCATAAAAATAAATGACAAATGAAAGTGGTTATTTTCTCTGTGACTTGCTGTTGTTATTGGGATATGGAAATATAATTTTGTAATTGTAATTGCCATGCATATTTAAAATGGAGGTCAGCCTTGGAAAATTGATTCGGGGAGATTAATGATTGAAATACAGAGAAAGAAGGACTCTATGAACGGGAAATATTATGCTTGTTTTATCGAGTTTACTGGGCAATGAATGTTGAAATCTCTTTATGAAATATGCATACTGATTAATATTGATGGCATTGGCAAAAGTTAAAGGGATAAAAAAGAAAATTTGCGTTATTTCCTTAAATCTATATTAAAAGCTTTAAGATGTTTTATACATAACTAACAATTTAGACAACCGTGTGTGCTAGATAAAGGGTAGTTATTTAATTTGGTAGTATAAACTTGAAATGATAAAAATAAATAAATATTCAGATAAGGTGTAATATGTTATTTTTATATTATTTAAATCAACTATTATTGTTGACTTTCAAGTAAATATTTGCTATTGAAATCAGGATCAATGGACTTGCCACAATTTTCATTGAAAAATCACCCTCCTACGGTTTTCTTTGTTGATTGACATTAATCCAATTTTTTTCGCATATTGATATGTTTATTGACAATTTGATGGAACTGGTTTGTATACGCTGGCATTTTTTGCCAAGAATTTTACCCTTCCAAAGGCTGCTATGGATTCATGAAAAGATGTTATGAAATATGTACAATTAGTTTTTATAATATTTTTTATAAATTTATCAGAGCCTTTAAAAATAGATTAACTCAAAATGTAATCATATACATACCTATCAAAAACTTGTTAGAAAATAGTAACTCTATATTTTCACCTCAATATTTTATTCACATTTTTCAGTTTTAAACTGCTGATAAATGTACTTCAGCGGATTACAGAGTGTTAAGTGGTTCCGCATACCTGGGCCGTGTTGTTGTATTTTTCTGGTGGCGGCTACCTCGATTCGGGGCAGGCTGAATAAATCAAATTACCGGGGGGAATGCCAACATCGGATCGGACTTTTAATTGCGCAACAAACATTTACAATTGTTGCCTGTCTTAACTTACCCAAGGCCGAAACTGGGAGGTGAAATTTCAGTCTGGCAAAAAGATATGAAAAAGCCAAATGGCCAGACGCCGCATAAATTGCCATGAAGTGCAAAAGTTAAGGCTCATTAATCATAAATGTTAAGGCCTTCCGTTCGCTGCTGAAGCTGCGTGGGTGGTAATTTTTTTCATGAGCCAAGTGGGTGGCTGGGTGGTTTAACCGGCCGAAAAGCGGGACAGGGACAAAGACAGACAGAGGCAACGCAACTGTAAATTGTTTGGCATTAATAGACGATCCTCCTTTCCCTCTTAAGTCGGAGTTCCCCCTTCTCCACCTCATATGCCAGACTTTTCCGTTGAAAGAGGCTTAACATTTTTTAAGGATTAACGTGTGAGTGGCAGAAAAAGTTCCAGAGAATAAATGTAAATAAATAAAATAATTGATGGCCTGCTCGAAGTAAAGGTTACGCAGATATATTTGCTGACAGATGGATCTATAAATAAAAGGAATGTGCGTTAGCAAGTGAAATATTAAAGAAGTTTTCGCAGACATTTTATAGATTTGGGTGTTGTTTGGGGATGATATATCATGCAACGTGTCAGGTGATAGGACGATAAGTATGGGAAAATACGCAGAAAATAAATTAATTTATTTAAAACTTGAATTATAATTTTAATATTTTTTGAGCTAATTGAAGTGCTGAGTGCCTACTATTTTATTTTTATTCACTTGCCAGAAAATTCCCCTGACATTAAAAATACTTCAGATCCCTTATTAAGCTATTAATTTCAATCGCATTCCCTTTTGGACTTCAATTTTCCAGTTAATGAATTGTAGATTAAAGGAATGTCAACATCGGTTGGGTTCATATACCATTTCGCGGGTGAGGAGGGAGTGTCGAGGATGGGGGATGGGCATGTTCAAATTGAGTAACTTCATCAACTTTCTCTTTCCATCAAAAGCAACTCAGGCCAAACTCGCACAGCGGGAACTCTAACCACTCGAAAGGACCCACTACCCCACACACACATCCGCACTTTTTACATGGCTTATTTAGCATAATTACAGTCCATTACCTGGTCACGCTGGCCCACTCCCCCGATCCCCTATCCCGGTTCCCCCGCCTCGAGGGTTAGGCAAATTGCCCGGCAGGCAGGCTTTCGGCCAGAGGTGCCATATGTTGTCAACTGGAAGTGGCATGCTGACCAAAATGGCCAGCCGACACCACCAACCCCTCTCCAACCACCGCCCCCGGGCGCACTTTTTTACGTTGGGAAAATGTAAATTTAATGAGAGAGTCGCAGCATTGCAACGGAAAATATTTAGCAAACATTATTTACATCAAAGTGCGGCAACAGCTGCCACAAACAGCCACTGGAAAACAAAGAGAAAATGGGATGGTTGCAAGTAAAGTGCAGAGAATGGAATTCAATATAGAGGCGTGTCGGAAATTAATCACAAACAGAAGAATTACAAAATATTTCCCCTGCAAATAGAGTGAGTTGAGTAAGTAAAATGGCATTATTTATTTTTATACAATTTTCAAAACATTTAATTTATTTCAAATTAATATAATATTATAAATGAAATATCATTCTTTACTTGTATAAAATTTTCAAAAAAATTCTAAATAAATAATAAATAAAGTTAATTAAATTAAATATTTTTAATTATTTTATACAATTTTAGAGTCCTTTAACTTATTTAAAATAAATAAAATATCATAGATAAAATATTTTCAAAACCTTTAATAAACTTTAAATAAATACAATTTTATACATGAAATATCCTTATTTATTTTTAAACAATTTTCGAAACATTTGAAATATTTAGAAAAAAAATATCATAAATGAAAAATCATTATTTATTTTTGTAAAATTTTTGAAACATTTAATGTATTTAGAATAAATAAAGTATTATTATTTATTTTTATGCAATTTTCGTTGGAAATTAGAAAACTTCAATGCTAATAATATATTATTTAAGAATATTCGCAAAAGTCAATCGCAATCCTTTCCAATGACTCAATTTACGCCCTGCTATTTGCTTACGGTCAACTGCGGTCAGTTGGTCAATTAAAGGGTCAAATGGCCTTTGTTCCCGTAAGATTGTTAAAGCGGGGAAAATGGGTAGGAAAAAGTTAGTCTAGCATTTGACATTGGCTATGCTTTTTAGCCGGTTTAATTAAAATGCAAGTAGGCAATTTATATACACTTCGGGTGCCTCGCAGGACCAAAATAGAAAGGAAAACAAAGGGGGAAATCGGAGGGGAAGGAGTGGAGTGAAGTGGAAAAGCGGGAGAGACGAGGAAAAGGGGAGGGAAAAACTGTGTGTGGCCATTAGGCCGGGTCTTTTTGATTTATGTTTTTACACGCTTAAATGAACTGTGGCTCCAGCGCTCTCGGCTCTCGGCACTCGACCAATCCTACCCATGGAACATTTTTGCACATGAATGAGTTAAACTTTCCAAAGAGATGGAAAAACGTAAAATAAAAAAGGGAAAGCTTGTTTAAAAGCAGAAAATATTTTTGTGCCAAAGATGGAAGCGATTAAAGATTCGTTTGCCATTCAATTTGAACAATTGATTTGTCGGCTGATGATCACATTGAATTGACCCGATGAGAGTTCTATATTTATTGGTTATAAATTCAGTTATCCGATTTTACGTATTAAACATTGAAGAATATTTAAGAGTATGTGGATAGTATGAAATAATATTGTATTTTCCTGGCAATTGAAGAAATGCTAGATAAATAAATGCATAAAGCTTAGCTTTGAAATATTCAAAAATATATCTCTAAAATTTATATTTCCGATAGCAAACAAATATTTAAGCTAAGTTTAAAACCAATACTCTAAAAGTCTTTACTTTTTACTCTTAACCGGAGTCCATAGCTATCTCTCTAAATAATGCAGACATTAAAACTCCTTGACCAAGTCACCCAAAAGCAAGTGAAATATACGATTATTTATTCGACAATTTAATGTTTTGTTTTCCTTTTCTTTTCACCCTCAGCACGCAACTGCTGCCTGACCTCTGACCTCCACCCACTGGCAAATCGAATAGAAATCGATGGATTCGGGGGGAGGAACGCAGCGAAACGAGCTAAAATGCATTGTCAAACTATCAAATTCTTAAATTGCAACTGACAATCAAGTCACGTGCAGCACACTGAACCAAGTCACGAAAAATAAAAAAAAGGGGATATCGCAAGTGGGTGGTGGATATAGAAACTGGATTTTCAGGGGCTGTGTTGATCTCACATTTACCCGGAATTCGGTGGAAAAAATATGCTTGGTAAAAAGGTAAGTTGTCCTTGATTTTTTAATAATTAAATGAGTTATGTCACAATAATTTATTGAATTTTAAAATTTCAAAAATCTAAAGGATATCCAAAATTTAAGAACTACAAAATTTAATAAATAGCACATAATTTTTTTTTATTTGCATTTTTAGTTTATATTTATGAAATTTCTCTAATTATTTTGTATTTACTTATTTAGTCAACCAATTCTGTGTAAAATATAATATAATGCCGACGCAAAGGAATGGAAATTAATGTTTAGCCTCGCAGGTCTTCCAGTGAAAGTAATGTCATTTTAAATATGTATTTGCCTAATCAACTTTGTTGATTTCGGGGCATTCAAAATAGGTTTGTTTGACCGAAAAGCAAACAAACAAGAAGCCAACGGAGCGAAAAACACTTCCAAGGGCAGCGAAGCCACTTTCATTTTGCGGTTGAGTAAAGTTTCCAATTTGCACTGAGATATTTAAACTCTAATTAAAATGCAGAAACGGCGGCAAGGGAGCGGGCCGAAGCGAGCAACTGAGAGAAGCCAGGACCAGCAGGCTGCACTCATTCTTATTTAGATAAACAACTTTAACTCAATTTGCAGCAGCTGCCCCGAAAAAATATTTACACAGGTCTAATTGAATTTTCAATTAAGACGCGCTGCAAATGCCCGGCGAAAACTTAGGAAAAAAATACAAAAAAAAAAGCTAAAAAAACGAGTAAATGAAAACGAATCCCGAAGCAAGCCAAATGAGGCATACAACAAATATTAAGCATACGCCGTGTGCAACCGCAAAAGTGCCGAAAGGGAGAGAGAAAAGGAGCGAGCCAGCAGAACCAGTAAGGGAAATCCATTAGCCAAAGTGTGCAAATATAAAAGCGAGAGATCTCCGGCTACATAGCTACCTCTTTGAGCCTAGGCGCAAATGAAACCAACGACATGCAAATAAACAAGTTGCCCACACACACACATACTCCTGCCCAAAAAAAAAACATAGTACCCAAAATATAGCCGAACCAAAAAAAGGAAATGGGGATAGAAAAATGGAAGCTCGACCAAGCAAAATGCGCCATCAACAGTCAGATTTGCATGTTGCCTTTAGAAGGGGTATGTGGGTGGGGAGGGGATCGTAGTAGGCGATGGTGTAGAGTGTGAAAGGCATGAAGTTGAGTGGTGCAGTGGTGGAGCAATGGGGCTGCCCAGCTGTTCACATTTTGCAGTCCAATAGAGAAAACTTTGCGAAACTTTACTAGATCTGAATCAGATCAATAAGAAAGTGGGAAATGTTATTTATAAATATTCCAAAACAAATTCAAAACCCTTTTTATCTTTTCGGTAAAGGATATTTAAGACTGAATTTTAAATTTAATAATTAAACATAATTGAAGCGTATACAATAATTTTAAAATTATTTTTATTAAAATGTTGAAACATATTTCTATAATTTAAAAAATGCATCTTTGAATAAAAAATTTTAAAAGTAAAACTTATAGGTATTTTCAATTTTTAAAATGTGTTAATTAATTAAAAAAAAACAAACAAAATTTTTCATATAAAGAGAAAATATTAAATTTTTGCATAAACCCAGAACTTTTCTAACGTATCCAGCTTTAAACTAGCTGAAACCCGAGCATTTTTACTCCACACACACAGGCTAGCCATAAAAGTTTACAAGTGCGAAATTGCATTTCATGAAAGTGTCCTTGGCTTTACTATGAGAACATGCATTCATTTTTTTTCCGTTCCTATTTTGTTTGTTGTTGTTTGACTTTTTGTTGGAGGTGATTCACTGTTTTTTTCTTCTGCAGCCTTAGTTGCCGCCAACGCTTTTTAAATTCACTTATTCAAATTTCTTTTAGGCGACCACACACAGATACACACTCACACACACGGGGGGAGATGCACAAACACAGGCGCAGGAAGAGAGGCACATGCATTGTTTGGACATGTCACGTGCATAACGAATTTGTTACCGAAATCTGTTTTTGATTTAGTGAACAGCTTGCACTTTTTCCGCTCCCGCCTTTGCCGCTTCGCTTTTGCCAGCATTTTTTGCGCTTCTGCCATTTTTTGTGTTGATCTGAGAACTTGAAATAAATTGAATTTGTCAGAATTCAGCCTAAGGGAGGTGGATAAAGGTGTGCTTCTATTGATGGATTATAGACTAGAAAATATCCTTTATATATCCAGTCGAAATATTTTTTTGTTTTTATAAACTAATTTTAATTTAAGAATTTTTAATCGATACCTAACCTTGGGTTAAAAAAAAATGTTTTGTTTTTAAATGTCTTCCTTGTGTAACATCATTAAACGATTTTTTAATCGATGCATAACCTTAAGTTAAAAAATATATAATGCGTTTTTAGATGTCTAAACTTGTCTAACACTATTAAGGGTTTTTTATCGATGCATAACCTTAGGTTAAAAATAGGATATTATTTGTTTTTATATGTCTTAACATGCCTAGCTTAATTATAGGAATTTTTAATTGATCCATAACCTTAGGTTAAAAAATATTGGTTATCTTATTAGCTGTGTAAACTTGTCCAACTTTATTAAAGGATTTTGAATCTATGCAACCTTAGGTTAAAAAAATATGTTTTTTGAATTGTTCCATTAATATCTTTTAAAATTAAATCTAACTCCAACTTAAATAAATTAAATTTTTAAATCGTTTTGGTAAAACGTATATTTATACTTTTATATATTTTATATTTATGTTTATTTAATTTAATTTTTAAACTTAACCATAAATGGTATTTAGTTAATGAAGAGTAATTATAATTTTTCATATCAAAAAAGAAAGCACCGTCTTTCTAATGGGTTGTGCAAAACTGGTTAACTGGTAATCAAGAGCTTTTGGCCGAAAACTTTTTCGCCGTGCCTGCGCTTCGAACCAAACAGAAATCAGCATTTCTGGCTGGCCTGATTAATGTGCTTGTGTCCAGAAATCAATCAATTCGTCGAACAAAGTTTGCCCACTCGTTTGCTTAGATTTTTATTGCCTTCTTATTCGCCGACGAGCTGAGTCTTTAATCTCTGACTTTTTCTTATCCTGGCCAAGAGTGGAGTGTAAATGCGGCACGAGTGGACCTAATTAACACGTCTATACATCAATCATCTGGCCAGCGAAGGAAGAAGAGTTCAGCGATGCGGATTATTGTGCGTAAATTACTCAGCTGGTCCGGCAATTTGTGCGATGGCGATGGGCGGGAAAAAGTGGGGTGGCTCACACGTGACCTTTGCCCCGGGCTTAAAGCGCGCTTTAAGTTTTCCGCCAACGTCATTGCCGTGGTCTGTCATGTTAAGTTTCCTTTTGGCCCCCAAAACTTGTTCCCATGCTAAACTGTCAGTTTGCATTTTGTTGCACGCAGCGATGGGTGGTTTTAGGGGGGTTTGGATTGGCAGAGGCGGCTGAGAGGGGGGGCGGCTAAATGGCAGGGGCGTGGCGGGGGTAGGGGGTCAGCCGCCCGAAGCTGCTGCTGCTGCGTCGCTTATAAATGACATGACATCAAAGCGTAACAAGCGGCACTAAATCTAAACGATGCACGCATACACACACACACACACAGCGCTTGAGAAGGACACACTAGAAAAACATGAGTTTTAATATTTTGAATGGAATATATTATAATTTATTGGACAAATTATGATAGCTAAACTAAGTATAACCCAACAAGTACTTCTAAAATAGTCAACGATTTTTTTTTTTACTATTAATAGCCTTGGTTTTTATTAAAAAGGATTCAGATTATAGAGTGGAAATCAATAAAAATTTCAGTTTTTTAACACAATTTATGTTATTATTTTTTTTTTGATTTTATGTTCAGTCTCATCTCTGTTCCCAACTGTTTTCTCGGGTTCGGAACATCTAAAATTCTAATTTAATTATCTTGAAACAAGTTTTCAAAGTATTTATATAAATATGTATATAAAGATGTTCAAAGGTGTGGTATAAAAGTAATTATGAAAAAAAACCTAATTATTTACAAAAATAAATGTATAGTAATAAACGTAAAAAAATTAACTTAGGAAAGGAATTTACGAAAAGCTAAGGAAAGTAAAGTTCTGTACAAAAGCTCTTATCATGCAGAACTTTTACTTTTTAATATTTTTTTTATTAAATTTTGATGGTTAATCGTAATATTTCCAAATTTAACATGTTTTCTAATTAAGTTACTCAAATAAATACTATTTTTCAAGTGCAGGTCTTTCACACAAGCACGAATGCACACTCGCAGACGGACAGCTGTCGAGCTGTTAAGTCTCCGCCGGACAGAAAGGATGAGTCCGCCCCGTTTGTGGGAAAAAAGGGGGGTGTGGTCAGGCGCCGATTTTGTGCGGCTGCTTTGGGTTTCGGTTTTACTGGCTTGTATTTTTTTCGCTTTTAAATTGGCGCTAAAAGTGCACAAAAATGAAATCACAATTTAGCTTCTTCTCCGGGAAAGTTATGACTTTCTGGAAGATAAGAAAAATACCTATAAAAGTGGTTTAAAATTTTAAAATCACTCTTACCCTCAACTAACTAATATTTTTAAAGTCACATTCCAAAAATTTCACTTTAAACTTTTACCGTGCCAAAAAATAAATGGAGGAGCAAAAGCGTAGATGAAGCTATTTGTCAGGTAAAATTGAAATTTTAACGCCATAAAATCAATGAAAATATTTATTCCAATAACCTTTTGGCAGCCAAAAACAAATAATTTCGTGTTTATATTTATTTTAGCTATCGCGCATAAATTTAATGGCGAGCACTTGAACGAAAAAATACCTTAAATAATGGCCATTTCGTATAAATTGTCAGGTTCGTCTCTATATCGCGTGGCCTTTTTAATGTTTTTTTGGTTTAACTCGTTTTCAGAAGAGAGCTGCGCAAACAAACGATGACCAGCCTGCCTGGAATTTTGGTTTGCGAAATTCCCTCACTGAAAGCAGAAAGTTTAACAATAAAAAAATGTAAAAAAATATGGGAAAAGTGGGAAAAACAAATCCAATCTATGAATGACCAGGTCCAGTCAGTCAGTCAATGGTTTGTGCTGAAGAGAAAATCAAATAGTGTAGAGCAATGAAAGTATTTTCGAATTTGTATTTGTTTGTTTTTTCGTTTTACATTGTTGAACAAACACTTTTCCGCTGCTACTTTTTTCCATATTGTATCGGCTATCAAAGGGTCATACTTTTCTATATGTTCACAAAGTTGGCAAAACAATAGTAAGGACTAGTTAACAAACATTTTTTATTGTTATTATTATAGAACAAAAAACAAATATTGTTAGGCTTACAAACAAACTTTTTAACACAAGTTAGTTTTATAAAGCTTTATTTAGGCAGACATACTAGAAAGTAGAGCTTTAAATTTTTTTTAGAATTTATTTCAGTAAAAAATAAACAAGAAATAAATTTACCTCAGACCATAAAAAATTAAGAATAGCATAACCTACAATGGTTTATAAAAGTTTAGCCTTTAAGAAATAACCCAGCCTATAAAACCTAAAGCTAAAAAAGTTCATCATTGTTACTACTTGACTTTGGTAATTTAATTTTAGAATCCCGTCAAGTGAAAGTTTTTACGCCCAGTTCCAGTTGTGAATTATAACACCATTGTGGAACACATATATATATAAGGATGATGTATACATTCTTGGGGCTGCAAACTTTTTCAACTGGGCAAAAAGTTGAGGCCGTGTTAAGCCAAAGTAGTTTAGCCATGGGATTTTTGCACTTCTTGTAGCCAGGAAATGTTTACATATGCGCATAAAGATGCAGCTACATATTCGCACTATCCCCTTCGCTTTCTGTTTCTTGGTCTAAACTTTTCCGACTTCCATGGAAGATATCCAAGTGTCGGAAGACGGAATAAAACTTTGTTTCATTTGTTATGCTCGTAAATTGTGGAGACGGAGGCCAAGAAAATCTCATTTGCGCTAAGTAGGCAGTTGACAATGCGGGAAAGCATATCAAGTGTGTGCAAAAATAACCCTAATTACACTCACATTACGCTTTACTAATGCGTAATACGTATAATTAGTGAAAGATTAAAAAAAAAAATAATAAAACGTGTTTCACAATTAAAATACTAATTTTTTGTACTTTTTTTTCCACCTCACTTACATTTATATAAATTTCTTAATTAATAAATATTATTTTTTTAATTTTAGGATTAAATTGTATAATCTATAAAGCTAATTCACTTATCCAAAATTGTGTAATATAACTACTCAATTTGTGCTTTAGCCTTGATAAAGTTCAATGCCAAATGTTTATCGAAATACGTCACCTGTTCCCATAAATTCCACAAATAATCCGTGACTATCTCACAATTCCGGTCAATCAATCAGTAACATTTAATTAGACCGGCCTAATGTTTTCATTTAGTAAATTTATTTTGACAGAAACAATTACTAGACTTTTTCATGCATGTTGGACACAAATGTATAAAAACGAGCGTGTTTTGAAATCGGAGTTCAAAGAGCATTGGCAGTTTTGGGCCAACGTAGTGATAAATATTTGAAAATGGGAAAGTTTGTTTGGATATATCTTATAATAGCAGTCGTCGTAAATGTTCAGGGATACAACAGTAAGTGATTTATAAGAAAGCATTTATCAATTATTTTTAACCATTATTTATTGTATACAAATTAAGAGTACGGACGAGACTGTCGGGATATTTCATGTGCTCCGGGTCAGCGGTGCATTATAACCCATGAGCCCTGTACAAGCAAAAATCAACTTGATGACGCTCAGTGTGGGCAGTATCCTACATGTGAAAATAAAAAACCGTACTCGTCATCTTCGGGTTCGTATAATACAACAGTTCAAAAAAATAAATCGTCTAAATGAAAATAAGGTCATGGTATTATACATATCCTAAAACCAAGTCGTATCCGTAAATGTGTAAAATGTTATAATTTTAAAATTAATAATTTTAAAAAAGTATCTAATAATTGCTCTTGCAGGTGTCTTCATGGAACGACGAAAACGTCAAGCTAATCAGCAAGGCTACGGGATGGGTGGAAGTGGAATGGGCAGAGGCAATGGAATGAATAACGGAGGAAACGGTGGCAATGGAATGGGTGGGCAGAATGGAAACGGTATGGGTGGACAGAACGGAAATGGAATGAGAGGTAATGGAATGGGCGGAAATGGAATGGGAGGGAATGGAAACGGAATGGGTGGATATGGAAATGGAATGGGTCCAGGAGGAATGGGCGGACGTGGAGGAAATGGCAATGGAATGGGACAAGGCGGCATGGGTGGCAATGGAATGGGACAAGGCGGTATGGGTGGTAATGGAATGGGTCCTGGTGGTATGGGAGGAAACGGTATAAATGGTATGGGTGGAAGAGGAGGAAACGGAATGGGTGGCAATGGAATGGGACCTGGAGGTATGGGTGGTAACGGAATGGGTCCTGGAGGTATGAGTGGTAACGGAATGGGTCCTGGAGGTATGGGTGGTAACGGAATGGGTGGTGGCCAGGGCGGATACAACGGAAGAGGTGGTCAAAACGGAATGGGACGACCAAATGGAATGGGAGGACCAAATGGAATGGGAGGATCAAATGGAATGGGTGGTCCGAATGGAATGGGTGGACCACCTGGTGGGCCAAATGGAATGGGTCCAGGAAACTGGCAAGGCAATAATAATTCGGGAAACGGAAATAATGGCAATGGTAATAATCGCTATAGGGGCGGAAATTCGAATCAAAGCTACAGCACTACTTCGGCGACAACAACGGATGGCTGGTAATAATGACTGCAAGAATGCAAATGAAAGAAAATTGTTTAAATGTATGCCTGTTCTTAATATATTATAGTTTTGTTGTTTTAAATTTTAATTAAATAAATTATGAGTTATGCAGTAAACAGTGTATATTTTTTGATAGATATGATTATTTTCAAAAAATATTTCCTCATTAAAAAATTGTTAAATCCTACAATTAAAACTCATATAAATTTAAATGTTTAAGAATGCATACTGTTTTAAGAATGCTTCGTAAGCCTATTACTTGACTTTACCCCTGAACACCTTTCCAAGTCTTAAAATATTCATTGATTCCAATATGTGGATAATTTGTGCGAAAATATTAAAATATTCATGCGTGCTTGATAGGGTAATTATGAACCAGGGAAAAGGAGTGACGAAGTGAGGGTTAAACTTCCCTCAGCTGCGGTATTTTAAGCAAACAAGTCACGCCACTCGAAAAGGAACGGGGACAGCTGGCTTTCTAATAGATTGCCTTATCCCTTAATTGATTACAAATAAACACAAGCATAGGACAACAGGGAGAGAAAAAAGGAATAAAAGGACATTTTTCTGGTCCTTATCCTGACTACGTGCTCGCTCTTGGCTCGCGTGCATTTTCATATTTGTTTAGGCGGAGCCAAAAAAGGGGTGACCTGCGTGACCCTGACCTCTGGCTCGTGACTCCCCAATCCTAAATCCTGACCCACCCCAAAGTCCTTTCGTTTTTTGTTTGACCAGGTGCACCAAAAAAATCAACAAACTTAAAACTACATAAATCCTTATTAGCTTTTCCAGCTAGCTGAGTGGCAATCAATTAAACAATGTCACTGGCTGGCCACACTTGCAACGCTGCATTTACATGACAGAGAAATGGCTAAAAGGAAAGGAGAGAGAGAGAGGAAGAGTATTGGAGAAAATCCAGCTCCTAATGATGATGCGCTTTATCTCAGAAAAATCCTAGACACTTTCTACTGGTTTTTAACCCTTTGAAGTTTTGAAAAAACGATTTATTATGTTGGACATTATATTAAAAAACAAAAATAAATATTTATGAATATCAAATCATTGATTTATTTAATTAATTTAATGAATATATTTATATATATTTTTTTTGTTAACAAATAAAAACCCAATATGATTTCCGAATTACAATTATTATAAACAGAGTAACTTACAGGCTACCAATTTTTTCGCTCTCGGTTTTGCTTAAAGTTTGGGAAGTCAGGCCATCCATTAATTCAATAAACCACTGCGAAAGTGGTTTTAAACCGCTTCGAGTTACGATGATTGATGTATCAATAAAGTGGCTACCAGAACCGCTCCTTATAGTATATCGCGTTCGCCATTCGTTTAACCATCTAAGCTGCTTTGTTGTCTCCTCTCCAGATCCATTGGCATTCAATTTTCAAGGCTGCTGCCATGGGTTAATGCCGGCCATCGCCAGGCAATCCATTTATCCCTCGGCCGTGGATGTGCTCGGTGCTCGGTGTTTGGTGCTCTGGGTGCCAGCGTTGGGCCATTTTATAATTTATCAAAATGAAAATTGATGCCCCAGCGAAGCAAGTGCAGCTCAATCCCCATTTCCCCGGCGCATCCCCATGCCCCCCAGAGTTTTCCTTGCGTGCTGCACTTGCAACGTGAGATGACGGAATGAGGACTGTGGAGGGGAGAGTGGGGAGATGCCGCATGCCACACGAAATGCCATCGCAAATAGCGAAAATGCTTTGGCAAATATTTAGCCGAACTTTTTTAGCGACACGCGTTCAGGTCGAGGTCCATGTCTGAAAAGTGGGCAGCTGCTTTAAGGCAGCCACTTCTCCTTGGCCTCGCTTTCTGTCCAGTTTCTGGTTTTTTATACCCCTTATACCCTTTGCTAAGTTGGGTTAGCCTGTTTTGGGGAAATAATGATACTATGGGTTGTTTAAACTTAAAACTTTTAAGTATTTTGGTGTTATGGCAATTGCTTAATTTTCGACTAACCTTATGGATGTATTTAAAAAAGTCATGCGGTAAAAAAATATAGATCTTCTTCGAACTCGGATGTCTTGATTTTTTTGAAATTTTTGGGTGACCATTTAACAGCTCTATGAATTTTTTAAGTTAGGAACTTAAAATTAATATAAGGGAGAGGACTTTAGGGTGGTACACCTTTTGTTTTTTGTCTGTCATTTCAACAATCGCTTATGAAACTTCACGCAATAGATACCAAGCAAAAGGTTAGTCTTTTAACTTCAAAAAAACAAAAAAAAAACATTTCTTTTTTCTTAGGGAAAACTCAAAAATTAATTTTTTTTAAAAGTGTCAAAGAACGACATTTCGAAAAATAGGTATGTATGTTGGGACACTTTTAAACACTTTTCAAAATGAATAAAACTCACACCAAAAGTTCTACAAACTTTAATTGGTTAACAGATAAATTTCTAATGTTTTGAACCTTTTACCAATTTATTTTAAGCAGGTTTTTAATTTTTTATACAATTTTAAATAAAGTTTTTTGGTGGAAAATGGTACATGACTCTCACTGCTAGAGCCTGGCTTATAATGTTTTTCCCAAAAGTTTTGTCACTAAAAAGGACAAAAAAAATAAAAAAAAAATTTTAGTGGAAAAGTGTTGAGAAAATGAAGTTTCCCAACTTACAGACCGTCCCAACTTATAGACCTCTCCCTTACATATCTCGGGAACGATTTGGAAGAATCACGCACAACTTTACAAAATATTTTCTTACATTTTTGTTATCCAAGAAGTACGAATTTTACTTATTTTAAGTTTTTAATTCGTCATATTTTTACTGCCCATCATAAAAAAAAAATAAACATTTCGAATATTTTGTAAAAGAAAAGATTACTCGCCAATACTTAGATGTAAAAAATCTGAGGTACCTTCATTCGTAATTCGTCTTGCAATATATATTTTTGTTTTTTTTTGGCCAGTAGCATTTATGCCAGTTAAGTTGTTGGCCAGTTCGTGACTGCTGGCGGCCTTTATTTGCGCTTGCATTTTCATTTGTGAGTGTAAATAGCATTAAAAATAATTTTCCGGCTTAAAAACGCTCCACACGAAAGGAGCAGACAGTAGTGGTGAAGAAGGGAAGTGGGGAAAAGTGGGAGAAAGGAGAAAAGGAGAGAAAGGAGCGCTGACAGCAGGACGGTCTTATGCACTTAATGAAATGTACACGGCAATTGTTACGGAGACGGAGATGCCACGAGGAACCGGACTCGAGTCCGGACTCGAGGAGGAGAAACGGGCGGAGACAAAGATGCTGTGGCCATCAATTGGAGCCAACTTAAATTTCATTTCGGCCATCATTTCTGGCCAAATGGCAAGTTCGCATTAAATGGCTTCACGGGGTTAAGGATGCTGGCAGCGGGTTAAGCCATCCGTGTTGTTTGTCCAATTTAAGTGTTTTTCGGTTTAAATGCATTTAAAAGCCTTGAGTACAGGATCAACAAATTAATGTCCTGCAAATGGAAAGCTTCACTAAGGTGGAAAAGCAGGCGGGATTTTCTTAATGGTAATTGTATTTAATAAATTGTCAATATTAAAAGAAGTCCAGAAAAGCTGTGAATTAATTGAACAACTATTATTTACACGATGTCTTTAAGTTCCCCTCACTCTTGATTCAAAATACCTGACCCTATCTCTTTAGCTTTTATTTACAAGATCAACTTTATCGCTTTTATTCATTTTACTCTTCCAAAGTGTTCGCAAATAAATCTAATTGAAATCTATTCAATGATAACATGGCCCCTATAAATATTCATGACACTTCCAACCACCAACTTCCCAACCTCCATCCGGTTTTGTGTTGTCCTTTCATTTGCAAACGAATTGACCGAAGCTTAATAATAATAAAACTCAACTGCTACGACATTTAATGGCTAAATTAAACATTTTGCATAATTATTTCAAGTGATTTTGCAGGTGTAACATTTCGGGAATTATCTTAAAGGCCCAAAATCAGATATCCCAACAATTGAAATGGCCAAAACATTAAATCAGAATAAAGGCGGAAGGAAAACTTCGGCTGCTTGGACTGTCAAAAGGAATTTTCAATTACGCAACAAAATGCCGAAATAAGTTATTAGGCAAACTTTTGCCTTGTATCCTTTGTATCTGTAGCCTGGACCAGTGGTAATTACAGTCAGGTCATGGCATAATTAAATATTCTCCAGACCAATGAACTCAAGAAGGCGAAGTGCCAATAGATGGAGCCACTGAAGGTGAGTGGTCTAATCATATCAGGATCTAAGCAATTAGCCGGGCCAAAGGTATCTGGCCAGAAATATTGTAAGCAGCTTAGACAGGTAGGCTAAAATTATTGCAGGCACTTTTAGCGATGGGTTGACAAATTTTAATGACAGATTTTCAACTTTTAATAAATGAAGAGAAATAAATCATTAAGAAACTGTATTAAAATCTATATGTTGGCTAAAATTTAATTAAAATAATATATCATTTAGCTCGATATTTTTTAACAACATTTTTCGAATATAGAATTGTTATCTCTAGTAACTTAAATAAAATTTCCCTTCACGCGCTATAAATAGAAACCAGTAAGACTTTTTTTTAAGTTTATATTCTTTAAATAAATTTAGAGCCCATCACATGAAGGATTGGCAGGATTTTCCAGAGTTTAACATTAAAATTTTTTTAAAGCACATCGAAATCCAAAGTAAATTTTCACGATTTTACCGAGTGACCTTCTTGGAGGTCGCAGCCCGAGTATTGGAGCTGGTTTTACAAATACGTGCTGGTACCGATTTTTCGGTCAAAGTTTTTGATGAAGTCTGAGTATCCTGCAAGGTAAGTCGTTCATTTGGAACTATCGAAGTGTGTGGAACTCGTAGCTCCTGGTTAAGATCATCATCGTTGACGGATGGCAGACGATGTAGGTGACTCAGCGAGGCCAAATCCTCTGGGGGCTGGCTAAAGATATCGGCCTTCAGTTTCTGGTAGCAATGATGGCTGGGAGAAAATCCGGGTTCGGGTTCAGAATGTTCCGATGACCTGTACTCCGATTGACTGGCAGAATTTGTGGACTTGGTTGCTGAAAATCTACTGGCTTCTCCATCGATCGAGTGATCGGTTTCACAGCAGCCCTCAGTCTGTTCCGCCATCTTCTCACTGTGAATACTGACTTCAGAAGTGGTCGATTCGCCAAATTCCTCGGCAATAAGACGTCTGGCCAGCGGAACCGAATAGAACTCCTTGTAGTGCAGCTTGCGACGACTCTCGAACTCCATCCTCCGTACCTTCTCCTCCACAGATTCCGGAAAATCTTCATCGGCCGAGGAATCATCAGAGTCTCCCTCGATCCCGAATGCTGGCATCTCCGACTTGGAAGTCTGGCGCAACTTCTCGATCAGCGCATTCGTGTCCAACTCCTTGGGCAAATCATCTTCGAAGACGAAGGGTGTTTTGGGTTCATCGATGACCATGTGGCCGTAATCCTTGCCAGCGGGATGGAATGTGGCCAGTATGTTAACCTCATCGAACTTGGCCGCCTTGAGACTCAATTGCGCGCTATTCGCCCCGGACTTTAGGATACCTTTAACCAGCTCACCTTCCATCTTTCTCGTTTATTGGTATGAAATTAGTCTGTATGGGGGTTATTTTAAAATGTTAAGCTGCTTTGGAGATCTGTGTGTAATCTCGTGTATCTTGTATGACTTGTATTATTCAACTGACTGAATTTATTGTATTTTTGGGGGAAATAAAGTTCACAGTCTGCTTTGCTGAAAATATTGGTTTTCAACTTCATATTAAAAATCCATTTTAATTACCCTCGTATATTTAAACAGTCAATGTTATCTTACTGGTTCCCTTTTGCTGAACACAGTTACAAAGCAGGTTTATTAATTAGAAATGATTCCCTTGCAGACAGAAAAAAACCCACCTCTTCTAATCACGGATAATAACAAATCCCCAAACAGACAGCAGACGGAATCACTTTCACAAAATATCGAGTGTTCCGTGGTTTTTCCACTGCAGTCCCTGAATAATCCTCGCTGCCATTGATACTGATGTTGTTTTTGGGTTGAGGATGTCAAGAACTCCTGGTACTCCCCTATAGTTTGGTGCTCAAAACTCGATACTTCATACTCCACGAGAGCAGAGCTGCAGTCACAGCCATCAAAACCACAAAGTAAACTCATTTTGACGTGTTCAGGAAAAGGGGGGTTTGTAGGTGGGTGGATTGGGTGGAAAATGGGGGGGTTTTGTTAAGCGGAGTCAGAGCAGCGCTTCATTATTGATGCTGCATAGTGGAGTTTTTGTTATTGATGTAAACATATTCATCACAAACATGCTACCTCCGCTAGAGGATGGAAAAAGGAGGAAAAAGTGAAAAAGGGGCGGTAAATCAAGCGATGATAAGAGCGCGGGGCAACCAATGCAGTTGTGGCAGTTGCAGTTGGCTCTGTGGCAGCTGCCACTTCAAAACACTTCACTGCACACCATTTTTCCCGCGCTCTCCCTGGCTTGTACCCTCCTGCCAACAGGGGGGGAGAGTCATATTTGAGGGGGGGTGGCCAGGGTCACAGAGCGCTGTATTGGGAATTGATTGCAGCACATTATTTCACAATTTTGCCAGCAAATAAACAAGCCTTTTGCAGGAGTGCATTCAGTCACGAGCCGAGGCACTGGAAAAAATAAAGTGGTTATGATCAAAATACATTTGAAATAATTAATAAACCTTATATTCTCTAATGTATCAATTTAATTCATTTATATTGCAATTAAAAATATATTTTATTTCAACTTTTATTTATTTCAGTGTAAAATGTTTTTCTATTGAAAATTGTGTTGTGAAAAATGGTATAAGGATATATTATACCATTAAATAAAAAAAAGGCTGTGAAAAATAGATGATATATTATACCATTTTAAAAAAATTAGAGAGAGTTGATCGAAAAAATAACGTTTAAAATACCTACATATCTAAATTGCCTAAAGGATTCCACTATCAATGTTAATATTGACTTAAATATAGCAAATAAACCATAATTTAGTTAAGCGTTTTTTACTCCCCCCTTTGAACTACAAGATTTTTCTAATTTCTCGCAGTGTACACCTCCTGATACTCTGGCACGCATATGACAAGCTTATAAGCAGCTCAGTGGATGCGACAAAACAGCACCATAAAAGTGACGATGACGAGGATACGTTCTCATCGCTGTCCTCCGCCTGTTCCTCGAGTCGATGATGATGTTCCCATGTTGCCCTGTTCCGTGGTCATGATGACAATCATCATTATCATGGTCGTGATGAAGATATAGGCGATGCGAGGCAAACAGTCAACAACTGTTTTCCAGCTGCAGTTTTCCTGCCTTGTTTGATTGCCTCTCTGACGGAGACGAAATGCGATGTTGATGCGGCTAGGAAATTTTTCCTTCGATTTACGAAATTGCAGTTGGCCCGATTGCATTTCTTATGTGCATCAATCGCAACAATGTGCAATGCGAGCAGGATGTGTGCATTGCGTATCCGCAACTGTGTATCTGTTCCTCTGTCTGAGTGTCTGAATATCTGGGCATCTGAGTATCCGAATCGGTACGAGTGTTTGTGCGAGTCCTACGTGCATTGTGCCGCATATGTACATATGTATGCGCATAAGTAACAGCTGTGAGGTGAGAGAATCGAACGGGGAAAGGCGTCTTCCTTCCACATATCAACAGGATTTTATGGCAAAATCATAAATTTCACTCGGCTCTTTGGGCTCCCGTCTTCCGCTATGCAATGGAACATCCGTTTCCGCAAGAAGTTGCACCGGAACGCCCCACATATTTTAAGAAAAATACGGGGGCTGGTCAGTGAATTACAGTGAACTACAAAGAGGCAAACCATCAGCGGAAAAATTTAAAATCTTTATATATTCGAGCAATGAGTTAAATAGGTGTATAGTTTTATTGTATTTTTTAGTTTAATTTTACGCAATATAATAAATCATACTGTTGAATTAACATGTTAATTCTTTAAGAAGCATACTTTCAACAGAATAACCTTCATACGTAAATAGTAATCTATCTTTCCTTTGTAAAATACTTTTTTTTAATTTCCAACCAATTAACAACAGCAAAATAATTTTCTTTGACTTTCAACTCTTTGCAAGATATCAATTAATTCCTTACCGCATTTTAACATCTCCCCATCGAATGACAGGCTACTTTAGCCGTCCATCGATGAGAAATTCTACTGTATTCCAATTGGAAGCGCAAACGGTTATGCATATTTATTAAAAACTGTCTGCTGCGATTAAAAGCCAATCAGACCAATTGCAAATTCCTTTTATTGGCCTACCATCCGTTCCCTCGTCCTTCATTTCGGTTTTCCCACACACCCCCCGCACAGCCCGAAGTTTATAAATATTTAAAATTTAATTTTTGCATTTCCACACACACAGCTCAGCGCCTATCTCTTTTTCTCCCACTCACTGTATGCTTGAATGTTGGTTTCCAGTTTGCGTTTTAGTACCTGGTAATTTTGTAGGCGAATGAGGTATATGGAATTTTGGAAAAAGTATAAACAAAAACTAATATTTTTTGAAAGAAATGTACGAACTACTTCATTAAGAAAACGATTTTCTTTTTTTTGTATTTATTTATTTAACTTTATTGAATGTACGTAAAAATTATGTAATATATATATTTTATACCATTTATATGCCTTTGTTAGGTATCTAATATTCGGTAATTTTCAATAACAATTTTTGCAGTAAGATTAAAATGGATATTCCCCCTACTTTTTTCCACCTATCCACCCTACTGCCTTTGCCTGCGTTGCAATCGAAGCGTGAAACGTTCCAAAAGGCAAACACGTTGAGCGCAAATGTACCGCGTTTCCTTTTTGGCCTTCTCAGTGCACCACCCACTGCACCACCCACTGAACCACCCAATGCACCAGCCCCTCGGAATTCGCAGCCAAAACCAAACCAATACCTGGATCACCTGCAATCCTGTTGTGTTTGCCTGTCTGCGAGTGTGTGTGTGTGTTGGCAGTTAGCTAGCGCTTGACAGCTTGGCAAACAGTTAAATAAAGTTGGCATCTCTCTACCGAAATCCTCCCCGAAATCCTTTGCCCGCCCCCTTTGAGTGTGTGTTATCCTGATTATTATACACTACACGTTGGAGAGAGTGTTTTCCATTTGGCTATCAAGTTTGTTTGGAATTCAATTTGACTTCCATTGAGCGGGGGAGCCAAAGTTTTGTTTGGCTAAACTCCTCGCTGAGGTAAATGATATTCACTCTCCTGACAAGAGGGAAAATGATTAAGCTGTTAAGTAGTAAGTATATTTCAAATTTAATAAGCAGGACATAAAAAATGTTAAATAATATTGTAAAACAAGTAAGAACTTTATAGTCGAGTGCAGCGATTATCAAATATCTGTTGCCCAGCTAAAAAAAACAGTCGCAAGCATCCCATACCCATCTACCGGACCATTCATTATTCAATTCATTATTACCTCATAACTTTTTTAAGAATTGTGCGATTTAAAAAGTTTCTTCTACATTTAGGTATTATTAATCAAACAAAATTGTTAAAAATAATTAAGGAAATAACCTACTTAACGTAATGTAATAACTATAACATTAATAAAATATATTTTTCAGTTTGGTCCCTTTTCTTTTATACCTTTATAATAATAAATATTTTAAATTCAAAACACATGAATAAAAAGTTAATTTTTTAAATTGTCTTTTAATAAAAACTTAGAAACACTTCTTTTCACTTTCTTGTGAGCATACATAGAAGATAGCAAATAGAAGGTTTGCTAATTTAATTAGATTTTCACCAAGTTCGAAAAGTCGACTGATGTTGTTGTTTTTGACATGGTTGCCACTTGAAGCTAAACTGGAATTCAATTAAAATGGTGTAAACAACCGCGTAGAAACTGACAGCATTTGACGATCTCATGCTCAATGAACTGTGTTACAAAAAGTAATTTAATTAACTGCAGGCAAAAAAAATTGTTAAGGTTGCGCCAAATAAGCTAGAGGTTTTGGGAAGTTTAGGAATATTTAAATGTATCCTTGTATGCTGAATATGGTCCCTAGAAGCAATATAATTAGCTGCAATAACTTTGCAATATTTCAACACGTTTTCTGCCCGATCTCCTTGTGGAACTGGCCAACCAACTTAATTATCAGCGACTTCTCTGTAAAATTACAATTTCATGACAATGACACAATGGGGCAGCTAATGAATATGAATTACACGAGTTCCGCTCCTTGGGCCCGCTTTTCCCCTCTGCCTGGATTTGTTTGTCCAAGGAGCAAACACGAAGGCAGCGGCAAGAGCAGCAACAAACAAAGACACAAACAAACAACAAGCCGAACAAGACAACTGCAAACAAACATTGAGCTGATTGTGCGACAAACAGAGAGGGGGATAGGCCCCTAGAAAGAGACAGCCAGAGAGACTTACCCACTTATGTGAGGCAGCAAAACTTATGCGACAAAGTTTCACCTACCTACCATCGTCTGCTGTCTTTTCGCATAAACTTGCTGGCAGTTACTGCGAGTTACTCCACTGTCTTTTCACCCGACTCACACACTTTCACGCTTTGTCCTCGAGCCGAAAGCAAACTTCATGGGACAAAACTCACATAAATTACACGCGCACAAGCAGAAGTCACCAAATGTCAAATGCAGTAAAAGGGCAAAAAAAACATAGAAATGGAATACGCACAGACAAAAATGGAAACCTAAATTGCAACCAAGCTGCAGATGAAAAGGAATATGCGCAGTGCACTAAAAAAATAAACTACAATTTGTGGCAAAACACGGTAAGTAAGTAAAGAAATATACTTCCATTTTTGTAATTAAGTGTAAAAATATCTAGAAGACTTGTATTCAAAAAGTATTCAAAAATGTTGGTAAAAAAAAAGTTAGATTATTAAGTAAATCTTGCTCTTCAACACCTTTATAATTCATTTTAAAATCCTAAAGATTTTCTTAATTTTTTAAAAGTATATTAAATATATATGTAAAATCTTTAATAACCCAAAAATATTTATCCGAAATTTTTCTGAAATTTTTTAAATAATATATAAAGTGGAATGAAAAATGTATATTTATTTAATATAATATTATTAGCACAAAACATTTATGGAAGGATTTTTGAGAAATTTTTTAATAATATACAAAATGGGATATAACATTTTTAATACCCCAAAAATATTTATGCTATTAAAATTGTTATATTTCTAATAGCTACATACTTTTTACATTACTGGGTATACATATATTTTGAGTTCTCTGAGTTCCACTAAAATGTATAAGATAAAAAAAAATAGGTAAAAGAAAGCCCTTAGGGTTGAGTCATCGTCATCAGTCGGGGTCCAGGCAAACTTTCCGCGAAAGGAAATGCGGCCAATTTGTAGACGCTGCACTTCTCCCCCTGTTGGGAACCCCCATTCCCACCCCTTTTGGCCATTGCGGCCTTCAAAACTGACAGTCGCCGTGGGCGCTGCAAAAATGAATAGAAAAAGGGCAGCAAAAAAGAAAAAGGAAAACAAAACATAGCCAAACGAAAAGCGAATCATCACGCAACAATAAAAAAAGTTAACTATGATTTATGACTGGCCACTGGCGCACGCAATGATTTCATCTCTTTCTACCCGCTATTGCCATTTCACTCTCTTTGTTATGGAAAGTTTTGCATTGTCTGCTAATTAAATTATTGAATGTATTTTTTAGGAGTCATTGAGAGACTAAATGATTTACAAAAAAAAATATAGAAAAAATACACAGCCTATCAAATTTAAATATATATGAAGCAATTACACTTTTTATTAAGTCATGTATTTTTATTATTAGTTGTTCTTCTTTGGTTGGTAAAAAATTAATTCTTTAATTTGCTTACTTACTGAGTTTTTCAACAATTGTTTTTTAATCGAATTTATTCTTATTAATTTATACAATTTATAAATGTAAAAAAACACAGAATTTTTGAAAAAATTGATTTGCTCTGATATGCTTCAATTTATTTTCAAGTCATGATGTCTCATGCTAATGTTTCTTTAAACCTCAATGAAAATTCCCATTTGCCACTACAAGATGCTTTTCATCGATAACCAATAGCCGTTATCTGATGGACTTGACTTGACCACTTAGTCTTATCCATTTACCATCGAAATTAAAATCGGCAAGTTGATTGGAATTTGCAAAAAGGCAAGGAAAATCAGATGCTTTTGATGCTCATCTCAAATGCCTATTTGTTGGCCTGTGTAATGAACACTCCGGTTGGAATGGGGCTTGAATGGCTGGCCTAAAGATAGGGGCTCCAGTCTGGCTAAAATGAAAAATCATGCAAATGAGTTTAGAACCAAAATGTCTGGCGGCCCAAGAGCAATCAAATCGGAATGGAGTGTTGGTTTGGATGCTGAGATGCATTCTGCCCACTCAGCGACCCTCTTTTATACCCCTATCTATTTCTTTGATTTTGGAAATAATGGTCAGGGAATGAAAGCGACTCGGGGCATTTCACTTTCGAAATATTAAAAAGTTTTAAAGGTTCGACACGTTGGATGCCTCTTAAAGGAATATATCTAGGATCATATGATTTAACATAATATCAATTGAGAGCCATTTATATTGATATAAATGATATTTCAAATTATATAATTTGAAAGTTTTTTAGAATCTCTTCAGATCTTGGCTTTATTAACCTTTGAAATCATTTGATATTTGATATTTGAAATCATTTAAATTATTAGCAATTTTTATTTAAAAGAATTCTTAAAATATTATCCAAAAGCAAATTCCTTAGAAAAAATTTGTTTTGAAAAATAAGTTGTGGAAAAGAACTTCCTGAAGACGGTGAAATGGACAATGATAAGAAGAACGCTGCGGGTGGAACTGAAAATGTTGAATCAAATGCGCTGCATCTGGGCATGAAAATGCAATTTACTTACCACGCCACACAGAATCAACCAAAAACGAGGGGGAAATGGTTTGCTAACTGACGAACTATCTCCGTCCAGTTTGGCAGTCAGAATCCGTCGGAGTAGATGACTGCACTTCAACGGCTTTTTGGTAGTCAAACAGAAGCCTCGAGCCGACTTTCCTCCATCTTATTCGCTTTCTCCTTTGCTTTCTCTTACCCTGCAGTCGAGGAAAGTTAGTTCAGAACAGACCACAACAATTGTAATTAAAACCAACGCCAAACCAAAACAGATAAATATCTTCCCTAAAACAACAACCGAATTTTTGATGGCCTTTGACTTTGTTGTTAGGTTTAATGGATAATTTTTGAGGTTAGTATTTATGAAGTTATTAAAACGGGGATAGATATGAAATGGGAATTATAATACTTCTATTTTATATCCTCGTTTTGATACCTCTAAGAAAATATCTATAAAAATTTACTACATTTTTTAAGCCATTATATTCTTAGATCATCATGGTCATTATGAAATTCCTAATATTTTTTATAAATAATGGTATATAATTACTTTGTAAAAAAAACTTACAAGAATGCTTGAATAAAACTTTAACTTTTAGTTAACTTTTTTTCGTCTGGCAGAAATTAGAAGCCCTCCAGCAATCCCTGCTCATATTTGAACATCCTTACACCTCCCGTAACCCTGACTAACCTTATGGAATGACCAACTGGGGAGCTGCCATAATACAATTTATACGACAACACTTTAGTGCAAAGTTTATGCGCAGTGTTTACAGCGTGCCATAAAAGCCGGACAATGCGTGGTCCAGAAGGGGGTGGAGAAAGGCGGGAGAAAGTGTGGAGAAAGGTGAGGATTTCGGAGGGTGGGCAAAGATATGGTGGTTAGTTGGGTGCGTAACAAGTGCGGTTCGTATGAGTATAACGCTTCGGGATCGGAGTTCATTGCCATGTAGGGCTTTTCCCCCACCATCTGCCCTCTCTTTCTCCCACCATCTCGCCGTCTCTTTCCTACACCCACTCGCCCATCTCGTTCACCATTGATGCCCTCTTGTTTGTCGCCTGAAATTGGCAGCTACTAAAAACGAAGTAATAAACTAACTCCAGCACACATACTGCCTGGATTTTTGCGGCTAAATACGGTTATGGCTTATGGGTTACGGTCCACCCCAAAATATAACAAATATGGGGATTTTACCATCCTCTTAACCCGCCGACGCGTCGTTTTTAATGCCCCGACAAGTGTGCGCTGTCATTGTCGGTGTGTGTGTGTGAGTGTGTGTGTTTGAGTGTATGAAGCGGGATTAAACTTCGTCTGGGGATTATTTAAACACATATAGTCCGAGCTGAAATAAACTGAACCAAACTGATTTTCAGTCTAGCCAAAAGTTAGACAGGCTATTAAATGTAAACAAAAGTTTGCGGACAGGATCATCTGGCGGCACTTTGGGGTCATTCAATATGTTTGGAGTTTATTAGGCACAAGTTCTTTTTTATAAGTCCATCTTAAATGAAAATACATTTTGGGGAAAGTACGTTAACAAGCTTATGGCTCAAATCTGATTAAATATGATCATATCAAACAACGCCTTTCATAAAAATTGGTAATATATTTTTCATGAATAATAAACAAACGTTGATAACAACATTTTAGTTTAGAGTGTGAAACAAGAGGGATGTACTATCAAATACCCGTTACTTATCTAAAGCAAGCAGTTGCAAGCAAGGCAAAGCAAGCAGTCGGTTGAAAGTGGTTCCATCTAGTTGTCAATTCATTATTTATTTAGTGCTCCGATTTAAAAAATTTCTTCTACATTTCGTTGGGAATTAACAAACGAAATAAAATTCCATCTAAATTTTACAAAATCTGTAAAGATGTTGGATTTATTGGTGTTCAGGTGAAACAAACAGTTGTAGGAAACTCAAGAATCTCAACTTTCTATTTTTTCTATGGCTGCATGCTTAATCTATTTCTATTTCGTATTTTTGTTATAGTATAACTTACAAACATTAAACGAACATTGCTCTCCAATTTCCCTCCATCCCACAAACAGTTTCCAAAAACCAAGCAGATCTGCTGCTTCGATAAGAATATCAATTTATGTTGATAGATGAGTGGTTTCCACTCATTTCCACCCACGCGAGCCCGAACTAATTGAGATGACAAACGCCAAACACATCGTTCCATCAGTCAGTCAGTGCAGCCAGTTAGAAATTGCTTTTCTGCTTTTTCCATTTCTTGCTTTCTTGCTTTCCTGCTTTTTGACTTTTCGCCGGGATGTCTTCGCTTCGATGCTAGTTCCACTTTTCGGGACCCCTTTTTCCATTTTCTTCTCCGGTTCGTGGTCGTCCTGAAAAGTTCTCCAGCGGAAACGGACTCCGAGGGAGTGGCGGACTCATCGCGAGTGACTCGATTTCCACTTGAGTAAACATTAACGTGCCGGACGCTCCATTGAAATTCAAGCGAGCAATTCATTTCCACTTAATTTTCAACGCTCTTTTTTCACCAAAATTTTTCCTCTTTTTTTGTGTGCTCATTCCTTTTGGCTTTGAGCGGCTGCCTGATTTTTATCATTTCCCTTTTTGCCTTGGCTGATTTTTCGTTTTTTTTTTTGCGGTTGCAAAGTTTTTCCTTGTTTTTCTTTTTTTTTTTGAGCGAAATGTGTTGCAAATTAGTCTGAAGTGTCTCTCCGAGGGGAAAATTTATGAAAACTTTGAGGGGCAGATCGTGTAATTTGTGGCACTTTGAGTGGCCAAATTGAAATCAATTAAGTGCGGTCCGGCACGTGTCCGTTTTTAGATTTGATTAGCTTCCGTTTCGCTTACAGTTTCGATTAAAATTGATGGCCTTCAAAGGGAAACTTGTTTGGGAAAACATTTTCCCCGACTATGACATAAATTTCCCGGCCACAATTAAGAACGACTGGGGGCTAGAATTTATCAATTTGTTTGTTTGAGCAAACGATTACACGAAAAAGCATCTGTCGTATCCATTTCTTAGGCTTTCTTGTTGATTTTCCAGCAATTGTGTGGCGACAAATGGCTAATAAGCGTTCTTCTTCCTTTCGGAACCTCGGGCTCATTGGCTCCTTTGGTTTAATTGTCACCTGGCCAAGCAAATTGATTAAGTGGAGTATAAAGGGAAGTCGTGCCAAAGGGACCGCAGGCCTTTTTAGAAGTCCCGGTTTGATTACATTTTCAATTTCGGGTGAAATTAACAAATCATTTGAGTGGCTCCTGGGGGCTCTTACAGGTTGGTCAGAGGCTAAATGTTATTTTCCATTTAATTACGAAGGGAAATCGTTACTAACTGAACGTAAGAGATTAAATATGTGACTTTGGTTGGAATTGATTTTATTAAAAGGGGTTTTATAATAAGCAAATTGGATTATTTTACCCGTTACTCGTAGAGTAAAGGGTAGGAAATAATGAAATATCCGTAAGATGGAGCCACTTTCACGCGACTGCTTGGTTTGCCCTGCTTGCGACTGCTTGCTTTCGCTGAGTAGCAGGTATTATTATTATTTTAATTATTTACTCAGCCCAGCTAATCCTTTTATTTTACCTCTCAGATAATGATATTTCCATTAGGCGTAATTATTTTCAAAGTTGCCAGAATTGAGAGAATTTCCACACAATAATTCGGACCAACTTTTGACCGCTGAAAGTGGAGAATAGAAAAGGGATAACAATTCCCAAAAGCAGCCGGCACTTAGAAATGTTGCTGAAAATGGGCTCGAAAAACTTTTGATTTACTGTAGGTAAATGTTATTGTTGCCTGCCGCAGCTGCCACTAAAGTTCTGCCGATGCTGCTGCTGCTGCTGCTTTTCCTACTGTTGTTATTTAGCAAAAGTTTTCACAGCAAGTTGAGTTAATTTGTATCCACAACTCAATTGCAAAAGTTTAACCGAGCAAAAGATTTATAAAGTTTATATGCAATAACAAGTCAAAAAGGCTTTGGCAGTGGGAAAATCACTAGCAGTTGCAAAAGCGCCACCAGTAGATGCAGGAATACGAGTTCCGTTCCGTTCCTCGTGGAAAACAATAAACAAAGATGACTGGCGTGGCCGATTCGAGTGCAATAAGTTTGCCATGGCCGCAATACACAAGGAACACATCAAAGGATCAGGGAAATTAGAGAGCAGCCAAGTGCCGTGTGATGGCATTCGGAATACTTATTCTTAATAATTAAAATGTTTTTGTTGGCAAACATATTTACACAGAACAGATTTGTTATAAATAATTCTTTTTTTATTCTAAAAATTAAAAATGAATTAAAGAACATTTAAAATACACATTTTTCAGAATTTAAACACATCCGCAGATAAGAAATTCGATATAAATTAGGGTCAGTTCTACCTTATTTTGTATAAATAAAATGCCGATATGATTAATGCCAAATTTATAATTCAAAAATATCAAATATCAAATTGATATTTTATCATTTCAATATCACTTATCTCATTTTAAAATTCCAAATGTTGTATTTTTTGAACTAATAATGAAAAATAAGATAAACTTTAAGTTTATTATAAAAAAAATTATATGTAAAAAATTATCTTTAAAAAATATAAAATTGACCTACAACTTTTTGCACTTTTTTTTTGCAGTTTTTTTATATCAAAGTATGCATTAATTAAATCTTGGCTAAACAAATTAATTATTAATTTATTACATTTAAATTTACTAATTTTTAACTACTGGTAAAAAAGACTACTCTTCAAATGAACAGTTGAGCTAATACTACCCCTGATATTGTCTTTTCAAAAGGCCAAGAAGCAACGGAGAGAAAAAGCTAGCAAACGGATGGCCAGCTGCGGGCACTTGCAATCAGCTTTTGATAAGCAGCAAATGGCCAGTCAAATGATAACGAGTCCGATTCCCATTCCCATTCCCCATCGATGCTCCACTCCACCGAGCAGGACATAATAACCGAGCTCGATTGGAGGCAGAAAAAGTAGCAGACGATTCGCCGCCGATTGACTTTTATGCCACTTACTGCACTCGAAGGACGATGCAAAACGAAGGGGAGCGATGAAGGGATGGCAGTGAAAGCCAGCAAAATTAGTTTGGCCTGCGGCTAAAAAGTCAATTTTCATAACAATTTCCGACTCTCATAATGAAGCTTCGGTTTTTGTTGTCGATTTTACTGCGTCAAAGCGGCAGCGAATGCTAAAGAAAATGTGGTGGAAAAACAACCAGGAAAATACGGTTCTAGTTTGGGTTAGTGTAGGTAAAAGATATTGAGGATTAAAGATTAAGAAAAAAATATATAAAGTACGTAAAAATGCTAGAAGGTAGATAAGGTGATTACCTCTTTAACATAAGAAAGAATTTTATTTAATTAAAAAATAATAATACAGGATATAATAAAATAAAATAAAATCTTAAAAATCGGAACTAGAATAATCTAATATTATTCATTTCAATCTAATTAAATTCAGATAAAGTGAAAATCACAATTTAAGCCAAAATTCGACTTATCATAAATTTCGCGATTTGGTTCCATGAATTATTTTGCAGTTCCTCATTTGTGTCGCCCATTATTCAAATGCAGGAGGGGGCGTGGCACGAAGCTCCCCTTGATTTACCGTGCAGCTGCGACTACTGTCACAAGGTTTTCCACGCTAGTTTTTCACTATTTACACACTTTTTTTGTTTGTTTCGCTGCCTTTATAAAATATGCATTTGCAGCATTATTAAAAATGGAAGGTGCATTGTTAGTGTCTCTGCTTGTGTAGGTGGCATTGAAAACGGTGAGGAAAAGTTTGCAGCTGCAGTTTGGCTAGCGGCACACGCTGCGTATGGGTAATGTCAGCCCTGCATATGCATAAAAGATTTGGGCCTGCGTTCGAAATTGCTGCTGCATAATTCCGCATAAATTCCGTTGACATTTTTTAATCTATGTTGAAAGTTTTCGTATGTATCCGCGTGCCCTCGCATACACGTACACATATATATATATATTTATTCCACCATTTGCATAAATCCCAATTGCATTGCACTTTTGCCTTCTTTCGTGTCTCAATGGCCAAATAAAATATCTTCGCTTTTGCCGCTCGGCTCTTAAGATGCTCAGCTGGCTGCACTTTAGCCCCTTCCAGCAACTCCTTCGGCTCTCAGGATTCATAAAATGTGTATGAAGCGTGCAAAATGTTTTAAATTTATTACAATAAGACGAGCTGGAGTCGCGTCTCGGGTCCTGGCGAACGCAAATGCGACATAAAATGCTAAAAGATAAAGCAAACTTAGCCAAGAAGCACGGCGGAATTTCGAAAATATATTTAGGTAAACTTTTAAATACTCTCACAGTCTCAAGTCAACCGCAAAATTGTTTGTTATTTGCAAATTTTATAAAAAAGAATATTTTTTGTAAATATAAATTTTTAAATCCATATAAAAATAGGAGGAACATTTTTTCAATTATAAAACACTGATCTTTTAGTGTAAAATTGCCATTGTTTTCCTTTAGATTTACAGAAATGTAATAAATATTTATTATATATTTTTTTCTACTTACCAATTCTGAAAAAAATAGCTTTTTCTAAAATAAAATTTCAAATCCATGTAAGAGTAAAGGTTTCGTTTTGCCTATAAAATAAGAAGCTTTCGGTGTAAAAATTTATATATTGTTTCCTTAAGATATATAGAAATTTAATAAATATGTATTAAAAATTAAATCGAACTATTCGCTTTACTTATTTTTTTAAGAAAGGGTATGGCAATCTCATGAATAACGAAAGTATAAAAAAACTGAGGGGAGATAGCCATTCCGATTGGGTCTGGCCACTTTTTATGCGCTCCTTAAAGTGCGTCACATAAAAATGACGACACGTGAAAGAATTTGTGTGCGCAGGTGACCCCAACCAGTCAGCCATCTACCTTAACGCAACCCGACCTTTCTCTTTCTTGTGCTTCGGTGCTGAATGCAATGCGAGTGACAACACTCAAGGCAAGGTGGGTGGAAAGTGGGGTGGAAAATGGGGGTGGGAAGTGGATGGGTCATGTGGAGAAGGAAGCTGATACATATCGCTTGTTCTGCGTTTATGAGCCACAGGCAAAAGTGCGTGAGAATACGTGAGTTATTACAGGGGTCTCTAAAAAATGAGAAATAACTTAAATATTTTGAAAATATTTTATGTTTAAAATTAAAAACATTGTAATAACAAATTTTAAATAAACGTATTTATTTAATTTAAAAAGTTTCCCACCAAAAAAAAAGACAAAACTTCTCTTTGTTTAGAAGAAACTGTTTGTTAAAAATCAAAAACGTCTGATGTTTGAGAAATTCTCATTTCGATAAATTTCGGATCATGAATAAAAATTAAATAAAAAATTGTAAATAAATGTATTTATATAACAATAAAAATTTTCCCACTAGAAAACAAAACTAAAACTCCTTTATTTTTTAAATAACAAATGTTCTCATTTTTGAGAAACCACTGTTCGTTAAATTTTGGTTCCTATTGTGCTTCTTGTTTCATTTTCCCGATTCCTCTGCGGCTGTTCATCAGTGGCGACTCCGCGTTGCTTAAACTTTCCATCTGCACCTCCTCCCCCTTCAAACGCATTTATTACATTGCTTTTGAGCCAATTTTTTCCGGCCCTTTAACTGAAAAATTGGCACAGCGCATCGCCTGGCATGCAAAGCAGCCGTTTTCGGTTTTTCTTTTTATTTATCCACCCACTTTTTTCCGGCTTCTTTGTTGTTGCTTCTGCTGCTCCTGGCATTGTCAGTTGGCCACGCGCTCATCCCGACATGGCTCAGAGGTCGAGGGTCGTGGGTTAAGGTTCGGCGGTGGGGGGACATGGGTCATGGGACGCGTCTCTGGCAGTGATGTGGTCTGCTTAGCAGCACAGGAATACTCATCGGAATGCCACAAATCAGGCCAACATTTCTTGTACGCACCCTACACTATTTAAAAAGAAATCATCATATAGTAGACAGCGAACATGTAAAAAATACAATTTTTAAAAACTAACATTTTTTAAATTTTGTTTGTCTTTCAAAGAAAAAAAAAACATTTTTGATGGTTTATTTTTAAGCTAAAAGATCAAACCTCTTTTTTGAATATGTCAAAAGAAAAAGTGTTGTAACCTACAGACTGTCAAACAAATCAACCGCGTAACGAGGTAAAAAACTAGTGACGATCACACCTTTAACGCACGAAATTCTGATATCAACTTTTGTGACGAAAATGTACTATACAATCCACTAAACCAATGAACTTTTCAAAGTTTTCTCATTCGTCACTATATCAAGAGTATCTACTTTGCTGAAATTGCGGTTTTTGAATTTGCACTCACTTCGTCACTTTGTGCACTGCCAGTACTAAAAATTTCCCATTGATCCAATCTTGATTAACAAATTTTTTATTTAAAAGTGTGCTAGTTTCAACCCTGCAATAAGAAAAGCACAATGTGGTTCATGTCCCTTCTAGGGCATTTTTATTGTCCATCATTGAAGTTTGTCTGCTTGACCACTCACTTTCACTCTCGAATGCTCATTGAAGTGTGTCCAAAATCAATTAATGGCTTGTCTTCCCCCTCAAAGTTGGGTTTTCGGCCAGAGGGAAAGATTCACGCATGGCTTAGGCTTGTGTCAAGTGCAAAACAAACAAAATTTAAGCCCAGTGGACCGGTGACCCAAAAGGGGCAAATCAATTTCCACATCCTTCGAGGCTTTGATTTCCATTCACTTTGATAATAATAAGATCAAAACATGCGATACACGAATAGTTGATTCGGTTCAGGTTAAGTCAATATGTGCCTCTTTTCAGCTGGACCACAACACACACAATTTTTTATGCCGCATTGCTCGAATGGGCCTTGGATTCGCTCCCTTGTCCATATATTTTGGGATTTTACCAACTCCTCTGGCATTGTTCTGTTGTTTGCCTTGGTTCGCTGAGTAGCCGCAGAAATTTCATTAAGTTCATCTGGCTGCCAGTGCAGATATGACAAAGGGAATGGGTTAAATGGAAGCAAAAACGACCCCGAAAAAGTATGCAAAACTGCAAGGGAAGGCAGCGCCTCGAGAGATATATGGTGTCTCTGGGGTAGTCGAAGTGCAATTTTATATACGAAGTTGCAAGGAGAGTTGCGAGACTGAGAACCGGAGAGAAAGATAAAGTTATTTCGAAGAATTTTAGTTCGCAGTATTAACTTTATGATGTCTTTGTCAAATGTGGTTGACATCTGAGACAATAAAAAAATATTTTGTTGTCTTGGAAAAGGTGAGATTAGAAAGTGGAAAGTTAATAATATTAATTGCTTATTTCTAGAATTTATTTTGAGCATGAAATTACCTTGGGGAATTCTGAAAACTAAACAAAAATAAACTAAATATTTACAAAATGTATTTTTAACTTGAAAATAGGAAATTGTTTTATAAATTCTGAACAAAGTGTTCTATTTTTTTTGTAAAACTTTAAACCTGTTTTAACTACATATTTTTTAGAATTTTTTTTTAAGTTTATAATAGAGAAATTATCTTCCAGAATGCCAAAAAAAGTTGCTTTATTTTTGGAAATAATGGAATCCTTATTTTGAACCTGAATAAAATAAGATGTCAGATTAAGCTTGCATTTTTGACCATTCTTTCTTTTATCCCCAGGAATCTGCTTCTATCTTCCTTGAATTTCCTTAAATGCGCTCAACTTTCCCAGAAATTTGCACGGCACTCATTAAACATGCCGAACCCGAGACGGAGTCGCAGCCGGAATCCGAATCCGGTTCTCAAATGCGGCCAACTGTTGCTGGAACTCAGCTGGGGACTTGCTGCTGCAGTGACAGGTCGCACTTTTGGACCAATTATACGGTTTGTTAACACACAAAACAGGCAAAATGTAATTACATTTTCAGCTGAGAGCGAAGCAAGAAAGGCGATGCCGCCTTTTGAAATCCGATTTAATATTGTTAACTGTGTGCAAAACTTTGTCATTTCGTTTGGCCAATTTTGTTTGAGAAGGGAGGGGAATCGGCGGGGTACTGGATGCATGCAACAAGATAGTAGTATGCAAATGCTGGAGACGTTTGGCAAATGCAAATTGCAATTGCAGCCCCCTGCCAACTAATGCAATTCTGTGTATATATATGTATATACTTGGTCCCCCTTCGGCACCCGAATGCCCCCGTCATAATGCCGCTTTGATGCCCTCCAACTAATGAGCCTACATTAAGGAAATTCGAGAACGCAGCAATTTCGGTGGCGCCACCTGCTGCTGATACACTGTGAGGAAAGGAAATAGAAAGTAGTAAGTAAATATAATTTAATAAAATTATTATTTAAAAACTTTTCACTGCTTTTATATACATCATTAAAACATAAAAAAATATTTATAAAATTAAAAACAAAATGTTTTAATAATTATTTATGGAGTTATAATTAAATATTTAAATTATTTGTATGTTTAAAATTAATTGTTTATTTGATTTTTATTCCCAAATATAATTAAGATATATTTATTTTCCGTGTACCAGTCAAAGACAGCTTAGCGAGGGAGCGAATTGCAGTTTGTCACGTAATTTATTAAAATGCTATACACACACATATATGAAGGGGGCGTGGCCGCTGGGGAGGGGCGGTGGGTAGAGCTTAGAGGGACAATTGGCGTAATCATCGTTATCCCATCGTCATAATCAGCGATGCCATTGTATATGCCTCGGCAGCAGCTCATTGATTTGCAATTATGGAACGTGCTACAATTGGTGAGGCGGCGCCAATATCATTCCAATCCTTACGATGCCAAGCAATTTCCCACTTGTCCTCCCCCTTTTGCGGCTTAATTTAAAGTCGGCTTACGAATTATTCAGCTATAAAACAATTAAATTTGTCGCATTTGTCTAAGTAATCGAATTAAATTGTTTTGATGGGTTAGATGCTTGAATTAAATATGTTTGGTTTCTTGAAACCTATTTAAAATTTGTATTAGGTTTATTTTAATTATTTGGTCCACTAATAAAAAAAAAACAATAATTACTAAAAATATTATCTTATTGAAAAAAAAATTGAATTGGCTCACCAATAATAAAAAATTTATTTTTAAGTATTAAAAATATTTTCTTATTAAAAAATGTTATCACTCCGTTTTAAAATATATTTGTAAATAATTTATAATTAAGAGAGGTGAGAAAAAATTGTTTTTTTTTTTTGTTTTTAAATTTTCTTTAAAATTTGAGTTAAATATCCACTTCCCAAAGCTTAAACTTTAATTCCGTAAAATCTTTTTGCTTTTCGTGGCTTTTTGTCGCCATATTACAATGGTTAATTTTATTGCTCGCTTTTATTGTTGTAATTTTGTGAAATCTTCGCCTGTTCTCTGCGTTTTTTTCGCAGCTCCTGTTTTCTTATGTTAAAAAACTTTTGCAATTGTGTGCGACTCGCTATCTGCGTCTTCATTGTTGTGTCTGTGTGTGCGGGTATAAAAATTAGCCTCATTTTGTTTGGCTTTTGTGCTCTGCCTGCCATTTTGTGGAAATGCGGGGGGTGGCCCTGCAGTAAATCAAAAGTTGAAAATTATAATAAAGTCACTTTTGCTGTTGCTATATCATGAGCCACCCACCCCACAGCTCCTCTTCCCACCCACCCATTCTATCTCCATCTGTCTCTGCTCAAGTTTTATCAAGTTCAGTTGCAGCGGCAGCCACAAAAAACTTATTTCCTCCTGCTGGTGTGGCTAATAAAAAGCCAAAAACAATTTAGATTAACTGTAAATTGTGTTATTTTGTTTAGCCAGTGAGTGGATTTGTCGTCCTTGTTGCTGTAGTTGTTGTTAACGCTCCTTTAAGCTGGTAATTTGTGAATGCCCTGAAAAGTAGGCAACACTTTGTGCTCCCAGCTAAAAAGGAAGTCCATACAAAAGTGCTCCCCAGTTATAAATGGTAGAAATCATCTGGTAAGGGGGCGTGGAGCCGGCCAGCAGCTGCCATTGCGATAAATAATGCTTGAATAATTACAAGAAACATGGACAAGCGGATTTAGAACGGGTCGAAAAATATGAATCGAGCTGAAGAACAGAGGTTGGCTACGAAATAAAATAACCAATACGAAGAGAAATGATAAAAATTAATGTATTTAAAACTAGGTCTTGCTTAATTTTATTTTTTACAATTTCTCAATTAATATTGTCATCTTAATTACTTTATTAATCAGGAATTAAATAAATAAATATTATTCGCCAATAAATTATTTATTAATCATACGACTATTTTCTAATAGATATAAAATAATATAAATACAAATAAATAAAATAAAATAAGTTAAATTAATAATTTAAAAAAAAGTATAAAAAAAATAATAAATATATAAAATAATATAAATAAATAAAATAAAAAAAATATTCAAACTTAGAATACTTATTTATAAGAAGGATTAACCAAAATTAGTTAATGGTACAAACAAAAATATTACATTTAATATGTCCCAATATCTCTAATAATTTGATGATTGCCTTATCAAACTCTTTAAACGACCCTTGGTAGTTTTGCATTTGGAAATGGGGGTCTTGACTTCCGTCAATTTCTTGGGCTTCCTCCTCCGAATCTCCGACTTGCTTGTCCTGTGACATTTGGCTTGCTTTCGGCCTGGTCCTTTGTCTACGAAATCGGCTGAAATGGCCACTCAATGCGCTCTGTTAATTTTGCTCCACAAATGAAACTGGGACTCTGCGCAAGGGCTTAGGCCGAGCTATCACTAAATGCGCTTGAATTATTTATAAAAGGCATATTCATGAGCACTGGCGCACTACTGGCAAGGTAAGAAGTGGGTGACTGTGAATCCGAGGGAATCCGAATAGGAGTGGGAATGAAAACGGGACCTGTAGGGGAAACGGAAATGTTAACTAGTTTGAGCAGAAGCGATGCTGCTTGACAATGGCATTAGAATGTCGAAAAGTTTTAGCCCGGCAACCGCTTACTCACTCAATTAGCACGGTCAGCTCTCAAGCTTTTTATGCAAATCTCGGTGGCCGGGAAAATTCGTAATGGGGGCGTGGCAATGAGAGCCATTAGATGGTACATCAACTGTACATTAACTTGTCTGTTTTTGTTTCATTAGCAAGGACAGCAAAAGGGATACACTGAGAAAATAAATGGCATACATTTAAAAATATATTTAACAAAATTAACTTTCAGATGTTTAATTCTAGAAAAAGTTATAGGTACTTTGTTTAACTTAAAAAGATTTAACTAGATATTTAAGTAAATAAATTTTTATTTATTTTTTTTTTTCTAAACAATAACAAAATTATAGACACTCTTAGATATTAGATATATTAGATATATTAGAAATTTAAAAATAGATTTAAAAAAAACTAACTTTCAGATGATTAACAATATAAAAGAGTTAAAGTTACTTTGCTTAAATTTAGGTTTTCTGATTAAAATTTTATTTTTTTTTTATAATACTAATTTTGATTTAATTAAAAATGCTGATTTTAATAAGGTTTAATAAAATTTATAACAAAAGTTGGCAGTCAAAAAGGGTAAAACATTTATGCCAACATATTTCTTAAACATTTAATGTTTTATATATTATAAAAAATTAATATGAAATTAAATCGTAAACAGGATGACTTAAGAAATATTTTTATTAAATACAACGCGTTTAAAGGCAAATATTTATTGTAATTTTTAATTACAAAAGCTATTACCGTTTTTCAAGTGTAAGCGACTGCATGGGAAGGTGTATAACCTAGACCATATCCTGCGGCTTCTTAAGTCTCAAGTCCTGGCAACTTGACAGCGGCAGCCTCCCTAGAAGCTGCAACAGCAGGAGGCGACCACAAGCCTTTAACAAAAGCTGGCTCGAACCAACGGCGAAACCGAGGCAGAAATAATAGGGGAACAGGGCGAAATTGCGAGAATGTTATTTGGCTTTTGCATATGGAACGAATGATGATGGCACTTTCAGTGGATTGCCTGAATATCGAGTGCGTATGAAGGATGAAACGCACAAGGCAAAAAGGAGCAATAAAATAACAAGAAATATGGTCAGTCGATGGTCGTAGTAGGTGCACTGAAAGTGCAAGGTAAATAACCAAAGAAAAGGAGAGCCAAAGAATGGAAAGCTGGATCAACTTTACTGGAGCCTTTGGAAATAATTAAATTGTTTAAGAGGATGTGTCAGCCTGACTGCGTATTTTGTTTAATTGAATATTTAAATATGCCGTATATGTATATTTATTAACATTTTTAAATAGAAATTACGTACCTAGCCAACGTTATTAACTTATTAATAATTAATCTGTTTGCTTAACTTGCTATATCGATTGCGAAATTCATTTAAATGCTGTAATTTGTTAATCAATCAAAAAGCGAGTGGCGTTTTTGAATCTTTACGCATCGCTGGCAAAGACAACATCGCAAATGTATGGAGACTGACGTTTTCTGGCGGACATCACTCAATCTCCCCTCGATCCGCCGCCCACCGCCCCCTTTTTTGGCTTTGTGCGTGTGACATATGCAAATATTTATGCATCGCTCCTTTGCCTTCGCTCATCCCATCTCCGAATCATTCGCGTCTCCCCTGAACTGTTCTGCATGAAATTATGTAAATTCTTTACAGCCGCCATTGAGGTCACAATAATGAAGCCCCTGATTTCAATTGAATATTTTTATACGTCTTGAAAAATTTTTTTTTTTTAATTAAACATAAAATTTTAAATGAACCACTCAACAAAAAATAAACCAATTTTTTTTTAATCTTCGGTAATAAAATTAATATAAAATATTATTTTGTTGATATTTAACTGAAAAATGATATTTAAATTATTTAAAATTAAATTTACATTAACAAATAAGGAAAATGGATTTATTAAATACTTCTAAAAAAATGAAAATTGTATTTTATATAAATTTTCATTACATTTAATAACCATTGATGGTTCTACAATTTTGTCCACATCTGTGCATGTTTGTTAAAAACAAATACACTTGCACAGTGGCAAAGGCAGGGCCATAAAAGTTAAGTAAATATATAAACACACATCGGCTTACGCTTGCCTGCCTGTCAGCCTCTTTATTATTGTTGGTTGTTCGCTGTTGTTATTGATATACGTGAAAATATATATATTTATTTATATATACATGCATACATATATATCTGTGCCGCACACACGTAAATCAAAATGTTTGTAAGTTGAGTAAACAACATTGAAAATCAGTTATGTTTTACTGCATTATAAACTACCCAATAAAGACCCCGTCCGCTTTTGACCCCTGCGCACTTTCACCATGGCTTCGAAAAACATGAATTTTTCTCCCATTTTTTGCACTGACCTTTTGGGTAATTTTTACGATAAATTGCGCGTGAATGATGCATAAATCAAATAAAGTTGACAAGTTGAGGTGTACTATATACGAGCATGTATATGGCTCTGGCAAATGTATCAACCGAGTTAAAATTTACATTGCATTCTTTTTGGGTCCATCGAGCAATGGGTAAAATGAGAAGGCAGAGAAATATGCGCATGCATATTTAACCACGATTTAAGTATAAATTTCATAAAACTGAAGCTTTATGCAAAAAATTTCAATTTGGATTGACGGAATTAAGGGGTTTAATTTGACAGGCCAGTCAAAGAGCTTTGTATTTAAAATGTAACCCAAAGGGAATATATAATTTGTTAATATATTAAATGCATGATTTTTTATGATTGTAATTGGGATTAAGGGAACATTAAAACATTTTTCTTAATAGAATATATTTGGATTAACAATTAATAGTGTTAAAGTCCAGACCGTTTTGAAAAATAACTTTTTTGCTAATTCATTTATTTTTAAGATTTAAAAAACATTTTTCTTTTTTTAAAAGTACTTAAATTTTTTTTAATAGTATGTAGCTAAGTTTTTCAATATATTGGTGTTATTACAGTGGCTCAATATGACTTTTTATTTATCAACATATTCCATGAATGTTTTTCTGAAGTTCAGAGTGCTCAGTCTGTGGGATCTATTCGCTCCCGGTTCATATGGAAATATGCCAGAAAAAGGATGAAGACGGCCAATCCGATGAGTCCGCACCAGAAGCCGAAGGACCCGCAATTAAAGCCATCGCGGTAAACCTCGCAGATGTCGCCGCCAACAATGAGATTTAGCTTGTCCTTCACGCCAGGTGCTCCAGCCATGGAATATATTTCTGGGTTCCCAAATTTGAGCCACAAATTTTGAAACATTCCAGGAGGCAGAGAGTGATGTGTGGGACAAGGGCTCCTGGGATTGGCTGCTGGTGTTATTCAGCGCCTACCGAAAAAGTCGCCTAACAATGATGAATCATCGTGGCGGGCAACAGGATGCCTGCAACATAATTGAATTTAGTGCTAATGATGGCATTGACGATAGCACATAATATTCCACATTAATTCAAGCAGACATTAATTGATTGATTATTTGATTGCATTATTGTCAATATCACAATTGCAATTTGGTCGCTTCGCTTCAACGGGTCGCGTCAACGCGTCGGCCTGTGTATCTGTATCTGTATCCCCGTTGTCAGTCGAGCCTGACACATTCGCGATATTGAATGTTTGTCAGCGGGCAACAACATTGATAATAATAATTTAGCACAATTTACATGGTGACAGCCATAATTAATCGATGCAACCGTGCCTCCAAACAGGAGTCGATTGTATATCCTTGGATTATTGTGGAGGCTGGAAATTGAACTGATGACAATAAATTGTAAGAAGAGTTGCTTTTAGCGATATCTTTTTAAAAAAGGGACTGTCTTGGAAAAATAAATATATGCGCATCTTTTAAAAAAATATAAAAAAGATTCTAAATATGATAGCAAAATATTGAAAATATAATAGAAGAGTAAAAACCAGAGTAAATATTTATTTCAATTGGTTCTACAAACTAAAATTTAAAAATTAGAAATTTTATTTATTTTACCTTTTATACTTATACTTATTTTACATATTAAAAAATACAATTTAAAAAATTTAAAAAAATATATAATAATATAGAATAAATATATTAAATGGTTCTACCAACCAAAATTTTAAAAATAGAGATTTTATTAATTTTACCTTTTATATTTATTTTTATTTTATATATTAAAAAAAAAATGTTAGGAATTAAAAGAAATAAATAATTGAGTTGGGTATGCTAACCAAATTATAAAATAAAGATTTTTACTTATTCCACCTACATTTTCATTCTAATTCACTAGCCTCCTTGTAGCAGGTGAATATTTGACTTAAGAGGCAGATAAAACTTACATTTCGCCGTAGAAAAGAAGAAGGGAAATATTTAATTTACATTTAACTTTTCGTTGCGCCCTTTCCACTCGGCAATTATGCTGCCCGGGGAGATTCTAAGCGAAATTTTGTGCGCCCTGCAATTATACAAAAATTCATCTTGGTCTCGTTTCTCTCTCGCATTGCATTATTCATGGGCCGGGGCTAAGCAAATTAAAAGCCAGCTTCCCCGCCCCAGCTGGCCAAATAATTGTTTGAAGTTCGCTCTTGGCCTGGCCTGTAATCTGCCGCAGTTTTGGCCACTAATTTCGCCTTGAGACAAAACCGCCTACCAAAAAAGAGTACTCCGCAAGCACTAAGCTCAATTGAAATTGCTTCTGGGATAGAGATAGGGAGGAAAAAAAAAAGAGAAATGCTGGGAATGCCGTAGAGTAATTGAAATATTGGCAGCGAGCTCAACTCGTAAATTATGCACTCAAAGCCGGGAAAAAAGAAGAACCAAGGAATACCCACAACAGTTCGCTGTGTAAACTAAAGATAGGGAGAGAGCCAACTTTCCCTGAGATTCTCTTTAATTTATAATTTATCAGTTTTGTGCTTTTGAAGCTGTTTTTGGCTGCCCAACAAGCAAACTTTGATTGCGGTAATTAGCAAATTGTGCAACTCCCTCAAGGGCCACGCCCTCACTTACCTTTTCACCTGGAAGGCAGGTCAACAAATATATTAGTTGCGAAGGTTAAGAATGCAAAATAAACTGAAATAATTTTATGATATTCTTAATATTTTTTTAAAGGTTTTGCAAAGGATAAGATTGCCAAATATATAGAAATAATTTTCAAATATTCTTAATTTTTATTAAAAAGTTTAATATTATATTTAAGATATTGAAAATTTTTTTTAATAATTTTTATCATATTGAACTTATAAAGCTTTAGATAAACCAGCTTCTTAAACTACAATTTATTTTTCTTGGGGAATTGGGCGGCCAACTAAAGTCTGGTGAAAAGGGTAAACCAATTTGCCAAGGACCCCGTGAATATCTGTCTGAATATATGTATGTATATGGCACAATGAAATTGCCTATGTGGCAATATAGTTTCCTGCTCCTGCTGCAGGACACCATCTTTTTTCTCCACTTTTTTTTTTGGGATGCCCCCCGCCTGGCTTTTATTATTGTTACTTTGAGGCTGCCACAATCCAATGCCCAACCCCTGCTGCTTTTTTGCCAGGTGAAAACCTAAGCTAAGCAAACATACAAAAAAGTGTTAGTATGCTCAACGCGACACTCGCCACCATATAGCCCACCCCCGCCATCCTCCCCTTTTGGCCTTCGGAAAATGTCCTTTTAGCAGAGGACACACATGCGTATGTAAAAATTTCCGACGTGATGTAAATTTCTATTGAATGCTGAATGGGCAGAAAAAATATTTTTAATGGTCTTTTGGCCAGCCAAAGCGTACGGGTTCCGGGATCCAGGATCCAGGACAAAAGACCAGTAACCGAAGGCCCATCAGAATGGTCGACAGTTGAATGAATTGTCGGTCGAATCGGTGGGACAGGTGCTATCCTGTGGTTGGGCACCCAAAACTACTCTACATATGCCAACCGTTCAACGGCCTGCTTATTTGTGGAATAATAATCAGGAATCAAACTGAAAGCTTGCAGTTTGAGATGGAAACAGGCGTATAAAGAAGGGTTTAAACGGGAAAATAAAGTTTGGTTTTCTGATTGGTACGAATAATTGCCAATTGGAAAGCCAATTTACACATATTGGATAAGCATTTCCTGTAATGAGCAAAAACTTTACTCTTATTAACTCACCATTTCATAAAATGAAACAACTTAATTACCTTGTTTAAATTAGTTCATTCACTTCCAATAAGAATTCAAATTCAACGAAATATATTTCCAAAACACAACTATAATCCCATCCGAAATATGTGCATTAGGCGTTCACTCAACTTCGTTGCCCCATTTTAATGGAGAACATAAAAACACATGTCGGCAAATCTATCAATGCGAAAGCAGACCAATCAATTTATCCGATTTTCCCCGGCCACCCGCCACTTTCCCATTTTCCATTTCCATCACTCAAATAACACTTTAAACCATTTACGTTTTGTCATAATTGCAAATTCCGTTATCAGATCATCACGAATAAACACACAGGCGCACAGAAAACATGACCTTTATCAAATCAAACTTAATTCCCATGAAATCCGCATCAACTGCGTGCAACATCGTTGACCTTGCGCCCCATGCAAAGCGGCCTCAGAACTGAAAACCAGTGAAAATTCCACACAATAACGGCACAAATAAATCGAAAAAGATAGGGCAAAAAAGAGAAAAACACAGCGTGACATGTCATTATTGGGGCTTTGACAGGCAAATTCCAAAATTCAAATATTCCAAATCGATGCGATTTGGCGGGGGGGTGGCGTTCTTGGGGATCAGTGTCCGTTTGTATGCTATGGAACTCGGAGAAAATATTTGAATATGTATGGAGTATTGTATTTTTGCATAATTTGGCATGTAAAACATTTACAACAACAATGCAAAACGAGATGAAAAACGTGCAGTTGGGTCAGAGGAGGGAAAATTATGGAAATATTGCATCATGTGCCGCATGCCAGGAGAATTGTGCGGCTTTTCTATTTTGATTGCAGTTGATTGTTGTTGCGAGCAGAATACCCTCGTGATTGTGGCTGTCACAGGGCATGGGGTATATGGATTTTTTTTCCAGCGGAATCGCATTTAAATCGCATTGACCTGGAAAGCTAATAAATCCGTTGAAGCCAGAAGCTATTGATATTGTTTTAAGCTGATGAATAAACCAAATAATAATATAAAAGGTACTTTTACTGTTTTTTATAAGATTTAAGAGGAATATTTTAAAATTCTTTTTAAAATTTGTTCAATAAAAAAAATATAACAGGGAAAATATTTTAGTAATATTTTAAATAAATAAAAGAAGTAAAACAAATGATAATATAAAAGATTTTTTTACTAATAGTTTTAATAAGTCTGTATAAACTTTGGAAAATGTTAGAGCAATATTTTAAAATTGTTAAGTAAAGGAATACAATATGAAAATATTTTAGTTATATTTTAAATATATTGAAAGCATTTTAATTTTTAAATTTTTTTAAAATTTGCTTAATAAATAAATATAATAGGGGAAATATTTTAGTAATATTTTTAAATTACTTTATTTACATATAACTTAATTTTAAGGTATCAATAAAGCTGTTCACTCCCCTTGAGGCAATTGCCCTCGAATATCTGGAATGTAACGGGCTTTGCACGTACTTACACATTGTATTGTGGCTGCATTATAATTATGTATATATGCATGTAAAATAAAAAATATCCCATATGGATTGCACTTACACACAACCCACACTCGCACAGAAATGGTTCGGTTTTTACCTGTCCCACGGCGAGCTTGTTGTTTATGTTTTGGTGTCAGGGAGCAAAGTGCAGTCGGTTCTGTATGCAAATATGCCAAGTTTAGAATGCGATTTCGAGTGTTTTGCCTTCTTGGCTTCGGTAAACCATAAGACAATACTATAAGACTATGTACAGAAAAGCCATACATAAAATAAAATCATTAGCTAAAAAAGTTATACATTTATAAACCATTTTTCAACAGTTATATTAATAAAATATCAATAAATATTTGAAAATATTTTTCTAATTTTACACATATGAAACGCACTGTGGAACACTTCTTACCTTAGCTTGTTGTCAACTTGCTCGCACATTTATCTTGTGCGAACATTTTGTTGTCATATTTATTTATCAACAGGCAACGGAATGCGGCAAACTTCTTTGGCGTCGCTCTAAAACGGCGTAACAAAATAATTCCATTCTCCCCGAAATTTATGTCAGCTTAGATATGTACTGCGCATATAACCAAATGGGGAAAATCTCCATGTAATCTGCGCAAAAGTATGTTGCCTTCCTCACGAAAATTGAAGCTGGAACCACTCGGCTTTAAGTTGTCTTCGGGCTTTTGTTTATTTCAATAAAAAAGCAATTTATAAAACCACGTTCTCCTGATCTGTGACTGAAATTCCCCTCCCTACTTACCTGTCTACCTGAGTTATGCAAATATCTATGGCGTAACCGAAAAGTGCGTCTGTCATATGGGTCATAAAAGACACTTTTTATTGCTCATTTGACAATATGGCTGTACCCAGACTTCGCCTCTTTTGATGCCAAATCTAAATAATTTGGCAATTTCGTGCTGATTTTATTACAAGCCACAAAAGGGCAGACATTAAAAGGTACCTAAAAAAAATAACAGCCAGCCAAGAACGAAAATTCCCAGGAGGCCTGGGCATGTCGATAAGGTTTGATTAAAAATGTCCCCTGTCATACATGGCGTATGAGCAATCTCTTTCAATTGCGGGGCAAACAAGAAGTACATTGTAGAAATTTATTTAATTAAGTTAAAGGTGTCGTAAGAAAATTACTTCTTAAATTCTTTAAAAATAATGTACACAAAAATATGATAATATAAAATATTCGATATGAAATAAGGTCAACTCTACCACATAAGATACAAAAAATCTGTATTCATTGTTATTTAAATCAAATGTATTTCGTATTCATTTCGTATCTACAATTTGATATATTTCAGAACAACTAACAGGCTTAAATAAATAATACATGAAACGTAAAAACAAATGTCTAGATTTCAGAAAATTAGGGCCCCTAAACTGGGTTTTATATAATTTGCATTTATCGGAGCATAAAAGCGTGCGCTATAATAAGAGTAATTTTATCTTAAAAAAATCCTTTTCATGTGACCTCTCATTCTCTGCGGCTTTTTTATGTTTTGTCGAAAAGTTTCTCCCCAGCCGGCTGATTAAACTTTGCTACTGCACTTCACTTAAGTGCAAGACAAGATGGAAGAAAAACTGCATGCGGTTGACTTAATTGCAGACATAAATTTATGCCGGTGGGCTACTCGAATACCTCGGGGGCCAACGACTTGAACTTTTCAGGAAAACTTGCACAGGAAAAAGAGAGAGTGAAATTGTATTTTTAGCCTCAACTTTCAAATGGGAAATATCTTAATTTTTCTCAAATTTAACTTGCCCAGACTTAACAAATTGTACGCACAAAAGAGGTATACTATTTTTCAAGCTGGCTCTTTTTAATTATAAAATAACTTTTGGCCATGTGTTATTTTTTTGTTTTGGCCAGCAGCCTGGACACGAATAACAAGTGGCATTGTTACTGCACCCGGTATCTCTGTATCTGGTCGCAATTGATGGCCATGCCGTGTAATTAGCCACAAATTGTTTAGGCCTAGTTGAACAGGACACATTCGCAGGACGGAAACGGGAAGGGATACATAGAAAGAGATGGAGATAAAAGAGAAGAGGGAGATGGCGAATGACACGAGTGGAGCGGAAACCGAAATTTGTGTGCGCAAAACCAAAAGATGACACAATTTCGGTGCTCCACTAAAGTGGCTCGGCTTGGGCATACATTTGTGTGTACCAAAGGTGAGCGCGTGATGTAAACTTTTTCGGGACACGAGATTAGTATGGAAAAGGGCCAAGACCGCTCTACCGAACCTTCTAGCGCCCAAATCTTTACAGATTTTTTAAAAGTGTTAATTCAGTTTTGTTTGATTTAGTAATACCCATCAAAATGTAGAATACATTTTTTAAATCGGACTACTCATTAAAAAGTTATAATCAAATAATGAATTGTCCGAAAGATGAAGCTTTTTTAAAGCGACTGTTTGCTTTGCCTTGCTTGCGACTGCTTGCTTGACTGAGTAAAGGGTATTTGATAGTAAAGGCAAAGCCGTGTCTGAAAATAAATAATTATTTAATTTAATTATAATTGAAAAAGTAGTGAAAATTCACTCACGTGCTCATCTCCAAACAGCATGTGACACCCCCTACCACTGCCCACTTTTTACCCCCTCCTCTTTCCAACCCCCTCTCCTTTACCGCCACAATTAAGTAGGCTGCCCATGTCGAGGCAAATTAAAATAAAATTTCCTTGCCATTTTTATTTGGTCGGCTCTTTCGGGCTTAGTCTGACCAACAAAATAATTTTTGTGTGTGTGTTTTTGGGGACTTGCAACTTGTCGCCGCAAAATGAATTGAACTTTTATGGCTAATGACGTTGCACGTTGCATGCGGCATGCTGCATGGCACACGTGTCGTATACGCAATTACATAACATTTTCCGGGGACTTGTCCAACTTGTAATGCAGAGCGCTTCTCCATCGATGGGGGGAAAACCAGGGGGCGGAAATGCTGGTTGTGGGAGCGATTTTTGAGTTGCTATTTGAGCGGATTTAGGGAGAATCGAAAATGCAGTATCTGTCGGTGGGGACTAATGGAAATTGGTGTGTAAAGTTAAGACTTTCATGGTCGATAATTTAAAAAGTAAATTCCACGAAATTGACCAGAAATCTTGAAGTGAGAAATAACTGAAAATTTATTAATAAACAAATTAACGAATAATGATTAGAAAAAAATACTTTAAAAATACACCATTTTTAAAAAAAATGTGGAAAAAATGGTTGCTACTCCAATTGAATGTAAGGTTTACTCTGCTTCGGTGTTATATCTGCAATTTGTAAAATTCCTAGCAGATTACAATCCGTATTTTGCACATGACTCTGACATCATATTAAATATAAAACAATTTTTGGCTTGCAATGAAAATATTTTTGGGTCTCTGCACTGGCTGCGAAGCGAAGGGAAAATTGCTAATAAATTGCATTGAAATGTTGCGCATACGCAACGTGGCAAAAGCCAAAGACAAACAAGTTTGCTCTCCGGCAAAATATCCTGGCATCCTTCGTCCTGCCTTTCGCTCTGTGTGCGTAACAGGTGCAGTGCGAACAGCAGAAGATGGAGAAGAGATAGAAACTGAGTTCTGTTGCCATCCCGACTGCTGCTGCTTTTGCTGTTGATGCTGCCACAACTCAATTTATTTCAACATGTACTTTTGCAACAATGAATTTCACTTTAGTTGCTAATGGATTTCGCATAGAAGGCAGTCAGCCCGCAGAAGTAGCTGCAGCGCACTGAAAGAAAATTCTTTATTCATGTTTAAAATATAAATGAAGTTAAAGAATAAATTATTTAGAAAATTTAAACACTTTTAATTAAGGTGACAAAATGTGACAATTGTTAGCCATAATAATTTAATAGTAATAAAATAAATAAATATAAATAATAAAAATTGACAAAAAAATAAAGAATAATTTAATACGTTACAATTTATTATTAAGAAACTTAATTCTTATATTTGTATTCTAATATTTGAAAACTATATATTTTTTTTGTTTCCTATTTATTTACGGTGTTAAATTTTTTACCATAATAATTTAATAATAAATAAATAATAAGGCTTCTGAAAAGTGAATCAAAATACAAAATATGTTACAATTTATTTTTAAGGAACTTAATTCTTTAAAAAAATATTTTTAAACTGTATAATACGATGTTTTCCAAAAAATTATATTTTAAGATGTTCATTAAACAATTAAGTAAGCAAAATTAGGTTATTTGTAAAATTGCAAATTGGCTTTTGTGCTGGGTATTTTCCTCAGTGTATTTAGTAGGTGTGGTGGCATCAGTAGCAGGGCCCGTTTGTCTGCCCCTCAAGGGTTGAGTTTTTTTCGGGTCAGCTGCTAAGGAACTGCGTCGAGTCCTTGTCCTTTCTCTCCTGTCTTCGGTGTCCTTGCGTCCTCCTGTCTGCGGTAATGCATTTTGTTTGCTCGGCTGCAGCAACGCACCCACAATGACAAATGAAAGTTGACGCGCTGCCTTATTGAGACAAACGAGGTGGGACTATAGAAAGGACTACGGGTGTAAGTGCTGCCTTTTGTGCACGGGCTATAATCATGCAAATGACCGAAAGGTTGCACACAAAATGAGCACTTTCCCTCTCCTGCGGCACAGTAATTAGAAATGCACCGAAGGAATAAAAATGGGGCCGGAGGCCAACGGAAGCAGCCTTACTTATTCACCAATTTCTCTTCCATTTCCTTTTTTGCACTGCAGCAGCAGGAGCAGAACACTTAATTAATTTTCTTTTAAATTACATTTGCCTGGACACTTGTATCAACAGTGTCCTGCCATTGTCCTGCCCACGACTGATGCTCATTTCGAAACTACTAGACGGGCATTCAATTCATTGTTGACTCGATAGAGTAAACTCAGCTCCAGCTTCTGTTTCAGTTTCTGGTCTTATTTCGTTGCTGAAACAGCAACAAATCCATTTGCATAGTCTGCCATCCTCGTCCTCAACGTTGTTTTTGCTACCCGAACTAAGGACACTTCGAGTTGTCTTAGTTTCCGTTTCAGGCTCTGCCCATGGCCCCATAATGTCACCCATTTACCCCAAAATTCAGTTAACAATTGCGTATTACATTGCTGGCAAAACTGTGTCCAACAATTCGATTTGCTTCGGTGTGTGTTAAGTTGAGAAAGGATTGTAAATTCAGCTGGAAACATAAATGTTTTCTGAATTGCTTGAATAGCTTAAGGGGGATTTAAATTCAAGACGGTTCGATTCAATTCGATTGCATTTATCAAACAAAAAAGATGCCTAGAATAAACGATTTATATATGTTGCGATTTAATTTGTAAATATTGAAGTAATGAAAGCTGTAAGATAATAATAGGATTGGCCGTGGATTTAAATCTAAATGAGTTCTATTAAAAAATAAATAAAAATTCTGGATAAGTACTTTATATTCTTACTAATCACTTCATGGCAATTTTTCCTTTTAAGATATAATTTATTTTAGTATTTCTAATAATTTTCACGTAATTCACATTTTTTTTTCGTTCCAATTTCGTAATTACATAATAATAATTTCATGTCTTAGTTGAGCAATATTTAAAAACTCTTTTATAAAAACTTTATACAAGTATTTTATATTCTACTAATCAGTTCATATCAATGTTCCTTTTTAAGATAAATTTTATTTTAATTCTTATAATTTCTAGTATAAAATATATTCCTATTTCGTGGCAACATAATAATAATTTCATATCTTATTTGCTCCACATTTAAACCTTCATGGACCGCAATTAATTGCATTAATGGTACCCCCCGTGAAATTCTCTCCTCAGCTGGATTTAATTCCCCCCCATTTGGGAGACAATTTCAGTGCATTTCACTGCGGGATATTCATCAGACCGCAGTTTCCGCTTGTTGCTCTCCAGGTGATTTCCCCCTCCTTTCCGGTCTCTTACCATTGTTGTTGTTTGTGCGACAGGTACCTGGGATATTGTTGTTGTTGCTCCTGTTGGTTGGTGGCGACTCCTTAGTTACACATGACATGTGTCAGGTGCAATCAAATACGGTTTCAAAGCTTAAACGCTTTTGGCGCAATGCGTGAGAATTTCAAACGGTTTACGGTTGCCACAGGAGCAGCCATTGCCATTGCCATTGCCTCACGTGTCCCAGAATTGTAGGCTCTTGCCGCTTTTGCCCCCCTACCATTTCAATATTTACTTTTGCGGCATTGCTTACTAATTGAATTTATGTACAAAATTCTCAAACAAAAGTTTGTTTGCCTCGAAGGTGGAAGAAAGTGGCAAAAAGGGGGGCTTGGTTGGTGAAAAAGGCGACACATGTGTGCGATTAAAATCAGTTTTGGCAGTAGCTGTCTTGCCACCTTTCGCTTTTTCATTGAATTGCCAGATTCCTTTTTAGCAGACTCCTTTTTGAGGTTTCCCCCCCTCACTTTCAAGGGACATTTTAAAACAATTTGCTCGCTTAATTCCGAAACATGTAAAGTTTTTTAATTGTCAACAAATTGGCAACATGTTCAGAAGGAGGGAAGAACAAAAAAACCACAGAGGTCCTTGAAACTCGAACATAAAATACCCAGTTTGTTAGTCGGTAAGTTAATAACAAACAAATAAATTTAAAAATATTTTAGAAAATTATGTTATATATTTTTAATGTAAGATTTAAATATCCTTCTCATCTGATATACCAAAAATGATTTTTTTAAAATACTTCCCAAAAAGAATATACCCAAGAATATCCCGGGAAAGACAAGTAACCCAGAGACATTGGAAAGTCGTCGCCAAAGTTGGCGTCACATGTTGCACTTCTCAGCCTGCCATAATTGCTCCTAATTGAAATGCGAAACCCGCAAACGAAACTGAACCGAAATGCCAGCCATTAAATTCAAGGGAAAATTCCCCAATTTGGTTGCAATTATTTGGGGGATGCAAACACACACACTCTCACATGTGTGTTAATGTAAATTTATGTTCGAGCTTTGTGGCGAAGAAAAAAACTAATTTGCACTTGGGAAATGTGCGAAATGTGTGTGAGGAAAAACCGCAACGGAGAGGTTTGTCCTCGGGTAAAATGGGATTTTTATGCAACACCAAGTTGACCACAAGATGCAGCTCACACAGACACACACACACACACTAGCAGATTGTGGTTGCAACACTTGACTCCTGACGGATTTTATTGCCTTAAAGCTCATTATGGAGCCGAGGAAATTGCATCTAACGCTTAATTAATGCTCGGCTTACAACATGCGTCAACAGACATCAGAAGCATTATTTTCCAGCTGACATTGTTATGGTTCCTAGTTTCTCCCTCCACTTTCCCCCCGTTTCCACCCACCCACTTGCCAATTGTAAACACAGTCTAGAGTCAACTTTTGTGGCTTGACGTGTTTGCGAGTGCGTTAGATTAAGCTCGACTGAAGCTGGGAAAAGAGCAAAACAAATATGAAAAGGGAGTTGGGTAACTGCAAAATAAATTGCAACTTTCGCAAGTGGAATAGTTCCCAAGTTGGAAATAAATTAGCATTACCAAGAGCAATTCAATAAGGGGAATCCTTGTAACCGAAAAGTGGGAAGACCTGCAAAAGAAAGTAAATAAGAAATCATTGCTTACATGGAAATATCATCAACGGAGGCACTTTTATTATCGGAAATATTGTAAAACATTTTTAATTTATATATTTAAAATATTTTTTATTTATCTATTTTTATAAAATATTTAAGTAAAAATAATATTAAAATATTATATATTCTTATTATATATATTATATATATATTTTATATCCTAATTTAAATCACAAATCAATCCAATCCAATAAAAATATTTTATAAAATCTATGCATCTACTAGATCTCCCCATTTCATATATTATACATATAACTAAGCTGCACATTTAAGACTTAACCAATGTGAAATGTCCTTGCAGTGTCCTCATGTTGATGATGATTACGATGACTTGGACTTGACTGCGGTGACTTGACGATGGCTCCTGGGCCTCACTTCCACTTAAACTAAGCTGAGAAGACGGCCTCGCAACTGAACACCCTTTGGGCAGGGTGTTTTGGGTGTTTCTGTGGTGGGGGATGAAACCCAGGGGTTCCCTGTTAAGTGTGTCGTTGAGGCAAGGGATTGGGTGGAGATGAGATGAGATGAGAGGACGAGTTGAGCCGAGCTGGGGCATGTCCTTGCCATAGCATGAACTTTTAATTTACAACTGCGTCTCGCTTTTTTCCCCTCTATTTTTCTCCGTTGATTTAATTTATTATGCAAATGCTTGTGCAAGCAAGACAGCGAACTGCTCTCGGATGCCTTTTTCTCATATCATCATAATTTAAGGAGAGAGCTACCGAAAAAATGTGAACGAAAAACTAGATTCAAGTAGTCGACGTTGAGAATATTCGTAAAATATTTATTTTCAAAGATGTTCTTAATATATAATAAAAATACCTTAAAATACACCTAAATTTTATTATAATCAAAAGTCTTTTAAATAATAAAAGAAATAATTTTATTGTACGTACAATAACTAAATTTAGCTAATATTAGTAAAATATATATATCCTACTCTATTAATTTTCATTATTTTGCTTAAATGTTATCTTATTTTGTAGAAACAATAACACCCCTAGGAAGAGTATCTTAAGCTGGCGCCTAAGTGAGCGCCACAACAAATGACGGCAATGTCAAAATTTTCTCACCTCGATTTTTCATCTCATTTAGAAGCCGTAAGACGAAGACATGTGTGTGTGTGCTCACTTGTGTTTGTGTTTGGGTTTATCAGTCACATAATGCCGGCATGCTGACATCATAACTTATAACTTGATAAATAACTATATGTGTTATCCCTCTTATCCTTTTTTTGGGAGCTCCCTTTGCAGACAAATGACTTGACTGAAAGCGAGACCCTCAAAATGAGGGGGTTGAAATATTTATCCCTCTGTCAGAGTGTGTGTTAAGTTTTTCTCCCATCTTCCTTTGTCTCGTGCTATTTTTTGGCAGCTTTCTTTGTTGTCTGCTCCTTAGTCACGAGGTTCCATCATTTTTAAGCCCATTTGTTGATTCACAGGTTCTGCAATCTTAACTTAATGCGATAAATAATAAGTTTAAGTTTAATTTTTATAAATTAAATATTAAAATCGTAGAAACATTTTTTCTTTAATTTTTTACTGGTAAAGTTCAGTTTTCCTCGGCTCATTGATGCATGCTGGCAAAGTTCAGAGCCAGACAACGTGACGTATGATCGTAGCCATGATATGTGGCCACAATGAACTCAACCTCCGTCCTTTTTTGCAGCCCCCTTTCCTTTCCACCCTTCAGCGGCACATGCCACGAATGTGAATAAAGCTTGAAAAATATTTTACACATCAGCTTTGGACATGGCCGAGCTGGAAACAGGTTGCACATGTAGTTAAAGCCCTCATGCATCCTTCAACACAAACAAACTGCCAGCACGTACACCAACGCCTGCTCGAAACTGTACAAGTGTGTGTGTAATAAATAGAAAAGTATAAGTATGTAAAATAAGTTGAATAATAATATCAGTTTTGAGTGAGCTTGAACGCTTTAAATAAAACAAAATTAGATTAGGTATGGATCAGAATAAAACAATAGTGCTATTTAGTTTATATTAAACTTTTAAATTTGAATGAATAATTTCAAATACTTATGGACAAATTAAATTAATAAAATCTGGAAAATTCGTACACTAAAACAAAAACTCAAGGCTATCATTAAAGTATAACCGAACAAACTAATATATTCTTCTACATCAGACTTAATAAAACTAAAGCAGAAATATATGGACAATACTTTCTGGCTAATGTGGAAATAGCCCTTTTGAGACCTAGTGAAAGTCTCCCGACTGAGGTCTGGTAGCCAAGTTTTAATGAGCCCTGGGCCGAGATTTGACCTGGCCAACTTTTAATCCGCCTAATACGAGGCACTCGGGCGGTAAACACTGCACTATGGAGTTATAAAATATGCAGAAACATTAAAATGTTGTTCACTACTTTTCGGTGCAAACATTGAGGGTAGTCGGAACTAATGAAATGAGTTAGTTATGCTCGGGGATTGTGCATTTTGCCAGCATTTTTCATAATTGCCCGGTTCAAAGGCAATGGAAAAGTGCCAAACAACAGGAAAGTTTACCCTTAACCCCAATGGATATTGCGATACTTTCAATACAGAGGCAGTGAATCAGGGGGAGGCGGTCAAAAAAAAACAGTATTAAAAAGTTTCCATTTTCGTTCAGTCACTCGCTCTCTACTCTTCTACTCTCAGTGAAATCCACTTAAATGTGTTTTTCCAATTAAAAAACTTTTTCCTACACTTGAAAATTTTCGAGCATGTGCGAAAATCTTTTATGCGAATTGCATTCGGCAAAAGGCAACAGTCAGTGGACGAAAAGGGCGAAGGGGAGAGAAATCCGCCGCAGAAACCTAATGAAAAGTGATTACAAACATGATAGATAAATGCTGACTGGCCACAGTCTCGGTCTACTCTGTATTCCCCTTCTTTAGCTCTACGATTTTCCCAGGACTTCTTCCTTCCAAGTTCAGTTGCTTGAGTAAAACATCTTTCGGTTTGGCATTTGCCACTAAATGGTCAAATAAACTTTTTGGCACTGCTATCGCTGTAATGAACTTCTTAAGAGCTTTTCCATTCTACTTCTCCCTGCCATTGTCTTCTGGCCCCTATCTGGCTTTAAACTTAATGAAAATCCATTAAAAAGTCCCACATTGTTGTGGCATCGCCTGGAATTATCTCACTTTCACGAGTCCGCCTCTCTATCGCTTCTCCGCTTCTCAGTTTCTCCCAGCATTTCTCTTCGAGTCGCGCACGTGTTCAACGTGACGTATGCGTAATGTGCTTCTGCCTGACTTGAGTTGTGCGCCAGTGGTTCTTTTTTGCCTTGCAGCAGGCCATTTGCCAGCCATCAACCAAAAATAGCAAGCAAAATAAGCCAAATGGCTGAACAGGTTCAAGGCAAAAGCACGGGAGTCGTTAAAAAAAATAGATCAAGGAAACAGGAAGCGAGATTTACTGCTAAAATCAAAGGCAATATCAAAGAACCTAAAATCAGATGTTGTATATAAGCAGCTATTTTACAGGTATTTTAAGAGCATATTCGACACACTATTACCCAAAAAGTCATAGGTCTATTTTTAATTTTAATGTAATAAATTTATTAAAAGCAGGTATATTTAAAAAAAAATCTGAGTACTATCCAAAAATGATATAAATATCTTTCTTCCGATATATCCGATTTCCCAGTTTATATTTTGAACAAAGTATTTTCCCCTTCCTTTTCAAATAAATTCCTGGCTAAAGAGTCATAAAACAAACAGGAAACTCGGAAAAACTCCACAAGGATTCCTGCCCAAGTGCCAGAAAGGCAATACCACCATTTTTTATACGCACCATTTCAATATTTGCGAGCCGGTTTCAAGCGGCATTCAGTTACACTTCCTCCCCTTCCACCCACAAAAAACCTTTAGCACAGATTCAAGGATCAAAAACAAAGGCCGAGTCATTCACTTTGAAGCTGCTGTAAGCACCCAGAAGTGTCCTTTTTGTTGGCCATTTCACCGGAATCGCATTTGTTGGGCATGGGATTTAAATCAATGAAACACACATAAAACCAATAAAAAACTTTAAAGACCTAAAAATGTCAAATGCATTTGGTTGTCAACATTTGAAATATGAAATTGTTTTCCCCAAGACAAGAATATTGGAAAATGGCAAACAAGCAAGTCGTAATTCATTGTGAAAAAGGACAGAGAAAGTTCGCATCTTGCAGAGAATTTAGTTAAGGACTCATTTTTAACTTTTGAGCCAGTTTATTGATAAATATTTCGTATTTGTCGTGTAAATATTGGCCAGATTTCTGGACAAGGTAAGGGCTGATATCGTATAAATGTTTGCAACATTTTTGTTCAACTTTTTGCAAGAGCACTTTAAGCTTGTCAAGAACTTTAAGAGAAATACAAAAGTTTGAAGTGGGATTCTTGTTCAGTTTGTATCTTCTGCCTTCCGTTTCGTTGGCAAACACGCCACCTTGGCATCACTCCCTAATACCCAATCTCATTTCGGCATAATCGAAGCACCTGCCAGGCATATCCCCCCATCGCTCAGTCAATATTGATGCTGATGCATTGCCAAATACCGCTGAAGATGTCGCTAAACTGTTGCACTCAGGGTAATCGAGGGGTTGGTTGCGTGGAGGGGCGGGGGTCTTGAAAAGATGAACGGGACAAGCGGAAATGACAAACAGTGCAGCGGACAAGGACACCAATGCAACTACATGCCAAAAGCACCCCCCATCAGCACCAAGCTGATGGCGAAGACACTGAGGGAAAATTCGGAGTTGGTAAATAAGTAAAATAAATAATGTATTTAAAAAGTGAGTTTACTGCATTTAAAAATAGTTTTTTGAAATATTATAATTATTTTTTTTAATTTTTAAAATAGTTCTATACAAAAAGACTGTATTATAAGAAGTATATCCTAATGGATCTTATTTAATGATTATCTTAAAGGTAAAACATTTAAATCCTATGACTTTTTCAGTTTCAACTTAAATCTTAGAATTTATTTTCGGTGTAGACATCCACCTGACACATGTATCTTTTGCTGCACAGTGTAGTTTAGTCTGAGCAGTAAAAACGGACCCCAAAGGGTAGCTGCGCCGCAATCTCCTGGCATCATCGCCCCCCTTATCCCTCAAGGACACCCCCTCGCGGAACCGCAGAATTTGCTCTTCTTTGGCTAACCTGAGACAGGTACAACACTCACACAGGCGTATGCAAAAGCACTAACACTCACGCATACAGGAGGCTCAAGCGTTTCAGGTAAATTTACTTTAATCACTGTTAAGTGCAAAGGAGAGGGGCGAGGTGGGCGTGGCAGGGGCGACAGCGGGCAGCGAAGAGAGCAAAACACTTCAAAGAGCGGACTGGCTTTTGTGTTATGTTAATTACTGGTGTCACAGCAGCAACAAAATCACACAAGGAAAAATAATAATTTTTTTTAAATTAATTTCTTTTTAATTATGTATTATTATTTTATATTTAATTAAATTTAGATACATTCATTTGGGTTAAAAGATCAATCTGCTTTAATTTGGAAAATAATTTATTTTTAATAACTAATTTTTTCAATTTAAAATTTTGTTAAAAGCAATTTAAAAATTTTAATTTTTAAAAGAAAAATTTAATCTCTATTGAAATATTTTTATTATGATAGTGTTAAAATAATTTAAAACCATATTATGTCATAGTCCACAAATACATTTTCCTTGACAGTAACAAATTGCTTAAATTTTATTTCAGTGTACAGGAACAGCAACAAGAGCCGTGAAAAAGTCGCAGCTTTGAGTGCTCACTCGTATATCCTTTGAGCTGCTTCCTACGTCCCCCTGCCACGCCCACCGCCCACCGCCCACCGTCGCAGCACCCAGCACCCAGCAAAGCCATCCTGCCTCACCTTAGCTTGAAATTAAAAACCAACAGTGGCCAAGGCCCAGTGGAATGCGGAAAGTCTCAGTGCCCGCTTAACCTACAATAACAAGCAAAGTCTTGTTGACATTTTCCCCATAATTACCCGTGCGCAAAGTGAAGCAAAATTGTTGATTTTATTTTGCATTATGCGAGCCGGGTTTTTTACATCGTCATCCCCATTTTAAATTATATGCCAGAGAGCTTACTGCAGTTCCTTGATATCTAAAAGCTGCTGAAATTTCATTTATTCTCTTTGTCAGTGGCGCATTTAACATTGGCTCTGGCTTAACATGGATTCTGGGTATACATAGAAGCATCAGGGGTGTAACAGCGACTGGAAATGGTTGCCCCTTGGCAGAGTTCATTCTGTGGAAGTAACAGGGGTTGTTTGAGGCAGACTGTTAATGTTAACTCTGACTGTGCAGAATGAAAGCTAACAGGATTATGCTGTAAGGGTTTCTCCTCCCCATAGCTATGTTGCTGGTAAGAGTCCTGTTATTTTTCGCTGCTAAAAATCTTGTTGCAACTGTTATTAGAAGGCCAGTATGTTGACCTTTAGTTTGCTTATTTTTTAAAGGTTTTTAATTTAATTTATTTAGATTTAATTTTATTTAGATTTAAATTAAAATACACCTAGTTAAAATATTCAAAACTTTAACTAACAGGTCAAACTTTCTGCCCCACATATCAAGTATTAACAAACTCCTTAATTTGTATTTAATAATACGATTACCTTATTAACCTTTATTAATACTATTAAGTATTCTGTTAATACATGATCCAAAACCTATTTTATACAAAAAAAATAATTATTCATTAAACTTAAAAATTATTGAATATAAATATAATAACAATTTTATATATGAAGGAAAAATTTAAGCAAAAAACTTAAACATTAAAATTATTAAATATAAATAAATTATCAACTTTCTATGAAGGAAAAATTGAGGCTAAAAAATAAAAGCGTATAAAATTTATAAATCAGGAACAAAAAAATCAATGATACCGTACTAATCTATTTAACAAAAATTTGTTGGGCAAAAGGCAGTGCAGATGTACAAATTTTAGCAACTAATGCTATATCTGATTTTCGAGATAGTAAGGAAGCGCATACAAAATACGTAAACAAACGAGCATAGTGATATAACTTTATAAGCCAATTTCAGTTGCGGCCGCCGACTCTTGAAGCTAGCGGAAATGCATTTAAAAATTATGCGAAAACTCGGCAACAAATGAAAGTGTGTATGTGTTGTTGCGCACAGACACCCCCAGCGGATCAGGAAAATGGTATAGGGGTGCTAAGGGGGTCATGTGGAGGATTCCAGCTAAGGGTGGACCGCCCGCTGCCGTATGCATATTTGCATAATGGCTGCGCTGTTTCAAAAACTTGCTAAACACTCTTGATAGACAAGATAAAACACTGTGCTAGCTATTTTTGTGCATAATTTATGTTGGGCGGAGCATCCTCTGCAGGACGTCCAAAGAAGAAGAAGCCGACGCTTTTTTACCTGCTCTACGGAATGTTCTCTCTGTGGGCGCGCATAAAAATTCCATCTCCGTGCCATGATTTCACTTATTTTAATTAGTCCAACATTTTCTAGAAGTGAGATTTTTGCAGCTTACACTAAGAACTCGCTTAGTATTCATTAATTAAGTGCATGGGTTGGCGCGATTATTAACACTATTTGCATATGAGATTCCACTGGCTTGAAAGTTATTTGTAAGCGCGTGGGCTGATTTACACAGGTTAGTGATATTATTATGAGGTAATAAGAGCTGTGCATAAAGTTATATTAAATTTAAAATATGTATAAATATATCAATGATGGATAAAAACGTAGTTTAATCATGTAAAAATATAAAATTTGTTTTCTAATTAAAGACTATAAAATTATATTGAATTTAAAATATAAATAAATATATCTGTGAAGAATAACATCGTAATTAAAACATTTAAAAATATAAAATATTTTTCTAATTCTATAATTTAGAAGTATAAAATATTTTTTTAATTAAAAACTTTTTTGTGTACCTATTAAAAATTGTATTTTTTTAGATATATTTTAAGCCTGCAACAAATAAAAGCTAACAAGCTGAATACCAAAACAACTCAACAACTTTTTCACTTAAATTATAAATAAAAAACTTTAAGAATTTGATATGCAAAGCTATAACTTTTTATAAATTCGTTTATTTGCCTTTCCTATTTTACTCGGTTTTATTCTGTGTCAAGTTCATTTCACAGTCAAGATCCCATGCACGGTGAACAAAGGGAGGTGGGGGCATATTTATTTTGATTGAAAAATAAATTGAATTGATGAATTTATTATGAAAAAATAAACGGGCGACACAATGGCATTGGCAGCGCTTCCTAGTCATCATCCCCAACCCCTGCCATCGTCAGGCAGCTTCAATTTGTTGCAGTGGAAATTTACAATATTATTTCACCCCTCCAGCCATCCCGAAACTCCTCCTTTGACACTTGCACAAAGCAAACTTGAAATTTGATGATTTCTCCTTTGTCGCTGCTCTTGGCTCTATTCAAGCCGAAGTAGGGCCAATGAATATTTACTTTAAGCATCTCATACGATGCTTTTTATATGCAGATTTGTGTTTACACTCCCGCCCAGCCAAATAAACATGCCACTTGTACAACACATGTAATTCCATCGAGTTTATTTGCCTAATCACAAATTCAATATGGCAAAGTGTATTGGAACAAATGCCAAGTACTAACCATTTTTTTTGGAGACATTTTCCACTTCTTTGCTGCAGCATGTTTATGATTATTACACGCATTAATGCCAAGAAAGTCGGTTTGGGTAATTGGTTCTCGAAATTTAAAATAGATAATATCAAGAGCTATTTTCTTTTATCAAACAAAAACACCTCTTAACGAGGTAAAAACTAGTGACGATCGCACCTTCAACATACAAAAGTTCTGATATCAACATTTGTGACGAAAGATGATTACACACATGATTAAATACACATTTTAAAATTTATTTTTCTTTTTTACACTTCTTTTACACTTTCACCGCTCTCTCTTCCAAACCAATTGATTTTCTTGAGGTCTTGGTATGCAATCCTTTAAGTTTTAGCAATACCTTTAATTTGGTGTATTACTCATTACGATCAGACTATCACATCAGATTTTCAATTTTGCGGCTATATATAGTAGTCGCCTTCGCACACTCTCCTGGTGCGCTTCGTCACTACATATCAAATGCGAATATTTACATCTACTATTTATACTAACTAATCTTTTACATATACTATTCGGTTAATTAACAAATAAATACGTGTATCAAAAGTATTTCTTTTGTTAAAATTTTGTACATTTTGGCAAAAAACTTCAAATTTGGAAAAGTACTTTGGTCACAGTATTATTGTACATATTTATGCTAAGTTAGGTCACCCCAATTGTACATATATCCATCCCTGTTACTCCAAGTAACTCCCTCCCTCACATTACATGCCCCAACCTTTGTGAAATAGGCTAAGCGTGCTCAATTCAAATGAGTGAGGAATAGGTGATGAAATTGAGTGAGGAATAGGTGAGGAAAATGGATGAGGAATAGATGAGGAATAGGTAATGAAAATGAGTGAGGAATAGGTGAGGAAAATGAGTGAGGAATAGGTGAGGAAATTAAGTGAGGAATAAGTGAGGAAAATGAGTGAGGAATAGGTGATGAAAATGAATAGGTGAGGAAAATGAGTGAGGAATAGGTGATGAAATTAAGTGAGGAATAAGTGAGGAAAATGAGTGAGGACTAAGTGAGGAAAATGAGTGAGGAATAGGTGATGAAATTAAGTGAGGAATAAGTGAGGAAAATGAGTGAGGAATAGGTGAGGAAAATGAGTGAGGAATAGGTGATGAAATTAAGTGAGGAATAAGTGAGGAAAATGAGTGAGGAATAGGTGATGAAATTAAGTGAGGAATAAGTGAGGAAAATGAGTGAGGAATAGGTGAGGAATAGGTGATGAAATTAAGCGAGGAAAAGGTGAGGAAAATAAGTGAGGAATAGGTGAGGAAAATGAGTGAGGAATAGGTGATGAAATTAAGTGAGGAATAAGTGAGGAAAATGAGTGAGGAATAGGTGAGGAAAATGAGTGAGGAATAGGTGATGAAATTAAGTGAGGAATAAGTGAGGAAAATGAGTGAGGAATAGGTGATGAAATTAAGTGAGGAATAAGTGAGGAAAATGAGTGAGGAATAGGTGAGGAAAGTAGGTGAGGAATAGGTGATGAAATTAAGCGAGGAAAAGGTGAGGAAAATGAGTGAGGAATAGGTGATGAAATTAAGTGAGGAATAAGTGAAGAAAATGTTGATATCAGAACTTTTGTATGTTGAAGGTGCGATCGTCACTAGTTTTTACCTCGTTAAGAGGTGTTTTTGTTTGATATCAGGGGTTTTTGTTTTAAACATGAGTCTATCATATCTTCATACTTTTGCTTCAATAGGATCGTGTACTAGCGTTTTCTTTCCGCTAAATTAGCGGGTTTTGTCAAAGTCGTAAAAAAAAGTTTTCTATGATGAAAATGGGTGAGGAATAGGTGATGAAATTGAGTGAGGAATAGGTGAGGAAAATAGGTGAGGAATAGGTGATGAAATTAAGCGAGGAAAAGGTGAGGAAAATGAGTGAGGAATAGGTGATGAAATTAAGTGAGGAATAAGTGAAGAAAATGGGTGAGGAATAGGTGATGAAATTAAGCGAGGAAAAGGTGAGGAAAATGAGTAAGGAATAGGTGATGAAATTAAGTGAGGAATAAGTGAGGAAAATGAGTGAGGAATAAGTGAGGAAAATGAGTGAGGAATAGGTGAGGAAAATAGGTGAGGAATAGGTGATGAAATTAAGCGAGGAAAAGGTGAGGAAAATGGGTGAGGAATAGGTGATGAAATTGAGTGAGGAATAAGTGAGGAAAATGAGTGAGGAATAGGTGATGAAATTAAGTGAGGAATAGGTGATGAAAATGGGTGAGGAATAGGTGATGAAATTAAGCGAGGAAAAGGTGAGGTGATGTTATTTTGGAGCTTTGCTAATTGTTTTTTTAATTTATCGCGTACTTTCTTTTTTTTAGGTTGGTAAAACTGGCCCAGAACGTGCAAAAAAATAAAACCAAAGTATGCCTCGGTTGTACCTGATTTCCCCACGCAAACCGACTATTCCAATATCGTTGTAGAGAACTGTGATGAAATTGAGTGTGGAATAGGTGATGAAAATGTGATGAAAAGTGAGGAATAAGTGAGGAATAAGTGAGGAAAATGAGTGAGGAATAGGTGTGGAAAATGAGTGAGGAATAGGTGATAAAATTGAGTGAGGAATAGGTGAGGAAAATGGGTGAGGAATAGGTGATGAAATTGAGTGAGGAATAAGTGAGGAAAATGATTGAGGAATAGGTGAGGAATAGGTAATGAAAATGAGTGAGGAATAGGTGAGGAAATAAAGTGAGGAATAAGTGAGGAAAATGAGTGAGGAATAGGTGAGGAATAGGTGAGGAATAGGTGAGGAAAATGAGTGAGGAATAGGTGATGAAATTAAGTGAGGAATAAGTGAGGAAAATGAGTGAGGAATAGGTGAGGAAAATGAGTGAGGAATAGGTGATGAAATTAAGTGAGGAATAAGTGAGGAAAATGAGTGAGGAATAGGTGATGAAATTAAGTGAGGAATAAGTGAGGAAAATGAGTGAGGAATAGGTGAGGAAAATAGGTGAGGAATAGGTGATGAAATTAAGCGAGGAAAAGGTGAGGAAAATGAGTGAGGAATAGGTGATGAAATTAAGTGAGGAATAAGTGAAGAAAATGAGTGAGGAATAAGTGAGGAAAATGAGTGAGGAATAGGTGAGGAATAGGTGAGGAAAATGAGTGAGGAATAGGTGATGAAAATAAGTGAGGAATAAGTGAGGAAAATGAGTGAGGAATAGGTGAGGAATAGGTGAGGAAAATGAGTGAGGAATAGGTGATGAAATTAAGTGAGGAATAAGTGAGGAAAATGAGTGAGGAATAAGTGAGGAAAATGAGTGAGGAATAAGTGAGGAAAATGAGTGAGGAATAGGTGAGGAAAATAGGTGAGGAATAGGTGATGAAATTAAGTGAGGAATAAGTGAGGAAAATGAGTGAGGAATAGGTGAGGAAAATAGGTGAGGAATAGGTGATGAAATTAGGCGAGGAAAAGGTGAGAAAAATGAGTGAGGAATAGGTGATGAAATTAAGTAAGGAATAAGTGAGGAATAGGTGATGAAAATGGGTGAGGAATAGGTGATGAAATTAAGCGAGGAAAATAGGTGATGGAATAGGTGTGGAAAATGAGTGAGGAATAGGTGTGGAAAATGAGTGAGGAATAGGTGAGGAAAATAAGTGAGGAATAGGTGAGGATAGGCAATGCCTATAAAGGGTAAAAGGCTAGACTAGTTTTTAAGAACACACGAACTATTGCAGAGTGCCGAAAAAATAAATTTTAAAAAGTGTATTTAATCATGTGTGTAATCATCTTTCGTCACAAATGTTGATATCAGAACTTTTGTATGTTGAAGGTGCGATCGTCACTAGTTTTTACCTCGTTAAGAGGTGTTTTTGTTTGATATCAGGGGTTTTTGTTTTAAACATGAGTCTATCATATCTTCATACTTTTGCTTCAATAGGATCGTGTACTAGCGTTTTCTTTCCGCTAAATTAGCGGGTTTGTCAAAGTCGTAAAAAAAAGTTTTCTATATGGAACGGTTTAAAATACAGTTTGGGTACGCACAAACAAATTTAAATGCTCGAGCAGGATTAGTTGTTCTAAGCTAACAAAATTGGCCATTTTTGTATTTAAATAATTTTCAAACGTAACTTTTTACAATAACGTGTTACATACAAAAATTAAAGGAATCTCAAGGCCTCTACGGATTATTGTTTTAAAGAAAATCGTTAGAGCCGTTTTTGAAAAAAAATAAAAAAAAGCTAAAAAAAAATGTTTAAAAAAATTTTGTTTTGTGTAAATCTTTTTAACTGTTAAATATACACAAATTACATATAGGGGGCGCTTACAGCATTTCAAAATACCTTTCAAACGAGATACAGCACTAGTCTGTAGCTTCAGTAATTTAGAAGTTACAGCCTTCCGTATTTTAGCTATTTTTAGCTGTTTTCCCGCTAAACTAGCGGGTTTTTCCAAAAGTAGTAGAACTAAAGTTTCTTATATCGAGCTGTTGAACATCATATCAAATTTTCAGGACTTTACAACCATGTTTTGGGACACACAGACAAACTGACAAACTGACAAACAGACAAACAGACAAACAGACAAACAGACAAACAGACAAACAGACAAACAGACAAACAGACAAACAGACAAACAGACAAACAGACAAACAGACAAACAGACAAACAGAATTCATATTTCATTTTGATTAGGCCCCCGCAAATTTGTTTTCGGTATAACTTTTGTACGGAGCGTCCGATTTGATATGACTGATATGACTGATATGACCCCACATATTAAGCGCATTTTCAGTAGGAATACAACTAATGTAGTGAGAGGAGCCAATTATCCCCACCGGTCCCAACAGATCCAAATTTCTAAATTTTCACTTTTACACTTTCACCGCTCTCTCTTCCAAACCAATTGATTTTCTTGAGGTCTTGGTATGCAATCCTTTAAGTTTTAGCAATACCTTTAATTTGGTGTATTACTCATTACGATCGGACTATCACAGCAGATTTTCAATTTTGTGGCTATATATAGTAGTCGCCTTCGCACACTCTCCTGGTGCGCTTCGTCACTACATGGACGGCCGTCCATAGTGATATTTTTAGGAGTTATTATAAGCTTTATTCTTGCTTATGAAATATTGCAGTGCCTGTTGTAATGCAAGTCTTTAAAATATTTAAATTCAATAAATGTATTTTCTTCACGCACTTTTTTGTTAGCTCCAATAGCATTTTGTTTGGAACTTTCAGAATTTTATATTTTAGTATTTTGCATATATTGACTGAGCCACTCAATGACCTGCAGCGACTGCAAAATGGTTCAGTTCCAACAGCTTGAACAATAATAACAATTTCAAGTGCGTACTTTATGACTTGACCTGAACCAGTTGTTGACATTTCGAATCGTACAAAGTAACCAAGCCCACTTTAAAAGTGAACATATGCACAATATTTGTGGTAATAAAATGCTGCTATCAAATAACCTAAGAGAGGAAATTGTCTTAAAAAAAAGAAACTTAGATTAAGGACTAGAACGTTTTTATAGTTAAACAAGAGAGAACGCTATAGTCGAGTGCCTCAGCTAAAGCAAGCAGTGGCAAGCAGGGTAAACAAAGCAGTCGCGTGAAAGTGGCGCCGTCTTCCGGACAATTTATTATTTGCTTATAACTTTTTACCGAGTGGTCCAATTTAAAAACATTTCTATGTATGTATTACTCTACGAGTAATGGGTATAAAAATACAGGAATATTTTGGCTCTCAATATTTTAAACAAAATGAATCACAAGTTTATTTTTCTTTAGACAATGTTATTTTTATTCCATGTCCTTGCACGAAGTCCTTTCATTTGTTAAACGTAGCTTGACTCAAAATGTAGACTTCTTATTTAGTTCCTTTGTTTTCCTTTGCAGCTTTTATTTCTGCTTGAATTTTCCGCCTGTCTCTTGGCCCTGTAATCTCTGTTTTCCCTTTGCTTTTGAGTAAATAATTTTTGCGGTTAAGTGAATTAAAATTGCTCCGGCCATTTTCGTATTTACAGAACCGAAATAAAATATTTGAAAAACGTTCTTCCGTTTTATGTTTGCATTTTAAACTGTTAACTTTGATCCTTGAACTATGTTGCGCCACAATTGAAGGAACTACAAAAATCCGACAACAACGATGCTGCTAAAAAGTGTTTGTTGTAATAACATTTGTGCTTCCTTTTTCCCCAGTTGGCCAGACGGCTTTTGTTGCCTTTGCTGGCTGCAGCAGCTTTGTTGATGTTGAATTTTGCAAGGAAAATGCGCTTAAAATCTTTACTTATGGTTTCCCAAGGCAAACACACAGACAGGGAAGGAGACAGTAAAAATCTCAACGGGGGGAGAAGGAAAACCCTATAGAAGGGGTTCTAGAATGTGCAGAAGGGTGGTAAGCAAACATATTGCGCATATGCCATGTTAACCGAAAGCTTGGCTCCATTGTCAACAGCTGTTAGCTGTCTTAGTTCTGGTCATGGCTCCCCTGATCCTCTGTCTTCCCTTTCCCTCTCCGTAATAGCCTCATCTCTTTCAGTCTCTGTGCTTATCTTATCTCCATCTCTTTCTGTGCAAGTTTTTAATGGCAAATGACATGGGCAGTGGACGCTTTCTACTCCCTACGACTGTAGCTATAATTACACTGTAAAAAAGTATTATTTTCAATATTTATTTTAGTAATTTATAAATACATTATTTTAATTAAAAAAAAAAATTTTTTAACGGCTTTATAGTTTAAGATTATTTTATTTCTAAATTGTAATTGGAAATTAACAGGTTATTTTTTATCAACACTTTTCTTTCTAAGAAAATATCACCTAAAAAAAATTAAATATTTTTTTTTAAATTTTCGATTCATTATATTTTTTCTCAGTGTAGAAGCTTTCTGCATTCATTCTCTCATCTTTCTCTTCGTCATTGCTTGCACTGCTCTTTTCCTGCTTCCATATGCATAGATGAATAACCTTCTCTCAACCCGCAAAAAAATTGTAATGAAACATCAGAGGCAACAACAACAGTAGCAAGTTTTGAAGATGTCTTGTCCTGCTTCCTGAATGTGTGTGTGTGTGAGTGTGGTCCTGTGACACTATGCATAAATTGTCTAGAGGAGGACAGCTGAGATTGATTTGCAGGCGACAGTTGCTGGTTGCTGATGTTGTTGTTGTTCTGGTTGTTGCTGCTGCTAATGTTGATGTTTTCCTTAACGTTGTTGCTGTTGTCACTGCAACTGTGTTGCAGTTGCTAATGTTGTCACACTGAAGAAAAAGTCTAGGTTAATAACAAGTAAAAATTTATTTATCTAAATAAAGTCATATATCCTATATCTGAGTAAAAAATTATATTTCAAATTCTTTAATATAACCTTAGTACATTTTTTAACAACAAAAATAACTTATTAATATTAAAAAATATTCTCTTAAAACCAAAATAAATTAAATACAAGTTTATTTACATTTAAAATGAAAATTTCTTTTAAAACACAATAAAAGTTTGGCCTTAAACTCGTTCTTCATTTTATTACCCCTTTTTTGTGCTGTATTCCTTTTGTTGTTATTTTTAGCACCCTTCCCCTTCTCCTGACCAACATTGAAATTAGAAAATTTAAATTCACATATTTTCCATTGCCGGCTGAAAATGTTTTCATTTCATTTTATTCATTTTTCACTCAAGTTATTTTAAGCAACAAGAAACAAGCAAAACCGAAAAAGAAGAGCGAAATTTGCATTTACCAAGCAATTTCAATGGAATTTAACTTGGACAAGACATGAGAGAAAAAATAGGAATAAAATTGATTAAATTGTTTGCAGTTTAGCCAGTAAATTCAATAGACGCTTCAACCCATTTTCCCTCTCACTATTAGCCAAGGAAATTATTAAAAAACGATTTTGCGGCCAGAGTTAAGGGGGCGGAGCAGCAAATGGGGCTCTTGCCACATCGTTGGTTTTTATGGTTTCGCGCACGCACAGAACTTTTGCGAAAACAGGCAGCAGCAATAACAAAAGAAGAAACAAGAACAACAACAAAAAACGGCAGTAACTACCAGCAAACAACATCAAAAACAACATCGGCTGCTTGTTCTCTTTGAAAGTTGGCAGCTTAGTTACCAGGAAATGTTCATTAAGACCGTTGATAGCAAGGGACTTGATTTTTGTTACCCTTAAAATTAAATATTAATTATAAAGTATTTAATGAAACAATTAAAATTATTTTAGCCACTAAAATGTACATTACAGAAATTATGTTTTTTAATATTATGGGATATGCAATACCATATAAATTAAGCGAACATATTAAAAATTCTTACACCGTTTTAAAAGAAAAAGCTTTATTATTTATCAATCACCTGTATTTTCTGATACCTCCTTCGTATACTAATTGTATATGTCTTGAGCCATATGATTATACACTGAAAAAAGGAAAAAAATATTTGCATATTAAATTCAGAGATCCGTATTACATACTTTAATAATATTAAAAAAACATATTAAAAGAGAAAAATATTAGATACTAACTTAATCATTTACTTCAAAAAATGTTCGTTAATAAGGAATATATTGCTTTTTTTGGTCTGCGAAGTGGCTTTAAAGTTTATCACTCATACGCTCTGTTTTCCCGGATAAAAAAGTAATTTTAGTCTAGGAGGCGTAGATTTCATCTGTACATTTGTTCTCCTTTTTTTAAACAAAGTATTTCATCTATATTCAAAATTTTACTTGCTTAAAAATGAAAGAAAGAATTTTTTCAACAAATTACTAACTGTCATACGTGTCGTATGCGCAATTTTTAAGGAATCTTTAGAACAATTTCGCATGGGGTAAATCTCATAAAATTTTTTTTTTTTGTTAATAAATCCGAATGGATAAAAGTAAACCAAATAATATTTAGATTATGAAACCTTTGCATTTACTCCCTTTTTTATCAATGTACCTTTCTTTTAACTTTATTTCTGGCACCTTCAGGTTGCCCCTGAACAACAGCAACATTTTGCACATCACCAACATTAGGGGCAGCAATTGCATTTGAGGTTTCACTCATTATACTGAAACCCCAGCAGAGAACTTTCAACCAAACTTTTGGAGATGGGCAACAGCGAACCGCAGGCTTTCCCAATCCAATTGGTGGTTAAAGCCAACCGAACGAAATGCAAACCAAATCAGAAAATGAAAATGACTTTCAGTCGAGGGAGGACCAAGGAGCGAAGGGGAAAATAAACCCAGGCCGAGTGCAACATTAAGTGGCACATAATTGCTTAATCTCTGCGGCTCTTACACGACATTGTAATAATTTATTTGACAGCACCCGCCCGCCCCTCCCTTTTCGGCGAGTCCAGAGACATGAAAATTAAAACGAAAATTTTTCAGAGCCGAGACAACGACAACGTCAAGGCAAATTATGCAGTCAGCATGTCCCCGAGCAGGACTGCAAAAAGGGGTTAACAATACAACGATTTTCCGTTTATTTTTTTTTTACTTTTTGGCTGTGGGTCAGTAGAGGATTTATGGTTAGCCCAGCAGCGGCTGCTAGTTGGAATGAATTAAAATAGTGCTGTGGGCCAGGTCTCCAGCCACCAAGGACAAGAGTTTGCAGTTTCAGATTCTCTTCGCTGGTTCATTTTTTGCAGACCAAATGCAACTAGATGTATTCATTTCATGAATTTTAATCCGGGCTTACGGGAATAAATGATCCATTTTTGATTTTCATTGAGCAGTGAAAAATTAAAAAAAAAACAAAATATTGCTATCTGAAACCAATTCATTTCCAAAAATATTTCTTTATTCCGCATAACTCCCTATCCTAAGTAATAAAATAATAAAATTATTTTGAGAGGTAAGGGAGCTTGTCGCAATATAATATCTTATTAATTAACCACTAGACCAAGTTATAAAAGTCAAGTTGCTTATCACCTTCAAGCATTATTAATCACTAATTATGTCCGAGCTTATGCAAGGAAACAATAGCAGGAATACTTCAGAGTGAATAAATTTACACCTAATCAATGTAATATTGAAATGACGTTGACACACACCCCTAAGCATCAACTCACACAGAAACAGGATGTCTTGAGTTTACCGTGTCTAAGTAAAGGCATGTGTGTGAGTGCTTTGCACACATATTGCATAATTACGGGCGCATTTGGAAAGATTAATGGATTTTAATTAGAAAATGAGCAAATAGCCAGCTGGAATTTTAGGCATTCCCGACCATAAATTTACCCAGCTGCATGATTGATTGATTGACCGGTGCTCTATCATCATAATGCTGAATAAATGCTATTTAATGCCGACCATTACCGGTCGGTTGAATTCCGGCTTGTGGTTTTAAGGTGGTAAGCGACTTGAATGGGTTGACTTTGATATCGGTTTACTTGTTTTCGATTTGTTTTCCCTCCCCGTGCTCGTCATTTCTTATTTATTCCGTCATTTAATTACAAAATCATAAGCTGTCAACAGACACACACATCCATGCACTTCATACACTGAAAGAAATTAATAAATTTTATGTTGTGAAAATTCTTACTTTTAAAATGAATGTGGAATTTAATTTATCAAAGCAATAATATTTTAAGTTTAAGTTTTTATTAGTCTATATACATCTTTTTAAAATTTATTAACAAACAAAATTAATTTATATTAAAAAAGTTTTAAATAAAAATATAAATTAAAAACGACTTTTCTTTTTAATTTATTATAAAATATTAATATACAATATTAATAGTAAAAACCATATAAAACAAAAAATAGCCACTAAAATCTTTAAAAATTTGGATTATCCCTTATTCGAATTCAAAATGTTTTTTTGCAGTGTCGCACCAACGAAGATATCCTTTTAAACGCATTTTCCGGTGCTCTGCGTGTGACAGGCGGCTGCCTAAGGCGTTTATCTGTGTAACATGATGATATCGCTTTTTTGCCTTTTCCCGTTTTTGATGTGGGCGTGGCACAAACACCCATACACTCATATACACACACGCTTTTAGCAAGTGCGGACAGGAGTATAAAATATGCAACCAACGCCGCCGTTGCACTTTTGATATATCGCTTCGAGTGTGTGTCGTATTTATTTACCCAAACCGTACACCCAACGGAGTTGAAAAAGTTTCCCAAACCCCCAATACAGCTTAAAAAAAAGTAGCAATAAAAAGTGCAAAAAAATCACATTTTCAATATGATGTCGTGTCAATAACAGTTTCCACTATATTACCAGACATCTCACTGTCATACCTCTCTTATTTTTACCACCCCCATGCCCCCACACACCTCGGTTTGCCCACCAGAAAGGTATCGAAAGTACGGAAGAGGGTTGGACTGGGCTCCCAGGAGTTTAAACCGTGAATCCGGCAGCAATGCGCTTCCAATTGAGGGAATTTCTGCTGCTAGTTAGCAACCGAGGCGGGAATATTGTGTACCCGTTTTTTCACAGATTACGTTCTTGATGAGTTCGGGGAATTTTCTCTGTGGATGAACAGATTTGTTGCTTAATTGTTCTGTTGATCCGGCTGGAAAATAAATCAGAAAGTAATGCAACCCCGTCGTGTAGAATATATTTATCAGAGAACTTATGTAAAAATTGCAAATTAATTACTTATAAAAAAATTACTTTTTAATAATATTTACAACTCGAAATGGATTGTAAATTTTCTTGTCATGCTATTATTAAAAATATATTTTAAAAAATCTTTAAGACATTAAAAAAGACAGTAGTACACACAAAAAAATCGATTGGTAAAATTAACTAATGCAAATAAAAAAAAAAGTTAATCAATCCAAGATCCAATTTCTGCAATAATACTATGGGCCCTACAGTAAAAATTTGCGAACACTTTCAACAAGGATAACATCCTTATTTCCAAGTACGTAAGTACCGATGTTTTCCAATCTCTAGTTGACAATCAATAGAATCTGAAATGGCACATTGCCCATCAAAAGTGAGAAAAAGAGCTGAGTTGATCAACAGCCGCTGGTTTGTTTACCGTGAGAACTTCCAGTACTGTTTTTTCATCTTGTTGCGCCATCTTCTATTTTTCACGAACTCCCCGTTTCCCAAAAGACTGCCTTCTGTCGGCCACAAAGTGAAAAACGCTACAAGCGCCAAATATTTCATGGGGAAAACACAAACCCCAACGAACACCCAAGGAAAGAAGAAGTGTGTGGACTTACATCGTTACACGCCAAATAAAAATCTTTGCTAGTTTATTAAATTTAATACATATTGTTAATGTTGAAAGAGAGTTTTTTTACTTATTTAATTAGGAGTTTGTTTGACATTCCTACAAAAATTTTAACACCATACGAATATTTAAATATTTAAAAAAGAAACAAATTTTTGAAACACACTAAAGTTTTTCCTAACTTTTTTAAAGTGTATGTTTTTTTATTTGCATCGCCTAAACAGTTCTCTCTTCAAGGCGAACAAACAGGAAAAACTAGAGAAACCGGAGGATGCAAAATTTTTTGGATTGCAGCCAAAAGAAAAGCGCAACACAAATACGCATATCAAATTTCTTGCCAGCGCAAACAGAATGCAGAGAAACGCCGAGAACCGAACCGAGAGAGAAAGTGTGTGAATGCAGGACATGGCCAAAAAAAAAAAAGATGGAGACACTCACACCCACAGACGAGCTGCATTTAAATGTGAGTGTGTGTGCCGCACTCAAAGGACTTTTGACTTTGCGTGCAACTGAGCATATGAGCGTGATTTCTGCATTTGAGCTTTGCTGGGCATAAACGAAAGTGTGGCAAGGGGATTCATGGGATGCCCAGGGCTTGACTGTCCAGTTTGGATTCACCCCAAGTTCTCCGCTTTTCCCACTATCCCACCCCCACTCCGTCTCCCTGGCACTCTTTTCCGGTCTACAGAAAAAGCCTGCTGAAATTTCAAGCACTTTTGACACTTTTACATACACAGAGAGATAAAATATTTTGAATGGTTCCAAGTTTCTATATTTTTTGAGATTTTATTTACATTTACATTTATTTACATTTACATTTAATTTAATTTTCATACACAATTTCAACGGAAAAATATTTTTTATAATTATTTAAATTTTTTATAGATATTTTTACAAAACTTTTAAAATTTACATACTAAATACATATTATAAAGTCATAAAACTGTGTTAAATAAATGTTAGTAAATTAATTTGGAAAATTTTCGATAAAAATAGCAAATAATATCCAAATTAATATCGTTAAAACTCAAAAATGAAAACTGGAAAAACTTCCTACTATGTAAACGAACAGGAAAAGCAGTGGGAACACCTCTGATCCCAGGAACCGACCGTTTGGCATAGTCTTACACAAAGATTTACGTACAAAATGTTGACATAAAGTGTGCCAAAGTGGAATTGCATTTCGTATGTAACTTGAGTATGCTCTTTTGTTAACACGATGACGGTGCTGATGATTTGAGCGATGATGAAAATGATGATGATACCGGACCACACCCAGGCATTTTCCGCTCGTCGGCCTCCCCCAACGCCCCAAATTCCACTCTTGCACTCTATGGGCATTTTTAACAAGGCATAACTCTTTTCCACAAACACACACACACAGTCGTACAAGTGGTTTGTCTGATACTCAAAATACTGTTGATTGTTGCATCGGTCGTTGCCATTATCAAAGGACATTTTTGCACTACCAAAGTGTTGAAAAAGAAATGCAGAGAAATTCCAATTGTCCGAATGCCAGACACATGCAAATTCGCCTTGGCAAAGAAAATTATGAATAAATTTTGCAACTCTGTTCAAGAAAAATTCAAAGTTATTGAATTTAAAAGAGTTATTAAACATATTGATATAAATATTTTCCTGGACTAAATTGTGAGCTCAAATGCCGGAATTTCTTGGAATATTTATACAAGTGTTGCATGGGCAAGTGTAAAAAATATTTTATGAGTTATTTTATAAATTGAGTAGGTAACTAAAATTGTTGTGGAAATATTTGTATTTATAATTTTGAGAAGCTTCTGAATTTTATTTAAGCTTAAATGGATTTTAAATGGGTTTCTTGAATATATTAATTTTTCAAAATAAAATTTTTTAAAGATTTCTAAAAAAAATATTCCAAAGTAATTCATTCATAAATTTAACTTTGCTTACTCAATTTTATCTTTTTTTTAATTGTATTAAATAATTTATATAAACACACAATATCATAATTTACTTAACTTTTAATTTGTAACATTATTCTTTTTTTTAATTGTATTTAATAATTTATATAAACACACAATATCATAATTTACTTAACTTTTAAGTTGTAACATTAGTCGTTAAAGTGATAAACCACTTTGGGCGTGATAAATACAGCTGAAATAATGCGGTAGTCTAGACTATCCTTCAAACTTAAGCCCGGCATTCTCGACTCTCTCTCATCTTTCCACTTTCGTCCTTGTTTGTGCATTAACCCTTGGACTTAGCAGTCTCCTTTGCACACCTTGGAATTTTCCACCTTCTTTCTTCCTTTTGTGTGTGTGTAAGTTTGTATAGAGAAGGCGACGTAATTACGGCCAAAGGACGCCGAGGGGCACCGCCCACTCCTATTCCACGCCCACTCTCACATTTTTCAGCACTTAAGTGGCCTTTAACACCTGCTGATGCTGCTTGTTGCAGGTGCAACATTGTTGCAGTTGTTGTTTGTGTCATGTCCTCTGTATTTTCAGTCCTGTTTGTAGCAGCCATTAGTCGGGCACGGAAAAAAATAAATAGGTTTATAACTAGTGTTACGAATCCTTACAAAGATTTAAAAATATAGTCAAATTGAATAAATAAATAGCTTTAAAATTTGTTTAACTATATTAAACTGTGCAATATACCTATATAAAATTGTTACTAAAAATATTTTTAAATAATTTAAATTTGTAACAGTTAAAATAAATTATAGCACTACATATAAATAAAAAATTTTAAAGTAACTTCTTCGAAGCAAAATATTATTGATACAACTGTAGCAAAATCACAGCTTTGAACGAAAATTGCTTTCAGTGCAGTAAAAAATCTAAAGCAAACGCTACGTGACCATAAATAAAATTGACAAATGTGGTTTGTGTTTTTTTTCTGGTTTTTAGGTTGGTAATATTTCCTGGATTGCCAACCGCATTTCGTGCTAAATTCGCTAAATTAAGTTTGCTTTTGCTGACGAAAAAAAATTGTTATGCAAATTGCGGAGCGGAATATTTTAGCAAATTATGTATTCTATATCGCGATTAGCTTAAGGCAACTCAATTAGTTGAAATGCAAATCGCTCGAAAGGAGAAACTCAAACGAGAGAAGAAAAATCGAAAGAAGATAATGATTGGATTATCATTTTCATTATCGTTTCTTCTTTTTTTCCTGAGAGTGAAGTAAGTGGAATTTTTGATTTTGCCGGCAGCGAGATGTAAGTACATTCGATAATCGCCCAGCTTTTGTTTTAAAGCTTACATAACATTTAATTTGATTGCTGCATACGCTCAGACGCTCAAATGGCCATGAAAACATATTGAGCAGCGGCAACAAAAGCAGCAATAGCAGCCATAAAAGGCTGTTTTATTAACTTCCATCCAAACGCAAACGTAGTGGGAGTTTTGAGTGGGCGGAAAAGCGGGCGAGGAACTGAGGCGAACGGAGAGCCTCCGGCAATACAACAAACGGCAGGAAACAAAGTGGCCTATAAGCACATCAGCCAACAGAAGCAAACACTCCGACGGAAACTCGTTCAGGTGGCACACGTTTCAAAAATGATTTAAGGTGGGAAAGAGGTATTCAGAAGAATATCAAAAAAAAAATCCAATATATATGTACCTATAATATAAAATTGTATTGTCTATAAGAAAATTCAGAAATTCTCGGTTTATAGTAAAGATTTCTAGTCGGAAATTTCGAGATCTGAAACTCTTATATCTCCTAAAATCTATATTTCCCTTCAAATAAACACTTGTGTGTCATTCGTTTCAAAAAACATATGTCAAAACTAAGTAGATTTAACCAAATAGTTTTTCTAGTGAAATAATAATTTTATTTCTTAATGAAACGTCGCTTTGACAAATTTTGTTGGCTGTACAATTATCCAACGCATGGACGACAATCAAATATTCAGACATACACACACACAGCACACATGCAGATAGGTATAAGCACATACAATTCAATTTCCTCAAAATGTTGTATTTATTATTTCCTCATTGCATTTGGCCATGACGTCGTCGCCGGAGTTAGTCCGTAAATCGGAACAGTTAAACAACCGAGTGCTTGAAAAGGGTGAGATTGGGGTGCTAGAGGCGTACTGTAGAGGTCAAGAGATCAGCGCCTACAAATTATAAATAAGAGGTATAAAGCCTAAGGTAATAAATATTAAATATTAAACATAGATAAATTAAAAGAAAAATTCGAATATAAATTTTTAAAAATCCACCTGAAAAAATTATCAGTATGATTTTCTTAAAATATTTTAAAGGTTTTAAATGAAAGTTTGCTTTAAATAGTTCAAAATATCAAGTAATAAATGTCATAAATACAAAATATAAAATAAAAAAAACTTCAATATTCTGCTCGATTTCATTTACCTCAGTTGTTTTTATGAAATTTGACAATATTGTTGGCATACAAAAGGCAACATCCGAGCAGGTAAGGAAGACAGACGCTGTCTGATGACAGAGGCGTCGGAAAAGGGGCGAAGGAAGGGGGGCGCTGGCAGAGGGAATATCCTGTGTGCAAGGCTTTCATGCTTTAAACAATGCGATAAAATGGTATTAGTCACGTTAAATTGAATTTATTTAAGCGCGCTTTTAGGCGCACCAGCAGGCAAGGCTCTCTTAAGCTCTCCGCCTCTTTCTGCCCCTCCCCTTCTGTGTCTTTCTCGCACCATCCTTATGGCTTTGTGTGTGTGTGTGTGCGCGCCTGTTTGTTTTGTATTTGTATGCGAGAGTTAAGCCTCATTGTCAGCATATCCTTTGAGTGTTTTATGTTGCAACAGAGCTTGCTGGCTTCAATTGCTACCTGAGCTTATCTCCCTGTTGTGCTATCTCCCTCCACCTGTATTCGCCGCCTCCCTTCCGCCTGCTGCCTCTCTATTAAATACGAAAATTATGCAAATTATGCGGCCTTATTAGATTTATTTGTGGCATTCAGGAATATGTGTTTGTGTGTGCACTGGCTTTTTTCCTGCTTCTCTCTGTTTTAAGTAACTCCCACAGGGATATACACACGTATAGTGTTGGGGTAATATGAGAAAGAGAGGCACGATTATGACCGTGCTGGGCGAAAGAGAGGGGTGACAGGGTGTGAAAGAGACGGCGGGTGTTTGCTGGCTATTGGAGGGCCGGGAAATGATTTACGCGCTCCGACTGCGACCAACAACGCTTATGAGACAGTGAATTATGACTGCCGGTGGCGGTGACATTCTTTTTGGGGGCGTGGTAGATGGGCGGTGAAAAAGCAGAGTGGTAAACAAAGGAATATGAACATTAACTGGAAAAGAATTTAACTATTTAATGGTATCCCTTTGGGATCGTTAAATTCCTAATTTAGGAGCCACTATTCGATATTGTATTGTTACCAAAAGTATAAATATACTTATATATATATTTATATATATATATATATATTATATATTTTTTCACTCAGGTTAAACGAAACAATTTAAGATGTGATAAAAATAGATAATCAAATATTTAATTTCCGAAAAATTCTAACAAAACTCAAACCATTTCCTCTTTAAAGGACTAAAAACTGCTAAGCTTGCAATTCCTTGACTTCCACTCACATCTATGCGGATAATTCTCACAAAATTTATGCAGCTCCGACAAAGGAACATCCCAGATATAAATCCCACAAAAAAAAATGTGTTGATCAAGTGCAAATGCCCAACACAGCCACTAAACCATCGCAAAACATACATATGCACATGTGCGTATTGCAGAGCGGAAAATGCAATTGAATGGGGGCGAAAAACGGAAACAACAGTAAAAAAGGATTAAGCCATGTTGTAATTGTTTTGGTCTGCATCGGCTTTTGTCCCTGTCCCTTTCTGGCCAGCTCTGCTATCTCTCTCTCTCCCTCAGTCAGTTGCTGGTGCTGTTGCTTTTGCATAAATATTTAAAATTTAATTGAAATTGCGTTTGTTGTGAACTATCGAGGGGGGTCAGGTGGATTTTGGGTTTTGGGGTTCACTGGATATCAAAAGACAAGCGTTTGGCAGCTGTGGAAATCAACGCCCCAGAGCTTGCCATACACTATGGGAAATAGGGCGGTTTCCCAGCCCCCCGGGGTCCCAAAAAATGTGGAAAGTGTCAAGGGGTGAAGGTATCCCCTTGTCGTTCCCGCTACCAGCGATTCGAGCTTGTTTACTGATGTCCGGACTTTGCCCAAAACAGAGTGAGAATGTTCTACAGTAGGAATTCTAAGGAAGGACTTAAAATAACCTTAGTATAAATTTAACGATTGCGCTTTTCTATCTTTTCTTTTTTTTGAGAGAGTTAATTGTTATTTGCACACTTAAAAATTGTATTTTTAACAAATGATTTTTTATGAAATTTAAAAAATGTTATTAATTTATTATTATTAAATTTTAAATAATTAGGTATATTTTTTAAATTTTAGATTTTTAAAATATATTTAAATATTTAAAAATATTTGCAAATACATTTATTTAAATATATTATGTTTTCTGTAAAAAATAATATTTATAATAATTTTTTTGAAATAAGAAATTAATATAATATTAAGATTTTAAAATTTTTAGTTTTTATTTGAATATTTTTAATTTTATAAATAATATATCTAAAAATAATTTGGTAAAACATTTTTTTATGTTTTCTATCACATTTAATGTCGTTATTATTTTTATGATATTTTTAGTAATCCAACTCTTTTAATTCCACCTGTATTTGGTGCTTCTAGGGGCGTGGAATCGCCCAAATGTGCTTCCTTTTCGGTAAAAGGCAAAGGCACCCGGCTGCTCCTCTTGCGATTGCTTTTGCTCTTGCTTTTGGCGCTGTTGCTGCTGCATGCTGGGTCCTGCGACACACAGTGCGTATGCGTTATATGGCTTGTTATTTATCTGCAGCTCATTGCTCTCGGGGCCATCGCTGCTATCCCCTGCTATCCCAGGCACTGCGATGCCAATAAACGGGGCCCAAAGAGTCGGAGGCAGTGCTGTCCAAGAGGGGCGGGAGCGGGGGCGTGGCAGTGCGGCGGCACTCAAGGGCGTTTAATTGAATGTACGTGACACGGCACGAACCTTGTGAATGGATCGGCTTCGAATGGAACGCCGCCGTAGACACATTAACACAGGCAGTGTGCCTGACCCACCTTGACATCGTTCCATTTCCATTGTTGCTGCAGTGCAGGTTGTTGCAGGTTGTTGCTGCCGTCGCATGCTGCATGTTGCTGCTGTGCCCGCTGCTCCTTCTGCCGGTCATAAATCAATGCAAATTACACTTGCCAATGCTCCGTCCTCCTCGTGCCTTTTCTCCTCACCAGCTTTGTGACATCCCTGGAAGCTTAACACATGCTTCTTCGGGGAGTTGGCGGTTTAAGGAGATGATACTGAGCAGTAATGGAAAAACAAAAGAAAATCAGAAGAAATAAATGTAAAAGCTTAATACAATAATACAAATTTACTTAACCATTTAAAACATTTTTTTATTCAAAAATTTAAATATTAAATGTTGTACCAAAATAATTGAAAATAAATAAAGCAAATTTAAAAACTTAAATATTTTTACCTTATTCTGTTTTATCTTTCTACAAAATATCGTAAGCTGTATTCAAAAAATAATATCACATTTGGTACTTTGAATTTAATATTTTAAAAATAATTTTGTATCAAAAAATTTATTTATTTTGGTTACTAAATATATAATAATTTTACACCTTAATTTTTACCTTAAAAAACTAAATATTTTAAGTTTAGGTGTTTTACATTTCTCCTACAAACCCACCAATCCACCCTTGCTGGGAAATCTCCTGCCCTGCTGCAATGACAATTTTTCAACACAACTCGCACAATTTTGCATTTTAATCACTCACTCAAAGAATGCTTACAATGATATAATCTTTTCGGTGGCCCCTGCTCGTCCTTGGAATGCCTTTTGCGAATGTATGTGCACATATGCTGATGCAAATATACTGTGCGAGTGCAATTCCCATGCATGTTCAACATGATTAATTTCTGTTATAACTCGATTGGAATCACGCGCCAGCAGCAACTTTTCCATCACGCATTCCACAAACATAGCCATACCAAGCTTTTACATGTGTGTGCGCATATATCTATTTGTGTGTGTCCCTAGTGGCCATATCCACGTCCCGTTTTTCGCCGGATACGTGAGGACGATCGCCGGTCATGGTCATGACGGTTCCACGAGGGTTGAAATGTTATATAGAATTTTAAAACTGTATCCCAATAATACAAAAAAAAAATGCTGCTACTAATTTTACTGTAATTTTAAATTACAATAAAATATACATATTTCTGGCATATTTCTGAAAAGTTACCAAAAGTTTTAGAATTCCAATTTTTCTAGTTTCTTTTTTTGTTTTTAAAATAATATACATATTTTAAAATATATTTATATAGACTTCATTAATAATAGTTATAGTTCTACAAAAGTAGAATTTTCCCCAAAAATTATTACTACGCCCATGGAAAACGAGATTTTGCTCCATTTTGCTTCTGCGGTGGCATTTAGCATTTGACTGCAACCAGTCAAGCGGAGAGAGGGAGAAAGGGGATTTTAGTGGGTAGTTCGACCTCCAGCCATGCTCTAGTTAAATCATTGGCATCCTCCTCGAGACCCCCATCCCTGAAACACCCGACTACACCCATCATACAGTTCAATAAGTTTTAATGCACTTAATTAATTCCCTCGGCGCCACAGAGAGAGAAAGAGTCAGAGATACTGAGTGCGAAAGAGACGTCAACGTTTGCCAGTTCAAATTGGATTTGAAAAATATTTCTTTTGCTCCTGCTGGAGTTTGTCAACAACATTAGCATTCCTTGCACTCAGATCAACTCCACCACTCAGTCTGTTTACCTAATTTAAGTTATTCTAATTCAATTAGTTCATCGTCTAATTAATCGTATTCGTCAGGGTTGCCATCCGGCAATTTCTGTGTCTCTTCCTCGTGTTCAAGTCAAATGGAAAATGCAATTTAGTTGAGTAAATATGCAATTTCATGATGGAAAGGATGCATGTGTAGACTCAGACGATTGCCGGATATTTGTTTAGCGAATAAAGCATGTGAAAAACCATTAGAATTGGAATAAGAATATGATAAGTCTGTAATTACATCCAGAACACTATTAATTTTAGGTTTTTATTGATTGTGTTCTCCTTTTATTAATGTTATTTTTATAATTATAACAAATAATTCATTTTTTAATTTTAATACTCATATAAATTATTATTTATAAATAATTATAATTATTTTTATAAATATATATGGAAATGTTCCACATAATATCTTTTTAGACTGAAAATATAACTTTATAACCAGTTTTAAATTAAATTAAAACTGTTTTGATTCAAAGAAATATATATATAATTAACTTATTTATTTTTCAAATAATTTAATTTAAGAAATAACTTGCTGGAAGATAATTTTATTCTATTTTATTGGTAATTCCGTTGCTTGATGCAATTTTCCTTGAGTCACAAACACTTTTATTGCCTTTAAAAAAATACACTTACAGTTCATCGGAGGCTGGAATTTAATGTTTGCCTGTCATTGGCTTGTTCCCGCCACAGACGGAAGCGGGCTGGGGAAAAAGGGGGAAACGGGGAAAGCAGATGAGTCTGGCCAAATCTCATCGTGCAATTCAATTCCCCGAGCTTTCGGGCCCGGCTTTGCTTAAATTAAAAGCAAAGTCAGTCTCGACTGCGAGTACAAATTGCAGGAGAAGCGTTTATTTGTCATAGGATTTGGCCAGCCAGCCAAGCAGCGGCGAAAAGCAGAGTGGCAGGATGGCAGAAAAGCGGAAAGCGGGAAAAGCGTAGCGGCAGCAAAGCAACAATACAAACACAAGCGCATTGACAGCCGCACCGAAAGAAACAACGCGAAAAAAGGTGACTCGCTGGATGGCAAGGAGATGGCAGGGGGGGTGGTGGTGGGTCGGAAAAACCCGATATCCAGCCATGGCCACAGCGGTTAGCAGTGGCGATGACTTAACGGATTTTCAATCTCAGTCGCTACTCCCCCATTTCCCCCAAACATTTTTCCCCGTCTTCACAGGATTCAGCGCCAGCTGAGCTTGGCTAACTGATTTGGCAGAGTGTTTAGGGTTCCTACAAAATTCGTAACATTTCGATATATATTTGCAAAAGAGATCTTAGTTCAGATATAAATAGTTGCAGTTATAATAAAAGTTAAATAAAGCGACTAAGTAATAAGTTTTTGTTTTTCAGATAAAAGTAGGTATAAAAATATTACTACTTTTCTAAATTAAAAAAAAAAAATACCACTAAGAATGTATTATTGACTTGAATAAAACTAAATAAGATCAATATTGTGGACATTAGATCGGATTTTAAAATACATTTTTTGTTGCATACTTTCTGAATATCACATTTCCGTGTACTTTTTACCCGAGGGGGATTTATAGCGGAAATCCCTGAGAAACCTTCTTTTTCTCCATTAAAGAAGTTGATTTAAATTTCTTTGGAAAATTAGATTATATTACAGTATCAAAACCCTTGGTTTAAATTTTATTCATTTTAATTATGACATATTTATCAAAAGAATTGCCTTTTTATAAATTTGTAAATAACCACAAAAATTTTTCCAATTTTTAATGATTGGTCAGACATATATTTTTAGATCAGGTGCAGGTTTTGCCACTTCGGCCAGCATAGGGTATTCCCATGTTTAAACGTGAAATAAATCCGTATCTGCCATCGTTACAGTAACGGTTACGGCTACTGGCCACTTTGCAGCCGATATTTATATTTATTTTATTTTCTTTTTTACCCCAGCCCTCCGCCTACCGCCCCCTGCCCCTGAGCCAATGCACCCTTTCTGTTGTATTTACACTGGACAAGCGGTTGTTTGTTTGTTTGTCTGCTCGTCTGTCGCTTTCTCTGTTTACTGGCAACTTTTACTACGGATGGGTGGAGAGATGGCAAGAGGGTGCTGGCGGGGTGTTACATCCGCAATGCATTTCCTTGCGGAGTTAAAATAAATTGCGAATAGTAAAAACCACCAATAAATTGTCATTTCCGTAAGAGGGATATTACATTTTTTAAATTTATGAGCTTGTGTGGACTTTTAACAGCAACCAACCAAAAAAAATAAATATAATAAAACAAAAAAAAAACGGGGAAAAAACTGAGTGTAACCAATGCTTGCATGTCCAGAGTTTCAGTGGCACCGAAAAGTTAAATCGAAACGGATGTTGGGTAAAAAAATATGGCAATAACTTTCAACCGTTTTCCGCAGCAACTTCAATTGGCGAAAACTTCAATCCGCCGAAAATTCTAATTAACTGATAAACAAAAAGTTGTCTGTGGCCCGCCCGCCAAACCTTTGGGCCCCTGGGGAAAATGAAATATTATTCATATCCATTGACATTGTGAAAATTGCCAAAAAAGCTCTGTAGTAGACAGGCCGGTCAGACGGTGAAAAAAGGTCCGACAACATGGCGTATGTGTAATATGCAACAAACCTACTCAGCTGCAGAGCTGCAAAACCGATTGCAACCATAACAAATTATAATAAAGTTTATCGATTAATGTGTAAAACAAGGCGTAACCAACAACCATCCTTCTACCCCTTCGTCCTGCAATCGGAAATGGCATAGTCATGTAATATTTTTCAATATGCTCACCTCCCACTCTGGATTTTCCATCGCGCTCTCCTCTGACCCGAAAGCGGTTTTCATGGCAAATTTATGTTTGACCAACAATATTTTTTTTCCTGTGGCAGTCACTCGATTATGGGAAAAAGGTCAATTTAGATTTCTGATGATATTTGATACATATGGAAAGTCATTATTTCATTTTTGGTATTTCTAGATAAAATAAAAATAAATTGAAATATTTTAAAAATAATTAGTGGCGTTTCTTAAATTTAATATTAAAGTTCTACAATCATAGAAGTCAAAATATTTGTTGTCTTGTTTAATAATGTATTATAACAGAAAATTGGATGACTATACAAATTTTTGACTTTTTGCCTCATTATACAGAATATAATTCGTTTATCATACATTTATTTAGGATCCAAATAATTTCAATTTTAATCATATAACTCTTATTTCGTTTAATTAAAGGGCAAGTGAAATTCGATCACTCAACCATGCATTTTACCTTTACTATTTTGTGTACTTTCTGCGGTTTCTGCAGCAATTTCGTTTTGACATCTCTTTTGCTCTCAAACCTCCTGTTCCACCTTTTGTCCCTTTTTTTGCGTTGGAAAACTCGTAGATTATTATTTGTACATTTACCAATGCATCGTGTGTGTGTGTGTGGTGTGTGTAAAGGTTATTTGTATGCGATGCAGTTGTTGTTGTTTTTATTGCCGTTGTGGGTTGGCAATTTGCATGTGGTTATGCGCAAATTTCATTGTTAAGCGCCGAAGCCAAAGCCATGCAAAGGGCAACTGCAGCAGCTCGGCGGAGTGCAGGTGTTCGCTCGGAGGACAAACAAACGGCTGAAAGAACTGACGGCAGCACCAGCGAATAATACAGTATGAGAAATAATATTTTTCGTATGAAAATAATATTTTTCATGAGGATACAATTATAAAAATAAATTTTTTATATCTAGAAAGTACAGTGAAAAAGTTTAGAATATAAAAGCGAAGATGAATAGAAATTACCAAAGTTTTAAAATCACATGTAAAGATGTCTAAAAGTATGCTACAATTTTGTTTAATCCAGAATTAAATGAATACTTTTTACCCACATTTTTAAACGATAGTATTTCTTTCGTAATTATTTTTGCATATCTTGGTTTAACTGAAATAAACTTTAACGTTAAGAATAAACTTTATATATTCATATGAATAATATAATTAATGCATTTAATTTATAAACAATTAAAAAAATTAGAGCTTCGTCAATTTCTAGATTTATTTGGAATAACCTTTACCCTTAACAATATTACACTAAACTATATGTATTCATATAAATAATTTTATTAATTCATTCATTAAATATATTATTCAAATGACTAAAAATCATGTATATTAAATATTCCTATTCTCCCTGTATTTTTTCATAGAAATTATTCTCAATGTATAATTTTCAAGCTAAACATCCAACCAAGGGAACTGCATCGGAAAAATAATGAAAAACTACCGGCTTTCATTTGCAATAAGCTGTGGCGACGAATCCGCACTTCCCCCATATTTATGCTAAAGTTTTCGGAGTTGCAACTCCAGTTTCAGCTAAAACCGCCCCCCATTCCTCTCGAAATATGAATATTCATTCCGTAATTTGAACATTAGTCCCGGTTGCAGGTGTTTTTGTTGTTCTTGTTTGCTCTGCAGCTGTGGTAATTAGGTGCTAATGTTTGCCAGAGAGAGAAAACCGTATGAAATTAGAGAGAGAGAGAGGCTGCACAGTGCATGTAATTGGATGCGTCAGATTGCAAGCTAATTATAGGCAATGCAAATACAAATACCAGCCAACCGCCAAAACTCATCCGATTAAACCTGTACAGCATCCCCCTATCCTTTCCATAGCTTCAAGGCTGTTTTGGGCTGCTTTTTTTTCGTAATTTGTATATATTTATATCCAAACTAATAGCCAGCTATAAATCTGGTCGAGCGTACTGCCTTAAGCCAAAGAATAAAAGCATAAAAGTTTTCACGATAAATTTCACAAACAAACACCTGAGATACATCATTAGATTAAACACAAAAGATACCGCGCAATGAAGACAAAGGAAGAGGGGGAGGAAAGGGAAGACACAAAGAGGTTCGCGGCGGAAAATCATGGGAGGGAGGGAGATTAGCTTTTTCGAACAGTAGTGCAAGGACCAACAAATAATAAATACTTATGTTTATTTAAAATTTTTTATTAAAAAATATCTTTGTTTTAAAATATTTAAATAATTATTAAAATTTTTTTTATTTCAGGATTTTGTTGTACTGGCGGATATCAGAATACATTTTTGTTGCATACTTTTTAAGAACCACATTTCCTTTTATTTTATTTAAACTTATTTATTGCAGGATTGGGTTGTAATGACGGATTTTAGAATACATTTTTTGTTGCAAACTTTTTAAAAACCACATTTCCTTTTACTTTTCGACCGAGTGGGGGATTAATCTGCCAAATTTCAATTTTTAATATTTTTTGAAGTAAAATAAAAAAGGGGTCTTTGGTAAATTGGGTGTAATATTTATATGATAGTACCAATAAACCATACTACATAAAGAGTTTTTAATTTTTAAATTGAATAAACCCACTTTTTTAAGCAATAAAATATTATAAATAAAACCACTGTACCCACGTTAATATTTCTCCTTTTCCTTCCACATTTTCCACCGCTACCTGGCAAGCTCATTAGTGAAAAATTACTTTTGCGGTGACTTATGTCATTTTGCATGAATTTGTATTTGTGCTTTTGTTTCTCGCTGCTCGTGTTCTGTTTTTGTTGGCTTTTACGCTGTGGCTGCGGCTGCTTTGCATTTGTGGCTTGCGGTTGGTCTTAGCAAAGAAATAGCTGGCCATGAATCATCATCTGCATCATTTGGCCCACAAAGACACCGAGAGACACCGAGATGACAGTGAGGGGAAAATCCTTTTGCCGGTTTTAAAGACAGCCAATTTCCCAGCACGGCTACGTGCTGCAATTGCAAGGATGTCGAGCAAAACGTTGTCTGACTTTTGGCATGCAAATCATTGAACGGAATGTCAAGCGCTTGGGGATTTCACAACCACTTTTTTTTCGCCCACAAAAATGTACGTTTAATGAAGCCCGTTAAATACGCAACACACACATGCGTCATGAAATATTATTAACGCTTGTGTTCTGCTGCTGCTGCTGCTGCGGTTGGTAATTAAAAAATTGCTCATATGTCACGTGAGCCAATCTCCCTTCCTTTAATGTTTTTTCATAAATGTTACGCATCCGCTGCGCCGCGGGTGGCTGAAGTCAGCACTCAAATGTCAACAGTAAACGCTGAAATTTAATAAAACACAAAAATGAGCAGCCAACAGAATGAAAAATTAAAAATTATAAAACACCATGCAGACGCAGGCGGAAAAAATATTATTTATATTTCATCAGGCATTTAAACACTTTTACGGCGCCCCAAATCTTGCTGTTGAAACTTTAAGCCGTGGGGTTTAACAAAAAATGTGTTGAGATCAGATGGAAATCTCGTTAATTTGTTGTGTTACTTGGGGTTTTTTATATCCCTAGATATTATTAAATTTGAGGAAAAAGACTAAAACTTTTCTCTATATTTTTACAAATCGTTCAAATTTTTATTGTTTTTAATTTAGTGGAGATTCAATGGAAACGTCGTTAACTTACTTGGAATTTTATATTTACATATTTATTAAATTTAAGAATTAAGGCTTAGAATTTTTTCTATATTTTTAAAAATCTTTTAAATTTTATTTCTCTTAATTTTTAATAGATTTACTATTTTCATTTTTAAAGCCCACATATTGAGAAGGTCAAATTTTATAAACTTTCAAATAGAACATATACTTTGTAGAACATAAAGTGTTGCTAAAAACAAAATTAGCACACAAATTCCATCTCATGCTTATATATTGCATACACAAAATACGAAATAAGGCCTCTCGAAAAACAGAAATTAAATTCGCAATAATTCGGTTTGGCTGCAAAGCAAAACTCTGCAGTTGACATTTTTGCATTTGAGTTCGGGTTAAATAAATTAAATTGTTACATGATAATCGCCGAAAAAAAGCATATAAATTGAGATAGGATGGCGATGGAAAACAAGAATGGCCAGACCAAACGTTCCATCAATGAGGAATTTCAGTGTGTGCAAATTAAATTAAAATGCCAGCGCGCAAAATGCTGGCAAAAGAAATGTATTTTCTTGCTAGTTTTTTGCTGTTGTTATTTGATATGTGCATGTGTGTGTGTGGGAGTGTGTGGAGTGTGGTTTGCTGGTTTGGCCAGCAGCTGGGCAAAAAAAAAATAATAGAGGAACAGTAGTGAGAATGGCAGTAGGAGTGGCAATAGTAGCCTCGGCACGCTTCATATTGCTCACGCGCATCGCTTCGCTTCTATTGAAGCAAAGGACGAAGGACGAGGTTTCCTTTCACCCCCTCCCCCTCCTCCTTACCCCCACCTCCTTTACAGCATTTTCATCAGCGCAGCGCGCACACCGCGTTGTCATTTATCAAAAAAGCTAAAAGAATATATTTGCATTCTGAAATATGGCATTTTTATGCATTGGTGTGTTGCATTCTGCAAAACGGCAACAACATCCATCCCTTTCGTCCTTCCAGAATGAAAAAATTTTATATGAAATACGAATTCATAAGGCGAGAAATACGTGTGTGCCTGTGTGAGTTTGCGGTGTGCGTTGTGTATACGCCACGTTGCTCGCAATTTATTCAGACATTCACTTACATATAACCACATAAACACACACACACACACCCGCATATTTGTTACATCGACACACACACACCTACAAAAACTCGTATATTTGCTTAATACTCGCCGGAAAGAAAGTTTTGCCCTAAGTGCATTGGCCAGTCCTTTGCAGACTGATGACTGACTGAGATGCGAACTCTAAATTTTTTTATGGAAACGGAAATTTAATGTTGCGATCTGCAGCGCTATTCGAAAGCATTAATGCCGTACAACATTTTATAAAATATTATTATAAACAAAACCATTGATAAGAATGAAGATCAAGTTATTCATATTATTTTGATATATCATATATCATATCACATAATCATCATCATCATTCATATCATTTTAATATGAATAAAGATAATATATCTTATTTTTTATTTTATTTTTTCAAAAATACTAAATTTAGCATTTTAAAATACAATAATTGATATAATAAAATATAAATTTGATCATATCGGCTTTTTAGTGATAAGGTTAAATTTACCACATTTCATATCGAATTTGTTTATATAAATAAAAATATAAACAAATAAAATTGAAAAACTAATCTCCGAAAAGTTTATCAAGGCAATCAATATTATGTATATATTTTGAAGATAGCGGTAGTCTATTACCCGATGATTGTCCTTTTCAAAAAATAGTTTGTTTCCGTCAAAGGAAACATTTGCCTTAACATTTTGCTGAACACAAATTAACATTTTGGGGGACGAGGCACTACTTCAATGCCGTTGTAGATGAAGCTGTTCCACAAACTTTCCCCCTGCCACGTATAAAGACACAAATGGCTGGCATAAAATACAAAGCTTAATGCTTTAATAAAATGCCTCATGGGCTTACACACTCGCACACATGTTATTCAATTGCCAGCAGGCGAGTGGAGATCCCCTGGCTACGCCAACAAATTAAGCATTGACTACCAGTGTCCGGCGAGAGAGACGGATGCTGGGCCGTAGAAAGAGACAGCCAAGTGGAGCATGGCCAGCGGCACATGCAGCAGCAGCACTTTAAGCACAGTTAGGGCTTAACACTCCAATCCTCGGCCCGAATTCTTCTGTCCGCCCAACTCAGAGCCATAACCACCTGCCAATGTTACATTTTACTTGGCCAACAGTATTTGTAGTTGCTCTCCAATACCTATTAGCCAACAGTGGTCAAGAATATTTTTTTTTTTCCATTTAAACAAATTTTAAGGATGTTTTTATTAATTTGAAAAAAAAGCTAAATTTTATTTATTTATTTATATTTTTAAAAATTTAAAAATAATATGTTCCACTAAGTAAAGCATGTTATAATGCAAAAACATTAAAAATGTCATTTCTTATATGCAAATTTTTTTATTTTCAAAAAATTTCCAAATTCAATGATCACCTTTGCGTCTAGTTCTTTTCACTACCAATTTGATTTCCTGTTTGTTACCCCCTTTTACTATTTTATGCTTGTTCCTTTTCCTACTACTTTACTCCTCGCATCTGCAGGGCAATACTTTTTTTTCTATGTTTACTAATTAACCGAAACATGCGCTCCTTGTAGTTACGCCCCACTTTGGCACTTCCTGTTGTTCCGCCCACATGAGCAAGTGTTAGTGCGTGTCCTGAAGTGTGCACATGTATGCGTGGCATTGATGAAAGGCCTGCCCGAAATTCCAGCCTCGGCTTTGTGTCTGTATTATTTTGCAATTAAGAATCTGCGCCTCAAAGCAACGCCCATACACTTTTGGCTTAACAGAAACAAAGAAACCAACAACAAAAAAATAAGAAAATCCAACAGGAAGCAGCAATTTATTGGCTTTAAGGCTTTTTGGCCGACTATTGGGAGGCATTATTCATTCCGGAGTCAGCGCTTTTCTCTATATATTTTTCGTCGGGTAAACACTTTAATTGCAAATTGCTCGTTGCGCATACGCCCCGTGTGTCCGCTGTTAATGAGCTGATAATGAATTTATTAAATTTACTACTCGTTTGCATTTTATAGTCCAGTCGATAGATAAATTAACTCTTCGTTCGCCGGTTTTTTTTGCGGCGTTGCTACTATTGTAATGAGCCAGCGAAATTATTTATTTAATATTTATGCAGAGACGAGCCATGTAAATTGATCCAAATGTTGTTTCACATTCTGCCATTCCTATATTATTGTTAATTTATGCACTTTGTTTAATAACTTTAATGGCGCCTGGGAAAAGGGCAAAATTATGTGGGCCATTATAAATCAGCATTTACACGAATGAACTAACCGCTGCATATAAAATAAAAAGCGAGGTATATTAAATGTCAGAATAAAATAAAAATTTATTAAATAAAATAAGGTAGTAAATAAGTACTTTTTTTAAAAAGAAATATAAAAAATAAATTCTAAAATACATAATTAATTTGTATGCAAAAAAATTTTACTTACAAATCTTATAAACATTATCCATTGGTTAATCTATCCACTTATCCACTTTTATTGCCCATCTATATAAATTAATCTATATCCCGCTTGTGGTTCCCGACTCGCTCATTACATAAATTAAATAAATTGTAAACAAAGCAATAAATGAAATACAAATTAGGTGCATTTTATAGGGATTTATTTATGTTTTCTGCCCACTTTTAGCTTTTAATCCCTTTTATTTAACTCCCCCTAACACCAATAATGATTCTCATTTTGCCACAAAATTTGTAAACATTTAATGCTAATTAAATTTAAATGCAATTAACTGAAGTGCTTGATTTGATACTAACTGGATTTTTTATATAAATAAATACATATGTATATTTTAAATTATATTATAAATATATATCCGTTGAAATGGCCGTTTTATTAGGCTTAGCATAAAACGCAGTAATTAACGGTGTGATGTGCATTGAAATTCGTTTTCCGGCCTCAAATGCTGTTTAAATGTTGATTTAATTGGTTCAGTGAACTATAATGTGATGTTTGTGGCCGAATAGCTGTGGCCTTTTATCCGAACTGAATTGATACATTTGTCTAGGCCTAGTTAAATTTGTAGCCAGCAAGTGGAATAGATATTTATCTGTGTATGATAAATTGTATTTTATATGGGGCACAAGAAATAGAATAAGTATTCGACATGACTTAAAAAAAACAAATATTAAAAATATCAAAACAGTAAACCAAATAATTTGCAAAGGTTGCCAAGGATCACATAAAAATTAACGTCTTCCGAAAATAAAAACAGATGTGTTTAAGAGTATTAGTAGCACCAAAGACTGGATTTTAAGCCTCTATATTTTTCTTTAACAGAAAAAAAGAAAAGTTCTTAGTTTATAATTCACAAAGTACTTTATCACTAAGTTTTGGTATAATAATATAATTTGTTAAAGCATTTAACTACCGAATCAAAAAAGCATAAAATGGCGTTTCAAATGCCTTTTTAATTTATTTAATATCCAAAAATAATACAGAAACATGGGTTCCACATAGCTGATACCTAAATTTAACTTTCATTTTGTATGAAAATATTTAAAATATAAATTACAAGTAATATTTAAAGGTTGTAAAATATTAATAGATATTACAATTCATTTATTAATATTTATTATGTTCTTGAACTCTAGCCAAACACATCTTAAAAACATGCACATTTATGTTTTAATAATATTAAAATTCACTTCGCATCATTTCTTCAGGCAAAAGAAAAATCTAAAAAAATAAAAATATATAATCTATTTTATTTTCTATAAATTAATTAGTAATTAGTTTCGTACCATCACGATGCACAGCAACTTGAAAACAAATATGGACAATTCCTGGGACAAGCAACCTTACTTACAATGATTGAAAGGATTACAACCGATAAATGACCAATTCTGAAGCTTTTCATTGTGTACTTTTTCAAGGTTAATTATTAAAAAAGAGCTTGTCTATCCAGACACTATAGATCAAAATGGGAAAAGCACATCTGTATTATTGCATTTATATAGGTTTTTTTTAAATTTTTATATTATAATAAGGTGAGACATTTTAATTTTCTAGTTTAAGAAGCGTTTCAAATGTTTTACATTTATGGTTGACCTTTTTCTAAAAACATTTAAAATTAAAAAAAAGAATTTATTTGTTAAACATTTTTGTAGGATGATTGCCAGTCAGAATACTTAAATTTATTGATTTACCAATTAATTAAATTAACTTAACTTTTTATTATTGGGATTTTAAACACACTCCGAGGCTTTTTTCAATCGTTTGCAATTGTTTAAATGCCACACCCACATATGTACACACAAAAGGACATTATATCTATTGTTTGGCCCAAGCATAGACAATGGGGAAATCCTCTTATTCAAGGTATCAACATTATCTGCCGCATAATAAGCAGTAAAATCGCCGTACCCACGCCAATTCGCTCTGCGTTTATTATTTATTTATTTAAAAATTTCCGCCTAGTCTCCGCCACGTTGGCCTCTCTATTCTGCGCTCTCTTTGTGGTCCAACCTTTTTAGCCACTTTCGTTTTAATGTAATCAAATGAACGTGCCCCGCATTATTCTGTTGCCAATAAATTTCACGAGGCAAATAGATGAGGATTGGATACCGGTCCCCTTGGTTCTCGGCTACTACTTTTGGGGAGTCCTTTCCACCCACGGGATCTTAACGTTCTGCATTGCGAAAAAAATATATTTTTAAGTTTTGAATAATAGTTTGGAAACTTAGTTTGAAAATTAGAGAATAAAATAGAATATCTTAATCTTTAAAACGCCAACTATTTTCGTATCTTTAAGGATACTATTAGTATAGAATCAAAGTGAACTAATAAATTAGAAGTAGAATTTTAAATTATGTAAAAATATCCATTATACTCATCGAAAAATGGAATTATAATTGAATAAGGAATTTTATAATTTATATAACCAATATTTTTAAGAACCCTAGATATAAATTTCTAAAATTTTTCCCAGTGAATATTCCTCCGACTCTAAGCAAACTCCCACGAACAATAACAATGAGCTGCCTTCGATTCTCAGTTGCTGTTGTGGAAACGCTTTTTTTTCTTTTGGGCAACGTGTAAAATTGAAAAATTCTCTCGAGTAGCCAGCAGCAGGGAGAAAAGAACAACCGCAGAGTCCTTGCGGAGGTCAGGGGGTGGGGTTTTCGGTGGGCGGTAGGGAGCTCTGGTGGGAGGGGGCGGGCCGCCTCTCATATAATTGAAAGGGACAACACGTCGAGTCGAGGCTATTAGGTTCGCTGCCGCTTTCTGCGCCGCTGCTGCGCCCTTTATCATTGCTCTTGAGACTCGGCGGCTAATGGATTTCACTTCCATTCCCCCCAGATACAAAGATATATTGTATTTATGTATTTCTCTTTATTTTTTGCGTTATATTTATGTATTTATTTTCACTTACAGTCCAAGTACTCGAACAGAGCAGAGTAAACAATGCCAAACAACATTTCACTTCACATATCCAAAAAGCGGTTCAACGGCTTCCCCCTGACAACACCTCATCGCCCTCTCGACTGTAGTGGACTGGCCATGGGAAATATGCAAAATATCTGAGAGGGAAATATTTCTATTATTTATTTACTCACACTCTCTATTTGCATTCGTCTGTCCCTCAATCTGGTAGGAGGGGCAAAGGGAGGTCGTCGGCACAATGAAGCGTGCGGAATGTGTTTAGAGGGAGTTTCCTTTTTTTTGTGATTTTTCCTCTTGCGTATATTTTTCATATTTTACACTTAGCCAGAGTCCAGAGACAGGATCAAGCTGTAACCTTTTGTCCACACGCAGTGCGCTATAGGCAATTTTATGGGGCATACAAAAACTTTTAGGGTTCAATTATAGTTTTTCATATTGAGCTGTTATAGCACCACGAAATTCTTATATTTATGATTGATGAAATAAATTTAACTGTATGCAACGAGTTTTTTTCGATATTTTTTCATTTTAAATTAATAACTAAATTAAATATATATGTGTAAAAAAAAACTAAAATTTTCAAATATTTTTTAAATTTATATTTTTTTAAAGATTTTTTTATGTAGGTACATATGTTATGTTGTGTATGAAATATAAAATATTTTAGATAAAATATTTTTTTAGATAAAATATTTTTTTTATCTAAAATATTTTTTTTATCTAAAATATTTTATCCAAATAATATTATAAATATGGATATGTTAATATAGATCTTCACAAGATTTTTTAAAACCCTACTGAATTTGTAAAAATATAAAATTAATTTAAAATTAATAATTAAATGAAATACTAGTAAAAAATTAAAAAAAATATAAACGATATAAGTGTCAAAAATAAACCTATTTTGTTACATATTTTAACTCTTCGCCTACAATACCAACGACATGATATGGCGAAAGCCAAAGTTTAAAATCTTTCCTTTCATACGCAACAAAGTGTGCTACAAAAACGGAAAGACCCCGCTCACGCACGCACTCAAAGGAAGAGATTGCGGAGAAAGTAAGAGTGAGAGTGCGGGGCAACATTGTAGAGCGGCTTCCATTTTTGTGTTTAGAACTCTCAATTGAATCTTGATGCACGTGCCCTGGCACAGAGCCCAAATATAATTCCGAGGCGGACACTGCGATGGCATCGCATTCAGGGCATCCCCGGTCCCAAAGGATACAGGGTACACTCTGTCCTACTCCCTCCTTGGGTCCTTGTGCCATACGCATCCCAATTTATTGGGTGGAACGAGGGAATGCCAAGGGGGTTGGCTGTGGCCCAATGGGTTTTTCTTGTTCTTGTTTCATTCATAATAATTTTTATTATGGGTCATCGGCCATTTGTTTAACGCTATCCACATGCATAGAAGGGGTGTGTGGGTGGTTAAGTGGGTATGCCATCCTACAGCTTTGGCCCCGGGGCTCAGGCCCATTTCATTCAGTCCATCTATTAGAGCAAATGTATCCGGGGCCCGTTTTCCCTTTTCTTTTGCGCTTTGCTGTTGCTCTCGCTGTTCTTCAATATTTTTTATATTCTGTATTTTGCATATTTTCGTATTATTTGTTTTATTTATGGGCCCATGACTCTGATAAATGGCCGCAACTTCATCCTTCGTCCGGCCCACCTATCAACGTGTTGATGTGATTTCTTTTCTCCACTTGCTACCTCTGGAAGTTGGTGCTGATAGGTTGTGTAAAAGTTAAGTTAAAATGGCTAAAACAAGATATAGTTATAAAGGACACTACAATTTCTGAATATTTTGAAACAATTTCTTATTTAAATATTAAAAACACAGCTAAAGAAAATTTCAAAAACTTGTGAGTTAAAAATTACCTCATGATAACTTGGAACTAGTTATATCTTCATTTAATATTATGCACTTATTTATTAGATTTTTATAAAATACATAATCTCCATTTTTAGTCTTTATAAAATATTTTTCTTAGCTACAGGGTATCATACATGTGAACCTTTCGTTCTCTAGAGTTCGTCCACATTTTACGCCCGTTTTTTATTCTTAACAGAAAATTATTTAAATTTCTTATGCAGGCCCTCGTACAAAAAGTGAGAGATGGAATGGCACACGATAGAAATGAGGGTTGGGGGTATGTATGTGTAGGTTGGCGGTAGAGAATTGATAGATGTGCTGTCCGTCCATTTTGAGGACCCCAAAAGTGGCAGCTGCTCGTTGTCTACACAAGAATTATGATGGCTAATAACAGGTCTAAGTGGTTGCTCTACGGTGTTCCATCAAAAATCGCATACAGCTGCTAACCCAAAAATGCAATTGATTCGACAGTTGGTGATGGTTTTCGGCCCGAGGATAAATCAAATATGAAAGTGCAGTGTCCGAATGAGTGGGCCACATGATTTATCGTGCTGGAAGCTATGGATCGCTGTTTACATTTTGGCGTAGATTACTTTTGGTCAGACGCAATTAAATTGAGCTTGATGCAGCATCAGAGTCACTGGCTCTAGTTTATTCGATGCTTGTTTTTTTTTTTTTTTGTTGATTGTTCTGGGTGCAGATGTCAGGACATCCCCATGCCGGTGCCGGTGGCCCAACACTCGTTCCCGAGAACACCCGCCCTTTTTGCATCCTGCCATGGCTCATCACGCTCGGCTACGTTTTCATTTTGGTTCAGTGTGCAGCGAAAAACTTTTCCCTATGACAAAGTTTGTATCTGCGGATACTCCCGTCCTAACATCCTTTCGTTGCGAGTGTTTTATTTAATTTCCAGCACGCGGCCATTCGCAATTGCAATTCAAATTCACATTGCAGCGGAATTTTCGAAGGGTGACGGGGGCGATGTAATTGGGCGGAGTGTGGGCGTGCATAGGTTTTTGGCTTGCTAACTTTCCCCCCAATTTTTGGTCCATCAAAGCCACTGGCGGAGCTGAAATTGAATAGCTATCCTGGGGTTTTCGGGAAGCAGTTTGGTTTTAAGTTAGACATATATTACCATTAAATTATTTTTTATGTAAATTAAGATAAAATGATTAAAGATGCTGTAAGACTAAGAGTTTCTATATTTGGCGAAGTGGAATACTCTAAGTCATATATTCATAAAACATGGTTACAGTAGAAATTACAGCATGGAAAAAGAAAAGTTAAGATTCTAACAATAATATATTTTTTAAAAATATGGCGCCCAACGTGGAACTTTCTTAAGCCCCACGTTGGGCGCCATTTTTTAAATTTTTTGTTTTAAAACGGTGATATTGCTATGCATTCAGTGTTAAACTACTTTATTCATTTAGTTCCCTATACAAATTACACATTAAAACGACACTTCAAAGAATAAATTAAAATTATATAATTATGAGTAAATTAAATTTAGCCAGAAGAGGGTACCAACTGCTGTGGATGGCGTAATTATGTGTTTCCATTTAACCAGCTGTCTAACGTTTCGCTGGGCCAATTTGCATTTGTCTAGCTAAGCGACAGCCGGCAATTAAACTTGGCTGCGCCGCAAGGAGGAAATAAGCGGAGAAATTTTGCCAGGGAAGTGGAGAAGTAGATCTAGCAAGAAAGTTGTCAGCGCTTTGAAGCATTCTCATCGTGTCTTGTGTCTTCTCCTGTGGCAATTCCATTGAATGTCCGCAGTCAGCCCACAATCTGTTTGTCTGTATAAACCTGATGATACTCCGCTTTTCCCATCCCATTTTCCACCATGTACATTTTCCCCTCTCTGCAGTGTGTGTGTGTGAGTTGGCAAATATGCCCTGCGTCTGTTTGGTCTTGTTGCGCTTTAATTTATGCCATCCAGCAGCAGTAGAAACAGCTCCTGTGGATGCACTCTACTGTTCTCCACCCGTTTTTGCCCCTTTCCCTCAAAATCCTCCGCAGTTTGTCTGTTTGGTGAAGCAAAACCTATTTTCTTTGCAGCTGATTGCATTTTATAGCATTGCAACCTGTCAGGCTAACAGCTTCAAACTCTCAACTCCTTTGGCCCAGGAATTTCCAGTTGCACAACATCACCCGCATTCCCCTTTCTTTTTGGCCCAGCATCCAGCCATGCTCTATGAATTTTTTAGAACACCTCGCGTGCTGCGCTCGAGATGAAAGAGCAAAAAAGACAGGAACAGGGAGCGAGAGGGAAGTCGCAATAGAATAAATAAAAATTTATTTAGCGGAAAACCTACAGTTTTGGTACACTCAGCTAAAAGTTAAATTAATTGGTAGTAAATAAAATATTAAATTAAACAGAAATTTTTATAGTGATTAGAAAACAAAATTTTTTTTTGTTAAATATTTAATTCAGGAGTCCGAAGCATGAAAACCTATAATAAACAATTCATATAGGTATATAATATTTCATTATGGTAATATCCTGATTTGATAGTAAAGTATGCAATATAATATAAGTGATCTATTTAAAATACAATCTATTTCTTCGTGTGTACTTGCGCATTCATTTTAAACGTATATTGGTTTACCTTGCATTGCTTGGCTTCAAATTTATTGGCGCAAATCAGCTAACAATAAACGTGAAAGTTTTTCCGCCTTTAGCCATAATTTGACTCCAATTGTTAGCCTTTCACGCCCCCTCTGCCAAGCCATTTTCCCCGCTTTTCAGCCCCGCGGCCACTTTTCCTGACACCTATTTTTTGCTATTTCCCCGTCACCCCCTAAATTCGCCCTCTTTGTGTGCCAAGTGCCGTTATGCGATTCAAGTTGCGTTTAATAGTTAATGCAAAGCTTTTAAGCACCCAACAGCAGTCAACAACAACTGCAACACGATGCAAAAAATAGAAAAATAAATAAAGAAAACGTAAAGAAAACGAATACAAAAATTACAAAAGTGGTGTAGTAGAGCTCAAAGATGTTTATACCCTCTAAGTTGGATTAGAAAGCGTATAAGTAAGCTTTAAATAAAGGATTTATGAGAATGATCTAAAAATATATACAATGAATATGACAAAAATTGATTAAATAATATTTCTTAATTACTTTCTACAATTAATATGGTACCCTCCACAAAACAAAATTATATGAAAAGATGATCGATTTGACGTTATTTAATATCAATTTTAACTTGATATTCTCGAAATGTAAGCGACATTTTCAAAGTAGGCCAGTTCGAATTTCGAATGCTTCTTTCTCTTTCCCACTCACGGAACTTAAGTCGCCATTTTGTTTTATCCTCTCTTTTTCGAAGTTAGAGAATCTCCGAGAGAGAGAATTCGGCAAAATGATATTAATTAAACGAAAAACCAATTTTACCGCGACGTGTTTTTTTTGCGTGTTCTTACTGTCTTATTTATAATTTTAAAATAAAAAAATGCATTGTCACCTAAGCTACTTACCATTTATTTCAGTTCACTTCATTAAGAGGCAAAGCATAGTTACTTAAGCCCCTACATTTTTATCTTTGCTGGCTACATTGTTTAACATTGTGAATTCCTTCACACCTCTTCATAATGCCCATATACCCGCTTCTCTTTTCACCTTTTTAACGCTCAACTGGTTCTAACTGTGGGAATTAAATTTTCAGGATTTTCGTTTGCAGAAATGGGGGTGGGGAACTGCTCGTACTTTTGCACTGCAACAAGGCGAAACAAGTGCGGCGTGTAATTACATTAGCTTTTATTTCTATTATGCGCTCATAACGTATTTTTTATTAATGCAGCATTCCATTAAAGGAATTAATGGCGAGCAAAAAAATAAGGGTGGCGAAAGCAGAAGCAGACGAGAAAATCGGATAAGGGTGTGTGGGGGATGGGCGGAGTGGGGGCGGGTAATTAAAAATGATCGGAAAGTTGAGCCAACATAATGATGTGCTTAGCACAAGTCGAGAGCAGCTGCCCGGTTGCAAGTGCCGTGTCCATTGCCCAGTGAAAATTGTTTGCTCATTGGGCAGAAGAGATGACGATGACCCAACAAGTTGTTGAGTGCTCAAGGACCTGTGCCAATATTTGGGTCAACAAGTTGGAACACACTGCAGTGCTTTATGCCATATAGCTTTAGAATATAAGGTAAGAACATACGTACATATAAATCTATATCTACACACAAAAATAAAAAAAACGCCGGAGTCGAATCGCATGCTAAATTCCTGGTATTTATACACATATCATTTTTACCAAGCAAAAATGGTGAAATCGATATTGAAAAATGTAGTTTTCTCGATTTCTCTCTCACTTTCGGAGATTCTATGACTTCGAAAGAGGGAGGATAAAGCAACATGGCGACTTAAGTTACGTGAGTGGGAGCGAGATAGAAGCATTCGAAATTCAAACTGGACTTCTTAGGACGTATCAAATTGAGATGTGTAATATCAAGTCAAAATTCATGAGAATTAAAGAACGGTTAATTTGAGGTTTTAATTTCTTAAGTTATGCAATTATAGATTATAATTATAGGTAGATTAAAAATAAATAATTTTTTTAATTGTTTTTCAGACAAATAATTTAAAGTGTTAATTATCAATTTTATATTACTTTTCTTAAAATATTGAATTTTTACATATTGGCTAAAAATGTTTTAAAGCATGTTAAAAGCATAAATTATTTAAGTAATTTAAATAAATTAAATTTATTTGACACTTCCCCTGCTGTAGGTATGTTATTAATTTAAATCCAATAAATAATCAATTGAATACAAAAACAAATCAAATAATAAAAAAAAAATGATGTTAAAGGGCAAAAACCCCTTTTAGCACAGGGCTCTAGCCAGGAATTCATTCGCAAGAACAACTGCGTTTGCATAGAAATTGCCTTTAATTTATTTTTCATACCTCACACAAAATATTAAAATCGAAAAATAAAGAATCAAAAAAATCAAAGCTAAAAAACACAAAAGAATATTTTAGCGGAAACTTCAATGGCCCAACTATTAATATACCCACAAAAAAATCCATTTCTTTTTACGGACAATATTTCCCATTCCAAAAGATTTTTCCTGAACAGGACGAAGTTTATTAAAAAAAATGATGACGTCCGTCCTCCCTTTTTGAGTGTCGCCGGTTAGGCAGCCAATATTTTATTCATTTCTATTTGACACAAAGCTCAAAAAAATGCATACAAAAAGAAGTGTGAAAAGTGCGGTGATAGAAAGAATTGTTCAATTTTTAGTTATTGTAAACGATCGCCCAAGTGTGAAAATGGTTTTCATTTCGATTTTGAGTTTGATTAAATTTTACTGACTCTCTCGTTTTGCTATTGTTATAAAGCCACGAAGTGAGTGAACGAAAGCGATAGGAACAAGTTCATTTTTTACTAGAAAGTGGGAGAAAGTAATTACATAAAAAGATTGAAGTTTAAAATTGACTTAAAAATGTTCCATTTAATTTTAAGAATTCTTAGCAAACTGAATTGAAATCGAAAATTAGGGAAATTAATAAAGAAAATCAAACAATAGCAAACAATTTATTTAATTCAAGTCATATTTTTTCACATTTTTATCTATTTAAAGTTTATAATTAACTTTCGCATAACAAGTTTTCGAAAGGGGTTATATATATATAACTATATCTAGGAAAGTCTAATAGAATTGAATATAAATATTTTAAATCCAACATTTTGTGTGTATGAATAAAAAAAAAATTTGTGTTTTACTTATCCAAAGATCATTAATTAATTTGTTTTAAATTCTCCAGCGTTTGTCTTAATCAGCCTTACTAACTTAATCTTATTGGCAGACAGAGATTTCTGGAATATCGTCTGAGTGGATGCAATGCTGTAGTTGGCAGCTTGAAACTTGGCCCAAAGCAAGTTGGCCCGTCAAAAGTTTTTAGGCGAAGCGTCAATGCTATCGTCATTTTGCTTTGACTGCGCACATGATTATTACACGCGCTCACACACACTCTTTGGCCACATATATAAACCACAAGCTGACAGACAGACACATGCAAACTTTGGGCCAAAAAACTTGCCGCAAAAAGTTTTTAAGTAAACGGAGAGAGGAAAGCTGCAAAGGGTAAGAAAAAATTAAACTAAAAACCAAACTTTAACTTAATGAAAATGCAATATTTGCGAGGACTGTGGGTGGCAAAAGTTTTTCCTGCCTGCTGGCAATTTATGCACCAACGTAGGCCAAGTCGTGGAAATCAAAAAGGAATCGGCTTTCGGTGTTCAGTCCCTGATTTATTCCATACAAAATTAAAATCGGAAGTATAGAAAGATTTTAGAAAGACGATAAGAAAGTAAATACTCTTGATTATGGCAGAAAAAGTGAGAAGAATCCATGAACATACTAAACGCAAACTGTCTTCTGCCCCAAAACAGAAAGGTTTGCCATTGAAAAGTTATGAAGATTTGAGCGAGAATGAAGTGGATCGAGTGCATTCGGCTTTAGAAGCAGCGTCCCAATTAGGTGAATCCTCAAAAATCAGAATTCACACTCAAGATCGGAAAACTAAGAAGAATACTTCAGCAAGTGAAAAAGAAGATTCAAAAGATGAAGAATTTGAAAAGTCTGCTCATTCGGTTAAGTCTACCAAAAAGAGGATACATATCCAAGAGGGTCTCAAAACAAAGATAGTACCTTCAAAAATTAAAAAATATAATTCACGCGAGTTTGGAAAACAGAATCTTTCCGAAGAAGAATCTGACGAGGAGTCACAGCCGAGCACCTCTCAAAAAAGCAATTCCATTGCTGTCGCTAAAAGAAAGAATCATCGTGTGCAAACTGCCTTGAAATTGCTTGATTTTGTCGAAGGAAAATACGATGGCAGTGATAGTGATTGGTCGCTGGATTCAGCTTCGCAATCGTCAGAATGTTCGGAAGGTTCCAGTGGTCGTGGTACTCGGCGATTACAGGCCATGCATGATTTGTCGCCCAGGGATTATTATGGTTTCTGCAGGGATTGCCGATCGCGATGCAGAAATTGTGGAAGACGTACTTCAGCTGTGGCAATGGCAAAAAATAGAAAACATTAAGCTACAAATTAGCACACAAATTCGAGATTATTTAAAAATTCTAAATTTGTAAACTGTATTTTTCATTATTTAAGGAAATGTTTGGGAATGAATAAATATTTACATTAGGTTTATGTTTAACTGTTCTGTTAAAATTATGCTCTTTTTCCAGAGAGGTCCTTTAACTGAAATACTACTTTCATCAATTCATAAACTTTCTATCATAATTTCATTACAATATCATCACACTTTCATTACATTTTCATCATTATTTTATCAAATTTTCATTTTTATTTCATCATATAAATATTTTGACACATTTTCATAATTTCATCATCAGAACTTCATCACACTTTCATCACATATTTTAATTATTTCATCATCATTTTCATCATTTCATCATCAGCACTTCGTTCTGCTCCCCTTGAAAAGATTATTTGATTGACTTCATTTTCTGAAATACCATTACAAAAAAAAAATGAAGTTGGTATAACTATATCCTGGAAATACAAATACTAATAAGAGAATAAGGAAATATTTTAGGTCCTATAAAAATTTAAAAATCATATTTCTTCATTAAAAGCTACAAAGTGTTTGATTTTAACAATGCCACTTCTGAAACACCCAAAAAATGTCCCACATATGAAGAGAATTTCCTTTGAATTCTGTCCAAACACACAGACATTTTTTATGCGTCTCCTAGTAATCAGTTCCTTTTTTCATAAGTCTAGAGGGGCGTTGGAAAAAGGGGGCGCCGAGATAATCCAAATCTCATTACGCGCAAGTCGTACTTAAGATTAAAAATAATTATTTCAATTTCTGTGCCAGGCCATCGTCACGTAGTCGCACAGGTGAGCGGCGGCAAGACGGGGGAAAACCGGGGAAAAGCCGGCTGCGGGGCCCGAGAAAAAAGTGAAAATTCAATTAGAATGCGCCAACTTCATGTGAACAGGCAGCCAGGCGAGTCTAACTGTCTGGCTATGGAGTCGGCGTCCCTCAGTCTGTGTCTGCGTTCCGAAAATGCAATGCCGGCATGTTGTATTACAGGTGGGTGTGGAAAATGTGGGTGGAAAATGGACTGGATTATGGGTTGAAGATGGGGCCGGAGGAGCAGTAGGAGATTTGCCACCATCGCGTAATCCTTTTGCCAGCCTGCGAGCAACCACAATAATTTGATTTTACTTTGCTTTAACTTCATGAAAAAGTTTCAAGTTTTTTTTTAACCCCCCACACACACACACATACACACCTCTGCTGCTGCTGCTGCTTCTGATAAAGTTTTTAATTTTGCAGCTGAAACTCATTTAGCGCAACGAAAGTGCGAAACTGCGGCGGCATCAGAGGATGATACGTGTTTTAGGATCTGCTGCATATTTAATGGGGAGGCCCTGGGCCCAACAAAAAAAAGGCTTCTTTAAGATTCGTTCTCACACCCATATGTATATACCTAAATTATTTTTTGTATTATTTAAATTTTGCCTACATTGCGGCCCAGGGCGTAATGAAAGCCAAAAAATCAACTGAGTTGGAACTTTGGGCAAACAAATTTTAGGAAGAAATTGCTACACGAACTGGAAAATACACAATCTACAAAAATTCATCTTCATTATAATGCTGGGAAAGCTGAAATGCATTTAAATAGGGCCTGGCCAAGCGGAATTTTCGGCGGCATTAGGGGAAAAATTCAGCTTGAATAATATTAAAGAGTTGCTGTTTTTAGAAAATATAATTAAATGTGTAACTGGGTAAATTCGAAAAAACAATGGGGTTAGGTTTAAATATTTTTTAAAATTTTATGACTGGATCAATTAAAACAATTAAGTCGTATGTAATATGTCCTAATATTTAAAAACATTTAAAGACTAACAAGAAGCTACTTTTTTATTAATTAATTTCTTATTAATTTTTTAATGTTCTTTTGGGATATATTATTATTGGTCCGATTTTTCTAAAATTTAATTCAAAAAATTCAGAACAGCCTAAAAAATTATATTTCCAAGGGGAATAGGTAATTTATCAAAAAAAATCGAAGCTATAATTTTTCCTGACTGAAATCATTATACCCTCTGCAAGGGTATACAAATTTTCTAATATTTAATATTGTTTAAGAACTTAAAAGTAGATTGTAACTAACTTTCATTCATCTCATCAAACAATTTGGTTTCCTCAACTAGATTTTCTTCATCCATCTCGAGCTGTAAGAGTATTAATCGAAATCAAACACTCGCAAACGTCATTCGGCAAAAGCTGTCGCCGTGATTGGTTTTCTACTCTATGGTGTTATTCGTGAGTAGTGGTAGTCGAAAGGAAATCGCTTTTGAGAACACAAAAGTTGAATCGCAATCCCTTTGCCAAGCCAAAATATTTTCTACGTACTAAAAACAATGCAATTCACTTTTTCTCCCACAAAAAGAACAGCCAAACATCTCCAACCTCCTCGTCCTCGAAAAAGCAATTCTATTTGATGCGGTAAAAGTGTTTGAATTTGAATTTGAATTAATAGGATTAGAATGAAATGACTTTCAATGGGGGTAAATAAATTAAAGTGCTTTTTGCCATCGAATTGAATGCAAATGTTGATTCCGTTTCCCTTACACAAAAGGACTGTGAGCAAACTCACAGAGTTGATATAGGAGCAATCAGATTAGTTGGTTAAAAAATATTTCCTCATGTAGCAGCAGCAGCAGCAGCAGAAGCTGAAGCATTTTAATTATCGCAATTCCCCAGGGCGCAGTTCAACTAATTGCCCTCCCTTAAGGCGATATCCTAGTGGAGGGGTTGTGGGGTTGTTCAGATGTCACAATTAAACTATGTCCCCAGACAAAGGATCCCCAAAAATGCCGCCCATAGGCACCGAAACAAAATTTGTTATATTGAGATTTTGGAATTTTATCATGGTTAATAGATTAATAAAAGAGATAATAAAAATGTAATTAATACAATAAAATTTTGAAATGTTTTTGATTATTATTTTCCATTATATTTTTATTTATTCCTGTAAATATAAATAAAAATAAATAAATTATAAAATTTAAAATTAACCATATGGATATATCTATAATATATTTCATGTAAATTAGAACCTATAAAAATAATATAAACAATATGATTTTTTTAATGAAAATTTTCCCGATGTGCACCTCCACACTTTTGGGCCGTGTTGTTCGTTTTCCTTATCAGTAACTCAAAATGGCAAAAACTGCTGGAGTACCCCTAATAGGAAACCACAAACAAAAAAACAAAGTCGTGTACAAACTGAAAGTCAGAAGAAGGCGCGTGTTGTTTTGCCCTGGAAAAAAATTAGGCATTCCGTGCGAAATGTAGAAACGAGATAATCATTTTAATAAATTTCACAGTGATAAATGACCTGGAGCCTCTCTATTTATTCACCCCCTTTCTCTTTCATTTTAGCCATGTCCTTATATGTGTCCTGTGCTATTGTCCTTTGCCGTAGGCGTGAATTAGTAATAGGCGAAGCTTGGGTTATGTCCTGACTAATTGATGAGGCAGATCCCTAAAGTTGGTATTTTTTTGAAGGATTGTACATTTTTTTTAAATCTGTGATTTTTTTATTACTTGGAAAACATATAATGATATTTTTAGAACCATTTTTTACATTTAAAAAGCAATATTTTCTTTTTAATTTTAAAAATGTAAATATAGCATAAACTCGTCATCATCATGATAATTTCCTCTTGTATTTCTACTATCAACCAACCGCACATTTCACCTACCAAAAATTACTGCCAAAGGAGCAGCTGTAAAAAAGAACTGCAGGATGTGTCAAGTGTTTTTAATTTTCGCTTGAGCAGTTTTGCCTCCACTTACCCCTCCCGATCCGCCAAAAAAAGTCAATTGTTTGTTTGGCGCATTATGCAAATTATGAAACTACAAAAGAAAACTTTCAGGATTTTTACGCCATTTTTTGTGGAGCCACAGCTGTTGACATTTTCCGCCAATTTTGTGCTGTGCAAGGCGGGCAAACAAAAATATATTCACCGATTAAAAAGCAAATAGTTTTTACGTATGACAATTTTGCTCAGCTTTTATTTGATATATATAATATTTGTATAATCCAAGACTTAATGGTCTAATACAATTCGATTCGTAGAAATGATGCAGCGCCGGTAGAAAATGTTTACCACAGTTAATCGTAGATCTACAGCTAAGCTACATAATAAATATGCCATAATAATAATCTGATATATATCTAAATATTTGGATGTTCATATGTGATTCATACCTAAAACAGTATTCAATATGCAATTAATCGCTAGTCGTAATTTTGGCCCAATTATCGCTCGTGTGGGTGTGATAAGGAAAGTGTAACAAAAAACAAGCTGGCGATTATAGCACATGTATAATTATTATATTAAACTCTAAACAATTGCACAAAACAAAATGTTCGTATAAATAATTCGTGACTTGTGTGTGATTTCATTCGATATATGTTCGATTGTTTTGTGTTCTTTGTATTTTGGTTTCTTTAAGTGTTCCTTGTGGTTGTTGTGTATTTACATAAATGAACTACAAACCTAGAAAAATGAGTGAGATAAAAATATCAACAAATCATACATTTGGCATGTATTTTATGTAGGTGTCTATGTGTATGGCGGCCATTAGAAAACCCATTTTGCCAACTCATCTCGAAATGAGTGGAATATCCAAGAGTTCCGATTCCTCATCCGTGTCCCTTTCGCACTGATCCTAGGCCAACGGCGTGGGCGACATTGTGGCACGTGTCGTTCTGGTGGGCGACTTGGTGGGTGTGGCAGCTCCACTGCTGTTGCCACTGCCGCAACCACCATTTCCATGAAGCCGGAAAAGTTCACCCACCGTAATGGCCACCTGGACGGCACCTTTTCCCTCCAGCACATCGGCAGCGCAGCAAATTAGATTCTACAAAAATAAGATTTACACAAATAAATTACAAATTTCATTGAAAGTTGGGCGAAAATTGAGATTTTCCTTTGTTGTTTTTCCGGCGATCAAGGAGGTTAAATAAGATTTTTTTTTCCTTACGCTACCGATTGTATACGTATTTATTTGCTTTTAAAATAATTGAAAAAAGTTTTAAAAAAATCATTTAAAAATTATTATAACAAAATAGTTAACTCCTTTCATATTAGTTCAATTAAAAATATATACTTAATATTTTATAAATTTTTAGTATTTTTTAATTATTTCCATTTTTTATTTACCGATTAAAAGTAATTAAAAGTAGGTTTAAAAATTCAAATTTTTTAGTTTAATAAAAGTCTAAGGAATCGTAAGTCTCAACACTTCACAGTTTTTAAGCAACTGGATCGAGTATTAGATAAATAAAAAGGTTCCCACTCAGTGGTTTGTGTCTTAGCTGCAGCACAATAACTGTAAAACTGTAAAATTATAAATCTTACTTCTGGATCGCTTGAAGAGATTAATGTAACACCTACAATGTAATACGTTTTTAAAATTTTTGGTATATTTGTCATATATTTTACTCTTTGATTTCACATGTATATATAGCGCTTAGTTGACAGTTTGTGCTTAAATTTAAATGCAACAGTTTTCATTTTCATTTGGTTTGGAAGTAAACTTATGGAATATTCCTCTGACAAATGCTGACAAAAAGTTTTGGCTTCAATTTTCATTTTGGAGATTTCGTAAATATTTTTCTGGATATATGTATGTATGCATGTTAAATACGTGTTTTTTTATAAAAATTAATGACTGATTACAGCTGCTTCAATGCCTTGTCTTTCCTTTAATAATTTTGTTAGACAAAATATATATTTCTGGTTTTAGACGCTAGATAAATATATATGTTTATCGTTTTTTTCTGAGTGTTAGAGATTGTGCTTCTTGTAGAAATTTGATTAGATGTATTTTGTTTTTCCCTTTTAAGTACAAGTTTAAGCTTAAATTAAATAAATTATTTATAACGTTAGGAATGTTGTTAGCACATTTTGAATTTTAGTCAAGTAAACTTGGTTCTAAATTGGTACAGAAAAGCGTCGTTCTTGAAAATGTATTAAAATTATTGCTTTCGAGAAGGATGATACTATATTGATTACAAGTGTAGGCAGACTAGACTTTCGCCGATCTCCAGTCAAAGGCACTATTTTGTGTTCATTTAATTTTAAATGGTCTGTTTTATATATTTAACTTTGCGCATTTAAATTGTTTCAAGAAAGTCAGTGATGTTGAGAGAGATTATATTTTGACACATGTTATTTGTACATCAAAAGTACTTGTAAGAATTGGAAACGTTCTATGTATTTTAAATGACTTTTAGATCTAAACCAATTTAGATCTAAACCAATTAGACAGAAAAATAATAAAAAAATAAAACAATCTTGAAAAATCGTGTGCACTTGACAAAATGGATTTGGTGTGTTGTCTTCAGAAGAATCTCTCTGAAATTGGTACATTGGTTGGCTATAGACTTTTAACTTCATTCTGTAACTATTTCACGCTTCTCTACAACTATTTTGAGTGTCCCTGCTTCAAGTAAAACCATACAACTCCAACTCATTCCAGTAGCTACCTTTACCAATAACTTCTGGAACTAATTGTCCAACGAACTGTAACAAGACTTTCCTTTCTTTCACATCTTAATCTAATTGGTATATATCGTAATATCTAGCTATAGCTGCACTAATACATTTTCTTTATGATTTTCATATATCCTTTTTGCCAAAATGGAACTTAATCGATTTAGTTTCGTTGTAACTTAGGTCAATCATGTTATTTAATGGTTAATATAAATAAAATGAAACAAAGCGCATTGTTGTTTTTTTTTCAGTTCAGCACGACTTGAGACGTGGTTAAGCAAATGCCAATTTTGAATTTTTTCTAAAATTCCTAATCCAATTTAGAGTTCAATAGCTTGTACATGAACTTGGAATATGTAGTTGTTTTGGGGTTATTTTGTAAAACGGCTCCTTCAATTATTTTCTATGGGTATGCACAATCGAAGATCTTTAAAAGTAACTTTGTCAATAGTTATGTGGGTGATTCATAAACATTTATAAGGATAGGTTAAGTGTAAATATACACTCAAATAATATTTTAATATAGTAATATGTGAAAGTTGATAATTGTGAGATACTTAAATATTAATTATTTTTAAAGTATACCTACAAACTTTAAATAGGAAAATAAAGTTAAAGCAAACTATAGAAAATCTTGTTTTAAAGGAACTTTAGGTTTGAACTCAAAACGAGCATTTTTTTTTGGAACATACATTTTTAGTACAATATATGTTTAATACTTAGTTGTGCATACCCCTAATAATTTCTAGGAAAAAACGAGCCAAAAATGTAATACAATTTCAAAGTCTTTGGGGTTTCTCTCATTTAAATGCCTCAAAAGTTGCCTGTTTGTTTTGTTGTCTTTTTGGGGAATTTCCGTTTCTTAGATTAAAAGTTAGGTCTAGAATGTTTCATAAATATGGGTTGTAAGCCTAAGCGGTAAACAAAAAGCAGCCTCAAGAAGTCACTACCAAGAGAAAAAGCGCAACAGCAGCCCTAACTCTCATGTTTTCTCTTAATTCTACTGGCAAACCAAGGCATAAAAAAGAAGCTATTCTATATAGACTAGCCGGGCAACGGAAAGAAGACCAGCCAGAGGAAGGTGGCGATGAAAACGCATGACAAGATCACTGTCAACGTGTGAGAATCGTGCTTTAATATTGAAGTTCCAGCTTCGTTAGTCTTGGCTTTTATACTCTGCTCGAGCTGCTTGCTTTTCTCCTTCGGTAAATAGATGCTGAAGACCTCCAGTTTCTGTTTGCCATGCCTTTGCTGCTCGAAGAACTCAATGCGCTTGCTGATGGCTTCCTTGGTTGCGTTGTCCAGTGAGCTAGCATCCTTCAAGTCCTCTGTTTGTTGTTGCTGCTGCGGTTGCTCTTCTTTTTCATCTATAACTTGATAATGACCAGCCGGTCCTGCGGCGGCCACATCATGCTCATTCTCCACAATCGTGTGCAACTTTCTATTATTATTGTTGCCCTGGAAATTATGTTGTCCATGGGCACTCAGCAGATTGTGTTTGATCTTCTCATAGGTTTTTTGCTTGGCCTTCAGCAGCATTTGACCCACTGTCGCCAGTTGCTGCTGCCGTTTGCCTATATCATCATCACGATCCTCAACCCCATCATCATTTTCAGCCCTCGGCTGGCCATTCTCATACAAAACATGCTCTAGCTGCTGCTGTTGCTGCTGCAACTGCAACATCTGTTCTTGCTGTTGGCTGCAGGTAGTTGGCTCACTGAATTGCTCTTGCTCGAAGTGTTGCTGCTGCAGCTGAAGATGATGATGAAACTGCTGATGATACGGATTTTCATCCAGGGCAATCAGAGCGGACACTGTGCGCAGAAGAGCCAATGCATTGGGCACTCTATCAATATGGTTACTGCTGTCGCTGCCATCGTTGGTGCATTGCATGTTGCTGCTGTTGCCACTGATGTTGCCTTCATCTTGGACATAAACATCAGCATCATAGTCATCGTCAGCACGTGGCAATTGTGGTTGCTGCGGTTCAGTTTGTGGCACAACATCTTCACAGGAGCAAATCAACTCCTGCAACCAACACCAATAACAGATGCATCAGTTTCTTGTTTGGATTTTTGGGTATTTTTGTGGGTGTATGTGTTTGTGTGGAATGTGTATTTGTGTGGGTTTTTTGGGGGTTTAACTCTTAAGACTAAACTACTATTGTCCAGGACAAAAAGCAAATGGAAAGCACTCAGCATAGTAAAGCATTCAACCAAAGCCACCTTTAACCTTGAACCAACACAATAACTATAGCTACAGTATAAGGAATTTCATAAGGTACAGTGCGTTTCGTATATAAAAAATATAAAAGAAATTTGAAAGGACCAGTTACAATTGAAAATTAAATCCAAAATAGAATAATCTATCGTATGAACGCAAATTAAGATTTATAGTATTTATTATACTGTTCCCCAATTACGCTGCAAAACGCACTGTTCTTATATTATTAAGAATATATTCTTCTACGCACCTCATCTACACCAATGCGTCGACACGCTTCCAAAAAGTTATCCACATTACGACGACACCTGGCCATAGTCAACTTGTTCTGAAATCCAAGATATAATACATTAATATAATGGGATACAAAAGTAAATCCAACGCACTCACCACACCAGGAGATGGTACATGAATGCTCGCCACCGAACGTGGACGCACATAGTTGGCCAAATGACACAGGATAACACCATCCGTCAGAGCAGAGGCAATATCCACAGGCAACGTCATTTTCAAACGCGTTTCAATGATCTGTAAAAACAGTAAATGTAACAATAAATGTAACTAACATTTCATTTCTGATTACCAATCAATCCTTTCAAACTTACACTCCTCAACTGCGACATCAATTCGGTTTCCTCCCTTTGGCGATCGAACTCCCGGCGCATGGTAAAGCTCAGCTTCTCGGCAGGAATATCGTGGTTCCAGGTCACCGAACGGTGTGTCTTCACAGTGCCAAGCTTGGTGGTTGTGCTAACTGGCGATTTAATGGTGGTGCTGCTGGCAATGGCCGCAGTTGGTGGCACTCCTCCACCATTGGACGTACTGAATTTATTTGTGCCATTCTTCATGGGACTCTGCGGCTTAACGTAGCCCAAACAATCCGATGAAATGGCAGAGGGTATGCCGGATGTGGATGCCGGCTTTATTTCCGTATTCCGAGAGGGTATAACCTTCTGAATAGGTTTCTTTGGTATGACTACATCATCAGCTCCATTCCCGTTTCCACTTCCATTTCCGTTCCCATTATGACCGTTCTGATTGCTGTTCTGCTTCATAATCGATTTTGGCAGTGTGTTTGTGGATGATCCATTGGGAATACCCGGCGGCGACGGGGATAGATCCTCGTCGTCGTTGGGACTGTGGTTGGCATTCGGATGCTTCTGCTTGTAGACGCTGATCTCCTGGTTGCGCTGCTGTTTCAGGGCCTCCTTGTACTCCCTGTTAAATCAAAGCCAAAACATTATTAAGAAATATGATATATTATAGAAATCAACTCACTTGTAAGTCTGAATATTGCCGAGGCTCTTTCCCGACTTCCCATTGGCGAGGTGAACAGAACGCTCCTGATGATCCAGCATGATGTCCTCGTCCTGATCCGGCGACGAACTATTACTAGAGCTATTCGAGTGTGCATAGCTCAGCTTGCAGGGCGATGCCGTGGGACTCAGAGTGAGACTCTCATCCACAATAGTACTAGTGCTGGAGGTGAGGGATGCATCCATCAGATCTGCATGCGAATGAACCGCACTTGGCAGTGTCCTGGGCAAAGTGGCTGCCGCCGAGTTGGAGACACAGTGCAGCGGTGAATCCGTTTTGGATTTAGCTGGGACATCGTGCGACCAGCGCTTGTCGAGACCATCGCTGGTGCTATAACCAGAGTCGACCTGATGCCTTCGCTGGTTGTTGCTGCTGCCTGTGGTGCTGGCTTCAAGGACATTGCCGCTGGAATTGTGTCGAGGAGCCCTTCGCAGTGTGGTGTACCCGTCATAGTTGCCTCCGGACCGGGAGCCCTTCTCGTCCTTGGTGGCCTGCGTCTCTAGAAATTTGAACACATGCACCAGGCCACGCATGCAAAGCTGTAGGGGTTTAAAACGGATTAATTATAACGTTGTGTACATGGCTATTTATGATAGCAACTCACACTAGCTGGCGGCGAAGTCAGAGGATTATTCTCCAGCTGCAGTTCCACCAGAGTGCTCATGTGTCGAATTTCCAACGGCAGACTAGCGATCTTGTTGTTGCTCACATCCAGGGTTATCAAACTCAAACAAGTCAGCTCCCTGGGCAGATACATCAAGTGATTGCTTCTCAGCGAAAGCGAACGCAAAGATCTCAGCTCCCCCAGACGAGCTGGTAAGTTGGCCAGCTGATTATACGAAGCATCCAGATCGGTCAGCGTCTGATCCAATCGACCCAGCTCATCGGGTAACGAAGCCAATCGATTGTTGGACACCAGAAGCACCTGAAGGGGCAGGAAACAAAGTTCCCGGGGAAGCGAGGAGAGCTGATTGCTGCGAAGATCCAAATAGGTTAGCGAGGACAGCTGCTTCACCGATTCCGGAATGCTGCGTATCCCATTGTGATATAGCAGCAAGGTCTCCAAGAACGCAAACGTGGTGACTTCTTCGGGCAACTCGGCGAATCTATTCCGGGACAGATCTGTAAATGGAAGCAGAGGGCATATATTAATTTTGGAATCCAACTGGGGGATGTTGAGTGAACCCGAACCCTTGTTCCATTCGACACGCACTTTTATTCCCATTCCCCTTATGCATACACTCCACGCCACAGTGGAGCGCCTGACCTCAATCTGTCGGCAATTTGATTCGCCCCATTCCAGCCAACAGGAAAAGTAATGCAAATAGAACGGGTTACTCGACTCCTGTATGCCCTTCAATTTATTTATTGCAATTTAAAATACTTTATAAAAATAAACCAAACAATAACTTTGATTAGAATAGTGCATTTAAACATTATCATTATAATTTTTATGTTAAAAAACTTAAAAAAAAAATCCTTTCTCAAAAAGTAATCATCAATATTTAAGATATTTTAAATTTTGTTATTACCTATACATTTGGTTTCAATAATTCTCTATTTATACAAAAATATTCTTTTTTATTTTTATAAAGCATATTTTATTAAAAGAAATATTTGATAAACCTAATATACCTCCTTCATAATTCCCACGAGAATTCCAAAAAGTGGGCAAGTGCGTTTGGAGTGAGCAATTAATTTACTAAATGAATTTGCATGCTAAATGAGCGCAAACAGAAAACTGCGACTTTGTGGGAGTGGTTATGAATAAATAAACTAAAAACGGAAAAAAGGGAAAACACAGAGGGAGCTAAAAAAAAAAAGGTATTAAATATTTTGTGAACAACTTTTTGAAATTTTAAAAATATCCAAATTAGACATAGAGAGTCGCTATAAAGTCCCTTGCGTAAGTATAATTAAATATTTTATTTTCAAAGGCATTATGACAAAAGTGTTTTCTTCCGTGTATTCAAGCAAAGCGTAATCAACGTTAAATTATGCGCAAAGTTTTGGGGAAAACGCAGTGAAAATTTAACAACAAGACATTTTTTTGCGAAATTGTGCAGATTGCGATGTGATAAGAGTGTAGAGTGAATAAATTAAATCGACAATTACATGTGTGCGAAAAGATGACATAATTCCTTTGTTTTTCTATAAGGCATAAGGTAGGTTTAACATTTTCTTTGATATCTTCATATTTTGTATCTTACAAGAGAAAAAAAACAGTATTTTAAACAGTTGGGAATTTAAATGTTGAACACCTATCAATGAAAAATACTTCCTCTTCTACTTCCAATGTTAATAATAAAAGATTTGTTAATAATTATATTTCCAAAACATATATCCTTTTACAAATAAATCAAATTTTACGGAGAAGTTACTTCTACATTATAAGAATAAAAGCTAGAAATGAGATTTCGTTCGCTGCAGAGGATCCTTTGGAAGCAGGAAGCCTTACTACCGCTGATCCTAGCAATTGGAATAACTGTAGCTTACTTTGTTCTAATGAATATTGTTTTGCCGGAGCTTCTAAATATTGGGAGTTCAGGATACATATTTCTCAAACTGCTGGGACTGTTTCTCTTTTCGAATATCATGTCCAATATGGCCATGTGCATGCTGGTGGATCCAAGCTTTGATCCAAAGCAGTTAAATACGAAGATCGAGTTGAAAAAGCACTGAAATGACTGGCACGAGTGCCGAAAGTGCGATATTTTGGCTCCTCCTCGAACCCATCACTGTAGACTATGTGGAGTTTGTGTTCTGGTGCGGGATCATCACTGCTACTTTACAGCCTGCTGCATCGGCCATGGAAACTATCGATACTTCTTCTACTTTGTGCTTTACACTTTTGTTGCTTCGTTAATCTCTTTCATCTCAAGTTCCATTTTCTGGTTCTGGCTACACGGTGGCAACTACGAATTTTTCGAAATCCACTTAATATCGAAAGAAATTGTTATCCCAGTTGGTAAAATTGCATTCATAGTCCTCTATCTTTTGATGCTGGTCGTGTTAGTTGTGTCTGCTTGGGAATTGGATAATCGGTGGCCAATTATTCGATATGGGGCAACCTATTTCGAAGCTAGTTACAAGAACTTTCTGTACGATCGAGGAATGAGATCAAACCTAGAGATGTTTCTTGATGAGCGGATGCATTGGACTTGGATCTCCCCATTCATCCCCAGCCAGCTGCAACTCGATGGAATCCACTGGATGAAAACAGATGGCAGTAAGGGCGATTGGAAAATGTAAAAAAAAAAGCCTATAGATTTATATTTTTGGCCTTCCAAAAATTTATAAACATTTTTTAAAATTAGGAAAATGTACCACACTTTCTTGTGAAATTTGCTCTTAGCTCCTTGATTTTCATTAATAAAAAAATGGTAACAACCCATGGTAGAAAGCTGGTCTCAAATATTTGAATAAAACTTTTGAAAGCCAAGTCTTCACTTCACCTTCTTTAAGTAGTTGAAGCACTCTGCAAATAGTGCGTACAAAATTGGTGAGTTTTAATAGCCATATCGTAAAATTAACGAACCGCGCACCAGTCTTGCCTCTTCACCTTCTCTTTGGCGTATTTTACGCAACTTGCCAAAACACAGTGAAAACCAGAAATGAGCAATTGCGCGGGGCAAGAAAAACTGGCTAGCCTGAATAAGTGACTGATTGACTGACTGAGTAACTGACTGCGAACTGGCGACAGCTGCGAAGTGATTTACGCACTGAGGGGAGTCACTGGGACTAGACATTGTAGACTATACATATATCTTCCTGCGGACAAAGGCGATGAATGAATGGGAGCTTGACTTCTGAAGCTTCTAGACTTTAACCTGCTCCTACTGCTGTTGCATACTATATGAGCTCACAATGATGCAACTCTAGAGGGCGGCAATGACATTACACTAAAAAAAATATGCGACTATAATGGGAAAAAAAATAATTTAAATATTATAATCTGTTGAAATAGAAGTCAAATAAATTTTGTTTTAATTATATGCACCATTTATTTTATTTAAAATTTTTAATAATAATATTACACTATTTAAGCTTTTTATAGAGGTTCAAAACATTTCTATGATCTTAAAAAATCGACGAATTCAAGACAGAAAAATTGTGAGAGATGGGAACTATATATCTTTTTTCTGAGTAATCTATAAAGATTTTGAGATTTTAGGGAGTTCAGTTACAACTTTTTTTCGATTCTTTAAACTGTATTATCATCAGCTTCCAGAAATTACAAATTTTTGTAAAATATAAATTATTTTCCCAATGGTTCTATACTTTATCGCGAGTGCATATTCCTTTTTTCTTGCATCCTGTCAGGTTGAATAAACCCTTGCCGGCCAATGACGCCGGGATGAGGTGGCTCGGAGTAGAAAAGTTTGTTCGAGGATGCGGATGCGGATACGGAAATTGGATTTCCCTGATGCGGAGGCATCAATTTAGGACAAAATGGGACCAGGAGCGACTTTGTACTTTGAACCTGCAGACCAGTGACGAAGATATTTTTTATCTCTGGTGACACCTGCTCAATTGTGCGCTCTCGCTGGCAGTTTTCCAAGAGTTTCCACTCTATTTCCCTGCTCACTCCCCTACTTTTTTGCACACAGCTGGCTTTTGGCCAACTTCAACGCAATGCGACAGGCGAAAATGTGTTTTTTACGTCTCGCCAAATAAATCACATTTTTTGACGCGCCGCAAAAATTTAAAGTGCCATCGCTGTTTTTGTTTGTATATTTTTTAATGTCCCTGTTTCTTTTTAATTTTCATTTTTTTGATTTGCCCACCTGAGGCTCACCATAAAATGTCATAAATATTGCAGAAGGTGTCCTCAGGCCACGCAGGCGGCATTTATCCAGCCGAAAAAAGGGTGCGGCCCGGGATTTGGAACGAACAGGGATTGGAGCGACGCCCAAAGTCAACTTTGACAACGAACACGCATAACAATATAGCAATTTGATGATGTAAGTGGAGCAGGGAACGACTTAGTTATGACCCTCCTTGGAGGAGCATAAAAATGTCATCATCCTGTATAAAATTTAACAAAAAAAATCATTTTGTAAAAGGTAAAATATTTTATGAAATTTAAGTAATAAAATAATTATTAAATATTTTTTTTTAGTTTTCATAAAATTTTTTAATTTTTAGGTCTTAAGATTCTAACTTTAATAGATTTTATGTTTGTTATATATATTAATACAAATAAAAATTTTATCTTTCAAAAAATATTTAAACATATTTATAGGTAATTGTTGCAGTATATGGTATACAAAAATTAATAGACAAGAAGATAAGATTGATATCAGTTTGATGAAAGCACCTGATTGCTAGATAATACATATACTAAGTAATATATTAAAAGCAAATATATAGAGTTTTTATCAATGCACTCTAATGTGCAATAACAAAATATAGTGATATGTCATTAACAGCTGTATAAATATTCATATATAAAGAAATTTACTTAATCTTATCTTAGCCCTTAATATCCCCTTTATATCCGTGCATACCCTGCAGGTTAAATGGTTCGCCCCACAAAAAAGAGCGTCGCATATGGCGGGCATTGAGTGGCATTTGGATTTCGAAGGGCGTGGGCCCAAACCGGAAGCAGCAAAAAATTAAATTGATGGCGCTCCAACGGTATTGGCGAATGGATCTTTTGCTTCTTTTTCCCCATCGTTACTTTTTTATAAATCTCTGGTCTAGCCATGTGGGCGACAACTTCTCCAGCAAATGTGGCATGGACCTAGAGCACGTGCCCCAAACAGTCTCTACTTTATTTGGTTCGGCGCTTTTAGTTTTTATTTCGATTTTGCCGAATATGAATGTGGTTGTAAATGTGGAAGTGGCTGCCATGTCTGTCTATTAATATTGACTGACCATTAGGCAATCGAAGGGGCACCAAAAGCTACAGTAGATTCTATTGATGGATTTATTGAAATTAATTTGTTTGAGTGTTATTGCGAAATTGGTGGGCTTTAAGTGGAACGTTGAAATTATGAATCATTACGCATAAGGGAGGAAGAAATTAATGGGAACCGTAGAAACACATGGAGAAATTATACATTTTTTTAAAATTGTCATTAAAAGTTTCAAAAAAATATTTGTTGACTAAATAGTTTTAAAATGTACACATCTTAAAAAATTTATGGGAACCGTAGAAACACATGGAGAAAGAAAGCTATAAAAATAAATGGAAAATTATTAATTTTTTAAAAATAGTTATTACAAATTTCAAAAAAATATTTTTTGACAAAATAGTAATGTACATATTTTTTCTTATGAAGAATGTTAATATCCATATCCGTTTACTACAAATATTTGTTATCGTATAACATTCTCCAGGAATCAAAACATACAAAGTACATTTTTTCAGAATTGAAACCCCAGCAGAACCATTTAGCAATAAACTTTTATTTATTTATATTTCACTCTCGGAAACTACATGGTAAACCACTTGAGAGCACTCTTATATATAGGGCAATGTCCCAACTATATGCGCACTTCGAACTAATCAAAATAAATAATATGAAAAATAGCGTTTGGTTCTTGCTCCATCGATTGATTACTTTTTGATATTGAAAGCTGGAAGCAATCAACACACAGATACACACCCACACCAACTGATTTTAATTCCGAATACAAACACACACCCTCTCTTTCCACGGAAAGTCTGTTCCACATTGTTTGTTTTAGACGCTGCAATTTCGCGTAGAATTTCTTCTTCATCGCCATCCTGTTCTTCAGACTCATTTAATCACAAAGTAAACACTAGAAATCTGTGTTGGCCAAGTGTAAACAACTAGGAAAACAAATATTTAAAAAATATTTGGAAGCAGCTAGGAATCCGTTGTTTTTGTTGCCGCTCCTGATTAATGTTTTTCTTCCAAATTCAAAGTGTAACAGCTGTGTTTTCTGAGTTACATATTTTCATATTTTTTTCTATGGAATAGGAGCAGATGAAAATTAGGAATGAGTCCAGTTTTTCATACAGTAGTGACACGTACTTGTAAGATATTTTTAATTTCGATTTTATTTTTAGTTTTTTTTAGGTTTTAGATCGCAATTTTTCTGTGACTTAATATATGTTAAAAGCTCTTCTTAAACAAATATTTTTGATATTTCTTTTTCAAAACTGCATATTTATATTAACAAATTATAGGATTAAATTTACTTTTCGCAAAAAAAAGGAGAAATATAATACCTATATTATTCTTTTACCCTTGTAGTTTTCGCCTGTCGAGTGCTTACTGTAGTCAAAGTGCTTGTAATCAAATCTATCTTCTTTGTTCTCTTTGCCTCGTTCTATGAGCGCGTGCTGTGCACAACAATTAAGCAACTAGAAGACTTGGCCGGCCGCCTGTTAAATAATGCTTACACTTATATATTAATGGAAATGACTCAATGTATAATTCGCCTTTATCTGTGTCAAGTTTGCATTGCCCTCAATATTGCCTAGATATGTAGGTATATATTAAAAGCATATAGATGTAGCTACACATAAGTCGTTCAACTGTAGATAAACAAGCGAGAAGGCAAAGCATTTGCATTTATCGCTGAAATAATAATGTTATTTTTAACCCGCAATGGGCACAATGAGGGTGCATTTAGAAATGGATATAATATAAGGGGTACGTGAACTATATATGCAATGGCCAGGGATTGTTTGTGTGGATAGTATATAGTAATCTCCTCATTGAATAATTTGTTTACCAAGAAGCTTTTCAGAAGAAATAATATTACCGTGGGAAAACAAAACAGAAATATTCTCAGTATTTTTCTGTATAATTTTTGGCACTTTCAAATAATATTTAAATTTCTGTGATTTTATTATTTAAAAATATTTTAAATAAGATATAGTATTTGTTGTTTTTCAGTTAAATATTTGTAAACTCTCTCCCCTTTCTTCCAAGAAATTGAGGTGCAATGGCTGGTTCACATTCCCCTTGATATATCAATTTCTCGTGTATTTATTCCACAATCGACTTTCTGGAGAAATACCTTATCATGATACCATCTCCGAACCCTATGCATTTTTTATGTTTTTTTCCCCTGCATTGTGCATGCAAGCCATGAACCGTGCAGTTTGAAAGCCACTGGAGATAAGCGACGTGCTGCGGCGGTCGCATTTCCTCTTTTGTCTGCTGCAGACGGAGAATAAATAGTAATAAAAGTACAAAAAACCAGACTAGCTGTCTTTTTATGCCCCATCATATTTACAATGCAAACAACAAATATACGCGTCGGATACACACGACAAAAGCATTTCCCCTCGCTCTATAAGTGCGCTGTTGTTGTTATGTTTGCCGGGACTTTGACTTCCCCAAAACAGAAAAGATTTCTCGTTCTCGGTCACTTGGCAGACATTTTACTCAGCACAAATAAAAAATAATAGTCTCAGCGTTGGGGTGGTGAAAAGTATTATTATCCAAAGGGTAGCCGCCCGAGTTTCTTGGTTTCTGAGTGAGCTAAACTTCTTTTTGATTTGCACTAAAAATAGCATTTACAAATAAAATTGCATTGCTAAATTAATTTAAAATGCATATAAAAATCAGGAAAATAATATAAAGCACCTAACTTTTTTTGACTACTTCAAATAATTACTTAGGGGCGAATAAAAACTATTCACACATTTCTGATTTTCTGTATTAATTTTTATTCATTTTTGTTTATTATTTGTTAAAGATTGTAAATAAATATGTTGACTTCTTTATAGTTTACTCAGATTTATATTTTGTTAAAAAAAAGAAATCTTTTCACATTTAAAATTTAAATAAATAATGAGAAACAGTTGTAATGTTGTATTTTGCTTTAAAAATATTTTTTTGGAAAATTGGTAACTATATTACTTTTATTTTTTATGTCACCTAAATGCTTAAAATGTTTAAATGTTATGCAAAAAAATATTGATATTGATAAAAAAATTTTAAAAGTCATAATATTGCTTTAAGAATATTTTTAAAACTGGTAATGATATTACCACTACTTTAATTTTATAGACAACATTCCATACGGAATGTCTTTCGTAGGAATAAACACATTAAACTTCCTGTTTATGGCCTAAAAACCGCCAAGTGGCCAACACTTATTGTCAGCTGCTTATTCCTAAGCCGGCGCCAGCGTTGCGGTCTGCGCAGCTGCTGTTGCTGCTGCATGTTGCTGTTGCTGATGTTGCTGTTGCTGTTGCCACTGTTGCTACCTTCTTACATTTACTTGGCCTTCTCTTCGCACAATTTTCTGCCAGAGCCAGCTGCAATTTTTTATCCGTTCGTCGGTTTTTCCTCTTCGCTGCAATTATTTTAAACAATTTCCTGCCGGCGCGTTGTCATGTTGATTCTTCGCTCTTCTCGATTGACTCTTTCGTTTACCGGCCTTCGTCTAGGTTTTTGTTTATGGTTCTGTTTGATTTACGTGACACGCGTGTTAATTAAACGCCCCAAAGGAATGCACTGCGAAAAAAACAGGGGGGGTGGAGCAGCCGCAACAACAAATGATTTTAGGAAATGCTGACAGGCGCCCGCCCATTCCATTAATTCCCTGCCATTTTGGGGGTTGCAAAACAGCATGCGTGCAAATAAAGGAAAGAAAAATGGTCGTATGCCCCCAGTGCTTTTTTTTTCTTTCTTCGACTTTCTTTTCCTTCTAGAATCATTGATTTCTTGGAAACTCGAAACCCTTGTGGTTGCAACCATTAGGGCTAAGAGCTGTTGCCACCTCTTAAGGTCCACCTTCTCCCCCACACATGCGAAAACCTTTCGCCGAGGGTGGCTTCATTGTTCTCGAAAAGGCAATTTGTAGAGGTTCTTTGGCCCGTGTGTATTTACAAATATTTTCCCTAAAGATTAACCCTTAACGAGAGGTTCAACCCATGTATCTTGATTTCCCCACCAATTCTCATATGTTCATTCACACCAAATCCAGCATTTTAATTAGTAATTAGTCACGCCTTCGCAGCTGATGACTCAATTGTTGGTGAGAAAACGCAAGAAACTTTATCGAAAAATAAACGAAAAACCGGAAGCACTTTGCGTCTCCATGTGGGAAAGGGTTTTCCAAAGAAGAAGGGATCGTTTCACCATTTCGAACTGATAGCGCGTGACCATAAGTCACGGCTTGTCACGGTTTAATTCCCCAAACGAGTCACGTACACGGTGGAAGGGAATCGGAAATTAAAAATATATTTCCTAGGTTAGGGGAAGAAAACCTTTAAAACCGTTAGAAATTACAAATTTTATCGTTCGATGTTATAAGAAACTGCATCCCTAACTTTTTGCAATCACTTTTCAATGAAGAATATCTGCTTTCAATTCAATTCAATTAATCTATCAATTTTTATCTACTTTAAAACCTTGAAATTTAAATTGAATTAATGGCAATGCAATTAAGATACATTTTTGGTATTTATATTTGTTTATTTTTGTTAATTTTCAAGTGTCGGATCACGTTTCAATGAAGAATATCTGCTTTCAATTCAATTCAATTAATCTATCAATTTTTATCTACTTTAAAACCATTAAATTTAAATTGAATTAATGGCAAAGAAATTAAGATACATTTTCGATATTTATATTTGTTTATTTTTGTTAATTTTCAAGTGTCGGATGATTGATAGAGTCAAATAGAAAAAGGAATTTTTATAAAATTCTTCGCCCATCCATTTACCAAATTAGTTTTCAATTTATGACACAATTTATTTTTATCTCTCTGCCGCGGCAATTAATCTTCGAGGTCTAAAAATAAAAATGTCCCTTCTATCCAGATATTTCTACCAAAATATGTACATAAATACAGATACAGTGAGCTCCCTGATGAGGGAATGGAAGTATCTATTAAGTTTTTGAGTTAGTAGGAATAGAATATATTCATTATCTAATGATAATTTTATATTTAATTCAGATATTACAAAATAATAAACTTTTTTAAGCTGATTATCTGCAAAAAGGGTTAGTTAAAAATAGAAAAAAACAGATAATTCGCAATGTTCGATTAATTTTTCTTCTTGATAAAGTGATTAGATAATGCCGTGTTTTCAACCCTAACAGTGAACACTATCAATGTTTGTTTTGTGGGTTTTTCTTCGAAGAGCGTTTACTGTATGTGTATACAACAAACACAAGTGAAAATCGATGAGAGACATGTCCCGTTGTGAGAACATCTGTTCGAGGGTAGCAGCAGCTGTGAGAGGGGGCGGGGCTGTGAGGGAGGGCGGTGGTCGGTGGGTGATTCGCTTTGGTATTTCCCATTTTCCTGCTCGTGCATATTTTTTGGCCCTAACAAAAACGAAAGTTGGTTGAACTTCGATGAAATTTTCGTGCCGGCTGCAGCGAAAAGGCAATAAAAAGGATAACACGAATAGTGCAAAGTGCCGGAGAGCGAAAAGCGGCGGTAATTATTGTCCTTGAGCGCAGGCGAAAAAGGACGAGAATGGAGAGCAAGAGAGAGAGAGCAGCTGATGGGAGGGCAGAAAAGGAGAAAAAGGGAGAACCTCGGCGGCTGCTGCAGATTATTGATTTTCAAGCAACAAAAAGGAAAATTCGCTATTGCAGGGGAGATAGGAAAACTTCCTTAAATCACCGGGCACACACATTTTTCCCCCAAAAGCCGCACCCTCAAGGTGTATACCTTAAACTTTATTAATATTTGTTTAAGTCAAACATTTGGCCACATTTTTATAAAAAAAATTTCAACTATTCCTTTTTTGGGATCATATTATACTTTACCAAGTATTAATTCGCAAAAGTATTAGGAATCTTAAGTATTTCACTTTTATTTAACAGTAAAAAACCATTTTTTATATAAATAAATGTAATAAACATAGTTTTTGGCTGTTTTCAAGGTCTCAAGATGGGATTTTCCAGTTTTTGAAATATTTTTTATCCATACAAATTGTAACTGAATGGTAACCTTTAAGATTCAAAGAAAGAATAGATATTTTGTCCAAATATTAGCTTTTTGGACATTATCGAAAAGGATTCGGATATTTCCTTTAAATACAAAACTACCAAATCACCGGTCTTTAAAGTATGCCTAGCTAATATTTCCAATTTCAAGAAGTTCCAGGACATTTTACACCTGCACTGGTCCACCCTTCCTTTGTTCGCCCTAGACAGTGTGAACTGTAAAAACCGGTACCCACCTGCGATGACGGTGTCCGTGAGGGAGTACTTCGTTCCCGTCCTGGGAAAGTCCTTCAGCTTACGATTGGTCAGGATCAGTTCGCCGCTGAAGTGCGCCTCTTCCAGGATTCGTTCCAGTGAACGCGTCAGCTGGGAGTGACTGAGCAGGGCGGAGGAGGAGGAGGTGTTGTTCCCATGGCCTGTTCCAGTTCCCGATCCCGATCCTGGAAAGGAAGCCGATCCGCTGCCTACCGCGCTGCCGGCGGCATTCCCGACGCCAACGGCGACGCTATGTAGGCGTTGGTAAACCGTTGCTGCCATTTCCCGTGTAGGCGTGGCCACACTCACGCCACCAAAACACACACACACGCACACCGATTAAGGAAGGGGGTAAAGTGCCGAAAACTAACACTTGAAATTAAATTTGCTCTATTGAATCGCACGCATCTCGATTATTTTTCATTTAGTCTCCGTCTTCATTGATAAGATTTCTCGGAATTGGATTTTCCTTTTGCGGCTTCCTTCTTGCTTCCCCTTCTTTGCCTCCTCACACACACGCGCACTAAAACACACAGGCGGCAGCGGACGAACAGCGAGCGCACAGCGAAAATCCAAACGACAACAAAAAGCAGTGTGACCGATCTGCGTTAAGTTAAAAATCCAGATAGATAGCAATAGTGTGACCGCAGAAAATTGTATCAATAAACCGGCAACTGTTAAAAATGTACTTTTTAAACTTTTTTAATTTATTCACCCATGTTCGGATGTATTTTTAAATGTGTCTTCAAAATTTTTTTTTACCATTTCTTTGTTATTTAACCAAAGAAAACTAAGAAATAATCTTCAGTTAAAACAAAGAAAAACTTTTCGTTGTACAAAATTAAAAAAATTGTCCTTTTAATTTGCCATTACTATACACACATTCTTCAATTTTGTGGAAATAAAAGATCAAATTAAAAAAAAAATTTACATAAATTGTAGCTGGATGAGTTGGTGGAGTTAAAAAAATAAAGTGAAACATTTTTTTAAAAAAAATTTTAATAAAATATTTTTAATGTCCTGGTTTTTATCTATAATACGTGTTTTAATATACTATTTTAAGATATATAGAGAAATATAAAACTTTATCGAATTAAATTAAATAACTGTTATAATTTTTAAATCTACCGCTAGTGAGACCTTATTTGACTACCCCAAATAATACCGCGTTAAACTATCGATTCCCAACCGCAGCTATCGATAGACGCGCTGCACCGCGGCGGTGCTACCATCCCTAGCAGTGCAACAACAAAATTCCAACGCAACGCCAACGAATTGTGCAAAAAAGTTCTAAAATTAGGATAAAAGTGTTAAATAGAGCAAAAACGCGTTGTTTTTCTAAATCGCTTTTCGCAGTACGGTGTGACCAATACGTGAGCTTATCTTATCTGTGTTTGTGCGTTGAACACACAGTGCGTTTTTCGCGTCCCTTTCCCACCCCTTTCTCTTGTTCTTCCTCTTCCATAACTGTGTCAAATCAACAACAACAATAAAAAATAGAACAGTGCTCGTGTGTGTGTGTTTGTTAAATGCACAAATTGATAAGCAATTTGATTCAATTTAATCTAGTTTAAATCAAATGAAAATCGGGCAGAGAAGCAGCCGAAAATAAATTATAAATACTAAATTACTAATCCGTATAAATAGAATACCCTTGAGCGGTTTTTGTGTGCTACTAATTAATTCAACACCTTTTTGGTTCCGCATTTTTTTGAAATTATAACGAAGTTCCCAGCTATCGAGAGCAACAACAAAAAGCGGTTTTTGTTTGTTTTTCAAGCTCAACGAAAAAAAGAAGAAAAGAAATCAGCTCCCAATCAGCTGTTCCAAGCGGCCGCCTAAGTGCGAGTGAGACAGCCTGCCTTCGCGCCAAAATAAAACAACAACAAAAGTGGCACTGTGGTTTGAAACCTAGCTAAATTTATTTTATAGAAGAAATATTTAAATAATTATACATATATCTTTTAAGGTAAGTAATCAGCATTCAGTAAATTCTAATAAATAGTTTTTTAAATTCAACATTTATTTTCTCAAGTTTTTTAAATCGTTTACATTTAATACGCGTGTGTCCAAAAGAAGTGAAAAATTAGTAAAAGTGAAAAATGAGTGATGAAACGGGTGATTCAAGCGGGGCAACTGCCCCACTTCCATCGCCGGCGGATCCGGAACCAGGAGCTACTGCCTCCAAAATACCCGGTCCAGCCAGATCCAATATTCCCACGCCCGCTGCTTCAGTAACCGGAATCCCACAGCCCAGCAAAATGAAGGCACCATCCAGTTTCGGCTCCACGGGTTCCGTTTCCAAGATCGGAAGACCCTGCTGCAATCACACAACCCCTAAATCGGGGCCACCACCAAGAGGTGAGTTTAAGTAGTGTGTTTAACATGGTAAACCAGGTATTTTATAAAGCTTAAACAATTTTATGGGCTATAGGATTGCAGAAAACGTTGTTGTATCGTTGATCACTGAGATTTATCAACTTTAACTTGGTAGACATATTAAACATTTTTTAATTTATCGGCAATCAAGAAACAACACTTCGTTGAAAAAGTTGTCAACGTCATATAAAAATTAACATCATAAATTGCTCCTTCAGTCAATTTGATTTACAATTAAACAAATTTAGTTCTAAGGGTTTTCCCCTTTTTGCTCGCGCCAGTAATAGTTTCGAAATAGGATTTTCGTAATATGTTTTAACAGTTAAATATTCTTCAAACGGTTAAAAGCAAGTTAATATACATTAATTAACCGGAAAATGGGTGTTACCACAAAAATGAAAGAAAAAGGGAAAAAAGGAAAGATAAAGAATGGTAAGTTAAGCATAAAGATATATGATGGACGTTGATGCACTACGAGCAGTACAAACAAGTGGCCCAACGATACCAAGCACGTGCTTGTTACGCGCGGGACCCTTTATAATTTCGGGCAAAATGCGAGTTCGCGAGGAAAATACATGAAACAAATAAATACGGGACACATGGCTACAAACTATGATTGAAGCAAATGAGATAAAATTTTAGTTTTTAATACAGGGATAGAAGTTGAAGTACAAATTAAATGATAAAGATTATTATAATTAGTACAGAGAACGCGAAAGGGCTCATGCAGACTAAAATTAGATGTACATCGGGGCAAATTAAGAGGGTAATAGTTTCGTGTTAGTCTAACGGGAATATTAAAAGTTAAACGGTTTACCAGTTCTACAGAATCAATATCACCTCTTATAAGATTTTGCATAAAAATAGTACCAAGCATTATTCTACGGTTTTCAAGTGTAGGTAAATTAAGCAATAGTAATCTACTCTGGTAGGAAGGAAGCCTTACGTTTTGATCCCAGTTCAAACTACGAAGCGCAAAAAGAAGAAATTTTTTTTGTACCGACTCAATACGGTCGATGTGCACTTGATATTGAGGACTCCAAACAGAAGAACAATATTCCAAAGTAGGACGGACAAGGGAGGTAAATAACAATTTGGTTATATAAGGGTCATCAAATTCTTTTGACCAACGCTTCATAAATCCAAGAACACTCATAGCCTTGTTGACAGTCGACATTATGTGGCAGTCAAATTTAAGTTTCGGGTCTAAAAGAACACCTAAATCGTTTACTGAATATATACGATCAAGTGGGGAGTTCTGAAGCGAATAACTTAAAAACGTAGGGGTACCTCTATAAAAGGTCATTACGTTACATTTCAGGCAGTTCAAATTTAAGAGGTTATACTCACACCATATCTGAAAATTATCAATGTCTGATTGTAAGCCAAAACTAGACTCAATCTTATTATATGTCAAACAAAGCTTAACATCATCAGCATACATTAGTACACGAGAATGTGTTACGATAGACGGAAGATCGTTAATAAACAAGGTAAACAGCAAAGGGCCCAAATGACTACCCTGGGGCACTCCCGATGTCACGTTGATCATTTTGGAGACAGCGTTCTTAAATATAACTCTCTGAGTCCTTCCATTCAAATAACTTGAAATCCAAGTTAATAGATTACATGGAAACCCAAGCTGATCTAATTTGAATAAAAGGAGAGAGTGGTTAACAGAGTCAAAAGCTTTGCTGAAATCTGTATATATAACATCAGTCTGCATTTTTTTCTTAAATCCATTTATTACAAGAGATGACAATTCAAGGAGGTTAGTAGTGGTCGATCTTCTCTTAACAAAACCATGCTGACACGGTGATATTAGCGAGGAACATAAGTGTTGCAAGTGAGAAGTAATAATTCGTTCAAATGCTTTCGGAATTGCCGACAATTTAGAAATACCTCTATAATTCTGGGCATCCGCCTTCGCACCCTTTTTGTGGAGTGGAATAATGAAAGAGTCCTTCCAGATAGTTGGAAAAATTGAAGATGAAATAGACAAGTGAAAAAGTTTAAGAATCGGTTTACAAATGGTTGAAGCACAATACTTAAGCACACACCCAGGGAGTCCATCAGGACCGGGAGAATAAGTTGGAGTTGTTGTTTCTAAGTCTCTTAAGAGAGAAATTTCGGTAATTACGGGGGAAAAAATACAATTAGCTCTGTTTAAGGAGTTAGGGTAGATAGAATTTGACCAAGCAGCCGAACTATAAGTAGTTTGGAAAAACTCGGCAAATAAATCCGCAATGTCAGAATCCGTCGATGCCTCTTTTGAGTTTAAACGCACCGAAGAAGGCAATGCCGAAGACTTACGCTTAGCATTAACAAAGTTATAAAACTGTTTCGGATCATTTGAGAATTCGAATTTACATCGATTTAAATACATAGAATAGCAGTGACTGTTGAGAACATTGAAATCTGAACGAGCCACCACATATTTCGAAAAATCAGATGGCTTACCCGATTTTTTATATTTATTATAAGTGTTGGATTTAAGATTTTTAAGTCTTTGAAGCGCATTGTTAAACCAAGGAGGCCTATTTTGCTTCGGAGGAAGCCTGTCAGGAACGCATTCGTCAAAAAAAGTGTTTAAAACGCTATAGAAATGTTCAATTGCACTTTCGATATCCATGCAATTGTACAAATCAGTCCAATCATATTGCGAAATCATATTGCGAAATCATATAATTTAATTTATTATAGTCACATTTACGAAAACATCTCACTTTAGTTTGAGAAACTAAAGGAGAAAGGGTATCAGTACAGGGGAGGCCAATTGTCAATTCCAATGTAGGATGATATCGGTCTTCAGGTACAACAAGTGCGTCAATTCTAGATACCATTACTTCATGCGGATCTGAAACAAATACAAGGTCCAATTGTCTGTTTATTGAATTTCGTATAAAGCTTACTTGCTGTAACGATAATTCAAGAAGGCCATCCACAAAATCATGGGCTGATAAAGGTGTAGCGGCAGGTGAGTCAGTAGGAAGAGACCAAGAGATATTAGGGAGATTAAAGTCACCCAAAACAATCAAAAGGTCTCTGTTGGAAAGAAGGGATATAACGGATTTAATAGCAGACAGATGGTGTTCATAAATGAAAAAATCTGAGCCAGGAGGAATATAAGAGCAGGTTACAAAAATAGATAAGGATTGCAGGGAAACTTTGACACTAACAAATTCAATTTCGTTGGAGATATCAAAGTTAAGTCTCTCCGATGTTAAACTAGAGGTAACGGCAAGATCTCAAGAATATACTTTTCTTACTCAATAATATGATAATAAATAGGGCAAGATTGTATTTATATATTGTATATTTTAAAATATTAAAATATATTAATATATTATATGAGAAATTTTATTTTTCCACATCCTCAAAATGTTTATATATTGAGATTGCACTAATTTTGTGTTTACATCTTGGGCTCAAACAAGTCGTCTGTAATTCCGGTTCAAACCAACTGCAACCACCTACACTCATTGGCACCCACTATTCGCGAATGCAATGATCTAATGGAAACGATGACAGACCCACTCACTTGCTATAAAATATACCCACTGACCCCACCCACTTTGAGTGCACTTTTTGCACTACATTGAACTCTAAATTTTTTATATACATTGTGAAAAAATCTAAATTCTTTTAAAGAGGGTAAACCATTAATAATATCAATGTGTAATTCCCATCGTCAACCGTTTTGTTTGGTAAACAAATGCTTCACTTCACTCAATTATTTAATCGTTTTGGTACACCAACGCGCAAGACGAAAATAAACAAAACAAATTGCCCCCCACTCTCAACTCTTGATCATAATTATAGAGCTGCTCCGAAAAGTGTTTTTTGGGAAGGAGAATTATGGCCAATTAGGCAAGTGCTGCTACCATTTAATTGATCCGCCCATTGTGGCTCATTTCAGGCACGTAACCTAACCGCAACCGTCAACAATCGACGACGACGACCCACTAGCCTATATAGCAAACGATCTGCCAAACGATCCATCGATCGATTGATCGACGGGTTTTCTATTTCACAGGCACACGTTCCATATCCAATTGACAGTCGCCATGCAACCGCAAAATTGTAGAAAGCCTCCCAAAAATAAACGCAAAAATGTATTACAATATTGTAATAGATTAGACTGAGTCACGAGGTGCATATGATGCGTACAGTGGGTGTGAAAATTGTAGCATCGACAACAGACGTTCTCACGGACAGCGAGCAATGGGAATTAGGCATTATCTTTTTTATTACATTAGATAGGAATCTCATTTTTAATATATTACCAACTGGGTTCCATTAAAAATATCTCAAGGAATTAAGTTATTTACAAAAGGCAATAAAGTCCAGTTACATTACATACAATTGATATTATTACGTATAATATAATAATAATAATAATATTGTGAAATACAGAATCTAAACAAGCTTAGTAAGAACTTCTGTGCTACTTTGGAATACTTTAACATACAAAATCCGAACTATAAACAAGCTTAGAAAGAACTTCTGTGCTACTTTGGAGTACTTTAAACCATTACTAATATAAGACCTAGAAATTGGACTCTCTGCCTAAGACCTAATCAGTTCCAAGCTCAACGCTTTGATCCGCTGGCTAGATCAGCTTTCTAAAATCTCTCCTAACATTCTGAAACGGACTGTTTGACTCTCTGCCAAGACCTGTCATTTACCTCGCAACACTCAATGTCACACACATTTTGAGAAATCTCCCCAGCTCGGAACCGAGAAAACCTGGCGACCGGCCGGCAATCTTTCTCTCTGTCGCTCCCTAATTGAATTTGTTCTGGCGATGACACAGAAAATATACACAAAATGTATCTTCTAGCTATGTCTCTGTGTGTTTCCGATCTTTCGAGGTGTTTTTGCGCTGCGCATTTCGATGCCGGGTTCCGTTCTCAGCCGATCTGATATGATGATCATTGCGGTCGCCACATGATGGCTGTGCTCGTGGATGAGCTTATGTCACTTTTATTGGTTTCGATCGGAAACAAAAGTGGAGCCAGCCTCTCTCCCACCTATAAAACAGAAAGCTCATTTGTCTTCGCATTAAGATTGTATCAAAATCGGGTCCGGGATTGACGTCTAATGGATGAGCATCGTCTGGCAGGGGATTACTCCATTAGATTCTAGATTAAGCTCAGTTTTGTTTACATCATCAGCTCGGTGGGGGAGTCAATATTGATGTTATGATTAACAACTTTTTGTCTTACTTATTTGACTTCACTTCATTAAGTCGTTGAAATCTTTTTAATTGAAGACACGTGTTGAATATTTAAACAAAAAACGTTTCAGATTTCAGCCAAAAAGGAAGAGTATCTTATTCAAAAAGGCAAGGAGCATTATTTAATACAATAGGTCATGTTTTCTAAAGAATATACTGCTTTGTCAGATATATATTCGTATTAAATGAGATATTTTCTTAATCATTCCCTCTAATGTAATAAATATAAAAAGGTTTTCCATTCACTTTTTTAACAAATAATTAATTTCTTTTTCTTAGTTAAATTAATTGTAAAGTTTTCTGGAATTCAGAAGCTTAATCTCCACTAGCTAAATTTGATAATTTTTTTAATTTTGTGTTCTGTAAGGAAATTTTATAAATATTTGGACACGCATCTTAATGTAAACTTTACCAAGCAATTCAGAACTTTTAGAAGGAAAAGCAATATATCTATATAAACAATGTAGTAAACATACAAAATATTTAAGATATCTGGGACTTAATATAATAATATGATAAACTCCCATTAGTTTTAAATATATATTTTAAAATATATATATATAAATATATTTTAAATTACAAATTTTTAAGAATCTACGAATCTAAGTTGCTTTTATTTACAAATTTTGTATGAATCATTTATTATGATAAGTAATTTCATTAGTAATCTTAACAAAACTCTGAGCAAAGGAAAACAATTTAGTACTCATAAAAAATAATTTTTTTTTTATCTTGGAGTTATTTTGTTTAAACTAATGAATCAAAAAAAGTTTTTTTTACGAAAAACAAACCTACAAACAAAATATATGATAGAACTGGAGAGGAATTCTGATGATTACGAACTCTTGACTCATCTTCCCAATCATTTTTTGTGAATCTTTCGCTGCACTTAGGGACAAAGTGATAAAAACCATTAAGCGTTCGATCAATATGGGATCGAAAAAACGGAACAACAATTGCAGCCATGTGGCAACACTTTGCTGGATTTACTTAACGTTCACGTCCGTGCAAAAGTCAAAAATAAAAACAATTTTTTTATGCGGCTCTTATTTTCCGCGAGTAGACGCTTATTCAATAAAAACACAGAAAGCGCGGAGGCATTGCCACAGTGTCTGCTATTAAACACTGGCCAACAAAGCTGCGATTCCGGATTGCCAATCCGCTTCGGCTTCGTGGCTCTCTCGCAGCGAAAACAAAATAATATCTCAAAGTTGGCGCTGGCTTCGCTTTGCGATTGGCGCTCGCCGTTCAGTTACTTGAACGACTTTTCGCGAGGCGGACGTGTTGGACGCGGGATTCCAGCTCAGATGGCAACCAATTGAACTTGATCGGCTCTATACTATAGCTATTATATAGTGAACACGCAAACGAAATTGAACTAAAATCCAAAATAAAAGCCAGCTTTAACGCAAAACTAAATTTATCGTTATAAAACTCACAAAAGGTGATTTGAAGTGCCAGTAAAAGCTTACAAAACATTATATACGAATACTAAAAGACTCTAAATAATTGGCTCAAAAAAGAACTGTAAAGGCAAAAGTATATTGCAAACCTTTTCTTCCCGTCCTTGTCGCTGCCCATAAAAGGATTTCAGTTTATTTCGGTGCAAGATATTTTTGGAAACTTTTGTTTTTCATATTTCAAGTGACAGCCTTTGACCTTGGATCCGTCTGGTTGATTCCCCATTTGTTAATCAAATGTATTCTTTTGTTGCTGTGTGGAAATGTGATTTGGCTTTCAACATTCTGGCCTCATAAATATTTATTTAGTTTTTTTCTTGTCTTAGCCAAGCCCAGAAGTTTTTGAAGTTCTTTTGTTTAATTTGGTTTTATTGCATTTAGCGATAAGATATTTAGTTACTATCTCTCAAAGAATTACAACATTTTTAGGTGCTTATCATTTACCTGATTTTTTCAGGGCTTGGCTTATTTATGTCTGCTCAATTTTAATGGCAACGATAATTTGGCAATCGGAAAGAAGGTCAATAAATAGCATTCCGAAATTTCCGTGGTTTTTACTGCCGTGTGACTAATTTAATACCTATTTGACTATAATAAAATTAGAAAAATAAAGACCATTAAAACAAAGTTAACTTAAACCAAGGACTAGAAAAATAAAACTAAGTAATATAAACTTGAATGATCTAAAATTTGATTAAAAGATAAATCCGTTTTTAAAAATGGTCTTTATTAAAACAAAATTAATTTAAACTAAAGCCTTAAAAAATTAAAATAAAATTATAAAATAAATGATTTTAAAATTGATTCAAAGTTTAATCCCTTTTTAAAATATTTATTCAAGTTAAATACTTTTTTCTTATAAAAGTGACTTCTAAGAACTATAAATAATACAAAGGGCAGTAATTCCCAGGGTTTCGACCTTTGGCATTTGTACTTTCATATACTTTTTCCCCTTTTCATAGACCAGTTTCTATGCACCGAGAACGTAGCTAATTAGGGATTTTCCGCTGACATCCCCATGTTCCTGTTTACAAGCACTTACATAAGAAAATTGACGCACAAAAAACTCATGTAAATGGGCTAAGCACGTGTCCCCAACCTCCCTCTCATTGAAATGTCGGCTAAATCGCTGCGATAACCTTAAGGCATTCTATATCTATCTATCTACAATAAACTCTAAGCAACAACAAAAGTTTATTTGCCGAAACAGCAATAACAAAGTTCGGTTGCGGATTGTATTGAAAATTTGCGGTTAACCGCTAATTAGATATACAAATTTGTTATTGCTGATTTGGATTTTGACTGAAAGAGACACAACTGCTGATCAGTCTAAAAATACATACGTATATATGCGAAATGGAATGACTTTCACAGTGGCAATATTTGCATATTGCTCAAGACTTTGATTTTTAGTGCAATTTGCTTTTTGTTTTTATTTGTTTGTGATTTTTTTTTCGCTATTTTTGTGGGGCTCGTCGTTGACGTCTTATTCCACCGGCGGCTAACACTGTATGCAAATTTCAATTTTTATATTTAGTTGTCTGCGGCTGACTTTCTTTCCGTTTTGCGGCTTTCTTTTCACTGCCACGTTCCGTTCGCATAACGCACATTTTGTCTGCCAATTGTCTAAATATTTTGGACCAGGCCAAGTGTTTTCATTCGCCTTGGCTTTGGCATTGTTATTGTTAACTGGTATTTTATCAGCTCAACAGTTTTTTATGTGTGTTTTTTTTCTTGTTGTCATTATTATTTTGGTTCTATTGAAACCGGTGCAACAACAGTGTGGTGATAAGGAAACACATTTTTATTTTGGGTTTCTGTCTCTCTTTAGCAACGACATTGCCAACACAAAAACACTATAGCTTTTGCTGTTGCCATGTTATCTTTGAATTAGAAATGAGAGTGGAATCTACAAGTATTATTTCGCTAGGTAGTGAAATTCTTACTCATTTGGGATGCTGATAATCTTTCTGATTGTAGCGAGAGAACACAAAAAAATCTTCAAAGAATGTGGAGTAGATAAAAGGGGAATTTTAGATAATAACTTTATAGTCAGTTATCAAATTTACGAGTATTTTTAGAACTGTTTGTTTGGCTTATTAAAGATAATATAATACCGAGAATCTGGGATAGATAGATTTAAAGTTTGCCTATTTTGGATGCTGATAATGTTACTGAGTACACAAAGAAATCTTCAAAGAATGTGAAGTTAATACAAAGGGAATTTTAGATAATAATTTTTGAACCCCTTAAAGAATTTAAAAATATTTTTAAAAATCTTTGTTTGGTTTATTAAAGATAAGGAATATTATTAGATGTTTTAAAATAAATATACCGAGAATCTGTTAAACTATACATAAAGATTTCAAATGTTATCTGCCATGTTTGCCAAATTACAAACCATGACTAATCTACAGAAACGTCGACTTTAAAACGCAAAATATAATTTATAGGGAATTTCACAAAAGTTTCAAGGTTTCCGCTGCTTACACAAATGGAACTGTAAGATCCCATATAGAACTAGATATATAAAGATTACACAATCCACCTGTGCAAACTTGTGGGCGTGTGGGTGAGATGTCATAAAGCCTTTTGAAGGCGTCTCATCGTGACAAACTGATCTTCCCATCTGTCCAACTGGGATATATACCCATATATTTCACACCAACTTCCGAACACAATCTATATACTTTTATATATTTGCTGTGGATCCCGCCACCGGCAATAATGATCTGTCGTCATTCCACTCAATTTAGTCGGTTTGTTTACACAATTTTATTGTTGCCGTTGGCGTTTGTTATATTTGATTTATATTTACCTATATATTTTTGAAGCTTCCCAATGAGCTCAGCTTGGTGTTTGTTCTACAATTGATAGCTTTAGTGGGTGGTTGGCGTATGTGGCGTATGAGTAATACGCGATTCTGTTAGATCACGTATACGCACCTTTGTTCAGCGGCTTATTTGCATTGCACTTTATTTGCCACTCATTTATGGGCATTTAATTGCGGTAAATGCGCTTTCCTTCGCCTAATTGCTTTTCACACGCCTCGAAAATGTTTTTTTATTTTGTATTTATTGTTTTCGCCTTTTTTCTTTGCTTTTCCGCCGGCGGCACCTTTTACTTTTTTTGTATTCACTGACTTCCCCGGCAATTTAATTACAGTTTCTTTGACTAAACACAAATCGGTAATGAAAGGAGAAAAAATTGAAAAAGGTGTAACCACCTTTGGTTAATTAATTTTTATGGTTCGTACCCGGTTTTCTTTTTTTTTTCGATTATGAAATGATATTTTAGTTTACACCTGCTTTGCTCAAAAATCTTTTCAAATGATTTATTGTCACAACTGAGTGAAGCGGAGTCTTTCTCCGCATGTTCGTGTAAACAAACCCATTATTGCCTTCGTTTTTTCCGGTCTTTTTATCGTAAGCTTACTTTTGACTACCATTTTCTGTTGGTTTTCTTTGTTGAGATACTTTTCTGCTACTAATGAATTATCGGCCTCTGAATTTTTTCGTTAGCTTAATGGAAGTGTTCATTAGGAAAAGTCACAAGAACCTCACAAGATGAAAGCCATTGCGTTCTTGGAATTATTCTTGAATTTCTTCATTAATGTTTTCTTTAATTTTGTATATTTATTGATAATATTCTCACTATTTCTTTATAGTTTTTTGCGAGTTATTTTTTTAAACCTTTTCAAAGAATGGGTTCCGGGTATTTCATTTCCCTTGTACTTTTTTTTAACCATATCAAACCACAACCAAAACCAACAAGTTCAACTCGAATGCTTAAGATTTAACAATTAAACAACAATTTTAATCACTTTTCCCTCACTTTTTGGTCATTTTTTGTGTTTTCTTTTGCTTGCTCATTGTTTGGCTTACACTTCAGTGCTTTTAATTATTTCGTATGCAATAAAGCTCTGAGCAAGAACAGAAAAAGCAAAAGTCAAATAAATTAACACGTCACTTACACAATTCCCGGACTGAAGCACTTAAGTCTCGCTTGAAATAGCCCCAAGTGCTAAGTTAAAATGTTCAACAGAAATGCGTACTTAAAGATATTTGTTAAATTAAAATTTAATGAGTAACACTCAAGGGTTTTAAATAAATAAAAGAAGTCTTGCTTTTTAATAACAGAAGAAGTTTAAAACGTTTTGGAATGAATTATTACCCAAAAAGTAAACAAAATATTAATTATATAGGTACCAATACCTAAACCAATACTTTAAGTGACTCCCATTAGAGATGATGGATGATGGACTATCCTTTAATAATGACATTAATATCCATTTTCGACTCTTAAATACAGTTATAAATTGCGACACGCCCACATTTTGAAGTCTTCAAACGGGCAGCCGAAATAAATTCCAATTCCAATTATGTGTGGGTTGCACAATCGAAATTTTTATGGCAACTGACCAAAAACAAAGCAAATTACTTTCAGCATTCTTCGCTAGCGTTTTAGCCAAAAGTTTCTGAAGAGTCTTCTTCACAATTTGACAAACGCAAGCAAACAATAATTAAGTTGTTTTTCAGCTTATCTCGAGATCGAAAACACACGCGTCTGCTGGAATATTAATTATTCACAAATAAAACTCAAGATGCTTATTTGTTTAGCTCTTCTCTTTACTTTGTTAATTATGGCTTTGGGTAAACACATATTGATTGCAGGTGGAAAAGTCAAATGTCAATTCGAATTTATGTTTAGGATTCTGTTTTCTTTTTTTATAGGTCATTAATTGGTGTCTCGTTTCGTTCTGTTACTGGAACTTGTATTTTCAGTTTTTGCATAATATTGACGAATTAGCTGAAAATGCTAATTTATGTTGGCGAAGCATCTTCAGATTGTGTTACCCAAGGGAATAAAGTGACATTAATTTTATAGTCAATGAGTTTTTTGATCTAGAGAGTTTGCTATTTTCTGGACAAATCTTGTCCAGATTGTGTTACCCAAGGGAATAAAGTGACATTAATTTTATAGTCAATGAGTTTTTTGATCTAGAGAGTTTGCTATTTTCTGGACAAATCTTGTTAGGAACTTCAAAATGTATTTTTTTTTTTTTAAACAGTTTTATAATATAGGTACCTAACAAAATGTGGAAGCAGACTCCTCAGTTTAGTGCATTTTTGAGGAAAAATATCGATTTACTTTTATATATTGATTATTTCCGAATTTATGTTTTTTTTTTAATTTTTTGTTGATCCGTTTTGGATGATATTTATTATATATTTGTGTCAAGTTCAAACCACATCTTGTACTTTTGAATGATAATTTTTTATGACATTTAGATGTTTGATAAAACAACTTAAACGGAATAATATGTAAATACAAAGTTTTTGGTGATTTAAAAATGATGTTCTCTTTAATCTTAAAAAAATACTGAAACGAGAGTTTATACTGTTTTTTTCCAGAATAAATAGATAAAGCTATGCAACAAACTTCAGATATTCAGCAGTTAGCTAAGCTGCCTATATCTTTCCAGCAATTCCAAGAAAACATTCACCCAACACTCTCTCGGTTATCTAATCTCTTTCGAATGAAATAAGACTCTTTTTAGGGTGGGGAGGTTGATCTGCCCGGGCGACCCATAACTAATTGCCACTTTTGCACTTTACCTTTTGTATGCCTTTTATTTTAGCCACATTTTCTTGGCTGAGCTTTCTTGGCCCGTTACCATGGCCTGAATTCGCTTGGCTTAGCCCCGCAGCCCTTAGCTGTAATTATATTTTAATTTTAAGTTAACCATTTTGTGCTGTTAATTTTTGTATGCTCACTTTGCGCTTTTTTCTGCGCCTGTTTCTTTTTTTCCGTTTTTGAATTTTATTTTTAGACACCGCCAGCATGAGTCGTGAAAGCGATGACAATTTAAGTTCGATCAATTCGGCTTATACAGGTAATTATCATTTTATGTTTCACTTATATTTAATTGATTACGTTTATTTGTTAATTTTAATTGGCTTCTGCGTTACATTTAATCTCTTCCCATGACATTTTTAATTTACAATTAATTTTCAATTAATTGCTTGTTGATGTGGGCGAAATTATCACATCAGTGTTAACATCTTTTTGGGCATAACATTAATCGATATGAAGCTCGATGGGAATTATTTGCAAGATATTAATAAGTCATAAAAATGTGAAGGGGAAAAAATAATAAAAGTCAGTTATGATATAATAAATTCATTGACTAATTTACGTTTATCTGCGTCATAGATTACTAAAAAAAGGGAAAAATATACTATACTGAATTACGATACTTTTTTATCAGAAACATATATTTTTTAAATTCAATAACCTTGTTACATAAAATTTTTTTGAAAGGGAAACTGAATACTACAGTATCTTATCAGGCTTGTTTACTTTTATCGACCTAGTAATCATTTCCATTTCATTAACAAGCTGTTTACCTCAATGCAATTTGTATTAACCCTGAAATATGACACTGTTCCTTCCTCTCTAAACTTTTGGTTCACTGATCTCCGTACAAAAAACAGACGTCTCATTGCCTTATCTACTTGTGTATGCAACATCTTCCCTCAGATAGGCAAAATGTCAAAACAATCTCACGATTTACGATAGCCTACCGATTGTATCTATATCCCATTCATATAATATCCAATCAAAGACCTATCAAAGTCAGCCGTAATCAGTCATAGTTTTAATTGCTTTTTACCTTAGCCGTAGGGTATGTTCATTAGGCTAAAATCGTCTTTATAGACGATGTGTGTGTCCATTGGAATGTCCATTCAACTGTGTGCCCTTCTGCCACATGTGCTGTGTGTTTTTTATTTCGCATTCGAAACACGTTCTAAACTTAAACAAATTTTAATTGTAATGCGAAATACGCGAGAGGAGGCCCAACCGGATTTTTTGGGTATTTACTATATAGTATACGTCTATAATTAATAATATATGGGACACGCCTTTAAGCGATCAGCGCCAGTCACGTAAGCATCTTCATCTGGAAAACCAGTTTTCTATTTGGTGAAATTCTAGTTTTGTCGCACAGCGATTACTGTTGAAAACATTTAGCATTTCAAATAATGGCGAATAAATATTCATAAAAATGCATTGGCGATGCAATTATTGTGTGCCCAGAACAATGAGCAGAATTAAATAAATTGAGATAAAAGTTGGCATGCTAGAACATGTACAGTAGAGATTATTTTAAACCGAATATATAAATACTTTGGGTAACGCTCACTCAAGATGTCAGGAAACACGAAAGATCAAATCGGGGCATGTAACTAAATTACTTTTAGCCACACCCCCAAATAAAAGTTATATTTGTAACAGTGCTATATTTACCCAGACTGCTGTGTCATTAAAAGCCTTACTGTAACCACTCGTGCATTACAGCTCAGAAATGTTGGCGCAGCCCACAGTGATCGGGAATTAGAGATCGCCAATCAGCAGCTAATAATCAGTTTTTGTCGGCATTTTCCAGAGAGACTCGCAGATGGATTTGCATTTAACATGCCGAAAAGTCATGTAAGTCATGCACAGTCCGAGCCTGGGGTTGTGAAAAACTACTCGATATGTGGGTAGCCAAAGCAGCAATAAAAACTGGACAGAAATATTGGTTTATAAGGCAGGGAAATACACGCGAAAATGTGTTACAAAACGTCTATGTAAGAAAAACAGAAAGTGGGCTTAACAATTAAAAAAAATCAGGAATTATAAATATATTACGAACGAATGGATAGGTTTCCTAAAGCACTTTTTATGGTACATTTTTATTTAAAATATTATTAAAGGTTTTCGAAAGATCCTCAAAAAATCATATTTGGTAAAAACTTTTTAACATTTTATTTGTGGGTCCCTTTTTGGAATTCATGGTATAAAGTAAGTTTGTTGTGCTAAATTTTTAATAAGAAATTTTTATTAAATAATAAATTATTAAAGTTTTCCAAAGATTTAAAAAAAAATAAAAAATTGTATTTTTTGGTCCTTTTCTTTTGGTATTAATTCATTAGATATTACATTTTTAGATTTTTAAAACAGATGAAAATAGTTTAACATCAAGGTTAAAAATCGTAAATTAGATTTTCTTTTAGATTTTTGTTCGAATTTTAGGAATTTTTGTTCAGTGTGAAAACCCACAATAAATCGAGATACGAATCGAAACCCAGAACTGCAATGGCAACCTACACAAGGAGATAGAAACGCTGAGGAGGAGATCGGGAGGGCGGCTTTGGCGACCTGCGCACAGTTTAGTTTAATTAAATGTTGTTTAATCATCTCAGAAGATAATGTGCTATTGACATGACCGGCACTGTTGGCTGATTTATCGCCGGGCATCGCGCGATCGATCCGCCATAAATGGCTGGCGAAATATTTGTGTTCGATTTCGACGCTTGTATCTCTGGGCTGCCGCTTCATTTTGGCCAGAATCAGAGTCGTGAGCAAAGTGGGTCGCAGCCGGGCCGAACCGGGTAGCCTTTTGGCCAAGTCAAGTCGACTATTGGCGGCGCCACACTCCACTTGCGAGCGAGCGGTGCGCTCTTTGATGATTCATCTGTATCTGTCAGATACATGAGTTCATTAGCAGCACTGACACTGTGAATGTCAACTGCAAGGAAATTGTTTGTCATCTAGGTGCGTGCGTATTTTTAGAATGACGCCGTTTCACAGTTAAATGTTGCAAATTAGCGAAGGTAAATTCCAGTCTGATTTATTGCCTGACATTGGCTGCTGCTGCCTCAAGTCGTTACATAAAACCGATACGAATACAGAACGCCAAAGACGGCGAAAATGTTTCCCCCTTTTTACAATTAGTGAAAGTTTGCAAAATAACAATAATAACAGAAAAAAAGGGAACCACTCGCCACGGTACACATACAAACGGTTACAACGCCCAATTGTGATAATTAAAAAATAAAAAAATGGTTACGAGCATGTGGGATATAGAAAATAAATTGCTACCGTCATGATGTATAATGGCAAATAATAACAAATTGTCTTGCACGATCGGCGAACGGTAGCGAATGTGCCAGTATATCTGCCAGATACTACAGCTGTGTATTACTGTCTACAATTGAACCTTGAAGTTGGCTGGCCTGGCCAACTCATGTCATGTCATGGCTGGGCCAACGCAATCGGTTGATTAGCCAAAAACAGTAGCCCACAAGACACACAAAAGCCGGTCGCAGGCATCTTCAACACACTCGCACTCAAGCAGAGCATGTCTGGCGTAAATTACAAATGGAGAAAAATTATTATAGAAACGGGGAAAATAAAAGCAATTTCAACTGACAAAAACACAATTAACTACATGACGTATACACGCTGAGGTTTTCACGGAGCGCAGCTGAAGATGAAGCTGGTACACAGAAAAAAATTGATGCCTATTAAATGATTTAAAAATTAATATTTATTTGTATTATCATATAAAATCGAAAGCATAAACTCAGGAATACGAAATAAATTTTAAAAAATATTTAGACTCAGTTTAAAAATTTTAATCAAAAATTCTATGTGAAAGAAGGTCCATTTTACCATATTTTTTATTAATAAAAAGCCGATATGATTAATGACAAATGTATGATTCAAACAAAGGGATATTTTATCATATCAGTTATTTTATTTTAAAATACCAATTTTAGTATTTTTGAAACAAATACTGAAAAATATGATAAAAATAATATTTAACTGATACGATTTATATGAATCAATGTCAATTTGATATGCATAACTTGATCTTAAAAAAATATATAATTGACCTGCTCATATCAATTTGATCTTTTCTCAATTTTTTTTCTGTGTACTAAAAAGTAAACGGAAACCGAAATCGTGCAATTGAAAAATTGAAATCTTTTTTCGATCTCCTTCCTTTGCAGCAGCATCTCTTTTGTCCGCTGCAATTGTGCTTTTAAATCTCCTGCTGTCTGTCATTCAATGCGGCTTTGAAAACGTTACCAAACTGTCGACAATTTAATTGATTTATGCTTTTATTGCTCTTTTTTGTGTGGAGTTTTGGCAAAAGCGTAAATTGATTTTGAAAGTTGCAGTTGAAAAAGACAGAATGCGTTACAGATCAATATCAATAAACAATTTGACACACATAATTTAGTGAAAGAAAGAAAAAAAACTTATTCCATAATCTTTTTTAAATTTTTTTTTTAATTTTTCACGTATTACCGTTATATTTATGATATCTTAAAAAATTAAAAAAAATATAGGAAAAGGTTTTTAAGTTTCTGTAAACTAAGAAGATAAATCAGAGAAACTTTATAAAATCATATTGCAAATCATATTGCTCTTCCTCTCTTTAAGCCATATATATATTTTTCGAGCTTAATAACATCTCAGATTACCGTTCGCTATTTTTTGTGCCATCTAACCTTTACCACAACTGCTTGCGGCCAAGATCTTATTAAAGACAAGAAACGCTAGCACACAAGCTGCCAAAAAACTTTCACAACCCAAAAGAGCAAATTGGGCTTAACACAAATGCGCTAATTTTTAACCAATACACTAATATTTGTGTGAGGCATTTACCTATATACTAAAAAAAAAAGGGGAAATGTCAGGAAAACTTGCTTGCACAGCTTGTTCAGTTAACACCCACGAAACACTGCGAAATGTTAAACAATTGCAAATGCATTTTATGGAAATTCGGCTTGACTTCATCTATATATATAAAACTCGTCTATATAGACCTCTATCAAGAGACTGTCAGGCGCTTTACGCGATCTTCGCTCTCACCCACATCCGATTGGGATCGCTTTTCGCCCGCCAGACGTTCGCTAAAATCGGAGGCTGGAAGTCGCACATCTTGTAAGTTCTTTGCCCGCCATCGCCATTTTGCCAGCCGCATGTATCTCTATCTGGTATCTCGTTTTGTATCTGTTTGTTTTGTTTTCGTTTCTGTTTTTGTTTTTCCCCCGCTAAAGATGATTATTATCTAGAGGCCACTGGGCGACGTCGCAGCTCAGGTAAGCATTCGCTACGATTGTGGGAGGATTTTACACCGAGATGATAAATTATTTTAACTGATGATCTATTTGATCTTAAGTAATTGACAAAACATCACGATTTTAGAATGGTATTATAAATGTAAGAATCCATTATTTTCAATGATATTATAATAGAAAGAATTCATTATTGCCATTTATGATCTATTCGATCTTACAAGTCTTACAAGGATATCATTTATAAAGAATATTTTTTTTTTAATATTGATCTATTCGATCTTAAGTAACAGAACATTAAAATCTTTGGACCTACAATGATAGGGGTTGTAAATGTTAAGAATTTATTATTTTTATTTCATATATTCGGTCAAAAACAGTAAGATCTTTAGGTCCTACAATAATATTAAAAATGTATAGAGTCTATTATTTTATTTAATAATCTATTTGATCTTAAGTAACTGAAAAATCTTAGGGATCTTTGGATCTTACAAGGAATACTATAAATGTAAAAAATCTAAATGTTTCCACTTTCTTATTTTTTTCTAAGTGTATTAAGAAAATATCTTGTATCTGCAGAGCGTGTCTGGTTCTAGCCATTTGCGCAGGTGGCTGGCGTTTATGTATCTATGCATCTAGGTCAGTTGCTCGCTCCTTAAACGGTCATTCGGCAGAAATGTTAGGAGCGCAAATTTATGGCCAAACTGTCAAACAATTTTCCATGCAGAAGGCATAGTGGTATATCTCTGCATCTTCGGTAGCCCCAAGTATTGTCAAATTAACAAAGCCTAATGAGCCACTGAAAACGTGTTCAAGTCTACCTCTCACTGTGGGTGTAATTGCGTCTCTAATGAGCCATTGCTGTGACAATATCAACACTGAATTAATGTAGCAAGTCAAGGTCTTTGTAGGGTTAACTATGCACATTTTATATTTCATTTTGAATTAAATTGGCCAAACCGTAGATTAATGGATTTGGGGCAAAATCGTTACGGTTTTAATAGTAAATAAATTAATGAGGAAACCTAATCCATCAAAAACTTGAAAATTATTAAAATAAATTAAGCAAGGTTAAGGATTGATGGTGTAGCTTAAACTTTCTTGGTTTATGTTAATTTTAGTGAAGGGACTTGGGGGATTTTTTTTATTTTTACTTTGACTACTGAAAACAATGGGTGAGAAATTCATAAAAAAAATCCCTTATGCGAAATCGAGTAAATGATTTATTTTTAAATGGAAAAAAGATATTATAATGATAATAATAAACGTGAAGTTTAAATAAACTAAGCTAAGCTAATATAATATTTAAAATACAAATTTAAATGGAAATCCAAATTTGAAAAAGTTTTTTTTTATAATGCCTCATGTATTGTAACTCAAATGCAATTTCAAGCGCAGTTCATTTTCAGCAACGGCAATGCGAAAATTATGAACAAGTTGCCATATCTAATAGATGTGGGTGGCTGCAGTCAACAACGAAATTAAATTAACTGACACGACAACCAAACTTGGCAAAATGTTATTATGACTTCATTGAGCTGCATGCAATTTTTATTTGAGCTTTTTTAATCCCCTTGTTTCCTGTAATTTTCCACTTAATGGTTTTTCCCCCTAGACATATAAAAGATAAATGGGTTTTTAAAAGTGAAATCGGAGAGTATTCATTGCCACTTTTAACTTGAAAGTGGAATATTGATCAGCTTGCAAAATGTCAAGTTTACAATGCTAAAAACCGTTTATAGAATATCTATCCATTATGCGGGGGTACGTTCTCAATGGTTTTCCATCGAGCAGGGGGATATGCAAATATGCCAAATGACATCATACCCAAGTGTGGAACACAAAAATAAAAAATGAACTGTTTTGGGAGAGATATAAATGAAAACGCATTCTAGCCAATTTTAGCATTGTGTATACACAGTATTATGATTGATGACCTAACGGATGTCATATACTAATGGGACCCCCCAACTTGATATTGATTACTCCTCGAACAGATCACAACAGCGCAGTGCTGACAGCGAATACAGAGCAGTTCATCATTGGCCAGCGGGTTTGGCTCGGTGGCCTTCGACCCGGACAGATTGCCTACATCGGCGAGACACACTTTGCACCCGGCGAATGGGCGGGCGTTGTCCTGGATGAACCTAATGGTAAGATAGGATTTAAGGTTAACTCTCCTAAAACTATGATTACAACTTATATTTACACACAGGTAAAAACGATGGCTGTGTGTCGGGCAAAAGATACTTCCAGTGTGAGCCGAAACGCGGCATTTTCTCACGCCTCACACGTCTTACCACATATCCCATGTCCGGAGCCCAGACGCCGACTTCTCCGTTGGCCAAAAACTCCCCGGACAGATCGCGCACAGTCTCGCCAACTGCGAGTATTCGCAGCTCTATGCTCCGCAGTCCCGGCATTGGTGGCAGTAAGTTTTCGATTCGGAAAGATGAGGAGCTCTTTAAATTACTATAAATATTTCCAAAATTCTTATCCAGAAAACGGCATGGCTGTGGGCGATCGTGTGATTGTCTCCTCTGGATTTGGCAGTCGTCCGGGTATTTTACGCTATTTGGGAGAGACACAGTTCGCCCCTGGCAATTGGTGCGGCGTGGAACTGGATGAGCCTAGCGGCAAGAACGATGGTGCTGTGGATGATATAAGGTATACTATATGAAATATAAGCAAAATCAAAGAAATTTACTAAAAAAAATTAAAATTGTAAGACTAAAACCACTCCTTTTTGTAGATACTTTGAGTGCAAGCCCAAGTACGGGGTGTTTGTACCCATAGCCAAGGTATCGCTATCGCCGTCGTCGAAGAAAACGCGACTTTCGAGGACCGGATCACGGGAGTCCCTCACCTCGATTGGCACCATGAACAGCATCGCCACCACGGCCACGTCGCGCATGCGCATGAATGCTCAGGTATAAGCGGTGACCTCGCGAAGAGCACCCCCAACCAACCAGTTCTCACACAGAAAGAACACCAAAAGTCCTTAAAAAACACTTACCGTTTACAGTTCTGGTTATGTTCTTTGTTATTTCTTAATTTTTACCCATTAACCTACTTGTTAATTTATTTTGAGACCCTGGTACTAACGCGTTCCTATTCTAATCGTAAAATCCCGTTCCGTTCCTAGCAGCGCAAGTCCATCACGCCCGTAAAGCCAATTTTAGCGACGCCAAAAAGCCAATTTTCCATGCAGGTATGCTAACATCTACAAGATCCACAAATAAATTGTATGGTATTCGCTGTTGGTTTTTTCTTTTCGGTCTTATAAGCTCTATTAGCTTGCAGAGCCTGTAGTCGCTGTTAGTTTATCCAATCCATTAACGTTAAGATTGTAATGGTTTTTGTAAAATTATTCCATAAATATATTTATACCTAAACCTAAAGTTTGTTTTTAAATATTTTTTAAAACTTCAATATTTTCTTTGTTTTACTGTTTTTGACGTTAATGGATTGGACAATTCTTCCTGTATAACTGTGTTTTAACCCTTAGATCTTAAGCGTACAACTAACACAAGACACTAAGCCACACCAAACACTACACAACAAATACACCCCTCAAACAAACAAACAAAACCCCACCAAAACTATGTAAATTAATAATAAATGTATGCCTATGAAGTTTTTATGTTTGAGTTGGTTTCTTTTATCACATTGTATAATAAAATATATTACAATATTTCCTGCACGCTTTTGCTGTTTAAGTGTTGATTGTTCAATGTTTTGTTAATTTTTCTTACTTGCATGTGTGTGTGTTCGCTGTCGCCGGTAAAAGGTAAAAAGCCACAATAAAGTAATGAGTGTTCCCTGCTACCAGCTGCACCCTATATATATATATATACACTCCTGTACATACACCCACACTCTGTATCTCTATATCCTCTTGTATCTCTTGTACTTTGTACTGCAACTGTATGTTCAGGCATCTCATCAAAGCTTGCTTTGTGCTCTCTGTGCTCTGTTTATTTGATCGATATTGTAGGATCTGCTGCGCGAGAAGCAACAGCATGTGGAGCAGCTGATGGTGGAGCGCGACCTGGACCGCGAGGATGCCCAGAATCAGGCGCTGCAGCTGCAGAAGAGCATCAACGAGGTAATTATCTTCACCGATACCATGTACGCACCGCAACCCTATGCGGATAGATCGCGACCCTATCGACCCGGCAAGAAGTCAAGGGTTAAGAGTCCACAGTGGGTGCCCACCACTCTGAGCAGCAGCATCACAACGAGTACAAGACCGATCATAACAGCGGCAACATGCAACAGACAGCCCCTGCAGCAGCAGCAGCAACAGCAACAGATATTGCAGGCACAGCAGCAACATCAGCAGCGGCCAAAGAAAGTTTGGTTTTGCGATAAAAAGAAACTCTTTCCAGTTGGCTGAAGACAACTCACGGAGGAGTCCAACGTTTGCTCAGTCATTTGTGCAGTTTCGGTTTCGATTAATTGCGTTTTTTGTTGTTTTTGTTTAATCTTATTTTTGCATTGCACCCGCGCGCTGATTGTTTGCAAAACAGAAAATCCAACATACACCACCATTTTCCTTTTCGTTTGGTTAATTTTCCCATTTGTTTTTCACAGTTATGTCTTTATTATTTTCCTCATTGCCTTGTGTTTATTTGTTGTTGATTTAACTCAAACTCACTTTTATGTTCTGTTCTTTAACCACAAACACAGTTTAGCCACAAAATCATCTTTAAATTGTCAGTCATTTTCCCTTAAGTGATTCATCCAATTAACTTTGAACGCTGAGGAGAGTACAAATTTCATAAGTTTAACTAGGCATGAAAGGTTTTTGGGGGTTCAACGGCATTTAACTCGGTCAAAATTCGGCTAACATGGGTTAAGGCTACTCTTGAAATGTGTGCAAAACAAATTGATTAAAAATCAACTTGCATACACTTAGCATAATATATTTGGATTTTGTGCTGGCACAAAATTTGTTTTTACCATTAACTTGCAACTGAAACAAAAAATTTAAAGGGTTTAATTTATCATTTATCAGTTTAATTTATCATCTCAGTTCAGACACCATCATAAACACTACCTAGAAGTTACAGCAAGAAAAACGCAAAAAAAAAACACTATTATAAATAAACAAAATTATTTGCATTAAATATTAGCACTTTTGCACTGTTGCTTACTCATACAGTGCGTTTTAAAGATGTAAGGAAAGGTAAAAAATGCTTTATTGCTGAGACCTATTATTATGAAACGCACTGTACACTTTATGTGCTTATTTCGCAACTGCTTTTGGGGGCTTTTCTAGAAAATGACTGTCTGGGATGATTGAGTTTTGTGCTTTCTGTTTGGTTTCGTTTTGAATAAACTGTTTGTGTTTATAATTATATGCGGATACGTGTTAGACTTTTCTATTTGTCAAGCGCACTTTGAGTTTGAGTGTTAAATTAGCAACAAAATTATCACCCCAAAATCCCAATCCCAACTCCATTCTCCTGCCTCTCTTTCATCCACTGAACTATCCATCCTTTTTAACGCAAAACCAAAAAATAATTTGAAAACCAAAATTATGCTGGCCCTAGAAAAGAAATCCTGTTTGCACAAATCTATTCTTGTATGATTCTTATAGCAAATACTGATCGAAGCGGATCGCTGGAGACGCCTGATAGCGAGGCACAGCATAAAGGTGTCCGATCTGCGACGCGAGTTCCGCGGCTGGTCCGGAAAGCACGAGAGGCACTGCATCCTGCACAGTGTCCTCACACCGCTGCGCATCAAGTAGAAATCCGGCGAGAGAGATGGATGGGCTACCACAGTGCTCAAAAACTATTCGATTCGATGATTTTGTGAATTAACTTTCTTCTTCGCACCAAGAAAGGCACCACTGAAGACAATGTTGAAGTCTGCACAGCGTTTTAAGCTGATACAACCAAATAAGGAATAAAAGTTCTTTAAGATTATAAAAGGAGAAAACTTAAAAAAAAAAAATATCGAAAGCCAACCGAAAAACCGCAACGAATAAAGTTAAATTAAACGGTTTATTTGGCTTAAAAAATGTAAAACGAAACTTAAAAGAAAAAAAATGGAAAAGTTGTCCAACAATTTTTGATTATTTTGTACGAAAGCGAATTTTTCTTGCTGTTGGTTTAGTTGATACGATATATACGATATACGCCTAAATACTATCTATATGAAGTAAAATACATTAACAATATGCAAAACATCTTTTGAAATCTCCAAATGTTGTTTTATTTATGGTTATGACTTTTTGCTAATCCCGTTTTCGTATTTCCCTTACCATTCCGATCCTCAGCTGAAGGCCAGAATTGTTGAATTGGAGTCGGCATTGGGAGATGAACGAAAGAAATCGGAAGAGTTGCAGTTCTCCGTAGACGAGGCACAGTTTTGTGGAGATGAAATGAATGTAAGAACGAGTAGAAATTTGATTTGGAAATGTACAGTGGCTTATTCTATGCAAAATCTTTATTAGTTGGCTTTTTTTTGAATCGTACTTGTAGTTGGCCAGCACTATGTGTATGCGCTTTTTGGGACTTGCTTTTAAAAAATATTTAAGAATTAAAAAGTTTATCTATATTTATTTGTGGTTTTTAAATTAGGGAAAATGTCTGTAGGTTGGAGCACTTTATTTTTATACTTCATGCGGTCATTCTGTTATGAAACTTTATATGATAGATACTTTTTGGAAAGCGTTGTATTCCTTTGGGAAGATAGACAAATTTATTTTTGAAAAGAACCAAAAAACGCCGTTTAAAAAAAATAATAATACTAACTTCCCGTTTTTGTTTAATGAACTGAGACCAATTAGAATTGAAACTAAAAAAAAACTTTAAACGACTTACATTTGCCTTAAAATCATTTAAATATACTGACAACTTCTGTCGGGCTGAGCAACTCAATATGTCCAAACAAAATAATAACATTTTTTTTTCATTCTGTTAAATTAATAATATTTTTTTATTGTCAGGAGTTTGATAACCTAAAGGTAAACCTTTTATCAATTAAAATTTAATTTAAAAAATTTGTAAAAAAGTTATTAACAAATTTTTATTGAAAAAGTTCTAAGGAACTCGACAGTTTCAACTTACAAATCTCTCCCGTATATTTCTTATAGTTATTCGAACGAGGTTACTACAGAAATCGCGCAGCGCTAAATGAGGTGAATGTTTTCATAGCCATCAATAAAAATTTCTGGCCACTTCAGCGCTGCGATATGCAATATTTTAGTTTAATACAGTTGCTATAACCTAAAGTATGCTATAGAAATATTGGCCACCCGTAGGTACAAATTCAAGACTTTAGAGCTTATATGAAAACACATTTAGTGCAAATCAGGTAGATATATTTGAGAATTTCTTACAAAATATTGGTATTTAAATAAATTAAACTTACGATAATCACAGTGTCAATGCGTATACGTATACGTATAGTAAAAGCTCTATTTTAAATTTAACTATATTTTTGATTTATAGTTAGTAAATATTTAATTGAAATATCCCAAGAAATGCATATGAAAACAAGTCAATGTACATTTCAAGAAAATGGGAATCGACTTTGCCTTTCTAATGCAAAATCCCTATTTATAGGCCCAGTCCCAGGTCTACAAGGAAAAGATACACGATCTGGAGTCCAAAATCACGCAATTGGTGTCTGGTAAACAAGTGAAATTCATTGAATAATGAGAAATATGGCTTAAATCCTAATTTTCGTATCCCCTCAGCTACCCCCAGTTTACAAAGTGTTCCACCACCGGCCCCGCCTCCAGATGATAGCGCATTCAAGGAGGAGATTGCTAAACTGCAGGAGAAGTTGAACGTCCAGCAGAAGGAGACTGAGTCCCGGATTGCCGAGCAGCTGGAGGAGGAGCAGCGATTGAGGGAGAATGTGAAGTACCTGGAAGAGCAAAACGCCACTCTTCAGTCAGAATTGGTGGCCAAGGATGAGTCCCTCGAGAAATTCTCCCTCTCAGAGTGTGGAATAGAAAATCTCCGCAGGGAACTTGCACTGCTCAAGGAGGAAAACGAAAAGCAAGCTGAGGAGGCGCAGGCTGATTTCGCTCGAAAACTTTCTGAAAAATCTAGTCAGCTGGAGAAAGTCACCGCCGAATTGCAGAGCTTGAAATCAGCTTCCGATTCTTTGGAAAGCGAGAGGCTTAACAAAACCGACGAATGCGAGATTCTTCAAACTGAAGTCCGAATACGTGATGAGCAAATCAAGGAGCTAAGTCAACAACTTGATGAGCTAACCACCCAATTAAATGTACAAAAAGCGGATAGTTTGGCTCTGGATGATATGCTTCGTTTGCAAAAGGAGGGAAGTGAAGAAAAATCCACTCTTTTAGAGAAAACTGAAAAAGAGTTAAATCAATTTAAAGAAGAGGCTTTGAAAAATCAGAAGGAAAAAGAGCAATTTGAAAAGCAATTAACTGAATTAAAGCAATTGGCGGAACAAGAAAAACTAGTCAGGGAAAAGGCTGAAACTGAAATCAATGAAATAAAATTAGAGAAAGTAAACATAGAGCAGCAATTGGCTTCAAAGCAAACTGAACTTGAGGACTTCCAAAAGAAACAGTCTGAAACAGAGGCGCATCTTCAGGAAAACAAAGATATAAATGCCCAAAAGGATCTAAAGTTAGTTGAATCTGTTGAATCCATTAAACAATTGCAACTTCAACTGGAAGAGAAAACTCAAGCCCAGGAAAAACTCTTGGTCGACCTGGAAGAGCTGAAGAAAAATCAGGAGACTGCTTTAAGCAAAAAGGATCAGGAACTGCAGCAGCTCCAAGCAAAGTCTATTGAGTACGAACAAGCTTTGAAATCCACTCAGCAGCAATTAGAGCAACTTCAACAACAGGCAGCCGCATCTGGAGAAGAGGGATCCAAGAATTTGGCCAAATTGCAGGAGGAGATTAGTCAACTTAAAGCCCAGGCTGAGAAAACGCAGTCCGAGTTAAAGTCTAGCCAAACAGATGTGGAAGCCAGGACCAAACAATTGGAGTCAGCAAATGGAAGTCTGGAGGAGGAAGCTAAGAAGTTGGCCAATCTGCAGGAACAGATCAGCAAGCTTAAATCCGAAGTGGAGGAGACCCAGGCGGCTCTCAGCTCGAGTCATACGGATGTGGAATCCAAAACTAAGCAGCTTGAGGCAGCCAATGCGGCTCTGGAAAAAGTCAACAAGGTAAGTATATTTATTTTAAACGAAGAACTTAAATATTTGTAATATTTCATAACCTATTTTTAAACAGGACTATGCGGAATCCCGAGCGGAAGCTTCTCATCTGCAAGATCAGGTGAAGGAGATCACAGACACCCTACATGCTGAGCTCCTGGCTGAACGATCCTCTTCCAGCGACCTTCACACTAAGCTCTCCAAGTTCTCGGATGAATTGGCCACGGGCCAAAAGGAACTGACCAGCAAAGCCGATGAATGGAGCAAGGAGATGCTGCAGAAGGAAAAAGAACTGCAGGAGCTGAGACAGCAGCTTACAGATAGCCAAGACTCCCAAACCAAACTGAAAGCAGAGGGAGAAAGAAAGGAGAAATCTATGGAGGAATCTATTAAGAATTTGCAGGAACAAATCACAAAGGCCAAGGCGGAAAATCAAGAGCTAAGCACTGGCACGCAGGAGACCATAAAGGATCTTCAGGAGCGACTGGAAATCACCAATGCCGAGATCCAGCACAAGGAAAAAATGGCCACCGAAGATGCCCAGAAAATAGCTGATCTTAAAACGCTTGTGGAAGCCATCCAGGTGGCTAATGCCAACATATCAGCAACCAATGCGGAACTTTCCAACGTACTGGAAGTTCTTCAAGCTGAAAAGAGCGAAACGAATCACATATTCGAGCTCTTTGAAATGGAGGCAGATATGAATTCAGAGCGGTTAATCGAAAAACTTACTGGCATGAAGGAGGAACTGAAGGAAACCCATCTTCAACTTGATGAGCAGCAGATAAAGTTCAAGGATCTGGAGCTGAAATACGATCAAACGCAGCAGAGTGAGCAGAATTTGCAGCAGGAATCCTTGCTTTCCAAGGAACAACTAAAGGAACTACAACAGTCACTCGTAGAACTTCAAGCTTCACTTAAACAAAAAGAAGAACTTGTGCTGAATTTGGAAGGCCAGCTTAAGGAAACCAGTAGTATAATAGAAGGTCAAACCTCTTCCTCCCAGGAAGTACAACTAAAACTAGAAGAAGCTCAAAAGAATGAAAAGAACTTACAAGAAGAAGGTGCCAAATTAACGGAGCAACTACAGGTTCTGCAAAAGACACAGTCGGAAATCACCGAGTCCCTCAAGAAAAAAGATGAACTTGTACATAATTTAGAGGATAAACTTAAAGAAAGCAATACTCACCTAGAAACCCAAAATAGTTCAACAAAGGAAACCCAAGTTAAACTAGAGGAGGCGCAAGAGAGGGAAAAAATCCTGCAGGAAGAGGCTGCCAAGTTATCCGGTGAACTGCAACAAGTGCAACAGGCCAATGGAGAAGTCAAGGATTCTCTAGTAAAAGTAGAAGGACTTGTGAAAGAATTCGAGGAAAAACTGCAAGCCGCTAAATCCCAGTTGGAAAGCCAACAAGCCACAAATAAAGAACTGCAGGAGATGCTGATAAAATCACAGGAGACCGAGGGCAACCTACAGGGAGAATCTCTGGCCAACACCGAGAAACTACGCCAACTGGAACAAGCCAATGGGGAACTTCAGGAGTCATTGTCTAAAAAAGAGAAAAGCCTTAAAGACCTCGAAGATAAACTTCAGGAAAGAAATTCACAATTGGAGGTTCAAAACAGGAGCTACAACGAACTCCAGGATAAGTTGGAACAAACCCAGCAAAAGGAAAGGAAGCTCCAAGAAGAAACCTCCCAGTTGGCTGAGCAACTGAGCCAACTGAAGCAGGCCAATGAGGAGCTCCAAAAATCCCTCCAGCAAAAGCAAACACTTTTGGAAAAAGGCAACGAATTCGACACTCAGCTGGCGGAGTATCAGAAAGTCATCGACGAAATGGATGATTCGGCCTCCGTTAAGTCCAAGCTGCTGGAACAGCTGTAAAATAGAGTTGTGGAACTGGAGGCCGCACTCCATCAAGCCAACGAAGCCCAAAAGACTGCTAATCAGGAGACCAAGGAACTGAGGCGCCAGCTGGAGTCGCTGGAATTGGAGAAGTCCAGAGAGATTTTGACCCTGAAGACTCAGATGAATGGAGCAGGGAGCAGGCCAGGAAAGGGTGATGAACTGGAGGTGAGTTTTCTTTGATGAGTTCATAAATATTTGCTTAATAAATATTTTTTTTTATTTTTTGTAGTCGCTTGACACCGAGACAAGTCTTGCCAAGATCAACTTCCTCAACTCAATCATTGCCGACATGCAGCAGAAGAATGATGCACTGAAGGCCAAAGTCCAGACCCTCGAAACCTTGCCAATGGATTTCACCAAGTGAGTTATCTTAAAAAAAAACCAATCCTTAGCAAACTTTCTAAGAAACAAAAATATTATTATACATTCTATTTATTTAACTACCTTAATACTTCTATAACATTATATTATTTTCTTATATTTTAAGGCCCCATGCCTTTGATGTGCTGACCAAGCGGAAGCCGGCGCCCAGACTTTTCTGCGACATCTGCGATGAGTTTGATCAGCACGAGACGGAGGACTGTCCAATCCAGGCTAGCGAGGATCGGGATTACTCCCCGCCGCCGTCAGCCGAGGCCAATAACAACGAGAAGGAACGCAAGCTACCTGCACCTAGGAAATACTGCGATTCCTGCGAGGGTAAGTACAAATATTCAGGATACTATTTGAATATTATCTTAATGTAAAACATTCTTTACCGTTTCAGTATTTGGCCACGATACGAGTGAATGTGCCGATGATGAAACCTACTAGCCCTAGCTAAATTCTAAATTATTTTTCCATTTTTACTTTGTTTTGACCCTATAGCATAATCGTTTTGCGAGATCTATCAGAGGGGATAACTGTTACCTCAGCAGAGAGCTTCACTCAATCACACAAACAACATTCTCTTTTTAAATTTGTGATCATGGAAAATAGTCTATTTTAAATTGTTTTTATTTATTTAATGCGATTCGTGGCAAACACAATCGGTTGTTTTCGTAATTTTTGAGTGTAAACATAGTGTAAAGAAATAAAAACTAAATTGTGGAAGAAAACTGTCTAGAATTTATTGGGTTTTTATGAGTGATACAAGTACAATTAATCGCCGCCCTCCTTCTTCTCCTTGATGGCGTCCTGAAAATAAAGAAATTTTAAATTTAAGATATGGTAATTGAAAAGATTTGCTTAAGGAGAGATATAGGGTTTCTCTTCCTCTATAAGGACGTAAAATAAAGGAGTCTCTTACTTTGAAACGCTCTTCAAAGAGAGATAACTCTGCTAGAAGATCGGTTATGGCATTCATGAAGGCTTCTTGCGGGGAGTAATCCGCCGTAGTCTGAATCCGGATAACGAACTTGTGCTCTAGAGGATGGGGAACTTTGTAGCCGGCAAACAAGACATTGGGGTCCTTCAGCAGTTGGCTGTACAGAAAAATCACAGTTTATTTTGAAGTTATTCCGATTTATAAACCATCTTACTTGCGGATCATGTTTCCCAGAGTGTGATCCTCTTTATTTATCGTGAATATAGCCGCATTTGTCACCTTGGTGTCCAGTTCTTTGATGATTCTGCCACCGCGCCAAAACAAACAAGAAAATGGGTTACAGGTGGTTATTTGGTGGAGTTTCATTAGTTTACTCACTTTTTTTCGCCTTCATAGAGCAGGAATGATTCAAAGGTGGGTGGCGCATTCATTTTGTATGCTTATATTCGGTTAAATTACAGGCAAAATCGAAATTGTTTATTAAAATCGGCACCACGCTCAGAAAATGTACTTGTCTAGTGTTGGAAAACGCTTCAGCGCATTTTAGCGGTGCCAGTGAAGATATATTTAGCTAGAATTCGCCAGGTACTTAATTTATTGAAATATTTATATTTCAGTTAAATATTAAAAGAAAACATTTTTTTAATAAAGAATTTTGAAAAATAAAATCTTTAATTTTCAATACATATTAAGTCTTATTCAATAACTTATTCATTAATTTAGTTCGTTAAATTTTTTTGGCTTTTTAAAATCTAGCTATTTTGTTGACAAATGTTTTCCCATCTCTCTATCCGATAGTTATCGCATCGGCAAGCTGTTCCTGCGCATCTCTGAATTTCTGTGGTTGAATTATTTGCAATTTTCATCCAAACGCGCCAAACGCTGCGCATTCCGCCACTTTCCAGGAACTGACACGAAGCCAAGCTACGTTTTTGTTGTTAAACTGTTGAAATGAGCGACTCGAAGGCCGCAACCAGTGTCCCCGAGGGCGAGGAGGCCAATCCGCTGGAGCAATCGACCATAACGATGCTGGATGTCCTGGAGCAGGAAAAGGAACTGGAGGACGAGTACGCAGCTGTGCTGGGAGCCTCCGACGAGAAGTCCTGCACATATGTGAAGGGCGCAATTGGTCGCCAGGCCCTCTACTCCTGCCTCACCTGCTGCCCGGAGGCTCGCGAGGATCTGGCCAAGGCTGCAGGAATCTGCTTGGCCTGCTCCTATCGCTGCCACGAACACCATGAGCTGGTGGAACTCTATACCAAGCGGAACTTCCGCTGCGATTGCCCCACCCAGCGGCTGGGCAAGTGCTCCCTGAATCCACAAGTCGAGGGCGTTCAACCCCGGAACGAGGGCAATCTGTACAACCAGAACTTCCAAGGGCTCTACTGCAAGTGCAAGCGACCCTATCCCGATCCCGATCGCACTGTCGAGGAGGTGATGCTGCAGTGCGCCATCTGCGAGGACTGGTACCACTTGCCGCACATGAAGGCCCCGGGTTCCAGCGAGAAGTGGTTGGATACTTGCAGCGAAATGATATGCGATGGCTGCATGGAGGCCAAACCCTTCCTAAAGGACTACACAGGACTGGCTCTGCAGCCTGTGGTGGATGACGCCAAGGAGGCCAAGCCCGAGGTCGAGGATAGCCAGCTGAAGAGCGAGTTGGACCGCAGCATTTGCGATATTATGAAAGTTGCTGAGGGCGAATCTCAAGCGGAGGAAGGCGAGCCCAGCCAGAAGCGTCCCAAACTGGAGGACTGCCGTCGCCCCAAAACAACCAAGGAACACCAGGGTGAGTGATAAAGGCAATACCATACCATTTTTAAACGCAGAGCAGCTTAGAAACGATTTCTTCAGATTATCCTCTAAATATTAGACTCTAAAACCATTTAAAGGGCTTAAAGTATAAGAATTTAGAGCACAATGCTCACTTTCTGTTATAATCTTCTTGTTTTTGACCAACTAAAAAAAAATCCCCGATTATATGCTTCAAGAAACAACTGGAAATATTATTCAAACCCAAACTTAATACATGAAAAGCAAGTCAAAATTCTTCTTGCCATCGCCCAAGTAGAGGAATCCATGTTTGTGGGAGTTAATTTTGTGGAAGAAGGTCATGCCCATCCAGAGGCACGACTTGATAACCACCAAGCCCTCATTTCGTTGCATATTCAAGGCAAAAGATTGTCCCAGCGGTATTACACAGTCGATGGTATCCAGGAAGTCAATAGCATAGTTATAGTCACTCCTCTTGGCCAAATTAACCTTGAGATCATTGCGGGGCAGACGATAAAGCTGGTAATAGGACTGATTGTCGATCTGCAGGTCATTTAGGCCACGGAACATTTGGTTGGGTATAACACGGCCATCGGTCATCTTGTAGAAAGCTCCGCGTGGACAAATGGCGCACTCCTCGGTGATAATAAACACAATGGCTGCCAGTCGCTCCTCCTCCTTCAGCTTGACTACTTCAGGGCGACTGATGCCAGCCACTTGGTTGCCCACAATGTCAAATGTGGGATCCTGGGGGCAGGATATAGAATACCTTAAGTGTTCATAAAAATCCCTTACTAAGAACTCACCAATTTTACATAGGACATCAGACTGGGATCTCCTATAAATGGCTCCCTTGCCAGTATGGTGGCCTGAAAGATCTTGGGGCTCTGGACAAACGGCAGCAACTGCCACTGGAACTGGTCCAGACTGTAGAAATACTTGCGATCCTTCAGGCAATCGTTTGTGTAGCCAAAGGCAATGTAGTAATCATTCTTGGTCGCTGTAATGCGACCCCATAGATACATGCCCGAGAAGCGGTTATCATTCTGCAAAGCAATTAGCGAGTTCTCAATTAAAATGCGCTGTTCAGGCGAAAACTTCATGCCGCAGTACATTAGGCAGTCGAGGCCCTCAGTAAAGTACTCTAGATTCATGATGGATTTTAGCAATTTAAATGTAGTGTATTTAAATAAGAGGGACTTTAGATGTGAGAAATATTTGAAAGAAATCTCAAAATTGTCTAGACTGAATAAAAAGGGTAGAAATAAATATGTAGTAATTTTCATACACCGAATTTAATATATACCATTATACCCCATTTTCCTCGTGTTTGCAATTTTTACCCTCAACGCATATTTAACTATTCGTTCCCTTCCCCGTTCAAGGAGCTGCTTTCTGGACTAATGACTGGCGCAAATCGCTTTGCCAGTGCTGCGAATGCCTGTCGCTTTACAAGGAACACGGCGTGGAGTTCCTGCTGGACGCCGAGGACTCGGCAAAGACGTACGAGGAGCGCGGCATGAAGCGTGCGGAGGAGAATTCCAGCTATGAGCAAGGCATTCGGGCACTGGCCTCCATTGACCGGACACAGCAAATCGATGCGATTACCGAGTACAATCGCATGAAGGACAAGCTAAAGGAATACCTGCAGGCATTCGCCGCCAGCAAGAAGGTTGTCACTGAGGAGGACATCAATCGGTTCTTTGCCGGCATGCGCAATGAGAATAATGCCAACCTGGGTCAGCCCTATTTCTGTCGCTAAATAATAAGCTCTCTAAATTATTATAGTATTACCCACATTCCCCCATGAAAAGAACACACACACATAAACCATGTAAATTCTTAAGTTATCATTTATTACAAACAATTATCAATTTAATTCATGTTTTCAATAACGAAAAGTCATAACAAGGCATCGGGCAATGAGATTCGCATTTCCCTCCATATGCTATTATATTTAGCCAAAATATTTATGTACAATGCGGTGAAGTATATCTATTTAAGACAGGCTTGAAGTTATTTTTTGAAATGGTAACCTATCTTGAGTACATTTTACAAAGCTCTAATTGGTTTAGTTTCTGGTATATTTTATGAATATATGTACATTAATAATTAGCAAAGTTGTTGTTCATTTGAAGTGGTGAAATGCCCACCCTATTGAGTTCTTCCTCAATGCCCTGGATGAGTTCAGTGGTGTCAATCGGAGCCATTCCTATGCTGCTGGAGATTAGATCACTGAACGATTGGATGGGCAAATCTGCCTGTGGCTCCTCCTGCTGCTGCTGCTGATTCATATGTTGCTGCGGGTATTGAGACTGTTCTGGCTGGGATTGCGGAAAGTATTGTAGAGGATCTGGCTGCGATTGAGCCTGGATCTGCTGAGCCTGCGGTAAGCTTATGGCACTCAATTTCTGACTCAAGAAATCATTCATCAAGTTGTTGTTGTTATTATTGTTATTGTTAATTGGAATCATGGAGCCGCCACTGAAATGCGTTGGACTACAGCCATTAATTGGTATGTTGGAAATCTCTGGCAGATATGGAGTATTATTATTGTTCTGCCCCATTTGCATCGGCGGAATGCTGTCCACAGTACTGCAGTTGGACCGAGGCGATGCGAAATTGAACGAGAAGTTTGAAGTCTCTGGCAGATATAGGTGATTAGTGTTCTGCCCGAATTGCATCGGCGAAATGCTATCCACTGTACTGCAGTTGGACCGCGGAGAGGCGAAGTTGTGCTCCACCGATGGACACTGGCTGCTCCGGCTATCCACGTCCATAAATCCGTTCTCCAGCTTGATATCGTGCACCACGTTGGGACTTCCACCAGGATACATCATTGTGGTCGTAATTTGTGGAGCTGCAGGCGCCGCATATTGGCCTAGAAAAATTAATAGAACCGTGTTAAACGAATGTTTTAACGAATACTACGTTTAATGAACGCAACAGTAAACCACAAAAAGCATTTACATAATTGAGGCGAAACTGAGGTGAAACTAAGGCAATTTGCGAAAACTCAAAAAGGACAACGGCAAAACCACAACATCAACTTTGTCTGCAGGGCAGGCAATATCAACTTACATTATTTGATGTCCAACTTTGGTGGCAAATAACGAGCTTGGTGAATACTAGACAAAAAATTGGAGGGAGAGACACAGCCTCGGTGGTCCGAAGAGATTAATACCCTTGCCGCATTTGACTTTTAGATTAATATCCAAATTAAGATAGACAAAAGATAAAAATATTCTGGGCAAAAGACTTCCAAAAATACTTAATTTTTATAATTAAATATTGTAAGCGGACTATTTCAATTTATTACATTTTTTATTATTTATTTTCTAAAAGGCAAGGGTATGCGAATTCAAAAATCAAAATTCCAACTTTAAATAAATTAAAAAAATTACATTTTCCAAATTTAAAAAAAAATTTTAAATTACATTTTCAAAATTTTAATAGAAATTTAAATGTCTTAATTCAAAATTTTAATAAATTCCAAAAAATTATATTTTTTTCAACGACTTTTACCAAAAACTTTTATTCATCAAATTGTAATACATTAAGAGTGGGTAGAACAATTATATTCAATTCGAACGGCCTATATAAATCAATTATTCTTCGACTACAGTTTAACATTTTCCAACAATTCTGGGTCGGACAACGACTTCATCCATTGGTCCACAAGGTATCAAATCCTGTACTATATATATTGAATTTTCACCAACAATTTTCTCTACTCGGAATAACAATCCAGAAATGAGTTTGTATGTTTGGAGGCGAAAAATGTGTTGTTCTAGGAACTACATATGTAGATGTGATGCTTATATGAAGAAACCCAATACCAGCACCAGTAATAAATGCGAAATATTCTCGAGAACTTACTGGACGTTTTAACCTGCTTGGATGGATAAAAATCGGCGCTCATGAGACTGCGCTTCAGGCTTTCAATCGTTTTTGTGTTCACCCGACGATTGTGCTGGGTGAGGAGTTCTACAAAGATATTCGGATGTTTGGTCGATTAGAACAGTGAATGCAATTGAATTCGGTGAGATTTCTTAACTAGAGAATTGTGTAAGCATTATAAAATATTTGTAATTAATACTGAAAGAGAAGACGACTAGAAAAGATATATTTGCAGGTGCAATTGTGTTCGGTTGTTTGGGACTAACTAACGACAGAGTTTTGGATAACTGATTTGATTTTGATCTGTAAAAAAAAATAGTATTTATAATATGGGGTCTCATTTATCATTAGTCTTTCTTTAAAATAAAAAAAAAAATATTTTGGTATCCATTTTCCCTCTCAAATCAGTTCTCCGTAACCCTCATCTCTACTCCAAGCCATTTGCCTCCGCCAGCCGTCTAGCTATTTCATCCGCACTAAGGAAATCCGTCGTGTCCTCTGCCGAACCACCCACGGCACAAGCTTCTGTGGTGTATAGAGCAAAGTGTTCCGCCTCGGAGAGATCCACACTGGGATCCAACACCACACCGTAGGCTCCCTCGCACAGATTCTTGATACTCTGCCGATCGGCGATGGCTATCAACTCCATGTTGCCATCACTAATGGGAATATCCGCCAGTTGCAGTGTGCTCAGGGTCTTCCTATCCAGCGGTCGTCCGTAGCTAAGGGTGCTGGCATTCGAGTAGCTCTCCGGTCGAAGCAAACTGTTCTCGCTATCGCCTCCCTTCAGTGGTATGTGAATCACATCCGCATCCAGGTGGGCGGGTCTTTTGCCCGATACACTGCTGGAACTTCGACCGACTGGCTTGCCATTTCTGCCCTCACTCCTCCCCAGTGGTTGCATGGACCGTGTGGAGCTACGATTGGGATCTCCCAGAGAAAAGTGCGCCACACTGGGCTCCCTACTGCCGGTGGGTGTGGTGGCCTTGGATCCACTCGGTGGTGGTTTATTGGGACTGCCACCGGGCGTCAGGGACTTCTCATCGTCCGCACAACTCTTCCGGCGCGAGAAGAATCTCGAGAAGAATCCCTGACGCTTCTTGGGCGATGCACTGGGTGTGGGTTGCCTTTTGGTGGGACTCTGATCGGGGGTTCGCATTATGATGATGGGCGACGGTGTGGTTCTATTGGAACTCAGGCTGCCATTTCGCGAGCGGCTAACCGAGATCGAATCACTAACGATGCTCAGATCCTGAGAGTTCCGCTGCGGTTTCGGTGGCAAGGGAGGTAGTCTTTGGTCCGAAACGGGTGAAGGAGTTCGCGGTGGTAGCGGCAGGGGCGGTGACTCGGGGGGCGTGGCTGGCGTTTGAGCAGCATTCACTCTTATCTTGGGTGCCGGCGGATTTGTTAATACCACCAGCTCTTCTTCATCTAGCTGACCAAACGGATTGGTGGCTGGATAGATCTGAACTCCCCCCTGTTTGCTATCCTTCGGTATCCCTATATCTATGGGATTATTGAAGGCTATCTGCAGACTTGTATATGTGGCTGTCTCATCGAAGTTCTCGTCCAAATCCACTGAGGCCTGAGCACTCGCTGAAACCATTTCCGGTTCCTTTTCGTTTTCGGGCAGCTCCTTCACCGCAGGATTCTCGAGAGTATCACGGCGAGAGCCATTGGCCAGAAGACCGTGAGCCTCCTCATCTAACTGGTTCGTTATGGTCGTATTGGCGGTCAAGCTGCTGACATTGGTGAAAGCCGTTTGGGCCGTGCTATTCGAAAGGGATTGGGTGTCCCCGTTTTCCACAGTCAGGCTATCGGTTCTCTCAAACTCGCTGCTCTTCATCCACTCGGTGATTTTGTCCACATTGGTGAGGGGCCGCGATTGCAGCTGCGGATGCTGCAGGATCTCCTCCATGGGCGTGGACGTCTGGGTGCAGTCGTCCGCCAATTGGGGCAACAATTGCGGCACTTCCAGCTCAATTTCCATGTCCGGCTCGTTATCGTTATCCGTGTACTCGGTGACCGTGCCGCCATCCATCTCGTGTGATTCACCCCGTTGACGCATTTGCAGCTTCTTGACCGCTATCTCGAATTCATTCAGAGTTCCCGAACTCTGCTGATCGTCGGACGAAACCGTATTGTTATCCTCCTCCAGTTCCATCGGTGGGCACGAGTATTTCGTGGCCGTCGTTTCGCTGTCGAGGGAAAGGATCTGCTGGAACACGTCCAGCTCCTGACGGCGCTTCAGCTTGCGCTGCAGCCGGGCAAAGGTTACCGTACCTGGATTTGGGTAGTACTCGAACTGCAGCGGGGCACTCGTCGCTCCATCCGAGGGTCGCACCAGCTTCAGCTCCACCTGAATGAGCAAATATAACAGTAATTAGACTATAAGGGTATTTCCAAATATACATTTCCTGTTTAGTTTGTGCAAAAAGTTAAAGTATTTAAAGGTTAAACGGATGTAACAATTAAATAAGATGAATTCTTCATTATATTCATAACAAAAATTATTTTAAGGGTTTGAATACTCTTACCACTACAATTAAACTTATTTTTTGTCATTTTATTTTAAGTAACTAAGTGAGTAAAATTGTTTCAATATTTTAAAAATAATAATAAGTTAAAAATATCAACTCAATGTGACTTTATAAAATAAATAAATAAATATCAAAATCGAATAAAATTTCATATAATTTTAAAATTGTTGAAAGTTTGTCAAACTGAGTTATAATTTAAGAAATACAGGTCTATAAAACAGCTATATAAAAATAAAACCAAAAAAATGTTAAGTCTATCATTAAATACACAATTATTATTATTGTTTGACATGCAATTTATATCTACATGCAACTACATTAAAAATAAGGTTCAAAAAATTTTGGAGAATATTACAAAATAAAAGCAATGCAACTCACATTGACACTTTGCGTGATCTCGGTGTTCTTGTAGCGAGGCGTCTTGAAGGCGATGGCCATCTGCTTGAAAACGTCTGTGGGTTGGAACTCCGCGTTAGCGAACCACGTCTCTCGTCCGTCCCTGTCCGTCTCGTAGAATCGCACCTCTATGTCGTCCTTGGCGATCTTTTCGCACAGCATGATGATCTCGCTGCCGCCGGTGACTTGGGCCGAGCAGCTGCACAGCCGGGTGATGGTCAGCTCGTTGCTCTTGCCGTAAATCGGGGAGGAAACGATGGGCTCCAGGGGCACTTTCGAGTTACCCACCGTGATGAAAGCCTGGTAGCAGAGGCGCAACTCGTACCTATTGATCTTGTCAATCTGGTCTTTGTGATCGAATTTGGCTGGAAAAAAGGTAGAAAAAATAATGGATTTAAATAAAAGTTGGAAAAAATCTCAATTCAAGAACTTTGTATTCTCGCTTTTTCGAGAACATGTGTACTTGAAGTTTTTTTTTCGCTTTTTCGAGAACATATGTACTTGATGTGCAAATGAAACAGCTGTCGATATGTAAGGGGAAGATTTAAAATTTCATTTAGAATATTTCAAACATCCAATTTTGTATATTATTTTTTTGTTCTATAATTTTTCTTCACACAAAAAAAGCATGTTCCCGTAATATCGGTTAAGCCAGGTAAATGTCAGGTAATTCATACCCGTATCGTTTTTACATGAAATACTTATCAAATTGATATTAAATAATATCATTTTGCCGAATTTTTTTTCTCGAAGACTCTCTCACTTCGAAAAAGACAGCAATAAGCCGTAAGGAGAGCAAAACGACGTGAGTTGAAGCGAGCGTACTTCGAGAATGTTGTTTCATTTCGGGCATATCAATTTTACCTGAGCCCATATCAATTTAAATTGATCTTAAATAATGTGAAATTAACCTACGTTTCTTATCGAATTTTTTTTAAGTGTAAGTTTACTTACCGTTAAAGGGATCGACATTCTTTCTCTCTCTTTCCACCAGCGAGTCGCGCATCTCCAGCTTCTTGGCGCACTGTATGCCCACCTTCTGGAGCACCAGTCGCCGTTCCTCCGGCGGCAAACGCTTCTGGTAGATGCCCGACTTGCAGGCATCGGCCTCCTCCTTGCTGACCAGCCAGTGGGGATGCTGGCGGAAGGGCTCGTCACTGGTAACGCAGGACACCACAATGACGACGGGACCGTCGTAGTTGCACACCTCGATGGTGGGAAAGGTCTTCCCCGTTTCCGCACTGGAGTTCATGCCCGGAATGGAGCCGGCTGTGCGACCCTCGCACTTGTAGCGGAATCGGATTATATGGTTCGTCGGCTCCTCCACGATACGCAGGTAGGGTCCACTCCTGGCACTTGGCTTGGGCAGATTCTGGTTCATAGTCTGACTCTGGTTCTGCAGGTGGAGCGGCAGGTGCGAGGGCATTACCGGCAGGGAAGTCGACTGCGATAATATGTGCTGTGCAGCACCACCTCCTCCTCCGCCGCCAGCTCCTCCCACTCTGCCTCCTCCGGTGGCGCCGCCGTTCAACTCCATGCTGGCATTGATAATTTCCTCTGGGGAAGGTAAGTATTATACGAAAATCAATAAGTCAGAGTGCCAGAAACAATTTAGCTTAGGTTAGGTTAAGGAGGGGAACTAGAAAAGGAAGCTCGGAATACCCTCCAAGATTAAGTGGAGTACCCGTGCGTAGTCATTTCCTCTGACAGTTATGCGAGTAGCCTTGCCCACATTAGGAAAATGGAACGCATGAGGTATATATATATATATAAAAACAGAATCTTAAAGTTAATAAAATATTACTTTCAGTTAGAGGAAAAAGAAAACTTCTTTAAAAAAATTTATGAGTTCAGATTAAATACTTTATTAAGAAAAAGTTACATTTTTTTTAAGAAATACAAATTCTTGACTATTTTTTTGGAATAAAACTTTATTAAAATAGTTTTAAATAACATGACAAATTTTACAAGATTTCTAACATGTCTCAAAATATTCCTAAATCTACAAATATGACTAATGATTTACTGTTGTTCGATCATCTATAGAACATTACATAATTTACCCAGCTAAATGAAAATGTAAAAGTGCGTGTGCGTGGATAATTTTGTATCCATCAGATACGCATATGCATATATGGAAGGCATTAGGTTGCCATTGTTTTTAGCGAAAGGGTGAAGGCTGGCAGGCTTCCTCCTTCGATTCCATTTGAACTTTGTTATTGCCAGATGTCGACTATGCGATGACGAGTTCTGACGTCAAAAGTTGCGCAGCAATTTGCCAGACTTATTATGCCACTTTGTTCCGGTATATTTGTTGTTGCTGTTGGCCTTTGGTTCAGATGGCAACAGCAACACCAACGTCTATAGCCGTGGCAAGAGCAATAACAATGTTCAATTAGCCACTAAAAATTCCCCCACAAATCTGATGCTTTCTGGCTGGCCTAATTAAGCGCATTGTCGATTGACTTATGGCCACAGATTATTCATTAACCAGAGCTCTAGAGCTCTTTTTTCCACCGAGGCATGGGTATACGGGGATTATTCTATGGGGCTATGTTGATATTAATTGGGGTTAGTATGTGCCATAAATTGATGGCTGTTTATACATACGTATATCGCCAAAATCCTCCTCAAACATTGGGATTACACTGTTGATTGCCTGGAAATTAAAGCAATGATAGATTGTCATTAACTTTTCGCATATATGTTGCTAATGTATACAATGATAGATTATTTGTTTATGGCTTATACCTATGTAGCATTTTCCCTTGTCTGTTCAATTTAATTTGATGGATTTATACAACTTGATGTATTCAATCATCTATGGTATTCAATATGCAATATTAAAATGGAAATTGTTTTATATACTTTCAATATGCCATTTTGTAATTTTTACAGCCACACACTCAAAAGAAATTTATTATGCGGTTAAGAATAGAATACGTACATATAAAAAAATCACCTATGTATATTTTCAATTATCTTTTTAATCATTCGAATTAATTCCCATTCGATGAAATGGGAAAAATACAGTTGTGACGTTACTTATCAAGATTAGGTCGCTAATCTTAGTTCCGTTCAGTCCACTTGTACTAATAAGTACTCGTAGTTTATTGAGGTTGGTAAACTCCCAAATATTTCGCAAGAACCCAAAGTACAGTGGGATATTCGAAACCAAATCATGATCTGATTTATAAAGTTGAAAAACCCATTTCCATCGGCCGAGCCACATTTATTATCATTGTGATTCCCAAAATGTAGCTGATAAGAAAATCTTTTGCGGTTTGGTGATAATCTAAAAAAGGTGTTTCTGGGGAATCTCTCAGTATGTCACTGAATGCCGGGTTGGTGATAGGGTTATCAATAGGTAGACAGGTCTCTTTTTGGGAAAATCAACAAAACTATGTAGGTGTTGGGAATAAATATGTTCCGATTTTCGATTTAGCCAATTTTGTCTAAACGTAAAGAAGTTAAAAAATTAATGTTTCTTGAATAATTTAACTTGGTATGTTTGCATGTTTTATACCTATGCTAATTTTTTTATTTTTCTTGGCATTTTCAAACGTTAATGTTTAATTTTTGATGCCATTTTAAGTTGATCAAATGCTGTAAATATTCCTATAGCCCTTGTAAGCTTAGATTTCTCGTTTAGCACACGGTCGTTATTTCTCTGCGCGTTCCTTATAATGAAGGAAAACATATGGCTTTTCTCCTAACGATTTCCTTTTGGTTTCGACTTCGTCCTTCCCTTGTGTTATATAAGTGTGTATTCAAATACCGACTACTGGCGCATCGATCAAGGTTATCATTGTTAGTCGCTTGTAGGGCATAATAACAATGTCGGTGTAATGTGGATTTAATAGTCGAAGCCATAAAAAGGCCAAACAAGTCACTCCCTGAGACACGTTGCCCAATTTCGGTCTCTCTTCCGCCACTGCAGTCAACATATGCCGAAAGTATTTTGCATTTTCTGCACATAACTCAACTTTTCAACAAAAGAAGAGCACACACACACACTCTCGAGCACTGAGAGATAAAATCTAGCAAGAAGTCAACGCCTCAGACAGCCTATTTGTCCAAATGCCAAACGTTGGCGTCAAGCTCACACATACGAAAGCACTACACCGAAAAATATATTTAAGGGAAAAAATAAGTATTTTTCAAATTATTATTTGAAATAAATGACGTAATATACAAAAATAATTTTATCTAAATTTTATAAGTTTAAATTAGATTTAAAAATTTTTATTTCATAATTATTTTTTCAATTGTTTAATGATATTATTGATTGAAAATTGTATTAGAGTATTTAATAAACATTTTTTAGAGTATTTAATATATATTGTATTGATTGACTTTTTAAGTAATATTAGTAAAAATTATATTTAGGTCTCATTATTTTTGAATTTTTTGTTTCTGTGCTGGCACCAATACAATTTCTTACACAAAGACATTTACACACACGTGGGGGCTTGAAAAATTTGCATATGTTAATTTTGTTTACATTTATAGCCTTGCAAAAACAATTTGTCCGCCACTGGATTTGCTGTTGTTGTTGCTGTCATTGTGTTTTTTTTGTTTTGGTTCTTTTGCAATTCACACCACTCGCTTACACTCACACTTTCTTAGTGAAGAGAGATCCTACGGTTTTGTTTACGAACCGCATGACGCTTTATTGGTCCACCTCTCCATCCCCCCAAAACACACTTTTACACACCCCCAAACGACCAACCCCCCTTTCACGTGTGTCGAACATCTGAGCTGCAAATGTGGGTCGATGTGCTGGCAGCAGTGGCCACCGAAAAAAAGTTGTAGAAAAGAATATATTAAAAAAAAAAAACTCTACCTCTAGTATAAACAAATATGAAGCGATAAATGTACTTATAGAAGGTATATGCATTAAATTGGTTTAAGTGATGAATTTCTATACACTAATATAAAATACGTTCAATAACGTTTTAAACCTTAAAATATTTTGAGATTAAAAATAAAAAATTAAAAATTTAAAAAGCCGGCTGAAATTATGTTTTCCTATTTAGGCTCAATATTCAGCCTAACACAAAGTCGTTCATAAAAAAAAACTTCATATAAAAAAAAACTTTATTTGAATTTTTTGTTTTAGACTTCTTTTGGGGTAGGCTGAATAGTGGTCCTTACAAAATAAATAAGTTCTCTCTCTTTTACAAATTTTAATAAAATGATTTGGATTTTAAAGAATACATAAATTTTGATGCAAATAAAAACCATTAAGTAAAACAGTTATATTAAATAAATAAACATTTTTTTAACAAATAGAAAAGACAATTTTTTTAATCGTTGCTTTAATATAAAATTATAAAAAAATTATTAAAAAAATTTCTTTGAGTGTAGATGGCGACATGGGGCCAAATGACATCAGGAAACTTTTAAGTATTTGGCGCTGGCTGCGGCTTAACTGCCTCTGACAGCAGCAGCATCGCTTTCCCTAACTCGCTAATCTCTCTTACACACAGAATTACACACACCCGCACACAATGGGCCAAAGGACGGGCATTAAGGATATCCCAACGGTGGGTTACTGGGGGGTCATTTCTGCGGCACCGTTTAAATTTTTATGCAAAGGGGGTAGCAAAAAGTTGAACCATATCGATTGTCCTGCTCATGGGCATAAATAATAAAGCAACTCAAGTGTAACACACACAATATAAAGGAAAAATGTCGGTTGCCAAGCAACTTTCAACTTTGTTAACTATATTCTTAAGTACTGTATGCATTTAACTATTTTTAGTAACAATCGCGGGGCATATATTTGCTTAAGTCTTCCCCACACTTTTGTCCTGACAATCATTAAGGCCCTAAGGCTAAAATGTTCTTAAAATAGCAAAGCAGACTAATGGAAAAGCTAATTGGCTTAAATCCAGCACAAATGATACAAATATAGAATTTTAAGCCTGTCCATTAGCCCTTTTAACGTCATTTTGGCTAAAGGCGGCTTGTTGTCACAGAGTAAAGGATGTTTTAGCTTGGTTTTAATGGAAATTTTTGAAAGGAGAATTTTATAACAACCAATTTAATTAAATATTTTTAATTTTGGATTTAAATTTATGTAGATAGGGGAATGGAAATTTGATCTTGGGAATTAAAGCCGCGGAGTATTTTTTGCATAATTTCAACATAATTTTTAGATCATTTCTGCATCATTTCTACATTATCTTTATATCATTTCTGTATCATTTCTACATCATTTTCATATAATTTTTTAATCACTTTTATATAATTTGTACATCATTAGACTGATTAGACTGCGCTAATTTCATTTTTTAGCCGAAAATTTTTTTTCCGCGGTCATTTTTCACGGAGTCATTTAGATATGGGTTTGGTTTTGTATAATCCCTGATTTCTAATAAATTCATGATCAAATATTTTTTTTACAGATATATGTTTAAACCAATTGAGCTGCTCAATTCAAAGGAATAAATTCATTTTTATTCCCAATTTATTTTCCGGAAATTAAAATATTTCGTTTCAAATATCAATATTCCGCACGCGTTTGGCTCTTTGGATTAAATTTTTAGATTTCATTAAGTGCCTCAATCGCAAAGAAGTTTCTAAAGCGCGTAATTGCTTGGTTCCATAAGTCCTGCCACTGCTCAGGACCTTCTCCCACCATTTTTCTTGTCTAGCCCCAAGTTACTTTCTCTGCCGGAGCTCCTTAAGCTGAATAATACTTTAAGGCAGGCCGGGCTACCAACTCTCAACGACAGCGAAAAAAAAAACACCACGCACAAATTTAATTCGCATTTAGCCCTAAGTTAGCTGGGCGTGGGCTGAATGGAGGGTTGGAAAAATTCTGGAGGCATAAATCAGAGCTACAAATTGATGCATAAATAAAGCAAACACAAAAAGGATGTCGTCCGCAGAATAAAAAGTGAGGTAGGGCAAAGAATAAAAAAGGTGAATTAAACATTGTCAAAAATAGACGGGGAATTGAGAAATGAAGATGTTGGTTTTGAATTACGGCGAAGTCCTGAATCGTCTCTATATATGGGGAAAGTAACGCTGGCCGTGTGACTAACATACATATTTCAGTAGCTAGAACCTTGTCACGTGCCCAATCGATTGGAAAATCGCGTTCTGAACCGAAAATAAACACACAGCTAAATAGAAGAAAATAATGGAATGGGATGCAATGGGGGGGAGGTGGCGGAATATGATGAGATGGGATGGCTAGAAGCCCGAAACTCGCACACACCACTCCACTCGCTCACCCACCGATGATGGCCTAATCACACCCAGTGGCACACACAAAATTCTACATCAAACACAGACAACTGGCCCCCAATCCATCCCCTCACATTCTCTCCATTTGGCACCTCAAGTGCTCGAGCCGACATGTGTGCGTGCCTGGTCCTGCCAGTGTCCCGAGTATCCTGAGTGTCCTGAGTGCCCTGCATTATATTCGGTATGTGCACAAAAATTAAATTCAAATAAAAAGTTTTTCCCAACAAATTTCGCCTGTCGCCGAAAATGGAAAAAAAAATTGTGAAATCGTCTCAAGCGATGTGAAAACTCTGCCCCCGGGAAAATCAATAAGCGTTGGAAATTATGATTTTCCTCTAGTTCTTTGACAGTGTCCTTCAACAGGACGGGCCATGCCCCCGCTGTCATTTGCAGGAAATCCATTTGGCTTTCTCTATGCACTGCATATATAAATAACTAATGTTTGTTTACTCCTAGATCCGAAGTTGGCTGAGGTCACAATCGATTGAATTTGTTGCTAGCACAAGCAAATATTGGCGGGGTATTCTATTTATATTGCACTTATTCAGGTGGTAACATATATTGTGCGAAATAAATAAGTAAATAGTTTCTAAAATACGGAAAACAGATTAATAGAGAATTCGGAATTCAATGTACATATTCACTTTTTATATGAGTGATTCCTTGTGGAACGTATAGATATTTTCATATTGGTTTCAAAACGATATCTAATTTTTATAACAATATTACACTATTTAAATGGGATTTAAAAAAAAACAATTATTTTTATGTAATTCATTAATAACTTTAAATTATTTAGGTTAGAAAATAAATAATAAATACTTACAAATTATTATTATGTATTATATTTAATGTTTATGAAGAAAAATCTTTATGTGAAAGGGTAAAAACTGTTCAGGAAAATAAAAGGGTAAAAGCTGTTAAAAATATATCAATTTATTAAAATACATTTTAAATTCCTCTTTCATTTTTTTTTAAATCTGCTTTTATAATAATTGGCAATTTTTTTTATTTATTGTGTTTGAAGGAACTCAAAAATTTCATATTTCGCAGTAAATAATAAAAACTTGAATTTGCTGTTCTTATATTTTAATCGCCTCATATATTTTTCTGTTTTTTAAGACAAATTAACAGAAACAAACATTTTCAAACAAAAAAAGCCTGGTTCAGTGTCTATAGACAGCAGCTCAAATGGTTTTCCGTTCCAGAGGGCACGTGCCACAGTGGCTAAGCTGCTTTTTGATAAGGTTATCAATGGGTAATCCCCAGCTAATTATAGACGACATTAGAGTAAGAAAGAGAGCTACAAATGGGGCAAGAACTAGACTTTATGTCCCTTTTCGATAACCTTTTCTATATTTGGGAGCATTGGTGAGTCAGTAACACGACTGAAACAATAAACATTATTTTTATTTTATAATGACGATCGTAAAGAGTCGTTTGGACTGTTTGCTATTTTTGCACAATCTGCTGGAACATTGCTTTGGTGTGCCGTGCCACCTGAAAACTGTTAATGTGTTCATCTAATTAAAAGGCAATTAATTCGTTTACATTCAGTTTGGCTTCGCTCATCAGCACCCATTACAGCGGCCAAAAGTTAAATTGTACGGCCAATCGATTTTCAGGGCCCCGCACAGAAATCAAAGGAAGCATTTTTGCAGTCAAGTAAATAATGCCCGAGTTACCCAAAGCATTCCCAGAATGCCGAACCAGACCACATCGCACCACAGTCAGCCACACAGCGCACCAGACCTCATTTAGCCAAGCGTCGGAGCAATTTCCATTCTAATGGCCAAGACAAAACGTTCGCACATACATTCGGTTTTGCAGGCAAGAAAAGCGACCGACACGCGATGACCGAAAATTGGAAGAAACCGCAGCATTTAATTATTTTGCTATAAAACTTTTCACGATTCAATCAATTCAGATGCCGTACAGCATGGCGGATGCGTAATGGGATTCTGCTTTTCCATTGTTTGTGAAAATTGGGTGTTGGTGTGAATTGTTTGTGGAACTTGGCCATCGGATGGGGGTGGAAATGTGACTGACAGATCATTGTAAAGTTTACTTAACTGTTGTTCAGGCGGAAAAAAGCAAAAAAAAGAAAAATATAGAAATATAATACATATTCTTGCGTGGGGTTATCGGAAAGACTCGTAAAATATCAGCCCCTGGGAATTTCTACTTGCTGATTACAGTTGAGGCCTAATCAGTTGATTGAAGAAAGCTCAATGCGAGCTTCTTTTTTATAACGCGATTGCAGTTACCTTAGGATTTTATTTTTAAGTAATATGAAATAAACAAAAATATATTATTTAAATAATATAAATGTAAGTACTTTTTTTTTATAACAAGACTATTTTTATAGTTCCATAATTATTTGTATCGATGGGATAAATAAAATGAATTTTTTTATTGGTACTCCAAAAAAAATGATCACGGAAGCTAAACTATTCGAAACTATTTGAAATTCAATACTTTACTATTAATTGTAAAGTATTGAATTTCAAAGATATCCTAATAAGATAAGTATTAGAATATTACTGTCAGAAGTGTTAAGATCACATGAGACAGTTCAGATATTATAATTTTTGGTATAAATTCAAAACAAAACTTTTATACTAGATCTAGTATATTTCTGATACAAAGAATTTTAATTTTTTTTCGGAGTTACTACCGAAGGCAGCTCTAAGTCCTTTCAAGCATCTAGGAAGTATTTCAAAAATCATTCTAGGAATCTATCCAATTCTATCAGATTTTAATGCATAGTTGCTTTCACCACCTCGCCACACCCACACTCTAGATACAACCTGTGACCTTCCTTCAGCCGCTGGCATTTAATTTACAATAACTTTCAATTGGAAACAAGTCTGCTTAATACAAATGGCAAAGTTATAGCCTTTTGCATGACTGCGACTTTATATTGTGTGTGTAGGCAAACGCACACACATGGACCAAAAAGGTGTGAAAAGTGTGGATTTTGTTTGTGTTTTGCTTGCGGCAATTACCGAAAACAATTCCGCTGCCTTTTGGCCATCGGTTCATCGCTGAGTTCATGCCCGGGGAATACAAGTTAGGAAGGGGCTTCTGGCCCGGGGCAGATAAATCGATATTTAAGTAAGTTTTGACCATGACTGTTCCATTTCATTCTATTTTTATGGGTTCCGAACTGCCCAACTGTCCGAATGTGTGCGTGCGGATAAGGCAAAAGTCTTTAAGACTTTACGCCATTTCGTGCCTTTCGATTGCAGTTCCAGTTGGCCGTTCAGGTTGTATATTCCTTTGATTACAAATGAAATAAACGAAATCTTCCAGATGCCACCGCAAAATTTTTATAAACTTTTTTCCGTGCCGATTTCATTTGTAAAAATATTTACAATTCGTTAACATAAATATTTGCATTTGGCTAGGCTTTTTTTCGGATATTGAAACGTAAATCTTTTTAGTTCTCGTTGCCGGGACTTTCGCTCTTGAACTGATTCGCATTTGTGATAAGAAGAAACTGGAAAAACATTTTGTCTCAATTTTCTTTTTCAGTGATTACTATCGTCCATCAGCTCAAAATATTCACTTGTAAATATATATAATATACACATCCCAAAACAAAAGGAAAAAGTTTTTTGCGATAAGCAATATTATGTTTATAACTGCATACATTATTTCTTTTAAAAGGAAATGTCTACTCCAGGGAGCAGTTCCGGCATATGTATACAAAGAAGTATGAAATCTGATCCAGTATGTAAATGAATTTATGCAGTCGACAAATCAAACAGGAAAGCAACACATGGTTTACTAATATGTACCAACTAAGTATTATACTTTTTTAATAAATCGCAGTCAACCGCCTTCATTGTTTCTAGATTCATATGCATATATTATACGTTTGTTGAGCTGGAAAACTGCGATTACACTAGCAAAAATATATGTGTTTACTGATAAGCAAAAAATCATTAAAGCTATATTGACTTTAGGGGCCAAACTTCAACAGGAAGTAAAAGTAATAAAAAATATAGTGTCGAAAAAATTATATTTTAAAACAATTAAATTTTAAAAATTAAAAAAATATATTTCAAATTTAATTTATAACCACATTATGTATTTTTTCAAATAAAATTTATAAAATATGTGAGTTTCAATCTAAATAAAGGAAAAACATTTAAAACATATATTTTATAATTATTTTATTTAAATTATAAAAACCGAAAAAAATAGTTTATCTTCCTTATTAAAATGTTTATGAATACTATTTGCGTTACACGTGGCACTCAGACAATTATTCACCCGCATGAAAAATGTCTATTTATTTATGTATCTGGGATTAACATTTATGAATTCCACTAAGCTGTTTGTTGTTGATTTCCTGCAGTGTCATTGCAATCGAGCTTGATACTGGAAGCTGCTGTACCTAAGTTTCTAGTAGACAGGGGGACTTACAAACTGCGCCTTAGACTAGCTGACTTGTTTTCAGTTAATTTATTGTTGCTAACCTTTTATGGAATGGTATTTTGCGAAAACAATTTTATTACGTTCGGATTGAATTTTTGTTTTTTGATCCGACTGCAGCACTTGGCGAGACAATAATCGAATTATCTCTTTGTTTGTGGCGACACGTGTAATTGATTAAATTTGTTGATTTTTGGTTTGTTTGTACGACTTATCGCGCGCGCTATTCACTCACGAAAGGCGCGCCAAAAAATGGCTGAAGAAATTAAAAACAAAAACAAAAGTTGCTCCAGCAAACGCCGTAGTTGCTTAGGTTTATCCTATATATATATATTATTTTTATTTTTTATTATTGGCACTGCAGCCGCCTGTTAAGAGCGGACATTGATTTATGCACACATCTGTAGTTCACTTTTGTAGTTGTCGTGTTGCGTGTAATTAACAAATACTTTAGCGTTTATATAGTCGCGTGCGACTTGCACAATACGCTTTATATATATGCTTATAAGTCGGGGGTTCGCAGTCACGTCCGTCGGCGGCAAAGTTTAGATTGAAACTGAGCGGTACGGTTTACTCTTGATTGAAAGAGAGCTTCGGCTTCGGCTGTTTTGGCTCTGCTCTCAGCTGTTCGCTCTTGGTCGCCTGCGATCGCCTGCACTGGGTACGTATACGTGATACGTATACTTGATAAAAAAAACTTTACAACCGCTGATATGAACGCTGATCAATGACTCCCAAGTTTTGTTTTCATTTTCCACCCTGCTTCACTTCACTTTTCATTTATTTATTTATTTCCGTTTTGTGTATCCCTCGTTTTGTTTTCATTTATAATTTTTTTGATCTACGAATGCCGTTGTTCTATGACGTAACCGAGCGCAAAAATGGTTATAGATTTTTAAGTGGATTCGGAAAAGTGATGAGATTTTTATAACGCCCTGCAGGTGTTCCAATTTCGATTTTCGGCTATAAATAAACATTGATTCTTTTAAAAAACGTGGTGTTTTTGCAAGGAAGGAAAATTTATTGTTATGAATGGTTCGGAAATAACATAAAAATTCGGAATTCCTGAAATGTTTTTTCACTTGAAAACTACTCCTATTAAGAAAGCGTAAAAAGTACTTTCAATGCTTAAATTATTCTAAAAATTATCACGTTTTTAGACTAATTAAGATCAAAGAAATTCTAAAAGATCAGATAGAAAAAAAAGCGTGTTCCCAAATGATTCATTCCGGTTTCATGGCTTCAAAGTCCGAAATATAAACAATCGATTTTCATCAGATGTATAACAATAGATCTATTTATTAAATATAGGTATGACAGCTGAATATTTTTATTGATTTTCCCAGGAATTGACAGACCTGAAACTAGCTTGACCCTCGGCAAATGTAAATTATAAAATCCATATAACGTTGCTAATTCACGCAAGCAAAATTCCCCAAAGAGACCGACCAAATATTCGCCAGCATCTAAGGTCGAACTGAGTTATTAACTCAATTTTTGGCTTCTGTTCAATCGACAGATTTTAGTCATTTAAATAAACACAAGTGCAGGCCAAACATATAGGGGGAAAATATTTGCAGTTAACATTGCCAATCGGGTAGAAATATTTCATTATTGTTTCGCTTGAATGAAAATAGTAGAATTTATTTCTGTTGGCCCACGGATTTCTGAACTAAAAACAAAGTTTCCACGTAGCGTGGGTTGGTCTGTGCGGAAAATGCATTTTCGTGAGCCAATTGGCCGGCCGGCCTGGACGCGATTTATGTCTATATGGGTTTCCAAAAAGAAAATAAGAACACCTGCTGACTTGCAAAAAATAATGCAAATAAAGTTAACGAGAAACTACAATTTTACTTTTTTTATATAATGTCTTTTTGTGTTAATACATATTTATTTAATTTAAATTCAATATACTTTTCTTATATTTATTTCAGTATCATTTTAACATTTGTAAATAATTTATGTTTCAAATCAGCAGGAAGTAGAGTAATAACAAAAAATAATAATATTTTAATGAAGAAATTATTTGTCGTCTTTGTTAAAAATCGGCAGGAAGTAAACAAAATTAATTAGCAAAAATGATAACCAATCGAACCAATCATTTTAAAGATTATCATTTTTATATTACCTATTGACATTTGGGGTCAATGTATGTACATATTATTGTTGGGATCATTTTCGGCGGTAATGGAAATGGAAGTTGTACTTATAAAATATAATCTGTGGTCAATTATAATTATAAATTATAATACCGAACTAAAAATGCACACATATTATATATATTTATGTGTAAACTTATTAAAACCAAGAAATTTATAAAAAATATGAATTTTTGAATGCCTCTTCTTTCTTTTTTATTTAAAATTATCTTTATAAAACTCCTTGCAGATAATTTAGACCAACAATTCAACAATAAAACTTGTCAGAAAATTAAATTTAATTTGATTCTTTCTTTAAATATAAATAATAATTAAATAATAACATCTTTTCGACCACTAAGAAGAAATTCATTATTTATTCAGTAGAGATCTTTTAAGCTACCACAATCCACTTTATATTTGGTAAATAACCCATGACGTAGCAGTTACTCCAAAAGACGTCACAGAATTCTCAAACTCTTCATTAAGCTTGTTTTATGCACTCGCGAAGAAGAAAAAAGAGAGGAGAAGTCAAAGACACAACGACCACATCCACCTGCCTCTTCGCCCAAGCGACTCCCCCTGCAATTCTGGCACATGTGTGATTCAAGGTCACACGCGTAAGCGGGACATCGCTTAAGAGAAAGAGTAAGAGGCAGAGGGAGAGAGAGAGAGCGACTGCAGACAAACAAAGCCAAGCCCCAAAGAAATCGGTCGCTGGATCGGGGCAGGGGGCAGGGGGAGGGGCGTAACAGTGGAGCGCATAGTTGAGCAACCACTTGTTGTTGCTGCCGCTTTTATTGCTCCTCTTCAGTCAGCGCCAGTTTAAGGCCAAAATGTATGCACAGAGAGAAAAATATTATATTTCTTTATTAAAAATAATATTTATGAAAAAAATAAAAATAAGGAAATAACAAAAATTAAAACATAACAAAAATTAAAGCAATCATAAAACATAAATAATTTAAACTAGAAAGTTCATGATCTTAAAAAATTCAAGAAAATGTGGTTTTCAAAAAGTATGCAACAATAATTTTTTCAGCCATTCCTCTTACAATTATTTTGTGGATCCGCCACTGTGTAAAAATATAAACCTAATATTTTTTATATCAATTCAAAATAATCTCAGTTCTCAGTTTTAGGTTACTTGCAATGATAGAGTCAAGCTGAAAGGTCGCCGCCGCCCTCAAAGAAGAGGCAGAGAAACAAAGCGCTTAGAGCATTAACATTCAAGTCATTCGGTCTGCGTATAGTGGTGATAAGAAGAAAGAAGCGAATGGAGGGGAGGCATATCAATAACACGAGCAGCCATATTACCAACGAACTCAAAATGTTTGCCCATCAGAAAAACATGATAAAATATGAGTCAGTTCGCTACGTCGAATTCAGATGCCCTCCCTCCGACAAACACTTTAATCGCTCCACAGGGTGTCAAATATATCCAAAGGCAATGAGCAATTATAGTTCCAAAATTTAAAGCAATACCTACGTCACTGGCCAAAGCTCAACTTAAAAATATTCATTATTAGGAAGTTGACGTTGGCTGATAAGGTACTTTGATAAAGTATTTTTAAGACTTCCATATAGGAAATGCGAAATATTTCCGGACTTCGGGTTAAAATTTTGTTTTTGATAAAAGAGCTTAGAATACAACAATAATAAGAAATAAATAAATAATTTTTTTACAAATTAAGTTTAATAAGCATTAAAGCTAATAAATATAATGAGAATACGAAATAAATACAGACTTTTTTTTACAAATTAAGTTTAATAAGCATTAAAGCTGATAAACAAATTCAAGAAAATACTCTACGGATTGCCAAAACTTTGGCGTGACATACAAAAAAGAAACGTAAAGGTGGAAAAAAACCTGTCCGTCTGCCTTGTCTTGGTTTTTGGTTTTGCAGCACTTGATTGGCTTTTGGATTCCCCGAATCACGGATGAATCATCACTTTACGAATACGATATTTCTGCGGCTCACCAAACACAATTGTGCCCCTCGCACACCATCACTTTCAATTGGGGCCTTATATCGCTGGTGTTGTGGTGTTTGTCCATGCGGAAATCTGTTGAGAGCAAAACACCGAGAGAGCTCTACGTCGATCGTCAACTCCGGAGAGTGGGAAATTTTGGAGGCTTGGTGGTACGGGGGGTGCAGGGTTGCAATTCCAGTTCCCAGTCACTTTGCCTTGCCACATTACATAATTCGTAACTGCAGGAGTTGTTTATAAAGCGCTGGAGTTCCGCATGCAATAGGGAGCTTTTGCTACCAATAAAGTAACTGTTGCATTTCTTACACTAATAAAAACATCATAAATCTTTTATGTTGATTAACTTGTATCTGCAATTATTAAATATGATATATGAGCATATCATTTTAAAAGCTCGAAATTATAAAAAAAATTTAAATAATATTTATGGCAAAACTAAATATTTTAAATAAATATGAAAATATTTTTTTTAATTATTTGAAATTTGAAAATCAAGTTACAAATTTAAAAATATACAAAAAATATATATAATAATCAATATTTAGGTTATGCGATCAAATGAAATTTTTTCACTTAATTTTCTGTTGGATTATATTTTTAAATTAAAAATGTAAAATTTGTTCTTTCTGTGTAGGCTTTGTATTGTGACCATATCAAGGTTGTCTGATCCCAAGTCTCGAAAGCACCGACTCCATCATTTCACAAGTTAAGGTAACTTGGACACAAACGGAGATAGACGCCAATTTTGTTTTGCTTTTAGAGAATAAAGAAACAACTTTGGCAAAACGTAGCTACAGAAAAACAACAAGATACAGCGCAAACATTCTTAATTAATTAATGTCTCGGCAATTTGTATGGTAAGAGAAGCGAGTGGGCGGGACGGGGATTAAAACTTATTGGCATTTCTCACAACAACTGGAAATGGAACTGAATCCTCAATTGCAACAAATTGCAACTGCAGTTGTAAAGCTTTTCTATTATGTATTTGCTTTTGTGCATGTCTGTTTGCTTTTTTTCCGGTCTAGGAATGTGAATTTATTGCTCAAAGGTCAGTTTTATGGCTGGTGTCGTTATCTCATCTAATAGTGACGCCAAACATTTGAAGTAAAGAAATTTCCATAATGAGCTTTGTCTAACAAATTGTGATCTTTGGAGAATTTTATACTGCGATAGATAAACGAAATTCAATTGATAAAAAAACATGGTAAAACATTTACAATCAAAAGCAGGTGAGAACAGCTTTTTTTCCTTTTAAAATTAAGATTTGCCTAAGACCTTAATGTTGAAAAACATTTTCTACAAACTATAATTGTATTAATTTTTTTTTGTGAAATTTTATAAATTTTGAAAATATGGAATTTGTAAATCAAAATTTTTTTTATTTTTACTAAAAACGTTTTAGTTTGATTTTAATCGGAAAATTTATAAGAGAACTTTCTTCTATCGGGTTAAAATTCTTTACCTATTAAAACTAGTTTGGATTGACATTGGATTAAGTTTGTTATCAATGGAGGTTTAACTATGTATATTTAAGCTTTGCATTGTAATTTATCTGTAGAACATAAATAATTCACAGCATAAAAGCTTGATTATATCATTAATCACAGACGATTTATAATTTGCAAATATTTCTCGGTAATAAATATTATTTATTTATAGGATAATCGGATTTTAAATGTCATAACATAAATGCAACTGAAATGGTTCACTTTTTACCCCTTTAATAATGCAGTTGCTTTCCTGGAATAACATTTCTATATAATAGCAGGTAACACGAATTCTCGGAAAAAGAGGCGCGCGCCGTTTGGATCAACTTGATTCCAGTTAACACGTCAGTAGTATCTTTTGATTGGCTTAACCGCAAAACAGGTCACCAGAATATGACGTTGATTTGGTAAATGATCGAGTGATGATTTAATTTTTGTAATTAAGTAACTTTTTCCCCAAGACGTAAGCACCTGGGAACTGTGATCAAACATGAGTAAGATCCCGGGAGACCTGTTTGGGCTTTAATGGGTCTGCTGGGATAAACCCAATTTCATTGATGTTCTGGCTTGGGCGAATACGCTCTTAATTATTTATAAACAAATCGGAATTTTGTAATCGAACAGCACAAGATTATTTATAGGCAGAACTCACCTAAATCAGAATTTCCAGCCGTGGCAATAATTCAATATGCTTTGTTTGATTTTCGATATTTAGTTTAGATTTTCGAATTTTAATGTTCGTTTTGAAATTACACACACCCACTGATACGCACAGATACACTGAAATCACTTTTGCATTTGATTTTTCAACTGAATTTATTTGGATTAATTTTTCAAGGGTTTTATGAGCATATTTCGGTTTTAATTTTACGTTACTTTTTCGAAAACTTAATATTTTTCGAATTTTCCAGGTGGATTTGCTGAGGAGGCGAAGTACCGCTTGCCAGCAGCGACGAACCGTTAATGAAGCCGCCGACGCCTTGGCCACCACGCAGAGTAGTCTTTTACCCGCCACCCCCTGCAAATCGACCACCCAACCACCCAGCCACCCCAAGAAAGCAAAAACAAAATGGTACAAAGTTGTCGTAGGGCCAACAGCTTTCGCTGCCTGCGCACACTCCGCAGGCGTGGTGAGTTTTTCAAAAACGGAGCTTTTTTTTGTGGTGAACTTGATTTGAACGCACATTTGGCGCCCAATCTAGCGGAAATTGCTGCCCCCGGGGGAAAATGAGCCGCAAAATAAGAAAGCGGATGCCGCCACCGCATTATGTTACTCACGATGTGTGAGAACCCAACCGGATGTGCTGGCTAAGCGGTCGGGGGACAGACTTCGCAACAGGATATCTTTTTCCTTTGAACCCAATGTTTACTTGCTGGACCGAAAGATTTCATGTGGCAAGAGGACTGGTTTCTTTAAAATGTATTCTTAAATTTGCAAAGTAAACAGTTAAATAGGAATTTTAAGGAATTAAGTATATTATTATAACTATTTAGTACAACAAATTAATTAATGACCATTTTTTAACTTAATATAAATCCTTTCTTTATTATTTTATTTAATAAAAAATTGTACTCGTTTTAAGTTGCAGACCTATTCACATTAAAATATATATTGATTATTAATTAATTAAAGTAAACTTACTTATTTGAAATAATCTATAAAAATCAAATGATTAAAAAATTTGGAACAAGAAAAAAGATCTTTAGTAGGCCGTTTCTTTGAATTCATAGTTGTTTGCTAGCTTCTATAACTTGAATTCATTTTCCTTACTAGTTTCTGTGTGATATAAGAAAAAATACAAAAGTTATTGTTTGCATCTTTTGTTCTTTTTGGTTCATTTCGAGTTTAAATATTAATTTTATAAGGATGTTGCCCAAAAGTCCACGCATTCGTCAAGGAAAGCAGACTGGCATGACTTCAATTACTCAGAAAGGATCGCCCAGAGCCCTCTACTCTAAGTCACTTATATCCACACAGGCGAACAAACGACACATTTTGGGGCAGCGCAACTTGAAGAAGGAGAATGCGTAAGTTTAAGTATCAGGACTCCGACTTAAATATACAAAAAACAAAAAAACCCTTCCTAAGAAGGTTCATAAAACTAGTGATGAACGCACCTTCAACATGAAAAAAAACATATAATTGTATCATTCGTTACTACTTTGGATTGATATTCATATCTTTTAGCGTTTTCACTACTAATTTAGTTTTTGATCTATTATTTGTAATCCCTACTAGCTTCGCTGACAAGGAGAACAACCAAAAGGTGCTAAAGAAAATACCCAAGACTTTGCTGCTGACCCCATCCTCATCGGATAACTCCATGACTACCACGGTGTCTAGTAATGGCCAACCCAGCTACACTGTTATGCCCAAGACTAGTCTGCTCCGGCAGCCCAGTTCCCTGGCCCCGTACTTGACCCTCAAACGTCAGCAGACATCGACTTTGATTAATTTCCGAGTGCGTAAGTCGCTTTCCCAGATGGACTTCAAAGAGGCTCGTCGCACTGGCAGCTATCAGCTGGTGCCGCATGTGCCCTCGCCAAAAAAATCTATTCAGGATCTGCCGCAGAAAGTAGATGGAGCCTCGGGACTTGACGGTACCATGGCTTTAATCGAAGGACAGATGAGCTTTGTAGTTGGTCCAGGTCAGGATGCCCGTGTAGCCAGTTTGAGGATCTTCAACACCATTATGCTGCACGCTTGGCGCAAAAGGCGGGAGGAGGTTCGCCAGCTCAGTGATCAGGTTGAGGATTACAAGAAAAGTGTAAGCATCGATTAAGGATTATATTTAAATAGCTTAAGTTTCCATATACTCATATCCGTTCTACCCAAAGTTCGTAAAGAATCGCAACCAGTTGCATGTCTACAATTCACTGTTTTCCGTGGAGAAACGTCGTAATGAAACCCTAAACGATCAGCTGAAACTATCGTATCGTGACAATGCCCAGACGAAACTCTCCTACGAGGAACTAAGTCTAAAACTGGTGGAGGTCAGGACAGAGAAGGAGAAACTGGCCGAGGAGTTGACCATCAAGGACCAAGACATCGAAAATCTGCAGGAGATGCAGCAATCCCTCAAGGTCGAACTCTTCCAGGTGAACCGCCAGCAGCGTGAGCAGTTGGAGCAGTTGACCCGCCTGCAACGCGACTATCAGGAGAGTCAGTCTGCACAGGATGAACTGGTTCGCCAGCTGGATCTCCTCCAAATCGATTTGGCCCTCAAGCGGGATTTCATTGATCAGCTGCGTGAAAACATGGCCAAACTGGAGGACCTCAAGCGGGGATCCGATGAGCAGTACAGGTGAGGGAAGCAAGTTCCTTAAACTCAGAACCATTTAAATATATATTGATTCCTATCATTCAGCAAACTGCTCGAGCAAACTTTAAAGATGGAACGTTCTATCGAGGAGAAGGAGGAGCAGCTAGTCACTCTCCAGAACTGTTTGGCCGCCACCTTGGGTCAGCGGATCCGCCAGTGCTTCGCCCAGAGTCAGGCCTACCAGTATGCCACCTGTCGCATGCTACACTTTGTGGCCCACTACATGCTACCCGGCACTCCGCCACCGTCTCCTCCGTCGCTTCCAGGGGCGGTTCACAGACTAAAGGGACTCTTTTCTTTGGGATCATCAAATGCTCTTGAGGATGACCATTATAATTCCGATGTGAAGAAGGTCGATGAAGATGTAGATCAAGAGAAGAAAAGCCCCATCTAATAGTTACTTGAATTTCCAAGTTCGTTTATTTGTGTTTGCTACTTGTTTTTGTTTAGATTTTCAATATTATTCGTTAAGATTGATATTGCTCATTAAATCTTTGTTGGCAGTGTTATAAAATATTTACAAATAAACTGAGATGGAACATATTTTAATTATTTAATTTTTAAATTTTTGTTTTATTATTTTAAAATATTAGAAGAAAGAAAAAACCGTATTGAATATGTCCCATTTTATTTCATCAAACTCGATGCAAATATATTACGTATACGAGAAGTGGACCCTGACATTGGCCCTATTTATGCCGTAAGCCATCCAATTACTACTAAATACATAATCGCCTTCAGGAAATGGCAATAATGCCCTGAATCGTTGGTGTAGAAATTGAGCGGGTAGTTTATCAACAATTATATCATGCTGAAAATTGAAAAATAAATGTTAAATATAAATATAATATGGAATAAATCACTGACATCATAGGGACATGGATGGTTGATGTTCGAGTACTCTTTAATAACGCCAAACAAAAACGAAATCCAGGGGTTTCCGATATCAGCTACCATTTTGCAGCCATCAAAAGTCATATTATGGTTAACCGGCAACAGGCCATTCGATCGCTTATGGAACTGGACATTCACCTAAAAATAAAATTTGCTTAGTATAAAGGAAAATTTGAATAAACTGCTTTTTAGATAGTACCGAAAATTGATGAACCGGTGGCTTATAGAGCCGAACCTTGAGTGACAAGTATTTATAGGTGCGGTTCGCAGCTTTCAGATAGCAATATTCGAAATCGCTAAAATCTTTATCCAGTGGAGTACATTTTACATTGGTGAATTCCATGCGACTTTCTATCTTTGAAACATTACTATTAGACATAAGCGAAATCTTTCATTTCTAAAACTTACCGAATTTATTTGAAATAAAATTATAAATATCAAACCTAATAACAGGTTCATTTTAGCTTTGAATTTTTCTGCAGCAACTTGGATCTGAGTTTTAACTAGGACTGAGAATTTGGCTTATAAGCATGTCCATTAAATTCACATTATTTTACAGTTCATTACACAAAATGTGGCTTACTTTTTTTTTGGAATAACAACTGATATGCGATTAAGTTTAGTACATATATCCTCATTAAAAAAAATAATACAAAAACTAATATTAAAAAACCAACAAACCAATTATCGATGTACTGCTAAAACGATTAATTTATTCATCTTTAAAAAACCTTATTTTCTACAAAAACACACATATTACATATTTTGCATTAGGACTAGGTATTACAACACTAAAACAATCAATTAGACGACGACCAGGTCGATTAGTTTTAATTCTACATCATTATCATCTTCATCCTACTGCCCCTTTGTAGTGTTTTACTCTCTATTGGGTTCGTTTCAATTGGGTATTACGTTGATATGGATAGGTTTGATATCTGCAGATCTTCCGAGTTGAGTCGCAGTATCTGCTGATCCTCTGAGTTGATGTGCACCAACTGCCCGCTATCAAAGCTGAGCAGGTTGCTGATCGTGGGACCATTATCCGCTTGGTTGCCGGCGGTATTATTATTATTATTGTTATTGTTGGCATTGCCATTGTTGGGATTGTTGTTGCTGGCCGCATTATTGTCGTACTGATGCATGGGCGGGGCATGTTGCTGCTGGAGTTGCTGCTGCTGATGGAGCGTGTGCTGATTGTGCTGTAATTTAATAAATACATTTTTAATTCAAATTGTTTTGGTATTTAGGATTTAATATTTAAAAATTAAAAAAAGTATATTTTATAAAATATTCTTGTTAAACTCACCAGATGATTGGTGGTCAGGTTCCATTGCAGGTTGCTGCCATTGCCAGGACCTCCACCGGATGTCAGCAGATTGTGCATGGTGAAGGGATTGTTGAGATTACTGAGATTGTTGCTGTTGCCGTTGGCAGGTGTTGCTCCTGTCGCAGTTGCTGCTGCTGCTGCAACAGCTGCCGCCGTGAACTTGCTCTCCCAGTTGTTGCCTCCGGGATTGCCAAAGGGATTGGCATGGAACTGCAAGGCCTGTTGCTGTTGCTGTTGATGTTGCTGCTGTTGTTGATGTTGCTGCTGCTGTTGCTGGTGTTGCTGTTGTGCCAGGACCTGCTGGGCAAACGGATTGTAGTTGTTGCCCAGGTCTGTTGCACCATATTGCTGCTGCTGCTGCTGCTGTGGGTGGTTGGGCGACATCAGTTGCTGCTGCCCGTTGGTGGGCGTGACCGAAGAGGCCATGTTGTAGGGCGAGGGTGTGCTGTTGTGGTTGTAGTTGCTCGATGGCGACAGCGGCTGAGGCGAGGGGGTGAGCTCAGGAGGTGCCCGATAAGAAAGGCCAAATGGCTGCGGTGAGGTATCTACAAAATTATTGGAGTTGTATTTAATTTATACATATATTTAAAAACAAATATTTTATTTTAAATTAAAAAACTAAACTAAAAACTTAATTTTAAATTGGAGTAATGATTCTTAAGACAATAAGCTTACCTCTTGGTTCCGTTTTAATGGGCGGAATGTTTTGTGCAGTCCAGCAATTCATGTTAGTTTGTCCTAAAAAAGCAAGCATAAAAAATCAAAATGTTAGGAAAATTAAAGTAAAAATAATTGTTAACATCAAACAATGAAATAATAAACAAGAAAGAATTCTCAACGAAACATATAAGCAACAACAAAAGAAAGCTTTAAATTATTGGTTAAAAATGCAGTAAAACGACACACTAGATAAACAGCACAAAAAAAAAGGTTAAACGTAAATTTTTCGACCAAAAATATGTAACAATTGGAAAAATAAATAAAAATCTAAAAAAAAATGTAAAACACCTATTCTAACATTTTTATAGTAAGATAAAAAATCATAAGAAATCATTAAATATAACTCGTTGTAAACTAAATAATTTAACAATGTAAAAAACCATGCAGATAATAAAACAAAAAACTCTGATTAAAACTTACTCAGAACTGTAATGAACTTCTTCAAAGTAAGAAACCCTAGAGCAAAACTTACTTTAACACCTATAAACAGTTCCATTTGAATAAAAAAGTCTCGTCTTCACCTTTTGTTTTATTTTTCTTCAACTTTTTTTTTTCTGTTTTATTAAGCTACAATATTTTATACAAAATATTTTTACCAAACTTGTAATTTTTCATTATATAAAAATATCAAATATTCTTCGCATTTGAACGAGTAGAAAAGCGACAAAAAACTTCATGTTGATTCCAAAACAATCTCACATCCTTGACTATAATTTCGACTATAGATGTAAATCAATATATAAATATATCGGGGACTTCATTCCCTATACGTAGTTTTCTCCTGGTTTTTGGGTGAGTGTGTGCATTGAGTGAGTGCTTTCTAATAGTTGCTAAGAGTCTATTCGATTAATACATCATCAGAGGCGATGACTTGTTAATTTAAGTCTTTGGTATACCGAAAAAACATCAAATATATAAAGATATATTCGACTAGGTAGGATTCACGTAGATGGCTAGCATCTCACAAACAAAGTATGCACCCAAGTGGATCCAAACACACAAGGGGTAAAGTCGACTCGAAGCCGAGAGATAGAGACACAATAGAGGGATAGGATGGATAGAGAAGACCGACACCAGTTTATGGAAAATCTCAACAGTCAACTTACTGCCATCCTGGTGGTCGTTCTGCAATTGCTGTTTCTGCTGCTGCTGGAGCAGCAGGTGCATGGGATCACCGCCAGTCTTCTGACGTTTCCGCCTCAAGTGCGCTGGATCTATAAGACAAAATATACACACCGTGTTGTAGGCACATATAATCGGGTTTTCGGTTTTCAATTTAAACAATATATATTCGATTCCGCTTGGGGGGAAATCGTACTCTACTCTGAAAATTGAGTGATTTCGCTTAAATACAATAGATAGGTTGGCCCCTTAAATGGGCCACCTGGACAATAACAAATCTGGTTTGACACCCTCTTTTGGGGTCTTTCGCCTGGTATCGCTTACAAAATATTCAGGGATATTTTTAGCACAATTATCAAATATAAAACAAATACAAATTTTCGAGGGTTCTGAAGAGGGGTTCAGATGATACCCTCACACAAGTGGACAATTTGTGGCGCCAGAGAGGATGAAAATGGATTTCGGGAAAAATTCAATTTCCTAATCTGACTTGAATCCAACTTTCTTCGTTTTTTGGGTTTCGTAAGAGGGCTCGCCTCGGTTCGTTTGCCTATGAACAACATTTTTCAACAAATTTAAAGGCCATTTGCCGCCGCCAAACGCCTTGCCACCTCATCGGGAGTCAAGATCTCTCCAGCATCCACGGGAGCATAGTAGGCGGAGGTCTCATCAAATTCACTGGCCGCCGCAATTGGCGGAATACTCGTGTACAAGGCAAAGTGCTCGGCCTCGGTTAGATCCAGATTGGGATCCAGCTGGACATTGAAGTGCCCCTCGATGGAGCTAACCAGATTGTGCAGACTCTGGCGATCGGCAATGGCCACCAGTTCCATGCCGCCCTCGCTAATGGGTATGTCAGCCAGCTGCAAGGCGGATGCAGTGCGTCTATCCAATCCGGCACCCATCGAAACAGTGCTGGACTGTGAGTAACCCTCGTTTCTTTGCGGCAAACTATTGGCACTGTCGCCTTTGAGGGGTATATGCACCACGTCCGCGTTTAGATAAGCGGGTCTCTTGCCGGAAACACTGCTCACACTCCTGCCCACGGGCTTGGTCAGCTTTGAGCCCGGCTTCTTGGCCTTCACAGGACTGGACTTGGCTGGTGCCGGCGGTGTGGTGGAAATAAAGGGAGCCGCTGACTTGGAGGAGCGCAGCGATGCCCTCATTGGATCCTGCATGCTGAAGTGCCCTATGCTGGGCTCCCGACTGGTAGCCTTGGAGTCCAGCAGAGAACTGCTACCCTGCCCCTCACTTTGGGCCAAGTCCGGTTTGCTCTTGCGGCGCGAGAAGAGTTTCGAGAAGAATCCTGGCTTCTTCTGCCTGGGCAGTGTATTGAAGTTCGGATTCTTCGGAGCGGGAGGGAGTCGCTTGTTGAGCGGAGATTCAGCTGTGGATGGTCGGGCCTGAACTGTATTGGCCTCGATGGAACGGTTCTCCGCATTGCTGTCCTGCTTGCGAATCCTTTTCGGCGGCAGGGGCGGCAGCTTCTCCTCCTCCGGCGGAAATGGAACTGTCAGAATGGCCGGCGGTGCTGGAGGAACTGGTCGCAATGGTGTCTCTGGAGTCTTGCTAGCCTGTGAGTTCACCTCCACGGGATCGTAATGCTGATGATGGGCATCCTCGGGGGCGCACTGCGACATGGGCGGCGTGGGAGGCATTATATCCTCGATGGGTATGAGAACGGGATTCTTGAAGGCTATCTGCAGACTCGTATAGGTGGCAGCATCATCGAAGCTGTCCTCCACCTGCAGCGGAGCACGTCCCCCAATGCCGGCCAGCTCATTTTGAATGGTATTGTTGTACGTATCGCGTTGGACCTTGAAGTCCGTGTAGATCTCATCCAGTTCGGCCACCGTCTCGAGCAGATCATCCAGCGTCTTATCCGTCTTGGAGATCTCAAGGGCCGAGTCCAAGACATCCGCCTCCGCAGTGGGACTTGGTTCGTGGCCCTGCTGCTCAATCTCGCTGGACTTCATCCACTCGGTGATCTTATCGCTGGCATTCAGGGGACGCGGCTCCAAGTGTTGGCCCAAATCCAGTTGCTCCAACTCCCGCACCTTCTCATCGATGATCGTATCGATCTCTCTCTCCTGCTCGGAACGCAGGCGATGGGCCTCGGCCTCGGCCTGGGCATCCGCCGCCTCCATATCCGCGGGCATATGATCCGAAGTGTGATCGGGCAAATGGTCTGAGCTTTGATCTGGCAGCGATTGCTCCTCCTGCTGCATAGGTTCCTCCAGCTGAAAAGATTGCTCCTGCTCTAGGTATTGCTCTTGTGTGTTGTACTGATCCTGCTGCACGGATTGCTCTTCTTGCTTAAAGGCTGGCTGAGATTCCTCTTGGGTAAAATCCACATCTACAGGCAGCCTATGCTGAACCTCTAGTTTCGGTGTATCCAAATCGATGACCTCAATCGTTGGCGCCTGCACCTCCCGCTTGGCGTCCAACCTGAGGATCTGCTGAAAGAGATCTTCGTCGGGCTTCCGCTTGAGGTGCCGATGAAGATTCCAGAACGTATGTTTACCTGAGTCCATTGGCACGTACTCGAAGGGCAGGGCCTCGCTGGTGACTCCGTCTGAAGGACGTCGCAGTTGGATAAAGACCTAATGGAACAATAAATCCTTACTATTGAAATCTCTTCACAACTTTAATCCATTCCCTCACCTTGGCGGGCTCTGTGATGTCGAGGGTGTGATAGCGCGGCGTCTTGAAGGTGATGGCAGTCTGTTTGTGCACATCGGTGTGCTGAAAGTCACCGAAGGCCTCCCAAACACTCTGACCGTTCTTCTCCTCGAAGAATCGCACGGAAATGTCCTCCTTGGCCACCTTCTCGCAGAGCAGGATGATCTGGGTGTTTCCGAGCACGGTGGCCGAGCAGCTGCACAGCCGGCAGATGACCAAGTCGGACATGGCCTTCTTGTCGAAGATGGGCTCCGAAACCACCGGTGGCAGGGGCGAGGTGAATCGGCCCTTTTGCTCGCTCTCCATAAATACTTGAAAGCACAATCGCACCGAGTTCAAATCGATGCTCGAGGGCTGGAAACGGTGCGAGAAGCCAGCTAAAGGTGGGATAAATAAAAAATATTAATCTTCTTATTTGGCTAGATCTCAAGAGGTTCAACTTACTCTTAAACGGATCCACACGGATCTCCTCGCGCGCCTTTAGCGCTGCCTCAATATCCTTCTTCTTGACACACTGAATGCCCAGATTGCTAAAAACGGCTCGCATTGTCTCACTGTTAATCTCCAGTGTGCAGACGCCCTTCTTGCAGCCCTCCTTGCCCACTAGATTGTGAGGATGAGGACTGAAATAGAAGGAAACATAATAAATTTAAAGGATATCAGTTAGGAACCAAATATTTTCGTATGATATGAATAAACTTTACATTTATCTTATTATTTCTTTAAAAAATTACTACATTTGGTATTTCTAAATGGTGTATTTAAAATTCTTATGAAATAACTAACATGATAAAGTATCTAATTGATATTTTTTAATCATAAATTTAACATTAACATAGAATTTACCCCTGACTCATGTCAAATGATTTTTTCTGTATAGGTAAATGCAAAATCTACTCACCGATATGGCGTATCCTTGGTTACACAGGACACGACAACGACGGCGCGTCCCTTGTAGCCCACAATCTCGATTGTCGGATAGGTCTTGTTCTCCGGCGTAGAATTTACGCCGGGAATGGAACCTGCGGAGCGACCCTCGCATTCGTAGCGAAATCTCAGGGCCTTGCCCGCCGGCTGCTCGGTGATCTTGACATACGGTTTCTTCCTCACATTTTTCGTCGACTGTGACAATTGCTGTTGTTGCTGCTGCTGCTGCTGGGCGGGCAGACCGTTGTAGTTGAGGCTCTGTTGGCCATCAGGCGCTGGACCCGGCCCAGAAGCCGCTACGTTGTTCTGGTTGGGAAACATTGCGTGGCCGAATTTAACTGAAAGTGGAGAAAAGAAATTTGGATAAGAAAAATTTATAATTTTAAAAATATTAAATTCACCAGTACAACAAGAAATAGGTACCAATATTTTTTAAAAAATCTTCGCATAGCAATTATGTCTACTTTTTATATGAACTACTTTTTGGATTAACACTAAAAACTTTAGTTTTTAAGACAAGATTTATAATTTAAAAAATAAATATACATTTTATATATTCTAGCTTAATATATTTTCCTGCAGAAAATCCTAGTTCTTCAATCTGATTCGCCATTTTTGTTTTATACATACAAATACATTTTTCTTTAGAAAAACTAAGTTTTGTAGACAAGATATTGTAATTTTTTCTAAGAAATATTGCATATGCTCTTGTTAATGAGATAATGTACTAAAATAGACTCTTTTGTTACATTTTCAGCACCTCTTTGCGATTTAAAGTTATGGCCAATAGCAACCGCGGAACAATTCCTTGGCAAGCAAATCGAAGGCCCCCAGACAACGCCAGACGATGACGCTGCTGATCGAAAATAAAGTCTCAGACTCGTGCAGTGATCTGCGAAATGAGTAAGATTTTCCTGACCACTGGTTATGACGAACCGAGCCGTAAAGCGTCTGGCGGAAAACTGAAAAGGTGGAAAACTCTCAGCGCAGGCCGATCGCAGTCTATTCAGGCCCCCTCCATTCTTGGTGGGTGGGCGGTCTTGTGTGCTGGTCGGACGGCATTAATTGCACTATTTAGGGGTCATTAGGCAAAAATGTATATTTTCATAATATTCGCCGGGATCTGAAACGCAGCTGCAGTGGGTGCGTTTCTGCAGTGCTGCATTCCTTTTTGGACGGATCCGGCCCCGGTCTGGTCCGGTATAGTCCGGCTAAAGCTCCGGACGCCTTGTTTAAAAATAACATTTTGCGTAACGCGGCCACAAAGCGACAAAAACTCTGCCCCTGCCTCCCATATATCAGGTGGTATATATAGGTGGCCCGTATATATAGATCGCCTCGCAGACTGGCCTCCCCGGAGATGGGAGAGCTTTGTATTTTGTGTTTTTTTTTTTTTTTTTGCGAGTTTGGAGCAATCCAAACAAAACATTTTATCAATGATGGTGCTGAACATTGTCAACGTTTCGAATACGTACCAAGATATAAGATATAGACAAAGACTAAGTAGCTATATGACCTCAGAGTTTATTCTCTGATCGTGTCTAGACATTGGTCTGCCGTGGGCAAAATACGTCAATGGCTGACAAAACTAATGCCCGTGCATTGGTCCGATCCTAACAGATCGGTTAAATCGGTGGGGGAAAAAAAGCAGAGGCCAGAAAACGTGTGCCAATTTTCTTGTTTTAAGATATAAGCAAAATTAAGGAAGAATATAGTTTTAAAATTGAGATTATCTTTATTTTGCTATTTTAAATATATTTTCCAATATTAATCAAGGTGTACGCAATATTTTCATTAAACAACTTTACAACTGCGTTTTATAAATTTTAACAAAAATCCCAAATTAAACTATGATTGTCTTGGGTTTCATCGATTCTTATTTATTTAAATTTAGTAAATTGCAAGATTACATATTTTCCAATATTACTAATCCCTATAATTGATTACCAGCATTTTGGTTTAAATTTTTTCTTCAAGTTTACAACGAATATGATACCTACTGTGATTCAGCTGTGTCTTTATTTCTATATTCATCAGATGTTTAATCTAAAATATGAATGTTTATATTATCAACAAACAAAAAAAACAAGCTGGATAACGATTTTAAATGTAATATTAGACCCTTTTTTTGCAATTGCTGTATGTATACGCATCTAAAAATACGTTATAATATATTTTTATCTAAATAAAGAATACATAATAAATGAATAATAAAGAAAAACTTGTTCTTAAACATTTGTTTTAGCTTATCAAAATTTGTATGTATAGAAAACACATCTGTTTTTATATTTTGCTAAGGGAATTCGATTTTCCGATCAAAGTTTTCGCAGCTGCCAAACGCTTTTTGTGCGTCAACTAGAAATATTTCGATTATAAATCACGTCCAATGGGACAATGTTCATAATTTAATAAAGGAAACAACAAATCAAAGGACAGAGCAGTACGTTAACCTTTAAAGCGATAGAAATATAATAAATCAAAAGACATTCCCACGTGCTGTCATTCTAAATGAAAATTTAACACAAATTTCTGGTTCGAAAACGCAATTGTTGCGGCCAAAAACCAATCAACATTTTCGTGTTGCACAAATATTGGGGAACAATTACGTCATGAAATATTTTAAATCTGGCAAATATGAAAAGCCAGTTGGAAAAAGGCCAAAAAATGTAATACCAACGCAATTTAGTTCCTATATATTTTACACATATGTATTTATCTTGATGGAGAATTGAGCGATAAATCACCTTTCACTTATCACGGCCAAACTTTGATGGAAAACGGTTCACCACACAGATAAAAGTTGAAGATATTTAACAGGTTTTATTATTTAATCAATTATAATGTTGACAAGACAAATATAGTTTATTTTCGAGTTATTACTTCGATTACTTGATTTGTATTCTTCAAAAACCGCACACCGAACAGTTTTTTCTTGTATATATAGATATTTCGTATCTATAGATATTATCGAGAGTTCTTTCTCTAGTTGACGGAACCGACGAAAACACGATCGGAAAACGTCTTGAGTACTCGCCAAATGTCTGAACACTGAACCGAGCAAAATGTTTTTGAGAAAAAACACAGAACTCTTTATGCACGCCTGCCCAGCAAAAGTTTTGTCGTCGAGCTTTCTGCTATTTTTATTATTCCTAATATTTTAAAAATGTATTTTCTTTAAATTTTTGGCTTGTAGGTACAATGTACACACTCGTATGTATATTTGAATCTTGTCATGTATTTATTGCTTTTGCTTTCAAGGAATTTTCTCTTTCGTTGAGGCAGTTGTCCCAATTTTTCAGGAAAATATAATGGTACACATACATATTTGCGGGTATGTTTGGTTCATTTCCTTTATTCGCACCGTGTATCAAGAAAATTGAAATGAAAACTTAATTCCCGATGTCAATAAACTTTTGCTGGCAATTGTGTAAACAAATTGAATTGATTGAGTTTGGACACGTATTTTATTGATTCATGAGCATTTGATTCAATGAGTTTTATGTATTTTGTATAAGAATGTAAACAAAATAGGTAGGTTGGTTTATCTGTTATGTTATCATTTTCATGTAAAAATATTTTATAAACTTTATATCATAAAAGGTACTGCAAAATTATTAACTAAGCAAAATCTGAATACAAATAAGCAAACAAAAACTCAATTATGTTTATATCGCAACTCACACTATATTATATATTGAACACTGCGAAACTGAGTCACCTTTTATTGAGGGAAAAAACCGAATCGCACTAAATGCGCCTAATCTAAGCGAAAGATGCAAAGGTATCTTGAAATTACCATAAAATGCATCAACAGAGGATTGTTTGTTTTTGCAGTGAATATAAACACATTATTCGAGTACATTTGTTTGTATCGAGTACTCGTATGTAGTAGGCATATGGCTTTGGGCTTTGGGATTTGCGCTATATTGGCATTTCCGTTTGAATATCCACGGCAAAAAACGCGGCACTTGTCAACGTTCAAACCGCCTTGATTATTTGGCGCCAGTTCAGAAAGCTCGCTAATGAGTTTGCAAGAACCCAATTATACGATCTATGCTGAACAGAGGATATATAGGATATATAGCGCTGCCAAAATGAATGGATGCATTATATTCATACCAAGAGATTTTTAATAACAAAATATCTCAATTTTGACTGGCCAATGATTTTCCACGAAGCGCAATGAGTCACAAAACAAATATCTTGCTTTTCGTATAGCCTATGTATATATGTTGATCGAAATATGTCAGGAATTTGCTCGTGTGCCACCCACTGTTGGCGAAAAATCATTCACTAACTACGTGACTTTCCCGCTGAGAATGTATAAAACTGAACTGGGAATAGGTCAGTTACCCTATAAGATACAATCTCCTCGTTTGAGGATATCAAATCACTGGAATTTCCAATAATTGCAATCGATTAACCAATTGAAAATGTCATTCAGAAGTTACAGAAAAATTCAGAGGTTACCGAATTTAATTGTAGTACGGGCTCACACACTATTTACGATTATATCATCCGCAGCTATGGTGAGATTAGATACATTTGCAAGCAAGTCAATTTGCTACCGTTTATGCCCGTCAGATAGAACCTGCAAGCGGTATCATTCAGACTGATAGTGGGCCAGGTGGTGGGAGCTTATAAATACCGAAAACAATACTCGAAGATAACCAAATATAAGATAAGATGTATAAAAATAACGCGAGGATGTGTCTCACCTCAATTTGTATACGGTTTGTACAGAGGTCGGTCAAACAACTTTTAAAACTAATGCAAATACTATTTTAATTACTTTTCACTATTAATTTTCCCCATCTCTAGCGGAAATTCCGCTTGATAAAAACCCAATGAACGCTAAAATAGTTTCTTTTTTTAAACCATAAAATTGATTTATAAAAGAACACTCTCTTCCTTTAATGCTTTAGCCGCTAATCTGCCAGTTATGACTACTTTTGGCGAAAAATAAAAAGGTAAATAAACAAAATAGAATAAAACATTTCGTTTCGATCATTAAATATGCTAATTTTATGCAATTTCCAATAGCCAAGACACACAGAAAAAAGTTCTCTTGGCGCCAGCACCACAAATTAAGATTAAGATCAACATCAACGTAGCAGAAGCAGCCGAAAATTCCTCAGAGAAACGGGTTCTGCAAAAACATCCAGACAGACAAATGTTTTTTAACGATCGTTGGCGTCAAGCAATTTACAGCTCAAATAAAAATAAATAACCGATATGCTGACAAATCGATGGAACTAGTTCCAAATAGTTATGGTAAACAGGAAGAAAATATTCCTTTGGAATATTTATAAAAGTATTTTTTAATGTTCCAAAAACCATATTTGTACTTCTGTTAAATTGTTGTGGTATTGGATAGTTATCTCAATTTATCACAAAGTTATTAGTTATGCCCAAATGATAAATTTCAATTTTGTTATCAACAAAAATATTTGTATTAATTCTGGATATTAGGGGTCACATAAACTGGAATACTTTTTGAAGTCACGGATTATATGATAGGCCTTATAGGGGACATGTGACTCCTGCAAAGCCCATATAATATTATTCATCACTTCACTAATGCTTTCATATCATATGGTTCAAATGATATTTTTGTAGAAGCAGAATCCCTATTGATTGATCATTTGCATAGAGGGCCTTACCCACCGTCAGATCGTATCGATCATGACTTGGATTTAGCATACGGGGAAACTACCACTAGATATACGGAATATCATCTATTGACTTGGCCTTAGATCTCTGTCAACGTAAAAATCTCCACTCGAGCTTTGTATATCGCCAATGACTTGCTGAAAACTTGCAATTTTTGCGCTTTGTTTTTCTTTTAGCCGACGGCTCTCGGTATTATGAGTCAGCAGCCGGTTTGCATTTAACTTTGCTGCAGTTTTTGAAATTACACCGCATTAGCTAAAAGCCTTTTTTTCATTATTACCTGCGAATTAAGCCAAGGACCAGTTAACACTCATGACTAACTTAGTTTGTTCATTTCTTGCAGGGCACACTCACAACACACAATAACCGCTCTTTTTTGGCTTAGAAAATTGTATTTTTCAATTTACTAGCTTAACGCGACGTAAAACAATACTTATCGAATTTAAAAAATAGAAATAAAAATAAAAAGAATTTTAGCGCGAACACGACCGCAGGCGCATCGAGTCGATCTTAGAATGAAACAATTGAAAACCTCTCCGGCGTATTTGAGTGGCCGCAAAAAATCGAAAACAACAAAAACAAAATGAATACAAATGCAAGTGGCAAAAGCTTTTCACCGAGCACCACCCCCTTCACCGCCAACATGCTCGCCAGAAACTTTCATTTGTGGCGACGTCGAAAAGGCCACTGCGACTGCGCTGCCATGTACACAGGTGTTTTGGTTATATTATTTAAGTTTATCGTTTGCATTCACCGTGGATTATTTAATACGCAGGTGGATAATTGCCACCCAAAAAAAAGTTTGCGGTTACACTGTAAAAGACATGTGCAGTTCCCAAATATTTTACAGGAATCGTTATAAAGCCTATAGGTATATTTCTCCTATTTTTTTATTACTTTGGGTAAATCCAACATGTACGATACGAACATTTTATAATGGTCGATAGGTTGTATAAAAGGAAAAATCCCATTATGTGTCCAAAGCAGTTTTATCTAGAGAAAAATTATAGCCTTGATAATGTTACATTTTCTAGGAAAATAATAATCCAAAGTTATTTTCAAAAGGAATGTAATGCATATTTTTCTTGTTATTAAATTGTTTGTAAGATTAAAAAATTTTACTAAGTGTCAAGTCTTTCTGACATGTATGTAATCTTATTTTGAAAGTGTGAATAATTTTTAAAATATTTGGACACTATTAACCGGAAACCTTACTCGACTCAAGTTACAAAAAAATTTAAAAAGATAACTGTTTCTATCTAAAAAAAATTTTACAGTCAAACCAAGCTTTAAAGTATAAAAATACATTCCTTTATAACGAAATATTCTGCCTATTAAACCTATAATTATTTGCTACTAAAATACAAATATGGAGACCCTTCTGGAAGATCTCAGCCATTAGGATTTTCCAGCGCATTTATTAAGATCGCGCTATCAAAGTTCACATCAATAAATAAGCCTAGGCTCTACAGGGGACTCACCTAAGTCAAGGAGTGATCTTAAAACGTGCTATATGCATTGATCACTTGATTTGCTAATAATAACGGGCACCTGAAATTTAACGCGAACCAATTAGTACACTTTTTATTTGCATTTATGTAGTTAATTTGTATTGTGCCGTTATGTAAATTGGTCAAATGCAAAGCAAACAGAATAAGCCATTTATTTATAGTTGAAAAAATGGCTTTTTTAAAGTTAGCGCTAACACACACACAGCCACAAACTGTAAGAGAAACCGGTTTACTTATTTTTTATTTATATATATATGTATATAAATAATGTTTTATTCTCTTTCTTTCGGATTCTTTTTTTTTAATTTTTGCGCGCGCACAAAGCGGTTACGATAATATCGATAATAACAACAACAACAGCGGATGGGAGAACAGTTCGAACAGAAACTAATGAAAAGTTAAGAAATCGAAGACCCGACGAAAGAGAGAGTGGGCAGAGCGAGAGCGAAAGATAGAGAGAGAGAGAGAGAGTAACGTGACGTCGTTTTCTTCTAGGGAATTCCGGGCTTTATGCTTATGCGATCATCGGTTAGCTTTTGTTTTTGTTTTTTCGATTTATAATTTAGGTATTTTGTTAGCGCGCTCTCCCTCTCTTTTCTTCCAAATTATTTTTTTTTGTTTTTGGTAATTCTTGCGATGTCTCTGGTTAAATTGTCGATGTGCCGTGTAATCTAATCGGTAAAACGTTCAATTTTAATCGAAATTATCAATACGTGCGCCGTGTTTTTTGTCCGTCATAAAGGTAAACCTTTCGCATGTGTCACTCGTAATACCAAAAAGCAAGTGAAACTTGCTTAGCTCAATTGAATTTATGCGTTTTTATGCAGCTCTTTTACTTTTTTCGTTTTATTTTTATCTACTGGTATTTCAACCTGCCTTCCAACTTCGAAAGAGCGTCGGAGAGCGGGAGCTTAAAGCACAGCGAAAAAGGTAAATAACGCACGAATAACGAAATGGCGGTTGAGATAAAACTCCGTAGCACACACTCAACCGATCTCGACGGCCGCGATTTGAAGACTGAACCGAACCGAATACCTATCCCCCCCGAAACCCAACCAAAAGGAGAAGACGAGCGAGGCGGAACTTTCAATACCGTAGACGCCGTTGAAAATACCGTAAGTCTTGCAGATCGTAGAGCTTTCAGCGGAGCTGAGTTGTCGCACGAGCTCAGCGAAGATTTCAGTTCAGCTTAGAAAAGAGAAGAACTCGAAGAGCCAGATTAGCGGAGAATGAGCGATCAGCTGGTTGAGTCACTCTACAATCGCTCCCAGTGTTCCAGCAATGCGAATTTCGAAGAAGTGGCTATAATTCCATTAAATAAGTTTATCATTTTGAAACCGATAGTAGATAACATCTTAGCGATATCTTCCATCAAATAATTTAAAAATTAATCACCCTTATTTTTATATATGTATATTTTTATTATGGAAGCTAGAGAATTATTATACTTACCAAAATCATATTACGTAAGAGGTACCCTTTTGTCCAGGACACTCTTCCTTTTCTTTTAAATATTTTTTTTATTTAGAATGGGTATCAAAAAGTGTTTTCAAAAATATAATCCTATTCTCAAAAAAAAAGAAAAGAAATATATTTTAAGGTTTAGTCTACGAAATTTGTCTTACAGTTTCAGTTAAAATTGCTCATACGATACGTAAGCCAGTTCATTCGATCCAATAAAATCGTTTTCTCATTTGTAATGTTTTTAATCTATTGATTTCATTAAAATATTTTTTTTTAAACGGTACAGCAAAAACCTTTATTTGGTTGAAATTTACGCCACTCAGACTTAAATGAACTTTTGATCAAATTACGTATACGTAATAAAATAATAATAATAATACGTATACGTAATAAAAATATAATAATAAAAAAACGAATTAAATTGAATTTAAATTAAGACTAAAAAAATAAAAATATAAGATCGCATATTTGCTTGAGGTTTCTCAACTTATGCCGATTCTTGACGTTGAATGAGCTCAAAAACTGCCTAATAATAATAATAATAAAACATTTAAATTTAAAAAATAGATGTACATATATAAACAAAATATTTCTTTGTTTATATTATACAAATATATTATACAAAATAAATAAATAAAAATATATAAAATGCCCAATATTGTTTACTCACCCATATTTTGCATTCTAATTCCCCAGCGATCATTTTTTTCTGTGCGTTGCGTACAGTTCATGACTCATCATTAACGAACGACGGGGAAAAGCTTTGTTAGCTTTTATGAATGAAACTGCACGAAGCGTTTACTATCTGTGTGTGTGACTTTGGCCATCCATTTTTGACCCCACTTCCTCCCATCCAGTTGGTGGGCCTGAATCAGCGTACAATTCCTGGAAAAAGGATATTATCCTGCGCCGGCATTTGTTGTGGCATTAGTTTTCACTCCGGCAAAGTCCCAAATGCCGTGACTCACTTGCACTGTTCTCAGCATTCCGGAGCAGCTTTCACTTTCCGGGGGTACGAACTCTGACATTTAGGATGACAGTTTCCGGGAACTTGATAATGCTGCTGATTCACTTCTACGGAAGTGGGGGTTAAAGTATATTTTAATTTGTTAGTGTCTCTCTCTAAAAAAGAAGGACGTACAGGGGAGATAAGGATTTTGAAATATTGTCGGTTTTTTGGTGGTTTGGTAAGGTTATCTATGTATATGAAACCATATAATTTATGTACAATACATGTACTAATTTCTTTATTTGAAAAAATTTATTAATGATGATCATTAGCCCGCTTTCAAAATAATATTATGTTTAAAAATTAGAAACCGTTCATATACTAATAGATTAGAAATTGTTTAGCACGATTACTTTATTACAAAGAAGAAATTAACCGATTATTTAATTTAATTTCCAACCCTATGACCGATATACATATGACAAATCAAACTAAGACTAGTTTGGTAAGAAACGGACAGACGGGCATGGCTATATCGACTTTTGTAATGATGCTGATCAAGAATATATATATTTTATAGAGTCGTATCATAGAGATAAATGCTTTACTCTACAAAATAAGTTCTACAACTCGGCAAACCATTTTTAAAGGTTGAATTTCCCGCCATTATCGTATAACCTTATCAGGGACCATACAAAACTGGCACGAAATGCATGCAAAGAACTGGTAAAATCCCAACATTTCCCCTCAAATCAAACATAAATTCACATGAGCTAAGCCCAAATAAATAGGAATTATGTCAAATGTTAGTATTGAAATTCCACAACAATTGCCAGGAGCAAAGAACAGGAGTGGGAATTGTGGGACTAAGTCAACTCACAATGTCTTGATGGCACGAACGAAAAACAACAACCCAGTTAATGGAGTCCAGACATTGATCAAACAATGGTGGTAAAACTCTCACTCTCGACTAAGCTGACAGCCAATTGTAGAGGGTTTTCCATGAAAATCACGCGATACTCGTCCAGTCCCGCGTGGTAATTTTTAATGGGGATGGATCCTGCCCCTCCTATAAACTGACACGTGCTGTGGCAGTCGTTTTCATGTACATATGTACTCGGGGTATACGACATTATTGATTTTTCCGGCTTTCGCCTTAAACTCTTTGAACTTCCTGAGACACGTGTCCTTGACAGCGGTAGGGCAACTAACCCTACAATGTTGGGTCCTCAGTTCAATGTGAAGGTGCCAGCGGGACAAATTATATTTTAACGCGATGGTGCTTCAACCAAAATATGCAAAATAATTTTGATTTTGCTAGAATTTATTTGCTAGAATAAATTTTCCATTAACCCCCTTTTTAGTCTTGTGCTGACCACGCCTCTGTCTCAAGAACCTTGCACAAGTTTGCGTAGCCATACTGGCTCAGATTTTAGTCATCGACTTGATAGGTCATTAACGACTTAAAAGAACATATAAACAGTTCTAAGAAATAATAATATTTTATTTTTTCATTCTTGACACAAAAAAAAAATATATATGGCGTCCCATTAAAAATTTATTGATAATGTCAAAATTCGTAGTAATGATAAGCAAAACATCCACAAACCTTATCTGAAACCTTTTTTATTTTATTATATGATTTTATTTATTTTTTTATAGAACAAAATCTGTGTTATTTCCTGTAGTTAATTGGTTTATATTTTAATATTTCATTATAAAAGATTCCAAAGTTTCAGTAATTAATTGAAATATAATTTTAGTGTGGAATTTAGAACTTTAAGTTCTTAATTTTAGTTGTACCTTTTTATATTCACATTTAAATGATAATTGTTTATAAATATATTATTAATTAATTTATAACTGTAGCTATCTAGTTAAAGGGTCTTTTAAAGTCATAATTCCTTTTCTTAAAGTATGCCGAGTCGAAAAGCCTTGAGAACAAGTCGGGTGTGCGTGCAAATCGCCAGTTAACCCCCGATGACCTTGGCCAATTCCGGGTATTTGTTGCGAAAGAACTAAGAAAGCGAAAGATTTAATTTTTGGTATACTGAGGTGGCATTGATTAAAACTTCATGTTATTCCAGTCCTTTCTTTTTTTTTTAATTACCAAAATATTCAGTAGGTAATGTAATGTAAAGTAATTTTTTAGTTTTTTTTTAAAGCTTTGAAACGAAAGTAAAGCGAGAAAATTTAAGTTTTTTACACTTTAACATACTGTTGTATTCAATGGACGGTCAGGAAAATAATATTCATGATGGCCGCTGCAATAGCTCTTGGCAAAAAACTGATGATTCAGAGGAGCGTCAGCTAATAATATCGAATCCAGAACTCTGGACCCAGCAGAAAACAAATGCCAGCATGAAGGTCTTCACCACGGTGATGCTGCACACGTGGCGTCAACGGCGAAAGGAAGTTCGTGAACTCCAGGAGGTGGTACGGCGAATTCAACACAATGTAAATAGTTAAAAACTAGGTTATCTATATACATAAATATATACATTTTGTCTATACTTTCACATTGGTTAGTACATGAAGTCCAAGAACGAACTTCACGTTTATGGCACTTTGATGCGAGTGGAGCAAAAAAGAAACAGGGAGCTGCAAATGCAGCTCAAGCAATCTGCGCTGAATATCAACCAGGTGCAATCTTCCTGTGAATTACTTGCTACCTCGGTCCGTAACCTCACAACCGAGAAGACTCAATTGCAAATGGATCTGAAGCAACGCTCACAGGAGGTTAGTTTACATTTTACACTTACATTTACTTTACATTTGTAGAATTTTGTTTTATAACATTTTTAAGGTCCTACTTAATATTTTGCTTCATTAACAACGTTTGATTAAGCTAATTTCTATTTTTTACAATTTGAAAATTCTTAGAAAATTAATTTTCCCTAAGTACACAATAGAAATTATTTGTTGAACTCGATTTTTTTTAATATATTCTCATTGTTAAGGTTTAATATTAAGTTAAGGACATACAGTTAGTACCTATCTGATATTAATAACAATTTTGCCGAGTTAAGATTACATTTCCCTTTTCTAACAGTACGATGAGTTAGAAGAGATTTCTAGCCAGACCAAGAAATCGCTTTTCAACGCCCACATGGAGCAATCCAAGCTGCAAAGTCAACTGACCGACGAGCAGCGTACCAACCAATATCTGCAGCAAAAAACTAATATGCTGAAGAAGGAAGTTGTCCTGGCACAAAGCAGGGAATCCAAGCAGCGACAGGTTAGGGACTTGTACCATCGCCAACTAAAACAGAAGGAGGAAAGCATTCGGGTTCTGCGGAAGGACATTGCATCGCTGGAGGAGAGATTACTAACCATCAAAGAGTAAGTCATCACTACTTCTCTTAGATATTATAGAATTTATAATTCTACAACGAGATTGAAGAGATTTTTTGCATTTTTTGGGTCTTCAATAGTCTTTTTTTTAAATGGCTCCAATTTCGATCGAAAATCTAGCCAAAATTTTTTTGATAATTTTATTTAATTTTATTATTAAAAAGTCAGCCAGTTCATAGAGAATGTATGAATGCTTAAATAAAATTATCAAAAAAATGTTGGCTAGATTTTCGATTATATTATAAACCTAGAAAAAGTCAGCCAGTAAACTTTATATGCTTTGTCGATGCTGATAGCGCTTTGATAAGGCTATCAACATGAGAATCTTTAAAAAATAAGAAATTGAATAGAAGTAATACCAATATTTAAAAAAAAATCTGTATAAACATACTTTTTACCAGATTTAAATAACCGACGGACTTGAAAATTCTTAAAAAACCTACAGGTTTAACCATTTAGGAGCAAAACAAACCAGCTTATTTTGACAGCAACAAGATTAGTTTATATACGGTTAATGCAAAATTAAATGAAAAATTCATTTTGTGACGTATTCTTTTATTGACCCATTTATGTATTGTTAAAGTAACTAATAGTGTGGCCGATCCGCCATCCTGTACTTGAAAGGAAGGAGCTTCTCGTCAATCCAGCGCCTGAACATGGCCACATCTGTATATGTCCCGGGGACGTCCTTCTGACCGCAGTCGATGCCCCAGTTGACGATGCCAGCTTGCTCGTAAATATCTGGATTACCTCCTTCCATGGAGCAGAACAAGGCAGATCCTCCGTCGCCGTAGCAGGCATCCCGGCCTAGCTCACCTCCAGCGCAAATTAGGCTCTCGGGGAGCTGATAGTGCAAGCCCATTGTGGTTTGCCGCAACTGTTGCTGACATGTCCTCCTATCCACCATGGGCAACTCAACCCGCTTCAGAATGGTCGAGAAGCTTTCATCCTGGAATCTTATCTTTCCCCAACCGGCAACCGTGCAGCGGCGTCCTTCAAACGATTTCCTTGCCTCAGGCAAACAGATGGTTCTGATGTGGTTAGACAGCTGGAAATCCGAATTCAGGAAGAGAAGTGCCAAGTTGTTGGCACCCGAGGTGAAATTGAATCCTTCGTGGATCTGTATTCTCTCCACTTCGCGCTGTTCAGCCCTAAATTGCTCCCTGGTGGAGCCCAAGTCCCAGTCGCCAGCCGTGACCAAGAGATCAGTGTGAGATATGTCAACCACTCGATGAGCTACTGTTAGGACCACTCCTGGTTTAATCAAGGATCCGCCCGCCAAGTATTTTCCTTTGTGGATCAGCACCACACTCCAAGGATACTGACCAGGCCTTGCTTGATCGGCGGTGACTTCATCGATGAACTGCAAGCCATTCGCATTGCTCAATCCGCATTCTGGCTGATTTTGATGTCCTGTCATCGAAGGCTGTACAGTTGTTGGGTTAAAGTGGTTTCCAGTTATCCCTGTGTTCGAAAATGTTGGATTTTCACCGGTTACTGGAGCTTTTCCTATGTTTCCGTACATATCATTCGGTCGATTTCCGACTCCTGATGTCGCAGATGGTGGGGGAACACCTCCGAGGGTTGGCTTTTGGTTAAATTTGTTTCCGTTTGCACCTGGAAAGCGATCTTCGGGGCCATTTCCGGGCACCCCTATCGTAACTGGTGGATATCCTTCGGGGTTAAATGTGTTTCCTGAAACACCATTTGGTCGATTTCCGACTCCTGATGTCGCAGATGGTTGGGGAACACCTCCGAGGGTTGGTTTTTGGTTAAATTTGTTTCCGTTTGCACCTGGAAAGCGATCTTCGGGGCCATTTCCGGGCACCCCTATCGTAACTGGTGGATATCCTTCGGGGTTAAATGTGTTTCCTGAAACACCATTTGGTCGATTTCCGACTCCTGACGTCGAAGATGGTGGGGGAACACCTCCGAGGGTTGGCTTTTGGTTAAATTGGTTTCCGTTTGCACCTGGAAAGCGATCTTCGGGGCCATTAAAGTTGTTTCCAGGCAACGCTGTCGTCGTAAATGGTGGATATCCACCGGTTACTGGAGTTTTTCCTTCGGGGTTTCCCAAAATACCATTTGGTCGATTTCCGATTCCACCACCGTAGGTTGGCTTTTGGTTGTAGTGGTTGCCGTTTGGACCTGGAAAGCGATCTTGAGGGCCATTCGGTGGAAGAGATACTGGTCCACCTGGCCTAGGAGTTGTTGGAATACCACTCGCAACTGTTTGATCATATGGACCTGGTGGGTCTTGCCTTGGCGGGTACGAGTTGGGTGGTGGTGCGAAAATATTCTGCAAACAATTCCAAATATTTAACTATAAATTTGTCATAAAAATTGTTTATATAACATACCTGTCGGACGATTCCGCAGCAGATTTGAGGAAAGTCGCATTTATCTGCGCGGTAGTCGAATTTAGGTGCCTCTGCCTGACAATGTTCCCGAGGAACACAAGTATATTTACAGGCATTGCCCATAAGGACGCAGCCCAAGAGAAGAGCTCCGATGGTCCAGTATCGCCCCATATTTACTGCACCAGAATGACTTGTCGGCAGTCTGATTGACTCCTCTTTTATACCCTCAGATCTCTTCCCTTATCAGTTCACCATATATATATATATATGTATGCAAAACAAGTATTTTTCCAAAGAACTGATAATCAAGTTGCGTTATTCCCACCAAGCTGTTAATGCTGCAATTAAATTTAATTCATTTGTAAAAAACATAAATTAGGGTGGGTTAATTTTCGGATTTACTATTCTAAAAACAAAATTTTGTTTAGAGTTTTGTAATATATCTGTGCGGGTTATATTTTCCCAATAATCATATCAGACAAATAGGTTGTTTTCCAACATTGCTTTGAATCCTTTGATGAATACTTTCCCCCTTACTTTTACTTTTTATGGAACCATACAAATTAACCCACCCTATTGTATATTTATAAGTTATTATAAAGAAGGACAAAATAATGAACAATGTGAATTATATACTCAGATCAGTTCAATGAACACGCTGTTTGCTTATCTCTGGAGCAAATGCATAACTTTACTCTTGCAGATAACAAACTCCTGAAATTTGGGTTTTCACATAATCTTTAAGAATACCACCATAAAATATAATCGACAGCACGAACTAAGTAACTAATTTCCAAGTATTTTGTTGTTTTCATGCCGCTTCTAATTATACGTCAACCAAAATTGTGGTTTAACTGAAGATATTTTATTGAAATTTCACTGTCGTATCGTAAAATTGTAATACAAATAGGGTAGGATCCATGATTGGTTTGTAGGGGGTTTTTAAAACCATTTTTTTTATTGCAGATTTCTTTTAAAAACTCTTATATCCCCCGCCCCGATTAAGAAAAATAATTAGGTTTTTCTACTTTTTAATTGGTTAATCTTTCTTCTATTCGCAAAATTTCACGTTCAAATTTGTATTTGTACTTTGTTTATAAAGTATTGTACAATCAAATATAATGCAAAATAAAAACACAAATAAAAAATAGTTTGATACAACCGATTATCAATCCATTCAGCCGGATTTATTGAAGATAATGGGTAGTATCCTCGATAAAATCCACGTTCTGAACAAAGCCACATCTGTATAGGTCCCGGGAACATCTTTCTGGCCACATCCCATTCCCCAGTTCACGATTCCAACCTGCTCGTAAATGTCGGGATTATCTCCATCAATGGAGCAAAACAAGGCAGATCCTCCATCGCCGTAGCAAACATCCTTGCCAAGCTCACCTCCGGCACAAATGAGGCTCTGGGCCAGCTTATAGTTCGAAGCCAATCTGGTCCTTCTCAACTGATCCTGACATATGTTTCTATCCACAATCGGTACCTCAACTTTCTTCAGAATGCTCGAATAGCTCTGATCCTGCATCCTGATTTTTCCCCATCCTGCAACCACGCAGCGACGTCCATTGAACGATCTATTTGATTGAGGCAACCTGATAGGGGTGATGTGGTCCTTTAACTCGAACGGCGCTTCGAGGAAAAGAAGCGCCAAGTTGTTGGCGCCTGTTAAATAGTCAAAACCTTCGTGCAACACGATCCTCTGGACACCGCGCGCCTCCGTCTGGAAGGGCTCCGATGCGGATTCTATGTCCCATTCGCCAGCCCTGACAACAAGTTGCTCGGGGTCTATGGCCCATACGCGGTGAGCGGCTGTTAGGACGACTCCTGCGGAGATCAGGGATCCGCCCGCCCAGTACTGACTTCCTTTGAACAGAGCCACCACCCAGGGGTATTGGCCGGGTTTTGCTTGCTCACCGGTAACAACTTTCGTGGGATCCAATCCGCGGGGATTGCTCATGCCAGTAACTGGTTCTCTTATAAATGACCAATCGGTTGCAACGGGTTTTGGGACTTCAGTTGAGGGCTTTCTTTCTGGTTCTGTTGGGGTGGTATGCCACATTGTGATACTTACGTTTCGTTCAATTTTTTCCGTTATCTGCGAATAATTTGAAATAGATTTAAATCTGTTGAAAACAAAATTCTATTTTAAACTTACATTCGTCCCATATGTGATAACTTTATTCTGCAAATAACCAAATGCAATAATTATTATGGGGTTCACAAACATGATCTAAGTAAACTTACGTCACGAAGAACTTCACAGCAGACTTCAGAATAAAAGCACCTTCGGTAAATGGTTTTAGACTCTTCTAAGCACTCTGCCTTGGGAACACATAGTTTACAGGCTTCACTTATAAGGACGTAGCCCAAAAGAAGTACTCCGATTGCCCATAATCGTCCCATGACTATGATTCCTTGAGAAAATTCAGATTGAATGACAGCCAGATTTGGCTTTTTATACGCTTGAATCTTATCAGTCTAAACATGGGTACACGTGAATGTACATATGTATAAATATTTTTGCAAGTGTATAACAGACTAAATCAAACGTATGATTCACATTTCAGATCATGGGTCACATTTGACGAGATAATCGAATACATCAACATAAATTTAAATTTTTCAAAATTAGATTTTTAATATCAAAAATTTCCCGTCTTTTTTTAATGTTATTTCTTGGAAAATACGCCAAATAAAAACCAGACCTTGAGCCAGACAACCAAATATAAACTAATCTTGAGTATTAATCTAGAGGCAAGTGTATAACAGCGTAATGTGGTGATATGCATGGGTCACTTTTGACGGAATAATTGAATATATAAACATAAACTTAATTTTTTTTTAAATTGAGCGTACTTTTCCCGTACTTTGTTTAATGTTATTTCTTGAGAAAGATTTGCCATAAAAAATATTATAGGTTTTAATATTTATAAATAAACCTTCTGAGAAAAAACCCCTTATCAATTCTTCTCCACTTTAACCTTAGGCAATCTGGTGAATTGGAACAACTGCGTGAAAGTGCGCTACTCATGACGTCGCAAATCACGGAACTGCGTCAGGAGCTAAACCAATCCCGCACCAGTTTCTTTAGCGTTCTCAGGGAATCCAATAGCCGCCTAAGTCTGAGACGCCTTCATAACCATGTGGTTGCCCCCATCCAAGGAAGCCAAATGTGGATAAAGTTTCGCCGATACTCCACCAAAGTGATGTATATATTCTGCTTGTACCTAATTCCCGGAATGCCTGTGGCCCTTCACCACCAGAAATAGTTTAACGAGAATAAACAAAATTAAATTAACATTAGAAATAAATAGTTCATACATTTCCCCAATTGTCAATTGTCTGAATTCTGATAATAATTTTATTGATTTAAATTTTTTTAGTTTTAACTAAACGAGGATCCACGAGGGCATAAAGGATGTAAGTCCCCAAACTCTGGTAAAAAGTGATAGGTAGTGATTGATAAGTCGGAACCAGTCGGATTGGACTATATTATATAGCTCCCATAGGAAGAATCGAAAAAAAATTATAGCTTCGGTGTTTTCGAATTTAATTTTATTAAAATCGGACGACTATATCATATAGCTCCCATAGGAACGATCGGGAAATAAAAGGGAAATTAATAGGAACAAAATTATTGCTTTGTTAATTTTTATTGTATTCTCTTCTACTCTGGAATATAACATTATTTTATTATTTTAGAATTTCGAATTAAATTAAGCATAAATCGGACGACTATATTATATAGCTGCCAAAAGAAGGTCCGATCAATTAATGTCAAAATAATACGTAAGCTGCTATAATTTTGTTTGTTGCAAATCTAAATTTAACATTGTTGTAATCGAAAATAAAATATGAATAAATTGCAAGGGTATATAATCTTCGGCTTATTTTAGTGTGGTTCAAGTTTAGAAGGTTGGCTGTTAATATTTTATTATTCATTGACTTTTACACAATTTACATTAGAAAATAGAAACACACCTTTAACTACATGTTCCCGTATTCGTACTTAATACGTCCATTAAAGTAGTAATACAAACAAATTTTTTCTGAAAAATAATATAGCTTTTTTACTTTAATTGGACAATCGATTTTTTTACAAAGTTGCACATTTATGTATGTAAAATAATATAGCTTTTTTACTTTAATTGGACAATCGATTTTTTTACAAAGTTGCACATTTATGTATGTAATGTATGTAATTGTAGTTACTAATTTATAAAGTATGTACAATAGAAAAGATGGTAAAATACACACTATTTAAAAGGAGCTATAGCCGCTTATCAGTGCGTTCAGCCAGACGTTTTGAAGATAAAGGGTAATATTTTTGATAAAATCCACTCCCTGAACAAAGCCACATCTGTATAGGTTCCGGGAACATCTTTCTGGCCACAATCCATTCCCCAGTTCACGATTCCAACCTGTTCGTAAATGTCTGGATTATTTCCTCCAATGGCGCAGAACAAGGCAGATCCTCCATCGCCGTAGCAGACATCCTTGCCAAGCTCACCTCCGGCACAAATGAGGCTCTGGGGCAGCCTATAGTTCCAACCCAATTTGGTCCTTCTCAACTGATCCTGACATATGTTTCTATCCACAATGGGCAACTCAACTTTCTTCAGAATGCTCGAATAGCTCTGATCCTGCATCTTGATTTTTCCCCATCCTGCAACCACGCAGCGACGTCCATTGAAGGATCTATTTGATTGAGGCAACTTGATAGGTCTGATGTGGTCCTTTAACACGAACGGCGTTTCAAGGAAAAGAAGCGCCAAGTTGTTGGCGCCGGTTAAATAGTCAAACCCTTCGTGCATCACGATCCTCTGCACATCGCGCGCCTCCGACTGGAAGGGCTCCGATGCGGATTCTATGTCCCATTCGCCAGCCCTGACAACAAGTTGCTCGGGGTCTATGCCCCATACGCGGTAAGCGGACGTTAGGACAACTTCTGCGGAGATCAGGGATCCGCCCGCCCAGTACTGACCTCCGATGAACAAAGCAACTACCCAGGGGTATTGGCCAGGTTTTGCTTGCTCACCAATGACAGTTTTCGTGGAATCTAATCCGTAGGGGTTGCTCATGCCATCAGATGGTTTACCTACATATGGCGTATTGGTTTCAGTTGTGGGTTTATTTTCGGGTGGTGGCCAAGTTTCTACAGGTACGAGTTTTATCTGCGAATTATTAAAAAATAACTATAACTATCCTGAAAATATTCAAATGCAAATGCTAATCTACAAAAATAATCTCTTCGAACTTACCTCACGGAGAGTTTCACAACAGACTTCAGAATCCGAGCATAACCGAAAAGTGAAATCAATTTTCTGCACTTCGCACTGTTCCTTTGGAACACATTGATTGCAGGCTTCACCTAAAAGGACGTAACCCAAAAGAAGAGCTATGGCCCAAAATCGTCCCATGATTATGATTTCTTGAAAAGGTGCTGACTGACTGACAGATAGCTTTGGTTTTCTCCGTCTTTTTATACGCTTGAATCTTATCAAGTTGGCTAGGTTATTTAAATAGGTCACTCTTGAAGAGATAATCAAATACATTAGATTTAGATTTCTTTATATTAGATTTTTTAAAATAAAAATTTTCCTCATTTCGTTTTATGTTATTTCCAAAATAAAAACTAATCTTAATACCCATAAAAATTATATTAAGCTCTTATATTTATACATCTAACTGCGTAGTAAAAATCTTCAAATTATTCTTCTCTAATTTAACTTTAGGCAATCTGGTTAAGTTCAAAAAGTATTTCTAGAGTTACTTTGTTTAAAATGCGATCGTTACTTGTTTTTGGCCTCGTTAGGTGTGTTTTTGTTTGATTTTAAAATCTAATGAAGAATTATCTCTGGGAGTGGCCAAATTTTACTGTGCCATGGTATTAACTTCCCTTATTAAAAGTAGAAATAAACAGAGTCCATATTTGCTAATTTGTTTATTTTCACATATTTTGCAATAAGTATTTTGTATAATTTATATTCATTTCTGGGTTATCCCTTGCACACCAGGTTGCATTTTCATATGTCCACAGTTACCACATGCAAAGTTATTGCAATTTGCCGGCAATTTATCATAAAACTTACATTAAATATCCTTCAAATCTTAAATTCAATTGCTTTACTCTTACATTCTTTCTTCTTTTCGGGAAATAGAAAACTATTTGCTTTGTGTTTTGCTTCCACTTTAATCCGTTTGGTTATCAATAATCTCTAATTGAAGTACTCTAGTCTCGAGTTAATTTTATGATTTATGTAGTTGCATATTGGCTATAAATATTTTGGCTTGTTGGATCGATGTATGAGTTGAATGTGATCTCGGACTTTTGCTTGGACACGAAACTTAAAGTGAATTGTTTCATTCGTTCGTTATTGGTTCAGTGAGTTGCGTAAATAGACTTTGTATTTTTGTTCGTTCGCAAAAAGGGACGGTAAAAATTACAATAAAATCATTTTGAAATATGTATGCATTTTGTTTCCTTTCGCTTGTCTCACATTCAAAATATCTATGAACTTTAATGTGTATATAAATATATTTACAATTAATAAGAGTGCTCCTCCTTGCTGCTCTGACATACTGCATAGTTTCTATAGGCAACTCCAGAGAGTCAATATGTGAATGCATGAATGGACGTTGTGTGTATCAGCATGTGTGTCTCTGTGTGTATATCTGTGTTTATTTTAATATAAATTCAATTTAATGGCTCGGTAATTCACACAATATACGATCTTGTATATATAAATTTCATGTAGAATATCGATCTCTTCCGATTGTTAACATAAACATCGAAAATCCAAAAAGAAGCAACCAGGTTGAAAGTTTCTGTTTCTTTAAGGGACTTGGAGGTTAAGCAATTTAAATGCCACTACAGAATGTGCTCTGGCTGTAGTCACTACTTTCGTGTTCAATTAGCTACGATAATAATATCTATTTAAACTTTAACGCTTTGTCTTGCTATTTGTATGTTGGTTAAGCTGCTGGTAATCACCATAGTTATTTATTTCTTATAAAAACAATGCTTTGTTTCAAGGCTGTTTGACCTAGGCAAAAAATAATAGTTTCTTTACTGATTAAATAAGAATGGGACCTTAAGTTTCTAAAGCAAATAAATGTCTGTTGACGAAACAATAAAATTCTTCAGAGAAATCCCGTTCAATTTTGTTTTTTATGTTACTAAACGGAAATCCCCCAAAAAAATAATAAGAAATAAATACAAATAAAAATATTTACTCGCTTAATTTTGTTGTGTTGCAATTTATTAATTGTTTTAAATAATAATGCACAAATCATAAGTCTGCAATTAATTCTAAGTAAACCACAAAAACTTAGTTTTTTTTCTCCATTGCAAATTATAATTAATTTCCTACAATTTCTTCACTTCAGTGCGGCCAAATGCCGTTCAATAAATACAAAAATCATCATCATTTAGAATCGTCTTTGAGACGTAGCCTGTTGCTACTCTAAGTTGAATGGCTGCAAACCATCGGTAATATACATGTCGACCGAAAATCTGGTCTCTTGTTCTTTACGTACATTAAGGGGCCACTTTGAACTGGGCCATGGAAAAATACTCTCGGTTATCGGGCTGGCCAATTAATACATGGTTCATTTGCCAATATCAATATCTTTTGTTCAATTTTTTCGCTTGCGCACAGCGTTGTAACAAAAATTAAATAATCAACGCGAAAGTTAACAAAACTCAGATCGAACCAAATTTCGACGCCTTCAGAGTACGTCATTTGTTTATAGAAAAATACATTCCGTTACGTTATATTTATAATTTTCCTTAAAGTGTTTTTAATTAAATTAATTGGACGTTTAAGTAACTAACCGTTAATAACCGTTTGCTGCTTCCTTGTCTAACACAAAACTTTCATCTAACTAAACTTTCAATAAATACAAATACAATACAAACAAACATAGTTATAGTAGTTGGATAGAGCATGGATATAGCTTCGTTCTGAAATACGTTTGCAGTATATCTTGTGATTGTGGAAATCTGTCTCTCTTTCCGCAGGAACTCCAACGAATTTACAACTTAAGCAAAGTATAAACCAAAGCCAGAAGTTTACGCTGCACGCTGATCTTATGTTAGAATGGGTTCGCGTTGCTGCTCGCTGGATTCCTGCTCGAGGGCCTCGTGCTGAAGGAGGACTTGCCGCTGGTACCGCGCTGGGCGGGCATCGGGCGACGGACGTGACGCATCTCGCTGTTGGGGGTGAATAAAGGAAAGTTGTTAGTGGGCAATTCAAATTTAATCGATCAAGCTTATTCATATTAGACTTTTGATCAGCGCACAGCGGTATCTCATGAGGTTAGGCGGATTCCAGCAGCAGGTTAGCAGGCGGGCGAGCATGCAACAAATTTTCTGCCACTTGCAGGGGCTTACCAATTGCTGGATTCTCAAAGGGGATTTCAGGGACAAGACAGGGAAATGAGGAGCCCTAATCAAGAAAGGTATGAATCTGTTTTTGCTTGTGACTGGGGGTGGTAATGCAGCTGACTTTTAACGACCCAAGTGCACCCACCGGTCCATTTCCATCTCCTCTAGGCGCTGGGTCAGGGCCAGCTTCTGCTGGACAGCCAAGCGCAGTAACTGGTTAAGAGTCTTCTTCTCCTCCTCAGCAGCTTCCAGCTGGCGGTTGAGATCATCCACCTGGGTCACGTACTCCTCGCAACGAGCGGCGAACATGGCGCGCAGGCCTAAAATAGAGATTGTGTGTAAGTACAAAAAAAACAAATGATGCAGTTTGTTGCATATTTTTCGCATAAAAGCGAACGTATACTTACTTGAGAAAGTGGCTGCATCCTCCTTGAGAAGCCTGAGCTCATTACGCAGCTTGGACATGGTGTCGCTGACAATGATCTTCTCGTTCTCGTACTTGGACTTGAGATTGGTGAGGGCCACCTCGGCGGTTTGTTTGTTTGACTTGAGCACGTTGCGCAGTGTTCCGATCTGTTCGCGCTTGACGGACAACAGGCTCTTCAGCTTGACTATCTGCTCCTGCAGTTCCTCCATTTCCTCGGTATTGACCTTCTCCAGTGCTGAAAAATAAAGATTTTAATGAGGTTTCAATTACTTTGCGGCATCAACTTACCATCGCCACCCTCTGCGCGCACTTTATGTTTGTTCAGATCGATTGTATGCTCCACAGCTGTCTTCAGATACTTGATCTGATCGCTGACCGTATCCACGTACTTCTTAATCTCCACGGAATCAGCCAGGCCTTGCAGGTCCTCGACGATCTGGGGCTTGGCAATGAAAACATCCGATTTGAACTGCGACTGGATGGCAGTCAGTGAATCGTTTTCGAAACTGTAATGTATCCGGCAGAATATTCCATAAGAAATCAGTAGTTAAATAATCAAAATATATTTATTTACCTCATATCATCGCTCTTGTGATCGAGCAGGACACGAGTTGGGGTTTCTCCATTGACGGTGCACACTAGATGATATAGCTGGGCCAGATCATCGCTTAAAGCCACCAAAGTACTGCGGGCTGAGCCCAGACTTTGGCCAGCGTTTTGCGAGATGTGCGTGAGGGTTTGAACATCGCTCTGCAAATCAAGTGACTTCTGCTCCGTGGCCAGAAGCTTGTTCTTCAGGTTGGTCACCTCGTTGCGCAGCGTGGTGGTGGCGTCCGTGTAGTTCAGGCCCTTCTGCAACTCGGCAATGTCAGTCTTAAGGCCATCGATCTCCTTCGCTGAGAGCGTGAACCAGTTGGCGTATTGAGAGATCAGAGCCCGCAGTTGTTGCTCCAGCTCATCCTTCTTGTTATCGCCTTCCTTGCCCTGCTCTTTTACGTCGATCTGCTTCTTCAGCTGAACCAGAGCATCGACATGGGCCGCAAGAAGAGCCAATCGAGACATGAAGTTCTGCAGCTCGTTTTGTGACTTGTCCAGACTCGTCTGCGCCTCCCTTAAATTGGCAGTCAGATGGGTCTTCTCGCTCTCCATGCTCTCTAGTTGCTTTTCCAATTTCTTTAATTCATTCAAATGAATCTCCGAGAACAGATCGCACTTGGTGCCGTCGGGGGATTTTAGTTCGGTGCTTAGGTCAGCCTCCAGGCGTTTCAGAGCCAGATTCTCCTCCTCACCGTCAGAGTTGTTGCTGGCATTGTCCTCCATGTTGCTGCGTATGCTGTAGGCCAAATTGCTGATGTGGTACATAGACTCGCGGTTCAAGTGACCATCCAGCTCTTTCTTCAAAGCATACTTCGCTTCGCGTTCGCCCTGATAGTGATATTAATTGGTAAAATAATTGTTAGAATTGTTGCGAATGATAATAAACTAATTAAACTTTCTTACCTGCAGTGCCTCCAGCGCCTCCTCCATTTGCTTCTCGGCAATCTTCTTAAGATTCGCCAGCTCATCGACCTGTTGATTCAAAAGTTCAACTTCTTCAGTGAGACGACGGATCTCGTGTTTGGCACCTTCAAATTCCACCTAAAAAGTTAAACGAAAGATTTTAATACATTTTATTTTTATGGAAATTTGTTTTAGACTGACCTGCGAGCTGCGCAGGTTGGAGACCTGCTTCTGCAGCGATATGTTCTCCTCCTCCAGTTCCGAGTACTCGCTGAGCATTCGCGTCTCGCGGAACTTGAGGTCCTTCAGCTCGGACTTGAGGCGCAGGCGGTCCGCCTCGTTGTCGCTCTTGTCCCGCCCGAAATCGGAGTTCTCCTGCAGCATCCTGTCGCGCTCGTTGCGAACCCTTTCCAACTCATGGCGTAGCTGTTTGAGCTCGTTCTCCAGATCAAAAATCTGCAGATTGAGCGATGTCTCCCTTGCAGCCGATTCGTTCAGCAGGGCGTCCTCCTGCTCGATGCCCGTCTTGTTGGTCACCTTCTGTGAGGTTTGGAACTTCGTCAGCGCCTAGAAAAGTCCAAAAACAGAACGAGGGCGTGAGTAAGTGTGCGGAAAGCAAAGTAATCATAAAAGTTTCCTGCCTGCCCACCGAATGCCTGCGATTTTATTGCAGTCATTTGCATGTCCCACTACACGAGGGAGGCGACTTGTGGGCGTTGGCCACCAGGGAGCTTTTTGCTGCCTGCTCTGCTGATGACGCCCCCTTGCATTTCACATGGTTTTATTTTTCATTAAATTCCCCAACCGAGATGCTCTTGGAAAGGGTATAAGGGGGTGTTACTGTCGATTATTAATAGTCCTAAAATTTTAAACAAACAAAAGATACCACCAAACGTATCAAGATTTTCTTGATGGTCTCAAAACGATTTCTTAGGATTTTTAAAGATGGTAAAAAGAAAACCCATTTGACAGAAGCTAGGATATGGCGATGCTTTGCGATTTTTGCATGGTTTTTATAACTTTAAATTACGCGGGGTAAAAACGTAATCAAAGTATACAAAAATAATTTTATTTTACCAAGCTTTCAGAAAAAAAACCACAGAAATTTTAACCCAAACTTAAAAAAAAAAGTATTTTAATTTCTATAAAAAAATATTATATTGCTCTATACATAATCCTTGTTGGTCCCTTAAAGTTTCTTCATGGGACCTTTACTACTTTCTGTATAATGCAATAAAACCATTAAAAAAAAAACATTCTTTCTTGTTATATGAGACTTTCCATATGTACAATATTTATAACTATACCATGTAAAAATAGAGTATTTGTACAGTTGGCCATGGCTGGCAATCATATTTCTTTAGGGAGCGCCACTATTTATCCTTCGTTCAGACATCCCAGTGGTCAAGATGCAGCAATGGGAATAGGAGATGCGTTGGTCTGCAATTATTGGATTTTGTTAATTGCGACTGTCCCTCTGTTGGTCGTGTTAAAATCGCCCAAGAGCACATAAAGGTTAACGGCGGCCAGGGACACACCCAGGATTAAAAGCCACCAACCAGCAGCGGAGGTAAACACGAATACAGAATGTTTATGGGGCCGGACCAAGCCCTTAACGGCGCGCTGGAGACCCTGGCCATATGGACAGTCGGGAGGAGTGGGGATGGTTAGTGGGGGGGGGGGTTAAATATGAGGGGTATATAATCCTGTGGCGGCTTTAATTGAAATCTCAACCCCCAAACGGTAACGCTCGTCTGGCATTTTTTGAATGAGGCCATTTGGAGTACGTGCTTCACAAGTTCCACCATCATCATCATCATCACCGTCGTCGTCATCATGAAAACTGTTCCCAAACAAAAATCTCAAGTAGTAAAGTGGAATGACCACGATCCCTGGGATTTGGCCAAACGGAAACTGCATCAAGTTCTGGGTAAAACTTTTCTTTGCCGGATTTCTCTTAAATGCCGTGTAATTAGCAGGCGGCAAACAAATGAGTCTCAGTTTCTGTGCCGCATCCTTAACCCCTTGATAAGCGTCTTTTCTGCCCTTTCCCCTCTCAAACCTCTTCACTCTTTTCATTTCTTGCTTTTTGTACCCATATAATTACCGCCGCCGCCGTTCTTGTTGTTTTTGCAATCTCAATTTGACAATCACACACCCACAGAGTAAACCCAAAAAAAACCCCCCCATCCAACCCACTTTGAGCCAAGTGCATTTCGTTAATTAGTGTAATCCGATGAAGAGGAGGAGTGGGTGGGTGGTGGTACTCAAAGAGAAAGCAAACAAAAGGCCAAGGCGGGTCCAAAGTCTCGGATGGAATTTCAGCTGCCTAATGCTGTCACACATTCATGCAACTAAATTGCAAGGCACCTCTTAAATTAGAAAGAGACAGACAAGAAGGGCCAAAGAGCAACGGGTGGAAGAGAAAGATTCACTGTGAGATAATCATAAAACAAAGGTTCTGTCATGGGGGCGGCTTTTAAAAGCATTCCAGTGAGGTTAGCAAAGCTACTCTGTTTTAATCCGATTTTACTGTGGAGATATTTCCCTAATCTACGTATTGTATGGAACTATATACTATATTATTACAAAGCAGTTTCAATACACTTATCTGCTCATCTTAAAAATAAAAAAAAAATAAAATATGATTGGTGTTTCATTAACTGATAAGGCTGAATTCTGATTTATGCGGGTTTTTCTAAAAATATTAAAGAAATACATACAGTTAAGTTTAATATATTTTGTATGAATCTAGTCTTCCTATAATTATTAATATATTATTATCATTATCATTATTAAGTGTTTCTGGTATTTCCGAATATTATCATTCATAAGAATCAATTTAATAAAAAAATTTTAAATATCCTGCTCAAACATTTTTCTTACAGTGCCCTAGTTTATCATGTGACGCCATCTATCGGGCAACAGGCCGCAAACAAATGACGGCATAAACTTTATGCAAATTAGAAAAGATTTTTAATTAACTTGGGTAAATATTAACACAGTTCACAGAGGCCAGACAAGAGCCATGCAACCACACTACACTTGCCATAGGCCAGACGCCAGGTCTGTGTTCCTACCGCCCCCACCAAGCCACCCCCTTTCCAACCACCCTACCCCACTTTTTATCTGGTGGATTGCTTCACAGTGATGCTGTGGTTGCAATTAGAGTGAGAGAGAGAGATTCGTTCAAATTGCCTAAACAGAGTGGACGGTAAAAGGAGAGGTGCCAGAATGCACACAGACAAAAAAACTATGTATTTTGAAATATCAAAAACTAAATAAAAATATTTTTCAGTAAAGTAATGGCTTGATAAATGATATATATTTTTTTTAGAAATATAACCCCTTGTAAAGAGAAATTACAAAATCTTGAATAGATTTTTTGGTCAAAAATATATTAAAATACATATTTTTTTCAGTGCTGAAGCAAATATGGGCTGACTCCTCGCCGCAGCTACAGCAGCTGTTGCCATCAGTTCTCCGGATGACTGCAATGAAACTCCTCCTGGTCGGGGCCACTAAAAATAGAGCAGATTGCCCACATTATGACGCCGATGAGCAGAATTTTGGAGCGCACTGTTGTGTGTGTCTGAGCGAGAGCACTTAGGTGGCAAAACCACAATACAAACAAGAACAACAGCAACGATGGGCGACTATAACAATTTCCTCCTGGTCGCAAAAGTGGGTGGTGGTTTGGGCTGGGCTCCCGCTGGTTACTCCCCAATGCTGATAAAGTATGCCATGAATGACTGAACAGATTGTGCCGGCGAGCGAGGGCGAGGGCGAAGGCGACACCACGCCCAGTTCGTTAACTGGCAACTTCACTCTGATGGAACGCAGGAAAATTTAAATGGGAAAAAGCCTGAAAATGCAATAATAACCAGATGCACAGAGGACAAACTGTCGGATTTGTTGGAGAAATTGTTTGGGATAATAATGGGATTACGATTAAATATTTTCACAAACAACAAGAAAGATCGCTATTGTAGAGTGCCTCGACTACCAATTACCCGTCAGCAAAAGCAAGCAGTCGCAAGCAGCGCAGACCAAGCAGTCGCTTGAAAATTATTATTTGCTTATAACTTTTTACTGAGTGGTCGGATCTAAAAAATTTCTTCTACGTTTTGGTAGGTATTAATAAAGCAAACAAAATGGCATTAGCACTTTTCCAAAATCTGTAAGTAAAGGGTATACAAAAAAATTTAATTTAACAAAACTCAAATATAACTAAACTTATTCGAAAGTGGATTTTAGATAACTCTGTCCGAACTCATCACAAAGCCCCATAAAGTATTTATTTCCTTGGTAAACAACAAAACAAAATCCTATTTCAAAATCCCCTTTTGTTGCACTGTACCCCCTTTTATAGGCTGTGCACAATTTTTAACCCATCGCACAGTCGAACAATGAGAGCCCAAAAAGAGAGAATAGGAAATGGAAAATGGAAAATGTGAGAACGGCGCATTTGTGGCCATCATGTCAATGCACGAGCTTGACACTCGCTCTGAATTTGAAATGTCGCCTAAAACGACAAAAGAAACGGCGGCCAGAAAAACGGCGAGAAAAACTGCAGGCGGAAAACTGGGAAAACCGGTGTGCGTGTTAATGTTGACGCGGCGGAAATTTTTAGCATTGGAGGCTGACACAAAAGGACTCAAATTACGCTCTTAACGAAATGGGAATCCACCGAATATGCCGGCTTTACGGGGGAAAAAAGTAAAAAACTGAAAAGAATACCCTTTGCATTTCGCACTAACAGGATACAACGGAAACCTAGTTAAAAATAACCGTACCCGTGAGTGTGCTAACAATGAAAGTGAATTTTAAAAGAAGGCTTAAGCCAGCATGGTGCAAATAAGAATGTTAAGTAACATGAAAGGTTGTGGGGTAAGTTTAAGATACGTTTTCGTAGGGTTTAAAGGTAAATAAATTCATAAATATTTATTCTAAGTAAACTTTATTTAACTATTTATTGATAAATAAAGGTTAATTTAACAGATGTTAAATAAAATGAGCGGAGGTTGGGTAGGTTTCAAGTAATTTTTTTTATAATTACAAAATATGAAAGCCATGTTTTGAAGCTAAGGTACCCTATTTCTAATTTTCTATTCACTCTATAAGTAAATATTATAAATATATTACCAACTTTGCTTACATAAATAAAGATAAATACAACTAGTCAGTATTAGTCAATCAGTAGCAGATATTATAAACAAAAAAACTCCTAAATTATTTATTTAATGCTGATAAAAAACAAGTAACCTCTGTAAAGTAGTAGATCTCTAAAAAATCAAAACAAAAAACAGCACACTAGATAATAACGCTTGCAAGCATCATCAGGAAATGCGAAATGGACGCAGCGGGCCATGGGAAATCCTTGAAAGCGCGGAACTATAAAGAGAAATAATAACCATTTGCTCCTGCTGCGAGTGTCCGTGGATGTGTTGCATAATGCACTGGGCCATATATATTCTGTGCCAGTATCTCAAGCGCATTTAACAGCCAATAGTCATGTAGTGCTTTCCAGGACGTGTTGATGGTAGCGGTTCATCCTTATGCAAGCTCATTGCATCTGGCTGCGTTCCAATTCCCCGGAGCGGCTTTGACTGGGGCCAAAAAGTTTGCGCAAATAAATTGCACCGTCATTATGCAGGACGACCATTCTCCGCTGGAAAAGCTGCAATTGTCACAACAGTTGCCCCAGCATCCTTGCCCAGATTTTCGCTCTCATCATCGTCACAAGTACAAGACTGTGTGTGTGCATTTACATTTTCATTGCTGGCAATTCATTGGGGGAAAATCGGAGGAGGAAAAGCGGGCGGAGGTTGCTTCACTTGGCGGGAAATACAACACTTTTTTCCCACTCATTTCCTTTTCAGTCAGGCCAGACAGCGACGGAAACATGTTTTGTCAGTGCTCAAGCGCCGCATTTAACCCTTGCCAACCCCTTAACCCACCTCCCTGTGGCTGTTGCAGTTGTTTCTGGCCGGGAGTTGTTGCTTCTGCTTCTGCTGCTTCAGCCAGTTTGATTGCCATGGAATTGCAATTTGCGCCAAAAGAACAGAACATCAGTGTCAAATCATTATAATTTTTTTTTGTTGCTATTCCCTTTCCGTTTCGTCCTTCTCCTGTCGCATCGTTTAGGACTGGCTTTGATGTTGCTGCCTGTTATTCTAATTGTAATTGTCTGGCTAGGATTTGGATTTGGAAAGGATAAACATTTGGCAGCACTAACAGGGCAGTAAATTAAGGAGGCATTTAGGCAAAGTGTTGGAGGATTTAGATTGTTGCTTTGATTATCTTAAATTATATAACAAGTAATGTAAATGAGATAAAGGTCAGAGTTCTCTAGTTCTACAAACTCATGTTGGATTAAATATTTGGATTCTAAGTTAGTTTTAAATAAATAAAAATAACTTATAGATATGGAAATGCATAATAAGTTGTTACACTATCGTAAATTACATTCAAAAATATAAATAAAAAATGTTTAATTATAAATTTTAGTAACAAATTATTAAACATTTTCAGTAAATTTACAGGTCACAATTACTATCCACATTTTATAATATAAATTATTAGTTTAGCTCTTTGATTTTGTTTTAAATTATTATCGTTAAATTCATAGGACACAATTTGTATTCATATTTTATAATAATAATTATTACCAAGTCTAAATAAATGATGTTTAAATTAAATATTTCGGTTCTTAAAGAAGAAATATTTTATTAAATATTTCCCTTACTAACTTTAAACATTTTCCTAAACCTTACTCCACAAGATTCTCTCTCCTTATATAAATGCCACCACAAATAATGTCATTAATTATTAAATTTGTGTTAAAAACTTTTTGGGGTGGAAAGTAGCAAAGTCAGGCAGCCGGAGAATGCCGAAGTACGCAGGACACGGGAATGTGACCACTGGACGACGGGATGTCCTTGGTGGTAGCGCGATGCGATGCAAGCCATGATATATGGCCAACACCCGCACCCAAACCGATTCGCATGTGGATCCAAACAGAACATCGCCCATGTAGGGGCGTACATGTGTTGTGCCACTGCGTCCATCGTTCGTTTTATGGCCCTTGTTTCGGGGCCTTTTAATTGCCGCAGTTACAATCGTCCAAACAACAACGTGTTTTCCTATCCCGCTCTCCTGCCCGCCCGCCCCTCTTGTTGCACTAACTCTGATTCAGCTAACTGAATAAATTGCCAAATGCGGCTGACAGTTTCGACCGCCTGCCTGACGTCCCGAAAACTGGGTAAATATTTGTTTTGCGGTCATGCAGTTGCCAATTTCCAGTCACAGTAATGGAAGCAAAATTAGCCCTTTCAATTGGATTTATCAAAAGTTTTAGGGACAATTGGAGAAAAAGTTGCGATTTAATTCAGTAAAAATGAAAAATAAACTTCTTTAATTTGATTAAATGAAATCCATTAAACTGCCTGATTAATACCAACATTTGAAGGTGCGATCGATATTTTCTTTTAACATCACAAAGCAAAAATGTTAGAACAAATTTATTTAGTTTCAATAATTATCACGTAAATCGAAAAAAAAAATGTTCTCAGAAATTATATAATTATAAGTCATAATTGACCTAATAAACGTTTTTAGTTGGAAAACGAGAGAGAACGCTAAAGTCGAGTACCCCGACTATAAAATACCCGTTACTCAAAGCAAGCAGTATCAAGCAAGGCAAAGCAAGCAGTCGCTTAAAAGTGGCTCCATCTATTGGAAAATTATTATCTTAATGAATTTTGGTACGTATTACGAAAGTAAACAAAACTCAATCTACAATTTTACAAAATGTTTTTAAGGTCCTTTAAGGCTTAAGTAAGCGTTAAAGTAGGCGTGGCCCTCAGGTGAAACTTACGCTGGGTAGGAACCCAAAGAATCCGCGTGGCGAATCTCAAGTTTCTAGCTTTCGCTAGACGGATGTTTCCGATGAATACAATACACAGTTGTACTCTGCGTTTATCGGGTACAAATATTGTCTAAATATTAACCCATTTTAATTGCCATTTCCAACACAATTTGCCCGTAAAACTACTTAATAATTAAATTGTACTACCGATGCGAACATTTTAGAAATTAACCTCTGGCCTAGCCTAAGCATAATCGAAATTCTATTGCATTAAAACCCAGTCGGTGGGAAAATTTGCGCCTCCGGCTCTTGGAAAAATATCCGATTAATTTTAGTAAGCTAATTTTCAACCGAAGACGGAAACTTTACCCTCTTTTGCTGCCGTCCCCGTTGATTTATGTCATTTTATGCTGGGTTCGCCCACGGCTGATATCTTGATTACAAGTGGAAATATGTCCCCCCGCCTCGCCGATCCCCCTTCCCCTTTCGACCACCCCTTTTTTCCCCTGTTTGTCGAGCTGCAGTTTGTGGGGGGACACAAAATGCCCGCAGTGACGTTGTCGTCGACGTTGCGAAAATTTTTTGTAATTTTAAGCATCCATTAAAATGTGTGTGTGTGTGGGTGGAGTGTTCTTTTGGTCTCGCACTCTTTTTGTGTTCTCGTAAAAGTTCAGTTGAGTTCAAATCCAACAAGCTGGAAACTATCAAGCGGGGCACAAGTGCACCGCCACCTGTCCAACAATTAATTGGCAGGTTTTTGTTCAGTACGCATAGAAATGCATGAATATATGAACGTAATACATATGCCTATTTGTAAAAAGGTGTTTCCGGGTGGGTGTTTGTATGCAGGTGTTAACGCCCTCGTTGGGTTTATTTTCAGAACTTTTAGCTCGCTGTGTTTTAATATTTTAGACTGAAGCTTTATTATACTGCTTTATGACTTAAGGAAATATTATCAAATACCGATTATATTTATTTTGTTTGTAATATACAAATACCGATTATAAGAAAACTGTAAAGTCCAGTGTCTCGCTTATCTAATATCCGTTACTCAGCTAAAGCAAGCAGTGGCAAGCAGGCCAAACCAAACAGTCGCTTGAAAGTGGCGCCACCTACCGGAAAATTCAGTATTATTATAACTTTTTACTGAGTGATCCGTTTTAAACAATCTCTACATTTCGCTGCGTATTTATAATCGGAAAACACCGGAAACGCTTCCTTCTACCTGTTACATACTTTTGCTCGAAACAATATACCCTTTTACTCTACGAGTATAAGAAATAAATATTTTAAAACATAAAATAAATCATAATAATATAGATTTCTTTTAGTTTACAAATTCTCAATATAGTTATACTTTTTCTAGATTTAAGTAAGGTATTACCTTCCATTAAAAAATGTCTTACTAACCCTATAACAGCAAAAATTCAGCCTAAACCAACTTTTTCTCTGGCAACCGTTTTAATTACCAGCCAAACAAAGCCAAAGGAGTTGGTTAACAATACAAAAAAAAAAATGCAGAACAAGAAATGATAATAGACGGCAGAATGATTATGGACTGTTTCCCCCATTTGATTTTCACCGAGGAAAGGACACAACTTTTCCCTTTCGACTGGCAATGCAGTACGAGCCCAGGAATCCAAAGCCGGTGGAAATTCCAGCGGAAATGCCAGGCAATGGCGAGGACTAATTGGAAAGGAAGGGTAGTAAAAAAAAAAGATGGCGAGGGGAAACGGCAGTGGGTGGGATGGGGGTGGCACTAAATAAAGGTGCAAAATGAAATGGCAAAAGTAGATTGGCCGTGTTGCAATCGGCCAACTGACAGCTGCAGGGACTTTTGAGCCAAAACAATGGTTTGTTTAGGCCCGAGACAAATTGAGCGAGATCGGGGTAAGGGTAAGAGAAAGAAGAAAAGGTAGGAGAAAGAGTAAAGAGAACACTAGAGGCATTGAAAGAGAGTTGAGAAATCAAAAGAAGAAATACGATCTATCATAATAGATAGCTCAGATTACTATACCTACATAAGTCGAACTTAAAATTTTATATTTCCCTTTGGCACTTAATAATACAATTTGAAAGTTTCTCGCTGAAACTAAATATAAATATAAACCACAAATTAGGATTTTTTAAAGGTTATTATATAAAAGTCTTTAAATATAAAATAAGTGATTATTAATTACATTTATACCGAAATATGATACTAACCCTATTTCTAGTTTCAATATGTGATATCAAAATTTTTTAAAAGTGTTTTTTTCTTATTTAATCGACAGATTGTGTCTGCTTTATAGGGCTTTCACTGTATGTATACGTATTCAAACAGCACGTGACCATATGGTCAGTTTCCGATTCCATGATCAGGAGTGGATCGCAATTATTTCTGCTAGACTAGACACCAGACTTTATAGAGAGAGCGGAAGAGCGTTAAAAGAGAGAAATGCTGGTAGTACTGGCCAACAGGTGAGCGAGTTAATTTGCCAGCAAGACAAATTGATGGCGATTGTGGAAAGGTTTTCTTTGTCTTTGTAAGTGTGTGTCCAAAGGTGTGTGAGTGTGTGTGGGCTAGTTGGGCGATAAGCGCCGACTGCTTGGAAACAGATCAGAAAACTTAGCCACAGTAAAGCCCATTTGGAGCGGATTAGTAGTTATTTAGAAAATTAACTTATATCGATGGAAACCAAACACAGATTTAATTCTAAATTTATGTTCAATTTAAAGGTTCTTAATTTGTAGAACTTTTTTGCTTTAATACGCAGTTACTAGTTAACAAATATTTAATAATTTCTTATTAATTAAATTCGAAAAAATGTTCTACTAAAAATTCTGATTTCAAGCCATTTACCAAAAAAAAATGTATTCAAAAAATTATAGAATATGTTTTTCATTGGGATTTTGAATTCATTTCGTTTGTTAAATACTAAGTTCAGAGCTAAAACTCTAGTAAAAAATAAATTTCCGAAAGAATAAACTGGGGCTTACATCGTATTCATTAGGCAATCCTAACTCTATTTGGAAAAAAAAAAAAAAAATAAAAATATCTTTCAGAGACATCTTAGTAATAAAGAATTCAGTTCAAACATGTAGATCTTTGTACCCAGTTAAGGGTAAAAATAGTTTCGAAAAGAACTGGATAAGATAAAAATAATTATATCTAGATAATAATAAAAGCTTAAAATCATTGCCTACTGTTTTATATATTGAATATAAATTCTTCAGGCTTCTTCATACACATATTATTAATTATTAAGTTTTAATAATCATGTTTCATTGTTCTTAAAAATCGTATATAAAATAAATACAATAGATGAAGTAAGCTAGAAGAAAGTCTTCCCCAACTAATAAATACTCCAAGGATAACCAACTATCCCTATAGATGAACTCACCTCCTGTGTGATGTCCAGTTCGTGGCGCGTGTTGTCGTAGAGCGTCTCCAGTTCCTCGCACTTGTGCTGCAGAGCGGACTTCTCCTCGAGCAAGGACAGTCCATACTGGGCGGACTGGGCGCTGGCGGAGGATACCTGGTCCAGTTCGCGGGTGAGGCGCTCCACCTCCATTTGCAGCTCCTGCACTGATTGGCCCTGCGAGGCTCCATTATCCGTGTTGCTGGGACTGGACATGATGGATGGATATCCTTTGCAGTGGGGGGAGTAGGGGGTGGTGGACGGTACAGCAGCCCGTGGGCGTGGCAGGTGATTTTGCTCGTTGTTGTTTTTGTCCTGGGCGGAATCTTTTCGATACTTTTTATTTTGGAGGGAAATCGATAAAAGTCGATTTGTTTATGCCGTGTTTTTTGTTGTTGTATTTTTGGTGTGTTTTTTATCGGAACCCCACTCACACAACTCCACTCGCGGTGTGCTTTTTGTGGTGTGCGTGCGTTTCACCTTTTCTCTTTTCCGTGTGTTTGTGTGTGTGCTTGTGAGGGGAATGGTGTTCGTGTAGGTTTTCTTCTCTTTTTCTCCTCTCACCCCGCTAAATTACTAAATTAAACAGCACTTAATGGCCAATTAACCGTGTGCTTTTAACGGCGAATAATTCTGCACAGCATAAATATATGTAAATCACACGCACACACACTAGCGCACTCCCACACGCACACAGTGGCGCTTCAAAAACAGTTGGCAGCAGAAAATCAAAATTGCAGCACAGGAAGTTGTTTCAATTAACTCGAAAAGAAACAGTCAAAATGACATCACACAATTTCCCCTTTCCGTTCGTTCGCTGGCGAAGTGGGAGTTTTTCCCATTTTCCCTGCGCTTTCCCCTGTTCCGTTGCTGTTTACGTATTTTCGTTGCACAATTGCGGCGTAGACGGCTGAGTTATTAGATTTAATCGGTCTTTGATGGAGGCGAAATTTTCAAGCAAGTGCAAAAACAAAAATTAATCCGCAATCACGTCGATTCTTGGCAATGTTTGTGACGGAATTTAAGTGCGACCGTACTTGAAAGTTCTGAAAATACTACTCTCAGAGAAAACTTAGTGAAAATGCTGTGAGCCGAGACTTGAACCAAAATTTATGGCCCGATTCCACTGGCACATATTTTGAATTCCATTAAAATTTCAATTAAGCTGGGTATTTTCTAAGCCCTTAAATTGTTAAAGTGTTTAAAACTCGACAGAAAATTTCGGCCTGAATGGCTCCTGTTGAATTTTTAATAGGCTATTATTTTTTGAAAATTTCCCCGAAACTTAAACATTTTTACCAAGGTAAGGAGAATTACTAGGGAATCCCCTAGATGAAAAGGATTACAATTGAACAGAAATATAAAAAGAATTGTAATATTTGTCATACATTTATTATTAATTATTATTAATAAAAAAAATATTACTGAACCAAAAAAAGACTATTCAAAAAATATATATATACATTTCAAAAATATCGTTCAAAAATAAAAGCCGATAACAAGTGTGAAAGTACCTGTTTCGATAGGCGCACTCAGGGTCATACTAAAATTTTGACAGCTACAAATCACACTACCATTTCGCCTAATCACATTTGCTTTTTAACTAGCCAGCCAAATTCGAGATAAATATTACAAGCAGAGCCAAAATGCCGGACGCAGTGCAGCAGAGTTTCGTGCGGAGCTTCATCGACTACCTGAAGAAGCAGGTGGACGTGATGTCGCCGGACCAGAGCGAAAGTATCGAGGTGGCTATCCAGTGTCTACAGGCGGCCTTTGACGTGGGCGATGATGTGGATGCGGCGCCGGATGCCGCCGGCCAGGAGCAGGCCACCACACAGAGCAGCACATCGAGTGCCCCCGGCGATGCGGTGGCCAGCGGGAGTGCCGGCATCGCCCCCAAAAACATCGACATGTTCGAGCTCTTCCAGTCGTTGTACATCGAACGCAATCCGGAGTCGCTGGCCCTGGCCGATTCCATTAAGAACGAGGGCAACCGGCTGATGAAGGAGTGCAAGTACAACGAGGCCCTGCTGCAGTACAACCGGGCCATCGCCTTCGATCCCAAGAACCCCATCTTCTACTGCAACCGGGCGGCGGCTCACATCCGACTGGGCGACAACGAGCGTGCCGTCACCGACTGCAAGTCCGCCCTGCTGTACAACACCAACTACAGCAAGGCGTACGGCCGCCTGGGCGTGGCCTACTCCAACATGGGTAAGTTTGCGGAGGCGGAGCAGGCCTACGCCAAGGCCATCGAGTTGGAGCCGGACAATCCGGACTACAGGAGCAACCTGGAGGTGGCCAGGAACGCTAGGAATCAGCCTCCGCAGTTGTCGCACCTGACCGACGGCCTAAACGCCATGCTGGCCAATCCCACGGTGCGGAATCTGTTTAGCAGCGCCGAGATTGATTTGGAGCAGCTGCAGTCGATGACCCAGAATCCGATGGTGATGAATACGATTGGCCAGCTGTTTGCCAACATGGGTCAGCCAAATGCCGGAGGAGCGGCTCCCGGTGGCGCCCCTGGCGGTGCTCCACCCCAGATCCCGCCCATGCCCAACGACATGCTGCAGCTGTTCCAGAGCTTCGCCAGCCAACTGGTGGGCGCTCAGCAGCCAGGTGGTGAAGCCAATCCGAATGCCAATCCTGGCAACGGACAGCAACCGGGTAACCAACCTCCGCCGAGCATCTAGTGGGCGGGCGATCCCAGCCGGAATCGGCGACAACACATAAACACAGATTACGTTTTTAAGCTGAAACTATAATTATTGTATTTTTAATGTTTAAAAGGCTTCTATTACGCATATACATATATATATATTTTTTATTAATGGTAATAAATATATACGTGCAAAACGCTGCGAGGCCTTGCAAGTGCAATTTCTTACTGTTTTAAATGAATTTTCCATGGGTATTTCTTGCACAGAGGTTACATAATATTCCAGGTTACAAAATCAACACGTCATTGGTTTGTATAATGTATTTTTAAGACTACTACTTCAGAATTATCAGTTAATAAATAAAACACGTCTTCAAAAATGTATGTTATTTAATGTTGCTTTTATTGAATTCAAGAAATGTGTGCTTTCTGTGTGGTTTTTGCTGACTTGCATCTCTACGTGGTACAATTGTTGATTTGATTACATGTTAAATAAAAACTAAAAGGTTTAAAACAAAACTGGATTTAACAAACAATTTGTTGTCTGAAAATCTCTTTCTTCAAATCGGAAAACTAATTTTTCTCCCGACTTGGAACTTTGTTTTATATATTGATATTGCAGAACTGGTTATCGTTATAATCTTATATTTATGCATTTGACAGAATCGAAAGTGGAGCGTGATGTAAGTTCTAAACGATGCCAGCGCCCCCTTTGTGGAAAACGTATGAGAAGATGGGCGTGGCGTGGTTTGGAAAATTTCACGCAAGTTGTGGCAAAGACATTTTTCACGAAAATAATAAAAACAATGCGTGAGTGTATGAGAAAAATGATTGTAATGTTGCATATATTTTCCAAGAGAATAATTTGCGCTGAAAAGAGACGAAAGGGAAAAAGTTAATGGGAAATTTTATGTCATACTCACCACAAATCTCTGGGGAAAATTAGATTCTCTCTTGTTTCCGTTTAAATGGTTTACTTGCTTGGTTGCAGCATCATTTAAGTTTTGTTTATTCTGCACGAATCCAATCTCTGGTAGTTTTTTAAAATGTTTACGGACTAGGGACAAACCATTCAAGTGAAGTACTCGCTGCTCCTTTACTGCTTCTCTACTTTGTTTACTTAGTATTTGTTGAAGCGCCGATTTCTGTAGCCTCCTCCACCGCCGCCGCCGCCACCACCGCGTTGTCTCGTCCGGTTGTTGTTGCCATAGTTCTGGTTCACCTTGTTTGAGTACTTTCCAGATGGCGGCGAGTAGAACTTCTGGTCGTTGGATGGCCGCGCCTTCTTCTCTGGCTCCTGATCCTTTTCCTTGCCGTTGGCAGCTGCTTTTTCCCCGAAAGTAATGGGTGCATGGCGCTTGCCAAGCTTGGTCTTAGGGTTCAAGAAGATTCCCTGGTTAATATACATTTTTCGGAGAACTATAAACTGTATACTTACATTTTTTGGCACTATCCAGGAGAGCACAATATCATGTTTGAATATGGGCGGCGAATGGAATAGATCCCGTATCAATACGTTGATGTTTGATGTAGTCTTTAGCGCCGTTTGCTTCAGTTGATTCTCCTCCGTCTTTAATTCCTCCCCAGTCTTTCCCTTTAAAGCCTCTTCCAGCTTCTTAATGTAACTGAAAGGGAAGTCAAGAAATGAATTATTTGTTCGGGGAATAAGTTTATGACCTACCCCTGTGTTCCCCTAGCTAGATATTGCAATCTAGCTCGAAAGTCTTTAAACTTCTCTGCGTCCTCGACGAAACTTAAACTATTTGGATGATTCTTTCCTAGCGTGTGCAGAGCGTACAGTAGGCACTCGGCGTGCGAGAACTGAAACGAGGGCGGGGTATCTCCCAGATCCTCATCGCTCAGCTTGGGTAATGGCATGTATTCCTGAAAAACATAAATATTGGCATTGGTTTGGTGGATGATTCGCATGGTAAACTCACCAGCAATACATGGTAGACTGCATTAATGCGTTCGCTGGCATTCTCCAGCTTGTCTGTGTTGGTTATCATCTCGGCGAATACCTTCAGTAATCTGAGTTGAATTTGATCTTGCGACACTGCAGTGGCGATCATGTTCCAGGTCTTGATGGGCAGTAGTTTATCGCAAACGTGAGCCACAAAGGCCGTTGATTTGATGGTTTTCTACAAAAATAGTAACAGATTAGATTGAGATGTTTGCAAAAAGTATAAAATTGGTTCCAAGGTTTTAAAAACTTACCGAAAAGTAGGGCGCCGCTGCAGTGGCACACTGTATGAATCGCTCCACGACCTCATCGTCTACGGCAATGATGTCCGTGTCTGTGTTACTGAGCTCCGCCTGTTCCGTGGCCAGCTTGACGAGCTCGGCGTGTCCTGTAATGGTGCTGCCCAGCTTAGTGGCCCCCAGAATCGTCATGCACAGATGGAACTCGTCAGCAGTGACGTCCTGCAGGGCCTTCTTGATTTCCTCTACAATATAGTCCTCGATTTCCTTGGTTATAACAGTTGGGCCCATGGTCAGCAGCTTGGTGGCAATGAACTTGAGGCATCGCTCCCTTGTCGTCTCATCCCCGGTGGTAATCTGTTGGAACAATCCGGTGACGGAGCTCTTGGTGTCCAGTTTGATGACAGCCAGCAGAGAGTTGTTGACCTGCTGCAGTTCAGTGGCATCGTCCAGGATCAGCAGCTGGGCCAGAGTGTCGCCCACTCGAATGGTGGCGTCAGCGTTTCCCTGACAGAGTTTCGGCAGATCCTTGATGGCCTGGCGGCGGATCTGAAGGGATGATAGGTGTTTATATCAGAGTGTAGATAAGGTATTACATTAAGTAAGCCTAATAATGGAAGAATTTATGTAATTATACGTGGAATCGGATGGGATATGATACAAAAACTGTATCTAGTATACCATCTGATACCCAAGACAGCTCTATAATACCACTTTTGGTAGTCGTTTCCAAGAATTTAAGGGTTGCGGGTATAAAACGAAACGTAGATTTGGAATATCATGGAATCATGAAATATCTAGTTAACTTTAAAGGTTTAATAGGGCTCCACCCACCTGTGTGTCGTCATCTTCGCACAAATCGAACTGTGCATCGATGGCTGTGTCGGCCAAATCCGGAAAATGTTTGAAGAAGTTCCCGATGAACTGCGAGGCCAAGCGCTTCTCCTTGGACGATCCCTTTACGGCCTTAAGTATCTCTTTGTATTCATCCACATGCTGCAAGATCATGAAATGTATATCTTATATACCGTTTTTTCCGGCACGTTTTGCAATGGCGGCCTTACCTCGGATATTTTATCGCCCGCCTCGGACAGAATTTCGTAGCATTTGTACAATCGCTCTATGTTGTCCATCTTCTTGGCCGTTAGTCTCTATAGTTGCAGCGTTTTCAAGCGATTCTAGTAATTTCTAAGCCCTTTTTATTTATTTTAAGTGAGCGACAGCGTTTTTTCCTTTACTTTTCACGTTGCAAACAAAATGGTGAGCGATTAGTGTGACCGTAGCTGGGAATGTAAATAATGCTACTGTCAAAACAATCGATAGTATATCGATAAGTGGAATATTTTTAATCATTTTCGAATTTAATTTTAAATTTTTTAAAAGTAGAGAATATTTTTAACAGAAGAACAAATTATAAATACATTATTTTTTACACATATTTATTATTTTACTACTTCAGGTAAGCATCAATACATTGCATAATTAGTGAGAGCTAGTATTTATTTATAAATAAAATATAACCTTTACTTGGTTCTGGCTAAATAAAACAATTAACATTTATGGAATAGCCTTCAAGGCTTGTTCAAAGTACTCCACCATCATGGGGTAAACTTCGTCGTATTGCTGGATATTCTTTCGCCTGGCATTGTCCCGATACCGCTGCAGTGCACCCGAAATCAGCTCCAGTTTCTCCCGCTCCGCCGTGTGTCCATCCAACCATTCAATGAGACGTTCGTTGGACCAGTTGGCTGTGGTATGTGGCGACTGGAGATCCGCTCCAGCGTGTCCGAAGAGCAACAGCAGTACTATATAACTGGGTACCAGAGAGTCCTCCCCGATCGCCTGCTTCACCAGCTCCTGGGCCGTTTGTACGATCAGCAGCGACATTGCTCTTAGCAGACGAGACGGCTTGCCAAGCTCAGCGAGATTGGGGCAAAGGGGCTTCAAGGCTTGCTCCATGTGCTGGCAGTCCTGCTTCAAACGCTGCCTTCCCGCCGCACTCAAGGGACGCAGGATGCTCACGTTGTGCAGGAACAGCTCAATGCATCGCTTGGCAAGCTCATGGCCACATTTTGTGGTCATCTGCTTGTCATCGAACAGGGCGATGTGATGCGACCAGGAACGGTTGACAAACTCCTGAGGGGTTAAATTATAAATATTTATAAAAATCACTCTTAACTGATTTCAAAGTCCCACCCACCTGCAGTTCCTTCATATACATGGAGGGTCCGGTGGTGGACAGCCTCTCCGTGTTCAATCCCGGCTCTCTGTGCATACTCAAAATAATGATGCTGATAGTTGTAATAATCGACTCCATGATCTGCTGAAGAATGGTACCGATGAGCAGGTCAGCCTGCTCCAGAGAGCGCAATATGCTTTCCCTAGCCGTTCCCGGGGTCTTCTCAAACTGAACCTGAAGATCACTCAGCATACGACGCACTGAATCCTTGTAGTAGTACAGAACATTCGCCAACTGTGTGTTTTGCTGTTGCTGCAGATTTGGTAGATCCACAATTTGCTTGGAATCAGCTCCCAGCTTGATTTGAGCCTCCAGTTTTGTGCACAATTCCTTTCCGCAAGCTATGAAAACATTCGCTATGGAATTTGTAAGACGGGAATCAATCAAAGCAGCACTCAGTTCGGTGGAGGCTACCCGAATAAAGTTGTCCACAGTCTCGTTGCCAGGTAAATCCACTCCCGCCAAGCAGGCCTTCAAGTTGGCCGCACACTTGCTAACGTAACCCACTTCCAGAGGAGCGAACAGTTCGTTGTCGAACTGGAACTCGCCATTCAGACGCTGCTCCAAGCCGCGAGCGGAAGTCAGTAGCTTGGAGAGTCCTTCCTGAAGCGTCTGCGTAACATGCTGAGGGCATTCATCAAAGGATTTTCGCAGGAGCTGTTGGACCTGCTTCCAAAACCGCTGCGGGATGCACTGGTCCGAAGCCTCTGAGGTGTAACCAAACTGGTTAATCTGCTCCAGGGCCGTCTTGAGCAGCTTGATTTGGGTGCAGGTCTCAAAAAGTTCGTCGTAGAGCAGCCAGTGCAGGGATTTCCAGAACTTGGCCCGGAAATTCTGGGTTGTGGTCAACTGTGGAGTTTTCCCCGGTCCCCGTGAGGGAGCTGGCTTGCTCACATTGTGCGTGGGCGACTTATTCAGCACGGATATGTCGTTGCCGGCAAAACACTCCTTGAGGGATTGCTCCATATCGGCGATAAAGGTGGCCAGCAGGTTCTCCAAGGATTTCTCCAGCGTATTGAAGTTCATGAAGATCTGCGGGATTAGTGAATAAGTTATGCGTGCTCTTTATATGCTCTATGAACCCACCTTCAAAGCGTTAACCACTTGATTTTGATTGCGCTCCTGCAGGCCAGTGACCAACTGCATCTGCGTGAGGTTCCTTATCTTCTGACCCGAGCTGATTACATAAGCTCGCTCCTGCTGGATGAACTCCAGGTCCTTCAGCTCCTTGTCCTCAATCAACTGTCCCAGTTCAAAGTGCAGCTCCGCCTGGCGAAGCACATCCTTGGTGCCCTTCAACTTGGCCGTGAGGGTCAGTAGTGTTCCCGCCGAGCGGAGAAGGTGACTGACATCGTGAAGGCGACCGAGCACCTGCGTCTGGTTCTCCACCTGCTGGTACTGCGTGTCCACCTGGCTCTTCAGGCGATGTCCCGTCTCCCTGACCCGTTGCACATCCTCAGCGAGCGTATTTAGGGCCGCATCGAATCGTCCTGCGTGGGTGGCCTGCTGCAGCAGAGCTCCATGCTTGTCCCGCACCTGCTGGTGCAGCTCCTCCTTGGTGTTTTGCAGTTGCTTCGACAGCTCCTGTATCTGCTGGCCAATTGTTAGGTGGGACATTGAAGCGGTGTAGTCGTCATCATCTGATCCGGCCGTGTTTGTGTTTGGGGGCTTGGTAGCGCCCGGATCTCCAGTGACCATGGTACAGGAAGCCTTTATCTATTGAGATACCAACTACATAATTTAATTGTACTTGTATATATGTTAAATCAAGTAATTCTATTTTTATTACAAACAAAATGTTTTTCCACGCAATCAAAACGGCCGCCAATCGATAACTTTGCAAGGGTGTAGGCTAAAAATTATGAAGGGGGTTGGGTTTTTAAGAAGTTATCTTGATAAATTAAAATTATTATGATATTTAATTATAATATTTTTTTTTAGATAGCAGTTTAGAAAAGTAGAACAAATTTTTAAAAAGAAAAACTACGTATTTCAAGAAATATTTTAAGTTTAATAATTACTAATTACAGACATATTGCAATACATACCATTATTTTTTTATTATTTTCAAGATATAAATTTATATCTTAACTTAAATTTTTATTTATTTAGTTTATTCTGACCCCCTTAACTACGCCCTTGCAGTGCGCGTTATCGATAGTTTGAGTCAGCTGTTGCTCAGTTTGTTTTGTGTAAATAATTGGATGCGGAGAAAAAACTTAATTTTATTGTTATAAGTCCTCTGCTTTCTCACCTTCTCACCATTATCCATGTCGGACGACATCAAGAAGTATTTAGATGGCCTGCTGCAAAAGTATATATTCCCTTGGCAAAGTTTTTCCGATTCAATAATCCCATCTTATTTTCCCTTGAAGGGTCAGCGGTCTGTATGTGATTCAGATTACGGATCGCGACGGAGTGCCCCTCCTTCGGGTCAGCCAGGAGAAGAACGTGGACTTCGCTCTCATGCCCTCGTTCATTCCCACATTCACCACCGCCTGCGATCAGGCGAGCAAACTGGGTCTGGGCAGGAACAAGACCATCATCTCCATGTACTCCAACTACCAGGTGGTGCAGATGAACAAGCTTCCGCTCATCCTGACCTTTGTGGGCGCCGAGAACTGTAATACGGGCCACATTCTCGCCCTGGAGCACCAGGTTGATGGCTACTTGGAGGACATAAAGCTCGCTGTCACCGAGGCATAGAATTAATCTACCCTGTAATTTGCATATTTTTTAAATTACTAAATGTTTATACTTTATTCAACATAAACTGTGTTGGGAACCAAACAAAAATTGGTCAAAAATTGGAAAATATCTTAGGGATTTAAGGTTAGATCTCTAAAAATAACCAAGAACGACTGTTATCAGTTTCAATATACGAGATGTTGACACTTTATTCAAAATGCAAATTTACTAAATGCATACAATTTTGTAGTTTGTGGGCTCAAAATAGTTGGGATTCATTAAATTAAGATCATCTCTCCTACATATTTTTTTACTACAACTTCAAACTTATTTGTGCTATTACAAAACTATATATTAATTATGATCCCATAATGAAACCAGAATCGATTCTATGATTTATTTGCTACAGTTCGAAGGGAATGGCTTCAACAAAAATGTGATATTTTACTAAAAAAAAACACATTTTTAGAACCCCTAATCAATTATCATTGTGCTCATCTTAAGTTTTTCAAAAATACTAGGTGTTTACACTTTATTCAGAATGAAACTGGATGTACTTTTCGCTTAAATGCATACACTGAATTAATTTGCTACATTTCATGATGATTTTCCTGCTGCAGTTTGGGAATGATCTCGACAAAATTAATATGCTCCTTTAAAACTAAAATACAATCCCCAAATCTCTGATCTTCGTATGCCAAGCACACACATCTCTTTTCGATTGCTGATCTTTTCAGAGTTCGTCGTGCAGTTTTTCAGACTCCGCCTGGAAAGCTTCGCTGTCGCAGGCAGCAGGAGTTTCAAATTCAAAGTAATATTCACAGCGATTGGGTTCGCTGACGGCAGTGATCTTGGGTTCCAGAGCACAACGGATGTTGATAATGGCCGAACGGTTCGGACCATTCCAGCAGCCGGCTCCATTGGAGTACTTTTGCTGCGAATACTTTTTGGGCTCGCCAATCCATTTATCCCAGCGACCCAACGTGGTTTCGGGTCCTCCACTTCTTGACTTCTGCGAGGCGCGATCGAAGGGACACAGGGTGTAAACGTACTCCCTATCCTCGAAGTTGTAGCACTGGCCATCGTGCACAGCCCACTCCTCGGTCAGGCCGTAACCCTTGCTGTTCTGCTCGTCGATCTCCTTAACCTCCTGCTCGATCTCGCGCAGGCTGCGCTCCACTTCCTCGAGAGCGTTTCGCGCCTCGTTGGCCTGCTGGATCAAACGCTGGGTCTCCGGATCGTAATTGGGCGGCGTCACATCCTCCACATCAGGAGAGGCCTCGCCTACGCCCACATCGGGCTCCTCGTCGTCGTACTGATCCTCCTCGCCCTCTTCGTCCGCTTCGATCTCTTCATCACCAGCCAGTTCCACTTGTTCTGTAAAAGTACAATAAAGATTAATACTTGGCAAGGGAATGGGAGTATATAAAAGGAAGAGCAAACAACTGACAGTAAATCGAATATTGATTAAACTGGAGGTGTGAACATTCTGCAAAGTTCTTCCATATTACATATGGAAAGTCTATGTTACCTTCGCTCGCCTTTGGCGGTGTAGGCTGGATAGCTTCGGTGGTGACCTCCGGCTGCTCGACTTTAGGCTCTGGGACAACTTCCTCCGGCTGCGGCGGCTGGAACAGACCCTCGGCCAGCATTGCCAGAGGCTTAATCCTTGGCCAGGCCAGAGTGACGAACGCATCGAGGTCCACTCGCTCCCGCTCATCGAGGAAGAACTTGGCCTCCTCCACAGTGACCACGCCGTTGCGATCCCTGTCCAGATTCATGTCCACCATCAGTTCGGTGACCTCCACGAAGCCATCCTTGTTGGTGTCATAGCTCACGAAGCTGAGGGAGGCCTCTTGGCGCATCTGCTGCGGCTCCTGCTCCGCCTGAGCGGTCTGCGAATCCACCTCGCGCTGCTGTTCCTTGAAGATCTCAATGGCCTCGGCTTCCAGACCCTCGGCGGTTTGCTTGAGTTGCTCCTTCTCGGCACGCAGCAGTTCCTGTTCCTTGCGACGTTGGTCCAACTCCAGGCGACGTGCCTCCCGTTCCGCCTTCATCTGCTTGCCGCGTGTGATCATCTCCAGGCGCCGCTCGGCGCCTCGCTTGTGCAGCTCCGCTTCGTTGCGCCTTTGGGCAGCTGCGGCTGCTCCGAGCTCCAGGCAGGTGTTAGGACAACCAACGTTCTGTGGCTCATCGCTGCCGTCGCAGCAGTCACAGATTCCGTCCTGCACCCGGGAACTGGGTATATTCACCGACTGGTGGCCCTTGTTCAGGCAGTGGAACTGACCCTGTGGACAAGCCGAAGTGCCCGGCTCATCGCTGCCATCCGCACAGTCGCAGTAATCGTCGTTGATCTGTGCGAAGGGTATGCTCCGGCTGCCATCTAAGCAGGTCCAACTGTTGTCGCCCGCCCGCGGTTGGTACAGTGAAGCCTTGGCCAGTGAGACTCCCAGAGGACGTGGAAGTTCGCTGGCAGAGCCTGCGTTCAGGCTCAGTAGGGCCACCACGACCGGTATTAGCACCATTTGGCTGACTCCCGAGCCTTGCATTCTGGCGGTGCTTATGGCTACTCCTAGTTAATCTCCTAATTTGAGTTGGTCGCCGAGTGCTGTAAATCTTACGTGGAATTTGCTATGGTTTTTTTACGACTCGTAAAATGCCGGTGCAGCACTATCGATGTTGGGAGAGACAACTATCGATAACAGCAGCCAGGGGTGTGCACAATAACTGTTAAGGGGGGTTTATTTCTACAACCGGTACTTGGGGATTACAGTACCCTCTAAAATCAGAGAAAAAAATAAATGATTTTTATAGTAAAAAGATGGACCATAAAATATGTATTTTTCACTGACAGAGAAATAAATAAATAAATAAATCCCCCTGCTACCCCACTGACATCTCAACGGGGTGGCAACTCCGGCCAATCAGCTGCCGGTTTGTTATTTAACCAGAGCGGAGTAGCAAAGAACACATAAAACAATGGAATTCCTGACTAAAGTGTGGGCCAAGGAGGCAGTCACTCCAGCTGAGATAGAAACCACCGAAGGTACAGCACAGAAAAAGCCCAATTCACAGCCAGATAAAGCGCCTGCGAGCAAAGAATCCCCTGAAGAAACCACCACCGCTCAGAAGGATTGGGGTTATGACTTGTATCCGGAGCGTAGGGGTGAAACCTTCAAGCCCAAATGGACCAAGGTGCTGTTCGGAATGGAGGGCCAGGAGAACCTGGATCGCTTCAAGTGCGAGGAGAATGTCTATTGGTGTGTCAAGAACGGTCCCCTGGTGAAACTGATGATGGGAGCCCTGAAGAGCTCCGGCTGTCCCATCGATCTGCGTCGGCACATCTCCTGCGAGGTGTGCGATCCATCCGTTACCGGCGGCTACGATCCCAAGCTCAATCAGATCGTGGTGTGCCAGAATATGGCCAAGAACAAGAGCATGGTCCATGGAGTGCTCACCCACGAGATGATTCACATGTTCGACTACTGCAATAACGATATGGATTTCCGGAACGTGGACCACTTGGCCTGCACGGAGATCAGGGCGGCGAACCTGGCTCATTGCTCCTTTTTGAGCGCCATGTTTCAAGGAGATGCTTCGCCATTTAATGTCAAGGAGGCTCATCAGGTGGGTGATACATATTGGCTTTATATATATCGTAAAAGTCCATCTTATAAAAGAAATCTGGGGCAATCTGCATTTAAACCTTAAAAATCCTAAGAATTCGCGAGAAATTTTTAAAAAAAATGTACCTAAATATTTAATATTCCATGAATTCAGAGATAGACTTATATTCTCTGTTTTTTAAGATGGCAGAAATTAGGAAATTTTTCGAGTTTAATAAACTAAATAAACCTTTTTGATTACCATTCCAGAACTGTGTCAAGTCCAAAGCCCTGGCCTCAGTCCTGGCTGTGCGTAATATAACCAAAGCCGATGCCATCGCTGCTGTGGAACGAGTTTTCCCGAAATGCTATGCGGATTTGGAGCCCATTGGCCGGAGAATACGACGAAATTCCACGGACCAGCAGAAGGCCTACATGGAGGGACCCATGTACGGCTATGATGTATATTAAATTGTTAAATATGATTTCGTTTTTAAGTACCTACACAAAAAAGTTAAATAAAACTATGTTTAAGCTATGGGCATTTTGAATGTCACGGTGCCAGACAGTTTTATATTTAAACCTAAATGGTTGGTTATTAATTAAATTATGTACGATTAACCATGAAAATGTACCAAGTTCATAGGAAAGAATCCATTAATAGATGTATGATCCCCAAAAAAATCGCATATAAAGCCAAGGAATCGGCTGCTGAATTTAGTATAAGTTTAAAAAGCAAAATATCCAAAAGCATGGAGGATTGTGAAATAATTGGAATGATATTCGAAATGATTGGCGATATGCTGTTCGGCTGTAAGTTGGAGGATATAGGAGAAGTGGAACTGGATAAGTAATACAAGCCAAAGATTTTTATTACAATTTATGAAAAAATTAAAAAGAATCATTTTTAATGATAATATTTATATTTGCAGCTGACAGCTCTTCTGATGATGACTATGACTCTTCCACTAGCACCTGAAAAACATGTATAAAAATCCGTGGATAATTATAAACCATAAGCTTAATACAAGTAATAAAATTAATATATCCGAATAATTAATACAAATAATTAACCTTCAAAACGAAAGCTATAAATTCAACAAAATGGTCCAAAGAACCCAAGTTATATCCAACAATATGGACTGCTGTGAGCTGCCAGAAATATTTTTGACTTTTCTCAACGACCTCTTTTTCTCGGACATAAGTAAATAATGTTTATATAATATTTGTAAATAGATCTTTAACCGTATTATTTCTTGTTTATCAAGCTGACGAGGAGTATTTTGGTGATGACTATGACAACTAAAATTTAAAATAATAATCCGGCAATCGTGATGTTACAAAGCAAATAAATTTGATATGAGCATTTACCTTTAAAGGCTTTTCAATAGGCATAATCTGTATATTTTGTGTACTATTGACCCAAATCATGCAATCGTTTTTGATTCGAATTAAGCTCGAATTGGTCGAGCGTTTTTGTCATGGCTCATTAAAGGGGTCTGGGTCAAAGCAGCTCCCGAGCGGTAATGCCACCGTATTTAGTTACAAAACGTTAAGCACACCGGATCGAATATGTTTTGGGATCTACTTGGTGGTATTTTTGAGTTCATTTTCGGACTCTTGTTTCCCAGTAAGTGATTGAAAAATCAAATTACTTTTCCAAATGTTGATTTTCCTTGTTTTAAAGGTTCCGGCAGCGGAGACGAACCAGATTCTGAGGAGGTGGAGACCACTTGATGGCTTAAAATATTACTACATTTATATTTTTTGTTTCACTTGCAAAAGTTTCATGTTTTCGCTTTATTAAATCTACGTAAAGAGTGTATATTTAACATAAATTGCTTCAACAGCTACTATATCTTCATAGTATTCATTAAAAGTGAGGATTATATACAGTGCGCAATCGGTTCACGCATTTCAACTGGTCCCGAAGCTCAAAACAGTTTGAACTGCTTTTTCATCTCCATTTTCTTCCATTTGGGTAGCTCGTCAAATTCGTAAAATGACATTTTAAAAACAGACACGAAATCATCGTGGGTGAGATGAACCTGTGGTAAAAGTTTGTATAATAAAATCTGTACAAAATATTTATGTTAGTTTAAGCAGACCTCTCTCTTTAGTGGATTAATTTCTGGTGGCAGCATGTCCATCTCCTGGATGAGAACGGTAAGTGGATACTTTTTGTGACCATCAAAGTCCTTCTGTCTATTGTTGAGAAGCAAAGCTGATCCCTCATTTGCGAGGCTACATGTGCTCGGTACTTCGTTTCCGAGATCCTTGCGCATTTTTTCATAGGACAGGAAGTTCTGAAAGGACATAAATTAGTAAATTGCATAGATTATTACAATTTTATTACCTTTCCGTAATCGTTCTGCCACGATTCAAAGAATCCCTTAAAGACATTTGGCTCCTGGAACTGCTTGACTACGGCTAATGCCGTTGCCGATCTCCGTCCGAATGGAGCATTCTGTACATAGCTTTGGGCAATGGCCGTGTAGCGCTCCTGGTTTGGAGCCTGCGAACCCAGCCAGACATAGGTAAGGGTTCCAGTGTCCAGAATATAGGTGCAATCAGAACTGAGGTCCTGCTGCTCGAAGCCAAGAATCTCCTCGTATCTCAAAGAGCCCTGTTGCCACCAGACCATAAACAGTTGGACGGGAGGTCTTGGTTTACTCGGTACACTGGTGTTAAGATAGCAGTTATTACTGAGAGTGGGTGATATATTGCCACCATTAGAGCTGCCATTGCACATGCTTCCAGCACCACTGCTGCTGCTGGTACTGCTGGAGCATGAATTCCCATTTCCGTTAATCACAAGAGTTTGGTTGAAGTACATAGCCACCGATTGCCAGAACTCCTTGCTTTCCTTACCCTCGAGGACCAGAGAGCTCTCACCCAGCAGCGCTCCAACCGATTTGGCCATCTCGCGGGCATCTCCCGTGCTACTTTGACCACACCACACCCAAACATGATTCGTTTTAATCACATAGCAATCTTTGGAGCTGATCGAAGACAATGGTGTCTCCTCCACAGCCTTGGCATTGTAGCTGGCATCACCGTAGACCTTCAGCAGGAAAGTGTCCACCAAGACATTGGTCTTCAAGTCACCTCCATTTGTGTTTCCATTGTAAAGCATATCGCTGCGCTGACCCCGCATAATGATCAGTTTTCCCTCGAAGATTTGAAGAAAGTGTGGCGGCTCATCAAACTCATAAAGTTGCACAAACATTCCCGCCTCCTTTAGAGCATCAAAGCTGGCCTTGGCGAACTTGTCCGCCCGGGAAATAGATTCCGCTGATGCCTCCGAACCGTTCCACTGGTAGATGATGGTTTTAATGCCCACTGAGGCCAGGTCTGCGGGAACAACTGTGGCGCACTAAAGGATAAGGAAAGAAGTTATTTTGTTATTAAAGCAAATGTGTTGGATCAACCTTACCTGCACACTGTACTTGACCACGTAACTAGCATTGGTGGTGAAGACCACCGTTTTGGAGACGGGCATCTCTTGCACCTGATCTCCCCAGATCCGATAGAGTATCCTTTCGCCCCTGCCATCATCCACGAGCTGTGTGTCCGCAGCCATTTTAGGGCGTTCACACAGAGAATGAGCATCCAGCTTTCCGAACTTTGTGGACACCGGTTTGTGGCCCCTAGTATTCTCCTGCCAAACGTTCAACCAGTTGGCAAAGAGGCGCTTAAACTCCACCGGTTCATGACCCTCCAGCACACGCACCACCAACGTATTATCCGGATATTTCTTCTTTTTCACAAAAGCCCGGCCATTTCCCATCGCAGAGAGGGCGTCTGCTTGAGGCGCTTGAGCACCCACCCACAACCAAATGCTCTGGCCGTAGTTATCCAAAAGATAGACGCCATGGGCATCGCTCAGATCATCCTTGGCTGGCATGCCCACATCCAACTGGTCCAGGTGCAATCTTCCTCGCTGATTGCACTTGTAGATCCGGAATTTATTGCTGTTGTAGTCGGCGTACTCGCTGACCAACTGACTGGCCTGGCAGACCATCCGTTTCTTGAGCGGCAGCAGAGAGTTCCACACCTCCTTGTGCTCCTGGGACATGGCCTGTTCGTAGCCATCGTCCACGATGGTAATCGCGGTTCCGCTGCAGTGCTTTTGAACCCAGGCGAGGGCACTCCGTCGCTCTATGCCCGAACTGGAGCGACCAATCCACACGAAAATCAGGCTGTCCGTTTGCAGGACCATTATGTAATCCGAGTTGAAGTGAGACCAATCAATGGTGGCCAGCTCAATGGATCGCAGCCACTTGCGGGCGTGCAACTGAAAGAGGCGCGGCCTCTTTGGTGCGTTGATCAGGGCTCCCGAACGAACACTGTAAATGGAATGAGATTAATATCATCCAGATCTTATAGATGCCTTACTCATACTCACTCGTAGCCCTTCTTGAAGTAGGAAAGGAACCTCGCACTCTCCAGACCCTGCGTTTCGCGGTAAATAGAAGATACATTTCCCAGATACGAGTCCAGCTCCTGGATTTTGTGCACCACATTCGAGCGGTTCTGTTCGCTGACATTCTTGCCCAACCAGTAGTGAATGTATCGCTCGAGAATCACGTTTGGTTTCTGCTCGCGTGTCTATAAGTATGCAATTCATTAGTAACCTTGTATTACAAACCAATTAAGATACCTACGATGGTTTCGTGATTGGCATAATGTCCCGACAAACTCGCTGCGTAGATGATGTAGGCGCAGTTATCAAAGAAGGTACCATACTGCGATCGGGGAACTGCCTCCAGACGATCTTCGTCGATCTTCCACAGGGCAAAGGTAATCGCATTTTTGGCCACCTTGCGGAATGTGGCGTCGACTTTAAGGTCGGGTATTGTGTTGGGACGGACCTCCTGGAATTATTTAAAAATTAAATAATAGTTATTGTATATGTGTATAGAAAATTTCACAATATAGTTATAAAATGTTTAGGTTTTATTTACATAACATTTAAAAGCATCTGATTTTTTGTTTTTTTATATATTGGTTCAATATAATCCTTTAGATGTAATAAAAGTATTTTATACATTGATTAAATTTATGAGGAATTTACTATTGTAATTATCCGAGCGCGACAATTTGATACTTATACATTCAGCGCTATTCACTATGAGAACAGATTGAATTTTCAATAACATTCTAAAGATACAAATTTGTAATATACAAATAGTTTTTTAATTTATTCCTAATTGTATCATTTTTTAAAATAAGATTATATTCTTTCGCGGGAAAATTTGCATTATTAAAGCGAATAAACTAAATTTCTTGACTACACACAAAAAAAAACATGTTCCTGTGAATTCGATATGGCCAATGTAAATGGCATGTAATTCATACTCACATCGTTTTTACATGAAATACTCATCAAATTTACATTAATTAAGGTCATTTTGCCGAATTTTCTCTCTCGGAGACTCTCACTTCGAAAAAGAGAGCAATTCGCCATTCGGAGAGCAAAATAACGTGAGTGGAAGCGGGAAGGACAGATTCGAAATTCGAACTGACGTACTTCGAACATGATGTTTACATTTCGACCATATCAATTTTACATGGGCCCATATCAAGTTAAAATTGATCTTAAATAATGTAAAATTGACCTACGTTTCGTATCGAATTATTTTTGGGTGTACGTATTCCTCTTTCTTAGTTCAAAATGCAAGAGTTCAAGTTGCAAGCACGTAGCGTAACTCGAACCAATCGAATGGTTCAGGTTTTATTAAATGAAACTTCATCTGCAATTACCATTCTGAGCACCCATTTTCACTGCATGGTGACCATGTCACTAGCAGGTTGTTCGAACAGCATTTGCCACGACATTAAACACCTTTCAAACGGCCAATTGTTGCTGTCATGAGACACTTTTCAAAACCCCAAGGATAAAAATAAAAAATTAAAAAAAAGATTTATTTTTTAAACCGAAACCCGTCTGGGGAAGTGCTCTGCAACTGACTGAAGGAGGCGCAAGTGATAGTGAAAACTAAAAGTGAACAGAGGCGGGCGTGAACCACATCTAACCACATCGGTGGTGCAGCCAGTTTTTGTTGCCTGCTGTCGAACATTATGTTTTTATTTATTTATGGAACGCAGCAAGGTGGAAAGTGGTTGCCAACGATTGGGTGCATATACATAAATACGTTGGATGGATATATATAACTGCATCTTCATCTCGATCTTGGCTAACGGTTTGGGGTCATTAGGCTGCCTTTCGGCTAATTAATGCTTTGACTTTGGAGCCATTTCATTTGGACGCTGTGATTACACTGGCGTGCTCAGTGACCATGTTCATGCTTCGCCTGGCAACGTGTGTGTGTGTGTGTGTAACTCCCACAAAATGACATTTCATGGAAATCATGGTAATAATAATAGCTGCCTTTTCTTGGCCCGCTCATAAATAAGCAATGCATAAAATGCGCTCCTCACTCACATAACATGAAAACATTTTAATTGTCGCCTGCAAATGGCGAAATAACTCGGATTACTTTAACTGGGCTTGGGTTAACCAGGTTTTCCCGCTCTCTGTCTCTATGATTGATTGATCTTCACTGTTGACAGTTAAACTACATTTGTCACGGGCTCTCAAAAAAAAAATATAACGAAAAAAACTGACACAAGTGAGTTTCTTCTGCCAACTGCAAAGATTGATGTATAAGTATAGAAAATTATAACATTTTTTTTGCCTTCAGTCTTTGTTTTTAGAGTCGATGGCCCCAAAGAGACTTTCACAGCCACCAATTAGCGACATCAATCTACGCGAAAGCTGATAGATGAAATATTCTGAATAGAATGCCGAAAATAAATTAAGAAGTCTAGCGCGAAAATTAAACGACAGCTGTTGTCGTAAATTTTTACTTTCTTTGGGGTAAAACTATTAACTTGATGGATGAAGCCGAAAAACTTAATTGCTGGCATCGATTGCTTTAAACGTCAGTACAAATTTGGAGCAAAGTTTATTTTACTACTGAAGTAAAAGTAAATTCTAAAAATCACAAAAGAAAGTGTTAAATAAAAGACCTATAAATACAAATGGGCTATAAATAAGATTTAAATTTTAAATATCAATTAACTAGAGAATTAAACTATTGGAAAAACTATTACCTCAGTTTTTTCTAATTAAGAAAAAAAAATTTAAAATATTCAAAAAGTAAATTTACGTTCTCAAATTTAGTTTTTGTATTCTCAACTCAATAATGTAATGATTATGAGTACAAATATTGTAAAAAATCCCATATTAAGAAAAACTAAACCTATTTCCCCCTTGTTTATTAGTCTGTTTTTCCAAAAATATTATATGGCCATATTTTTAAAAAATTTTTACTAAAAGTGAGAATTTGAGAATTTATGATATTGGTTATAATTTTAGTATAAGATTATTGGCTAATTTCCTGTGTAAAATATTTTTACTGAAAGTGAATATTTGAGTATTTATGAACTTGGTTATATTTTCAGTGAAAAATTTCTCAATTTGAGTATAAAGTTCTTGGCTAATTTTCTATTTTTCTATGAGTATTTGAGAATTTATGAGCTTGTTTATATTTTCACTGAAAAATTTACCATTTTAAGTATAAAGTTTTTGGCAAATTTTCTAGGTCTATGGTTATATTAAACTAGATCATATTGATTTAGGTAATGGAAAGTTAAGAATACCTTCTCTATAGAAATAATATACCAATATCAGAATATCGAAGGTGCCACAGAAATCTTGATGTAATCTGAAGAGATACATTTTGAGGTGCCAGGAAAACATGGTATTAATTTTCGCCTAACAACTCTGTACACATCTCTTTACAAGACCTAAGCAAACACCACCACAATTACAAACCAAATTGATTGTAATTGATAAACAAATAATCGTCAACTCGTAATTAACAGCTGAAACTGGCTAAATAAACTTGTCCAGGCTTGAAGATCGCGCCAAGATCCAGGTAAATATAAGAGAGCTGATGGGAGAGATTCGAGACTGGCGGTATGCATAATGAAAAAGCCTGTAATTACCGTTTCTTTTGGTGACAGCGATAGCTCCATGTTGCTGCAGGGGCTCGAAAAGCCGCGGATGTATCTGTATCTGAAAGATACTGCAGTGCTGCTGCCTTGAACTAGTTTTGTTTCTCGCAAAAATTGATGGCAATTCCAATGGAAGCCGGCAAAAGTGCGGCTCAAAGTGAAATCCTTGCGAGTTTTTCCAGCGCTTTTGAAAAGCGAATGCAGCCGCGCACACTCACTTCATACACACACACGCAGCGATTGAACGCGAACTGGGTCTCAAAAAGCGATCATTAACGATTTGCAAAATTTAGAATGGGTGTGTATAGCCCAAAAGTCTGAACCGAAATAAAGATGAAACTGAAAGTGAAGTTAAATCCTAGGCTGGATTCAATTTGAAACGGTTCAGATTCGGTTTCGCGACTCTCGCGGCTCCAGTTTTTCCCCGAGACTCTTGCGACGACGCGTCTGTGCCACCAGAAAGCCAACTGCAGACTGCTCGCCACGAAATGCCGCGCTCCAAGTTTATGGCCAGGCCAGCATCGAGCATAGAGCATCGGGCCAAGAGATCCGAGCCAAAAGAGCAAGTGGAAAGCACCAGCGACTGTGACTGTGACTCAGAAATGAATGAAAATTATCAGTTAGATTGTCGGTTTTCCTCTCCAACCTTTTCCAAAGCTAACTGGCTGAGAAATGCAGAAAGCGCAGCGCATTTTGTTGCGGTTTCTTGGCCGTCTTCTCTCGGTCTTGGTCGCAGGCCAACGGAACTTGGCTCTGGGCAAAAGGCCAAGAGGAAGTGCCTGGCAAAAGGGTCTTAACAGATTCTTACGCGGTGCTTTGCTAATTCTTTCTATTAGCTCTCTGCGGGTAAGTGTTTACTTTAATGCGGATGTTCTTTTTGTTCTTTCAGCTGGAAAAGGCATTTTAACTAGCTAATATTTATTTGAGATTTTAAATCTTATTTATTTTAACAATTATATTTATTTTATAGACATAGAATATAGAATAGCTACATATATGCAGTGCTTTCACCTAAAATATTAGGTTATATATTTTTTCTTTACCTAAAAAAAAAGTAATAAAGCTGATTTAAATGTTTTTATTATTTATGAATTTATTTAAAGCTACTTTAACTTTTTAGGACTTTTTTAGCATAGAAAAATGTAGTTCAATTTTATAAACTATTTCTATTTTTTTAACAAACTTTACAATTTACTTTTTCTCTGAATAAGAGAACTTCAAGTCTCTCGAGTCCTAAAGCAGTAATGCTTTAAAAATGTGTTACAAAGAATGTGTTATAAAACATAACACAAAAATAATATTAAAGATAAAAACAAGAGGGAACGCTATAGTCGAGTGCCTCGACTATCAAATACCCGTTACTCAGCTAAAGTCAGCAGTCTCAAGCAGGGCAAACCAAGCAGCCGCTTCAAAAAATTTAAAAAATTTCTTCTACATTTCGGTAGGCGTTAATAACCCAAACAAAATTGCGTTTACACTTTTGCTCTAGCTTTAAAACTATGGGCGCCACAGCTTTTCGCGGTTTGTGGGCGTTAGGGGGGGAGGGGGGTTTCCAACTTTGGTATATCAATATGTATTGATGAAACGAATACACATTGCTTTTCCCGTTAATATAGCTTCAAAACTGTGGGTGCCACAGTTTTTCGCGGTTTGTGGGCGTTAGAGGAGGCGTGGCATATCGGCGTGAAAAACTTGCGCTGCGTATTAACCCCTAGAATCTGCATGCCAAATCCCAATCTTCTAGCTTTTATAGTTTCCGAGATCTCACCGTTCATATAGACGGGTGCCACTGTTTTTCGCGGTTTGTGGGCGTTAGAGGGGAGGGGGGGTTTCCCATTTTGGTCTATCAATATGTATTGATAAACCAAATACACAATTTTTTTCCCGTTAATATAGCTTCAAAACTGTGGGTGCCACAGTTTTTCGCGGTTTGTGGGCGTTAGAGGGGGCGTGGCACATCGGCGTGAAAAACTTGCGCTGCGTATTAACCCCTAGAATCTGCATGCCAAATCCCAATCTTCTAGCTTTTATAGTTTCCGAGATCTCAGCGTTCATACAGAACGGGTCACAGTTTTTCGCGGTTTGTGGGCGTTAGAGAGGGCGTGGCACATCGGCGTGAAAAACTTGCGCTGCGTATTAACCCCTAGAATCTGCATGCCAAATATCAATCTTCTAGCTTTTATAGTTTCCAAGATCTCAGCGTTCATACAGACGGACAGACAGACGGACAGATGGACAGACGGACATGGCTAGATCGACTCGGCTAGTGATCCTGATCAAGAATATATATACTTTATATGGTCGGAAACGCTTCCTTCTGCCTGTTACATACTTTTGCACGAATCTAATATACCCTTTTACTCTACGAGTAACGGGTATAAATAGTTATTCACTATCTGCTATGTATTCATTTTATTTTGTTCCTATTTTTACTTAGCGCTTTACCATTTAATTTAATTCACCTTTACCATTAATTTTACTGATCAACAAAATACATTTTATACGTTAAAAAAAAAAAAATTTTTTAATGGCCTGATTTAACCTTTTATTTTAACCTGAAAACTAAGTTCAAATATTTGTTTGTTATTTTATTAACAAATTTTTTAGTTAAAAAAAGTTTGTTATATTTGTTAGATCTTTAAGGATAATTTCAATTTCTTGTAATAAATTCATTAAATTCAGAAAACGACCTCAAACTTTTTTCTAATTTCTGGTTATGATATGATAGCAATATAAATAGAGTACAGAATCTCCCACTCTGTGGACTCCACTGTACTACTTCTTGTCTAGCCAGTGACTCTTTACCCGCTGACTCCTCACTTTGCTGCACTGACATTCTCCACAGGCAATCAAGCACAAACAGCGGAGTTCGGTGAGAGGTGGAAGAAATCCATATCGGCGTCGTATACTCCATCGATTTGCATCTCTCGGGTTTCCTACGGCTTTTGTCAACCGAACCGCCTCGCTCGACTGGCTTGAGTCTTCACTTTTATGATTTATGCTCGGAGACTGGCAGACGGGCATTTGCCATAATAGTTAGCAGGGGATTCGGAATCGGGGATCGAGGATGGGGAGTCGTCGGAAGGCAACAAACTCCCCCCGGGAGTAAGCGACTGAAAGTGGTCAAATTATTTCGGGGTAAAACAATTTTGGCAGCGATTTGTTCAACAGCTCAGAGCCAAGTTTCGACTCAATTAAGTCGAAAATGTTTTGTGTATGACTCGGTAATGAGTCGAAATGGTTTTCCAGTGTGTGTGTTCCAAAGCGTGAAAGACACTAATGGGTCTCTGGCCCAGAGAACCGTGTATCTTTGCATCTGCGTATCCACGTATCCGCATCTCTTGGCAAGACAATGCGATGCCTTTCAAAAAAAAAAAAAAAGCACAACTCTCTTTGTTGTCCAGGCCTCATGTTTCCATGTTTCCATGTTTTTCCCCCAACTCCGACTTTTCTGGCCAACTCAAAACTCTGACAAGTTCAATCAACCGTTGAGGTTGAGGCGTGAACTGGGGAAATGGCGAAAAACAAAACCAAAACCGACAACTAAAAAATGAAAGCAATTGTAAATGAAAATGTAAATTGTAAATATGGATGCAAAATGCAAAGCATTTTTTTTTTTGAAAATGTGCGACTTTTAGCATGATCAAAAATGCAATTTACGATTTATGATAATTACACACGTCAACCCGCAACAAAAAGACAAACGACCAGGCCAATTGACTTTTCCTTTCCTAGCCAAAAGCCAGCAAACAATTTGATTGTTTGCCTTTTGCCAGGCACATTAAGACCGTTTTGTGGCCAACACACGCGACATTTACGTAAAGTCTGGAAAAACGTCTGAAAAGTCTGCTCAGAAAAGCCCACAATAATGCAACATTGACTTGTGGCATTTTCATTTTCCGCAACTGCCAACGGGAAACGGGCCGTCGATGTACCGCTTTGGACGCTTTTTTCTCTTATTGTTTCGGTTTTCCTCTAGCGGTGATTGTGCCAATGGATCTTTGCTCTTTGCCAGCCTTTTCATTAGCCACCACTGAAGATGGCCAAGGAATGGCGAACATGCTGCTGGTAGCTTCTTCATCTTCGGGCTAAAAACAGCCCACGTTAATTGCCAACCGATCCAGATCCCAGATCCAGACCAAACAGCCAGCTGACTTGGCTCAATGGGAATCCATTGCTCTTCTTTGGGCCACTATCGACTTATAGCCAAGTTCGCAAGGCGTTAACAAATGGAATACATTTATCCACAACTGATGCTGTAGGCAAACACTTGACTAAGTTACATTTTTCACAGGATAGTTAATAGAGACATAAAAATACTACTAAAATGTTTTACTATTTTTCAAAAATTTAAGAAAAAACGGGTTTGTTGACATTTACATTTGTATTCAGACTCTGTATTATAAAGGTAGTTGTTATCTTAATGATAAAAATTTTTTTTAAATCTAGTAATATATGATTTTTACATCATTATATATAATTTTTATAATATCTAGGAATATATTATTTTTTATCATTTTTAAAAATCATGTATAATGATATTAAAATCGTACATTCCTGGATTTTATAAAAGTTATTATATCATCAAAATTATTTTCAAGGTAATTAATGTTTAGTGAAAATTTATTATAATTTCTAATTTATAACTAATAAATATATTTTTCTTTATTTCCAAAAATCTTTAAAAAAAATAATGGAAGTAATTCAAATTTTAAGTGCAATCAAGAAACTAATTTTAAATTTGTAATACATCATTAAGAAATTCTTTGCCTTTTTAGTTCCAGCGAAAGAAGATCATTTGATCTTCGATCTTTCAATAGCATATTTTTCCAACCGAAACCTTTCATGTATGATATAAAAATCATACATTCCTGGATTTTATAAAAATCATTATATCATCAAAAATTATTTTCAATAATAAATAACTAATAAATATATTTTTGTTTAATTCCAAAAATCTTTAAAAAAATAATGTAAGTAAATCAAACTTAAAGGGCAATCAAGGAACTAATTTAAAATTTTTAATACATCAATAATCCTTTGCCTCTTTAATTCCAGCGAAAGAAGATCATTTGATCTTCGATCTTTCAATAGCATATTTTCCTCAACAGTAACCTTTTATGAGACCAAAATGGTAAAAGCTGAATATCAATAACAATAACAGGTGTTTTGACTGGCTTTTGATTTAGCATTAATAAATGGTTAATTAGCTGCGATAGGCGGGAACAAAGCTGGAGACCACAAATCATAATGGTTTTGAAAGGCGTTCGATCTTTCGATTGAAAATCGAATTGGATTTTCCTCAGCTGCAATTGATTTGCTGCACATTTCACGAAGTAGCTACCGCAGATGTTATTTTCCAGTTTTCCTGTGGTTTTTCTCCTCTTTTTTTTTGTTTTCTACTCGTAATAACAATTTTGGTATTGTGGGCTTCCCACGCCAAAAACGAAAAGCCAAAGTGTGGGTGAATTAAACACAACGAAGAGTTCAAAATAATTTCTTCATTGAATTCGGAGTCGGAGGCAGTGAAAAGTTGGACAACAATTGCGATGGAAGCTGAGCATTTTGGGGGCCCATAAACAAACGAATGCCGCCTAACGGTTGTTTAACTGTTATTTAACATGCAATTAACCCGGCGTTAAATACTGAAAACTGAAAAACTGAATAATGCAAATATAACCAGATTCGGTTCGGGTTCAGCTGCGCTGAGATAATCTCCATAAAACAAAAACTCGGACTACACGCAGATGTGCTGCAATAACTTTCTAACTATGGGGTCATTCGTCTTAATTATCACACGACTGGGAAAAGCGGTTGCTTGGAAATTCATTAGGCAGGCCCTTAAAAGATAGTAAGGCCGTATAATAATCGTATAGCCTCGGAAACACTGTCCATTGACCCATTTGCATTTGGCCAAGTCCAAGATCCAACAAAATTAGTGGGGGAAAAGCTATAAAAACCTAAAGAAAGCTGCGGATGGGTTGGACCAAGAGTTGCGTAGAAATTATTCCCACCTTTATGGTTTGTTTGTCTAACACAAGTTTCGTGCTTATGCGTAGTTCTCCCAAGATCTTCTTTCTGACATTTAATCACCGGAAGCCATCTTCAAGCCTCTCCAGAAGCCCGCTTAATTAAGCTTAATCTCTTTTGGGTCACAACTTCTTGAGGTCTCCAGCTGGGCGCCTGAATCGGATAAATCCATTTTCGTTGTGCATTTCATTAGCTTTGGTCCGATTCTATTCAAATTGGTTTACCATTTCCAGTAGTATGTTTTCTTTATTTCGAATTCGCCCATTAGACACGTCTCTTGTCTGCCGCTTGTGTTCCAAAGATGTGGTAAATTGGAGCCTCCATTGTGTTAGATTGTGGCAAACGGGAAACTACTATCTTCGGGTGCTCTGATTCATTTGTTTGTCGCAACTCATTGTTATTCTTGGAAGAGTAATGGATATTCTAATTAATTGATTCCACGCTGCAAGGTCGAGAGTATTGATTTTTGTTATCAGATAAAAGAAGTCGGTAGCGAAAATAACCTTGATATCATTGAAAATACATAATTTCATATAGAACAACAGTTAAGTACTCTGCAGTTGATATTCTGGACCAGATATTTTAAAAATTTAGGAACGTACTATGTATTTCAACATATTTAAGATAATTTTTTTAATCCCTTTTTCGGCCTTATAAATTACATTTAAGTGGTCGTTCTTAATCCAAAGAGTTGAGGAGTTATCCTGGTACAATCTTTTTTAATTTGGATAATAATTTTATTTATTTCTTACTACATTCAATATTGGCAATGTATCGAAATTATCGATTAGAAGATTTCTAATTTATCGATGTTTGCATCAATTGCAAATGCATCTGCAATCGAAAGCACCGATTTCCTAATCCACTTACCACATAAACGGTTAAATTTATAATTACTTCTTCCCATAAAACTTATAGTCTGAATCCGATATTTCTTAATGCGAATGGTAACTTATGTAATTAGTTAAAAGATACTTTCTGCATTCAACATTTGCAATATATCGTAATTTATCGATTAGGAAACTTCTAACTTATCGATTTCTGCATCAATTGCGAATGCATCTGCAATCGAAAGCACGGATTTGCTAGTCCCACCGCATAAACGGTTATTTAATTAGTTCGCGCCATAAAACGTGTAGAAACACTTAATTAATTCGCACTCACCTGCTTGATGAAATTAAACGGCGGCATTTTGCGGTCCAATTTGCGGCTGCTGCAATGCAAACTAGTGCTTCTTATTTATTTGTGTGTGTGTGTGTGCGCGCCTAGTGTGCAAATATCAAAGCATGCAGTTGCAGCTCCTAAATTAAACAATTTAATTAACTTTTTCGCACTTTGTGGACTATTTGTTGTGTTTATTGCTGTCACCTTTTGGGCATTCGCTTTATTTGGCCGCCTTTTTTTCTGCAATTTGCTTTCGCGCGCCTCTTCTCGAAATTTACCGTTACCGTGTGAGAAAAAGAGAGCGACGCCACAAAAGTGATAACGCGTTTTTGGCACTGCGTTTTTTTTTGCGCACTTTCAAAACAAATTAACCCGAATTAACGTAAAAGCGGAAGTAGAAGAAAAGGATATATTCGTGCGAGCCGGTCGCTGATCTGCGGCTTTAACGTTAAACTTAACCCGTGAAAAGTCGGCTTACGACTGAACGTGAAAAACTTCAATTGAAGCGGGGCGATCGCATGTACAAATGTATGTACATACTTATGTATACCACATATACTTGCTACATACATCGGTATGTTTGTACGCTGCTCTGCCGACGTCGACGTCAGTGAATGTGACCCTTTCAAGTTCCACTTTGACCATGGCCAACTTTTTTGGGGGTATATTCGACCACTGGACAGCGAAACAAACAATTGTTTGGTTAGTTAGCAACTACAAGGTGTCTGTACGCCAACCAATTAAGCAAAAAGTTGTGTAATTGCAATGGATTAGCCGGGAATTTGAGATGTGGAAAGTGCGACGGATTGTGGAAGGTGTGTACAAAAATATTTTACACACATACATTCATACATACATACATATGTACATTCATACATATTTGCAATGACAGTTGTCGTGCAACATAAATTCTGAAAAAAGGTCAAATTGTTTAAAATATATAATTATGTTTATTTTTAAGTCTGACAAAAAATAAATCTAGAATTTTAAGATATTAATATTTAATTTTGAATTATAATTTAATATTATAATATTAATGTATAATTATAATTTGAAAGTGTTCTGTAAAAATATATAAATTTATTAAATGTAATGAGTTTATAAACATTGTTTTTAATCAGATCCCATAATTTCATTCTTATACAGTGGTGAGCAAAACTGAGTACATGTTTGCCACTATTGACTTTGGGTACGCATTAAAAAGTTATTAGTAAAGGAAATGAATCCAAATTTTTTGTGTTTATTCTTTGAATATTTATTAACAAATTCGTATATATAAAATATAACAAAAAAAGAAATTTGGTCTCATTAAGAAATAAAAAACAAAATAAACTCGCAGTTTTTTATGAAAGTCAAATTTTAAACTTTTGTCCTGGGGCTTAAAACAAAAATGTTTTGATGCAAAGGTTTTCCCCAAGCAAAATAAATAATAACTGCAAAAAAAAAATTGCAAAATATTTTTCCTTGTATTTTTTATGATTTTTTGAAAATTACAATTTTAGCCGCTTTTTCCTCCTTTTCATACAAAATTTTACTGAGATCTTTCCATTCAAAAAATCATAAAAAATACAAGGAAAAATATTTTGCAATTTTTTTTTTTTGCATTTATTATTTATTTTGCTTGGGTAAAACCTTTGCATCAAAACATTTTTGTTTTAAGCCCCAGGACCAAAGTTTAAAATTTGACTTTCATAAAAAACTGCGAGTTTATTTTGTTTTTTATTTCTTAATGAGACCAAATTTCTTTTTTGTTATATTTTATATATACGAATTTGTTAATAAATATTCAAAGAATAAACACAAAAAATTTGGATTCATTTCCTTTACTAATAACTTGTTAATGCGTACCCAAAGTCAATAGTGGCAAACATGTAATCAGTTTTGCTCCCCACTGTAGGTCTTACTTCTACCCAGGGATCAAAACGGTTATAACTTATAAACGTTTTTTTAAACGGTTATTTTTCTATAAAAGTTAAAAATAAAAGTTTTACCTTAATATATAAAAATAAAATAATAATATAACCTATATTTATAGCATCTTACTAATTTTCTATATTTATTACAGAGTATCACCACTTCGAACCCCAATTTCCCCACTTCTGGTGGACAAGTTTCGCGCTCTGCTGCTCCCTAGTGTCAAAATGCCGGCCAACTGCGCTGCAGACATCACCATCATAGTCATAGCGATGGTATTTAACTATTCCAAACCCATCGCCCCACCATCATAGTTGTACCCATAAACACGGAGGGTTCCCAGAACTCTGTTGGCTTTTGTTGTTCTTTTCTTTTATTATCATTCCGGTAGAGGTGTCGTTAGCAATGCGGAGATGGATAGCTCCATGTGACGTCACTCACTCATTGGTGGGAGTTCTTCGATCTCCGGATGACTATCCTTCTCCAGGAGCAACAGACACTCCCTCACCCTGATCCTGGCCTGGGCAATGTCCCGCTGGAGGCGCTCCTTGGGCGCCCGCAAAGCCATCATCGTTGGCGGCACACTGGACCGCATCTCGGCCAGGAGATTCAGAAGATCAGAGTACTTGTCCTCTATATTGGCATTGGCATCTAGATCTGAAATGTAAGAAGCAGTTTAAAGTAGTTCTCAGAAAATGGTATAGGGTTTCTTTAAGAGATTTTAGGGATTTTACGCAATTTAAGAATAACCTTCTATAAAAAATATTAGATTGATTAAAATTTTTTCTATAATATAGTTCTACTAAGACTTCTTAAATGTAACAATCCTTTTCTAATCGATTTTCTTACTTATAGAAGTTGGCATCATCCCGTAAGGACCACCATCGAGTCCAGTTCCATCAAAACTTCCCCCTCCATTCGCCTGGGACATCAGCTGGAGCTGGGCCTGCATGTACTTGGTGTACTCCAGTTTGGCCATCACTTCCTTGTATTCGGTGGCATAGGCAATTGCAGCGGCACTTTGCTGCTGTCTGTTGTGCAGGATCATAGCTTGATTCAAAGTGGATCTGTTTCCTGAAGGAGCACCTCCAGTAACCCGTGTTATCTCCACTTGCGGCTCACGCTGCTGGGCTGCCATCTCGAGGTCGGAGGTCACCGTTTTCTCCTCGTCCGCAGTGGAGCGAGCGGGCACTGCGGTCACGGTTATGTCGCTGTACTTTGAACGGAAGGATTCAATATCCAGGTACTCTTCCATACTAAGAAGTTAAATCTAACACAATGGCGAACCGATTTTAGGTGTAAGGTTCGACCATCTGACATTAATTGATTTGACAAGCCTACTTCTTTATTGACAGCTTCTTAAGGGTTGGAAAAGTGTTTCTTTATAATCAGTTTGAGTCAATATAACATGTAATGTTAGAAAATATAAATTTAAAAGCTCTCTGCTTTTGAAATATGACCTCTCAAACGATTAACGCTTGCTTCCTTAACCAATAACAACTCCTTTTACTCCAATTCCCATAACTTGAACCCCCTGCAACTGCCTCGGCGAGCTCAGTAAACCTATGGCTGTGCAGAAAGAGGAGCACTGAGTACCTTCACCTGGCATTTTGGTGCCTGTTTTGCCTTTGCCCCCCACAAGAACCTTTCTTTCATTCTTTCTTTTGGGCTATCGCATGACGAGCGGGTAATTACCGGCTGCACGTTCATAAACAGTTCATTCTGCTGGCGTTGTCCATTCGCCCGATTTTGCCCCTTCGACGCCACCGCTTTGGCCGCCAGAAGCCACTCAAGCGTGCTTCCCGTTCTGCGCAGGCGCACGCAGCGAATGGCAGTCGTATTCCCCTAGGCGGTTACCCCAATTTTTTGCCATGACTCATGGAGTATTTAAATAACACACGCGGATCAGATCGTCGTGGTTGTTTTACTTGTTTCACATGCAAATTTTGAAACGATCTGCGTTCAGAATTTCGGTCTTAACAATCTTCGGCTGGTGCGAATAACAGTTTAGTGGTCTAAAAGTCTGCTTAGGGGCTAGTTAATTGCTGCTCTGGTGCTGGGAACGAATGATCGCCTCCAGGCTGCGTTCCGTCTGCTCTCCACACTCGAAACGATGGTAGTCCACGATCTCGCAGTTGTGATCCTTCAGAGCCTCGCCCACCGTCTTATCCGCATCCAGCAGATACTCCTGGTGGATCAGGCACGTCTCGTCGTCCTTGTTCTCCGCCGGCTTGTCCTTGTCGTACTCCCCGATCTTGGTCGGCTTCATGCCCACGATCTGCTGGCAGATGCTCTTGTGGAATTCAAAGTCCAGCAGCTTGTGAGTTGAGCGGTAGGCCACGATCGCTCCGTATTTGCCCACCTGGGTAATGCCCTCGGTGGTGCCCACATTGGTGGGTGCCGGGTGGGCGTAGCCAACCAGCTTCAGATCGTTGTTGACCTTGAAGCACAGTGCCCGTCGGATGGTGGCATTCTCGCCAAGGGCTCCGATCAACAGGGCCAGGTGGTCGCCCAGAGTGCGACCCTCCTCCGTGCGCAGGTTTTTCAGGGCGTCCGCATCGAAGCCGAGCTGGAAAGGATAGGTAAATACATTAGCAAGAACCTTTTAGACATAGGTACGCTTATTTGTATATCATCATCACTGCATCCACTATTTCATACTTTACCTTCCACAGATCCCCATCGAAGTCCGTCAAATCCGTGTAGTGCAAACACATGCAGGCAACATGATCCACGAACCGCTTGAAGGTGTCGTTCCTGGCCACGAAATCCGTCTCGCAGTTCAGTTCGACCATGGCTCCGCGATTGCCGCGTATGAGGACTCCAATCAGACCCTGGGCGGTGGCACGATCTGCAACTTTGGTGGCCTTTGACCAGCCAAGCGACTGAGCCTGCTCATGCAGCCACTTTTCGGCCTGTAAAATGTGGGTATATAATAAGGTAAGTAAGTTAAGTAAGATACATAGTGTTAGAGGAAGGAAATAATGATGTTTGTAAACGAGGCAGGTACAAAATGTAGAGGATTTCAACTAAGTTAACCAATATAAATGATGTATTTATGATTGAGAGGCTTTAATCTGATCTTAAGGCTTCAATAACTAAAGGAAAAGGGTTATGTAGCTGGTACAGATAGAAGTCTACGGTCTGAATGTGAAGGAATCATGTCTTAGGGACTTCTCCAAGTTGAATGCTTCACATATGTACCTATAGAGGCTGCTGTATCGATTACAATAAACTCAAAGGATAACCCACCAATCCGACATCGTTGTTGTGCTTTTCCAGGGCTTTCTTGCAATTGGCGAAGGTGTAGCCAGTCTTCTTCCTCAGGGCCGCCAGGGCGCTCTTCTCCAGACCGCCAGCGCCACCAGTTCCGGCATAAAGCTGCCGCGTGGAGTGGAAAGCGCGTTGGAAAATCTTTTGCAGCAACATTTTTGTGCCAACCGAAGTTCAAATAACTAAACTGATGACTTTTGGGAGTGAGGTGGGTGATGTGTGTGAGGACTTGTTGCTCTTTGCCTGCTGCCACGGGCAACTATTCGGCTTGTTTGTTTTTCCCTTTTCCGACCTGTCGTTATGTAGTTGCCAGGAAAATCAATTCATTCTAAACAACGAAAAACTCTGTGTGTGATTTGCATTTGTTTTCAACTCCTTCGTATGTTCGGATCGAGTCAGTTTAATTAATCGCGTTGCGGCGCGAATTAATCCAAACCGTGTGTGTTGCCTCGATAGGTGAACGAGTGGTGAGTCGGCAGCCTGATTTTCCGGTTTTTGTGTGTCCGGAGTGGGTAATTTATGTGGAAACGGAAAATTTTTGACAATTTTCCGGGTTGCACAATTCGAGCGTTAGGGATGGCAAAAAAGCCGGTCAGGCGCATGTGTCGAACAGCTGTTCGAGTGTTATCGATAGTTAAGCAGCTATCGGCTGCTAAACAAATTCTAGCGGAGACAACCACCCTATAACCGTTTAAAACCGCTTCGGTGCAAAACTTGAATTTTTTAAAAATGAAATTCAAAGGATTTCTTGAATTTAAATTTTTTAAAAAAATTACTTGGAGTAAAAAATTCAAATTTTTATATTTTATAAAAAAAATTATTATTGTATCAAAAAGAATAGGCAAAAAAAATCGTACTTCAAAAACAAAATGTATTCAAATATTTGTTGTTTTTATTGAAATAAATGTCCCACTATAATTCAAACTCACTTCCGTTTCAGGCTACACCATGCAGGGCAGACAGAATCCGAATCGGGAGATCGGCATCTCCAGCTTTACGTCCATATGCGGTGCCCGCCGCCTGTGCGACAAGTCGAAGATGCTGTACACCCGACCCAAGCCGGATGTCCTGCAAAGTATCCTGCAATCCAAGGCCAATCCGGAGTACAAGTCGCGTCGCCTGTGGTACGAACTGAACATGCCGGAGTGCGCCAGCTCGCTGCTGGACGGAAAGATGCAGTCCGACCTGCCCGACAACATTCTCTGCTACAAGAAACAGCAAAAGAAACGCCAGCGGAAGCGCGAAAGCACGGTGGCCAAGGCCAATTACATGACCATGCGCCTGGAGCGGGAGCATTTCCGGCGCAAGCTGGTGGAGCTTATACTGCACATGGACGATGATCAGGATCCGGAGCTGGCCGCCCAGTGTGCCGTACCCTTTCCCGATCAGGAGGAGCGCGAGATACTACGTTATTACTACTACATCAAGCACGGAATCGACACGATTCATGTGTCTCCGTTGAGCAAGAAGATCCTAAAGAGGTGCGTAGATCGAAAAATTCTTATAAATTGGTTGAGGGATAACAATATTATATTGATTTGTTAGAGGATTTGTGTTGTTTTTGAGAAGTGAATTAGTTCTAAACAAATTTGTATTACAGGATAACAGATCTTGTGCCTTCGTTGCTCTACAAATGGCAGACTGCTCTTAATGAGAACATTGCCGAAGTCCGCGCGGATTATGTTTTCGCCATGAAAAAGGCCGTTGTAGATTTTGTCCTGCGTCACACGGTTCTCGATCGACTGACTAAAGAAGGAGTGGGTGGTAAATTCGACACAGCCGAGCGGAGAGAGGTGCAAACCATGACAAACTTCTGGCGATATCGGTGAGTTGGATGGGTCACCAACAAAATAACGTTATTTTCCTTAAAAATATTATTTTATGCTCCAAAAAGGGCAAATCAAAAATTGAAACTTTCCTTAAGGCAACATAAGCCAAATTGATAATGATGTTGTCAGTAAAATGGTTACGATTTTTATTTGAACTCAAATGGGTTTTAAACCTATAAAATGAAAAAATAGGTGATATGTAGCTGTCACACCGATAAAGGTTTGATTTTGTAAAAAAATAATTTTCAGTTCAAATTAGTTCACATGGAATTTACCTTTTTAATGCAACTTTCATGGAAACATTTTTTTTCAAAATGAACGTATAAAATGAAAACTTTTCTTAAGCCAATATAGTCCAAATTGATACTGACTTTGCCAATAAAATATAGGCGATTTTTATTTGAAATTAAATGCGTATAGGGAGAATAAAATGAAAAAATAGATGATATGTAGCTGTCACACCGAAACAGGTTTGATTTTGCAAAAAAAAAATAATTTTCTGTTCAAATTACTTCACATAGAATTTACCTTTTGAATGCAACTTTCATGCAAATTTTTTTTTCAAACTGGGCGTATAAAATTAAAACTTTTCTTAAGCCAATATAATACCAATTAATTCTGACTTTTCCAGTAAATTAAAGGCGATTTTTATTTAAATTTAAATGGGGATAGGGACAATAAAATAAAAAAATGTTATTTAAAAAAAATAATTTTCAGTTCAAATTAGTTCAGATGGAATTTACCTTTTTAATGAAATGCTAAGAAATGTTTCAAACTGGGCGTATAAAGTCGAAACTTTTTTTAAGCCAATATAATACAAATTAATTCGGACATTTTTTTTGTTAAAATGTTTCACTTCAAATAAGTTTACATTTAATTGCCTTTGCCTTTTTATTGAAAAATGCTTAAAAAAGTGAAAATGAAATGGAAACTTTCCTTAAGCCAAATGGATTTTTAGAGTATTTTTAACGATATCTCTAATTAATAATGACTAGCCCTGAAATGTGCACTCTTCTTATATAAATAAGTAAAAAAAAACAATGCAACCGTAGACCAAATTAAAGTTAGAACTTCCCCGCATGTGGGAAATTCAAATTTTTTAATTAAAATAAATTACGCCCGCACCAAGTGCCAAGTAAATTGTGCGCATTGTAAAGAGAGGAGGCTGGGGAAAAAAAAATGGGCAAAAGAAAAAGTTGCCATAATTGAATGCGAGTGTTGTGTGTGTGTAACTTCCCCCGTAGCTGCCTGCCTCGCATTTGGCAAAAAAGGCGTGCAATTGACATGCAATTACACCCAACCAAACACTCGAGCCCCAGAATCACGCCCCCACATATGTACTTTTATGCTTACGGATGCCTTGGCTTCATTGTGGATTAAAACCTCAATCCGATTTTTACGAAATGAATTGCCCTTTGAGTCGGCAGCGCGCGAAATCTTATGAAAATAACTGACAAAGTTGCACGCGACACAGACACTGGGGAAAAGTGGGTAAAAGGGTGGGCGGAAAAGCGTTAAGAAAATAAGGAAAATAACGAAAGTCGTGCGACATTATTAAAAGCTTCTTGCAATCGGGGGAGAACGCGAGAAATCGCTTTGCGGCGTGCCAAAAACTTTTTAACCGCACTTTTTCAACTACAATGCCACGGAAATGGAAAAGTGGAAAAGGCTGTGTGGATGGGATGTGAAAATGGAAGCTCCACAAAGTTAAGTCCTCCTGTGTATTGGTTTGACATTTGATGAGCAACAGCATTCTCAGCAGCTGGAGGGGGTGGGACGCAGGATAATGCCGCGGCCCAGAGATTCCGCCCGACATAAATTGCAAAAAGGATATGCTTAAAAATGAATTGAACTTGTTTGTGACACCGAGGGGGCGGGGGTTTTTGCAGCCCATCATCGCCCTGTGCGGTTATCAGTGCTGACTTTCTGTCTATTGTGGGAATTTCAGGGAACTTTGGTTATCCTTTTGTCTTCTTGAAAGTTTAACAATGGCTCTCATTCACCAGCATCAATAATGATTGATGCATTCTTAAATTAAGTGCAGTAAAATTGATTATTGCTTAAAAATTAGCATGGATAAACTTTTAAGGTTCACAAAAGTTAAAAGCATGTAAGAATATATTTTAGATCCTAAATATCATTTTAGAAAAAGCCTTTTTATTTTAACTAGATAGATGTAATTTTGTTCTTTGATAGACACTTGATATATAAAGGTTTTCTATATCATAGAGAGAATTCGGACGTTCTCATTTGAGTTGAAAATGTTTTTAAAACTAGAAAGAGATTTTTTAAGTTCATTTAATGTGCTTGAATCAAGTATTTACATTGTTGATCTTACTAAGTAAATAATTAGTCAAATCAGTTATCTAAATTTATCAAAAACTTGTATATAACTCCATTAAACTTTTCTGTTCTCACCGTTTTGGAACCGTTTGGAACGAATGTACTTTCAAGAACGAATGTTCTCAATTCAAGAACAATGTGCTTACATTTTTCTTCCTGTGAGATTGTGTATTTTCTTATTGTTTGATTTAAAATAATTTTTAAAATTTTTGTATTTTAATTTAATATAATCTAAATATACTCTTTTTTTGTAAATTTACTTATCTTTGATTTAAAACTTGTGCCAAGGTATCATTTAAGAAAACGTGTACTAAAGTACTCGCTTCTCTTGAACGTCTTAAATGCGAATTCTTCCCCAGCACCGTGTGTGGTTTCGGTTTAGGTTTTTTTTTGGGACCAAAGTGGGTCGAAGGCCCATCGATATCCACGTCCGCGTGAGCTTTGCTAATTTATTGCCTTCGAGCATTTGGCATCATTAAGGAGGGCCTTTAGATGCTTTTTGTGGTTCGGTCGCTGGGTGGTTGCCCGCTGGGTGCTCCTGTGGTTGGGCGGTTGCGGTTCCCTGCACTGTTTAATGGGCTGTGACGGAATAGCTGGAGTGAAAAGTTTTCCCTTAGTCTCGAGATAATTTGCATAAAAAGACGGTACTAACTGTGGCCATATCCTCATCCCAACCAATCCAATTTATTCGACAGCTACGACGAGAATCGCAATGTCCTGATGAAAACGCTCTTCTGCATACATCGAAGTGTGGCCAGCATCTTGGAGCTCTGGAGCATGAAATATAAGGATAAGACCTTAATCGATATCAAGGAGCTGAGCAAAGTCGAGACCCCGTTTTCATTATTTTCGTTTGTGGTAAGATCTAATGGGGATTATTACAAAAACTATAATGTAATTTATTATTATTAAAAGTGGTAAACAAATTTTTAAAACTACAATTTTTTTTATTTAACTAAATTTTTGGAGGAGATATATATTTAAAGTTATATAAATAATGAAATATCCGGTAGATGGCGCTTTTAAGAAACTGCTTGTCTTGCCCTGCTTGAGACTGCTTGCTTTAGCTGAGTATTTGATAGTCGAGACACTCGACTTTGAGGAATCATACAACAGATAAAATAATCATCAATTAATTTAAAATTATTTGTTTAAAGCCTAAGAAATATTTTAAATTTAACTAAAAAATTAGCTTTTAATTTTATTTTATTAAAATTCATTATAAATATTAAAACACATCTAATAACGATTTTATTCTGGCAGTATTTGTGTGGTTCCCACATCGACAGTGGAAAGACCTTGCTGGAAGAAAGCTGGTATGGCGAGATTCACTCCTCCCTGCTGAAGGCCAGCAAACGGGGACAATTACCAGACATCCGTCGTTTTACGCTGGTCAAGCGCTTCTTTAACTGCGTTGCCGCCTTGATGACCCAGCAATTGGAGGACATTTGCATAAGGAGTCTGAAGGCATACGCAGACTTCATATGCGACTATGGGGTTGGTATCTGATGTATGTATGCTAACTTGTTAAATTAAAATACCTTTTTTTACAGCACTCAAATCCAGGATTCGAAATCTCTGTAATGCTGGCCGACGAGGACACGATCCAGTTCAATCCCAGTTTTTCCAAAGTACAGAGCGAATTGCTTCGTGTCATAGACTCGATTCTATTGAGCATTCAGATGTTGCCGCGTATCGAGAGCAAGCTCTACACCGATCTCATCGTGTCCAAGAAGATTTTCCTCACACCAACGGTTCCCGATAGCATCGTTCAGGAGACGAAGAATCGGATATGTGCCATGCTGGAGGATCAGCGCATCGGACCAGAGTTGCGACTGCAGGACTTTGATCCGTTCATTGATCTAATAAATGGGAGCGATGCGGAGCGGGTTGGTAACTTCATGGAGGGCGATGCCACCTTCGAACAGTATACGGAAATGGTGTACGAGTACAAGGAGAAGGAGGATCGCATCGCCAAGGAAGTGTGGGCTGTGATCCGTATGGGTTTCTACGAGTTCCACAGGGATAAGTTCATCACTCATCTGGAAGCTTTGTGCAGGCAGCTGCAGTTGGATTTGCTGGCCAGGATGGTGACAGATCAGCAGGCCAGGATCTCTCGATTGGGTAAAGAATACGATGCTATTGCCAAGAAGGCTCTAACAGTGCCCAAGGACACGGCTGAATTGATGCAACTGAAGGCCTATGTGGTGCATGCTGAGGAGAATCTAGTGCCAGAAATGGAGGCCAGACTTAAGGTCAACATGAGCGAAATACTGTGGCTTATGGACCACACCTTATATTCCCCGCTGGAGATCAAGAACAACAGCAACTCCTTCCAGTGGTATCTAAAGCTTCCGTCGATCTTTGAGCAACATCGTGCTATTATTGCCGAGAAGGTGATTGAGTACCAGGAGCTGCTCAAGAAACGCATCGAACTATTCCGCCGGGAACTGCAAAATTATTACGAGCAGGTACAAACGTACGACACCTGGGGCGACATTAAGCAGCTCTCCAGGTACAAGAAGCGAGCTGGAGTCCTGGATCAGAGATTAGTCCAGGCCATGGAAACCATTGATCAAATTAACGAAGAAGAAACCTCCTACGGCTGGGATCTTTCCCAGTATCCCATGAGAAAGAAGGCACACGACCAACTTAAACCGTACAAGACCCTCTTCGATGCTGGACAGGATTTCATGGACAAATGGGACCTGTGGATGCACTCTCAAGTTGGCTCCTTTGACCCCGACGAGATCGATGGCGATGTGTCCAACTTGTATCGCATCATTCAAAAACTAGACAAGCAGATGGGCGAACATCCCATTACTATGCAGCTCATCCAGGATGTGAAGGCTCAAATCGAGGCCTTCCGCGAGCACATGCCTATTATTAATACTTTGGGTAATCCGGGAATGAAAGCACGCCATTGGGAGTTGGTATCCGAGATTATTGGCTTCCCCATCAAGGTGTCACCGGAGCTGACGCTGGAGAAGATTATCGAGTACCAGCTGGACGAGTATGTGCCCAAGTTCGAGGCCATCTCGGAGAGCGCCACCAAGGAGAACAATTTGGAGAGGGCAATGGCCAAGATGGTCAACGAGTGGGAAGGCGTCGAGTTCGCCATATCGCCCTACAGGTATGTATTCCCATTTGCTTTACAAGGGATGTGGCCTGTAATTGAAATGCCTCCCGCAGGGATTCCGGCACATACAAGCTGGCTGCTGTGGATGACATCCAAATACTGCTGGACGATCAAATCATCAAAACGCAGACGATGAAGAGCTCACCCTACATCAAACCATTCGAGGCGGACATTCTGTAAGTGAATCGATTTAGGCTGTTATTTGAAACAAAAACGGTTGTCCTTTGATGTTTTAAGGACATTTTTGCTTTAAATAGGATTTGTTTTCTGGAAAATACACTTCCAATTATCTTTTAATCAGTTTCTAAGCATGTAGAGCAGTAAGGAGTCACTTTACTCCGTCCAGTTGTTCACCTTTTTGTTGAGCCGTCAATGTCAGCGGCAGACAAGTCCATGTGTGACTAACCTTTGTTGTCCTTTTGCAGCAAGTGGGAGGCCAAGCTCATGCTGCTTCAGGAGATCCTGGACGAGTGGCTGCGCGTGCAGGCCACCTGGATGTACCTGGAGCCCATCTTCAGCAGTCCGGACATTCAGCAGCAGATGCCCGAGGAGGGGCGACGATTCAGTGCCGTGGATAAGGTGAGTTTGCCTCCTTTTCGGTATCTTTAAGATGGCGTTTGTGCTGGAGTTTAAGGATTAGGATATGTTATTCTTGACTTAAAAACAAATATGTAACTAATGTAAATATCTTTTCTTGCAGATATGGAAGGAACTAATGAAACAGGTTGCTCAAGATCCCAAAGTGATGGTGGTGGTGCAGATTGACAAGATGAATGACAAGCTGAAGAAGGCCTACAGTCTGCTAGAGGTCATCCAGAAGGGTCTGAACGCCTACTTGGAGAAGAAGCGTCTCTACTTCCCGCGATTCTTTTTCCTGTCCAACGACGAACTGCTGGAGATCCTGTCAGAGACGAAAGATCCAACTCGGGTCCAGATTCACTTGAAGAAGTGCTTCGAGGGCATCGCCACATTGAACTTCACCGAGGAGCTGGACGTGACTGCGATGCGATCCTCAGAGCGCGAAGAAGTGGCCCTGGTGGATGTGATCTCGACGTCCAAGGCGCGCGGTCAGGTGGAGAAGTGGCTGTTGGAGCTGGAGATCGACATGAAGAAGAGTGTGCACCACAAGGTTTCGGAAGCTTTCTACAGCTACTTGAAGATGTTGCGACACGTTTGGGTGCTGACCTGGCCGGGACAGTGCGTCCAGTCCATTTCACTCACCTACTGGACTCTAGAGATCACCGAGTGCTTCGAGAGCGAGGAGCCCAAGGAGAATCTGGCCAAGTACCTGCAAAAATGCGTCCTGCAGATCAACAAGATTGTGGACCTGGTGCGTGGCGACCTCAACACCCAGAATCGTATCACTTTGGGCGCCTTGGTGGTCTTGGATGTCCATGCCCGTGATGTCCTGGCGGAAATTGTGGCAAATCAAGTGGAGGACTTGCAGGACTTCCAGTGGTTATGCCAGTTGCGTTACTATTGGGAGGATAATAATCTGGACACCAGGATGATAAACTGTTCCTTGCCGTATGGCTATGAGTATCTGGGAAACACCACTCGTCTGGTGGTCACTCCGCTTACGGATCGGTGCTATCGCACCCTGTTTGCTGCTCTGAATCTGCATTTGGGAGGTGCTCCAGAGGGTCCTGCTGGCACTGGCAAGACGGAGACCACAAAGGATCTGGCCAAGGCTGTGGCGAAGCAGTGTGTGGTGTTTAATTGCTCGGATGGTTTGGATTACCTGGCACTGGGTAAGTTCTTTAAGGGACTGGCCTCGTGTGGCGCTTGGTCCTGTTTCGACGAGTTCAACCGCATCGACCTGGAGGTGCTATCCGTGGTGGCGCAGCAGATCCTGACCATACAGCGGGGCATCAACTCGGGCAGCCCCACCCTGGTGTTCGAGGGCACCACTTTGACACTGGATCCCACTTGTGCGGTGTTCATCACCATGAATCCTGGCTACGCAGGACGCTCCGAGTTGCCTGATAACCTCAAGGTAGGGTTTAGAATAAGGCTTTTCAAAGATTTGTTACTTATATTTCCCCTTTTTCCAGGCTCTCTTCCGTTCGGTGGCCATGATGGTGCCGGATTATGCATTAATCTCGGAGATTGAGTTGTACTCTTATGGTTTCCTTACCGCTAAACCGCTTTCGGTTAAGATTGTGGCCACCTACCGTCTGTGCTCGGAGCAGTTGAGCACGCAGTGTCACTACGATTACGGCATGAGGGCTGTAAAGTCGGTTCTCAAGGCAGCGGGTGCTTTGAAGCTACGCTATAGGGATGAGAATGAGGATATCCTGGTGTTGCGCTCCATCAAGGATGTGAACTTGCCCAAGTTCCTCAACCAGGACATTCCCCTATTCCAGGGTATAACCTCGGATTTGTTCCCTGGAACTATTTTGCCGGAAGCGGACTACCAACTTTTTAATAAGTGCACACAGATGGCCTGTGAAAAGCAAAATAAGCAGTGTACTCCCTTTGTCCTGGAAAAGGTGCAGCAGGTGGGTGATATACTTTATTAATAAGAACTGAGTCCTTCCTATTAATAAGAATTCTTTGAAAAATAACCAAAATGCTTCTATCCCTCAGCTGTATGAAATGATTGTGGTGCGGCATGGTCTAATGTTGGTCGGTTATCCATTTGGAGGCAAGTCAACCACTTACCGCGTCCTAGCCGAAGCATTGGAGTGCATGGAGAAGACGGTTGGTTATTATAAACCATTTGATTTTCTTTAATACTTACCTTTTATTTTAATCCCAAGGACGGTTCGGAAAACAAAGCTATTTTCACAGTGATCAATCCAAAGGCTATAACCATGGGTCAGCTATACGGTCAATTTGATGCAGTGTCCCACGAGTGGAGCGATGGCATTTTGGCGGTAAACTATCGTATCTTTGCCGTGTCTGATTCTCCAGATCGCAAATGGTTAATATTCGATGGACCAGTCGATGCGATTTGGATCGAGAACATGAATACCGTGCTAGATGACAATAAGAAATTGTGTCTGATGTCCGGTGAGATTATCCAGCTGTCGAATACCACTAATTTGATCTTCGAACCAATGGACTTGGAGGTGGCCTCTCCAGCAACGGTCTCTCGATGTGGAATGATCTATCTGGAGCCCAGTTCCTTGGGTTGGGAACCCTTGGTGGCCTCATGGAAGAACACTCTGCCGCCAGCATTCCACACGGTTAGCAAACAACTAATATCGATGCTAATCTCTCGATTTTGTCCCATTCTCCTGTACATTCTACGCAAGAGTTTGAAGGAGATTGCACCCACTTCGGATGCAAATCTGATGGTCAGCCTGATGAACTTCTTCGAATGTTTTATAGACGATTTCCGGGACGAGAAGTATGTGGCAAATGTTTCGGACTTGGATTTTAGGGCCCAAACAGAGGGAATATTCCTGTTCTCTTGTATTTGGTCACTTGGCGGGGCTTTAGATGCCGACAGCAGGGAGAAGTTTAATGTAGTATTCAGGGCGCTGATGGAGAAGACCTTCCCACAAAGTCTCTATGACACCTATGGAGTACCAGAGGATCTTTATGTGGAAGCCTTGGCCAAGCCGTTTATATTCCCCATTCCCAAGCAGGGATCAGTGTTCGATTATAGGTACATAAAGGAAGGCAAGGGCAAGTGGAAACCATGGCAGGATGATGTGAACTCCGCTCCAGCGATCCCTCGAGATATACCCGTCAATCAGATAATCATCCAAACCAACGAAAGTGTCCGCATTGGAGCTGTTTTGGACTTGCTAAATCGTCATGGCAAACCTATAATGCTGGTGGGACCGACGGGAACAGGCAAGAGTGTCTATGTGATCGATTATATGCTTAAGAAAATGGATTTATCCGTTTATAAACCCCTGCTGATCAGCTTTTCCGCTCAGACATCCGCCAATCAGACGCAGGACATCATCATGTCCAAGTTGGACAAGCGAAGGAAAGGTGTCTTTGGTCCACCTCTCAACAGTCGTTTTGTGATCTTCGTGGACGATGTTTCGATGCCACTGAAGGAGAACTACGGAGCCCAGCCGCCCATTGAGCTACTACGCATGATGCTCGACCACATGATGTGGTATGATAGAAAGAACATTGTGCCCATGAAGCTGATCGACCTGCAGATGATCGTGGCCATGGGACCTCCATCAACAGGAAATACGGTGACACCTCGATTCCAGCGCTTTTTCAATGTGATATCTATTGATGACTTCAACAATGATATATTAAACACCATATTTAGTAAGATTGTGCTGTGGCATCTGGATACCAGGTAAGTTGGAGTTATTCTATAAATTGTCTGCTTGCTGTTCCGAAAAAGTATTAAAAAAATGTCCGAGATATCTTCAAAAATATTCCCTGCTTCGGTTCTCGAAGATTTCACCCCAATAATTGTGTTCGTAATGCATTTCCCCAACCCAACCAAACCCAGGGGCTTTTCCAAGGAGTTCGATCCTTGTATTGACGAGATCGTAGGCGCCACCCTGACCATTTACAATGACGCCAAACTGAATCTGCTTCCCACCCCGGCCAAATCGCACTATCTCTTCAACCTGCGCGACTTCTCAAGGGTGATACAGGGTGTCCTGTTGTCGGTGCCCGAGGCAACCGAAGATGTCAACTCCATGAGGCGACTGTGGGTGCACGAGGTGTTGCGGGTGTACGGTGATCGTCTGGTTGAGGATGCCGATCGCACCTGGCTGTTTGAGAACATCTGCAGCACGGTAAAGGCATCCTTCAATACGGATCCCTCCCGCCTATTTGGTCGACTTGTGGAGAAGGACAAGTCCCTGCAGGAGTCCGATTTCCGTCAGTTGATATACTGTGACTTTACCAATCCGAAGGCGGATACCAAGAACTATGTGGAAGTGCAGGATCTGGAGGAGTTGCGCCGGGTGGTGGAGGCGTATCTGGTGGAGTACAACAACATGTCGAAGAAGCCCATGAATCTGGTGCTTTTCCGCTTCGCCATCGAGCATTTGTCGCGCATATGCCGCATCATAAAGCAGCCGAGGAGTCATGCTCTGCTCATCGGGGTCGGCGGCTCCGGGCGCCAGAGCCTGACTCGATTGGCTTCGCATATATGCGACTATGAGCTATTTCAGGTGGAAATCACGCGATTGTATGGGCCGTACGAGTATCACGAGGACATCAAGGCGATCCTACGCAAAATTGGGGCATCCGAGATGCACGGAGTATTTCTCTTTACGGACGTTCAGGTGGGGTACCGCAATTGGCAAATACGACTGTGTCCCGGGCTTTCCTTGGTCTCGCTAACTCTTTTAGACTCTTCTAGATCAAGGACGAGTCCTTCCTGGAGGATATCAGTAATCTACTTAACTCCGGTGAGGTGCCCAATCTGTTTACCAACGAGGAGAAGGTCGAGGTGCAGGAGAAGATGGCGCAGATCGACAAGCAGAGGGACAAGGCCGTGCAAACGGATGGCAGTCCCGTGGCTCTCTTTAACTTTTTTGTCACGGTGGGGTTCTTAGGCAAAAACTATATAGCTATTACCATTAACATTGAAACAATTTATACTCACAAAGAAAATTTTAAAAATATTTTTAATTTCTAAATTTAAATTCCCTTACTAATCTTTGTTAATCATTCGTTCGACAGACCTGTAAAGATCAGCTACATATTGTTTTGGCCATGTCGCCGATTGGCGATGCGCTGCGGAACCGCATCCGTAAATTCCCCTCGATTGTCAATTGTTGTACGATTGATTGGTTCCAGTCCTGGCCAGAGGATGCCCTGCTAGCCGTCTCCACGCGTTTTCTGGCCAACGAGGATCTCACTGCACTGGAGCGACGCACGGCCATTGATATGTGCATGGATTTCCATACTTCCACTCAAGAGCTTTCGGCTAAGTTCTTCTCGAGGTTGCATCGGTACAACTATGTGACACCCACTTCCTACCTGGAGTTGATTCAGACCTTCAAAACACTGCTTGGCCAAAAGAGAAGGTGATTGTGTACTTGAAAATAATACTTGTTTTATATTATTTAATTTAAATATTTACCTATTTTTCCTCTTTATTTTAGCAACATTACAATGAATCGCAATCGCTATTTGACGGGCATTTCCCAGCTAGACATTGCTGCCCAGCAAGTGGCTGTAATGCAGGAGCAACTTATCGCCTTGGAACCCAAATTGAAGGAAGCCTCTGAGATTGTGGCTGAACAGGTGGCCAAGGTGACAGCCGATAGCAAACTGGCCGAGGAGCAGCGGGAAATTGTAAAGCTGGATGAGAGTGCGGCCAAGGAGCAGGCAGCCGTGGCCCAAGAGATCAAGGACGAGTGCGATGCCAAGCTGGGGGAGGCGTTGCCCATTTTGGAATCCGCTTTGGCCGCTTTAAATACCCTGACCACTGCGGATATAGCGGTGGTCAAGACCATGAAGAGTCCGCCCATTGGTGTGAGGATCGTAATGGAGGCGGTTTGCATTCTGAAAGACGTGAAACCCGATAAGGTGCCGAATCCGAGTGGCTTGGGCACTATCGAGGACTATTGGGGACCCTCGAAGCGTGTGCTCAGCGACATGAAGTTTCTGGACAGTCTGCTCAACTTCGACAAGGATAATATTCCCGTGGAGGTGATGAAAAAGTTGGCGCAGCGTATTCTCAGCAACGAGGCCTTCGATCCGGAGAAGATTAAGAGCGCCTCTACGGCCTGCGAAGGTCTTTGCCGTTGGGTTATTGCGCTGTCCAAGTACGATGTGGTGGCCAAGATTGTGGCGCCCAAAAAGTTGGCTTTGGCCGAGGCTGAAGCCACATACAATGCGGCTATGAAGACGCTCAACGAGAAACTGGCCATGTTGGCCAAAGTGGAGGCTAACTTGGCCGCCATCCAAAAGATTCTCGACGAGCAGCTGCGGCAATATGGGTGAGTCTCAGAAATACACTGATATATCCGTAACTAATGTATGTTCCACATAGCATTTTGCTGGCGGAGCATGAGGCTTGCACTAAGAAACTGCAGCGAGCCCAGGAGCTCATTTCTGGCTTAGGTGGCGAGAGAACTCGATGGTCTGAGACGGCCAAAATGCTGCAGGCCAGCTTTAAAAGCGTAACCGGTGATGTGCTGATCTCATCTGGCGTCGTCTCCTACTTGGGACCCTTTACCATCGACTTCCGGTTGGATCAGATTCGCAAGTGGGTGGCCAAGTGCCTTAACTTCGGGGTTACCTGCACTCCCGACTTTCAACTGGCCGTTGTCCTGGGAGAACCTGTCGAAATTCGCTTCTGGAACATTTGCGGTCTGCCCACAGATGCATTCTCCGTTGAGAGTGCTATTATGATGAAGTGAGTAGGAACTTATTTTAGCAACAAATAATTAAGTTAAGCTAACCATATATCGAATGTGTACAGTTTCAGATGTTTTAAACTTTTTCCAGATTTAATTTCAATTTAATTTGATATATTTTTTAGAAAAATGGGATTGTATTTTAGCTATTAAACACAGAGAATTAATTTCCTAAACCAATATAGCTCAGGATGAAATTATATAACTACAAATTTATCCAAATACCACTTAAACCACAAGTTATGACAGCAGCTGGCACTGCCCCTTCGGAAAATCCCCTGTGGTGATCGCTAAGCCAGCTATCGCATCAATTAAACAACCTGACACGGTAATTATGGTCCTGCCTTGCCTGTCAGCGGCACGGAAGTTCCGAATACACACGGCTTCTGTGTTTCTTCGTTTTCTAATTACAAAACATAAAACGTTAGAAATTCACGCGTATTAGGAAAATTAAAGATACGCCTCGTGCTAAGCGGGTGGAGTGTGGGAACAGCACCGGATGCTGCACGGGACCGCGAACTGGAACGGAGTTGGGAATGGGAATGAAAACAGTAGCCGGGGGTAGGTGTTTAGGCGGCAAAGGGAAAGGGGGAGGGATGCATGCGCGCATTAAGCAGCGTACCCGCATGTGGCCAGAAGGACTCGTTGCCAGGACACGCCATCTCTCGGTGGTGGCTGCTGTGCCAGCCAAAGGTACAAAGGGCACAATAAACCCAGATGGAGTGCACAGAGAAAAAGTTATAGATCTGAATGTGAGATAATTTATAATTAATTTAAATATTTCAGATTATATATTAAAAGAAAAAGGAAAAGAAAGAAAAGTAACAAGAAAAGGTTTTTAATCACAGGTTTCCTTATCTTAATATATCTTATCTTATGACTTTTGATCTAACCAAAGCTACCCAAAATTTGTTTACGTGTGAAAGGTTGCTCTGGGTGGAATAGTCAGGGAGGCTGGCAGGCAGAATTTTCATGTTTGATGCGTGTATTACGCATCTGGTGGGTTTCTCGGAGGTCAGGGAGCGGGGCCACATGCCACTCCACGACGTTCCATGCCACTCCAAGTCGATTTAATAAAGGAAATTCCTGGCCGCTTTCCACGAAAGTGTTCAAAGTAATTTGGAGCATGCCCGAAAATACCTGAGGGGTCCCCCCCCCCCCCCCCGGCCACCTTATCGAAGGGAGGAAAATGCGGGCAGAATCGCCCTGTATAAGCAATTGATTAATGTGCGCCCAGAGCGGATTAGGTTTAATTTTTACCCAGCCGCAGGGGTAGCTGCCTATATGCGATATGCGATAGCGACAGACGATTGCACATCCTTGGGGATTTGCCTTCTAGTTTCGGGCCTTTGTATATCCTTCTGTCTATATAGACGAATTTGTATTTGTGTTTGCCAAATAACCCGAGAGCCAGCAGGGTGGCTGGAATGTTGTCCTTACTATTAACATTCATTTGCTTAATATTTCGGGTGACACGTAGCACATATGGTGACCTCCTCTTTCAGCGCCGTAAAATGCTACGGCCGTATATTGGGAATCAGGTGTGGATGTCTTCCATTTCGGGCAACGGGTTTTTAGGGCCGTGCCTTTGATTAAATAATGTTAATTTGAAAAAGGCAAAAATAATTTGTAACTTTCTATTTTGGGTCTATTTTAGAATATTGCCAGGGAACCTTCCTGACTTAGGTATTTTAAATGTATTGCATGTATTAAGTTTCTCTGTGAGATTCTATAGAGCCAAAAGCCGCTGTTACACACAAAAAAAATTCGATACGAAACGTAGGTCAATTTTACATTTTTTAAGAATTCGAATTTGTCTTTCTCGTTTCAACTCACTTCATTTTGCTCTCCACATGGCGTATTGCTCTCTTTTTCGAAGTGAGAGTCTCCGAAAGAGAAAATTCGGCAAAATTACCTTAATTAATGTAAATTTGGTGAGTATTTCATGTAAAAACGATGTGGGTATGAATTTTATGCCATTTACATTGGCCTTATCGAATTTACGGGAACATACTTTTTTTGTGTGTAGGTATTCGAAAACGTGAAGAATAAACAAAAGAAGCTTATACATTGGCGCTGCCACTTTTTTAAATCGCCTTACCCTAAGTCGTATTCTTTATATTAAGTTGCTCTCGCTGAAGTATAAATGAATATAAAACAATGCAAGCGGTGATTTTGTGACAATAGTTGGTGTTCTTTTTTCGTCACCAACAGTAAATCCCCAAACTCCATTCAACAGATTCGCAACCGGTTTACAATGCGAGTTGTATTGCATTTTTAACTGTATTCTAACTATTTGCCGGGAAATTTTCACTTTTGTTTTTGTGACAAAAAGTTGTATCTTTCCAATCCCAGCTATTCATTCCTCCCTGGTGATGCGCTCTGAACTTTAACCGGGAAGCTCACATGGCAACTGACTGCCGACGAGGTCCCCGCCTCCATGTGATTCTATTGTACTCCGTGTCCTGGCATCATCGTATGGGGTTTTCGGCTGGAATTCGTTGTTTAAAAATTGTTGGCGCTTTTTTTTTTTTTTTTTTGAGTTTTGGTGGGATACGTGTGCCAACTGTGGCGACGGCGAAGGCATATTGCTCTTTTGTTTTTCCATCAAATATTTTTCATTCATCAAGTTTTCAATTTACAAAAATGTTCATTCATTCGCACGAGCAATTTGTATTCGGTGTGAATTTGTCATGTGTTGGCTGCCGTTGTTGCTGCTCGTGCAGCAACTTATTGTTGCTTTTCCCGCTTTCTCTATTTTTTTTTGTCGCTCCCGATTTCCACATCCATTTATTTTTCTTCACTGGCTGTGAGTTATCGCATCAGCTATATATGTACAGTATATGCAGTTCCCGGGACACCCAACAACCTCATTCGAAGTATACATAAATGTGCATTTGTATATTTTAAATCAGGGGCTTAGTTGTAGGTCCTGATTTTGATGGGGTGATTAATCACGATTAGTTATCATTATTTATTATAATATTTGATTCGAAACTTTCCAAGTACAATTTTTAATATTACTTTAGTACAAAAATATAAATATTATGCGAGAAATACAATTAAATTTCATTTAAATTTATATTTTATTTAATACAATATTTTTAAATTAATAATTTATATATTTTTTATTTTATCATTTGATTTTTTCATTTTTCATTTCATTTAAATTTATATTTTATTTAATAAAATATTTTTAAATTAATAATTTATATATTTGTTATAGATAAGGTGATCTACATAAAAATAAATTTACAAACCCCCCTTTTTTTTTGTAGAGCCCCTGACTAGAGTCCTTTTGTAATATAGTTCTGTTTGTGGCTTAACGTTTGCATGATGTATTGGCATATTTGAAGCCAGAGGTTTGGCTCCCATTCCAAACCCACAAAGCGCACACACACACACCGATACATTTGAATAATGCGAGCAGAAAATATTTCTATACCATTATTTACGCTTATGAATTATTGACGTAAATATTGAATGTGTATTTATGTGGTATTTTCTTTTTTAATATTCCAACTTCAACTAACTGATGAGCTTGTTGTGGTGGCCCATTGTTGGTGCATGTTGACAAGTTGTTTGCATTTATTATATGTATCATTTAAAGTACAAATGTTTAATATTTTTTGCAGAAATGCTCGACGCTGGCCCCTAATGATTGACCCACAAGGACAGGCCAACAAGTGGATCAAGAACTATGAGAAGAACAACAAGCTCTGCGTAATTCGCCTCAATCAGGCGGATTACACTCGTGTCATGGAGAATGCTATACAATTCGGTCTGCCTGTGTTACTGGAAAACATTGGCGAGGAGCTGGATCCCGTCTTGGAGTCGGTGCTCCAGAAGACACTTTTTAAACAGGGCGGAGCACTCTGCATTAAGTTGGGCGACTCTGTGATTGAATATAATAACAATTTTAGGTGGGTAATAAGTTTTGTAACTTTATATAGATGTTTACTAGATGGAATTATTTTATTACAGGTTCTATATGACAACTAAGCTCAGAAATCCGCACTATCTGCCTGAGGTTGCTGTTAAGGTCACACTGCTGAACTTTATGATCACCACTCAGGGCTTGCAAGATCAATTGTTGGGAATAACGGTGGCCAGGGAACGTCCTGATTTGGAGGCGGAGAAGAACAATCTCATTGTCCAGGGAGCTGATAATAAACGGATGCTAAAGGAGACCGAGGATCAGATTCTGGAAGTGCTCTCATCTGCGGAGAATATCTTGGAGGACGAGACGGCCGTCCAGATTCTGAGCTCAGCCAAGGCCTTGGCAAACGATATTAGTGAGAAGCAGGTCATCACTGAGGCCACAGAAAAGCAAATCGATATTGCTCGACTGAGTTATGTGCCTATAGCCGAACACTCAACTATATTGTTCTTTACTATAGGTGGAGTGAACATTTGATTTATATTCTTTTCGCTCTATTGCATTAATTTTTAAAAATATGTTTTTCCCACAGTGGAACTGGCCAACATCGATCCCATGTACCAGTACAGCCTGGCTTGGTTCGTCAACCTGTACATGTCATCCATCGATAATACGGAAAAAGTGGACGACATCGCGGCACGACTGCTGGATCTTCGAAATCACTTCACCTACAGCCTGTATGTCAACATCTGTCGCAGTCTCTTCGAGCGTGTGAGTGCCCATTGGATAAACCCAATTATCCTCAAACGCTGGCCCTTTAGCCTCGTTAGTTCCGTAATTGCGCATAATCTGATAATGTGACATTTGAAGCGTGGTCCTTTGCGTTTCATTTGCTTTGTGGCTGAGCATCCTGCTCAGCTTGACTTGACTTGACTGCTTTTAAATAATATTTAAGCATTACTGCTCCACAAGTACATTGTACTTGTACACCACTTCAACGGACAATGAAGTTGAAGCAGTTGCAGTAACTGAAAACTGAGTGGTCACTATGGAAAGCAAAGATTAAATCGCTGGGGAAAAGTATTTGTAAATATTTTAGTATTCCTTTACAAGCTAAATTTTGTTTAGGATATCTTTTATGAATGTTGAGAATAATTAACCATTTTTTCAATCTGAATTTTTGCCTGCATCTGACTATAGATTTGTTTCCGATTCGTTTAAATCCACTGTGCAGCTGCTCGAATAATGTTATTACATTGCTGGTGCAATCAAAGGATGTACCTAGCCAAAGGAAGCTGGGGCAAAAAGGAAATAATAATCCAAACAAGTTCTATCTAGCTTTATGCTGTTTTCAGTCAATTATGCCATGGCCTTTCCCTGTCCTCTAGCCTTTGCCGTCGCTCCCAGTTGCGACCCTTCCAAGAGCTAACCTTTGATCCCCAGCTTTTAATTTTCTTGTGCACAAAAAAAAAAGAACGAAGTGAATTGCTATCATAGAGGCAGCATCGCTGCTTGGCCTCGGAATTGCTTTGATTTTCGGTGGGCAACCTTTCGGTGTAACCCATTTAATGCGAGAGTGAGCCCCCAAAGCCCTGACCCTGAAAGACCTCAATCACATCACATCACTTGTTATCCCTTACCAATTTGTACATTCAGAGAAAACTACTAGGACTTCAAACTTCAGTCAACTTTAAGCGTTGTAAAGGAAGTCTTGGAAGTCTTGTGACTTGAATATTATTAATTAACAGAAAAAGAGATTAGATTAATGTAAGTTATGAGGTCTTCAAAAACGTTTACTACTATTTACTTGAATTTATTCAAATTCTAATCAATTTAATCCAAGTGTAATGAAATGTTTTGACCTTTGAACAGGATAAGCTGCTGTTTTCGCTCATTCTGAACATCAATCTGATGAAGCACGACAATCGGATTGACAATGCCGAATGGATGTTTCTGCTGACCGGAGGCGTTGGATTGGAGAATCCGTTCAAGAATCCCACCACCTGGCTGGGCGTCCAAAATTGGGATGAGCTCTGTCGCCTGACTAATTTGCCCAATTTCAAGGGCTTACGCGAGGACTTCACTGACAATTCGGCCCAATGGAAGCCGTTCTTTGATTCCAAGACGCCGCAGGATAACAAGGACGTACCGAAATCCTGGGAAAAACGAGTGAGCATGTTCCAGAAGCTCTTGCTTCTTCGCGTCTTTCGGCCGGATAAACTGGTACCGGCTGTGTTGAACTTTGTGAGCCTGGAACTGGGTGAACGCTTTGTGGATCCGCCGCAGTTCGATTTGATGGCTTCTTTCGGAGACTCACACTGCTGTGTGCCCTTGATATTTATCCTGACCCCCGGCTCCGATCCCACGGCAACTCTCCTGAAGTTTGCCGAGGATCAGGGCTTTGGCACTAATCGATTGTTCTCGCTGTCCTTGGGTCAAGGTCAGGGCCCCATTGCCATGAAGATGATCGACGAAGGCGTCAAGATGGGCAATTGGGTGGTGCTGCAGAATTGCCACTTGGCAGCTAGTTTTATGCCCCTGCTGGAGAAGATTTGTGAGAACCTCGTGCCAGATGCCACACATCCCGACTTCAGGCTGTGGCTAACCTCCTATCCGGCGGACCATTTTCCGGTTGTGGTTTTGCAGAATGGCATCAAGATGACCAATGAACCGCCCAAGGGTTTGCGCTCCAATATTCTCCGCTCGTTGCTAAGTGATCCGATTAGTGATCCCGAGTGGTATGAGTCCTGCACTCAGCCGAGGATTTTCAAGCAGCTGATTTACTCGCTGTGCTTTTTCCATGCGGTCATCCAGGAGAGGAGATACTTTGGGCCGATCGGCTGGAACATCCCTTACGAGTTCAACGAAACCGATCTAAGGATATCCCTGATGCAGCTGAGGATGTTCCTCAACCAATATGAGACTGTCAACTATGATGCGTTGCGATATTTGACGGGCGAGTGCAATTACGGAGGACGTGTAACGGATGACTGGGATCGCCGCACGTTGAAGACCATTCTAGATAAGTATTATTGTCCCGCGGTTATCGATTTGGAGAAGCCGTACTACCTCGACGAGACGGGTCTTTACTATGTGCCAGTCTTCAAGGAGGTGGATTTGTATCTTAACTTTACGAAGGATCTGCCACAGATCTCGTCCCCGGCTATCTTTGGATTCCATGCCAATGCGGATATCATGAAGGACCAAAAGGAAACGGACATGTTGCTGTCGCATACTTTGCTCACTCAGGTAAGTGAACCCTAGCTTATAAAGTAAACTATTCTTAGTGCGAGTAGCTTCTGTATTCGACATTGTTATTGTTAAATGTTTATTCTTCTTTATTGCTTGCTTAAAAGGAACGTTGGGTAAGACTTTTAGAATAGTATTTCATACATTTTATTAACGTTACGCTTTTATTGACACACTCCATTTAGGATCTCTATGATCGACGCGTAAGTACCGGCTGATCATCGTTAATGCTTAAACACTCCCTACAGCTATTTAATGAGTATCTTGTTTTACACGCTGCGTATTAGAAATTGGAGAAAAAACAAAGGGTCTATGTAGAAACGCTTAGCAGACGCTTTCCCGAAAACCTTTCCCTACCCACTTATCCTACCTGTCCTCCCTTCCTTGCCCTCCATCCAATGCCCCTAAAGGACACTAGTGCCTCCTCGGATGACAGCGGTGGTTCCAAGACATTGACGCCCGAAGAGGTCGTTACTAATGTGGCCACCGATATATTGGAAAAGTTGCCAAAGCTTTTCGATCGGGATGCGGCCTTGCTTAAATATCCTACTCTGTATCATCAAAGCATGAACACGGTGCTGGTTCAGGAGATGGTGCGCTTTAATGTCCTACTAAACACGATCCGTTCTAGCCTTATCACGCTGAAAAAAGGAATCAAGGGTAAGTGAATACGTTTTAAATACCTTACAGTTGTAATACTAAAAGAAAATCAGTTAATAAGCTGATGCTTTAAATATTCATAACCAAATAATTATTAAACACTGTCATTATTTTATCATATTATTTATTTCTGGTGTTATTCGGTATCTGAAAGTATCCTACTTGCGGCTTCTAGTGTTTTATCATTGACGGGCAAGTGATCGTCACTTGTTTGAGTGGGGATCACAGCGTCAAGGGGATTATTGAAATGGGAGCCCAAGGAGCCTAAACTCCTTTCCTCATTTTCCTCTTCTTGTGATTTGGGTTTATCCTTTTTAATAGGTGCTGGTTGTCCTTTAACTTTATCATTTTGAAGTAAGGCCGCTGTTGGCATGACTTTTTTTTGCCCAGAAGAGCGAACGGGTGGTATGAAAGAATTGGAGTCTTCGACCATGACAGGTTCGAAGGGTTCAGTTTGCAGTTCGGGTTCGGGTTCGACTTCAGTTTCAGCTTCGATCTCGGGCTCAGATTCAATTTTGAGTTCAGGATCCGGTTCCTTTGCCGTTTCTTTAGGTGATTTAATGCTTTTAATATTTTTGGGCTCTGATAAAATCGGTGTCAAATCCTTAGGAATTGGATCAAGAATAGGCTCAATCCCCCTGGAAATTGGATCAATATCCGTTTCAATGCCCTGGGGAATTGGATCAATAAGGGGGTCAATTTCCTTGGGAGTTGAGACCACTGGCTCCAAATTATCAAGAGATGAGATGTTTGGCCGATCCAGTGCCAATGGATTTGAATCCAATGGCTTTAATTTGTTATATACTACCTTTATTTCTTCTCGATCAATAATGCGAGAAATCTTTTTTGCTGGGCTAGTTGGTACATTCATTTTATGGAATGAGACTTTTGGCGATTCAATACCAAGCATCACGTCCTCTCCTTCTTCATCTTCAACTCCTATATCCATATCATTAATGATTTCATTTTCAAGTGTCGTGTTGGTTAATTCCAATTTTTCTTCTTCAGTGTCCTCTTTTCCCATAACATTTTTTTCTATTTCATTGGGGAGCATTACCCTATAGCCTCTGCCTATAAGCGATGGTAGATTGGAGGTCTGCGAAAAATCGAAAGTGCTTCTAAGACTAAACAAATCACTTGGTTGGATTGGTAGGGGATTGCTAATGGGAGTAATCATTTGAGATCTTATAAACTGATCGCTACCAGATGCCGGGTCATCCCCAATCGGAATATCGACGCTTACTAATGTTCTTGTGACATTATCGGTTTTGAATTTTTTAGTTAGAGTCAAGGTCTGTTGTCGTATAAAGTCGGATCCCTTTACAGAAGGTTCATTTCCGATATCAACATTTTCTTTTTCGCGAATATTGTCCGAGATATTAATGTCACCCTGAGAAGGAATGAAACGGAGCCCGATTAAATCGGAGGATTTAACGGGCGGAGGATTGTTCATCTGGTTCAAAAGTTGTATGAATATGTCGTCAAAAAGATCATTATAGTTTTCGGTCACAATCCGTTCACTTTCTTCCAGCCACCGCCTTCCGGGAACTGCCCGTCGAATGACCTTTCTAATTATGGCATGAGCCTCGCGCCAGGAGGACTTATGGGGGATTTCACTTTCGCTGTCCGTGGACATGAGATACAAATCGTTGTCGATGAGACGATCGATGAGATCGCTTGTTAATGTGGTGCCTATATCAAACGGATCCAGTTCCATCCACACTTTTTGAAAGATCACATCCTCCACCACATATTGCACGATCAGGGAGTTCTCATAACGCTGGAGCACTTCGTTCATATTGGGGGTGATCATGTCCTTCAGCATCAGCCGTAGAGGAACATAGGTGAGCGGGTTCTGGATCAGCTTGAGGCTCTCTAGCCATCGCTCTATATCCGTATCGATTTGCTTCGCCACTTCACTCACTTTCTCGGCAGTTGTGTTCTCGGCTACATTGTACATGTCTGAGCTCAGAATGTGTGCGAAATATTTATTCGAGGTCTCGTTGTTGACCACATTACTGTGCTGGAACAACTCTTCGTACATTAATCTCAAATCGTTTTCCTTTTGCCTTAGTCCCGCTTCGGCTGCCTCGCGTCGCCATCGCTCCTTCTGGGCCATAATCGCGAAAAAGTGTAGTCTTCGCAGTTCCGAGAGACGAGTCATCTCTTCCGATAGAAACTGCATCACCCAGCCTATATAGGTGCCCTCGTATATGTTCAACAGATTCTCCATTCCCTCTCGCTTTCTATCGTTCTTCAAATTTGTTATCATAATCTCTGAATTTTTATACTTCTCAGCTTCCAGATAACCGGCAAACTTACTATATGGCACTGGTTCTACGAAATTAGTCTCCTCGGAAGAATCTGAAGACTGAACAGCGTAGAGGTCGGTCAAATAATGCAGGGTCAGTTGGGATGCCGCTCTACCCAATTCGTTCTTTCGTCGCTTTTTGAGACATTTTGGCTCTTCTTTCTCCTTGGCGGCCTGAGTTCTAAGCGTTCTTAGGCATTCAAAGAGCTTTTGCAGATTGTCCTCATTGCAGAAGTTCCGCTCGTACTCCTGGTCCTGGTACTTCTTGGGCTTCGACCAATCCTTGAGCTTTCTGAATGGACATTTTAAATGCTTCATGCTGACTTGCTTCTCCAGTTCGTCGATCCTCATGTCGAAAGCCTTTTGTGCGGTCTTTGAGACAAACTTTCGATGTGCCGGATCGACGCCATATCTTAAGAGCGGAGCGTAGAATTCGGAGCACGGAGAACCCAAGGAATGCATGGGATTCTGCTTTTCCCATCTTCGCGGGGTCTTCGTGACTCGGAACTCCAGTCGCCGCATTCCCCGCTGGAACTCGATCTCGTTCTTTCGCAAACCGGCTAATCGTCGCTCCTCAATACGCTTACAGGCTTTTTCAATCCTTGACTTCGAGGCGTCGTGCATCTCCCTCTCCCTCTTGTCAAACATCTTGATCACGATCTGGAGCCGCAACATCTGACACTCCTGTATGTCCTCCTCCCGCTGGATCCACTGCTCCCACTCGAAGGCTTCCAAAATCTCCTTGTACTCTTTCTTTATTGCCACTTGCCTTGCGTCATTTAGGAGCCGTTTGAAATGCACCTTCAGGGCGTCACTGAAGGCCCATCGCTTCCTGGCACGTTCCAGGACCTCGACCTCATGCAAGCCTGGTCGGTTGGTTCCTGGCAACACAGATGGCAGCGAGAACAGCTCTAATGTTTTAAAATTTTTGGTTTCTAAAATTTCCGGCAAATAACTCAAAGTCTGCGCAGAGGATTCCCTAAGAATACCACACACAAATGATAGGGTTAGGATTTCTCGAAGTTCTCTGTCAAATTTACCTGTAAAGCGTCTGGGTGATTTTATTCTTAAAGGGTCGCGGGTCTTCAACCTTAGAAAAGAAATCGCATTTGTGCTTTAATTCTTTTTTCATGACTATGCTGGGACTCATCTTGACCTCATGGCTGTTTATAGTTGTGACTCGTTCGTTAAGGAAACGGAATCCCGGAGCCTTGAACTGACATTCGCTGTCTGTGCGAGGCAATATCCCAACATTACGCGGGGCTGGATCGTTAGCACCTATAAAATTTGACATTAAATTGTTTTAGTACGTTCTTAAAGTGTTTTTTAAAGTCGTTATACCTCCGCCGATCCGTAAATTGGGAGAGCTATTAATTAAACAAGATGTTAACCCATTTTCAGTCTGCTTTTCAGTTTTCTTAGTGAGTTTATCTTGACGGCGTCTAGGGGAATTTACAGAAGTTGGTGGACTCACAGCTCTTCTTGACCTTTCCTCCGCAAGAACCCTAAACTTAACCTGATTTACTAGTCGGGTATTATTTATTGGCATTATGGGAGGTCCATAAAATTATTTATGTAAAATATTATGAGAAAACAATTTTTTTTTGTCTTTTATTAGTGTTATTTAGGTGTGTTTTGATGGGTATTGTGTCAGCAAATGAGTTTCATTTTTAATTAATTTCGATTTGTATTTTTAATGGCATACTAAGTTTGATTTTTTATCGATTTTAAAGGGTAACATTTTAATACTGTATTATAAAAGTATTGCCTATTTTAAAGTATGTAATATTTATTATTTTTACCCCTTTTCCTTTTCAGGTTTGGTTGTAATGTCGGCCGCAGTCGAGGCGGTTTACAAGTCCGTCTTGATAGCCAAGATCCCTGCAATGTGGGCTGGAAAATCATACCCAAGTCTTAAGCCTCTGGGAAGTTATGTAAACGATTTTCTTCGTCGCCTTGAGTTCCTGCAGGTGAGTAAGCAGTAGCATATAATTATAGTCCTTTCTAATAATCTACATTTTCCCTATTACAGCACTGGTACGATCATGGAGCGCCTTCGACCTTCTGGCTCTCAGGCTTTTTCTTCACCCAAGCCTTCCTAACGGGTGCCCAGCAGAATTACGCGCGAAAATATGTTATATCCATAGATTTACTGGCCTTTGACTATGAGGTTCTTTCGCTGGAAGAGTCACAAATTAAGGGTGTATCCGGTCCCGAAGATGGAGTCTATGTGTATGGTATTTTCCTAGAGGGTGCTCGTTGGGATCGCACTGGAAAGTATCTTGCCGAGTCCCGGCCAAGGGAACTGTACGATACAATGCCGCTGATTTGGCTGAAGCCACTCAAGCGGGTTGATCTTCCCGAGCGTCACAATTATCTGTGTCCAATGTACAAGACGGCCGAAAGACGAGGAGTATTGTCCACCACAGGTCATAGTACCAACTTTGTGGTGGCCATGTTGCTACTCTGCAATCCCAATACCCCAGTCTCGCATTGGATTATTCGCGGGACAGCGTTGTTGTGCCAGCTGAGTTTCTAGGAATTTCATGTTGATTCGATTAAGCTATATATTTTGTAAGGTTTGGTTGAGACTAAAATAAAAGAGAAGTCTGAGTATTTTTAGAAAATGTAATTAAAAATAATTTTCGACTAAGATAATAATATACCAAAAATTATTTTAGTTACACGCCATAACTTATATTTTGTAATAAAGTAAAATAATCCGATTTAAATAAACCCTTTAATCCCAAGTAAATTATGATAAAACGATCTAGATATAGGGTACACTTATTTATTCGTATTGCTTTTCAAATAAAAATTTCACAAATGTATGCGTATGAAAGTAACGAAAGGTACCGTTACCAAAGAATTGAAAAACTGGAATTTCATAAATTATCTGAATTTAAAGACCTGTGAATCTTTTGGGTAATAAACCACAATCTCTTCACCCACATCGGTATGCTCTTCCTCAAATTCATCATCATAAATGGTTGTTGAGCTATCAATTTCTTTTAAAGACTTTTCTGATCCATCATCTTCTTTGACACCTTCCTCTTCAACTTCTTCATGTTCCATTTCTTCGTGTTGTAATTCATGACGATCAGTAATGCTAGCTTGATCTACATCGTAGCTACTTTCTTCAGGTGTAATAGCTTCTTCTTTTGAAGACTTATCCTGAATTATCTTAGAGCCCCGCAGGTTACATAGGTCATCCTCGAACTCGGAAAGATTGAGAGTACTCCTGATGCTAAATAATTCAGGCTCAACTGGAGTTGCAGTTCCCAATACATGAGATTTTTGAAGCACTTCGCTTTGAATGTAGTCATCAAATAACTCGGCATCACTTTCATTCATTGCTAATTTCTCCTTGGCCTTCAGTTCCTTGGTAATCTTGTCTTCTTTAAATTTCTTAATGAGGGATAGAAATTGCATTTGTAGAAGATTTGTATCTTTCAACGAATCAGATGGAGTGGACTCATACGACGATGGAAGTCTTTTCGGAATCTCGTGCGCGAAGAAAGCATACGATTTACTTTCACACAGCTTGATCAGTTCGGATGGCATAACTCTTGCAGGATTTTCAATGCCAAATAGGATTTCGGAAAACACTTCGTCAAACAGGCTGTTGAAAGTTTCGCTGACAATCCTCTCGTTTTCCTCTTTCCAGCGTCTGCCGGGAACCGCTTGGCGAATGAGTTTTCGTATTATGGCATGGGACTCTTGCCAGGATTCGTTATGCGGACTATCGCTTTCGCTGTCCGATGAGAACAAATGCAGATCGTTGTCAATCAGGCGATCAATAAGATCGCTGGTCAGAGTGCTGGCCACATCGAAGGGCTCCAGCTGCTGCCACACCTTGCCAAAGATCACATCTTCCACTATGTACTGGGCAATCATCGAGGTCTCATAGCGCCGCAGCACATCTCCCATATCCGGACAGACCATGTCCTGCAGCATCAGTCGCAGTGGAGTGAAGTTGAGCGGGTTCTGGATCAACTTGAAGGACTCCAGCCATCGCTCGACGTCCAAGTCGATTTGCTTTGCCAACTCGGTAACAGTTTCGATGGCCTCGTCCTCTATTATATGGCCCATATCGGTGGTCAATATGGTGTCGATGTACTTACGAGCCGCGTCACCGTGAACCGCATTGGTGTGTTGGAACATCTCCTCATAGAGTAGCCGCATCGCGTTCTCCTTTTGCCTGAGTCCCGCCTCGGCTGCCTCCCGCCGCCAGCGCTCCTTTTGGGCCAAAATGCAAAAGAAGTGCAACTTGCGCTGCTCCTTTAATCGTTTCATCTCATCGGCCAGGAACTGCATGATTGTCCCAATGTAACTGCCCTCGTATGAGCCAATCAGGTTCTCCAAGTCCTCGCGCCCTATTACCGAGCCCCTCAGTGGCCTCTCCACTTTGGGTGGGACCAGCTTAATGCTTGTCTTTGCGGTGGCCCGCGTTGAAGCGGGAAAGTCGACGAAACGCGACTTTCTGGAATAGTAGGGTCGGAAGGAATCGCTGGAACTTGTACTGGGCGTTCGACGCTCTATGCGGAGTCGCGTTTTTAGGCAATTCGGTGGTTCCTTTACCGCATCCGCCTGCGTTCTCAAGGTCTTCAAGGACTCGTAGAGCCGCTGCAGATTGCCATCGTTGCAGAAGTTGCGCTCATACTCTCTATCATACTCCTTGGGCTTGGACCATTCCTTGAGCTTGCTGAAGGGACACTGAACATTGCGCATATTAACGCGCCTCTCCAGATCATCGATCCTCATGTCGAACGCCCTGCGTCCGGTGGTGGATTCGAAGCAACGTCGCGCAGGATCAACACCATGCCTTATCAGTGGGCCATAGAACTCGGAGCACGGGGATCCGAGCGCTTGCATGGGACTCTGTTTCTCCCACTTTCGAGCTGTTTTGGCCAACTGACTGTTGATTCGGCGCATTCCCCGCTGGTATTCAACCTCATTCTTGTGCAGACCCGCCTGACGACGTTTCTCAATGCGTTCGAAGGATTGTTCGATGCGGGCTTTTGAGGCGGCGTGCATTTCCTTCTCCCGCTTGTCAAACATTTTGATCACGATCTGCAGGCGCATCATCTGACACTCCTGTATGTCCTCCTCCCGCTGCACCCACTGCTCCCACTCGAATGCCTCCAGAATCTCCTTGTACTGGGTTTTTATCGACACTTTTCTGGCCTCACGCAGCAGTCTTTTGAAGTTATCCTTCAGAGCCTTTCCAAAGTCCCAACGCTTGCGAGCCCGCTCCAGAAACTCGACTTCATGCAATCCCGGTGGCTTGTTGCCCGGCAGCAATTTGGCCAAAGTGAACAGCTCCAGAGTTTCGGATTTCTCTTGGTTCAAAATTTCTGGTAAAAAGGCCAAAGTCTGCGCCGAGGACTCCCTAGAAATGGTATCATTACACATCTTTATATACCTTTTAAATTGTATCATACCTATAAAGCGTTTGTGTGGCTTCATCCTTGAAAGGTCGATTGTCCACAAACTTTGGAAAGTAGTCACATTTGTTTTTCAACTCCTTTCTTGGAGGCTTCGAGTTTAGCTTGACTTCTTGAGTGGCGCAGTCTGAATGAACGGTTTGCAAAAAGAAGATACCTGGTTCCTTGAACTGGCATTCGCTGTCGGTTCGAGGTAATTTGCCGACATTGCGCACTGCGGGATTGTTGGCACCTGGAAATAAAGACTTTTGTATTTATAAAGGATTCATATTTATGAAGGATAAACAACCTGCCGCCAATCGGGAATCTGGACCCCTTATGCTTGATGCCTTGGAATGGCCTATGCTATCTGCTTGATCCTGACTTTCCACAACTTTTTCGCCTGGATCGTTGCCACCTGAATCTCAAGAACATTAGTTTTATAAAGATCAAATATCATTTGAGTGAACTCAACACACCGCTCGCTAATCTGGTATTGGAGGGCTTGGTGATTAAACATGATGTTAGCCCCTGTCCGATTTTTTCCCTGACCATGGGAATAGAATCGCCAATGCTTCGCTGCTGTTTGCCATGTGTAAATGTGACGCGTTTCTTCTGTCGCAAAGTGTCCTCTTTTGTTGGCTCAGTTGATTGGAGTATTGTCGAGTTGATGGGCCTGAGCTCTCTGTTTTCTCGTATAAACTCCAAGATTCTTTCCTTCCGCAAACGCTTCTCCTTTGCCGAGGGCATTTCTAATTTATCGCGTATGGAATTTCAATATATCTTGATAATTCTCTTTTTTTCGTGTTCCTACGTGTTTTTTGTTTAAAATGTGATGAAAGCACACTTGTAATTTATGTTTTTTAAGTTGTTATATAAGTAGCTTACTGGGTTAACGTCCTAACTTGCTGTCTGCCAGCTCAAGTTATAGTGGGTTGTGCGAAGCATTGGGTTAGTCAGTCAATCCAGGAACAATAACGATTCGCCAGGCAACCGACTTGCTGCTAGGGAGCCACATTGTTTGTTGGCCAATCGATTGGCGCTATTTCGGTGCTAGATAAAAAAAAAACTAGTTGCAAAATCCAAGTAGTGCAGACCCTCTTAAGAAGGTAATGATCCCACCTATCCAGACTAACTGCCATTTTTTTCCTTCAAACTTTTAAACTTATAAAAATATGAATTTTCAAATTATATTTATTACAATTTTTATTCATAACTTTATATTTTATTTAAGCAATATATTAATATATGTAAATTAATCAAAAATAAATGCTCAGTTTGAGTTTATCATATATTTCATTTAAAACCTAGAGTACATTATTGAAAAAATTGTGTTGCAACAACATTTATTAAAAATATAATCAAAGAATAAAAATCTAGTACCAGAAAACATAAATCCTATTACTTTTTCATTTCTTTCTTTTTATAATGGATTCCAGGTGACTGTATGGGTGCTCTCATCCAGATTAACCTCCGATAGAGTCGGACAATCTGGAAGCCAAGGCCAAGGAAAATCTTCGTCCTTCGACACAGTTTCATTCTCTGCAGATTTCATATCAAGAGAAGGTGGTGGAGATCCTTTATACGCTTCATCTGGATCAAGTCCCTTAATAGCTGGTGATCTATTTTTCCTTATGAGGCTTAAAAATTGTCTTTTAATTAAACGCGAATCGTAAGCACTTGTATCGGATGGATTTCCCTGTAATTGCGCCATATAATTATTCCTGATTCGAATGTCCTTTGAGTCCAAAAGAGTTTCGTTAGAGAGTACGGAGTGCACTATAACCGGTTCCCTACATGGGGGATGTTCCATTTTGTGAATGATTTCGTCGAAAACAGTATCCAACAGATCGTTATAGTTCTCGTAGACAATACGTTCGTTCTCCTCTTTCCAACGCCTGCCGGGAACCGATTGTCGTATGAGTTTTCGCATTATGGCATGAGCTTCGTACCAGGAATATTTCTCGACGGTATCACTTTCACTCTCAGAGGAGAATAAATACAGATCGTTGTCGATGAGGCGATCAATTAGATCGCTAGTCAGGGTGCTCGATATATCGTAGGGTTCCAGTTCCTTCCAGACTGTGGCAAAGATCACATCCTCTACTATGTACTGGACAATCATGGTCTTTTCATGGCGGTGCAGGGCAGCATTCAGATCGGGACACACCATGTCGTGCAGCATTAGCCGCAGTGGAATGTATGTGAGTGGATTTTGTATCAGCCTAAAGCTCTCCAGCCACCTTTCGATGTCCACATCGATTTGTTTGGCCATCTCCGTGACCGTTTCAGCTGCTTCGTTGGCAGCTATGCAACCCAAATCGGTGGTCAGTATGCTGTGCACATAGTGATCACTGACATCCATGTGGTTTATGTTCGTTTGCTGGAACATCTCCTCGTACAGCAACCGCGCACAGTTCTCCTTCTGCCGCAAACCTGCCTCCGTGGCTTCGCGTCGCCAGCGTTCCTTTTGGGCCAAAACCGAGAAAAAGTGCAGCCGGCGTTGCTCCCTCAAGCGAGCCATTTCATCGGACAGGAACTGCAGCATGAAACCAATCAAACTGCCCTCGTATGCGATAATCGTATTCCTTAGATCCCCTTCCTGTTCGTCCATGTTCACTTGTCGTGCATCTTCCAAGGAAATCTGATCCTTCTGCCGTAAAAGATGCTGTCTAAAGGCCTCCCTTTGCGAGGGTCTATGCGATTCGGGTACGACTACCTCCTCCCTCTCATAGAGGCTAGAGAAACTCTTGATTGCGGCCAATGTCATCCTGCCGTATCTGTCTGCTTTATGTGGAAATTTATGGCGCACCTTAAGGCATTCAGGCGGTGGCTTGTGATCTTCATAGCTTGCCCTCAAGGTCCTCAGAGATTGGTAAAGGCTCTTCAGATGCTCCTCGTTGCAAAAGCGGTTTTCGATCTCAGAGATCCGTTGCTTGGGCCGCGACCATTGCTTCAGTTTGGCAAATGGACACTCGACTATTTTGAGATTTATTTGCTTCTCCAGTTCGTCGATTCTCATGTTGAACGCACGGGTTGCGGTGTTCGAGGAGAAATTGCGACGAGCTGGATCCACCCCATATCTCTGGGATGGAGCGTAGAACTCGGAGCAGGGGGATCCCAGGGAGTGCATGGGTGTCTGCTTCTCCCATTTCATCGACCTCTTAGCCAATTGCTTGCTTATGCGGCGCATTCCACGCTGATATTCGATCTCATTCTTGCGCAATGCCGCCCTGCGACGTTCCTCAATGAGTTTGCATCCTCGTTCCAATCGCGTCTTGGAGGCGGCATGCATCTCCCTCTCCCTCTTGTCAAACATCTTGATCACGATCTCCAGTCGCATCATCTGGCACTCCTGGATTTGCTCCTCCCGCTCCAACCAGTGCTCCCATTCGAAGGCCTCCATCAGGTTTTTGTACTGATTAATAGCAAGTTTGCGACCATTTAGTCGTTGGTTGGTAAAGTTTTCTCTACAAGCCTTCAGGAATTTTTGACGCTTACGAGAGCGCTCCAAAACTTCCACCTCAAATAGTCCTGGTGGCTTATTGCCTGGAAGAATTGAGGGCAGAGTAAAAAGTTCCAGAGTGCGGTATTTCTCATTGCCATAGATATCTGGTAAATAGGGCAAAGTCTGCGCCGAAGACTCCCTATAGGGATTAAGGATGCGTAATATCCTTAAGCATGGTCAAGAAATAACCTTACCTATATAGGGTCTGGGTGACTTGATCCTTAAAGGGAGATGGGTCCTCATATTTCGGAAAGAAATCACACTTATTCTTTAACTCTTTTCGTATGGGCCTCGTGGGTTTTAGAAAGACTTCTTGGTTGCTCACATTTTCGTTTCGTTTTTGAAGAAAAAATATACCCGGAGCATTAAACTGGCATTCTTCATCGTCCCGAGGCTGTTTTCCTGTCCTACGTACGGCGGGATTGTTCTCTCCTAGGCAAAAGGGCTTCAAGTTTTAAAAAGAATGTAGAATTACAGTTTTACTAACCGGCTGCTAATCGCGATTCAATGCTTGGAGTTGCGATTAAACATGATGTAAGATCCTTCTTGGTATATTTTTCCACATTTTGAGTTGGTTTCTTTTGGCTCGCAGCTGTTCTTTTCTTTGGGGGAACCTCAGGTTGTGAAACTCGGTTTTCTTGAAGAAATTTCAGTATTCGTTCCTTTCGCTCCTCCTGTAAATTCGCTTTTTTTCGAAGCTTGCGTTCTCGCATTTTAAAAGATCATTTTTTGTACAAGTGTTTCTTTTAAAATTGATATATTATTTAAGTTCTTATACGTTTATAGCCTACTACTAGATATGTTTATGTTTTTGATTACTAGAAATTAAGTGATTGAATTAGAAGAAAGGGTCATGCTCACTTCCAATTAATATTTCAAAATTCCTTATAAATTTAGTCATCTTTATGATTAAAATGTTCCGCTTTTCATTAATAAAACACTGCCTCTAATGGGATTAGGTCATCAATATCAATTTGAGTCATTGAAATGGTCAACATTTCTCCCGCAATCTCCAGAAATCTCCGAGCAAAGAAAGTGGTGGCAACACTGAGATGTATACAAATGACCTCAAATGGGTTGCCCATCCTTAAAATCCCACCCACCACCTCAACAGGACGTTAATCATTTATTATCCGACATGTCTGTGATTATTTAGCTTTTTGTCTTGGCCCGGCCATATTTCATTTTCTTAGCAGGCTTTAAATTTTTTAAGTCATTGAAGATGTTCCTTGGATCCCCTGATTTTCCTACGGCGAGAGTGCAACTAATTTTGTGTAATAATTTATGAGCCAAGTTTCCCCGGGGGCTTGGGTAGAGGGAAATGTTTTTCGATAAGAAGTGCTTTTGACGATTAAGCGCAACACTCGTGCAAGTTGCCAGGCGTAAATTGTTGTTTTTCACTCCCAGCTCGAGGGTTTTAAACATTGAGGGTTCTTTTGTGGGCAATTTAAGGCTATTCTTGTTCGCCGAAAAGTTTTCTGGAAAAGCGAAAAGCGTATTTTTGGGGAAAGCTTGAAAAGTTGACCCATTTTGACAGTTTCACAGATTGCCAACTTTTAATTGGCATCAATTTCTATCAACTTTATCCGGAACCGCTGCTCAACAATGCAATTGGGGACTCATGTTCGTGCTTAGCAGGCACATTAATTATCGCCTGAAAGCCCCATCTCCATCCAATTTCATCTCCCCGCCTGCACTTTTCCATTAATTACCTTTGCTAAGCATTTTGCCCATTTATCAGACTCGGCTCCATCCCGGTCTGGGTTCCTGGTAAAGGGTATTTCGGCATTCTTTGTTGCCTGCGTGACCCCATCAAAATAATGATGCTAATTAGGCAACAGCATTTTCGACGAGCATTTAAACCGATTAGTGCGAGCATTACAAACTTCTAGAAAATCAGTAGAACCCATCCCGTTATTCGATTTATTTATACATAGGATGAAACTTTTTGAAAACTTTGCAGCTAGTATATAACTTTTATAATATCTGTTATAACCTCTTTGTTTTTGTCACACTTTCTTCTACTCCAAAATTCGATAATTCATTTTCTTTAAAAATAAAATAAAATGAATAAGTGGGAAAAAAGTTTAGTGTACTTATGTAATATTTAGATATTTAGAATAAGAGGTGAAACATTAAAAAAAAAAACGCTTCATATTAACTTTATTTTACTTTGGATTTTAAAAACGTTTTTTTTTTTTTTCAAACGTGATTACAAGAAAACGGCACCTAAAACGTCGTATAATTTTCTCTGTATAGAGTTAAACCCATTGATCACAAATAAAATAAGTCAATACATTTTCTTTGTATTTTCTTTATATTTATTTTATTTATATACAAAAAATATATTGTAAGAAATATTTAAATAAATATAACAGGAATAAATCGTCTTAAATTCTTAACAAATTAAAATAATAAATAATAAACAAAATTAATAATTAAATTAACAAACTGTTTCTGTAGTTGATAAGATACAACAACATTTAGTTATTTATCTTTAATACGAATTATGTATGAATGCACATAGTACATATCAATAAAGTTTAACTGTATATGTCCTAGTAAAACGTACTGCGCACTATCAACCGAAATTTGTACCAAAACTGTAGCGACATCCAGTGGCGTAGACTAAACTTGGTTGATAAGGGGTTTTACAAAACCAATTTTATGTATCATACTCCTAACAAAATGTTTTGCAAAGGCTTTTACCTTAAACTGGATGTTTAGCTCTTAAAAACCCATTTCCCCTCTTGTCTACGCCCATGGCGTCTTCGCATTCATATATGCATACATTTATACTAAATGTATATGTATGTATATTTCTACCTACTCTCTCGACAAGTTTAACGTCACTTTTATTTTCGTTTATCGTTCTCGTTGTTGTTCGCTGACTGTGTGTATACCACACAAATGGTTGAATTTACCAACACAGCGCCGGACCGGTTAGTCATCGTTTGGCGTTTGTGAGTACAACATGTTCGAAGTCGAACTAAAAGAATTACTAGAAAGTTGGGGCTTCGGCCACTTGTTTCAGTACTTTACTGGTAAGAAATTATACAACGTACATAGTTAAAAGTAGTTTTTGACAGCAAATGAAATTTGCCTAGTTGCCCTGAACTTGCAGAATTCATCAGTGCCTCGAAATAATCACGCAGTCGTTTGCGACCCTCTCAGCGAACTTCTCTCTATCTTTCTCTCTCTCTCTGTTAATTTCTCTCTGTAAAAATTACGGTGCCGAGAAGGCGGTAATTGTACCCTTACTCTTTTACATTGTAGCGATGACAGAAAATATCGATACATAAATACTATTAGCATACCCTTTAAAAACTTAAATTTAGTTTAAACTTCAAACTGAAACTATTAAAAAAATTAAAAACTAATTAATAATTAATTATAATTTTTTTTTATATTATCGATTAAGTCCATATTTTAAAGAATTCTTCGTGGACAGTATGCCATTATAAATTATTGACATTATAAATTATTAAACTATATTATTTCTTAGATTAGCTGAGGATAAAAATAATTTGAAACTAGTATCGGAGCCCCAATTTTTGTCTAAGTTTGAGTCATACACACAAAAAAAAAATTGGCGAAATCAACTGTTATAATTGTCAAACAGTCCCCAACCAGCAAAGTTGTCAATTCTACTAATTAAATAGTTATTTTCACAACCACAAATACGCACAATTAGCAAAGACACACACCCAAATCAAAAACAAAGACACTTAACTATTTTTATAGTTACTGAACTATCTTCATTGGTCAATTTTAGCAAACAAATTTTTTTGTGTGTATGAGTCAGAAATTCTCCAAAAACCGTTTTCAAGATATTCAACAAAAGTCAGGTCTATAGCATTTAAATTATTTCACGGTAAAAAGTTTGGAAACCAAGCTCACAATGTTCCTTTTTTTTGTATATATAATATGTATCATATTTCACAAGAAAAACTTTTTAAATTTTATTAAAATTTGTATATTTATTTAACATTCCAATTACTGTGTGTATTTACACAGATGAAGAAATCACCCTTAAAAGGCTTAATTTTATAACGGAAGACGACCTGACGTATATATTTCGTAATTCGAAATTAGGCGAAAAAATTGAGTTTCGATATCATTTAACGGAATGGAAAAGCAAATTGGTAGGATCATTATTTATTTATAAATTTCAATAATTTCATTTACCCAATATTTAGGGTAAAGAAAAACTTTTTACATCAACACCCTCCTTGGGGACTAATGCAGATGCTGAGGACTTTGCCCAGGCACAGTCCAGCACTTCCTCGTCTACTTTAAAAAATGTTTCCTTAAACAATAAATCACTTTTGGTAAGTTGTAAAATAGGTACATATGTCAAACGTAAAAAGCTAATTAATAATATTTTAGGACATTGATCTTATTCTAAATGATCATCCTACTGGCCACTATGTCATACAATCAGTTAACGACGGCATTGCCCTAAACGATGCAACTAGAAAAATAATAATTGAAGCGATTGTTGGACACATCATCAAAAATAAAATAAAACCAAGCAGATCAGATTTTGAAAGAATTTCAAGCGATATAGAAGCTCAATTTAATGATGATAAGGTATAATTAATACTCACAGAGTTTACCTTATATAAAAAACTATCTTTTTCAGAAAATCTATTATAACAATGTTGGGCCTCGGGCAGCTGGGAGGCTCTATGACAAGTATTACAACACAATAAAAAAGTTGAAAAAGTGTGGAGAAGTATTTGAAACATCTACGTCCAAAGTTGCTGAGAGCCATGAGTCGGAATTTTCCAATAAAGAAGGTAACCCACCTTCTTTCTTTACATTCATTTAAAAAAAATTAATTTCGTTTATATTTTACGTACAGCATCTGAAGCTCGTGAATGGTTGAAGGTTAATGGCGAGCCTTGGTCCGAAGTCTTGGAAATGTGGCGAAAGAGCTACAAACTGCGAAGAGAAGATATTCTCAACGCAGATGGTCAAGAACCAGGCATTTATTATGCTTTAACACAGTGGATGCAGTTTTCTGATTTTTTGGGCTATAATTTGGTAAAGAATTTTTACAGAAATTAACTTAATTTGTTAACTCTTTAAAGTTCTATTAGGTTGAGATGGACTTCAAGTTTTTGTATCCGGAATCTACTTCTTTAAGCTTCAAGTGGCAGACGTTTAAGAAGAAAATCATTCCCATATTGACTACAAAGTTAACGGATTCAGTTGACATAAATTACTTGGAACAAATTAATTCTCAGGCTGAAGGTTGGTGGTTTTTTATTGTTTTAAATGTATACTAAAACCAATCTATTTCGTAGGTTCCGATCAACTTCTTGCTATTTTACTAAACGTCGTGCTGCGATCACTGGGAAAGCGCAAATCTAGGGATAAAAACAGCAATAAATCGATTAAGGACTCGCAGCATTCATTTCTGATTCAAGGTGCTAGACAAAGCGAGGTTGAAAATGAAATTCAGCTGCTGAGAACCTCGCTTTTCAATCGCGGAGAGAGCCTCCATCCCATTATAATTTCAGTGGGTTCGGATTTGAGCTGTTCCAAATTGTACGTGCTATTTAATGATATAAAATACGCACTGCCCGGTTTCCTCAGTGTACTCGATTTGTGTTTTAAAATGTTTCACGTCTTCAATCTTAAGTATCCTTCTGATAGCTTTGAGTTTTGGATGTTCATACAAAAATATTTCTACGACATTAATTTAGAGGACGACATGGTATCTCCCGGTATATTATGTTTGATAAGTAATTTACGATAACAAAACAAACGGGTATTTAAGAATAATAATTTGGACAAGATACATCTACAAATAAAAATGTATGTATTTTCTAAAAACAAAATCGAAGTTTTTTTCACTCATGGCTTTTAAGTAAGGCAATGGAATATTTCAGGGAAGGAAAATAAAAGTTATTTTTTAGAAGTCCTTGAAATTAAATATAAAAAAAATAAATATTCATTTTTTAACTGATTTTACTTTACTTTTATACACTTAACCACACTTATTTTTTGGACAATATTTTCTCAAAGTTCATTAACATCTCGAAGAAGACCGTTAAACTTTGGTTAATTGAAATTACTTCTTTGCTTGATTTTCCCATTTTTCCTTAGCTTCCGGTAAGGGGGAGCTTTTCTATTTTCATTTTCTAAATAATGCGTATTTATGAGTAAACAATGAAATTATATTTACTCTTGCTCTGTCAATATTTGCATGCAATTAATTTTCCCATCCTCGGTAAGAGGACGCCAGCTAGCATAAACCATGACGAGCAGTGAAAAATCAAAACCAAACGAAGCATGGAGCGAGGGCAAAGTGCCGTAACGTGTGCAGAGAGCCGCCCTTCCACGGAATCCAGGGAGATATAACCCCCAACCCACCCCCACCCACAGTATCCTAGCTCCCGGGTCTGCCGCAATTTACTTTAAAAGTATTGCTAACGAAGGAATCGAAGACGAGTGGCTTGCCATCGACTTTGTTTTTTGTTGTGTCTGTTATTTTCGTATCTGACGCTGATGATGGGCGATGATAACGAGATGCTCGGCTAAAGTTTGCCAAGTTCGGTGTGGCATCGCTTCCTTTGGCGCATCCTTTGTGGCCAGGACTCGATGGCAAGTCGCCGGAAAGTTCGGGCTAATGCCAACCACATTTTCCTTTTCCCTTAAAAAACTTCGTTTGCATGCTTTCGACTTTTTTAATTAAATCTTCGGGCAGAAGACAAATAGAATTGGCCAAAGTGCGGCTGAATATTGGGAACATTTTTAGGCAGGAACGGAAACCACCACCAGCCAAAAAACCCCGATCCCCCACCACGAAAAATAAAGCCATTAAACTATATCCAACTCGTTTCGTTTAATGGCCGGGCCGTTTAAATTTTCAGGCCTCGTCGAGAAATAACAACAAGAAAAAGGGATCTTTGGACTCGCTTGGCTTCACTTTATGTTATCAAAAATATTTTCAGGCACTTAAATTAATTTATAGTCCAACGAATTCCCCTAAAAAAGCTAAATATCATTCTATCGCCGTTTACTTTGGGGCTCCTATCAGTAGCGCAACAAAAGGAGTCTAAAATCAAATCAAATTTACTGTGGAATTTCCGATCCTATCGGTGGATAATTATATGTTTATTAAAGACGAACCGTAGCTGTACTGATTGGAATTTTGTTTCACCTTCATTAATTTCAATTTAATTCGAACTTTTAGCTAGGGAATCCCCCGCCCATTCTAAAACTTGTTTGACTACACCCCTGCTTTTGCCTAAATTAATGTTCTAAGCGCAAAAAATTGTAAATCAATATTTATTGTAATGCCCTTTGCTTGTGCATGCTCTAAGCTTAAGGGGTATTTGGATTTTACTTTTTAGATTGGACATAAAATACAAAACCTTATTGGTATTTATTAAGAGATGATTTAATGATAATAATAAAAGATATTCACATACCAAAATGTACCATAATTATATTTATTCTGAAGAATTCGCGTTTTTAGAAATTTTTGTTTTAGAAATAATAACGCTATATTATATATTAACATCAAAGACAACCCAAAAAAAATTATATTAAAAAAATTAGAAAAAATATTTTACTTTTAAAAGTATAGAAAATATTTGTAATAAATATTTATCTATATAAAAAGATTTCTTTTAAAGTACCATAGAGTATGGTAATCATAAAGCATAGATTTAACTTTTAAGGGTAATGGCACTTCGTATAATCTCCTCAAAACTTTTAGAAATTCCCTTATGTTGTGGCTTTTTGGGATGTGGTTGGCTTTTGTGCTGTTTTGCCCTTCGCGCTTGTGTCGTAAAATTTATGACACGAAATGTTTTGGCATTACTTTCGGACGGTTTATCTGCGGCCATGTAGCACTCGGCAAGGTAGGCGTCTCGTTAGGCGTGGCATCTGGTGGTGCCAGCCCTTTCCTTGCTTTTTATTCTCGATATGGGACAGGCATAAAAAACAGCGACCATATTTATTTATATATGTATGTATTTGAAAATTTTTTAGATTTATGCACAGAAATTTGCATTTTTTTATGCTCGTGCTGCTGCTGCTGCTGTGAATTGTTTTGGGCATGGAAGGGATTTGGATTTTAGATTTCCATCGGCCATCGTCGGTGTGCCATTTATCAACTACTTCGCTTCGCAGGCAACTTTTTGGGGCCAAACATAAAATTGCACTTATGCAGGCAGCAGCAGCGGCAGTGGAGCAACCAATCTAACCATAACCTACCAGCCATAACCAAAGCCCAGCCAAGTGCATGTGGGTTTCTGTTTCTCCCCCTAATCCCAGTCCTTATTCGTCCTTTTACAGAAAAACTATTCTCGTATTCGGAGCGCACATCTTGAGTTGGTTGCTTGGTTGGTTGGTTGGTTCTTTGGTTCGTTGGGTATTTGTGTGTTTTTCGGCCAGGGAGAGTAGTTGGCGGCTACATCCCTATCCCCGATGGCTGGAAACCGCATAAATTGCTTTAGCACCAAAGGGATTTGTGTCAAAATCAGACCAAAACAGCCAGCTCAAAGACAAGAAGCCTTCACTTCGCTTATCCGGAGTGCTGTCTATAAAAAAGAAAAAGATCTATGGAATTATGATGAAGCTGCTATTCCCTTCTTAAGCTTTTAGGGCGTTTATGTCGAGGGAAATACTCGGAAGATAAGAAATTTGTAATTATACGGTATAGTTTTTTTGAAAACTAGCAAATAACAATACGGTTTTTACCGAAAAAATATCTTTTGAATTTAAACAATTTTATTTTATAAGAAAAAAACATTTTTAAAGTAAATCTTATTATTACAAAGCCCAAATCACATTATCTGGTAGTAACTCAACCCAAATGTGTTTGAAAGAGACTTCTTCATGTGTATTAAGAATGCGTAGCGATAATTATATCTGTTCACTTAACCTTTAAGTAAACCTGCGAAAGGAAAGCTCATATTCCTCCTTATTTTGCCAACTCACCCAAGTTCATTAGAAATGTATGAGACCCTTGCTAATGGCATCGCCAAAAAAGGGAATACATGCCAAAGTTTTGCCTTAATTTTAAGCATTTTCTGTTGCTACTCCAGCCAGAAAGTTTTTCCACTTCAATGAGCGAACTCCACCCATCGCACACATATGTGCGAATATCTTGGATGTACAATGTACACATACGGATATATATATATAAGGTTTTCGTGGGCGTATACGCCCTAGCAAATCAGCTTACAACTTAAATTGAGGCACTTTCGTTTAGCTTCACTTTGCATGGTCGCTCCATCGCAGAATATCCTTGAATCCTTGAGTGGTTCGGAGGCCTTTGCAAAAGGCAGCAGGATGTGGAGTTGAAAGGAAGCAAACAAACCGCCGGTGGCACAATTTAGTTCCTCAGGGAAATGCTAAAGTTTTCCCTCTTGTTGTTGCAATCTTTTTTTTTTTTGGGGGAGAGAACTTTTCACTTGCTCTATTTACCAGGATATTTCCACCCGGCCCTTCTTCCCCCCTCTACATGTGTGTGTGTGTATAAGTATTAGAAATAAATCAAGGGATTTTTGGGATTTTGGTTTTTTGCTTCGCTTCGTTTCGTTCATTGCTTTTCGTATGCCGCTTTCCATCGCTTTTCCGACAAGTGTGTATGTGACTCAGGGTTTTCCCAGCGGGGTATTAGTTTGGAAAATTGTTTAGGCCACCGCAGGCCTAAGCAACAACTTGCTGTGGCTATTCCTGGTCAAAGCTGTTACCCAAATACAATGCAATTAAGGGCGCTTTTCTTTTGTATATCAGGAAAGTTTTATTTACTCAACAATTAGATGAAAGAAGACTTCACAGTTGATTGCCGTTTCATTTTTCAGACTTGTAATAATATAAGTAAAAAGAGGGAAGTACGAAAGACACCATTAAAAATACTAGAATTTATAGTATTTTTATGAAAAAGTCGTGAATAAAATCAGGGTACTATAAAGTTTTCAAGAAAGTTTTATTTACAATCACAGTTGATTGCCGTTTCATTTTTCAGACTTGTAATTTTATAAGTAAAAAGAGGAAAAAAGAAAGACAACACTAAAAATACTGAAGCTTATAGTAATTTTAGAAAAGTCGTGAATAAAATCAAGGTACTATAAAGTTTAAAAGAAAGTTTTATTTACTCAACAATTAGATGAAAGCAGACTTCACAGTTGATTGCCGTTTTATTTTTCAGACTTGTAAAAATTCAAGTAAAAAGAGGGAAATACAAAAAACACCATTAAAAATACTAGAATTTATAGTATTTTTCTGAAAAAGTCGTGAATAAAATCAGGGTACTATAAAGCTTTCAAGAAAGTTTTATTTACTCAACAATTAGATAAAAGCAGGCTTTACAGTTAATTGCCGTTTCATTTTTCAGACTTGTAAAAATATAAGTAAAAAGGAAGTACGAAAGACTCCTTTTAGAATTTATAGTATTTTTCTAGAAAAGTCGTGAATAGAGCCATGTACTTTAATGGGTTAGGAACTAGATCTTAGAACTTTAAAGTATTTTACAGATTACAAGTAGTCCTATAAATTTTTTATTAGCAAGTGCTAACTTTTTAAAATATATTTAAGCCTGTTGAATTTTTTTTATATTACAGTAAAGTTTAATTTAATTATACCTTTGAATTAATTAATTTAATTTAATTATACCTAATTGGAGGGTTAAACCTCCCTGTCCCTGGTGAAATACTATGCAAAATTTGGTTTTCAGAAGTATGCTATCCAAAATTTGTACTGTAATCCCCCTAAATCAAATCTTGTCTACGCCCCTGCGTTTTATCATAAAGAATTCGCGACACAAACATGTAACTGAACTTAGTATACGTATTACACCGCGTTGAATTCCATAACACAAGACCCATCTCTGATTTGTGAACCGCAAGTGCATTACACTAATTACAAGACTCGAATGAGAATCGGAAGGGCGAAATAAAGGACATACGCTACTGTGCTAACTGTTGAATTGATTTGTCCCGATCGAATGTGACTTTGGTGCTTAGTGTTAATTAAAGCAACATTTGGTGCCAGTTCGCCCCTTGGTTAATCAACTGGAAAGCCAACAGAGCAGAACCGGAGTTGCTGTGCATTATTGATAATTTGCGGAATGTCAAGGCATGTCTAATTAACGAATGTAAGGATCGTAATTGCGAAGGCAGGCAACAGACGCTCGCCTTTGATGTTCCGCCACAGAATTTACAGTATGTTTTGCCGAATGTTCGTCGACAAATGTGGTTAATTAAATGTACTCACATATTATCAAGATTATTTCAAACCGTTGACTGCGGCTCCTTCTGCGAATGAACATGATGAAAATTATTTTTACCATTCTAACGAAAACAAAGTGTGACAGAAAATAATGGAAAAATACAATCATTTCAGCGTTTATAATTGCAAAGGACATTACCAGTGCTTTGAAGTGTAAAATTCGCCGCAGAAAAGGTAAAAGGGAAACTGTGCACATTTCAAAATGAATTTCTGACAGCTCGCAATATGAGTGCTTTGCCGGAGGGCGTGGTCGTCGAACATGTGCAAATATGCAATTGAAAACTAATTCGCGGAAATATTTAGCCACGACGGACCATGGTTGGGGGCGTGCAAATTAATTAGTTGGTAATTAAATCCGTGCTGGACCAAAGCAGCCGCCTGGCAAAACGCTGCAGTGAAAATAAACGGTTCCACTGCCAACGATGCGTATGCGCGATAATTGTGTGGAAATTTATAACGTGTGCAAGAAATATGGCCTTGTTTGGTTTGGCTTGCATCTTTGATAAAAATAAGAGTAAAAAAATAAAAATTATGCACAGATTTTATTTTTATATGAGTAATTATTGGTGAAACGTATGAAGATTTTCTTCATGGTCTCAGAAAGACTTCTAATTTTTATCACGATATTATACCTTTTCAAAAATTTGATAAAATAGGAGTAAAACATGGAAATTATGCACATAAATAAAAAAAAAAAAAATGTGAGTGATTTGTAAAACGTATTGAGATTTTCTTCATGGTCTAGTTTTTATCACAATATTAAAAAGAATTTTTAAAAAAGTTACAAAAAAATGTATTCGATGCTTTATTTTTATTAAATTAAGTTAACTTTAAATTACGTATGGTGAAAAAGAAAGACAATTACACCCAAAATATTGTTTTGGATAAAAACGGTGTTATGGTTTCAATGCAAAATACAACCGGCATTTGCCATATATGGGAAATATGAAATATAACAACCTTTTCTTATATTCTTGAAAATCTCTTTACTTAAAAGTTATTTATAAACTTTTAGTCCCATTATAAACAAAAATTGAAGATACTTTAGCTGTTTAACAACACAATTAGTTCCTAAACGGTCGATTTAGAAACTATTAGTTATTGCTAATAATGGCCATTTAATGGCTTTTTAAATGAAAGTTTGGTTTCAATATTAAGCTATTTCGATTACAGACCATTTTCCTATTTATTAAGTGCCGCTGCCAAATATAATAACTGAAAAAATCACATTTAATTCGCTTGACTTAGCCAGCCAAAAATAAAGTCATATGTTTCGGTTCCCACCTATTGAACCCATTTGCAGGCGCTCGTCATGGATATTAAACACTCACATGGATGAAATCAAATTAAATGAAAATTTTCAGCTATGGCTCTGGCCTCTAATGCCAGCAGACAAACGAAATGGAATAAATCAAATATGTCCATGGATCGTCCACTCGGCTAGAACCGCCAAATGCTGTTCAAATCAAACGGACTGTCGGCCAGCATTTGACATTTAATTAAATAAGAGTCGTCGCAGTTGGTTTCAGTGGATGGGGGATACATTTTCGTGGCGGGAAGAGTAAGTGCATAACTTTTCCACCTACATTTTTGGGGAGCATGTTGCCCTTTTTGTTTATTTGCCGAACTTTTTTCATTTATTTGCCATGCTGGTCACAGCTGCGTGAGTGCGCACTTCCTTGGTAATATTTTTTCTCATTTTTTCCCTGGTTTTTTTCTTGTGCTTTTGTGACAGCTCATAAAATGTGAGCGACACGCATTAAAAGTGTATGCCTCCTAAGTAAGGGGAGGCGAGGATTTGACACTGAAGAATGGCCTTTGGGAAACTCCTGGTTGCTGGTTGGCTGGGGCAATATTATGATGAGCCGGCAAAGAGCAATATGAAAATGAGGAAAAACATTGCACACTGGCGCCCCAGGTCCTGGCCTGTGCAAAGGATATTTCTTAATAAGCAGAAAGCCTCGGGCAGCGGGCTAATGCCGCCTATAAAAGCGGATTGAACGCACTAAATAGTCCAGGCATTTATTTAATTGAAATCTGTGCCCGAGCTCATTTATCACAGCGTTCAACGGGGGAATATTAAATTTGCACAGGATTATCCAAATATTACAGCAGGGAAATAGGCCTTAAGTAAAACCAACGAACTTAAAGGCAAACAGAGAATTTAAATTAAAGTTGGTTTAACATAACAATTACCTGCAATTTCCTTTTATTTTCACCACATTCCACTTTACGATCTGTGGTGCAGCCACTCATCCCCCCGCTTATCCTGCCATTTTGCCCATTCGGACTTTATTTTATATTAATTATCGCTCTATTGAAAGACGGGATTTTTGGTGTTTTATTTTATTTGTATTTTATTTTATTTTATTTCGTGTATATATTTGTCTGGCATGTCCTGGGCAGCCATTTTGTGCGCAATTAAATTGCGTAAGCGTTTATTGCTCCCGGGCGTATATATGGATTTTATTCGTGTATTATGCTTTCAGCGTATTTATTTTTATTTTTAATTGGTTTCGTTGCTGTTGGATTTGTACTTTGTGTTTTTATTTCGGCCTCATAATGAGCCGGTTGCCATGCAGCATTAATGAGCACTGCTCACACTCTCTTAATGAGAAGGGAATTTTCGCCACCGCCACCGCTACCAGAGAACACGGTTTAAATGAAGTGTTGCTTCATTAAATATGAAAATTAATGCTATTTATTTTGATTAAATATTCATACCGTTGCATTTCCTAAAAGTTATCCAATAGTCGAGTGCAGCCATGTATAAACATATTATCCATAATGTCGGCAATCATTTACGAAGTTTGATTTGCTTACGCAAGCGGAAAGACATTTGCATTGAAAGAATAAAAAATGGGTTTTCATAAAGTTATATAAAAAATGGTCCTTGATTGGCATTTTTTCGATTAAAAATATTCCCCAACATACAAAGTATGAATAGAGTATTATTCAGAGTATTCGTAGTGCTGCTTTATTCTCCTCATTTTATTTCCTTCATTTTTGTGTTTCATATTTGTTGCTAAAATTCTTTTCATAAAGTTATATAAAAAATGATCATAGATATATTTTTTATTCTTTTATTCAAACAAAGTATGAATATAGTATTATTCAGAGTATTCATAGTACCGCTTTACCTCTCCCGATTTTATTTCCTTCATTTTTGTGTGTCATATTTGTTGCTAAATTTATGCAAAAACTTTCAATGAACTAACTTTGTCATGTAAATTTTTTGGGCTACGCTCAAAATGCCTTTTCACCATTTTCCTGTGGCACATTAATCAAAGGCCCGACCGGTGAATAAAAAACGAATAAAATTTAAGTCTTGCTTAAAGCCTTGACCATTTCCAATTGTCCTGTTTCCAAGGCTACAGTTTTATGAAGCGCGAAGCATTGAAAGGCATATAAAAAAATTTCCCTTTGACGAGGCACAAAAGGCCACGGGCTCCGGGGGGAGAGGGGCGGAATGAGTCTGATCCCCGGACCCAATCGAGTAATCCAAGCCCTATTAAGACCCATGGCGATGTGACTGACTATATGTATCTGACAACTGTCACCAGTTCGATTCATCCACTCGCCACCACCACCCCCCGCCCCTCAAAGTGGCAGCATCATCAGGAGGCTCAACCCCTTTTATTGTTTTTTTTTTTGTACTTTCCAACTCGTGCTGGTTGCACAACCCCCGCCAGATTATAAAATGCAAAACTAGATTTCAAAAAACTTGCTTTTATGTTTATGTTTAAATTTAGATTTTCCCCCTCGGCTCGCGATAATAACAAAAGAGAAATTTCGTTTTTTTCGGCGGCTGGCCCTTTAATGCCCAGAGTTGTCCGGGTAGTTATAATGCTACTATATCATGCTATACACTCCATGTGTTCGGCTTGTGGTCCCGCTTGGGTGCTGCAAATAATATGCTGATGCTGATGATGCTGCTTGCTGTGTAATTTGCCTTTAGCTGCAGAGATTCTGTTTCAAGCATAGAACAGGGACAGTGGTACGCATTGGATATAAAAGGGGTGTTCAAAGTGTGGGTTTTTTTATAACATTTTAAATATAATTAGGTAGAATGCTTATAAACTGGAAAACTGATTTTTCAGTGATTAAGTAAAGATTGGTTGTTTAAATATTGGTTAAATCTGAATCTATATCAATTAAAAATGTAATAAAAACTTTTAAATAAATATATTCCGAATCTTTTGTGCTTATAAAAATATCTTATTGGGGTAACACCCACTGTATATTGCAATCCATACTCCAAAAGCTAATTAAATTCAGTTCATAGTCTCGTTATGCTTCGCCTCGCCTGGCGTTTCATATTTCTTCTAGTGCTTTCCCTCTATTCAATATATTATTATGTATTCTGGTTAGTTGATATTTCTGGGCGTGAGTAAGTTTCATCTGCAGCTGCTGCACCCACCTTCCAAAACCCCCTTCGGTCTTCAACTGTGCTTTGTCATGGCGAGCGAAAGCAATGGGAGAATGGAAAAATTTTAAAAGGTATTCCAGTGCAGACCACACTTACCATCATTGAGTGGAATGGAGCATACAAACGCCAAAAAATTATTAAAGAACTAATTATATATTTTTAATTTATTTTTAATACATTTTTGATGATGTATTAAAATTTATTAAAAGGAGAATGGAATGTTTTTAAGATTAAAGAACTACTTCGTAAGTACTATTTTTATAAGTATTTATAAGCGGTATTAGTAATTTATTTTTTGTAATTTGTTCTTTTAAATAATTTGTTACTTAGCTTATAAATAGGATTTTTTACATCATTTAAAACTTTAAAATAGTCATTAACTTTTGCAAGATCTTTATTTTCAGTGTGCGTAGAGTAAGTGGAAGTGCAGGCTCATACACATCCTGCTGGAGGTCGTGGCCCTGGACCGAAGGCAAGGTACCACCCGCCGCCCGACTTCCACCCCAACCTCCGCCCAACGCCCACACACCCCCCGCTGCTCCTTCTGCCGTAATCACGTTGCTGCACAACGTCGACGTTTACTTTTTGACTGCCAGAGGCAATTGCTTTATTAAGAGTTTCTGCTCTACTTGATACAAGGAACCCATCCCATCCAAACTCACCCCTTTGCCACCCCCCAGCACCCAACCACCCAAACCCCCCCGTGTTCTTCTTACACATTTGCACCCTGCAAATGGCTGTCTGTTTGCGCCAGTGTGTGTGTGTGTATGAGTGTGCATTGGTAGGGCTTAATCTTACTTAGTTAACTTTAAATTAAATCTTGATATTCACATATCGTTGCCCCAGCCTTCAGCCCTCACTGCGCCCTTGTGATATCCTTTTTGTGGGTGGCCCTCAGTGGGCGGTGGTGGTGGTGGTAAAAACATGGCGTTGTTTTAATGTGCGCATACCACTGCTCATGTGTGTGTGTGTTTGTGATGTTTGTGTGATGCCAATTTTAATGTGGTCTCGTGTTCACCCTTCGCAGCCCAAAAACTTTAGGGGGCTCGGCCAACTCATGTTTTCGCCATCAGGCAGACAATTTCACATTTTATTTTATTTTCCTCTTTTTTCACAATACATGTGGGCATTATTAGTGCCAGAGCAAGTGGGTGAGTGAGGTGGTGTGTGAGCTCAACGAGCGGTAACCATAGAAATTTTATTTTAATATTTTTTTAATGAGCATGCTAAAAATTTAATACATTTTCCGTGCAGGCGGCGTCGGGTTTTTCCCCCATTTTTCGCTACAGTTTCTTTATATTTGCAGGTCCAGTTGAGGGTATTTTAGAATTATTTGTACCTCTGGTTTAAATAAATTAAAATTTAGGGATTTTTAAAATTAATTTTTGATGTCTTTTGAAAATTTAGAAGTGAATGTTTTAATAATTTAAGTTGTTTTAGCATTTCTTCTTTTTTTACTAGGGTATCAAATATTCTACTTCTCCGCTGTCTACTCGTTTTACTTTATTTTAATTTGTATTTTTGGGTTTTGCATTTTTATTACACTCTCGTATTGCCAGCATACTTTCCTATGGATGCCTGTGTGTATTCGGGGCCGAGGTTTTTGGGGTTTCTGGTTAATGTAAAGTTTTGGCCCAGCAATTTTCGTTCACGAAACGTTCGGCTGGCATTTCAGTTATTCGCATTTTTTTGCCCGAATTCCCCGAAATTTAAGGCTGAACGAAAAACTTAAATTAAACAATGTGTGGAGATGTGAAACTGGATGTTTGAGTGGGGGCAACGTATTACGTGGTTACAACGAGAGCGAATATAATTAGATATTCTGCGAGGAGAAGAGCCAACTTTATGGTAATTATATTACGGTTACTAATTTTGACTCTGTGCCAGAATAAATACGAATCCAGCTAATGAAACTAGCACCAGGAATTGTAGGTGTATTAGCAGGTATTTGTGCTCAAAAATAAAATTATAATGAACTCGTGAAATATGGCGGTCATTACTGTGTAGTATAGAGTATATTCAATAAGTTATATCTTTAAGTCATAACCATGCTAATTTTGGATAAAACTCTAACGAAAATTACCTAATTTTTTTTTAAATTGTTGTTAATTACATCTAAAATTGCATTCATTTTTTTTAATATATAAGTTAAGATTTTTTCTTTTTCTCTGAATTATTTTGAGACATACATTTTTATTATTGAGTACCCAGAAAATTATAAAGTCCAATTTGATATCCCTTAGGTTCGAGTGAAAGAAAATTAAGATGTGAACAATTCCCTGAACTTTTGAGATGTCTTTAATTGATTTACACGGCTTTTCGATATGTCGTCAGCGTGTCAATTGGCTTCCCAAGTTTTCCTTTTTTTCCTCTTTTCCTTTCGTATTATCAGCCTGCGATAGGGAATGTCTCAGTGCTAAGCCCGTTGGATTCCTGTCGGCCTGCGCGATATGTATACTTCCAGCTTAATGCCAGCCTGAAGCACATGCATTACATTAAAACCATTTAATTGACACATCGATGGGGGAGAGAGTATATAGAAAAGTGGCAAGTAACACCTACCGAAGACCATTGTTAACATCGACAGAGCCATTGCCTAGCTCTGGCTCTCTACTTTTTATTCTTCTATTTTTTCCTGGAAGTTGAAAGCAATTTCTTCAATGGCAGCAAATTTGTTGCCAACAATTTGAAACGCTCATTTGCTGAGGCATTCAGAGACCGCCTTTGAAGCTGCTGCAAGTGAAAGCAGGGAAAAGCAAAGGAAAAGGGAAAATGGAAAATGGAAGAAGGAAGAAGTGAACCTGCCGTGCCATAGTGAAACGTAATGCAATGGCAATCGGAATCGGAATGCGAATGAGGACGGGTTTGGGTGTGGGTGTGGTAAGTGGTACGGAATGGGTCACGTAGAAGATACATTGCGATGCACATGAAAAAATGTATTTAAATATGAAAAAATTTAATCGAAAAATGCTCAATGGTGATATTGATATGATCTTCAAACTATGAAGTACAAAAATTTTAACAAAGAAAATATTATATTATACTATTTTTATAAATATTTCGCGCAGAGCTTAACAGATTTTTCTTAGAATTTTTTTTAGTATTACTTTTGTTTAAATGCCTTTCTAAAATTATTAAAATATATATATTTTTCCTAAAAAATTTATTTTAGGAGCTAATATTAGTAAAATGTGCCTTTATTATTATTACCTGGGTTAAAAGGGCATTCTACAATACAATTTCTTTCTGTGTACTCAAAAGAACCGACCCACCTATCGATGCCTCTGGGTGGGTGTGCAATTTCTTGTAAAAGTGCTCAATGAATCGAAATTAATTAGTAAGAGAAGCTGAAGCAAACCAACAAAGCACAAAAAGAGAAAAGGACGCAAAAAATATTTGAAAAAAAAAAACGGAAAAAAAGTCTCTGGAAAGCTGCAACAATTTGTAACCTGAAGGAAACCGACTTGAAGCGCAAATAACGAAGGGCGAAAAATTAAGATTTCCTTTTTATTATAGCCATTTTTCCCTTCGCCCCCAATTTCCATCTTCGCACGCACAGCTTTTCTATTTCTGCTTCAAGTTGGCTTTGCTCGTTTTCGTTTTTGGGTCTGGTTTGAGGACATTTTACACATTGCCAGCGCTTTGAAGTGTGGAAATTTAATTAAATTCAGCTGGCGAAGGGAAAAAAAACGAAGAAAATTGTGAGCGGTGAAAAAAGAAATAAACTAGGCGACAACACAATTTCCAACAGGACGAGGGTGCTGCGTGTGCTGGAAATTCGCACTTAATTAGAAATGCGATTACCGGGTCTTAGCTGCTGACTTGTGCACTCTTCGCTGCTTGGCACATTTTTTTTTTGTAAGTAAATTAAATTCTTACGCCCTTCCGCCCATTGTGGGACATCCCTTATCGCACATAAATTATGTGGGATGGAAAGTTTCGAAAATTTGACACTTTTGTTCCAATTAAACGCGTTTAAATACAATAAATTACTAAGTTTAAACTTTTTTTGCTTGAAAAATGTACTAACCAGTTTAAGTTTAAAGTTTTAAAACATATTCCGCTTGAATACATTTTTAGAAAAGGCTTTTAAATAAACTTTTAATGCATATCTACAGTATAGAACCTAAAAAAAAAGAATTCGCTTTATAAAACTTTCTAAAATATTTTGATTGGTTTGTCAAATCAACTGAAAGTTTTCTGTTGCCCGTCATATGTATTCCATATTTTTCTTAATTTTATTCAGCTAGTTCCCAAAAGTACTTAAACCTCTCAACTAATATAAAATCTGAAAATATGTTCCCCAAAGGAAACTCATCCCAACAAAGCCCAGGGAGGCAATTCAAATACTCTTATTTATTTGCATACTTTAACGAGATTTTTGCCTGGCATTTGGCTAGTTTTAACTTTTCTTTTAACATTTCTGTATGTTTGCAGACAACAACAATTATTGTCAATGGCCAACGTCCTGCGTAGCATAAAAAATTTCCACTCGACTGCCTTCGAGGGCTTCCGTTTCGAAACTGTTATTACTTCTATACCAGCTTGTGGTATTTTCTTATCCTGGCAGCCTCGTCCTTAAGTGAGGGACGGACCGTTTGCAGCTGGCCGGGAACGGCAAAAGTTATTCGGCAGCAGCAATCTAAATTACTAATGCCCACTAACTAGCGAAGTCGGCTGGGCACTTCATATGGCAGGGACGGAGTTTGGGAGTCTGGGTCGCCATCTTCATCTCCTCCAGGGCCCTCAGGCAATGGCCAAGAGGCACTTATTTTTATTAACTTTTCGGCAACCAAGTGCACTTGAAAGTCGGTTGTTTCTCTGGGTATGTGTGTCTGACTGCTGCCCATGTGGTGTATTCCTCGTACTTTTTCTAGATGGTGACCAAAGAATTATAAATTGCAAACAGTATGTCACTTATTTTTGTTTATTTCGCAAAACCAAGTGATTAAAAAAAATATTGGTATAAAAATGAATGTATTGGTTTGCCGATGGAAGAAGGATTTTGGTTTTTATTTCCTTTCTATGTTCCGCAAACGAAAAATACCATATCGTTGATTTGGCAGTCAAAGTTGCCTAGGCAGCAAATCGCTACAGCTGCAAGCAAAAATCGGGCCTCATATCGATGGAACTTTTTGGCTGACTTATGCAGAAAGTTACCTCTGTGCTATCAGGTAACCTCAACTGTAATGCGCACAGATGATGGCTCCGCCTTGGTACCCAGTATTCTTACATATTGGGTGGGCATATAATTTTCTACCACGTTTTTCAGATTTTCAATTCATTCTATAAAAATAATAATAATTATTATAATAGTCCATATAAAATTTAATTCTGGGAAAAGGTGCACGATTAGTAACCTCTATATAAGAAATGCTTATAAATAAAGCTCCTTTAATTTAAACTTAATTTATTTTAAATGTGGTATTTCGGGTTATTTTTTTATTTTTAATTTTAATAAACCTAAAGAATAATAAGAATAAAAGAACAGTACAAGAAAAACAGGTAGGTATTCTCATATTATTAATATTTTCTTCATTTAAATATATCAAATATTATTTTTTTTAGCACACAATATGGGTATCATTGAGTCCAAATACACTCGGTATATTCGCAAGAGAACTGCAGGCAGATGGGTGCAGAAAGCTCGTAGGACACGGTTTCCATTTGCTCTCGCCCCATCTGTATGTTTTCCACCGCCCACTCTTTTGGCAATTCGGCTGGCAAAAAGCTGAAATTGAAAACTCAAAGTACATGGAATGGTATTGCCATTATGGGCGCCACTGACATGCATATGTGCGGAAAATGTTCAAACATTTTGTTGCCTGTTGGCAAGAAAAGTGGAGGAGTAGAGAGGGATGTTGTATTCGGCTGGCTAACAAACATTCAATTAAAGCTTACTTTTGTGCGCCTCAAAATGGCGTCGCAGTTTTTCACACTGTTGCCGCTTGGCATGAAAAAAGTGCTCTGTGGAAAATTTCATTTTTTTCTAATAAACTATTTTACCTCGCTAGTAATATACCTTTGGCTTGTCTTTATTTTTGCTATTTAACTTAAGACATCCTCATTTTCCCTAAGAATATTAATAATTAAATTCTTTAAATCTAATTTCCTTAAAAAAATATTGTTTTCCAAAACAAAAGCAAAAATTTATCATAGTTTATTAAGCAATATGGGTTTTATTGTATTTTTATACAATATACAATTATATTTTTGTGTTTTTGGTTTTGTTCTGGGTGTTCTACTAGTGCCATGGCTTCATTTAGTTCATGTAGGAACAAGAGAACAAGTCGAGTTAAGATGAAGAGCCACTCATAGGAAACTACTAGCTCAGGTTGCTTAAGCTTGTGCATCAGTAGGTATTGTCTGCACAAGGAAAAATACAAGTACTTCACTTTAAGTACTTTGTTTTGGAACTAACCATGCTTACCTTGAAAATTTAAAAAATTAATTGAAAATAATAAATCAATTTAAATAATTAATTTGATTATTAATTCATTCCTCTATTGATTTTTTGCAATTAAATTTGTATTTTTGTTTATTATTAAAAGGTTGGAAAGGGTAGCCACAATACAGTTTCTAACAGTTTGTGATGCTAGTATACAATTAATTTTAATACCGAATATATTTTCCTTGCTGTGTGGATTTGTTGCAGTCCTTACCTTCTGCTGTTGCTGTTGCCACTAATAGTTTTCCAGCTCGTAAAAGCTTTGTTGCTACTGTGCCTTGGCTTGGCACTTCGATCTATGTTGGCTGGCAACTGGAATCGGCTTGGCTTTACTTTCCTTTGCTTTGCCGCTTAGTTTTCGCACTGCTCCTGTCGGAAAATCCGTATCTGTGTGAGACTGCTCTCCATGCTTGTGTGCTCACCATGGCGGAAACTTGCCAGGCAATTTCCGCTTTAAGTACCATTAAATTCGTATTCGTTTTAATGAGCTCTCAACATGATGCCCCCTTCGGCCAAACGTCTCTATATTTTTCAGACAGTCAGTCATCCTCATCCTCCTTCCATCTCCCATCTCCCTGGGCCATCGTTTTAATGACATTCGATTCGTGTGCCTATCCCATGCTGAGTCTGCCCTTTGTTTAGACAGCATGAGACCCTGTTTCGGTATCCCCTTTGCTTTACGACCACTTTGATGGGGCTTTTCATTTCATTTGGTATAATTTTCGACCAGTCAACGGTGAAATCTGCTTAAGGTGCACGCCACGATCTGCTGGTGTTGGGTTAGCACAGTGAAAATATATCCAATCTACAGAACCTAAAGTGGTTTGTGTTTTAATTATAGTATGGTTAAAGAAAATGGTAATTTATAATAAAATTTTAAAATATTTTTAATATCTTATTTTAAGATTAATTTATGTTTCCTATAAGAATATATATACTTTGATCAGATCAACATAGGACAATAAAGTACTAGTCTTATAAGGATTTTCTGGATGGTATACTTATCATTTGTTACCATTTTTATTTGTTTTCAAAAAAGGTAGGCAAAAATTATATATATGTATAAAATATTTATACAATAATATTTTTAAATAAAATTTTCTATTTTAAGATTAATTTACAATATCAATACTTTGATCAGATCAGCACAGAACAATAAAATATTAATCATAAAAAGATTTCCTTAACTAAATTAATATCATTATTATTCATTTTCGAAAAAGGTATATAAAAAAACTCAAATTTGAGTTTTTCCTTTTAGTGTGCACTCGCAGGTAAGCCACAAATCGATTATGGCCCACAAACCACCTGCGTACAGCGGGACACAACCAATCGCTGTTGGTAAACTAATTAATTTTCATGTCTTTGCCATGTCTTAACATTGCGCATACGCCGCGTTGCACATAATTACTTTGCTACTGCTAGCAAAATACCCGATAAATAATTCAGAGCGCATGTGAGACTAAAAACAGGAAAGCAGACTGAAGTTAAGATTGCCAACAAAGAACTCGATTCGCAGAACTTCGGTGTTCGTGTTTGCGACTTATCTGGGCAAATGGATTATGCTGCAGTGTTTTTGGGCCAGCTCAAAGCAGGCAGAGTGGCAGAGGAGTTTCGCCCACTCTTGGAAATCCCCATCTATTAGTGCCAGTAAAAGCAATTATTTGAGTGGAAACTTTGAGGCTACCGCTGAAAGTTAAGAGCAGCTTTTGCAACTGCGGTGGCTGGCTTGCTTTCGGTTTGGCATTATCTCGCTGTGCTCCACGTTTTTAGTTAATGCTGCTAAAGTAGGGCTGGCACAACAACTTTAACCAGTTCGCTGTTGATGTTAATGGTTTACCTTTGCGGATGCGGTGAAGGAAGAGACCGGGCGTTGTTCAATAGATTAGTTTTGCAATTTTTCAGCTTAACACTTTGGAGGGATTAAGTGGGTTGAGCGGCACAACAATGACGGCAGAGCAACTGATTCCTAATGGATGTCCGACAGCAACGGACATAATTCAAATATGCATTAAAGGGGATTTTAGCAGGTTGCAAAAGCTTTGCCTGTGACGCTGCCAAAAGCTTTGTTTTCTCATAAATTTTGTCATGTGACTAGCAACAAAATAATATTAATGGTTATCCTTTAAAAATATAAAAAATATATATAAAAAATTTAATTTTAGAGGTTATTCAAAGGAATTTTATGTAAATAATTAAGTTGGTTTTAATAATTTAAATAAATCAAATTTTTTGTTCACACTTTTTCTTTAATTTGGTAAACCAAAAATATTATTTTAAAAAGTTTTAATATTTTGTATATTTTAAACTAATAATTTCTAATAAATTAATTTGTTAATTGATGACTATCAGCTTTTAAAAATATTTTGAACTGAGAATACAAATTTTTTTTATATTCTACTTCTACTAAAGAAATTAAATTCCTCATAAAACATTATTTACTAGCAACTTTGAATGTGTCACACCATTCAGCTCACATTTCGCATGGCTTCGACAATTTACATTCTAGTCCAGCCCATTTATATTCCATGGACGGCATGCCATTCCCAACTATTTTCCTTTCGAGTGCAAAATGCTGGAAATTGTCACATCAAATTGGACAAACTTTGAGCAGGCGAATGGCATTCACGTAGACACATTCACTCGGCAAATTAAATAAACACCTCTTTTAGCATTCACACAACGAAATGTGCAATTACATTACCAACTAGGAGTATCTACTTGGGCATGGAAAACGGGGGAAATGCTGAGGCTGCCAGGACCTCGCTTTGAAATTTCCATAACATTCGAGTCACCTGTCGGTGGGACAATTTATCATCTGCTGACATGCCTGACAACTGTCATTGTCAGGATACGCGAAAGGCGTCGGAAATGAGATGAGGCATCAAGGAACCGGGGCCGCCACATTGTCTGGTACTTTGCTCTCCACTTGCCACTTGTCGGGCCGCTTTATTAGCCGCATTCATTGTTCTCCACCGGTTGTCCGGGATTTTCAACTATTTTCCCCATTGGAATTCGCCATTTTCACCGTATTTCCTAGCGCTATTTGCTTCGCCTTTTTTTTTTCTTCATCAACTGTTTGTCATGTCAACTATGCACCCAACTCAAGACAACACTTAATTATGTTTTCTGTTTCACGGAAAAGTTTCGCAACAGGAGGAAAACGAAGGAAGAGAGCTGAAAGAAAAATTACTCCAAATGGCAAAATGATTCCGGCGCTGTTTTCTCCTTTGGCTGCTGCATCATAAATTATTGAAGTTGCCAGTCTGTCATAGCCATGTAGTTTTATTCCCGTCTCTTTTTGCCCCCTCTTCTTCCGTCTCTTTCCCGTCCTCTATCTCTGCCTCAGTTGTGCAGCTGGGAATTTAATTTGGCACCAGGTGCCAAGTCGCGACCCTGTCTTTAAGCAAAGCCGTCGTTGCAGAAATATATATGTATATATGTATAGAAAATAAAATGAAACTTTTCCACTTATTTTTCCTGCCACAAAAACGGACAAGAGAAGAAACTAATAAAATGCTTTTTTTTTTTGTGGTTTCCACTACTATAAAATTTATTTTGTTTTCGCATAACTCGAGAATGTTTTCCCCCACTGTTCTGTCCGCCACTCAATAAATAAGTAGCGTAAATAAACCCACCTCCATTTTGGCCAGCTTCTCGGAGAGGTAAAAAACTTTCGGTTGGCAGCTTTGTCCCGTTTACATGACAATTTGACAGTTTATTAAGTTGCCAGAGTCCCCGCCGCGGGGTAGGTTTTCCATCTAATGGAAAACTTAGAGTGGAGCTCTCCCGGGGGACGGAACTTATTCATAAACTATTCAATAAACTCGAGTGTCTAAGGAGTATTTTGTAAATCGTTGATGGGCACATAATTACGTTTAAGGGTGAGTAGTAAAATCAATAAACAAGCGTTTTTTAATATTTGAAATTATCTTTTACATATTTTACTAAATAAGTAAAAATAAATTAAATCGGTAGAAAAATATAAAAAAAAAATAAAAAATGCTATAAAAAGGCTATAGTTTCTCGACTATCAAATACTGCTTACCCGACTAAATGTGTGCGAGAGAGATGAAGATGAATGCAAGCAGCACGGAAAGCAGTCTCTGAAAGTGGCTCCATCTAGCGGAATATCTGCTATGTGCTCATAGCTTCTTAGTGAATGGTAAAATTAAAAAAAAAATTTTTACGCTTCGGTAGGTACCGAAACTTTTTTCCATTCACACTTGTACGAAATCTGTCTTTTAACGCGATTGTGGTTGTTATATTGGGCCTTCGGCAGAAATAACTTTATATTTAAATCATAGATATACACTGAAAAAAAATGGTATTTAAAGTTATATTTGCAAAATAAAACAACCACAAATAGGGTTCCAACACGAACCACTTAACTTTTAAATGGAAATAATTTTGATATATTTATGTTACAGATAATATTCTTGGCTAGCCGATGCTATTACTTCCGTCTGCTGATGGCCCCATCGCCAATGCGATCATAGCTGCCCGATAGATGACAGTTAGATCGATCCCGATCCGTCTGCAGGGTTGAAGCCCTAAGCTTGCGTTCCTGTTCACGAACTCTGATCCGCTCCTTTTGACGCTCCCGCTCACGTCGACGCTCACGTTCGCGCTCCACATCCACGTGCCGCTGCCGTTCCCGTTCGCGATCCTTGTTGCTGCGCAGCTGTTCCTTTTGCTGCTGCATCTGTGTCCAGTCGTATATGTAGTCGTACTGATGGTTCAGCGTGCCCATAAGTATGCGAAAAAGCTGGCGGAGATAAACGTGATCCGGCGGCTCCTTGAAGCGAAGATTCCGCACGTAGTTCATCAGCAGGCCGAACTCGTTGGGAAAGCCCTGGCAGAGTTCGGGGATCGTAACGCTCTGCTTCTTCTCCACTATCTTTTCGTACTTCTGCTTCTTAGTGTTGGCCGTAATGCCCTGCCAGGGTAACTTTCCCGCAATGAAGTAAATCATGCAATAGCACAAGGACTCCATGTCATCGCGACGCGACTGCTCCACTCCCATTTGGGCATTTATCGAGGCATAGCGAACGGTGCCCGTTAGATTGCGATCCTTGCGATAGGGGATATGAATCTCCGACTCGGCGTCCTTGTACCGCTTGGACAGGCCAAAATCGATGAGGTAGAGCTTGTTGCACTGCTTGCCCACCCCCATTAGGAAGTTATCCGGCTTGATGTCGCGATGTATGAACCCATGCTCGTGGACGCACTCTATGCGCTGCAGCAGTTGATCGGTCAGCATGAGTACGGTCTTCAGCGAGAAACGGCGTTTGCACACATTGAAGAGCACCTCAAGGGAGGGACCCAACCGCTCCATAACCATGGCATTGCACTTCTTCTCGCTTCCAAAATGGAGCAGTGCGGGGAATCCCTGACTGCCGATCTGTTCGTACACCTTGGCCTCGTACATTAGTTGCGGATACTTGGCATCGTTCGTCTCCACCTTGATGGCCACCTCGGATCCATCCTTAACGCTATATCCGAGGTATATATCGCCAAAGGAACCGCATCCAATGGGCTTCATCACCCGATACTTTCCACCGATTAGCGTGTTTTCCAGATTTAACGATGGGTTGCGGACTTGAGCTCTATCTGCCATCATGTTGACCATGTCATGGTAGGCCAACATTTTGGCCCTCGAAATGCTATATCGATATCTTCTCCACTAGAATTGTTTTTTGAGTGTCTCTCCCTCTGGGAATGGCTTTTACTGGCGATATATTCACTTTTGGTTTTTTTTTCAATTTTTTTGGGGAACTCTATTACTAAACCGATTTTGACGTTTAAGGCATTTTGCCTTTTTTGCCCTTAACCTGCTGCGTATTTGGGAAACTGTTCGAAGATGACTGTCGTTTTACTCAGACAGGCATGTACACTATGATTAAATTATAAAGGCTAATACAATTTTATGATCAACAAATTTTATTGATAGAAAAAAGTATACAAAATATTATTTAATATTCAGCATAAACACATAAACAGTGTACACAAAAAAATCGATATAAAATAGGGTAAATTCTACCTTATTTCATATTAATAATGTCACATTTATGATTCAGATATATCAACTTGATATTTTATCATATCAGTTATTTTATTTTGAGTCAAAATCTCCCAAGTAGGCCCGATTCGATATAAAATATACTTAAAAATAAAATGTATTAAAAATTATTGATAAACAATTATCCTTACTATAAAATACACAAACGTATAACAATTGAAATACCAATTTCCTCAAATACTAAAACCAAACGTTGAAAACGGAAATTAAATATGGAAAGTGGTAATGTAAAATTCAATATTTAAATGCGCCACGACCATTATAATGGAAATAAGCTGGACATAAATATGAAATTAGATCATTAGCTTAGCAGTTTGCGGCGAGAAGGAAAGAAGGAAGAGGGAAGAGTGGGCTGGCAGACGAGAGTGAAAATTAAGCGCTACTAAAAGTAAATAAATAATGAACAAACACACGCAAAATGAAGCATTTATAAAGCCGCTTACAATCTACATAATCATGCCCCTGATGATGATGATAATGATGATGATGGTGTCTCTGAAGTGTTGGTTTTGGTGGGTGAGGAGGTGTGGCGGTGTGGATGGTCTTGGTTCTGTGTGAGTGAAGACAATGCCATGGAGGAACAAAGCAACTTAAATGCAGGTGGGTGTGTGTGTGCTTGGGCAGGTGCATTAAATGCTATTACCACTGCTCTCCCAGCCCTCTAACCCATTCCATTCTGCCCCAAAGGCAGAAGCACCTTTCACTTGGCAACGTCCATTGTTAATAATTTCAAGACAAAAGGCCACACTAAAACAATAACTAAGCACGCATTAAGTAGTAAGTAAGTAGATGACAATGCCCGGGAACCTACAAGCAGGGGCCGGGGGTTTTGGGGGCAGATGAGTAAAACGGGATTGGGCAGAATGGCCAAAGAAGTTAGTTACGTGCGCACAAAAGTACTTTTGCCCAAAACGTAGGAAATAGACATAAAAGCCAAAACGAAGCAGCACAAGTAGCAAGAAGCTGCTGCAAACGACGAAGACGTGGCAGCAAATAAAATAAACCAAATATAATGAGATTTCGTGCAGCGGGTGGAGCGGCAGCGCGAAATACACTTTAAAATATATTAACTATGAGGAGAAGTTTAAGATATTATTTTTATTATGACAAAAATAATTAATTATTCTACCGAATTAAAATGTAGTTAAATATTATATATTTTGTAATATAAACTTTACTTTGAATAATTCATGATTTTTTTTTAAATTCAGATATTTAAAAAAACTACGAAAAAAAATACCGCAATAAATGCTTTAAAATCTTATTCGCTTTGAACACTCAATTTTAAAATATGTTTGCCAAAATGTTTCCGACTTAAAGAACCTGATAATCCCATACTAATCAAATGTTACCCATTTTTAAGAGAATAATAAAAGAAAAATACTCAAAAACCATTTTTTTTAATTTTCAATTTTTGTATTAAATATAAATATTATATTTTTTAAAAAATTACAAAAAAATGTATTGCAATTTTTACCTATTAATGTCGGTAATAATATACGAATTAAACTTTTTCAGGTTGGCTTTGTTTTTCTTCAGTGCACAAAGAGCATAGCATACTTATCAGCGCCGGGCGAAGCAGCAACGCAAAGATGGCGTCGCGCGCTATCTTTTGTCCGTCTTCTTTGCAAGTGCCTCTGTGTGCGTTGGCTCACGCTCACAACAACTAAATTTATTTTAGTTTTAACTATTTGCCCAGCACAAACGACAAACGGCGAAAAAGCAACGCTAAAAGTAATGCGAAGTCGTTGCATCTGTAACTGTGTCTGTGTGTTTCGGGCCAAAGTATTTGACACACACAAACAAAGCTCACTCACACACAGAGGACTACAGAAACTGCACACACACGCAAGTACATTTTCACTTTTCACAAAACATAGCGCACAAAAGCCGGCAGAGGACAAAGGATATTATAAATTACATACCAAGTTTTCTATTTTTTTTTTGTTTCCTGTTTTGTTTCTTTCAGCCTTGTCGCCTGTCCGTGTGTGCGTCCGAGTGGGTGTGTGTAATTTGGTGTGTTATTGTTGCTGCCTCTGTTGTTGCCTTTTTACACTAGTTTCCATTTTCCCCCGTCCCCCCTGCCGCGTCCACCACTCGTCGTGTTATTATAATTTTAGCAGTTTATTTTCTTTTGCTATGCAAACTTAATTCCATTTCTCTGTTTATGTGCTTACACACTTGTTCAACTTAAATATAGCCAAATACAGGGTGTAGGGATTTATCTTAGGGTTACTTTATAGGAAATCTTTTTAAATTGTATTATTAAATTTTCAATATATACAATTTATTATTAAAAGTACACAAAATTTAAAGAAAAATATTTAAATTAAAATTTGGGAGGCTTGGTAAATCCTGACATTTAAAATAAAACATAGGAAAAATTAAAATATTTTAGATTATGTTATATGTTTTGTTATATTATGCGTTTGTAGTGCCTTAAAAGCACCCTGTTTGCTAGCAATCAAACAAGGGCAGCAGCGGCAGCAGCAACGCCAACAACAACATCATCAGCAGCAGCAACAACAACAATAATGTGAAGCACAAAAAAGTGGTTACCCCGCACAGTCAAAAGTCTGCTTCGTCTGGACAGATTGGACGGACATTATTGCTGCCGTTTGCGTTGCTGTCGCTGCCGCTGCCGCAGTCGCCGTTGGCGTAGCAGTCAATGTTGCTGCTGCTGGCAGCGACTGTACCAAACGTAGTACGCAAACAACACTCACACAGAGACGCAAAGAGTAGAGAGTTTTGGTATGTACGGGTGTACATACATACAAACAGATGGCAATGGCGGCATATGGCAACATTCCACGCGCTCACTCAAAACCACTCAGCAGCAGAAGCGACAGCAGCAACATCAAAAGCACAGCATCAACAACAGAAGCTTGAGCAACAGCGGCAATAACAGCGACAGCAACATCAGGCAAAGCAGCAACATGAACTTCACGAGCAACAATGACAGAAATATGGACAGCAAACAAAAAATATATGCCAAATTCGTAGCAAATGCAACATCTGAGATACCAGCAGCAGCAACATCATGAAAAATATCATGAATAAAAGCAGCAAACAGCATCTACAGAAGCAGAAAACATAATCACTAGTAAAAATCTCCGAAAACATCACCAAGAAGAGCAGCAACAGCAACAACATCAGCTGCAACAGAAGCAGCAACATCAGCAAAAAGAAGCAGCAACAACACCAGCGACATCAGCAATAACAACCAAGAAGGCAGTAGAATTTCATACATTTTTGGGAACCACCACCACCACCACACAGCTGAAGCATCAACAACACCACCCCGCGCACCCCACCCCATTTCATCCTCCCAGAAAATCTGTTTTTTTTTTGCCTTTCTCCGAAGTGGGGTTGGTTTTCCTGTGTGGTGCGTCCCACAGGCAACAGCCGCAGCCTCTGTCGGGACTATAAAAATGGATTTTTATTATGCTGCTGCCGTAGCTTTTGCTTTTGCTGATGCTGTTGCTGTTGCCGCTGTTTGTGTGTTGCTGTTGCTCCTGTTATTTCTGTTTGCAGAGTTTTCTCTCACCTTGCTGTTTGTAGGTAAAAGGCAGAGATACCAGAGAAACTTTCCTTCAGCTTCAACCCACTCTATATATGTGTGTATGTAAATGTTAAAGCGCTCCTTTTTGAGCACTTGTTTTTGCTAAGCTTTGGAAAAGTTTGTTGTTTAAGCTGCGGTTTTTGGAGAGGCTGTAATACACTTTAAAGGGTTCTTTTTTAAATAAATCTTAAGAGGGGTGAGGGGATCTTTGGGGGGAGATTTCTGAAAGTTTGGTCCATATTCCTAGTGAGCTTTATATAATCTTCATTATGATATGATTTTAAAAGAATCATTTTTTTTACTAAAGAAATATATTGATATATAGAATTTCGTTGAGTTTTTGATTCCTACATTTCTAGAAATGATTTAGAGATCAATATTAACAAACATTATATTTATTTTATGGATTTCTAAATCAATTTAAGTTAAGGGATACACTTTCATTACATTTTACCAGTTCTTTGATACGAATATCTAGTTCAATTTCTTCCAGCTTTTTTTCGCACCACCCCTTGTGAAAATCCAATAAATCTATTTTATTCGACTGTCAAAAATCGTAAAACCCATAAAATCGTCATTCTGACCAGTTCTCTATAAAATAATGCACTCGAAACGTTTTGAGTGAGTCTCGATTGAAGGAAGCTTCCACTCAAATCGAAAGCCGGCAGCAACAGTCTGCTTGTGTATGTATTGGCAAGCCTCACACAGATACAAACGCACGCACACACCGAGGGGCAGCATCAGAAAGAGTATATAAGTATCTATGTAATAAAGAGGACCAGGCCCAGGACGAGGCCCAGGATGGGAGAGCTTGGCATTGCCACCACCCCTCAGAAAACAGGACACTATTGGGATTAAGTCGACTGAGGCACTAGTGTGTGTGTGTGTGTGTGTGTGCGTATGATTGTGAGCTTGAGTGTGTGAGTGAACAGGATGCTGTGAGCGTATTTTGTATTATTTTGTTTTTGCCTTTTGCCATTTTGTACATAAATCACCAGCAGCGAACTGAGACTGAGGCTGAGAACGCGAGGATGCTGCTGCGCAGCTGCTGCTCTGCCCGAAGGATACATCTGTGTGGGTAAGAGTGTGAGTGTGAGTGTGCCGCCATTTGGAATTTTTCGAAATTGGGGTTCGCTACAACAAACGCATTTCGTAGTAGACGTTTAGGCGTCAACTAGTGCGCTTGGTGCTGCGCTTACACGTAAAGCACGCTCAGCCGAGGAGAACGCTGAATTTGAACCAGAATCTGAATCTGAAGCTCAGGCTGAGACTGAGTCCTGCCAGGACACCGACTCCTACACCACTAAAACACGACGACGACGACCAACTAACACCCACACTTAACACTAAAGCTTTCATCAGACAAAGACCATAAAAAATATATAAGTATTTCAAACAAACACCGACAGAGAAGCATCCGTTTCGACAGCCACACTATTTTTTAAACCATCCTAAACTAAAATCTATAGAATTAAACGAAACGAAAAGTGATAAATGCTGTGCCAAAAATTAAACATAAATTGATATAAAAGTGTCAAGGCCCAATGCCAAAATGGAAATGGCCAAGAGCTCTCTCTCCTAAATAATTAAATCAGTAATTGATTTTAATGCCGTTTTTCGAAAATGTGCGCGTTATGTAAATACTTCCATGGGTATGTACTTGATGTTGTAATGGAATATACGTCTTCTATATGTCATGCAAAAAATTTTTGATGTGTTCTTTGATGTCAATGTCGTTGTTGTCATTTTCGTTATTGTCGTTGTTGTTATTGTCCAAAGTAAAAAAAAAAACATTCACTTTGACCACGATAAAGAATAATGATGGCAACTTTTAATGTAATGAGTGAGTATAAAGAATTCGTTATATAATAAACCAATTACAGTCATGGTCTTTTTATATTTTATTTGTTTTAAAATAGAGATTTTTAATTCGAATAATGATCATATTCATAAATCATTTATTCCTTTATTTTTATTTTCCTAACAACTTTTACATAATTTGGAAAAACTATATCCGTTTTTTGTGCATAATAACTTTAAATCTATTAAAATCTATATACAAAAGTACACAAAAGTACGAATTATCTATTGAAAAAAATTATATAATACGATGACAATTAGCGTACTAAAAAACAGATCTACAAGACTTACATTCTTAGAGGAATATGTAGCAGTCACTTAGCAACCTCAAGGGAATTCCGAATAGCTTATGTAATAAAATTAGGGTTTCTGGGAATAGAGATCTCTAATGACCCAAAAAAAAAGTTAGAGGAGAAAATTCAATTTGCTGCCGAAATTACAAGCCAAATGTTGTCCCAAGGACCGGGAAAAAAATCAAGTATACGACCAAGGGAAAACAGCAGAAACAGAAACGGAAAAGTGCAAACAGAAAAGTTTCAACGAGCTGAATTTGTACAACTCATCAAATATTCCTTAGCCGGGGCCTGTGTGGGCGTGTGTTGAAACTACGGCAAATGCAGGGCCAGCAAGGACAGCACACAGGACATCGGCAGCGCCGAGTCCTTTCTCGAGGCAAAGGAGCGGGGCAGTGGTGAAGGTGGCCTGTCGTAAAATCGAGTTCATCGTGAATTCGAAACGAGAAGCCGCAAACGGCAGGCAACCCTGCGAATCTCAAGCACTCGCAGGATGCTGGCTATCCTCGCAAACACACACATACAGATTCACAGACCCACACTCAAACACCAACACACTCAAGCGAGTGTCATGCGTCGTACGCGATGTCAAGGACCGCACCCAAAAAACTTTTTTCTCGCAACGCGAATTTCTGACGAGCTCTGAGCTCTGATGGACGGATGGATGGGTTTTGGGTGCCGTCGACTGCCGATGATTTGTAGGAGCAGCTTCTCATTCCGCGGGGCCTGCACTGTGCAAAAACGTGTAACCAAGTTCCTAGGGGTATTCTGAAGATTGATAAATAGTTTTTTGAGTTTTTTAAAAACTACAACATTAAATACTGAATATACTGAATATTAAAATTTTTTATAATGAAGCTCAACGTTAGAATGAAATTTGAAACGAATAAATTCTACATTTTTAATGCTTATACATTCGTATACCTTAGAAATTTACACATTTAAACCTTTTTCCGGATATCAGAAGATTTTTTGTTAAAGAGAATTTGAAGAAAAAGTAAAATTAAATGAGGAAAAATATTCTGTAGGGTAACTAATATTTGAAATATTTTTTTTGACTTTAGGAACTAAAATAATATATTTTATTTTATACTCAAGAGTCTAAAATTCGACAAATTATAAATTATGAGTTGATTTTTAATTACCTAATATGAATATTATTTTGAAAAAATATTTAATTTTTAGAATATTTTTTAATTCTTGAAATATAATAAATTAATGCAATAAATGACTGAATCGATTTCCAGGGTATTTCGTTACCTTTTCTCAATTAAAAGTTTATATTTTTTGTTGTGTATGATACAAATGCCATTATTTATGGCAGGTTAGGATTCGCGAAGTGTGCGAGCGGAAGGAAATGACTTTTTTATGTTTCTCTCAGCCTTCGTCTCCTGAACCAAAGAAGTTTTTTCGCTTAAAAAAAGGAATAGTGAAACGTGCTCTGCATAAAATGTGAGATTCCTGTGTTTTATTATCCCGCGCACACAAACAACTTGATTCAGCCGGGTCTTCCTTATCTCTCACGCTCGGCTGGCGTAAAAATTTGTTGGCTGTATTTTTTGCACGTTTTTTAGACCCTTTCCAGGCGAGGAAAAAGCTGGTTTTTATGAGTGCCTCGCCATCACGGGTTCATTCGCGTTGCTTTTTTGTACGATTTGTTTTTGGTTGTCTGCACTTGTTAGGACTTAGCTTTGTGCATGCAGCAAATGGGTTTCATGCGCTTTTTGTCAGGTGGAAAATAGTTTCATTCAGTTCGCTTTGGCAAAAAGTTTTTAAGGTTTTCCCGCTACGTGTTTCCATTGGGTGCGCTTAAAGACTGGAAAAAAGTTCGGAGATCGGACTGTCTTTAGGGCTCCAGGTGGTTTATTCAAGTCAGTTTTTAAGAAAAACTGTTTTATTGGAAAAGCTTACAGAGTTACAGAGAAATTCTAGCTATAATAGTTCGACTTATGGGCAAAGAGTTTTATAAATTGTATAAGAAAGTCTGAGTTATAGAAGTTCGACTATAGTTTATCATATCTTGTCTTCCTTTTATCTTTGTATACTCTTCATAATTGGATAGTCTGGACTTTCAAATACGTTTCCTATTAACTGTCCATATAATATAAATCTTGATTAGTTTACTTGAACTACGTGTTTCTCTGATACTCACGAAATAAAAAATAAAATATGCAAATGTATAATACAAAGTTACTTTTTAAATTAAATACTTATTTATTATAGCCTGGCAGAGGTAATGATGTTATCAATCAGAGTTTTCGGAAGGAAAAGCTTCCGACCGTAAACTAGATCTTTACTTTTGTAACTTTCCTAAATGTTTTCTTTGGCATTGTAGGTGGAAAATAAATGTCGGAACTAGCCGGATCCTATAGAAAATAACGGAGAAAAAATGAAAAAATATAGCTTTTATTTATTTTTGACATATTATCTGCTTTTTTTTTTAAATATATGTATTTTAATTTTATCTTTTATGGAATGAGAAACGTTTATTATATTTTGAAGATTCATTTTCAATTTTATAAGTATAAGCATAGGCATATAAACATCGGCTTGCCGAAAATAAAAATAAAACTTCTTAATTTTCAACAAATTCCCTCCTCGCTTTCAAAACGTAACCTTCATTGTATAACATTAACATAGTCCGGAAAATATTTACACTCCCTGAATGCCTTGAAATAAAGCCAAGAAAAAATCTATGAAAAAAGTGCTATGACCTCTAACACTTTCATCTTCTTTGCCAAGCAAACAAGCTGCCTTATATGTGAATATCCTTTCCTCTTAGACATTGCTCCTCTGGGTGTCCTGCTCCTGTCTGAGGCAATAAAAGCCAGAAGAGGACGCAAAGCAGAAGCGAAACCATTGACATTAAAATCATGCATAAGTGCTCATATGGCGGCAATGCGACAGCGATGATGCCAGCAACAACTACAATAAAGGAGGCTAATTGTCAGGCATTGAAAGAGAATGACAGTGGGGCGGACAGTGGGACAGACAGGAGAAACGCTTTATAAAATGCCATAAAAGCTCAGTGAAAGAAAATGTATGACATTTTTTATACAGCCGAGGAAAATTCTGAAACTGGATCTGTAAGAAGGGGAAGAGAGATATTTATAAATTTTTCTGTGAAATGCAAATTTAAAGAAAATCATTTAGACAAGGAAAAATATTTTCCATCTTGTCTTAATTATAGATAAAAATATTATTAAAAAAAATATTAAGATTCAATTTTTATGGTTTTTACATAAAAACATTAGGTGTAGAAAATATTTGTTAATTCTATAAAAATAATCTGAAATAAATGCAAGGAAAGTGTTTTTAATACTTTGATTTTTAAGTAAGTTTTTTATAACTATAGTGATAACATAGTTTTTAGAACAATTTTTTAACACTTTTCTTGGAGAATCTTTTTATGTGATTATTTATCTTTTCTAATTTAAAATTTCTTTGTTTTCAAAGTAGAGTTGCATTTCAAATTAAACAATGCTTAAATAATATGTAAGACTTCATTTTTCTTAAAAAAAACTTGCATAACATAACGAGATACTAGCATTTTTCCCCGTTGGGATATCACCATTAAATCTTCAGATTTTATTTTTGTATCTTTGTTGCCCAATGAAGCGTATTTTAGGCCGGCTGGCAATCAATAAATAGCCATCAAAAAAGTATGAAGCATCGCTGACAGACGAAGCGAAATTTAAATAGCTACAGCGGTGACATAGGGTAAAATCAATACAGCCAAGGATGCTGGGAGTTTGTCAGCTGTTTTAATTTCCATTCATCGGCACGAAGGCAGCTGGCTGGCACTTTCCACAGCTGATTGCATGCAATTTTCATTGTTGCCGCTTTGGGCGCCAAATGCGATGCAGGAAAAACGCTCAGGGGCAGATTTTCCCTCACCCTATTGTCCCCTGTGAATGTGAATGTGTGTCACGGGCCACGGGTCCACCGTTTTTCTTTACGGCCTATTCAGCTTGCCATATTCTGCTGTTTGCCGATCAGCTGCTGCAAGACAACAAAGCATACAATGCCGCTTGTTTTCCATCCCCATCCCGCTTCCCTCTTCCCCCACCCCCTGTCCTCTGTGCGATTTTCCTCTCTTATGCATTTTCCAGATGCAAGCAGGATTTCTTTAGGGCTGTGTGACTGATTCGCTGTGTCTGTGTGTTTGTAAGAGTATTTGAAAAAAGGAAATCGATCGGAAAAGCGATTAAATTTTGATTTATAGTGGGACGATAATTTATTATTCACTAATACGAATAATTTGGTAATTAATATAGTTTAGGTAACAGTCTCGAATTAACAGAAAAAACAATAATATTATTTTTAAGCCAATCCGATTTTAAGAATAATAAATAAATAAAATACAATTTTTTTTAAAGTAATTTAAAGTCAGTTTTAAGAAGAAATAAGTACTTAACTATTTTAACACTTGTTTTCTTTTAAATATAATTTATTTTATGTAAGTTTATAAAAGTTTAGGTGAAAAGTATCTTTTAATAGGTATAAGGTATAATTAATTTTTGGATTAATTTTTGTAATAGCTTGTGGTATAAGAATGATTTTGTTGCATTAAAACACTAATTCAAATTAATAATAAGAGGTTAGTTTAAATAAGGACATTATATTATTATTATTTGACTGACATAAGTTTGTTTTTATCAGAAATAATGCTATTTTTTCTCTTTATAAGACTTAAATTATAGGTTGTATAAATGCATACGTTTTTCGCACATATTATTTAAGAGCTATGAGTGAGCTTAAAGTCCGTTTAATTTTCTACCCAACAATTTAGCTTTATCAAGGTATTACAATCAGCACAAAACCTACTTAACGGCAAGCCAACAATGTGAGACTGTAAACATAATGACATCGCGGGATCCGTGAGCTCAATCACCTTTGCCGATGCACAGCTGCCACCTTTGGAGGTGAGGAGTAAATCACGGTTGGCATAAACAGGATATAAAAAGTGCATTGCTAGGGATATAAAAAAGAAAGAAACGCAAAAGGATACACACGACTCCGATTCAGATACGCACACAGATGAACATAATCGTAAAATCAGCAAGGATAACAAATATGCCAGGCAATCGTTGAATGAAACCCACTGGCAGCTGGCCCGCCAGGATAACCCAGAGTGAATGTGAATCAAAAACCGGATTTCTGGCCTAAACTCGGGGAGAGAGCGTGCGAGCTGGAGTGCTTTGCACTCTCTAGCCCTATGATCTCCCTGTAAAAGGATCGCGAGCGTGATCCTGTTACCGATCATCCCCTAAACGTACATCGCATCCCGATCGTGAGTACTTAAGGACCCGGCCGGTATCAGGGTTCTTGTATCGCAGCGCATTCGCCAATTCGGGCAGTTCGATCGCGACTTTGGTGTCGAGCGGATCTCCCTTCTCGGTCCCTTGCAACGTTAAAGTTTAAACAAAACATAGTTGAAACGCAAAACAATAAACTATGGAAAACGTGAGAGTTCAAACCGGTTCGGTATTCGGTTTCACTTTCGATTGGTGACCTCATGCGGTTCCGTTTCGGTTAAGGATATTCTCGCCCTTGGATATTTCCTCAACTTCAGCAACGTCGTTATGCAATGAGTTCAGTCCAAGTGTCATTCGTCATTTGGTACGTTTTTCTCCTGGTATCCACTGTAGGCCTATATGTATTTCTACCATAAGGCACGCGGTGAATGCCAAGAGCGAACGCAGTTCTACAAATTACTCATATTTAACAACAAACAAAAAGTGTTAAAAAAACTCTATAGAATATTAGAGAAATTAATAAAAGTGTTTAAAATGTATCAAGGGTTTCGCATAGAGCTTTAACGATCCGCTATTGATAAAATTACAGAATACAAGCTTAATTTTTAACTCGAAGTTGTTTATCATTGTAACTACCAAAAAATCGTTTTGTAAAGCCCTAACCTCTGATAAATTTATAGTTTTAAATTTCCCTATATCCCATTTCATATTTTTTGAAGTACATTTAAAATATGACAAATAATATTTTTGTGAGAAAAAATGTAGCAATTTTTAATTGAAAAAATAAAATCTTTGTGGAATACATTTTTGTATTTACTTAGAAATAAATTTTATGAAAGAAAATTAGAGAAAGTAAAAAACATTTAAGTATTAAAATATAAATACAATAGTAATATTAACTACTATTTTAAAGAAATATCGTATTTGTAATGATAAACATGTTTAATATGCATTTATTATACAAAAGGACTAAAAGATATGAAGCAAGTAAGAAATGAAAAAGTTAAATTTAAAAATATGTAAAAAAATGTTCAATAATTTCTTTTTAATCAATAAAAAACAGTTTTGTAAAATTAGTACAAATTTTGAAAAAATATTGATAATTCAATTAACAAAAAAAAGTGAAGCACTCTGTCCTTTGTTATCTTTTCATTAAACACATACATTATTATTTGAATAAAGTAATTAGAAATTAGAAAAAGGAAACAATGTACTGTTTTCAACCTCCTCACCTACTCTAGTTTGTTTAAATTAACCAAGAGTAGCACTACCTCAAACGCTTAGGAAGATTTAATCCCTACACCTAAGTTATGGTCTTGCCTTTTTCCTCCTTCGTCCTGAGATTTTATTAAATCGCTGGCATAACTTAGGGGCTGGCATCTAAAAAATGCCAATAAGCTCAGCGAACCAAGAAGAAGGAAGCGGGATTATAATTTCTTTAGCGGAAATTAATTTAACGTCAGCTACATGCAAAAGCCGTCGCACAAATATGCATTAGATGGGGCTTAGTGCAGCTGCCAAGGCGACAAGAAGGGATGAGAATCTACGACCGTGCAAGGACAAGACCAGGTGGAAGAGGGTGTGGCACTTCCGCCCCTTTCGCCCACCTGTCCCCTCACCCGTTCTCCGTCCATAAAGCGAACGAATGACGCTGTCAAGCTTCTAAGTTGTCAAAGGAATGGGAAGCACAGGAGGAGCTGGAAAGTTGGTAAGTAGGAAATTTGCAATATTTTTCCGGAGGGCTTCATACTTAAAGGGCAAAAGACGAGAAGAGAAAAAAGAAACATAATAGAAAATATTCTATCCGTAAAAATCTCTGCAAAATTCCAAAGCAAAGGATGAAAAAACGAAACAAACTGATTATAAAAATGTAAAAATAACATGAGCTTGCTTGCCAAAGTGCTGGGACTTAGTGGGTGATGGGTAGATGGGGTATAGGGTATGCAAGAGCTTTACTTAGTTACACATACGAGGCCACACCCATACGGATACAGTCTAATGTACACACACGCATTTGCAATACACACCCGTGCAATTTGTTCACTTCTTTGAACATTTTTTTGCGCTTTTCTAAGCGCTTCTCAGCATCGCATATCCTTACATAAATACACTGCAAAGAGGAATGCAAGGTTTTAAGTGTAATCCTGAATAATTTTCTTTAAAGTGTACGAGGGTTATTATACTCATATTAATAGTTAACTATATAATATACATACTTTTTTTCAACTTTATAGTTGTGGCAATATGAACATTGCCTTTTATCCTTAAAAGATTAGTGTGCATCTAATACATCTAATAAAAATTAACATGTTCTTAAAAATTTATGAAAATAAATATAAATATTTTTGGTGTTTTTATTTATAACACAAAAAATCCGGTTAAGTTTGTCAAAAAATATGTATAGTTTTGATACAAATCTTATATTCCCTATCTAACTTAAATATTTGAAATAAAATAATTTTTCTAACAAGAGATAAAATAGAATGCTTACTATTGAATGATCTTTGTCCAGTACACGATTAGAAACCAATAAATAGGTAACCTCGGTTTACATAGTTTATATCTTCGACTTTTTTATTATATTTTAATGATGAGAAAAGAAGTTCTATACGGTAAAAAACTTAGCTAGATGCTTACAGTAAATACTCCGCATATAGCTGGGTATATAATGAAGTACACGGTAGTAATTTCACAGGTAACGGATAAGAAAAAAAAATAATACAAATAATAAATAAACTTTTAAAATAAAAATTAAAATAATAAATTAGAAATTATTTAGAATACAAATATGTTTTTAGTCTGTGGTTATTTGTTTTTGGGCAACCAATTTTTCCGAGTGTTTATACTTGCACCCACATATATGCCCAAACACACATATGTACACACATCTATGTGTTTGCATGTCTGCCTGAGGGATTTCTGCACCCGTCGCTGCTGCTGTTGTTGTTGTTTTTCTTCGGGCCTTACCGCTTTGGCATGCAAATTTGCTTGCATGAAAATGAAGGCTGCCTCGAATTTAGCATTTCGCATTTCGCTTCTCGGTGCCCCGGTCTCCGGTTTTAGTTCTCAGTTTACAGATCCCAATCCTGGCTCCGCTGAGCAGTCGGGCGTGTGCGTCCCGTTTCGCATATGCATAAAATGCTCGAGCATTTGGGGGTTTGCACACTGTTCTGAACTCGTTCTGTTTGTTTTTTGGCCCCGGGGAACTCGACTCGGTCCTTTGTGTCTCTGGAATCCAGTGGGAGCTTCAGCTTATGTTGATCCATATGGGTTTCTCTCTTTTCGGGTTGTGAAAACTTAATAACTGTTCAATGCAGATTACTCGCTAGATTTCGTAGGCAATGAGTCTGGGCGGTTTGTGTCTTTTGAGCAGGGAAATGTGTACCCTAGATTGATTGCTTTTGAATAAGTTAAAAAAGAAATTGGGAAGAATATAAGGTGTATTTTTATTTTTGGGTTTAAGAAGTAATATATTTTTTTTTACAATTTACAAATAAAATAATTTTTTAGTCTTGTTGGAATTATGACTCACAAGAATGGCATATTTTGATAAAGCTCAGTTAAATGTTTGCAAAAATTTGATAAGTTCATTTTATAGATATCATGGGAGACTTCAGCGTTATTTAGCCATCATCTTAATAAAGGACATCGTGGTTCTTCAAATCACTTTCCGAATTATTCCAAGGAAAACCCAATTCGATGACTTGCCCTAAACAAAGTTTTCAAGTTGCACTCATGGAATATTTTCGACAGGCAGCTGTGGATTGTTTCCCAGCCCCATTTCCCAGCCGGCATCCTGGTTATGTATGCTTTAACCCACCCACGCCCCAAGGCAACCGCATTTTGATTGGCATTTGCATAAGCAGTTCAATGCATTTCCATTGCATCGGTGGGAGTGGGTGAGTGAGGATCTGGCTTCATCTTCGGCGGTTAGATTGCCCTAACCAATGGCATCCTGATGGAGCATATGTGCTGGTTGCAGTGTTTGCATAGTCCTGATATCGCCACACACACGCACACACTTTACATACATAGTTATTGCCGTTTATGAATGCTAAGGCCATTTGATTTGGCCATGCATGAAAATGCACACTCATAAAAGCGGAAATTGAAAATATATAACTTTTACACAGGCACATAAAGGCAACTGGATATTGCATTTTATGGCTGCAAGTGAAAAGTATCCCATTTCGATGTGCCCATAATTAAGATGGCTTACAAGTGAGTGGGAGAGGCCGGCGATTCCTTTTGAAATGTCTGATAGGCCTGAATAATGAAGAGTTTTGGAAATAAATTCTCGATTTAATCGAATGGACGTGCAGCAAATGGAAATTTTCATGGGGCGTGGAGTCCTTTGATGCAGCTCAATAATTTCCTCACAAAATAAATCGCTTATTTGCATAAGAGAAAATTGCCATTTTCAACCAGTCTCCTAACACACGACTGAATTTTCATCCATTAATACATATACTTATGTACGAATATCTTCCATCAAAGCCAGTAATTTGGCAAATTAATATAAATTTTCCCATCGATGGGCTAAGTAGATTTTTCAATTAAAACTGATTGAATCTGGCCATGGATAAATGGATAAGAAATATTCAAGGCAATCAAATTAGAGCGAAGGCCAAATCAAAATGTAAGCCCTGTAAGCATGTGTGTCTGTGCGGCTCAAAACAATAAACCCACAAAAGCCGCCCCAAAAAAGAAATCATAAAAGTTCAGCCCAGGCCATTAAAAGTAGTCGAATAAAAGCAGAATTGCAAGCTAAGCTGAAAAGGCTTACGACATTGTTCTGGCCATGGCCAGACCAGAAACACCAAAAAATGTATCTCGTAAAGCCCCCCTCCCACCATACTTTACCGAAAAATTCTAATAACACGAGGGGCGAAAGAGGAATTTCGCACAGATTTCCGATTCCGAGTAACAAGCTGCGTTTCCCATTACGCTACAATAAATCTGTGCATGCAATGAAATGTAACACGAGATATTGAATTCTGCCGAGGGGGGGCCAAAGGGCAAAAGGGACTCTGAGCTGCTCCTGCTGCTGTAGTAGAGATAAAGAAAAGTGGCAGCAAATGCGGAAGAATAATGCGACAGCACGAACAACAGACAGGCGAAAGGGGGTGTTGGTGTGAGCTCCCCTTACAATGGCGGAAAATATAGGAAAATGCTGGGAAAATATAGGCTGGGGGAAAGCCTCGAGCCGAGAGACAATGCAACGCCCGCAACATGGAAAGGCAGCAACAATTGCACTGCAGCATCTAATATTTTATGCGTAAGAGCAATTCAGACGCGGCCACCTCTCCATCCATAAACAAATGGATGTGGAACACTCGGGCATACTCTTCCCCAGCCTTGCGGAGGGATGGTTTGGTTTACTTTTGCATTGGATTGTTTCTGGATTTGCAATCCATTAACATTTGCATATTAAAACCACGCAGATCCTGCAAGCCGGCATATTTAAATGATACATTCGACATTTAAAAGTGGATTGAATGCTTAAAAGCTTTCGATGGAAATACAACTAAAAGTTGTAAGCTCTTATAAGTAGGGTTAATTTATTAAAGTATATACAAATACATCTTAAGTCGATTTTATTGGTCCTTAAATAATAATTAAGTTAAATAACTATTTTTAATTCAAACATTTTAATATGTATATTTATATCTAAAAAAATTATAAAAATATTTCGTATATCTGTAAAACACTGTTAATACTATTAGTTGGGTTACTTTAGTAAAATAGATACAAATATATTTCAATTTTAGTGGACTTTTTTGAAAATACTATTTTTGATCCAAATATTTTAATTATATTTTCTGAAAATATTTTGGTAAAAAATCGAAAAAGAAATACTTTGTATACATCCAAAAATAAAATTGATGTGAAATGATGATCGTTTTAAGATTATCGCACATCAATTTTGTTCTATCTAAATACTCAACTTAAGCCGCCATATTGCTTCTCCCCCTCTTTTTCGAAGTCAGACAATCTCCGAGAGAGAAAAATCGAAAAAATTACATTCTTCAATGAAGATTTCACCAGTATTGCATGGTAAAAACGATATGTGTGTAAATACTAGAAATTGACTATGCGCTTATCGATTTTATATCTAGTTTATCTCATTGCTAACACTATTTAAGGCTCTTTCTTTATCATTTTTCGCTTACTTAAAATAAGAGTATTTCCGTTCCGTATACAGAGAGAATTCTGACGTTCTCATCTGAGTTGAAAATGTTCTTAAAAATAGAACGGCCTTTTTTAAGTTCAAAATGTTCTAAATGTGCTTGAATTAAGTTGAATTGGTTCTTAAAATCTGGTTGAGCTTAAAATGTTCTTGAAATAAGAACGAAAAGTTACTAATTTAGCACATGGTTCTTATATCAAATCGATTTTGTTCTCAAAAACCACACTATCTCAAAATGTTCTTAATGTGAGAACAAAAAGGACTAAAGAAAGAACGAAAATTAAGTTGCATTTCAACTTAAAATGATTCAAAACTGTATTCTCCAATAATGTAATAATAATAATTTTCAAAGTTTACCGCTCTGGCGACGCTATAATTCCCAACCAGTTATAGCGCGGCTTGCATGGTAACCCCGTTGACCAAGACAGCGATTTCACTGTTGATGATTTTAGTTGGCTACTACGTGAAACATGCATGTACAGTGAAGCCTCTTCGCTCCTTTTTGTGTGTTGGCATAATGCCGACGTCTTGGACGTCTATTTCTTTAGATTATATTTATATTTTTTTAGATTAAAATATTTATGAGAATAGATACATAATTATAATTATAAAAAAAAATATAACATTACAAATATATTTTTCAATTAATCTACTATTGAGAGCAAAATGTTCTGAAAAACAGAACAAAAGAACTAAATTTTGTAACAATTTGATTTAAAAATGTTCTTATATTAAGACCAAAATTAACTTGAAAATAGAACGGAATGAACTTAATTTCGGATTTTTAGCTAACACCATTTCGTTCTGATGTTCAGAACATTCAACTCGAAATGAGAACATTTGTGCTTACCCGGTTTTTAAGAACGAATGTTCTTAATTTGAGTGCAATGTTCTTGGTTTTTTTTCTCTGTGTATGTACATTGCTTACAGATATGCCACTCCCTTTATTCCCGACAACAATTTCTTCTTAACATGATTGTGCAAGTTTCCATTAAGGGAATTAGTTGCAAAATAATAAAAGCGGACAAGACACTGGCTCCAAATGCCACAACATGCACACCCAATATAAGATGCTTCATCCTCTGAAAAAAAAAGTCTACATATACAAACCAGTAGATGTGTGCTTGGCTGATTTATAGAAGGTGACAGATGTGGGCACCGAGTGATAACAAGCTTTTCCCTCTTTCGGCACAAAATTCTATCAAATGTTCGGTAGACAAAGGCAGCCACTGGAAAAATGCCTTTAGTTTTGGTGTTGGAAATTTTCCTTTTTACCACTCAGTAGAAATAGAAAGACAGGCACGGCGAGCGCGGAGCGGGGAGCGGGATGCGGGGCAGAGATGGGGGCCAAAAAGAATTGGCCCCGGCTGTCGGCTCTCAGTTCGCTTTTATAGTAACAGCTGCAACTGACGGGCATGAAAAGTGGTTTTTGGAGCGCGCAAATACTAGAAAATGTTGGCAACGCCTTGGCCACGGACTGGCTGGAAATATAGAAGGAAATTTGCCAAGGAGTGTGGAAATATTTTCACAGTTTTGCTATAAATTAAAGGAATGACGCCAACGCCGACATCGTCTTTCACATGTGACTGGCTCCCTCGGTCTGGGCGCTAAAGTTCATACCGAAATTTATTATTATTTTATTATCAGCGGAAGTCCGTTGGGGAGAATAAAAAACTGAGCTGCCTGTGTAACTGAAATCTACCCAAAAACATTTTTTGGGAAGAGCAGTTGAATTTTAGTGTTTAAGAAGTTTAAGCTTAGGAATTATTGAATTTTTCTTTAATTTTTAGGTAAAACAAGTGAAGAGTTTCTAAAAAAAATTTATAAAATAAAAACGGTTTCAATTTGTACCTCAATAAATTTTATATTATTTATAATAAGTAAATACAATTTGATTAAAAAAATATATATATACAATATATACTTATTAAATTTATACTACTATCAATTTTATAAATAAGGTTGAAAATTCAGTAAAATGACCAATTTACATTTTATTATGATTCCTTATTAATTGCACAGAATACAAACATTGGACGAGCTATTATATTATCCCAAACAGAAAGCTCATTAATTTTACATATATTACGAATCTCAATGTGATTTTAGCAATAATTTAAACCAGAATAATTTTTTATTTGTAAAAATTATTTCTCACTGCATTTCCCCATCATCAATTTAATGGAAATAAGTACATCGTTTATTCACCCTTTTGGTAAACTAATTTGCTCAATAAAATAGTACTGGAGCTCCTACCCATCCTATAAATATTTTCCAATCAATTTGCCAGAGACCAAAGCAGGAAATTTCAGGAAAAACTTTTACAACAATTTCAAATTGACCAAATGTTGTAAAATTGGCTCTGCAGGCAACAATTAAATTTATTAAAATTGGCCAACTAACTGCCACAACTAGGATGAATTTTTTCTAAAAGTTCTGCAGCGGATATTCAACAATTTCAATTTTATTAATTGCCTTTTAAAAACACGCAAAAACATAGTAAAAATAATTTAATTTCATGAAAGTGCCATGCGTTGCAATAAAACTATACGCACAAAATTGCAGTTAAAGAGCGAACAATGAAACGCTTATTTTTCATTTACAAATCATTAAAAAAAAGCGACAGAAACATGGCAATTAAATTCTGCGAAGCTTAATGAGGCAGTTGGAGAGGAGGCACAACCAATATCACATGGCAGGCAAGGCAAATGAAAGGCAAAACGAATTTTCTGGAAAAATTGGCAACGTTGCATTTCCATTTTCGTATCCTTGGGGTGGCCATGTTGATTTCATTTCATTTAGTCGACTCAATGCTGCTTTTTGTCGTTGTATTTGCCTGTCTGAGTATTCGTTGTTTGCCGTACTATATGTGCATTTTACACTAGCACAAAAGGTACTGCATTAAATTATGAGAGAAATGGTAGATTCTTTTATGAATAATTATATTTGATTTTAAAATTGAATTTCATTTAAAATACTGTTAGTAGACTTCGAATTAAACTCACCTTGGCTATTAAAAACGGAAAATATTTATGGTTAGCTATGAAATTGTAAAAAAAAACATTTTTAGAGCAATCTAAAAAGGGGATAATGGAAAATTTTTCTTTTAAACAAACCAAATTGTTTAATCTACCTATATTTAAATAGTTTTTCTTTTTAAAAAGCGATAAGAATTTTACGACTCCTAACAACAAAGTTTTCTTAGGTTTAAGTTCTCGTCCGCATGTTAAACTTAAAGCTCGTTTTAAACTACGAATTTCTATAGGTTTTTTAGGCTTGTTTTCTAATTTCGAAACTGATTTTATAATAGAAAGTGATACCAATTTCAATACGATATCTACAAATACTTTCTCGTCAAGTGTATAAATGTGTCCCTCTATATATACGGTGTTTTTCATTGCTTTTGTTGTTTTCCCGCCACGCCAACGCGAAAACGTTACGCGCAACGGCCACAACAATGGCCGCCATCGCGTTGCGATTGAAATGCCATTGTATTGGTGTTTCCAATGGCGTCTGGCCGGCCATTAGTATGCCAGAAACAACGACCACATCGAGAGGAGGCCCTCACACTTTCACACCCATCATGATACACACATACAGGCGCTCAGATCGATTGGCAGAGCAACATGTCTGTGGAAAATTATTTATAAATAAATCAGCATGTTTTTAAATTATTTATTGCTCATTGAGAATCAATCCATATGATTGCTTATCTTTTCCTTTTTTCTTGTTTTACAAATACAGAAAAAGTTCTTCTGATAGCTAGAGGTTTTTTGATATGATAAGAAAATGACGGAATAACTTTATTTTTGGTATATTTATTCGGGTTGTTTTATAAAATTTCCAAAAAAAAATTCCAAAATGTCAAAAATTTCCAAAACTTTGCAATCTATTTAAAAAATTATGCAAGAAAAATTAAGATTATTTTTAGTTTACAAAAAGCTAACAGATTGAACTATTGTTAAAATTTGATCATAGTTTTAGCTATTTATTTTGTTTAGTTTTTAATTTTGTATAGTTTTTAATTTAAATATGATTTTCTAATCTCAAGCATTCTTAAACGAGATACAACAAACTTAATAGCTTTTTCTAAATAGTTTTAATTCAGATGCTCGTCTTTTTTTCAGCTAACTCAGTCCCTGGCAGAAGGCATCATTATCTTGGCCATAATAAATCGCTCGACATCAGCATGCCGCAAACGTATTTCCGTGGGGATGTCCCGGACCTGACCGGCAGTTAGATAGATGGCTGTGATGGACCAGCGTTGGTCGTTCTCCTCTGGCGGGGAATCGGTTCCAAACAATGGTCCGACTTGACCAAGTGGCTTGGCGAGAAATCGAAACAGGACAAGAGGCAAACATTGGGCCAAAAGAAGAAAAATAAACGAGAAGAGAATAGACCCAAAAAGCAGAATTCAAATGCCCAAAACGACGAGAAAAAACAGTCAGAGTGCTCTGTATGAACCCCAAACCCTTGGGGTTTGCTGCGCCCCTCCTTTGAGCCAATCTCCTCCTCCATTTTTTTCTTTGGCCTCCCTCATCCCCCTCGACCTACCAATGGTAGTAAAAAACCGGCAAAAGCAACAACCGGTAAAATCGAATGTTCACTTTGCACACAAACGCACACAGATATGCTCTCTCCCTTATGGCTCACTCCCACACAATGTATATACGCAAGGGCGCTGGTTGTGTGGGTGTGTAGGGTCTGAAATTTTGCACACATTTACAATAATTGTAAATGTGTTGAAAATCGTTTGCACAACTGTGAGCAAAACACGTCGGAGTAGAAATCACTCTCTTGCTGCTCATCTATGTGTGTGTACGTGTATTTGCTCATTTGTTAAGGGGAAATGGGCTTTCAGCTGGTGTGTGCGGGTGTACGGGTGTGTTGGTGTATGCTGGCCGTGAGCGCAGCCATGTTTTTTCCAGCGAGACAAATGGCGCAGGCGCCATTGAATACACTGCCAGAAACATATAGATCTAGGTCTACGTAAAAATAAAAAAAAAACATTTTCTTTTTGAATTGTTTAATTATATTATGTGGGATTAAGAAATGAATTTCAATTTTAGAAAGTAAGAATAACAAATAAATGATATATTTATTTTTACATGGTGTTATACGATACTTTTTTTTATTATAATTAAATTTATAAAACAATTACTATTTGTTTTCAGAATTTACAAAATACCAAAAATATTATTAAAATTACAAAATTGTTATTTTTTATCATAAATAAATTCACAAAACAATATTTCAATTTAACAAAAATAATTTTTTAAATTACGAAACTTTTTGATTTGAAAAGTAAAGCAAATTATAAACGGAATGTTCAAAAATAAAAACTTGACGATTTTTTCCATATACAAAGATTTGTATAATATTTCTTTGATAAAAACTATTTATTTAATTTAATTTACAGACAGAAATAAAAATTTGCGAATGCAACATTTCTATAATTTAATTCATATTCCGTATTGGTTTTATATGAGATAACAACTTCAATCCCTCTTCTTATATTTTACAACTAATCAAACTTTAAATCTTGTTTGGCACTTGAGCTCTTCAGTTCCCAGGTCGACAGAAATGTTACTTTTTCCAACAGTTTTGCCAACTTGCACAGGGCAGGGCAAACAATGTTGAAGCCGGCAACCACTTGAGAGTCGCCCAGGACCCATGACAGGATAATGGAAAAGGATAGGATGGGCTATAAAGGAGAGGATGTACCTGGCAACGGCAACGGCGAAGCATCTCTGCGGCGGGCTGTACATGGCAACGGCTTTTATAGCCCTCCAAATGCCCGGCCCCCAACCCCCAACCCCACTTGTCGGTCTGCGCACAACATGGCGTATGGGCAACGCACACAAATGCTCTCGTTTCCACCGTACCGTAGCCATGGCAACCTTGACTACCTGCTGCTCATGCCCCGGCAGCTTAACCTCATCAGTCGCTCGGCGGTCGCAGCTGCAAATATGCCGCATCCACCTACGAGTCCTTGAGTCCTTTTTGGGATGCTTCTGCTGCTGCTGCTGATGCCGCTCCTGCTGCCATTTGCTATTTTTCGTTTTCGTGTGCAGACTTTGGGTTTTAATGGATCGATGAGTGCTCTGCTGGCTGGCTGGTTGGCTTGGTTGTGGCCTGTCAACCTTTTCCTCTTTTTTTTTCTGGGGCCCAAAAAGTTTTCTTTGCTGTGGAAAGGCTTCTTATACTTTTTGCCCTTACCAAGTACATAGAAGCATTATGTACGTCTACATATATGTACGAGCCCAGTTGACAGGCATTTGCTTATTAGATTTTCTCGGCTGCCAAGATGCGGTCAGGTAACAATTTTGTAGGTTAGCTGGTTACCAAAGCTTCCCCCAATATTACACAAAAAAACAACAACTTTAACTTGATAACAAGTGCCGAAGTGAAACTGAACCAATATTTAAATCTAAAGTATACAAGGGCTTATTTGCAGTGTGCAATTTTCACTTGAATGACATGGCAAATAGAATCTATTTTAAAATTGAGATTCATTTGTTTGTCCCTTGCTTAAGCAGAGCAAACATGCAACAGAATAAATAAGCATGGTCAAGAATACAAAAGATTCCGCAGTACATCTTGGCCCTGACATGTGCACTCTCTGTTCTCTGTAGTCTCCAACTAGTTTTCCCTCTTTATTGGACATGCAAACACGCACACAGCTGTGCTCCTCTGCAAGTTTATGCTCTTTATTGCAAAAATATTTATTCAGTAAGTTTCTGTTCATATATTTGCTGGCTCGCTGTGTTTGCCGTTTGAACTGTATGGCAGAAGTATTTTTAATATGCGCAAATAAATATTGAATTATGAGCAACAAGGCAGGACTCAGGACTCGGGCAGCTGGCGTTTGTGAGATGAAAAGATACAAGGAATATGAAATTTGCTTGCTTTGAGGATTTATGCGACGGGCGGAAAAATGGGGGGATGGCTTAGGAGTCGGCATTGTGGGTACATAAATTCAGGCTTAAATGTTCTACTCAAAATTCTTATTATAATGTATAATGTTTGAGTATTACAGGCCTTAAATATTATTTAAATTCTAAAAAAAAAGTTTACTTATAAGTTTACTATAGTAAAATCTACACAGATATCTACAATTAAGTTGAAAAACTCAAAAATAAATCTAGTTCATATTTTTTGGAAAAGAAGCTGCTTTTTTTTTGGCAACTGTAATCTGGGTAAAACTAGAATATTTTCCCTCTTTAACACTGAAAACTTTTGTACTTAACTGAAAGCGCCAATTGACGGCAACATTTTCAATTTGTCTAACGAGTTGGAGCGGGCCAAAAGTTGTTGCCCATAAGCCAGCCCACATGTGGCAAGGCAGCCGTCACAAAGCCGTCAAATGCATAAAGGCTTAGCGGCCTTCCCACATTCTGCATCCTTCACTAATGGAAAACAATTTCCGAACATTGGGAATTTTGTGCGCTAATGAAGTGCGGCCGACTCTCCAATATCCCTTAAAGCTAAAAAAAAAAGAAGGGAAGCAACTTTCAACAACAATTATTAATTTCCAAAGCTCGCTTTTCTTTATTTTTCGGTAGTCGTTTCTCAATGATGCTTTGTACTCCCACTGCATATAAATTGGCTTAATTCGCAGAAAATGGCAAAACTGAATCACAACAGCCAGAGGAGCAGGAATCCCATCTGCAGCATCGGCACACATCGCCATCATCATCATCATCTGCTCCTGCTGATGCTGCTGCTGCTGTTGCTACTGTGCTGTTGCCGGTGCAGCAGCAGCAACAGCCACGTTGACAACAGCGACAACAAGAACAATGGCTGGGGAAATATATGTGGGATGTGCCGAGAAAAACTTTTGCAAATGAATAATCCACAATTGTGTGTCGGAGCACAAATTGCTATTGTTGCTTGCAGCCAGTCAAGAAATGAATCTCTACATGAGTTGGCCAGTGGAAGTTTGTTGGTATGTTTGGGTCGAACTTTGAAATACTCTAAAGGAGAAAAATTAAAATTTTTAAATATTTCTTAATGAAAGTTGAAATGGAAAAAGAAATTAAAAATTATAATAAAATGTAAATTGATTACTATACGATTTGTATATCTCTTAAAAATAGGGATTTCTAAAATTATTTGAAATATATATTTAACAACCATTCTCCTTTAAAAAGGCAAACATACCCCTAACCTATAGTGGTATTCCGTGATAGACATGCATTGTTATTGTTTTTGCAACTGGCATGCTCAAGTGGAAAAAAGCATTGCGTATACGCCCGAGTGCACTTGGCAATAATAATTTGAGCTACCATGGCAGGCATTCCAAAGCGACAGACAAATACACAGGATAGATGGATGGGCGGACTGACAGCAGGTAGGTGGTATGTACATACATACAGAGGTGGGCGCATTTCATCAGCATTGTCCGTACTGTGACATAAATCACCAATGGCTAAGCAACTGCTTCTAGGCATACCCACACCAAAAGTACACTAGAATAAAAAGAAAATGTCACAGAAGCGAAATATCATACGAAAGAAATTATTTTTTATTTTCTGCAAGCATTCCGTTCGAATAATTGCATTTTTAGAACCTGGAGCACCAAATAAAAATGTCTAGGAAAAATGCAACTTTATAGACACTTGAGAAACTACTAAATATCAAGATATTTTCGCAGTACTCACGACATACTCAAAGCTAAATCGCTGTCATGGCAACTTAGAAAATGGAAGATATATGCGGTTCGGGAATAGATGGGCGGGCCTCTTTGTTGAGTGACTGCTGCTAAGCTCGAGGCTTTTGCTGCGTTTATTGCCAAGGCGAAGGTGTGGTTGGATCCCCTGCTTTCGGCCAAACTCCAGCGTCCTTTGTTTGCGGACTACGCACACACGTCCACATCAATCAATATATAAATGCGAGCATAGACATGCAAATCTTTAGGCTGTAAGGGCTTTGCTCCAAGTTGGCCATTGTAAACTGGCATTAGACTTAATCCTCTCAGCTCTGCCCCGTTGATGCATTTCACGAAAATTAGTTGCCTCGGGGCTTAGGATATCTTGCACTTGCAGTTGTCGGGCATTATTTGTAAATGAATTTGGTTATCACAGAGGTTCTTCGCCAACAATATCTTTTGAATAACCTGGCTGGAGAGTGTGGGCACAAAGCCGGATTGATTTTAACTGGTTACGAGACTCAATTGGCTTAGGAAGAACTTAATTAGGAAATTTTATCATGTAAAACAAAAGGCCTTTCTAGTTTCCCGCACATAAAGGATAATATTAGTCAATTTGGTTTGGCAGAGTTTATTACAGCAGCAAGGTTTATTAATTTATTTACAAAAAAGTTTATGTTACAACAATATCCAAAATCATCATCAACTTAAAGGCTCTTAAAGAGAAACTCATTACTTTGGCGATACTTTAAAAACATCTGCATGGCCCAAAGCTTGAGCAGCAATTATGTAAATATATTTTCCAATTACGGAAACTTTTTCAATTTAATATCAATATAAAGGAGAAACTTCTCTTGAATAGTTCTTGCCAACTGTTTGTTGTCAGAAAATCATAAAATCAAATACTGCCGCCGTTCGGCGCACAACTTTCGCGAAAGAAAAATACAATTTGGAAATTTTATTACACACTTTCCATTCTGTCAATTTGTGCAGAGAACTGCGGCAGCAGCCGGCAAAGTCCTTTGCCCGAAAATATCATATCGTAAAATGGAAATGAAATTAAACGCTGAACATTATTTATGACGCTGTGCATATCAAATGGCCAGGGGACGCGAACGAGGACAAGGGCTGCTCCAGATGCACCCTTTTGTATTGGGAATGGAACGCACCACCTTGGCCGCGTGCTACGTGCAGGGATTCGAGCGGAATTTACTTTGTTTTCCATTTACATTCCCCTGGCACTTTGTGCCCTTGTTCATTTTTTACTATTACTTGGTGTCTAATTTGCATATCGTCCGCGCTTCCTGATTCTGATTCTGATCCTGACATGCGCTGCCGCCGCCGCCGCCGTTGCTCCGTTATCTTTGGTCCTGGGAAAGGGACATCCCTCTTCCTGACAGCCTCCACCGAAATTTGTTGCCTCCGAAGGGCTCTCACTGTGCTATATGCTATGTGCATCTGCATCGCTGCACCGCGTCCTTCGGCTGCTGCTCCTACTGCTTCATTTAAAGTTTATTCGGCAACTTCAAGTGAAAAGTTAAGTCAACTTCGGTGCCCCACCCGCCACTGTCGACCGTTTCGCATTGGAGAAGAACACAAAATGCCATTTCCGTTTCCGGCAACTTTTGCCCAAGAACAAAGCGAAGGGCGAAACAGAAATATTGCTGGGTTTAAGGAAAAAGACGAATGTATGATGCTCTTATAAAAGGGGAATGTTATAAATAACGAGAATATTAAAATAATTTAATTACAAACACTTATTTAGAGGTTACAAAAAGCTATTGGTTATTCCCTTGTAACTAAAAAATGTACATTTAATTTAGTAAATGCCTAAAATTTGCATAATCGCCTAATTATTATTTTTGCCAATAAAAAAAACATTAAAATATAATATTGGCTAGCTCTAACAAGTTTGTTTCCCATGTAATTATGTTAATTGTTTCTCATTTTCCATAGTTTTTGCAAGCTGAAATTATTTACATAACTATATAGTTAATTTACAACTAATAAGCTCAATTAATCCTCAAACGCAGCAAACGAATCGAAATAGTTGCCATACTCACTGGTTGGAAAATACAACCGAATTTCGCCCAGAAATTCCATTCAAACGAAGACCCATCCTCACGCCCCAATACATAAATTCCACTCAAATAATATTTGTGCTTGTTGTGGAGCTCATTAGTAGCTGGCAGCAACAGACAGCAAGACTGAACCGAAGGGAAAGCCAGTGCGGAAGCTGTGGGCGAGATGCCACACCCAGGATATCCAGGAAAGACTTTGTATTTTGCCCACACGTGCGAGCAAGTCGGGATCAAGTTGGGACCTTGCACTAAGCGCACTCCTGGGCGCCCAATCCCCACCCATTCCACACCTGTTGTCGGGACTTTGAGTTTTCGAGGGGATTGGCTTAACTTATGACTGCTGAAAAAGTTGCTTCGCTACATAAATTAAATTACAAGTTGGTCGGGAGTACGTGTAGATCTGACATTACGTTTATGCGATGATTTTCATGAATTCGTAAATTTATGTATTTAAAAAAACTCCGTTTATGCGTAGTCGTTAAAGATTTTGCTTATTTGTAAAAAAAAAATAACTAACTAAGCTGAAAAAAAATTAAAAATTTAAATCACGTAAAATTTTCTCAAATTGACTATTTCAAATCTCAGTTCAAGAATTTACCGATTTTCATTACAAATTTTTTGGAAAACCCTATACTGAGTAAAAATTAAACCCATTTCCCAAATGTTTGTTAACTTTTTGGAAAAAATGGTCTGTGCACACCAAAGTACTTAAATTCAGGATATATTTTATATTTTTACTAACTCAATGTAAGAATGTATATACCTGGTTACATTTAAGAACATAAATTCTCGTTTAGAGTGTAATATTCTTTGTTAATTATTTTTGTATACTTTTTAAAGCGTATAAGCACTTATATATATTTGTCAATTAAAAAATGTTAGTTATAAAACCCAAATATATATCTATACTTTTAAAAAATCACAACGTATAAACCAAATATAAGTATTAGGTCTTATTTCGCTTTCTTTTTTTGTTTCGGGAATGCCTCTTGCGGTTGACATTCATTTGTGGAAATTTATGTTAATTAGAATTGAATTTCGACGCATGCAAAGTTTGGCTGCCCGACATCTTCGTTCGTTCCTCATTTGATTCAATTTATCTGCTGCTGTCAAAGAACGACAAAGAGGAAAAAAGGAAACTCAAGGATGAGGAGGTGTCCTTTCGCAAAACTTATTTTTCTTCAATTTTCCCCCACTGACGTTGGTATTATGTCGTCATCTCTCCGTCTCCCTCACTCGAACGTCAAAAAGTTTCCACAGGGTTTTTGTATTTTGCGGTTGTGTCGTAATGATTTGTGGAATTTCTTTATTGCACGAACATTTTGCATGGCTGGGTGTTGTGGCTTGTTAAATCTATCGGTGACATATAAAACCAGAGTAATATTGTTGTGATTGCTTGGTTCTGTTTCGGTATAACTTTTGGTCCTTTCATCATTTATGACATTGTGTTTGATTGCGGGTTAAGGAACAATTTGAAACGACCAAAAGTTTGGTTACATTTTTCATTCGGAAGGTAAGTGGATGAAAGTAAATCTAACAGCTTTTGGTAAATTTAAAAATATTAGTTTTAAAGAATATGAAATTAAGTTCTGAAAATAATTTAAAGTCGGAAAAATAAATATAAGTCATGCCTGTTTTCAATCTTCAAGGGAAACCTGTTTTTTATGATCTTAAAGTAGAGTTTACATTCTAAAATATTCCACCCCTCGTTAAAGTTCCTTCCTGTTTTAATTTGCTGCATATTCTAAAATGTAAATGGCGTTTGCAAACTTACAATGAAAATGCAACATTTTCGTAGTATATTTTTTCCCCACTTGTGCAGTATTTTCTCTTTCATTTTATCTCGTTTTTCTTTTTTTTTTTGGTGCACTGTTGCCAAAGCATAATCAGTGGGGAGGCTACAAACAAACTGAGTGAACCGGGAAAAGCACACTGAAGAAGAATGTACATAAAAAAGGACTAGAATGTAGAAGCTCAGCGCCGAGAAGAACGCAACTTCGCTTGTGCGCATAATTTTCCTGAACGCTCCCGGCTCCGCTTTTCTCCGATTTTCTCCAATGCCGGACCTGCAGGAAATGGCAGCTATTAGCATTTGACTGCTTCACTGATGATGTTAACGATGCCAGCCAGCCAGCCAGCGACCAAAAGTCCGTCTCTCCAACCAACCGAAAGTCCTGCCGGAGTGTGGGGTAAAAAATGTTATATGCACATAAAGTTTTAAGTCTGAGCGGGGGAAGGGGAGGTGGAAGTTCGAGGGAAATTCGAGGATTCGGGCGCAGGACAAAGTCCTGTCGCCGGTCGTCGGTCGCCGGTCGGCAGGCAGCATTTATTATTGCACATTTTATGCGCTCGACTGCACAATAAAATAAATGAGAATCATCCAAAATGCAAAAATGGAACCCAAGAAATTGCGCATAAATGCCGAAATTATTTTCATGTCTTCCCTTTCCGCTTCGCGAAATAAAATGGTGGAGAGAAGAAAACTCAATGTTTGTATGCCTCATGTGGCCAAATAATTGCTGACGTGACACATTTAACTAGACCAAGATGGATTCCCTTAATGATCTCCCAGGGAGGCGGCACGTAAGCGGATGCAATCAAAATTCCATTTGGCGAAGCGCCGAGAAACGCACAATCAGTCATTAACAGTGTTCCACACCCCCTAGAACAACAACAAAAAAAAGTAGAAGGAACTGGGGGAAAAAAGCGAAAACTAAACAAAATTTGAGGCGGCTCCAGCCGTCAGGAACACACGTACATTCAATTCAATTGAAGATGTGACTGATGTTGGACAACGACCAAGGGGAAATATAGCACTGGAAATTTAAGATGCTAGTGAAATATTTGGATCTGAATTAGTAAACCAAAATTCTGATTATATCTACAATTACTTAAGCTTTTATATAATAATGCAAACTTTAAACAGCGCGAATTCTTAAGCCTAATTGTATTTATCCTAACATTTATACTTACATTTTTGTGTCGTATTTTACTTATACAATATTTGTATAAATTTCAATATTTTAAACATTTTAAGCCTCAAGATTTTATTTTCGGATTTCTAAATTTTTCGGAAACATTTTATTTCATATTATTTTGTTCAGTGTAATGAATCCACTGGTCACTGCCACTGTGAGTAGCTTTGGTGGTTACTTGGCTCTGTCGGTGGTGCTGGGTGGATTCGCTCCACGTCTAATCAACGTCAGCGCAACAATTTGTTATGAATCCCTGGCTCAGCCGCTGTCACTTCGATGCTCGGCTGCAAGTTCGCCATTAATGGATGTCGTGGGCGTAGCACACTCTGATCCTCCAGCGGCCTGATTATGTGATATCCGAGTTTAAAGCTGCCAGAGAATCAGAAAGCAATTTCGAATTCATTTCGCTTAGAACAGCACTGCAAGAAACGACACTAAGAATATTTTACTTTTAAGTATTTATTTATTTATATTATTATCAATATTTCCTTCTAAAGTAAAAGAGAACAATATTTTAAATGTAAAATAAAGGCTTGGAAAAGATTTAGTAGGAACTAAACTATAATTTCTGTTCTCTTTATTTTTGTTTTAATACTAAATATTAGAAAATTATATATTTTTAAGTTTCAATAGCTTTCTATAACTTAAAGTAATAATATTAATAATATTTAATTAAAATAATACTGTAAATTGATTAAAATGAAAAATCTTATTGAAATAACATATTTGTATTATTAATGTAGAACAGATAAGTTTTTGTTTCTAGTGAAAAAATAAAATTTCGCCCGATGGCCAGAGCTAATTCGAAAATATTCCCATGGGAAACCAGAAGGCACGAAATTCTGCGGGGAATCGAGTTTCCCTTGGCCATGCATTATTCAATATCTCGGCACAAAAATCTCTCACCCGAGGCTGCACACCTCTTGAATGGGAGTCTGGCCTAATCGAAGTGCTGTGCTGAAAGCATTAGGAATAAGGACACATCATTAGAGGCAGCCCAGCCATTTGCTGCAGACTGTCATCCCGCAGTCGAACATCCACCCAGCAAACAAGGACAACAGCCGAGAGTGCATAATTCATCAAAATCAGCAACAGGAACGGGATCGAACAAAAGTCGACTCTCCGTAGGACTGGGTGTTGCAGATTGTGCCGGGGGTGTACATAAGTGTACTATATCGAATGGCTTCTGCCGTTACCTGGACTACGATTGTAATTGCAGACCATGGCTGCCTTTTGGTAAGGGGCATAATCAAAAATGCGTGTGCCACGCAGCCGAACGACGCATAATCCCAAAACGCACCAAGGGGCATCAGCATAGTCGTCGTCATAGACATCGGCACAGACTGGGTCGGGGTCAGTACACTGAGAAAAAGAAATAAGTTAATGAATTCTGATGTTATCCCGACATCCAATATGTCTAGAGGAAGAGAGCAAGAAATTGGTTTCAAATTAATTTAACTAATTTAGAATGTAATTAATTTGGGCTTATTTTAAAAAGTAGCAACTCATAAGTCATTACTTAACTAGATATATTTCTGTATTAATGAAAAGTTCTTAAGGTCTTTTAAAAATAAATCCGTATAGTTATATGTGACCATAATATTCCTTACTTCTTTTTGAATAAAATATAAGTTATTTGGTTAGAAATTTGTCATATTTTTATAGGCATTTAAAAAGAATAAGAAAACATCTGTAATTATACGTTTTTAGATAGAATATATAATAAATTGGGATATCTTATGTTTTTTTTAGCTATTTAGCAATTATTAAACAAATTTAAATTTTTTATTTAAACTATAAAATATAAAAATTAAAAAGTTTTAATAAACTAAATATTTAAAGTTAAAATAACAATTTTAAAAAGTTTAGATGCATTTTACAGCTAAATAGTCTTAGCTAACATTAACCTTAAAAATCTAGAGATTTTGTGGAGAAATTTATATTTGTTTCTCTAATAAATTTATAATATCATAGACTAAGAACATAAATAACTTTTTTTTATAGTTTTAAGTATTTTTTTTACTGTGCACCACAGACCCAGAGGTGACTCAGCCGGCATTTATCGAGCTGTACTTGGGCATTGTTGGGTCCATCCAGTGCGTCCCTCCTCCTGCCGATCCACCCACGGACCGTAGTCCTGCGTCCTTTGCCCTTCGCCCCGCGTATCAAAGTTGTGCCCTTTGTTTTCGCCTGGTTCCTGGTTGCGTGGCCCTTTCTGTGTCCTGTGCGTGGTAGTCCGTGCCTGCAATTTTTTGTGTTTTTGTTCCATCCTGTTTCTCCTTTTGGTGTTCGGTTTTGATTCGAGCTCTTCTTTTTCGACTTCCACTCGGCCACCCTACTCCCTTTTTGTTTGTGTAACATTCCATATCCATTTGCAACAACGCGCGCGCAAAAAAAAAAAAACACAGAGCCGAACCGAAGGGAAACCGACAAACAACCCCTTTTCCACCCTTGGGGGTGGTGCTGAATCCTCATCCTCATCTCCGCCCCAGCATCAGCAGCATTTTAATTCGAATTGGTATTGCTCTGGCAGTGTTATTGTTGTTTTGTAGCTGGCTTACCGCCCCCAACCCCTCGGAAAGAAACTCACAAACTCATGGGTTCACGTTCACCCTCGCTGTTTGGTTTCCATTTGATGCTGATAAATTGTAAGTACGCCCGGGTGGGCAGTGGGGTGTTAAAGATTCGCTCTGCAGAGGAAGTTGCATACATCGCATAATTTGATAAAATATTGCACGCTTTTCCCTTTGTCTGAAATTATTATTATTTCGCTTTTTTCGGGTTGCTGGAAGAGCGCATATGATGAGCATTAGATGTAATCAATAAAAGCTCGACGCAATCCATTCAGTTCGGCTAATGGATGAGAAATCCGATCAAATGGGGAAATCAAATTCTGTGCGTTACAGTTTCCGTTTTTCGAGGCACGTTTTATGTACGGCTCGGTAATTATTTAGAGTGTGATGATTTTCACGGGGGTTAGATTAGAACAAAGAGAAAAAATAACACAGGCACATTTTCCTTTGAAATTTATAAAATAGGAAGTTCTAAGCTTACATTTATTTAGAGTTCCTTGAGTCCTTAGGATTTTAGGGTAAGTATATTAATCTTAAGATTCACACATAATCAAAACTAAAGTAATGCTAAATAATCTCCATAACTGAGGTGTTACCGTCCCGTTAATCACCCATAATCTTAGTAATACGATTTTATATTGTGTACATTTTTAATTTTTTATTTTTTGATCTTTGCTTTCATAAAAATATTTTTCCAAATCATTATAAAATAATTGGTTTTCTTCTTTCATATAAATATTTTTCCAACCTAATGCTGTCCTTTTCAAATCTTTCCTGCTTAGTGACCCAAATGAAATGAAATCTACCAAATGGTTATCGTGTTTTTTCTTTTAGCTACCCGAAATGAAACAAGTTTATCTTTGCCATGAAGAACTTTCGGCTAATGGCAAAAGCGCATCAAGCTTGTCAAGCCGGAAATGAGCGATAAATATATCTTCATTCGGTTCTTATTCCGAACGCAAGTCGGCAGCGATTTCCCCAGCGTACAATTGACACATTTTTGTATTTCGTTGACGTCTGCCAATAAAAATAACGAAATAAAATATGGGACTGTCAGGAGTGCAGAGTGTGGAGTGTGCGTGTGTGTCTGTGGCTTAGGGATCGAAGCTGCTACCTTGAAAACGATACGCTAGGGAATCATTAGGCGAACCGTCATGGGCTGTGCCATAAATATTGCCAATATAACGAAAGCCCATCGATAATAAGGTTAGAAAGCCATAAACCCAAAAATCAACTGAATCTCCAAAGAGGGAACAACAGAAGTGGGCAGAAAAGGCCTCTTCATAAATGTGCCAAATTGGTTTTTCAACAATAAAATGCTAATGATTGATTCACATTGCCCCATGGAGTGCCGTTAGTTTGCCCAAGCCCCGTAGAACCAAGAATTTCAGGGTTTTTGTCTAATTTGCGCATACCCAAACATTAAATTGGGGTTTCGTTTGGGTTTCTGGGCTTTTGCATTTGTAATTTTCTCTAACGAACAAGTGAGGGTTGGTTTTTCAGTAGAACTCGACAAATAAATACCTCAAGTTTATATTAACGTAAAATACTAATTTTTACTAATGTTAAATATGTGTTTTAAACGTTTTTTAATAAATTCCTAAATAATAATAATTAGGAACATTACATTTAAATTTTAAAACCAATTTTCATAGATTCACATATCAAAGGAAATGATCTCAGAAGTTTTAAAAAAATTAAGCTTTACTAGAATATTTTTATTAAATAACATTTTGGAGTTTAAAATGTATATAATTTAAAGTATATATAATTAATAAAGAATGTGTTTAAACAAAAATGTTTAAATGAAAAATAATAATAATAAAGTAGTTTGACTAAAAATTCTAAAATAAAATATTCCGCTTTTTTAAATGAAGCGATTTCAAAATATACTAGTGACATAGTTCGAGGGCCAACCATTAACCCTTGACAACCCCTTAACGGATCGCGGGGTACGAATCCAAAAAATCCCTGGCCTGGCCATTTACAATTGGTCCGCAGTGCGGAACCTAAGCTAATGATGACTGGCATGCACAAATGTACAAATCTTAATTATGCAAATCACGGTCGCGCATAAATTATGCAAATTATAATGAAATTCCTCATTGCCGGACCAGGGGACCCGGATGCCAACGACAAATACCCATCTATATGTATATGGATTGATAAAAATGTGGCTATAAAATGAGAAAACCGAAAATTTAAATTTCGGTCGGTCCGGGGTTGAAAAGTCGAATATATTTCGGTGGCCGTAAATTGCAATGTAAATGCTGCATATAAACTGAATTAGTCCCAGAACAATTACAGTAAGGGAGAATACACTGCGATTGCCAACGCACATCCAAACCCGAATCCGACACAAAAAAAAACTCACAATCACGGAGAAAATGGTGCATTGCCTAGAGGGGGCTGTCCAGATTCCGGATTTCATTGAAAATATTGCCATACGGCGGCTGCTGCCCCGAACATCTGACACAATAATTTCCCCTACGAAGCGAGGGAAGCGCAAACAAAGGGAAAATGGAAAAGTTGCCAGCGCAAATTATTAAATTTATTATGCGCGAAGTCATTAGGACTGTCGCCCTTACTCGTAGTTTGACTTATTCTAAGGACTAAACGACTGCAGGCAGCTCTAAACACACACTCCGCCACCGATATCCGGCGAGGCCTGAAATGTGGAAAGTCATTAGTGGGCATTGCAGTTGACAGGAGCATAGAGATGCTAAGCTCTGGCTTGTAAACTTCATCGGAGCTAGAGTTATCGGGAAAGGGATTTGTTGTATCTTAAAAAAGGTCTAGTCCTTTGAAAAGTTAAAAAGTAAAATAACAAATATTTTTAGAATTATATTTTTCTTAGTAAACTTTAAGCTAAGTGCCTAACTGATACATTTTTAAATGATCGTACAAATTTATTTAAATATTAATATTATATTATTTAATAAATATTTTATCAATATAAAGAGGGTTGTTAAACATTTCTTATAAGTTGGCTTTTACTAAATTTTGTTAGACCTTTAAAAAATATAAGCTTTCAGCGAAACAGCACTAGGAAAAAATATAATATATATGACTAGTTTGGGTAAGTCCATAATACAATATACCCTACATAAATTATTTTTTAGCATTCTATCAAAAAAAGACAAAAACAAATTTGTTAAATTTAATAAAAACTTTACTAGGATATCAGGAAAAACACTCAAAACATTGAACAAATACCATTAGTAAATATGGTAAATCTATCTTATATAACCTATAAATTTTAACCAAGTTGAGTAATGCAATAAACAAATTAAAAGTATTCGAACCTGCTTATTATTAAGTAAGCGTTAGCCTAGAATATAGCAAGATTTTCCGAGCATTTTCCATACCCTCTTTAAGGGTATGCCTTTGCCAACGAAAATATTTGGCATGTGCCATTTATGGCATTGTTCCAACTTTGAACAATGCGATACCATAATTTCCAGGCAACTCGCAAACGTACACAGTCTTTTACGTCGAGAATGCCATGCAGATGCGGCATCCTCTGTGCTATGCTATATGGTATATGCTCTATAGGCGATATGCTACGATGCACGGACTATGGCCATATTCCTTGTTCCCTGTTCAACCCCCTAGGACAGGAATTAGATTCAGTTTCAATGGAAATTGAAATCACAGACAAAGGAGCGGGCCAGGCGCATTTAGGGTGCGAGGGGTGGTGCTGGGCCATCGGGGTTGAAAAGGAGCGAAGCGATAAAAATTCTGAACAACAAGAGAAATGAATTTTCGGACAGCCAGGGCAAAGGCATTAAAAACTTCTTACACCTGGAGAAAAAGTGTGTACTATGGTCACAGAAAGAATATTCTCCTATCCTTTGAGTAAAGCTAAATATTAATGAAAATAAAATAATATTACAAATTTGTATTTTAATTTAAAAAATTGATTACATAATTTAATGATTGCATCCTGATAATAAAAGTTTTGGTATCACAAATTATAGTTCGTTTTATTTTTAACTGATGATGAAAATTTTTTCAAGTGCAGCGTTTGTGAGTCATCCAGCTTTGTGAGTATTGGTAATAGTACTCCTATATGTATTAGTGTGGATGCTGCATTATGCGAGGCACAACCACTAAACGTCAACCACCGGCGTCAACACCCGACCCACATTTTTATATAGTGCCTCATAATATTCCTTCTGCAGAAAGAGATTAACACCAAACGGTGACGGTGGCGTCGGTGGCAAAAAAAAAATTATAATCGACAGAGATGCCAGAGAGAACGGGACGGGGCGAATGAAAAACAGAGAGAAAGAGAGCGAGCAGAGAAAAATCGGAAAATCGTTATGCGACTACTATAACCCACCACAAAATCGCGGTCGGCTCTGTTGTTGCCGGGCACCTCACACTCGCGCATCGAATCCGATTGCGAATCAGGATCTGAATCCTCTGACATAGCAGCCGCATTTTAATTTTTTGCCTGGTTTGTGGTGCGTGCGATTTTTTAAAATGTTTAAATCGCCAATTTCTTTCTCGTGCTCGGTGCTTTCCATCTCCTTTATACGCCAGCGAACTTGTGATTTGTGGTTAATTTAAATAAATAATCCTTAAAGTGTGCCATAAATTAATAGCAAGCTGAATAAAGTGCTGTGGCGATTTTGCATATTTGATAGTCGATTTTGTGACAATAAATTCCGGATTAAAAATTAAAAAAATTATGATTTTAATATTAAAATATTGTTAATATAAACACAGTTTTTTGGCCACTATAACTTTAAATAAACCCGTTTAAATATTGCATTTAAATCAACTAAGCCCGAAACATCCCTTAAACTTGTTCTATCTCAAAGCGCCACCTATGTAAAGCTTAACGAAGCTTCTACTTTGTTTACAAAATCTGTGGAAATTCAAGCAACAATAATTTAAATATTTTGTAAATAGGTTTCAGATTTTTTTGAATTTTTAAATAATAATTAAATTAAATAGTTAAAATGATATATTTTATGCACAAAAACACTCTACCTATGAAAAGCTTTGGCAAGCTATTATTTACATCAATTTCCGCTAGCTGGAGCCACCGAACAGCTGACATTTTCCACCCTTATTTCTTACATCCCTGTTGCCCTGCAAATATATTATTTTGAGACGCAAGGACTACCCTGAAAGATTACACATCCCTTCAACAATATTTTTTCAGAGCTGGAAAAACTAATAAAAATTGAATAGAAATGGATCCGTCGAATCTGGCCTTTGGTTTTCCCGGTCTTCCCAACCATGGGCACATGCCAATACCACCCACCGCCAATATGCTGGGTGCCCAGCATCCAGCACCGACGGCCAGCCCACCTCAAAGCGTCCCCGGCCGTCGAACTCCACTGGGTTCCGTGGGTCTGGGCGGTTTTTATGCCCAGGGAATGGCCATGTCCCAGCAGCCACCGACGGATGAAAATAAACCAGGACCTAGTGCTCCGGAAAAGCCACTGAGTCCCACGGCCGCTGCCATCGCAGCCATTGCTATTGGTTTGTTTACAAACTCTTTATACACATATGAAATAAATATTAACTACATTTTTATTTAGTAGGCGGTACCACAACTGTGGCAGTGTCCAGTGGAGCCAGTGGAAGTGGTTCCAACAATGGCAAGCAGAAAAATCGCCAGGGAAAAACTGTGAGGCTGAATATTAATGCCCGCGAGCGAAGAAGGATGCACGATTTGAATGATGCCCTGGATGAACTAAGAAGTGTGATTCCATATGCCCATTCTCCTTCCGTTCGGAAGTTATCGAAGATAGCCACCTTACTGCTGGCCAAGAACTATATTCTTATGCAGCAAAATGCCCTGGAAGAGTTGAGAAGGTAAAAGAAATAACTAAAAAAAAATATAATAAAATTACTTATATTTGTTATTTTAATTTCAGACTACTTGCCTATATACAAAGCACCACCGGAGCAGCACCTCTCGATTTGGGTGCATTCCCAGCGGCTGCCAAACTGCAGGCCCTTCTCCAAGGACCTCACAACGAACCGCCCTCCAGCAGCAGTTAAATAAGAGTCTGAACCTCTTTTAAACCACGATTCTCCTGTTAAGCAATCCATAAACAAGCAATATTTTTAAGTCAATTGAAGAGAAGAATGCCAAATATTTGTGTACTAGTCAGACGAAAGGAGGTTGATAGTGAGCCTCTTATCAGAGCAGCCAAGTGAAAATCGGTTAAGTGATATTTATTTTTGTCATAAGCATTTCTTATTTGTGCATTTACATAATGTCAACCACTATGTGTGAGAAGAATATTACCAAATAAAGTATTATTGAAGTAGAAAGTAGTTTTAAGATTTCGATCCAGTAGACATGGGGTGTACCTACTAAAAAGCAAAGCGACAGATCTCTGAAAAATGTTATATTTAATTTTACCACCAGCATTGATTGCGTATTTCTGACATCCATACATGTCCGGCCCAACAATCTTTAATCAGCAAATGGCAAATATAAAAAACCACAGTCACAATATAATAATTTAATCTTAGATCCGTTTCAAGTCTTGACAAAAATATATAAACTCATATAAATATACATAGTTGGCTTAATGATTTTTGACGATTAAGCAAAGCCATTTTGCGGAATGCGAAATAAGCTGATTAAAACTAGACACATAGTCAATGAATACTCTAGAAACATATAGACATATACGACGTGGAGGACGGCGGCGAAGGCGATTGGTGCTAAATCGGCTGACATTATAATTACAATATTATTCCGGTATGCCCAGGGACAAAACCTTGTTTTTGCCAGTGCGAAAAATGTGCTGTTTGGTGGGCAGTTGGCCAATAAGGAAATCCTTCATCAGTTCGATGGCATCTCCCGAGTGTCCTGTGCCGTGGAAGGCGATGGTGGCATCGCGACCTGCGTGATCCATTATGACATCGTCGCCGCCGGGATGATCCCTCAGGAAGTGAGTGACGTCGTAGACTCTGTCGTAAATCACCACCCAGCAGTCGTCGAAACTGTCGTGCTGGGCCACCTCCTCCAACGAGATCTCCGGCAGATCCTCCACCTTTAAATGCTCCTTTTTGTTCGTCACAACCATTACTTGATTACTAGATTTTCCGTGTCCCAAGGGCACTATCCTCAGCGATTGCAAGAGGTTCGTCAGCGCAGATGACATTTTGTAAGTAATTACTTTCACTTTTATTATTATTTGATATAACGATTTGTAATTCCGCACGACAGACAGCCGGGAGTCGATTCGAGTTGAGTTCTGCTTGATCGGTTTTAGTTCCAGTTTTTCTGGGCTCTCGTGTGTCTTGTGCAGCCACCGGTACTGGAGTGTCATTCATGCCTTGGATTGTAATCGTTTTATAAATGACAACACGTGAGTCGATCGATGGAGCCGAGACCACAGTGATAAGGCTTCGGGTCCAGAGCACCGAAGCTCCCACTGATCGGTTATACTTACATATATAGAAATATATGTACAGGCAAACTTGTTTGCATCCATATTCATGGGAGGGCTAGGCATTGCACTGAGATTGGGAGATTGTGTAATAATCATTTTATGGGCACTCGCGCACTCATGGGAATGACTCAATTTCCCATTATGCTCGGGCAGATGAGCATAGGTAGGCTTGTTCTCTTTACAAACTGGATGCTCGATGAGCTAATTACTTGCTTGCTAACTTGTAATTTTAATGGGCCGGCAATCATTTAAAAGGGAAATTGTTAACTGGCTTATCAGCATTACGATTGATTTATTGGCACAAGTCAAACGTGCATCGGGCGAATCAATTACGTCTACTCGAACCGTTTGATAGCAAGTCATTAAGGCAATCAAAATACATTTTGGGTTAATAGCCTGTAATATTTATTTTTTAAATTTTACTTAAATGCTATTCGAGTCCGCCAAAAATGGAATTTTGTGTCAAGCCTCTGACGTTTGTTCTAAATTCTCGACGCCGCTTAATGGGAACAGAGATAATGACTTCAATATTATCGCTGACTACAACTTTGAACTTGAAATTGGAATGGATTTTGAAATGATGCCACGCTTTTGAACTATTTGAACTATTTTATTTTTATTTAATATGAAGTGAGTATGTTTAATCAATCATTATTACGAAAAACAGGGCTGATGAAATTTCTGACTATTTAAATTCACATTAAAAATGGCGCCAGACAGAACGTAACTTGGAAAATCTAGGGATTGTATTGTATAAATAGCAAATACTGCAAATATTTACTATTCCCAATAAAAACAGAGACAGACAGAACGCAATTTAGAAACTCAGCATGGTTTAAACTACGGCGTATATAGAAAATAGTATTGAACTAAAAACAATAAACAGATATAAGAAAATATTTTTAAATATTATTTATAGACGTCACAACTCAATTGTTATTGAGCATTTATTATCTGCAATTGAGTTCAAGTTTGATGTGTGGTTTTTACAACGTTTGGTAATCCAATATACCAGTATCTCAGTGTTAAGATCAGCATCATCACGTTCAATTTATAACCGCAAGCATTTTCAAAGTCGTAATCGAAAGTATTACGAGCTGACTTACTGACTTTGACTTTGAGGTATAACTTGAGTAGTTACCCCCATATCAAATATTTACGCATCAGCCTGAGAATAATTGTGTTAAAAAAAGAGATGTTGCAAAAAATCTTAACTGGAAATATGAGGTTATCAGATTTATTGTGCGTGATTCCAAAACATGCGTCCATTTTTTGGGGAAAAAACTGATTATTTCACGTCTACAATATTTAATATAGTGGTGTTTGTAGTGGTGTTAAAATAGTGTCTGAATGTATAAGTGTGGAGATCAAAGATTATTATTTCTGACGAATTTTTGCAATAAATTTGAGATAAGCCAGAATTATTCAGCCTCAAACACATTGTCAAGTCCATGGGCGGAAATATACTGATAGTAAAACAGATAACTCAGCTCAATCAAGAATACTTAAACGAAAATTTCTATACAAAAATGTCAAACGAAAAACTTCTTTAGCTTAATTTTAAATGATTCCCGACAGATCACTTCTAAAAATACCACGAAGTCCTGGTCCACATAAATAATAGAAATAATATTATCAATTCTTTAATTCCCACAATCTAAATGTGCGTTTGCAAAAAAACAAAATAAAATAAATAAAATATAACTTATAATATGTTTAATGACTGTGCTAAAAGTTAATCTTGTACAAATACAATTGCACTGATAATTTGTCCATTTTTTTCTGAATTCTATATTAATCGAAAAAGTGTCATAGGTAAACACAATGATTCAAATAATTTGGTGTAATTTAATTAAAATTAGAATTACTATTTTTAAATCTTTGATTGTAAAACCATGTGGCAACGTCAAAAGTAACTGACATCCTGGAAAGCTCTATATGAACAGTAGCTTTTTGCCAAGTTATGAATAATAAACCGCTTGGGATTTCGCGGGCTTTTTACAAAATGGGACAGCTGTTGCTCGTTACAAAGCTTTTGTGTAAAATGGCTTTTCCTTCCGGCAGTTGCAGTTATTTTTGGTAAAACGAGCCGGTTTATAGAAAATTATTAGATATTTCTTTTCGTTTAAGCAATAATAAATACTAATAATTAGCTTATAATTTGTTATCCCTTCAAAAAGAGATCCTAACGGACATTTCCTTTAAGGATTTCGAAGTTTCCCATTTGCATTTGTGTGTTTCCATGAGCCCCTCTGTGTTTTGGCTGCGAAAGTGTGAGTGTGATGGAACATGACATCGGGCAACTGCGTGTAATTTTTGGTGAACAACAACACAGTCGAGTTTCAGCAACGCTCTGGCCAAGTTGTTGAGGCGCGTGAACCAAAAAAAAAGGGAAAATTCAACCGCTTCCAGTTATCTCTCTCCTAAGATACATTTATTTGAAATAATTGACCAGTGTGCACAGGGGATTATTGGATTAAAAATACATGAAAGCCCGCTAATAAGGAAATTGTTTTGAAAACTCGTTAAGAACCCAAAACACGCACAGTATGCGTTGCCCCGTGTAGAGCAAATTGCGCATACGCCACGTTGGACTGTTGAAAGGATTTGGTAAACATATTGTTGCGAAAATCGCATGCAGCAATTTGAATAAGCAAACTGTTTGCACAGTTTTTGTTCGGTTCTGTGTCACCGAATCGCAAATATTTCAACCGGGTAAGTGCTAACACAGCTGTTTGATCCATGTCAACTCAATTTGCATACAAATTCGGTGTTATAAGCTGAAAATAGTTAAGGCACGCTTGGAAAACAAGCCATTTAATATTTGATGTCCTTTATTTGCTTTGAAGTCGGAGTGAATCTTTATCTTTTGTCGGGCCAATGTAATTCGAACTTGTTGAGCGTGTAAATTGATTTTCTAGACTGCGAAAGAAATGCAAGCTGGCACAGCTAACTTTTATTGTGAAAGTTAAGCTAGTGAATTTTTTTCTTGGAAATGATTTCGTGCAAAGTTGTGCTCAATTTTCTGGAGAAAAATTCCAAAGGAATGGGATGGGGAAGTACATGATCTTTTGGTATTCTCATAGGAGTTGAGAAACAAAATTATGGTAATGTTTTCGGAAAGGAAATTGGGCTAATCTTCAGGGGAATAAAAGTTCTGCTGATTCTCTTTCAGACGTAAAATTCCTTTTCTTCGCTTTGAAAAATATTATAATTATTTTTAAAGAATTTTGTGGCATTTATTTTGGAGAGGTCTTATGATTTATTAAAACAAATTTTTAACTGAAAACTCATAAAAATGCTGTATCATATAATTGGTATATTTATCACAATTTACGTCACATCGAATATAAATTGTTTGTTTTGTAAATGAGTTTCCTTTTCACTTTTCGAGATATATTTTCGAGCACCCACAACGGCACTTTACAGCTGATTACTGATTGAAATGATTGCATTGCGTATACGGCACGTGGTACGCGTTGTGCAGTGGCTGTGATAAATTCCCTCAAAGCAGAGGTATTTTAATTCAATTAGTCGAGAGCATTCGCGAAATGGCTACTCCAACATATGCGGGATGCTTTACCCAATTTGTTGAGTTCCGTTTGAAAAGACTGTGAGGATTTCGTTTTGGTATTTCTCAGCCGCGGGCTGTTTAAACAGGTGGAGAAGCCAGTGCTCGTTGGCCACGTTGCCAGCCACTCAAACACAACAAGCATGTCCTTGAAAAAACCCGTATATGACCGTGACCCCCGACCTCCATACCGTAACCGAATCGAGCGTCCTTCGACGTATATATATTCCTTGACTGGAATATTGCGTGCTAGGCAGTCAACAGGCTGCACTAAAGAAGTGCATTTATTATAGACATCTCTGGATGCCGCAGAGCCATGAATATTTATCACGTGTCCAAAGATTAATGCATTTTTAATGCAAAAACGTCGCCCAAAGCGACTGGCAACATTGACGAGGCCATAAAGAAGCTCCCAGCCAGCCATGTTTGTTAACTTGTTGAGTTATTGGCAGCTCTTTAGCCTTTGGCCCACCACTGGGCTTCTTTATGTGGGTTGCCGAGCGGGTTTCCCTTTGTTCGGAACACAAGTATTAATATCACACTTATTATTTCCGTAGCCCACGCCAGGACATGTTTTATCCTTCTTTCTTTCTTTTTTTGCGCTCCTGAGTGCTGCGCATGTAAACATTTTTCGTTGTTTACTTCTCGGGCATTTTCAGCGTTTTAATGAGCGTTTTATTGTTTATTTTTATGCTCTCGCCCTTAGACTGGAGGCGCATAACTTTGGGTCACTTTATTAAATTGCTGTTTATCTTGCTTTTCCAGTCTCCTTCTTATGTATTTTATTTTCAATATTCTCTATGCCCCGTTGGTCGGGTCGCAACATTTAATGGCCTGTGGCGAATTGACATATGGTTGTTGATTTTAATGGGATCTTTTATTCCACTTTTATCGCATATAGAGGGCTCGGAAGTGTTTGCAAATAAGAGTGAAAGGATTGGCAGGAATTTACTTCTGAAAAGTTTGGCTTATATTTCCTGTCTTACAAGGAGCTTTAACTTTTGGGCATAAAAAAAATAAACACTTTCCATTTTTAGGGTATTTTTAAAACAGTGTTTTTTTTAGACCTTTTAGAAGTGTATTAAAATCTCTAGTGATTTTTTATTGTAATATTAAAAAAAAAATATTAAAAAAATCGTAAATGTTATATTAACATTTTTTACTTGGAATGCATTTGGCTACTTTATCTGGAAACCCCAATATGAATTATTCATAAAAGCGCATAATTATATAACTTGTGTAATCGAAACTTTGCAAAAGGAATAACATTTTAACAGCAAGTTTTTCCTTATGCTGCTTAGTTTGCTAATCTATTTATGAACTTTCCCTTGGTCTCAGCCAGTTCTCAGCTGATTATCATCCCCTTCAACCCCCGCCTTAAGCTATAAATATTCATTGATGGCTAATTAGCAAACACTGCGATGGGGTCAGCATTCAATTTGCTCCGCTGATCCCATTGACATTGGAGGACAACAACTGGCGATGCCATTGGTGGGAGATAATCAACTCGGATAACAAAAACAGACACATTACGAACACACAAAAGGGGATGGCGGCAGAGGGGAGATGATGATAATGATGTTGCTGATGTGGATAAACTAGCGCCTCTACTGTGTCATTATGGCGCGTATTACAAATTGCTGATGCCTGATTATTGACGGCCAGGACCTCCGGATCCGTCAACTCTGGCTCCTGGAGGCCAGCGCGGCCCTCGGATTGTGTATGTTGGCTGAACTTCTGCTGCTTGTTTATGCACACCGAAGGTTTTTCATCTGTTGCTCGGGGACCCTGGATAAACTGCACTGGATGAGTTAAAGCCAAATGAAATTTTAGTGCAGGTGATGGGGGCCACGAGCTGTTGGATTTCATGCCGGCAGAAGCTATCATAATATTGCTTTTACAACTGTGGGCAGTGTTCAGGAAACATAAACAGAAAAAAATCAATGAAAGTACGGAGAGGAATTTTAAAAACAATGGTCATAACTTTGTGGCTTCATAAAATATTCACATAAATTAGTTTTTGGTATAATATTTATTTAACGAGTAAAGGCAATAAATCAAGATATTAATTCAGAGAGAGAAGAGAATTTAATAGTTAAATTTGCGGGGTCCACAAAAACATTTTAACATTGCACATTGCGCACTTAAAAGCTTAAAATAACTGGTTTGCTTTAATGAAACTTTTATAAAGTAATAAAGTCATTTTTTTCTGTGAGTGCCAGCTGCAATTGCCACTGTTTTTTGTGGTCACTCTTTTGTCAAGGACAATACAGAAAAACGGCAGCACGCGCATCCATCGTGGACCCGATGTCGTAATCTAATTACTGTTGCCAGGTACAGGTGTGCAACCAGTACTGAGCCAATGCTTTCGCAATACTCGACGGCAGGATAAGCCGAACAATGGCTACGGAAGGCAGGAAGGATAAGGGAAAAGGACTTCCGGAAGTCTGAGGATAAATGATAGTTTAATGGAACTTGTTTAGTGCATTAATAAAGCTGGTTTCTGTGATTGAAGTTACTTCCGGGCAATCAAAAACATTTGTGAAAGATACTTAAAGGCTTGAAAGTAGGCTTTAATAAGGCAGTTCATGTTTTTAATAATATTTTTCTTTAATTTTAAAGAGTTTGGGAAAAAGTTCGAGCTCAAAAGAATTTATTAGCAACAGAATAATAGAGTGTTCGACTTGCTGACGACTGCAATTGTCGACATTCTTTGAAAAAGCAGCAGGGCGTGGACTTGGCTGAGAAATGGAATGGCCAGCGGGACCCTTCCACGTGCTTTTGAGTCACAAGACACTTCATTAGACTAATGAGCATAATTTGCCATAATTGCGCCATTCAAACCCGTTGCGACCGTTGAAAGGCATCTTTATCTATTAATTTTTTAAGCGCTGATGATGAAATCGCCAGCCAAAGCTGAGGGAAATCACGGGAATGAGCTGGCCCACACACCCACCGATTTTCCCAGGCAGGCAATGAACCATGCGGTTGATTTTATCGATTAGATAAACTTAATTTTAGTCGCTTTGTCAACACATTGCGCCACTTCGGGACTTGGAGGGACCTTGACTTTGCTGCGACGCAACAGAAACACAGGCGGAAGTAGTGCGGCCTTATCTATGGGGTTCCAGCGAAAAGTGAAAATGTGCACGATAAAAGCCGCAAAATGATTTACAAAGCCAACCAAATACCAGACAGTTGGGCCAAAAGGGCCAAAGCGCGGTTTTTGTATTAAAATTTATGACAGGAGCAATAAATCCCTATGCCCCCATGCCCACACATGTGTAAATGATGCATGTGGGCAAATACCAGGCCCAACAAGGGAGCTCGGCGTACGAAACCATGGAAGAGATTCTCTAAAATACCCTAACAGAACTCGTGGATTACCTAAGCTATTAAGCTGGGATTGGGGTGTAATTTGTTTATTTACAGGAATGTGTTGAGGTCTTATTTTGGTAAATCCAAAGGGTAATTTTACATTAATATCCTTATAAATGTGTGAGCGAAGATAGATGAATTCAATTAATGTGAATTTTTGTACAAATAATAATTTATAATTATGATGAAATGTTATTTTTAAAGATACTTCTTTAAAAATATTTATTAAATTTTTAAGCCAATAATTTTTTGTTTTATATACTTAAGGTTAAAAAAAGGATGTAAACAATAGAATACCCATTTTAAAGAGAGCGTATTAAAATTCATTTTAACCCCATAACCACATGTGCCGGGACAAACATTTTAGCCGAGCCCTGTCAGGATGTGAAGGCACAAAGGGACACCTCGAATGACTGAATGACTGACTGATGATGTGGGGCGTGGCTGTGCGATCTGCTCAATTTGACATTGATTGGGTTATGTGTGATTTACATGGCGCAGCGGCTGGAAAAACGGAAGGTGATATCAGTTCGATGGCATTTTGCCATATTTCCCAGGGGATTAACAGGCGATTGGCTCCCAAAGAGATTTCACTGGAAATGACTACATCCAGCGCTCCACGAATTTTCACTTAATTTACGGCCCTCACTTCTGCGATAGCTGCTTATCTTCGCAACTGTCAAAGTTTAAATTAGAACTAATTTCATAAATTCTCCAAGCAGCCACATTAAGGCCCAAAAACTCACTTATTTGCACATAAGGGAATATAAATCATTTCCCCAAGATTTTCCAAGAAACCCGAAGGGGAAGAGGGAGAACAGGGAATTGAACCCGCATATACACCTCATGCAATTGCCATAAAAGAAAGCGTAGACCCGAAAAACAAAAGTTGGCCTTAAATAAATAATGAGCGAAAAGTAAATTTGCAGAAATTGGACAGAAAAAGAAAAAGGGGTTGTGGGTGGGTAGGGTAAAGGGTCAAAGAGAGGGAAGGAAACTCGGTAGTCATCCAAAGGTGGCTTTCAAATATAAATACACTAATTAATTAACAAGTCGGTTATAAATTTTTGCTTTTTCAACAGACAACACTTAATCTTGTTGGCAGTTCTGCGCGTTTCCAACATTTTTGTGCACAGTTAAAAAAAAATTTAAAAAATACATATAGCTATAATAAATACAAATAAAAAAATAATAAAATTTAAAAATATTTTTCGATATTTTTTAGCCAATTATAAAAATATTTTTATTCAAAAATGGTTTTACCGAAAATCCCCAAACTTTTTGTATTTAACAAACTACATTTATTAGGCTAAAAATAAAATTAGTGAGAAGTTTCAAACTTATTTTGAAAAAGTTTTTAGACTTCCGCCAGGTTGTCAGGAAAAGCGGAACTATAAAATTGCTCAGTGGTTAAATATGTTTAGTGCCGGACATCCTTTCCTCGTTTTTTGTTTTAAGTGTGGGTGTAATTTGGTGGATTTTGTAGGGGTGCCCGGGATGAGGGTCACCTGGCAGTTTGCTCGGCTAATTGCGAACTAACCGAGGCCGAGGCGCCTTTATGGCAATTTTGTGTGGCTGCGGTCTAACAAAGACAAAGCCCCGACCCCTTCATTATCCTCCCGGTGGATCCTTGACTCTGGTTGCGAGCTGTGAGCACGTGCCGGTGGTCAGGATTTTGCGGTTTCCCACCGACACCACCACCTTAAGCCGCTCAATTAATAACCCACAAAGCCAGCGAGCAGAGAAGATGAATGTGGGACGTGGGGCCCCGAGCTTTGATTTATTTATGAGACACACATCCCGGGGGTCCTGACTTGCTAATGAATGTTTTATGGCTAGTTTGGGTGTCATTAGCCAGGTGGAGAGATGTCGATGTGGGGTCAGGCCGAGTAATTGACCCACGTTGCCATCTCATGTGAAGAAAGGAGTTGTTGCATTTCTTGGACCCATCGAAGTTTCTTTCTTTGCTTTCAGGTTAACCCATAGCCAGCGAAATGGACATTGTCATCCGTGAAGAGGATATTTCATTGGCCCAGATTGGCGTCTATGCGTCAGTTTCCTTCCTGGTGGTTTCGGCTGTTGGGGCAGCCCTCTACACCACCTGCTCGAAACGCTATCGCCTGAATTGGTTTGAACAGAATCTTCTGGAGTCGGCAAACGAAAAGGATGAAGATCAACAGAGGTAAATAAAATAAAAATTTTATTTAATTCGATTTTTTCACTTTAAATATACCATGAAAATGTTCAAATTCGTTCGTTTTAACCGAAAAGAAAAATAATTGTGTACAAAATTCTCATTGCAAAAATGGAAAACCTGTGTAGGATAATTTAAAATATTTTTTTTCCTCTTCAGTTCGAATTTTAGCAGCACCCTTGGTGGCACTAACCGTGTATAACGCCCTCAATTGTTTTCGTTTCACTTCAGCAGGGAGGCTTTGGTAGCCGGTGCCGTGGGCTACAATGTGGACAACATAAACGAGGTGCCGCGTGGGAAATTCACCAGTGGAAATGCCGGCAACCTTAGCCCCACATCCTTGAAGAGCGAGGACAATGACCCGGCCTTTTGGGTACCCGCCTCGGTCACCTCGACGGCTGCCATCCAGCAACAGGTGTCCAACACCACCGAGGAGTCGGCCCCGCCCACACCCACTTCGCCCACCGGAAGTTTGAAGTCCAACACCCTGTCCTACTGCTCTACCACTTCCGTACCCATTGCCAGATCCGACAAGCATGTGGTCCTGGCCATGCACCCGAGTCGCCCAAGAGTTTCCTCCATGAATGCCAAATTGGATCACACGAAAATTGACATGACCCTGTATAGAAGCGTAAGTAAATGGAATTTATAAATATTTTCAATATTTTATGGTTTCCATTTCGCAGCACTCTCAACCGAAAACCATTAATCCAGTTGCACTTAATGAAGTCCGCGGCAATTTGCATGTCAGCATTGGCTACGATCCTGTAGGTGGCTTGCTAAATGTTAGACTACTGGAGGCTCAGAATCTGCAGCCAAGACAATACAGTGGATCTGCCGATCCCTATGCCAAGGTGCGATTGCTTCCGGACAAAAAGAATTTTTGGCAGACGCGAATCCACAAGAGGACTTTAAATCCAGGTAAAATTTTTTTGGAATAAAGTAAAAATATTTTTCAAATATTTTTCAAAACTATAACAAAAACAGTGGTTTTCTTATAAACTAGCTAATAATAATAACTTAAATCTTCTCCAGTTTTCGATGAACAGTTTGTATTCGAAGTCACAGCTGGAGTAATTGACAAACGAACTGTGGAGATCTTACTATACGACTTTGATGCCTATTCCCGACACGTTTGTATTGGCGGAACCAAGCTACACCTGGCCAATTTGGATCTGAGTGAACAGTTAAAACTTTGGACCCCTCTGAGCTCCGCCTCTGCCCAAGATATGAAGGTGGATCTGGGCGATTTAATGGTGTCCCTGGCCTATTTGCCATCCGCGGAACGTTTAATGGTGGTGCTGATCAAGGCCCGAAATCTTCGAATTGTGGACGATGCCAGAAACTCTTCGGATCCGTATGTAAAGGTTACTCTCCTGGGTCCCGGTGGTAAGAAGATGAAGAAGCGTAAGACGGGCGTTCAAAGGGCCACTCTGAATCCTGTTTACAATGAAGCCCTGGCTTTCGATGTCGCCAAAGAGACGCTGAAAAATTGTGTGCTAGAATTCACTGTGGTCCACGATGGTTTATTGGGTGAGTAAACATTTTCAAAAATATTCTTAAAAGTTTTTTAGTGACAATCACGTACATTTTTAAATATTGCAGAAAAAAGATTTTATAATAAGAAATGTAATAAAAGTAGAAAAAAGTCATAAATTTAAAAAGTTAAAAATACAAAAAGTTACACATTTTTTGAATATTCCAAAATGAGGAACACTTAAACAATTTACAACATTTTGGGTATAAGACTAATACTTAATTATTATTACAAAATTAAAAAAATTTATAAATCTTAACACACATTTCAAAATTAAGAAAATGTAAACTGTTAATTTAAACAATTTTATGACAACAAAAATGTATTTACAATAATTTCAGGATCAAGTGAAATTTTAGGACGTACTCTCATTGGAAACTCTCCCGAAGTCCGCACTGAAGAGAAAATATTTTTTGAAGAAATCTTCCGCGCCAAGAATGCTACGGCCCAATGGGTTCCACTGCAGGAACCCGCGAACAATTTAGCCACCACAGCCAAAAATACAAGCAGCAAGAACTAGCTAGAACTGGCTGCTTTTGGTTCGTGTCTAAGTAGAGACGGCGGTGGTGGTTGTCTTGGGTAAGCGTTTAAGCGTGGAAAAAGCACAATTTTTGTAGAGCTACGGATGGAGCAAATGCTCAAACCTATTGTTTATTAAAATTATAATTTAAAAAAATTCTATAATTTTTTGTTCGTAACAAACGGTTTATAAGATTGTACTGTTTTCCAAAAGCACGTAAACATTATATCTAGCTACCAAAAAATGTTAAAATCTTGAATATTCTGTACCAATATTTATTTTCGAAAGGTGCCCATCCTTTCACGCTTAGCCCTATTATAAAATAAATTTTTATAATCAACAAGTATTGGGGATTATAGAATACTGAAGTCGTTACAGCTGTTTTTAAAATAATAGAAGCAGTAAAAGATATATGGTATTTATATTTTGTTTCCAAAAAATTAAATCTTCACTTCTATTATTGTAAATACGGCTGTATATTTATATCACAAATTTAATATAAACCAAAATATTTGGTGGTTTATTAAAGAAAAATTACTGGATCAAGGGAACTTGCAGGGATACGTTTTAAGCAGGACAGGAAGTCGAAATAGAGAGTCACATTATGATCGCCAAACAGTTTGAAACATGATCAAATATATTTCAATAAATGTGCTTTGTACGGTATCAATTAATCAAAGGCCATATATTTAATATACATTTAATGTGTCAGAAATGTCAAAAAGTACCTAAAATACAGATTGCAAACATTAAATTAACCAGAATTAAAATATACCTACCTAAAGTAAACGATGATTATTACTATGATTTTATATTTTCTAGGCGAAGGTTTCAGGGTACAGAGGCACAACATTTTAGTTTAGTTTCTGGCTTTTTGCTATTTTGTTAAAATATAATGCACAGCGAGTAGAAATAATTATGTATAACCAAATGAAGCTATTCTTATACGTATTATTATACCTAATGTAGTGAATATATAAAATAACTCGTGTCTATATATAGTAAATTTAGTTTAAACGCACTATATATTCCGTAATCGCAAACTACCTAATATTTATCTATGTGAAATAAAGTTATTAGATCTTAGACATTAAACTGGTATTGCTCTGCTATTGAATCTTGGATTTGCCCTAAATCAGTTTCGTTTCAAGGTTAATTATCAAACTTTCCTCTGACCAACCTTAAATTAATTTCAGGCATCAACTTCAAACGCTTGAGGTTTCCATTTTCCGAAGAACGAAACCAAAGAAATCCCTGCCCACATTTTCCCTTTTTCTCGTGGACATTGAGCCTTAAATATTTTGGTGGGCGAAACGAACTTGCTGGCCAAGTTGGCGTGCAAAAAAGAAAAGTTTCCGGCAAACCCGTTAACTAATTTTCCAACATTGACTGATAAATCCGCCGGGAGCTGCGACGGGCAACGCTACATTGGCTGTTAAAGCAGCCATGCAGGAGATGCCCCAGGTCCTGCGAACTGTTGCGGTTCCCCGTCTGTGTCTATATAAGTTCACCGTAAATTTCCTTTTCAATCAAAATGTGCTTTCATTCAATTTGGAAGGCAGTGGCGGGCATAAGTAGCCATAGTCAGAGGTATCGGGGGTGTACGAATTCCGGAGGGAGAAGCTGCAAAGGCAACTTTGAACGGGTGCCAGAAATTGGTGGCGCCAAAAGGGAATCGAACGTGAATAGGTTGGTGCATATAGAAAAACGTAAAAAAATTTTATTAATATCACTAAAATGTTTTTGGTCAAATAATAAATTATATTATATGTTTTTTTATCAACAAATTTCAAATGTTTCGGTTAAAAAAAATTATTAATAAAAAATTACTATACTTGGTTAAGTTAAGGTTAAAACAAGAATGGTTTGAGGCAACTATAGACTTACGAAAACTAAATAAAGTAAATAAAACCGCTAAAAATCCTTTAATAAAAGGGTAAAACATTGCATAATTTATTTTTCAGTGAAAACAGCAACGGAAATATTCTTATAGAATACCAAAAAGATCAACGGCCACAGTGCGGAGTGACCCAGGAAGACGAGTGAAAAGCCAACTGACCGATAGCCGGTTCAAAATGGATTCAAAGATAGTCGCCCGGACTAGCAGAAAACACCACAAGGATAGTTAAATTATTTGCTTGCCATTTCCCGTTGTTTCCGGCCCTTTTCGCACCAACCGCTTCCTTAGATCTAAATTTCTTTCTTTCTCCCTCACTCCAGTTTTTTTCATAAAGTTTCTTCAACCATTTAAATTGCTCTTTTAAGTTGTGGCCAAGGTCGATGGTTAGTCTTTGATAAACTATTAAGAATGGAAAGAGCTGCTGTGGAGGAAATTCAAGTTCTTGCAAAAAGTTTTGCTTAGATTTTTATTGACTGCTACATTTTGGTTTGATTTCTTTAATGGTAGCAGTATATTGTACTGCTGACAATTTTTTTACATGTTTAATTTTAAATTTTCATGGATATCATTGCAATGAAGAATTGACAATAGGACGATTAAGTTTTAAATTTTTCTTAAGCGAATTATTTAACTTTTAAGAAGTTTTATTATTAAAAAATAACAAAAAGAATCAGAATTACAACAGTGTTGTTAATGCTACAAGCATACTTTTGTTTTTAAATTTGGAGTTCCAAATATTCTTTTATTGTATCTTTAATTTTTTATTTTCCAACCTTTGAGGAAAAAGTCAAACAATTTTCCATACATAAGACCATCGAATGCCATCCTCATAAAGTATTCGCTTTACAAATGCAACTCAGATTATGTACATTTTTGACTTATTGATAGACTCTGTCTGCCAATCGTCGCTACCTGGGCCACCGTGCTTTTCTGCAATTTTTCACTCTATTCGGTTGCAATCGCTGGGATTCCTTTGAAGCGGCAGCTATCAATTTTTCACCGATAATGCCTCGCATCAAAGTCAGTTGGCAATAAACTGGAAATGCGACTAACGAGTAAATTCCATTTTTAATTTCGTCGCACTCTTTGTCTATCTCAACGCCATTTGGTCTTTGCATCATCTCGCTTTTATTTGCTACTGCATTCCCAGTCCATTTCTCCCCACATTCCCTCTTTCCGAGTCCTGAGTCCCGGGTTCTGGCCAGTTTCAAAAGCTTGTCAGCGGAAAACGTAAACTAACGACATTTTCGTTTTCTTATTTACACAATCAATTTTGTGCTTTTGTGATCCACGGGCAAAGGCAGGCGAGAATGGGGAAACGAAGAGTACAGCGAATCCTTCTGAAAGTGCTCCTTGCACATCCTTCTTGACGGGCGACATGGCGTGTGGATGTGGATACATTCTCTATATCACTGGACTTTCCTTTGCCGTGCTCTATCTGAGGGGTGATCAAACTTTCTTAGAGATGTATTGTATGTTATAAAATTAATCATGTGGAACCAGTCTTACAATAATAATAATAATATTAGGGAAAAGAAAAAATTATTTTATATTTTTTTTTGGAAATTATAAATTATTAAATATTTTCTGAGAAATTTTTCTTACATTTTAGAGTTCTTATTTTTAAAATTTGAAGTGTGGGTATATTTTTTTATAAAGATATATCCTATAATAGATTTTTTAAGGGATTTTTAGACTATACCTTATTTTAAAATATCTTATATGTAATGGATCCCAAAGAGTATGTAAACCTTCGACCTTCTAAGTTTCCTTCTTGTTTTCTGGACCCTCCTCATCCGTTGTATCGTTAAGTTGCCATTGCTATATAGCTTTAGTTTCGGCAGTGACGATGGCAATGGTGTTGCACTGGCTGCTACCAGCTACTGTTGCTTTTGCTGCTGCCGTTTGTGCCGCGAGGGAAATTGTCGTCAAAGCGGAAAAAATGTCACATTGTTGTTCTAGCCATCATGGAGATGAGAGTGGGCTGGGTGGAAATCGGTGGATGGGCGGGTGTTACGGAGGCCACTCCTCCACTTGCCACACGTTGCATGTGTGGTGCAGTGGCAGTAATAGTTCTAGTTTCGTTTCGCTTTCTTTTCGCCAGCCCCTTTCTTCCATTTTTGCACCCCTTTCCTTTCCCCTATTTTCTATTTCTTTTTTTCGTATCCTTTCTTTTGATGTTGACCGCATTCGTTGGCTCGTTTCGCTGGCTGAGTTCGCTTTTTGGGGACTGCCTTTATTGTTTATGCAACTGTCAGCAGTTTTCGCTTCTCGTGCGCCCCAAGTTTTTCCAATCTCCAGCCAACCCCCGCCCACTGGCAGATTTTCCTTTCTATATGTGTGAGTGTAGGTGTTTGCTTTGTATCTCGCTGCGACTTCCATATTTGTTGTCATTTCGAATTGTTTCAATGACTTTTGACAGCGAGCAGATTAGCTTGGCGACGCCTCCGCTGAATTTTCCACCGAAATCAACCCCTTTCTCCAATTGCCGGGGGAAATCAGAGGTGTATATTTGGATCATTCTCCATTACCAACGCGGAGAAGTTCAATGGATTCCAAGTCGCTGGATTTTGTGTGATTACTTTAAAAGGGAATTTTCTTTATTTTAGGTTGATTGAAATGGAGAGCATATTAAATGATTATTTTAGGTTATGTAATGAAATGGAGGGATTGCATTTATTTTTTTTTCAGCAAATAAAACAAGCAATGATCGCATATTAAAAATGGATAAGAGTTCTGCAACCTTATGTTCAATAAAAAAATAAAAAATAAAATTTAAAACAAATACTAAGCCTCCTTTCGAACCACCAATTTATAATTGTATTTCTCGCTCGCATTTCAAGCATCAATTTCCCGCAAAACCAACGGGGGAACATCCCGAACACCGTTTCGAAATAAACCAATTATAGAAAAGCCATTTGGCATGTCAACAGTGTGCACGCAAGTTTAAACTAAAAAGCGCAAACAAAAATTAATTGAATTATTTTTAGCTAAGCAATGTCACATGTGGCTGTTCGATGCAGCTCATCAATAAACAAAATTTATGGCAACCGCCGAAACAGCAGGAAAGGGGGTGGTTTTGGGCGGTGGAAGTGCAACAAAAAGGCGATGGTCAAAGCCAATTAAAGATGACCCCAGCACCAGCGAACGGGGCCAAAACAATGTCCCTGGCGAGCCTGGCCAGCTTGACGACCAACCGAAATTTCAGCCACCCAATCAGCATATTTAAATTGTGTTGTGTTTGGTGATTGAAATGCATGAAGTACGACAACGTAAATAGGACAACGCACCACAAGTTAGAAGGACATCACACACACACACACACGCATCGAACTGTTCGAAGGACACATTGGCAAACATGAATTTTTACCATGTCGGTGACTCTGCGGCTGGGGGTTTCACCCGATAGCTTCTTTTCTCCTTTTCGAATTCCCCGCTTTCCATATCTCGATGGCGACAACATCCACACTTTAATGGCCCACAGCACTCTCAAATCGGTTTCCATTCCTATGCACAGTACCAAACCTGTTAAAAAGATATTTTTAAAGTTTTCGCTTATGTATATAATTAAATTATATATTTAAAATAAATTTGGAATAAAAAATAACAAAAATATATGTTAAAAATTTAAAATATCGGTTCAATACCGAATCTCTATAGATTTGAAAAGTATTCGATAGAGTCATTCCAAAATATTGCGTTTTTTCCTTTTTAAACAAATTTAAAAATTATTTAAAAACTAATATTTATATTTAAATGACCACTACACAAAAAAAAAAAAAATTAAGTAAACGACATGTTCAAAATATGCCTCTTCGAATTTCAATTGCTCCTTTCCCTCTCTTTTTCGAAAAGAATTCGGCAAAATGATATTATTTAAACGTAAAACAAACATGCCAGTAATTTACCACGGGCGTATCGATTTACCTCCTATGTTTTTTTTGTTTGTGTGTATAATATAGGTTTCTTCAAAATACGACCAAAAACATTTATTTCGATAACGCGATCCATACTTTGCGCGTGCTTTTCTCAGTGTACCCATAGTCATTTCGACTCCCATAGCCATTGCCATTCCGAGTTCGATTCCGATTCCGATTCGTCGTCGTCGTCAGAGATCGATGCTGGTCAGCAGTTTCGATTTGATTGTGCGATTTTCTACTTTGCTGTGCATTTTTCCTTTCATTCATGCTGTTTTCCTCCATTTTTCCGCTTTTTTCCCAGCGCTATTTCCTGATGTGCATTTTTTTCGTGTTGTATTTCCAGCGGTCAGCCGCTGTAGAACTCTAATTGCTCGGCAGTGGCCAACACATGCGAAGGTGGCCTATCCATTTTTTAGATGCGCACACAAATCGTTGGAATATTGTTTTCCGCTCTTTTTTTTTTGTGACCACTGACGAGCCTGGACACTATGGTAAAAATAAGTCGCGGCTGAAAGTCGGGACGAGCACTTAAAGCCATCCAATTTTAATTGGAATTTAGGCGAAAAACCGTAAATATTATTGTCGTGGGTCCGGAAGGAGATCTGGCTATTATAACAGGGCCGCACGTTTTCAATTCGGATGGCAGGCTGCACTGTTTCGAGTGCAGATATTGGAGTTTCGAGTGGTTTATGGCAGGAATCGTGTGGCTATAACAGACTCGAAAATTGCCGCTAGCCGGATGCACATGGTTGAATGGAGGACCATCCAGGGTTTTACGTGAGTGTCGCAATAGGATTTGAAACGGATGTGAGGGATTTGCATATGAAACCCAATTCTAGCTAAATCAGTCAAGAAAGTATAGGACTAAAAAACACAAATAATACTACCAGGGATAAATAAATAAGATTATTTTTGACAAAAATATTTTGAAATATTTTATAAAATATTTTTATAACCAATTTGGATGATTTTTATGCACTTTATAGATAAGAACAAATAAAGTTGTATTCTTTTGTAGACAAGAGTAACATAGTAAATTTTTTAAAATAAAAGTTTCAAATATCCCCTATTTATGGTTCATGAATAATACTGATCGGAACTCTATAAAGTGAAGTCTTAAGACATTTTTAATGTAGACTTCCTTATAATTTTCTCAGTTAGACTTAATGCTAGAAAATTAAAATGATTTTTATAAATTGAAAACCCAACGATCATATGATGAGATAAATATTGCAGTTTTATTCTGATAGCTTATTGTTTCTGACCATTTTAAAGCCACCCATTTTTGGTAAATATGCTAACACAATTATAAATGACCCCTTCCCACGCCCATCTTGTTGTTCTGATTATCCTGCCTTAGCTTGCCATAACAAACCGACATTCGGAGCAGAAGCTGAAATCATTGTCACATTTGCCTGACGACACGCCCCTCAAAAGTGAAAGGGGCAGTGGAGTGGTTGGGGGAGGTGGCGAGGGGCTAGAACATTTGTAGTCAGAGTGATGTTTGCATTTTGCAGATGCAGTGTGGATGGGAAGGGAGAGCAAACATGCCAAGTCGTAGCGCTGGAAATCTTAACGTGATTTAAGCCACGAAATGGGTAAAAAGGGGGTGCATCCGGGGTGAATGGGAGGTGAAAGGAGGTGCTGCTGCTGACAGGGAACGAGGAAGGAGTCGAGGAAGGAGCAAGAAGGACTGGCATTTGGTGGCCGCACAATTGGCACGTCGTTGCGGCCAAAGGAGGAGGGAATATGACACAATAGCCTGCCTACCAATGCACTGAAAGAAATTGGTTAATACCATACATACAACCGTATAAGTTAGGAACTCATCCTATATTTCTGAGAGCTACATCATTTAGTTTAATAATATAAATTCAATACATTTTAGGAAAGTAATTTTTGCTACTTCTATTGGAACACTTGGTCAATTTAGGAATTCAAATTGGGATATAAGTTTAAAATGCTTTTTATTGTTTGTGACTTATTCTTTACTTTCTCATAGACATATAGACTTAAATCATTTTTAATTTTTTTATAAAGATAATTATAGTAACTTTTAATTTCTTAAGACTTACCATTTTTTTCTGTGTACTTGCTTAACTCTAGCCTGATGTTTTGACAATGGCTCTGCTGCTGATGTGGGGTGTTGTCGCCGCGCTGTTGCTGTTGCTGTTGCTGCTGCTGCTGCTGTTGCAGCTGCAATTGCAGTTGCCGTGGTAGCTGCCGCCTCGAATCGCAGCCAAACTGCTTCAGTACCCTAATCAGCAGCAGCCATGCAATACCGCTCTGACTTTGATGCACTCACTATTTATGTGCATACCCATGAACGGGTTGCCTTGCCATGCCGTGCCACGCCTCTCTCTCCTCACCGCCCACCTCTCAGATCGGCACTCCTTCGAAATTGCACGTGACACAAATAGGTAATTGCACTTTGGGCAAAAGTGTGACACGCAGACATCATTCAATGGAGATCAAGGAGCGGTGGGGATATTGTGGACAGCGGTGTTCCTGACACCCTGGCAGGCGATAAGTTTTCTCAGTCAGGAAAAGCACTCAATTGCCCGATAGATTTTCCCATTTTCCGAGCCAGGCACTCCAGTCCTGAGCACTGCCAGCACAAGATTTAGCCTTGGCTGTGTAATGAAGTGTAAATTCATGTCTAAGCTAAGTTGGCTCAAAAGTTTGTGAAGCGTTTTAGAAACGTAATTAATTTTGCCAAAACCGATTGGCTTACCATTTATAATAAACGTTCAGGAATTGAATTTGAGAAGAAAATGTGTTCCTTGTGTGTTTATAAGTCATTATTTTTTACGTTAAATATTATAATTATATATAATTTTTTAAAATATTTATTTTATTTCTCAAACGATTTCTTATAAATATTTATGAATCTAAACCCCATTTAAAAATGTATTTTTGTTATAATATTAAGTTTTATAAGAATAGAGTGGATCAACCTATAAAATGTTTAAGGTCCTAACTGGTTTTGTTTTTGAATGCAACGCGCTTCAGGGTTTGGGATATGGCGTCAAAGTTGATCGCTCATACGCACTGTTGCCATTGATCCAAAAGTTATGATAATCTAGGTGGCTTAAATTTTTACTATACATTTGTTTCATTGCTGCTTCTTTTACTTAACCAATTACTCCGCCGAATTTTGACAAGGTTAGAAATGGGGAAATACGAACTGTCATACGAGTCGTATGAGTAATTTTTAAAGGAAGGTTTAAATCCATAAAAAATATATTTCAATTTAAAATGGATAAACAAAGTTTTAAATTGCTTTGTAACCTGAAATACTAAGTAATTTACAAGACCACAAGCCAATTTCCTGGCATTAAATCGCCTATTAGATTTTGCACACAACTCGTTCCCCCATTCAATGTCAAAGTTATGCAATCTCCTGCAAATCCTCCCCGTCCCCCTCAAACCACCCCCTGCACATTTGCACCCGACTGCCCCTTCCTTATCGTAATTTGACCAACTGCCGCACCTGTCGCCACGCATTTTCCGTCGGCCTTGTCACCGAAATGTTCCAGTTTGTTATCAGGCCGACACTTGCACATTTGGGCGGGCCAACACCTAATACAGCCCAAATAGCCAAAACATGCAGCACACAATGGGACAATGGCTGGGCGATTTGTGTTAAACAATTTGTAGCTCGTGTTTTGCTTGTCGCTGCGAGCGCCGCTGATTTCACTTATCGCGCCTCGCCCACGCGGAAATTCCCGTGAAAACAAGCAAATACGTTGCCCAAACACTTGGAAAATTATTTTGTGAATTTTTGAAACTGGAAAGGAATTTTTAATGGGTTTGAAAATGTAGAATAAAGGTACTTATTAATTATAATTTTTTTAACTGCATATTTAAAAGAGCAGAGACAGTTGACATCGCTCGGGGCTACTGTTGCAGTCACAGTTCAAAACTCGACACGCAATACAATTTGGTCGACAGCCTAAAAAGCTTTCACAACATCGATGTCGCTGTTGCATTTGTTTTCCGATGTACAAGCGTGATATTTATAATAAATATTTGCTGGCCAAGGGGGTTGTGTCAGTTTATTAAACTGGGTAATCAATTTTATGTTATAATGGATATTCTAATATATTTTGTAGACTTTAACTTGTACTGATTAAACACTTTAATAAATTGAGATCTTTGTTTTTACATTTTTAAAACATAATAATAAATGTTACTACAGAAGGAAACATGTTTCATAATTTATTCAAGATTCCAATAAAAGCAAATTTATTCATAAAATCCTCTATTTATGAAACTTGCTTAAAGTCAATAAGGCTCAAATGCAATCGTGTTTATGTGCGAACTCGACGTGTTATTTTTTAATTTCATGCTTAGCTGCGACTTGGCTCCTTGCACGCATAATCAAAGGACAGATTTTAATTGCATACTCTGCATGCAATGCGGAAAACAGCGCGGAAATGTGGAAATGGTTTGATTAGACATGCCCCAAGGCGATGCAATCTTCCCCCAGCTTGATTAATAAATATCGCGCTTTTGTGGCCCGTTGGCAAATATTGCCGGTTTGGGCCAGGCCAGAAGCAGCCAAAAACCACCCAGTTACCAACTCAACCACCGCAGCCAGCGATTTCCTGTCAATAAGCCTTGTCAGCAACATGAAATTAACGCTATTCAAGCCTGGAGGGCGCGGGCGCCATGCAAGGAATTCTTTCACATTGCGACAAATGTCTGGCTGCTGAATCCGAATTCCCGACTCTGACACTTTCAATCAGTCCGCCAAGGATTCCCGTTCGCAATGCCAGTCGCCGTCCCCCGCTGTTTCCCCCCGACAACCATGAAGGGAATGCCAATGCCGCTCAATAAATGTCATTACATTGTCAAGTGCATATTAGCGCCATAATTGAACGGCGTGAGCAGAATTTTCCTCGCCATTCTGTGCAGCTTGAGGAAAAATGGCATAGGTATGAATGGGACAGAGTGAGTGGAAGTTTTTAACAGGGAGTGTAACTAACAAAGGAGGAAGAATCCTTTTTTATATGTTATTTTATGACATTTCTACTACGGTGTAGAATTTTATAGAAATAATTTGTTGAATGGAAAATAATTTTTTATACCCTTGCAGAGGGTATTATGATTATAAATATTTTATTTAAGAACTTTAATAAGTCTGCTTCTATTTGAAAAGCAATGTTCCCGACACCTAATTATTGGAAAAGTAACTACAGGCTGACGTTTAGCCAATTTGAAATCAAAGCAGTTGAAGCCCCAACTAATTAACTGAATTTCACAAAGTAAAGTTCATCGCAAATATAAGCAAACCACTTGTTTGACTTTTGCAAATTAATTATTTAATTTAATGTAAACATTTTGAAAGTCCACAACAAAGTAGACAAGGCCAATTAAAACTGGCCGGACAGAGACAGAGACAGACAGACACACGGGGGTAAAAGAGAAAAGGCAAACAGCAGCCAAAACAACATTTTTGCCCAATACATTTTAATGGGCCAACAATTTGTAAAACTGAATAAAAACAAATTTTCTATGATCAACTTAAGATTGAATTTTTATGCCGAAAAAAGGCAAAAAAATGTGCGTTGGCCATTTCCTTCGGTCTGGTTGGCCGGAATTCTCGCATTTTCCGGCTGAACGCTTGCAGACCAAAACTGAATTTATAAACCAAAAATGCATGATAGCCGGCAGCCCCCCTCCTCGCCCCCCATCCACACGTTTGTCTGCGGCTTTTGCGGCTGTTGTGGCGACGTCCGAACCACTGCAACAACAAAACCCAAAAAAAAAGCAACTAAAGCCACCAGAATTATCATTACGGCGGCAAAAATCTCTTGGCAGTTTCCCGGACTTTTCCACGGCCACCCGCCGCCTTCCGTTTTATTTCTCGTTTGCTGTTTTGCGGGGGAACAATTTTTTCAATTTTTAGTTTATAGCACGGCGAACGATAAAATTGGGTGGGCGTGGCCTATGGGTAGAAAAAAAATAGGAAGAACGCCCAAAATTATTAGTGGAGTTCTCATCTTTTTCGCGTCTTCTCCACCGGCTTATGTTTTATGGCCCACTCGCCAAGAGCCAACTGAATTCGGGTAACTGAACTTGCAGTTGGCCGAGGATGAGAAACGAATTTGAACAGTAAAATCGAAGGCTTCATACCCTTTTGTTAGAATAAGGATCAACCCTCTAAATACGTGAAATAGTTAGAATATTTACTTACCTGAGATATTAGAACTTCAGATTAAATTACATTTTATTCAGCATATTTGTATTAAATATATGATGTATTTTATTTGTTTTTCCAGAAATTTTCGAGAAGACCAATAAGAATTTAATTATTTTTAAATCCCCCTTAAACTCTTGTTTCAATAATTATCTGCATAAAAAAATACTCTTTCTTCCAATTCGTATTTAGAAACATTTTTCGCTGCCCCAGAATTTATGACTATCGGCCCAAGTTAGCAAACATTGAACGAGAAAAAATTGTGCAGCCAGCAAACAGAAGCAAACAAAACAGAACACATGGAAACATAACTTGGCATCATTATACTAGCAGAGGATATGGGCGGCCCCCCAGATATATATACGTATGTACGTAGATATATTTCCAGCCAGTTGTGAGTTCTTGAACTTAAACTGCACTCTGTTCTTGTTTTTCTTTTTTTGGATATTTTTGTTTTTTGGTTGCTGCTGTTGTAGTGTTGCAGATTTATGTTTTATGACCAAAAAGTGTCTACAATTTGGGGGTATAGATGGCGATGGAGAGTGTTTTAGGAGCCTGGCTGGCCCCAAAAGAAATTCAAGAGTAACTCATGTCGAGGCTTATGGTAAAATACGAGGCAGGACTTAAGATCCTGAGGGCAAAAGGTTGCTCATTTATTGACAGAAAAGTTATTATAAAAATTGGGATGTGTGTTTACTTATTTCCCAGAAAATACATGTTTAAAGATGGAAGTTTTTCAAGTTCTATTGAAAGTTCTTTATATCTGCTTCTAAATTTTTTTTATTTTTTTCCGATTTTTTTTCTGAAAGGTGGGCTCATAAATTAAGTTTAGCCCTTTATCTGGCAATAAACGATTACAAGTGTAAGTAAACAAAGCTTAAATCATCTTATTGCTTTGATAATCTTATGTGCCGCCATTTATTTTACGCCTTTTCCCCGAGATTTTTCCATTGAATTCAGCTCACCACTTTGACTTTGACTACATTCGACGTTTTCGTGTGTTCCCCCTTTAGCTTTGTAGGAAAAGCTACTGCCATTCCATTTAAATACGCATATCATTTGTACTGCCATAAGAGGGAATTTCTTAGCCATCTTCAGCTGAGTTACCCCACATTCCGTATTCCAGTATTCCCCATTCCATTCCCCAGTTACCCAATGAGCTTAAGCTAACAGGGTTTTGTGGATTTTCCAGCTTTACAGCCTGGCATGTAAGCGTAGAGCATGTTAAGGGGGCGTGGCTAAGTAGCCTCCCCACCGCCCACGTACAATGTGTCTGTATCGTCTGCATTTGAGAGCCTGTGAAAATTGCTAAAGTATTGCGAAACTCATTTCCTAATGTCAATGTGAGGCGAAAAGATTGAGTGGGTAATAAAGAGTTAAGGCGATCTTTAAATGCTCTTTACCAAAAATTAATATAGAAAAAAAAGTATAGTATACAAAATTAAAAATATATATTTTTTTTAAAGGATGTGCGTATTATTAAAAAAATTTTTTTTTTAAATTTATGTCTTTACGGGCTTGGTTACAAAAATTAAATGAATTTTAAGTTAAGTTAAAAGTTCTTAGAGTATTTATATGGATTTGGATTTATAAAGAAAGAAAAATACAGAAGAGATGGAATTTCGCGTAAGGACACCCTTTGCATATCCTTGATTTATATGCGGATCTCGGCGAGACCTCCTTGCATCTGCATGTTTTCGATTATTTGTTTGCCTCAAATGTGTTTATTGGTCTCGGCACATAATAAAATTATTTATTGCATTATAAAAAATAAAAAAAAAGAGATGGAAATACAAATGCCAGTAATCATTTTTGCTGAGGCATCTACGTGTCGCTGCTCATGTTCCTTTTCAATTTGCATTCGCATGTTGCCCCATAAATACAAAAAAGCCGTGCCGAACAAAATAAATAAAATTAAAATAAAAATTTATAAAAGCAGTAGCATAAGGGGGCGTGGCCGGGGGAGTTGAGGGATTTGTTTGGCACATGTGTCTACGTGTGTGTGAATTGGTGCGATGGGTGGTTTTATTGTTTATCAATATAAAGCTCGTAAAATACCTGAACAGGGTAGCCAACCCGGTTTAATGTTGGTGTGTGTTCTCGCCAGAGATGAGCGATTTATGGGGCGAAAGGTTATGTGCTTCTTTTGGAAAAGCAAATTTGGGGAGGAAATTTATCAAGGTATGTGTTTAAAAGATTATCTGATAATGTTTAAGAGATTTCGAGCGAAATGGCTGCTTATTGAACTGTTGATAATATAAAATATACTCTTGATATGATTTCTTCGATTTTTTAGTAACAAATAAAAAAAGTTTTTCAAAAGATTTTTACAAATCTTTTGTTAGTTTAAGGTATTTTTAAACTTATTTTATATTAATTATACAATTTTTTTTTATTTTTTAAAAAAATTTACCATCTCTGAGTGTGTCTTCTATAAAATACATTACGCAGTGTTCGTTCTTTTTGCATAATTGAAAAATTTCTAATGACTTTTTAAGGTTTATTGGGCAAACACGTCGTTGAAAATGGAAAAGCCAGCACAGGCGTTTCAAAGAAAACATACAAACAGTCGCTTTTATACACTCCGCAATCCTTGAATATACCCTTTGGTTCCTTTTGGCTGGCTTTGGGCCACGTCTGATGCTCATTTGAGGCTGCCAGCGACTGTTGCCGTTTTGTTTGGCCTGCCTTTAAAATATAGTTACACAGAATGTTGTTGAATATTCTTGCGGCCTGCTCCTCGCAAAACTTCTTTGTTTTCGGGCTCTATCACATCACCCTGAGTGTGTGTGTGTGTGTTATAATTCTAGTTTATGCCAGGGGGCGTCATTCACATAAAGTGCTTGTGCGTCTGTGTCGCTTCGTCATTTGCCTCCCACTCGGTCCCCGCTGGTGTAAATAATATTAGCACTAAACAGACGACAACAATGGGAAAACGGGAGATGCTGGGCCAGGGTTTGAATATGCAACTCCACCCAGAGCCATTCCCTTTCCAGGACAGACCCCGACAGCAGATGACAGTCCATGACGGACCATGGTCGGGGATCTAAGCACATATAGCCCCGGAGCAATAAACTTTTCATTAGCAAGTCAGTTTGTTGTTTGTTCGCGACAAAAGGCTTACTATAGTACAGTAGTCGTAATCGTGAGGCGAAAGCTACGAAACATTTATATACTTTACTTGATAGAAACTTAAGATGACAGTTAAAAATATTTCATGTCGCTAAAAAAAATATAAGTATTTTAAATGATAATTTTTTCTGGAAGTAAATAGGAGTATAACAAATTTTAAATGTAAACAGCAAGCCCACATCAATTAAGATGATTCCTTTAATCAATTTTACTTTTTTAATTTTTAATACCTAAAAACATTATTTAATTATTATAATTTATTGTAAGCTTTCAGTAAAATTAATATTATTATTATTTAAATTAATAAAATTTAAATGTATTTCTTAGATCAATTTTTTTTATAATAACTTTTTTATACCCTTTTTATAATTATTAAAATCGATACATTTTCCTTTAATTTTTTGGGGTTTGTGAGATACTTGTATATATTTGCCCCAAAAAAGACTAATTAGCGAGCTTCTACTGTGCTCCTGGTTGTAGGTCCTTAAGTGCAAAGCTCTTGCCACGCAGCAGCGACAAAAATTTGTCAAAGGTTTTTGCCCCGCTCCTTTTTATGCGATGCAGCGCCGGGACTATAATTGTTTTATGTTCTTTTTGTTTTTACTGTCCGCAAATAACTATTACCGCGCAAATGAAGTGTGCCTAGGCAGAAAGTGGGCGTGACTGCGTGTTATGTTTACAGAAATTTTCGGGTCTGGAATGGAGGAGAAACTTAGCTTTAAAAGTTCTTGTAACCACAATGAAGTCGAAACTGTGCCACAATTCTGAAATTTGTTGAAGCACTGAGCTAATTACCAAGCAGCCTCTCTAAGTTCAAATTCAGCCTCCAGTGTTATTTTCCCCCACGAGTTTCCCTTCCCCCGATTTCCTCTGCTATCTGGCTCAAAGCACTCTTCAAATCATTTGAATAAGCCCTAGCCAAGTCGCGAGCATTTGCAATGCTAACCCGCAAAAACATATAAGTTTGCGGCACCCACACAAGAATGTTTTGGACCATGGGAAAGAAAAATTGATTTGGAAAATTGAAAATTTGAAAAATTATTAAAATTGACAAGAAAATATTTTAAAATCAAATCCTTTAAATATCTTAAATTTTTAAATTTTATGAATTATTTATTAGTACGTTTATTATTAAAGTATTTTCGAAAAAATAAAATTTCTTTTTCTACCGCTTTATAAAAATAAAAATTCAAGCTTTTTTCGTTTTTATATATTTTACAAAATCCGCATACTTTTCTGAACTACTGTTCACAGCCATATGCAAATGTATATGCAAATATGGAAAGAGCACACGCAACTCATTCTATTTTTTAGCTTTTTGTTGGCAAGTTTTTTCTTTGCCTTTTGCCGTAGTTCGATTAATTTTTTTCAGCTTCATTTGATTGCGCAAACATTATGGATTTTGTCGTTGTTGTTATGCATGCAGACCCAAGTGGATGAAGGGGGACTAAGCTTTGAGGGGCTTTTGGGATGCGGAATACTCTCGCTAATGCCGATGATGAGTATGATTGTGTTGCTGCTTGCTGCGTAGTCCTTGTAGCACATTTTCCCATTTCTCATCTCGCGTCGATTGCGAACATTTCACCGAAAACGTCAGGTAAGTTTTCCCTTTTCATTCATTTTCCAGCACTTGATTTACGCAGCGTACGAGGCCAGAAGTTTTGCAATCGGCGTAATAAGCTTTTCCATTTTACTAATTAGCTGACGGGTTTAAGTGAAATTCGCTGGGTGAGATTAAGTTCGGGCTCCAAGGTTCTTAAATGCATCTCGATGGCCTGCAACTCAATCTCCTTGAGAGATAGTAGCTTGTTTGTAGCAAGATCTCCTCTCCGTTTAATTTCACTTTGGCAAATGGGGGTTAAAGTTGAGGGTGCCTGCCTGGGGTTAACCTGCCACAAAGAGGCCTCGGCCATCTCGGTGACTCGACAATTTCGCCTTTTCCACCATCCTCGTAACATTTTATGTCGCATAGTTTTCCCACACACACTCACACACTTACTCTTGCATATATGCATAAAGGTTGGTGTGTGGGAGTGTGTGCTATGTGGAAGGCATCTCAAATGGCGGCTCATTGTTGTTGCCTCGTGTTGTGCACTTGTCGCGACGGCAGAAATCAAGAAAAAGAATGGAAAATACAGGAAGGTAACACCTTAATACTCTAATATTTTAGCAAAATTTGTTTTAAGCAGTTGCTATTTGTTTTTTAATAATAAAAAAAATTATATAATATTTAAGTTCTTTGGAAATATTTGGTACTTAAATCGAATTTACCAAATTTGTATAATACTTTTCGTATTTAAATAAAACATTTTTTAAATATATTATTTAGACACATATGTACAATTAAAACAAGATTTTTGTAAATGAGCGTGATCTCCTTAATTGTATATATTTTAAAATACAAATAAATTTAAATTTGAAACCCTATATACAGTTAAGAAAGGGCATTTGACAAAAAAACAGCAAGAACAAAGTGTTCTTCTCCCTTTTTTTGGGGACCACAAACATTCCAATGGCATCGTCACGACTCGCTCTTGTTCTTGTCGCTGCTCAGAGTGCCATTGCCATTTTATGAATAATTCATATCCACACATAGAACCACCAGTAAGGTGGTACGCCAGCCAAAAAAAAGGGAGAGGAAAACCACACGCATTCATTTTCATATTGACACTCGTCGCGGCAGGCATTGAGTCCTCCAAATCCAAGCTCGGCTCCCTTGGTGGCAGATCCTCGTCAACGATTTTGGCGACATCATTGTCTCCTGGCCGGGGTCCTTTTGTCTACGCCCAGCCTACGCCACGCCCCCCGTTTGGTTAGTCATTCTTAAAGCCTTGCCAGAAAAAAAGGACAATGGGAGTCAAAAGAAAGGGACGAAATCACTGAGAAAAAGTTAATACAAATATTAAGCAAATTAAACATAAGAAAAATTTAAAAAAGTGTAGCTCCTTAATCCTTTTTACTTATGGAAGTGAAACATTTTTCTTAAGACTTAAAATAATTTATTTTTAAATAATAAAAACGAAATTAATATTTTTCTACCGAAAATAAAAGCAATTCAAATATATGCCATAATATAATAATATTTTTGACTACAACAAGTTTAATTTTCAATGAATTTAGTTATGATTACGATTATATTTTTTTAAATATTTTTTTGACGTTATTATGTGGCAAGCAAGGAACTAAACTTTCAGCCCTCAAAAGTAGGCAACACTTTTTGTAAGATGTCGTGTATCCGGAATTTTGCCGCAGTGCTCAGGTCCTTCATCTCGTTTGGTCATCAACGATGGCTTCATTAGACACTCTCACTCACTTACAATCACTTACAGTCACGCCACGTCCTCCGTTTCGCCCATACCCCCCAGTTGTTTCTTTTGTTTTGCAATGGCATATCCGCCCGCCATCCTTTTGGCCCCATATCCAGTGGCTCCTGTTCGCCGCTTCGCTCCCTGCTGTTTGCTAACTGCTTTCCCCTTACCGGTCCGCCTTGGCCAAAAGTGATGCTAATCGGCAATTGGCCGCGGCGTCGTTATGTGGCTGCCGGTAACTGTTTTTGTTGCCACTATCGTTGGCCGTATCTTGCTGCCAAATTCGCTGATTCACGTAATTTGCCGCGACTGCAGCAGCGACAACGGCCAAAAGCCATAGCCAACAACCAAAAAGCCAACAACCAAAGCCAATGTGCTGTCGTGCCGCTATTATACACTAGAAAGCACAGCCGGAAAAGTGCAGGAAAAGTGGATTAGGCGTGTGCACAAAAGTTGAGTTTTCCGCGGGAAAAACTCAACCAGAGTATCCCGCATTCGTTGCAGTTATCCCGGCCATTTGTTGCCATTGTTTTGCAGTTAAATGAATCTTAAATAGCAACGTGAGCAACTCGCAGATACGAAAATCTGAAACGAAGACACACAAACACTCAGCTGCGGGTTTAAAGCATCCTTTTATTCTTTCGTTTTCCGGCTTTTCTTGTACTTTTCATTGTGTCTCCCTTTGTCGGTGGCTTTTTGCGTAGATCTTTCGATGACTGAGCTGAATTCTTAATGCCCTCTAGTTTGAGTTGGGATTTTGGGGCGTGTTGTCGGCCAGGAAGTGACCATAAAAGGGGGAGCAAAATAATCGTCAAATCATATTTAACATAAAGTCATTATCGGAACAATGCCAGATCATAATCGAAACACAATTAAAAACAGTTCTGACAGGTTTTGGAAGTGCGAATTATTATGTGAACTGAAAATAAAATTTGTAATATGCAATTTGAATTTATATATTAAAATTGGTAAATCCAAAAAAATTTATCTGCAAAAATTAACACTAATATATATAATTTTAAATGACTATTTGGCTAAAAATAATCAATTAAAAAAAAGAAATAAATATTAATTATGTTTAAAGTGCCTTTGTTTTAGATTTAAGGAACTAAAAAATTAACAAAATCTAAGTTTATAACCCTTACAAATAAATGTAGAATTAAAAATGTACCCCTTAAATGCACAAGTGACTTATAAAGGTCTTAAATAAAAGTTACTTACTTTAGCTTTATATACAATGTATATGAAATCAATTCAATGCAGATGTGTGTTGAGAACAGGAAAAACTCTGGGCGAAAGCAAATGATTTATGGCATCACGTGCTTGGGTTTTGTATTTGTTTTCTACCAAAATTACTGACCTATGGCCAACTAATGGAACAACGAACCTTATGTTGTGATGTTACGGAGTTTAAGCGAAGAAATTATGTTAAGTTTGACAGTCAAAGAGCTGGAAAACTCTTAAAAGAGTTAACAGTGGCTGAGAGAGAGCGAAAAATGGTGGCTAACAGCGCCGGCTCTTTGGGAAATTTACTCTTGCCAAAGGACTCTCTCTTGGCTCTCTTTCTGTTAGCGTTAAAGCGGAACTGTTAGTGGCACAAGAATGTTAGGCTAATGGCCAAAAAGCAGCATAAATCACAGAAGTCGAGGATGTCGACGGCAATGCGGTTGCATTGCGATGTCAGCACCTCCCCCTGCAAAACCAGCCCCTTCTTACCGAATAAACCGCCCCCAGAAAGTGCCCCAAATGTGCATTTAAATTAGCAGGAGACCCCCTTTCAGCCAGCCCACACATTTTGCTCGCACAACTGCAATGTCATTTCTATGCACAATGAATGCATAAATCATTAACAAGCGCTCTTCGCTCGCCGCAAAATAATAACAATAATGCTAAAAACTGCAACGAAACCGCTGCAGCCACAATGCCCATGTGAAGGCCACCCAATCAGCAGTAAACCACTTCCACGCCCTCTTCCCACATCCCACACCCCACTTCCCCCAAAACAAAAAACACCACCCCCCATGGTTGCATGTGCAACCAATTACGGGCATTTCCGGCAATCAGTTTTTAGCGCCTGAAATTCGCAAACAAACCCGAGCCCACAAGCCGAGTATAGTTGTAATCACTTTTGAAATTTCAAATTTCAATTCGATTCTCTTCGCAGCATCGATGTCCCTTTGCTTGCCAATGCCGTCACGCCCCCGAGTTGAGCACTCAAAATTTATGTTCCCATCCATAGATCATCACCGAATGACACTTGGACAGGGCCAGTTGTTGTTGTTGTCATATCTGTGCGAGAGTGTGTGCGGCGAGTCCTTTTGGGATTCGGATAGCCTGACATTCCTCCCAGCGATAAAGGATTGGCGTTGCGACTGCTTGGAATATATGGCGTGGTTTTAAAAATAATTTAGCTGGGAAAATCGCCGCTATTAGCATATTGGCTAAAGTTGAATAATAATATATGCAAATAACTGGATTTACGATTATGCAACCTTTATAGATTACCAATTAATATGTTTATTTTGGCTCACTATCGTTCATTAGTTTTAACGTTGCGATTAAAAACAAGGCATATTATTATAAATAAATTGCATTTTCGATGCATTTTGTAATGTGGCTCAATTTTTGACTAATCACTTGTTAGTTAGATGACCTAAATGTACATTGCTTTTTAATAATTACATACATGGGTTCAATTAAAGAGTTTAATATTAAACAGAGAATTCAGTTTATAAAATTTAATTTCTAGATAAATTTGCATGCATACTATTAAGTAAACTAATAAAATATTTTATATTTTTATAGTTGTAATAAACTGAATTAACGTGAGAATATTTTTTTCGAATGCATATTTTTAAATTATATTTTTAAATATTTTACTTTTAATAAACTGAATTAAAGTGAGTAGGTATATTTTTTTCGACTGCTGTACAATATTGAACTACTTCCCAAGGTAACCTGAGCGATTCCAATTTAAGCACGCCCTTCTGCCGATCCGATTCCGATGCATTCGAATATGTCTTGGCCATCAGAAAAGGTCTCACGGTTGACTGCCAGAGATTGCGAGTCTTGTCACTCGGTCAGCAGTGTGCGAGTGACCTTTTCGATTCGCTCACCTTGGCCTCCTCCAACCACCTCCCGCAACCACCCACTTTTGGTCGGGGAAAAAATGTCAAAAATAGTATTTGCATTCGGGCCATATTCTGGTTTCTCTGCAGGCTTTTAATTGAAATCGAAATTGACTCTGCGGTAGTCGTTCTTTTCTATTCTCTTTTTTTATTTGTTGAAATAGTAGAGTGCAATACCGCCAAACATTTAAAATATTGCTGATTAAAGCAGTATTATGGATGCGGTTAAAGTGCGGCATGTATCATCGCTAACTCTTTTAATTAAACAAGTGGCCAGCCGTCGGAATAATATCAATATCGTCCAAAATAATGCGCACAATGCAAACTTCACACGACCAACAAAAACTGACACAATGCCAATTAGCCCACTCGAAACTTTCCCTCTTCGGGCTGGCATTTAAAAAATGTTTGGCAAATATAAATTAGAGCCAACAATAAATGAACGGTTTCAGTTATTTAAAATGCGTTCAATGCTTTCTGCACTATTTTCAGCCATACATCAGTGAATACGTATGAAAAGGGGAATTTAATTAACTTTTATGAACGGATTGGCCAGTGATTGAGATGAATATGAAAATAGAAGTACCATTTTAATTAAGTGAGTGTTTCCAATCTAGAATAACCCCTCGCCTAATGAAATGCTTGGGAATTGTATTCCAAGTAATTTTGTGCTGCATAACAACTGGAAAAATGATGACTACCCATCAAGGATTCTCGAAATTGATAAATGGGGTCAGCATATAAAGCGCATGCAGTGTAACAAAATCGAAAAGCAGAAACGTCTAAACCAGAAACCAATCACTTATCATTTGTTGCAGCTTGAAAGAGTGTTGCTCACTAATTGAATGTCATCAGGGTCATCGACAATGTCAATTTGAAATATTATTAAAATCATTTTACATGCACTTTGCACTTTTTCCATGGAAAAGGGAGAGGGCTGACTAGCAAAATGTGCGTAAACAGCATAAAATCCGCCCTTTCATTCTTTCTTTTGTAATTTTTTTTTAATTCTTCACACTTTTCTTGGAGCATTTGCAGTAGCTGCAAAAATGTAAATGACACGAAGATTATTAAAATTGCTGAGAAAAGAATAATCAAGAAAAATAGAAAAGTGGACAAGCTGTGAGTGAAATCTCATTTTTAAGGAAGATTTAAAAAAGGGACTAAACCCTTTAAATCTAATTATTATAATAATATTATTATAATAATGAGTAATAAATATAAAAAAATAACTAGAATTCCATTTTATAGCGACTTAGAGTATTAAAGTTATCAAAAGTAATGTAGTAAAGTCGATCAATCTAATATTTATATTAATATATTATTTACTAACAAATATTTAATGAAAATCATAACAAGAATTTCATTCTAGAGAGACTTAGGTATTAAAGTTATTTAAAGTAATGTAGTAATGTAATAATTTAAGCACACATTTCAACCCAGCTTTAAGCGAGACGTGATTATTTTGCTGTCAAAAATCAGCAGTCTCCTCAGAAGTCTGCAGCATTTTGTATTTTTGTTTTTTTGGCAAAAGCTTCAGCAGCCAGACACCAACAAAATACCCCATTTGTGTTAACAACACTGACACTGAAACCGAAAGCCAAAAATGCTAAAATAAAAGAAGGGCAGCCGCCAACAAAGGAAAGCAACTCCAGCGACGTTTTACTTATAATGAAGTTCATTTACTTTGTGCAAAAATAAAAATACAAAAAAGCTCACACAAACGATTTAGTTTCATGTTCTGTTGGCTGGCGGAAGGAAAAGAAAGGAGTGCAAGTATGGTACTTCTGCAATGTCTTCGCGGCCTTTGCTGCTGCTATTGTTTTAGCTGTTGTTGTTTGCAAGATTAATATGCTGCCGTTTTCCACTACTTATGCTGCCTTTCAGGACCAGGCCAGCACGTCCTGTCACGACTCCAGCACTCACACACGATACCCTGCACAGTGGATGCTGCTAAGAACAATTTTCTGAAACCTGTTCAATTCTGCGAAATACGCAATTGCCTATTTTCACGGCAGACAGAGCATTTATTTCCATTCACGACATCAATGGCTAATTATCTCAATTCGGTTGAGTAACTTTACATAAAGAATTCATCGAAGTTTGAGCGAGGTGAATTAAATGAATTAAAATTAAAATGTTTTTTATAAGATTTTATAAAAAGTGTACAAAAAATTAAATATAGTGTTAATAAATAGATGAACTTTGGAAAAGGATTTTTTTCTAGATTACTACTAGTTTTATAATTTTTGAAAGTGAAATAAATAGTTGGTAATGTTACTAAAATGTTTGAAGCCAATCCAGGAATTTTAAATTATACCTATTTGAAATAATTTATTAGTTAATAATAAGGAAATAAAAATAAATGTCTCAGTCCAAAAAACATTTTAAAATATTTCTAAATAATAATTTACAAAATTGATTCTTAAAATAACTTATACACTATGACTATAAACTTTAAACTTTTAGCACCAGAAAAAACTTTTAAAAATAAATAATAATAATTAGAAGAATAACATATGAAATATATCATTGTGGCTGCATATCCTTCGGTTCCCACATGTCCTCCTCAGTTTTATGAGTGTGCGTGAGTGTGCACCGGTGTGTGCGTGCACAATGCGTGTGTTGAAAACTTAAGTCACGAGAGCAGACGCTTTGGCAAAAAGGCGGGCCGACAGGCAACAAAATACTTTGGCAACGAAAACATTATACAACTACTTTAAGGAGGGGGATTTATTGTGCTCTTTGCCTTTGCCAATGCACCGCTCCTTGTTGCCCTTTCCTGTCCTCCAACTCCTTACCCTTCCCTTTCCCCTTCGCAGTGGCAGACTTCTTTCACTCACTGTGTGCTCACCGAGATGCAATGAAGCCGAAATGCAGCACAAAATCTTAACTGGTTGCTCCCCCGGCGAAAATGAGCAGGAAATGAGGCGGAGGACGGCGGATGGCGGATGGTGGAATTCTGGAATTTTCATTTACATCTTTTGGCGCTGCCATAACTGCCGCCTGTATGCAGTTACACATCACACTTTAGTTGCGCCAAGTGGCACTTTCCTCCGGCGCTTAGTTTGTCTTTTCATTAGTTTCGGGCTTTAGTGTTATCTGTCTCTGTCCCGAAAACGGAATTCAGATGGCTAAATTTTCAGATGAACTTTAGCATTAAGGGGTAAAAGAAGCCAAACCTTCTTATAGCCATTTTTATTTTTTGACTTTCTAAGGACAAAATGTATATGTATTTATCTCATTCACTTATATTTGATTGGTATAATGGAATAAGGGAAATATTAAAAAAAATACGAAGAAAAAAAATATTATCAAAATATGTTATAGCCTTAATCTTAGTCTTAGGCAATCATATTTGCAATCCAATAAAACGGTTTTTAAATATTTTTTATAGATGTAGATATATTCTACATACTAAGTATTTCTAAGATTTACATGAACTCCCTCCGCCTTACTCGACTGCCCTCGTTGTGCCGCAAATTGGTCAGCATCCGTCGATGCGATTCCTTGTGGGGATCCCTGAGCTTGAGGGCGAAACAAACAGGGGTGAGTATATCGTCCACATTGGGAACCTTCGATGCACTGGGCATTCTCCTCAGTCCCGTCCACACACCTTGACGGGCCTTAGTATCTTCGGTTGGTTGTGGCGCAATCGCCACCTCAAAGGATCCATCTTGCGGCGGACCTTTGTCGTTGATCCTTAGCTGGAGCTTAACCCTTGGCTGGATGGCCCTCAAAGCCTCCGCCAGCGAAGAATGCAGATGCAGAGCCTGTTTCCTGTAAGTCTTGCGATAACGGCAGTGGTCGATGTAGAGAACCGGCTGGAGCGGATCCAGTGGCCTTTTGTCGGGCATCTCGCAGGGACACGTAAACAGGTCGCAGTCCTGACAGACCAAAGACTACGGACGACAACGAACAGCAGTCATTGCAGGATGCGGGAGAGACTGCTGACCGAGGGGAGAGTCTGAGGCTCAGAGGTTTGACACAATTCTCCTGGGCAGCTACAACCCTCCAGCTTATCGGCGACCAGTAAACCTGGCAGATGGAGGTTGAGGGGCCGCCATCATAAATCAAATAAAAGAGCGTATCTGACAAATAAATCTTCGAGGGCGAAGCTGGCTCGTGAAAAAGAACATGCAAATGCGCATGAAATATGCAAAAGCCGCAAGCATTAAAATGAATACAAAAAATTTAATCAAACAACATAGATAGACAGTGGTCATTGGAAAATTAAAACAAGATAAGTAAAGCCATAATAATTAAAAATTTTGCTTAAACATTAAAAAGATATTACATTTGCAAAACAAAAAATAAAATAAAATGTTATAACTTATATATTTAGTTATGTTATATATTTAAATTAATAAAGCAAAAAGTGAATTAAAAATTATTAAAGTAAAAAAACTATATTTAAGTCATTTTCTATCAATATTAAACAATATTTTATTTCTTATAAAATTAAAAAATTTCAGCAAAATATTTTATATATAATATTGAAAGAAATTTAAATGAATAATATTTAATTTTTGGCTCATATCTATAATTTATATAGTGAAACTCTTCTGAAAATCATATATATGTATTACCAAAAGCTACCAACTTAAATAAAAAATTCATTAAAATATTTTTAAATTTGCCAGCAATTACTGTTCGCCTACTGTAGTGTCCAGTTTTTGCTGACATTTTGACCTGCGGCAACGTGAAAAAAGAAATGCTGAATATTTTTTCTGCAAAATTTACCAAGCTAAAGAGTAAAGCATGCCAAACGCCCAGACACGGCCAAATAGAATACGCCGTATAGAAAGGAAGCCAAATGAAAAAGGAAAATGTATATTTTAATAAACCGAACACAAAGCAGAGTAGCAAAAGTCGAGCGCCTCGCTTCCCACCGCCACCCACTGGGCCACAGAGTGTCGAGCCAGCGGCAAGGTTAGCCAGTTCATTCATTCGGTTTTATTCACATTCACAGTTATTGAAAGTAGAACAGCGCGCTGCCTCTCGAATAATATGAAAATAAGTAAAAGTAAGGCCAAGTCGTGAGATGCAGTCCCAGCTACATGATAATAACCAAGGGTTAGAGGGCGGAACGTGAACCGCCGACCCACGACTGACGACAGTGACAGACGACGACGAATCCGAATTACGCCGCAAATCCCAAGGAAAATGTATTCACCGAATCTTGGGTTTTGGGCCTCCTGCTCTCCCCCTGTGACGATTGGTTGTGGCTGTTCCCTCTGATTGGATCAACATACTTAGTTTGTGTTGGCAAAAGACCCAACAAGCAGTCGCAAATAGTCATGGGAATGCCCTCGACTTTCGCTTTAAGTTGCCCAGGTAGTTTATCGTAAACATTTTCCCTTTACTTTGGGCATAATAAAAGCTGAGAAATTTAAATTCAGGATTCATGAGGGCTTATCCGACTGGTGAAATGTGGATTTTTAAAGGGTTACATAAAGCTATTCCTTAATAATAAGAAAGGTAGGTAACTTTGGGGACTTTCAGTTTTCATACCCTTGTTACTAATAAATTAAAAAGAAATGTTAGAAAATTACAAAAATGTTATATTGCGAGTGGAAAAAAACAGCAACAATACCAACGAAGCTATAATAATTTTCCCTATACATTTTTCTTTAGTTTTCTGATCGTTCCTATAGGAAAATTAATATATACATTATAAGGTAGCTATAAGTTTGAAATTCTGAAATTATTCAACTATCAAAAATAAATAATAACAAAAATTGGTCTATCAAAATAACTGAAATCCAGCAAGCGTTGTTTAAGTTATAAAAAAGAAATAGATTCTAGTAAATTTTCTCCTTTCAAAAATATTCCGATAGAATGGATTGGTTTTATAATATTTGTGCTGAAAGTCGTTCAAAGTTTTTTGCAAATCATCAAGCTCATAAGATTCACCAGGAAGCTAAAGATGGCTTAATGAGCACAGAAGAGTGCTATAGCTTTATAAAGAAAAACATAAAGCCCAAAAGTGTTATTCAAGAAGAAGTTTTCTGGAAAATACCCATACTTCTTGTCTGCTTGGGTTGCATTATAGTCATATTTATAGCATTCAGCTTCGCATTCCAGTGCTTGATAACGAAGGTAAAAGCAGCCAGATTGCCGAAGCAACTCGACTTTGACATTTGTAAAGTTGAAAATTCAAGAAATCATTTAAGAATCCACAAGGCCAGCCAAAGCGAACAACCAGCCAAGGAAGATTCAAAGTGGTGCACCTGTTTTAATTAAAGAAAAATGATGAATAATATGACTATCAAAGTATATAAAATATATTTATTTATTTTTTAAACTATTTATTTTTTTTATAATAAACCTGTTTATTAAATAATTTTTTTAGTTCCATGAGGAAATTTTTATTTACATTTATTTTCAATCAATAATTTTGGGAAAATTCATTTATTCAAAGTATTCAGTATTCAAAGCTCCTTCCTTTGAAATCAATATTTCCTTTGATGGGATTATTTAAATACGATTTTGCGGGTAAGTAAATATAATTAAGCATAGAGTTCATGCTACTTGATAAATTGCTTTAAATATATATCTCTCTCCTACCACTGATACATTAACTTTACGCCCTCATTATGATAATTGTCAACAGAGAATCGTGTGCCTTTCGGCAAGGCCGCCCCAAATTGAGCAACTTTCCGCTCGTCAGTGGAAACTTATAGATGACCGAGCAAACCGGTCAGTGGCCTCGGCCCATTTGTCAATGTTCGCAGCGCTCGTCCTGCAACTCCTGCAATTGCCACAGGGCTGTGGCATAGCCTTCAACCTTCAGTTTCACTTATTCATTTTCCTCGGACCCCGTGGCCCTCGGATTTTCTTCTCAGCCTGCGTTTTTTTTTCCAGCTTGCCACAAATTGGCCAATGCGTTTGTTCGGGCATCCAGAAGTTGCCGGGGATTAAAAAACGCTTTGCATGCCAGCGGCAAAAGGGAGAATAGGGCGGGGAGGAGATCGAACTAGGGCGGTGCGGAAAATGAAATGCGTAAATGAATTTGCGAAAATTATTTGCGCCGCCCGCCTGGCCGAGGCTTGATTAAATTTCTGTGCAAACGAGTCCGGCGGGCATAAAACGAATCCCCCATTATTTATAAAATATCCTTCGAATAAATGAGTTTCCATTGATACACAAACATAGATGGCCGCTCATCGGTGGAATGGGATTTCCCCAGCGAACCCAAAATACTACGTATATATTCTCCAATTTTGTCTTGCTTGTATTTTATTTATTTCAATTATGAAAAGTTTCTGCCGCCGTCACGTTGCCCGCAAAAATGGCCTCGGAAAAAAAAAACGAAGGAAAAGAGAAAAGCAAAGTCGCAAATGGATTTTTTTCCTTTAAATTCACTTGAGTTCTCCCTCTTGTATCTGCGTTTTTTGTTGTACGTTTCTCACATTTTATTCGTGCGGACGTGGGGTAAACAAACATTAACTGCTCAATTGTTTTCAACGCGCTGCTTTGTCCTGAATTGATGAGCTTTAAATTGTTCGGCCCTCCTGCCCTCCTTTGTTCTCAATAAGCCCCACTACGTCTGGCCTTATCGCCCTACTCCCATCCCAACGCCCCTCTTCATGAGTGCAATTTATTCATAATCAAGGGTGTTAGCCTAATTGGTATGTCAGGCGAACCATTTCATGGCGTTTATTTTGTTTTTTAGGCGTTCTAGGATTTAAATTCACCGAAATCACTTTTTTTTGTTTTTTTTTTTTCAATGGATAGAGTATGTATAAAAATCTATTACCATTGTATTTATTGCCAAAATTATTTCCGAAATTATGCTCAAAAAAGGGAAAAAGTGAAAATTCTCCAGAACCCATTGAGAAAATAGTATTCCCCTTTTTATTAGTTTTTTTACTCTACGAAAGTTTAAGGTATATCTTAACTTCTGTTAAAAGAATGGAGTTAATATCATAATAAAATAGTTTTAAGACCATAAAGAAAATCTCTATACGTTTCACAAAGAATCACTCATTTAATGCCTTAAGAAGTTTTAATTAACAACCTTTTTAGAATATTCTCAGTAAATTTAATACCATTTTTCAACACCCATGAAAAGGGGAGAATCTATTGTTGGAACACCATTCCATGGCATTACTTAATGGTTTATTATTGCATTATCATAAAATTTTTGCCCAGCAAGCCGAACAATGAATTCCATTAGCCTCTCTCATATTTGCTTGGGGCTTTCCCCCGTCATTGTCTTCAACAGGTAAACGTTTTTACGCTTTATTTTCTGTCTGCTTCCTCGTGCTTATAATTAAATATTTTCTTTTCAATTTCCATAAAACCTCTATGGGGCGTGGATCCCCTTTTCTGCCGCCTCATTTTGATTTTTAAAGTGTTTTGTTTATCTTTAATTAGCAGCTTGTGCCCACGCTCGTGGCTCAAGATTTGCGCGCGCGAGAGTGGGCCGACTTAATGGCCAATTAGCGGGGGTATCTGCTTGTGATATGATTAATTACCTAATTATTGCATCAGATTATCGCACAGCTGCAGAGCTATTATAAGTTAAAGCCTGGCCAGCGGGTTTTATTGCTTCCGTTTAATCACTGAGCCAGCCAAACCACGAAACTCAATAGATTTTCAATTCGGCTTGAGGTCAAGACCCCACCCACTCCCCCACTAACTGAGGTCAGCACTTTCCTGCCAGAAATTCGAAACACGTTCGCAGCAACTATGTATGTATTCCCTTCGGTTGCCTGATCAATGGCAAAACTATTTACACTTTAATGTGGGTATTGTGTGAAGTCATGGCAGACAAGTTTTGAAATTGTAAGTATCAACAAGTAGGGGCCATAAATTGACTTTCGCTAAAGGAGATAAAATGCAGAAACATTCCGGCCAAACAATGCGAATAAATATTATTAAAAATAGAGGAAAGTTTGTACATAAATCCGGTTAGCATCCGATATGGGCCACAGTTGTTGTTGACCTGCCATTTGGTGTAGTCAAACACACATTCGGATGCTTTCCCACCGTGTTAAGCATTTTCAATATCAAAGTCACGTGCGAATGTTGTATATTAGTTTCCTGCCTGTGCTGTGTGATGTTGTTTTTTCCCGTATTTTTTCTTGCCTTTGGCAGATGCGTCGTTGTTTGCCAACGCTCTAGTGATTTTAGTTTGAATTTTACGTGCCCATCAAAATGATTATGAGCACGCACACACAGTCACAGTCACAGCCAAGGGACCTCGACTCCGAACCCACACACCACCGCATAGATTTCGGGTGGTTCCATCTCGTTGAGGTATTCATGCACTTCATTAGGAGCTACATGTCCTGTAACTATGTATCTGTGTGGGGCTGCATGTGTCTGGGTGCTAGATGTGTGTGTTGTCGCCTGGGACGCTGATGTTTACCGCTCGGAAAAGTCGTTTTAATTAAAGTTTGTGCAGGCATTGAAATTATGTACCATTACAGTTTTATGCATACTCAGCTGAGTGCGACAGCGATGGCAATCTTTACACAGAGGGGAGCATTTTAAAAATTATATGGTGTTTAATTAATGAGTCAAGATTAAAAAGGTATTAATTGCATGAGAAAAAATGGTTTTAACAACACAAAAATATTTATAAAAATACATAAATTATTAAAAAATATTTTTTTGTTTATAATAATAATAAATAAAAAGTTATAAAAATTAATTGTAAATAAATTGAATAATAAAATTCTATTATTTTGATCTTAGCTGTGCATTCAGTTTGTATATACATTGTAAATATATACGTTTTTGGGAAGAAGCGAGTGTGAGTGCCATCGAGTTCGAACCACAAAGTTTCGGTCGCCCGTGGTTGTTGTGTCGCTGCTATCGGTTTGCCTACCGAGAAATTAGTTGTATAGTTTCGCTATGCATTAAGCCGATTAAAAGTTTTCCTATCAACAGTATTGTAATTGCAACAAGTTGCTTTAATTCCAGTTTTGGGGAAAAACATTAAATGAAGTGCAGAGAATACAGTTGCATTCATGATGGCAAAAAGCATCTAAACAATTCCCAAAGTATTTAATACTCCTGTGTAATCTTAGGTATTTCCACAATGGCTTACTCTTCATCAAACGAGCTTAGATATAAACCCGATTATGAAAAAATAAAATCATCGATGAATATAAATATTTTTTAACAATTCAAATCAAAAAATCGTTTTCTTAGCTAAATTTATATTAAACTGGTTCTTATAAATAGAGCATTTAATATTTAATGTCCTTTAGAAGCTTGTGCATTGTCGATGAGCCAGACACTTAATGTCTGCGCTCTCAATTTCCCTTGCGAGTACGTTTTCCTCGTTGAATTGTCTGGATATTGAGCACTTATGAACAAAATAAATATCGAATGGCCAGACAACTTCTTGGCTTTAAGTTAAAAGTTAAAAGCCAGGACAGAGATGAAGATTTCGTTGGCTGAAATCGATAAGGAAAATACTCTGCAGCAGGAAATGCGGCTGACCGCAGCAACCGACCAAAAGTGTTGAATGTCCGGGCCGAAAACAATTGGCGGAAAAATGCCAAAAACCACAATGATAGTGGAGACACGGGGGTGCAAAGGTGTGGGCCTGCTGGCTGTTGTTGCAGGACAATTGCAGTTTCCAGTTTTCAGTTTGCATTTATGCGAAACGATGGCCCCCCAGCATCGGTAATAACCCCAAGTAAATGTCAATGCAGGAAATGCAGAGAGAATGCATAAATTTACCCACATACGGACACAGAAATGAACAAACGACGAGCATTTGCAATTGCATTATAATTTGTTGTTGCCAGACGGCAGCTATTGTTGCACGATGCCCAGAAAAGTATGCAACATACCGAAACAGTGGCTGACAAAAGCCTGTGGCCATGCTGTGTGTGTTTGTGCCTGTGTGTGTGTGAGCCTCCAAATGAGCTTGCTCCCGTTTTTGGCTTTTGGGCTGCTTTGCGATTGCATTATTAATGCATAACTCTGGCCTGTTGTGGCACCGGGGAATTCCCGCTTTCACTGCCACTGCCACAGTCGCAGTCACAGCCACGCCCCCTTTTCGTTGCCTCCCTGTGTTAATTAGCCCACTGCTGTTTGGACAGCCCGGCAGGCGAATAGGCCTGAAATATGCCCAAAAGTTGCACTCACAATAGCACTGAAGAAGTGTAATTAAGGCCATCGGCGATTGAGATAGCATTGACTCACTGCAAATACGCATGGCACGGCCATTAGGGATTTTACTTAGTAAATTGTTTATCGTTGTACTTGGAAAATTTAAGGATTAACAAAAATTTATTTAAATATTTCGGTTGCCGGAGAAATCAATTTGAAATTTCTTAAAGTAAACTGACAAAATTAAATTCATTTTGAATCAAAGTATTGCATATTTTTACACATCTTTAAAAGTGATTTTAAAAACATTTTTCTCTTTGTGGTACATTTATTATAGAATTTTATTAGTAACATGTTCTAAGCACGCTTTCTAGAGCTCAGTTCAGAAAGTTTTGCTTTCTCTTTCACTAACCCCTTTTTCTCGTCCTTGCTATCACACACACACACACTTGGCGCTTTCGTGGAACGTGACTGAGTAATTGTGTTTGTGTGACAGGCGCGGAGCATAAAAGTGCAATTTATATGCTTAAATGACTTTATGATGCAACCAGGCAACGCAAAACCCCGGCGAAAAACCAGTAGCAAAGTGCTGAAAAACAACATCGGCCGCAACAACAAGGACGAACTCTCGGGGCACGTGAATTGTTTACATGTGATAGAGATTAATCCATCAACGCAAAAAGTGGAAGTTGCCACACGAAGATGGTGATGATGTTAAAGTCAAGGCTTCTCAACGAGAGATCCTGGGATTTTGTAAGGACTCCTAATCCCTGCGAAGAAAATTTAGTTAAAGGCTTTCACGCTTACACTTAATTATAGCTTCCATAAAAATAATGAAATTAACAACCCCGTCGACTTTTTTAACCTTGTTTGTTGTTTTTCAGACACAAATGTTACTTTTTTCCCTTTGGCATATGCAAATAAATGTTGGCGCTCATCATAAACACAAATATTCATGGCCCTGCGGTCCGAAAAAGTCAAAGTTCACTTAAGGTCCTTGAGTGCTACTATTTTTTTTTTTTTGGTTAAATACCCTATTTGAAAAGAATGGGACTCATCATTATCCCTATATTAGATATTTTTAATTTTTAAATTTAATGATGGTAAATTTTAATGGCTATTTATAATGGTTATTTTAATTTCCATTATTAATTTAACATGTAAAATGTATAAAAAAAACAATTTTTTATCCACATTTTCTCGTTTAGAGGTTTATTAGCTTTAGTTTATATTTAAATCTATTATATTAATAGGGTACACAACCTTTTGCATAAAAAACGAAATCCGCTTTCCGCGCTTCTAAATTTTTTTGTTGGAATTTTTCTATATTTTTTCAGTTGCACTATTACAACTTTACTCGCATTTTTATTATTTTTTTTTAGTTTTATTAGTTAAAGTAAGGAATTTAAAGGCACGCAAATAACATAATTTTTTTGTAAGCCAGATCGCTGTGTGCATATGGGAAAGATATGTAAATTGTGGCCGAGTGCCGAGCGAATTGCACTAAAGTACAGAAGTAGTTGGGAGACGAGTTCTGTTCTGCTAACCATATGAATATTCATTTTAGGATAAGACTGACAGGCAGCGTGCTTTAAAATAAAACGGAAAATATTTAAAGAGATGGTTGGAGGACAAAACTAGGCCCACGAACGATTTAACCGCATAATTTACAATGACAAACGAGGTCGCTCCGAGTGCGCACAATTACACAGACAGCGCTGAGTAGTTGGGCAGAAGCACTGAGAAGAATAAAATAAACTTAATTTGTTATTTAAATTCACTTATATATTTGTTGTTGAAATTATTAAAAATAATTTTTAGAATCAACAAAATTGTTAGCTATTTTATTTTAACTAAATTAACATACTAGTACGAAAAATTACCATAAATAAGTAATTAATTAATAAAAAAAAAATTTTTTGAATAATTCAAAATAATAAGAGTTTTAAAAACTCAATTCTAAGCCTTCTTTATAATTTTTCCTAAATTAAACTAAAACATTTAATGAACCAGTTTTTTCCGTATGGCAATGTGGGTGCGTATGTGGTTGAGGTCGACCTTAGGACAACCGCGCAACAAGCTGCGACGGATGAACCTCTTGTCCTTGTGTCCACGGAGGAAACACAAGCTTTCCACAAGGCACACAGATGCCGACGCAGACAAATGACAACCGAGACACACAGGCAGTCGCAAAAGTACGCCTCTCCTCCGGGGACTTGAGCTAGTTAACCCACAGAGAAGGGCCGGGAGCGGGGGCACAGGGCGGTGGAAGGTGGGCGTGGCTCATGGGTCACAGCCTTTGTTATGTGACCTGTAAGCACAATCAACACGAGCAGCGGGCATTATATTCACAATCAATATGCGCAATTGAACGCGCATGATTGTTGTGATTTGTAATGCTCTGCTGAACAGCCGGTATCCTGCCTCCTGTGTCCTGGCCATCCTTGCACATCACAAGGGAGGGACTTTCCAATCCTTGCCCATTATTTCATGCCGCTGCTGTTGGCAAACAGGATGATACAAATGGGCCGTCGCAGCAGGTGAGGTCAGCCGGCAATGGACTTTGATCTTGTTGGTTATTGGTTTAATTGCTATTAAACTTGGTTAGAAGCCATTTAATTAAGAAAATCCTCTCTAGTAATATTTTTAAGGTATACTTTAACTTAAGAACTTGAATTTAAAGAAAATATATATTCTTTAAGATCTTTGACTAACAATATTTTATAGTACCAATTTTTGTTTCGATAATGTTTTCTTTTTAATATGTTTTGTAATATTTCAGTGAATCAATTAACGAACAAGAAAGAATGGAACAATATTTCACGCGATGGCTTAACCTTTACCCTTTCGCCACCCTTTCACGTGGCGCCCTCGAAATTCGTTATCCGTGAACTGCAAGCCGTCAAGAGTGTCAACAAAATGTTTCGAGTACGCAGCTTATGATAAATGATCCCCCAGCTCGAGTAGCGTTTCCACTGCTCCTGGCAGACTACTCGGCGTTTAATCTGCACGTCAGCAAACTTCTGACAAGTTACATATCACAGAACACGGGGCAACAGTTGGTTCAAGTTCAGCAGGCAACACGCCTTGAGCTTTAAGTTGCGCAGCAGAAACTAAATGTTTGCCCAGCTGGATGGTAATTTTGAAGCCTAAAAGGTAATTGAACCAACTGGCAAGAGGTCATTGAACATATGCAAAAGGTAAGAAATTACCAGAAAGAGCCAAAAGGCCATCCGGCCACTTGAACTCCGAGGCCGGTGGCCAAAAGAGTTTTGGCCAAGCCAACGAAAAGCTGACTATGGCACTCAAAGTTTCAACTTTTGACCGCAGTGAAGCTGGAGGCACAACATACACACACAGAGAGAGCGAAGCCTTGAATGGTATTTTTTATTAGATTTGCCGTCAGTCAGGAGATGCTGAAGACTCAGCCGGAATTTATCAAATTTTATGCAAGTAACTTTTCGGTTTTTTTTTGTAGTTTGGGCGGTTGGGCGCAAAGTAAATATGCCTTTGTGTTAACTAAGCTGAAAATACAAAGGGGTTAAGGGGGTGAAGCCCAGTGACGTTGCAGGAATGCAGTTGCGAATATCGAGTGCCAATCTAGACGATGTCGACAACGACGGCTCCTGCACACATAATGCAACCCAAACACACACACAGTATAGCCAGCACTCACCCCGATGACGTGAAAAGTAGAGAAAGCATTCGGCAGTTTTATGGAAAAATTTTCGAGGCACGCTTCACATGTGGAAGTGGTGAATATTTAAATATTTTTTTATTTTAATAATTAAATTTATATATTAGTTCCTCTATTTTTAAAATATTATTACAATTTATGGAGCGTTCCTACACATTTTATAAGCAGTTCTCGTTTTATATAATATGAAAATGATATAAGAAAGTGACTTTTCGGGGACTACAAATGTGAATAAAAAAATTTGTACTTATATCTGTTCCCCTTAGAAATCCATTCAGTGAAGAACCCCTAAAACCTTCACCACTGTTCCATAGCGGCACGCACCCCTCGGCAGCCAATAGAATGTACCAGTCAGCTGTAGGATCAAATTCCAACCTTCCCAAAACACCCCTCCCCCTGGCGAAGGCCACCCTATTCGCCCCACTTGAGTTGCAAAAATATTTTTCTATAATAGTTTTTGGAGTATCAAACTCGGCAGCTAATGCGAAAAGTTTGCTACAAAGATTGCAACAAAAGGCGTGGCCAGAATGCAGAAGGTCGAGAATGCAATTGGGGGAGTTCCCCCATTTCAGGGATAGGGAAACGTGGGCATGCGAGGGTTAATGACAGGTTCTTTTCTCCTTTCTCCCAACTGAAAGTGCTGGGAACTTTGTGGCGAAGCAACTGATTTGCATACCTTTAGATGCTAAAAGCTTTTCGCCGGGCCGTACAAACACACTCGAGGACACCTGTTGGCATTGGAAAAAACGCCTTCGGGGCCGTTGCATTATTCAAACGCTTTGCCAAATGTCAAATGTGCAATTCATTTAGAAAGCGAACGAGAAAAAAGTGGGGAGAAAGCCATAGGGGAGAGTGGCAAAGTTTTCGTTCTCCACTTTGGCACTATTAAAGTGCAACAAATAATTTGATATGCAGCCAGATGGGGCAAGTTGCAACATTTATTTAGTTAGTTAAGCGTCCTCGCTTCCTTCTTGTTTATTCCCCACCCCTTTGGCCACGCCACTGGCATCGCATTCTCGTAAATCAGAGAAATTTATTGCGAAAGCTACAGAAAAAGGCGCGCACATGTTGTCCAATTTAATGTTTGCGCAATTTTTCGGCGGAATTTTACAAAACATATTTCAGTTTAGTTTGCGCTCACGTTTCCCTCAATGTAATTTATTTGCAAATCTACCAGGGTAGCGGGCACGATCGGCGCAGATAGGAAACAAATGAAATTGTTTTAAGTCGAAATTATAAATTGAGATGCAATGTCACACATAAAGAAAATGAGACTTAAAATAATAAAAAAATTATATTATATTATTATTATTATATCTCGAGTTTAATTGTTACAATTTTTTAAGAAATTTATTTTTTTAAATATTTAATAGCTTTAATCATAGGTACCAACCCATTTATTTTTCCTTGTGTATGCAGTTTAAAATTGCATTCGGATATTTTGTTCGTAGAAGGATTTAATGAAATTTGATTTGTAAATCAAAATGCAAGTGTAAACAGGGAAAGGGAATTAAAATAAATTGATGTGATTAGAATGCAGCAATGGAAATCCTAGCCATTAAAAGTCTATCCCCCTTTTTGAGGGCTAAAAATTTGAAAACTGCTACCACGACCAACTTTCTTCAACTTTTCTTGCCAAACCCTTTCAATTTGTATCCCCCAACACACATCTAAATTATAACACCATTTGGGTAATTACACTTTTTGAGTGTTTTAGCTTCGCCAAAACGTGAAACGGATATTACCAACTTCGGTGCAGCTCCCCCTGCGGAAGTGTTTTCGGCGACAAAACAAATTAAAACTCCATAAAAGTGGATACATATTTTATGCTGTTGCTGCTGGTTGTTATTGTTATTATGCTCGTTATTTGAACAAATGTTTTTGCAATATAAAGCCTGGCAGGGGGACATTGTGTGTGTGAGTGTGCGCTCTAATAACGCCTGGCAAAAGTAAATGTAGCAGCTAAAATGAAATCTAATAAAATAACGACAACACCAGCCACTAATAATGCCAAGAGCGGTGGACGAAGGGGAACCGGTGCCAAAATGGGCAAACAAGTGTTAAAATGTTTTCAAATTAGTTTTCGTCTGTGCGGCGCAGAGCAACAATGGCACCAGAAGCTAAAACGCAACTGTGTCCCATTTTGGCCAAAAATCCGTTTTTGGATGCAAAGCTCGTTCCAGCTGCCTCTATCTTTCCTTCTTGTCTGCTTCGGTAGCACAGAACTAATTAAATTCGTTATTAATTTATTGCCATATTTTCCACAATTGTTGCCAGACTGTCGTTAACCCATTGCCCGTGTGTGTTGACTTTAAAAAGAAAGAGGAAATAATGCGGCTTTGGGAAAAAAGGTTCTATTTTAAGACTATTTGTAAACCATTTTTGAATATTTGTGAGAAATATTACTTTGCTATATTAATTTTTATTTTTATTGCTAAAATATATATATATCAAGTATTGAGCATAAATAAAAAAATAAATCAAAATGTCTTAAATAAAAATGTTAACGCCACTTTCGTGGTTTTTGTGATGGTTGCATTTTCCTATTTGAGGTATTATAAAATAAAAATAAGTAAATTTAAATAAATTATTTTTTGTCAACAAGGAATACAACTTATTCTTAAATGTTTGGATGACAGAAAAAATTATATGATATAAATTATATATTTTTAATTTACAACCTTAAAGGTTTTTTTTTAATTTTTGAAATAAAGATTTATTTACGGTTTTAAAAAAAACTTCTTTGACACAGCAAAAAAATAAAAAAAATAACTTGACAATATTTTTTCTCAGATACAAAACTTTAAAACATTTTAATTTCTATAATTCCAATTTATAAATTCTGGTTAAAATTAAGTTTTCCAAAGACCCCGCGAAATCGTTTACCTGCAATAATAAAATACTAATTAGAAGTTCAACTTTGCTTTTGTATTTTTAATTAAGTGAAGTTTTGGTTCATCCTTCTCAGCTAGTTTTCGGTTGGCGAATCAAACCAGAATATATTTTTGGCGAGCTGGGAAGCCACCGCAACACCGAATCCGAGCGCGAAAGTGGTTATCCTTGAAAACAATAAAATACAAGCGGAGCAGTTGAACAAACTGTAAGTAATCATTTGGCCAGACGCGGATTCACCGAGTAGTTGGGTGTATAGTATGGAGTTGAGAAACCGCAACTTAGCATTCACCTGCTGCATTTATTTCCGTTTCCGTTCCGCGGTAACTGCTTCTTATTGATTTCTGCTGCGGCTGCGGCAGCTGCCTTTTGCCTCTGAAAACGCTACTGCCACTTTCTGCAGCACATGTTGTGCGAATTGAAATAGTTATGACAGGCCACGTGGCGTATGCGCAACGAGCGACGCAAAAATTACCATATAAATGGATTACAGAAGGTGGTGGCAACGGGGGGATGGAAATAGAGTGCGGCAGATACTGGGTTGGGGAGAAAAAACGAAAAATCACCGAGCAAACGCCGCAAACGTTTTTCCAATTTGCCAAACGGAAATCATTTTCTTATTAAAGTTGCAGCCATCCTGCAGCCAATGCGAAGGAGCAGCGCCGGCGCCCAATAATCACCATCATCATCATCATCATCATCATCATCGACAGTTTTGTGGCTGATTAGCTTCGAGACTCTTTGCCACATTAGCGCCACTTTTACTGTCAACTCAAAAGGAATTATGACCCTGGCAGCCGGAACCGGCAAGTTTTCCCAGCGAGCTGCGGAAATTGCACACTAAATGACAAGCCAAGTATTTATGATTATGCCTTGGCTCAAAGGATTGGAAAGGATTGGCGAACGAGAAGTTTCTTTTCTGGCCCAGACAGGATTATGAAATATTAGTTGATCGGGAAAGGCTCTGGGGTTGGCTATAAATTTAAACGGATTTTTAATGTATGCAATACAAATCAACATGCAGGCGTAATGGTATATTAATAAATTATTTATTATAATTTTATAAGCGGTTCATAAAAAATATATTAAAGAATTTAAATAAAATAAGAAGGAAAAATAAATAAAAAGTAAACTAATAATAATAAAACATTGTAATAATTTCGTATTATATTAACTTAATTAATTTTACAAGGACATTGCTTTTAACGTTATGATTTTCCAGCGGAAAGGCCAGAAATACTTTCAGAATCTAGTTCATGATTTCCCCCTAGATTTTATTAAAGCCACTTGGAATAAAATTTCTTTCAATTAAATGTAGTTAAAGAAGCAAACACACACATTAAGGCCGGCACGTACTCTTAATGACTTGGCCAAGTGCAGTTGTAGCAGCAGCACATATTGAACTAAAACAGCAACAACAAAGCCAGTTTGGCGGGGAGAAAAAACGGGAAATGGCGGGGAAAAGGCGGCCACTTGTTCGAAAGTGCAGTATAAATTCCGACTGCAAATGTTGCCGAGTGCGGACGCCACTGACCTGACCCGTTTCACACGCCAAATTGCTTCGCTGCACACACAAAGAGAGTGGCGGGGTGTTCGGTGCAAAAATAGGTAGAAATAGTGGGTGGAAAATGGGAAAAGGGGGCAGGGGCTGCGCCCATGGGTCAGTTGGCCGCTTACGACGCGCCCGCTCACAAACTCATTTTTCAACATTAAAAGCACATGGATTTCATGGCGCATATCCTCTTCCACCTTTGCAGCCATTGTGACATTGTGTGCGGCTGACTTCCGCATCTTTTTGGCAGCCAACTTCTCCATGCACAATTAAATCTCCTCGCAATTATTATTTCTCTGTTGTATTCCCATTGTGCGTCCACTCTCTGGAAATCCCCTTCCTCCTGTTAATGAAATTTACGTGATTTTTATAGAGTGCAAAGTGCAAGGTGGTTGTGACAAAAAATACAAAGAATGTATATTCCTATAGGTAAACCATATATCAGGAGCTCACCTTTTCCGTCCCCTTCGATGCGCGCAAATGTCACGTGTTTCCTGTGACAGTTGCGTGGGTGAATCGCATCCAACATCGGCAGGTGACAGGCGCCTCAACGGACAGGTAAATATTTGCTCCGAAATGAGTTTACGACATTTGGTTGAAGAAAGGATAAAGGCATCAGAAAATGTGTGCTATAGAACAGCACTTCAATTACGATTATAGGTCAAAAGTTTAATTAAAATAATTATAATAAATTATCCCTAATATTCATTATAAACAAGTTGGTCTTATCTTAATAAAGAAAAAAATACTTTCCCATTCAGTTTGTACATTTTCGATAATGATACATATGAATCACCCCTTGATTGTGAAGAAATACCAAGATCAATTAAGAAAAATAATCACTTTCATTCCGTACTTTCTTTTTAATTTCGAACATTAATCCCTTAACTCTTCTTCGCTGCCTTTTTGCTTCCATCACATCTCCGACTTCGGTTGATTCGTAATATTTTTCGCTTCTTATGCTAATGAGAAAACTGCCTTTTTAAATTACGCAACATAAAGAAAACAGGAACTGTACTTATACACATATATGGGCGTATAATTTAAAAGGGGAAAAATTTCAGACAGCCATAAACTTTTGTTGCTGCAATCCATTTACCGGGCCGGTTTCCATACAGCGAAGATATATGACTGCCGGGCAGTTGTGGGGCTACTCAGACCGAGTCCCTTCGCCCATGGCTACTTTATGGAAATTAATCAGCGCAATTATGACTCGGCAGTAATGCAATTTGCGAAATGAGAAACGATACAGTGGCGCAGAAAGCCAGCGAAAAAAGGTTAAAGCAGAAAGCCAATGAATTCGAAAGATATTGCAAGAGGTGCTGGTATAAGGTCTTAAATTTTAATGCAAGCCATGAAAAGCCTTCATCGCATGCATGGCGATAATCGATAACTAAGGGAAAATATTAATTTGGCTTTTTACGTGCCACCTTTGTAGGGATACATGGAATATCCTTTCGCCACTGCGTCCATTTAGCATAAATACGCAATGACAACTCACGCACACAGATATTTCAATGAATTTGGCTTCCCTTTGCGAGACTCTTATTTTTGGACGAGGAAAACCGACTTTTCTCATTTTATTTAAGTACGTTGGTGCACTGAAAAAATTGATTTTCATTTAAGATATTTTATTAATATAATTTAAAAATATGCATAAGTTTTTTTAGTTTAAACTTTAGCTTTTTTTAGGTACTATTTAATATTTTTATAAAATGGAAAATAATTATAAATAATAAAAATGTATGCAACTGCATCCTTTTACCACAACAAAAAGATATGCTTCTTTGTCAATGCGGAGTATTCCATTTAAGGCCTGTATTTAAAGGTAATTTGGATTAAATTGTATAATATTTTTTTCTGCGCTTCTCTCGCTTAAAAGTTGAGGCATTTATTATGTCCTTTCAGCGGCTCGGACCACGTCAAAAGCCCTGCCAAAGAGTTTATCAGCAAGAAGTGTAACGCAGTGGGTTTCCTTCCTCGTCGGCCATCTTTTTTCCCTTTTTTTTTGTAGTTTCCCACGCTTTTCACCTCGTTTTCCCTTGTTCTACCTCTTCCGTTGCCCATTGATATAACGATTGCAGTTGGTGCTGCCGCTGCCGCTGCAGTTGCAACCTCTGTTCGTTGTTCGTTCTCGCCACGGGGCTCTACTGTACGAGCTTAAGGCTAACACAGACATATGCAACTGTCCCAGGCTCCAGCATTCGGAATACAGGACCCAGCACTGGCAGTCTTTCATTAAAATTTGTTCGCTGTTGGCTTTTATTAAATGTATATCCATCCAGCCCCTCGCGTGGGTTGGGGTTGGGGGAAAATCTCTTCCGCAAATGGAAAGCAATCAGAAAATGTTACCGTTGTATGTGCACATACATTTAAATTACTCGAAAGAGTTGAGCGGCATTCGCGTCGCACGGGGACATTGTGCTGAAAATTACTCAAAGTGAAAAAGAAACGTGATCTCCAGTGAGGGGGCTTGTTTTTCTTAAGGTTCTTACGCTTATTTGTTTCGCCGAATATCTTAATGGATTTCGATATTGACTGAGGCATTCGAGGCAATTTCCCCTCGCAACTGAAGCCCATGAGTTTCATTAAAATCTGATTTTGGCTTTTCCCTAAGTAGCTGCATTATTAAATCGCATTATGCAGACTCCGCGGCAAAGTGGATAAGAGCTTACTGCACAGACAATGTACTTAGAAATTAAATTATTTTGGTTGAAAACGGCAAGGCGAATTTCGGTGATAAGCTGCATCAGGTAAGGTAATAGAAAATGGTTTAAACTTATATTAAAAAACATTTTTTAGAGAGGATGAACCTCGAACATCCAAAGGTATTCAATGTTTTTTTTTTTAAATTGTCTATAATATGAATATTTTAAGGAAATAAAATTAAATACAATTTTCTTACTTTTACATTAGTGAAACCAATTTTCAATTTGTAAAGTGTACCTTTAGTGGCCCCAGATTAGTCTATGCCAACTGCAATGCAGCTATTTGGGCTTAGTCGTTATTGAGCCATCACTTAATATATACTAATGAACTAATCCCTGGGCCAAAACACCAAATCCGATAACCGCTCTAGACACCGACACCCGGGGGCATTAAATGCTGACCCCGAGACCAGAGCGAACATTAATTTAAGTGAGTGGATGTGGATGTGCGGGATGTGTGGGATGTGTGACCCAAAAATCCAGAAACCAAAGATACCAATTAATTTCAGAAATGGCGGTTAACCGCCTGACATTCTGATCCCTGTCCTCTTGAGATGAACGAATCTCGACCAGAGCTTCGGTTTTTGTGCCTCCGATTCATCCGCATTCTCTAATGCAATTAAAACAAGCTTAAACCCGCCTCTTTCGGCTCAATTAGATGTAGGGGATAGCTCAGCAGACGTGCTCGACGACAGTTTATGCAAATTTGTTCGAGGCAGAAGCAGGAACAATCCACATTTTTGGCGCCCCACTCAAGCGCTCAAGGCTGCCAGCGAGCCAAAGTATTTGCATATGGCCAAAAGGATATAGCCCATTCGTGCCTCGACGGAATCCGAAGGCATTCCCACATTCATTAAGTAATTTGTAGCCACAAATTTAATATGTTTCTAAAGTGATCCTTGCTATTTATTTAATGCCTGTCAACCAGCGACCGTTGTCCCTTTTCCTTTTTTTCCTATTTCGTCCTGGGGCAACCCTTTTGACCTTTGATTGACTGACAAGTTGGCCTTAACGACCAGCCGCAAGGCCTGCGGAGGCGGAGGGGTAAACTGCGGGGACAATCAAATTGAGCCCGATTAGGATTTAAATTGCTCAAGTTTTCCAGAGGTTCATTTTGGGAGCTTTTTCTTTTTTCTGGGTATTTCAAGTATTTCCGTGATGTGCACGCGTGGGTTTAGTTGAACATGCTCTAATATGCCTTAAAGGTACACGAAAAAAAAAATTAAAATAAAATACTTTATTAATAGCTTATAAATATTGTGATTTGTACAATAAAAACCATCATAAATAAGTAATTATACCAACTTTTTCTATACGTTTAATTGTATAATAAGTTACCCAAAGTGCTAATCAAACTTGTGAATTTTATTTGATTACTAAAATAACAATAGAACTTAGTGTATTTTATTTGATGTATTTATGTCAGTTTGCATACAAAAATATTTAAAATTTTTAAAGTCAACTTGTAAAGTTTTTCATTGTGCATACATATTGTTAAACATTTTTTGAAATCTATTCGCAGCCATCTGGCCCCGAGCTGTCATCTCTTGCTCTCACTTTCAGCATTTGCATGTGTTGATTTTCGCTTTTGGGCTAAAACATGATACGCTCCTTTCATTTATCCCCTTGTTATTTTCATTTTTCTGGTTTTTGCTCAAGATTTTCCGGTGTGCCGTGGGGATTTGTACGCGTACGCTGGCTGCTGCTGCTGCTGCTCTTTCCGCCGTTCGACTTTGTTGTCTTGGAGCGTTTCATTTCATTTGCGAGCGACAAATTGTGCGTGTTGACTGTAGGAAATGAATGTCATCTATGTGACATGTTGGCAAAATATTGAAATATGTGGGCGGCAGAAAACAAAGCCGGAATCTGGGCCCCGGTCGGAACATATGTAGATGACATGTGCTTATCTAGTGCGCATATTTACTGCATGCTTTCGGGCGCAAAATCGCATTTGAAAATGCCTTGATTTCGTATTCCCCTTTGAAGCGCAAATGCGATAAGTATCATACGCAATTGAACAAGATTAAATCAGTGGCCAAACATCCACAAATGCGTTTCACGTGTCTCTCGATTTGTCCACTTTAAAACTCGTCCATTCTTTGCTTATAAAATTCCATTCATGGCTCGCCCGGAGCAATTTCATAAACTGCAGCACTTAACTCAAAAATGCCAGACATATTGGCCTGGCTGCCTCTGCTGCTTCACTTTAGTCGGCAGCCAAAATCGAGAAATGTTCGCCTTTAACAACCTGCCATAAAAGAACACCCACACACGAATCGAGATGCGAAGCCCAAAAGCGGAAGCTGAAATCGAAACATCCAGCCAGGCTCATCAAACTGCTGTCCCACTTCAAAATCAATACAAAGTCCACAGAAAAATGTGCATAAAATATGCGAAGAGAAGTTTAATTTTTGTGAGTGATTTTCCATTTATTTTTTTGGTTAGTTAAATATTTAAAATACTTCTTACAAATACTTTAAGCTGCATAGAATTTTTGGCATTTACAAATGGCAAGTGGCTCTATCATTAAGTTTTAATATCTTCGATTTTTCTCCCAGTGTTTTGCTCAAAGACCATAACTAGAAATTTTTACTGCAAATGAGCAAAAGCAACAAACCCTAGTGGAAGGGAGGAAAAAATCCGAAACGAAATGGCAAGTTGGCTAGTAAAAGATCTGAGGAGCAACAAGCGAAACTTATTAGATGAGATAAACGAGCGGCTCTTGTCAGCGCGAAATTCATAAATTTCGCAGCCCAAAAACAAAGCCAATAAATACCAGCGAGGTGGGGGGGTGGAAAAACAAACAAAACCGAAAGCTTGACAATGAAATCGGACTGGGAAAGTGAAGCCGAAGTGGGAGAAGGCCAAAGGGTTGGCCAATAAATCGACAGCTGCACAGAGACGGCTAAACAAATTGTTTAGCTAAAAATAGTCCGCACAAATTGTGGCTTATAAATTGTGCTCGAAGTGAATGTTTGCATATACATATACATTTTCCCCAACCCGCACCACTGGGCGTATGCGCAATTTGTTTTGGCGCCTTAAACAATTGCTGGAACGTGCCAAGAGCTGGCGAAAACGGCAAGACAAATGTTCAACAGGGAGCAATAATATTGGAAATTTGATGCCTCACTGGAAAATGTAAAGGAAAAACTCATACCGCCAGCCGTCGCTCACCCCATTATACATATTTACCCTTGTGGCAGAGCGAAGATTTCATTCCCATCTTTTGACTAGAGAGAAAAGGAAATTGTAGTCGGGGCCAAAAGCGAAAGCCAAATCCATTTACAAATCTTCTGCATTTCTTTGTAAAATCGGTGAGCGAATTTCTGTTTGTACATTCTTTTCTCGGGGCAAAAGTGTTTCCCTGTGCTGTGTGCCTTGTATGTTTATAGTTACTGCTGGTTATATTTGCTGATAGCGATAGTGTGACAGCAGACAAAGGCCACACACCCGGGCCAAATAAGGATATAATAGGATCCTGTGAGTGTCTGCCCGCGGCTTCTAGCTTGTCTGACTCAACATTGACATTGGCATAATATTGGTTTCATTTGTTACAATGCAATATGTAATATACAAATAAACAAATAGCAGTGTGCTTGAGAGCTACCTGCTAAGGGAATGGCCATTGTAATGCTAAGATAACAACGGATTACTGTCTGGGAGGTACAAACATTTACAATTCCTGTGTGCGAATTGAATATATTGGTCAGAAGCATGTAAAACGCTTTAATTCTCTGAAAATGTAAGGTATAAGACAACTTTAAGCCATAAATACAATGCAATTCGATATACAACAAGAAAGGAAGCTCAATTCGGCCAGTTGAAGTTTATATATTCCATATTATATTTCATATTCGAATTCCCAAATTAAATTGCGTTCTCAAAAAAACCCTTTCGACAGGACTCTGAGCAAAAGGACTTTAAAGTTGGGAAAATGCTATAAATAGCCAACTTTCCGTGTGTATTACAGGCAAACGGATGCAGGGTTGGTTTTGCTGTCAAAGTATTTAAGAAGTGTCACTCCTTATCTTTCAAAGCAACTACTCAGAATAATTTTAAGATTTTTTAAGAGAGAAAAAAGTTTTCCTTTGATTACTTTAAACTTCTGACTGTAATCACTTTACCCTCTGCACGGGGTATAAATATTATTAGAATAGGAAAAACAAATGGGAATTAATTTTGCTCATATGTATATATACTTTTATAATTAAAAATTTTATTTATTTATTTTTATAATTGCAAATTTTATTTATTTTTATAAAAAAGAAAACTTTATGTTGTTAGAGACCCATTCCATTTCCCCCTATTTTTCCACTGCCCCTTAATAAAAATACAGCTTTTTCATTTTTGTTTTCCATATAACGTTACAGATTCTTTATTTATTTTTTTATTCTTTCTTTTTGTTTGCTTTCCACTTTTCTTTTTGTGTGTTTTCTTGCTTTTATAATAATTTCTCGTTTAATATAATTGCAGTTGTTGTTGTCTATGAGTAAATGTGTGTATATGTCAATGTGTTTGTGTGTATGTTCGTGTATAGGTTTCCTTAACTAAATCCCCATTTTCCTCGAGTGGCGCGATTAGCTTACAAGTTTTCCACGCCCTTTCTCTGTCGCTTACTCAATTAGCATTTTTATCGTTTTCGATACTGACACAATTGATTTGTTAGTTTTTCCAGCAGTTTACTTTGCTCTCTTGTTTTATCATTATTACTTGTAATTTATTCATAATTTCATTTTTTAATACTAGTTTCCGTTTTCTCTTTTTCTGTTTGCTGTATATTAAAGTGATTTTACATAATAATGTACTTATATGCAAATTTATCTAAAACTGCATTCAAATCGTTTTTTTTTTTTTGTTTTTGGGTTTCGCATTTATTTTCGTGTTAGTGTGTGTGTCTGTGTATCTGTTTTCCATTTTATTAGACATAATGGGATTTACGTTTTATAGAGGAGAATCGGTTTGGTTTGCCGCTTGTTTTTGGGTTGGTAAAAAATGCATACATTATAAATACATAGTTATCAAATAGTATGATTCTTGCATCGCATGTATGGTTCTGTCTTTCTGTCAGTCTGTCGGTATGTGTGTGCATGTGTTTGTGTCCTCCCGGTGTAAATGTATTTCGCATTATATATGTATGTGTCTGTGCATTATTCAATAAATAGTATATGCCTCTAACTTACATTACAAAATATATAACAAATACGTGTAAATGAGTATGTAATTCACTTGCCATTCTACTAATTTCGTTTTTATTCAGTGTGTGTTTTCCAGCTGTTTTATCATAAATATAAAATATCGTTTGTTTGCTGTTTATCTGACTGTCTTCAATTTAAAATGTTTGCATTGTTGAAAATGTGTTTTGTGGTTGTCTGAGTTTTTTTTTCATATTTTTTGTTTCGTTTCCGTTGGCTGTTCGACCTATACATATATAAATGCAAAATTTATTCATAGTCAGATGCGTCACGAGGAAGGCCAAATGAAAAGTTCAGTGCGTGAAAGAAAAGTGAAAGCCAAAAATGAACGGTTCGTTGAATATTAACCTCACTAGTCTTCGCGAAATAAAACCATAATTCTGGCAGTGTTCTGTGTGTCTCTTGATCTGCGGACATGCTGTACCGTACCGCACTGTAGCTACTAGCAGGCAAATCATGCAAAATGGCTTCGGTTATCCGTAAGTGGCTACTTCGAGTTAAGGTTCGATTTAACAATTAATGTGCTTTAAAATTTCTATGAATTTTCTCAAACAAGTACAGCAGAGAAGTTTATTATTATTTATTTCGCTGTATGGTTTAACAATTACGTTAAAATCTTTGCACTTTTCAATAGTCAACTTTTGTTGCAGTTTTGTTAGATTTTTCTCCATTTTCACTTGTTATATGTATACGGTAAGTGTTGCTTAAGTACTTTTCATTAACTTTTCTCTTGCGGTAATAGGAATAGTTCGAGTACCGAAAATTCTGAGTGGCTGTGGGGGTGTTTTCTGTATCTGCCTAAAGGAAGAATATGCAAACTAAAGGAACTAAATAAAAAAGACAATTTCAATAGGATCATGTTTGTGGCCATGGAGCCTGGAAAACTCTATGATTTAGATAGATTTCATATATATATTTTTGTATATTATGTATGTACTTACGGTTCTCTACAATCTGTAATCGGTAAACTGTTTTTTTCTGAATTCGTTTTTCTTGCTGACAGTTTGATATGAAAACATAAACGTGAATTTAACTTACAAAATCAACTTTTATTATGTGTGGGCTCTATGCAATAACAAATAAAGATTAATAAAAATGTTCGACTATTATCTATCGAAAAAATCTCCTGCGAGCAAATGGGGAAAATAAAGTGAATCTGCAAAAACGTTTGCTTTGTCGTGTGGAAAAAGTTTGTTTTTAAATGCAGTTGGTTTTGGGTTTATGTATATGAAGGATTTTATTTGTTTAATTTGAATGCGTTTTTCCACTCTAGTTGAAATGACTTAATAAGATTTTAGGTTTTGCTACCAATTTCATTTGGTTCAATATTGTTGTTGTGTCTGTGTGTCTCTTTGTATACGTGCTAAAACTAATAATATATACAATGTAAAATACTTTTCCATGCTTTCATCATTAATATATATCATTTTCTTTCTTTTTAAGTATTTAATTTAATTATATCAATTGCGCTAAGTTCATCTAAAGGTAATTTTTCTTTACTTTTACTCTTTATTTTACTTTACTTTGCCTTTGCCAGCATTTCTTCGGCTAGATTCGCTTTGTTTGGAGATTTTAGCAGAAGTTTTTTTGCATTTAGAATAATTTTTAGGAGTACTTTCTGCCTGGCATGTTGTCCAGGATTTTCCGATTTGGTTTTACTTTAAATTGAATGATACACAATGCGACAACTTGCGAAATGCCCCTCGATTTGCAGTTAAAAATTTCGTAAGGTTTATATGATAATATATATATGTTTTGTGTTTTTTTAATGTATGTATATACTTGTTATGATGGAACGAAAACAGTCTTTGGGTATTCCTTTATATAAGTTTTAATTCTGTTTAATTGTAATCCTTAAAAAGTAATGCAAATTAAAAAATATTTAACTTAAACTATCGATAAATTAAAGGCTTTGAGAATTTTCGTCTGGCTTAACTGCTAAATGACTTTCACGAACGTCACAAACTTATAAACAGAAAATGCTTAAAATAATAATTACAACTTAAAATAGTATGCACAACAAATCTGTTCGAGAATTAAGGTTATAAATTCATAAGCGCTCCTAAACTAAACTTTGGTATGCTCTCTCCTACATCTTACAATTCTCATTTCCTCATTTTTTTGTTCTCGTTTAATTCGTTCGTAACTTGCCCCGCAAAAAATGCTGGAAAAAGTGCAACCGCAATTTTCGATTCGGGTTGTCCTAATAACTTAATCTCATTATCGTAATTGTTTAAATTTAAATGCTGATGAAATATTTTTACAAATGTCATTTTAAGTGTCATATAATATGTGTTTGATTTTTCATTCACTTCCATATTCATTTCCCCTCCCCGCTTTTAGTTTTCTAGTTCTTAGTATCCATTTACGTAGAGAGTTCTGCCAACTTCAGCATTGAGATGCTTCTTTGGTTGCGCTTTCTTTGTGTGTGAGTTTCCCTCGTGAGTGGGGTTTTCATTTCGTTTTAAATGCAACTTTGTATCTACTAACAGTTTTAGTTTGTTCATCTAGGTATCCGCATCGGATTTGGATTCGGTCTCTCCCTTCTCCCCACTCGATCATTCGGTTTTCCTTCCCTGGGTTTCTCATGCCAGCTTACAATTCTAGTTCGGTATTGTGGGGATTGGGCGCCTCGGGTCCGTACATGTTGGCCAGCTTGTCGAAGCGTGGCCCCCAGGCCCCGAGGTAGTCATACTCCTGCTGCTCGTCATCAGTTCCTGCAATAAATAAGCAAATACACAAACGAAAATCCATATTTAATTTCAATACATCATTTTTAAACTAGAAAAAAAGGAGAGAATATCTGTTTCCATTTGTTTTCCACTCCTTAAATTAATTCTTATATTCTGAGAAATTATTTCGAATTTGTAAACAGATTCAATCGATATTTTATCTCAGTGTAGTCAAATGCAAAATAGAAGACACAAATACCATTTACGGTTTTATATTTTCTGCTAAATTTACACCCAATATTCAGCTGTCTCTGAGATACGTTGGCCTGGAAATGTCAGAAAAGATGATGAGTCAACAACGAATCGAGGCTCTTGTTTTCAATTGCACGCTATGAGTGCTTTTCTAGTTATTTGTAGCCTACTTTTTGGGGCATCTCAGGCTTTTGGCTCTAGTTTCGTGTCTAAACGGCTGCATATTGAGTGCAAAAACTAGTCTTAAAATAGTATATTTGCGAGTCCTACCTGAAGCCAACGAGCTAAGCGATCCAGCTGTGCTGCCGCCGCCTTCGTACGCATAATTCCGCAAGTCATCGAAAGGCGGGGCATTCGGATCACCATCGGCGCGCTTTTTATGCTCCTCGATGAACATGCCCACATTGGGTTCCTGACCGGGCATTAAGGTCATAACGGGATCTGGAAATGTCATTAAAAAGGTAATATATATTATACATATTATATATACATTTATTATTATATATATAATTTTAATATTAATTTATTTTTGGTAAGGGAAGAACAAACTCAAATTTCTTAAAGGGAAATATCCTAGCAATACTTACACATAATTGGCATTTTCATGGGCGCCAGCTCAGGTGGCATTGGCCCTCCAATCGGTATTTGCAGGGGTGTGATATCAAAGGCGGTCATGTCATCCTCGCCGCCTCCCTCATCGTCATAGTTGATGATATTCTCGCGCACATCATCGTCGGGACCCGGATATTTGATATGCGCCTCACGGCGACGATTGTATACGACGAACACCAGGACGAGTACTGTGAATAGTTAAACCCAAGAATATTAAAATGCAATTTCCCCTCAAACATTGCCCACCTTGGGTATGCAACAACCACTTCTTAAGTTTACAAAGTGCATCATACAACGCTTAATTTAACATGCAAAACAATTTCCAGTTATACTTCTCTTTTGCCAGCGAGCAAAACGAATCCGAAAATATCTGCACGCTATCAGCTTGCAGGAAAAATTCTTAATTAAATTGTACACCCAAAACGGAGTACAGCAAAAAAAATACGGAAAACGAAGAGGCGAAATGAAAATGGCAGAAATGAAAGGAAACCTACACAAATATTGCAAACATTGTCCCAGTTTTCTGGTCAACAGAAAATAGCAAATCAAGCTGCAGACGACGCGAATCCGCTGTCTCTCTGTAGCATTTCTAATTTCGCCAGCGCGTTTTTCAGCATATTGCGAAACGCAGACAGCATCTGTTGCACGGGAAAACCTTGGGAAAACAAAAAGTTTTTCGGGCATTCTGAGTCGTGGAAATTGCCACCACAACTTGAAGTTGACGTTAAGTAATTTGCTGCGGCTTCTTCGTCTGCGGAAAGTTTTTTCTTTTTCTTCTTTTTTTATGCCTCATGCCAGCTGGCCAGCATATAATTGCAATTATTGTGTTAGTCAAATACGCGTTGGCAATACCAAAATTATTATTCTTCGCCAACAAATGTTTAATTTGTACTTGGATTTTCAGCGGCAACGCCCCAAATTGATATGCAAAAATTTTCCGCTGACCATTCAATAAACCTTAATTTATGTAAGGACTTTTGTGGCGTTGTGTAATTTGCGGAAATGACTTTTGACATGTTTGCTTGCCGGGATCCGTCGTTTCCGGTCATTGCAGATGGGCGATTGTAAGACTTAATTAATTTTATGGCTTACGCGCGATGCCATCAATATTTAAGGGACATGTACACGTTTGATTAAACTTTTAATTGGCATAAGAAAATCAAGGGGGAAATTAAAGAGTACTGGATAAGCTTAAAATTTAATAACAAATGAGTTGTTTTCCACTACTTAATACTTGCTATAAACATTAAAAATAAATGCATGCAAAAGAGTTACGTTAACTTTACGGTTCATATTAAGTTGGCCACATTTTTGGGCCAGTCAAACCTTAAGCATACGAGTTAACTCAGCCACCCTTTTGATTCCACACCTCTTCAGTGGGTCGGCATGCGGTATGTACTTACGTATCAGTGTGCCCAGGCAGAGCGCCAGGGCGACAATAAAATCACGGGATGGCGTCAATACGCCGGAGGCCAATAACTCCAGTTCGCAGTGCATGCCAGTGAAGCCCATGGGGCAGTGGCACTCGTACTTCTTCGGGGGATGATGATCGCGACAGCGACCCCCGTTGCGGCACGGGAACAGTAGGCACTCGTTGTCGTTAACACAGGTGCTGCCGGAGCTTCTGTAGCCCGCCGGACAGCTGAAGGACGAGCCCCGAAAAGTTACGTATACGAGTGGTTGGTTGATTGTTCGAGTGGATGTGGGATGTATGGGTAGTGGTGGTGTGTGTGTGTGGGGTGTTGAAAAAATAAAAGAAATTATTTAAAATTTGTTTCCATCATGCAGGAGTGTGATGTGTGGATGTGGATGTGTCTTGGGCAAAGTTTTTGCATATTGTTACACTGGGAGAATGGAATGTTCTAAAATCAAGAATAAACTTCCAAAATTAAACTGGGAAAATAAAATTATATATTTTAAAGATGGCTGACTAATATCTATTAGTAGCATTGTAGCATCGTAATATTTATTTTGTGATCAATTTGTACTTATATTAAGTCTTAAATAACAATTAAAATTTGTTTTAAGGAAAATAATTCTTGATTTTAGATCCCAATTTTCCTTAGTGTTCAGTAGCTTTTCTCTGTTCGTTTGAATAGTTATGAGAATGGATTATTTTCCTTTGCTCTCATTCGCTCTCATCCTCTTGGAGTGTGAAAAACCGTCAGAAAGTCGTTTTAAACGTTCGTTGCAACTTTACCATTTTTTCCTATTTTTTCGTTGTAGTTATTATTTTACGCTTTGTGAGTTTTTAGTTTCGTTTTCGGTCGTGTGACAAACTTTTTGCATTTGCATTGCGCATCGACTTTGCCACCCTAACACGCATTTTAAGTGCTGTTTTTACCATTTTTGCTTGCCTTTATGATTATTATGTAACAGTTTTTGTTTCCCTGCTTGGAATTGAATAAAGTTTTTCCTCGAGCTGCATTCTTGGACTAAGTTGGATTTCATTTTATTTTGTCTCACTTTTCGTTACTATTTTTTTGGGTTCCTCCTTAAGTTTGTTTTGATTAGTTTTGGGTAACGCACTCACACTGGTTTTTTTAAGAACCATAGGGATGAAAACTTTGCAATGTCAGTTGACTTTGCGAATTGAGGTGTGAAATGGCCAGGGGAGATTTATTTGACTCAAGGTCTGAGTAATTGAGATGCATAGGATTTCGTTATTTTCTTGAAAAATAAACTAAGTGACCGGGCTAGAGGAGCTCCCCAAGATGATGATAAATAGGGCTGGTAAAATTGTAAATAAATACAGATCACAGTTGAATTAAATTTCTGAATAACAAACTTAGGTTAAAGGTTATAATTTAATTGTACAGTTAAAGATTAAAATTAGATTAAAATAAATCACTCCAAACAACTATCTGTGAATCTCCCAGAAGAGTGAATGGTCAATAAAGTTTGTATTATTTCCCGACAAAAAAAATGTCTTTACATTTGAGCTGCCTTCTCTATATTCTCACAGCTCTTACAAAATTCATGGCTCTCGAGTAACTTTTGGCAAATACAATTGAATAGTTTTCAAATGCAGACTCGAGACACTTTTGATATATTGACGATTATTGGCAAATGCCTTGACTTGACCGTCGAACCCTGCACAGCGGGGAAGCAAAAAAAAGGAGCAAACAACTGGAAAAGGACGAGAATAGAGTAAACACCTCAAAAGCAGCAAGAAACTTTCACACTAAATCAGCGCCAGTTGAAAAGTTGAATCGGGGATAGTTTTTTTCCCTCGTTTTTCGGCTGCTTTTCTTTGCCTTCGATTGCTCCCAAGTGCGTAGTTTAAACCCATCAGAAGTGAGTAAGGTACTTGATAATTTTTACGAAATTTTTCGTCTATAAAGTTTGCCATATTTTACGTCATTAAGTTTTAGCTGAAGTTGACTGGGGGCCCGAAACAATTTTCTGTACGCTCCACGAACCGTATTTACTTTTGAACGCTAAGCAGCGGTGGCATATAGATGGAGCTGAACTCTAAGCCTGAAAGTGCCATTTTTCTGGCTGTTTACACACATAGCCGGCATTTAACCAACGAAATGGAGATGAAAAAAGTAAATGCAAACGTACTAAATCCTCGCGAGGCATGGCCCCAAATGGAACTGGCAGCTTCTTAGAGCCACTTTTCCAACCTGCTCCTTTGAGCTGTCTGATCTTCCTGTCCTCCATCGTCTGTACTTTTCCAGTTCCTTTTTTATTTCTTAATATATATAGTCAGGTGGGCGGATTTAGTGCATCGTGATTTCTCGAAATGCCAAAGCTAACAACTGCAATTGCTCTTGCTCGGTTTTGGGTGGCTTGCCCTTGTCTCCTCATGGGCAACTTGTATCTTTGACTGCACATTTGTTAACTTACCTGAAGGGCATTTCAGGTCTTGTTCTTTCTCTCGGCTGAGTGCATTTTCAAATGGGTGATGGGGCGGAGGAGAGTTCGTAGTAGTGTAGCTCAAAAAACTAAATGGATAGTGTATTTTACTGAGTGGGACTCTGATTTAAATGGCCGGCCAGAAGTTAAGTCACAAATTCAACTAAAATATTCCACTACGCATATGGTACATACCTTCGTTTAGTTACATAAATTATTTACACACACACAAATAGTTTGAATAATACTAGACATCGAGTGGAAGGCTGAACGGAAAATGTGCCAAAAACAAACATTCAAAACGTACGGTATGGAGATGAAATCATAGTTTGATGAATATGGAAATGCCTTTTTGAATGGGTTAAATGTCACCGGGCATATTGAAAGCCATGTGCCAAATATATAAATTTTCATTAAAGGTAGATTCGGTGAGCCGTGATTTTGATGCCGAATGATTGGATTTATAAATGATAGAGAGAGAGATGATAAAATAAAAGCAAAGTGCATAAAAGCCTTTGAAAATGTCGAATTGATGGTGAAATGAAATGGTATTTGCATGAATTTTATTGGATGATTGCGATCAGCTAATTAGGTTTGAATAACGTAACAACATAGACACTAAAACGCTAAGCATTCGCTAAAGCACTAATTGCTTCATTATAACTAAGAGTGGTTGTTGTTGCATATTTATCATTTTTTTGGGGGCGACTCTTTGGTTCGATGCTCACTCAGTATGATCAAAAGGCAGACCAAAATCGCCGCCAGGGCGCCCATGCTGAGCTTTAAGGTCTGACCCTCCTGCACGAGTTCGCAGTTCTCGCCCCAGAAACCATCGGGGCATATGCAACGATATCGAAGTCGGGGCTCGAGATTAATGCAAGTGGCACCGTTCATACAGGGCATATCGAGGCACTCGTTGCGATCCATACAGCCCTTGGAATCGGGCGACATAATGCGTCCTTCGCCGCAACTATTTCGTTTCGTATTTTAATTACCATTAGTTTAACATTAGTAAGTTGGGTTCTTGGGATAAGTGGCAATAAAACTGGGCAACCGAAAATGCAAATATCGAATGGATGTTCCAATTGTGTGATGGATAAGTTAACAGATTTCGATACAGGTCCAAGTTAAGTCAGATAATTATGAGGGAAGTTGAATGGGCAATCTAGTATCTGGTACCATATTTCCTCTTCATATTACAAGTATTTAGTTTAGTATCAGTTTAACAATATAAATACTTATTTTTTTAACGTTGTATACCCATAAGTGCCTAAAAGTATGCAACAAAAAATTAGGAGTCTGATGATTTTTTCACTGCATACTTTTAGACACCCTAAAAAGTGATTTCAAACCCCTAGGGATTTTTAAACCACTTTCCAAGGGAACATTTTAAGTCTTCCGCTACTTAGGTGATTGATTTTCCACTGACCAAAAGCGTAAGGCCAACAAAGTGTTAAGTGTGGTTTGTGTGTGTGTGTTAAACAAAGATAAGCGAAGAGGTAGTACCTGTGCTAAGCTTGTTACTGTTGCTCTGTGTAATGAAACAAAAGCGTGAATATGTACAAAGACCATTACAAGCCGGACAAATGTTTTTTCTCCCGCATGTGGAATCTCCAATCTCGAATCGACTTTAACCCGAAGTCAAAGCGAAATCGGAAACGTAAGCCTAAGCCGATTGATTTGTCACGCAACGTTTAGTGCCAATCACTAACTGACTTTTGCGCCATGTGTGTGTGTGTAAAAGGACGAGTGTGGTCGTGTTGAACCGAATCTCCGGCACGAGGTCCTTTGACGGACGGGTCCAATAAGCTGCTCCTCCTACTTTGTATTCTGTTTTTCTTTTTACTATTTTTTTGCTGCGCCTGCCTTTAATTGATTAAGCCTATCAAATGTTAGCTTTGCGCTTGCTTATCGCAAGCTGCCGATTGGTTTTCCTTTTGTTTCCTTTCAAAAGGTATTGGTTTTGTGGATTTTCTGGGGTGTTTTTATAGACGTTTTTACCTTTTGCGTAATTTGAGGTTTAACCCTGTTTTTTGTATGTTATGTTTGTGAATGTACAGTCCGAGTAGTCAATTTATTTAAATGGTTTTAATTTTTCTTTTTGATTGATGAGAAACGAAAAGCAATGGGTGATTTCCCTAATGTGAATAAAATGGATAGGTGATTGGGAGACTTACGTGCACTCGTAGACATTCCAGAGGTCCACACACTCGAAGGGATCAGGGCAGATCACATTCGAGCAGGGTTTATTTGAGGGACAACCCTTCTCCAGATTCCTGGCCATTGTGGCCTGGCCCCACTGGGTGCCATTCATCGCCGGCGGCAGAGGAAGATGTTTGCCTTCAAGACTGTAGATGGGAAAAATACAAATTTAAATATTAAAAATTGATGATATGATATAGAAAATATAAATTATTTAAAAATTAAAACCAATTTACTAAGATGTTTTTGATTAGATTACTCACCGTATATCATCGAGACAGCTCTTCTGGTAATCAGCGTATACCTCAAAGGTTCTAACGCCAGTGTATTCAGCCTTTCCGCCTGCATAGACTCCCTCCTGCTTGTCCACCAACAACCACTGATGTCCCACGAACTCAAAGGTCTCATTATAGCGACGACCCTCTCCACCATCCAGTTCCAGGGTAGCAGCAGAGCCATATCGATTCACCTTTACCACGTGCCACTGGCCATCGTTGACCACAATGGCATTCAGCCACAGATCCTTCTCCTCGGTGCGCAGAGAATTCAGATTGTAACGGAAGTGCAGATGACCATCCTTGATCTCCAGGATTCCGTACTCTCGATTGTGCTGATCGCTAACGCGGAACAGTTCTCCGTACTCCTCCCTCGTGCGGAATCTCAACTGCACCTGAGTGCTAAACCGATCGGGTTCGAAGCTCAAGGCATACTTCACATAACTCTGGGCCTTGAAGGTGGTGGGTATGGTGGGAATATTACAGGCAGGACCCGTCCAACCAGGTCGACAATGGCAGCGAGCTTCGGACAAGGATCCCACGCAATTTCCATGCTCCCAGCAACGAGCTGTGGTTTCCGTTTGGGCGCAAACCTCCTCGGTTTGCGGACAACCCGCCACACTATTCCTCGACAGTCCCGGATGAGCCAGATCGTAGAGCTTGGAGTTGTGCACCAAATTCCGGATGCAACCATCGAAACCCTTGGCCGTGGGCATATAGTGCCAGTTGTAGAGACTCTGATCGAACTGTTCCCGGTACAAGCCACCCACTTGCAGGGGAGCATTCACATTGAGGTACTCATTGAACGGCGGGATCTGGCCCCTCGCCTGGCAGGACATGTCATCGAACTCCGGTGGAGTGCCATCCTCCATTTCGGCTATTTCCGCCGATTTGCAGAAGTCCACCACCATACGAATGCTTTCGGTGTCCCAGAACAGATCGATTCTGTGCCACTCACCATCGTCCAAAGTTTTCTTAGTCTTCACCCTCAGCTCCAAGGTTCCCGAACCAAAGTCTATGAGAAGCCGGGGATAACCTCGCTCCAGTTCCAGGGCAATGAAGTCGGATATCAGCGTCTCATCGCGTTCGGGCGGAACGATCGGTCCATTGTAGACAATCAGTCCATCGGGTTTGCGGGTAATAAATTCCAGACTCAAATGCGATTCGTCACACATCTCCAGGGGTGGATACCAGGCCCAGCCATTCCCGCGGAAGCTTCGAGTGGTCTGCTGACACCTGGGACCTGCGTAGCCCACAGGACACGAGCAATGGGGACCAAATCGAGTGTCCACACAACGGCCACCATTGTGGCAGGGAGTTGTGCGGCAGGATTCGGGTTTGGTGAAGTTGCGGGCACCACAAGTGCAGTCAGCAATGGTGTCCACTCGCACACCGACCAGGGCAGTTTTGTTGGCATTCACCATATAGGGCAGGGGACTGATTTCCAGCGCATTCGTGCAGCTGCCCTCGCACATCTGATTCTCGTACAGGCACTCATCGATGCCCACCATGGTGATATTGATGCCCACGTCCTTTTCGATCTCCTCGCGGTGCATCAGGACAATGCCGTTTAGCCTGACTGGTTTGTAGTACGGAGATCCGTGAGCAGAGAACCTGACATCGGTTAGAGGCGGATGCTTCCTCTTCAGCTGCACACTGAATATATCCACGTTCTCCCGTTCGGTGTTCAGTAGATCGGCGAGCTTATCCCTGAAACGATCCATCTTCGAGCGACTCATGCTCTGGGTCCTGTAGTTCCACACGCGAATAAAGTCTTCATCCGAAATGCCAGACAGGCGTACGGATCCCGAGTTGATGACAGCTTCATGGGGAATTTCCCTCACCGTCACCGTGACATTGGCTGGTATATCGGTTTGAGTGTGCTTGCGGTCGTAGACCTTGAACCTGAGATGATAGCGTCCTTCGCGAGTTCCCGCTCGCATGGTGACCATGCCGGAATCCTCGTCCAACTTGAAGCGCGGATGCTCCATGGCCTCCCAGTAGAACTTCTTATCGGGCAGATCCCAGTCGTCCAAGTCGTAGACATACACCCGACCAATCGGAGTGTCTGGCGACTGTCCTTGGTAGTTGTAGACGAAGATTTCCTTGGAGCCAGGCTGCATTTTGTTGTCGTTCACATCGCCGATTATGACGGTTAAAGTGCTGGTTCCCGTCATTGCTGGTGAGCCATGGTCCTTGATCACAATCGGGATCATATACTCCTTTTGCTGTTCACGATCGAATGATCGCAGTGAGGAAATCACGGCCATGCCATCACCATTGGCACCCTCTGTAAATTGGAAATGGGAAATTAAAAAGGATTAAAATGATTAAAATTATTAAAAATTATCGATAATAATTACATTAAAATGATTAAAATAATTAAAATGATTAAAATGATTAAAATGATTAAAATGATTAAAATGATTAAAATGATTAAAATGATTAAAATGATTAAAATGATTAAAATGATTAAAATGATTAAAATGATTAAAATGATTAAAATGATTAAAATGATTAAAATGATTAAAATGATTAAAATGATTAAAATGATTAAAATGATTAAAATGATTAAAATGATTCAAATTATTCAAATTATTCAAACTATTCAAATGATTAAAATTATTTAAACTATACAAATATTTAGAATTCAAATGTTTAAAATGCTCCAAATTAATATAAAATCTTAATAAATTCTTTGAAAGATATAAAATTCATTAATTTAATCAACGAAAAGTCATTTAATCCCCAACTCTTTCATGCTCTATTCAAAGGCTTCCCAAATAAAGCCGACATCTGCCTACAGGTGAATAAACTACCAATTCTCGGGAAAGTAACTGGCAAAAGACCAGCCCAAATCCAGTTGCTGTTAAGGACTTCAAAGGCATTTGCCAGTTGGCCGTAAGCTCCGACAACTAACCAACCCAAGAACTAAGCTCTTTTATTAGCCAGCACGTTTTCCACCTGATTGCAGATGCAACTTGTGCAATGGCCCATTTGTTGTAATTACGCCTTTGAGCCAACAAGTGTTAAGTCTGGAGGAAGTCCGGAGGAAGGGAAACTATTGGCCCCCGGAGGGGAAAAGCCCAGGAGTCCGGGCGAGAACGCACATTTGAAATGTATTTTTAAAGACACTCCATGGTGTGTTTTTAGGCAAATTGTATGCAAATAGGAGTCTGGAAAAGCCTTCTGTGTTCGCCCACGAACCCCAGCGTTTGCATAAAGTCACAGAATCGTAGTTGTGCCGACTCCCGAAAGCCCCCAAACTTGCAGCATTTCCCATTTTCCCAGCTGGGGCATCAAAATTGGATTGCCACCCACACAAATTGTGACTGCTTGGGCACTTTTTCCACTTTTTTTTCCTTGGCTTTTCCAAGGGAGCTGCGATGCATACATATGGAGTTTGGATTTTGCGGCCAGACTCTCCATGGCCGGGGGGTAATTTAATTGAAAACTTGTGCATTTGCCATTTCATTTCTCGCCCAGGTGGGTGAGTCTTCGACGCTGCCTTGCTTATATTATTTAAATTTTCATGTGCGATGCGGTTTACGGTTTCCGTTGTACGGCCAAAGATTCCTGGCTATTCATTTCGGGCATCCTCTGCGAGGTAATTGCATTTTTATGCCATTGTTAGCGTTCTGTGACACTGGCCACCACCCTTTTCCGGTCTCCTCGATACTCGGCAAGAAAATTTCAATACGGGCACACACAGAAAGAGCAAATAGTGTTACGCTGGCGCATTGTTTAAGCTTTGACCCAAATATTTGGCTAACTTTTTCATTGCATCCGGCAAAGTTTTGGTCAGCTCGCAACTATTTTCGGATCCCCATAACCTGCTCGTGTGGAGTATGTGCAGCAATTTACAAGTAATTGGCTGGTGTTTGGAAGCCAGATTGCTAAATCGAAGGGTAGAAAGTCAAAAAATACTTTGGCCAGGGGGAAAATGATTTTGTGTGCATTCCAAGTTGGGTGTAGATAGAAATATTTATAAGTCATTATAAAAACGGAATAGAATGGTTTTGGAAACTATAAAAAGGAAAACAAGAACTGCAAAATGTAGACTTGAAAATAATAATATTTTAAATCATAAAATACAAGTGAAAACAATCTGTAACACCTGATAAAAACTTATAAGCTAAAAGAAAATATAAACTCACTTTGATCCTGTTCCACCTTGAAGGAAGCACGTATGATATCATCGGCACTGGGGTCCAAACGGAACTGGAACGGAGGGCCATTGCTCTTGGAGCGATCGTCGTCATCGGTGGCCAGGATTTCCACCACCTTACGTGGCGGCACATGCTCCGGCAGCACTGGTCGGTAGTCCTTGAGGAACTTGGGAGCATTGTCGTTGATATCCTGAACGATAACTGTGAGAGTAGCCGTGGCAGTTTTCGGTGGAGAACCATCGTCAATGGCCAGGATCTTGACCTGATGACGGGGCACCACTTCGCGGTCCAGGGAGCGTTGAATGGTAACCGAACCATTCTGGTTGATGGCGAACTGGCGCTGGCGATCCGACGAACGATCGATGGAGTAGGATACCTTACTCTTGCCACCCTGATCCGGATCGGTGGCCTTGAACTTCTCGAGCTCGGTGCCCACCTTGGTGTCCTCGAACACGGATACCTCCACATTGGCCCGATCGAAGTGGGGTTTATTGTCGTTGATATCCCTCAGTTTGACCACCACCCACGAGTAGGCCACGTGGTACTTATCATTATCATTATCCTCGCCCTTGTCGTTCACCTGAATGCGGAAACGGAAGCCATTGCTCTGCAGCTGATCCTCATAGTCCAGGGGCTGTACGATTTTCAGGGAACCAGTGCCATCGTTATTCCGCACCATGGTAAACTTATCGGCTCCATAGCCACTGTTGTCAATGACCTTGTACTGGAACTTGTTCGTTTCGTCTTCGTCGTGCACGGTTACCGTTAAAATGGGCATTTCCGGCAGCGCGGTACCATCCGTTTCGTCCACTTCCGTAAACCATTCGTCTTTCGTGAACTGCGGCGGCATATCGTTGATATCTTTAACCCGTATAGAGGCCGTCCCCGTCCCCTTTAACCCCCCGCCATCCATTGCAACGACTTGTATAGAATAATCCGGGGTCCTCTCGCGATCCAAGCAGCAAACCGCGGTCTTTATCACACCCGTGTCGGGTTCGATTTCGAAAATGGGCGAGCCCGTCTCCTCCTCAATCACGTTCTTCTCGATGGAGTACACCAGTCGGGCGTTGGAGCCCTCGTTGGGATCGTCGTAGTCCACGGCCGTCATGGTCATCACAACCATGCCGGCGGTTCCGTTCTCGGTCACGTTGCCAAAGTACACGCCCTGGGGGAAAATGGGGGCATTATCGTTGATGTCCTTCAGATTGACCTGGACGTCCGCATAGCCCACGAGTCCCTCGCCACCCTCGTCCTGGGCGAATACAGTGAAGCGCCACTGGGGACGTCCATTCGGTTGATCGCGATCCAGGGGCTATAAAGGCATCAAAATAAAAGCGTGAGTTTAAGTGTAAAACGCTGTTATGGGTTAATATGCACAGGGGGTATTGCGTAATTTTAGCTGTCATAAACGCAAAACCGATTAACATCGGGCGAAAGGGAACACAACAATGTTGTGGGTTAAGGGTTGCGTCATCTTTAACCCATGAAATTATCCTTTTACACAATGCCGAAGGAAGCCACAAAAATAAAAAAAAATTTAAACCAGTACCTGTCCCTGATGTTGATTGTGACTTTGATATGCATTCACAGCAGCCTGAGTGATGTGTGCTGCTCCCAGCTGGGCTCCCGAAACTCCCCCCTCCCAGCACCCACCCCACATTCTTAACCCTCCTCGCACACGTATGCAAATAATATAAAAATGCGCAAGGGGAAAAAAATACGATTTTAATCAGTACTTTGTATCTGTTGGCTGCCTGCAACCCTTGGAAAATGCCCCAAACCCTTGTTAGCAAATCGCAACCCCACGACCCCTTAGCCCCCGCCCTCCTTAACCCTCGGCGACATGTGACAGGCACAGCAGACCGACAACAAGAGGAGCTTTTCATGGCGCTGACATTGGATTTGCCGTAAAAAATATGCACAAGGCGACAACAACAAAGGAAGTGTGTATATAAATAACTTCGTTGATGGATTACACCAAAGGATACTCTGGGAAAATATGGTGAAACTCATAAAAAACCGATTTAGGGCATTAAGCCATATATACATTAATATTTAATATTTTATTCGCCACGTAAATTTTAATGAGAGTTTTTTGTCTTAAAAATTAATTAAATGATTTATTTATTTTTTAAGATTTCTTAATATAATCTTGAAGTGAAAACTAAATATTTTTACTTTCAGTTAAGAATCCCCAACTTTAACCTATAAAATCCTTAAATCGTAATAAAAATATTAACCACCAACTAAAATCCCCTAGAAATACCCCTTAAATGCAGAATAAAAGAAAAATATGTACACATAACCCCAGCGTAGTCATCGCTTTAATTTGCATGACAAATTTGCCAACATTGTTATGACATATTCAATTTAAGGGATTAGTTGTGAGTGGGTCACATACCGTGCGTTCTAGCCCCCCGCCCCCTGGAACATGCGGTACAGCTGTTTGTTATCCCTTATCAAGTTCCCCTCCCGCCACTTTTCCAAAAATTATATTCACGTAGAGAGCGAGAGATAGCCCATGGACTAAAATGGCCGAATTGTGCGGCAAAAATGTTATTCGCTTTATTTTTATTTCAGCAGGACGCATGGGAATTTCATTTAATTTGGCTTTGGCGTTTTTGGGACTACACTAGAGTTAAGTGAAATTTTCCAACTCGCATGTGGCGAGGGATTTTCAATTGTGATTTTGTAATTAGTTTTCATTTACTTTTCGATTGAGGCTTTTAGTGGGAAATTTAAAAAGCAGCGGTATTCGGATTAAATTTGTTCTGCTGTTTTTATTGTTCTGTGAATTTTCCTTCCGGATGAAATATTTCCTTTTAAAATCAGTGAGACCTTGAGGGTCATCAGTCACTTTCTCTGCCTCAATGAATCCATTTAAGCATTTTATTTAATAGCTGCAATGGGAACCCCACCTCCCCTTGTCCAGCAACTGCAACTTAAATGTTAAATAATGAGCACGTAGACAGTTTCGCACGTTTGCATTTTGTGGGGATTGCGATTGATTCGCAGCGGGTTTAAAAGCACATTGATGGAGCTTAATCAGCGAGAGCATATTTCGAAATTTCACCATTATTTTCAGCTCCCGACCAGCTGCGGCCTTGGCCGGCATGGATTTTTAAATGCCGCATTTTATTTATATTTATTTATTTATTATATGTACGCGAACATTTTTGCGCACCGGCCATTGGCAATTTGTTAATGCTTAAATTACGAGCCTTGGCATTGCGGTATTGTTTCCGCTGATGACTTACCTTTAAAACGAATATTTCGCCGGTGGTGCGGTTGATGTCGAATTTGCTATTGGCTGGATTATCCGGATCAATGCCTTGGCCCGTGAGGAAGTACACGATATTCTGGGGACGATCCTTGTCGCCATCTGTGGCCGTAACCTGTTCATTCAGAGCGCGCCAAATAAATACACATATTTATTATTAACGATCGGGGAATGGCGGAAAAAATCATGTTAAATAAAATAACCGAGAAACGAGTTAAGTAGCAAAGAAATTATACAAACATGCCATGCAAAAACTACTTCAATAACACAACTATTTCATGCTTTGGCTAGCTTAAATGTATTCTGTAAGTGCAGCTTAATATTTTTTCACTTTTCCCACAACACTTTGCATTGGCATTTATTTACTTTAATTACCATTTCGGCTTTTTTTGACTCATTTTGCCTGGGATTATGATTTATTTGCCAAATGCTGTCAGGTATTAAGTTTGGCCAGTGAAAAAATATTGTTATTAGAAGTGAGCGAACACAAATGGTAAATAAAATAAAATAAAATATTATTTGTTTATGGTTAGTAAAATGTAAATACAAACAAAGTTAAAGTGCTGACTGATTGATTTTAATTCCCTTTGTTGGCCTTAAGCGCCGACTATGTACGTTTTAATTAAATTAGTTGGGCTCCAGTTGGCCACAAGTGAAACATGGTGAGACCACAACAGAAAATCTGAGCGGGTCAAGCTTAATCGTGCAAATGTGTGCGGCATTAATACTTAAAGAGCGTATTGAATTTAATTAGCAGCTTTTGGTAGCAAACAGAAAATGGCTAATGGAAAATGGAAAATATGTACGATAAATAAAATGTGAAAATTTGTGCACAATATTTACGCATGCAATTAAAGACCGCAGGCGTTTTTATTTTGCAGCAACAAAATCGATTTCTCGTTAAAGTCACCCCACTAATTGTTATGCCCTGCGCAAAGTTATAGACTTTTAATAGTGGACCGTATGTATTGCCCGGTGGAATTTTCTTTTCAATTTACACAATTACCGCTGAATGATTTTTAATAAATTCGAACATTACACCTTGCACACGGCGATTATTCATTATGTTTACGTATTGTTATGGCTGGTTTACACAAAGTTTACATGGGAAATGAGACTGAATGGGATTTTGTGTGGCTCGCTTGTTGGGTTAAATTAATTGTTACATGGCGGAGCTGCTTTGTTTGTTTGCCTTATGCTATATGCTATATGATTTTATGTACAGCACTCTGATATGGTGAATAATATAGCGACCTGCATAATGGTAAAGGGCGTGTCGGTCATTCCCTCGTCGAGAGTTCGCTCATAGGATGTTTGCGGGAATTGCGGCGGCAGATCGTTGACGTCGCGCACATTTATGACGATTGTTGTTTGATTTTCATTCAAACTGTCCGACGCAACCAATTTCAGTTCGTACTTTATGCAAACATTAAATAAAATATATGGCCAACGGAAAATTGTCGATTGTGGGGGCGGGGGAAGAGAACAAAAAAAGTGGAAAAAACAACGAAATTAAACAATAAATTTTAAATGCACATAAATTACGAAAAGAACATAAAACTATTGATAAAAAAATTAAATGTAAGCTCGCTTGATAATTTACACACGATGAAGATGCATCCAGCGAATATCTTGTGAATGTTTTTCCACTCCTGACTTGACAGCTAATTTGCATTTTTCACATTTAACCGCACGGTTGTTTACTCATTAAAATGCGATAATTTAATCGACTTATTCAATTATGCATTACAAACTGCATAGTAATTTGAATGTAAGTATGATAATCGACATATTTTCAAGTCATCCTTAACTTTTAAATTATTTTTTATCTTTTTCCTGCTTAATGATAAATCAATAATATTACCATACATTTTTCTGCCAACCGCAAATTAAATGCTTCATGTGTGTGTCTTCTCTGTAAATAAATTTCATATTTTTTTCCATGCCCACATTTTACAGCATTTGTCCACTCTAGAATGGACAGCGTTTTTTAATTGTTCAATTACTTTTCGTCATTTTTTGTTCACTAGCCTTAAATCAAACGAAAAAGCGGGGAATGAAACAACATGCAAATGGTTTCAAATATTTATGTTGCTTGTAGTGGCCAGTTTAAATAGAAAGTTCAAATACCTATGCTCTTAATGCTATCTTTATAGTTTGCATTGAGTGAAACTTCTGAAGTACAAGACATTTTATGTTCCACATGCAGAAAGCTTTGACTTGCAAGAGTGCATCGAAAAAAAAAAAAAAAAAAAAGCGCTCATAGATATAGATAAGCAAAACATGCAGGTAGAAAATCGTATGATTCATCCGTTATCGCCCCGGCTTGAGTAATTCGGTGTCGGCAGCTCTGCGCGAACTCTCAAAAGCTCGGTTGCGAACCCAAAAACTTCTTTAAGCGGTTAAAGACGATTCATTATCATCGATCGAGTCATTGTGAACACAAGTGCGAATACAAGTTGTCGGAAACATACATATATTACATAAAGCAAACTCGTGTCACTTAAACTTTATTATTAAATACTCCAGTTCACCTCACCTCACCGGTTAAAATTGATTAAAACCCAAAGGTAAATTTAAATAAATTCGTCGTGAGTGGAAATTAAGATTAAAACCGTTCGCAGATCTTTTCTACTCGGGAGTTGCCGGCTAAGGCAGTGTACTCGCCTGGCCCCTTTGAGGGCCTGCTACCTTTCGACGAGGGACTTTTAATTGGAAATAACTAAGCCAGGTTTTATTGGCTAGTGAAACCGCCTAGCCCAAGCCCTCGATATCCAGATCAAAAGTCGCAAGCTGCACGTGGTCAGGATTGCATAAGCCGACAGAGCAACTCCACCAACAAGAGGAAATAGTGCTCGAATGACCCCATCATTGTGACCTGTACCACTACTGATCATCTTCAGGGAACTCGGATGACAATCACGCTTCGCAAAAATCCGTTTTGGTCAACACGTCGTCGCCTCTCAAACTGTGCCAATGTAGCTACTGGAGTGGTCTTAGAAACAGAAGCTGTATGCGCCAAGCAGTTGCTCCAAAACTGTTGCTGCTAGAGATGGACTGTTGTTCGAGATCTTTTCCTTTTATAAATAATATATAGATTGTTAGCCTTTACGTTAATTTTTGAACTTAAATATAGTGTCGAGGATGGTACGTTGAATAAGGGTATGAAAACAAATAATGAAGTATATTTCTAGTTAATATTAGGCCTTGTTTACTTATAAATCTTTTCGATTCCCTAATATAGCACTCATCAACCACCGTCATCCTTGAGCTCAACGATCGCGCTTGGAAAATGATATAAAAAGTAAAGAGTGAGTTTTCAGTATGAATAATAAAATGAATCGAAAACCCAAATTATATATATACTTGCGCCCTATTCTTAACTAAGGATACTAAAATTGAAGTCCCAATACCCGAAATACCTACTATTGTACGACTATTTTGTTCATCTAAATTTTGATAATTTAGGTTATAACTATTTTCTTTTCTTTATAAATATCATTCATATACTATAAAAACAATATTAGGAAACTATGAGAATTACTATGAATTATTTTGACGCTTATTTGAATTATTAAAATGTACACTTAATATTGAAATGATCGCTTAATCTCTTTATTTACTCGTCCCGAGTAGAGCATGTGCAGGTCAGTGTTAATATGAATTAAACTAGATCTTTTATAAGGGTCATATTAATGATCAATATGATAAAGGAAGGGAGGGTAAAGAAATGGGATAAATGACATCTAATTCCCAGTCTGAAGAACGAAACACTACTTGGCTATAGTCGGTAGCCTATTACATTTATTTTATTTGACATCCCCACCACTTTTAATAGCCATAAACTCGCAGTAATACGTGTACCTAAAATATTATGCTAATGGGATCGGTTGACATATAGGAGAGTAGAAAGACCCCACGACAATCCGGCGAGCTAGTTTGAGCACAGCAAGAGGTACACTGCTCGAAATCCTGTCAATCGTCTGTGTCGTCCGAAATCAATAGCTTTCAGCTATATTCCCTACAACATCTTCCTTTCTTTTGACACAGTGAAACCACCCACATTACATAATTGGCGCCCAGAACGTGTGGCCTTTGAAACCAGGAGAAAAATTAAAGTTTTAGATACCACAAATAAAGCTCTTCCAATTCCACCCAAAAACAATAGTATTTTGCAAATAAGTCATGCTAAACTGCATCTGTCCCTCTTAAGTCTGGATGATATTAACGGATATGCGGTGTTAATTCAAAATTGGATTAAGCGACCTTAATTAATTCAGAATATAAGTGGATACAAACTCAGTAAGGCTGACAAAGTAGACATAGATAATTGGGTCAATTTTAGTTTGCGACTTTACGTCATCTATTCGGAGTATCAGGATAGGCCGTCCAAGCTATAAACCATATATCACCAAAGTTTGTGAAAGGAAGTTAAATCAAGGCAGTTGGATATTTAATTTACTAGATTCATTATTTGGAGATTAACCACTACCAGATTAATTTCTATAAAAGCAAACAGAATCGTATATTAAATTTCAAAAGGAAGTGTTTCGTTCTAAGATAGTAGTTTTATATTTTGCTGACTAAAACATGCTCAAAAGGGACGAATTTTTGTATTTGATTATAAAACAAACACTTTTGAGTTTAGGGGAAAGCTAGTTCAGAACAAATAATTTCTAAACGCAACAAATTTATCTATATTTAAAATGCCGTTACAACGCACTCCAGAAGGTAGCGCAGTAGGCGGCGATGTGGGGGAACCTGTCCCCGAATTTTGCGGCATCTGTAAAGAGACATTAACTGCAACGCAGTTAAATTGTACCACACCATGTGGACATCGCTTCCACGATAACTGCATGCAGGAATTTACGAAAACTAGCCGAATATGCACTATTTGCAAAATCGAATTTAACCCGGCTATGATCACGTATGAGGAAAACACTCTAGCAGCGGAACTACCAGATAATATGGATCTAGCTCCAGCTCAACCAAATTTTGAATTTCCATCTCCTGAGCAAAGACCTAGAGGTCGAGGAAGGGGACGAGGGGCTAAGTCGCGACAAAACCGTACAGATTTCGATCGTAGGACGATGAGAACCAGATCACAGGCTCAAAACGGAAGAGATAACTCAGTTGCAAGTACAACACCCTACTCTCAAGAAGGAGATGAGAGCGAGAATACTTCAAACGTTATCCAGGCTATTATAAAAAGCCAGCAAAAAGACATGATGACAGAACTAAGTTCATTCGTAAAAAGGACTATAGAAGAGAGTCTTAGAGCACAATTAGGAAGACTTACATTAGGTACGGACTTAAATCCGACACAGCCGCAACAACCGGATCCTCAAAGTGAAGTACAAAGAAATCAACCTTCACAAAGAATCGCAGAAGGATTAGGAAATCAATTTAGTAGTGCATCTAATAGATCAGTGGCACCAGAGAAGGCTGCAAATATTCTGGCCAGTTGGCGGTTAAAGTTCGATGGATCAAAAGACTCCATGTACGTTGACGAATTTCTGTACAGGTTGAGGTCTTTAACCTCTTCCACTTTGAATAACGACTATGGGCTACTCTGCGATAACCTGCATCTGTTGTTCTCAGCCAAAGCCAGTGATTGGTTCTGGAACTTTCATCGGAAGAATCCGCTCTTTTCATGGCAAACCTTTTCTGTAGCATTTAGACAAAGATTCGATGATACGAAAGATGACTTTGACTTGTGGGAGTTGATAAGGAGAAGACGACAAAGAGAAGGTGAATCATTTGACGATTTCCAATCAGCCATCGAAGATCTAGTATCTCGCCTTTCAAGTGAAGTAGCAGAAGATAAAATAGTGGATATTTTAAAGCGCAATGCTAAAGTCTCACTTAGATACGAGCTTCTTCACCTAAAAATTAAAAACCGCTGCGAACTGCGTGAAGAAGTTAAGAAGCATGACAATTTTTGCAGAGAAACTAACAATGCCATACCTAGAAATAGGTTCGGAAAACAACATGTATCCGAGATCCTAACTGATACTGAAGAGGAAGAAGAATCCGTGGCTCAGATAGTAAAAAGGGATTGGACAAAAGTGATTTGCTTTAACTGTGATCAGATCGGCCACGGTTATAAGGAGTGTTTGGCGGAAAAGCGTTTGCATTGCTATGGATGTGGTGCTAAAAATGTATACAAGCCTCGGTGTCCAAAATGCAATCCGTCGGGAAACCGAAAACAGGATGCGCCGAACCAGCATCGATCAGCGCATCCGAAAAAGTAGAGCCATTCAAAATGTTCGATATTAACGTAGCTAAAGTAGACCAAATTTCTAAATTACACTCATATCCCTTAAAATTAGTCAGTCATGCCGCAACTCAAACTCTAGACGAACTATTAGATAACGAAAAAGAACCATTTAATAATCCATTATTCAATATACGGGTCAAACCCAAACGATCTACATTAAGAAGTCGGGAGTTCTGGAAAAAAGTAAGAGCAGATCGGATCAGAATCGTATCAGCAGTCATTTTGAGTTCAGATAACCGTTTATACACTGACATTATAATAGAAGGTACAACTTTTAAAGCGCTTTTGGATTCGGGTGCAACTGTTAGTTGTTTAGGGGGAGCCGCAGCCAAAACCTTAGCCCATCATCAGAAAACCCGCAAATGCTCAGGGAAAATACGAACAGCTAGCAATGAGTCTTGTTCAGTTATCGCAAAACTTTTAGTGCCAATTAGGTTTCAAGATAAAGTTAAGGAAATAGAATTTTTTTTGATTCCGGAATTAAAACAAGATGTTTATCTAGGAGTTGACTTCTGGCAGAGTTTCGGTCTTTTAGCTAAGTTACTTAATAAAGAAAAAACAGTAGGGGAGTTAGATACAGGAGACGATTCCTCCAGAAAAGAGGATCCAAAAATGCATTTATTAACGGAAGATCAGAAAGTTGAACTTGAAGCAGTCATAAAAACATTTCCATCATTTGAACGGGAAGGACTGGGTCGTACATCACTTATTGAACACTCGATGATTATAAATACAGAGACTCCAGTTAAGCAAAGGCATTGGCCAATCTCTCCGGCCAAAGAGAAATGGATGTTTGAGGAAGTAGAAAAGATGATAGCCTTAGATGTCATAGAACCTTCAAATAGTCCGTGGAGCAGTAATTGCGTATTGGTTAAAAAAGGAAATAAAAACAGGTTATGCTTAGATTCACGCGAAATTAACAAATACACACGAAAGGACGCATATCCCTTGCCCCATATAAATGGGATACTTAGTCGGCTGCCTCCAGCCAAATACATAACAGGGCTGGATATGAAGCATGCCTACTGGCAAATACCTCTAGCGGAGTCTTCTCGACCTTACACTGCGTTCACTATACCAAACAGGCCACTTTACCAGTTTAAAGTTATGCCTTTTGGGCTAACGAATGCCGCTCAGACTCTATGTAGGCTTATGGATCAAGTGATACCTGCCCATCTGCGAACGCGTGTTTTCGTCTATTTAGACGATCTTTTAGTGTTGTCCGATGATTTTGAATCTCATCTCATGTTGTTACGAGAAGTAGCGGTGCACTTACGGAAAGCTAATCTTACGATTAACGTAGCAAAGTCCAATTTCTGTATGCAGGAAATTAAGTATCTCGGGTTCATAATTGGATATGGCCAACTGAAAACCGATCCTGGAAAAATTAAAGCAATTGAGGATTTTCCAATACCGAGTTCAGTAAAGCAACTGAGGCGTTTTCTGGGTCTTGCCGGATGGTATCGTCGTTTTGTCGATAATTATGCCACAGTCAGTTGTCCACTTACCGAGCTTCTAAAGAAGTCGAAACACTTTGCATGGAATTCTACAGCAGACGAAGCCTTTAACACCCTTAAACGATGTCTTACGACCGCACCGATTTTATCCACCCCAAATTTTACGAAACCTTTTCTGCTGTTGTGCGACGCAAGTACTTTTGGATTGGGATGTGTGTTAGCGCAAAACAATGAGGAGAATGAGGAACTACCTGTAGCATTTATGTCCGAAAAGCTGTCGAAGGCTCAAAGAAACTACTCTGTAACGGAGTTAGAATGTTTGGCGGTAATAAAAGGAATCCGTAAGTTTCGGGCGTACGTAGAGGGTCAGGATTTTGAAGTAATCACTGATCACGCGTCTCTACAGTGGCTTATGAGTCAAAAGGAATTGTCTGGTCGTCTGGCTCGTTGGGCAATACAATTACAAGGGTTCTCCTTCCGAATAACTCATAGAAAAGGAACCCAAAACGTTGTAGCAGACGCGCTTTCGCGAAAAGATGAACCTGTCGTATCCGAAGTAGAAGAACAGGGACCAATAGTCGATCTTAATTCCGAGGAGTTCAAATCAGAGGAGTATGTTAATCTTATAGAAAATATTCGTTCTAATCAGGCTAAGTTACCCGATTTAAAGATAGTAGATGGGATAATTTATAAAAGAACCGAACCAGTTAGGGGCGATGACATTGAAGACCAATTAGTTTGGAAATTATGGGTACCGGCTAGATTAACACTAGATGTTATTAGCCGAGCCCATGACCCGCCTAACGCATCTCATAGTGGAGTAGGAAAAACTATTGAAAAAATCAGAAGATATTTGTTTTGGCCGAAGATGGTAAAGCAGATACGGGAATACATAGCTAGCTGTAATGTTTGTCGACAGACCAAACATCCTAATGTAGTCTTAAAACCACCTATGGGGAAGCCCATGATATCCGATCGACCTTTCCAGAAGCTTTACATGGATCTTTTAGGACCTTACCCAAGATCACGAAATGGAAACATTGGAATCCTTATAATAGTAGATCACTTTACAAGATTCCATTTCCTGCACCCGCTTCGAAAGTTTACCTCAAACCGAATCTGTGAATTTTTGGAAAACAGTCTGTTTTGTACCTTTGGCGTACCTGAAACTATATTAACCGATAATGGGTCACAGTTTGTGTCTAACCATTTTAAAGCATTCACTACTCGTTTTGGAGTTAAGCATACTTGTACCGCGATTTACTCGCCTCAAGCTAATGCTAGCGAGCGGCTGAACCGGTCAGTTTTGGCCGCAATACGGGCCTATATAAATCAGGATCACACCACATGGGATGTTAAGTTACCAGAAATTAGTGCAGCATTAAGATCCAGCGTACACCAAAGTACGGGATATTCCCCATATCTGTTAGCATTTGGGCAAAACATGATTTTAAACGGGAAAGATTATGAGATACTACGTCGACTCCAATTACTTTCGGGGGATACTAAAATAGGATATCCAGATGCGCTTCAAACCATGCGGATAGCCGCACGTCAAAATGTTTCCGAGGCACATGATCGAAATGCAAGCAGATACAATTTGCGTTGTAGAAATATAAGTTTTAAGGAAGGTGATAAGGTATTAGCTCGAAATTTTTGCCAAAGCAGTGCAATCAAAAAGTTTAGTGCAAAATTGGCACCAGTCTTTGTACCAGCCATTGTTGATCGTAAGGTAGGATCGTCTTATTATCAGTTATCAAATGAACAAGGTAAAAAGTTAGGAATTTTTCATCTAAAAGATATCCAAGTAAGAACATAAGAAACTGTCCTTCTTTCTGTTTTCTCATTGCCAGTTATAACTAGCACTCGCAAACTGTGTGTAGTGGCCAGTTTAAATAGAAAGTTCAAATACCTATGCTCTTAATGCTATCTTTATAGTTTGCATTGAGTGAAACTTCTGAAGTACAAGACATTTTATGTTCCACATGCAGAAAGCTTTGACTTGCAAGAGTGCATCGAAAAAAAAAAAAAAAAAAAAAAGCGCTCATAGATATAGATAAGCAAAACATGCAGGTAGAAAATCGTATGATTCATCCGTTATCGCCCCGGCTTGAGTAATTCGGTGTCGGCAGCTCTGCGCGAACTCTCAAAAGCTCGGTTGCGAACCCAAAAACTTCTTTAAGCGGTTAAAGACGATTCATTATCATCGATCGAGTCATTGTGAACACAAGTGCGAATACAAGTTGTCGGAAACATACATATATTACATAAAGCAAACTCGTGTCACTTAAACTTTATTATTAAATACTCCAGTTCACCTCACCTCACCGGTTAAAATTGATTAAAACCCAAAGGTAAATTTAAATAAATTCGTCGTGAGTGGAAATTAAGATTAAAACCGTTCGCAGATCTTTTCTACTCGGGAGTTGCCGGCTAAGGCAGTGTACTCGCCTGGCCCCTTTGAGGGCCTGCTACCTTTCGACGAGGGACTTTTAATTGGAAATAACTAAGCCAGGTTTTATTGGCTAGTGAAACCGCCTAGCCCAAGCCCTCGATATCCAGATCAAAAGTCGCAAGCTGCACGTGGTCAGGATTGCATAAGCCGACAGAGCAACTCCACCAACAAGAGGAAATAGTGCTCGAATGACCCCATCATTGTGACCTGTACCACTACTGATCATCTTCAGGGAACTCGGATGACAATCACGCTTCGCAAAAATCCGTTTTGGTCAACACGTCGTCGCCTCTCAAACTGTGCCAATGTAGCTACTGGAGTGGTCTTAGAAACAGAAGCTGTATGCGCCAAGCAGTTGCTCCAAAACTGTTGCTGCTAGAGATGGACTGTTGTTCGAGATCTTTTCCTTTTATAAATAATATATAGATTGTTAGCCTTTACGTTAATTTTTGAACTTAAATATAGTGTCGAGGATGGTACGTTGAATAAGGGTATGAAAACAAATAATGAAGTATATTTCTAGTTAATATTAGGCCTTGTTTACTTATAAATCTTTTCGATTCCCTAATATAGCACTCATCAACCACCGTCATCCTTGAGCTCAACGATCGCGCTTGGAAAATGATATAAAAAGTAAAGAGTGAGTTTTCAGTATGAATAATAAAATGAATCGAAAACCCAAATTATATATATACTTGCGCCCTATTCTTAACTAAGGATACTAAAATTGAAGTCCCAATACCCGAAATACCTACTATTGTACGACTATTTTGTTCATCTAAATTTTGATAATTTAGGTTATAACTATTTTCTTTTCTTTATAAATATCATTCATATACTATAAAAACAATATTAGGAAACTATGAGAATTACTATGAATTATTTTGACGCTTATTTGAATTATTAAAATGTACACTTAATATTGAAATGATCGCTTAATCTCTTTATTTACTCGTCCCGAGTAGAGCATGTGCAGGTCAGTGTTAATATGAATTAAACTAGATCTTTTATAAGGGTCATATTAATGATCAATATGATAAAGGAAGGGAGGGTAAAGAAATGGGATAAATGACATCTAATTCCCAGTCTGAAGAACGAAACACTACTTGGCTATAGTCGGTAGCCTATTACATTTATTTTATTTGACATCCCCACCACTTTTAATAGCCATAAACTCGCAGTAATACGTGTACCTAAAATATTATGCTAATGGGATCGGTTGACATATAGGAGAGTAGAAAGACCCCACGACAATCCGGCGAGCTAGTTTGAGCACAGCAAGAGGTACACTGCTCGAAATCCTGTCAATCGTCTGTGTCGTCCGAAATCAATAGCTTTCAGCTATATTCCCTACAACATCTTCCTTTCTTTTGACACAGTGAAACCACCCACATTACATGCTTTCTCCTATACTTAAAAAATGCATTGGTTTTGTTTTTTTATAACCAAAGGAAAACAACAAAAAATGGGGATTGTAAAGTCCATTAATATTGCAAAGCAGTAAATACCTTTAATATGTCAACATTTTATTGAGTGAAATAATGGAGGGAAAAAAGTTAAAACTCCTTTCCCTTGATTGAAATAAATATTGGTCATGAAAACTGAAAATTTTAGCGGAATGTAACCACTATAGATAGTTCTAAAAACATTTCAATCTAACATTCTATGTGTATTGTGCAATAAAATGTGATACAGGCAGTTTTTGGGGCGGGGAAAAACTTCAAAACGAAAACTCAACACATGCAATAAAATCTAGCAGAATGAAAACTCTACTGCAAAAAAACAAAACAAAAGTTGTGAACTAAGTTTTGAATTCATTTTGTTTCATTCATTGACCTGCAAGACGCGTTTGGGCAAATTTCGATCGTCCTCTTCGGTAATCTGGGTTCGGTAAGTGGGACGCTCAAAAACTGGGGGATTATCATTGACATCCTTGACATGGATAATCACGGTGGTGTAGTTCTCCTTCAAATTATCGGAGGCGGCCAAACGAAGTTCGTACTGAACGCACAGAGAGAAAAGTGTATTTTATAATTGTATCTATGTTATCCTCATTAAAAAACTTGTTTCTCCATAATATGAATGGAAATTAATACATTTTACGAATTTAATGGCACATAGGAATATCTATTTCATTATTTATCTATTTTCCCTAGCCAAAAGGAAACACATTTATATTTTTCCTCAGCCCTTTTAGTTATTTACGTATTTTTAAAGAATTTACAAATTATTCATTTTCATATTTATTATCAAACGAATATGGCAATTTTAATTGTTTGGCTTAATAAATGGAAATATTTGCATATTTTGTGGGCAAAGTTCCCTTGCCGCGTTTCAATTAAAGTCTTGAAAATGAAATTACTGACTGACTCTGCACTTTGGCCAATTGTTCGAATTGCAATTCAATTAATGGTTGGCCATCCCGTTTCTTGCCTTTGGTATTTGACTTTTTGACCACAGTTCGTGTAACGAAACTTGTTTGAACTTTTAAATATTTAAGCAGCCCCGCGGTATGCGAAGCGTGTAAATTGAAATTCAAAAGGAGAGCGAGTTTCTTAATGAATTTTATAGTTGGCCAAGAAGAAGAGGGACTTAATGCCCGGTTGGGCAGTGAAACGAGATTTTCCTGTGGCTTTTCTAGGGATTCAGACTCCAATCGACTCTTAAAGGTTTCCTTTTTTTTCCCTACAACTTAGTGAACTTTTTTTGCTGCCTTTAAATAAATTTCTATATTTTTTGTAGAATATTTTATTGTAATCCCTGGCGTCCCTTATGTATTCTCAGCTTTCCAATGACATAAACAAATCTCACAGTTGACTAAGCCCGCAACGCTTATGTCATAAATATATCTGCCCTGCGAAAGAACGTTTGTCGATTACAGAGGACTCCTCTACGGGTTTCCTCTTTTGCATTTTTCATTTTTTGTGTACGCGGTTTTTGTTATTTCCTTGTTTTTTTTTTGGGTTTTTTCGGTTTTTTACTTACCCGGCGTCGAGTTTCGTAATCTAAAGCGCCAGCTACATAAATGGCACCCGTCATATTTTTAACCGCAAAAGCGCCGCCAATGTTGCCGCTTGTAATTTCATAGCGGATACGTGAGGCTGTGAGGGAAAACCGCAGAAAAAACGTCGGGAAAAAGATGGGAAAAAGGAGAAAGAGAGAAAAATGTGTGTGTAAGATAATAATTGCGGAATTTCTGGGCATATTTCTGGGTACAGAGGACACCCTCTACTTACACTCGTCGTGATCCTTGGCCGTTACAGTGAGCACTGTGTGCTGAATGTCCTCGTTCTCGTCCACTTCGGCCTCGTACAGCGATTTGTCGAAATAGGGCGGATTATCGTTTTTATCGGCGATGCCAATGCGTATGAATTTGGTGACTGTCGATGGGAAAAAAGGCGAAAAAGAGCAGAAAAAACAGCATTTCGCTCGGTTAAATTTCTCGTTTTCAATTTGACACTCAAAGAATGTTGGTACTTCGCAATTATCACGTACTAGACACAATAAGGAAAACTTTTTCCGCCAGACAGAGCAACAATTTGACGCCTCTTATTGAGGCGACAAGCATTTTGTTTGCCTTTTATTTAAGGCTTTCCCCCCATTTTTCTTTCTTTTTATGTGTGGGAGTTGCAAACGCGTTTTGCATATTAAACAGCCTGGGATATTTTGGTTTTCCATTTGATTTTTATTTGCATGTGCGATGATGTAATTTATTTGATATTCATGGATTCTCCATTTGATCACAGACTTGAGTAAGCGGTAATACGATTGCAAATGAATTCGAGTGAAATTTTATTTTCGGCCCATTTAAAGCTCTTGTCTCGAGTATTCAGTCGCATAATTAACTATTATTACCGCTGGTAATGTTAAACAACACCTATTGTGGCTGCCGAAATTGCTTCGAACTCACCGAAATGAATTTCAAATTGCCCCACCACACAAAGTCCTCTCATTCCGCACGAGTTGTGGCCAAGTACACAGATGATTTAATATGCCAGAACAGGGAAAACTCCGAGGGAAGGAGGGAAAAGGAGCGGACAAACAAAGCCACTGACAATGAGACATATCAGTGAGCAGAGATGTCAGGCAGCTAGTAAATTACATATATCATTTATAATTGCACCAATAACAACGGACGACAAAGCCAGTGCGTTTTAATTAAATAAATGCAAAGACCAACGGACCAAACGAAAACCTGAGGACCGTACACAGATCTATGGCAACAGATGCGCCATAGATGCGACAAAACTTTTGCCGCTAACAGCCCATTTAGGACTTGGCCAGTGCACAGGAAGAAAAGGTTTGGTAATCAGTTAATTTTGATAATTAAATAAATTAATATGATTTTATTATTTTAAAAATATTTAAAAAATAATTACTAATTTTCCACAGTACATATTATTTAAAGGAATATTTCAATAGAACAAATACTTAAGTCTTTTGCTATTTTCTCGCAGTAAGTTAGCTAGCATCTCGACACAAATACTTCTGTTTATCAATTTACTTAGCAATTCTGAGCAGGACAACGGAGGACAACTTTCTCTGCTGCCTGCGTTGTTTGTGTTTCGGTTTATAATTTTGCTGCCTTGACTGGGCATTATCTGTGTGCAAGAATTATGCACATTTGGTGCTGCAGGTTGCAGGTTGACAACTCCTCCATTGCAGTCTGAGCGGGCGCACATGGCGTATGTGTGATAAGTTCCTAACCCGTTGCTGGCACTGCACTCCCAACCATGGCGCTTAAATTAGCAAATGTTTGGGACCAATTTTGAATTAAATTTATTGCAAAACATTGCTAATTGTCAACTCGACTGTGGCTAGGCTTCTATGTGACGACATTTTAATTAAAACTTGGCAAAATCCTGCAGCTAGAACGGCATTAAATGCAAATCATTTCCAGCATACTTATTAATATTTATGCTTCACTCAAAGGCCTTGCATTTGCCAGATTAACATTTTTGTATCCCAATTCTTTTGTGAGTTCTGAAAGAGTAAGGGGAATTTTTTCATTCACCTAGCCCTGCTAATTACCCCTGATATGTCATTAAAAATAATGGCAACTCTTTGCAACCGAAATCAAATTAAGTAATTGCGAAATCCGAACTTAAGTCTTTTACTGCAATGCATATTGTTCTTAATTGTGGCAATTTTTTATAATTAATAAGTGTCATTTTAATGTCAGGCCAACTGTTATCCGGCAGCTCAGTTGAGGGATATTTTATCTGGTGACCTCCGAAGCCAGCGTTTTTCATTAAATCCCCACAGAAATTTCTTCCTTGACTATATTACGTCAAAATTCAATTTACCTGTATGCAGATGAGGGCGAGTTTACGCAGTGTACGCGATATATATTGAATGCTGATGTTTAACTTATAAAAATTTCATGTTGCCTCATACATATATTTTTGACGCAGATTTTTTCCGCATGCCAGGCACTTCTTTGAGTTCCTCTGGCTCGGATAAATGAAATTTTATGAGTTTTTATTAAGCACATTGCCGGGATGTGTGGAATTTAAAGCGCGATATGAGCGAAAATATAATTTATAGGGTGAAATATTTTACAATAACGAAAACACCCGGGGCCAACGAAGTCAAAAGTTAACCCAATTTGGAAAGCTTTTATCCCATCGCCTTTATCGGCTTTGCGAGGCGAGAGGCCCCGGCCCTTGGAATACTTTATCTATTTATCTAACGCCAATTTTATTGCATTCTTCAACCCGACCGCACTCCCATAAACTAACTCGAAATCAAATAGCAGATATCCCATTGAGCTTTTCAGCTTTCTGACATACACACATTTTGATGGTGAATTGTGTGTGCGCAGTGTTTGGACAGCTGCTGGGGAATCCTTTAAGTTTCGCCGAGGGTTCCTGTTCCTCCACTAGGATCTCGAGTCGGGTCTTTTGTGCGGCCATAAAAGCTGACATTGAAGCAATTTGGGTTAACTGCAGTCGAGTGGCGAAATCAAAGTCAACTTTATCGCATATTTAGCTCATGGAAAATGTGTCACATTCGCTTTCTCTATATATATATGCCAAATAAATAGTGTTCGATATATGTGTGGATATTTCTTCTTTTTTTCGTTTCATTTTTGCCCCCCCGAAAAGCTGCCACGCTTAGCTGCACAAATGCCACATGCCACGCCCCCCTCCAATTCAAGTGTCATAAATTTATGCGCTATTTTCGCTTGTTCAGGCGTTCCGCCATCCAAACATATTTATATATGTATATGCACTACGTGATGTGGCACAATGTCAAAATCAAAGACGCCATATTTTTCCACAGCTTTCTTAACAGTTTTTCCCCGCATCCCATTCCATTCGATTTTTTCGCGTCTGCTATTTCTCGGTGTGGCAAAGTTTATCGACAAGTTTCGCACTTGAATGAATTTTAACGATATTAAATAGCAGAACAAAAATAAACAATAAGAGGAGTCGGGAGAAATATATTTATAATGGTACTTTTACCATCAAGGCTTTAAGTTTTTGTGTATGAAAAAATATTTAAGGAATTTATCGATAAATATTTATATTTAACTTTACCTTTGAAATTTTCTAAAAATAAGTATAAAATTATCCCCGCAATAACTATATTTTTAAGGGCAGCACTTCCTTTGCTTACTTGAGGTAAAAACTAATTGGCCAAGATGCAGTTTCCCTTTGGCCATTTCATTTTATGTCCGCCGCTGTTGCGATGGCAACACAATGTACGGTATAAAAGGAAATCACTGACCATCCGCTTGTGGGGTTGGTTCGGCCATTAATGGCGCTTAATGTGGCCAGGCCATAAAGACAAGCCAACTGCATGTCGAAAGCTAATGCCGCCGAGGGGAAACGGTGGCAGAGGCATCTAAATTGTTGCAAAAATATTTTATTGCAATTCTTAAGCCCCGGCTCGTAAAAACTTGTTCAAATGCATTTTGTCGCTTGGCCGCTGCTGATTTTTTTATGATTGTGGTCTGGCTGCATGTCAGTTTTCCTCTCTGTCTGTCTGTCTCACTGACTGGCAGCTGTTCCCTGCTGTTCGTCCTGCGTCCTTGGATTTGCAAAAAAGCAATATATATATACATACGTTTACCACATGCGAGGCCTGCAACAATGTTTCTGCGGTTCACTGGGATATTTTGAACGCCTGACTGTGTCATGTGTATATGATTGTCCTGTTTGTGGCTATTGAGGTTTTTCTTTTCCCCATCACTGCATTTTTTGTGTTCACACTTATCCCAATTATCGACTAATTTATGCTGCCGAAAAGATTTCAAGGGTCGCTTTTTAATTAGTTTAAATGCCAGGCACAGCCACGAAAAGCCATTAAAATCAATTGACAGGCGGGACTGGGACTCCATCTCCCCCCGAAAGTCAGCAGGAAATCGTTGTCACGTACTAACAGCAAATTTATGAACCCAAAATTTGGCAGGACATTAATTGATAAAGTGAAAAAAATATGTATATATAGGACCCAGGTGGATGATAAATCGTCACGGAAAAATCCCCTTCAAGTTTTCTTAAAGAAATCGAAGCACGCAAGTGAATACAAAATGGCAAGAGGCGACCTTAATATCATTTTGGAGCTGCCAACGATGCCGGGCGACAAGGAGCAAACGAGTTTTCCTGGGGGCTTGTTGCGGTTTTTGTGGCCGGCAGCAAGGAAAGTGAGAATAAGAAACATTTCTCCCGTTTGCTGATGACAGTTGGCCCAAAAGTAGGGGGGCTAGAGTCCCAGAATCATGTTGCAGCCCCCGAAACAGTTGTCATTGCCGTTGTTTCTGCTGCATACGATTGTACAATTACCAAATGGCCATAATTCTGCCTCTGACTAAAAACTAGTGACCCTGTTCTTGCACTTGACTTGTTTATGCTGGTCTCGGTCTCGTTGGAATTTATGCGGACAACAGTAGCAGCTTTTGCATAATGAATGGCCTGAAATAGGTTAGCCAGTTGGTAGGGGGACGCACTCGCAACCCCCACAATTGCCAGTTGTCACCACTCGAGAGCGGGATTCGTTCTCAGTTTCGACATCGCAAATTGACTGCCAGAAAACTTCGCTGGCTGTCAATGGAGTTTAAGGAGAACCAACTGGTTGCAGGCTACACTTTGGCAAAAAATAAATGGCGCGAAAAGGATTTTCTAAAACTTGGGAGCTCTTAAAAACTTGAAAACTCTCAAGGATGATTAATTTTGGATGCAATTTTATAGAATTAATAATATGAATAGCAATGGAAAATGAACTATGCAATATTTTGAAAAATTTAAACAATTTGGGTCATCATTTTGCCAAGTTTTTAAGTTTTTTCTTCACTAAAATAATTACTTTCGAAAAAGTATTGAATACTTATTTTATTTTATGGGTATTAGGGTGTTGCTTTCTACTACTAGTTTTCAGTTCTAACCACATTTTCTTGAGTGTAAAAGAAAAGCAGCTCTAAAATGTCGCTAAACTACGTCAAGTGGACAAAGTGCTATATCACCGGAAACTTGCTAGGACACCTGCTGCCTTTCGCCCTTTGGGCCCGGGGACGACTAATCATGCTGAAAGGACAGCGGCGAAAAGTTGCGGCCCTCGTGTCATAGTTTAAATTATGTGCGCAACTTTGGCAAAACTTTTAATAGCATCCACAGCTTGCCAATCGAACGGTGTAAACATGTCGCCCATTTTGGCCCGTTCTCTCTATCACAGCATATGCTCATTGATTGGCTACACTATCCACCACTGCCACTAGTTGGCCCAAATGCGTGCCTCGCATTCAGAAGTCTCTTTCCGAGGTAAATGAGTTTTCCACCGCATCGCAGTGAAGCATTAAATTGTATCTCTCGAGCGAAACTTTCAGCGCAACTGTCCAAGAATATTCCAGAGTTTTCATCAAGTATTCCAGCAGCCAAAAGCGACAGGTGGACGAGGACTGTGCGGAATAAGCGAATTTAAGTTCTCAGCTCTCGGCCAAGTTAAATTCTTTAAGGCTGGTCAAAGACCAGACAATGAACTCGTTTCGAGTGCGCGGGGCAAATGGAGAAAAGTGGCCAACAAATTAGAATGCTATTAATAAAAATTACTGGCCTGGCGCTTTTGAAGAGCGACTGTTTCGGCCCTTCAGCTTTTCTCTCGAGACTGAATGGCGAATGTCTGTCGGTAATGACAGACACCAATAACATCAGTGGCCTCAGCCGACATTGTATTAGATACACAAATGGAGATAATTATCCTCCTCGAATGGCCATTAGGCAGCGAGTGGCTGGCCGAGGAGAACTTTCAGCGTTTGATAAACTCAAATTAATTACATTGATTTATGCCATTCCAGGGAAGCGAGACCAAAGTCACGCGTGACTTATCGACACTTGTCTCTGGAGTGACACGGTATCGAGCATTTTCCCAGACGTCCTCGGTTAAGTGGGAGGAAGGACGAAGGAGGAGGCAAGCATCAATCAATTTTTTGCAGCAATTTATCAAACTATTCCGCTGCGATACAATTTAAATGGTTGCCTAGTTTTGCGGCGGCACGTCCGCAAATTGCTTATTTTACTTTAGATGCTTTTACTGTATTTATGCGGCCCTGAGTGTGCTGCGCGTTTACTGAATGCATACACTCGTAAAAAAATGTTTGATATTTATTTTGGAATATTTTACTCAAATAAAGCTAAGATTGAACTATTTAATCTATTTGTTTAAATACTAACTTTAAATACAAAGTAAAAATTACTTTTAGGAAATGTTCTTAATGGGGTTAAAAAAAATATTTTTGTTTGTTAGCTTAAATTATTAAAAAATTTTAATTTAAAACCAACCTATTTTTAGACTGAATAATAATTATTAAATTAATATTCACCGCTAACATCTTTTTAAAATACAATTAATGTACCTTTTTTTAATTTTCCTTTTCGAGTGCACGCTTATATTTGCTTCACTTTTTTTGCGAAATCGCATCAACAATGTCGTGCGCATGTTTTGTCAATAATATTTTCCATTTGATTGATGTTCTTGCCATAAAAACCATTGAAATGTGCTTCAAATGGAGATGGAATATGGCAGGGGCGAAGCCATCGATGGAGAAACACGGAGGGACACATTGGAATACGTATATGCCGGATATCCTATGTAGGATGTAGGATGCAGGATGTGTTCGGAGTGTTCATAAAAACGTCTCCAGACTTTCGTCCTGTCTGTGTGGCACTGTTACTCTCAACTAGCAGCTGGTGCTGCAGCTGGTGGGTGAACAATGTTTCGGCTTTTATGGTCGCAAATTCATTGTTGGTGCGACGAAGGCTTTCGGCCCTATCTACATCAGCCAACTATAAATATTGTTTATGCCCCTTGTGGTCGGTGCCATATTACACAATGTTTGTTGCGTCTACAATTTCTGGTTTATGTTGGGTCGCCACCTAAGCATAAAATTGTATTTAGGAGTTGGGTTTACGTGGGGTTAAACAAATTTGACCCCAACGAATTTCAAATAAATGTAAACTAAAATTTGTCTTTAAAGAAATACTAGTTATAGGTATTTTTAACACCAATAAAGTGTAGAACTTTCAACTAAAGCACCTTCTTTTATTATTCGATATCCAACACAATCCACATTTTCCCATTCTCATCCCGTCACAAATATGCAATCAGTTTAAATAGAAGAATATTCATTTCGTATGAATATGGCAAACAATTCGAACGGCAAACGAAAATTCTTTTGCAACGGAAGCATATCCAGCTTATCTGGGGCACACGGATTTATAGATATAATATTTTTGTATTCCTATCCCTATCCCAATACCTATACATATTCCCTTTGCTATTTCGTTTCAAATATGTGCAATGAAATTATTTGTGTAACTGAAACTGAAACAATGGGCCATCGAGTTCAAATGTTAGTTAGTTGGCTTCGAAATATTTGTTTTTCATATTTGATCTCACTTGCTGTTTTGGGGTTTATGTATATATTTCATGGGCCCTTTTTGGTCGCGGAAATGGAAATATAAGATATGTATGCAGAACCATGTTTAGATTTCCCGTTGACCATTGGGTTTTTGTGTGTAAAAAATTAAAGTGTCAGCACTGGGTGTTGCACCACCTGGCGTATGCGCAATGTTTTCAGCATTCGGTCCTTATTGTGTGTGCTCTGTATTTTCCTTCTGGCCAGAACACAAATCTATTTGCTATCTTTGTGTGTGTGCGAGTGTGTGGCTAACAACAGTCATGCATATTTTTAGAAATTCTGTTTTCCTTCCAACTATCGGACGGTTTGTTTCCATTGTGTTTTATTGACCCCGGCAGCAGCACATGAAAGTTTCCGGCTTTCGTTCACTTCCCTTAGCGTTCGTTGTTTTCCTTATAAGCAGCTTAAAGTTGAAGGGGATTGCACATAAAGTTAACTGCACCGAACTTTGGCGTCAAAGTAATTAAAGTTTCAGCTCGATGCGGTTAAGCGAAGTACCAACCTTACCTGAGTGCGGTTTTTATAGAGGATATAGGATGGGCGATTTGTTTACCTGCAATGAAATGTAGGAAGGAAAAATTGTTATTATTAAAAGATCGAAGATTAGATTAGGAAGGGGTATTATTTTTATAAATAACTAAAATTCTTTAAAGGTAGTCAAGATTCCCCAATCATTTACTAATTGGATATCTGCTTACATTCCCCCAGGCTTGTTTTTTGAGGTACTCAAAGGCATTTTGTATTTTCCTAATTACTCACATAAACAAATTAATGTATCAGTTTTCTTTATATAATTGAATGTTTTAGCGACTTGAATTTCAATGCAAATAGCTACATTTAGATTTAAGTTGGAGTGTAATCTAGACTTCTGTTTCTGTAAAGTAAAATCGTTTTTTAATTAAATTTTGCTATTTACATTCACCATTCATTTTGCTTTGCTTGACACCAGAAAGTCTGCACTTGACATTGGACACACTTTGTGATGTTAAATTATAGGCTTTTGTGCTCCAAATTAAATTTTCCGCACCACGGCAATTCGTTTATTAATTCACATACTTGTTTTATTTATCAGGTAACTGGTTTTTGTTCCGCTTTTTTTTTGCAACTCGTCATGTTGAATAAATCAAGAGCAAAGCTGAGAATTTCCCGTAGTTGCATAATCTGAGTTTGACGTTGGCAACAATCACAACAAAGGTGACAAAAGTGACAATGAAAAGCAGGAAAACGGGAAATCCCGCTGCCAGGATAAGGAAGGTTGGCAAAAAAGTGCATTGTAATCAGATTAAATGTGGGGGAGAGACGAAGCTTTGGCTTTGTTAGAATGATTCTTGATTCACCTTGGCCACCTTTCTGCTCTTTCTCCTTTTTTATTATGCCAGGTCTGTTTGTTATGTGAACCAATTAGTGCAGACTTCGGGATTGCGTTTTACTTAACGTCTATATTTTCCAGAAATGGGGTGATTCAATTTAAGGTGCGCCAAAGGATCATTTCCCGTTCGCAGCAGTATTTCATTAACTTTTATTTGTTTTAATTATCTCTTTGAAAATAAATAGAAAACAACGCAACGTTTTCATTTAACCCGAATGGCCAGAAAGAGATAGCGAGCGTGCAGTGCGAAAGAGACGGACGACTGTGTCGCTAAGCCAGCTTCATTCTAAGCAACAACAAAAATGGCAAAAAAATATATAGCGAGCGAAATAGCATAAAATATTGTAAAACAGCGCTCTCTGTTGCATTTTAATTACATTTGCATAAGATGCAGCTTATCTGCCCCTTGCCATGCTTCGCTGCAGTTTTCAGCTTGCGCAAGTCGGCAGCAATAAAAACCTTTCGATATATATAAGGTCTGTTTTCTCGCATATTTAAGATTCTAAAAACTTAAAGGGAGAAAAAAGTTAGGGAAGATTTTCTGGGAAAAATATATGATAAAATAAGGATTTATTTAAAAGGTAAACTTTTCACTGGGTTTTAAAATCAAATGCAAAGGTGTCTAAAAGTATGCAATAAAAACACATTAATGGGAATAAAAATATTGTATTTCCAGATTTAAAATACATTAAAAAATTTAAATTTCGTTATCAATAATTACACAATAATTACAAATATTTATTGTAAATATTTTCCTTATTTTGTTATTGATTAATTTAATAAATACATTTCACCTCTAAAAATGTTACTTTAAGTATAGTAAGAGCAACATATTTCCCGCCACCCCTCTTCTCACTTAATTACTTCACAAAAATGTCAAAAGTGCTGAACGCATTTCCTGCCCCCTTCAAAAGTGACCAATCCCGACACTCTCACAACAACGAGTGTCATCCTCTTGTGCCGCCATCATCATCAGCAGCCGCGTTGTCATTTGGTGACAGTTTGTTCAAACAATTTGCACAAAAAACTCTGAGCATTTAACAAATACCCAGGGAACGAGCAAAAAAAAACAATGTCAAAATAGTTGCTGCACTGTTGGAATGTGGCCAACAAAAAAATGCTGGAAAAACAACTGGCAACAAAAAATTATATATAAATAAAAGCGAGTCAACAATCTCACAACACGTTGCAAGTGGCAATGCACATTTTTATCAACATTTTGTGCGCGTGCTGAACATGAATGTGGGCGTGGCACGTCCCACTGATTAATTGCACTTGGCTTTAAGAATTCCAGTTGAAAGGGAAAAAATAATGGTTAGCTCGTAGTAAATTTTACAAAGGTTTTCGGGCCAATAAAAATGCTATTCTTTCACTTCAAAGAAATACCTGGAAACGGATAAATCTCCGGAGATTTTCGTAAAGGCCTTCGGCGTTTCGCCAAGTGTAGTTTACCAGATTAAAGGCCGAATTAAACCCGGGGCCCCATCCCAGTTTTATTCCTTTTATGCCTTGGCTCCAATCTTTGCCAGTCGCTATTTACCTTACGTGTTCACATTTAGTTCATTTGTTTGTGCAGCTTCCACTCAATATGTTCGAGGAGCCGTTTCTGTTGTGGCTTATTTCATTATCCCAGTCCAGTCCAAACAGGCCATGTATTTTTTTTGCCCAGCGCCACCGCCGCCCAGTTGTGCTGATAGTGCACAAGGACGGAGAGAAAAGAATCGTACGGCAGGAAGGTGGATATTGTGGCCAGGACGAGTGGTTCGGGCCAAGTCAGCTCGACTTGATTTGGCTTTGGGTGCGTGTTTGCTGAAGCTGACCTCAATGTCCTGCCTTCGCCCGACTGTTCGTGTAGCAATCAGTGAACGCCTAGAGAATTTACTGCTCAATGTGCTGGTAAAATCACAGTCGGTTCAATAAAATATACACGTGAATGTGCCTGCCAGGGCCTTTCATACCCAATCCTTTCATTTTTCTTGTCCTTGGCCAAAGCTTTTTGCTAATTTGCTACGATTTTCTACCGGGTTTTTTAAACCAGCTGGCCAACTACTGATAATAATTCGCCACTCGGCCCCTGCACCAAATTGGCTCAAATAAAACAAACTCAATTTTCGTACGCAGCAAACTCAATTAGCTCTCCAGCTATTTTGATTATAAACTTTTATGAATTATGCGACTCAATTGTGAGACGCACACACACACAAAAAAGACACTAGAAGTAGAAATAACACTTGGGGAGCAGGACAAAGGCCGCAAGGAGGTCAAAAGCTAAACGAGAGTCGAGGACGTGTCCGTGGGTGTGCGATAAAACGAAGATGATGCTGCTACCAACAATTGCACTCTTGGCATTGTGAGTGCCAGGAAGGCAGGAAGCCAAGGACAATAAGCAGTCCGACCATTATAGTGGTAATAATAGAGAAAAGTAAGCAATGCTGCTTGGCAAATGGAGCTTGTGTTTGCTCTTAGACAAAAGCAAAGCGAATTAAAGTCAAGGAAGTCACATCCCAGTTAATCAATAAATAGGAAGACAAAGAGAAGAGAAATTTCAACAATTTAAACAATCAATTCTTGGTGGTATCAATAAGTAGCATTACATTTGAACTTATGTTGAGGGAAATATTTAAATACCAAATCCAGGAAATGACTTGGATGCGTTACACAGGCTTCAAAGACACGTGCTTGGGCTTATCTGGGGAAACTTTTGGCCCAGCATTTTTTATTGTCTTGCCTCACAACGACAGTTTCCCTTGCCAGCTTCCCTCGCTCTCCGCTTTCCTGTGGTCGCAGCAGGACCTTCTTCAGGACATTTATACTTGTTATGAGGCCAGTGCCAAGGGGACTCCAAACCAAGTGGCAACACTTGAGCTCAATTGTCTGAACGTTGACAATGCGAACTACAAACAGTCGATGGGCGTTGGGGTGGCGAAACAGGGATAACGACTGCGAACATTGCTGCTTAGCTTTTGCGAAACACTTTAAGGACTTCTTCCTTCACCTGCACTCTCAATTAAATCATCAGCTCGAAGTCAAAGTTTTTTCTGAAGGAAAATCCAACTCGCCAGGAGTCAAAGGCCTCGGAAGAGCGTAGACTTTGGTATGGAGATAAAGGTTGAGGCCATAAAATTGTGCAGCCACACAAGTTTTGCAGTTTTTGCCATTTTATGGCATTTGTAGACAAAGTTTTTGTTTTTCCTTTTTCCTTTGCAATACACATTTTGGTTGCTTGTATCAGCATTTATGACTTTTCTATTTGTTTTGTTAGTGCTTTTATTGGTTTTTTTTTTTCGCTTTCATTTCAGCATCGTATTTATATTTTTGCATAGGCGATAGAAGTTTTGTTTTTCCCAAAAAAAAAAGTGAAAACAATTTGGCTAGACTTTGATTGAATGTTTGTAGTACACAGAAGCCGCATTTAGTGGAATTTTAAACCGTTTATTTTGTTTTTAATTGAAGTTATCAGAGCCTCGGAAATAAATTACTTTTGCGCGGACAAAACTGTTGAAAAAGTCAACTTTTGCACGTTTTAATTAGTTTGCATATACGGAACGATTCTTAGTCAACAGTCGCACTCGACACACGCGGCGTATGCGCAATGCACAATTGCATAATGACTTAATTAAAGTTTTCCCACCAACAGCAGCGACGACGTCGTCGTCGCCGCCGCCACACTCAGATAATTAATGCAAAATCTTTAACACGCATTAACAATTCCAAGTTTGTCGGCGCATAATAATCAACTCAAGTTGTGGAAAAACTTTGCCGTTTATTATCATCATCGCCAGGTAAAAGGTAAAAGCATATTGCACACACAGATTGCAATGCATCTTAATGAGCGTTGAGCAGGAAAGTTGGCCAAAAAAAAGCATAGTGCAATGGAAAAATATCCGGAAGGTAGGCCAGATGAGGGAGTACAAGCCCAGAAGTCCACTCAACCAGAAAGATTCCCTCTGAACTTCTGTGTTCGTTTCTCGGCTCTCAGTTCCCAGTTCACTTCTAAGCGGCTTTAAGTTGGCGTGAAAATTGTTGAGCCAAGTTTCGAGAAGTTTTCTTTTCTCCGTTTTTCGGACCGGTTTCTTTGATCAATTAGAGCAAGCGAGAGGGCGAGAAAGGGTCGGTCTATGTGGGAAAATGTATAGGTTGAAGGTGCGCCTGATTTTTTGGTTGCTGGCAAGTGTTTCCCACACCGCCGGGATAACGAGATTTTTTCGCCTATTTCTCTTGTATTTTCCTGCGCCTGTTTTAGGGTGATAAAGGTCGCCGTGTGACAGCTGGTCGAGCTAATAAAGTTTCGTAGAGATTGCGTTAAAAAAAGATAAACGGAATTATGGGAGTAATAAGGAGGTGAAATGCGAGATACCCTTGAAAAAAGGTCTGTTTATTTATGGCGAAGTAATTAGAGAACTTCTCAAATATAAGTTGAGTCTACAAAAGCTCAGGATGTTTTGTGAAATAATATTTTAATAAATATGTAATATGTAAATCTTTTTTGAAAAATCTACAACAAATACTTTATATTTCCCAAAAACAGGGTATGGATAACATGATATAAGAAACCTAAATTCAATATATGACTTGCCACCTTGATAATTCTACCCTCGTTGACCTCGGCTGCACTTGACATCACCTTTTGTGTCTGTCACATATAAAGAAAAACTTTTCAGAGAGCGATAATTGTCAAATTATCGCACAAAATGGCAAACAAGAGAGTACGGTTAGTATGGAAAAGGGACGATGGAAAACCATTTCGGTCTGGACAATCCAGTGGCGTCGACTAATTGTAATGAATTTTTCAATTTTCCCAACCTTCCAAGCACGCACATGAGGAAAAGCTAGAATTTCCACCACGCCCTGATGGATGATGCACACTCGTTGCTGTCATTCATCACTGGAGTCGGAAATGGAAACGCGTTTTCTGCGGTCAAAGTTGGACTTTTGCCCCATGTCCCCCAAACAAGATTTTCGAACCCACAATCTGGATGAGTATGTGTATGTGTGGCTCGTCTTGACAAATGAAATGAAAATTAAGGAAAATTTAAAAAAAGTGAAGAGCCAAATATGACTGATTTAAAGTCTGTGTTTTGTTTTCCAATTATTTGGAAATTTTCAAATTTGGCCGTATAAAGCATGTTAACCTGATCTATCGACACCCTTATTGCACAACCTTGTGCATTTAAAATGTCTACCATTGTTTCCATTGATGTTTGGCTAAAGCGTATTGTTTTTCACATTCTGGCACAAAATCTAATTACAGCTGGCACAATTGACAAAGGTGACCCCACCGTCCAAAAAATGTTATTCTGCCCAATGCGATAGTAATTGAACCTTAATGTGTGGCAAGGGTTGAAGGTTGTTTGCTGCTGGCAAATAAAACCAATTGAAAACTGCTACTGTGGAAGCTGCTTTTGTTGCTGGTGCACACTTAAATCGAATTAAAGATATTTTAATCTACGCATTTGATAGATATTTCTTAAACTTATGCTTATAATAGATGAAATCAAATGAAATAAATTAATAGCACTTTCACTTTCAATTTGCCAGCCCAATTATAATTATTTGAGCAACCATTTCCCTGGCTCACTTTGTCTTTCTATCTCTGTTAACCGGTCGGTTGCATTTGGATGCCACTTTTACTGCCCCATTTTTTGCTGCCACGCTCAGCATTTTGCTGCTACATCTCACTGTCTGCATATAGTTTTCCAATTAAGCGAAATAATACAAAAAAATGGCAACAGAGGCGGCTAGATCGTAATTTTTCCCCCCAAGCTTGTCATCTTTTAGGGCAAAAACAAAACAATAATTGAGCTGACAGTGGAGGGGAAATGGGGAAAGGGAACGTGGAGTATCCGTGGCCTGCTTAAGATATTCAAGGCGCACTCATTTGCACATTTCCGTTCCGCTTTTTTCGCTTAGCGGAAGTGCCGCATACGCCATGTTGCCAAACACAGACAGAGATGGCAATAGGTGCACAGGAAAAAAATTAAAAAAAATAATACAAAATATCGAAAAAACATATTTTGCCTAAAACATGGGTATTACATTTATATTATGACTTTTTAGAGAATAAAATGGTTGTTTCCTATTTTTTATCTTTCCCATTTAATAACATTTTCTTGTTGTGTACTCGCTCTATCTCTGTCTGACAAAGTGCAACGTTGACAATTTCTGCGCTTTAAGTGAACGAGGTATTGCAGCCCAAAACTCATTGCACATTGCGCCATCTTGTCGCCGGATGCGAATTTATGCGTATTCAGCTGAGGAACGGCACCGAAAAAAGGCAGTAGAAAACGGCGGAGAGATTGTCTTGCAATTGCTTTTTGTCCGCGTTACTTTTTGCATGCTTTCAGCTGATTTCTGTCCGCCTTTTTGCAGCAAATTAATTGCGTAGACAGCAGACAGGAAACTGAGAAACTACAGGGAGAAATCTTCGCGACACTTTTTCATTTGGCATCTAAATTATTGTTTGCGTTTCTTAATTGAAAATTAAGAAAAGTTTCCCAAAGGTGTGTGCAGCATCTGTTTGTTTTCTGTTTTTCCCCAACGAAAATAAAGTTCCATCCCCCACATAAAGTGGATACATAGAGTTTTTCCTGCTGGCTGAACAGCTTTAAAAGTATTGCATCTCCCCGGAGAGAGTGTCTCACGCTTGAATTCTTTCCGCCAAAAGCAATTTATCCTGTTTGAAAAGGAATGTCATAATATTTCCACATACTCAAATGTCCTGTGGGAATGCCTGACAGCTGCCCAGACAGCAAATAGAACAGACCAAGAAAACCCTTGATTTATTGTCAAAGGAAAGAGTTCAACAATAAGTTATTCAATGCGACCTTACCCCCACGAAACGATAAATCAAACAATTTCATAATGCGCATAATAATAAATCGCAGAAAATGTATAAAATGTAATTAATAACTGGCCATTTCCGAATCTTCAAGGCGATGGGGTGGAATTTTGAACCCCCTTTCGAAGTAGGGGTTCAAATTCCCCCTCGAGGTTTCAATTTCCAGATTGACAGGCGCATGATTGAAGCAGACACTGAATCTGCATTATGCATAGTTTGAGTACGCCGTTAAATTATAATTTAATATTTAATTACTACATTCTATGGTCAGCCATTTAAAAATGCACGCTCCACTGGCTTGCATTTTATTGCGGCCTCAATCGAATGATAAATTATCGGGGCTTAATTTAATATTAGCCAAATATGCGTACAATTTACCCAAAATTACTAAAAATATATCGAAAAACACCTGGCTGTGTACACGGATTTTAAAACTCGATTTGCGATTTGCAGGCTAATAAATCGTCAGCAGTCACCATATGCGATGCTGATCCATTTTCGCTGAAATGAAAACTCAATTGACTGCATTATCGAAGGGGCTTTTCCCCCCACACACACACCTGTGAAAATCCAGCGATTTCTCATTGTGCAGGTGCATATGTTTTTTCTCTCAAATCGCACACATTGATTCGATTGTGATTCCGCATTCAGATTTCAGTTCGAATACTGATTTCCATTCTGATTGCCCAGCAAAGGCAAATAAATTTACGTGCCAGCTCAAAGGCTCAAATGCCAATTGAAAATTGACTGACAAATGTGTGTGTGTGTGTCTGTGTATTTGTTGTTTGACTGCCATCAGGGGTCTTAAGCGATTTGTTTGGCAAACAGTAACGGATAAAGCACTCCAGCTGGCCATCACTCCATATCACCCATTCCTTTGAAACTTGACCTTGCTCTTCGTTACCTCATTAAAATCTAAACTTCAATTCTGTCTGTGAGCTAATTCACTTACTTCGGAAGTCAGGTAACAACAATGTGTGCTTGTTGCGCTAATGACTGTTTAAACTGTTCATAATTTGGTCTAATTGGTCCCCAGTCACGGCCTTTGAGGTGGGATAATTAAATTCCAAATTATTAATATTTCAACAGTTAAGAGTCGATAAGAATAAAAGTATTTGTATTTTACAATCGCTCGGTGTTTTGTTGGAATCACAGCTAATTGTAAGAACAAGGTTGTAAAATAATTAAAATGTTCTGACTTAAAAAGGCGCCTAACCATTAAACTTTATTATTGCTAAAAAAAAGATTTTCTTTTCTTACCCGAATAAAGTCAAACGGACAAACTGTTATACACGTTTTATAGATTAAGTGAGTTCCATAATCACTAGATTAAAGCAAAGTGAAGCCTCTATACTGGGAAATTGATTTACGAAATGGAACTTTTTAACTTATAAAGTTGTTGAAGCCCAAAAACAAACTTTGTTCGAATTAAGTTCGATTGAAACATTTTAAGAAAAAATCTAAAAGGAATTTATTTCTCGAAAAATTCAACTTATACAAATGGAGTATAGTTATAAAAGCAAAAAGCTTTTCCAAGCACTTCGAAAACTTTTCATGCTTCTGTCTTCTATTTTTCTTAATTCATTTTTGCTTTTCGAAGTGGAAAGCTTTTGTTACTTTCGCCATTTAGTTTATAATGATTCTTCCAATAAATGTATTGCATAAAAAGTTAGTATAAAGTTTATAAAAAAGGCTCTAAATTCCACATTGTTTGCTATAAATATAAAAATGGGTTAAAGCTCCTTAAAATATGAGAAAGGATATAAATATAAGTCCTGAAAGCTTTCTCAAAAGCTCGCATTTATGCTTGTATAAGTTCCGGTGAACGAAGGAGTTTGTTCTATAAACTAAAAGCCATAACAAGAAAAGCTTAAGCCGATATTCAACACAGTTGTGTAGAGATATTCTCATGCTTATTCACCATAAAAAAATTTGAACGGAAACTAATAGGTGTAAAAAATCACTTACAAATCACTTTAATAAAAGTTAAAAGTATACCCTGGCTATTATTTTAGTTCCTTGCCTCGATAAGCCTTAGTTAGTCTATAATATATTTAAATAAATTAAAAAACTATTTGTAATCCTATCTTATTATAGTTTGCTAAGTAAATCCCATTTTATTAAATTTCTTTGACCATCTGCTAATTTAAATAGTCCCACACTTTTGCTGCACAACATGCTAATCTCGGCCCATACTTTAGACACTTAAATCCACGTGGAAACTTTGTCTCGCTTTTTGGCCAGAACTTTATTGGTACCAACTAAGTAGGAAATATTCGAGTTGGCTTCGGCTCATTACGCTGCCCAGAATATTTCGGAAATTGAGCTTCAGCTGTTGCCAAAATCGCTCGATTCCGTACATTGTTAGATGCAAAGAATCTGCTTTGCTTTTTATACGCCCATATTTTAAAGTTTTATAACCAAAGGCAGGCCCTTAAATGCAGCCATCAACGGCACAGGACCCTGTGGCTGCCTCGCATCCTGATATTTTTGATGCTCCTGCTGCTGCTGATGATGATATTGATGATGAAATTGGCAAGTTTAGATGAGCCCGAGCCCGAGAAGTTTGCCATAAACACTCGAGCTGTGAAATGTTTATATGCATGATAAAATCATAAAAAGAAGTGACGCTGCTTATTAAATGCACACCGCAAAATTGGTGATCAACTGCCAAGTAAAAGCGGGATATTTGATGACACAAGTTTTGTGTGTGTTTGCGAAAACTCCTAATGAAACTGAGCGTGAAACTATTTAGATGAGCAAAGTTCATCTATCGGATGAATGAAGAAATATTATCAAGTTAAAGGAAAAAAGGGAAGTTTTAGCTTGGCTTTCTTGATGGACAGCTGAAAAAGTCCTTGATAATTTAACTAATTCAAAGTAAACAAGAAATAGTGAACCAGAACTATCTAATAATAAAAGGAAATGCAAATATCAAATTTAAATATATCTTTTTGATTTACTAAAGTGTTGTAATCATGTCATATTTCCCCCCTCGAAATTAGCCCACTTCAAGTAACCGATTTAATTCAATTTGTTTTTGGACTGGCTTATGGCGTGGGCGTTGTCCCTTGGGGGCGTGTTTGAATCGCCAAAAACTTTTTGACATTCGCATAATTTATGTAGCGCAATTTGTTCCGAAGCTGGTCCGCTACATGCGATCGCATTGTTTGCCAGGGCAACATATTGCAGCAAAAAGTGCGCGCCCATAAACAATGGCCAACAACCCACACACACGCATGGCCATAAGCTGACCCCTAAAAGCAGACAACGGAATACACTTGAAATCATAAATTACACTGAACGCGGTGCTGTTGTTACGGTCGCCCGCACAAGTTGAAACCACTCATACGCCCCCTTGGCCCGGACACCTGCCAAAAACAAAATTTAAATAAATTCACTTGTCAAATATATCGTACATAATTTCAAGTGCATTTTAAATCAATCGCATGTGCTGCCAGGCGCCACGCCCATCGAACGCCCACGTTTCCGCCCGCCAGAGATTGTGAATGTGCGTGTGTGTGTGGTCGTATAAAAATAAAGTGGGGGGAAAAACGAGAGGGAAAAGTGGCAACCACTTGCTTGTTCGATATTTATGACAAATGTGGCCATGAAAACAGAGTGAGAAAAAAAGCATATCATAACACAGGCAAGGTAAAAAAAACGTATCTATTAAAAGTCGGAAAAACTTTTAAATATTAAAATAGTTTTATATTTATGTTCGATTTTGTTTAGTTAATAATAATATTTTACAAAAATCGACTTTGGAAAAGAAATACTTAAGGAGATTTATTAAGGTGTCTAAAAGCACACAACAATTTTTTTTTTAATACTGTATTCATCAGCTAATATAAAATTTTATAAGTTAATAATTAACTGTTAATTTAAACTCCTATTATAACTAAAAATAATTTTGTAGTCCAATTTAAAATTAAAAAAATATAAAATTATTAAATATATTTTTTTTAGTGCAAAGGGCTTTGGGCATTGCTGAGGAGGCGTGGCCCTGTGCGAGGGTCACCACGACTGTTTGAGATTAATGGCGCGTCTAAAATGCTTCACGTGCGAAAAAAAATCTATAAAACTGGCTCGCATGCATACCTTCCTGCCACACATACCTACATATCAGGGGACAAACTCAGGTGGTTTCTGCCCAGCGGCAGGTGGGTGTGTCTACCCGCCTGCACCTTCGCCCACCCGCTATTTTCCACCCACCACCCTCTTCTTCAGTGCGTTTGTGTGCGCGTGTTTTTGACACTTTAACTGCGCTTCCACTTTGAGCATAACTTGCGTCACGCTTGTTATTGCTGTTGGTTTTGTTGTTGTCGCGACTGCTGGCACAGTGCGATTGTTGTTGGTTTTGTTGTTACTGCAGCTTGTTGGCTGTCATTTTGCGTTTATTTCAGCCAGGTTGTAAATGGCAGAACTGTCATTGTTCAGGTAACTGCCATCTGCCTCCCACCCCCTCCCCCTCTGCCTCTTCATCGGCTGATTGTATGCATTTAATTTTAGAAAAGGCGTTAAGTGATAGTGGCTTCTCAAGTTAACTCGCACAAAATAAATAAATAAAGGTGATTACAAGATATGACCTTAGAAATCGATTACTTTTATGTCTCTAATATAAAGTCTTTGCCAGCTAACTGAAGTATCTGAACTGAAGATTCTTGGCAACGATTTCTTTTCTCTCCAATAAAACCGATAAATAAACTGTATTGTATATATTTCGAACATTAAATATTAAAATATATTCTTCTAAGTAATTTAAAGGACTTGAAATAAGTTTTTGAGAAGAAATTGATCTTGATAATTTGAAAAGTAATAAAATAAATATTTGGTTTTCTCAAAGCAAACTTGCTCATTATATGGATAAATATTTTTGTTCATATTCCATACTATTCTTCACTGCCTCGGATTAAAGTTAAAATGTTTTTAAAATAGTACTCACAATTTTCATTTAACAATCATATCAGAGCAAAACATTACATACCTGCAAGAGAAGAAATAAAATGTTGTTAGTCAAATTTGTAGGCGAACCTAATTTGTATTCCTCTACAAGGACATTTCAGTTAACGAACTTAGCATAAAGAGCTCATCGCTCTGTCATCCCTCGCAATCAGCCAGCTGGATTGGGTATTGAGAGGGCCTCGAGGAGAAAGTTGGAAGCAAATCGGCTTACGGGGAAGTATGGATGCATGGCTATGGCATTTATTGAGTCTGATGTTGCAGCTGCATTTCGGACTAAGCCAATAAGCGTTTGAGCAAAGTGAAATAAAAGTAGGGAGAGGCTAATGCCATGTCTTAGCCCTCGACCCTGGCCCCTTGTTGCACTCGAATTTACTTGGGTATTTGCCTTGGGCCCACACTTTCTCCGGCTTTCCCCGCTTTCCCCCCGTTTCCCAGCCTCGGCAGCTTTCACGGCATCTGTCGTCACGTTTTAGCGCTTTAGTAGCTGCAATTTGTTGGAGCGTGCGGCTGGGCCAAGTGCACACATGCATGTGCAAATAACTTTTTACGGTAATGCAAATGAATGCCAATTTACGAGCCGAGACATTCCCCACATTCAACGAACCTCCCATGCCTGCCAATCGCATTTGTCAGGCCAATTTGCAACTGCCGAGGTGACAACTCAATGAATCTCCTTCGATCCCAATAAAATGGCGAAGTGCTTGGCTGGGAAATTTTCAAGGAGTGGGTCTTAAGTTTATGAAGAAACAAAGGGGAAGAAGTTTTAAGCTATGCATTTTAAGAGCAATTTAAAATTCAAATTTCTATAAAAAAATGTTCATACAAATGTTTAATTCTTTAATATAGTTAGCTTTAAGCCTGGCCTACTCAACTTCACACTGCAAAAATTTAATTTTGTAAATATGCAAGAGCTTCTACAAGCTGAGCAAAAAACAAAGACTCAAACGATGGGTTTCCGCATCCCCAGAAAAAGTAAAGCCAATAACAAATTCCTTTTTCGGCGCCCAAAATTGTTCGACAGGTGCAGCAGTACGGAAAAGTTTTCAGCGCAAAGAAAAACCCAAAATAAAAACAAAAGATGTGCAGCACGAATGGAGCAATCATTTATGCAGCGCTTTGTGGAAGGCATTTCCACGGAATTTTCACAGCTTCAATACAAAAGGGGTGTGCATTTTCCGATGCCTTTGTCGTGACATTTGACTGGCAAATTATTTAAGCTTAGACAATGTGAACAATAAGCCCAAGCACTTTCCGTTTTGGTCCCGAAAATTCCATCTCTCAGAACGCTGACCACGCCCAAATGGCTGCCATGCGTGTGTGTGTGTGTCCATTTCCATTTCCATTTTGGATTTGTCTTTGAGTGTGTGCGAGTGTGTGTCCTTTGTCTGTCCCAAGCATTATAAAACAATTTGTTGTTTTGACACCAACATGCCGAGATAGCCCTTTGCCTTCTGGCCCCCCTTTTCCACGACCATGCCATTTATTTAACCGCAACTGACCCCACCTGAACCCTTTTGCCGCCCCTCTTCCTCGCACTCACTCGCCTATTGTTTGCTCATTGCGAGACAGGATTTCGCTTTGCTTCCGTTTTGTTTGCGGCTGCCATTGGTATTTGTTTATTTGTGTGTGCTGTGTTTGCCTTGGGTTTACTTTTTATGTGGACTGGCGTGGAGTGGAGAGGAGTGGGGTGGAGTGGAGCACTCCATGGCAGCACTTAAGTCCTGTTTATTTATTGTGCCACCGGACTTTAAAGCGGCTTGAAAGAGGCTCTAACAAAATCACTAATTGATAGATTAAAAAGCCTTCTGAAAGGGCGCTTACATTTTAGATTTGATTATAAAAATTGAATAACATTTTTTAATATTTGTAAAATTTTGTTATTATATTTTATGACCCATTTAAATTTACCTTATATTTCAAGTTACTTTTAATATATATTTTAATTTTTAAACTTTAATTTAATATTTTTTTGTTATAATATGTGATGCATAATTAAGCATTTTTAACTTAAAAAGTTACTTTTAAGTTGTTTAAAATGTAAAACTTTTTCCTATAATATGTGATGCAAGATTAATCATTATACCTATTATTAAATATCAAAAAAATTTACATTCTCCTGACTTGGCTAAAAAATGGATATTAACAAATTCCTGGTAGCTAAAAGTTTCACCTGAAATTTATACCTATTAAAATTTCAAGTTAAATCCTTCTACACACACACAGCCAAACCTTCAACGCCCCCGCAAAATTTATGTGGCATACTTTCAGGCATTGTTTCACACACACACAGGCTTACGCGGAAAACCCACGGCGACTAAGCGCATTGGATTACACACAAATACGATCAACAATTGAAGTTAGCCCTAAGCCCGGCCAAACCTAAGCTTATTACACGCGAAAAAGGGAGAAAACAAATTTTGTTGATGAACTCAATTAGAGGCGGCGACAACGCCCCACCCCCTATTAGCCCTTTTTTAATTAATTCTGAAAATTCCCTTCTTTTTTCCCTTGTTTGTTTTATTTATTTCAAAATTTACTCGGGCGCCAAACTGTTGTGAACTCAACTCGAGCGAAATCAAATTATGAAAATTATTCGCCCTTCCTTGCAAACACACTTTCAATTAGTCAAATTGAAAGTTTTTCTGCCGAAGACAAAAGTTGTGCAAAACTTGAGCGAATTTAAGGGGAAAATACAGCCAGGACACATTGGACGTGAGGGCAAAGCATTTTATTGCCTTTTCAACTCGCAGGAAAAAGCGTCCAAGAAATTGCAACTAAAACGCAGTCATGCTGCACAGGATAATCCAAGGGATAATCCATGCGGCACAGTAAAGGGAGCTCTGAAAAAATCATACAAAAGGGGTTCCAACAACGCACAAAAGCAGGCTACCTCTTTCAAACCCCCCTACCCCCTCCTACCGTTTTTTTAGCAGTCCACACATGTTCAATTTTATGCTAACAAAGCTTTTTTTATTGGAACCCTCTGCAGAAGTGGGCGTGGCCCCCGTTTCGACAGCAATTTCGCGGCCTTTGTGGAGCCTGTGTGTCTGTGTGTTTTTTTTCGTCAGCTTTACAGCCGAAAAATTGAAATGAATTTGCAGCTTGCAGCACGAGTGAATGCATTTTTTAAACCAGGCTTTTTTATTAAGTTTTTATGGCCCTTAAATGTAAACATATTGATGATGATGCCGCAAAAGCCGAAGCTTATGTTTGCTTTCATCAGCTGGATCTGTACTGGGAAGCTTAGGTGGGAAAAACTTTTTGAATTAATACGCAGCGAAGCCATATTTTTTTTTGGTCAGCTTAACTTGATTTTTAACAGCCATCGCTTGGTGGCTCAATCACGCAGGAAGTAAATATAAAGCTTAAATAAGTTTTCATTTCATATTGTAAAGAAAATACTAAAAGGTATAAAACACTTCTTAAAACTTAAAAAATGTATTTTAAAAAAATATTTTTCTTGATTTCCATCCAAATTTGTTGAATATATTAGCCGCACGAATTGCTTTCTACTGAGGAAAATTAATAAAGTTGTTCTGAGCTCTTAGGCGTATTTATTTTTACATTTTAAATTCCAAAATCTTTAAATAAGTAAAGCTCAATAATTTGAAAACAAAGTATTACCATTAAAACTTTTCAAATTAGCTATACAAAAGTCGATTTCGGCCAGGATAAAACTTCTGCTCAGAGGTTTTTACAGGTTTTTACCTGTTTACCTATTTGCCAGGTTAATCTGAGCCATCGCCCTGCCCACTTTTTCCCGACTGAGTGGCACATGATTAGGGCAACTCATATGCGCATAGAAGGCCGCGAGCCAAGTGGAACACAATTTGCATATATATCTTTATGAGCGGGGGGGTGTAAAAAGAGTAACCAAACTGGAAAAATAACAACACGACGCCTGACCCTCCCGAAACAGCATATAACATCGTGGCTGCTGATGTTTTATTTTTTATGCAAATTTTGTTGCATATGAGAAATTGCCAGAAAATGGGCAAGCTGAACAAAATCATCATATAGTATGTGAAGAACGAAATGTGCAAAAACTTTAATAAAAGACTGTGTCGGTAAGGGGTTTGCTGAGGGCTCCCGACCATAAATTTGTAGGGCAGGGTGCGACGTGCGACGTGCCTCTTCAAACAAAGCAACACTCAACGTCGCTGCTGCTCCAACGAAATAATTTCACGAAGCAGCAAACAACAAAAAAAATTGTAGGAGGATAAAATGGTAAGAGTTTTCGGGTTGCTCGCATATTAAAAGTCAAAAGCGTTGAGCTGTTGAAAGGGTTGTGCGGGGTGGGGGTGCCATATGCTGCTGCCTTGTTGCATGCGACACGAAACATTTGCGTTGACAACAATGCGACAACATGTTGTGGGTGGCCAAAAAGGTGGCTACTGCCTTTCAGACCAGCTTAAATTAGTTAATATTAATAATTTTGCAGGTTTGTGGGCGACAGCTTCTTGCATGTGAAATATTTATTAGTCCTGGGAAAATGGAAAGATAACAGAGGTGAGTTTCAAGCAAACTCCTGTCAACATTGCAATTTCACAGGATTAAGTGTGCAAATAAATGTGACAACTTGAAAGCAGCTAATTTACACATTTTACATATTTATTATATTTTATGAAAAAGGATCCACAAAATAAAATCTCTATAAAACGTAATGGTTACTCATTGCGGTCTTGATTTATTGAACTAGTTTCTTTCATAGTTTTTCTTTCTTTTTTGTTACCACATCTTTGTCTGCAAGTTTTGGCGTATAATTCAAAAATTGCAATAAAATTGTTTCCGCTGCAAGAAAATAAGGGAAACCAAGAAGACTACTAATTGGTAATGGCAATAGTTCAATGATACTAGCTGCATTGTATCTGTTTTCAGCACTTTTATGCACCCTTCGAACAGATATTGTTATTAAAAGTAGAAGATAAAATATGTAGATTTTTGCAACTTGCACTTTAATTTTAATGGGAAGCTGCTCTCAAATTAATTAAAACGAAATTGTCGTAATTATCTTGCTTTACCAATCAACTGATTGACACTCCGCTCAAACCCTTAGGATCCCTATTTTGCAATTACACACCTGTATGTGGAGTTTTGGCGAAAACCACATGCGATGACAGCTGCTGACAAATAAACAAACGACCAGACAGCAATCAACCAGAATATACGCCATATTTTGCAGTTGGCTTTGATTAAATTATATTTGCATCACGGTGCGCGGCAGAACAATTAAAATTCATTAGAGTTAATTACAGCCGCAATTAAGAGGACATTTTCATAACTAATTGGGGGTAATAAAAAAACAAACAACGGCGCAACAAAAGCGAAGTACTTTCATAATGTACTCTCACTGGATTTCTTTGTTTGTTTCTTTTTTAATGAACAGCAGAAATTTGCATAAAAGAAAAGTATTTTCATTTGTAGAAAGAAGAAGTATCTTTCTTATCTTGCGTTTGTTTAATCACGCTAAAATATTAATATGAAAGAAATAACCATATATTAAAATTTATTTTAAAATCAGTTTATACATTTATCATGATTAAAATAATTTTATTTAATATTTTTAATATTTTTACAAGTCATCAATAAAAGCTGAGTTGATAAACTCTCTTTCTAATCTAGATTTATGTGGAAATATTTGCCTTTCGATCTCATTTCTGAGATGTCAAAGCAAATTCTATGGCTTCTTGAGCCTGAAGATGCTTACTTTGCACAAGCTGAGGGCCAAGAAAAAATGCCAACACAGCCAGAAAAAAAAGTGGAGCAATTATAAAAGTGGCAAACAACAGGAACAACTATGTACAAGAAAAAAGGAAAAGCGTCTAGCCTTGTTGCGACTTTTGTTTTGCTTCGTTAGCCGCTTTTCCTTGGCGGTTTTCCGCGGCGCAAGTTTAAGTGGATTTTCATAATTTACGCGCTCTGCGCTCGGTGAGGAATCATAAATTATTACCCACAGCCACGCCCCTTTTCCTTTGCTGTAACAATTGGATTTAATTGTAAGTAAAATATGTGAAAACTTTGTGTTGTCTTTTTTTGCCTTTGCCATATCGAGTGTTTGGAAACTTTTTCAAGTCTCTAAAGTGGGTGGAATTTATCCATTCAAAATCCACCGACCCACTTTTCCACCCCCCTCTCGAAAGTCGGCGACATGTTGTTTTCATGTGATTTCCCACTGTCAGCAGCAGCTGCGACTGTATGTGTGTGTCGTCTGGCTTTTTGTTTTGCTTTCATGATGATGATTTTCCAGCTTGTGATTCCTATGTTTGCCTTTCGTCAACGTTTATGACAATATATCAAGGGAAGCTCCATTTCCATTTCCATTGCTCCAGAACTTGGTCTACTTTATGCTTTTATTGGTTACATGAAAATATTTTCCACTCTTCCCTATTTTCTTTTCGCTCTGTCTCCTCCCCAGCCACAATTGTCAGCCACAGAAGTTATGAAGTATTTTTCCTTGTTTTTTCATTTTTTTCCAGCTAGTGTTAGCTGGAGGAGAAGCGAGGAAATCGAGTGACATGTTGCCATAAAGTTTTTAATTAAATTGTTAGATTTTACATTGACACTTTTGCCCGTTGTTGCTGGTGAATGGCAAACAAATTGGGTTTCTTGTGCACAAAAAGAAACATGGCCCAGTCAGGAGTACAAAATTTGCCAAGATATTTTGCGGAATTTTCTTAATATTTTTATTAAAGGCAATGATTTGGAGCAATTTTCCTCGTGCTCTGTGATACGGCATGAAAAGTAGCTCAATATTCCTGCTCATTGCCTAACATATTTCAGAGAATTTTCCAAATCCAGCTTGTTCTCTTCTTTAATACTTTCGCCTTATATTTCATTTTTTTCTAATTTTATGGCACGCACATTGGCAGCTTGGTTATGAAAGACTTTGTTAGCAAAAGGCCAGGGAACCTTTGGTCAGTCCTGACCTCTGCCGATAAATGTGTGAAATGTGCACGCTCCGGTAATATTTTCTTCCCTTCCCCCCACAAAAGGTGACCAAAGTGGGTGGGGAAAAGCAGAAAAAGGGGAGTGTGTAAGGGAGCGCAAGTTGGCTGCGGTCTCATGATAAAGTTGACACTTTATGCGTTTTGGCTCAGCGACGACAGCCTCAGGCCAGAAAATGCAAAAAGCCATGCAGGAAAATGCGGAAAAGCTCCCACTCACATGTAAGTTTTGGAAGTTTTGATTTTGTTTAAAAAGTTAAAGGGATTCCCTAAAAAAGAGCAGAAAACTTTAAAAATGTTTTAAATATATAAAATTCAATCTGACCGCATTTTATTAGCTTTGAATGTTTTCACTCAACTTTCATCAAATAAATCCAGGTTGTACTATATCTTTGAACCCATTGAAAACAAGTCCCCCGTTTGGCTATCAAATTTTTTGTGCCTTTTACCTGCACTTTTTATTGGCTTTTTTTCGGCAAAAAATCAATTAAACGTTTTTTGGGTGAACGCGGCGTATACGCAATATTTGTTGCTGACCTGGTTTTTTTTTGGCTGCATATACATACAAACACTATATGTGAAGAGCAATTTCTGTGGCCCAGAACCAAACTATGCAACTAAGTTAGGTTATTTAAATTACTAACATGTGTAGAGCCAACCGCTCGCCCAGTTTGTACATTGGTATTTTATTTTTTTGTGCGATTCTCGCATTTTTGTTGCGGTGCTTGCAGTTCTAATTACCCCTATGCATATATGTATAGAGAGCGAGCCACGCAAAAATTTCGTGTTTATGTTATAATTTGGTTTTTAGCACTTTGCCAAATTAATGAATATTTAAACGGTGGTTTCCAATTTATTGACGTTTAGTGTTTCGTTTTGAGAATTGTTGGGCGGAAAACTGAAACGGATTTTAATTGGTGTGAATTTGTTTTCAAATTGTTAATATAAATAAATGAAGCTGATTGATTTTACGCATTTAAAGCGGGGCAATGATTTTACTACAGATTTTGAAGAGTTTGTAAACGAATTTCCTATTTAGGTATTACATTTTCAATGCAAATCGTGCCGGGAAACATTTTCATTGCCATTTTTCCAGCTTTGTGTGCTCTTCAATTTTGTGCTCCTCATCAGGCTGTTTCAACAAAAGCCGCTTGCGCAATAATTTCGAGTGCACGCGTGTTCAAATGAATTGAATTGGATAATTGAATGCATGAGTGACTGACTGACTGGTTGATTGACTGGCTGAGTTGATTGAGAGCCGCTATGTGCAGAATGCCACGAATTTTTACCCCACCAATATATATGTACAGGGAGTTTTTCCATTCCGTTTGGGGTTAGGCATTGCATTGCAACGTGGCGCAGCAGCGACAATCGCAACGCCTTTCAATCAAACGCTGCACACAAATTCCCAAACAAACCGACAGCCAGCCACGCCCACATCCGCCGCCCCCACGAACTGTCACTGCACGTGACAAATGCCGACAAACGACATTCGTTCGTACTCCTTCTCCGTTTCCACACGCCGTGTATCTCTTTCTGGCTTTCAATATTGCAGCCGGAAGGGTTAAAAGCCAGCTACCTGAAGTTGTTCGGTCCCGGCTTTGTGACCCACTAATTTGCCAGATATTTCCTTTCATGCGCCTGCATTTGACATTTTTCAGACAAGTTTACTACACGCCGAAAATGTTATCCTTTCCAGTAAAAAAAAGAAATATAGTCGAACCTTTTATATTGAATATTTTAGAAAATATTTAGAGAACACATTTTCTTTAATTTCTGTACCATTTTCCAAATATTTAAATATGCCTCTGCTAGTACAAATATTTTCAAAATCCCAGTCACATTAAAGACTTTATGGTAATCTCTTATGCGAAAAGAGAAGCTTAACACCTTTTCCACCATGGCTTTCGATATGATTAATTCATGCAAAATTTCAGCGTAAGCTTGGTAATCATTAATGCTCTGAAATTAGGAAATAAATCAGTTGGCCAACGCTTTTTCCCTGGACAAATTTGATTGGCTGAAAAACTGGCGCCAACAAGTAGATTTCCATCAAAAGGAGAGCTGCCCACGACTGGACGCAGGAAGAGAGAAAAATACGTTCCCCAACCGAATTTCACCCCGAAATTGCTGTCATTAATCATTTGCGTTGAAAAAGGTGCCAAGCTGCTTGGGTGTGACGTTAATCTTCAAAGGAAATATTGGCCAAAACGGGGGACGAAACACTCTTTCGAACATTCGGGCAGTACTAACCTGATTTTCTGCTGCTACCCACTTGAAGCTGAAAGGTCTTGGACTTTTCGTAAACAATTAAAGTTGTCCGCGTGGGCGTGGTACTTTTTGTTGTTCGGTTGCTGCTACTGACTTCTGACACGTGTCATTTACGTTTGAAAGCGTCGACACAACGACAGCAACGATGTCAAAGTGAATGAAAGTGAATGACAAGGCCAGTTAATGGCCGTTTGGCCACAAACAAATACCGACCATAGTTCCTGGCCAAGATGCCAGTATCGGAATACCTGAACTCTGTGGCAATTGCAAAATGTCCGCACTCGAAGAATGCTAATTAAACGATCGACCTTTGTTTTATCGAAATAATTGCTATGCCAGCAGTGAAGCAATTTAATTGCAAGACTGGCATTGCATAATATCAAAGCATTTTGTTGAAAAGTGAAAAAAGGTTTAAGAAAATTCTAAAGAATATTTATTCTTTTAAATTGAAGGAAAATAATATTTCATTAATACAAGTTCTAAATATTTTATTTTAACCTTTCCACAGTCATGAAATCTATATCGATTTTTTCCTTTAGTGCACAGGTGAGCTGTCTCATCAGAAAACGCTTAGGCAGCCAACTGAACTCGTCCCTTTATCCTTTGCTCCTGGCTAGCATTATGCCAAACGGGCAGTTCTTCTTCCACTGCCGGTAATTTATTTGCACTTTGATAGCAACAAGATGCATGCAGAGGCGGTGGCAAAAAGGGGTGTAGACTGCATGCGGCCAAGGACGAGGGTGCGAAGCGCTGCACTTATAAATCACCGAATGGAGAAGCAGATTCTGCGATGCTTTCGCTGCTGTTGTGGCCTGCGAGTGCGACTAAGCAGTTTATTGAAAAGTGGACCCAAAGTGCGGCGCCATAAATATCAACTTAAGTGGGCGCGAGCACGCCCACAATTGAAGCAGGTCGTTTGTGGGTTTAAAGGACACATTTTGGGGATTTTCTTAAAATTCAAATTTCAGTGTTAAAGGGTTTTCTTAAAAATTTCCTTCACAGAAAAATGATTAAAAATTACCAAAGTTCCAAATTAAATATTTAAAAATCAATCAAAATGTATTTATTTTTTATTAATTTCCCTCAAAATAAATGTAAATATTTTCCTGAAAAAATATTATATTTCCTCCTTAAACCCTTAATAACTTGGTAAATCGGAATCACCCCAAAAAAGAACCCAACTATTTGGTTTATGGGTGTCAAGGTCATGGCGAATTGCATTAAAATTGCTCATCAAATAGCACTCGGGACTCCCATTCAACAGATTCGCATTTTTGATGGCAAGCAGGCAGTCAGCATCCTTACTCTATATATGAGGTGCATTTCATTGCATTCGCTTCGATGGCTGCTCAACATGTTCAGAAGCGTCCTCGAAAAACGCCATGAACAGCAGTGGCAGGATGTTAAGAGTCCTTCCCCATTCACACGGATACGGGCACGCACACAGCGCCAGCTGGGCGTGTTGAACAGGTTCAAAGACCTGCCAAAAAGCCGGCACTGTTAAAAGGATTTCGAGAGCTGGTTATAATGGATTCCACAATGAGAGAGAGAGAGTGGGTGGACTTCTTTACATGAGAGAAGCATTCGAACAAGTCTTTCTATGGTCTGTGGACAGTTTTCATAGTACTCCTAACTTTAAAAAACATTATCACACAATGTTAATGTTAGTGCTCTTTTTACATTTTAAATATGAATGCGAAAAGAAACCCCAAAAATATGTAGAACTAATTCTATGTTGGTTAAATCTTATTTTAAATTTTAAAAAATTAATTATTTCATTAATTTAATTTTCTTTTTTTTAAGTAAATTAGTAAATCTTTATCTGAAATATTTTTTTCATGAATCTTTAAAAATATGTGTTTTTAGAATTATTTGGTTAAATTGGCAGAACGGAATATTTATTTTAATATAATGTACTACAAACTTGCTTTTCATAAATATTTTTTAGGGGAATGTGGATCTAAAATCGTTCATCTTTGCATTCTGTTAAATATGTTCCCCTTCATTTTCGAATCCATTCTGTGGGAAAGTTTTGCTCCCACATTTTCGACAACTCTGTTAAAATATTCCCCCACATTTTCGACAACTCTGTTAAGTTTCTCCCCCAACATTTTGGATCCACATCTTTGCGTGTGGATTTTAACCTCGTTTTCCGGATAGCGAGAGTTCGCTGGATTCAACTGCGTAACCTTCTTTGATTTTTTTTGCGTAGGTTCGGCAACTTTTTGCTATCTTTTGTTGCTGCTGCTGCTCTCGAGTCGCAAAAGTTGTTGACAGGCATCTCGACGCAGCTCAGCTTGAAATAGTTTGCACGAAATTAAAATAATCTCTAAGATTTATTGCTCTAGAAAGCGCAATTGACTCGAGTCGGCGCAAACTTGCTGCTCGGTGTCTATTTTTGGGCCATTGTTGGCACGCCTTTAAATACGCTGGCCGGGAATTTAAGGCGATTTATGCAAATTAAAGGGTAAGTAGGGAAGGAAAGCTCAAGTAGTGGCGCTTGTTTATCGGCGGCTAACCAGAAAACGTAGCAAATTGGCCCAAGTGCCGGCAGCTTTGTTTAATGGTCGAAAAGTACATATTTGCGTTTACTTTGGACCCCTCTCTCTATCTCTCTTAGTTTTTTATTTCCCATCCTATTTTAGCGTTTCGCTTGGGGCATTTCTCAAGACGTTGTCAGCTCTTCAATGGTAAATGCAGCTGCCACTTTGGCCAACTTGTTGTTGACTTGTTGCCACTCTGACCGTTCGGAAGGAAAAGCGGAAATGAAGTTGGCAATGCGGAAATGCCATTTTTCATGATTTCTTCTACACACACATATATATATGGAGAGCGCTTTTCCCTTCCCTTTTGTTTTCCACTTCATCTCTCGTCTCTTTTGGTTTGCTTTTGACAAATTGTTTGGCATTGCGGGCTAATATTAACTGGGAATATCTATCTACGAGGAACTACTGCATCTGGATATATAGTACTCTTACCCTTTTTTCTAATTGGTTGGAGTCTGTATTTATGGGCCTAGTATACTAGGTTAAATCCACTTACTTTAAGTAAACTTCAGTAGTTTCCTGTTCAAAAAGCACTTAAACTTAAACCCTTTAAAAAATTCAATTTTCTACATACCAAAGATCCCCATTATATCCGTCATGTTCACTAACGACTAAACAAAGTTCCTTTTACGTACCTGCAAAGAGAAAAAATATGAAGGTTCATTATTAACAAACAGATTCAATTTACAGCAAATATTGATGGTCATCGCTGACTATTTTTAATGCCTTTAACCGAGGGTTCAATGTCTGGCTGGGAGGACGCAGTTCAAGCATCGATCATAAATGATGGAGTGCGGCAATCAAGATAAATGGTTCCGTCGAGTGCCGGAGGAGCCATGGGCAAAGGAAATTCACGACTCGCCGGCCATTTATTGTTCAACTCTCGATGACATCACTGCGTATGCGCAATGTGCGACAAAAAAAGTTTAAAGTGGCCGAAACAAAGAAGGAACAACAAAATCAAACAAACTATTTACAAATTGTGGGACCCTCCATAGAAAGTCATAAATTGAATGCGTGGCATAAAAGCATTATCGAATATTTAGAGCAAAGTTCAGAATTGCTTCTTTGCTAAAACGGTTGTACTCGGAAAAGCGGGGCGGTAATATTCGGTGGGTGTGGCCGAATTTTATGGGCTCGAACATTTTTTACGAGCACTTATTTCCGCCCTAGAAATTAGACAACTGCTTGGGTAGCGTTTATGCCCGAAAGGGTGTTGTTTCCCAACAAGTGAGAGACTTTCGTTCACTCTCGGCCTTTGCTTCTATTTTCTGTGAATTTATGATGTGTGTAACAATTGGGCCATTGTTAAGGTCGCCCATGGCCATCCACTCGAGTATGTCATGCAAATTCTGCTTATTTTATTTAATGCGATTTTTACGAGTACCAAAAGAGGAAGGGATTAATTTGCCGCCGGCACTGGCTCAATTTTCGGCCCCCCCGGATAAATAATAATTTCCATCGGTGCTATTCTCCTGAATAACTCTTTTATACTGCCCAGTGAGGCTTAAAATTTAACTTTCCGACATTTGTCATGTTTTGTTTGTCTGGTGCTTTGGTTTCCCTGTTGGCGCATTTAGGCCCGAGGAAGCCAGAGGATGTGGTACGTGCAGAGAGGCTGCTGCTAAGCCTAAAAGTATGCATAACTAAAAAGAGCACGTTCCACAGATAACCAAACAACAAACGGAAAGGAAAGCATGAAAAGCAGCCAGGAAAAACAAGACATCGATAACTGAATACAGAGGAAAATAAATAGAAATAAAAATATAAATGAATAAAGAAAAAAATATATTTAAAAATATTTATATATTTAAAATTTAATTTAGTTATTAGGATATAGAAATTAATATTTTTAAAACGTTGTTTAGATTATGTTTCCGTGGGGCAAATCGAATATTTCTGGAAAAATATTTTCATTTAAGTTTCCCATATTCCATCTAAATTTCTCTCAGTGCCCCTGTGTCTGTGTGTGATTTTTGGGTTCGTCCAATTGTGTGCGTGTGGGATAACAGATATGTTTGTTATTTAGGCAAATGATTTTTCGCTTCGGGTCTGTTTGCCAATGGAGCGGAAAATGCAAGCCGAAGCGCAGCTGTGGCCAAGCTGCTGGCATTTAAATGGGTCACAAGGTCGCAGGACAAAAAGGAGAAATGCTCAAAGCCAAACAATAACAAAGGCCAAATAAAATGAGTTGCCCGGCACTAATGTAAAACGGAATCCAGGGAAACCGCACAATGGGCGCTTGGAAAAACTCCACGCCATCGAGGAAGGCGAAATTGCACACAAATGCAGTCAAAGCACCGCAGCAACATCAAGGCACAATAAATGCAGAAAGAAAAACCGAATGCAAATATCAACAAACAATGATACCAAATACAAAAAAAAAACGGAGTGAAGCCAATGCAAAGCGTCAGGAGTGACAGACAAATATTGAAGCAAAATTGAACAAAGGGCGGAACCACGGCAAAGAAAAATCCTGGGCACCAAGCGGAGGTTCAAACAAAATTAAATCAAATTGCACTAGCTTAGCCTAAGGATTGATGTAGTCTAGAGGACTAGAAACTCTCAAAGGACTGCATTTCAATTTGTATTCTGTGAAGGTCGGAAAATAATGTGAATATGATGGTCTCAATAAAATTACCCGTGAAAGTAAGTGGTTTATTTTTAATATTATTATTTTTAAACCTATTCCTCTTCAGGACTGACTTTTAAATTCAAGCTTTTCTGGGTCAAATCAATGCTATGAATGAAGCACAACTATTGATGCCTGAAATTCACTCCATTTCATATGTAAATACTTGCGAAAAGCCCCTGCATTTCCAACCGCCAAAGCCATTTTTCATACAGCCCCCCAACGAGAAATACATATATTTTTGTTGGTGCTGCCGTGTAAAAACAAATAAGGCAACATCAATTAAAAACAATAAATAAAGGCCGGAAAACTTTTGCATTGCATCAGCAGAAAATGAAAACGAAAGCGAAACCGATGCCGAAACAAAATAGAAACGGAAAACAAATCATCGCCGGGTTTGGGCTTTTAACAATAGTTTATTGCCTTTTCTCTAAACAAGATCCCAACTCAGCGCGCGGCCTGTTTGTTGTTGGCCAGGGAAATTGCGAAACCACAAGCTGTTGCCAGAACCTGGCCTTAAAAATGAGCCACCGGAAAAGCGGCCAGCCTCCTGGAAAACCCCGAAAACCTTGCCGCAACTTTTTCGCCCAACATGAATATCAATATTTGTAAGCAACTGTTGTAATTTACATATATATATCACTGCCTCCTCTTCCCTTGCCAAACAAACATGGAAACTTTTTAATTTTCGTTTTCATGGCCAAAAGCCCCCGCTCATGTTGATTGCACATCATTTTCAATGTGGCCCGCTGCCGAGTCTATTTTTTCGCCGTTTCCATTTGCCACGAGCTTATGTACGGCTTAGTGACGTATTAAACAATTGAAAAGCATTTCCACAGACTGCCGCGGCACAACAAGAACAAAAAAAAAAATATTAAAAACCCACAATGGGAAAGCGGAGGAGCGGCCAAAATTGATTGCCATTTCAGGGGCAATTTTTAATGAACAGCAAATAACAATGACGCCAAGGATTACCCATAGAAATGTGTAACAAATGAAAAAGGGAGCAACATGCTACATGCAAAAAGCTGCAAATCAAATTCGAAAAATGACATTTCTGACATGCGCTTAATTGCTAATTCTGATTTAGCGACTAAATTATTTTTTTTTTGGCTATGAAATGTTGGCAAAGTGCCGAAAAATAGAGAAATAAATATTTTATGTTGTCTTCAGAGCTTGAGAATTTAATTTGAATAAAAAACTAATTAGGTTAGCTTATTATTTATATACAAAATATTAATTTTTTAACTTAAAGAGTAATTGGAAACTTGTTGATTTTAACTAAAATTCTTTAGTCTATATTTTGATTTTTTTTAACAATTTATATAAAAAAAATTAATCAGGAAATTTGTAATTTATAAAAATAATAATATAAATTAGTTTAAAAATAATACATAATTTTTTTTATTGGAAATGCATATTTTCAATCTTTGTACATGGTTTTTTAAAACACAATTTAATCCTTTACTAAGCACTTTTACTTAGTCGGCTAACTAATTCTTTTAAATCACAACCCGCTTAAATGCTTTTAGTTTTCGAATGCCCTGACAACCTGGCAATCTGTTCTAACCCCGTCAACAATCCGCACCTATGTCAAATATTTTTCCAAGCAGCTTAACCATTCAAACGCAGGAGGCCCGGCTGACGTAAAATGTTTTTGATGTCCGCCACGCCAAATGTGGCAAATGCCTGGCCAACATGCCGCATAAATAAAATGCCCCAAATGCACTCGACTAAACACACTCGCCCACACTCACCCTCCCCTATAGGGCCACCCACACAGCTACGGTCACCCACTCACACAGATGAGCTAGTCAATATTTGGAGAGCGAATTCGTTTCGGGTTTTCGGGGAATTTCGAGTTAAATTTATTTGCTGCCATTTGTAGCGAATTTCGGTGGCACTCAAGAATTCGGCAATTTGTTTCTAAACTATATTATGCATTTTGCAATCTTGGACCGATAAAAGTTTGCCACTTTGCATAAATATAAAGTTTAAAAAAAGATACCTCGTTTCGAGTTTTCAGGGCTTGTTTGTGTATAAATAAGAGGCTATAAATTGTTTTAAATTTCTAAAAATGGTGAATAAAAATCCTAGACTTTCACTTGATACAGTTTTTATCAATGTTTTTTTTAAATGATTTTAATAGATAAATTTCTTTTCAGATAAAAATAAATTTTTTTTGTGACTCTACAAATATTTATTGTATATAAATTGGATCAAATTCACTTTATTTTCCTTTGTGACAAACACATACATCCATCCATCCTCTCAGCTTCGATGACCACTGCATTTATCTACATTTTTTCGGTTTTGGCTAATAAAAACAGCCAGGGGAATGTTCAATATTTATTGCTCACCTGAATTGGGTCCATTGCTGTTTGGTCGCGCCGAGGGAGCTCCGTCTCGCGCCTCCACTTCGAGGGCATAGGCGCCCTTCTTCTCCCTGTCGAACACGGTTTTCGTGAATATCTCGCCACTTTGCAGGTTGATTTCGAAGAATTCCTTGCCCTCGTTTCGCGGCGAGTCGACAATGTAGTAGTAGACCTGAAACACACAAGGTTTTCCGCTTTATTTCTGCTCAATATTCTGGCTAATTAAAACCTGGCTGTGATACAACACATGCATAACATCAAAAGGAGACAAATTAAGAATTTAACCGGGGTCGTGAGAGTGGGAAAATGAGAGAAATTTAATTACTGCCTCGGACATTAAAGCGGAACGATAATGATAATCAAATCCCGAGCCCGTTTTTTCAGGGGGAAAGGCGGGACTATAAATGAAAACGCTAATTAGTGCGGACATTTCGCGCGTACATGCAAATTACTTGGCTTGAGGACACAAATTGTGGCTGGCTGAAGACTACAGGGAAAAAAAAGAAAAAAAACAAAGAATGGCCAACGCCAAAGTGCCATATTATTATAATCGCGAGAGCGGCTTGAGGGGTCCGTCTGAAAGACCCGACCCATCGCGCATCTCCACCCTTTCATCACAAAAGCCATCGCCTGCGGTTGTCCGCGCTCTGCATTTTGCATTAGTTTTTCCCCCCAAAGCCCTCCTTCATCCTGGACTTTCAGCAAGGGCTTAGCACACACTTGGAAGGCGTGCAAAAATGTTAACTCTTTGACATTTATTAGCCAGCTGCCAGCTGATGGCCAAATGGACGAAGGACGTGGTCAGCGAAGGAGCAAAAAACAATTACAAAGGCGTGAAAGGGTCGGTGAAAGTGGGGTGAGATAAATTTAGGTGGGACCTAGAAACTGCGTAAAACATGAAGATGGCTGAGATAATGGTAATTTAAGGGGATTTAAGAAGGACTCTTTGAGTGGAATTGCAAGTTGATAGCTGATTTTATGTTTAAAATGCTTTAATTGGCTGATAGGAAAATTTAAGATAAAGTTGTTTGCAATACTAACTGATTTGATCCGTTGTTTAAAATCGTAAATTAATTTAAATAAATTTTAATATTTTTAGTAAACAATATTATGTTATACTTCGTACTTTAATAATTTAATCAAAAAATTCCATAAAAAAATCGAACATTTAATTCCACTCTTTAAGAAGACCTTTTAATCGGTTTATTTTTTCACTTTTCACCTTTCTGCCAGTCACTTTGTTCCCTTTTCCTTTCTCCCTTTAATTTGCCATAGCAATCGTCTGGCATTTCCGCCGATTTCCCTCCATTTCACGGGGGGAGGTACTCGAACTGGTACTCACCTGATTATTTGGGAATGTGCCATCCTTGTCGATGGCGTTCACTTGTGTCACTTTGGTGCCAATCGGTTCGCCCTCGAGCACCGTTTCCTGTTCGCGTTCGGTGAATAAAGGTATTTCATCATTAACATCCTCGAGCATTATGTAAACGGTCGCTTCCGATGCCAATTGTTGGGCCCCGTTGTTCTGCAAAAAGAGAAAGAGACGCAAAACCAATTTAAAAAAGGGTTTATATTTGATTTTTCATAACTTTTTTTCTCGCTCTGCTTGCCTGTTTGTGTTTTAATTAAGCAATAAAGTGTGTTTAATGAGTTCCGCTGACCGCTTTTTGCTCCTGATAAAATATTTGTATATTAATTTGCCATAAAAGTTGGCTGATTAAAAAATGTTTGAAATTCTTTAAGGGTTCAGAGAAAAATCCTCGTGCATATTAAATTTAAGTGAAACATGTTTTTCTTTATTTGTGTTGGTGGCTATTTGAGCCAAATGTCGGTTTCACCCTTTGTCCGATGATTGATTACACACTTGCCATCAATCAATAGGACAAATCTCACTGGCAACTTGTCATTTATTAGTTGTTTTATGGCCAGATTGCCGATTGGCCCTGCTAATATTCCTGTCCAATACGTTTATTTGCACAGTATTTGGCATTCACATTTCGGCATTACGTTATTAATCAATGCATATGAAATCGATATATATGCATGTATGGATACAAACACATGTTTACACTAATGTTGACAGCAGCAAGGACTCTGATGGAGAGGAGTGCCGATATGAATTATTTATTTTATGTTCGTTCCATTTTCCTGGGTAAACACATGCGTTTGGCCACGGCCCTTAATTAGACTTCTTATTGACCATGATGGGGTTTTGGCCCAGAACTTTGATTAGTTGTCAGCAAGAACTTAATTACAGTTCACACAAAGCTTAGAATTTAATATTTTACTTTTCAATTAACTAATTCTGTTTTAATTACATTTTACCTTTTTTTTATATTGATTGGCATATTAAAAAAATTATATTTAATGCCCTCCGGCAAATTTATAAAAATTCTAAATTATTTAACAATTTTAGCACCAACCGCAGGTCAAATAAAAAATATATTTGACATGTTTCTCGACCGCAGGACCCAACAAAAAATGAATTAAAAATTAATACGAATATATTGTCAAACTAATATGCGGAAATTTATACATTCATGGCTTCCCTAAAACCGCAAACTATTTTCCAAATTCATTTGGCCACCCCATCGAACGGTTTAAGCCCAGCGGAGGCCAATAGCTTTTAGTGGGTCATTTGCAGGCAATGAAACTGAAACCTTGTGATATTTAATTACCTGCACATCGAGTGCAAAATCGTGGAAATCCCATTCGGAATTGCGTTTTTATAGCATTTCATTAGGCAAGTTTGTCGCGATGCGCTGCGGTTAGCAGCGGAATTCCCATTAATATTTCAGCAGGCGGTTTATTTAGTCTGGCTTTCAATTTGTCCTTCGCTGAATGGCCAAACTAATGAGGAAATGCTAAAACTTGACATTGATTGCGAATGCAATTGATTACCGTTCAGCCGCGAGCCGTCAGTCAGTCAGTCAGTCAATCCACCCTTCAGTCACTCAATGAGTTAGTTTCTAATGAATTCGAAGCGAACCGGAGCTCCCATTTGCATTTGCATTTGCCGGGCAGGAAACTCGCGCAAGTAATTAAAACTTTTCAAATCAAATAATTACAAACGTATTTGGCAGTCATTCTCAAATACAAAAGTCAAATACATGTCTAATTGGGCCTAAGACCGACTTGAAAACTTTCGGCTGCCTTCGGAGGGTTGTGCAAACATTTGGCAACTTTAAATTGAATTCGCTAGGGTTTTATTTTTATTTTCGTATTTTTTTTTTGCTTGAACTTACCTCCACACGTATGGTTAGATTGTATTCCTTGATGCTCTCGTAGTCCAGCGGATGATTCACTTTTATGTCGGCCCAAGTATCGCCGTTGTCCGGTCTTTGTTGCAAGTAGAACGTGTGAAATTTGTTCGTTTGGGCCGTTGACCCGGGCATCAGTCGATAAAAAACTGTGGGATTGCCTTCGATACCCGAACTGCAGACGTCGTGGCCAAAGGTCAAGTGTAAAACCATAGATAATATTAGTAAAAGGGTATTTACACCATTTCAAGTACACTCTTGTTAAATACTTTCTACATAAAATTATGTTTATACTACAAAGTAAGTGGTTAAATATTTAAGTTTATCAAAAATCAATTTAATATTTTTAAAAAGAGCAAGAAGAAGGTTGTTAACTAAAGAAACATTGATTTTCTTTGAATTTCTTCAACTTTTTCTTGCTCCAAAAAACATTCATACATTCACACACACAAAAATATGTCTTTGTCTGATTTTTAAACACATGCGACAGGACAAAATACAAAAAGGCGACGCATGAATGGAATTCTTGCTCTAAAATTATGTGCAGCCAAAAATTTGCTTTGTGCGCCTTAAAAATGTTTACACAACAAAATTTCTTAAAGCGTCTTTTGTGCAATTAAAAAAATGAAAACCGAAAAAACGAACCGAATATAAACCAAATGGCCTCAAAAAACTCTAATTGCCATTTGGCTGTTTTCGGGAATGGGTTCGGCACATGATAATGAAAAACAAATTAGGCGCAAAAAAGGAGCAAAATATATACACACAGTATATATAAAATAAATATATATCTGTATTATTTTAGCCCGGACAACACTTGCAACTGACAGAAGAGGGCGGCGAAAAAAACCTTAAGAACGGGTCTTAAGAATAAATGAAAACTGTCAGGACTGCGCAAAATGTTGCCAAGGACGAAAAAACGGCACAAAAAATTATTGTTGCGAACAAAAAAAATTCATGGAGGATTGGTGGGTGGGGAAAATGGTTGGGAAATTTGTGGATTGCATGAAATTTTCTTTGGGGGTTTCGTTTGGTTTTGTAGTTGTTCTGTGATTGGTTGGTGTGAGTTTATTTTAATTTCATTGATTGTGTTGGATAACCTAAAATAAAGTGTTTGAAAATGATGTACTTATTTGCTTCTGTACACTGAGCACATAAAGTATACATTTTGTAGGTTGTTTGCAGTTTGCTTAAAGCCTAAACTAGTTTCTATTGACTTTAAGGAATCATAAGAAATCATAGAACTTAAATCAACACTTTTAGCTAAGAGATCTCTATAGATATATGTATAAGTATTGTGCCCTCGACCTTGTTGCGTGTGTTTTCGGAGCCCTTAAGGACTCGCGGCGCCCCAGGAGCAAACACAATTATTATGATATACGCGCACACTTGGGAGTCCTCCCTCCTCAGTCCCTCCCACAAACACTTAAACCCTCTCTCCTAATGGCGCCCAATGTATATGTACATATTGTTAACAAATTTCTGTGCTGGGACATGACCAGATAATTGCGAAGAGAAAACTCAGGATGAAAATGCTCTTCATTCGAAATAATTTAAACACATAAAAAACAGAGGCGAGAAAAGAAGAACAGAAAGCAGAACCCAAGCACGTTTAATAGATTGTAATTTCCTTAATATTGCGCTGGGGAACAGAAAGGAGGTGTACTTAAGGGCACTAAACTAACGCTAAACAGCAGATACAGTTTCAGATTCAGAATCAGGCTCAGGTGTGTGCAGGTGCGTATGTGCAGTATTTTCGCTTTTTATACTTTATTTGCGTTTGTTTTTATTTTTAACGTGGCCTTTCGGCTTAAGTGCATTTGCTTTTAGTGCGGCGAGATAGAGAGGAAAGTGCATGGTAAAAAATAGGATTGGATAATATATAAAAACTGGCTCGGACTGACGCATAATTAAAATGCCAGTGCCATGTGGCTGGTTTGCCACGAAGATAAAACGCTGCCCGGGGAGATTCAAAGCAGAATAGTGTCGCGCGGGGGGTCAGAAGTCATTAAAGTCCGCTGCCCCAAGTTTTTTAATTGCAATTATAAAAAACAAAACTTTGTTTAAAATAAACTTTCCATTTTTTTTTTGCCATCTCCTTTCTCTTCGCGGAAGGCGACTTGTATATTTTACTTTTTTTCAGCCCCTGGCTGGCACTAAGTGGCAGGTAATTGAAACTGACCCAGCTCATCATGCGGCAAAGGTTGGCGACAAAGCTGACTTGTGTGCCATTTCAAGTTTATGCAGCACTTGCATGGGCGCAAAGAAAAAATGTTTGTTTTTTACTGATTATAGCCACGATAATCCTTGGAAAAAATAGGCTGGGATTTTTAACAAACCCATTTTAAGCTTACTTAAAAAATGCCAGAAAATATAAAGGCTTCACTTTCTTTTATAAATAATATGGATTATAATTCTATTTATAGAATAATAAATATTTTCCCAAGTCTGAAAACTATATATATTTGTACACATTTATAAATATTTAAACTAGCTCCTAGCATTTTAAAAATATTTTTGGTTATAAAAAAAAAGTCTAAAAATCTTAGAAAAATAAAAATATGTGCTTTATAATATACATGTGTGTCTTGTGCAGTAGTTAGCATATCTAGGGTGTATATTTCACTGGTGCAGTTTGGAGTGCTCTTATAAAAGATGAGGGTTCTATGGGAGAGATGATATGGGGAAAGTGGAAACTAGTTGGGTGATCAAATAAAATAACTGAAGATCCGAAGAGAGCGTTCGTGAGTGTTACGCATTTATTCAGAAACACCACTTAAAGGCATAGCAATATCTAAGAAACATCTAGAGCAAACATTCAGAACACACAGAAATGATCGGCAAGACATGACACAAATAAGGAATAATTATTGACCAACAAAAAAAACATCTAGAATTATATTAAAAAATATATAGGTAATTCTTAAAAATGAACTAAGCAAAATGGAATGAAATTTATTTCATGTTTGATTTTTGTTTTTTTTTTTGTGATAAACTTTTTTGCACGAAAAATGAACAGACCTGGCTTTGATCGAGACGACTTTGCCGCCAACGGGCATATTTTCCTTGACATAAATGGGCCCATAGACAGTATGATCCCAAACGGGCGGATTGTTTGCACGATCGACCACATCGATTTGTACTTCGACAGTACGCGATAATGGCGGATAGCCCTTGTCTTGGGCCATGGCCTCTAACTTGTATGTCTCGCGCTGTATTTTATATACATTTCACGATCAATATTATCAAAAATCGTTTGGTTTTTATTTTCAAAATCAAGCAAGGCGTTGCAAAAATGACAGACGCGTCGATATTGGTTGGTAAATACGATATTTGTTCAGGAAAAATGCAAAAAACAAAATTATAGATAATATAGTTGAAACCTTTTTGTTTAAGGAAGATCTAAAAAGGTTTAAATATAATAACTGTTTCTTGGTTAAAAATCAAAATTAAATTGTAAACCAACACCTCTTGTTAAAAAAGTTAGAAATTAATTGAGTAACGGGAAAAATGAAAGTATTTAAAGTTTAAGGCCTTAGTTAAAAAGTTAATGCAGTGCAAAATATTTGATATAGTCTCGACCCTAGCCTTCAAAAATAAATATATTGTTCGTTGAATAAATACTTGTAGCATTGAAATGAAAATGTCAACGAAATATTTAATATAATTAACTGATATAGGGTTTTGTGCAATTTATAAATACAATTTTCATAGCATACTTTACACAGTTTGCTGCGGTTATAATTCATTTCGATTTCGACTATTGCTTTTTAACATTTTTGAACATTTTGTGTAGTTACCATTCCTCCTCTAGCTTACAACTAAACTGCAACCTTGTTTGGCTTACTATATTTTATAATCGATTAGGATAAAGAAGCGTATTTTTCAAATGAAAACCAACACCAAAAATTTCATCACGATCCTCACAATATTCCAGGCTATAATTTCAAGTAGGGGATTTGAGTCTTTGAAGGGGAAAATCACAGATCCGATTGGTAATGTGTGTTTTTTTGGTGGAGAGAGAAGGGAAAAAGACTCGACAAAATCCAAAAAGATCCTGAGTGGGCAATCGTATGAAAAAACTGATTGCTCGCAGAAAAATCAAAGATACACCAGCATCCAAAGATTTCGAATTTATTTCAGATTTTTAAGGACTTTGGGTTGCCGTATTCGCTAACAGCTTTTACGATATACCAAAAAAGGAGGCAAGCTCCGGTAACAGGGACAAGACCGTATGTTAAAAATACATGAAAGCTTAATGTTAGGTTAGCCAATGTTAATCCACTGTTATTCTCAAAAATGGTATCTAAACTGTTAGACTCGCAAGTTATTTGTTAAATGTTGTTATATTTTATATGAAATATAATTTGGTTTTTACCTTGCCTTAACCGATGTTACAACCGTACCCACAGTGACATTCTCGCGTATGTGAATCGGCCCGTAAATGCTCTTATCCCAAATGGGTGGCTTATTATTCCGATCGACGACATCTAACTCAACATCGACATCGGCTGCCGAGGCGGGAGTGCCCTTATCGGAGGCGCTAACCCTCAAGCGATAACGGTCACGCTGTTGATTGATTTGATTGATTGGGTGAATTTCGATTGAAGCAGTAGTACAGTTAGGGGCCAAAATGTTAGCGTCAACAGCAAAACGGGGGTTAACATTGCAAGGAGTAGTCGAGAACCGAACCCAAAATGTTAGCGTTGGTTACGTTTTGGCTTGTGTATTGGGTTCGCGTTACGTTTTATAACAGTTATAATTATTTATAACAGTTATAATTTAAAATTAAGGGGCATAGCGTTAGCAAAACAACTTTTGAAACGTAAACCTTCTTTTTATCTACAGTTATAGTTTAAAATTAAGGGGAACATTTTATCATAATTTAAAAATATTCGAATAGGTAACCTCAATAAGTCGACAAGAAAAAGGTATTACAAAAGTTGTTCTGCTAACTTTATGCCCCTGCATTTGATGGCATCGTTGTTTATTTCAATCAAATGTCGTTAAAAGTATATGAAACACAAAGAAATTAAATATATAACAAAATATTTCGTAAATAAGGGATATATTTAAACATTTGGGAACGGGACAGGATTAGTATGGGTAATAGCGTTGTAACTAGGAAGTTGATGGGTCGGTTCACAGAAATGATTTGTTTCTTTTGACGAGACTATTTCCTTCTCTATTTTGAGTTGCCCTACGATGAAGTGAAACTCACTATTTACATTTAATGAAGTACAGTATGTTCCTTGAGTTAGTTTCGTTTTCAGGTTAGCTTACAGCCTTTGTTTTTAACATGATTTTTAGGGGGTTAGCACAGTTACAGTAATTGTATTTACTTACTGGATAACAACCCTAAATTGTTTATTTTCGAGTACCATAATTTTGGATATGTAAAGATAAATGGTAAATAAAAATTGAAACCATTAAAATGCCTCGATCACTTTCCTTCTCAAATAGTTAGAAAATTAGACAAAACAAAAGAGTAAAGGTGCAGTGAAAACAAAAATACTTTAATATATCCTAGTATATCCGTTAACAAATTGGCCTCATTTTTCATGGGCATGCAAAATGAAATGTTCTTCAAAAATTTGTATAAACATTGGTTTCAAAAACGTAAATTAAAGCTAAGGCAAAAATACTTAAAGCTTGCAGCGAGAGACGTTCAAAAAATTGCATAGTCTCGACAAAAAGTATTTGTTTCATTTTGTTTTTTGGGATTTTCTTGGGGAGATTTTGTTTGGGGAAAAAATCAAAAGGAGTAAATACAAAATAATGATGTTTTTAAGATAAAGCTATTTTTGAAAAATGTTTTGTTTAGAAACTTCAAAAATAGGTTACAACGATGCTCAAAAATATTCGTGATCGTTTAGGGGTATTCATTTCGTTCTGCAATTTTTATATATTTACATTTTTCTTAAGCCTATTAACCTGGCACCAACAAAAAAAAGCAGATGAGCTGTTATAAGCATGTTTATCCCAACTTCTGATACTTAGGGGCTTTGATTTATTTCGTGTTAGTTTTGATTTGTTTCAAAAAATGTTAAAAATCAATTTGCTTCTTTGGCATTCTTTGCACTCGGTAGGTTTATATCTTTTGCCAATTTTACGCACTATAAACTAAACAAAACAATGGGAATAAACTAAAAACATTTGCTTAAGTAGTATATAAACGCAGATTTCGATGGATGTGGCGAAAAAATTGCACTGCTGGCACATCGTATCCTATTTTACCTAACACTTTTTTGCGGACTTGTAAAGTATTGAAATACAAATGAAAAGAAAGGTGCAGTTTGAAAGGAAATCAATAAATAAATAAGATAGATATAGGTACAAGCCGCTAGAACTGACTAGAACTTGGTAGATGCTAAGCACCTGTCATTGAAGTAGTTAGTAAAAATATAAGGTTTTTTTTGTAAATCAAAACTTTGAATTGAAATCAAAAGACTTGGTTAGTTGGGACTTGGCTAACTGATAAATGGGGTAATAGATGTTTTAAAGTTCTAGAGGCCAAATGAAAAGCAAACACTTACGTCAAGCGGCTTCTTGAGCACAATCCAACCGGATTCGGCCTGAATCTCGAAGTATTCCAGGTCGTTGGGATTGAAGGGGGCAGTCAGGCTATAGACTATGGCGCCATTGTTATCGGCATCTTCATCGGAGGCGGAAACACGCAGGATATTTGTGCCAATACTGGCGTCCTGTTTTACGTTCTCAACGTATTTCTGGAATTTTTTGGTTAAAGTTATTAATTTTTTAAATATAATTATAATATTCAGTTGACTCACCTGACGATCAAAGAGCGGGGGATTATCGTTGACATCCGTGATCTCCACGGTGAAGGAGCAGACACCCTCCAAACTCGGATCTCCCTGATCTGTGGCTTTCACCGTGACCGATACGAACTTTCCATCGTCTCCCTCACGATCGAAGACCTTGTTGGTGGACACCTCGCCGGTCTCCTCGTCAACTGTGAACTTAGTCCCCTTCTGATTTGGCTGCTGAACTATCGAGTATTTCACCTGTCGCAAGAACATGCAAAATTGTTTAATGATTGACACAGATTGCGATTAGAGCTGTTGAGGCGTTCGACCTCCGCACACGACATGCACTTTGCAGTGCATTGAACTTGGCGGGCACGAAAAGAAAATTATGGCCGAATCTCGTCATGAAATCTCCTATCGCCACCACACACATGCAGGTAATTCAATTAGGTGTGGGTAATCATGTTTGCGTTGGCCTCAAAACACAAATAACGTATAATTAATCAGGTTTGTCGACCGAAAGGGGGGAAAGTAATTAGGGAAGGATAATCAAAAGAGGCCTTGAAGAGTGCTTGGCCATTGGTAATAGCAAGCGCATGGTATGTACTATATGTAGATCTAAATTAGTTAATCGAATAGTTACAAAATGAATGGAACTTTCCCAGCGGCTAATCGAGATTAAATGTTGTCGATATTGGGCAAAAGCTTTTATTTTATAAATACTTTATAGATGGAATGCAATTATATTCCAAAAATATTTTAGTTTATTGTGTGTAAGTTTTGGTATTCCTATGATATCTGTGAAATTATAAGATAATCATTTCCTGTGCTTACCTGTCCATTCACACCCTTATCCTCGTCGGTGGCCACCACTTTAATGACGGGACTTCCGTTGGGAGCTCCTTCCTCTACCTTCGGATAATAGGTACTGCAATCCTTAAACACCGGCTTATTATCGTTGACATCGGTGATGAAGACCACAACCACGGCGGTCGAGGTGTGGATGGTTTGATCGCCATTCACACAACAGGATCCATCGTCCATGGCGGTGACATTCAACTCGTACTTGTCCCTATCCAGAGATATGGCCTTATTATGCAGACGGATCACACCGGTTATGTCCTCGATGACAAACTGACCCGACGAAGTGCCGCCGCCCACGAATCCAAACCTAACGTTGTCACCATCCTTATCGGAAGCCACCACAGTGGTAACCAAAGTATTCGGCCCCGCATTCTCATCCACATTGGGGGTATACACTTGCTGTGAGAACTTGGGCTCCTCATCGTTCTTGTTTTTGGTGTAAACACGCACTGTAGCCACTCCAGATTTTGGCGGTTCACCCTTGTCCTTGGCAGTGACTATGAACTCGTAGTAAGCGTTATTATTGTCCGCATCCAGTTGTTTGTTGTTCACGATTATGCCATTGGAGTCCACGGCGAAATGGTCATCGGAAACTAGGTATTCGATTTCAGCATTCGATCCGGAATCTGAGTCCATAGCTTTAACTCGAAGGATGCTTGTGCCTAGTGGAATATCCTCGTCCACGTTGTGGGCCTGATAATCGGGCAGCTCGAATTTCGGGGCATTATCGTTAACGTCCGTAACGCGAATGGTGAGCTGAAATATTTATTTTTTAGGTGAGTCTATGTTTTTAAGAAATTGAATGAAATTGCTACTGAAAAGATGGCTCAAAAGCTTTTTCATTTTTATTTTTTAAGGTATTTTTTTTAGCAAAATCTAGTTTTACTAAAATTGTAGGTGGTTTAAGTATAATCCTTTTTTATATTTAATCCCATTCCAATTTCTGTTTTAAAAACCTTCTATAGAATAAATATATATAATAAAACTTTTTTCCCATCTTTTCTGCACCATATCCGCTCGACAGGGATTTCCCATTCACTCACATCGACGGAGGTGGAAAATCCGCCGGAATCCTCGGTGGCTGTCACAATCAGCGAGTACACGTGCGGCTGTCGCAGATCCTCAAAGTCCAGCTCCTTGGCCAACTTGACAATGCCCGACGTGGGTCCAATGTTAAAGGTGCCGGCTCCCTGGCCCTGGGCCTTCAAAGTATAGCGAATCTCGCGGTCTGCGAACGACTTGGCCTTAATCGAAATGATGCTGAAAGGATACGGATATGGAGAAAGTTAGCAGAGGGAAATGTAAAATTTGCTTGCATATTTTATGTCCATCCACAGGCCACTTCAAGCTCAGCATGTGTGTGCTTGTCACTCGCTCCACTGCCTTTTGACAGTTGTTTTCCCATCGGAATTTCAATGAAGATAAACACACACACAGAGCAGGAAGAGCACAGACACACACATGCCCGCCGTCTAGTTCACATTGTTATGCATAACTTTTATTGGCAGCCCACGAAATTTGCATACACTGACCAAAAATGCTCAGTTTGAGCTATGATTGGACTGGTGTTGGATTTCAACTTTTTGTTTAGTGTGACCAACACATTTTTACAAAATAAGTGAGACCAATCGTTATATTCTTTTAATTAGTATGACCAAAAGTTCCTTGAACGCATTTTAAATTTAAACTCTAAAGTTCCATGAATTTTTAAGGTATAGATACATTTGGTCAGCGCTGCGGGATTTCTGTGACACTCCAAATTAATGTATATTTAAAGTGAATCAAGATTTTTTTACAGTGTTCCTATTTAGCATTTTGTGGAACTGTGGGCTGCTTTTCTCCGAATTTATTTTGACTTACTCTGAGTCCTTTTTCTGGTTTTCTGGAATCTCAGCTTCATAACTGGGCATGTAGAACTGAGGGGCTCGCTTGCCGCCCACAATCGAGAGTCGCTCCTCGGGAGTGCTTTGGAACCTGCGATCATCTACCTTTCCATTCTGATCCTCGGCCTTCACGTACAGCACATACTCCATATCCAGTTGAAACAGATCCGTGCCCCTGGTCCTCACCACACCAGATCGCTCGTCCACCTCAAATCGACCGCCAGTTCGATCGCGAACGATGAAGTAATGGATATTGTGATCCGTATCGGGATCTCGGGCCTGGAGAGTGAAAACCGGAGTGTTGGGCGGTGCATTCAGCTGAACCACCGCTTGCATGGGCAGTGGGCGGTTGATGAAGTATGGTGGCTCGTCGTTCACATCCTTCACCAGGATTATCACACGCTGGTTGTCCGTATACTTGATGCCAGCTGAAACACACAGAAAATATGCAGAAGGGAGCATGAGAAATTTTTGTTTTCCTTTTTGGCTTGTTTGTGTTTTGGCTTTTTCGGTCGGTTTTGCCGAAACTTTTGCCTTTTGTTATTTCAACTAATGGATAGTGGTTTGGGTGATAAAGGAACTGGAGGGGGGGAAGCCCCCTTTTGTAATTTAAGGCTCTCGGATTTCAGTTAAGCCATTCAAATGCAATCAGCCGGAAAAGCAGTTTCAAGGCAAGGCCAAAGTCTGGCACAAAATTTAGGAGCACATTAAAGTGCTAAAGAATGATTGTTATTATTTATTTCATATATATATTATTTAAGTGTTAGCCTTTAAATATTGGTTGAGTAATTTATGTTCTTTTTCACGTAACAAGTTAGCTATTTGAATTTCTTGAGCCAGCGAAATGCCTCAACTTATAATTTCCACTAAACATGCACACCAAAAAATGGTTAAAGTTGAAAGAAATCAATAAAAGGCCGAGGAAAGAGAAAGGTAAAGCAGTAATGCAGGGGTCGCATTTTTTCCTTCTACTACCTTTGCAAAAAATGTCTGCACCGGAAAATTCCAATCATGTTGTTGTGCTCCTCCTTGTTTTTTTTTTTTTCCTTCTTTTTTTTTGGTTTGGGGGCAAACAAGAAGCGGTAAACGAGGGGAACCCCAAGCTGACGGACGCTTATTAGAGGCGTGTGGATTTTTTTGCGGAAAAGGGGGAGTGGGCGTGTGGGCGGTGGAAGGTCGGCTGAAGTAGCGGGCAAATAAAGCAGACGATTTACCTGCCCCCTCAAAGAACACAAAGAAATTCGAGCGATATATAAAAAAAGGGGCAGCGAGAAAAAATACGAAGAAAGTAGCAGAGAGAGAAAGAAATGAAGCGAAATGGGGGTGCGGCATGTGTAATTTCTCAAGAGCAGCAAAGTGAATTGTAAACAGGTAGCAGAGGCTAACCCTTAACCCGTGTAAGCAAATATTGCAATTGAAACAAAGACGCAACGCGGCAAAGAGTTTGCCAAAAAAAACGGAGGGAAATAAACAAAATTTTCGCTCAACAGATTGCAAGGAAAATGCAAGAAAAATAGTTTTTGCCAAGCGCATAAAGAAAAATTCCATGGATTCGGGTGGAAAATGACGGGGGGAGGTAGTAGTAGATTTTCTGAGGCATAACTTGGCAGAGTTATTTGCTGATTCTTGGCAACTTTTGTTATTTCCCTGCCAGCTTGGCATTGTAACGCTTTTCTATGGCTTATTGTGCTAGTGCCAAGCAGGTAAATAATAAGAAAGGAAAAAAATAATACCATTTTCTATACACACACATATATAACTTGAAATTTAAATAATACGAAGCGAGTTTTATTGTTGCGAGAGTGTGTATGTGTGTGAACGGTACTAATATGCACGAAGCAGCAGCAGCCAACATGGCGGATTTCCGTGGCGACAATGCACACGATGGGTTGGAAAATGGTCGGTGGAAAGCGGGCGGGAAATGCCTTTTGTAGTCTGGCCAAAGAATAGTGTGTGTGGCAGGATTAAAATGGGAAGAGCGAGAAGGATTTTCATTATGTTCGGCGCTGCAATAAGCATGAATAAATGTGATTTGTGATTATGTTTTGCATGGGTAAAACGGCAAAAATCCACGTTGAAGTATTTTTAATAATAGTTGGTGGTGGCATTTTATTAAAAACGGGGTGTAAAAATGGTCCCCTATTTGTTAAATTTATATATTTCATAAATATTTCAGAAAATATATTTTATATTCCGGGTTAACTCCACTGAAACCCAAAATTATTATGCAAACATTTATTTATTTAAGAATTTCAGTCATTTTTAGTAACTTAGTACTATTGAAGTTTTTTTGTACCTCTAGAGCAACTCAGTTCTTTGTGCCTCTCAATAGCGTGCTTCATATTTAAGGCAATTTTTTATGAAGTGCGCTACAATTTACACCCGGAAAATGTAGCAATAATGAGCCATCATCTTCGCCACTTAGCCTGCGCACATTCGTTTCAAATTTAATGAAACTTCTTGGCACATCGTGGCCTCCTTAGTAACACACCCTTAGCCACTTTCATAGCTTCCTCAGTACAAGTACCTATACACACATATGTGTGTAGCATTTTTCTTATCAAAAACGCCATATACCCGCACATATGCACATTAAGGGACTGTCACACCGATGCGAGCTGCGGATAGATCCTTGAGGAGTCAAAACCATGCAGCTACTATAATACTCGTAATCACTGCCAAGGGATGCCGTCTCCCCGACTCCCGAGGAAACTCCCCTCAGAGTCATTGTCATCATAAGCTAGCCAAGGGGATGCAGTGCCGGGATCCCAGTGAGACGAGATTACGGGGGGGTTGGGGGGATGCACACGGATAGGGGAGTGGCCAAAGGGGGGCACCCAGAGGTTAGCACTAAATGAAACACCCAAAAGCAGACGGCGAGGATTCTGAGCCGGCTTTGTCTCCATTCCCGTTTGCATTGCACTTCAGACGCGCTTTGAGACTACAATGGAAAAACAGGCAAAAATGGTGGAGAAATTCAGAATAACAGAGGATAGGATAACAAGCTTGGGGTAAATGGGTCTTTAAAAATTGTTTCAAATATAAAAATATAAACTTAAAATATGATATAAAAAAAAACCATGCATTTTTTTTTTTAATTTTTTATTTTGTTAATGATTAGTTAAATAATTTTAAATGTTCAATACATTTAATATTTATAGATTTCCTTGAATAAATTTTAATAAAAATAGTATTTTCGTTAAAATTTAAAATTCGTCACAATTAAGTATTCTTTTTGAAGAGTATTGGAATTGGAACCCAAGAGTGACATAAGGTTAAAGTTGGCTAAAACTGAAAACTGCTGCGGCTGCACTTATATCTCCCTCTTTCTCCTCTATCGCTTCATCTCTTTCCATTTTCGTGGAGTGCAGGAACAAAACAAAAGTCCAGAAGAAAAAGTGCGAGACTGTCGTCGTGGATACAACAAACAAAGCTGCTTATTGTTTCAATGGATTAAGTGGAAGGCAGCCAAAGTGAGCGAAGTTTCACTGAGCGAAAAATGGGGAACCCGGGGAGCGCAAGCGAAAGAGAAAGGAATACAAGTTAGTATGAGATGGAGAAGGCAGCAGCTCATCACAGCTCAGACGATTTTTAGGGGATGTGGCTGAGCGTCTGTGGTGCCATCTTCAAGTGGGTGCCAGCTTGAACTTTCTCAAGTTCCTCCCCTTTTCCACCCACCCTAAAATCCACCCTCTAGCTGCCTTTCTTACCACATTTTCCAAAGCGGAAGCAAACGAATCTGCGAGACGAGCGAATAAAAATTGAATTTGTTAGGAAAATTGACATGTGAAACTTGCGCTACGTGCTGCATTAATGTCATTTTACTCTATATAAATACAATTTAGGAGTTTACGCTGCAAAGAATTATATTTAAACTAGGTTTTCCTTAAGAGCAATCAACGGGTGCAAACAAAAAGATTGATTTATTCATTACCATTGTATTTTTTAAACATTAATCAAGCCTTTACTTGTAATAATTTAGCTGTTTCTAACTATAAACCACTCATAAAATATCCTTTTCGCAACAAATTATGAAATCATCAAACTTATATTTTGCTTCTTATCAGCCACTCGAAAAATGTTCTCCATTTTTTACCGCAATTTAACGGCAACTTAGCCATTATGACTTTGGGACCATGACTTCTTGGCACCCCCAAAACCCCGTAAGCTGAGCAATTTACACCCCTCCGGAACTCCAGAGTTCGACATAATCAAGAGGGTCAAAAATGTGGTTCAATTCGGTTTTGGTTCGTGGCTCTCGGCTTGATTAAAATGCAGTCAAGTCGAAACTTTATTCTTCGGCTCAGAATTCAGGTACGCGAGTACCAAATGAATTTCTTCATCTTCAGCTGCGATTTGAATGGAAAAACTTGAGACGAGAGACGAGGGAGCCAAGGGCCTTGGATAAATACGTGCAAGAAATACAAGTACAATGTTGAGCAGCAGTTTTCCCCCCGAATATTTTTATGGCTGCTGTAATATTTTCCCTTATGCAGGGGCGAAAGCTCCTCCAATTTTTTACGACCATCCTTTTGCCATGGTCTTAATGAAGCTGTTAACAATGGATTCCGGGGTTTCCAAGCAAGAATGTAGGAAAAGCCATTGCCAAATATTGAACATACGTATTGATTGAAGCTAATTCGGATTGAAGTTTTTTCTTGCCCCGTCATGATTGCGCTGGAGAAAAGTGCCAAAGATCCAAGGAAAAGGAAACAGAAGTGAGTGTAATCGAATCGGAGAGTTTGAGCAAACTCTGGGGATTCTGGGAGCCACTGCAACTGATGGAAAACAAGTTGAAGTTGAGGAAATGAGTCAAGAGGAAAACTTTGCGAAATAATGAACTACAAAGAGTTTTTTCTTTGCTTTTTGATAAATCGCTTGTGATAAATAACCTTTTATCTGGCAGAAAAACAGGAAGCTAGAGGGAAAATATGTTGATTCTTTTTTGTTTAGTTGTACTCTATCTTGGAAAATTCTTGGAAAAATCACTGAAATAGAATGGAGGGTAACATAGAGTTAGGACTTTTTGCTTTAGATATAAAGTCTAGTGAGTTAACACAGAAGCAAAAGTTTAAACACTTTTTTTATATATTTTAGTCATATTTCATCTTTAAAAATATATACTATTTTTGTTAACCACCTGAAACGTTATTTACTCACTCTGCGAATTTCTTTAAAAACCAGTTCTTATTTTGCCCCATTAATGAAAACATTTGCAGGCATTACAAATTTGTCGCTGCGAATCGCAACCCAAGAGACGCAACTTCTGGCCTGTGTATCCACGAGAGGCAGCCTCTGCGGGGAGTCCTCAATTTGAGACGTCGTTATTGAGTCACTTAACAGCCACGCAAATGAGTTAACACCTGGACAGGTGGAACGAGGCTTGCAACTGCAGCCGGCGAGGAATCTGAGGTGCGACAACGAGTTTGCTTGCCGCGTTGGAGGATGCCATCTCGAGGGGAAAACTGCCTGCTTTCGAATGCAAAGATATGCAAGACGGGCGAAAAAATAAAAAAATTCCAGAGGACCTTGCCTGTGGCTCTTTATCTGCCGGGCCTCGTTGCAGGCAAAAAATTGGCAGTTGCAGATAAAGATAATGTTATGACTTCTGTTGCCACCGAACATAAAAAGCAGCACTTTATCAGGTGTCATATTTCCCGCGCTGCTTCTGATAAATAAACTTGGCAATTTAAAAGCCCAGTCGCATGTTGACACACAGCAACGAGGGGCGAACGTCATTTGACAAGCTTAGGCCAAGACACATTGCCCATCCCCGCATTTCGCCGCCCAGCGCAGACACTTTAATTGCCAATTTCAGCGAAGAAGAAGGATGGGCAAAAAAATATTACCAACATTAATAAATTAATTTGCACGCACTGGCGAAGTGGCGAGAGTTCGGAGCTACGACTCAATTAAAGTGTGCGTAATCAACTTGGAAGTGTCGCGAATATATCTATAAAATGGGGAAAATATACTGCCTGGTGAGCATAGCTAAACTGAAGGCTAAGCAGGGGACATTTAAGTAGGACACAATATTAATTCTTTAGTTAATCATACCCTGTAATAATGGCTATTAAATAATCACATTAACGTTTGAAAAGCCTGATTTAAAAAATCATATATATTTTTGGATTTCTTTTTATTCTATGTGGATTTAAATGAATCCGCACTTTGTATTTGCTCACAAAAGGTGTATAAATCTTCTTAGAAATCACTTTAAATTTCAATTATCTCTTCGCGCTAGAGAAACCCCATTAAAATCCCCATCGATCAGGCTTTCTTAAAGCTAATCAAACTTGATAACAATTCAGCTCCAATCCCTCCTTTAACCATTCTGTGACCCACCTGTCTATTCACCGTTCTTTTTATTCGCCTAGACACTCTTTTGCATACACAAACACACTGCGAAGCCCGAGCAAATGAAGTGAAATTGCGCACATGGCGGACATTAAGCGAAAATTAATGAAATTTTCCGATGGCGCCTCGCCTCCAGTACAGACGCAGTTTAGCCGAGCTTTATCACCGGGCTCTGGGTGTTCCTGTTCGCCAGCTCGCCAGTTTGCCAGTGCTCCTGAGCTTCATCCAATCCGTTGTTATCCGGGGGCTGTCGTGAGCTTGATTGAGTTTGATGGCGATTGTGCTGCGCCAACTGCGCTGCCTTGATTGCAATTTCAGCCATGATGTTACCCACCCCGATAGCCAAAGGCGGCACGTCACGCCCCCTTGCATACCAATCAGGTGGAGGTTGGGGGTCTTGAGGGTTGGGGGGTTGGAGGTCGGAGGTTGGAGGTTTTTCCCCCATCTCAGGTGGCAGTCAGTCATTTAAGGCCTCTGGCAGTGGCACGAGACATTAGTTTTTGCCACCTCCTCCGCTCCTTTTTGCATGCTCTAAGCTAAGCACAGGACTTTGGCTTTTGATTGATGAGCAAGCCGAGCAGAAGTTGACTTTAAGTTTCCAACATAAATTTCACTTTAGTTTCAGGCAGTCAGCTGCCAACTGAGTGACATAGAAATGCACTGAACTGTGGGCTTCGCAGATAAAATTATGTGGGTTGCACAGTCAGAAAATATATGTAGTCTCTTATTGAATAAGAATAATGCATTTGAAATGGGAGTGCCAAAGAAATTACCTTGGATTGAAAATCAGTTATTAAAGTGTCTTAAAGTTGGTAGTGAAACTTCTTGGGACTTCCGGATTTTTTAAATAATTTGTTAAAACAAAATAAGAAAGATTTTTATTAGATAAATTTAAGGATATGAATAATCTAAAAATATATTTGTTACCTTCATTTCATTCTTTCCTGCTGACGGTACATGAAAAATATGCTCCCTTCAATTTCATTGATTTCATTCTTGCCAGTCCCCAGCGGTGCATAAATCAAACACTTCTGGCCACTTCATTAGGACTTTGCGCCACGTTTCCACCCACCCTAAGGGAAAATTCAGGCCCGGGAAAAATTATAGTTTGGCTCATAACCATTACCGCATTTAATATGCATTTTTACGAGCCGTACTTTCCAATAATAATAAGCAGCAGTCGAAGCGGCCGCCATAAGAAGTAATGTTGCCCCCACGCCCTCGTGAAAAGAGAAAGCACCCGCAGATAAGGAGGGCCCTCAAAAGTATGCTATGAAAATCGTAATCATAATCGTAAAGCTTAGCATATATATATTCCGGATCCTTCTGATTTGTGACTCGCATGTGCGGCATACCAAACGAGAAAATAGGACAGAAATCTCTGTAATGCCACACATCCACACATCGCTGAAATCGAGAGCCTGTGGAAATTGCTCAAATTAAATGCAAATACCGAAAAATATTTAAATGTTTCAGCGCATTAAGCTATGTAAATTGTTGTCGTTGCCGCTGTCCGGGGACTGACACGCACTTTCCATTCAATAAAATTGCAACCACACAATGGCACATCAATTTACACAGACTCTCACACTGAGAGGGTCCTGATAGAGGAGGGGACGTGGGGCTGGCAAGTGTCCAGATCGCACAACAACATCTGGCATGTTGTCATTAAAGGCCAGGCTGAATGACCCCCCGAAAAACAAAGGGACTGCCAATGGGGATATCCGGTAGTACACAGTGGTTTATCGTTACGGGAAAAAATAACTCTAAAATTTCTAATTTTTTTTAACTTTATTATTTTTTGATAAAAATATATTTGAAATTAAAAATGGTTAGAACACATTCAATAATTCAAATATCTTTATAATTTTATTGTTTTTACCATCAAAATATTTTTTTTACTAAATGTTATATTAATTTGGATCATCTTAAATATTATAAAAAAAATATTTAAAGATTTTTGGGGGAGGATTTTATTTTAACGGATTTACTTATAATCCCGACATACATAAATAATTTTTAATTTTAAACAATTAAAATTGCTTTCAGTTTTTAAAAATGTTTCAACCGTTAGTTTGCGAACTTAAAATGAATGTCAAATGAAACCTCAAAAACTCAATTAGTTCCCCAGTGTTTACTGTACAGGAAACATGTTCTTTTCATTGGACTTCCATCCAAACCACTCGCCGCACACAGAGTATCAACAATGTCGAGCGTTAAATGAATGGCAGTGGGACCACCTCTACAAGCGCGAGCATTTTGCATTTTAATGAGTAAACACAGTGCCGGGTGAAAGGGGGTTAACTAGGGGGTTTTCGGGGGTCCGACAGTACCGGTTGCCCCCTGGCGATGGAGGCAGGATCGCTGGTGTGAATACCGCAACGCTGCATATGCAAAGTGTGATTGGTCCAAAAAAAAAGAAAGGAAAATATAGAAAAATATAGAAAGATAGAAAAAGCAAGGATTCTACTTCCTTTCCCACACTTTCAATACGAATTTCTGGCGCTTTTTCCCCCCATTCTTTTTATGGCCGCCCAGCTGGGGAGTTTAGAGGACTACGATTTTCCGCGAACAATTTGTATTTGCAATGTGAAAACAAAATGGCCACCGAACATGGCCAATCCGCAGGACTGCACCCCATTCTACCCCCACCTTTGGAACACCTGCTGTTTGATTTGTGTTTTTCTCACTCAAAAAATAGTCGCTGGTTTTTCTGTTTTCGTTTTCATCGAATAGCCAATGCGGTTAACAGTGAAAAACACTGTGCTAAATACGCTTTTCTGTTGTTTTTTAAACTGCTCTTATTTAAGTCACACAAAAAGCGGGGGAGGAAAATTATTTATTTCGCTTGGGCAAGCAAATGTTTATTGATTTAGCTCAGTGAAAGTTTGTTTTGCGATTTTCAATTGTATAAACTATCAGGAGCAGGGGCAAACCGTATGTTTAAGTTATTAAATAAAGCGCTTAAGAGGTTATACAATTTTATACACTATTATATAGCAAAATTCTGGTTAATATAGAGCATTTCTGGCTCATTTCAAACTCGCTTAATTTCATTTAATTACATCCAAAATGTTGGTCGCGTTAATTATGTAAAATGCGATAAAAAAGCGCTTTACTCAACCATAAGCAAAATTAATTATTTATATTAATGCAATTTATTGTCAAGTTATGCAACATTATAATGTGACAAATGCCGTTGGCACCGATGATGACCAAAACATGTGCTTAAAAACGTGTTAAATATTTAAATAATTTAGTCTGGCGCTTGACGTTGATACGTTTGGCTAATTTGGTTAGAGCTCTTCCCGAACCATAATCAAATTCAATGACATGTGAAATTTTCACGGATCACTTGACGCCAAACCGAACGTTTTCGCCCACTCGAGTGTGAAGATTTTGTGCGTTAACTTTTCATCAAGAGCCAGCGATTATTATTGCGGATAACAACTTCATCGCTCTCGGGTGTGCTAATTGGACCGTGACGTGTGTGTGTTTCTGTTTCTGTGCTTTTGTGTGCTCGCAACGCCCACAAAAACACAAATCACAATCTACTGCGAACTGTGATAAATAACTGCCGCAAGAAAACGTCAAGCCACAGGCCAATTGTACTCGCCATATTCCCAACAACTCCCGACCTCGCCGTATATATCGTTACCCCGTTTTCCCCGTTTTTGCAATGCAAATCGAGTTGCTGCCACGCACAGAATGGCGAATGGCGAATGGAGTCTCCGGACTGCGGACTCCGCACTCCGGACTCGTGTGCTTACGGGTTCCGTGTACGGATACGGGTTCCCTTTGCGCCGTGCTATGGTATATTGTAATAAACGCAATTTGTATCATGAATTATTACTGCGGCGAACTGGCCGAACGGATGTGCGGGCTCAGCTCAGCAAAGCCGAATGAGACCTGAAGTTCAAAAGGATTTGGAACGAGGAAAATATCTGGTAATACCCTAAAATAATGCTAAATTCAAAATGAACAAAATTAGAAAATAAATAATAGGCAATACAAATTATAGAACCTACACTCAAAAAATTATTTATTTTAAGAATTTTGCTTTACTGGCAATTTTTTTTATATTTCAGAAAAAAAATATTTATTTAGTAAAATTAATTTTAAGAAAATAAAATGTGGGTATATAATTTTAGCTCAAAAATCGTCAGTGAAGCCAATTTCTAAAAATCAGGGCGAACAATTTTTTGAGTGTACCTAAATAATAGTAAAGAAATTTAATTATAATCCCTGAAAATTTTAAATAAATATATAAAATGATAACTACTTTAGAAATAACATTTTTACGCATTTTTTGCTGTTATAAACCCTTCAAATGACATCTTAAAATCCATATACCTTCCTAAAACCATTTACCATTCTCTGCAGAATGTAACGAGAGCCGAGTCCAGCAGTCCGGCAAACGACGTTAGTTTGAACAAACTTGGTAAAAATGCTATGTGAAATTGCAATGCAAACAAATTGGAAATAAAATACACACAGGACGAGCAAAAAAAAAGGGCAAAAAAAAAACAAGGAAAGTGTGGCCACGCAATCCAGGGCCAAGAAACGGCATTGAAATAAATTTTCAGCGTTTAATTTGCTTCAGTACTTTCGCAAAATAGTTCTTTATTAACTTGCAGGACTTGCAGTCAATATATTTTAACTGCATCGAATAAAATGCGCTTCCGCAGATTTATAGAAATAGTTGCAAAGTGAGGAAAACTAAGCCAATCTGGGGAGATTGAAAGCTAAAACTTTAGCCAACTCTCGGCATTGCTTAAAGTTCATTTTATGAATCCAAGAGTCAATAATGCCCCAGGGTTGTCCACCAACAATAAAGTCGCAGCTCAGCAAATTTTTCGACGTTGTCAAACATTTGTGCTCAAGTTTTCCTATAAAGTATCTATATATGCCTTCATACGTATATGTATAAATCTTGCTTTATCGGAGGGTGGAATTTTTGGCTTCTTGGCTTCCTTGCTTGTTTACTTTTGTGCTTTTTCGCAGCCGTCGTCTCTGTTTACTTCATACTTATTATTCCATTTGTCGTTTAGTTTTCTAAGGGCTCTCCTTCCTGTTTTGACTGCCCAAATGGGGCGCCATTATTTATCCCTTGGACGCCATTATATTTCTCTCCCTGTGTGTGTGTGTGTGTGAGTGTTTCTTATTGCAGTCGCAGACGCCGAAAACTAAAAACACAAAACAAACAAAATAAGCCGCGTTCGGAGATTTTTCCGTTTTTGGACGCAGTGCGCCATCTATCCTGCCGAAATTTCCCATTTTCCCATCCGTCTGCCGCCATGGCAACATGGTCGCAATAGACGCCATTTTGTTGCCACATCTCATGGCGGAAATCTGTATCTGTATTTGTGGCTCCATGCATGCTCCTTTGCTGTTGCTGTGTATGCCTGCCTTTAGGCGTTTTGGCCTCCGTTTCTGTCTGTTTCAGTTTCTGAATCTGATTCAGTTTCTGACTCGCATTCAGTTCCTGTTTCTGTTTCTGTCTCTGGCCATGGCCATTTATTTCGATGTTCCTGTCACTTGTCTACTCCGATTATTCGTTAATTCGAAACTTGTCTTTTTTGCCTTGCGCGAAAGTTCAACGTTTATTGAACCCTTGCCATGAAAAAACTAAATGGAAAATCGGAGACAAGTGTCGAAATGTATCTAATCGATGGCACAACATTTTTTACACCAGTTAAAGTGTCAAAAGTTTTCGTATTTAATTGACGGATTAAAATATGAACAGAAAGCAATACAATTATATAACCTCTTAGTGAGGATGAATGTTGCTTTTTTATTTTTTAAATAATTGACATGAAGTGGTTTCAACAGAGATATAAAATTTTTATAATTTTCTTCTTAAAATACCTATCGGAATAAAAATGAAAATTTTAACTGGCGAACAAATTGAGTGGAAATTCACCAGAAATAAATTCAAGTTTTCACCAATCAACGCTCATATCCCGCTTTGAGTGACACTTGAAATACGCAATTCCGACAATTTTGATTGGTACCAAAATAGCACAGCTCTCCATTTATATATGTATTTAAATTTGTTATATATATATTTGTATTTAGTAGTTTTTTTTCTTTCAGAACTAAGTCGTGTTCAACATTATTTTGGCCTGTCGCACTTTACATGATTTTTCCATATTTGTTTTAAGCTTTTCTGTGTTAGCCAAAATGTAAATAAAGTTGGCAAATAAATTTTCAAATTGATTTTGCTTGTTTAGAAGGTTGCCAAATTTAATGGTGCCCATATTAGTTTCAATATTTTTTCAAATTTTATTAGCTGCCTACAAATAAGCCAAAAAGGTCAAGCTCTTGTGGTTGAATTACATTCAAAAATTTGCTTTATCGAATTGACCTCATATATCGAAAGATTTCCAAGGCCACCAAAGCCGCAAAAAGGATAACCAGCAATTCAAATGCAATTCCAATTAGATCAGGAAACGTAATCAAATAGTATGTCAAAAAGAGGGCATGGATTTGCATTTATTTTTCAGCACAAAGCCACGTGAAGGGAAGGTTAAATTTTTCACCTGAGCACGCGGTATTTGAAGTGACATTAACTCGAAACCTGTTAAATATTCGCCCTGCTCGACTGTCACATTGAAAAATCTTAACCAGGCATCCTGCATCCACCATAGAAAATTTATGTAGCGAAACTTTTTTCAGCATTTTCTCCTCTACTTTCTTTTTTTACCTCCCCTTGGCGGCACTTGGAATTTAGGCCAAAACACTTTTGAAGCTTGCAACATGGCGCAGATGTGGGTTGCAAGTTTACAAATTTTCAAGAGCTGCGGAATCGTGTAAAGTTAGACGAAATGTGACATAAATGATTTTCGCTGCTGGTAGTCGTTGGTAAAGTTTACAAAGTATTTAAACAAGTTTTGGTATCTGTATTTACTACAATTACCAAATTATAGAATGTATTAACCCTTTGATTAACAAATTCAAAAAATTTTTGGAAGCCTGTCTGACTCAAAGTTGAAAATTAATATCCTGAATACCCATGTGACATTTTTCACATAATTGATGTAAAATGTACATAACTTATTTTAAAATTAAATCAGAACAAAGCGCTTGCATAAATGATTCACCGTAGAGTCGGCGGCATTTGCCGTAAACCTAATTTAAATAATTTCCATTACGGGCGTAGTTGGCGTTGCCTCTGCCTCTCCCCACTCGATGTTCTGTGAAAGCCCAGACTTGCATATAAAACATGAAATTAATGCTTAATTAAGCAAGTTTCTACCTCCACACGTTACACACACAAGGTGTGTATGTGTCTGTGTGTATCTTAACTCGATTATTTCTCTAAAGAAGAGGGCACTAAGAAGTTTTCCTCGCCATAAACTTAAATTCTGATTTTCATAATTTATACGCAAGCTCAGCCGGAGGCTATGCTACAATTTGCGCAGCATTTAACCAGGGTTGCTCCCTTTTAGGGTTGCCATGCCGGCTTTTGTTTTATGGCAGCCAGATGGAGTTTATCGCCCAACTCTGTGTAAAGTTTTTATATGGGGTACAGGTCCTGGTTTGACATCGCAAAGGAAGTTTTTATCGCAACAGAAGTTGACAATTCTAAATAGAGAGGGAATAGATGTCAACTGATGTAACTTTAAGTTTTCTTCTGAAAAACTACATCTGAGTTTGTTTTATAGAGGGTTACTATAAAGAGCAAAAAGAGGAAGAAAACAAAGATAACGGAAAAAAGATCATGCATAACAACAAATATCTCAAGATTTTTGAACTCACTTAAAAGGGTGTCTAAAAGTATGCTTTTCAGCATTAAGTCCATCAAAATTCCGGAACTTAAAGATTTTGTTGCATACTTTTAGACACAATTATAAGTGATTTCCAATCCGTGGAGTTTTCTCTACTATTTTGAAAATAATTCTCACCCTTCATGTTAGTTGTACATAAATGACTTCTTTGTGTTTTTTGTATATAAATCTTAAATTTTAACTATTCTTTTTTATTGTCACCATAAGTTTTCCAAGTGTTGTTTCCTTTGCATGCGACTTTCCATTTTTCATGCAGTGCATAAATTTCATGCCATTTCCCTTTTACCACATTTTTCTTGGGAGTATGTGTGTGTGGCGGAATGTCAAAGCCTTCTGCTTTTACCCCTTTAACCCATTGTGGCACCCCCCGAACCATTATCCTTTGGGGAGCTATTCCAATGCAAAAAGGACTGCATACATTTTTGGGCAAAACAATGCGCTTGGAAATTTCTAAAACAAACACACACTAGCCCTCTCCCTCTTTCTATCCACATGTAGCCCTCTCTTTCGGTTATTCCATGTCAAATCGTGCGTATTTATTCACAGGGGGTAAGCTGAAAACTCATTTTGGTTTCTTTGTGCTTTTTGGGGTGAGATAAGGAGAATTCTAATTGTTACGAGCGTTTTCCTGTTGGACTTGGCGCGAGTCCTTAACAGCAAAAAAAAGAATTCAACAACCCAGCCCTTTGAATAGTTCTCATCTCTCCGAAAATGCCCTCTCTCAGTCTGCAGGAATCTCCCAATTCTCAAAATCTCTCAATTTCGTTTGGCGCATGCTCAACAAACTGTTCGAGTTTCATTTGTTTCGGATTTTATTATTTCATGTTCCACAGATGTTACTCTCGATATATGTTTACCTCTCTTTCACCCTTTCTCCCTCTCTCTTTCCCTCTACCTCACCCCTTTCTCTTTTCCCCTCGAAAAACCTCATGTGTATTGGCGTAGCATTTTAAATGAATGAAAAATATTGTCGTAAATTTCTTGTTCACTTGTGCCTTATCCTCCTCCTCCTCTACTTGGCCTTTTGGCTAGTGCAATGCTTTGTTAAGTGTTTTACATAGTTGAGTTTTCCGCTTTTCCCCCGTTTACCGTTACTCGAACCATGTGTGCATCCTAGAATTTTCCTTTTACCTCCGCCCTGCCACCGAATGCCCATAAATTAGCTGGAAGATTCTGGGATCTCGGGGAGAACCTAGAAATAATGCTGCATGAAATCTCAAATTTCCTGGCTGAGCGCTTGAAATACTAAGCATTAGTTGAAGTGGTTAGGGATAGTCATTTAGTGATAAATTCTTAAAGGTTTCATCAAGTAATTTATTTGTTTTTCTAGCAGGTTGATTTAAGGATTTTCTTATAGCAATAAATTTGGGTTCCAATACATATGCATTCCTTGACTAATTTAAAATAAAAGCTTGAAACAATTATGTCCTTTGCATATTCATTAATTTGATGACTTGCCACTACCAATTCCTTGTTTTTCAACAAATAAATGCTTAATCAGTTTTTCAAAAGCTGCCTGCAGAAGTGTCAGGACACTCAAAGGACATTTTCCAGCGGAGAGAGAAAGGCTGCGATAATGTGTGAAAGCAAACAGTGTAAATGAAAATCACTCAAACAAAAGGCAGATGCGATAGCGAACGAGAGACAGTTGCAAAATTTATGGAAACTGTTAATTGACTGACAGTTGAACAGTGGAAAGCGGGTTGAGGGGTCACCAATCGCAGCCCAGAATCCCAATCACCCACACATTGCGGAAAAACTGCAGAGAAAACTTTGCTTTTTTTTAAACCATTCCCCTCCCGATTTAAATGAAACACGAGTGTGGGTGTGTGCGTGGGCCACAGTGAATATATTTCAACATTTCATGAACTTGTACTGGTTGCAAAACCAACTTGGACATTCGGAGGGAAAGCTGTCAGTTGTCTGAACTTTTCATTCGACTCGTGTCAAAAGTTGGGCGCAAAAAGGGGGAGGGAAAATGCGGTTTTCGGGTTTTCCGGGATGAAGGACCACCGGTAATCCTAACTTGCTTTACAGCTGCTCAGTTGATGCCTGAATGGATATGGGAACTGAACGCTGGGTTGCTGTGGCTTCAATATTTGCTTACTGAGCCACGCTTGAAACGACAGTCAAAGTAGAGTGGTTGACAAAAAATATCACAATGTAAGTGAATAAACACAGGGAAAAATGTCATTTAAATGGGAAATTATTGGATATTATGGTTAAAAATAGCTTTTGTCTTCAGAAATTCAAAGCAAGTTTAGTGTAAACTAAATACCTTTAAAAAATAAACAAATGGAAACGAAAACTTAAAAGGAAACTTTTTTTCTCTGTGTATATAACCTCGACTGTTGTATCGACCGTAATTGCTTGCCTTGTCAACCAAATATTTGAAAAGCAATTTGCAATTTTATCGCAACAAAAGATGTTGCAAACGAAAACAAGGAGTGACGAAAAATGGTCAGTAAAATTGAAAGAGAGCCAAAAACAGTCAGCACTTTTCCTGTGATTTACGTTTAATGGTCGAAGTTGAGTTTTCATGCACAAAAGGTCACACAACATCACTTCCAGTTGTCTAATTTCTGTTTAGCAAATCGATAGCAAAGATTGTATTTGATTTTAATTTTCCTTAAATACAAATTTGTGAGAATTTTGTTACCTAAGCTCTATTTTCAAGCACTAATTGACATCAAGAAAGCGAATTGACGCGCGAGAATTAATCTTTGTTTTATCCATTAACCCTCCAGCGAATTCAATTAGTTTAGTTTGTCCATTGTCTGCCTTGATTTTCACCAATTTTCCTGCCAGCATTTCCATAATGCGATTAATTTATTGGTATTATTATGCAGTCGCATTTATTTTTCGAGCACCCCAAAGCACATAATTATGCTTCAACAGCTGAACCATTTTGTGTGCTAATGTGAAAGATTAAATAGGATGTGGTGTGTTTAATAAATCTCTGGGTAAATAAGGTGTATGCTCGCTAATTGCTTTTGGTGGCTGGACACTGAATATTTGGCCTAGATGAATTGGTAACATTTGTCGATGATTTTATATCGAACTAAGGATTAGGGGATATGCGAATTGAGCTGAAAAACTAATTAAACATTTCCGCTTACCATTATGTCCCATATTGGTGATGATGACCCAGAAATCGATGGTCTTCTCGGGACCCAACTCCTCGTAGTCCCACTTCTTCTTGACTCGCACAGCTCCATTTGTTTCCACCGTCACCCAGGGATTATCATCCCGAATCTTGAAGGTCTCCTTATCGGTTTCCTTCTCCAACTGAAACACCGACTTTCCCTCGGTATCCCCATCGGCTTCGGTGAACTCAATCCTCTTGGTGGGTCGAACAGCGCGGGTGACTCGCCTTTTCTCGCGATGATGTGAGTGATTATTGACCTCATCGTGTTCCAGATGTTGCATGATAAACGAAACTGGCTCGGCAGCTAGAAATTCCAGCAGAACCTTGGCGGGCTTCGCACTCAGCAAGCTGGGATACCTCAGATCGTGAGCTATCACCTCAATAAGGAGTTCATTCGATGTGGGCTCACCGGCCAGCATTATTTCGCCAGTTTGGGGCACAATGATCACCACATTGCTGGGCGACTTGAGGCGATAGGCTATCTTATCCCCATCTGCATCGGTGGCCTCTACTTTTCCCATGATCGCAAAGCGCTGGTATATCACACTGCTGTTGCTCTCCATACTCGCAGATTTTTGACCGGCAATAGCGAATTTGTAATCCAGCGACTTGAAGATCGGTCTATTATCGTTTTCATCCAACACTGAGATCTGTATTTTGGACACTGTCTTGTCCAAGCCATCCACATCCGAGGCTTCCACAGAGAGATCATAGTGAGCGCGCTCCTCGCGATCCAAAGGACGATTGGTGACCAGCCAAACGCCGGACTCGTCATCGCCATTTATCACCAGGGACTTGGCACTGATTTGAATATTCTTGTTGGCCTTTCGCTCCTGCAGGGCAAATGCGTCGTCCACGTTGCCATCGATGATGGTGTAGCGAACCTTCTTGGGCGTGGCCAACTCCTCTTCGAGGATGGAACCGCTGAAGGCCTGCATCAGTGGGACTCCTCTCACCCGGGTGCCCGCCGGCTGATTCTCCCTCACCTCACCGCTGGCATCGAGCAGCGAGCCCGAAAATCGCAGCATATCATTGCGGTGCATCACGAACAACTGGAGGTTGTGGGTGTTGGTCACATTGGGGGTTTGTTCCACGACCACCAATTGAACCGGACGATTGACAAGCGGCGATATGTCCGCCGTGGTCATCACCACACCATCCTCCAGCACCGTAAAGTACTTGGAGTAATCACTGTCCAGCATGTGATAGGCGGCGCCACCGTTATGCGAGCTGCCGTTTACCTTCACGGGATGGGTTTTGAACTTCTTGATGCTGAATCCGGGATAGGTGTCGTGTGGCAGCACCAAGGACATTTCGCTGTGATGCGACGGTGACTTTTCCACATCGCCTGGACTGCCGGCCAGCATGCGGGCTGCATTTTCCGCTGATAACCCCGCGAATGTGGTCTCTTCGATGGCCAAAATTAGCGGCAGGGATATCAAAAATATCGCGCAGGTGTATATATTAAGTCGATTGGTTATGTACCGTTGCCTGAGCGCATTCAGGCAACGTCGTGCCGCCATTTTGCCGCGGCACTTTCTGATCCTGTTCGCTATCAACACTTTTTCCGTGACTTTCCTTTTCTGTTTGCCTCCTCTTCAATTGTGAATTTTACACTTAACACTTGACTTATTCATGGGTAAATTCCTATTGTCCAGTCTCCGCACTTTTTCCACTGCTGATCAATACATTTCCATTGTTTTGCTGTGGGTGGCACAGACTGCAAATAAAGCGGGTAGAAAAGAAAATTTGAATTGTGGTTAGTAGCGGTTCTCGGTACGGGTAAATATTTATGGGCATTGTGTAAAGTTTATGGGTCATTGAAAGTGAATAATTTATGCTTCAGGTAAATAAATAACATTTGGGCAGCTCGGCAAGCTTTAATCAAGAATGCAGAAAGTTGCTTTTTATGCGTGTGCCGACATCGCTGATAGTGGAAGTTAACGCAGGAACTATAAATATTTAACTAGGTTGTAATTAATGTAGCCATTATATTTGGGACATTGATTTTCATGGCAAAAGAAGTAAGTATATTGAAATATTTATTTTATTTAGTTTTTATTTGCTCACATTTTAATTTTTAATCCCGTCATAATTTTTTACCGAAAGCATAGTTAAAAGTTCTTACTTAAAACTGGCAAATTCCCTGAACTCATTGCAGCGCTTACATGCTAATTAAACTTTAAGCCTGTAAATGGAAAAGGGAGCCGAATTTTCGGAGCTGTTCCATCATCGCCACCATCACATCATAACCAGCAGCAGAGCCCGAGAAAATTGTCAACTTTTCACTTTTTAATTGCTGGCTGGCAGGCAAGCGACAGGCGCTCAAAGAACACAGAAAATGTTGCACAAAGCGAAAACTTTTTAATGATATTAGTAAAAAATATTTAATATTCAAGCTATTTTGGCGCAGGGAAAGGGCAAATGGGCGGGGAATGGCAACATTGTCACAGTCTGTTTCCGTCAAGGACATTCCCAGGATGTGGGATTTTCGGTTGGTTTTTGATGTTCCCCTGGCATGCTCTACATAACGCCTCAGCAATTGCATTGTCCTAGGTTCTGGGTAATTTTTGTAGAGCTCTCTTACCAATTCCACCCCCTAAAAATATGTGACACACATGGCTGGCCTTGAAAAGTAAAAATTTCATTGAGAATATTATTTTAATTACCCCATGTGCAACACGCCATGTCTGCCCTGTGTATGTTAGTCCCTCTAATCCGACAATGGCACGCACCCTGTAATTTTGCTACCTAGAATCGGGTAAGTCGAAAAAAGGTTCGTTCCCTTTTAACCATTTTTCAAACAGCTGCGCAGGCGCCACTGACTTTTTGGTTATTGACCGTTTCGAACACATCCCAAATGTGTTGACATTAGTTTTATTTGCTTTTTACGCGTTCCCATCAACGAGGAGGATTTCTGGTCCAACAATTGTCGGCGTGACAAAGTGTGGGGGTTATAGCCTGCTAATGATCTTATAACTAGCCTGACTTATTATTGGGTGTGACCGGAATTCGATGACAAATGATTACATAGGTAATTTGTAATGACTAATGGAAAATGAAATCACACGTATGTAACAATGTTTTAGTCTGAAATACTGATATACTAAAAATCTTTAGGTTGTTTAAATGCTGTGAATAACTACATGACTACTGAAAATTGAACATCGAGTTTTCCACTAATTTTAAATGGTCCCCAAACCCGAATCACATCATTTTAATTCTCACCTCACTGGGTTATCTTTCTTGCGGCATCTTAATTGCAATTAGCTATGAAAATGTCCCCAGCAGCCGAGGGAGCTAATAAAACGGAGACTTTGGCCCATATCTGCGCGATCTGCTAATCAGTTGACGGAATTGACTACCAAACAAATTATCGAAATGTCGGCCATTTGCATAACCCGCTTCTGCCGCTAATAAACCCATAGTTTCGGGGGTAACAAGCTCCGCGATATAAGTCTTATAAATCATTTACAATTTGTTTGGCAAGAAAAAGAGTTTTCTACTGAATCATTTCTTTGTCTCTCCTAATTTGATTGGCAGCAGCTTTTCTGCGTGTTAAAATTCATTTGAAATGCCCCCAGTCTGCGATTAATCAAAACACAGTTCAGTTTTTGTCTCTTCAAAAAGTTGGCTTCGTCTTTTTTTTATTTTCCATAGTGTCACTTAATTAAAAGCGAAGATAAAACGCGATACAATATGGTGAATAAAAGCGTTCCTATATGCATAGCTCTACATTTCGGCATAAATGAATAACTGATGCTGAAATTCCGTGTGTTTTATATTTATATATGCAAGCATTCGATTGATTGATGCGTCATGGCAGCCAAAGGGCATGCAAGAGGAGAAGGTAAATGAAATGCATAAATATTTGGGAGCTACGATGGAGCTGCTGCTTCGCTTGATGGAAATGTATCTTTGATTTTGACATAAAGTTCAGTTGGTGAAATCAATCTGACTTACTTTCTAGAAAGCAGAGATGGGATTTCAAAAACAGCAAACAAAACACGAGACACGCCTCCACAGAGCATCACCTTGGGCTTTCCCCCACATTAGAGTCATTTAAAATCGATTAAATACCAATGCTGGGCGACCACCTGCCGTGTGTTAACCCGAAAAGAACTCGAGTGTGAATACGTTTTCGAAGAGACATCCATGGGTGTATTCATGCTCAAGGCGTTGCCGGTTTATTGTTTATTAGACTTTTAACCGCTGGCAACAGTTTTTAACAAGTTTCAGTAGCGAAGCTCGTAAAAGATCAACCCAGCTGCATAAATTACTGCTTCGGCCGTCCTAAAATTTCCTGGATTGAATGACAGCCAAATGTTGACTAATGAAGCTTTAATTGTCTTCGATATATTTGCTTGCTGGCTTTTTTTTGTGCTCTGTTTGCCAATGGGTCGCTTTATTGATTTCTCCTTTGTATATTACCCAATGGCATGCAATTAAAATTCACATTTTCATATTTTACTTGCTCACTCCTCACCCGCACAAACAAAAGTTGTCGTCATATATTTGATCTGACGATTTCGTTGACGCTTTCCCCTCAGTTTTATTACCAAAAAATTCAATTTTTTTGTTGGGCCTTTGTTTTTAGCATTCCGCTTTGGTAGCAAACAAACGGAAATTGAATTTTACGAATCGCTTCGGTCGAATAAAGGTTATTAAATATCTTTTAATTGCCAATAAATGAGACAACAGGAAAATGGAAGTTTGTAGGTCGACAGATTTCTAATTGCGTTTTGAATATGTATAATATGCCATACTTATTTTTCAAAGAAATTAAAAATACTGAAAACACGAAAAAAACATGAAGGGTTCTTTATTAAATTCACCCTTATATTTATGAAAACCCCTCATAATTCCCCGAAAATGATAACCATTTACGACTCATTTCCCTAATCAAGGTCAAAAAACGGAGTTTCTAAATTCCCAAAAAAATATTAAATTAAACATTTTTTACCAGGAACTGCGGGCAACCCCAGAAAATTATGCAAATGAAAGGCAAAACGGGGGTTCTAAACAAAAGCCGGTCCTAAATGGAACATGATGAGGGGCTGGAGACCCCTCATGTGCCCGACCACTCTATCAAAGGCGATGAGACACATTCGGTTTGAGGAGATTTTTATTATTGTGCCACCAGAGCGCGTGGCACTCGACACACAACAATGGCCAAAAATCTCCCCTGCCAGGTAGGAATTTGAAAACTGAATAGAACGCCAGACAGAGGGGTGAACACACTTCCGATTTTCGATTTTCTCTCCTCGGGAGGGTCGCAAATCAGGTATGTCCCTCCGCTTAATGTATCCGGCCATGGCAACAGAATGGATGACAGGACGAGAGCAAGCAAAGTGCTTCATCAAATATGAAATAGGGCAGCCAAGCAGCAGAGGGAAAACGACTGGGAACGCCAACCAAAAATTGTCATCCGCATGGAAGACCCTCCTCTCCTTTTCGGGTGACAATGAAAAATTGAGCAGACAATGATTAATTGGCCGGCGCTCGGTTGTTTTGCTATTTAAATTGAAGCCGGGACGGGAAAATAAAGTATACGAGAGTAATTTTCCAAGATGAAATTCCCCTGAAATCGGCTGAAACTCATTAAATCGCCGAGTCCTGCGTGTATTTATGGCCTGTCAACACTTTCGCAAAAGGATGGCGAGCGGAAAATGACTTCGGCATGCAAATATCGGTTCGCATTCGGTTCGGTTTCTGGTCCCCAGGCTATTGTCTCAGACCGAGTCATAAATAAAGTCATTACGCACTCGTCTCTTATTTATGTAGGTTTTTATTCTTCTTCCCCCTCTCAGTTTTTTTTTGTTGTTTGCCATGCGCCAAAGGATTTTTGCATGCGATCCAAATATTTGCATATCACAAGGAGCCCGCTCGCAAGAAGCGTAAATACACAGTAGCCACGGTTAAGGAGGCGAAAAGGAGGGAATTGCGGGGAAATTGAAGGCGTGCACACACTGCAGGTAAAGAGTAACCTGATACTCCTCCGATGTCTGGCAACAAATTATGTGTTAACACATGGGTAGCGTTTGGTGACACGCCTCCTCGGGACCTCAAGACTGGTTGGTTGGTTGGTCAGGGAAACGAGAAGAAACCCGCACTGCTAACTGGAATTTAGCGATAATGATAACTCAGGTAGCTGATCACAAAACGCCTGTAAAGTGCGGGGAATGGGCTGAGCTCAACTGATGATAGCTGGGATGAGTGGCTTAAGATGTTGGGTAATCATAGCTAAAGTGCTTGCACTTAGAAAAAATACAGACAAGGCTTAAGAAAAAAGTTTCAACATAATATTTAAATATTAAAAATTATATTATAATTATTAATATTAAAATATATATAACATTAAGTTCAAAGGGAATTATTCAAAACAATTCCTTTCCCACAAGACAATCCACAATTTCCAAAGCAATTACTCTCCACTGACTAATCATAGCAAATAATAACATCAGATAACCCTAAGAGCTAATAGCTACCAACCACAGCTATAGGAATCTAATTCCCAACGAAAACAAATCGAATTTTCCTGTATTTACAATAGTTGGCTTTGCCGACCAGAACAATTGGCCATTATAATGTCATTAACTGGAGCCCCAGAGGCATAAGAAAATTTCGCTTTGTCCGCCTTTTGCCATGTAATAACAATTTTAGTTGATCAAAAGTGCTTTTTGGCTCGCAGCGTACCGAATATTGCCGAAGCTTTTAAGCAATTAAATGTAGGACCTGCAGTTCCGTCGATAAAGTGAAGAGGTGGAAACTGGTAGAAACCCTTTTGTTGCCGTCTTCGTTCCCGGAATTCACCGGGGAGAAATTAACTTTTTATGCCCCGCCTGCGAGCCGAACGCCTGGAAGGTGTTGAATAGAGGTAACGCCTTAATTAAATTTGCAGACTTTTGTCTGGCTTTTTGTGGCTGTGAGGTATATTTTGCGTGCACAAAGCGAATTCTTCGATGTGCCATTAAATGGGCAACAGTGAGGGGATCTGGCTATGCAGGTCTTCCGACCGGCAATTGTTGATTACTTTCATTTCGAAAAGACGATTAAGCAATTTCGTGTGTTTGGATTAACATAGCGTTCTGCATGCAATCACTAAGGAGTTTGAAAGTAAACTAAGCTATGAAAATACCCTGTAAGAATGTTAAAAATAAATATTTCTAAATATAAATATTTCCAAGTAAATTCAAAGCCAGAGAAATTTATCAAACCAAAAGATATCAGCAATTAAAATACAGATACCTTTTAATCCGATTAAGATATCTATAGGGTTTTGCCAAATATATTCCCACATGAATTAGGCAAAATGTACCAACTTTTAACATACCTTTCCGCAACTTTTCCTGTTCGGAAACATTTCAGCCAACGAGAAATGTTCAACAATGGAACTGAATTAAGCATGAAATGTGCCAAAAACTTATGAGTAGAGAAGCAACTGAAATACATTCGAGCAACAAGAAGAAATGCTGGCACAATGCCAACTGCAAAATCTACAACCTATGACTGTCCGACTGAAAAAGGGGAAGTACCGCACCTCCCGAACAAAGCAACCGCCACCCCATTCATCACCTTCCGCTGCACTTCCGGCGTCATCGTCAGCGCAAAAAGTGCAATGCACTAAAATTGAATTAAACCAAAAACAAATAGAAGACAGAATTGCAAAAAGAAAAAAAAAACACCCAACAGAATACAAAACAAACAATGTAGAACGTAAAATGCAATCGATGAGAGGGGAAAAAGAAACAAAATCAATTCAAAGGTGAGAGGGTGACTCGGTACAGTGACCGTCATAAGCAAGAGGACATTCAACTTGCATTCAACACTGAAGAAATCCCACTCATTTTAAAACTCTCACATTTTGCCAACTAATAAATAAATAATAATAATGAAAAAAATGTATTTAGAAATATTCGAATTTTTAAAAAGAAATGTTAAATATTATAATTATTTGTTTGAGTGATCAGTAATTTTTAAATGTTACTTAGACTTCCTTAAAATTATTTTTCTCTGTGCACCATGGGGTTGTTGCATACAGATGTGTGTTTGAAAATATGCAGAATGTAGCATCAAGGTTAAATATTTGCATTCGTTGCCTGCCGCGCGAAATCGCACCCATGTATAATTGTCGTTTATTTTATGGAATCGACTGTGTGTGCCACATTCCAAAGCCCAAAAGCCTCGAACGCTAATTAAATTGAGACACAATCCGCCGCATAAATGGGCAAATGGGGATGAGAATTAATTGGAAAGCATTTCCAATCCGCTAAAACAATAACAGCGTGGTGTAAATGTTTTAAAGCGTCCCAAGTGGGGATAAATACGGCAATTGGAACACCTAAATAAATATCAGATGCGAGAATAACGCCCAAGGGAAGATGTCACTCCCGGATTGTGTGGCTATCGATTGAAAAAGGTGTGTTCATGGTGGAAATTTATAAAAACAATAAAATGGATATGCGTACATTTATTGAAGCAATATTATTGTAGTCCGCGATAGAAATACATTAAATATGCGAATATATAATGAAGTGGGGGCATTTTTCCTGATGAGTAATTTCTATTACTAATTTAGTTTTGGCGTTCATAATGGAATATTACTTTTTAGAGAAAACGGGTATATTGAATTCGTTCGAAGGTTGAATAAAGATCGTATGAAGTATATACATTTTTGATCGGTATTTATTAAATTACTAGCAAATACTTTATTCACCGCTAGGTGGCGCTCTCCATTTTGAAACTTTTCATTACATTTTTAGAAAGATGGGAAGGACATATTCCATATAGAACCTATACGTTTTAAATCGTAAAGATATACCCCAACAATCACTACCTGTTCCTAAAGATCTATCGATTTCCGTTGTCTGGTATTTTCCACGACTCCAATCTATATCTCTCCTGTCCCCTTTCTCCAACCTTTCTCTTTGTTCTTTCACGTATTTATGCGCAGTCACGTTGTTGCTGTCGCATATCGTCTCCGTCTTCTGCCTTTGTTGTTGCTGCGACTGCCCTGAATGAATTTTACATTTTTATAGCGCCCGGTCTCGTATGTACGTTCCCCTTGTTCCTGCATGTGAATTGTGGATCACCCCTCGTGTTCATACATCTGCATTTTTTTTGTATTCCTACAGATTTGTCACAAGTATTGCCGCACACGCCGCTCCGTTTCCACTTTTTTTCTGTCATTTGTCGTCACCACCCTCAGCTGCCCACCCCCCGGAAAGTCTGTCCTATTCCACTCATGTCCTAGTCCACTCAGAAAAAAAAATACCTATGAACTTTAGAGTCACATGATAACCGGTATTTTCCAAAATCAAACTATTTATATTTACAGAGCAAAAAATATATTATCATTAAGACCAGTCAACTCAAATATTTTTTAAAATTCTTGAAAGTCTTTTAGATATATATTCCCAATATTATCATAAGTTGGAATAAAAAATATTATTTTATTATTTTTATTTATATTTATTTTATTTTATTATTTCGGTGAGTAATCAATCGACTTTTCGGTAATAATACATGTTAAATTTCGACTAAACAAATATATATGTGGGTGACTTTTCTTAAAAGCGATCCTAAATAAAAGGTTTAAAAACTAAAAACAATAAAATTAAATTTTGTAATATTTTACATAATAATAGATTCCTTTTTAAAAATAAAATTTGTTTGCGGTTACGTAATTGACAAGATGTTGCTTCCTTTTTTCGAGTGCACTCCTGCTTTTGTGCAATAAAAAGGATACGATGCGCGAGCGCACACACATAAATATCCCTGGCACACACTCTCGCAGCCGCACACACACACACACACACACACGCAGACGATGCCGGAACTGTTGTCAAAGGAGGATGTGGATGGCCGCAGGGGAGGAAAATGGAGGGAGGGGGTTCGGGACTCGGAGCGGGATTCATTCAGCGGACGGAGAAGAACCGCAGCAACCGGCAAAGAGGGCAATCACCCGACCCGAGACATCGGATCACAGACTATGATTCCTGCTTGGGGTTGCAATTCCTATTGATTTTCCATTGTTTTTGTTGCCGCTGCTGCTGCTGCAGTGCGGCAAAAAGTTGCCAGAAGATTTAGGAGCTTCCCCTTTTTTCCGGTTAAATGAGAGCTCCGTTTTTATTCGCCACCCGCAGCTGTGGCTTCATCTCCAATTTGTTGCAAGTGCCTCTTGGCAAAAAATAAACTAACCCAATGCATCCCGACATCGCCATTTGACACAGTATGCAGATTAGCTGCTAATGCCCCCCTCAATATCTCTCTCAGTGCTCTGTAGAGATCTCGATGGATTTCGCTCGGCAGCACTCCACTCAAGATTGATTGATTGTCAAGTGGATGTGGGAGTGGGAGTGGGTGGTTGTTCTGACCCTGCTGGTTGCTCTACAATGCCGGAGCAAATGCAATTATTCAGAATATGAGTTGATGTAAGCTTATTAGAGTTATAAGCTCAGTCCTTTGGAGAACTGAAGAAGCCGAGATACTTGATATCCGTCAGATACGTTATTTTTTCAATTTATGACAGGGATGATTTATGGAAAAATATTGTTGAAGCCCATTTCACTCATGTTATTAAGAACTTTTTATGATATTTTTTAAATTTTAGGTATTATATTTAAAAGAAAAACATCCTATCTAACTAAAAAATCCATAAAACTCTGCAGCTTTTTAATTTATTCGCAAAGCATTATAAAATATCCCGTCCGCTGACGGGGTGTCTGCATTTAATTGCTGTTGCCAGCTAATAAATTTTAATTGTCCTCAATTAGCAACGGAATGCAGCGGAAAATATGGACAGCCAGCGGGGTTGGAACTCTTTTATGCGAGGCCTTCGCCTGCGTTTAAACTAATTTTTTTTTCGCCGCCCTCGGTCGGAAGTTGTTTGCATTTTTATGGGGCCTGAAAATTCCATTAGAAATGACATATTCTTCTATGCCACTCAAAGCGAAGACAGTGAGGCTCAATTAAAGAAGGCAGAGCCACAAATGCTGCACATTTGGCGAAGTCAAAGGGAATATTTCCAAGTGGACTGCCCAAGTTGACCCTTCTTTCCCACTGCAGCCTTCATCATCATCGTCATCGTCATCAGTCTCACACATGCTGCTCACATGTGCCCGCCGAGACGAATGCATTAAGCAGAAATTTCATTCATAAAGATTTCATTTCATTTCGTTTTTGCCCTGTCTCAAAGAGACCACAAGGCGTTGGCCTGGACCGGCAAAAATAAGTGCATGAAGAACCCGAACCGAAGGAGATTTATTGCACAGGGGCGTAGGTAGCGCCTTTTCGAGGGCGTCATAAAAACCAGATGCCGAAAAATGAAGAAGGCAAAAATTACCAAATATGTTTAGCTTATAAAGGCAGAAATTCTGATTCAGAATACCTCAGAATATCTCAATAACTAACATATCCTTTCTCAGCGTTAATCCTTTCAACAACTTAAAATAAATATGTTATTTAAGGATAAATAAAAAAATAATTTTAAATTAAAACATATTATTTCATCAATTTTATCAAATATTATATAAATAGTAAATATTATAAACAAAATATTACAGGGATTACTTTTTAGCAGAGTCTTTTCCCCTAACCTTCCAGAACCCCCATTCACGTAAGCCCCTGCTTAGGCATCCCAAAGGAGGCAGCCTCAAATTAAAATTCGAGCAGCTTCAACAAAAATATAATAAATGAGAAATTGTTTAAATATTTGCCACACACGAATGCCAAGCATGCAAATTCATTGAGCGCTTGAAATTCTCAATTTCACAATTCGCTTTACTGCAACGCCAGGAATGCAAACATGGGTCATCAAGGAAATTATTATTGTGTACCTCGATTTTTGCCGAGGACGTGCTTTGAAGACGAACTGGCGTCTCAGTTCTCCTGGGCTAGGGTTCAAATAAATTGCTTTTGACTTGTCGCTTGAGTGGAAAATTGCAGCAAACGGAAATTGAGGTTGAAATTAATAATTTGGTACCTTTTGCCATGCTGGCTGGCGGTAAAAGTGCCGAAAAAAAATTAATTGAAAATGCTCTACGCAAAGGAAGTTGCCAATTTCGGATCTACCTTTGTTTTTACTTATCTTTTTTGTTGCTTTGTATAAGCAGAAAAAAACGTAGCTGCTTTTGCTTTGCTTTCAATTCAACCGCAAAGCAATCTCAATCAATCTCAATAGTTATTGACCAGGCAGGCGGCCCCCCGTCGCATTTTCTATATCCACCTACCTAAGAGTCCAATATTTCACGTGCTTTTTTCGCTTCTCGCGCCGCCGTCGCCATCGATCAATGAATCTTCGACGGCGGCGCGTTTCGACCGCAATAAGTCAAATACGAGGCCAGCGAGCTTCATTATGTTCAAAAGCCCAACCGCAGAAGGGAGCCAACCTCTTCTCGCCAATAGCAACAAAAAGGCGATATGCTACAGCAACAAGAACGGCAACGGCCACATCAACTCGACTTGAGTTGGCCCCAAAAGGCAAGAACAATGCAGCGCAGATAAGTCAATTATATTGACTTGGCCAAGAACTCTTTGGGGCTGCCTGTCTGGGGCTTTTAAGGTGGCAACCAGCTTTTTGCTGCTCCTCTCACAATTCCCACAGTCGAAAGTTAACGTCACCGTCGCTTCGTCTTCAGGTTTGTTTTTTTCGCTTTTGGCCTGAACCAAGGCGATAACATCGACGCTGTCAATGGCAAAATGGCAAGCAGTGGGATAAAACGGCTCAAATATTAAGGGAAATATTTAGGCGTCAATTTAGTATGTCTTTAAGAATTTTCAGTTTTCGAAAATAAATAAAAATTAAATTTTGGATGTAGAAATCTGTTTCTTATATGAAGAAATAAATATTTTAAGATAATATAAATGCTACTCCACTTATTTATATTTTAAATATTCAAAGTTTTTAAAAAATTTGGCAAACTAATATTAATTTACTGTTATAATTTCCATTTCATTGCCCATGTAAAGTTTTTATATCTTTTTCCCACATTGATAATCACTTTCAGAAAACTTTAAGCCCACAGTTCCTTCAATTCGTTGAATCGCCTTTGCCACACTTTGCTCAAAAAAATATCTTACGACCGGACGGTGTTTTATTATTTTCTCGACTGGCACGTAGATTTATACTCATATTTATTTTTTTCCCCTTATTTAATTTTTTCCGAATTGTGTAGCATCTTCGGATCGCTTTGAGCTTTTGGTTGGCTTGGCTCTTTTTTGTTTCGGACGTCAAGAGTGTAGACGCAATTTACTGATTACATTATTGCTCGCAAATTGCTAGATTATAGTTTGCTTGTTGCCTGCAAATTATTGCTGTTATTATTGACTAACAAATTATAGTGATTAGTTTTTCATCTTTTTCAATAAAATGGAAATATTTTCGTGTAGGCAATTTTGCGCTTAATATGTGAGAAAGGTTCGCTGAAGGCGAAAGAAAGGACTGGTAAAAACATTTTGAAATGGGTTTTGTGTTATTAAAACTGTTTTGATATTATCGTACCAAAAGTTATGACATTTACGGTATTAATAAGGACATGGGGAAAACAAGTTTATATTATTTTAAAAATTGTCTATCCTTTTTTTAAGTTTTTAAATCCTTTTCGAGCAATAACTCATCAAAATATCAAACTTTTCCGATTTTTTCCCCGGTCATATCTTGCAGATAAAGTATCTCAGAGCTGTCCTTTCGTTTTCCCTCAGTCGCATTTAAACAGATTTCTTTTGATTCACCCTTCATTTAGCTTTTTTTCAACCCATCGCGACAAAGCAAACATGAAAGCGGAGACTAGGAAACCGGCAAGAAGTTCGCAGTGAAAGCAAAGGACCGAGGAACAAGTGCAGCCCACATGGCAGAAATCTCTCTTGGACTCTCTCGCAATTTCCAGAGAGTTGGTGGAAAATCTGCAAAGCTCACAGAGTTTCCACGCTCTCTCTTTCTCTCTGCCTCTCTTGGCGAAAAACCAACCCCCCGAGAAAATACCACACTCAGTGTGCAGAGTCCTGCCAATTTTCCTACTGGGAAACTATGTTGGAGTACTACGAGTTCGTATTTTTGCTGATAAGCGGCCGCCGCTGTTTTCCTTTCCCCGCTTTGGGGGGGAAGAGGAAGGGGCAGAACATAATTGTAGCTCCAGACGAGAGAGGGGGGGACGAGGATTCGATCGATTTTTCATGCTCCCCAAAAAACAGAGCGGGAGCTCGGTCCAAAAAGAAACTGCTGCATACACACAGGAGCAAAAGAGCCCAGCGGCTTCTCGGGCTGGGGCTCCTCTCTCTCTGTATTGGTGTGTGTTTCAGTATCTGTGTGTGTGTGTGTGTGGGGCGTGTATGTATATGTCTAAGGTGTGTTAACCTCAAATGCTCCAGCACACACACACACAAAAGATACGGAGCCTAAATCAAGTGGAATTGTTTAAAAACCAGCAGAAAAAAATACATTTTTAAAAGTTTTGATTTTCACCACAAAAAAAAACTTTGCTAAAATAAACTTGAAAGATTTCCTCATTTAGAATGTAAACCATTTTGCAGAATGCTGATTTTCCACTTATTTATTATTTTATTGTTTTAATTTCATATTTCACCTTTGAACCATATTGATATTTTAATAAACTTTGTTTAAACTTCATGCTTACTTTAAGTTTTATGTGTTTTCTCCGATTTTCTTTTCCGTTTCTTTTTGTTGTAAACTTCAGCTACTAATCCCAGTTATTGATTTTTATCGAGTGCCTGTGTTTTTACTACTATAATCTCTTTTGGGACTTAAAACCCGGTTAACTTTACGTTTATTTGCCTTTAGTTTCCATCAACACTTTTGCACGTTGGACACTGACACGCACACTTGGATATATCTTAAATATATATATATATATATTCCTTTGTGGTATATGTTGTATTTTCTTTGCTAGATTTTAGCTCCTTTTATCCAGCTTTCTTGGTTGGTAAAGAAATCGGTATTAGCTTTTCTTGATGGACTTTTCCGAATTTATTTAAATTATTTTCGCTGTGCCCATTTCGCACACACAAACACACTTGCACTGAAACACGCGACGCGAGACACGCACACACAGACACAGCGAGCGTATAGAATTTTTCACTGCGCCTATGTATTCGGGGGGTGGTGGGCGGTATGGTATATGAATGTGTGTGTCTCTGTATATCCTTTGGCGCGGACCGAACCGAAATTCAAAAGACTGGAGACACCGCCGTCGTCGTCGTCCTTCCACGAGCAACTCAATCGACACAATGAGCCCAGAGCATATTGGAAAAGTCCTCACGACTGATGGGAGAGCGCGATGTCTAGGCCAACTGAATTTTCCACCACCAAAAAAACATGTGAAAGCAGCGCTGCAGAGAGCAAGATTCTCCTGTTCAGTGAGTGGGCGCAGAGAGAGAGAAGAGAGAGAGAGGCAGGCGGAAAACTCTGCCAAGGGAAAACTTTCTAGCTCTAGCTCTCCCCGAATCATATGTTTTGCATCCTACCCAAAACTGTGAGCCTACAGATTCCATCTCCTCCACACAACCGCAGTTGGAACTTCCTGACTTCCTACGTTTCGTTTATAGCTAACCTCTGAGCCAACTTTCCCCCGACCCCCGATCCCGACCCCTCCTCGTCCTTGGGCCAATAGGTGTTGCTGTTTATCTGTATTTGTGTAATATCCTGTAGTTTCATGAGTTTCCGTTACACTCTTTACGTGCGTTAGATTTTTTACACTTTTTTGGAGGGGATTTTTCGGGCAAGCGATGCTCGGAGTTGATGAGTTTGCGGCTAGGTTTTTGCAAACTTTTTAAGGGTTTTGTAGAAAGTTTGGAGTAATTTAAGTAGAGGGCTTAAAACATGAGAAGGGCTATTTTATAATTTACAGAAAAATATACAGTTGGCAATTAAGTGGGATTTAATTGGTAACAAAAAATTGTGGAAAATACCTTACTTTGACTATGATTTATCAGCAAAACTTTTTGTGTATATTATTATCATATTATATTGAGTATAAATCATTTTTTACTTGAATTTTTAAAATATTTAAGTTTTAAAAAAATTAAATTAAATATTTTTTTTGTAATTTACTTACTAAAATAATTTTTTTAAAATAACTTTTTGGAATGCTCTTTGTTGTTAAAGTAGTAGTAAGTAAATATAATACAAGTTTTTTAACCATTCTACTATTTATAAGCTCCCTTTCTTTATTAAAAAACCGCATCTGCTGTAACCAATAAAATCGGCTACTTCCTATAGCAATTTCTAAAAGTCCCGCCAACTTGCACCGGAATTCGCGACACACCCAAATTTTAGGAGCCAGCTCTAAAATAAAATCAAGTAGAATAAATCAAAACTGCTAGAGGCAACTGCAAGAGTCATAAATACTCATTTTGCATGAATGAGAAAATAAAATGAAATTTGCATTTGACTGCATACGACGACGACGACGACGCAAATTATTTGCCAGCAATATACGGTTATTTAAGGTTGAACCCGACAGTTATGCACACAATAAACGCCCTGAAGTTAGCAAAGGACGCAACAGGAAGTTGGCCAAAAAACGAAGAAAAAACAAAAAACTTAAGAAGAAGGAAGGAAGCACGCAAAATGCGCGCCATATGATCGAGGGAAAAGAGTAGAAAAATGGGGAGAGCAGCGAAATGGGAACACGCCAAGTGGGAAATGCAGGAAAAACGAAGAAAAACCCCCCGAAAATTGCCTCTTTCTTCTTAGAGAGTCTGCGTTGTTTACAACTCACACAAACACACACACACTGCGATATTATTACAAACACAATGTAAGGTCTTCAAGTTACCGTTACGCGTTTCCAACTGGAATTAAATTGCGAACGAAAAGACGGAGCTAAAATTTCAAAACACACCGAACACGAAGCCAGCAAACGGAATTCTGAGTGGAACCTTTGAGATATTATATCCAAGGAGCGGTCGCGGAACGCAACGGAAACGGAACACACCCCCTACCCCCAGCAAAATTGCAAAAAAGAAAGGAGAAGAGAGAGAGAGAAGGCACGAGAGAGCGAGAAAGAGAGGGGGTGCACAATTTTGCAGACATTTGGCGAATGCAATTCTTTGGGGGGACAAGCGAAACCCCGGATTAGGGAGCCCCCACGAATTTCTGTAATTAAGCAGCCAGTAATGCATGAAAGGGGGGTGCTGAAAAGTGCGGAAAATGGGCGGGAAAACTAAGGGAAAAGGGCTGAAAAAAAAGGCCAGCACGAGAAAAGGGTAAGGCGGTTTTAATTTCAAATTCTAAAAGAAGGCCAATTAATTAAGCAGGAGAGTCGGATTTAAAACGACTGCTGGAAAAGATGGTGAGGTGATGATGATGATGGTGATTTTGTTGACGATGCCGTTGACAGGTGGCTCAGGGGTGGGCACAAAGGGGGTTAAAATCCGGCAGTTTGATCCCTTACACGAAATGTGCGTTAAAAGCTTTGAGCCAAAATGTGGGTAAAACTTGGTTTCAACGGAAACCCAAACGATTGTTTGGCAGATTGATCGTAGATTTATTATGTTTTACAACATTCTTTCAACGAAATTCTTTCAAACTCTGTCGGAATTAAATACGATTTTCACGAGTTTATTTAAATTTTAAGGACCAACAATATTCCCAACGGATTAGCCCTCGTTTCTGGTCATAAATCCCCGTCTAGACACTTTTATATTTATTTAAGCTAAAAAACTTTTCCAGCCCTACCCCAATATAATACACTTATCCAGAACTGAACTCAGTGTGAAATCCATCAAGTTTTCATTTCCTTTGGGTTCTTTTTTGCCATTTTGTTTTTTTAATACTTTTGTATTCATATTTAGAGGCGCTCTGCATTCGCTGAATATTTTCAGCAAATTTCATATTCATAGCGCGTTGTGATGTTTTTTATTAGAACGATGGCAAGCAAAACAAACAAAAAATCTAACCGAAAATGTTTACATTGAGAGGGGGTTTCGTTGAATTTTTTCCACCGCTTCTGTAGACTCTTGGCCGATACTTTTTTGCGTTCCCTGGGCATAATTTCGCTCATTAAAATTCCATAAATCGAGGCGAGGCGAGAAGCGGCAACGGCATATAATTGCTTTTCACTCCCGATTGCATCGCATGTTCGATAAGAATTGATTGGATTGTATCGGATTGGATGCGGACCGCATCGCACCTCGTGCCAATTAAAAGGTTCTCAAGTTGTCTCGTGTCCCTCAGAGATATTCTTCTGAGAGATATCCTCCCCAGCTCCCAGTTACTTCCTCTCTCTGCTGGCCCAACATTTGGTCGCACATTGCCGGCACATGTTTGCTTTATGAGTTATTCCCCTGGAAATTTCAAAAAACACAAAGATGAGCATATGGGCAGGCAAAAGTGAGACGCCCTCGCCCTCATAAAAGGTTCAATTTCGTTTGGATCAGTTGACCTTTCGACAGGAATGGGAATGGGAATGGAAATGGGGATTGTAAAATGACAAAGGCCACGCATGCGCACACGCTTTGGCGTTTTATTTTTTTTAATTTTTATTGTTTTGACTCTATCAGAAAGTGCTTAATCCCGCTCATCCATATGGGAAACATGTCCGGGTTTTGTAATGATGATGACATTATTGGCCGACCAGCATCTTTCTGTGCGGTTGCGGCTTTAAATATAATTATAGGGTCTGGGATCAGGAACCCCAAAAACAGAACTCAAGCCCAACGGTCGTTGTCTTTCGTCAACATCTGCTACTTCTTTTCTCCGGTTTTTTTAGTGCATTTTTATGTTGCAACCATTTCAAACTCAATGCGCTTCATTTGCCGCACTGTTGTGACATTTGTTTCATTTGTCAGCGCTTCATGAGTCATCCAAGGACCTGCCGGGACACTCCCCGACACTCGATATGTGTCGATATCAATGAATTTGTCACTAATTTATGTTCTTTCAGCGACACCTAAGGGTAGAGGCAATTAGAACGCGTGGGATACTTAATAAAATATATATAAAAACTATTTGAGATATGAGGGTGGAAGTGTTGCAGCTAAAACTTTTTAGTTCCGGAAAAGTCATAAAAATTAGTGGGAAAATTCTATTGGCTCTTCTAAAAAGAAATGCAGAGAGGATTTTACTCTAATCTATATATGCCCATAAAAATATTTCCCTAAATCTCTTATTGTATTTCATCAGATTTGTTTATCTCCCTTGCATTCATTTAATTATTCATTGTATTTCAACTTTTGCTTGCAGCTCACTTGTCATTCTGTGTGGCTTCAGCATTTCAACTTTGCATTAAAACATTTATCTTCATTTTGCGAAAACAACTCACAGCCGCATTATCCCCCGCATTTTTGGTTCGCCCATGTAGTCTGGCCGTGTTACCCCAGTTGAGACACATTTCTGACCAGTCCGACGTCGGCGCTTGACATGGCCTGTATCTCGACTCATCGCTAAGGACCTCGCCGAACACCCAGAAAGGCTGGCAGGCAGGCCAGTACCGTCATCAGCTGTACACTCTACGCCGAGCAAACAAACGGCAAAGGACCAACAACCACTCAAAGGAGCGAGAAAAGGCGGGAGCCAGTGATGCCAAACTGCAGGACACGAAAAAAGGCTAAATCAATTATAAAAAATATCTGAAAATAGTGTTACTACACTAGAATTCCCTTAAAAACACAGAAAAGGCCATTAAATTGATCGAAATATCAGATATTATATGGTTATCCAATTCCATACACACATTTGGAATTAAACAAAAGTAATTTAAAATAGGTTAAAAAAATATAAGACAATATAAATCAATAAGGCTAATTTTAAAAAAGTTTTTAAAAATATAAAAAAGCCAGAAAATTCCTGTCATCACTGTCGCAAAACATGCAGACATCCTGCTGTTTCGCCAGCACTTCGTGGCCCATTCCTGCGGCTTAACACTCGACTCGAGTCACGTACATGTCCTGCAATTTCCTCACACCCCCCGGTTTTTCCACTGACATGACCGGGACTTTGAGTTCGGGGTCTCAAACGAGATCTCGACAGTTTGGCTCTTTTGCCACAATTTCGGTGGCCGTTTCGCTCAAGTGTCGCAATTTGATGGCACATTTTGTTAATGCCAAACTCGTTACTTATTTATATAAATTCGAACGCAGAGTATTTTATTCAATTGTTTATGAGCTTTAAAGTAGCCGGTTGTGGTTCCCTCATTAGCTGTCAAAGTGTCATGCCAAATAGAAACCTATTGGAAAACTCTTAGTAAAAGTGGCAGATTAAATCCAAAAATGTTAGGAAACGATAAGAAAGGTATAACGAATAAAATAAAAAATCCTTAAAAAATCTTCATAATTTACAAATTTAAAATATTACAAAAAATTATTTCTTATGTGGTGAAAACTCCTAGTATTTTTGTTCAGGATAGATAACAAAATTGACACCATAAAATTAGGATTTTAATGAATTTGCTTAAGTGAAAAGTAAATATGTGGAGCATAAAACCAGTTTTTACACTCCTAATTTCGCGGAGAATAACGACAAGTACGCCCCATGAGTCATTACTCCCCACTTTTAGGGCAAATAAAAATATCATAAAATTGGTGGAACTGTCTTCTCTCAAGCTGAGTTCAAGGTTTGCACTCAGTCTCCTACCCTCTGCACCATTTCTTCTCCATTTTCCAGCTTGTCTGTTAAATTTTGCGCAAATGCCAAAGTTTACACGCATCAGCAGAAGCTTCTGCCGAGGAACCTCGGGATATAAAACCGAGTGAGAAAAACTTTAAAGAAATCCAAATAAAAGCAATGCAATATCTAAAGTTTTCGCTGCCAATTTCTTTTTTGTGCTCTTATTTCCCTGGATTTTTCCACCACGCTGTGAGCGCATTAAGCAATTTTTCAAAGCACTTTCCACAGTCTTTCAGGGGCAACACCCAGACATTTTCAGTTCCCCAGATGGGTGTTTGTTTTCGGCGGTCTATTAGGAGCGACACTAACAAATAACGACAATTGATATGTCTGGCATTGATGAAGGAAGCAGCTAGCTGCGGAATAGAATTTTAGAAATGTGGAAATGAAATTATAATTACAAAACGCCTTTTGTCTCTGGCAACTTTGTTAATTAAAACTCAATAGCGCGCTCGGCGAATGCCTGCGGGAAAATGATGAAAACAAATTGCGAGCAACATGCTCGAGGGGAAATTATGTCAATGCACAATGCAAAACTAATTTGGCAACTTGGCAGCAGGCACAGCGGACTCAACTTTCGGCCAAGTGGAATCCCGGGGATCCCGAAGTGTTGTTCCACGAGGTTTCCATGGCCTATCGCTAACACTTATCCGCTATCCCAGCCCCAAATCCAAAGCACAACTAACTCATAAAGCCAAGTGCAACTTTTACAGTTTTCTAGCCAGGCCAAGAAAACAAAAACCATAACCAAACTGCTGCGTTGTGGCAAAACTTTCTTAATAGATTTTTGCTCTGCGATAAACTTTTTCCAATACAACAAAAGCATGAAAATATATGTATATATGAAAAATGAAAGAAAGCCAGCCAAACAGGAAGAAGTCTTTTTCCTTTTCCCTCTAACTCAACTCCTAACGATGAGTCTCTGTCGGTATCCGAATCGTATTGTGGCCATCCTTTTGCTAAATTCAGTTTAGTTGTGGAAATTGATTTTCATCTCTGGCCGGCATCTTGAGTTTGTATTGCGGCTTAGTCAAAGTTTTCCAGAGCTTCGAATTGGACGGGGAAAGTGGGAACGGGATTCGTTCTAATACCAGGCTTATTGTTTACACATCATATTACATTATGGCGCATTATATATAAATGGTAATCAAATTGGTTTTGTTCAAGAGGCCCAGACACTCAAAGGGTGTTGGTAATGTTGGAATAAAGTTTAGGAAGAAAAATGTGGGAAGGGATTTTTATGTAGAAGAAGAAAGCCAAGAACTGAGTGGAAAAAATTGTACAGCACTGAATAATAAAATATAATAACATGAGTAGAACACTTTAACAATCAGTTAAACGACTAAAAGTAAAAATGCTTAAAGGAAAATTCCGAAAAAAAAGTGTTGATATTGATATTCTCTAGTGTTGGCAAAGGACTTATGAAGCAGGCCTGCGTGTAATCCCAATTGCAAAGCTCTCCTTTCCAAACAGCTTTTCGCACTCAACATCGCACCTTGAGCCTGTGGCATTCTCACTTCACTGTCATCCAATTTTCCGAGGCCCTTTTTTCAGCACACCCTCCAACCATAAATCCTTCCCTCCAGTAACAAGTTAATCTTCATTTTCCTGCTGCCTTTCTATTAAAATGCCATGCATCAATGTGACCGACAAGTGAGAGGTAACAGCAAAAACCTAAGGAACCGAGAGTTACTAGTGGTCTTTTTTCCAACCCCTCCTGTCAGGGCCTCATAAACTCAATTAGAATGAACGAGCTGGCAGAAGAACTAGCTAAAGTAGGGGCACCCACATGCAGATGCAGATGCAGATGCGAAATGCAGACGCGCAGTTATATATACATTTTGCTGCCGGACTGTCGTTGAGAAATCCTGGCAAGGTTAATCAACAGAAACACAACACTCATAATTAGAGGGGAAACGAGAAGGGGAAAATACAGAAAAACTAGGGAAGTAAGCAGGGTTGTCAACTTAGTTATTTTGTAGCCAAATGTAGCTATTTTATAAAGTTATTCCAATTTTTCTGTATTTATAAAAAAAAGAATTTTTAACAATTAAAACTGCGAAAATCCTATCTGCTAGATCTAAATTTTAATAAATATTATATTTTTAATTATATTATCAAAAAAAATTATATTTTCAAATAATAAATATTCTTGAAAAAGGCATTTTTGTCAGTGAGAAAGCTTTATTATTTTTTGTTCGATATACAGTGGACATCTCTAAAAACCCACGATGGGAAATGCGGTTTGGGGTTGGCCACTTTTGATTAGGCAGGAAAAAGTTGTTTCCCCTTAAATTCTTTGGCCCTTTTCTCTGCGTTTTATTTGCGCTCCATTTAATAATTTAATGGCTGCAAATTTGTTGCAATTGCAGGCGATCCTGTGGGAAGTTCCAGTCGCCTTTCGCACGGCCGGAAATGAGTTCTTGATGGCACTTGCAGGGGCTTTAGGACCACCCAGAGCCGAAACTTTCGAGTGTCTGGTTCACTCTGCTAATTAAGCGTTGTCCACGTCTATGCTTCAGTTTTGGTTTCAGCTGCGGCCGACGCATGCAAAAGAGTTCCATTGGAGTGGACCAAAAAACCCAAAATAAATTAGAGCTGCGGCACTTGAGCACGCTTCTGGCCCCAAATATTTTATTTTACCAACTTTTTGCTGTTTTCAATGTCAGACAATGCGCACGTCTGTTGGTAATTTATGTGTCTGCTTTTCATTTCAGCCCAACAACAGGACTTCTTCCGCTTCCTCATTGCGTTTTTGCGTTTTTTTTAAACCATTTTAATTTACTGTCTCGTCTTTTTGCACTTTTGCAATTAGTTTTTGCGTCGGGACATAAGCCCATTGCAATATTGCCCAATAAATTGCGCATTGATCGTAAACAAATTGAAATGTTTTTGTTGGCCATTAGTTCGCTGAATGCATTCGTTGGTCGATAGTCATTCACATTCGGTCTTTTCCCCATTGCTTTTTGTTTTCCCAGTTATTGCTAAATGATTTGAATTTCATATTTCCATTATGAAGAGGAAAAATAAATGTATTTAATTTATGCTGAATTAAATTCTGCATATTGTAGAAAACGTTATATGTACATTATTTGACTGGTTTAATATAGTGAACTATGTGTAACTATATTATCTAAACAAGGGCTCTACTAAATATAACACTTCAAAAGAGGAATAATAAATACGGTACCTAATTATGTGTTTTAAAAATGGGGTCTACTTATTTTATTTTCATACTTACAAAGTTTTTAGGGTAATCGAATTTCCAATAGTCCACACATACTTCACAATGTTTTTATTTTCGTAACTGAAAACATAATAAGAATATGATTTTAAATAAGTTTATTTAAAAATGAATAAAAACTGTAAAAGTTTGCACTCGTAAATATTGAGTAATTTATTTGTATGAGGGATATTTTATATATTTTAAGTTTTCAGAGCCTTTAAAATTTCGTTAGCCTTTTATTGATCCCTATTGGAATTGCATCAACTTTTGTCAGTGTCAAAAGCCAGTGCATACAACTTTTAAATGCCAAGGACATGGTTGATAGGTTATAAGCCGAAAGGCCAAAGGCCGAAATCTGTGAAAATGTCAGAGCTAAAGGAAGTCAACTGGTCAATAAGGGAAGGGCAAACAGGAAGGGCGGCAGACACAGGATGAGACTTTTAGCAGTGGGACAACAAAGCAATAACAAGCATTAACTAGGATTGACTTGAACATGCCATGGAAACCAACAAAGAGAAGTCCTGGAAAGCAATAAAACTGTTGTTAGAGCCACAAACACAGACACTTGAAGAGCATAGCGAAAGGACCTCAGTTCAATATATGCAAAGTGCAGGGCAAAAACTATTAGCAAAGCTTTTATGCAACCATCCAGAGAGAACATACGAAATCGAGACAAGTGAATTAATTATTAATAACTTTTGGCGGGCCAAATTGCCAAAAATTCAGCACAAAATAAAAAATATTAAACACAAGAACGACCACTTGAGCGTTTATTGTTTTTGCCCTTCACTTGTTCAAAAGTTTTCCAGTCCCCCGCAAAATGGGAAAAGCGTAGGAAAAGCCAGGCATTAGCCAAAAGTTTCCAGAGTTTATTTTATTCAATCTATATGGAGGGTAAGAGAATGGAGCGCTGGGGATTTATTTAAGTGGATTTAAATGCTTTCTGAGTCCCGGGAAAGATACAAAAGTTTTGCATTTCATTTGCTTACTTGCATAAATTGAAAAGCCAGAGCCAAATGCCGTTAATTACATTGCCAATACAAAATAAAATAATGCAACAATAGTATATAGATATTTTATTGAGTAGTTGAGATTAGTCTAGTGTGGGTTGAATGAAAATAGCAAAAAAGGTTAAACAGCTGCTGGAACTGAAAGTTCCGAGCGGAAGTTGCCGATTCCAAAAGGGGTTATAAATAATTGAGCAGAGTCTAATTGAATTCTAGTGTAGTCGAAGATTAGAATGAACTGAATTTAATATTCCCAGCTCCGCTTTAAGTTCGTTCACAAAATACAAAATTATAACCGTGACAATGGGAATTAAAGTGATATTGAAAATTATTTATGTTCTAGTTTTAGCTTATGAGTTTCTTTCTTTCTTTTTAAATATTTTTTTTTAAAGAGTGAATAAATATTACTGTGTTTTGTCTTTTTAATTGCAGCAAGAACTCGAATTATGTTGGTATAAAATTTATCACAAATAAAATGACCATTTACACTATTATGGAGTTAGGGGATTATTCGCTATTTTTATTTTGCATAGTCAATTAGAGGTGGGCAAAAGTGTGGTACTTGTGCAGACGTTGGTATTGATCGATATATTTGGATATAAGCAACAGCTGACGCCGGATAAATTGAGTTAAATCAGTTTAAACACGTTTCTAGGTAGTTTTTTTATTTTTAAATTTTAAATTTAAAAATTTTGCACACTACTTTTCCCACAAGAAAAGATACAAAGTGAACAGTTAAAAAGTAAAGCAAATTAACAAAAATGAGTTGTGTAGCCAATGACGATGTCGATGCCTCGAACTCCTTAAAAATGTGATTTAAAGAGGTTAGTCAAATTGATATGATTTTATCTATTTTACCCGTAATGTTTTATTCCTTGGAAAAGTTTCCAGCTCATTTTTCATTTCGGGTGGAGGCCTTTTTTCTGGTCAAGTTCATTTGATTATCTAAATGATGGTAATTAAAATTAATTTGCATTCGGCTTCCTTAAAACTCACCCAGCACATTGGCCGTTAAATGGGAAATTAAAAGTAAATTGAAAATGAAATTAATTGCAGGCCCGGGTGGTGTTCAAAGTCAAGTGGAGTTCATCAGGCGAACATGTGTAAGCTCAAATACAATGGGGGTCAAAATAATAGTTATTTGAGTTCAAAAAATGTTTTATTTTTTGCTATTATGCTTTTTTTAAATTAAAAAACGTTTTTTTTGGGGGGTAAAAGATAGACCTTTTTAGAACAGATACACTTAAGTTTTTCTATTAACTTAACCACATCTGTATAAACGCATAAAATTCTTATCCCAATTGCAATTAGTAGCCGGCAGTAAATATTTAATGAATGTATCGTGCCCTTTGTCTTGCGAACAATTGATAGGCAGCAGTATAGTAGCTTGAATCTCCTGCATCTCTTCATCATTTATCAATTCCATTTCAGTTACTTTGGATGGTATCATTTTTCTTTGCTCACAGATTTCGCACGCCCATTTTTCCATTCATTCCAGTCACTCAGCCAGTTAGTTTGTTGGTCAGTAGTCAGTAGTGAGCGGAGTGACTGGGTTTTGGATTTCCGCTGCCTGCGACACTCGACACGACCCAAACCCAAGCGCTTCAATCACTCAGTTAGTCAGTCGGGCATTCGCTCATTCATTCGGGCATTCGAACAAAGGAGACGCCTCTGGTCAGCCAACTGTTGACATTGCTAAATGAATGAACCCTAGTTAAGTTACGAAATTGCATGAAAAAAGAGGAAAGTACACAGGAAGAGGAAGTTTGCTGGCAGTTACGACGAGTTTTTAAATCCCCTCACTGCAAAATTGTGAAATATGTTTTTCGATTAAGTTGTTCTATAAACATTTTAATAATTTTCAATAAATCCACTCTTGCTGAATTTTATTTTAAAATAAATTAATGAATACATATGATTTTGTGTTAACGCATTTTGTTTGGTATATTAATACCTACCGAAACGTAGAAGACATTTTTTTAATCGGACCGTTTAGTAAAAAGTTAGAGGCAAATAAAGAATTTTTTGGTAGATGGCGCCACTTTCAAGTATTTGATGGTCGAGCCACTCGCTATGAGCATTAAAAAAAAAAATGGTATTATTCTGTTATTCTATACATTTAATAAAGAAACATTTGACCTATTTATAATTATTGTAATGAAATACAAAAGTCTTTTTAATATAATATATTCGAATAATTAATGTGAAAGTACATTTCAATGCACAATAAAGTTTTGTACATAACGGAATGTAAAATCAGGGGATTGAAAAAACTATATACGTATTATACCCTAACTTTCCCTGCTGAAAAGTTTGTGAAATGAAAAAAGATGACAAGCGGACGGGAAGAGAGAAAGATGGATGAAAGGGACACAACCGAGTGCAAATCAAATGCATTAAGCGCAACGGTAACCGAGAATGCTCGAGTATCAACCTGAAGCTATCTTAACCCGGCCATTCCATTTATCCATTTAGCGCTGAAAAAACTATTTCCCCTCCACCTTATTTCCTTTGTTTTTTCCTCCTTTTTTTTTTGGTTTTGCACCGGCACTTTGCACGTAGATGCAGTTGAAAACAAAGCTTCGATGGGGCTGCTGCAGCGTGAATCCCATAAAAACGAAAATGGCCAAGCAAGTTGGAAATTGCAATTTAATTTCGACCGCAGCCAACACGAACATGAACCGGTGGAGAAAATCCTGGCCAAAGGAAACTAGTGGAGAAGTTTTCCCGAGGAAATGGTGACCATATTGATGGGTGGGTATGCATTCTAACGACCCCATTTGCCAACCTTTGGCCCCAGTGCCCCAACTTTATTTGTTTGGGCTCCGTAGCTCCGTACCCCTCTGTCACATGTGCGTCCCATTTATCACTGAATGGCATTTTAACCACAGGATATTTGATCTTGTGCCATTTGACATAAGTCTTGGCCAGCTTGGCCAGCTAGCTCTCCCTCAGCTTCCAGTTGCATGCTGTGGATACACATTTCCATTGGGGGAGTTAAGTTCGCTGTTTGTTTGTTTGTTTGCATCCTCGAAAATCAATAAACTGATAAACATATTGCATTATCGTTCGGTGTGGGTAAATTGAATCGAATCCCGTGCGGTCAGCTTGCGGTATAAAATGGTCAAAGCCAGCAGAGTGGCACCGAATGGAAACTAATTTTAAATTAATGGCGAAAGTTAAACAGCCAATCGATTGAGCAAGGCCATTAAAATAGTGAAAAACATTTGCAAATTATTGGCTTTATTTTGGGGATTACCGTCCGCAGGAATAAATTTAAATCAAGGAAAATGCACCGAAAATGCTTTATTTATTTTTGGTTTATTTTTGAACATATAATGTATTATTATACAAAAATTAAAATGAGGATTAGATTTGGATGTTGTCCATGCACAAAAACATTCATTTAGAAATCGATCCCTTTTTTGTTTTCACAAAAATCATCCTTATTTTAACCGTATATACTTTTGTATCTAGATTAATATATAATCATTAAATACTCTCTGTATTTTATGTATTTCCTATTAAGATGAATGCGGTGGCAAAATATTGTATAACTTTTAGATAGACAGATGTATAAATTAGTTAAATACGGAAAAGTATTTATTTATTTATCCAAATATATAAGGAGGTCTAACTGCTTTATTTGTTTAAATTCCAAACGCTTAAATAACATTTAAACAAACCTGATTTCAATTAAAACTTCCCCGAATCCAAACTTTCTCAATTACTTAATTGAATTAAATTTGCTCTATAATTTGTCTGTTTCATGATTTAGCCACTCTAGTTAGTTGAATAACATTAAAGTGAATTAAAGCGAATATCTCTTCGAGGGTTGCCGGCGAATTCTGGGAAAGGATTGCGAAGCCCGAAAATATTGGCAGGCATCTCATTTCAAAGACAAAATTTAACCCATGAATGCTTCACTTGCTCAAATGCCAGGAAAATCAACGAAGCTCCTGAATTTTCCCCTCAGCATATTTCCTTTGTTATTGGAGCGTTCCGGGGGTTTTTCGTATGTTTGTTTGCCGGCTGATAAAACAAAGCCAAAAGTTTACTATAATAAAATATAATGATTATGATGTGAAGCGCAATCAGGGAAAATATCAATGATTCAATTCATGACAAGTGTTTGCTAGTCGAACCCAATTTGTTGCTTGTTTTGACATCATCAGTGGCATTTCGCATCCCATTCCATCCGCCCATCAGCATCATTATCGTGGGGCTGCCGCTAGAATTTTTATGAGAAAAGTGGCCCCATAATCATTATGTATGAGTGCCATTTACCCCCCATTTCCAACCCCCTCCACCTACAAAATACTTGAGCAAGCATCCAAGCAAGACAATCATTATCTTTTGCCGCCCATCGAGAATGAAGCACTCCCCACTTTTCTCCCCTCCTCCTTCAGTGCCAGAAAATGTGTAAGCGGAGGAAAAACTATTTTTCTATTTCCCTCCCCCTGCTCAGCATTTGATAAAGTAATTTGTCAATAAATCTAAAGATGGATAGTATACTTGCATAATACATTTAGGGCTTAAAAGGGATCTACAGTATTGACAAAATGTCATTATTAAAATTAATGTAAGGTAATATTTTTATAGCAGTGTACTAAAAAAACATTAAAGTTGAACCATTCATTCCCCCGAGACAAATTGATTAATCATATAAATTGGAAAATATTTCATTAATAATTTTTACATTGACTTCATTCAATCTCCACCTTTTTTTTTATAATTTAAAAAGCCCTCCGAGAATTTTCGTATATTAACATTTTGGCTTACCCTGTCATTATAAATTTAAAAAACACATTAAAGCCATTGCCTGTGGCCAACGTTAACTCTTTGAGGCCCGCATGGTCAGTGTTGTGTGTAAATTAGTGGTAAAGCAAATATTTGCTGCACAAAATAAGCAAATTATATATATTTATGTAGGCACATTAACAATTAATTACAATTGCCGTGCACAAGCGGCCAGAGTTTGATGATGATGATGATAACATGGCACATACGCCCCGTTGAATGTGGCTAATAAAATTTAAATATTGATTTATTTCCCTCGAGCTGCCCCTTGGCCACTTTTATGCCTCGTTCTTGCGGCTATTTTATGGGCTTAGTTAAGGCTGAGGCTGAAGAAAGGGAGGAGTTTTCGTGTGTAAATCAGCATAAATCCTGTGGTTTAATTTGCTTACCGAATTGGGTCATTAGGGATGATTTTACAATGCCATAAAAAACAGAAAGAAACCTTAACGACTTTGGCAACTAGGTTAGAGCGGACTTACCACCTCCATACGAAGGAAAAAATGTATAAAACTTGTGACTCGAAACGATTAACGTAAAAGTTCTCAGCTGCGATTGAGAAGGAGAATGTTAAGTACTCTCACACATGACCATCAATTAGAATGCCTGCAGTCATAAACAAATTTGCGTACATCATCATTTATCATGCGGAACAAAAAATGCCTTTCTCCACCCCCGAAAACCCCCAGCTGAGACCATTGTGTGAGTGGTTTGCTCCATTTAAGTAACGCAGGCTCATAAACAAAAACTTTTGTATAAATAAATAAGGAAGTGGAGAGCCTTTTCCCATAAATGATTTCACAAGCATTAGAGCCGCCGAAATTATCGAAATAATATTTCGCAAGTCCTTTAAGTAGCTGCTTAAAAACCTCGTGTTGTTTACTTTATTGTGACTTGTGTCGTTTATGATAATGATGGCGATGATGTCTGCAGTTTTACTGACTTCCGTTCAAGGCAGAAAAAGAAAAACAAGTAGCATAAAAAATGATTCCTTGGGCATCATTTATCATTTCACTGGAACATTGGGATATTTCAACGTTGTTAGGTCTGTGATTTTAACCATTCTTACAAAGTGAACATGCATTTTAATTCTGTTTTCGCTTTTCCAGCACACCCTTTAAAGATTTTCTTATCGATGAGCTCTGAAATATTTATAAGATTTATTTCAATGAGGTGATTTACGATTTTTGTTCCGCATGTTTAAAGTTTTCTTTGCAAGGTGGCAAGATCTCATATATCAAAACAGGGATAGGGAAATGGAAAATTATTTAAATGATAAAAGGCTTCCCGACATTACTCAACCAAACACATATTCTATCAATCATAAAGGAAGCCATTTCATGCTCTGATTTTTCCACCCATGCTTTAGATTATTTTTAATTAACTCGGTTTTTGATTTATTACCCCTAAACATATGTTTATCTGTTGCAAATAAAAGCATATATCTCCTTACCATATTATTAATCAGTCATTTATGCTCCAAATGCTTTGGAGCCATGCAGATTGGGCTTGGCCAAACAAATCGCTAGGATTTCAAACTCATTCCGCACATATTAATTAACAGTCTGCAGAAGTTGGCCATTGTCATAAAACGCCCAGACATGCAAGCAATTTGTATTATGCTTTCGGGAGACTTAAGGGGGAGGAAGAGCCTCGCCCTGCTGAGTTTTATTGCCTGGGCGCGAAGTTTGTTAACCCTCTCGATAGATATAGAACCCTTTTTTGCTGCCAGGGAAAGTTTACTTTCTGCCGGAAGTTGTTCTCGACTCTGGGCTCGGCCAGCACATTCCCCCTCTGACTCATTCTACATTCTGGCGCTTCTCTAGACCATTTGTTTTCGAGGTGGTGAGGCTCACAGATTAGCAGATTTATACGCAGATTTTGCACTTGTTAAATGCTCGGTTTAGGCGTTTGTGTTTTCTCTAAGCCCCCACTCAGTTTGAGTTAAAACAATTTGGATTTTAATTAAATTTCGTCGCTTCTGGCGCGGCTCTCCATTAATTGAATTAAACTGTATGTGTAATTCATATTAAAATGATTGTTTCTTTGTTAGAAATTCAATATATCAGTAGAATATCAACACTTTAATCTCTTCTAACCAATTTATTCCAGCCAACTTAAAAAAATCGAAACTTCCACGCTTTCTACTTTCTCATGATATTGTTGGCTGATTAATCCGAGACCCCGATAGCATTTCCCCCGAATTTAATTTGTAATTTTTGGATCATTCTCTCCCGAGATAAAGTTCACATTTATCCATTACCCAAAGAGTTTTAACAAAAATTGTTTTTGATACGCTTCGATACGTCACTATCAAAAGGAGGCTGCACCCCGACATACACAAACTTATCGAACAGCTATAGATCATGGGCTTAATGGCAGCTCCAAGATATCGAAGAAATTGAACAGAATTTGAAAATATTTATCATGCTGTATTAATCAATTTCATATGCCTCAAAAAAAAAGGGGATTGGGATCGGGCAACGGGCAACGGGGATTGTCTAATAAAAAGCTGTCTCGCATTTGATAAACGCGACCGATAACAAAACGACACACGGAAGGTTTGCAGCACCCGCACGAGATGAGCTCAAAAAAATACTTGTGGCAGGGGCAACTTCAGCGGCTTCTTTGCCTTTCTTCTGTTTTTTTCCTTTCCTTCTTGGCCAAACATTTCGGTTAGGCACGCTAACCCAACGAACCCGAAATGTGCGGGGAAACGGGGCCAAACCCAAATAAAAATAGAAAAAAAAAACGGCGGTCCGAAAAAATTTCAAAAAGTCATCATTAACCATTAGCGACGTCATCGATTCAATTCGTCGGGGTCGATGTCGTGGCCGGTGCAGCTAATTAATTGTTAATTAATTAACATAGATACAATGTGCGTTGTGTGTTTGGCAATGGCCGAAGCCAAACATTTTCACGGCTGCTGCTGTTTTTGTCATAATTTTCATGTCGGTATTCTGTTTTTTTTGGGGTTTTGTAAAACGCATGCAACACGCACTGGCGCCGAAAAAAAAAACCTAACAAAATGTCGAACAAAACGCAGCGAAACAAACAAAAATCGAAATACATTTGCGTGTGCCTTCTTTTGTTTTTCCCCCCCCGAAAAAAGCGTCATCAGCAACGAATGCTGCACGCGACCAAAAACAGAAAATTAAATAAAAGACCCACAACGGCAACCAGTTGACCACAACAAAAAGCCGTCCCAAAGTGACCTGATCCCATATCAGGGGCCAGCAAATTATTTAGGGTTTACTTTTTTCTGCGGCCTGAATGGAGTGTTTGGTCAAGTGATGAGCAAATTAGCTGAAATTGAGCTGGTGGTAGGTTAAATAAAAAATATACTGGGTGGGAAAAGGGTTGGACAGGTGATTGCTGGAAGTGTGTGTCAATATTAACTGTGGTTGAGTTTTAAAGTGATGAGGGAAGTCATGAAAATAATTTTGTTGATTGTAGTATACCCGAAAATATTTAATTTCTTTTTAAAATATTATTATTTTTAATAATTTTTTAATCAACAATTTCTTGATACATGATTCACTGAACAGGATAGCTTATTTTAAATTTTATTTTTACAAATAAATTAATACGAGTATATATTTTATCTCAGTGCATCTTCACTTATTTTTCAATCAAACAAAATCTCTGCAATTAATTCTAGTACAAATTACTTTCTCACTTCAGCATTTCCTCTAGCAATCACAGATTGCTCACTGATTACTCAAACACATTTCCTCAATCACGAAAAAGACAAAAACTGTACCATAAAGAGCATTAGTATTGAGTCAAAATCTGCCAAGTGGGCCACCCCTGTTCCGAAGGTCCGATTTTCATCGAACTTTTTTACTTTTCCGGTTCACAACGAAAATATAAGAACTTCATTTGAACGGTTTTGCTAAATTTTGAGTTTTACCGGAGTTATAGAGGTCAAAACATGGCAATTTTGACACTTTTTCGAAAAAGTTGCACTCAGTCATTAATTCATAACTTCGGAACGGTAAGAGATATCTTTATGATGTTTTCACTAATCGCTCAAGAATTATTATGGCTTTCCATAAAAAATTTTAAAAAAAAATTAAAATTTATTTTTCTTAAAAATAAATTAATTTTTTTTTTTAGTTTTTATTTTTTTCAGTGTTCTTCACCAGCTATAGAATTTAAAACCATTTGAAAATGAAGATTGATTCATTACGAAACAGATAAAAAAAAAAAAAGTGGCCCGGCCAAAGTTTTTCGCAATTCGAACTTTTCGGTGGGCGCACAGCTATTTTCCATACAAAAATTTAAAAACGCGCGCAAAGCTAGGTGGCGCACTGTTCAACACAACTGCGGCGGCTCGCGTTTTTACTTTGCATGCGCGCGTTTTTAAATTTTTGTATGGGAAATAGCTGTGCGCCCACCGAAATGTTCGAATTGCGAAAAACCTTTGGCCGGGCCACTCTTTTTTTTTTTTTTATCTGTTTCGTAATGAATCAATCTTTATTTTCAAATGGTTTTAAACTCTATAGCTGGTGAAGAACACTGAAAAAAATAAAAACTAAAAAAAAAATTTAATTTATTTTTAATAAAAATAAATTTTAATTTTTTTTTAAATTTTTTTATGGAAAGCCATAATAATTCTTGAGCGATTAGTGAAAACATCATAAAGATATCTCTTACCGTTCCGAAGTTATGAATTAATGACTGAGTGCAACTTTTTCGAAAAAGTGTCAAAAATGCCATGTTTTGACCTCTATATCTCCGGTAAAACTCAAAATTTAGCAAAACCGTTCAAATGAAGTTCTTATATTTTCGTTGTGAACCGGAAAAGTAAAAAAGTTCGATGAAAATCGGACCTTCGGAACAGGGGTGGCCCACTTGGCAGATTTTGACTCATTATAAAATCCAACATAACACAAAGAATTCGTACATAGAGTCATTGAAGTGCAGGCAACATCAAGAGTATGAGACACGCAACATTCAAATCAGAGTGGAAAACCTGTTACAATCATAATGCAGAGAAGAAAATCTGGGTAACTAGTTAACATCATTTTTTAACGGCCAAGTTAACTTAGAAGTACAATAAGCTGTATATACTTTTTTAGGAACATTAGGAAAAAATCTAGAATCTTTACTTTATCTAGAAAAAATAAATATTTATTGAATTTCTTCTTAAATATTTTAAAAAACAATATTTTTTCTGTGTACCAAGAGCCTTGGCAATATGCCCATAACTGTAACTGTGACCAAAACTAGACGCCGAAATCCAAATCCCAAGCTTGCGGCTCAAAGCCATCATCAGCAACCGCAATGTTGTTGATTTCGACGATATCCAGCAGACACAGATACAGATGTGGCCAGAGATACAGATACAGATACATGTGTTCGAGTATCTTTTGTGTCCATTCAGGGGCTGGCCCCTTGTCTATCTAGTTATTATTGAAATTAAATTACCCTTAATTGAATCTGAAATGGTCAATAAAATCGCATGCCGACAACTATTTTGTTTGGGGCTTTGATAGGTCCCGCCATCGGCAATCCCTCTCGTTGCCTCAATTTGTATTGGTTTTTTTTCTCCTCTTTTCATTTGCATATGCATGGCAAAAATTTCATTTTTGTTTTGTTATCGCTTACAATTTGTATCTCTTTTTCTTCGGGGCACGCTTGTTTATTTAAACAAAATGCAAATTGAATTAATTGTTGTTATTTCTCTTAGATCGGTTATCGCTTAATGTAGCAATTTGTCTTTGTCTGCGATGGCTGGTGATATAAATCTTTAAATTGCGGCATTTTTGGGTTAACTGGATGTGGTGGTAAAGATAAAAAGGTTTATTCAAGTTTTTTTAACTATCAGTTTTAGTTGAAAAGAAAACTTAGCTGAAGTAATTGAATTTTTTTGGGTTTACTGCTGGATGAAGTAAAGCCAACCAAAACGAATAAGAAATTTTTTAAATCAGTAAGAAGTTATAAGCAAGTAATGAATTTTCCGGTGGATGTCGCACTTTTAAGCGACTGCTTGGTTTGGCCTGCTTACCACTGCTTGCTGTAGATGAGTATTTGATAGTCGAGGCACTCACTATATCGTTCTCTCTTGTTATAAATAGCGCAAGTAAAAAATTTGATATTCCCTGGCAATTAATGGCAACTCAAACATTCTAGGAATTTTTATTTTCTCTTTTTAGTTCCTCTTCGAACTCGTCGGATCTTCTTTTATATCTATTCCCTTCTCGGAAACTCTTACTCAATAAGTTCTTGAGCTACTTCAAGCACTTCTGATTCCGATGTTCTCCGCGTGGCTCTCTGAGAAAAGCCGATCCAAGAGCTGACCGACCAGTACTGAACACTTATAGCTCTAATTACCTAATTGATTGATCTATTTCTTTTGCCCTCTGTCACACTCTCTGGATTCGGTTTAGTGTCTTCCGATAATTGCCGCACTCGTTAGGCAACCAATTCCACTTCAATTTCCATTTAAGCACTTAAGCAAAGGCACGTTTGGCTTTTCACATGAACAATTGACGGAATGGTGAAGAAGATCTGTTAAACTCAATGTAGAAACGCGAAACTGCCAACACAAATCAAAGCCAAATCAAATCAGCGACAAGTCAAAAGCTAATTAACTGGAAAATGCGCAAAAAGAGCGAACAAGAAAGCAGATCAAGCAGAGATCGCCTCGGTTAAAGACTGATGATCGTGGCGAGTCAAAAGTAAATTACATGCGAACATGAAAGATGCAGATAAAACATGCCAAACAAAATAAAGCTCAGGTAAACAAACAAACAAACAACCGACAAGCAGCCAGCAACAACACAGCAATGACATTAAGCATTTAGCCGAGGAGAATCAGCGAATTGATGATCAGTCAGTGATCTATGTTGGCCCCAATGGGTCCTCGATGTTCGACTGGCTGGAAGTGGTTGCTGTGGTTCCCCGTGTTATTATGTATGCCAAACAAAGTCACAACAAGTTGACGACATGAAAAGAGCCACAAATAAATAAATAAATGGCCAGGACCATGAGATCGATTCCGAACAGAGGATCGTTCGATCCCATAGATCGAGGAGCTCTACTCAGCCATAGTACATCTGTGCCGCATAGCTTGGCGTGCCTTCAATCAGACGGAATGCTTGGCTGCACAGGGAGAAAAAATGTAAACCAAAAAAATATAATTATTAACCTTTTACCTAACTTAGTCTAAACTTAAATAATAACAAAAGAGAATGCTATAGTCGAGTGCCTCGAATATCAAATACCCGTTCCTCAACTAAAGCAAGCAGTCGCAAGCAGGGCAAACCAAGCAGTCGCTTGAAAGTGGCGCCATCTATGTGGCGTACAATTCATTATTTGCTGATAACTTTTTACTGAGTGGTCCGATTTAACTTTATTTTTGGGCAATCAATAGGGATTGAAGAAACAAATACATTTGCGTTAAAACCTTTTACTCTACGAGTAACGGGTATAAAAATGAAAAAAATAAATAATTACAGCTGGCAATACTTTAAAATAATTAAAGTATAATATTCTGTTAAAATATAAATGATTATAAAATTATATATTATTTTTCAATAAATTATTACTTTATGACTAAAGCAGTAATAAATTACAATGCCGATTTTACGAGTGTACAATTTTGCCAGCGCTTCCCAGGAAACTGTTTAGCGTTTTCAAAGTGCTCTCCTGGCACAAAACTTGTCAGAGATCTTTTGACCATAAATCCAAACGCAGTCGAGCGGGAGGAAGACAATTTAAAAATTGTCTAAGTCGAAGGCAGTGCATGTGTGCTTCTTTCCACCGCAGAGGAGCAAAGAAGTGCCCACAACTCCAGCAGACCAGCCATAAAAGGTCACACACAGCATTCTGGCCAAACACTTGTGAACCCGTTTAGCCTTGGCCCGTTTTGGGCGTCTGGGCCTGGTAATTGCCCCCAAGATTTATTTGCACGCCCCCTCGCAGCTCTGGATGCTGCATTTTAGACTCTGGCAAAAGGCATTCTTTACCGGTCTGTGTCTCTTTTGGCCACAGCACTATGGGAAAAAAGTCAATTTTTTTGGCATAAAATCAACTTATTTTACAAATTATTTTTAAAAATAAAATATATTTTTTGAATTTACATACCCTAATTAGCCAAGAACCGTTATCTAAGATTTTTTACTAATAACACTATAGTGTTGATAAACGAACAAAGTCAGCTTTTCGATTGACATTGTTTTCTGCGTAAATTAGTGAAAAATCTTTGCAAACTTTCACTGCTTATTTTGTGGAGCAACAAATTGGTTAATTATTTCTGATCATGGCAAATCGTAGCAAAGGTATTTATAAATGTATCTTAGATTACATGTTTTGATTATTATGGCTTGTTGTCCTACTGTGAACTGTTTTATATGTGTATCTTTTTAGTTTAAAACTAACAAGTTTCTTTGTGTTCCGTGGTGTATAAATTATAAATGGCACAAAGTTGCAAAAAGGTAAAAACGCAAAGTTATTACCAAAAGTATTCTTAATATCGCAAAACTAATCATTTTTGCAACTTTTTGCACGTTTTATCAAAAAAATGACTTATGTCCAGCAACTTATGAGCTTGCACACGCTGAACCTCTCGAAGTTTGGGAGAGAAACAGCCGCTCGGAAGATGCTCTAAGAAACTACAAATTTCATTTATTGAAAAGGACATGTCAAGTAATAAACCTAATTACAAAGGGCTCACATATAGAGAAGCAATACCCCGTTAAAGTTAAAATTGGCATATGCTCATAGATAATATTTCACTTTTTTTTGTTTTTGGCAAATTTTAAAAAATAACAAAAACCGAAATTATTTTACGTCTCACCAATATAAATACAATTTTTTTAAAATCGCTGTCAATTAATTTGTATTTGCTTCACGGGCGGTGGATGAAGGCAATGGTCCGATTCAAAAAGCAACAAAAACCGAAATTACACCTTAATCTTAATAGTATATATACAAAATTTTAAATTTTTATCTTTAAAACTAGAGTTTATGCCAAAAAAATCGACTTTTTTCCCATAGTGCACAGATAACTTGCTCACCGCCAAGTCCCAACTCTTCGGGCCAAAAACTCGAGCGTGACTAGGCTCTTTTGCTTTCGCATTGGACAAAAAGATTCTCACGAGCCGGGCCTCTCAAATTGGTTGACAAACTAGTCGGCTCTGCTCATATATGCCAGCCATATAGCCATTTGCATATATCCGCTGCACATCCATACCTTCGTCGTCCTCCCTTTCGGCCTAAGTAATTGCCTTTGTGGCACGTCTTTAATATGTTTATTGGCCCACCGAGGAGGCGGGGGAGTCGAGTGAACGTGCAGCACCTCGGGGCAACTTTTGGACTCGATAGTGGGCCATTAAGTGGTAGCCAAATCAGTTTGGGGTTGGCCGCCTGCCACCGAGTTCCTCCTCTGGCCATCCGTACAGCATTGTTCCTCCCCATAAGTCGTGGCGAATTAGCTCCGGCATTGACTTTGGTTGGCATCTCCGATTGTGAGAGAATGCCCAAGGAGGTGCTGGTTATGAATAGATTCGCTGCTTGTGGGATTATTGAAATGTTCTAGCCGAGATTGTCGAGTAAATGGATGGATTATTAAGTGAATTGAATGGCCAAGTGCTCGGCTTTGGTTTTCTATAGGTAATTAAGCCTAGTTTTACACATGATTTCCTGCTGTTCAACAAACGGTTGTCTATTTAACTAAAGTTGGTATTAATTTAGATGGAATCAAATCAGTTCGAATGGAATGCGGATAAAAAATCTATATTATAATTCTTATTTTTAAGTAAAACAAAAGAGTTCTGTGTTCTTTAGGAATATTCTTTACATTAAACTTCATCTCAATTGCTTCCCAACCTTCGACCTTTCTCATTTCGGGATTATATTTGCGGTTCTTTCGACAGAACCCGCTTAATGAACTCGAAAACACATTTCAGTAAAAAACCAAGGGACGCTGAAAAAGGTTTCGAATAAACAAACAGCGACATCCTCTTTCGAGAGGCCGCAACTAAAATGGGGACCAACCCCTTTGGCAAACTTCATTAAAGTCGGCGAGAGATGCCTGCAAGAATTATGAATTCAGTTGATTTATAAGTAGAGCAAATGGAAAAAAGCCGGGGACAAGTGACAATCGGCAGCAATTCCTCATTCTCAAGGAACGAAGGGAGAACTCAAGCTGCGGCTCAACGTGATGAGCAATTGTGCAGAAAAAGTTTACATGGACGTCGCAGGGGGGCAGGACTGTACGGGGGACACACCGTAGACATTGACATGAACTGCCAGCTAATCGACGGCGAAATAAAAAACAAAAACGTGAGCTCGAGTTGGGAGCCACTTCGGAGAGATGCTCCGACAAGGCGACCCATTTGTTGTTTTCACTTGTGCACCATTTCACAGACACTTCACTTGCCATTCCACCGGGATACAGGGGGGGTTCACCAAAGTTCAGGGGAGTAGACTTTGGCGGGGGCGAAGAAGGCGGGGTTACGGGGGCACGACACATAGGGGCTTACGTTTAGTATACCCTATAGATTATGGGAAGCATCTGGGATCCCAATAATAACTTTAAAAATAATTATTTATAATTATATTATTGCTAAGTTAAGAAACAATTTTTTTTATATACATAAGTTGAAATTCCAATTTTTATAATAAAATGAAAAATATACATTTTTGTTAACTTGATTTGTTTTTAATATATAATATTTTATTAGTTTAAAAATTGTAAGGTTTTCCTATTTTTTCTCCATCCACAAAATTTTTAATTTACATTCTAATAACTGATCCCCTGAACAAATAGCTTACGCATTTGCTAAATATTTAACTGGCATTTAAAAAAATCCTATAAGCATGAACTTAATTATTGCTTGTTAGCAACATTAATTAATGCTTGTTAGCAACTGGTTTGCGGAAATACATAAAAATTATGGAATAAACTAAATTAATGTTAGCAGGATAGCCTCATAAAAATGACTTAAATTATGCTCGTCCACGAAAAGAGTATCAGAGTTTTGCTTATGCTTTCTTTCTGCTTTTGCTTTTCCTAGGTCTCGAATCTTTTTAGTTTAGCTGTCGCACCGCCTCTAAAGAACATTAAACGTGCATGTAAGGCAATAACTACTATTACGACTAAGTCAGCGTCTAAGACTGCGACTATGGACCGTGGTTTTTGTCTCCGTCTAGTTCGGCTTTTTGTCTGCAGCTTCCTGCAAGTTTTTCCTCCTCTATTTTCACAACGATCCCGAGGTGAAGCTGGAGAGCTAAGCTGAAGATGAAGCTGGAACTGAACTGAAGCCAAAGCTGGAACTGCCGCTAACGATGTATTTATGCCAAACGACAAACTGTGGGAACAAATAAAAATTTAGCAAAATGCCAGACACTGAAAGACGGCGAAAGAGGGACCAGAAAAAAAGTAGTTGGAGCAATGAGAATCATCCGATTGTGGGTAGCTATAAACTACTTTTAGACCGTTACTGTATTTGAAATAAAATATAATTATTTAAAGGAAACACTTGAATTTGTATTCGAACTAAAACCTGCAACTTTCAGAATATTCTGTTGTCATAAATGTCAAAAGTATCAAACTGATAATATTGTAGAATTATCGAAGTTCAATATTTTAAGCTGTCTTGTTTGGTAGTCACTCTCCCCATTTTCCACCCACTCTATCCCCACTTTCTTGACATTTGGATTGCATTCCGCATTGAATGAACTCAAAAACTTCGAATGCAACTTATTTTGCCAACCGCTTTTATAGACGGCATATTGCTGGTGTTGTTTACCACGAAAAATAAGTATGTATAAAATTCAGCACACAAATCGCTCGTCACGTTTTTCGCGCGCATCTTCATCATCGTATTCCGCTCTCCAGCATTTCTGCTTTATTTTGTATATTATTCCTTTTCGGTTAACTATTTTTCTCGTTTTATTTATCTGTCAATTCCAGCGACAGTTAGCCTAAACATAACAACGTGAGTGGTCGAATGCGCGATGCACTTGCATCTAAACCATAAAAATAAAATTTTAATAATAAGTATAGATTTAAAAAAATCCTGAAAGTTGAAAGATAATAAATCTGGATAGTTAATATTTAGTTAGATAAACCATTTATTCGTCAACAAAAAATATTTTCAAGTTTTAAAAATGTTAAAAAAAACTAAATTTTCAATTACTTAAAAGAAACACACACATTTAAAGTAACAATATTTTACTATTTTGGAAAAAAAGAAAAAAATACATTTAAGCTGAGATACTTAACGGTTATTATGCAATGTTAAATTTAAAGAAGGTTTTAAACTGTGAATAACCATTTCAAGGTTTAAACCCTACTTTAAATTTAACACGAAGGCAAGAAAGCGGGTCTAAGTCTCCCAACCCTTTTCACCAATTTTTCAACCACAAAAATCCAATTCAAGCCAAGTGTATAACAACAAACACGATTTTCGCCTTGCCGAAAGGTCAAATTCACCCGATTACCTCTCGAGCTTTAAGCCGGCAAATGCAAACACTGAAAAACGCTTTTCATTTTACGAGTCTACAGCTTATCCATGGCTCCCACCCATTTTCCCCCTCTTATCTTCACATTCGGGAAGCCTCTGGGAAGCCTTTTCCTGTTTTTGCTGGTCATAATAGTAAAAGCAAATTGCGGCAATTGCATTCATCATTAGGCGCCACTTTTTGGCTCTGGGTGTGCGGGCATAGACAAAAGGTGCTGTTAACCCAGAAGACTCCCCCTCATAAATGATGTTTTTATGAACGAGCTCACATTCTTGCAATTTACGCCGAGAGTCGGGTTGAGTCGGTGATTTGTTGCAGTTATCAGCATTTTTCATTTTCAAAAGCCCTCGCGGTCTGTTAACAGAGACACATCATCAACAAGGCAGCATTCGGAATGGAATGGTTAAGTACACTCAACGTAATATAGAGATATATCAGTAACGATGCCAAATTAGGACCTTTAAAAAGTATTTAAAAAATCTAAAACATTTTTTATTATTTTGTACTTTATTATTTTTGTAAAATCTTTATGAGAAAGTTAGAATTAATTAGCTTTAAAATTTACTGAGCTTATATTTATATTTTAATTAACATTCTAGGTTGTTATATGATTTATAAAATCCGTAAGTAAGTGAACCTCTTCCGACTAAAAAACAAAACGGTTAAATACTGGGTTTTTATCGAAAGAAATCAGTGCTCCGGTTTTCTCCTGTGTAGTATAGGGCCCAGCCACGCCCCCTTCAAGCTGCCTCCCACGCACTCAGTATGTGTGTGTGTGTGCAAGTGGGTGCCATAAGTCAGATTTATGTGTGCAAAATAGTTGCTTGGCTGTGTTTCGGCTTGTCCCCATGCACTTTACCCTTCTCTAAGGCGGTGGGCGTTGGGGGCGTGGCGGAGCCTAGTTTTACTGTTACACTGCTGCTGCCGCTGATGGGTAATATGATTTGTGGGCTTTGTTTAAAAGTTTTACTCCAAGGCGTTGTTTGTTATTGTGTCTGGTTGAACGTGGCCAGAGGTTGACATTCCCCCGAGTGACGAGAGAAAAATGGCTAACTAAGCTTCAGGAATGCATCAAGTTCCTTCCCATTTGAGCCAGGCAGCAGATTTGGTTTCACTGATAAAGTTTATTTTTTGGGTGAAAAAACATTGTTGATGTGCTTGGCGTAATGGCTGTGGGAATGGGTAAAAATACAGCACTAGAAGTGCTGAATATAGAAATGTGATAGCTAACGTGTTTTAGATGAATAAGAATTCATCAAGATTAAACAAAATATTTTTTTTAAATCAAAACTTATAGTTATCAGACTTTAAAATAAAATCTAAACCATTTTCTTTCCCCTTTTAATCTTAAGATCCCCCAAAAAGATACAAAAAGTATCTCAAAGATTAACCTGCAGCCATTTGACTTGAAACGAACTGTTAAAACATTAAGCCAAATTACTGAAATTACATCAAAGAAAGAGCCCACCGATAAAATCTCTTAAAGCACCGAGAGAAGAAGACGAAAACTTGGAGATGGTGGACCATTAAATAAAAGATATTTTACACCGATGCCGCGAAGAACCGAGATGATTGCGAAAGCGAGGAAAATATTTCACAATCAGTGCATAAATCACAATTTGTTTGCTGGCATTGGAGATATCCGATAAAATGCTTACCCGCCAAGGGAAATAATCCAATCCAAATTGCAGGCTCTCCACAAAAAAACAAAAGGCACAACAAAAATATATGTATGAAAACACTTTCGAATTTCCGAATTTTATTTATCTCTTGATTTCGACTCGCTGCTCTGTGGCATTCAAATGCATTTCACTTGCGGGCGCTCAAAATAAACACTTCATTATTAGAAACACATGCAACGCACTTTTGGCAGGGGGCAATCACCAAAGGGCTGGTCTTATTTTTGTTCTTATTATTTTATGCTCGCTTGTTGTTGTTGGTCGCGCCTTGAGGGCGAATATTTAAAAATATACAATATTTTCCATCTCTATTTTTTCACATCACTGCACTTTGGCATTCTGCTCTTGTTTTTTTTTTGTTGTCGATTTTTGCACACGCAACGGAAATGCTGGGGAAAAGATGCAAATGTACGGTAACGGGATTCCGAAATGAAAAGGAAAACGCACCGAGCTCCAAAAATAGCTTTAAAGGCAGCAAAAAAATGGGGGAACTTTAATGTAAGCAAAAGGCGCAATCACACCGGGAAAAATGTGCATCCAATAGATTTTTATAATTTTAAATGAAAAAAAAGAAGTTTTTATTAAGGATCTTAAAATCAGAGATTTGATTAAGAGTTTTATTATTATTAAAATAATATATATATTATTAAAATATAGAATGGAACTAAATATTTGGCAAGATTATGATGTCATTTAGTGAATTTTTTATTGGAATTTTTAAAAATTTGAATAATAATATTAATATGTTTTAAAATACGTTTAATTTTTCCCCGTGATTCCTAATGTATGCACATATTTTTATTGTTTCCATCAGACAGTTTTCCTTTTTTCCGCACCTATTTTTTGTTTAACTCCTCCATCAACACACTTCACTTTTTTTAAACGGCATGCACTTTTTACACACTCTCCCGCCAAATGAAAATAGCTTTTCCGACCGCGTTTGTCCGCCTTTTTCGAAGCTTCCCGTTCGCGCGTTCAGATCGAACTGAAAACAGAGGAATGAAATAACCCCACGATCATCGGCGATGCTGATCCCCAGTATCTTCTGCCTCGGAAGAGAGCGCTTGGGTTGTTTTTCTTGTTTTCCGTTGCACGTGCTGTTTAAATCGTGAGCGGAAAAGAGATAGAGAGACAAAATGAGAAAGAGAGAGCGTGAGTTCATTTGTGGGGCCTGAAAAAAGCCGGCAAAATGAACAATGAATTTTGTTTATGTTTTGAATGAACAACCGGCTTTGGCATGCACATAAAGAAAAAATTATAAAATATATTTTAAATTTTAACATTAAAAAATTATTATATTTTTACTTTTAAATCTAAAACACAGAAACAATAAAATTCTCTTACTCAGCAAGGTGCTTAAAATCCTGGAGGAATTTGCTCGGATGAAAAGTACAGAATGAGAAAAAGATAAAAAATATATCTATTAAGTCAATTGCATGCAATTTTAAGGTAAAAAATATTAGATCAAGTATTTTATAAGTAAATCCGACTCCATTTGTTATCAAGCTTGTTTAAAAACATGGAATTGAGCTCTCAATATTTTGATAAGTACCCAGAATGTGAACTCAAATTGATTTCAAAATATTAATGGACTGCCTGCTGAACCCATAAATCAAACTTATATTTGCCCATATGTTTGTTCTCACGCTGAACTTTGAAGACCGGACTTGGTACCGTTATCATGAGCAACCTTGAAACATTTGCGCTGACTATGCGGTCAGCTGTTGGTCATTAGCCGCATGATGGGGCGAAAATGGCGCTATTAAAAAACGCTTGGCTAAAAAGTTGTCACCACGAAATGTGCAAGTGAAGCTGACAGAGAGGGCTTATGCGAAAGGAAAGAGACAGCCGATCGGCATGTGCACTAAAATGCACTAATGAAGAATATGAAAAAAATAAAAGAAGTGACCCACAGACAACGAGTGTCATGGATCGAGGAACCAGTTTTCCGGCTTAAAAATGTGTGACAATTATGAAAGGCGATCGACAGCAGCGAGATATTGATGTCGGGTAACAACAAAAGCTGGGATCTGGGATCCGGAGATATGAGTTCGTTCATATGGTCGAAGAGACAAAGCCACCGACAGGCAGAAAGCTCTTAGATAACCATCTCTTTGAAAGCGCTGACAAAACAAGCGCAAAAATGGTAAAATACAAAACAGCAGGTGAGGGGAGGGAAATGAAAACAAATAAATAAGAATTCCTTTCAAGCGTAACGGAAGTCGTTGAGAGCTAAATGGTCAACGGGCCAGTGGGCAATGATTAAGAACGAACTAACAAGCTGCTACCGGATGCTTAAGTCGGCTAAGTTGACGGGGCTTATAGCTGAAATTTGAGAAGCACTTCCATGTAGATGGGGTTTTTTGTTAGGATGATTTGAATGGGTTCAGTGTCTATTTTTGGAAGTGTTAACATATTATTAAGTTCGGGAAATCAAGGGTACAATGTGGGTCTTATGTGGGCAGAACCATTGATTCCAATAAATTGTTATGGATTGGTATATTGTCGGATTTGTATGAATTGGTAACCAAAATCGATTATTTCTTACTTAAAATTTAAATTAAAATGTTTGTATATACCTGCTACTGGATACTTAAGCGGATAAATCTTTTAAGAAAGATTTAAAGGTCGTTCCTATTGTAAATATTATTATTAACAACAAAATTATCGAAATTTTAAAAATATTTATTTTTTGACAACCCATAGCTTTTAGATGTATTTCTTAAAAAGTTTACCATATTCAAAAAAAACCTTTCTTATATAAAAACTACGTGTAGCTTATTTTAACAAACGTCCGCGGTTAGGTTTCTTTTCTCGTTTCGATTAATTTTCTATTAATATTAAACATATACAAAATCCGCGCCTCTATCCAAATAATTAGACATATTTATGTGTTCATAAATATATCAGATATGATTCCTATTTTCTCGAATTCTTGGGCTCCGTTAAAATACATATATTTCTCGATATCCAGTTTCGGTTTGGTTAATATCAAGCCTTCGGCAGCTTTTAATTAAAATGCGATAAAAGCGAGAAAATTCGTTGCGGTTTGTCTAAATGGGCACCCAGAAAAAGAGGCAATCAAAAGTCGAAAAAAAAACCCTCGATGGGGAATAAGTATGTCAGAGTGGGGGGCTAGAGGAAAATCAACGATTTCTTATCCCGCTTTTGGTGCGCACTTATTTATGTAAATCTTGTCGTAGTCGTCGTCGTCATCTGAAAATCGTCGTCCCAGTGGGCAAACAACTAAAATGCATTTGTGGAGCAAACGGAGTCCGCCCAAAAAAATAGAGAAAAATAAAACCAATCGAAGCCAATCCAATTCGAATCTGATCCAAGCCAATCCGATTCCGATGGCCACTCGAGACGTTGAAGGCAAAAGCCTATTGAATAATTTTCGATTTGATTTTCGTTACAAATGCTGTTTGAATACACTCATTCCGCACCTCCCCGTTCCATTTCCATTCATGGCTTAATCACTTGGTTACTTGATTTTCCACTTTATGACGGATTATGTGCAAATGTTTGCCAAAGTCTCTAAAAGGAAGCGAAAGGTATTATATTACTGTGTAATTTTCGGTTGAAATTCGACTGTGAGAAATGGTCTGCTGAAAGTATTTTTGGTATCCAGGTCATTAATCATGGTTATTGTGTTCTAAAGTTTTGAAGTTTAATATAGAAATTTACATCATTTATTTTTGGGCTTTAATATATTAAACCCTTTATACTTTTTTTTGAATATAGCCATAAGAACCGAGCTTAAGTTTTACTCCTTTTTAAATTAACTTTAAATTCTTTCGCTTACTCAGCTAAATGTTCGTAACCAAGTGGAATGTAATTAATTTTTTAAACGCTGCACGTTTTTCATTGAAATAATCAAAAGATATTGACTTTAAAATGAGGATAAGCTTACGGCCCTGTTTACAGACTTGTTCCAAAATGAACCAACAGAAGAAAGGGAGGTGCACAAGGAACTCATAAAACCGCCAATGGCAACACGTGATAAACGCACTTAACAGGTAATACCATTTAGGGAATGATGGATTGACAGAACACGGAAAGAAAAGAGGGAAAATAAATTTAAAACAAGTAATAAAATATTTTGAATAAAAACCACCTGCAATAAAAAAATTTAAGAAACAATTTATACAAAATATTAATTATTAAATATTTAAATATTTTCCCACAGCTTCAGCAACATGGTCACTGACAGCACTATCAAAATCAACCGATACATCACCAACAAAAATCAGCGTAGGACAAAAAAAATTCTCAAGCAACAATAAGCGTAACAGGAGCAACATCAACCGACACAGCAGCAACATTAGGGACCGCAGCAACAATGCCACGCTTCTCAAAGTGCTCCCAAGTTCGAGACCCCCTCTATAGCACCATTTCCCCCATGACCAAAATGTGTGTGAGAGCCGTTTAGAATCGCGGTTATGAGGAGAATCGAAACGCGGGGAGGGACAGTTAATAAACTTCTGGCAGGGCCGAAAACTTGGTCTAAAACCGAGGCGAGAAAGTTGAGAAGCGCAGAGAAATTATTTGGAAAGACGTGCGTAAGGTGTGTTGCGGACAGTTCCGCTTCAAGCCCGAAAACCAGGGGATCTCCGATGCGGTTCGGTCCCGGGGATTCATGTCAGTCAGACAGCTAGCCCGTCTTTGGGCATTACACTGAGAAAAAATTTACTACATTTAAATAAAACTAAATATTTCACAAAATTTTATCTTTATATTTTTATAATTTTAATAAATTGATACACATTTTAACAAAAATTAAACAAAGTCGAATATTTTTTAATATTTATTTTTGGAATAAATAACTTTTATTTCCAGTGACCTTCCCGTTCGTCATTCATTAAAACTGACGCGTCCTCTAACAAACACAAAAGTTTTTGACAAAACGGACAAAAAAGGAAGAAAAAAATGAAATGCTTTTGCCTGCATTTTGGCCACGAGTCCGATAAAAGTGTCAGCTCCAAAAGTTTGGCCAAACGCAGGAGCATCTGGCCAACAACAACAACTAAAATTAAAAGGGTATTTAGACGGGGGAAAAGGGGGACCAGAGTTCTGGGTATCCTTCATTTGTGCGACAAATGGACGGAATGTGCAAGGAGGTCAACCTGCTAGCCTTGATTGGTCCAAAGTTTTGCCAACTAGCTGGAAATATTAAGAAGTCCTCAATTTCAATTTAATTTGGTGAACATTTTTAGCAGGTAAGGAAAATATAACTTTAAAAGATCGAAATATGTTTTCGTAACAAATGCCGTTTCAATACTTTATTATAATATATATATATTTTTTTTTAAATATTTTTTTACTAATTTTACGATAAAATATATAAAAATTAAACGTAAGCATTTAAGAATTTGTATATATTTAGTTATTATAATACATTTTTTTATTATAATATTAATAGATGATCTTTTCCTCTTTCAACTTCTAAATGGTTTGGTGAAATACAAAAATATGAATTTTCCTAAACATTTTTAAAGGGGGCCTCATCCACAACACAAACGCCAAGAACCATTTCGCCGGCAACCGGCGGTCATTTGGCAAAGGTCAACGACAAGCAAACATAAAAACATAAAACTCAAACACTTTATCCAGAGCTGAACCAAAAATGTTCACCAAAACACAGCCTCCGGTTTGCGGCTTATTATTGATTTTTAGACCATAGAACAGCACAGAGCGGAAAAAATTGGTTAACATGTAAACTTGGAATTTCGACGACTGCTTGTTAGGCATGTCTATTTTAATTATTAACAAATTGTGCGTTGATTAAAAACATCATTAATTAAATGTGTATCGAGGCTTATGCCAGTTTCCAGCCACTTCTCCGCCTATTCTGTGTTTGACACGAAATTATCGCCGTTTTTCATTTGTCATTAAAAACAAATTTAAACACTTGACAGTTTCGAAGTTTGCGGTGAGAAGAGTTCATTCGATTTTTTAATAGTTTGGTATAATAATGGCTTTATCTTAAAATTCTTCTTTATTTTATAATTTAAACCTTAAAAAATCCTTGTATTATTGAGTTAAATATAATTATTTTTATTCCACGCCTTCAATAAAAAAATATTACTCATATAAAGCGTATTTTAAACTCGTTTTGGTCATGTAAAATTGAAACTGCATCGCTTTTTCTGCCTTTATACTTTTTGTAAAGCTTCTGGCTGTCAACGCCGCGGCGACAATTTAGTAATTTAAATTGATTTATTTAACTAGAAATAAATAAACCCGACAACATATCGCTTCAGCCTCCTTCTTTTTCTGTTCGCCCTGGGCTCCGCTAATTAAATTTAATTTCCCACTGATTAAACGTATTTATTTCGATGTATTCGGGTCTTCTGGTAGTTTTGACAGCCGTGCCAGGTATTTTTTCTTCCGTCTTCTAACCAACATGCTGAATTATTAATTGTATGATTGATTGTTATACTCGACGTGTGGTCCATGGCTGCTCCCCTCGAATTTCTGCGCTTCGTTTGTTTCGCATTAGCAGCAAGTGGCCCAAAGAGCAACTCCATGGGGAGCTAACTACTCGATGTGGAGCTTTTTTATTTATTTGCCGGCCCATTTGGGCGTGAGAATCGCTTTTTTCTGGCCTCTTTCTCGACTTTTTCCCGCTTCTTTAACAATTGTTTTCTTGAATGAAGTGGCTTGATTAGCTTCGGTGGCCGGGGTGTCAATATTAATGTAATTTCTTGATGTTGCCAGTTTTCAACATTGTATAAAAAGAGTTCACAATCATGAATTGTTGCCTGTGCTTTTTGGCGGTAATACTAATACTAAATAGGCTATTGTTTTTAAACAAAAACGGGAAACCCTGAAAATTTCTTTGGAGTATTAAAATGAATTTTTTATTTTTTAGTTTGTTATGTATAATTTTTTAAACAAAAAAATAATAAAATTTTCTTCATAATAAGAACTACAAAAACTACAAACTACAAAAATGCGTACGGATGTCACTAAAATGTTACAGAGTTGCCATGGCTTGTAATAAAATTAGGTAACAGCACTGGTTTTCTACGATTCAATAAAATTTTCAACAGCCTCGAGGTTTTTCGAATTCCTGAAATTTCTAAAAGTTTACTTTCTATGGAACAGCTAACCAAAATTCAACAACTCAAGACCGCGTCTTTACCAACACTGGTTGTTTAAAGATTAGGTGACAACCCTGTGCTCTGCCTATTAAGCAATAGGCAACTCCATTGAATTTGCTGTAAGATGACAATGCATATTTAGCGGTCCACTTTGTGTCAAAGGAAACTTTGAACCACTTTTGGAAATGGTTGTATGTTTTTTTTAACTTATAACCATTATGAGTAAGAGCTACAAAAATATTTTTTTAAATTTTAAAATAAATAATGGGTACGGATGTCACTAAAATGTTTCAGAATTGCCATGGCTTTTAATAAAATTAGGTAACAGCACTGGTTTTCTACGATTCAATAAAATTTTAAACAGACTCGAAGTTTTTCGAATTCCTGAAATTTCTAAAAGTGTACTTTCTATGGGACAGCTAACCAAAATTCAACAAATTAAGACCGCGTCTTTACCAACACTGATTGTTTAAAGATTAGGTAACAACCCTGTGCTCTGCCATTATAATTTGTGTCAAAGGAAACTTTGAACCACTTTTGGAAATTGTACGTTTTTTTTTATTTATAACCATTAGTCTGTGATTAAAAAACATGATTTTTGCATACAAAATATTTTCTTTTGCGAGATGGAAAATTCTTAAATTCCTCGAATATCAGTAACGTTTGTATAACAATTTTAGCATGAAGTGTGAATTTAAAAAGTAACCAAATAAAAACAAAATTATTCGTATTATGGCCGAGTTTAAGGAAAATGGGTTCGGGCTGAATGAGCACGCTCTGACATTTAGATTTATCTTAAAAAAAACTCCAGCATTTATTTCAAATATTAAATGTAATATTTCGAAACATTCTTTAAATTTTTCGTGTTTTTCTTTCTTGGCCCAGAAAGGTAAAGTTTACCGACACACGGTAGAATAGAACTTCATCTGCGGACGACATTGTCGACCATCTCAGATCGGCAGCACTTCGGCTTTGCCGCTGAGGACAGTCTTCTAGAGTTGGAGAAACATTGATTGAAATCGATTTTTCTGGGGCCATCACTGTTCGAAGAAGAAGAAGAGGAAAAATTCCGAGTTGCACCAAAAAACCTTCGCCTAACTATCGGCCTATTCCTACTATGTTATGTTATGTTAAATTTATATTTTTGTTTGCAAATTAACAAATTTAGGGCGAACAATTCAAAATAGTGATTCGATGTGAATACGATGTTACGGCATACATCGAATATTTTTTTATTTTGTTACACAGCGTAATAAGCTACTAACCCACTAACAAATACTTAAAGTAAAAACAAAGGATTTAAAAACATTTTTTTTTTAATTAGTTAACACTACATGTACATTTAAACAATTCTCAGTTTTAATTCTGTAATTAAAAGTACTCAAAATAATATTAACCCTTAAAAATATATTTTCCTTTACCATAATTTAATAGTCAATAACTACTGGTCTTAATTTATTTCTTAAGAAAAAAATTAAATTTTTTAAATCAAAATTTTTGAGTTAAAAAAATTATTTATTTATTTAGTTATTGTTTCGAAAAACATATTAGGGGCATCTGAATACCCCTAATTAGCAAACTTCAAGCAGTATCTACTGCTTTATAGCCAAGACAACCACCAATAACAGATTAAAGCAGTTTATACATGTAAAATTACATAAAAATTTGGATCTAGCGACATCTTGTGGTGGTGTTTCATATTTAACTGTGTTTTTCACTTTTCCACCGGAAGACAGACGTAAATAAATCTGGAAATCGATATATAATTTATTTAAACCCAGTCAGATGTCAATTGTTTTGAAAATCCATAGGTACAACAAATTGTCCGGACCGTTCGCCAGGATATAGTCCATGGCGGAAAGTGGATTTTTGGCCGTCTTACCGATGTCACGCGATGTTTGAAAGTGCTTCTCAAAAGCCTGTTTGGTATTATAAGTGTACTTGTATGATCAGTGAGGCGTAGGTCTGGGCACTGTTTAGGATTGAGTGTGACTCCATTATCACAATGGACTTGGACCATGTGGAAGACGCAATGGATTGGCAGAAGAATAAACTGGAGAAGGAGGACCCCAAGCTGAAGATCTTGCACCGGATCCCATATCCACCATCGACGTCACCGAGGTCATCTTGAATTGCACCTTCTTTCGTAGCCACCCACTCAAGCCCGGTGATACCCTCCGGGGGCGCACCGAAAGGTACCTGACCTACGTTGACCAGAACGTTAATGTGGACAAGGGTACGTTCACCTTACTGAGCACAGTGGAGCAATAGGGCAACGAATAAACGAAGTTGCTAAAAGTCGCTTACGCACAAAAAGTAGGCGTCACAGCCTCTCCTGCAGTCACTCACTCAAAGTGAACATTTAGTTAATAAAGTAGTTATTAAATTAGACAGTGAGTACTTGTGGTACAGAAATCCACAGCTTTTAGATGAAGTGACTCATGCTAAATATAATAATTTGTTTTCATTAACATCATTATTGTAAAGCAAATAATAAAATGCTTAATTATAAGTCAGGTAGCCTCAATCCTAATATCCCACCGGAAATGCTTACTACCATGAAAGTTAAAAGTTCTAATGATAGTACCCCTGAAAGAATGGACTTATTGACCAAATTGGGATTTGCAGAGGATGAGGTGTCACAAGCTGGGACATCCAATATGATGGCAGAGTTTATAAGATTATTGGGAAGAGAAGGAATATCCCAATCATAATCATAAACTATAAAGTTAAAGTTAAAATTAATAACGTGGTCTGCACATTCAGCGAGGCTGGCCACTCAACTTGCTGAAAATTGCCCTGAGGGGGTAATGTCAAGTGCCGTCGCGAGGACGGTAATGAGTGCAGAGTGACCTTAAATTAATAATCTCTAACAGCTCGCAAAAATATACCACACCATACTATTTGGTATTTTAAATAAAAATGAATACTAAAAAATACTATTTTTCTGGAGTGATAGTAAGGGGATTCCCTAAACTGTTGAATTGCTGAATTGTTGAATTTTGGTCAGCTGTTAATCAGCTGTTCCATACAAAGTCAACTTTTAGAAATTTCCGCAATTCAACAGCCTCGGGCTGCTGAAAATTTTGTTGAATTGCTGAAAACCAGAGTTGTCACCTTATTTTACTGAAAGTCATGGCAACTCTGCAACATTTTACTATTCTAAGTTCGCATTATTTACTTTAAAATCCAATTAGCAATTCGATTAGTAGTTTTTCTTACCTAGCTAACAATTTTAGTCAGTAAGAAACAATAAAAAATCGAATTTTATATGTTTTAAGTTCCGTCAAACTTTTCAACAAATAACAGCTGTTTGAAAATTCAACAAGATCCCTTAGTTGCTGAAAATTTCTGTTGAATTTTCAACAATTCAGCAATTCAACAGTTTAGGGAATCCCCCTAGTATCGTTGGTACCCTCGATGATGCCATCGATTTTGGCTAAAATTTCCGAATATCGATAGTACCACACATGCTAAAAAATTATCTCTAGTTATAATGCCAAAATTTTATCAAGTTTTTTTGGCGCAAAAATTAATAACACTTAAAATGAAAATTATGGCAATGAAAATTCTTCATAGTATAAAAAATAGGTATTGGTCATCATCTTCTACATCGAAGAGGATATTAAAAAAAAGTTTATTTAGAGAAATAAAAATATAATTAAAATTTAATCTTAATTATTTATGGTAACAAAAAAATAAAGCTTCTTAAAAAAATTTTTTTTTAATTTTCCATATGTACTTATATAAAATTTCCTTTATTCATTCATATATTCATATAGTGTTACATTTGCATGAATTTTTGTTTCTTTCACATCTTTCCTACGAAATTTTAATGGATTTTTTTGAGCATTTCCTGATATCCTTTCTATTTTCACAATAAATATTCCAACATGTAATTGAGCTTGATGATAATGTGATTATTTATTCTGAATTTCAACGAATATTAATTTGGGGAGCTCCATTATACTGTTTTGCGCATTTTCGCCGGCCATTATTACTGGCCAAATGATGAGGTAAATACCTTTAATGCATTCGCTCTAAGTCCAAACTTCACATACCTCCCGCCCGACCAGAATTCAATTAAAAATAATAACAACATCCCGGCACATTAGCCTGGCTATTTTCGTTAAGTAATGGCCAGCGAATGGAAATGGAAATTTCCAAATGCAAAACAAAGAGGATGCCGCAAGAGGAATTCGGCAGTTCGTGGGCTAAAAGGTAATCCACAAATATTTTTAGACTGCGAAACAAATCGAGGGCGAAAATAATTAAGCAAATTGCATGATTTTTATTAATAATTTATTCTGTCCAGCGAGGAAAATGCAAGTTCATGCGGCAAATCAGGCGAAAATCTGTGTAATTAGCATACCATTTGGATACAAATAGTGCAGCTGTGCTTCCGACTCGCTACATTTTCCAAATATTAGCATAAATATGTTTACTCAATTGAGTTTATAGTATTATAGAACGTATTTTTGACTGCGATAATAATACAAATTAATTTTAAAATAAGTACATACCTTTTGTTTGTTAAAAAAAAAGACTAAAAAGACTTCTGAAGATATAACCAATGTATTTTTAAGGATGTTTTTACTAAAATGGGAAATTTTAAATAATTATCATGCACAAGTTTTAAGATATGTGCTTTTCTATAATAAGGTTTTGTTAACAACATCATCTTGATCATGCAGTGAATTCAGTAAAGCATGCACTAATTAACAAATTAACATTATTTAGTTCTATCTCCGGATAATGATTTTCCTTTGATAATTAGCTACTTTGCTGATTGGCAATTAAAATCAAGGTAGATATTAATTCCTTGATGTCTCCGGCAGCACATGAGAATTAGCACCCTTCTTCCTTTGTTTCTCCGTTTTTCTATTGAACCAGAAACATTTGAGTGCTTGTATCTGGCTGAGTTGGCTGCAATTGTGATTTAAACTTTGCACAAATCAGCCTGCAACTTGTGCTTACGTTTATAAGTCCTATTTGTGTATACTGAAGATACCTTGGTGTACTGCAGATGCCTTGGGCAGCTTATTCAACTCGCCAATCATGGTGTTAATGCAACTAATTAGTCCGTTTTCAGGCTGTTTACAACCTTGCATCAGAGCTATTGACTACCGATTGAGAGTTAAACATTATTTGTGGTAGAGTAGAGAATTAATTGGCATAATAGACATTGTGATAGTTCTTGATACCCCCAAAGCTTGAGATATTTTCAGAGATAATAGAATTCATAAAAAATATGTATAAAAATTATTTAAATAAATTGATTTAATGCTTCAAAAATAAATTTAAGATTTTTTCGAATTTTTAAAAATATGATTTTTATTTATGTGAATTAACATGTATTAGTTCTTGTAATTCCCAAAATCACCCCAGTCAGTACAACACGATTTTTAACTTACTTCAACCGAATTCTTTACTGTCAATATAAGCCATCAATTTATTCTAGCCATAAAGTGAAGTTAAGTGGGATAAGCAGAGGAGTAAGGATAAATTGACGGCTGGTGACCATATTTCATATCGATAGCCCAAGCCAGGCCCATTTATTATGCGCTGTAAAATGTTTTTTCCCCCCGGAAAATCCACAGAGAAAGTGGGGTAAAAAAGCGCCAACCTGAACCGAAAAATTTCAAAGGTCACTGCTCAACGTTTTTTACGGCCTAGAAGAGAGTTCATCCAGTCGGCTGACAGTTTCTGGTTTCTGTAAGAGGCAATGCATGTTGCCCTGTCAAACGCTCCGTTGAACTTTTCGCTTTGGAGGAGGCGCCGAAAGTGGCTTCCTTTCTGCGGCTTCCATTTGGACACCTTTGCCGGGACTTAGCGGCGCGTTTAGGGCACCAAATGCCGCAATGTCTGGCCCGGAAGTGGAGGCACCAAGGATCATTAGGCAGTGTCAACAAGCGGATTGCCGGATTGGCTGACATCCAGAAGTTGTACGATGGAAATACAGGGCATATTGGCATGGAAATTACCTTTTATGATTTTTTTTTTTTGGGCTTTATTGATTTTTAAAAAATTATGCTTAGATGCTAACTACTAACAAATTGTCCATTAACTAACGTAAATGTAATTAACCATTGTTTCGTGTATGACTCATAATTTAATACATATTACAATATTATTATTAATACTTTCATTTTCTGTACTGGTTGTGTAGTTGCTAGTAAATGCAGAAATATGAAATTGGTTTGATCAACACTCGTATTTTTCGGTAATTAAATGTAGGTTTAATTGTAGTTAATTAGTCTATTGGTTGTTTTGTTTTCATTTCTCCGCTATATTAGCCATTAATTTAATTGTAGAATTACAGAATTTATTATGTACAAAATTATTTTACAGTAGAGTTGCCCCCATTTACCTTTAATTTTCACCAAAGTTAGTTATGATTTTTCCTCTTATTAAATTTCTACTTTTGCTCGGAAAACTTTTGTGGCTGCGTGCGTTCGGTGGCAGCTTTCAGCGTTGGTTTTCCCACCAAAACCAGGGTTTTTGGCTTTTCAGGTGCTGCTACCTGGTCGGTGGCAATCGGACACGTTCCCCTGTCGGTGGCACACAAAAGTTGCAACGCTCAACATTTTCTGAGAGGATGGGCAAAATTTCGCTTTAGTTCGGTCAACTTACGTGCTAGAGAGCTAACGCCGTATTTATACAGGGTCTTTAACTAATATGTAGCAAGTTTTATAAACTCTTTTTCATTGTTTTGTAGTATGCTTAATATACTCATATAATTTTATTCATTGATTTCTCAGTTGGTTCAGTTGAATATCATCGATAAGATGAGATTTGAAAGAAAGACACAGAACGTCGTGTGAAAGAAAGTGGCTTGGGGTCTGTGGATTCTCTACAGATTTTCTATTTAAAATGCATAAAGTATTTTTAATCAGCAATAAAAATATTTAGAAAGGTTAAACCCATTATCATTTTACAGAAAAAAAGTGAAATCATTACGAAAATTTATTTTTAATATATTTACTATATTCATCTCGAAAAACATATAAAGGAATGACTTAAAAAATGAAAACATTTAATACTTCAATTTCTTCAGTAATAGCCCAATCTTTGTTAAACCCCTCAATATCTTATATGTGAGAAAACACCTAAAACCTAAATTAAGTCTTAAATTCCACAGTTAGCCACATGTACATACAATTAACCCTAACCAGACACACGAATACACAAAACACCTGTTTCGGTTGGAGGTTTTTCCCCCACCATCGTGCTTACAGCTGAAACATCATTTTAACTACAACTTAACTATTTATTTTTATAATACAACTTTGTCGACATCGGGCAGTACCATTAACCCACTGGCACAACCACCGCCCCCAGGACCTGCCCCACTGCCGGTTGCCACCACCGCAAGGACATCGCCTGAAATCCCGGTTCCACCTCCTGCGACTCCCAATGGCGACGATGATGAGGCTCCAGGTCCGTCCGCAGATCCTCCACCGCCATCCGATGGAAGCTGCTTGGCTTTCGCCTTATCGTGCACGTACATGGCGGCCAGAGCATTGAAACGTGGACCCCAGTTCTGTAGATAGTTAAAGTCTTGATTCTCATCATCAGTGCCTGGAATGGGACAAGGGGGAGTAGCGAGTTAAAGGATTTCTTCGAATAGTGTGGGAGGGACGACGAAAATGGCCATCAAATTTAGGTATTTGATTGAACCGAGAAATCTAATTTAAAGTCAGAATGATTTTACTACCAAGGTCAATTTGCAGTCTCCATTTTCCAATTAATTTAAGCAGTGCATTTTTAAAGAATTTTTTATAGTTGATAAAATCAGCTATATAAAATATTGGAGTATTACACAAAATGTAAGGATAAGAAATGGAATAAATTTAAATGAATAAAAATTTAATATAAATTAAAATTGAATTACATTTAATTATATTAAACTAAATTATTAAAAATTAAAACTTTTGACTACAAGGATATCTTATTAAAAATCTTTAAATATTTTTTTAATTATAATTGATGGCGAATTTCTTGTATTAAAGTGTAGAAAATACGCTTACCGGAGGCCAGCGAACTCAACGACTCGGCGATGCTGCCGCTGCCCTCGAAGGTGAAGTTGCGCAGGTCATCGAAGGGCGGTGCGTTGTTGTCCTTGTCGATGCGCTGCTTTCGCTCCTCCATCAGATAGGCCACGTTCAGCTCCTGGCCAGGTGGCAGCAGCGTCATCACGGGGTCTAAGTGCAAACAACCGCCCAATTACTTGGCCATGTCCCACCTCTTTGCCGTGTTTACTCACAGATTATGGGCATCTTGCAGGCGGCGATGTCCGGCGGTCCTCCCTGGGCGCTGATTGGTATTTGCAGTGGCGTAATGTCGAAGGCCGTCATGTCGTCCTCGCCGCCGCCTTCGTCCTCGTAGCTGATTACCGTCTCCCGGACATCCTTCTCGGGTCCCGAGCGCTTCTTTTTCTTGGTCGTCTTGCGTTTGCGACTGTATATCACGAAGATCAGGGCGAGAACTGAGAGACAGATGGATAGTTTTAATAAAATAATACATATATGAAGGAAAAAATATTTCTCTAAATATTAAAAGGGCATTGTATAAGTAAAATTGTGATTGGTATTCCCAACATTTATTACGTGAAATCTATAGTTTTAATAGGATGTTTGGTATTATAAAAAATAATTATATTTCAAATTATAAAAAAGAAAGAATTTTACTCCTTGTTTTGTGATATTAAATTAATTTCTGCCCTACTCTTTCCATATTTTGTCTAAATTGTCTCCTCTTTCGTGAAACATTCCTCTAAATTATATCTTTTAAGATATCCCTTAATATTTCTCCGGTTCACATTATAAAAAACAGTTTTTTGCACACCAAAGTCCATTGTTTTTTATTTAAAAAAAAAAATACTGAAAACCTGAAAGGGATACCAAAGCAAGACTGGCAGTCTGTTGGGTGTCTGTTAACTGTCAGTGCCATAACAACAACTCCATTTACATTTAATGAAGGTAATTAAATGTAGGGAAAAATGTTTTTCTTTTTTGTTTTCGCGTTCCCACACTTGAAAACTGAAAGCAAGCAAAAAGTTTGCGCCTGTTAAGGGGAAAATACTTTTAAATAAACTAATACTTCAATTTTAGAAAAATGTTTTTTAATTAAGTGTAAAATAAAAAGTAATGCCAATGAATATTAATTATTTTTACTTAACTTAACTTTTCATTTCAAATTCCCCTTTCAAAAAATCAATGAATAGGCTTCTTAGCGTGGAAAAAAACATACAAATAAAGCACTTGAAAGTTAAGAAGATAATGATTGCAAGGCCGCGTCCAGTTGCCAACAATTACGAGAAATCAACTCGCCAGTGAAGAAATGTTTTATGCTTTCTCCTTATAAATGAACTTTGTGCCTGTCTCTGCGAAAGTCAGCTGGCAGTTATTGCAACTAATGAATCCGCTTAGCCCAGAAGAAATGCGGGAGCATTAAAAGCCAAAAAAAAGAGGAAAATGTAGGGTGGGAAATCCCCAAAGAAACATCCTTGGCTGGCTTGTCATTTTGAAGAAGTCGAGCCAGAGTTTTAATTATTTTTACTTAGCTGTTTGCTTAACCCCACTGTACCAGCGGCAAGTTAATATTCCTGTCAACTGAAGCGCAAATGATAAAATGCAAGTCTACGAGAGAGATTCTCTTTTGGCAGTCCTTTTTTTTGTTTTTCGTCGAGCAAAAGTCCTGTTTGCCCGACAAACAGAAGAAGAGTGGCTGGGAGTTTTCCGAGAATATGTTGCAGTGGTTGAGTGGAGGGAAACTTATTAATAACTTTATGCTACTTAAGCAAACTAAAGTAAAACGGCAAACGCAGAGAGGACACAGAACTTAACAAGTTTTCATGCTACAACGATTCGGAGACACTCGAAATGTGCATTTGGAATGTGAATGTTTTTGGCCGACTTGTAATCCGCTTAGTTGGCAAATGACTGTCAATGTGGGGGGATCTAAAACACCCACACAACCAGCCCGATTCGAGTTGTCCTGTGTCTTTGGGAGCTGGAAAGTTTAATGCAACAATTACAGCATAAAGTTGCAACAGCAGCAAGACACAAAACCCAAAGCCACAACCGAGTACCGAATTGAACCGAAAATAGTTTACTACCAGTTCTTGGCCAAGGCTTGAAGTGCATTAAATTTGTCTCTCGCCGCATGAAGGAGCTAGCAAACTTTCTAAATTATCTTGCCGCACAAGTTTTGCTATTAATGTGCCCCCTCCAAAAACAGCGAACTGAAATCTTCGATAATTCGTCGTAAAAGCAAGGAATAACCCAATCTGTTTTCAAAACTTTCGCAAATCAAAGAAAATTTCATAAACTTTGATTATCAGGTTTATTCTTAATAATTTTGGTAGTTTCAGTAAGGAAAATAAGAGATAATCAGAAAATATTAAATTTATCCTCAATATTAATTGGGCTAAAATAAATAAGTAGGTTAAAAAATCTATAAAATATGTAAAATATTTTTAATATTCAATTTAAATTTATTTTTTTAATTGAAAATATTAAATATTATTTTCTTTTCCATACCTAGCAAACAAATAAAAGTACAAAGCACGCCAGCGCTTAAACGTGCTAAATAAATATTTTCTGGCTGAGAAAAATTATGAATTGAATTTCCCAGTGAAACGTGCTCGAAAATCCAACTTTGCAACAAAGCTCTAAACTTAATTATGGGGCTAACCAATCTGTTCGTTCAATTTGCACTAAAAATACTTTATCAAAGGCCATTTTAAAGACTGCAGTTGGGGTAGAAAGTGCACAATATTTAGCTAAGCAGGCCAGGGCCAACTGTTCATTCATCAACCTTTAATCAACATTACCTCCGACCAGGAAAATAAAACAAGAACAAGAAGAAGCCCGAAAAACTACACAACGTCCAGAGGAGAACATGAAGTAACCTACATAAAAACTAGCAGAAACAAAGGCAAAAATATCCTGTAAGATGAACAAAAGCCGGACCGAAAGCTCTTTAACGGCCTTTGTTTGCACTTAACTGTACGGGACCAAGGACCCGGGTAATATCTTGTTGCTGGCCTGAACTTGCTGACCAGGTCAGCTCATCAAGTCCGTAGTTGCTCCACTTGGACACTTGAAACTTTATGCTAAAATACAGTTCAGCGATTCACAGATTACACAGGAGCGGCCAGGACCCCCCACCCCTCTCCTACACAGACAGGACATGAAAAAGCGTTGACTGTAAATAATGTTGGATAATTATTTAGTTTGTTTTTCGTCCCCTGCCCCTCAACTTTACGCCACTTTACGGCGAATCAACACAGACACCGAGGACAAGACTGCGGCTGTCAGATTTTATGTTTTTCGGTTCCTGAGATATTTTCACATCATAAAAAAGGACGAGAGATGAAAGTATTTCTGTGCGACGGCTCGTCGTTTATTTATTGCGCCTATTTTGCGGTTTAGCGGTTTTATGGCCACTTCCAGCCTTTGTTTTTCCCGCCCGCAGCCAACTGTGTAATTATCTGCCTTAGCAGCGACTAATTAGCTTAGAGCTTCGCCTTTTGTTGCTGCTCCCAGCTGCAACTTCGGCTCGAGCACTCATTAAAGTTGGCCGGATAAATCAGCGTTACTTTTAAATATGGCCCAAAGTAAATTGGCCGGAATTCGCACACAGAAGGCCGAATATAAAACCAATCTGGCAAAGGGGCGAAAATGTTGCGCTAATTGAAAATCCTCTCAAATCCCAGACGAGCCGGCGAAACGAAAATAGATTGTCGCGCATTGCGTGCGAGGAAACGCATTTGCAATTGGGCTGGGAGAAGCAAAGCAGAATGGGAAAAATAACCAAATGGCCAAAGCCACTTAACACTCGTTCGCAAAATCCATTAGGTGCTCCGAATTTTGCTGAAATTTTATTCCATTTTCTGCGATTCTTTCAAGCAGTAAAAAGCACTAATTGGCTTAGGCTGTCCGTGAAATGGCCAGACAAAGCTGGTTTTTTTCAATGCCTAACATACACAAAAAAATGTTAAATTAATTTTTTTCAATATGTCGGGATTTTAATTGTTTTCTTTCATTTAAAATACTTTTAATCCGCTTTTACTCCTAAATAAGTGTGGTTATGTATTTGTTGAAAAAAAGCGCATAAAACTATAATAAATTATTGTTTCAAAATTTAAGCTTGCTAAATAATTTAAAAAAATATATTTTTAAGTTAGTTTCATAGACTTTTTTTATAAATAGATTACAGTAAAATATTTGTGTATTTTACTTCTTTAAAATATATTTTAAATATATATTTATGCTATAAAAATACCAACACTAATATAAATATAAAATGGCATTTCCTAAAATGTCTCCTAAATTACTAGTTCCCTTTGCAGCACACTTCTTCGAAAAAAACACGAAAACTAGTCTCCTCTTTTTCCCCAAGCTTAATTAGCCGCTATGCAAATATTTTGCTACTCTTTTTTCCAGCTAAGCCAACAAATTGCCCCTGTCTGGGCATAAAAAAGTGTGGCAAAAATAAAGCAACGAATACAAGATTTGTTGCCACTTTATGTTGTTGAAAATGCATGTGCTCCTCCCATGTTAACCCTTTACCACTTTTATTTTTTTAGCCCCACACGGTCGCGACTGTCCAAACAGATGTCAGTGTCGCAATATTTTTTTTTTGGCTTTTTTCGTGGAAGGTGGTTTTCCCCCAGCAAATTGCATTAACATGGAAAAACAGAGAGAAGCAAGTTGATGGTGGGTCGTGTGGGGGCGTGGAAAGCAAAAATGTTGCTGCTTAAGCCGCTTAATTGTCACACATGAATGGAAAATTTCTCGGAGCAGCTTAGCGATACAGTGAATGGGGGTTTTTCGGGTGTTGGGGCGTCTTCACTTGCGGTCGCCCATTGTGGACTTACTCAGTATGATAATCAGGCAAACGAATATGGCCCCCAGGGCGCCCATGCTCAGCTTCAGGCGCTGCCCCTCCTGGACCAGCTCACAGTTCTCGCCCCAATAGCCCTCCGGGCAGATGCATCGATAGCGCAGCCTGGGCTCCAGATTGATGCAGGTGGCTCCGTTCAGACAGGGCAGGTCCAGGCACTCGTTCCGGTCCACACATCCCTTCGTATCGGAGGACATGATGCGACCCTCGCTGCAACTGAAACGAAAAAATCAGGGGACGGTAGAGTTATTACGAATTCAGAGGCGATTACTGCGATGGGAGGGGAAATGTTTGCTGCCACAAGGATTTCTCTTATTCCCTTTTCCCGAGCACTCAAAAAAAGTACAGATATTGTAATAAATTTTTGAAAATCAGATACGATTAATGAATGGGTCTGAATTTTATGCTGCCGCATAGATTTCTCTAATTCTTTTGATACACTTAGCGAAAATATAAAAATGACGTAGAAGAAATTGTTTAAATCGGAACACTCAGTAAAAACTTATAAGCTAATAATAAAATGTCCGGTAGGTGGCGCCACTTTCAAGCGACTTCTTGAAAAATTTTAAAACCAATTATTTTTAACGATCACTGGGAAACCTAACCATTTTCAGAGTTAAAAAACAGAATGATAAAATAATATAATAATATCCAACAATTTAATTCTTGTTTTTGCCCCTACACACATTTTTCTAGAGTGTACTCCTAATTTTTCGTTTTTTTCCACCGAAATAAAACTTTTTTATTTTCACACAAAGTTGTGCATCCCAGGGATAGAGTAATTCCCCATGAGCTACGAGCGCCTCTCAAATATTTTCCGAAGCGCATTAAGGGCGTGAAGTTTTGGTTGAACTAGAATCCCTGGACAACTCGGCGATGGGGAAATTAAAGCTTTAAAAGTGGGGAAAAAAAACCAACTTTACCCCTCGCACACATTCTGCACATTTAAATTGAAGTCATTTCGTATTCCAATTGAGGACAGCTCCTTGTCCGACATCTTAGTGTCCTGGCTGAGTGACACAAATTCCTGCCGTGGCACTGCGTTAACTGCTGCCCACAACTGGCAAACGAAATTGAGGCTAAAGTAAGCATAATTTATGACACGTCGCCACCTGAAGGCGAAGCGTGCGCCACTATTTAAATTTATCTTAAAAGAAAGAGGACCGCAAGGAGGCGAGCCTGGCGAACACGTGTTCAAAAGCAGCAGGCCCAGATGTTTCTGTTCCCGAAAGCAAATGGAGCGAGAAGCTCACAGCTGGGGGTGCTTAGCCACCCTCCGCCGCCGCCTCCGCCAAAAAGGAGGATGGGCACAAGGAGCGAACAGGACATGATGCAGTGCCAGATTGGGTGTCCTTGCTGGCTGTCGTCGGCTCTCGAATGGAGTCACTCCGCAAAACTAATGATGTGGAAAATGTGCTCTGCTCTCGGCGAGGGAACTGCCACTGCCACCAAGAGTGCGACCCATCATCGATGAGGTGTTGCAGAGCAGAAGCTCTAGGATCAGGAGTCGTGCCCCAGATTCCCAGTCTCCCAGCTTCCCAGCCCAGCCAGGCAAATGTGGGTATTACCATGTGCAAACACTCGGAAAATACACAGTTTTTCTAACAATATGATTGAACGCATAGAAAATAATTTTTAAGTTTCTTAACGTGATCTAGAGAATGATAGCGAAATGTTTGAGGTTCTTAAAATATTTTAAAACATATTAAAAAAACTAAAGAAGTCTACAAAAAACGTTATAATATTCCTTTATACATAAAATATATTTTAAGAAGTCAATCGATAAATATGAATCTTCTCATAATTGTTTGTTCTATTTTGTTTAAATATTTTTTTTAATATTTTGTTTAAATTTTTTAATTTAAAAAAAAAAATTTTTTTTTAATTATTCCCATTTTTATTTATTCACATCCTAATTTTTTTCTCAGTGAACTTCTATTTCTGCGGTCTCTGGTTTGCATGAGCAAAGACAGACAGCCATGACAATTGATATTATTTGTTTTGCATTCGCAGTCAATTTGCTGTTTGGCATTGTCGGTTTGCCTGAAGCTGGAAAACGGCAGGAAGTCTATAACACTGCATGAAGCTTTTATCCTAATGGCATTCTGATACATGAAGTTAGGTTTGCAACTCGAGAGCTCTCCTTAAATTCTTAACCTATATTTACAAGGTCCTAAAACTTTGTCTGTAAAATAATTAGGTAAATTCGATCACCTGGTGACAAAGAGATAATTAACTTATTTTCAGTGACATTTGCACCGATTTAATTACAGACCCTTTGTTTGCCTTTGAAGGCAAGCCAGAAGTTGTAATTAAATCGAAACCCCAATAAATTACTATGCCACCCGTTCACAAAGGAAAAGGCCAGGAAATGGAAATGAAAAAGCTATACTTACGTGCACTCGTATTCGTTCCACAAGTCGACGCAGTCAAAGGGATCCGGGCAGATGACATTCGAGCAGGGCCTATTCGAGGGGCAGTTGCGTTCCAGGTTGCGGGCCATCGTGGCCTGGCCCCACTGGGTGCCATTCATGGCGGGCGGCAGGGGCAAGTGCTTTCCATCCAGTCTGCCGGCCGGAAAAGTGGGGGAGAGGGGGAAACTATGCATGAGTACCGGCAATCGAGGAGCACTAAAAATGTGTCCTTTTCCTGTTGTCTTTGATTAGCAGGACCAGCTAACTAAGGTAACCAAAGCTCGAAAGTACTTTCTATTTGCAGTGTAATTCATTTGATGTTACATTTCTTACTTTTCCTCTCACTATTTTGTTCAACAAAATAAAGCAAGGATATTAAACTCTGTCTTACAAAGTGATTCAACAAAATTTCCCTTCGCAAATAATTGTTAAAAAATATTAATCAAAGCTATTTAAAATGTTTTAATAATAAAATATTGACTGGGTTCATCTAAAAATCTAATACAAATATTTGTAAAAAATGATTTGAATTTGTCGATGAATTTTTCTGCAATTTCTTAAAATAAAAATGTAGTTTTTTTCTAAATGGCTTTAAAAATAATACTTTCTTTTTTAGCCCATAACTTGTTTCTAATTGTTGGTCCCAGTTTCCCTCCTTTAAAGAGTATCACAGCAGCCATAAAGAGATCTAATCATAGCATCATTAGCCCTTACCTGATGTCGTCCAAGCAGCTCCTTTGAAAGTCGGACTGCACCTCAAAGGTCTTGATTCCCGTATACTCGGCCTTGCCGCCCGCATAAACACCCTCCTGCTTGTCGATGCTCAGCCACTGGTGTCCCGTAAAGTGAAAGGACTCGTTGTACCGCCTCGACTCCCCGCCATCCAGTTCCATTAGGGCCGCCGATCCGTATCGACTGATGCGAATCACATGCCACTGGCCATCGTTTACTGCGATTGCCGTCAGAGTCAGCAGTTGCTCCTCGTTCCTCAGGGAATTCAGGTTGTAGCGGAACTGAAGGTGGCCCCTGCGGAGCTCCAGGATGGCGTACTCCCTGTGATGTTGATCACTAACCCGGAAGAGTTCGCCGCCCTGCTCTCGAGTTCGAAATCTCAGCTGCAGTTGGGTGGAAAATCGGTCCGGTTCGAAGCTGAGGGCGAATTTCACATAGCTCTGGGCCTTGAAAGTAGTCGGAATGGTGGGCACATTGCAGCCCGGACCCATCCAACCGGGCTGACAGTGGCACTTAGCCTGAACCAAACTGGCCACACAGTTTCCGTGCTCCCAGCAACGGGCTGTGTGCTCGGTTTTCAGGCAAACTTCATCGGTCTGCGGACAGGCGGGAAAACTATTCCTGGCCAGAGCGGGAAAAGCCAGGTCATAGTGCTCGGAATTATGGATGACATTGCGGATACAGCCATCAAAGCCCTTGGAGCTGAATGCATACTGCCAGTTGTACAGGTTCTGATCGAAGTGCTGCCTATAAAGGCCACCCAACTGAAGGGGTTGGTTCAGGTTGAGTGACTCCGAAAACGGTGGAATTTGTCCTCGGGCCTGACAGGCATTATCATCGAATTCCGGCGGAGTGCCGTCCTCCATTTCGCTGACCAACGCAGTGCGACAGAAGTCCACAACCATGCGCACATTTTCGGAGTCCCAGAAGACATCCAACCGATGCCAGACACCATCGTCCAGGGTTTTCTTGGTCTTGGCCTTCAGTTCCAGGGTGCCCGAACCGAAATCGATGAGGAGTCGCGGAAAGCCATTCTCCAGTTCGATGGCTATGAAGTCGCTGATTACGGTTTCCTCAGGTTTTGGTGGCACTATGGGTCCATTGTAGAGTATCAGGCCATCGGCCACACGAGTGATAAACTCCAGGCTGAGATGCGATTCCTGGCAGAGTTGCAGCGGGGGATACCAGGCCCAGCCGTTGCCACGAAAACTCCTTGTCGACTGCTGGCATCGAGGACCATTGTAGCCCACCGGACAGGCCACACATTTCGGCCCGTTTCGGGTCTCCACACACCGCCCCCCGTTGTAGCAGAGGTGGGTTCGGCAGTTGTGATCCTGATTGGTAAAGTTCCTGGCCCGGCACACACACTGGGCACTGATGTCCAAACGAACGCCCACCAAAGCGGTGCGATTCACACTAACCGTATAGGGTTTCTTACCCAACTCCACCTTGGAGGTGCATGAACCGGAGCCGCACTTTCCACTGCCCTCGTGCAAGCACTCGTTTATGTTAACCATGGTGATATTTAGACCCACTTCGTGTTCAATCTCCTCACGATGCATCTGCACTACACCATTCAGGCGAACAGCCTTGAAATATGGCTGCTGAGTTGCAGAACGAGCGGCGAAATGAACATCGGTTAGGGGATAAGAAGAACCTTCCTTCAGTTGAACACTGAATACATCCACATTATCTCGATCTGTGTACAATAACTCGGCGAGTTTGTTGCGAAATCTTTCCAGTTTCGATGGTTCCACTTGGTTCTTAACTGGGTTCCAAGTTCTCACAAAGTCCTCATCCGTTATGTGAGCCAAGCGCATGGAACCGGCCTGCTGAACGGCCTCTGCCGTTATGTCGCGCACTGTAACGCTCAGGTTCGCGGGGATATCCTCCTGCCCATGCTCACGATCGTAGACCTTGAACCTCAGCTGATAGCGACCTCTTCTAGTTCCCGCTCTCATCGTTAGGATTCCAGTATCCGTGTCCAGCTTAAATCTTTGGTGCTCCTTGATCTCCCAGTAGTACTTTTTATCCGGAACATCCCAATCATCTGGATCGTTCACGTACACCCTGCCTATCTGCGTATCCTGTGACTGTCCTTGGTAGTTGTACACCAAAACGGATTTGCTGCCCGGCTGCATTTTATTATCATTTACATCTCCGATGGTCACGGTCAAAGTGCTGGTACCCGTCATTGCAGGAGCTCCATTATCCTTGATCTCAATGGGAATGGCATAGCTCTTTTGCACCTCGCGATCGAAGGGACGAAGGGATGAGATGATGGCCACTCCATTTCCGTTGTCACCCCCTGAAAATAAATATTTAAGGTTTTTAATAAATTTTATAAACATTTTTTATAGTATAGGGAACATATTTGCAACTGATAGGTGCCAAAAACTCCACGAGATCGATTAGAAAATTTGGTGCTCTTGTTGTAATACTCCCCAATCGCAATTCAGTGCGAATCCGCTCCACTGCATTTGGCCAAACTAACCAGAAAACGCTAAAATCAAACAACTTGCAATTCAAAACCGAACCACTTCACCAGTTTCCCTCCGCTGTTCGGCTCTGCATCCAATTCAGTTCATTCATTCAAGGCAATCGCCACACAATCAAAGTCGAAATCAAACGCTAAACCAAACTGTGTTTGCATAGTAATGGTGATTGAATTATGTTTCAGACAATCAGCATCATCAGCATTGTTTGTGCCACAAAGTTAGTAACCAACCAAAAAAAAAAAACCTCTGTAAAAGCCAACTGAGAGATAGAGAAATTGGTTGCAAAGTGCCAGGGAATCGGAGAAACAGAGCAGCGGTGGAACTGTGGACAGAACTCAGCCTCGAGGCTTCATCTCGGTTGACGCAGTTGACCATGTCCGGCCGGCTTTTGTTTTCATTGCGATTTGGTGTTTTCCTTTCATGGGCTTTCCCTAAGGTCAGAGTATATGCACAAAAATAGAGGAGAGTCTTGAAAATTCGGAGTTTTAGATAAGCTGGGGAATACAAATGTTCTGGTCATTTTTCATAAAAGGAAAAAGCGATATAGGTATTTTTCATTCCGCAAACTTATAATAAATTAAAAAAAAATGTATTAAATTTATTAACTTATTGTTGAGAGTTTTATTTTCAATTTAAAAATATAAAATTTATGTAGAGCTAAGATTGAGTGTATCTATTAAGTCGAGTTTGTAAATAACTTCACTCTCAATCTTGATTTTCAATTTTTTCTCTGCTCTTCTCTTTTGTAAAATGGAAATTGCTCCACACTTTTTGTGAGGCCATTGTTGGGAGTTATTTGAAACAAAAACCCCGAACAAAAAACCTTAAAAAAAAGGAAAACTTTCGAGAGCAGCCCAATAAAATCGATCAAATGAAAGAAAATTTGAGGTGTCACTTGAATGCTGTCGCTGACATTGACAGCAAGTTTTTCAATTTTCTCGACCAGTTTTTCTGCTACGCCAGTTGGAATTTCAGGGCACATTTCTCTTTTGTACTTGTGTGTCTCTCTCTGTTTTAGGGTCCATCCTCATTGATGTGTTTTTATCACTCTCTGTTCCTCGTTTTTTTTTTATATTTAATTTTTTGCCAACCTGGCACGTGTTTGGGGTTCAAGTATCACTTCAGTAAACGAATTGACCCAAACGCCTTTGGGGTATCGAAATAAATAATTGATTTTCCAATGCTGAATTAATTGTTCGGCCATAAACAAATGCAGAGTTTAAATAAGAAAAAATTATTTTGCCTATTCGCTGGATATTAATTTGCATAATTACTTAAATGAGATGCGTAATTGGTATAAATTGGTGCGACATATCTCATTGAATACATTTTTAATCAAGCTAATGCATTAAATATGCTCAGCATTTTATTTTATAATTTTCCCAAGTGCTGGCGATTATTTCTCATTACTTTTTTTTTTATTTTGGCACCAATATGACAGATGTTGGGCTTAGTTTACGCATTTTTTGCATCATTAATTATTCAAAGCGATTTGCCCCGGGCTGTTTATGGTACACATGTTGCCGATTACGATTAACATTTAACTGGTTTTTATAAGTAAAATTTGTATTTGTTTCAAATTGGAATTATAATATTTTATTTGCATTTTAAATAATTAAATATTCATTAAATTAATGATAAATAAATATTATGCTATACTTACTTCGATCATATTCCACTTTGAATCCCGCTCTTATTTCATCGCTGGCCAAGGGATCCAATCGGAAAGTAAAGGGTCCTCCATTGCCCCTCAGTCGGTCATCGGCATCCTTGGCTGCCACCTCCACAATTTTTTTGCCAGACACATTCTCCGGTAAGGTGGGCTTGTAGTCCTTCGCAAAGGTCGGTGCATTGTCATTGACATCCTTAACTATCACGGTCAGAGTTGCCGTTGCCGTTCGAGCAGGGTTGCCATCGTCGATGGCCAAGATCTGAATGTGATGCCGATCCAGGGTTTCCCTATCCAAAGGTCTCTGTATGCTGACCGCTCCATTGTCGCTGATGGCAAACTGTCGTCTGCGGTTTGTGGAACGAACTATTTTGTAAACCACTTTCGAGTGACCCCCTTGATCGGCATCAGTGGCCTTGAATTGCTCGAGCACAGTGCCCACTTTCGTGTCCTCATAGATGGACACTTCAATGTGCTCCCGATCGAACTTTGGCACATTATCGTTGATATCCCGTAGTTTAACCACCACCCAGGAGTAGGCCACGTGATACTTATCACTGCCACTGGGCCCGTCGTCGCCCTTGTCGTTGACCTGAATGCGAAACCGGAAGCCACTGCTTTGCAGCGGATCCTCGTAGTCCAGTGGCTGTATGATTTTCAACGAGCCCGTTCCATCGCCATTCCGCACCATCGCAAACTTATCCGCCCCGAAGCCACTATTCGGCACCACCTTGTATTGGAACGTGTTCGTCTCGTCCTCGTCCTGAACGGTCACCGTGAGAATGGGCGTCTCTGGGATGTAGGTGCCATTCGTTTCGTCCACCTCCGTGAACCACTCGTCCTTGGTGAACTGCGGCGGCATGTCGTTGAGGTCCTTGACGCGAATCGAGGCGGTCCCGGTGCCTGCGAAATGGGACAGTAAACAGAGCCAACATGCATCAAATGGGCGTCGATTACAAACAGATGCAGTGGGAGAAATAGCGAGAATGATTGGTGAAAAAATTATCTATTTATTTTGATAAATTGACTGTCTTCCATGTAAACTGGATAAATTTTATTCTCCTTTGCCTTCAGAACATGGAGAAAAATGATTTAGGTCGGTCTAAATTTCTAAGAATGCTTGGGAATTTACCTTATATTTAAAATTGAATTTATTTAATTTTTTTAGGTGGCCTAGTAATTAAATTAAATATGAAATTTCTATAATTTTTTTAATTTTGGAACTAAAACTCATTACTATATTAAATATAATTTGCTTATCGTTTTAATAAACAATCTTTTGCAAATAAATAAATGAAGAAATGTTTATGCTCAAGACATAAATGGAAAACTTTCTCTACCATTTTCTTTTTCTTGTATAAACAGAATTAATTGCCAAGCGAAATCTATTAATACCGCAGACATATTCGGGCAATCGGATAAGATTAAACGAATCAAGGTATAAATGCTGTCTTCTGGGCATCACAAATTTCTGAGAATGGCTATTATCGCCTCAGCAGTGACGCTGCTAGACAAACAATCTGGCTGATTGAGTTCGGGCTTTTGACCCAGGTGTATTCGTCACACTCACCTTTGAGTCCGCCGCCATCCATTGCCACCACCTGGATCGAGTAGTCGGGCGTGCGCTCCCTGTCCAGACAGCAGACGGCCGTCTTGATGAGACCCGTCTCCGGTTCGATTTCGAAAATGGGCGCCCCCGTCTCCTCCTCGATGACGTTCTTCTCAATCGAGTAGATTAGCTTGGCGTTGGTGCTCTCGTTGGGATCGTCGTAGTCGACGGCGGACATGGTCATCACCGAACTGCCGGCGGTTCCGTTCTCGGTGACGTTGCCAAAGTAGATGCCCTGCGGAAACTGCGGCGCATTGTCGTTGATGTCCTTCAGGTTAACCTGGATGTCCGCATAGCCCACCAGGCCCTCGCCGCCCTCGTCCTGGGCGAATACTGTGAACCGCCACTGTGGCCTGCCATTGGGCTGATCTCGGTCCAGGGGCTGTGAATTTGGATTTACACACGAAACATTAGTTTATTATTGCATAAATATGTAAGTGGATACAACAGATTTCCAATTTCGAGTCATGATTTGCTAGAAATTTATTTCGGTTTATAAATAGACAAAAGGAAAAGGTTTTTATTTGGGCTATATTCGCTTGGGTTGTACAAAAAAAAGGGAAAGAGACCCTCTAAATAAGCGAATTTAATGTAATTTTGTGATACAAGTTTTTTTTAATTAAAGAATACACTAAATAAATACAAAATATATTTTTTGTGCAAAAAAAACTTTAACAATAAAACTGTTTATACTTAAAAATTAAATTATTACTAAGGCATTAATTCCTAGTATGTTCTTTAAAAACCAACTTTAAGCTTAGCTGTTATAAGTAAAATAAAACAATGATAGAAATCATTTCCTTCTCTGAAAAACCTACATTTTCACTCAGTGTTGGAAAGGGATTTGATTTGGCAGCTGTTTGTTTGTTTGCAAATTATTTTATGCCCCTTGGTTAACTGTGGCCAAGCCTGAGTCGGAGACCCTGGAAACCCTTGAGCCGTCGGCTATCGCTTGTTGTTTGTTTCTAACCTGGCTTTGATGGCTTTGCGTTGGTAGGTGGTCTTACACACAAGTCTGTTATTAGATTTCTCATTAAATGAGTTATCCACACGAAATTGCATTGGCAATGACAAAATAAAAGCCATCCATTCGATTGAAATGTCCTCCAGTATTCAGTTGGATTTGTTTGTTTTTGCGTTGATGCCAGTGTGTTGGCCCTGTCAACCTTTGGTCTTGGCCTGGCTTTGGCCCCTATTCAAATTACCCTTAAACATTGCTTGCTCAGCTAATGCATATGGTATACACTCGTCCTTAACGAAATGTATTCAATGTGTAGGTATCTGTGGTCGGTCTGAAGGACAATTTGCTTTTACGATGAATTAATTCTGTAGTCTTATTGAAGTAAACGAAAGCGAAGACCTGTATTTATTCTAAAGATACAAGAAGTGTGTGGGCTGGCTGAAATGAATAGTCGAAAAAGATACACGAGCTATTTCTAAGAGAATATTTGATTGGTCAAGAAGGTCATGAATTAAAGGAGGTATTAAATCTGTTTTTGTGAAAATAGCTTGTAATGCCTAAAAACATAACTTGTGTTTACTGAAATGTTTATATTTCATGGTCAGCAGGAAGCTTATTCTTAAGTTATCACTTTCCTCAAATAAATCATATTTAAGACTACATTATTTATTGATTTTTACACATATGACCCAGATGATGCCTTTTATTTAACTTCGCTTTATACTGCAACCCACTAGATAACCAATTTGATGGCCATTCACTCAGCTGTCGGCAAATAAACTTTAAGCCCAGTTCGCTCAATTAAAGCAGGGAAAAAATGGTTTCCCTGCCACGTGACACGTAATGCAATGCAATTACAAATTAAATGCCGTCAGGCGGACGCCAAGTGGCATCCACCAAACGAAGGAGCGCCCCCGACCCCAGAATCCCCTCGACTCGAACCCACTGAACTCTTTTTCCCCAAACCCCAGTTTCCCGCCTGATTTTACACACAATTTTATGCCAGGCAACCGCGCACCAATAACGAACGACGAACGTCATTTACATGTGGTCGGTTGTAGAGCGTCAAAACCACAAATGCCACATGCTGTCGCTGCCCCGCCCACAGACACCCACCGCCCACCGCCCAGTGGCACCCACCGACCCCACTTTTAACCCTATCGCATCAGTGAACTGCCCTATCCGCCGGCAATAAAACAAATAAAGCAAACCGCCAGCGGCAACATTTGAACATTTTATGCAGAATGCGAATGGGAGTGGGGTTTTTGAGGCTCGTACTTTGAAGGGTTCGGCGTTGCCCAGTAGTGCTGACAACTATTTTTTGGATTTATGTTTGCTTTAAACTATAAAATTAAATAAATAAAAATCCAAACCAGCAATTCATACAACTATAGTACTGCTTTTAAACCTTAATCGATATAACTTCACATATTTTCCTCTTTATTTATTTTATTAATTTTTTATATGTATATCCTTAATTCAAAATTGTAATAAAAAATATAATTTAAATTAATTAAGAACCATATTTGTTTAAAACGATTTTGTAAGCCTAAAAAAACGTTTTTTAGTAGTGTGAAAAAACGCGAATTAAAAATAAAATTATTATAACTTATTAAAATTATTATTTATATTCTGATCTTATAACATAAATTTTATCTGGCAAATTAACTTTTTTATACAATAAAAATAAATTGTCACTTAGTATCTCAAAAACACCTATTTTACTATTATTTTACACTCTCTAATAATTAGTAAATTACAAAAAGAAGTTAGTTGCTATTACTACAGTTAGCTCTTCTTTGTCCAACTGCAGTTAGCAACACTAATTTCCACTCGTTCGTTTTGTGCCACTTTGACTCGTTAGTTTTTATGGACTTTATCTGAAATTAATTGGAGTCTATGTAGCTGACAACCGACGGTGGCAGTTTTTTGCATCTAAATGGCATTGTTTTTTGTTGGACCGCGTACCAATGGATGTGTCATTTGTGTGAGTGTGTGCGGTTTGACACAGTTTTAAATTAATCATACGCAACCGAACCGCGTGGAAAGCTTTACAATTTACAAAAGTCGCGCAATCGAGGGTGGAACGGGATGACAGCAATCAGGAGCCGACAAAAAGTGTTAAATATTGAACACGTTTTCCAGCTCTTCCGGTTATGAAAAGAGTGTCGCAGTGACAAAAGTTAAAAGCGATGCTAAGCCGCTCAACGGTTTTTTGTGAACAGCTAGTTGGTTGGTTAGGTTTAAGGACCCTTAAAAAAAATATAAAAAAATCTAGGAAGCTAAAAAGTATTAAATTCAAAAGTCAAATAGTCACTTGAGATTATTAACATATATTTTACATCAAATTGTTTCATTACATACTTAGGATATATTAAAATATACTTTACTTTATGACACAAATGAAAACTTTTTTAATACATATTTTTTCCAAAAGATTAAACCATCTTTCATTTATCACTGTTTTTTACTAGTTAACAGTTAAGAACGTTTTCAATGCCTATAAAATATTGGCCCTTTCCCAAACTTAGTCAAAGTCTCTCTTTTTGACGGCAAAGTTGACAAGGTCATTCCACCCGCATAAATTCTGGGTGGACCCATTTCCGTATCACTGAGACCCTCTCGCTTTTTTAACTGTTCACTCGTCACACAATATAAACTGCGCCATTGTGCGAGCATAAAGTGTGGCTCAATTGTAAACGGCCAAAGCGAAAGCCTCCTGTCAAAAAATAGCCCCCCCGGGGCTTATAGAGTACCCCCAGCTGGAGCACAAACGAAAAAGTTATTTTCCTGCTTTTGCACCACCTTTTTTTCGAATTGCGCGCCATTTCCACAGTTTGCTGTTAAGGGGGCCGTCGCCAAATTTTAACTGGCTTTCATTACGCTCGCTTTACGAGGGGACTCGGAAATGGAATCTGTTTAAAAACGCTAAAAGGCGAACGAACGCTCACTTACCTTGAGTACAAAAATATCGCCCGTGGTGCGATTTATATCAAATTTACTATTCGCTGGATTATCAGGGTCGATGCCCTGGCCAGTCAGGAAATATACAATATTTATTGGTCTATCTACATCGCCATCGGTGGCTGTGACCTGCAATGGAATAAAGAAGAGAACGAGAAATGCGGTTGGTAACAAAAAATGCATTATACTGTGGGGATAAAGATTCAGGTTCGCGTGGAGGGGAGAACTGGACGCTGCTTACAATATTGGGGGCTATAAATCAAATATGCAAATGAGCCAAATGCTTTAAATGTCCAATAAAGGGCAACGTGAACGTCGAAATGGGGAAAAATACGGAGGGGGCCTGAAAAATCTGGACGGTGGGCGTGGCTGGAATTTCTCCTTTTGCCCGCCAGATTGCTTGTAAATTTATGCTTCGATTTTTTTGCTCTTTTTTTTTTTGCACATTTTATTTTTGCCCTCTCTCGTTTACCACAAAATATTTTCAAACAAAAGAAAAAAATAAACGAAAGAAATGCTAATATTACCGAGATTTATGTAATTATTCAATCGGATTGAGGTTTTTCTTTTGTTTTATTGTTTCATTTTTATTTTGTTTCATTTTCGGTTTGTGATTGGTAAATTAAATTAGCATTTAGGGGCATTTTCTTGAAATATTTGATTATGGTCAAAATTGTTATTGAGTTTGATTGGGTTCACTGATGGGCTGGCCAAGTGAATAAAATCAAATAAATTGAATACTATCGAGGAGTGCTCTTAATCTGCATCAGCTTAAAAATACTCGAAATATATTTAGAAATTGCTAAAGGGATTTGCATGTTTTAGCCTCATTGAAGTAATGGGAATATGGTAATAAGTGAGTGATTAAATTTCCCTTTAGGGCTTATGAGCAGAATGAAAACTTACAAGTTCTTGTAATCGCTTCTTAACAACCAGCAACAATGCCAAGTGAAACAGAATATGTATGCACAGAAAATAAAATGTTAAAAATCAAATGTAATATTAAAATTAATATATAATAAAAATAATATATATTAAAAATATAAATCGTTTTTAAACTCAAAATTACATGATTTTTTCAATAAATAGGTTCTAAGACCATAAGTTTCTTAGATACATTTTTTATTTCCGTGCTGAAAAAGCAAATCCTTTTAGCAATGCAGAGAACAACGTAACAGTAGAGCCTTCAAACAGTTGTCGTGTCAATTAAAAGCAATAATTGCCTTGTTCAGTTTGCATCTCATCTCATCTCTCTCTCTCTTTGTATCCTTTTTATCCTGTGCAAAGTGAAGTATCTGTGTGGATTGGTAGTGTGGAAACAAAAAACGAGTTATGCATGTGTCCTGCATGTGTGCAACCCATTTTCTATTATAATGAAAGAAGAGCGAGTTTCAGTTGACAATTACAAGCAAACTTGTAGCAATATCCTCTGGGTCCTTGGTCCATTAAATCATCGTCACGTGTTAAGTGCCTGCCATTTCCACCCACCCCGCTTTCAGCAGCCATCCGATTCCCGCTGCACATTCACAATGCGACAATTTACGTTAAATGTTGAACACAATTTGATATGACAAAAGAGTTGTCTACGTGCCATCATTGTGCCCATTATTATTGCCCCGCCCATTTTGGAGGCGGAAGCGAGCCTTCGAGCTGCGTGTGCCATTGTCCTTTCGCCAGGATACACATACATATATCCTCCGCTCCCTACATTTATGGCCATAATTTAAACGCCTCTGCCAGCAAAACCCACCCACAGAATCCACGCAAGTGCAGGGCTTTATATAAAAATATTTGTATTCCATTTTGCAAGCGCAGAAATCAATTTGGGTCCAAAGGTGTCGGCGACAGCAAACGCATTCCATTCACCTTGCATCCTCGTATCTCCACAAATGCAGCATTTATATTAAAAAAGAAAATATCGCCCATAATGGGACGCGCCGTGACAATGCTCCTCCGGTCGCACTTTGGCCTGCCATAAATGTGTAATTAAAAATTCGCCTTGTTGTTTCATCGTTTCTTGTTTATTGGTTGGGTCTACGCCCGCCGAGCTGTGCAATTTTAATTTGTATTTAATGTTAAAAAAACATGAAGCCAGTGGGCACTAATGGAATGCTCTTTAAAATTTGAGGTCGATGAGTTAAATTTAAATTTCAACTTTTTATAAAAAAAATTTATTTTAATTTTATGCAATTATAAGTTATTAAAAACAAGAAGTCAATAAAAAAGATATTTTTTCTTACGAAAAATTAAATTAATTAAGTTTTTATAGCCTTAATTTTTCATAATTGTCCTTTCAATTTATTTTCAATTTTTGGTTAATTTCTTTTAAATTTCTTTTCAATAAATGGCAGTTTATATAAAGTGTATTCAAATGTTTGAGCGGTCATAAACTTGGCTTTCTCTGCATTGGCCTTTATGTGGGTAAATGATGGCATAAATAAAAGTCGCTTGTACTGATATAAATATATATGAGTGCTTTTCCTTACATATATGCATGTCTGAATGCGTACTTATGAAGTTGATGTATGTATTTGCGTATGTGTACGCGTTTTACGGCCGTTGCGAAACTATCGCGTTATTATTAATGAATGAGTATTTATTTATATTTACGGCTGAATTGCTCTACGCGAGTAAAGAACTTTTCTGCCGACTTTTTCCTCGCTTTTCCCCAATTTTCCCCCATTTTTTTCGGCTCTATCCAATCGCCACTTAAGTTTACCAGTCTGTTGTTTGCCTTTGGCCTGCTTTTCTCTCTCTTTTTTATTGTTAAGTTTTTGACTTTATATGCAAATTGTGTGTGTTGTATGTATTGTTTTTGGCTCGTGTTTTTTATTTTTCGGATGTTTTCGCCGCTGCTGGTATCAATATTTAAGTTGTGTTAAGTCAATAAGGCGATAAATGTTGCCCTGAAAAGTAGGCAACAGTTTTAAGAGTTACAAAACGAACCTGCAGTATGCGTTTGGGCAAGTTGCGATCGTCTTCCTCAGTGATTTGTGTGCGATATGTTTGACGATCGAATACCGGTGGATTATCGTTGACATCGCGAACGTTGATCACAACGGTGGTGTAATTATTTTTTCGATTTCGTGTTGCCTCCAGGCGCAGTTCGTACTGTAAAAAGAATAGTGTCATATTAATATTTATACCTTTTAATAGGTATTTTATTATAAAATATATACTCTAATAAAAAATCCATAAAAAAATTAAAATTAAATTAAAAAAATAATGCCTATTCATAAATTTAAGTACAATAAATACGCCAAGCGTTCAACCAGATAGCAAAATTATTCAATTGTACAAAACAGGTTTAACTGTCGCTAACACAGCCAAGTTTACAAAAAAAAAACTTTTTACCAAATCTAACAAAAGCGTTTCAAAAGTTAAAAACACATTTATGGATATTTTCAACGAAAATTTTCGAGAAACGAAAAAATAGACAATGCCATCAGCGAAAGAAATTTATTCTGGCCCGACGTTTTTAATGCGCCTGATGCCGACGAGGCTGTCGAGTCGCAATTTGAACAACAAAAGCCAAATTCGCATGAATGGTCAGTGAAACTTTTTTTCAACGGGTAGAACAAAACAAAGTGGAAAAAAGTTAGTAGAAATGCGAAATTGGCAACACATGTTCCGGGTGCTGTGGCTTGTTGTTTTGGCCGTTGTGGCACTGCCAGTGCTTGTTGCATGGCTGGATATTGACAGCTACACGGATTTCCAGTCCTGTGGGGGTGCCAAAACAAGTTGCGTATAGGTGATGACTACGCGATGCAGGATGTTGGCGGATTTCTACACGGATGTCTGCCATGCACGCAGAAAAATTGTATGCTTACACATATATAGGTTGTGAACAAAAATGTTATCAAAATATTAAATTTTAGCTAGGTATACTAGATATATTATGAACTCTTTAGATTATGGTAAATAAATAAATAATAAACCTTTGTTAAAGACCTTTAAAATCATATTATATGTATATTATATTATATCCTATCTCGACAAATCTTTTTTTTGGCGAATAACCTTGAATTTATTTTTTCAACAGGAATAGTTAATTTTTAAATTTTATTTTGCTACAATTTTTTTTAAGTGATAGATGGGTGCGTTAGCAATCACGCTAAAAATGCGCATTGGGAAATGTAACGACAGCTGTAGCTGTCTATATGTAGGTACATATATCCCCGGTACCCCTCCAGTTCTCTGAGATGGAAATGCTTTCTCCATGTAAGCGAATTTTCCTTTTTTCGGATTAATTTTTTTTATACGCCTCGGCTTGCCTGGTCGAAAGTTTTGCCAACCCCCCGAAAAGTTTTGCATAGTTTTACATATTTTCCTTTTTTTTGTTGTTCATCGCCAAAGCAGAAAAATATATAAATTATGCATGCAACGGAAAGTTAGGACCAAGCTAAAAAATAGGACTAAGAAAAATGTGCATCAACTTGTAGACAAGTGGGTACACAAAAAGAAACACAAAGGTATAAATAAATAATTTATTTGGAATTTTTTTTGTGGTCATACATATGACTTTCATTGTTAAATATATTTTTAAAATGTAGTGAATTTTATTTTAGTGTCCAAAATAAATATTTGTCTTCATACAATCTGCCAAATTATGATATCAATATAACATTTATTTTTGAATATTTTATTTATAAGCCTAAAAAATTAAATTAAAAAAATTTTTTTTTTCTCTGCTTAGACTAGTAACGCATTTGAAATAAGCCTGTCAGCAGTTGCAGACAGTCCCTGAGCAGTCGACTACTTACCCTTGGCCGCGTTTCGTAGTCGAGTGGACTTGCCACGTAAATGATACCGGTGGTGTTTTGTACGGCGAAGGCATTGCCTATGTTACCGCCTGTGATCTGGTATCGAATATTCGTCGCTGCAAAGAGGTAATGAGAGTATGATGTTAAAAAGGATTTAATGTAACTCAAAAGGGTAATTAAATCAGTTTATTAAGAGTAAGCAGCGCACCCGGCGAATGCGTAATTTAAATTAATCCAATTTCACTGTATTAAGTATTAAAAAGAAGCTGATACGGATTGCCACTCAAAAGAGCTGAGGTAATGTCAAGGATATTATGAATATAGGGTATTTTATTTTTATTACAAGTCCTTATAGACATATAATTTTAATGTAATCCTATATTTTTTTAAGAAAATTTATTTACAAATTTAAAATGTTTTGTTTAATGGAGCTAGTCAGTATTAATGTCCTAAAAATTATAAAAGTTGTAAGAAAACATCGATTTTCAATATCCAAAAAAAATGGAAACAATTTCTTAAAGAGCCTAAGCATCCCTGAAGACCATAAAAATATCAACAAAATCAAAGAGCCAAAAAAACAGCAGCCAAGAAGCAGCCAAAATAATTAAGTTCATTAAAAAACATTTTGCACCCACGGGAGAGAGGACAAGGACATGGCCCCAATGTTTCAAGAGAATGCCAGGCACAACAAGATGCCATATAATTTACTTATTTCATGTTTAAACAGCCTGCGAAAGTGTTGTCTTCGCTGGCGGAATATGGAAATGCTCTCATATGCGACAACCAGGACACGTCTGAAGGGAAACAGGTCTGTGGAAATGGGGCTGGGTGGGCGAATGCGTGGAAAAGCAGGGGGCTGATGCTGCCACATTGTCTGTGCATTTATGCGGAAATGTGAAAGGCAAACATTAGCGTAAATTAGCGACGCGTAAATCGCTTAACCTGCTCGACTAGCTGAAGATGGGAGGGGCCTGGATGAGCAGGATGTCAGGAAGCTGGAAGTCTGAGGCATTAAAACTTGGCCACATTTGGCTTTGGCTGTTTGTGGGCCCTAACAGCTTTCTGCGCAATTAAGAAATTATATGGAGAGGTGAACGAAAAGTTTTTGAAAGCTGATTTCTTAATTAGTTAGGTGTAAATTGAAATTTTAAGGCTTTAATACAAATTTGTTATGCACGCTTTTTAGTCCGCATTTTATACAGAAAATTAATATTAAACTTAGAAATGTTTGAGTTTAAGTCCGACTTTTTACAAAACTAAGTGATTTTTCTAAAAATGAAATTACTATCTTTTAATAACATAACATAATTTTAAAATTTATTAATAAGTTTCTAACAATCAAGTTAAGTAGCTGGCATTTAGTCCAATTTCATTCAGCATTTGATCGTGAGTAAACTTTATAAATGTATCATATTGCTCTGCCATTTTTCCGGTTAAGCTTGATTCATATTCTTCCCTAATTTCATCTTCACGTTTTTTCATCATTCCACAGCAAATTGACGTCAAATCTTTAAAACTAAAAAGATTTAGGCTATCTTGAGTTACAAATTTTGCCATTTTCAGAGGTTTTTGTAAATCAACTTCGGAATCACTTGAATCGGAATCCAATAGAATGGGTAAACCTTTCAAAAAATCTTTTGGGACATGTAGATCTTCATTTTTCTTTTCCTTGCACTGCTTGCGTTTTCGTTTTGCGGAAAAAGTATCCTTCGAATTGTTCTCCCCAAATAGGGAGGGCTCCACGGGTATGCATTTAGTGCCTCCTGGATTGTTTATATATGGTAAATTTGTTGATTTGCTCTCCTTGAACTGCAATCGCCTTCGTTTCGGTGAAAAAGTATCTTGCGGATCGTCCTCCAAAACTATTGAGCGCTTCAGAGTTATGCAATTCATTCTTCTGGATTCGTTAAATATATTTTTCAGGTTAAATTTAGTTATTTTTTTGGGTCTGTTCACCTTGATTTCAGACATAGAAGTGACTTTGTATTCGATTGAAATTTAAATGACACAGTTTTTGGGCCTACTAGTATAATGTATATTTCTTCTGTAGCAGCCCTCGTAATAATATTTATTTAAAATTCTTTCCTTTACTTAAATTTACCGCCGAACGCTTTAAGAAACCTATAAAATGTGCTCTAGTCAAACCATATACTTATTCTTGTGTTTTGCTCGTTTTTTTGGTCTTAAAAACACAGGCAATAACAACAACAGGGACATTAGGAGTAGCTCGGGCGAGTCGTGTTAAGTAGTCCCCAGTCCTAGACAATGACGTTTACAATTTACGATGTCATGACGCCATTTTTAAATCACTGATAATGATAATAAATTAATATACAGACACCAGAGACCCAGCAGGCACACATGGGAGCAGCGAAGACAGTAAAAGTCTTCCTCCAAGCCCCTCGGATCCTCTGTGATGTTGTCTGTGTACTTATTTAGCATGAAAAGTCATTTTAAAAAGTGGAGGGAAAAACACTCTTGCTCTTTGCCCTGGTTTTTGATCTTTCTAGGTCTTCGTGTGCGCTTTTTTGCTTTTTATTTGAAGGTTGGAGGTGGCAGGCTAAGTGTTTTTATGGCCCAAACCGAAAGGTTGCGAGACTCCTTATTTATTTCCCGACCAACGCTTAGGTGGGTCTTTAAGAGTAGGAGTCCTTAAAGCGACGGGTTGCCGGGGAAATAAATGAGCATCGTTTGCATTGGGCCGTATGAAACTTCTTCGAACTGGTTCGAATGTGACAACATTTGGCCAACACATGGCAACCACTCGCGCACACTCAAATAAATAATCTTTTCGCTCATAAATTCGCAATGTGGCACGCAATGGCACAAAAGTTTTACAGCTCCATTCGTATTTCAAAGTAGACACAAACATGGCAAGGCAAGGAATCGCATAAAAGATTTGTCCTTACCCTGTTTCGTTAGTCTCAGCCTTCAATTCATATTCAGTGCGACTCACACATAGAACTGAAATCCTCTCCCTTCGTCGAGTAGTTCAAAAATTTCGTGTGCCCATTTATTTTTCCGTTTGCCGTCTCCGTTTTGCTTTTTCTAGAGAGATTACACTGGGCTACATTTTATTTTTACTAAGATCTTATACCTTTTGAGTTACTTACAATGCTTAAAATGTTTTAATTTTTAAATTAACTAGGATAACTATTCTATTCTTATAAAATGAACACCATTGAATCTTATAGGCACTTAAGTTTTTTTTTTAATAATTGTGGCGTAAGACTACATTGTTCTAAAAATTAACTAACTAGATTTAATACTTTCTAGCAGATAAAAATATTTTAATCTTCATTATGAGACTTATTATTGTTTCTAAAATAAACAAAATTATTCCAATTTTATGCAAAACTAGATTTTGTAGCACTGTCTTATTGTTTTGTGAGCTGCTCTGCTTTTTTCCAATTCGGGTTAATGCTTTTTTCGCAGTCGTCGCGCCGGCGACAACAAGAACCCTGAGTTTTCTCGGATGTCCTTTGCGAGCTGTTGCTGTTGGGGAGACTGCGACAAGGAAAGACAAAGTTCTACCCACAAGTTTGGCGCTCCCATCGGTTGGGGAAAAGTTGTTAAACGCTTTCAATGAGATTTTGAATGTTTTTCGTGCTGCAAATCGTATCTGCCGCAGACGCAGAGGAACTTTCCCCAACTCACCCCCCTGTATTAACAATAATAATTTCCGCATGGGAATCAATAGACAGATATACAAATACGCATATTAGATGCTCACTTGCTCTCCATTTGTGTTTGTCTTTTGATTTTATGGATTTATGCATGACTATGACTATGAGCTGTATCTTGTGCTGTGTATCTTTGCCTACAATGAGCCTGTATTTGTTAATATTTCGTAACTATTTGCGGTACATGGCCGAAGCCTAATAATATTTGACAATGGCCGCACACCCACACACACACATTGCGAAGTATTAAAATAAATAAATGTTGTAAATGTATATTATGACAGAGTGGTAGGGAAAATATTACGAAACGCCGCTTTAATATTTATGCATAAATTTTGCTGCGGCCCCATAAGGGAAATTGCCAAATTGGTTTTTTCTAAATGTTTATTACGTCGTACATGAGTTTCATCGTATATTTTTTGTGCTTTATGGAAGGAAGTCGTAGAATTCATGACTCAAACTGACTGAAAATGTCGTTGTCGCATGAATTGGCAAAAATCAAGTAAGCAATTATTTTGCGATGACTATGTGATTGCTTTTACGTCAGTTGTCAAAGTGAGGTAAATCAATTCCGGATTTTAGCTATCAATGCATAAAGACCATATTGTTTACATAAGAATTTCTTGCTTAATTTATTTAAGTTTCTTTTATGATTCTTTGACTCATTTGTAGGTATGGGATTTCAAATCATTTGTTTCATATTTCACAGTTCACAAAGTAATTTAATTGGTAAAATTTGTGTGATGAAATCAAAATGCACACACACTTTTTGAATAGATACTAAACTATGAAATATATCTAACGGAAAAAAATAAAGTTGATAGTTATATACCTACTTAAAATTTGTTAAAAAATTTACAAAATACTTTTTAACATTATTAGTTACGTAAAGATTGTAAGTCTTATTTATATAATTTCTATTGACTCTTACTAATTTGCTTACCATTATCAAACCACTAATTAACAAATCATTTTAGCAGTTAGTGAAACTAAGATGTAGGTAAAGAATTGATATTTATAATTACTTTGTTTAGAATAAATTACTAGTTATTTGCGCCTAATTGCCCAAAGTATTCTCGCACACATATATCTAGTTTAAGTTCACTGACATTCTTCAAGGATTCAATTCCCGAAGCAGCTGTCTACATCCTAATATCTTTCAAATGCAAATCGTTGTGCATGAGATGAACACACGCACTCCCCCTTGACAATTACAATTAAAGACACACTTAATTAAATCAATTGGCAATTTATGCAATACATATTCTTTTGCTTGGGCGATTAAGTACGAATATCCTTGGCTCGAACAGAAATCCAATTTAATAGAGGGACAAAATCACATTAAGCTTGATGAAGGGATGGTTTATTGTTTATGTCTGGTGCTTGGGTTGTTACTCACACTCATTGTGATCCTTGGCGTTGACAGTGAGGACAGTGCTTTGCAAATCGGCATTTTCATCGATTTCAGTCTCGTACAGAAATCTATCGAAATATGGCGGTGAATCGTTTTTGTCGGCAATACCAATGCGTACAAATTTTGTAACTGCAAATGAGAAAAAAGAAGGCAAGCCATGATATAGAGATACACATACTGTATAAATAGATTGCTTGGTTGCATGCTGTTAGTGTATGAAATGCCAGTAAGCAGCATTAATTATAGGAAATTTATTGATTGACAAATTGCGCGCGTGCCTCCTTTGCGGTCGAGGAAGTCGTAAACTTAGTCGTTTATGTTCGAAACGTGTCAGGCATAAAAGAGGGAAGTTCCTTAAACATAACATAAATATTGTTACACACCGACAAATTTCACATGTAAGTCGATTTTATAAAAACTATACATTTTGTAGAACCAAAAATATAAGTTTGAATTATAGTAATGATAAAATATTTTTTCTATATTATCCCAATTTATTATATTATTAAATCCTTAAAAGTACAAATGAAAAGATTCTTAAAATTTTAGTTTGGGTTATATGTATGTAGTCACATTTTTCTAGTGCATTCCTTCTTCTTAACAAAACTGCTCCCTCTGAGTAAATTGTTAACATGTTATCCCTTTGCCAAACCAGACAAAGCCCCTACTCAAATAGACCGAACTATAAGAATATGCTGCGCAACTAAAATCCAACAAAAATCTCAAAACCATGTACTCAAAGTGAAAAGTTTGTGTCCCCCTTTTCGAGTCGAAAGCAAAATAAGTTTTCACAAAGTGCACAGCGAATTGAAGGTTTTCCGCTCTCACCCGCCGCCCTTCGGAAAATGCACCAACGTTCGTTTGCCTCGCTTTATTTGCTTATTTCCTGCTAATGTCTTGCCAAACAAAACTTTCTCGGTAGTTGTGTAGTTTAGTTTTCGGAGCGGGAACGTGCGTTAATGAGTTTTATTCGAGCAGGAGCGCCCAAGGCAAATACGGAAGGAAATTGCACTTCACAAATAAGCGCGGATTTTTGCAATCCCCCCTCCGAGAGAGAAAGTTTATAAACTTTGGTAAGCTTGACAATTGTTTTCCGAAAAATATGAAATCTGCCCAAAAGTCGGGCCATCGCCATGGCAATCCTCTTCATGCTCTTAAGTTTTCCCTAAATAATTAAGTTCCAGTTCATTCCTCAGCCTAAATATATTTTCAAGAAGCATCTTCTTGTCAACATAACTACCAAAGTGTTTTTAGCGTTCAATTTTCCCAAGAGAGCCTCAGATGGAAGGTCCTTTGGCTTGTTTTTGTATCGGTTCCCTCATGACGGAAGCAATAATCTGCTTTTACAAAAAACACAAAAAGCTTGCACAACTTGGCCGTAAATATGAGTACGATAAAATGTATATTTTCAACAAGAATAAATGTTCTTTAACAGCCAGAGCAAAGTAACCGAGTCTGGCAGTCACACATCATAAAAGAGCAGAGCGGAGGGGCGCGAGAGGAGAGGAGGAATTAAAATGGCCAGCAGGCGCTCGTTGCGTATACGTAATATTGAAAAGGCGACAGTTGCTGGGGCAGTCCTTTCGGCTGCAAAAGCATTCTATTAAATGCACTCAACTCTCTGCAGTCTTTATCGTTTTTAAAGCTGCTTTACAATTTTCGCATTTTAAGCAAGCATAAAAGTGCAATTTATTTATCCTTTAAACTTTGTGTAAACAAGCCAAGGTCCTGGTTATGTTTGTCCTGTGCCTGTGAACAGCCTTTTGCTTTGTGTTTTTTTGAACCTATTTGGCAGATGACATAAATTGGAAATACAATTTTTGGTAGCCATGTGAAAGTGTTGAGCAAACTTCGATATTTGACTGGGCCATACACTGCCAATTGCATTGCAGAATCTGTTAAACGGTTTAATCTGTTTTGGCTTTGTTTGCTTTGCTAGTAACTTAATTGAATTTTGTCAAAAGTTGAAGGCAAAGAAAAGTTTCGAAAAACTAATTAAATATTCGGCAGAAAATACGAAATGCAATGGGCTTTCACCCATTTTCGGTAAAGTGTGTTTATGGCACGGCCTCTTAACATTCCCCCCCACTCACACACATCATTCATTCGTGTGAATGCTCAAGTCAAACTTGAAAATTCTTTTCATTGAAAAGTAGAGGGGAAAAAATGAATGAACTCCTCGCCTTTCAGGTCTTTCATAGCCAAGTATGGGTTAAGACAAATAGAATCTAATTTAGAATTTAGCTCTTTGCTTTATTTAGTTTGCAGGTAAGTCTAGCACGTAATACGGTCCTTTTTTGGCCCAGAAAATGAAAGAAAATGAGAAATGAGCAAAATAAAAACAAACTAAAACGCACACACTCTTTTTGCGGAGGCCTCAGCCCGAGCGCAAAGCTCGTATAAATAAGACCCCGAAAATACGGAAAAGCGAGTTGAGTGGAAAGCGTTTACGAAGAAAACTCCAAGGACCTCAACGAATGTGTGCAGCTACAATATACTGAATAAATACAAATACACACGCAAACACGATGAGTAAACATTACTGGCAGTTGAAATTTCATTTTGTTGTGTTTTTTCCCTTTCGCTCTCAGCTATCTTGACTTAATTTCTTGGCACTCTGGCAATATGGACAGGTAAACGGAAATCCCTGCCAGCGAATGGACTTAGTAATACTGACTGAAGCTGTATGTTAACATGGTAGAGAATAGCAGTTTACTGGTTGCAATGGGATCTACTGCAAGACAAAAATAAATTTTTATTATTTGTTTATTAAAAAAAATATTTAAAAACTATTCTATTGTAAAAATAATTCCTGAGAGTAATTCCTGGTTTCAATACTCCACATCTTTTTATTTAAAATACAGAAATTATATTGAACAATTTTTAAAAATAATAATATTGGAATATGATTTAACTTATAGAATTTTATAGGAATTTTTTTTTTTAATTATATGAACCATTTCCTTAAAATAATAATATTTAAATAAATCTTAACTTATAACATTTTATAGAAAATGTTGTTTTAAATACAAAAAATATCTAGGAAATAAAAGTTTGTAACCATAAAAAATATTTTATATTTTTCTATATTGAATCTCTTTCCATAGTCTAACCATTTATTCTTGTAATATTTTCACATTTCTTTAATCCGTTGCTGTTCCTCGCAGAAAAGCTTGCTGTTTGGCTAAAGTGGCAGCCTTTTTTGTTGGTGTTAAATTGAGCAGCAAAGTGAACTGCGCCCGAGTCATCAGCCAGCTTTTCCGCATACCCCGCTTTTCGCCCATTTTCCCACCACTCGGCAGAGGGGCAGTCAAAAGGGCTCACTTTAAACTATTAACGTGCAGTTGGGGGCGGAAAAGGGGCGTGGGCGTGGCTCGAGGGCAGTGGCAGGTGAGCTGCCGTCAGCTATTTATGGCCGCATAACTGGCACACTAACAAGCCCAGCCACGCCCCCTGCCCCGCACCGCCGCCCACCTGCTGGTGAGCCATATGTCAGTCCATGAATGACTGGCAGCTGGCACTACTTTTTTTTTCTCTTTTTCTTTTCGCCCCCCGTAAACATTTCTCTATTTTATATGCTGCTTTAGAATTCGTTTTTGTTGTTCCTATTTTTGCCTTTTTTGTTCCGCAAAGCAAAATAAATAAAAAGGGGGGAAAAAGGGAAAAATGTGTGCAAAGTGGCGTCAAATGTCAGAGCTGTTCAAATCAGCCATGGCAAACACACAGACACACAGAGGCAGACTCTCTCGCAAAGTCACAGATAGTCAAAGTAGTTTTTGTGGAGCGAGAAAAAAAAGGGGAAGCTACATTTTCCGAAAGGCAACAAAGCGCATCACATTAAAAATGACAGGATGGAGGGGGAGAAAAGTGTGGGGCCTTTTCCTTTGACGACTGAAAGCTGCAGGATTTCCCTGGGTCTAGATTATCCTACTTTTGGGTGGCATTTTCGGACTCTGACTCCTTTGCTCTGCCATTATATTTAATGTTTGCTTTTCGATTGATCAATTTTTATTTTAAGTATCTTAAATCGAAAATAAAAATATCTTTGTATATTGGATTGGCTTTGTGCAAAAACAAAGTATTCAGCCACTTGAATATGAAATTACTTGAATATGGAAGTATTTAAATACAAAAAATATTTGGTTTTATTATGTGTAACTAAAAAGATTTTTAAATGAAAAATAAATATTTGTATAACCCTGAAAATTCATTATATAATTGCATTCATTTCACATTAGTTTACTCTACTTAACTTGATTTTCTTTTTAATCAGTTACAGAATTTTATATAGTCCTTCATAAAAGAAAACTGATTTAGATTCAAGGATGCAGAAATGTAAGATATCTGTTGATTTAACTCATTAAGTTTTCGCCACAAACTTCAAAGGATATTTGCATACAAAGAAAACCAAAATTTTCTTATTAGTCACCTCGGGCGGTATTTCCTGGCCGCTGACTTGATTCGGTTTGCCGGAAAATCTAGTTAAACAAATGCCTTCAAAGTTATGCCGCAAATAAATAAATTACAAGTTTTAATTTGCTAATTAGTTTTCAGGGCGAAACAGTTGACAACAAAGCAAACAAGCAGATAAATAAACACAGCCGAAAATATACAGAAGTGGAGTGCGAATAAATAACGATAATGTTTGTGTGGCAATATTTTAATCCTCAAGGCGTTTAACGGGGCTTAGTTCACACACACACACACCCGCATAAAACAATAAATTTCAAGTAAGTTTATGATAATCTCATGTTGTGTTTACCCATGTATTTTGGATTAAGTTTTCGCTCTTACTTTTCTGTGTAATATGCAAAAAACTTTTCGGCTGTCCTGTGTTAAACAAATATTGACAGAGATCGATGGTGTGGGTGGGTGAGTGAAAATACCACCCAATACCACCCATCGCGTGTAAAAGTTATTATTAGTTTAATGCGCCACGTGTTGGCGAGCGGAAGAGGAAGGATGTCAAACAGTGCGTATGCGTGATATGTCGGGTGGCAAAAGTTTAAACTGCCTGACAGTTTTTACACGCCCATTACGTTGATGTATGCATAAAGCCAAGGGTTCTGCTTTGTTTCGACAGATTTGTCAGCTGAAGCATCCGCATAATAGCAACTCATTTGACTTCTGACATATATGATCGGGGACGTGGGAGTTTTATAATTAGTTTTACCATTAATTTGTCACTGCAGTATGCGCACTTTGATCTCGTAAACAACTGCTGTTGACACTTGACAGGCGGCATAAAAAGTGTTATAAATAATGAAGACCATTAAGTAATTATTACAAATAATAAAAACCAATCTTAAATGTAAAAAACATTGATTTGGTATGTAATAAATTACTCATTTTACATAACTTAGCCATTATTTAGTTAGCTTCTAAACTCATTATTTTATTTTCTCCTTTGCCAAATAAGCATAAAAACAAATCTCACAGGGAAAAGCTTCGACGGAGATAAATCTCCTTCAAAAAAGTACAATTAAATCCGTTTAATGAACCCGTTGAACCCCATGAAATTCAAATAATACCCTTTGGGCCAGTCGGCCATGTATTCAATTCTCATTTTTTTTGCATCCAGTAGCGCGCAGCTCATTAACTTTGATGATGGCCAGCTGGAATTTTTTCGGGGCCTTTGGCTTGAGCCTCTTTGTTGGGCCGAAATTTCAATTAAAAGCCGGGTCCAAGAGCGCGGAATATTTGTATTCATTAGCAGGCCCGATGATGATGATCATCGTTACCAGCATCCGATGCCGGAAGTGACCTGCACTTCAGCGTTATCCCCTTGGCTTTGGCTGGAGTTAACCAACACAAAAAATTGTTAATTAAACTTATGAAATGTTTAGAGGAGGTTTTTATTTTTCGCTCCTCGCATTTAAATTCCTGTGAGTTTCCTTTCGACCCGGGACTAATTAAAAAGTGTGCGCGGCGGACAGTGACAAACAAAGCGTCAAACAGCAAAACAAAATAATCCGTAAAATAAAAGAAAAAAACTGAGGCAGACATTATAGAATGTACCGATATAAAAAATATGGCGCTTTTCTCAGGCCCCCACCGCAGCGTTGATGAGTTGACAAATATTTTGTCAGTCATAATGAGTTCTCGGGCAAGAAGACAAGGTGATGTGGAGACCTTGTTTATGGGCCTCGTTTCCATCGCACTCTCGTAGCGGCTGTTCATTAACCAACAGGACGGTCCACTGGCGTGTTAATTACGACCCACATCCGCCACGGGGGCTGCTGCTCCCACTGGGCGGCAATGACAGGGTTAAGGGTGGCACAAGACCAAAAGCCGCAATTAAAAAGCTGGTTCGCGTAGAAATTGCACTTTTATCAGTTCAGCCATGTTGCGTATACGCCATGTGTGCGGTGTCATGGCTTTTGGGCCAAAATTAAAAGTCACCCTAATCAGAAATTAATTTAAACTTTCGATCTAGTCGGGAAAGTTGCAATTAAAAATAAGTTTGGCTGGCTGAAATGTTAGTTTTTAAGTTATAAATAACAAAATGAGAAAGGAAAGAGTTTTTAGTAATTTTAGAAAAATGCGTAAATAGATTTAGTCAAATAAAAAGTGGATTTAAATACTATCTATTACTATTTCGATTTACAAAAATTTTAAATTTAAACACAGAAAAATTAGGAAAAAATTCTAAAAATATTATTTAATGATTTAACCAATTAAATATATTACTCGAAACACTCTTTTTTCTTGAGCTACACTTTTAAGACACCTGGCACTTACATATAAAAGCAAAAAAAGCCTTTTTTATTTGTGCCCATTTGTCTGCAGAAGTGTCGGCTACATTCTTCATTACGGCAAGAGGAAATCAACTAAGAAAATTACGCTAGGAAGAGTCAGGAAACACGAATGCATATTTAAGCTAAGGAGCAGCCACATCCCCTGAGGTGTCGTTAGCCAGCATCCCTCACGTACACACGTGCCGCCTCAGATTCACCGAGCCTTTTCACTCTCGGCTCCCCAGCAAATTACACTTCATGAAATTTTCACAGGACCATTTACATAAGCATAACGATGCTGGGACGTATGAGTAAATAATCATATGCACTTCTAAGTAGCTACAGTTACAGTTACAGTTACAGGGTATACAAATGGCCGTACACACTTACCCAAATAGGTGCTATTTGTCAGAACCCAAAAGATTTTTAATGGATCGACCATAACTACGCAGTTTCAATGGCAGCACCAGTAGCTATTTCAGCGGCTGTAAGTGAACAAACTGCTGAAAGTCGCAAAGCGTTGAGCAATTAATTTGCGTCGATTTCTGTTGCCAGGTGTCTCGCCGCTTTCCGCAATTCCCTGTGATTAAAATGATAAGTTTAGCGGCTCCAGCTCGCGATTCTCCAGCCTTCCGGATTGCCGTTGCCTTTGTTGGTTTGCACTAGTTTTAATGAGTTGCTGTGGTGGCTGTCGCTGTTGCCGCTGCCTTTGAGGTATTTCTGCAATTTGCGCTGTGCACTTTTATGTCGTCCACATAAATCAAAACGCTGCGCGCTTTTCATAGTAGTTGGCTTTAATATTTTCGCGTTCTCAACTCAAGCTATCATTTTGCACTCGGCGCTGAGCTACAAAAACAAAGCAAGCCACACAAAATATTTTACACAAATTAAACTTTCACTTCACGGCCTTGAGTTTGAGTTTATCGCGTTTTTTTTTAAGCGGAATTTTCGAAGCTTTTTCGTTGGTTATTAAAATTTGTTTTAATTACGTCCTTGGCATGGTAATTAAAATTGTTCGTTTATTTATGTCAGCAACAATGTCTTTCGCACACACACAATTTCACCATTATCCCCATCGCCAACATAATCCGTAGCTATTAAAAGCTTGTGACATTGTCGAAAACTCTAAGCAAGCTTTTCCAGCAATTTCGGTCGTTTTTGTGGCCACTTAATTAGGTTTGGTTAACATGAAGTTTTGTTTCCCGAAAATATGGAAGCAACTTTTAATGATTGACAAGGTTAGGCGAGGTTTGTAAAATAGAGTTATCTAAATAAGCGTTATGCTTTTAATAACATTATAATGGGTTGTGAAGGCTTGTGATTGATTGACAGGGATGAGTTAAATCTGCGGTTGAAGCAGTAAAAAGTAAAACTTATTAATAGTTTTATTTGTATTTTATTTATCATCAAAAAATAGAATGTAAAAAACATTTATTTCAAACAAACATTTTTTAAAACCAGGACTCCATCTAATTTCCTGTATAATAAACCTCTTAATCGGTGTGAAATGCCCACCAACAATTTGCTCATTACTTTTATTACTGCTGTACTTGGACCAGATTTGTTGTTTAGAGGTCCGAGCTGTTGTCAAGGCTCTGCTCTAGTTTTGGATGAGCTCCAGGCAAGGTAGCGCCTAAATCTTAGCAATTAGAATTGCCAAACTTGCCTTGGAAATTCTCAAACGCTGCTCAAACAGTTAGCCATTAGCCAACTTGGGCCCAGACCAAACAAAAGGCCGTCCAAGGCGGGCCAATTAACGCAGCTAAAGCTGGCCGGAATCCGCCCAAGGAGCTTTTTAGTCCTGGCCACAGCCTTGACCTTTATCCGGAGGCGTGGACAGGCTCCTAAATATTTAATTGTTTATGCTATAAGGGGTAATGGCGAAGGCCCGTTTCCCCCACCTCCCCGCACTCTTCCGCTGAATGTACTTTAACAATTTGGCCCACTGGGGAAGAGACTTTTAATGGACAGCTGGCTGTCGGAGATGCTTCCACTTTCGCCTCGCCGAAACGATTAAAGCCAAGGCAAAGTAATTAGTGACTCAATTGCTTCGCTCTGGCGCTGAGTACGGCATACAAATCGCCTGTTTGGACTTTGATGGGTTATTGGTGGTTTTGTCATAAACCCGAAAGCCGGCACAAGCTGGCCAAATCAATTGCCAGCCAACTGGCGTGCTCAAATATGAATAAAAATAGCGAGAGATCACTGGGAAAAAGGTTGGAAATAATTCTAAGAATATTTAATCAAAGAAAGATTTTAATAAATGGGTACTAAGAAATAAATAAAATATAAATAGTAAATAAATGACCTTAATTTCAATATCAAAATAGATATGTTATACTTTATGAGAATTTTATTATTTTGCTACCAAAAAATTAGTTGGCAATTTAATATATTTTATTTAGCTATATCTCTGAAAACCCAATATTTTCCTGATTTCAAAGCAATTTGCTCGCCAGTGCTTATGGGGCAAAAGAAAATTGAGGTCAGGGAAATTAGCGTCAGGCTTGCCGGCTTTAAGTCATTTTGCCAGCTCTATAATCCTCCTTTTACGCAATTTATGCAAATTTATGCAAGCTCCCGCTCAAACGGCAGCTGCTGCCTTGCATCGAAACGGGAGATGGAAAATTTGAGTCGGCAAACAAGAATTTTTTCTTGTTTTCGGTCGGCTGTCTTATGCTCCTTTGCCTGCCAAAAAGTTAAACACGCTCATTTCTTAACTTTACTTTGAAAACGGACCAAAGAAAAGAGAGCCTCAATGCAGCACAAATTTCGAAATTGCACTTTTCCGGCCCAAGATGAAGTCGCCCAAAGGAGCAAAAAAAAAACCGAGAGGAAGTGGGTAAAACTGATGCCCAGCCCCGCCGGAAATACAAAAGCATAAACTTTCCGGCCAAAACTAACCGCAGACTCTGCTGGGCGTGAGGGGGTGGGCTGTTCTTCAGTCGAGTGTCCCGGGCCGACATTTGAAAGCGCCAAAATATAAAGCGCAAAATGTGGCGGAAGTTTAATGAATATAAACTTGCCCGATCCCACAAGTCGGTGGATATTGCGGGCGGCAGGAGTGAGGAAGAGGAAGCGAGCCAAGTAAATTAGCCGAGTTCACTTGCAAGAAAATGGCAGAAGGAGCGAAAGAAATGTGATACCTACCGAATGGAACTGGAATGACAAGTTTATGAGGGCCACAGGAAATCAACTCGTTTATTTATGGAAAAATACTGCCACAACTTGTCGACCACCTGCTGTGCTCCGCAGAATGGCTCACAGTTAAAGTTTAGTGCAGCGATTGCTTAAAGGAACAAATTATGAGTTCACTAAGTTTATAAACCATAATAAAATGTATAAATAACCCTAGTTTAAGAAAGAGCGGTAAAAATCTTATAAACACTTTCGTTTATTAAGCTAATTTTGGTTATAGTTCGTACTTTAACTAAATATCGTTATTGCAAAATAGTGTGAACAGAACCTAATTTAAATTCTATCGATAGCCCGATGGTGTTGCGAAACGCATATTTGGTAGTGTTACCAGAGGGGCCAAGAAGTCCTATCAGAGAACTCTATGTATTATCCTACTTAATAATTTAATAAACCTATATAACCACTCGAAAAGCTACTCTTCAAAATTAAGTTTAAAATAGTTTTAAACAAATAATAAAATTTTAAATAAATGATTTAAGTGTAATTTGCAATTATTAAACAATAGAGTGTTTTTCTACATATATTTTACATTTCATTTTACATGTAAACCAATTCATTTATGAAGCCAAGGACAATGGCATCCCATCCCCCAAGCAGAGTTTCTAATCCAAAGAATTAGGAATACTTTAAAGCCACCCCAAAGTGCATTTGCTTGTCGCAATTGAGAACTTTCCCATGCAATTAAATATATCTCCGTAGCTCTGGGGGATGATCTAAGGAATTAGCAGATAGAGCTCAGATCCCTAAGCGCTTTTGCATTCTGGGATCCTCTGCATTTCGCTTGTTGTTGTTGTTTTTATTGCTCTTGTTGTTGGTGCTGTCGAATGCTGTTTGTTGTTGCCCGAACAAATGGCAAAAGTTTTCGCTTTGTTTTCACAATTGTTGACGTGCAATTCAAATGAGTTAACAACGCAAAAAGTGAGTGACCCACATAGCAGACGCCAAAGCCAACATCTGGCGAACCAAACTAAATAATAAAAAAAAAAAACGAAAGCGGAATAATAAAAAATAAAAAGCTATAAAAGAGGAGAGCAGCAGAAAAAAATATGGAAAAACATGAAAACTTGAAGTTGTAAAAACATAGAAGCCAGAACAAGCAGGCGGGCAACATATGTATGTCCGTGTTGTTGCTGTTGTTGTTGTTGCTGTTGACGATGATGCTGTGTTCACAGTTGCAGAACAACAAAGTGAATAAAGGCGGCTGGGAGATGGAAAAGTGCCTGGGCGGCGGCAGCGGGGAAACAATTATAACCAGCATTTCCGGAAAACCCAGCAGATTGCTGCCTGTTGCAGACAAGCAGCAACCATCCGACTCAAGTGTTTGTACTCGCCGCTCGCCGACGAGAAATCCCCAGCAAAATTGCATCCTAACAGCAACTTAGCAAACGCATCAAATGCGCTTAGCAATTCAATTAGCGAGACACTGTAAGATGGATTGGATGGGGGCGTACTACTCGGGATTACCGCAGGAAAGTGGAACTTTCGCTCGCAAGTTTCGCTCGCTGGCTGGCAAACAAATGAAGCGCCAAATATGCGCACACGAAATAATCAATCGCCCCAGTGGCCCAAGGAAAACTGGAATAAAATGTAATTAATTACAGCTTGTTTTTAGTTGTTTTCTAACTTTTGCAGCTCCCTCAGCATTCATTTAAGATGTAGAGCTGCAGCTGAAGACATCCGACCGCAGGGAACAGGAAGCAGAAACTCTTGTTCAAATTGTTCTCTGCCTGGCATTTGGCATAAGCAATGCTCGGGCTTAAAGGATTTTCCACCACCACCACCTTCGTCAGAGCATCCTGCTGAAAGCTGCAGATTGCAGAACGAAGCCGAGGTCTTGCCTTACTAATTTGTCTAAAACTTTTGCCCAAACTCGATATTAAATCAGTTTTGGGGCGATAGAAATTCACCCTTTCATTGTGCATAGATAAACACAAATATTTTGGATTATTTATTGGTTGGTTTCCATTTAAAGCACTTTATTTACTTTAAAATATTAAAAATATATTTTTCAAAAATATTGTTTGCATTTTAAGCGTATTCTATTATTTATTTCTTAGTCTACAAAAATATGATTGTTTGCCCTTAAGCGCACAACATATTTTTCACATTTTTCGGCCACAAATGCTTTTAATTTTTAAAGCGAGCTTTACTGAAATGAAATTCCACTTAAATCCAATAATGTGCCTTTCAGGGAGCAAAACATTGTCCATCTGTAGGTTGGCTTAGTGAGCCATAATCGTCTTATTATAAAAATACTCCACTGCGGCAGACGTGTCATGTTGTCATGGATACACAACAATCGACAGTCGGTGACTAATAAAATGAAATGCTATAAAAGCGGCAATATAGTCGCCATTTATATGTATCTCGCTGTGGCGAAAACACAATTGTTGGGCTGCTGGGGCACTTGAGAACGAAATAACTAACCGCAAGTGGAAGGCACACAAACGGAAACAGGGCGCAGGACGCAGGACACAGAACACTAGAGAAGTGAAGCCCAGGAGCCCAGCTGCAAAGCTGGAAGTGAGAAAATAACATTTTAGCTTTCGTTGGGTCGTGACAGGCTCACGAGATCTCAGGGTCCTTACTTTCGCCACTTTCATCTGGCTGTCCGATGTCAGTCAGCAGGACTTGCCAGGAAAATATATATAAATATATATGGGAATGCGAATGCGACGTGTTTTTTGGGCTTCGAGTATTTATTGTGCTTTTATTTTGTCAACATTTCGTTTTTGGCCAAATGAAAATAAATTCAAATGATTTATTTACGAGCATTTGATTTATTTGATTTCCAGCATTTGCTTTTTTCGCCTGCAATGCAATCGCTGCCACTCCAGCGAAAGTAAAATACCACCAGCCACACCCTTTGCACATGAAAATTGTATTGTATTTGCTCAGACTCAGTTTTCGGGTGGCTGTTTCGTCTGTTTGATATGCCCCGGAATTTATTTTATGCGGAATGTTTATTTGATTTGCCCCCCCTGCCTTTTTTGCAGTTTCATTTTCGGTGCGACAGTCAATAAAAATTGCAGTGTATATTTTTTAGCCATGCACACACACGTTATAGTTCAGTGAAATGGCAGAAAAAGTATTGCCTTTTTTTCTATAGGATTAGAGTGACGGGAGGCAATGAAATTTATGCATATACATGGACTAATTCGAAACAGGATTAAAAGCATGGCAATAACTCTTTGAATAACTAGAAAATATTTTCGCTTTTGCCAGATCGAAAGTAAACGCGATGAAGAATATAATTGATTTTATGTGCAGCAGATAAAATGTTTTTTTAAACTTTCCGTTTGAAGAACTCTCAAGGCTGATGTGTCAGAAAAGTTTCAATAGAAAGTAGAAAACCTCATCAATTTTCAAGGCTTTTATTGGCTCTATTTGTTTGCTTTACAGAGGGGGCCAGAGAGGGAAAAGTCGAAACGACCGGGAAAAAGTTTTTTCCTCGGCCAATTCTATTTGGTATTATTTATCTAATGGCATTTGTCGGCGGGCATAAAAATAAATAAATATATATCTCTGGCCAGACCAGACACACACACGCCCTCGGCTCAAGTGTTTATGATATTTTGATTTTATTTCAAGCGAAAGTTGTGCCTGTGCCCAAAGTTTTGCCATCCGCCCATCCTCGTCAACATGCATTGATAATAATGACGCGCCCCTTACTGAACTGCCCTGCTGCCATTCTGTCATGTGACATAAACATTTTGTTCTCACGACGACTTTTGTTAGTGGCCCAATAAAAACGCCTCGCCCGGCACTTTTGTCCAAAAACTTTCTTTTATTAAGATTAAAAATGACAAAGGCGCAATATTAGGGGGTAGTTCACGCTCCTTGGCGGCCCGCTGATAAGCGTCAAAGACACTCACTGCTGCTGCTGCTGCTGCTGCCGAAAGACAAACTCATTCTCGCTTTCGCATTCAAGTGGGTGTCACGCATAAATTTCATAAATATAAGCGTCATTATTCCTGCCTGCCTGCCATTTTGCGGCCGACGACATCGCGGGGAAAAGTCGAAAAGCTAAAGACGCATCAGCCACGCCCACAGTTTCCTTATTTCGCAGCCCTTTGTCACGTGCCGCAAAGAACTTTTGTATACCCTCTTGCTCGAACGAAGGATGTGGGACTCATCTAATTGGCGTAATTGTGCGGGTCTCATGTGGAGTTATTATTTTCTACTTACGGATGCCAGAGGGCGGGGGAGCAATTGAGGCGGAAAATAGCCATCAAAACGGGTGATTCAAATAAATTGAACTTCGAAATTAAGTAATGAAATAATTTAGTAGTATTTCTTAGAAATATTATGATAATTAGTTATATTTTTTAACGACTTAAAATTATAAAATCAATTTTTCTATAGCATTTTTAAATAATTTTTAATGGTTCATTCTCTATTCTTAATTATCTTTCATATATATATATTTTTAAATATTTCTTTATAATTAATACCTAATTATATTTTAGTTATAAAATCGAAAGAACACTATATCAAAATATAAATAAAATTATAAATAATATTACTGAATAAAAAAATTAAAAAAAAAACAATTTCTAAAATATAAAGCTAAATGTTATCCGAAAATCATTTATGAATCATCATTCATAATTTTGTTATTTTTTTCCCCAAAACGGATTTTCGAAAAGATTATCTTTAAGAATGCAGTAATATTGGAACCCACTCCATCTCGTAAACTCAGTATCCACTCCACTCCGAGTAATTTCGGCAGCCCATCACTCAATCCAAAGATCGCACTCCTCGAGCGCTCTGGAAATGCTCAGGAGCTCGGGACTTCCATCATCGATGGCATCGCGAGTTGGACCGACAGCTAAAGTGACATCAATCAAGGCGCCCGACCACGCCCCTAATGTGTTCACAAACACACTCGAGCAACCCCACACACAGACAGGAGCACACACACACGCGTGCCGTTATCAGCAGCGGAGCATGTAATGCCGATGCCAAAGTGAGTTTGCTGTTGTTTGCTCGTTATATCGGCGCTTGAACTCGGTACCACGTGGCGTATGAGTGCTGGCAACGTCAATTGATTGACGACAGGGAGGCAAAGTAAATCAATTATTGTGGAACAAAAGTTTCGCATTATATTGCCCTGACAAATTGCTGTTTGTTACCCAAGCAATCGAGCATTTGGATCATTAAAAAGTTGCCAGGGCCACAAAAGGATTGTGATTTCATGCTCAACAAGAAAAACACAATAAATTTCTTTGCCAAACATAATCTTGGTTGGAAAATCAAATTGCCTTCGCAGTGTAAACAAGATTTTCTTTTTTTTTTATTAATAAATTCGCCGAGATAGATCAATAGTCAGATACTTGGCTCTCACTTTGGCCAAAAGGGGCTCTTTTTTATGACCGGACCTTATTTTGCATTATGGCCCGCAGATTTATTTCGCTTTACAAAACTGTCCCATAAATATGCAAATTTTGCTTCCTAAACAGAAAAATATACAAATAATTCTGGAAAAGAGAACGGAGAAGATTGTCAAAAGTATGTGAATAAATAAAGAGCTGGGGAACTCATAAAACTGCATTATTGGACTCTCGAGAGGCAGAAGTGGGAGTGGGGAGGGGCTCAGCAAAGTGAAGCGGCTAAAGCTGACCGCAAATCACTTAAACTTTAGCGGAAACTCATTAGTTTCACTTGCCATTTCCCGGCTGCATTTCGCAGCTAGAAAATGCACAACCATCTGAGCCAAGAGTGATTCCCATTGTTTCGGTGTTAAGTACGCGAAACTTTTCCAGTCAGTTGAATGGCGACTCTCCTCGAATCGATGGAAATTAATTAAATTGCAGCTCTGCAGTAGATTAAAGATAGCTGACTAACTGCATCTTACTCTGTATTTATTTTCCACTTCATTTTCCACTCTCTTCCAGTGCGCTTTTGCTTGGGAAAAGCCAATTAATGGCCATTTTATAGCCCTGAGATATACAAGCTGTTGCCACCGAGGTGTTGTTATTTGCACTGCCTTTAACTAAACGTACTTTTATTATTTTATTGGACCCCACCCTCTTTCCGTTTTGCTCGTTTTATGGACGAACTACAAGGACGTGCCTTCAGTGCGGCTTGCCAAGGCTAATATAACAAAGAATTTGTCTTGAGGACATGCCATCATTTGGGCCAATGATTACATTATGCGATAATGTAGCTCCATAAAAGGCTGCAGGGTGACAAACAGATAGTGCTCAAATGGAGGCGGAAACGGTGGGGGGCGGGTCGGGGCCATTTCGTTTGCCATAATAAGCTGTAAAAGTGACACATACAGTTGACCTGATTTCGCCATCACATTCCTTTCTGTGCGCATCCTTGTTGCTCCTGGTTGCCCTCGTCTCCTTTGCTTAATCCAACTTTAAAATTATACACTAACGATCCACACATACAGCTGGGAAATCGGTGGTGGAGAAGGAGCAGCGGCAGCAGGAGCAGGAAAAGAGGCGCCAACAGAGCAAGGATTAAGTTTGAAGCACTGAACCGTGCGGGGAACTAATGCAGGATCCTGTGCACTCGTCCTTGCATTGGCTACAATCACACATTCTCCGCTCACAGGACACGGCGGAAAACGGGGAAAATGGGGAAAAGCGGGGCAATTCGCTACTTGGACAAAAGTACATATAGAGAAAAATACAACACTTATAGTAAATAATAAAAAATTAAAATAAATGCAATTTTTGATTATTAAAGAAAGCTCGGATGAAACTTAAATAATTAAAAAACTACATGGTTAGAATTTTATGATTTTTTAAATAATACTTCTTAAATCTTGTTGGTTTGCTAGGACTCATTTATCATTCTCAAAATTCGTTCTAGATGATACATTTTTTTTTAATATTTTTATTTTATTTTTATTAGTTAACATAAATGTTAGTTAGTTAGTTATTAATAACACAACAATTTTTAGAATTTCTACACACTTGCACTCACTGGGGAGTGAACCTCAGACGGTCCGGAGTACTTTTTGTCGTTGATAAAAGAGCCATTTAAATATTCTTAAACAGAAATTATTTTCCCCATTTCCCGAAGTGTCAATGATATTGCAAATTATTTTTCCAGTATATTTTCCTGTCTGTTCCTGTGTTGCTTTTTTTTCTCCGCCCATTTCCCTGGCTTTTCCTCTGGAGGACATGAATGTGTGTGGGAAAAGTCCTTTCCGCTGTTGCGCCTTAGTTAGCTGCAGAACAACAAAAGTGGCTGCGCAAAAAACTCGCAATTAAAATGAGAAAATAAAATTTTCACAAGGTAGGGATGACATCCAGTTGTTTGTTCGCCGCCGCTTTGAGAGATTAGCCAAAATTAATAATCCCCAAGTAATCTGTCATGCCCCGCAGCCTCACAAGCTGTCAAATATTTATTGAACATTTTTCGTTTATTCCAGAGACTTACACATACTCATTCCATCTTGAGTGAAAAATTCAACTCAATTATCCGCGAGTTTATCAAATTGCCAGGGGGTAAGTGGTGGACAGTATGCAGGGCTAATTAAATTTATAAGAATTAATTTGCCAGCCGCTTGCGCAGCCAGACAAAAGTGCCAAAACGTTGCCGGCAGCAACAAAATAAAAAAGGAAAAAGAATTATTTTCAAGAAGAAATGGTGGACGGAAAAAATATGACGCCAGTAATAAAGTAAGCAGCAACTGACTTAATTAGCAGCGTGCTGCGTTCGGTGCCTTTTCCGGTTTTCCCGCCAGAGTTTTTCTTGCCCTAACAAAACAAAAAAAAAATGGGAGAAAACTTTGCAGTTTTAAAGGACGAAAACAGCAGAGGCCAAACAAGTTGGTCCCGGAGAAGTGACAATAATTTGAACATGTCTCAAGTTGATCATTAGCATATTTCATAGGCAGGCACGCCTAAACAGGACACAATTTTCCCCAATGCTTTTCCTTTTCCCTTTGCCGGCTGTCAAGTCGGTGGAAATCTCTCTGCCAGCTGCTTGCTGCACATCGACATCTTTGACGCGCCAAAAATGCACTCAGCCGTGTGACCCATTTCCCCAGCTTTTCCACCCCCTTGTTTTTCCACTCCCCAGCCCCTGGAAAATGGTGCCTGCAACTGCCTTGCATTTTATCCCAGCTACCAGCTACTTTTGATATTTCCCGGGGATGCATTTCACTACCTCCACTACCTAGACGAACAGAATATGCTTCGTAGTTACCATAAAATTATTTGATGAACGAGTTTTGTGCACAATTCGGAATTGCCCCAAGGTTTTTTTTGTGTTTTGTAGAAAAGTTGGCCAAGTCATAAGTTTGAAATTTTCATTTTTACCGGGTTTAAAGGTAGCTTAAAGTTTGCGGAACAGAAAACTTGCAAAGAATTCTGCCATAAGTACACAAGATTATTGGTAAGAAGTTAGTCAAAGTTCAAAGGGCTGTTTGAGGATAAAGTTAAAGGCAGAAAAAATGTGCTTAAAGTGGTACAATCACTATTATATAAGCGAAAAATCGTTTGAGCTCATACGTTTAAGATTAAATTAATAGTGAACTTATAATGAATGACTGAATAAAAATTCGAATATATTTAAATTTAATAATGGTTATCCAAATCAAATCATTAAAGTATCTTTTATACATTTAATTTATTCATAACTTTCAGGGAATTAATAAAGGGTTTCTTATACCCGAAAGCCAACTGCCTAATCTCTAATACATTTGATACACTCCGCATGTTCTTAGCAAAGGTATCCCTTTTTGGCTTTCACTCAATTAACATTCGGCCTATGAAATTCGTGAAAATCTCGTCACGTTTTGTTTTTCTTATGAAACATAACAAAGCCCGTCACGTTTTATTTGCCTTTCCTTGCGGTCTTGAGGATTATTGCTGAAGGGGAAACTCCACAGAAAATGTTTCCCCGTTTGATGAGTGTTATTATTTGAGTCTCTTTATTTTCTTGTAATATTTTCTTTATTTGCTGTGTTAATACACTTGAACTGAAGTTCTTTTCTCTCGCTCACTGTATCTGCTTGCCACGCCCCTTGTGAATATACATAGCCCACTTTCGAGGGCAGTTGACTCAGCTGTCCAACTGTGTGGACTCCAGTTGAGTGCCGAATGCCATGAATGCCCAGCACCTTGCTCCCAGTCCTCCATTTATTCGGTGTTTTCCCGCCCCACGGCTGGTAACATACCAATTAATTTTTATTTATTTTAATGCTGCCCCGTTTTCCCACGGGGCATAGCACAATTCCCGCTTCTCGGCTCTCGCATCCCAGCCACAGTAGCGAGTTCCAGTTTCTGTTGCTAATTTATGCATTACTTGCATTTTATTGACCCACTTCTCTCTATCCGCTTCATTTTTATTTTTGTGTGGCACGACGTCAACGAGCAAAAGGTTGAAATTAAATTTTATTTTAGCAACTTTATTTTTGGGTTCACCGGAAAACAAAGTAAGCAATTTTTGCGTTACACCCAAAAACTTTCGTTCTCCTTTTTTCCCATTTATTTGCTCGTAATATTTGCTATAGATGTTCGAGCAAAGTTCAGTAGCAAAGTTTTGACAACAATGCGAAGTTAAGCAACTTTTAAAATCTTTAAGTTTTATTTTTCGGTTTGTAAAACTGCAATTTGAATAGCTTAAATTTCAGCTTTGAAAATTGAACATATCGCATTTCGTTGCCTTTTTTAGCTTGTTAGTTAACTAGGAGCTCCATTAAGCTGTGATGATGTGATGATTTTTTTGCAACAGGAATGAAGTTAATTGATTGGCAGACTGGCAGCCAGATTACAAAGTTGAGAAAGTTGGATTTTCAATGGTATAACATCTGCATAAAAGAAAGTTAATTAAAGCTGCTCGGTTACGCACAAATATTTTAATAATTATGTAAATTAATGGTAGTTTTCCAAATATTTATGATAGAAAATAGCATATTATCGCGTTAACTATTTAGTAGTTATAAATATTTTTATATTCATATTTTAATAAGAATATTTATTTATTTATTTATTTACTTCGCCAACAGACCTCATGTTCTTAACAGGCTACTCTTTAGGATTCATAAATATAGTTAAAATTTGAAATAAAAAAATTCCTATATCGGTGGACCACTGTTTACTGTTCTTCAAGCATAAAAATATGTGTAAAGTTTATAAAAAAATATTTAATTTAGAAAAATATTTTTATTATTGTAAAAAAAGGCTTCTTGACTATTTTCATCACGGACGCAAAGTTTAAAATTCTAGTGGGTTTCGGTTGTTTTTTTCGGCAGGTGCTCGAAGCCAAAGCAAAGCGTTCGAGTGGCAAAAAATAAGTTAGCTCGAGTTATAAAGTTATCCATTGCCTGACAGCTCAGTGGGCGGAAATATCCAGGGGCTGGGGGCGTGGCAGGGCAAATGTTACGCTCGAAGTGCGCTCGAAGTGGGCGTGGTTATTTAATTAGGCTGTTCTTGTCGCTGCCACAGTGAATTTCATTAAATTGTTGTCATGTAGTCGTCGCTCGTTTATTTGCGCTGCTCAAACATTTCCGAATAAATTAGCTTGCTTCCAAGTGAGTGGGAAAATTTCACAGCATGTGTATCTAATAGAAATTTAATGAAAAATTCTTGGTATTCTGCATCTATTGTTTGGCTGAATTTTGGGCAGAAAGGAAAACCTGCAGCTCGTTTCCTTGGTGCATGCAAATTTCATGGTTCAAAACGGTATTTCTCCTTTCTTTTGACCGCCATCGATGGCTTTTAGTGGTCTTCTCTCTCCCGCTTTTTAAGTCCCTTGATGGTTGCAATATGGAGCAAAGATTGCTCTGAAGACGCTGCTCAAAATTTCCCTTACTTATTTATTTATATTTCTTCCGCTGCTTAAAATTGCATGAACAATTTGCTTTTGCTTTGTTAGCACGCAAATCGGCTTAGTTCGATGCTTTCAACTTTCCTTTTTCTTTATTGTTTTCAAAAATAGTGCGATCGATTTGATGGAACAACTTTAAAGGGAATGGAATAACTAATAAGATTCTGCATTTTGAAATTGATATAAATATTTAAAAGTAAGATTTACTTATAAAAGTATTAGGAAAACATTTTATTTCGATGTATTTCATATTTCTAAATGATGTTAAGATACAAAATTAAAATTCTATTGATTGAATTTTTTTTTAACAATTTTTGAAATGCCATAACTTTATAGTATAGGTTATTGTCCTCCCCAGTCATTCGTTTTTATCTTCTAAAACCTGACAAACGCTTTGATATGTGCCAAAATGCCCATTGAAATGGCTTTTAATGAAGCGTGTCCACTTCAGTTTAAATTGATTGGCGGCTGGCAGAAGCCGCCGACCACAAAATGTTCGAGGCAATTGATAGCATTCCAGTGCCATTTTGGGGGGTTTGGACATTTGGACATTCGGGCATCCGCCATGGATCCGCTGAGGTGTGAAGCCCCCAAAATGTTATTGGGGCACGTTCGCGGATCGGCTCGTGAGCAATTAGATGCAATAAATCACAGCTGCTTATCTGGCTGTGAGCTGCGGGTCCCTGATTCGATTTCTCCGGCTCTGGCTGTGAGTTCTGGTTCCTTCCTTCCAAACCGAACCGAAGCGAAGCCCAGGGATTCGGTTTTCGGGGCTCTACCAAATTGCTCACATGGCCGCCTTTCCCACCCACATATTGAGAGACATTTGGCGGAATCGCAGACCCGCGGCTTTTGGCTTGTGTAATGGCGCGATTTCACATCCCCGGGATATATGGCCAATTTGCGGCGCAGCGGTGGGAGTTGCAACTATTTTATCTGTCGCAGAACAGCGCCGGCAAATATAATAATTTTATTTTATTGCTGCACTTTCTTTGGGTTTTGTGTGCAGATATAAACTGCGATGGCGGAATAAGTGGAATCTTAAAAGCAGTGAGAGCAAAATTTAGTTTGGTACATTTTTTAAGGCAATAAATCTAACAAAAAATCTAATGTTAACTAAAAAACACTTTAAAAATATATATGGAAATATATCCAATTTATTTCTTTGTATTATTAATTGTTATAAAAAATAAAACTCAAGAAAACTATGCAAAAAATTCCCTAATTTGTTCTCAAAAATATTCATTAATCATCTTTCTAATTTGTGTTCACTGTAGTTCATTATCTCTAATATTATACCAAAGTATTTATCTTTATCTTCAAATGTTGAACAGCTCAGCAAGTGAAGCCATTCGAGCGTACGAATTCAAGGACCTCCATTAAGATTGAAGGCAATCAGTGGGATTTATGGCTGTTGGCTTTTGGATTACCGTATGATTTCGCTGAGGATGAAATTTGCGCTCGATGCGGACAAGTTATCCGGGCCGCACAATTGCTTCCTTAACCTGGCTTAACATTTTCCGAGCCCGATTCCATTACCCAGACAATGCTGACACACGTACCCTAATCATAATGCCACGCATCGCTTTTTATGTGATGGCATGTAAAGCTCAGCCACGAGACCCGAAAGCCACAAAAAATAATGACACCGCAGACTCACTTACGGCAAATGAACCCCAGATGATAAATTAAGAGCGGCAAACATTTCACTTGCAGCCATTGGAGCGGAAGTGAGGGCCTTTGGTGAAAGTCAGGTGAAAACTGAGGTGTGAAATAACCGAGATTCGGTGTACACTTTCACTGGGCAGGCAACTCTCCCTTTAGTGACGTTTATTGCGAAATAAACTTGGTTCACATATATGTGTAGTGTCATTAAAATCGGGCGATAATGCAAAAATCATGTCTACAGCTCAAATCAATTAGCAGCAAGGAAATGGTTGAAGGGGATAGGATGCCCATCCGGTTTATGGCTTGATTTATGCAACTAATTAGCAAAAGCATAATTTCAGGAATATTATTATTTTATTAAGTTACACATTATGCGAAATGTGATTAGGGCAGCAGGATAATGGCAACGATGACATATATATATATCCAGCCATCAGCTGAACTCTAATTATGCTGCTGCATAAATCATATTGTCCGTACTCCCAGACTGATATTTACGCATGCATACGGTTATACGGTTATGGGGTTAGTTGGGTTTAAGGCCGTCAGCCATAAATGTCAATTATGGCTTAGTTTTCGGAGCTCCAGCTCCATTTCGGCGTAAAGTGTTGATTGCTAAATTGATTGATTGATTGATTGCTAGTTTGATCGTTAGCGCTTCGCGGGAGCGTATCTTATTTTTTGCAGTTTTGATTTTCAGCCGCTCCTGCTGCTGCTGATGTCATAAATTGAGATTAATCGTGTTTCAGATGGGCCCCTCTGCGACTTTTTTTCGGGATTGACACTGTGTGTACATAACATGAATGGCACTTAAGCCGCTTAGTGTTTTCAGATTTGTGGCCTGAATGCGATGTTGTGACATTGTTGCTGCATTGTCCATAATTGTTTGCGTTATGCGCGCAATTTGTTATATATATACTCGTTTTCAGTCGTTTAGATATGTTTGGCTTTCGCCGGAGGCCGATTTGTTTATCTTTCACAGTTCATTATACAACGCATAAGCTCGTCGGCATTGATAGCCCATTTTATTGGGGGGCGGTGATTTAATATCTGGTCCACTAAAATCACTCGCTTTAGGTGTAATTATCAGAATATTTATGGGTTTGTTATCGGTGATATTGCGCCACAATTAATATAGATTTTAAATGTGTGAATTATTTTTCTTTTTTTAGAAAGATATCTTTGGAACATTGGAAAATTATTATTTTGCTATTTAAATTTATTTACCATTTTTTTAAGTTATTTTATAAAAGAAATCTATCTGTATTTTTTATATTAAAGTATAAATAAGTACTGGAATATTTTTTATCGAATAAATTCTATCATTAATCGTGTTGTTTGTAATTTATTAAAATAGTTTTACGTATTTTTTACTGTCAATTGAACAGTTTTATGATGTGCAGTTTATTCACATAATTAAATTCAGAATAATAAACATCACTTCACTAAAGGTTTAAGTCAGCTAAAGAACTTGAAGCATTTTAACTGCGCTATTAAACGAGTTTTTTGTTTTTTTATTTCACGTTGTTTCCCTAATTATTTCATGCATTTAGTTTTATTACTTTTAATTAAATTCCTCATTTCATGAAAATAGTATTCCACATGAGCGCACCTAGCAAGTTTTGCGGATTCTTTTTTAAAACTTTTCACACCGTTTTGCCGCGCAAAACATTGCTTAATTAATGTGTGCACGCGTGCAAAAATTCCGTGGATAGTTTGACACCATTCTTTAACCATTTTCAGTTAATTGATTCCATATTCCATTAATCATTACAAGAGCACGCGGTTTGGATGAATATTAATTAAAGCAGTCGCACGCACGCATCGATTGTGATAAACTGGCATTTAAACGATGCCACATTCTAGAACGCGGATATTTTAATTTAATTCCTTGCATTATTTAATTCGACCGAAAATGATTGCCTTGGAAATTTTGTGCGTTATCAGCGCGTCGCGAATAAATTCTCGGCTATCATATCACATTAAAATAATTTATCTCCTTCATTATTTTTGTTGTCGTTGTTGTATTTGGCCCAGAAAAGAACCTCTAGATTTTTGCCTACCAAAAAGCAACTTTACATTTGGGTGTAATTTCTCATGCTTTTCACAACTCAGCCACTCGGAAAACGCACACACATATTTTCGAGCACTCGGATGCCGAAGAACGCGCACACCGCCGTCAACAACTCAAAATGTACTGAAAATGCGAGTCCTGCGACTCCGATGTCGGGATGCTGCACTGTACAGTGGGCTCTCTGGACAGTAGCATTTACAGTGGCACTTACTGCTATTCGAAGGACATTTGCTAATGTGATAACAAGCGATTGCGGGAGAGAGCTCAGTAGGTTAGTAGGTTGCCAGGAGCCGGCATTCGCGAAAAGGGACTTTTTCTCTTGCCGGCTGGCTTTGCTTGTTAACAGTGAAGATGGCCAAGCATTTGCTCTGTTAACTCAACAAGTCAGGACATATGTAGATGTTGGCAGTAGTAACATGACCCAATGGGTAGGCAATATATTTTTCCAGAAGATTTAATGTACCCATAACTTAATATAAATTTAATATAGGTATAGAACATTTCTAATATATTTGGATTTATATTTAAAATGATTTGTTTTATCACAGAGTTTACAAGTTCACATTTTAAATACACAATTTAATATTTATTATTATAGGAAAGTAATACCCTCTTCATATATTTGTCCAATATAATATAACAAATAAAACAATGTATATTACCAAATCGAATTTTAATTTTAACAATAAAACAAAAGACTTTTTAGACAGTTTTGTTCACAGCAAACCATTTAATGTTACCGATTATTTTTTTTCCTCTCTTACAGGAAAATTCTCTTAAATTTCCCACGTTTTACATTACGAAGAAACTGTATTTTCCATCAACCTCTGTAAGTCTAATGTTATAAGCTCTTTTTCTACCAACATAAACCAGACTCCCTTTCTCTGTTAACGCACATTTGTCACCAGTTTAGCCCTGTATAAATCCAAATAGATGGCAAGTTAATTTAATTAGTTACTTCCTAACTAAGCATATTGAAAAGTGATCAGAAAATGTCAAGAATTTTCAATTAATACTGCAGCTGGCATTACTCAACGGCATTTTTGAGGCTAAGCTGGCTGTTAAAGCCTTAAATTTTCCGACTTGAAAAAGTCACCATAACTCAACGTGGTGTGTGTGTGCGGGTTTGTGAAGCATGTGTACGTGTGTGTAACGATTGTTGCATAATTTAAGTGCCTCCCAACAAAAATAAAAGGGCAGGGCAAAAAAGAAACACGAAAAAAAAGCGTGGAAAGTTGGAAAATGATTTAAGCCGTTCCGGAGTCAGAGTGCGGCATGTCTGCATGTGTGGGGGTGCGAGAGGACGAGGGTGTGTGCATGGGTGGCAGTGGCCATTACTTTGTATTTAATAAAACAATGTTGTCGACGCCCCAACCTGAGTGTTCGCCCCTGTCAAAGGCATTATCCCAGTATCCGGACATCGCCCGTTGAAAAATCTCGAATCCCCCCTCCACATGGTGCACTAAAAAATTGTTGCAACTTATTTATTTAATTTCCACGCTTCACCTTGTTTATTTGCATTGCTAGTTTGACTTTATATTATAACGCAAACAAAAAGAGAAAGTTGCATTTTAAATATTAAATTTTTTCGTTACTTACGCTTCTGCGAATACCAGTCAGAAGGTTTGATTCACTTACCTGAAAAAAATGATAGATAAACGGATTTAATTATCACATTTACGGCATTAATTAATAGCGGCAAAATATCATATTTTTTATCGAAAACTTGATCAGCCTTGACGCATTTGAATAGACAGCATCTGCTTTGTTGTGTAAGCTCACAAAATGTTGTTCAATGCTTTAAAACTGTGAAATATTTTTCAGTAAAATAACATTTATATCTGATTTTAAATATCTTAAGTTTATTTTCCGATTTTCATATTGAAAGTTGTAAAAAATGTTATTAAATTGCTTTTTGATTTTTAAAATATATGTTTTAATTGTGGAAAAATATTCTCAAAATGTTTTTAAGTTAATTTTTGAATCAGATTTTTTGCAAAATCGCGCATCTACATCAATTTTTCCTCGCATCTGCTGAACTTAATGCGTATCTAATGCCTGAAATGTCCAGATAACCAAAACGCCGTCAGCGATGCCATTAGATTCGAACAGAATCGCTTTGGATCGCCATGTTCAACTTGGCTGGCTGAGCTATATCATGCAATTCCGCACTGGATTTATGGGCGTAGCCGATTTAGCTCCGAAGTATGCAAAATATGCCTGTCTTTCCCGTTTTGGCTGGCAGGCCAAACATCTTCAGTTACTCAAGACGCAACAAAATGCCCCCTGCATGCAGCCCCTCAAGTCTGGCTAAAACCGCAGAAATGCATTAACCCACCGAAAATTCAGAGGGGCAGGGAAAATGTTTGTGGATGCTGACTAAATTTGTAGAAGAGAGCGGGCTAATATCAAACGGAAGTGCCAAACACAGACACACACACAGGCTCCTCAGCCCCCGGCTTTTGAACTTCTCTCCTTGGGCCATCTTTCTTCAGTTGGCAACATCGCTCCACTCCGCCTGCACTTGGCTTCGGTTTCCGTATACATTTGAGCATTTGAGAAATGCATGTGGAAAATGCCAGCCACTGACTGCATTTGTAACTGTAACCAGTTGGAGAGAGTTGAGTGCACTTTTACAAAAGTTACTAAAGTTTAAAAATCACTAAAATATCAAAGAATAATAAGAAGTGACTCTGTATCACCTGAATATATTTACATTAAAATTATAATAATTTTATTTTCATTAAAATTATCATTGAAAATTAGTTGAATTTATGTAAGTTTTCTAAAAAAATTTTAAATAAAGAGGTATTTTTTTCTAGATAATTTAATACAAATTATAAGTTCTAAAATATTTAAAAAATGTTCTTTAAAATAACGAAGGACAAATTGTATGTTTTAAAATATTTAAAAAATGTTATTGACAATCTTAAACAATTTTAACTTTTTTTTAATCAACCAATTTTTATATTCAAATTTTTGCATCCTAAGGCAACTATTCTTAACTTATATTGCCCTTAGTTTCTCTCGGTGTGTATTTTTAAGGACCTGCGTGTGCATCTTTGTGAGTGTGTTTGGCTAAGCGGCGCATTTCCTGGCCTGTGCCATCAACTAAATAGCATTCATTTACGTTGATTTATGCAGACTAAGGAAACCGTAGAGGCTGGAGTCGGTGAGAGATCTTTTTGCGGGGAATATTTATGCCCCAAAACGACACTTTAAAGTTGCAATAAAAACTGTGTCGCTCCATTCGTGCCCTCCTTTGTTATTTATAGTTGGCAGTCCACGATGTAATTACTTTTTCAACACGCACATGATGAGGTTCGGTTTTCCGATGGAGCACTCAACCTTCGGGTCAAACGGCAATGGCTGCATTAGTCGTTCGTCGGGTTCGTCGTTGTCAATTGCCAACTGCAATTGATAAATTGGCAATGGAGACGGTTTTTCCCCCATTTCCCCCTCATTTTCCAGCGAACTTATTCTTCGCCTGCTCCTTTTTCTGGCATTGACAGTTCAATGTGCTCACTGATGCGCAAATATCAACTCCAATACACACTCTCGGCAGTCTTTGCACCCTTCCCCCTCGATATTACCACCTCCTTTTTTTTGCCCCAGCTTTTCCCATTTTCACTGCGCTTTTTATGGCACTTCGTGACCGAGTTGCAGTCGCTTTAAACTAGTTTTCCCAGCGAAGAACACATATATACTTCTCCCCATCCGATTTTTCAGTTTTGTCTTTTTCGCGTGTTCCTTGGAAATTGAATTAGTGGCAAAGGCAGTTGGGTTTCCTAATCTTCGAATGGTTTCAGGAGGTTGCCAAGTAATGGATGTGATAATTTGTTAAGGTTCCATTTGCGCGAATCTCTCGCAGCACTTGGCTTTCGATTTGTTTTCAGTTCATCTTGGCAGTCAATATAAAAAGTGATGGGATTACTTCATTAAGAGTGAAGAGCTTGAACTTTAAGCCAGTTTATATACAAAGGTTGCTTTTCGTATCAGAAAAAAATATACATATTTTATTAAAAATGTTTGAGAATTTGTTTTGCATACATTTATTAAAATTTCTTTATTTCATTTTTGGCAATTTCTTAATAATCGACTGGGCAGCAAGAAGAAATACGGAATAATACACAAGACTTTGCCACTACAATATACCAGAACCTTCATTTAGATTGATATCGGGTTCCTTATATGCTTCACAATTTACCGACTTCCTTTGACTTGTTATTTACAAATAAATTTGATTAAAAAAAAGCTTTATTTAGAAGGCAATATACTCTGGCCGACGACGACTTGCATGAAAACTGAAGCCACAAAAGTGCGCATATAAAAATCTCATAAATTGAAATAAATAAGGAAAATAACAATTTCAACCGCACACACACACACACACGCATTGGGGTCATAAAAATAGGGGAACCCCCTAACATCGTTTCTGCTGCAGACCTTGCTGTAATATTCATAACTCTTTTCAAATGTGGTCAAGTGCTCGGCGAGTGTGTGTACTATATGCCATGTGTCCTGTCCTTTTGGCCGTTCTGCGGCCCGATTCGACAGCTTTTGATATTGCCCGGGTCTGGGGATCTGGCCAGCAGCAGAATAGCAATAACTACAGTTGAGTGAGCTTAGCTCGCTTTCGAGTCTAAGCCGGCAGAACTGACCTGACTTGAGTTGAGCTTGGCACATTTTATTAAAACCCAGATGGACGACGGAATAAGTCCGAAAATTTCCACAACAAGATGCACTTTTTGTTGTGCTTTGCATTTTTCTGCAGAAATGAAGTCCATGTTTGGATGCCAGGACCCTTTTGCTTTGTGAGTCGTATTTTTATTATATTTCACCCGCTTTCTCCGCCATGGCTGTTGCATTGTCTGGCGATTTATGGATTTTATTTGGCCACTTTTTACCCCCATTGTTGGCATTTGTCGCCTCGTCTACGTTCGGTTGGCTTATTGCAGATACTCTGATGTTATGTGCTGCCAGGATATCTTTCCATATACATATACGTGTATTTATTTATATGAATTGAAATGGCTGCAATGTTTTCGCACTTGGCAACACATGGAGCTTGGGCGTTTGGGAGTTTCGGAGGCTTGGTCTCTTGTTTATTGGCCATGAAATGGAGACATTATGGTCAACACACACTGAGTTGCAAGAGCCCCAATTTTGGGATCTTCTGCGAATCGCTTCAATGACATTAACCCACTTCAAAAGCTGTCTGCATGGCTCTCCAGTTAAATTCTAATTAAATTCACACTTAGCCAACCCCGAAAGGCATTCCACACACTTGTTCACTGACCATTTTGTGTGCTGCCACAAAGCTGAAATGGAAGAATGGCTTAAAAGGGGCGAATCCCTTTAATGAAACCGCACACGATTCGGCCACAATTTTAGTTTTCCACATAAAAGCCCGAGTGAAGCACTATAAACCGAGGATAATAAACGATGATAAGATGCTGAAAAGTAATTACAATGCATATTAAGTATTTATGAAACAATAAAACGTTTAGGCCAAACGAGGGATAAAGGAGATGCCCACAGCCCGCAAGGCCAAGAAACAATCATTTTCAAACTCAGCTGGGTGGAATTGTTTGAAAAACTTTTAGGCTCGCTGGGCCACATAAAATAAAGAAGAGTGTAAGCGGAAATAAAACGTTACAAAATAATAAAATGTTGTCTTGCGCCTGGCTACCTCGTAAAAAAAGCCAAGACATAAACAAGGACAAGGGAAAAAATGTGGGAGTGGCGCCAAAAGAACAACGAGGAAGGGAAAACAATACTTGCTGCATGGGGAGCCAAAAATAATTTTCACGTAAAACTTGTACGTATATTGTGTTTTGTGCACCTAAAAAGTTGTCTACTATTTCCAGGACTTCTATATCCTTTTGCTGGAGTATATGTGTGTCTGTGTGTGTCAAACGATTAGTGCAGGACTTTCGAAAGTTTCTGCGGCTTTTAGGGAGTCTGGAAAAAGGACACTTGAAGCTCCACTGGTTGTCGTTTTAACGATGCCGCGAAGAGAAAAGTTTTGTGCAAATAGTTTATGGTTATTGCAGTGGAAATACATAGTATACACGTTGGGCCCTAAGTGAGCCTGAATGGTTCAAATGATTTTAATTGTTATTGCCAACATTAATTGGAGTGGGTTAAAAGTTTTTAATGGCTCAAAGATAATGTGTGCCCAACCAAATTTATCAAAGTTGGGCCGCAGTACAAAAGACCTCTTGGAATTGCACATGAATGAGCGTATTAGCCCAAAGCCAAAGTGAATCACAACCCTTTCAACTGGTTTTCCCTTTCGCAAAACCTTTCTAATTAGCTGAAAAAGAAAACATCTCTCACTTTATGCGAACGTAAATAAAAATATTTTCCCTGCCGAAATTAACAAAGGTCCATTTCGTTTTATGCCGCAAATATGTTGTCAAATTCAAAGCGATAAAATATATGTAATACTCAAAGAGGATTTTCCAAAAAAAAACCGAAGCAGACAATAATGAGAAACATCTATACGTGGGAGGCCCCGAAAAAATCCATGGTAAAAAAGCTGGCAGTGAAATACGATAATTATGCGACATTTAGCAGTTTAGCAGGCGGCAGGAGCTGCCAGGACATTCGGGGCATTCAAGGAGCTTAATGGCTGTGAGAAGGCTGCTCCCCGTGTCGCAGGAGTGAAAGCGAAAGTAAAAAAGGGTTACAACGTTGGGAAAACGACGAAAAAAATGGGAAAACACACAGCGGAAATTACAAGAGCCGCCAGTTGGCGATGGCACAAAAAAAGGGCAGCGACAAGGGCCACAAATGCAAAATGAAATCGAATGCGCAGGGAGTAAATGTGTCAAGGGGGCGGCATGGGTTAACATTAATGTGGCAGTGGGTGTGCATGGAACTGCGTCGCTCGGCGGGTTAAAGTTTTTAAAACTCGTTAGTATGCGCAACGAAACGAAAAATCAACAATTTCTATTTTGATTATATTTTTACCACTGTGCCCGGGATAGTTTCGAGTTCGTTCCTCCGCCGCCGTTGGCTATTAAATGGCATATTGGTTTTTATTTTTGCGTTTTAGAACCATCGAAAAATGAATTCGGGAACTTTGAATAAACCTTTGTTGCATATGAACGCGAAAAAGTTCCGAAATCCAAACCAAATGTCATTAGAATGCAAAATAGTTGAATTTTATTTTATGTAAAATATTAATGTGATGTTAAAAATATTTATTTAAACGATTTGCTTGTTTAATAAAATATAATAAAAATTAAAAAAATATTTTATTTGAAAAACAATTATAATATTTACTAAAATAAAATTCTTTAAGTAATATTACGTTAAAATAGCTATAAATTTTATTTATTCTCTTACTTAAGGTGTCCCTGTTTCGAGTTCTATCCTTTGAATCCCTTTTTGCAAAAGGCCTTTCCCTAAAAACCTAACCAGGCATATTTAATAAGCATTTAAATGAGGAAAGTTGCGAGCCCGAAAAAAGTTTTGTGCCAAATATGTATGTGTTTACCCGGCGTATGCGTGATTTCCTTCCCCTAAAAAAAAAGTTTTCAATGGCCGATAGTTCCACTTTCACCTCGAGGCAAATGAGTCTGCCATAAAATTAAAAGAGCTTGCCCCAAAAATGTTACATGCGCCGTATGCGAATCATCGTAAACATTTGCCTCACATGACAGACAAATTTCGGTTAATGGCCATGGCCATAAAATGGATTTAAAGCCATTTTTTGTGGTCTACCAAAAAATCTGCTGACCAGGCCGGCGACCTCAAAGCCAAATTAATGACGAAGCTTAAGTTCTCCCCTCCGAAATGCAGCCACAAATTGCTCAACATTATTCAGAACGTATTAGGTTTTTCTTGTTGTTGTTGTTGTAATATTTAAATCTGGGCATTAGTGCCGGGAGGCCAGCCTCAAATAGATAAAATGCAAATTCAATAAGCAAAGTCAGCTTAAAAAGCGGGCATTAAAAAGCCTTAGTTTCGTTGATTTCAATGAATTATTAAAATCGTGTTGTCCACCTTTTTGGGCCTTTTCGGCATGCATGTAGGACAAATTGGGCCCGCTTGGCTGCCTGCTGAAATTTCAGCCATTTTGCAAGTCAACTGAGCGGCAAAGGAAAGTCACTCAGGAAGGATGTTGCTGGAACGAAGGTGGCTTTCACTCTTGGCCAACCCGTATCGTTGGCCAGGTCGACGAAGATCCACTTCCACTATTTTTCTGTTGCCCTTTGTTTGCCAAAAGAGCTGCAAAAATAATTGCCAGGGCCGCAATTTCGGTCGTACTACAAGTTCAGTTTATTTTCTAGGCGAAAGTTGGGGAAGCCGAAGCTCAAAAGTGTTTGCGGTCAGATTTCGGAAACATTTTGCAAGGGGAAGTAAATTTGTCGGAAGCTGGTATGATAATAATAAACTATCATCCACCATAATCGGGTTTAGCCCGAATTACTAATTAAGTCGAGCACACAAAGGTGAAAGACTGAGTAGAACAAATAAACCCACACAAAACAAAGAAAATATTTTATACTAAAGATTTTATAAAGTACCTAACAGGAAAAATGATTGTTTAGGATAAAATCGTATTGTACCAAAATTAAATATTAAAATTCGTATTTGACAAATATATTTCCTTTAGTTTAACTTAGTTTTAATAAAGACAGAAATATGCATAAAATAAAAAATAAATACGTTCAAGTGCAGCAAGGCAATCACTTCTCTTCTATTACTAATTCATGCATTTACTTGCTGCACAGCCTCGGGAAAGTTTTCCCTTGAATTTCTTAGCCGTCACTGGCACGAGATTTGGCTCCTGGCTGCTGGCTTTGGCTCCCTGTCGGTTTACCTGGTTTCTTTGGCCCCGCATGCTTGCATATGCATAAGTCAGAGGGTCCGCCTGAGTGACATGGCCAAAGACTCGTTTAACTGCCACTGCGACTGGCATACGCTGCGTATGCGCAATCTGCTAAGCAAGTCTTCGGGTCTTAGCCTAATTCCACCTAAGCGCATTACAAGGTCCACAAGCTGTGACTCTTGCCATTAACCCACCAGCAGTGCAAATAATTTAATATCTGATTTATGCGACGATGCACACCGAGTGACTTAAGCTCTGAATTCCCCGAAGCCGGGGAATAATTGATGGCGGCAGCTCCCGAGTTTCAGCCTGATTATGCGGATTCTGTCGGTTTGACTGCCTTCGATTAGCATGCCGAAAGTTTGGCCAACTGGCATTTGTTGACAGCCCTGCGAAATGCTCTTGTGGCTACTTTTCAGCCATCGACACTTGACTGAACTTTTATCGCCAGTGCAGCTGCCACAGGAGACTTAAATATTTCACACAATTTATTGAACTTTCTGCTCGTTGCAGCTTTTGACACCATCAAATTAATGGCAATTATTCATATGATTCGATGCCGAAGCTTCCAGCTTTGCTTGTGGTTAAATGCACTTGGAAAAAAGTCAAATATGATTATTTTAATGTCTGTGGGAGCTCTCATTTGAATTCCTTTAATATTTTTTTCAAAATTCATGTAAATATATAGTCCTGGAAAAAATACAGGATATCATTGAAAATTCAGAAACATTTTAAAAGTATTTTAAATATTTCTTGAATATAGTTTGTTAAAATTTATGAAAATATTTCTCCGAATTTAATGTTAAAATATGATATTTTTATGTAAGGGTGTTCTTTGCTTTGGGATGCTCCAATTTAAAGTCCTTAAATATTATATGTGAAATGTTTGATTTATCCTGCAACAAAGTAAAAGAGAAAACAAAAAAAGTATTCCGAGAAATTGCATTTACGCGGTTCGTTAGACCAACAAACAGAGGAAAGAAGCGAGGCAAACGGCTCAAAGGCCAAACCAAGTTGGTCCAAAGGCAAATCCGGGTCGAAACGGGTCGTGTCGGGTTGCTCTTGGCCAGAAGCACAAAATTGCAGCCAAACATTTTCGAGTGGCGGCTGCAGAGCGGCAGAAGCAGTAGCAGCAGTTCCAGAATTATGCTACAAATTTATGAGACGACATAAATTTTGCAATGTTTGTTTTGGCTACACACACTCACTCTCACACACACACACACTGGCTCCCTGCTCAGTACAAAAACAAACCCAAATATCTAAAGCACACACACATAGGGAGCGAAAAAGCAGTGGCAGCCTTAACCCATCCCACACAGCTGGGGGTCGAAATGGTCCTGCTCTATGATGAATGTCATGCGGTGAAATTTTAAGCCAGCAGAAAAACCAACGCCTGCATGCAAGTGCGGGAATAGCGGAGAGGCTTTGGTTGCTGTATGAGGAAAAAAGGGGGGCCAAGGGGGTGTGGCGGATAAACCATCGCCTCGTCATTCTAAAATTGAAAAATGCATGCAACTGTTTTGAAGGTTGCCTTTTGCATTGGCAATGGGCGTCTTTCTGGCGAATTTTACATGTCCAATTTTTTGCCGCACTCTCTCTCTTTCTCTCCCTATCTCTTTCTCCTTCGGCTATTTCCCCGCCTTTCCTTTTAGTTTTCACAACCCACCCTCCCCTGCCCGCCCATTCATCTGTCTTTCTCACCAGTGTCCTGACAGCCAGCAACCTCCAAGCGCCGGCAAATAGACAGGCATGTAAATTACTGGCACATGTGCGTTAGAGGCAGCTGCCACGCCCATCGGCATTATCCCGCTGACCCCAAAAAGTGCAGAAATTTATATGTGTTTGCCCGATCTACACGTCCTGCATTGATGCAGTCCACGTCCACTTCAAGTGCTTTTGGTAGCGCACTGGGTTTCCACCTTTTTTTCGGCGCTTTTTTAGAGGACTTCAATCTCGACGGGAAAAACACTTAGCATAGGGGGCAAAAGCATGGGTTTTCAGGATTTGTTCTGGCGCCTCCTCATTAAGAGGATTTATTGGGGGTTATCATGTAGTAGAACTAGTGGAAAATGGCAACTTTAAATGTAAAACCTAATGGAAATGCAAGGCTAACACTACAAAAGTTTTTATTGTAATTGGGTAGATTAAAGATTTTCTTATATTTTTAATGGAAATAATTCTGTTTATTTAAATTAAAAATTAGAAAAAATATATTCAATCCCCATCAACCGCCTACATTCAGAAATAACTTTATTTTGCACATTTATAAATATAAGTATATATATAAAATGTATATTTTGACTTATACAATATTGATAAAAACTTTGTCCAATATATGGTAGCATTGTTAAATATTCCATTTATTGTTTTGAATGCTATTTACATTATTAAAATTTAAATATGGTCCTTTTCAATGAATTTGATTTTTCTCGCTTCAAAGCTGCAAAGATTTTTTAGTCAATCCTTTTAATGAGTTACACCCCACGGAGTTGGAGTGACCATTTTGACAGAAACTTGCCGTTGCATTCAAAATGTCAGTTGCATTTTGCAGCTTAATTTTTCCGGCCGCTGGCCTGTTCGGTGCGGTCGCCAATGACAGGAAAATCTCCGATGCAGGACCCGAAAACTTCGCTTCCGCTTTTTCCCCAAAATGCCTGGCCCCTTTTACCCCGTTTTTCTGTGCCAAATTGCTGGCGTGTCGGGGCGAGCAACACGTCACATGCATAAATGCAATTTTTATCCTCAGTTTGGGCCAAAATGCTGCCCCTTCTCAAACCACCTATGAATGTCATTCTGCAAGCAAAGACAGTGCAACAGTTTGTGTTCTCGATGTTGCCGTTGTTGGCATTGCAGCTGAAGTTACTGTCATGTCAGCTCTGGCCGAGTAGAACGATATTTTAGCAGGATGTGCGCCTGAGCAGGATGGCAGGCACATAGCTTTTATGTCTATAATTTCTGCAACGAGGCATGTATGCACTCGTTGTTATTGTTGTCAACATGTTGTCCACCAACAAGCGAACAGAACAGCACCGAATGCACAGAAAGCTGGTCGGATGGTAATGGACTTGGCTGCGATCACTTAGGCAACACTGAAATAAATTTCTATTATACGAAAGTTCTAGTTTGATACAAAAAACCACTAAAAATACTTTTGTAAAAAATAAAAATATACAAATCATAGTAAAGTTAAGTCAAAAAAAAAATATGTATACGTTTAAAACATTTTAAACATTTAAATTAAGTTATAAAGAAAACGAGAATTGCGTGTTAAAAAAGTTCATTAAAAAATTATAAAATCCAATAGGACTAATCTATGATAATATTCGTAACTAAAAATAGAATTATTTTTTTAATTAACATTAAAGTTTATTATTTTTACTATAAAATCATTTAAAAATATTATCATTTTTATTATTTTAAAAATATTTCCCACGTCAAATAAAATTTTCTTTCAGTGATTGAGCTGCAGGAACAGCGACAACACTGTCAACATAAAACTCATTTAACATGCTATAAACTCGCCAATGCAGCACTGGCAAACATTAAAAGCAGCCATGGGCTGGGACTCCATACAGAATTCGATTGCGGAGGCATAATTGAAAAGTTAATTTCGAGAGCTCTAAATTTCAATTAACTTTGCCGAACCGGAGTTGGGGGGAAAATGTGCCTGGCGATATGTTGGAAAAATGCCGTAGAGGTTCCATATTGAAGCCTTTGGGCTGTCATTAAACACTCACAGACATGCACTTACCAACCAAATGCGAATGCGAATGCGTTCTCCTAATGACAATAGGCATTGAGCTCTGGAACGAATGTAACTATTACAAAATGGCCAAAGATGCGGTCAATACGCCAATACTAAAAGGGGCCGAAGTGCGGCCAGGTAGATTGTCAACTGTCCGGCGCATTAACATGTCCTGTCTGCCCATCTATTTTCAGTACAAATCAAGCCACAAAAGACAAGGGAACAATGCCCCGTTTAGAACGAAGATAAATGCCAATGGCATGATGCCACATATGAATGATGGGGGAGTACGAGTACAGTCGGCCACAAAATGCACTAATCCAGGGTTGCCAGGGTTCACAGAATGACACACTAACTGCATGAGTGAGTGCGTTGAATAAATGCCCTCGAATTTATATTGCACTTGGGAAAATGGGTTTCAGTTCAGTTCAGAACGTAATGGTCAAAAAGTAAGTTAACTAAGAGAATTATATTTTTACTGTATTTTAAGATCTGATAAATAATAATAATAAACACCTAAGGATATGTCCATATATCCATATGTATATGACCCAAAAAATTCTTAAATTTATTTTGAGCTTGGTCTTCACAAAATATTGAGTTAAACCTGTTAACTGTTTTGGAAATCTAACCATTAAGAATATACGAATATAAAATTTTGGTTTAAATAGAATAAGATCTGGAAACATTATTTTAGCGATGGTAATTAATCGCAGAAAAGAAAACCAGTTTCCTCAAAATAGTTTGAATATATTAACCACCCTTTTTACCTAAATGAAATTTCTAAGTGCACTCTGCTCTCATCTATTCTTTTTCCGTACAAATGAATTGTTGTTTATTTGTCTCTGGCACACGCACACTCTGACAAATTGCTGTTGTATATTTCAAGGCATTTAACTGCTCCGCGTTTCATGCAGCAGTGAATTGAAATAAAGGACAGTGCTTTACCAGCATTGGCTCTCATGTGCGGGTGCACTGAACCCAGGAAACTCGGCCACATTTCGCCATTTCTCGGGCTTAAAGCTTAATCCGCAGGAGACGAAATTCGATTTGCGAGTACCAAAGGATTTCAGCCAGCCTGACACACGCTCGTCAAGGCAAATATCTTGGCAGGCGGCGCTTTGTGACATCGTTTGCATGCCGAACATGAATTTCAAAGATTTCGCCGCCGCAGCTGACACTCGTTAGCAAACCAAAGACGGCCTTGATGGGGAAAAGGCCCCGGAGGAAGGTCCTGGTGAAAAACGTGACAAATTGCGAGAAAAAGTGTCTGCACTTTTTTCACCTTTCTTCTGAACTATAATAATGAGGTGAATAAATTGTCATAAACTAAGACCTTAAAAATGCATTATTTATTATCGAAAATATCAAATAAGTCGCCTAATCAGGCACGCTCTTCAAATGCCACGAAACCATGTAAATATTCAGCGGGAAAATTAAAAGCAAAATGCAAATATGGCATGCAACATGGGCAAAAGCTTGCAACTGGCATGTGTGTGTGGCATATCAAATTTAGAAAATATTTATGCTAATATTTTGATGGACAAACATGGGTGGCAGCATAAATATTCCTCGAAAATTCAACCAAGGGAGCTGTAAATTAACCAGCAGCATGTTAAAATGTTTAGGAAACCCCTTTTTTATGACAGCGAAATTTATCTGCTTGATGGAGGGGCTAAATATGTTTGACAGAAAGTTTCAAAGCGCTTCCATGCTAATTAAATTTAGTTGTTAATAGATGAAAATGTATTCTGGCTTCTGGCAAAATTTACTCGGAGTTATGTAACTAAAAGCACTGGTTGGGAAAATGAATCGAAATAAATGTAATTCATTGAGTTGCTCGACATTTATGGGGAACACATAAATAAATAACTAGAATTTATAATTAAATTGAAATTGAGGCGCACACAATCTCATAATCTTAACCAATAATTTTCGCATTTATTCCCGACTCGACAACTTGTTGACCCCCAAAAGGAATTCAATTATGCAAGCATAATGGAAACTTGGCCCCAAAGATGGCCAACCACGAGTAAATGAAGGAGCACAGGAATCTTTGCCTCGGGGACGTATAGCGGGGCAAAGGATCCACCGACTTGTGTCAAAGGAAGCCGCTGCCAAGAGCAGCCAGAAAAACACGAAAAAAACACCAGCAACTTTGCGTACTGGAATTTCTAATACGCCGGCAAACTGTTTGGCTTTCGAGCTGAAGACAGTTTAACTTTAACTTTTGCTAAACAAAGGCGAGGGAAACTTTTTCAGCAACCATCAACTTTACATGAAAATTAAATAAGTGCCAGCTTAAATAACTCGAGGGCTAGTGGAAGTAGAAAAGGGAATCAGGAAATGAGGTACGAGCCACCAAGGCAAGACAATACTAAACACAGAAAATAATTATTAAACATTTTGAAAAAATTAAAATCCCAAGTTTGATTTAAAATATTGTTGCTTTACTAAAATTCATTTTGTGAATCTAAAATATCTTATGAAGTTTGACTTAAATTATTGTTGGTTAACTAAAATTAATTTTGTGAATCTAAAATATCTTATGAAATTTTTTGCTTGCAATTCCATAATTATTACATGATTAAATAGGTTAATTTCTATCTTTAATTTTGATAATAAAATATTTTTAACTGCTTTTAAATAATAAAATATTAAATTAAATTTTGTTTAATCATATTTATTTTTTTTCTGTGCATAAATAGCAAATATCATATAAAATAATAGTATTATACAAATTTTTACTTCCAATTCCATCATTATTTCATATCTAAATAGGTTAATTGCTATCTGTAATATTGCTAATAAAACAAAAATATTTTTAAACTGTTTTTAAACAATGAAATATTACGTTTAATTTTTTTAAATCATATTATGTTAAATTTTTTTAAATCATATTCCATTTTTTTTCTGTGCATAAACAGCACGCCCCGAGAATCACCCGACCCATACAAAAGGTTACAGCAAACAATGAGAAATATGGTAAAAATGGAAGGCACAGGATGCGGTCCAGCCAGAGGAAGTCATCTGCCACTTCCTCCGCAAATGACAACCAGGTAAAAGAACACGAACTTCCGATGGAGATCCGATGGCAATAGCAATAAGAGTTCTTCGCAGTTGCTTTGACAGCTGCTACTTGTCATTTTCCGATTTTGATTTGGGGCCATGCATAAATATTTATTTAATTTTAACACTGTCGGCCAAGGGCTATTTTGCTATCAAAGACAAATGTTGCCACCCGAAAAGCAAGTTAATTCACAGTTTCTATGCCCTTGCACGCAGCCACCCAAGAAGTGGAAGGAAAGATCTTAATCAGAAACTATTTTTGGGGTCCTGACAAATTCGTGTCGCCTGCCTAGACATTTATCATCGTTTAGCCGAATATATATATATTTAACTGGGTGTGTGTGTGCGCCTTGTCACAATCAAAAACTCTTGCAATCATTACGGGTTATTCCTACAAATCTCTGGTTCTCTGGCTAGTTTTTCAACTTCATTTTCATTCAGAGGAGTCAGCAAGTTGCCGGCAAGTTTTGCTTCCGCTTCGCTTTCCCAGCTTTCCCAGCTGCAACTTTTCACTGCCCTTTTTCTTTTGTCTTTCCGCCCACAATTCTCCGTTACTCTCCAGCCGATTCTCTTGTTCTCGCCATCTTTGTGGCAGCTGCAAATTGTCGCATTAAAGTTTTTCACTGCGCCTTGTTTGTCGGCTGAACTATGGTATTTTACAGTAAGTCGATTCATTTCAATTTAATGCCACCACAAATTATGCCCTTGTCGCGAATTTTGAACGCAACGCGGCGTATACGTAATCGAATTAATCCATCAATTGTCCTGTGGAAAAGCTGGGATTCTTTCATTTAAATTTTCCACACCAAACGAAAAAATTTATTATTACTAAAAAACTTTAAACTTTTTTTAACTTTTACTAAACTATAAAAAGTGAATAATATTATTTTATTTTTTATTTTAGTATTTCATTGGAGTTTTTGGGTACCCTTAATAAATGTATAGAATTACCAACATGTTGAAGGTAAGACAAAACCCTTTCGATGGCCAAGAAGTCAGGAACCTGAAGATAAACTGCCAAGTGCAGGATTCCTCAACCGGATATAAAGCACTTTAATTAACTTGCGGACGCGAGGCATTCCCAAAAGTTTCCGGGCATCAACTTTGAACCGCAAGGTAGTTTATTTTGCACGGATTACGGTGGGGGTCGCCGCCCGAAGCAGTTGGAATGCATTTGCCCACTTACCGCATTATAGGGCCAATAAGGATACACAGGTATGTGTACCCCGAGCACCCCTCTCTTCGCTTTCCAGCAGCGTAATTAATTTCTTTGAACATATTTTGGCACAACCAAAAGCTCGCTCATTTGCGGTCCTTGGTTTCGGTGTTTGACTTTTGCCTTTAGACCTGAGTTATGCACGTGGTTAATTCGGAAATTCAAAGATAAATTGAATTAAGTTGTGGTAGAAATGTATGGGGTATTCCTTGGAGGCAACTGCTCTTTGTCCTGTGAAAATATTGTCCCCAACTGAAGGTTCATAATGCATGGACAAACAATCAAATATGAGAGACCAGGCAGCTGACTTGACAAAGTATGCAAACAATTTTTATCAAAACAGAAACTTAAATAAAGCAAACAAATTGATGTGACCCATACTTTGAATATAACAAGATTCCTGTCCCCCACTCCCTTGAGAAGAAACGAAACGGGACAGGAAAAACAAAAAATGGTCCAGTATCTTTGGCCCAGAGCACAATTTATTGGCTCCGCATTCATTCATCAGCAGGACGAACTCATCAGACTGTAATAATTTGCTATCAGAGAGTGTCACGAGCAGGGTGCCCAGGGTTGGTATGGGCTTTATAGGGGTTTTATAGCGAGTGGGAGTGAGAGTGGGTGGAACCCCCGCTCGAGTAGTGGCAACTAAACGCCTCGTGGATGGATCGATGGGTGGGGAAAAGATTGGATGGGCGGGTGTTTGAGTGAGCTTAGCAGTCAAAGTAAAATTGAATAAAGGCACGAACGACAATAAAGCGGTGGGTGGGGATGGGCAGAGATTCTTATCCAAATAAACAATCTGGGTTGGGGCAAAGTCATCGGAAGATACCCTGGAAAAGGATTTTTGGCTTTCAGTAGGAAAAAAAAAACGTTCAATCTTTCTTAAGGTTCTCAAAACAATAATAGATTTCTATCTTCAACTTTTTTACATATCTACCGTTAAATTAAAAATGACAAGTGTGACCATGTGTATTATGAAAGCAATGTTCACCCATAAAGCTTAGTGTGACCATGCGATGCCTGGCAAAAAGCAATTAAAACCAAGCGAATTACGCAGACCCTATTAATTTGATTATTTTTCTGTACTCTTTAGCTGCCTGGCTTTCATATAACCTTGCTACCCCTTAAGAGGACAAAACGAGAGCACCAAAAAAGAGGGAAGAACAGGACGAGAAATGGGACAAATGGGCGTTGGGGGAGGATGTGCAATGGCAGTGTAATGTCAAGTGTGCGGAAGCATAAAACAAACTCCTAACGGGTTAGCTAGCAACTCTTTTTTCACTTTCTCTCTCTTTCTCCTTTCGACTGTGTGCGTTCTGGCGTGTGTGTTGGTGTGTGTGTGTGTATTTGTATTTGTCTATGTCAAGTGTCAACATTTACTTCGTGACAACACAAATTGTGGCTGTGGCCATTTTAGCACCCGCAACAACTGCTCGGGTGAGTGTGAGTGAAAAAGCCACAAGTGTTGTCCCTTCTTGGGATCGTAGCCCGCCTGTTTTTCCTAAATTTTGTTGCCATGTGTAGCCTGTGCTAGAGATTTTTCATTTTAGATGCGGTCGCTAACTTGCCACGCATTCGTAACCCTCTGTCTCCCTTGCTATAACTCCTCTCCCCCGTTCACTTTGTGCATTGCAAATGAAGCCACAATAATAAAAACCCCAGACTCTTATGTGTGTACACTGAAAAAATGCGTAGATTTTCATGGAAGAAATAAAATTTTAGTGATTTTAAATTTTAAGAGACAAATTCTTTTTTCCAGAATTACTACCCCAAAATATTGTTAATAAAATATTATATAAAATTCGATAAATTTCTGAAGTCTTATATGCTTTAATATTAACATATATTTTATTAATTTTAAACAAATTTGAATTCGATATAAATTTTTTTCACTGTGCAGCACGCACACATCAGTGTGTTTGTGGCTTTGCCAGACTGCAACAACCTACAAATTATAGTTTTAAGCTGGCTTTCCCCTCCGGGCTGTAGTTTGTTCTTCCAGTCGGAGCCGCAGTTGTACTTGTAGTAGCTGCTCTTATCTTCGGTGCTAACATTCTGAATGGTTTTGCGGGTTAGTTGGCACGGCTTAATCCTCGGCCCCCCGCCCTTAGCCCCCTTCTGCCATCCTGATGTCATCTCTGTCGCATCGTAATTTCTAATTTGTTTGTATTATTGCCACAGTTCTCGGCGACTTTCTTGCCTTTTGAGTTTGTCTCTATTACGGACGACATTTGTGACGGCTAAATTGAATAATGCTGCTTAAGTGCGACGTGTGAAGTTGGCATCCATTTACAATTGAGTTAACTTGTCATTTCGTAGGAGTTGTAAGAAATTTCAAATGTGGTTTGGGGTGGTGTCATATTGCTTAGCAAATTAATTTTTTATTTATTTCACGCTTGACTTTTGGAAGTTCCTTTTGCTTTTCGGTTCACTCTTGTAATTTATGTATAACACTTTATATTTTGCTATAAATTAAAAACCTTTGTTAAAATAAATAATGGGTTTTAAAATATTGTAAATGGAAGAAAAAAGTCCTTCAACTAACACCTTCAGTAATTGGTTTCGAAAAACTCGTCTATATTTCCGAAAGCTTTCTGTGCCAAAATATCCCTTATATTCGAAAGTATTTAGCATAAAGGGGAATATTTTCCCGAATATAAGTTAGCATTTATGGTGTAAATCGGAAATATATAATTGACTCGAAATCTTTAAAGCTTTAAAAGAAAACTGGCAATTTATAGTACTAATTTCTGAAAACTCCTATAAAAGAAAATATAATTTAGCTATATAGCGATAAAATTAAATTGTATAAGTGCAAGTATAAGTATAAGGAAATGCCTGAATTATAAACTCTGAAACCATAAAGCTCTTCGAAGGAGTCTTCTACATTCTGCAAAGTAAAGTTATATGGTAAAGCTTTTATAACAACAGTATCCTTCGTTGAGTCCTGCCATAAAGCTTTTTTGGAGAGTTCACATTTCACCACGATATTCCATAATACAAAGCTAATCTGCAATGCTGTTAAAAAAAGACTTGAAAGAATGTTTAACTAAAACTTTGAAAAATTCCAGAAAAAATAAAATAAAGTAAAGGAAAGATTTTTGAGATGGAAAAACCAACCACAACTAAAAATTAAACTTTATTCCCACCTTTATTTTCTTTTAAGCCCCCCAAAAAAGTTTTCAAAGTTTATTAGAAATATTGTTTTTCAAGTTAACCACACGTCTGGGCCACAAAGACTCGCACTCAGTTCGTAGCAGTCAGATCTTGAGCATCTGTTCACTTGAATAACTCTGCTGGCCGAGTTGTGTGCGCAATTTGCAGTGATTTTGTTTTGGCATTGCCAGAAAACCTTTATACATTATAAAACAGTTTGGTCTACCAGTTTGCAGAGTCCAGTCAAAGTTTAATTGTTGAGGTTTCTGTTTGCGTCTGACATTTGTGTTTTTGGCCCACGCCCGCTCAGAAACTTCACTTGCATATATATGGGAATTTTTATGAGCCACTCATTAAGTATTTGGCGCAAAAGTTTCAGCAGTTTTATTTCTATATTACCCAGCTTTTCACTGCGAACTCTTTCTTTTTGCCGGCGGTGTGTGGTCAGCCAAAGTAAGTCTCAAGTGCAGTTGACTTTTAATTGGGGTCGAAATCAGTGGCGATGGCGTAATTATGCAATGGAATGTGCGGCAGGGAGATTACCATTTTTTTGCCGCCAGTTCATGCAGATTTTTAGTCTGCGCAATTTAGAGTAACTGCCGAGATGTCAAAGCTTAAGGCTGGCTTATCTGGTTGCTATATATATATAAAAAGCGACTCGAATGTCCGCCGCAAGCGGTTGCAATTTATAAAAACTTATCGATGTCATCAATCACCTCAACGCACATGCTCTTTACCTCGAGCCAAACTGCAGACTCTGGTCTAGATAAATAACTTTATTAAGTGCTGCAAGTCTTCATGTCAAAGTTCCAAACTTGACGGGAAAAGTGCCCCCGAGGAGGGAAAAAATGCAATTGCTTTGGCACGGGAAATGCGGGCCACAAATTGAAATTGAACTTGAATCGAGAGGCAAGAGCTTTGTGCTCGATATTAATCAGAGTTGATTGCCTGTTAATATGGCGAAGCAATTGGATGGCAATCGCAACTAAAAGTTTCATTCAAGTGCATCAAATTAATTTCGGCAGTGGGGTCGATAAGGATATTCAAGTTTCCATTGAGAGGTTCCTTTTTTTGGTAGTCTTTAAGACATTAAAATGGTTTCATAGATTTTAAATCATGAAATTCAGAATGATTGTAATAATTATACTGAAGAATTCGCGGTTCAATGTGCTGTGACAATCATTGTAATAATTATAATGATGAGTTCGCGGTTCAATGTGTTGTGACAAGTTAGTACAATGAGTGCGTTATGTTCAGTTGAATTTCCTTAGATAAAGAAACTTAATTGCACCTTAAAATATCCATCAGTGCATCAAAATTAATTTCCAAACCGCTGAGCATCTGGTACTTCTACAGCAAGTTTCGTAATGCAAACTTCTGTTTTCTAATAAACTTGAAAAATACAAATTAACTAAACGCCCGAAGATTCACCCCAGAGATGCTGCTTCATAATTAAAAAGCTCTCTGGCTGCCATGGAGCAGAGTCTATTCCCGTGGGTTAGCCCTCAACAACTTTAACTCGGAAGAAAGTAGGTGAAAGTACTATTTAAACCAGCCTTGCTGAAATGCTCAAGAAGAGTGGGGGCTGCAAAAAAAAAAAACAAGAATGTTCCACTCGGCGGGAAAAAACTCTTTGGCCAAGTTAAATATGAACAGAAAAAGAAGAGGAAAAGGCGAAGAAAAAAATAAAACACAGAAATATGAGAGCGGCAACTTTTAACCCTTTATTCAAAAGAGTTGCCTATCTCTTGGACTTTTTGTGCTTTGCACCCTCACTAAAGGCACTTGTAAATTTGGAAAACATTTCGAAGGGGGTGAATATTTTGGGCTTCCTAATTTATGCGTATTATATCCTAAAGTTGGTTCCTAATTTCATAGAGTATTTTGGTATCGTTACAAATATATTTTTTATCATTTTATTTTCTTATTCAAGCTGCGCAGGGCGTTGAAAGTTCGAGATTAGCATTCAGATTCCCTATTACGTGTTTTATATATACACTTAGGCAAATTTTAAGCTTTTAATATTACGTGTATTAAAAGATTCATATAAAATAATTTCATTTAAAAAGAAAAGAATATTATAAATATTTATATATGGCTAATACTTTTTGAAAATTACATTTCTTAAACGATTTTTGATCTGATTCATTTTCCAAGTGCAATTTAGTTGGGTCTGCAGAAGTTTTCTTGGGCTGGTCAAGTTTTCGTTTTCATCAAGCAAAAAATAACACGGACTGGCACTTACCAATTAACAAAAGTTTCCAAATATGCATTTGAATGTCGAATGCGGCTGAGTCCATTCAAATTAGAAGCAGACGATTTAAAAGCCCCGCCACTCGCCAGCGTGCTTTCTCCCCCTCTCTCTCGCTCAGTCTCAGTCCGTTTCGCTCGCTCGGAGGTTGGTACTCTATCCGAATCCTTGATTTTCCACAGGATCTTAGGCTCGGAAGGGCTGTCGATGGATGCGCTCAGCAGTTGGGATTTGTTGTCGCCACGGCGTAGGCAGCAGCATCTTGTCCAAAACTTTTTGATTTTAATTGTTGCATTCGCCTGGACTGCTTTCCTTGCTTTCCTTGCTTTTCCTGCTTTCTTTTCCGAGGAACAGAGGCAATTAAACTTTTGGGTTGGCAATCGTGCAGTAAATGACTGACCCCGTTCGGATTTATCCCGTCTGTGTCCTTTGGTTATCGCCGTCGTATCTCTCCCTGTCACTTCTCCACTTCCTGTTGGCTAGTTGCAATTTTATGCAATTTTCTGGGGCAATTTTAGGACTCAGTCTCCGTTGTTTCTTGCCCTGCTTTTTTGGCCTGGACTTTAAGCTATTTTTACTGCCGGTTTTGTGTTCGCTTTTTGGGAAATTGGACAGTTTTTAACTGGATTTGTCAATTATTGCGATTTTATGCTTCCCATTCAATCCAGCTTAAGTTGTTGCAAGCTCTGCAAAAGAAGAAAAGGGAAGAACATGAAGATTAGATTTTCTTGTTTAAGTTCTCAAAAGCAAGAGAAGAAACTTAAATATATGATCAGAGATTAATAGGATATTTTTTCTTTCCTCTCAAACGGCGTTAATATTTAATATACCAACAAATATTTTTGCCCTTTGGTCTCGCATATTTTTATTACAATTATGCGGCTTAATAAGAACACAAAAAATCTATGGAATTGCTATATTAACTTGCTGGTATTTGCATTCTCCGCCAGTGTCAATGATTAATTATAAGGCCAGTCAAAGGCGAGCATCGCACAAATTATTGGCATAATAAATATTGAACAGAAGAAAATAATAACATGCCAGCGCAGACACGAAGCGCGACAAACTGAAATATTAAGTGCGATTAAAAATGCAATAAATGCAAGCACATAAAAGCGAAATTGAATAATTGTGTGACACATTTTTTTCGATCCCATATTTAAAATGTGGTGTGCATATTTGCGAAGCAAACAGGCAAAAGAGCAAATGAGTTAAACAGTAGCCATTCCATAATTAATATATTAAATAAAGCTGGCAAATTTGCTCCCAGCTCAGGGAAGTCAGACCAATAAAAAAGGAGAGCTTACTTTGCGTTTATTGTTGTCATTTTGGTTTCGTTTACTCGCCATAAAGGTGTCATAAATTCGGGGAAACAACTTTATCGACCCAAAAATGTTGTTATACATTTTTACTGTCTGATGATTAATATTAAGCACATTTTTTTTATATATTAGTGTTACTTTGGGTGAGAATACACAAAAGTGTAAGTTACAACAAATTTCTTTATTGTTTTTTCTTCTCCTAATTAATATTGTACACATTTGTATGGCTATCTTTTCGTCACTTTATAAGAAAACGCAAAAGTGTAAGTTAAAAAAAATAATTTCAATATTTTTTTTATTTTTATATTTAAATAAATAATTGTTGTTGTATTTTTTAATTGAAGTGATCCAATTTATTTGGCATTATATAAAGAAACAGACATAATTTTCATAAATTTGCTTTGAGTTATAGGTAAACCTTAAAGCTTTTTCTCTTCCTTAAAAGCCAGACTCCTTATAAATTGAAATTATTCATTAATATTTGAATCCTGGATTATGAGGAAGGAATCGGCAATACAAGGGGGTTTTGAAGACTTTTCAAGAAACTTTGTCTCATTGCATTTGAGTTCTAGTCTAGTCTCGTCTGGTTTTTTCGCGGCATGTCTCCTTTGTGCCATGAATTACTTTTCTTGACGTTTTGTTTTCCAACAACCGCAAAAGACAATAAAACTGCCTGTGTGTGTGTTTCGCTCAGCTTCCATGTGTGGAAGGAATCACACACACTCAGACGCACAGAGAACGACTGCTATTTAATTTATGAAGTAGAGCGCGTAAAAATTGTGCATTGTGGCGTTTTCACAATGAGCAGAGTGCGAAGGGGAATGGATAAAGCAGGGACTTATCTTGCACTCCATGCACGCTCTCTATTTTCCTCATTTTCCATCTTTTTTTTTGTGAGCTTGGCACAACAAAAGACAGTTTAGAAATCACTGAAGGGTCGGGGACCGACATTGTCATTATGTTTTGGAATAGATGCAAATGCTGCCAGTTATTATGCCAAGTGTTTGTCGCTTTAAGAGGGTTTTCTTTTTTCCCTAAGCTACACGGAAAGGAAGAATGTTCCCAAAACACAAAGATTGAAATGTTATATTATCTCTCTAGATTTGTTTTTTCGTTTTTGTGGCTAATTTACAAGTCTGTCTGCACAAACTAAACTCTTTAGGCAAATTTATCCACCAATCACATGGACCATTTATCAAATACTTTTCCCATCCTTTCGAATTAGACGCGAAAACTTTTCTTCCCACACACACCCACACCCGAAAACACTTTCGGGGAAAACTTTGATCGAACTGGTAGCAATTTAACACCATTTTATGCAGACATGCGATGGGTAAAAGTTAATCTCCTGCTATAAATCACAAGTTATTAATGCTCAACATGTTCGCTGTAGTGCTCAATTTCCCAGAGGAAGCTGCTGCATCACCGTGATTATCATCAACTGTGACCTTATTGGCTTCTCATCTTCATGGGATCTATTTAGTTACCTAATTAGTGGCAGACGGTATTTAACAAGAATTTCTGAAACTAGGTGTAGTTGATGAAATGTTGCCTAAAGCAATATACACGGAACTTGATAATAGCACGGAAAATATGAACATAAGATGTTTTAATTAGAATTTATATACATTTTTATCTCTCAACTATTATATATTTCGATTGAAAAGACCTACAAATATCTATATAAAGGGTTCTACCTTAAAATTTTCCATTTAAAACATACTCTTAACTTTAAAGTTTTTAATAAATTCAAAACGTGTAACATTATAAATTTTTACTAAGTTCCTAGCAGTTATCACCAATCATTTCCCTCACTTTAGAACTGCCAAAATAAATCGTCAGCAATCAGCTTATCCAAAAGCTTTTCTATTGAGCTCATCAACAGTTGGAAATCAATGCCATGAGTCCACCACTCACTACTCAAATGGTGAGTGTCTCAAATTTTCACATGGAACGAACTAAACTTGCACTTCATTCGGACAATTGACATGCCCACTGACACGTGTAAGCCATGGCACGCGCTTTTAGCATTCCACGTTTCATCTCCATACAGTTCGTTTCATATATATATGTATACATACGAGTGTGGGGATCGACAAGAGTTGAGTAAAAAAAGCAGACTAGACGGATGATGAGGAGCAGCATCTCATGTTTCTGCGAAAGACATGACGATGTCATTGTCATTGGCCAACCAGGCTAAAACTCCAGCGTCACGTCACGTCAACGAAACCAGTGCCAAACGCAAACCCAAACCCGGACCAAAACCAAAACCCAAATGCGACTACAGATTAAAGCGTGGGAGGGGAGCGGGATGAAGGGGGCGTGCCAGCAGTTAGGGGGCGTGGCACTGGCTCTAGACAGATTCGAGGAACAAGAGGACAAAGCATGAGTTATGGGCTAGATATGACGACTATGCTCAACAATTTCTCTCCATGATTCTTTATGATTGTGGTGCCGTTTGGTGTGGGTGGTTTGGGTGGTTGGTATCCAAATGGGTGGTGTTGCGGTGCCTGCGGAGCAGTGCAATAGTCACTGTCGCTTCAGCACATGGCAAACATTTTTTATGAGCGACATATGTTTGTATAAGGCATATGCGTCTATTAAAAAAGCTGTTTGCATTGGCGGTTAAAAAAAAATTATAAAAAATTAATATAATATTTTTTATTATTGTATTTATATCTTTTCATTGGCATTTAACATTTTTTTTCAGATTTTAAGAAAGGTTTTTTAAAAAAGGTCTTAAAATGTTGCAGGTTTTAGATTTTAAAAACTGTAAAATATAATTTTTTGAAAATATTATTATAAATTTCTATTTTCTCGTTGTTATTTTATATTTAAAAATTTTTTATCCGATAGAACTATTCTTGATCTCTCTTGAAAACTTTACTTATCTGTCGTCTAAGCCGAACCCATTTTTAGCTGCAGTTCCGCAGACAGCTGCTGTTGATTTCTTTGTGGCATGTGCTTAATCCAATTTCCAATGCAATTGTCGCTACTGAGATATGCCGAAAATAGAGGGGGTGATGCAACTCACAAAGTCCCCATCTCACACCCCTCCACCCAAAAACCCACCATATCCATCCCTCATGCATGGGGGAGGGAGTCCATAGTGGTTTGATTGTGTCGGGGAAAAGTTTTTATGTTTTCGCCATTTCCCCGGACAACGCCCCAACTATTTTCTTGCCCGAGTCAGCCAGACGGAGCAGAAGTTCCAACTAGATGATGGACAACCATTCGAGTCTGCTCACTGCGGTTGTCCCCGTAATTGTCGAAAAATGTCCACCGAATGCCCCCACATTGTACATCGATGAGCACAAGTCGCAGGGATAATTATGACCGTAGAGGGAAATGCCGGAAAACAAATGACAGGTGCGGATTGTGATTACGAATGGCGGGGCGGAGTGAGTGAGAGCAGTGGAAACTGGATGAGTCTTCCGGCTAAAAACACATCGAATTAAACAAATCTTCAACGCACACAGAGTTCAAATTTGTCGAGGCATTTGGGATGCCATTGGTTATGCTTCAGTCGCCTTTGCACTCTCTGATTATTGGTGGTTGCACTGGAAAAAAATATTTTCCTTAGTTTGAATTAAATTTGTGTCAAATTGTGCTTTGATTTATACCACTTTAACCCCACATTTTTATTTATCGATCATGATATGTCAATAAAAATTGGCGTTAAAATTATAAGGCTGCTAACAAGTGCTTTATTGTTGTCAACAGAAGTGTGAAATCAATTGTTTAATTTTTATTTGTGGCTGTTTATAATTTAAAACGATTTAATTAGTAATGACCCATTAAAGTTTATTAACCACTATTGTGTTTTCATTTTGTTTTTTTTTTCTTGCTATTGTGTTTGCATTATTTCATTTTAATTTTTACTTCATTTTAATTTAGTTTTGATATTTAATTGACACCACGTTTTTCTCCAAGTGTAAGAGCATGAGGATCTAAGCGTTGAGCGTGGTCTAGCAATTTGAGAGCTCAATCATGTTGCAGCAGCTGTTCGTGCGAGTGGCCAAAATGCTGAAATGCCGAAAAGCCTGTGCCTTTTCCCCTGTTTTGGGGTTTTCCAACCCATCCACTCCGTCCATCCCCACTCACACATGGGCAAATTATGTAAATGACATTAATCCTTATGGCGCACAATAGTTTAACGGTTCGGCGCTTTATTGTCACGTCCCAAAAGAGAGGCAGCATCAACAATGGCAAACTCGGGCAGTCCGAATGGCATCCGACCGGACTGGACCGTAGTATGTAGTCCGTAGTCCGGACTCTGAACTCCGAAGTCCGGACTTTTTATGCCCACGTGCTGGGGGATTGCGTGTTCCTCGTTACCAACTTCCCTCGGTTTGCCCCTCAAATGACAGCTAACTTTTTCCTTGTTAATTGCGAAATCACTTGGCGGAACAAAAACGGGCATTTCCCCTAGATATATACGTACGTATAAACGGCCCCCGAGCACACACCCACTGCACAGCTTACATAATCAATTACGTGATCAACGTGATAACCTCCCTTTTGATTTGATTTATGCCCTGGTACTTGTATCTCAAGATACACACGAAGCGGTGTGTGATGGTGGACTCAGTTAAGAAAAGGCTCTTGGCTTTGTCTTTAATTAATTATGGATTTTTATGAATAAGAGAGGGTATTGTAGGTTCATTTGATCAGATAAAAAATATCTATACACAAAAAGAAACACGCAGTAAAATCGAAAAGCCTATGCTGAAATTCTGGTATTGCATAAGCATATCGTTTTTACCATGAAATACTGGTAAAATTGATATTAAATAATTTCATTAATGTGATTTTTCTCTCTCTCTCGGAGATTCACAAACTTCGAAAAAGAGAGCAAGAAGCAATATAGCAAATTACGTAAGTGAAAACGAGAAAGACACATTCGAAATTTAAACTAGTGTATCTCAAACATGTTTACATTGCGAGCATATCGAATTGAAGTGACCGCATATCAAGACAAAATTGATATTACATATCTTAAAATCTATCATCGTTTCATATCGATTTTTTTTTAAATTATAGCCAGCAAGCAAGAAAGTAATATATGTATTTTTAAAACGCAGAGAAATATTTCCCCGATCAACGCTTTTCGTTTAGCTTTTAAGTCGCCAGCAATTCGAAATATTTTCCAGTTATTTATTATTAATTACGAAACATCATTTCACACTCTGCTCGTAATATATCACATTGATTGCATGTTGACTCAAGTAATGACGTCCAACGAGAGTAAAAATGCAATGTGTGCTTCCACACTGACCATTTAACTGTTGGTTATTAAAAATTAAGTGCTCTTAATGGTCAAAATGGGTGGAGCTAGTTGATTGTTATTAAAACACTGGCAATTCCACGGTAAATGCAACCATTGAACATTAAGGGTCAAATAAAAACCGCAATAATCGCAACGGGTAAGAATTGCAAGCGATTACACCTGAAGGAAAGAGGAAAAACAGCTGGTGGTGTTAATGTCTGACCATTTTGCAAAGTGCTTTTCCCTGCACTCAACCCATCCTAATATGCTGCCCACACTTCATTGGGTTTCTCGCTACACGATTAATTTGTCCGTCGCCTAATTAGAATAATACAACTAATGTGGCCGGATCATGACACCCCAAAAACCCCAACCACCTCCTTTCACATGCGCATAATTAGCTGTAGCACTTTGAGCTTTCCTCCTCCTTCTCATTCCATCCATATCATTAACCTTCGAGCCGCATAAATTCGTGATGTATAAAAAAAGAGGAAACCGTGGCGGAAAGCAGGAAAATCACAGTTTGGTTTTATGTACACGCATTAATGTGCGTTCCTGGTGGGTGGGGGGTGGAAAGTGGGTGGCTGCCCTTGGGGACCTGGGGCCTGGATGAGTGCTTCTAGATGGCCGTGTACTTCTGGTTTATTAATTCGCTGGAAACATGCAATCGCCTTGTTTGCGGAAAACTCCATGTTGATATTAGCCACGGGAAGGGGCCGAAACTGCGAAACGCCGTCGAACCAAATTGGCCAAATTTCCCGCAGAGAACATCCATGGCAATGCTTTCAGGTATCGGAAAAAGGTAAAGAGATTTTATTACATTTTTATTGTAAGTTTATTTCAGAGGCTTAAATTAGCTTGCAATTAAACTCTGTACATTTTACGTACTATTTCTTTGTCTGCTAACTCCTCAATTTACCATCTTAAACTGCACATTATTGCTCAGCTTGCAATCCTTTCCCATAATGAAATAGTCCCACAGCATCCCTTCTATTGCCACTTAAGTGCCTTTTGGTGACTCCTGGCAGACACCACTTATGCCCTTTCGCAGAGGAATTTTCTTTAAATATTTAAAGAGCAATCGACTGGCAGTCTGGGATCTCAATCAGTGCTCGAGAGGCACAAGAGCGAGAAATTAAACATGCAGCTCGTTCATTTTTGGGTCACTCAATTAAATGAGTGCATCTTGAAGAGCACTCGAGAAGGTGACTTCTACAGCTCCCGCTCCTGCAGGACTCGCCTCTCCTCTCCTCTGGCACCTCCACCAACTAAATCGATTGCTGTTCATTGCTCGATTCTGAATGCTCCTTGTGGAAGTCGTCGTCGTCGATGGGATGTCTTTGTTGTTGGCCCGGTCAAGTTGCCTTTTGATTAAAAGGACATTGGGAAATAAAGTAGAGCAAAGTATGTGCTAAACTTTGTTCAAGGAGGTGGAGGAAAAGGAATGAAAAAGAATTCCCATCCCCGGCCACCGTAATCAGGAGGTATGTAATTGTTAAGTGCTCATTAGAAATGCTCCAGACAGAGAAGAGCAGGTTGAATGGGTGTTTTTGTTGGGTGGCTCCTCGCCGAGGCAAGTGCATTTTCAATTAAGGAGAGCAAAATATTTTGTCTGCACTTTGGGCTAGGGAGCCAATAAACTGTTGAATTTACGGCAGCTCCTAATGGCTTTTCGCTCATTTATCCCTTCAACTCGTCGGTATAACCTGAAGCAGCTCAACACTTTCGAGGAAAATCGCCTTCTCAATTCACTTCGCACATTTTTGCGGATCCGATTTCCACTGGGTTTTTGGTCCCTAATTTTAACTGCCATAATTGTCTTCAGTTTTTCGAAATGTGAAATTGTAAACACACGAAACTGGGCTAATTGGATTGCAGTTTCATTCTCTCCAAAGAGGTCTTCTTCGATTTCGAATCAAAGTCTTTGATTTGGAATGCGTTTTTCAGAAGTGTTTATAATGTCCAATAAAATGTAGAAATATTATTTCCAAAAAAAAATTATATTTAGATTCTTTAATATGAAATTACAGGCTGTAATTTACAGTAGTTCCGGTAGCTTAACTTTAATAATAAAGCCTACTTTTTATAAATAAACAAATAATAAAATTGTAAAATTTATTTGTATTTCACATTAATTTTTCAATTTAAAGAAATATTTATATACAACATATACTGAGTATCCCTAAATTTTAATTTTTTTCCGCAGCTCTTGCAGCTCTAAGAACATTCAGATTTCAAGAACTCGGTTCAATCTCTTCCATCTCCAAGTTGTTGCCACTTTGGAGCTTACGTTTTGGAACAAATTGAATTGCTATTAGGCACTCTGGGCCACAATTTGCAGCAAGAACAACAACTGCCAGCCGTCCAGGGAACAAGTGATGTGTTGCAACCGCATTAGGGCATCTTCCAGTCAGCAACGGTTTTGCCGCCTGATCCTCTGCCCTTTGCTGCTCCTTTACTGCTCCCTTTACTGCACCCTTTTCTGTCGAGGCCGCTCCTTTTTGCATTCACAGTTGGCTTGCGATGCTGGGAACTTTTGCCACTCGAGTACATTTTGTTTTTGCAGCCGATTAACAGCCAACAGAGGGCAACAGTCGGCTAAAAACTAAGACGTTGCAGTTGGTTGCAAGCGAATTTTCTCGTTTCCACACTCATAAAAATGTAAAAAAATTAAAATTTAAATAGAAAATACATTAAATATAATATTTAATTTATTTTTTATATTTATTTTGTATTTTTTTAGTTTTTTTTATTAATAGCTATACTCTTTCATATTTGTTTCTACTGTAGAAAATATTCAGTAAAAACATTTAAAATTTAAAAAAAAATATTAATAGAATTTATTGACTTTGATTATTTATTTATTCAACTTTACTGGGTAGAAAATACTTCTCTAACTTGAGTGCACTTGATTCTCCTCGTGTTGCTCTACATTTTCCCCCATGCAAAGCTTGCCGCAATATAATCCAACTTGAGAAATGCACAAGCCAGGCGCATATTGACTTTTCTGTTAGCCAGATTGTTTCGCTCCTGCCAACCAAGTCCTTTCTTTTCGACTATAACATTTGATTTTTACTATCAGCTGGCATTGTTATGCGAGTTGTGTGGGCTGTGGCTCGTGGGAACTCGGAAGAGATTACAATACCCATCAGCATAACAGCCTCAGAATACTGAATTGATTTTCTCAACAATTTCCGCAGTTTTGTGGCATTAAAATTTTTACTTGCCTCATTTTTAGTTCTTAACCTACTTTACACACACAAGTTGGCTGGCAAAACTTAACAACAGGAAGCAGCTGATAGCAGAAAATAACGCACACACGGTATCAAACTGCCAACAAACAGTTTTGAGTTACAGCGGAAGGTGCAGGTTCAAAGCTCTGAGGGAAAGATTACGCGGGTGAGAAAGTGGGGCGGGCAAAAATAGCAGTGGTGAAGGTGAAAGAGGTGGAAACTGCTTTGAGAGCCTGGCAAAAACTTCAACTTATGCCTGCACTTTGCACATTTTCATTATGAACATTATGCATGTGTTTGGTTAAAACTAAAATTCCAACAGGAAGAAGAAGTCAAACCGAAGTCGTGGATACTCTTTAAAATGTAAGAAAAATCGTTAATTATTTATTTATTTTTTATTCTTATTATTTATTTTTTTTTAAATATTTTTATAAAAATAAATACCTTATAAAAAATATTGAAAGCTTTTCTTATTACAGTTTAAAGTAAATCGTACTCAGTTTTAATAAAAGTATGTACTTATTTATTTTAATAAATTGAACAATTTTGAGAAAATATTATATTATATAACCCTATAAACTATAACAATTCTTCCCGCAGCGAAAGAAAGTTCATAAGGCTTGGGAGAAGTCAAGAAGATTTCCGTAGTATACTGATATGCGTCTGACGGAAAAGCTTAAAGAATTTTCCCTGTGTGTGTCGAACATAACTTTGGTAAAGAAAAAGAAAAGAACTTTCGGTGGGAAAATCGTACTCTTGTTGACGTGAAAGTAATTTTCTGCAGATGACAAGTTATGCAAAGTATGAGAAGAGTTCAGCTTTGAAACAAGATATGCTTTTTCTGCCCATTTTGATCTGCAAATATTTGTAACCTTTGTTACATTAAGCTTAGGTAAAACACACGAACGTTGTAAATCAGTTAAATTAACTAAATAATTGGTCTGAAAGAGTGCCGGACAGCAGACAGGAGAAACTTTTAGCATGTCGGAGAACAAAAATATTCCGCACACATACACGGCGAAAAAAAGAGAATTTTCGGGATGGAAGTAAAGAATTTGAAAAGTTGCCGACGTGCAATGTTACATAAATTGAAATAGTTGTGTGCCATGCGAAACTTGCCAGAGTTGACAATTTTTACCCTTCTTATACTTGTGTTCTTTTTAGATTTAATTAAACTAAACTTACGGGCGGAAAGTTATTGTGCCATACAAATGTGTGTGAGTGGCACTGTACTTACTGGGCCGAAGAGTAAGCAAAAGTCATTTAAAACTTTCGTATGCCTGGTCAGCCATGACTTAGCATGCATATCTCATACACAGGACTCGAAACCCTTTTCCTATACAGAAACTTTTTCGATATTTCAAATGCAGCGAGTGCGAGATGGAAAGGAAGGATAAAGAAAACGGGGCTGTGCGGCCTGTAGACAATAACTTTGCAAAATCCAATTACGAGAGCTGAATGTGTTTGGTGTGCCTTTATTTTACTTTTCGGTAGGTTTTTCTGCAGCCTGCATATTAAATTAGCCAGCAAATTGAGTAAGCCCTGCAACCTCTGACCTTTTTTCCCCATCCCCAACCCACCTCAATTCTGAGGTTTGTGCTGCCAATTCGAAATCAAATTTTCTTTATCACCGGTTCGGTTTTTCCTGAATCAGGTCGAAAGGATGTCCGACTTACTAATAAACAAGTTAACAATGCAGGAAGGCAGGCTGATGCCGTGCCAGATATTGCGTATACGCAATGTGTTACGTGTGCGTGCTTCGGGGAGAAAGTTTCTACTTTCTCTTCCGTCCCCGGGGTTAATTTCATTTGTCAATATGAGAGCGCAAAAGTGATTTACTTAAGTGTAAACTCATTTTCCACTCAACGGCAGAACAATAACAGCCAAGGCAGCTCCATTCACTGCACTTTGTTTGTGTGCGCTGTCGCAAGTTGCAAGTGTCGCAATATTGCCGCCACACAGCGGCAACAACAATGTTCCGGCGCTTTTCACCTTAACAGCATAATGGCAATCAACTGATGGAAATGACGCAGCCACAGTTTCCAGGAAGGATTCGAGTGGCTGGCGAAGGGAATTGGAATCGTTGGCTTGGCTGGCGGATGGCGAATGCTGGATGGTGTTGCCCTTGCCATTATTCATTTAAACCTGGGGATTGTGCAAAAAGTGTTGCATTGCCGCACAATCGACAAATAAGCCCTAGGCAATGTGTATTCTTTACCAACCACCTTTTCCTCGGGTTTCCCTTGTTTTCCTTCGACTCCTTTTGCAATTGAGATATTCATCCACTCCCACACAAAGTCTGCGGCTTTCGATTTGTTTGCGATTTAGATATACAAATCGTGCGCCAGCCAAAGGTTGCCGTCGTTTCTTTTGCTTCTCGGAAATTTTTAAGTAAAACAAAATTGCTTTCGATAGACAAATGCAGCATGTGTGTGCTTTTGGATTGTGTGTCTTTATTTTTTATTGAATTGCCCAGATTTGCGCCGAGATAACAATCAACCAGGCCAACGGCAATTGCTCAAGGTATTTATGGGTGCTCAATTTGAATTGCTTGGAAGAAAGCAATTTGTTTTAACAATAAGCGAAGGCTACAAGACATTTTCATAAATAAATTAAAAGAGATTGTCTGAAGGGGGATTATTAAACGAGCTTATTTCTTGTTTAAAACAATCGCAGAGTTTTACTTACATTTCTAATTGCCAACTCCTAGCATTTGAATTAATGGTGATGGCTGTAAATATAAAAAGAAATATTTATTTAGTAAAAAGAAAACCTTTGAACTGCTTACGATTTAGTCATTTAGGATTTTTGAAAATATTAGTAATTTTTGTAATCTTTAAAATCTATGGCTAAGATCTAAATCCTATCATGGTTATTTTAATGTATTTTTCAAAGTTAATTAATTATCCATCAACTACCATTTGCAACAATAGCTTATTCCGTTTTTCCAGCTATCTTGTTAATTATTCAAATATATTTATTATTTAGCTATATACATTTAATCGCGTATTTTTCATTTGCTTGGCTTTCTTTTTAAAGCCAATTGCCAGCATTCATCTAATGAAATTCCGTCCAATGTTTCCCAGAAATCTTAAATTTTAATGTCACATCACATTTTCTCGTATTTTGCCCATGTTGTTTCTGTTTTTATTGTTTGCTGGCAGTTACACCATGATTGCCAGACATTGTTGTTGTCGCTGTTGCCTTACCATTTCAGATTACGGCCAGAGTTTAGTTGGCACACAGGGCTTTTCCCTCCTAGCTGACACATGCCTACAAGCTTATTTATAATAAAAAATCATACATGAGCGCACAGACAATGAGACAATAGACGGGAATGGTTGGTACAAGCGGAAAAGGGGGCGGAATGGGGAGTGGTTGAGGGCGAAAACCGGGGAAAAAACAAACAACAACAACGAAAGGAACATATAAAAAAATTTTGGTTTGAGGGAAAAATGTGGAAATGAAAGGCTCGCCTCGGCTCGAGTTGGCTCTGTCGGGAACTTGGGCTTTTCCTGCCAGGGAATTTCCAGAGCCGTCATTAACTGTTATGCGTGTGTATGTGTGGGTCTGCAGTTATATAATACAGGGACTCATACAAGCACACCTCATCTAACCATTCATTGACATCATTTGGCATGGTAGATAACATTCAGCCAAGTGCACAAATGCACTGGCAACAATATTTTTGACAGCCAATTTTCAGGAATACTAGTTATTTTTAGATATTTTAGATATTTTAGATATTTTAGATATTTTAGATATTTTAGATATTTTAGATATTTTAGATATTTTAGATATTTTAGATATTTTAGATATTTTAGATATTTTAGATATTTTAGATATTTTAGATATTTTAGATATTTTACATATTTTACATATTTTAGATATTTTACATATTTTAGATATTTTAGATATTTTAGATATTTTAGATATTTTAGATATTAATACTTATTACATTTATCTAGATTTAAGACTTTTTTGTGCTGAAAAACAGCATTTTCTTCGAGTGTAGTCAGAAATAGCTGGAGCTTCTAGGTAGGTCAATGGGGTGGCATGCGGGGGAGGCGGTTCAGGAAGGAGGCGGAAGAAATCCTGCCACCTTTAGCAAGTTGCCCCGCACAACCGAACAATGTAATGAAATTTTCGAAATATCTATGATGATTTGCGGTTGCCATGATTGTCGGCCAGAAGATGCACCCTTCACTCCCCTCCTGCCGCACCCCCTATTCGTATTCTTGTTTCACATATCCTGCCAGGATTGTAGGCCAGGATCCTATCGCACGGCATCGCTTTGCTGACTTGCCCCTTGGTTGGTTTCCTGGCTGACGAAGTCAAGTGACTGAAGTCACACTTTGGGCTGCCTTTTGCTGTCCTCGGGTCCTTTGAGTCCTTTGAGGCGACATGCCTGTGTGCCTCTGGGCGCTGGCACTCGTGTGGGTGGTGGGCGTGCTACTACATTAAGCCCTGAACATTGATTATGATGATATGGAATTTAAAATCATAAATTGCGACTGCTCGTTGATGATATTTTTCAAAGGAAGCTGCTATGCGGGAAAATTCCCCAGAAAATGTGCATTAATAAATTAGATTGGCGAAAATTGGAGGAAGCTTAAACATTAAATTGAGTGTTATTCGACCTATAATACTCATCAATCAGTTTCAGTTACGTATACTTAATATATAATTATATTATTATTTTTATTCATTTAAATTCTTCCCTCGACTAAATGAAATTTGAGCTTTGATGTGTAATATCCTTGATTTTAAATGATAAAGCTTTGAACTATTCAGTTTTATTTTTCAAAAAATTAATGACAATAATATAAGACCACTCTATTAAGTTACACCACACTCTGATGATGGCATTCATAGTTATTCAAATCAGCGTTGATGACGTGGAAGCCAGCGAGGAGAAGCCTCTAACTATTGTAATCTGAAACGTGTTTTTAATGGCATTTTCATTTCTTCGCATTCCCGACTGTTGTTTTTTTTTTTTTTTTGTCTTTTTGTTGTGCATTTTCAATATTAACTTCACTAGCCATGCCTCGAAATGGGCGTAAATTCAAACTGACAGCAGACAATAATTGTATTATTTATGGTGATGATGATGGCGAAAACGAGTGGGAAACGAGATTTCACTCCACTCTGCAGTATTCTGGGGCTTCCCAAAAAGTTGTAAGGGAATTATTGTGAAATTTGTGGGAAATATAACGAATATGCGCATTCGCAATGCGATGAGTCTGGGGTGTATGAAAATGTCTGAGAGTTTTGTCGCATGCAAACATAAATTTTTGTGTGCCATGCAAAATAACGTAATAACATTAAATATGCAAATGCCTTTTGTCAGCCATTGCATTTGCACATGACAAACAGTGGCAAAGGGGGCGTGGCAGCGGGCGGGCACACACATTTACTTGTATTTGTATTCATTCATGACGATTGCAGAAGGAATGAAATGGCGGAAAAGTGGGAAACGGCAAAAGGAGAGCGGCAGAGCCGTCGACTTCATCACACATTTTGCAATTTGCATAAAGTGAAAATGATGCACATTTCTGTTTTCCTACGACAATTTGCCTTTTATTGATTTTCTTTGATTTCCTTCACTCAGATCGCACAGTCAAGGCCTCCACTTTCCTCAGCCTTCCCGAATTTTCCCCATTTCCCACGCAATTTCCATGCCCAAGGAACTCTGCTCAAGAGTCCCCGACAATTCTACATGTGTTTTGAATGACGTTGAGTGCTGCTATGCAAACATTTTCTAACGAACACTTAGTGCAAATAGATTCGAGGGCTGCCAGCTCATGTGAAGTTTCCCATTTCCCCATTTCCACTTGCTGCTCCACACACTCGATGCCATCGTTGCTAAGTTTTTCTCGCTTTTCTTAGCCATTTTTTAGTGCATGCCAATTACTTCTTATTTTATGCTGCAGCTGCATCAGCATGGAGTCTTTCAATTTCATTAAAATTCCAAACAATTACATTTAAGCTGACACTGTGCACTGTCTGGGATTTTATTTACATGTGAGCCGGTTGAGCCAATCAATTTATATGGGTTTTACACAGAGGAAAAATCTTTATAAAATTTTGTTTAACATTTTTTTATAGGTATTAACTTTGCACTTATGAAGTTATGAGTTTTTAATAATTTATTTCTGTAGGTATTTAATGTGCCTACCTAAAGTATATTATTTTATTATTTGAAAAAACTTTTTTTTTGTTAAAATTTGAATGTTATACTTTATGTAATATACAAATATTTTCTTTTTTATCAATATTTTAAAAATTATCTATTATTTATTATAGATTAAATAAAAAAATAAAATATTTTATTTCTCGATTGATTCAAATAAAAAATATACTGTAGATGCTAATTATTTTATTTTTATTTACTTTAGTTTATATTTTTGTTTAGATAAATGTGATGTTAGTGACAAAGGGAACTAAGTTGTACATCTTTCTTCTCTGCAAATGAGAGAACCTAGAGTACGCTCTCATGAAAATGTAATCTCTGAAGTGCTTTAATCCCTGATTAATCAGGAAGCTTATCCAGTCACACGACTAAATAACTCTCCCAAACTGTGTAGAGCAATTAAAAAATGCCAATTTCAAGCTCTCGAAGCGTTTCGAAGTTTGTCAGAACTCAGTCACTTCCGCTGGATTCCTCCGCTGTGTGCGGAAAACTTGTCCCATTGGACTGGCAGCAAAGTTTGCCATATCACCGAGAGCCACATCAATTGACTGGCTGTCCGCCGTAGCATTTTTCGCATTTTCCCACTGGCAACTGCTACACATATTGGTCAATAAAGTGCGCTCAAAATATTTGCCACAACTTGTGCACTTTACCTATCACACAAGCTGAAGTTCGGGCTTCGTACCGCGCTGTTCCCTTCGAGATTTGTTGTTAATTTTTGGGTAAATTTGTCGAAAATGTTTCGGTCCCCGTTCCAAACCTCTCTGGTGATTCCATTCAGTTCTTGCCACATGCTCTATGCACTTTGCAACTGGTGTTGCATACTCGCACTTCTGTGGGAAACTTTTAATTGATTCAATCGCCTGTGCATATTTTCGGTTCACTTCAGTTTGGTTTGGCACAGAGCAAAAAAAAAAATGTAAATCATGTTTTCTTAGATTTTGGAGATTTACGAAATCGATTTAGACGAATTTACATAATTTTTTTTTTGGGGAAAAAGGTTTGGTTTAAAATGGAAATGTTGAAGATCTTATATTTTCTGTGTTTTTAACCATTAAAGACAACTATGTAATGATTCATATAATTTTCAGGCACATTTGACTTTTTCAGAAAAAATAAATGTTTAGAAATCCAAATTTTCGTTTTCAAAGTCTTTTTTCTGTGCACTAGCTGGTTCCTCGTAAGCCAGCAACTAAAAATCCAACAGCAACTGTCAGTTGTCGCTACTGACGGGATGGGGCTGCCGAAAGTGGCGGCCAACTACCAAGGGAGCTACCAAATATGTGCGTGCTGCTCCCGGCGTGCTTGCGAAATTAGTTAGAGGATTAAATTTGTACTTTAATAGGATTTCTCATTAGGTGGCGTTTCACGATCGAACCGGAATATTTGTTCGATACACACAGGCACCACCACCAACACGCAGCACCCTTTCCACTCCCTGTCCATTAATTTCAAGCCGCACAAATACCAGAATTCACTACCCGAGGGAAACAGCAGTTAAGCGGGGAAATGTATGCAAAACAGCGTGTTTTGGGAAAGCTCATTAGTTGTGGACTTTAGTCGTAATGGTCGATAGTTCTAGTGTACGGAAGTTGAACTGTTTAGGGAAATGCCTTAAAATGAAGTAGTTTCTAAACCAGAACATAAAATAATTGAATTATTTTACTGCGAAAAGATTTTTATACACAAATTTATTAAAATGTTAAATATTAATCATTTATTAAAATTTATTTAGTACGAAGTTTAAGCAAACATCCAGATATCACTGCGTTGTACATTTTTTCAGGAAAAATGGCCAACCCAGTGGTTTATCTGACATTTCAGGGAACTCTCTTTTCGGTTAACAGCATTTAACTTAATTTTCTCATTTGTAAAAAGCAATAAAGAGCGATTCTGGTGGTTTTGTCGTAGGATTTAGCGCCCGAATGCAATTTTGCGCTTTTCAATCACAGCCCATTTCACTTATAAGCCACCAGCGTATCCACATTTCAGCACGCCAGCCGCGAATTCGCATTCACAATTAACCACTTGGCAAGCCATAAATTTAACACACACACACAGACACATTCTCGCATACACTGGGGAAAACCGCAGTGGGTCACGCACACACACATTCGCCAGAGCGGAAACCAAATCATTAGCTAGAAAAATTGACCAGGCCGACAAAAGGAAAGGCGCAAAGGGCCAGGCTTTTATTGAATTTTTCGCTGCTACCAACTTCTGAGGGTGGGGGGAAAAAAGGAGAGGATTTGATGGGATGCCCCAGGAAGCCACGAGGGCTGAATAAATTTCCATCAAATGCATTTTGCAGTTCTGTATGTCCCGGCAGTTAAGCGACCACATCCGCCAGAGGCCAAACCGAAATAATTATGTAACCAGCAAAATATTTCGGACCATATGCCCCATTCCGCCATTCAAAGTTCCGGCCACACAATGTAAGCAAACTCGCCAGATTTTTAATTTGTTATCTGTTTGCTCTGGTTCCTGTTTGTTTGTTTTTTTTTTTGTCTATTTTCCATGAAATGTTGTCGCTACTGTGATTTGAAATGGGCTTAGAGCCTGTCGCTGTGCAAACTGGCTTTGTGATTTTGGCACAAACAAAAACATTGCCCGAAAAGGACATGAAAAACATGTTTGCCAGCACAGCAAATTGCCGTGATTTTTGAAAATTGATTTTTTGTTTTCGTCACATTTACAAAGGTAACATAAAAATTTAAAAATATTTAAAATATGTTTTTCTTTAAATATTAAGATATGCTGCAGGATTTTATTGTTCTTCTTTTCACTGGCAATACCTCAACCAAATTCCACGCTAGTTTAAAGTCTCCAAGCCTCCATAAAGGACTGTGTTACGGTCCTTGATTATTAATGAGGAGGCCATAAAGCTCCTCTCAGCTCAGCGGTTGGCCAAGTGCGAAAGCGATAATCAACTGCAAGTGGCCAGTAAAAACAACAGGCACTGCAACTGGCCGGCAATCAACGTTTTCGAGCTGATTAAAATCGCAACCATTTCTACTGTGAGGGTGAAAATTAAAACCGAAACGGCGGAGGAGAGAAGCGAGTGCGGGAAACCAAAGGGCAAACTGCTAAGATAACTGAACTCCAAGTCATAGTCATGACCATATCATCGATGCAGGCACCATAGAAAACAATTGCAATTGCTGTGAAAGCGAGATGTGAGCCCAGGACAATGGACAGTGCGGGTGGTTTCAAAAATGGAAAGGGGGTTCGCAGGGGGGAAGCGGAATTTCCCCCTTTGGGCGGTGATCAGGGAAAAACCAGCATCGCTCCCATGTGGGCACCACCGTTAAACGCCGAATTTATGCTTTGTCCTGCAGCAAAAGTTGCAAGCACCCGATGGCCAACACAGCCCCCCTTTATCAGTTACACTGCCTGCCATAAGTATCGCACAAAAGGCATAAGTGCAGAAGCGCCAAAGGGTAAATCGAAGGGGGGAGAAGGGTGGAGGGGATGGGGGTTTGTGGACACAGGAAGCGGACAGTTTATATTGCCTCGCTGACAATCGCAAGCATTTGCAGCGAACTCCCTTTGAGTAGCGTCGTTTTCATTCAATAGCAGGTGCACTTCCAAAAGAATGGCTTTAAAATCTATCTTACCCTCTAAAGTTACTCGAAATGATACCTATACATTTCCAAAAGGGTTATAAAACAAGGTTTAATCAGAAAAATACATTTAAAAGAACCAATTTGTAATAGAAAAGAGAAAACGATACAGTCGAGTGCATCAAATACCTGTTACTCAGCTAAAGCAAGCAGTGGTAAGCAGGGTAAACCAAGCAGTCGCTTGAAAATGGCGGACAATTTATTATTTGCTTATAACTTTTTACTGAGTGGTCCGATTTAAAATTATCTTCCCCGTTTCGGTAGGTATCAATAAACCAAAGAAAGTGTCGCTTACAGTTTAGCTCTAGGTTTAAAACCTTTTACACTACGAGAAACGGGTATAAAAATATTTATTTAGTCTTTTATAAGTTATTTCATAAGAACACACCACTCATCAATTTGCCAAAGAAATAAAAAAGTGTACCTGCATCGCATGAGTTCACCTGGCAGGGAAAACAAATATTTGCAAAAGCTCCACTTATTAAAAGGCATTCCGAGCAGCCATGCAGATAGGAAAATGCCTTTCCCGCTTTCCCGCTGGCTGAACCAGACTATGAGTTATGTGTTGCGCAATTAACATTTGCAATGCTGGCGCAACCGACATTTTCCCGCATTCTATTACTTTTTTCCTCGTTGGCAGAGCACTTAAAATTAAAAATTACAATTACATTTAACTTGGCAGACAGAAGCGAAAATTTTGCAGCTCTGCGCCAGAAGCCCCCATCCCCGGGAAAAGGTCCTCAAGATGTCCTGGCGATATTTTATTTGCCACATGCTTGGCTGAAAGTTGCCAGTTGGCAAAAGGCAAGAAATGAAGACGCCGAACAATACACAGGACATGGGACACAGGTTTGCCATTTGCCATCTCGGCCTGTTTGTGTCCTTTGCTGCCGAAAAAAATTCATTAAGTGGCAAATAGACGCATTATGTTTATTTGTTTTCAGCATCCTCTTTGGCCGAAAACTTCTGACTTACTTTGTATTAAATTAATTTTTAGAGAATGCCGTTTAAGAACAGTTGGTAAATAAGTGTTGGCCAATAAACCTCAATGGACCATTGACCACAAACTTTTAATTGAATAAATTTACCCATTCTACACATATATTTTCATGCAAAAATTTCCACAAAATGCAGCGTTAGTGGAATTTTCCAGGCAGCCAGACGACTGCAGTGCAGAGCTGGGAGGGAAAATGTTCGGAAAATGCCTCGCTGTCATCGACAACAACGGAAATTGAACTAATTATGTATTAGTTTGGCTCCAGGCGGAAAATTTGCGATGCGATGCGGACGAAATTGGCTTTTCAAATGTCGCACGCTGCAGATTTGTGAATATAAATCGAGGATGCAATGGGCAACCGAAAATGGTTTCCAAAAGTTCGGCTTTTCAAATGCATTCGATTAGATTGGCTCAATTGAAAATCAAAATGGAAATCAATGGCAAGGATTTGATTTAGATGAGACCATTTTTCAGCTTCAATTAGCCGAAATTGTCCATCCTTTCCGTTTTTGCAATTTATTCAGTCCTCCTGGTGACCGCAATTCCTATATAAACACAATATAATAAATAGCCATCAGGCTATTGTCATGGTGAAAAATAGCCCGAAATTCGTTGGCACTTGAGGTATATAAACATACACTTCTCGCTGATAACCTTGGCATCATTGTGTGCAAACAAATCATCTAGGATTGGGGAATCTCGAGTTCATGGGGCTCCATAAAAATAAGCCATTCGCGTCTGGAGTGCATGAGTGTGTATGTATGGATGAGAAGATTGTATACTATAAGTAGACGGCACATTTAGCGCACATTAATAAAACCGCAAGAAACGTGCGACGAACAAAGGAAAAAAATCGCCACAAATAAGAAGAAAAAGAATATCGGCTGAGAAAAATCTTCGACACACGCAGACACTCCCAGCAGCACAATCACTCATCATAATGATGCTCAGACATCGAGGATAAAGTTCAGGATGGGACGGAGGTCCCTACTACATGATAAAGTCTGTCATGTGTGTGTATATAATCCTGCACTTTTGGCAGGAGTAAATTAATTGAATTCATTATGCCTGATAGATGCATGTGTATTTATAAGCATGTGTTAGAAACGAGCATTTAATCATTTGTCCAGAGATGGAGCTTGTGTTTTTGGCAAGAATTTAATGTGCCAAACTAAACAGAGTCATGAGCTGCTTCTGTTGGTTGCAACTGGCAAAAGTTACTTAAGCAAGCGCAACTAATCTGATTACATTCGGATTTTCTAACGTATAAATAATTATGGAAAATAATATTGACCAAACAAGTCATGGAAATAATTGACTTTCAATTAAATGAGTAATTGAGTTGAATGGGAAAATGCTCATTGAGTTGAATAGTGAGTATGACGTGATTCAATACATTGAATAATAAATTGATCAAGGAAGTCACCGAAATCAAATGAAATCAAATTTTATAAAATCTACCTCAATTTCTATGAATAAATAGAGTTTAATTAAATAATTCTAAGCTGCGCTTAAAATGTAATCTTTGTATGTTAAATAAAATAATATAAATAAATTAAACAAATTTACTTACAAAGAATTTTATAAATTAAGTGCATCTATGCTATTATCTGCAAAGCTGCTTTAATTGAAAGCTCATATTTACCTATCACTTTATGATTATATTAAAATATTTGGCATGTCGAGAGCCTTTTTATGCACATTATAAAATCCCATCCATTTCTAATACGTTTTGAGGTAATTAAAAAAATATAAATCCTTTTCATGTTAATATTTGTTCAATCCGAACGTTTAACCTTAATGGTGCCGCCACACATTCCATCAATAAATTCACCCCGGCTTTTGGGGCACTCAATGTGTTTGCAATTCCGATTCTGCCCACGACAGTTCGGTTTGTTGTTTCATATCAAACGTGTATATCCCGTATTTGTATTTTATATGTATATATACCCTCGCATATCCATTCAATTCCGCCAGTCGGTTTGCGAGATATACGCAGCATTATTATTGTTGTTACAAAATGCTTTCAATGAATATTAAATGTGGGTGCAATTTTAATTTGATTCACCAGCTCGATTTTGTTTTTTTATATGCCATTCGCATGTGCCATTCGGTTCTTTTTATCATTACACACAAATTACAATAAACATTGTTTTTGAGGGAAGTCCAATGCGCGTGTGTATATAGACACGCCCAAAATAACGCATATTGGTGGGAATGTGAAATTTTACCTTTCTTCTTAATTGAGTGACACGCATGTCGGTAGAATTTCAAATATTCCGCTTTATGGCAATTCCATCCTGTCACTTTGATTTCGATGGCAAAATTTAAAAGGCTTTTACCAAGCTTATCCTTTTATTGGCATTCAATGGAGTATTATTCAGACATCCCCTGGAAATGACGTTTACAATGCGGCTTTTAAACTTATTTTTGGGATAATTTTCTTTACCTCATTTCCGCCTTCCAGTGAAATCGGTAAATATGAAAATTAATTAATGTCAATTTCATATTACGGCTGCATATATGTTCATTACTGCTGCTTATTTTGCGATTTCTCCCATTGATTTCATATATTATCTTTAATAATTGGCGGAGTCGCGTGAATTACCTTCATTAAGCTGGGGGGCCACGAAATTAAACCTCCAACTGCAGGTGGAATTAAATTGGCGTACATATGCCACTCAGCGCTAGACTTTTCAATTTGCCAAGGCAAACTGCTACTTAACCTGTTAAGAAAGCATGCCCAACTTGTGGGGGCTGCTGGCTCGCTATTAAGACTCATAAATAAGACAGAAGAGCTCCGGGGTGGCTCTTTTTGCTGTTCCTCGAGAGGCAGACGTGACAGCCATTTAAGCAGTTTGCTGCCTGCCATTGTGCAGACATTAATGGGTGAATGTGGATGTGGATGCGACACCACCGGCACTTCAATTAATTAATTGCAATTTGCAAGACGCAGCGCGCAACAGACAACGATGGCCATTAAATGCGTTTAGCTGCAGCCGCTGTCAACTGGCGCTCATCTTCCAGCGGCAGTATTGTGTAAGATGCCAGCATGGCGTATACTTGATGCGCTTTTCCAGCACAGCACCGCACCACGCGCACACACGCACACGGGCATCAAGTATACGCCCCGAATGCTGACGTGTTATTAACACCGCGTGAATCCAGCAGATGTCGTCATACCCATAATGCATCCATGCAACGCTGTGCCACGCATAAATAAATGATGATGATACGGCTGCTGATGCCTCAAATAAGATTCAGCATCATGCACGAGCAGAATGGCGAGGCCCCGGCGGTTGAAGGTGCCAGCAGCAAGAGGATTATGCACCTGGTGGGATTTCTGTTGCACAGATATGTATCCATATCCCGTCGAGAGCTGGAGACAGGGAGATGGTAGGTGTTGTTTCCACAGGGAATAGTGTGCTGGCTAATCGATGCAGTGATGCGACCTAATTAGACCCCAGGTGAATGCCTACGATAGGCCAGATGGCTGAGATGAGCAATCCCCTGCCTTAATTATATTCCGGCATATACTTTTAACTAACCATAGGATCGGCATACATCTTAGGCACAGAATAAAAGGATCATCTTAATATTTCCATTCAATAATGTAAAAAATGTAATAAAATGAGTTTTTTATAAATGATATTACCTTTGATTACAATTTTATAATTTTAATTTTAAAATAATCCAAAAAGTCTAGAAAATATACAAATTTAAATTAAAAAATAGTCTAACATTTTAATATTTTTATAAATTTTTCTATAAAATAATCCGATTGAAACCATTAAATGCGTGCCAAAAGAGTGTGGCGGAATATTAAACATGTATGATGTCGGCATATAAATTTTCCATTTTGCCACCGAGTTCAAAGAGCCATTAAATTTTACCCTAATTACCACAAATCGCCCGCAACTAATTTAATAATAGCAACAAACCATAAGGGAGGGCGGATTGGGGGCAGCTGGTTGGTAAATGCTGAATGGGAGTGGCAGCTGCATAAACTGGCCTCAATGGCCATTAAAAACTTCTCGTAGTTGGTATATATTTCCCCCAAACCCCGAAGTTCTCCACCCTCCTATGTGTACGTATATTTGCGGCAAATTGACGGTTTCATTCTCGGGCAACAGAGAAAAGTTTCTGGCCAGGACGCTGGCACTCAAAATGGCTCGAAAGTCTCGACAACAATTCGCTCGAGGGGCGGGAAAATGCGGTTTGAGTGCAGGGCGAAAAACACTTTATAGAGACCACTCGTAACCTCAAAGCGCAGACGGCATAAAACAATTGAACGTGAAACGTTTGACGCTAAGTCAAGGCGGAGTATCATAAAAAATTAAGTGACACTCAAACGGAGACACTGGGCAGCAGTGATTAATTGGCCCTCAGACGGCGAATTTAGCAGTATCATTAAAACTTGGCCCCTCGACCAACGTGCTGTCAATGTTGTCATCTTCATTTGGCATTATGATAATAATTGGGCCACGAACCGGGGGCACTGGGACATCGGGACACCGATGGTCCGAGTCCTGTCAGGTCACCACAGGACCAAGAAATGCCAAAAGTTAGGCCCTCGCCTGTCACGGGGCGAATATTTTCGGGCTGGCAGGACTTTTCGCAAATTGATGGCGTTAGTTGGCGCTCATGAATACGTCAGAGAACAAATACGCATAAAACGGCCACTTGATTATTGGGGGTCCTTGGAAAGTTTAATGAAATTTATATATAAAACGGACAGCATGATGAATGAAGTTGTCTTTCGGGATGAAAGCGTACGGGAGTTTGTCTTCTGGGCCAGCACACTTTTGCTTGAATTTAAAACACGTGCCAGCGAAAAGGGTTAAGGAAATGTCCTAACTGGATTGCGAGCTGAGAGCAGATAATATTTTTGAAGAGGGTAAAGTAAAGTCAACTAATGCATACATTTTTCCCAAGACCAAGTTTTGTTCTTTTAAGGTTTATAAAAGTAAAAAGGATTTTTATCAACCAATAAAAATATTGAAATATTAAAAGTAATCTTTAGTAGATTCTAAGCTAATATCCGAAGAGTGCTATAACCAAGGTAATCTAATTAAATCTTTTTTCACACAACTTTAGATAATTTTTATTAATGTTCTTTTATTATTTTTATTGTTCATTTAAGTGAATAAAGGACATAATGTACTCACGTTTAATAACTTTGAAGACGAGGCAAAGTTGGACAACTGTAATTAAACGATAATATAAGTAGGTATTAATATAATGTGCCATATATTTATTTATGTATGCAAATGTATATCAATAACTTTGATTCTTGGTAATTGTATTAGATTAAAAAACCCAGATAATAATAATAATATTATTATAAACCCAGATAATAATAATAATATTATTATCACCAAAATATCTTAACAAAATTATTTTGCAATTCCAAAAAACAAAATAATTTTTTTTTAATGAAAAAATTAGTTTTTATAACATTTCTAATAGATTCTTTACAACATTTTTTTATTGGTTAATTCACATCCTGTTTAATATCGACTTGAATATATGTAGATCAAGTTCCTAATTCATGTACATTTTTTACTTTTGCTTGATTTTAGTTAAAGTTCAATTATATTTGCCATATTTTTGTTATGGCTTATCTCACTAAGAATCAATCATTATTTAGTTTTCCCTTTTTAGGGGTATCAAACAATTTGCATAAGCCAATTATTCATTATTCAGCTCTCCACTCCACCATTGTGGATACATGTCAAAAATCGAATAATAAATCACAAAGTTCCAGAGTCCTACTTATTGCATAATTTATTTTCTATGCCCGATGCTCTTTTGTTTTTACCTCCCACTTTACATAATTCCATTTTCTATTCTCTTTTCCTGGGCATATTGTGCCAATTTGGAGCTTATTATAAGTTGGCCATTTTTTTCGTCGATTGTTTCGATTTGCTTGTGCGCTTGATTAAATTTGCACTCAACTTTTCAAAGCTTCATTAATCATCTGTTTGAGAGGGGATTTAAGGGGGGTGTAATATCGGCTGATAGAGCGCGGAAAAAAAGCTAAAACTTTAGCCGGAAACTTTGTTGTAGTTGCTGCAGTCCGTGCAGTTGGCATTGCCAATAATAAAATTTACGCTGCCTTCACAGCAGGTCAGGGAAAAAATTATGAGTTTTCTCAGCGATTTGCCATTTTTGCAGCTCAGCGAAAATATCCCCACCCACTTCGTTCTGCTGGGTGGGAAAATAACTCTGGATTCAGTGAGAAATAAATTAGGGAATTTATAACAAGCCAAGTGAATAAGAAGAAAACTTTCCTGACTAATGATCGCTGCACTTCAAGCCCTTCAAGAATCCAACAAGAAGAGCAACGTATAAATTCTAAACATGAAACACGCATTAATATTAAATTTATGAACTGAAAAACGAGGATTAAAGTACTGGGCGAGGATTTTAATTATTCCATTCGGCTGGAGAAGTGCATGTCTAGTAAATGAAAGTGGTAAATTCTCCTTGGCCACGTCCAAAAACACAAAGGCCTTCATTTATTCATCATCAAAATGGCGGTCGCGATGGCTAAGACAAAGGCCTGTGTGGAGTCCCTCTTTTCCGTACCCCTGCTTCAGTTTCTCCGAGCCCTTTTCTCTCTTTATCTCTGAGTTATTTGTTTCGCTAAGGCGGAGAAAGGATTCGAGGAGGCTACACTTAAAAAATAGAGGATTTACAAAATGGCAATTAAATTAAATTGTGTATCCTGAAATACAGAGGATTGCATAAGTTTGGGTTCTAAATTCCCTTATGTTAGTGCCTAAAAGTATGCAACAAGTTCCGATTTTGACGTTCCACTTTTCATTGCATACTTATAGACATCAGTTTAAGTGATTTTAAATCCTTAATTTTAGGAATTTTATATAATTCGTACTGTTATAATTCTATATGGTTTCATGATGAATTTTCAACATCCCCAACATATCCATTTGGACAATCCAAGCGATTTTTCGCAGTACCGTAATAAAAAATAACAGCAAGGACCGCAGTGACCAAGAACCGCAATACTCCGAGTGCCTCGAAGCTGTGCGAAAGTGGAAAGTGTTGGGCGGCGGCGGGTGGAAAATGCAGAGAAAAGTGTAGAATGAGCTTCCCTTGTTCATTTAGCAGTCAAACGGAGTTTGCCAGTGTGGAGACATGCCTGTCTCCGCTGGGTTTCCGTTTCCTGTGCCATCTGCGAATTTCATGGCAATATATTTTTGCCGCTTGTGCGAAGAAAGACGGCAAATAACCGGCGAGCGAGCGAGTGAGCGAGTGAGCGAGAAGGAACGGCAACTTTACCATCATCAGTCATTTTGTCTAAAAGAATATATTGCAATTAAAAGCAGAAAATATGCTTTTACACTGGCCAACAGAGCTATAAGTTTGCCGCTCATCCAGCACCACATCCTCTGCCCCGGACACTCGCCTCCCCCCGTTTTTATTTATGAAGCGCAACACTTTGGGACCCGCCCACTGCATTTTGACTGCAAAAACTTTGGGTGGGGGCGACCAGTGGTCCCTTTCTTTCCGACTTTCATCTTCATCTTGTTGCTACTGCTGATGTTTTACTATCCAGCCAAGAGCAGCAAATTAAAATTGCTTCATTCTGGCCCTTCAAGCACGCTGTAAGTCACGCCTTGTTATGGCCGCAGCCGGACCTTCAATGGATAAATGGACGGATTTGCTGGTTGGTCGGTTGGTCGGATGGCCGGTTCCTAGATGGAAACTGCGGCTAAAGCTGAAGCTGAAGCTGCTCGGTGGGCAGTTTTCAGCTCGACACTTTATAAATTATGCGGATGGCAATGGCGTGGGCTTTAATGAAATTTCCATCTCTTAACTAGAACAAAATTAATTTTGAACAACGATGGGAAATGCTTTTAAAGGAGAATCGAGTTTCGCGGATATGCATTATTTTGATAAATATTTCGTTGGAAAATATACTATATGTAACTTCAGAAGTAAACAACATTACTGCCAATTGCATTCTTAACTTAAGAAAGGGTTAAAACTCGAAGAAAACAAATTCCAATATAATCTAAAAAAACTTTGCGATGCCAAATAATGGAAAACAAACAGCCGGAGCTCTAATTAAATAAGTTGTAACAGTTTCGCTCAGTAGTTCAAGTTTATTACCGCTCTCATTCACCTTTATAGCAAAAATGTCACCTTCACGATTCTGAACTTTTTAGAGTTCAGTAAAAACTTGGCTCAACCTTTTCACGAGTCTGCAAGCTAGGAACAAGAATTTGATTACTTTTTATTTCGCATTTCGAGGCAGTTTCTCCAGCTTAAGCCATCCGCATCCAATTCGGGGAGTTATTCTGGAGCACTCTGTTTCCATTTCCATCTCGCTGTTATCTGGTCACTCCTCGGCTGGCAGCTGCATTTTCATAAGCAAAACTTTAACTGAGCAGCTGAATTTTTCATTAGAAAACTTTTTCATGCACTGCGAGAGACGGGGGACACCTGGCGGGTGGTGAACTGGATGAGAATCCGGAGGAAATGGCAGCTTGAAAGTCATTTGCCGCTCAAGAAGAATGTGTGTGTGGAGCAAATGTTTAAAAAGCTTTGGTGGAATGTCGAACAAAAGACCGCGACTAAAAATGTGTGTGTGGGCGCCCTGACAATTTTATAAAAGCCGAAATTTTTAGACCTCATCCCCATTCCTTTCGTTGCTCACATGTCATTTGCCACACTTTTCACTCAAGACAATGAGTGTCATCACGGCGGCATCAAGTTTTCATAAGAACACGCATGCTGAATTTCTGATGAGTTTTTTCACCCGGCAGCAACCCTTCTTCAGAAGACACGATTTCTTATGAAAATTTTATTTATGGGCCGCCGCTTTATGAGGCGTGCAAAAATTTGGTCAGACGAAAAATAATCTGAATCACAAACTTTATTTCCCAAAATAGCGAAAGTTTTTGCTATAAATTAATGAGTTTAACGAATATCATTTTAGATGTTCTAAAAGTTTACAAAAAGTTTTCGCTTAAATATAAGCCTATAAAATATGCCTGGCAAAGCAATTTCTAACTTTCTTTAAATCAATGTTAAGTTAAAGCGTGGTATTATTATTTTTTGATGTGAAAATATCAATCACGCGCAGCTGCTTGCTTAAAGTGTAGAAACAATTTGGACAAACAAGGAAAATTACTTTTAAAGCCCCAACTCAGAGACACATGTAGCACTTACTTTCGCATAATCCCCCGGAAAGGGGGAACTCTCGACGAGAGTTTAAAGACAACCTGACATATGGGACTGCTGAGCTAAACAAATCACATCAGAACAAATAAAATCCAGCACAAAGGCAACCGCCAGTAAATAGACAGACGCACACAATGTCTGCGCTCTGACATGGCCGTTAAGTAATTCCATATTTTATTTGCCGAAATAGAAAGGATTCCGAAAAGGGGGGGGAAGCACACAATTTTAAGTGTTTGCTGAAAAAGTCTCACACATTTGTTTGCCGCATTCGCACGTGGAGGCGTCCAAGCAAATATGTATGTGTGTGCGAAAAAAAGGAAAGAAGCTCGAAAAACTTGTTTAAAGGGATTGCAATAAAGTGCCTGGCATATTGGGATTTGTCCCTTTTCCGTCGCCTATTTTTTACCTGCAAATGTTTGGCATCTCCCAAATGAAAAGATTTTTTCGCCACATGCCAATGATGGCCTTAACCCTTCTCTACCCCCTGTCATCCGTCAGTCGTTTTATGTGCAATTCCCTCAAGTGCTTTATTTGGCAACCAAAAAAATGCTCGGGGATCCGCTGCCACCGCTCACAACATCGTTAACTCTTTGGCTTCGTGCTGGCCCCTTTTTTTAAACTGTTGCATATAATTTATTGTAACTAAAAGTTGCGCCCTTTTTTTGTGTAATACCAAAAAATAAGTAAGGGATTTCATTTCTTTTGGCCCTTTGAATTTTGTTGGTCTCTCGTGGGCCATTTTATAGAGCCTTTGTGCATGTTTATTTTTGTGGCCAGCTTAAGATTTCGGTTTGCCAAACATTCGACTGTCAGCAGTGACTTTGGTTGGGATTAAAACGGACATTAAGCTGTGATTAGTAGCTGACTTTCCTTTGAATTTTTTATTTACGCTACCTCTCTCGACTTTGTTCACTTTGCCCATCGAATTGACACTCGACAAAGATCTGGGATTATGCAGATATCAAATGTGTTGGCAGTCTGGCCTCTGAATTAAATGTTGTTTAAATGGGTTAAGGCTGTTGAATAAAATATGATGAGCTGGCCAGTGGAAATTCGCTTGTAGTCAAAAATTTGTTACCAAGCAACAAGGCGGATTTTAGTTGGAAATAGAGCAGAGCGCGTGATTTCACGAAATGAAGAACCATAGTGGCCGATATTTGGCATTGACCAAAAATAAATTGTAAATTCTGAACAATTTTAGTTTAATTTTTTTAAATTTCATTTGTCTTTGTATTTTTTAAATTTTTTCAATTTGCACAATTAATGTGACCAAAGTACGAAAATTTATATAACGTGACCATGCCACTATATTTTTTTACGCGAATTATTCAGGAAGCGATGAAACTAAAAACAAATTGTAAATGGTGCAAAAATTATAGTTTCAATTATATTTTAATTTTTCAATTAATTTTTTCCGCAATTAATGTGACCAACGTTCGAAGATTTTTATAATGTGACCGTGCCACCATATTTCTTTTCACGAAACATTCAGGAAACGATAAAACCAGGCTCACGCGCTCACCGTCAGTGCAAAATTGTTTAATGAACAAGAGACCTTGAGAAGCCCCTCAACGACTTACGCATAATTAAAATATCTAATTAGAAATAATCACATTAAAGCGGCAGACAGTAAAAAATATGTTGAAAGTGATGGTAAGCGAGAGCGGAATTCTCAAGGCATCATAATGAGAGCGTCGACTCGCCGCAATGGCAAAATTGTTGACATTAATTAAAATGTCATTTAAATGAAATATATAACAGTGCGGAATTTCACTCTATTAAGGCGGGACATCCAGCCTCTTTCTTGTCCTTCCACTCCCCGCATAAATGGAACAAAAAGGACACAATGTCGGCGGGCCAACGAACCAAGGGACGACGACGAAATCTCGAGAAAAGGAGACCCTCACAAAGCAAAAAGGTCCGAAGGGATACCGAATGTGAGAGAAAAGGAATATTAAGGAGGAGAATGCATGGGAAAAACGCTCCATTAGGGTAATGAACAAGTTAAAAGCGCATATTTCTCATTGCTGCTTTTTTATTGCCGCCGTGGGATGCAGAAAGGCACAAAAGCAATTTCCATGTCCCTGTGCTAGAGTTTAAATTTTTAATTTGACTTGTTTTCTTAGGCCGGACGAACAGCCGACCAACCAACCGACCGGTCAGAGTAAGAGTCAGAGTCAATATGAAAATGTCGGCAAATAATTATAAGTAAATTAATGAAAATTGAACAAGGCAAAGAGGAAAGGCCAAAGTCAATGGAGTGTGCAAAATTGTTGGCAATTTGTTGTCGAGCAAATAGCTTCATGGTCATTATGCTGGCGACTCATTTGCAAATGGCCAAGCCTCAGAAGCTGGCCCTTGCCCCAATGACTTGGCATCAAAATGGTTGCTTTTGCTTTGTTTATTCAGCCCGTTCCCGGTCTCGTCTGCGTTCGTCTTGCCAAAAGAGGCCAAAGCTCTTTGAGCTGATTCAGCGCAAAAAGATTAATGATTCGACATCGGATCCGCTGCTCGATGGTAAACATTTTCCACTTCCTTTGCGCCGCCGGATTTCGTCTTCTTCGTCTGGCTGTCTGGACTTTCGTCGCCTTTGACTTTCATCCAATAAAATGAAATTAAATAAATTTTTGAGCCAAATCTTATTTGCGTATTGTCAGCTTTGTCATCATCAATGGACCGGCGTCCTTGCTGTTGTTCGATACTGTATTTATGTGACCCCGAGTGACTCTTATTTATGGCAATTGTTGGCGAACATTTTCTAAGCCATTTACTCTTGGTTTTTATTTTCTTGGCCTTGTTATCGAGTGTTTGATTAGAAAGTTTTTCCATTGTTGGTTAGATTTAGGATCAGATTTAAAGGGCGAAAAAAATGAAAGTAAACTGCTCCTTGCACTCTATAAAATATGGCATCTGAATTAAAATAAAATCCTGAAGATTCCCCCTAAACTTTAACGTTAGCGTTTTTAAAGGACCAAACTGTTCTTTTCTGTATCGAAAATTCAGAGCAGGTGTAAATTTGAGAAATTTACATGTAAGATAAATGTTTAAAATGGGAATATTTTACAGCCCTACCTTGTAGTAAAGTCAAATAGCTCGAAAGCAAATTTTACTATAGGAACAAAAATTACAGTTTGCATTTGATGAATTTTCCATAGAAAAATCTCTCACTTCCAACGAAACAAAAAACAATTTAAGCCCTGCTGGCTATGCAATATTTTGCAACTAACTGTGCTCGAAATACTTCAAAAATCAAAAATGTTTTCCCATATATTGCTGAAATTGTTCAACAACCCAGTGGCCCACTGGTGGGCGTTCTAAGTGAATTGGGGCATGGGAGTTACAAAAAATTTATCATGCGCCGTGTGAAGCATCGGGAATATTTTTCAGGACCATAGAAACGAGATTGATGGGAGCGGTTTAACTGGGGTTTTGGGTGGAAGGATCGGGTTATAGAGAATGGGGTTCTGTTGAGAGAGCAGGAGCAAACTGTTACACTCTTCAGCTGAAGTAAGCAAACATGTAATCAGTTGAACAAAACCCATACTTTTGTAACAATTGAGCAAATTTATTTGTAACACAAAATATATAATTATTAGAACAACAAAGAGTTTATTTTAGAAACCTGAGTACATTATTACATTATTATTTACATTATTAACTTTTTTACATTTTTATTTTACATTTGTCAAAGAAAAATTTACATTTTGAATCGGTTAGTCTATAAAATAATATCTACTGAAAAAAAGGATTGCAAAATAAATTGGTTTCTGATTTAAAAATACAAATGTTTCTCTATTTTTTTTTTAAATTTTTTAAATAATGTTTCTGTATTGGAAATACAAATGTTTCTCTAATTTTCTTTCCTTTCCCAAGAAAAGTCAATATTCTCCAACTGTAAGCGCATTCGAGTGAAAAGCCCACAAGCCCAGTCGGTTTAATGGAATTCTAATTTTTTTGCAATGATTTTGGGTAAACCGCAAGGATGCAGAGGTGGATGTATAGGGGGATAGAAGAGTTTGAGAGCTGCTGCTGATGGGTTGGTAAAATAGCCGGTGGAGGAGGAAACCGCAATCACAACGCCCCAAGTCGTCGTTTGCTGGTAATACAAACGACAATTACAACTTGCCTTCAGACGAACGTACAAACAGATGGACCGCAATCGCAGGAGGGGACTAAAGGATAAAGGATTCGACTGGGGGACGACACGAAAGCGTACTAAAAGCAAATCTGTGCGGTTAAACGCAAGTGTCAGCTGTCATTTTTGTGGAAAGAATTCCGGCTAAAAAAAATGCCAAGAAGCATAAAAAAGCGCACACAAAAACGTCGGCGAACGGAGTGGAATATGCAAAGACAATAATTCTTCGAGCAAGTGTAACAAGAAAATAAGGGCAATGGCAGTGGCAATGGAAATGGAAATGCAGGGCAGGACAGACGTAATGAAAGCCGGGCTGCAGCCAAGAGATGTCAGCATATGCACTGAAGAGCCATAAAAAAGTCCTGTTCCTTAGTAATGGACCGATGAAAAACTATGGAAAAAAGATACACAAGAAACTTGAGAATATTCATTTATTTCCCCTATTTGAAGCAAGCAAATATATTAAAAAATCGTTAACATCTGAAAAATTTAGAAATATGTTTTATTTTTGTACATTTAATATTATTTTAATTTTTGTAGAAAATAAAATTATTTTAATTTTTACTTAATATATTCAATTGAAAAAAATATTGAGAAAACCAGATACCGCTATTTAATTTTTAGAAAAAAATATTTTTAATAAATAAATAATTTATAGTTTAAAGATTTCTTTGTTGTGTAAAAGTAGAGCTGGGAGATGAAGTGCAAAAGAAGTGCGTGTGGCTAAAAAGCCTGGCAAAGAGGGAAAACGGATTTCCATAAGGCCCGAAGATAGATGGTCATTTGCTTTCTTTTTTGAGTATACCTTAGATTAGTTTGCTCGATAAGAAATAGTTGATAGTCGAAATGGACGAATAAAAACCGCAAGACAAAGCTGCAGTTAAGTAACAATCTTGCTAAAGCGCATTGCGAGATTGCTGAAGCAAATTGATGGCAGCTTTTTATGTCAATTGAAAAATGTGCTTTAAATCTGGAAAGTTGAAACATTTTAGATGTAACTGGGGAAAACTATCAGTATTTTAATTTATTAAATGGAATTACTTAGTTTATTTATTTATAAAAACTATTTAAATATAACTTCAAATTTGAAATGCTTTTATTTTCTTTTTACATGCCAAATTACTCAGTGTGATTTTTTTAGCAAATTCGTGAAGTAACCAATTTAGCATTAGCGAAGCTTTTGGCCTTAAGTTTCTTGCCATGGGTAAGCTCACCTTAAGCGGCTCCACATGAGAATCTAGTGGACACAACTGTCGGAGACATTTTCAAGAGTATTAGGGACCAAATCCACTGGCTAGCAAATGATCAACCATAGACAAAAGCTGACGTACGACAACAGGCTGCCTTGTGTCCTAGGATAGCAGGATACTCTGCCACCGCCACCGCCCCCGCCAGCCATCTCTAATGCCTGCAAATCGCCTGATTATGGGCTTAAAGCCGGGCAGCCACATATATCGCCATAGCCGGACCAGCTGGACAAGCAAGTTGTTGACGGCAAATGGGAAATGGCCAGAAGGACACGAGTGGCTCGCTCCTTGGCCATCATGTTGAGTTGTGTTGCTCAGCAGGATTTGCATGGCATTGCAGCGTTCTTTGGCTTTTTGTTTTTTAGCTCGGGCTTTCTTTTTTCTATTGGAAGACTCTTGCTGTGACTTGGCGCCAGCCCGTGTACAAATCTCTGCAGAGCATTTATACACTTGGAGAAAAGGAAATAAAATATTATTTTTAGATGATTTTTATTTTAACCACAAAGGCTACAAAAATTCTATAAATTTTTACAACGTATAGAATCAAACTAAAAACCTTTTTTTTTTAGTTTTTGTCGAAGTCTAAACCACTAGAAAAGTGTATTTTAAAAACTTTTCTTTATGAAATAAAACTATAATTGAAATACAGGGGTGTAACCAGATATAACGCCAAGTATTTTTTGAGGTATATAAAAATTCCTAAATAGATCGGACAACTGGTCCTTTTTTTAGGCAACTACCTTTTTCCTGTGTATGTTACATGCAGGGCATTGTGTTTTTCTTTTTGTGTGTGCGCACTAAAATCATAGTCATGTCCATGAATATCCCTAACTGATTACATGCAAGAGAGCTTATAAAAACAAGGACACCGCCCGGCGACAATGACACAACAGCTGCTCGGAATGCAGGCTAATATCCTTGGCCCCCAGGTCCTCCTTCTGTTCCCGGGACTTGACTTGACTTGTTCTTGTCTCGGAAATGTTGAGCATTCCAAGGCAAATGCAAGGCTTCCTTGAGGCAGTGGCAAAATAAATAACTATGCTTCAGTGGCCAACATGCTAGAAGGCAGGGTATAAGCCAACAAATAAAATCTAAAGTAAATGTGTGGTTTTTCAATCAGTATAAAAAAATATCAAACATAAAGAGCTGCATACCAAAATACAAAAAATTTAATAAAAAATATTATTTTTATAAGTATTTTTATGGTATAAGTATTGAAGAACAATTATCGTATATTTCGCATAATTAACTCGGGCCTATTAAAGCCCACTCGAGAATATCTTTGTGGGGCAAGGAACGCGCTCCTCGTGTGGCATTGTGGCCAGGACCACTGAATGTGGGTAATATAGCGCCAAACCAAACCACTTTGCCCACAATTACGCGCTCTTGATGAACGGCAATTGGGCGACCACAACAAGTTGAAAATTATGCCCCGGAATGGCCGATGACAGCGATGAATGACTGCCATTGACAGGTGGAAGTGGAAGTGGAAGTGCGGCTCGGTTGCCCCTTCGGCGCGTCACTTTAAATGCTCCGCACGCTTTTGCCCACGTTTTACCGAGGATTCTGTCTTTGAGGGCCCATAATGCAGCCAATTAATTATTTGACCGGGCCTCAGCCGCAGGCGAATTGACTGACAGCTGGCCATATTATTATTGTTCCCAGAGTGCGGCATATGTCCTGCGCCCAGCATTCCGCATCCTTGGCGCACTGCGTGATTTATATTTTTAATATGGATTGCTTTCATTATGCATTTTTCACAATTTTCCCGCGCTCTTTCAGCTGTCCCTTTCACCCCCGTTGCATTTTCCCTTTGGCCGTGGTCAGTAATTGTAATTTCTGTTGTTTAAAAATTTATGACCATCAATGGGCCCCCGAAGCTGCAGTGCAGTACGGGATACAGACATATATCCAGCAATACATATATATATACATTTCCGCATGCAGTGTGAAGTGGGTGCAAAAGTAGCGCAAAAATAATTGCATTCCCCTTCCTTTAGGAATACGAGAAAATTGAAATTGCACTGGGGGTAGATAGGTAGGTGGGTATTCTCGCACGCAAGAAAGCCGAAAGCCAGCCAGCATAAAGTCAAGAAAAATATATTAAGTCCAGGAACGAGACAGTTCATTGCGTTGAGAACTCCCCCCTCGTACGAGCAGTTTTTCGGCCAGAGAAAATTGTTGATTTCAGCACATGCCTGGTATTAATTAAGAACGGAACCCAGAGATGAACGGAACTGAGCTCGGATAAAAACCGGGCCACAACGCTCTTAATCCAGTAACTTAATGTTCATGGCAACTATCCAAAAAGGACGCCCTGTCAAAGTTATTAAGTCCCGAGCCGATTCTCTCACCGGATAAGCCGTTAGCAGTTAACATCATTAGACGTTGGCCGGAAACTTTCTCATGGGCTAAATCCAAATAAATAAAATCGCAAAATCAACTCCAACGAAATTCACAGGTAGAGCAAAAAGTATCGACACACTTAACTACGTGCGACAGGTGAGAATAGAAAAGGAAAAACAAAATCTCAATAAATTGGCAGTAAGCGCTAAGCAGACAATTACTTGGGGATTAGCGTCATACTTGGGGGCAAACTTGTTAGGGATCGGAAAACGAGCGAGAATCCAAAGTGGTTATGTCCGCTGGGGGAATTATGAAGGTACTTTACTCTAGAAAGGCCAACAGAGAAATTATTGAGTACAAGGCAATTGATATTTGGCTTATCTTTGCTTGCACAAAATATTTGTGCCCATTAAAACGGATTTTATTTTTCAGAATGTACAACTTTTTTAATTAATAGATTTGAAACGGAAAATATATCCATACAATTTATGGATGATATTCAAGGAACAATTATAAATATTTTGCCCCATCGGAAAATCTCTTCAATAGAAAATTTAAGAAAAATAAGCAAAAAAAAAAAAAAAAACTTGGCTAATATGTATCATATTCAAAAAAAAATTTTTATATTTTGCACTATAGAAAAATCTTATCAAATTAAATGGAAGAAAAATAATCAAATATAATACTTCAAGAAAGTTTTAAATATTTCGCACCATTGGAAAATCATTTAAAAGGAAATATAAGAAAAATAATCAAAACTAAAAATAAATCTTACCTAATATGTATTATACCAAAGGAATAAATTTAAAAATTTCGCTCTATCGGAAAATCTTATCAAATGAAATGGAAGAAAAATTATCAAAAATAAAATAAACCGTAGAAATTGTGTTCAATCGATTTATGGCCAAATAATGTTGAGTGCTCAAAGCCTGTGTGTTCAACCAAATTCGAAGCATATATTTTATTTTTATCTGCTAGACTTCACCGATAATGTAAAGGAGAATCTCTGAAAAGAAATTCAATTATATTTGCGGCTACACTGCACTTGACCATTATAAATGCATTCGAGTGGGAATCAAACAAAGTCCTGGTCTCCTGAGAATCCCCTGTCCAAGTACTCACTTTTATATTCCCCCTTTACTTTTTCCCCACAGAGGAAGACTATTTTCGCTCTTTATCTTGGCCATGACATGATTTATATGCAGCTATTTTATCTGGTATGCGCACAAGTGGAATATGCGAGTATCTGCTCGAAAAAGGAGCTTAGGTCCTGCAGTCTAGCAGCGAGCCAAAAAACACAAAGCCTGCCAGCGATTCACCTATCCGCAGACATACTATAAACTTGGCTGCTCTGTGGTCGCATAAACTTTGCGTATGCACAAAGTCCGTATTATTTAAAATATGCATAAATTGGACTTTAAAATTTACCCAGCTAGGCACACGAGCTCATACCTGCGGCGAATGCAGGTTGTATGCATTTTCTAAATACATACTATATATCCGAACAAGAGCACGAGACCTGATATGCAAAACATCTGTGAGTTTAACATGATTCTGCCCGAGGCGGGGCATTTGTTGTCTTTTATTCTCGAGCGGGATATAATGAGTTATTGATGATGTTCGCAAAAAATACAGTGTTTATTAGAATTATAATTAATTAAATTATTAAATGAAAATTTCTAAAATAAATTGAAATATTTTAACAAAGGGTTTAAAAATATATATATTTTTAGTTTTTCATAAGATAAACTATGAAGATCTAAATATTTAATTAAATATAAACTTGTTGCAATGTCTGAAATCATTTTATTTTATAAATATTCATTTTTCTAATATTTTAATTTATGTAGTCATATATTTTGTGATCATTTCCCTAATTTCCATCTATGCAACGACTAAACCTCTCTACATTTTTTTGTGGCAGCTTAGAAGAGCTTACTTTGGCTGATCAAAAAAGCATCTTTCTGGTAATTACGTTTGCATACCTCAACTTTAACTACTTTTGGGTAATTAAACAGTGCCGGAAAAGTTTATTAATTCTTTTGTCATTCTCTTTTTTTGTCCCGACATCAATTTTTGCCCAGTCGAAGTTATGCCCCCCTTTTTTTCTGCCCACTTGCCACCTGTCCCGGCAGTCACGTGTTTTTGGCTGTGTGGCGCGATAAAAACAAAAAATGTGGCCAAAAGCACACAGCCAGCGAACGTGTAATGCGAGATTCAAGCATAACTTTTCGGGGGAGCAACACCAACTCAAATACGCAAACAAACACAGAAAATACCCAAAGGGCTGCAGTTGGGTTATTTTTGTTTTCCTTTTGCTCAAGAGAGATTTTGGCATGTGGCATATGGCAAAATGTATATATGACAACGCAAACTTTATGGCAGGTGGGTCGGTTCTTGTGGGTGGTTGGGTGGCTATGGTGGATATGTCGGATTTTAACGAGAATAACAAAAGTTTTCTCCGCTCGCTAATCCATTTGCTTGCCCCGCACGCATTAAATGCATTAAGTTTTCCGCTGAAACTTTTCTCCGAACGGAATGTGGCTCTGCGCTATTTTTTTTTTATAATTGAATTGTATGGCAGCAGGCTCTTTGTTTGCACTTGAAACTACTCGTATTTGCACACTACTTGGCTCGATGTGCTGTCTCCCTCTCGTAACGCTCCCTCTCGCTTGCGCTCTTTTCCAGTGTCTGTGTTTCATGTGGAAAAATCTAATTACTTGGCTGCTGTTTAACTAACTCCGGGTAGCAGCACTCAGACAGCTTCCCTTCCGTACGTGTGTATTTTCTTTGTTTTTATTGCCGGCGAACGTGGCGTATGCGTAATGTATGCACGATGGGCCTACGTGGCGTATGGATTTTTCCCGGTGATACATTAAGTGCTTATAATTGGAACGAACGAACGGATGCGCCAAGCCAAGTAACTTATGATGTTTACACATGACTTACAAATTGTTTACGTCGTTCGGTTTTTAGCATTATACATTAGGCAGCCAGCCCCAATGCAACTGACAAATACACACTCGCTCGGCAGAGCTGCGGTCTTGGTAATGGCCATGGTTTCGAGGATCGGAGCTGCTACGTCTGGTTCTGTTGCTGCTGCTTTCCCTCGGCTTACCTCACCATATTTGTCATGCACTTGAGCACGTCGCCGTTTGTGGCAAGAAAAGGGTGGCAATGTATGCTGGGCGGCGCAAATGCACCTGGACTATTAGTGCAACAAGCGGGCGCTTAGTTAGATTTAAAATGATAATCTTAATGGGGGCAGAAACCGGCTTATGTGTAATGAAAATGTGCTCTCAATAGATGATAACATTTTATGAAATTTAAGTGGGAAAACATATTGGGAGATATCGTTTTTATACCTGTTATTTGTAGAGTATAACCTATAGCTTAAATGTAAGCGCCGAAAAGTAGCAGAAATTTTTGTAGGCGGACTACTCAGTAAAAAGTTAATTAAAAAAAAAATGAATTGTCTGCCACATAGATGGCGCCACTTTCAAGCGACTGCTTATCTTGCCCTACTTGCCACTGCTTGCTTTAGCTGAGTAAAAGGTATTTGAAAGTCGAAGCACTTGACTATAGATTTCTGTCTTGATTTCATTGGATGTAGTAAAATATTTTATTCCAGAATTTTTTTGAGTTGGTAAATCTTAAGAAAAAAACTGGAAAATGCGACAATAAATAGCTGCCTGAAATTGGTGATGAATTTTCCACAGGGATAAATTTAAAAAAATATGAACATTTTCCACTTTATTCCAATCTATTATTAAAGAATATTCATAGAGGCTATTAGCGAAATTTAGTCACGCTGTGGGAAGCAAGGAATTAAAAATTCATGGCCTACGCTTACTAAGTATACTGTGTGTGTGACATTTGCCTTCTACTGGCCAAAATGGCCCTGGGAAATTTATCCAGAAGGGCGAATGGTAAATGTTTCGAAATATTTCAAAACATTTTAAGCTAAATTTAAATTAATTATAGGAGAGTTTTCGCTGGTCTTATTTTCGGTTGCCCGGGAAACTCGCGGCAGCTTCGAGCTGGAAAATTAATTACATGCAATAGCAACACAAAGTCCTCGACTGATGGAGACTTGCTTGCTATTTCGTCCCCAAAATCAACACTCAAAGTAAACTTTGACAACGTAGATTGGGGGAGGTATGAACAAGCTGGAAAAAAGGAGGAAAAATCCTGCGAAAATACACGGGGTGTAGGTGATAAGTGAAAGGAGCGTTGCGTAAAAGTTGTCAAGTGTTCTGTTTATTTTACTTTTATCAACATTAGAAATCAATTAATTTCGTTTTATATGCCAAAGGGAAATCAATGAAAATTACATCAAATGTGAGTGACTTTTATATTTTTGTTTTCCAAATTATTTCAGCTTCACTTAGTTTTACAATCAATGAATAATTTACTTCAAGAGGCCAGTGAATTAGGTTTTTTGTTTTTCAGTCGAAATTTTCTAATAAATTCGTTTAAATTTCAGTGCAATTCGTTGTAGAAAGTGAGGATGAGCTTGGAATTACCAACAATTCAATCACACAAATTAATTCAATTGACCGACTTCAATCAGTGGCAACCTGCAGGTTTTTTCAACCATTTTCATGGTTATGTAGTCAATTAATTTTCAATAAAAAAAAGTGTCACTTGATTATTTTGCTTGATTTTGTTGCGCTTGAATCGAATGAGAGAGGCAAATGAAATTATTCCGACTCTAAGCTTACCAAACTGAATCTTTTTTGTCTGCGTATTCCCAGTGGTAATCCGAGCTGGCCGATTGTTTATGCCATGCATTTAATTAAAGCATTTATTTCATCCGCACTGTCACAGTCACACACACACACATTAGCACTGATATTTATGTAAACATAAATAGACACGCATTTTTTTGTTACCCAGTGGCTTTCAATGTTTCAAAAGCCTAAATTATGTAAGCATTCTTTTATATTTTATGACGAGATTAATTTATATTTTGCTATTATTTTAATGCATGCTCAATTAAGCGGCGCCAACACACAAAAACACAACTGCACAGAGTTATATATATTTATTGGGAGCGTAATACGGAGCACTTTAATGCATTTATATCATCGATTTATGGCCATTTGCCGTTTGAAATTTTGCCATTTGCTATTTATTGCATTTTATATGCATTCCGCCATTTTGTTGTCAATAAAATTTCCGCCGCTTCTTGCCATTTGCATTTTGATCAAACTGCTATATTTCCCCGATTAACATGGATTTGGGTCAAACGAATCTCGATTAAATGGAGTTTTTATCGCTGATTTAATAAGCATATGTTATTCTTTTTACTTTATCTAATTTGGATTAATTCGAATCAGTTGGCATTTAATGTGAATCATTAATTATGCAAAATTCTATTAAAAACTTTATTTTATCACTGTAATCGTTTCGCAGAAGAATTTTAATTTGTATTGCTATATTGTTGTAGGGCCTTTCAGTTTTTGTGTCAACCAATTTTTTAGTCGCGTAATACGGGATTTATTGTGGCTATTTGTATGGTAATTTATTGGATACCGTTGATGCACACACACTTCTAGTAATTTCAAAAAAATCTCCTTGTATTCAGGTTTTTATGGCAGCTTATACATATATATTTCTTTGTTTGATTTATATATTTTTTAAGCGATAGTTGGGGCTTTGGTTTGTTTGCAAACACAATATTTTTTTACTTTTTATGTTTTTTGTTTTCAGTGAAAAAACATTTGATACCCCGTTTGGTTTTTCAGTATTGTTAATATTACCTCTTTGATTTTCACTGCACACTCTTTCCGTATTTATTTTGATTTCAATTTACTGGAATTATTTCAAACTTTGATTTTTGCTGGAAGTTAATTTGATTTGGTGCTTTTTCTTTGCCGAGATTTTTTATTTGCCACACCTTCGGCTAATTATCAGCGGTCTCCACCACCGTTTAGATATTTATAACGGAGCCACCAAAACTCTGGCAACAAGTCAAGCACCCAGCACACACTTTGATGGCCCTTTTGCTGCCCTCGGCCTCAATGCGACGTGATTTCGAATGACAGGACTGTCAATTATGGACACTCGACTTGGCACAAATTGCGGAAAAAACAAACAGAAAATGTGCCGGTAAATCACGACGAATTCACGCGATTTTCTGCGAAGGATGCAAACGCTTTGCCTGACGTCGTCAGTGGAGGATAATGTGTGTTGTGCTCGGTAACAGCAACGCCGCTTGACTGACTTCTCCGGGATGCTGCCGTCGTTGGCCATTCCGAATAATTTCTTGGTCAATGTTAACAGTGAAGCACGAAGTTCGAATTGTTTGTGGAACGCAACGGAAAATGCGCATGTCCTGAATTTTTCTCTCTCTCTCGCTGCTTTTTTTTGTTCGGCTGACACACTTTTCGCAATCACATTGCTGTAGGTTAGTGCCTCGTCGTCGCCTTAAAGCCAGTACTTCGCAGGCACAAGCCCTGCGTTACTTAATATGCCTGCCACCTTTGGCTCCAGACTCATTTCGTGCTCTCGGTCTGGACTTAGCATGGCATAAATGATTTATACGGTGTTGCCACAAGTTTTCATTCATCTTTAATTCGGGCCCAAACCCCGCAACCCCGCATGCACACACGTCTCGCCACATTAAACTGCAGGTCAGTGTGATTTGGCCATTTGTCTGGGCATTTCTCGCATTTCGAGGGCAAGGGTTAGGGTTCACAGCTCGCAATCGGATAGTTTTTGGGCATGAGGTCTCCTTTTGGACAGCTGCAAATTCATTTATGTTAATTTCGCTTGGTTAGACTTCTTGGCCGCAAAAACCAGTGTCGGTTTCGGGCCGGCAGACACATTAACCATGGGCCTCTGTGTGTTTGCCTGCTTTATGTACTCCCCGTTTCGTCTGTCAACACACAACGTTGCGTATGCGTTATTTTAATGAGGTTTTTCTTGTGCCATGAGGATTAGTTTTATGATTGGGCATATTAGTCAGGATCCTTTGAGTGTGTTTGTTTGCACCATCAAATGCTTAATTATGCGTACATCGTATTTCCTTCAAGCATAAAATATTTAGCAACTGGAAAGACGAGTGGAAATTTGTCTGAGGGAGCAAAGGTAATTACGGCAAGGAAAGCAGAAGTTGAAGTCATTATTATCAAGGCTTATTGGGTAGGTAGAAATATAATTATGTTGATATCTTTAAGTCAAATCCAGTTGTATATTATTTAATAAGTTCTATCATTAAACATTTTAATCACCTTACGAAAAGCTTCTTTAACTAGAAGATTCAATAAGATTAATTCCGTTGCTATGCTAACAAAAAATACAAAGGCTCTTCCTCAGTCGCAGATTCTCATTTATTCTTCATTAACTAAAAACAGCTTAGTGAAATTCATTCTGATCCATTTCGCAGTACTCCACTGAAAGGCACGCAATCACAGGATCGCAGCAGTCCGCTGAAATGCGCATTCATAACTCAAAATGGCAAACTAATTTACGCCAGACTTATTATCTCTCCGGTGGCAACGTGTTGCCTAGTCCACCCGAGGGCCGCTCACAATGCCGACGTCCTTTTGAACCGTAGTCACTTGGGCGCAGGAACAAATACATTACGGGTGGGGAGGCGTGGGATCCAGAAAGTACAGGTGCTTGGGGAGTACAGGGTGGTAATACCAGAAAAGCACGTGTGCGCCAAATGCGTTCACCTCGCGATGAACACAGACACTCACAAAGACAGACATCGCGACTCGACTGCAGATACAGATGCATATACAAACACGGATACAGAGACTGAGATGAAGGTGACATACCCTTACTCCTGCCTGGCATTTGATATATAGATTTGAGTAACAATAATGCGCATCCTTTAAATGGAAGCATCTGTAGATGAAAACGAAAGCAATTTTTAAAATAATTAAGAATTTAGAGTTCATTTTAACAAAAATCGAACATTTATATTATCTATAAAGAAATAAATGTTAAAATAATATGAAAACAATTATACATTTTTACACAAGTATATCTAAATGTAGAATTTTTGTAAAAAATTTATTTTAGGAATGATCTGCAATCCCTATCACTCCGGTAAAAAGTTAAAGAAAATATGATATTTAAAAGTATGCAACAAAAAATGCTTCTAAAATCTCCCACAGCCAAATGCTTGATCCGCCACTGTGCAAGTGTATATAAACTTTAATTTGCGTAGCTAGTTTTTTTTGTTAGCTTATAAAATTAAAATAATAAATTTAATATCTAAAGAGCAGACTTTATATTCACCTGATGGCGTGTGGATAAGATGGTATAAGCTTTGTGAACCACATCTATTAATTTATATCTCTTAGAATATGCAAATGTTTCGCTTGTCTGAGGATAACATCTACTTCGCAGCTTCTTTGCATTTTATGAACATTTTAAAGGCGCCTCGAATGGCAGATATTTCTTTCTTATTTTAACCATATGCTTGGAGGACTAGAATCTAGGATCCCTCCTCGTTTTGAGAGTCGTGGCAAAAATAGCTGCAGCAGCCGCGGAGCCAGAAATCGCATTCACCTGCCCCGTTGCCATGTGGCCGTGCAGGTGTTTTGTCATTTTAGCGCCGCAGACGCCATTGGGACGAGCTCGTCTAAAAAAGATAAGGTTCAACCCCGCCAGACTTCTTCTCTAGGTTCTTGGCTTTACTTACACTTGAGCGGATTGTTGCGCATTTTCGAGGCTGCGATGTGGACGCGTGGACTTGCAGACTTGCAGACTTAGAGCCACGCAAATGAGTGTTTCGGGTGCCAAGGCAACAATGACAAACACGTTGTCGCAAAAACAATACCGACGAAAACAACGGAGACAGCGGCATCGCACCCGTTGTCTTGATGGAAAGGTAAAAGCATCTGGGGCTGCATCAAATGAGTTGCCATTTGATTTTCAATGGCATGTGTCTGCCGCCAAGTCTGTGACATGTCGCGTGATTTGAATTGAAGATGCTATCGCAAATGTGCATTAATTTGTCAGGGCTTTGGCAAATGTGCACGCTAAACCCAAATTTGTCTGCGACAGCAGTCAAATGCGTGAATAATGAGTGAGTGAGTGGATAGGAGTCGAGTGGAGTGCCATATTCGTTCGGTGATTGCAAATTGTATCTTTGCCGGGTGATAAGTGAGGGGGATGTGTGACACATGAGATTCTTCAAAGATTTGACAAGAGATCAAAGGAGAGTGTGCGAAGCAGAGCTTTTAAGTAAATATGAGCCTTGGTTTGATGTCTTTAACTAGAAAGTAGGCTTTACAAAAAGATATGAATAATATTCATTGAAAATCTTAGAAATTTAAATAAGGGATTTAAATATACCTAAAATCAAATTACATTTTGAAGCACATTATCTTTAATTAATACTCATTTGCATTTAATATTCCCATAGTTTTGACATTTATTCATAATTAAGCAAAAATACCTAAAAATTCGGGGCCTCATTATCAAAAAATCTCATATTTTTTACCGCACGTCATTATCAGCTGCGTTGCACACTAAAAATGCGAGTTTATGACCTGTAAAAGTTCTATCATGTTTTGCCTTTTCGCCCATTATCTAATTTTTATTTTCAATTTTTCCTTTGGCCTTTAATTCTGAAAATGTTCCCTCTGCACTTGAACAGGCAATAAAAATATTTTAATGCAACATTTTTCGCTTTTCTCTTGTTTTCCGCCACTCGAATCTCCTCACTTTACGGCTGCCCATTAAAAGGGCTGCAAAGCACGTGAACACAAAAAAAAGGAGAAGCCGCATGAAAAACCCACACAATATATCAAAAAGGTACAACAACGACGGTCGAAACATCTCTAATTTTTGGAAATTTTCTGTTTTCTGCTACCGAAGTTTTCAGTTTGACCGGGCTCGGAGCAGCCGTGGAGCAAACGTAAATGGCGAACGTGGCCATAAACTAATTGAATATTTTAGGGCATTATCTATGCCATTTATTGTTTGAGTTTCGCCTGGCTGGGTTTCATTTGCAGCTGTGCGCCCCGGAAAGGGACGAGATGCCCCATAACGAAATCAGCGCTGGCTCCTGATTTTATTTATTTATTTATTCGCCGACTCCCTCTTTTTACTACTTTTGGCCCGCTTTAGTTCCGTTCCATGTCGCTTCATGCTCCTGGTAATCTGTTTGAGTTTCGTTATTCCTCGTGTATAATTTTTTCCGCCACACATTTGGCCCGCCCCCAAATGCGGCCCTCAGATATGATAGGATACCCACCGACTTTCCTTTTTCTTTTATTCGCTTCCGCTTTCATCTATTATGCTTTCATCATCTGGTAAAAAGACTTTAGTCACCTTGTTCCCTTTTTTTTTCGGGTTTGTCTTCCACGAGACTTGATTTTTTCGCCCTATTTGATTTTATTCTGGCATAATTCTGTTCGATTCCATTAGGATACTTTTAATGGCTGTTATGGGATAAGTCCCAGTAAGTAAGCTTTTAAATAAATTAGATAGACTTTCTAGAATTGGCTTATGGTTTAATCAATATAATATCATTAAATTATTATGAAGGCTTAATAAAAATCTGTAAAGAAACGAAAAATAAAAGAAATCCTAATATGAAGATCATAAAGTTGTATTATATTTTTTTTATTTTACATAATATTTTTGTTCCAGTTTAGAAAAAAATCTAAGGAACACATTAAAAAGTACTAAATAAAATTTTAAATACCATTTAAATTTTTATTTTACATGATATATTTCTTCCTATTTGGAGAAAAAATCGAAGCACCACATTAAAGAGAACTAAGCAAAATCTTTAAAAATACTATTTAAGTACGCCCAAATCCGAAATGTAAACAAGAAATCATTTAAAGCGATTGCCGTTAACTGGCTTGTCATTTTCAAGCGGAAAAAAGTGGTCGAATGACATGGCAAAAGGCTCAAAGCCTTCGGACTCGGGAAACTGGGGACGGCAAAGGACAAATGTTGCTGCAACTTTGCGCGGAATGATAAAAATGGCAAAGGCCGCTGTTCGGGCCAACAGAGCAGTGGCAGTGGCAGTGGCAAGGAAAAAATTGGCCAACTGAAAGGCACAGAAATCAGTGGCCAAGGGGGTTTTTTTCCGTCGTCCCAGGGCAAGTTCCCAAAAAGCAGCGCCAAAAATTGTGCTACAAAAATTGCATTTAAGGTATGCAATAAAATGCCATGCATACATTTTGCTCCTGCTGCGCTTTTTGCACTCGGCTGCGAACAAAGGGCTGGCCGGGCCAGAGAAAAAGGAGGAAAAAGTCCATTGAGGCACAAAATAAGATTATTAACATTGTTAAAGCGAACGAGAGAGCAGGAAGCTTGGGGTCTGGGACTTTCGACTCGGATGCCCAAATAGGCAAGCCTTCTGATGATTGGCTTTGGCCAGGACAACAAGCGGATGCTTTTTTTTACCATCGGCTTGTTATTCTCTTCGGCTGAGGCTCGTCTTCTACACCAAAATGCGGAAACTGTAAACTGCAAAAAATTTATTTAAGGAAGCTTTCAACAGCCGCACTAGGATCAACAACAACAACTACAACCAGTGCGCTGGGAGGAGTAAAAATGGAAAATGGCAAACAATTTAAGAAAACCATTTGTTGGCTAAGCCCTGAGGGTGGCCAAAAAAGAAATGATACAGTGCTTATGAACGAGCTGCGAAGTGTATATACCCTGGGTGTTACTGAACTATACTATCCAACTTGATAACTTAAATATTTTTCACAATTATTACCAACTTTTCTGTAATAAAATAGGATTTTCAAAAACTTTTAAGTCTTAAATAGTGATTATTAAAAGCAAACACAAAAATAGCATTATAAAGCATATTTAATGGAAGAACTACTGAAAGAACTCGATAAAAGTCAAATTTAAAGGGATTTTACAGCCATAAGCAAGTTATAACTTTAGTTTTCGGTAGTTTAAATACCTCTTGGTAGAGTAGAGCCCGCAACCAGCCTGCAATAAAATTGCAAAGAGTGAGGCAACAAAATGGCAAACTAACAACATTTTAGGGCAACACCCAGAGTTGACTTTCGGTCTTGGTTTTGGTCTAGTCCAGGTCCTAAGACTGCGTCTCTGGGCCTGAGCCGGGGCAACTGATAACTTCCGGCCAGCAACAACATCATAAACAGCCACTTGGCACAATGAAATGGCTTTCTCTTGCCCTTTCGCCCAACTCCGGGCATCATTTTACTTTTTTTTTTTGTGTGTGTGCCGAAGGACTCGACTTGGTGTATGCAAAAGCTGCCAAGATGATGGATAGAGAGCGAAAGGCTTGCACTGGCCAGTTTTGATGATGCTTCGCCGGGTGCTCTTTTTGCTACCATAAATTGTGAGGGAGCCGGGCGAAAGACATATGTCTAAGTAGTATCATCTTTGTGCATGTACCTTTAAATCTTCTGGTTTTACGCTCAATATGCTTGAGCTTTCGACCCCGTTCCCCCCCGATATCTCACCATTGTCATGGCCCCGCACAGGGTTCATTTGTTAGTGTCGCCGCTGCACTTGGCTGCGGCTTCCCCGTACTTAGGGTAAGTCCTGCACATCCTTTTAGCAGGAGATCCTGGCCCCCACACTCGCACACACACACACACCGCTGCGCCTAACATGGTTGGCAGGGCCACATCATCTGTTCAGCTAAGCCCACAAGGACCCAGTGATTTAGCCAGTTTGCAGGGGCCGCTTAATTATTTTAGACCATTAATTCTAATCTCGTCATTGAGTGGATTGTGCCAGTATTACATTGATTTTAAAAGCTTTTTGAAGCTTATCTACCGCATTTTTCGTTTTAGGAAATGGATTTTCGATCAAAGTATAAGAAATTTTACAATTTTATTTGTTCTTTTTACATAGTCTTGAAGTTTTGTTGGCTTCATTAATAACTACCGAAACGTAAAAGAAATTTTTTAAATCGGATAACTTAGTAAAAAGTTATAAGCAAATATTGAATTGTCCGGAAGATGGCGACACTTTCAAGCATCTGCTTGGTTTGCACTGCTTGTGACTGCTTGCCTTAGCTGAGTAAAGGGTATCTGATAGTTGAGAAACTGGACTACAGCAATCTCTCTTGTTTATTTTTGATAATTTAATTAAAGTTTTAACATGGGTTTACGAATTTTTTCTGAGCAGAGTCCTTCAGCTTTTTCCCTGACTTACAGAGTTGACCACCTCTGCTTGCCCTTAAGTTCCTTTGGGTCCTTTGATTTTCCCTTTGAGCCTTTGAGGACGCCTTTGCTCGGGCTCTTGTATCCAATTTATATCGGATGTATCTGCTGGTTACACATTGAAATCCAATTAATGTAAATAAATACAAGAAACAAGCACCCAGAAAGAGGAAGTAAGGCAAACAAGCGAGTGAGAGCGTGGTTTCTTTTATTTAAAAACTGTTTGTTGATGTCAAAGGAGGGTAATGCGAAATAGCGAGCGGGGCAGCTGGGACCACATATGTGCGCCCTCAATGCAATTAACGTTACATTTGTGCGGCGTCCACTTTTGGGCCAGCGTTTTTTTCCCCACATCCCCAACTGTATCTCCTTCGCCTGTTTGCTAATGCTTAAGCCAAGTAAAGCACGTTAATCTGTTGCAATGTGGCCAACACACTCCCGCACTAATACAATTTGCTTGGCCATTTCATTCGCTTTTTTCCAGCTCCTTTGTTCTTTTCAATCTTGTTTTTTTTTTTTTTTTGCCAGCTCTGCTTTTCTCTCGCACATTTGACAGGACGAATGGCAGCAGAAAACGGCAACCGTTAAGCAGTTTCGCCTCGTTTTTCATTGCAGCGTAAGATTTGTTTGCTTCCCTAACCCTAGACATTGAATGTTTGCTCTTGTTTCCCGGCTAAGTGAGTTTTTATGCCAAGAAGTCTACGCACATGTGCGTTTGAAGTTGATTTCCCGGAGTACCAAACATTTGACTACTTCATAATGGTTATTTGGAGCAACTAGTATACCAGAATACTACAGAAGTTTGGTACTTTTGGTAGAATAAAACATTATTTTTTTTTTTTTAATTTAGCAATATATTTATATTACAAACTAAAAATTTCCAAAAAACTATCTTAAATATTCATACTATTTCTAAACAAATATCACAGCTGTTTTAAGATCTTTCAAAGATGTTTGAATTTTGTTAAATTATGCGTGATATTAAATTATGTACTAGATTTTAGTTTTTTAGATGCTAGAATATATAACTTTTTTAAGAGCATTCCCAGGACGATGACATGGTTGTTTGCCTTGATTTTTGTTTTCGTGTTCTGTGCGCTTTCTCGGCTGGCAAGTGAAATTGCTAACGGAATTAGCGCACCATCAGCCATGCAATGTTGGCTCTGGTTCCTGTTTCTGTTTCTGTTGCTGCTCCGTATCCAGGCTGCTGTTTCTGTGTCGGATTCTGCTGCTGATTCAGATTCCCGATTCCACTCCAGCTGGAGTGTCCTGTCTCTGTTTGCTGCTTCTGGAGTTGCCATCCTTGGTATCCTTCTGCCGCTCCGGTTTTTTTTTTGTACTATTTTTGCTTTGTTTATTTCACGTTGGTCGTGCCGCTATCCTTTACAATTTCATTTGGCTGTACGGCTATATTTTATCTCGCTTTTTCCCTCGCTGAATTCTTGATTCTTGGCGCGGTGCTTTAAAATCTTCATGCATATTTAAATGTTATGTGGCCATTGGCCAATGTGCTTTTCTAAGAGCCCCAGCGATATGTGCAGATGGCATAATTGATTAGATGTGAAGTGCTTATAAGCGATGTGGTTGCTTTTGTGGAATTCCACCCGCGGGCGGTGGTTTGAGCTGCTAAAAAAGCCATGGCAATTGTTGGGCGCCATGTTGGATTAAAAGGCGCTTTAAGCAGCAGATGAGTTTGAGGATTTCTCACTGCCTGTCAGGCTGAGTGGTCTTTACTGCGGACAGGCTTCTGTAAATGGAATTTTTCTGATACCCTGGAGTAACAATTCAGACAAAGTACTTTTTAATGGATGGCTTGGCATTAAATACATATAATTTTTCATTTCTTTTCATTACTTAAAATGTAAAAAATTAAAGAAGAATAATCTTGGTATTCTGAATACCTTTTGGTAGTTTTTATGGATCATATTTGTTTTTAATATTTTTAATTTTTCTTTGATTCATTTAATTTTTTCTCATTTAAAAAATTTAATTTCTAAATATGTATATAGATTTTTAAGTTGTTTATTATTATTAAATACATTTTATCAACATTTTCACAGTTTTGGGTATTTTGTAGTCCCCTCTGATTTTCAAGGGTTGTCTTATTTTTCGCGTTTGCTTTGAGTTTGCATCACATCCCGCGAACTGTTTGTCATTTTGCTGTGGCATGACACAAGGAAAGCGACACCAAGGACATCCGAAATGGTTTTCCAAGCCGATCCAAGCCCATACCAATCGCCGTCCCCGCACCATATGAGCACCAAGTGAGCGACAGGACAGTGGTAGTGACGTCCTGGCCCATTCCTTTGCCATGGTTTTGGCCCATTCCACCGCCTGACTGTCCAGCTTTAGTTTGAGCCGAGCTGCTTGTTATGCACGCGCTGATGAAAGACGGGTACCATTTTTTTCTCACTGGCTCCCTGCCTGATGTTTTGTTTTGGGCCTGGCTCCGGCTTACAACAATGTTGGTTTGTAGTTTCTGGCTCCCGATGTTGTTGGCAATCAAAAGCGTGTTTGGCCAACAGCTGGCATGCGCCATTCATTCATTGTACGAGAGCAGGAGGACAGGCGACTGCAATCATTTTTATTAATTTTACCCAAAAGGGAATTTATGTTGCCGGACGAACTCGGGGTTGTCCTCTCGGTCATTAGTTATGTGGCCAACAGGAGCGGGAGCTCATAAAAGTCCTGGCCACCAGGGCGTAGATACATATACATATGCAGATCGCTCTCTGCACTAATTGGATATTTTAATTACATTGGGCAATGAACGAAGTCGAAGCAACCGCCGAAATGGCCAAATAATAACTGCTCAAATACGCATAGGAACGCTGGAAGACTCTAGTTCTGATCTACTTTGCAAGCACTGAGAAAAATTATTGAAAAACTATTCCAAATTTTTACAAGTAAAATTTATTTAAAAATGTAGTTTTCACAGTGAAAAAGTGAATTCTTAAAGTAGTCTTTTTAATATCATTTCATAAATGATATCTTTAACGTTTATTTTCTCTTTTATTCCCCCATTTCTTCCCTTTACTAGAATTTTAGACAGATTTTAAAATCTAAATAAATTTAGAACAACAATTTAAAAATGTTTCTTTATTAGATTAAGAAATCTATAGTCTTGAAACCACAATCTTAAATATTAAATCTAACCAAAATAAATACAGAATTAAAATGTACGAGTAAATCTCCCTTGAATTATTTTTAACTATTTTTTTCTGTAATTCGAAACGTTTATTTTTCCAGTGAAATATCCGCCATGTAATTTGTTTGCATAATAACAGTTTGCCATCATCGCATTGCCATTGTTGCTCTTGTGGGCGATGGCTGTTGCCGGCTCATCTGTCTGCATATTTCAAGAGCTGCTCAGCTGCTTGAATTCACAGGACACCGTCATCACCACACAGGGAAAAGGACCAGAAAAGGAGCAGAAATGGCTGCCGAGCGAAGGAAAGCCGAAGATTGATTGCCTTATGAATGCGAGTGGATATGCATATAAAATGAAATCTAGAAATATTACGCTAGAATATATCATAACTTTATGCCTCGACAATCCCAAACCGAAAATCTGTTTATATTTAGATTTTATCTGGAGTCAAAATGTTGTAACATGTAAACATACCCCTTGAAAGGAACATTCGGCGTCTCGCCCTGTGACGTTTTGTAGTGCTGAAATGTTCAAATGGCGGCCAAATAACACCGCCCAACCACCAACACCACCGGCGACAGCAAATGCACATTAAAAAGCAACAATAACAAGCTGGATGGACAAAAAAAAGGAAAAACGAGATGAAAACAACCAAAGGAAAAGATATGCCAGCAGTGGAGCATATTCTTTGTTGTTCCGAGAAAAAATGCCGGGGAACATAGTCGTTAAAACCAAATGTGCTGATTTCCTTAGCTCTCCTCGGTCTCGTTGGCCCCCCCGTCTATGCGGTATGGCTATGATTCTTGCCTGGGGTTCCCCCAAAAAAACAGACAGAAGCGATAAACTTTTTGTATGAGAATTAATTTGCGCTTTCGGCTCTTGTATTTTGTTATGCTTTTAGTCCTAATGGCCATAAGTGGGCATATTTTGAGTACAAACTGCAGCAGGTTCCGCCTTATAAAAGATTACCAAATAGCACTTGGTCACAGGAATCGTTACTTGTCTTATAATGTCACTAAAATTTTAAAAATATTAATAGTTGTAATATATGAATATTATATTCACTTGTGATATTATTTCCCATTTTCTTTTTTGAACATCCTTCAATCTTTTTTTACTTTCTATTTAACTGTATTAATCTGATAAAAAAAGTCAGATTTTATCTCGAAATTTAATTTGAAAAGTATTTTTTATTTAATGACCAGAAGAACTGACCCAAGAGTTCGTAATCAATATTATTTAAGAACAGTTAGCCAACAGCAGTTCCGATCCAATACCGATGAATCACCCTGAATTATGTTCGCACTAAACTAGAACTCCTGAAACGTATTTACGATTTCCAAACTTGCTGACTCTCCAGTTGCTATCTTCTTTTGTAATTGCCAATAAGTTAATATATAGACTGGTCTCATTCTGGCCAAAAGAGGGAATTACGCTTATCGCCTTAATCGACCCCAAGGAAAACACTCGACAACTGGCCAAATTACACGCGGCAACAACAGCCGGAATGTCATTTGAGTGCCATAAAAGCAAAGTAAATAAGTAAATCAAGAGCCGCATTTGCCGAGTGCCGAGACCAAAAATTATCTGCAGCTTAAATAAATTTGGCAGAAGAAGGAAAATATAAAAAAAAGAGGGAATGTTCGGCTAAATAAAGAGGGGAACACCTGAGAGAGAAATGGCCAAAGTTGCCTGGCAGCCCATCTTTCAAATTTAATGTCTAATTTAAATGTTGTAAATACCAACTGTGTGTGTTCGTCGGACTTTGTTATGCAAATGACTTGCGTTGCCCGGGAAATGCTGGGAAATTCACACAGTTAACACCATGGTCGAGGGGAGGGGGAGGGGGCGGAAAACGGAAGCGTCTCTGGTCAAAAGGCCGAAGTGAGGCTGCCGTTCCACTTGCGAATTTGCAGCCCTGCTCCCCGCACAGCCGCCGTTGTAAATATCATTAACGTGATTTTAAAGCCGGCTCATAAAACTGCCAAACAGCTAGAAGAGAGCCCTCTGGAGTGTCGGAAATTTGCTTTTAATTCCTGCAGCAGGCGTGGCCGTGGCCACCGCGTCTAAATGCTCTTTTGGTTAATGCAGATTCCCGCGCTCTCCTTCTTTTATATTTCACTTTTTGTGGAGCCACGCACCTGCCTTTTATTTCCCGCCATGCCTTGATTTATGCCAGGACAAAGGGATGCTCTTTGCCGGCATTTTCCACTTCGGTAATGCAGCCCGAAAACTTCAGGACACAATTGCTAGACAATAGTAGTCCAAAATATGATCTTAAAACAAAGAGAACTGAACATAATTAATTTTTCTACCAACATTTCTATTAAAAATTATTAATATATTAATATTTTGCAGCTCTTGATTTATTAATAAAAAATAAATGCGGTTAAAAGAGATAATATTAATTCATATAGTTCTTAATTAAGGATAATCGAGGTAATTTAAAGCAAAATAAATAAAATATTTTTTTACATTTAAATCACACAAATTTTAAAATGCTTATTCCAAGAACCAATAAGTATAGATATACCAACAAAAAATGTTGGCAAAATATTTGTATCTTATTCTTATTTGTAAAGTAACTGATATAATAAAATATCAAGCTGATATGTTTGAATCATATATTCGACAATAATCAAATGATTGATATGAAATTATGTAGAATCGATTTTTTTTCTGTGTATTTATCTATTCTCCCTCTCGTAAGCATACATCTTCCCACTCATCCGCTTTACAGAATTCATTGACTTACAGCAGCACGGAAATTCTCTTCAAAAAGCGTGTAAAAGTAGGAAATATTCATACTTGACAGAGCAAATCAAATTATATGTCAAGATCAAATGCGCTACCAGAATCAAAGTGGTCTAAATTTGGTCGTGACATTTTCCTAATGGCACATCGGAAATTAGCTTAATTTTTAATGCGGAATGTCTCAATCTAAGAGCTTAGGGTGACAAAGGAAAATAATCGAAATTTCACACACAAAAAATGAATAAAGTGTCTTTGATACATTTTCCATTGGGGGAGGAGGCCAGCAACGCACTTGACATACTTGGAAAATTTAACTAATTGAATTTCCGGCTTCCCGCTCGAACATTAATTAGCCAGCGAGAAACCAGAGCCAACTAAAGTTCTTAACAAATCGCGACATCAAAGTGTGCGTTTAACTGATATAAACCATTTCAGAAGCCGTGGCAAATTTGCTGAATAATTAACCGAAAGCATTCAAATTACATTACATTAAGTGCTGCCGGTGAAAGTGTTCGCCAATCTTTCAACCGCCGCTTGTCTCCGTTGCGGGCACGAATGAATATTCCCATTAAAATTACTCGCAGCTGCTTTGCGCCGTTTCTGTTTTTGGCCGGGAGAGGTCCACAGAGGTCAGGACCTGGCCGACAAACCAAAACACAGACCAGACATTGGCTAGCCCTTAATTTCAGCAACAACAACTGAACAATTTTACGCAATTGTAATGGCCAGTGAGTTTAACAGGCGGAAATGCTGTTGAAGTGTAAAACGTGACTCTGGGCACCGTCTCCCCCGAAAATTTAATGCCCAAAAATATAATGTTTCAGCAACAAGAACACGACCATGGCAACGCTCAACTTGGCTTACGGGGCATTCGCAGCATTTGAATGCCAACTTTTCTCATATTTCATTTGCTTCTAATTAACTTAATTTACTTGCTGGCCAACGCAAACGAAGTTCTTGTTCCTATTACATATGTGAGCGAAGACAAAACAACAAGCTCTGTCCTTTCAATTATGAAATTAGCAAAACAAAGTTGTTGACAAGTTAATTAGCCTAATACGAAAAAGGTAAATTATAAAATGTTTTATGGAGGAAGACAGGAACAGGAAACATCTGCATGAACAGGATTACTATTTCATTCAAAGAATACATATTAATGTGTGGGGTAGAGAAGTCTGGCAACTAAAGGAGTCGAAAAACTTTTTAAGGACCAAGTTTTGTAGTTTTTTAATTAGTACACAAAGAAAAATATTAATTTTTCCATAAATCATTTTTATAAATCATGATAAATCATACGTTTAAAAGTCTCATTTTGAAAAAATACCCAATTAATGACTATTTTTCACATTTTTGTCTCAGTCTATTTTCAACTTTGTTTCTTTCGGACTTTTAAAAATACCATAGAAATATAAATACTTGCAGGGCATTAATCCTATTGCTAGTCATTTTTTGTGCAAATATTTTTACCATTTTTATTGGCTTAAATTTTTCCAATTCAACACCTTCAATCAAATGGATACTTTTGTTTGTGAGATTTCTTTTGCGCATATGGCATTTAAATAAAATTTCGGTACCCCAACGAGACGATGATATTCAATTTGGTTAATGCGCTTTTCAGCTTAAGCGCAATTATATTCAATTTGTGGAGAATATTACGTGCAATCCGATAAAGCCAATGGAAAGTGACAAAGGCGCTACTGGACATACTGGATGCATACCAACAAAAAAATGGGGGATAAATGGATAAAAGGGGAACTCGTGACCTATGTGAGGCCAACTTGTCAGCCATCTCCGGGCTGCATGCTCCCCACTTTCCTGCCTCCTTTGCCCACTTTATGTCCTTTTTGTCACTCTCCGATCGGCCGACTGCCACAATAAATAAACAATGCGAACAAAAGAAATCCAATAACAAATTTTTAAACAAGTGTTAACGCTACCTGAGCCCCGTCGTCGTCGTCACGATGGAAATGGAAATGGGAAAAACAAAAGCATAAACCAAATGCAAAAAACCGAACGAAACCAAAGAGGGAAATGCGGCGATAAGTCCGGCCAGGATCCAATCCGGCGGGCTGTAGGTGGGATGGCATGTTGAACCTGGGCATTGTGGTCGGCTCTGCGTTTCTGCCACGGCGTTAAGTGCTATGCCAAAAAATATGCAAACAAAAGCCTCGTTTTCCCACCGAATCCATAGCCACTGCGAGTGCAAATGTCCCTCTGCTCGTGCGTGAGTTGAGTGCGTGGAAAAATATTTGACTACAGCACCGGGCCATAAATACTGTGTGCCGATGGCTGAAATACCAGGTAAATATGCCGAACGGGTGCGCCGACTATTTCGGATGGCCCGTTAATAAAGGAAAATATTTTAAAATAAATGCCAAGGTAGATGGCCGGGGATTGAAATCAATATTATTGAATAACTTCCTAAATTTATTTCAGCCTTGGAATACAGAAATATTAAATAACACGAAATCGTTTGAAAAAAATCGATTGGTAAAATTAACCAATATAATAGTAAAACAGAATGGTCAATTCTACCAATAAAATGTTTACTCTCACAACAACAAAACACACACAACTGACTATGTTGTGGTAGTTTTACTATAAAATAGTAACCAAAGCAAGAACAAAATATACGTTACTATTTTCAATAGTAGTGAACTATTTTTAATGGTTACTTAACTCTGCGAACGGGTTAATTTTACACATCAAATTTTTTTGTGTGTGAGAACTTTTAAAAAATAGTCTAATTAATTAGCAACAATAATAATTCCTAATGATAATATAGGGATTCAACAAAAATGACCTCATCTTTTATTAATTTTACCAATTTAGCAGCATGGTATTTAAAACTAAGTAGACCACCTGAAAAGTTTATTCCCTCGATTCAAAGTTGCATTGCTACTTGAGCCCGTATTAACGGATAAAATTTATGGCTTTCGTTTTTTACTTTGCAGAACGGAAGTTTCTTTTCTCTTTCTCTGTCTGCACTATCGATTCTGTCAACTATTTTATTCCTTCGATTTTAAACAACCTTTTCAGCTAATTAGCTGGATTCAGCTGCAAAAAATACTTGAATGTTTTTACCATCTTTTTACTGGTGCTAGCGAAAAAAACCAAAACTGTCGTCAGACATTTGCCACACCAGACATCGTAAAATTAATTTAGGTGACAAAGAGAAATAGGAGCGGGCAATAACAATTTGATTTAGTGGTCGAGAGCTGCCAAAGTCATTAAATTTAGAAAAAGACTTCCACTGACACACAAAAAAAGACCATTGAGCAACAAAAATAATTGTACCATTCTCACTATGCCATAAAAAATAACACTGAAAATAAAGCAACAAAAAATTAAAAACAAAGAGAAAAGGCGAAAAAAAAATTGAAGGCGAAAACGCGCGAAATTTATGGGGCATCTTTGCGCAGTAACTCGCACGCATATAACGAGCCATAACCAGTGCACACACACACATAGACACTCGCACACACACACACAGTGACAGCGGGAGAAAGTGCTTCTAACAGTACTTTGTTTTAGTTTAGGGCACAATGGCCGCCATCGCCATAGCAGGCCACACTTCAGTCAATAAAACGCAGGCAACAACATAAAATGAATGGAACAATGGCGCCAGCAGGAGGAAAATCTGTTATAAGAGGTGGTGGAAGGGGGAGGGGGGCGTATGAAGGAAAAAGGGATTTCCCATAGCTAAGCCTAGGCTGTACTAGGATAACCCTAACCCGAACCCCTGCTTAAAGTTTGACCAAGAAACTTTTGTTCAGCTCTCTATCGGTATCTGCACTTAGTTGCAGCTAATGGCTTACGGGAGGGGTTTTTCAGGGGGAAGGTTGGCCAAGGGGGCCAAAGGGGCATTTGCCCAGAATCAATCATCAAGTTTAAACGCATTACACAGAGCGTTAAGCGATAAGCAGCTTTGTTGCATTTGCTGACCTGCTTCTTCCTGTTGCAAGCAGATATATCTAAGACATCGCACACACTGAGAAGCGTTTTGCTGCTCATCATCAACTTGAGGAATTTTATTGTCCTACACTGGGAAAAAAGAGGAGTTCCAATGAAATAAAAAATAATAATATTATTATTAAATATATTAAATATTATTAAAATAACAAAATAGTATTTTATATATTATAGTAATTAATAATAATAAATTCAGAAAAAAAAATACAACCGAAAAAGGTATCCTAAGATATTTAAGTTGACAAATTTTTAACCCGACTAAGATGGATGTTAACTTTCGTATTGTCAAAAAGAAACATTCAACTTGTTTTAGCCAAAAGAAAAACATTAGATTTTAAAATACTTTTTTTCATTTGTACCATTCCTTTTTATATTTGATAAGAATCTCCCTGAATAAATTTTTTTATGAACTCCGCATCTATTGTTAAATAATAAAATATAATTTTATTTATAATTTATAATTTTAATTATTATTTTAAACTTAAGATTTCGGCAAGTGTTGAATCTTCAAATACAGAAATATATACAGCAAGTAAGACTGGAGCAATAATACGCTTGCCTTGGCTCGTCTTTCCCTGAGTCGCTTATATTGTAGGGCTGGTGATATATATACTCTTGCCATCCCTTCGGCAGGATTTACGATGCCAGCAGCAGGAAAGCAGCAGAAAAGCAAGGGCGCAGAGTTGTCTCTATTTTCAAATTGCCAGGGAGCCCGAAAGTGCTCGATTGGAACAATTGCCCAAGGGGATGAGCTTAGGAGGCGGGGCTGGGAAATTGAGTTTGATTCAGGTGCAATGCAATTACTAACCCAAAAAAGGATACAGGATAAATGATATAGCGCTGTTGTTTCTTTATTCGTCTCCCCTCAGATCTATATACATGGACATCCCTGTAAAATGCAATTTTTCCCTATACTTCGTGCAAATAGTATACCCTTAAAATCGAAGTGGGCACTGGGAAGGCCTAAAAGCGGACTATACGAAACTGGAGGGGTGTTCGGTACCACACACACATTCCTGTTCGCCTGTTCCTGTTTGCCTTTCTCTGTGCGGTTGGAAAACTATTTATTTAGTTGGTCATTTTGTTGTTATTTGTACATGTAATAGACACACACATAAAGTGTAATATATACAGTGTACACCAGATAGGAGGTATGCTCTCCAACTATTTCTCCTATCTCGCTGTTTCTGTCACCAGAGAGACGCACATCCGGTCAGATCTATAAATTTCCTGTAACTGTATCTCTGTCCATGTGTGCGTAAAAGTATGTGTGGCTATGGGAATGCGAGCGTATTTATTTATTGTTGGCGCTAACTCGCCAGGCCAAAAAAGTGTGGGGAGCAAAAAGGAAAACAATGAAAGAGAAATAAGAAAAATGATATAAAAATGTTAGTGGGCCACGACACTGACAGTCGATAGGGCTTACCATGTGTAGGCGAATATGTGTGCAAGTGCACTGAACAAAAATCTGTATCAATTTAAAGTCAAATAAATAAACCAGTGGTGGATTCAAGAGTTGGTTATAAGGGGGGATTTCAGAACAAAATATTTGTCGCTTACTTTTTGAAAACTAAATTTCCTTTAAATTTTTTTTATTTATTTATTTTTTTTTATTTATCTCTCATATCCTCCCCGTTGATCCGCGCATAAAATAAACCATTAATGTTAAGAATTAAATATGCCATTGGTATAATTTTAACTTACATTTTATTCACAAAATAATCTTAAATGTAGAGCCTGCAACGAAATTTTTGGAGACATATTTCTGCAAATTAAAAAGATACACATTAAATTTACTTATATATTTCAGAGAATTATTTTTTTGCAATTTGTACTGTAAAATGTACTCTTTTTTTGCTGTGTACCTTTATGAGTATGGCTATACCGATTATTGAAAAAATGGGAGAGAAAAGGAAAACGAAGCCAAATGAACGAACGCAATGCGCAGCGGATATCAAAGTGCGATTTATTTTTATTAGTTCCGGATGTCAATATGCGGGAAATTGAGAAATTAGAAAATATTATACAAGTCCTTGGCTTGTTAACGCACACCTAAATGCCTGCACGCACACAGATGCGCACTTAGATTTATGATTGTATTGGTGCCCCCATCCGCCGCCATTTTCATTTTACGAGTGTGTTTTATTTAATGGCGGACTTTTATGTCGCCACTCTATGCCGCCTTAACCTTTGACCAGGTCACGCCTGTGCGATTAAGAGGGATTTTGTTTTTGGAATGGGTCTGCTAATTGTGATTCAGTTAATTGGCTTACATTTCATTCCTTTTCATTTTTGTCCTTTTGCCTCTAATGGAAAAATAATAAATGATTTAATTGCAATGTAAAAGTTAATTAAATTAGTAATTACAAAAATATTGACAGACAAATTCAATTATGATTGTAAATAGGAAAAATCAGTTACAAAATTTAAATGTAACAATGTATGAAATTTGTATATTTTATGTTATTTTTAAAAATTACTAAAATAATAGGAAAATATTAAATTTAATTTTTTTGTATTAAATTTGTATTTTCTCTAAATTGAAGATTTAAAGAATAATACAAAGAAGATTTTCTTTTTTTTTTTATTTTATTGAATTTAGAATCTGTCCTTTGGACAATCACTAAATGGTATAGGAAAGCTTAACTACAATTCAAATTCCTTATACAATTAATTATCCAGCTATTTTTAACATACCAACCTAGCTTTACAGAATCAGTTTATTCACTTTACATTTAGACATGCACCACCCAATTGCATTTAAAGTACCATTCATCATCATTCACGCACACAATTATTTTAGTTTGCATATATTGATGTGTTTTTGCGATTGTCTAATTACAAAATAGCCTCGAGGGACAATTGAATGTCGTTTGGCCAGCACTGTAATATCCATTGCCCAGTTAACAATTGCATGGATTCGTAGTTATGTACTTGTGCGTGTTGGGGTGTGGCATTTTCATTCAAATTTATTCAAAACCATTTTATTCAAATCGCAAAAAACTAATTCGAGGCACGTACGACTGGTACAGCACGCGTTGGCTAATAAAAAGCAACGTTTGCCCTCTTATTTTTGCGAATCTGTGTTGAACGCCAGTAAATTTTATATGTGTGTGAGCCCGGTTTATATTTGTTGTTTAGTTTTTGCGAACGATTCGCAATGGCCACTCGATTTCTATGCAAAAGCTAACGAGAATATTTTCTTTACTGTGCAAAATTATATCGTTTTTCCCACAACATTGGTGTTTGCCTATTTGTGTGCACTTCAATCCATGTTTTTGTGTGTGTTTGTGTAATTTTATCCATTGATTGTATTGGCCGTGGGCACTTTGTTGTAATTATGTTTAATTTTATTGCCACCCCCTTGGATATATTTTATGGTAATTATTTGGGCTGTTCTTTTGGGTTTTTGGTTATCCGTTAATTGCCGAGGGAATGACGAAAACTGGCTCTAGAAAAGGTGTATGATGTATAATTATAATCCGTTTAAAATTCGGAATTATTATTAACAACTTAGAATTACATTACAATTAATTAATTAAATAAGTCGTGCGAGAAATTTATATTTTAAAAAAGTTCGTTAGTTGAGAGTTCGGATTTTAAAAGCACGCAATTTACAGCGGTATTCATTGTACAGGGAGAATTTTAAGCATTATTTCTCAAAAAAAAATATATATCTCAATTAAATTATTTTCTGCAGCATTATTTTTTCGAACTACAAATTTTTGGTAGTTACCGAATTCCCGGCTGGTTGGAAGTCAAATTCCGCAGGACGTCAATGGCTGTTTGCTTCAAAGTGGCCACGCCCACCGCACGCCTATTGATATGTACAGGGAGGTATGGCAAGGGAAAATAGCTGGCAGAGCCATCCAAAAACCCGCAGACCCATGCCTGGTACATTGACCAGAGTTGCCAAACTACGCAAACATTTTCCCCTTTTTTTTTGCGCTGTGACTCCACTGGCCAGTAATTGAAGCAATAGAGGCCGCTTCGCCCTCACATGGGAAATGCTATCAATATTGGCCCGCGAACACTTTTTAAATGAACGCCAACAGATGCAGATGGCGATTTGTGTGTTGGGCCTGGCATGGCATTCTTTCTGTTTATCAATTTTCCCTGGGAAAATGGCCGGCCTATCTAAACGACAGACCGCAGCCGAGAAATTCGCTGTCAACTTGCCTCCGCAGGCCACAATTCAATACTGGCAAATTGAAAATCGATTCGGACACGATCCCCGCAGATCCGCCGTCAGATTGGAAATAGAACCAAAAACTTATTTTCGCCAATTAGAGCACCCAACATAAACAGAAGCTCTAGCTCGGCCCCCAAAAAGTGTTCTTAATTAGGGGCCAACAAAAAGTGGCGCTGGCAAAAACACGTTGGGGCCCAGATAATGTTGTTGTTTCCTCTGCCTGCTTTCAATAACAAAGAATAAATTTTCAATGTTCAAAATACATAAATAAGGAAGGCGTTAAAAAGCTTTTACATTAAATATGCATGAGAGTTGGCATAATTAAATTATGCAAAGGCTGCGGCCGCGTGCCAAAACTGGTAATATTCTAATTTAACAACTGGCAAATGTTCAATAGGCGTATCTTCCTTCCAAACACTGTTAGAAAACCTGCTAATACAAATAAATTAAAATTTAGGAAAATTAAATGTTATATAATTTTAAAAATTTATGATCATCATATACATATTGGATTATTTATAAAAGAAATATAATATTTACATTGGTACAATATGAAAAAATGATAAGATGATCCCAAAAAAACCTAAAATTAATATAACTGAAGCACTCCTTTCTGAAAACCAAAATTAAAGTTTCGACCCATCTCTACTTTCAACTTTAACTGTTTGCCCCAAAGTTACCTCGACACCTTTAAACTCCCTCCAAGAGGAGGGCATTCTCACTTTTCATCACATCCAGTCACTTAAAGTGGACTCAGGAAAAAATGCAAAAACTGCCCGAGAGCAACGAAAAAGTGGGTGAAAATAGGAATTATGAGTTTCATAAAGGCAATGCGCCAAAAAGCCTGCTGCGGAGCATCGTAAGTCAAAGAACCTGACATCAATTCCGAGCTGCATGAATGAATGCACTAATAGCACTCAAAAGCGCCATGGGAAATCCCGGACTTGGCAGGGCACTTAGGCGAAATTGAAGAAAACTCAAATTATTCGCGACACTTCAAGAATTTATGCCAGAAACTTGGGTCAATAAGTTTTCCTGCTCCCACGGAGTCGGGAAATTAAATTCTCCGAGCGGAGACGAAATCATTTTATAGAGATAGCCCAGCTAATCTATTGTTTCTTGAACCCAGCACATTTGTCAATTGTCTCACTGCCTCTGCAACTCCGTAAAAAGCTCCATAGCTGGGGCGACTATTTGACAACAAACCGAACGAAAAACAAACACAAGCCAAGTCAATGTACTGGAAAAAAAATATATAAAAAATTTAGAAAACATATAATTTAAAGTAAGGTTTTGTTTGTAAGTAACGATTAATGAAAAACATTTCTGATGTTGGAGGTATTTTTAATAAATTATTTAAATTAATTCTATAATAATTTATTTATTATAATCTCTTAATAGTAGGAATACTTTAACAAATCTAAATTTTATTTTAGGACTTCCGATTAAATTTATGTTGAAACTTAAAACTTTCAAGTTGAATGATTTCTTTCAGGCCGAATTTTCTCTGCATGTAAGTCAAATAGCAAAGGATTGAACGACAGACAGCAGTTGGCTTGGCGAATATAGCTCCAAATAAAATGGTCGCAATGTGCCGGAAGTAAGCCAACTCGACTCAACTCACTCCGGGAGTGTCGAGTTCTCCGGGGAAACGCATTAAACTAAGCACAACTATAAAATGTGCCCTGCAATCCGCAGCATTTGTATGCAATTTGCGCTTCGACGTCGCCGTTGTTTCGTCTTGGCTTTCCAACTCTCAGCCAGGTCATTGTCTGTCGTAAAGTAAAAGCATTGCAAATTGATGATAATCCTTTGATAGGCTTTCCTTTCCTAACAGAATATTTTAAAACATAAATTCGTAAGATTTTTCTATAAAAAGCCAGGAATTTTCCAGTCTTGGCAGAACCAATTCATTTATTTTTATGTATATATTATACATTTTTTCCTACTGCCTCAGGCAACGTTTAAAGCCACCTTTAATAGTCCACTTAAAGCCACCCAAGCAAACTGCAAATGAAGCTAATTTAAAATCAATTGCGAACAATAGCCGGATTTCAACCACAAAACAGACGCTCAGACACTCGCCGCCCACACTTTCCACTAAATTGGTTAACCATTGTTTGGGCCATGTCCTGTTTTCTGAGCCTGGGGCAACATCTCGGGCAAACATCTCCCCAAAATCCATTCAGCCAAATGGTAGATGGGAGATGGGGATGGCGATGTGGAGCAGAATGATTATGACTGACATAACACCGGAAAAGCCAGAAAATACTAGGACCTTGCTCTATCTCTATCCCTCTCCCCCTCTCTCTGTTTATGTAAAAACAATTTCTGGTCCGGGACTCTGAGGTTCCTAAGTGACGAAATATCAGAGAGCTCGAAAACGGGTTGTCAGCCTAAGAGGAGGACATCTCCTGCCAATGTCAGCGGGCAGATCTAATGAGTGTGGCACGGGGACTGGGGGTCTGTTCATTGAGATGGGGCCCATTCAACTGCCGCTTTGGTGGAGCGAGTGGTTTACACTTGGAAAAATATTATGAATTATCATTATTAGCTTGAAAGAATATCATAGTAGAAGTTCAATTTAAGACAAGAGAGAATGCTATAGTCGAGTGCCTCGCCTATCGAATACCCGTTACTCGGCGAAAGCAAGCAGTAGCAAGCAGGGAAAGCCAAGCAGTCTCTTGAAAGTGGCGCCATCTATGTGGCGAACATTTTTTGCTTATAAGTTTTTACTGAGTGGTTCGAGTATAAAAATTTCTTCTTCGTTTCGGTAATAGGCTAATAGCTCTAGCTTTAAAACTGTGGGCGCCACAAATACCATTAAAACATGTAGTCTGGCTTCAAAACTGTGGGCGCCACAGAAATACTTCGTAGAGATCTTTTACCTTTGCATCCAGTGAGTTTTCAAATATTTCTAAAAGTATGTTTCTTTTTCCACTGTGGATTTATTATAAAAAGTCAACGACTCTTTTCCCAGTGTACCTGCTGTTGCTGATAGACACCCGGGATGAGCTTCAAATCGAGCGTGAATTCTTTTTTGGCTCTTGCCTGTTGGCGGAGCTTCGCTCTCGAAACAAAGCGAGCGAAAATGTCAGATAAATTTTTCAAGGGGCGTATACTCGATTGCTCCCCCAGCTGCGCTGGCAGTCATTCAAGCTTCAGCAGCAGACCCACTGCGGCACTACATATACGACGAGTGTATGTATTTTAATTAAGATGCCTGCACAAAACAAGTGTTGATGCTTCCAATTAGACGTAGTTACAATTAAACAAACAGCACAAAAGGCATTTGTCAGCTGCAAACAGCAGTTACAATAAAATATGCAATTATTTTTGGGAAAATACTTGACTGAGGCATTTGCACAATAATCGTAAGGATAATTGCGTTGAAAGCCAGGCTAAATATGTTGGGGCAACACCGCAAAATATGCAAGAAATCTCCGGAGTTACGAATGGTATTTTACACAAAAATCTGGCAGACTTGTGTCTCCGGCGAGTTGCCTTTAATTATATTTTATGGAAATGCACAAACTATTTTATTCCAACTGCTCCTGACAAGTCACCCACATACAGCATACAAGCGCACACGTGTTCAGCAATTTTCTAAATGTTATAAAAAAAAAAACAAAAAACGTTTCCACTACAATTTCACAATGCCAGGTGTTAGTTTGACCAACTCGTTGCCGAATGCAAATTTCCAGCATGAAAGCTGACACATTTTTCAATATGACTCCCAACGGGCTTCTCACACTCGCATGCATTTATCCTGATTTCCATGCTTTCAGCTTGAAATATTTTTCTGTATTTTCCAAATGCCTCTCGAACATACAGCTTACCTTTTCATTTTTGGCAGGAGCCAAACGTAATTATTATTAGCCAGAGAAAATATGTTACCGGGAATTTGAGTTCCTGTGCATTTCCTTTTCAGTTTTGTAATCCGGTTTTCTTACTGGAGGGTAAACCAAAGAATATTTTTAATAAAATAAATGAATATTTATGTATGGGGAAAATGGAGTTACTTTTTTTTTTGTAAGACTAACAACACATTTGCTGCTCCAACAGATTTCCCCAAAAAACACAAGCTTGCCATGTTCGGCTGGTGGCAACATTTTTTTGTGCTAAAAGTTTTTCGATTTTCCGATTTGCACAGATTGCACATTTCATTTACCTTTTGCGGCTTGCTCGGGGGAGTTTGGTCCCGAAAACATTTTGTTATTTAATCTGAGTGGGAAAACATTTTATTTGGAATGTTAAAGCTAAAAATGAAATTGCACAACATTTGCATAGCACAAGTCAAAGAAACCAGTATTTTTGTGTTTATTTAGATAGGTAAACTTTTGCAAATCAACTGCAAATACAGTTTTAAGATGCTCTATATTTTCGGGGGGATGAAGAGAACACAAATTGAATTTGTGTTTAAATATAAAACAATTAAAAATTGTTGGCAATTCATTTTGCTATGTAGAAAATTCTTGTGGACGAATTTATAATAAGTAGGTAGTAGGTATACCATATATATTTTTAAGGAATTTTATTTTTATTACAAAGAGTTGGAGTTAAATTAAATTAAATGTTTTAAAATTCAGATCTTTTGACTTTACATTCTGTAGTTAAATGTTTAACCCTTAACTTGTAACTGTGCTTGTATCTAAGAGTTAACAGTTACAACTTAATAGTCGACTTGCAGAAAGTCACTACTTATTCATCGATTCTTCAGCTGAAGCCTCCAATCAATCAAACGTAACAAAAGATCCTTATTAAAGAGGAAAAGAAAGTTCGCGGGCCATTCTTAGCGAAAAAGTTAAACTAAATATTTCCAGAAACTTCGCCATGTCATTTAGAGTGCGTGACATGATGCAAAAAGTTGTGACAGTTGCCAGGGTTGCCACCGCCAAGTGGAAGGCAGCTCCAAGCTCCGTTAACGCCTCGACACTTTTGTCGAACGCAAAATGTCAGATAACGATGACGATGCCAATAATGTTGATGCCTTTTTGGGCGACACGGTGCGTGGCTGTTTAAAACGCTGTTTACGACCCCCTTTCCAGGCATCGCATGTGTCTGTGTGTTAAATTGGATTCGAGTGACAATTGACAGCGGGGGCGCAAAAGTTTCGGGGACCTTTGAACCTCCCCCTGAAAGTTGTCAATCAGAGGGCAAACTTCAGAGCCTCCTCGGCGACGGGAACAACAACATAATCAACAGATTCGGGCTGAGCAGCTTCTGTTGACAGTCGCGATAATGATGTCAAGCGTTTTGTGCTTAACAAACGCCACTTGAACGTAACGTAACGTATGTATCATCGGATCGGATCTGGGGCACCACATGCCACCACCGATTAACGCCCGATCCGATGGGAAATGAACGGCAACTTTTTGCCGGCATCGATGCTGAAAATTGCAATTTAAACGACACTTTCCCAGTGTTGAGTCATCGGGCTATGATTTATTATTTTTAACCTGTTGACTATTTATATGTGGCCATCAATGCTGTAAGTAGGGTAATCTCTTATGTGCACTGGTAAAAAAACATATCATATAAGAAAATTCAGTCCGATATATTTATAAAAAATGTATTCAGCCCCTCTCCTATTTATTAAATATTATTCAGTTTTAATATTATATAGTGCCCTTAATTTTATAGTAGTATAGTGAAATACCATTTTAAATACTTTTCAAACTTTGCTAATCTGCTGACTTTTACATCGCATTGCTTTCAACTTTATAAACTTATTCATGACCTTTAAATGCTTTCTCGTTCGAATGTGGAAGTTGGCTCTTCTTGGCAACTTTTATGGACCCTTCTGTGCCCCCCAGCCTAAGTAAAATCTCGGCTTATGCATTCATGAACGGCATAAATAGAGAGAAATGCCAAAATAAAATAACACGAAGAAAGTGATAAACATTTGGCAGACATTATCAAACAGATGTTGCCACTGTGAGAACAAAAAAAAAAGTAAAAAAGAAAGGAACTCAAGACGAAGACGTGCCTGACGAGTTCCCCGATGATTACCTGAACCGAAATAAAACAGACCGAATCCGGAGAGCATAAAAAGCAAAGTCAAAAGGTATGCCAACCCCAGAATTGGCAGCATATGTGGCTGAAGCACCCGGCCATTTATTGACACAAGATTGTCAAAAGCTACCTTCCGTAGAAGGCTGGAACACGTTCTTGGCTCACCGACTCCGACTCCGACCGACATCAATTCAATTAAAATGGAGCACTTAATTTTATGCCAAGTTCGCCGCACTCAAAGCTCAACCCCCAAGTTTTGGGTCGTTGGTAAATCAGAAAGGAAGGTCGGGAACAGCTTGTTCGCTTTGGTTTCTTCGGTTATACGGAGAGTTGAAAACCAAAATAATCGAAGTGATTGAGTTATCTAGAAGTATGCAATATATTATGGTCCTATGGATTAATGCCAAATGTTTAACTCAAAAAAATTATTAAATATTTTTTTTTAAGTTTTAATTATAGTAGTTATATTTGCACTTTTATCTTTAAATTATTTGAAATTTTTGTAAGACCAAAATATTTCTTATTGTTTATTTTAATACTTCATTTATAAATATAATTATATATTAAGCGGAAATGGCTAAGTAGAAAAAGTTAACCACTTTACAGTAAGTTAGTAATTTGGAAAATATTTTTTATTTTCAAAATAGGAAACGTGTAAACGAGTTTAGTATCTCAGCGAAGAGCAGGTGAGTTTGGGGATCCTGGTATTCCGGTGTCCTGGAGGAGTTGGCGTGAGCTTGTGCCGTGCATGCGATATGAGTCAATAATATTGTAACAGCTGTCTGTTTCTTGGCTCCCCCTTTTTCACAGCGCTCCCCTCAACTGCTGCCAATTTCAAATGGAAATTTAAATGTACCCAAGGCAAACCAAGGTGAGCGCGCACAAACACACAGCACACGCACTTCGCCGTGGGGGAAAATCCAGGTGGGTGGCTGCCTGTGTGGGTGGTGGTATGCAAAATGGCTGATAATCAAAAGTACCGTTCACTATTTGACAGTTGATTTGGCAGGAAACGAATGCATCACAATGAGGCGGTCGCAGCGAAGCTTCTCCACGAACTTTTCGTCGGGAACTCTTTAACCTTTGGCAACAGAGCAAAAACGTTATGCTTGAACATTTCAGTAAAATTTTATTCAGCTAAAAGAATGAATTTAATGTTAAAAACTTAAATATTTCCTGGTTAGATATTATTATATTTAAATTTATTTAATTAATACTCGCTTTTCTATTTGCTCTTGATGCTTAGAATTTTTATGATCAACCACTTCAAAGCAAACATGCAGTTTTTCTGCTTGTTTATTAAATTCCCAAGTGATATATAAAAATATTAAGTCAAATACATTTAATAAAATTGCCTCATAATGTTTGGTCACAAATCCATGAAAAAGTTCGCTATTTACAGAGGCTGTATTTGTTTAACAATCAATGGAAAAAAATCGAGAGCATCAGTTTATTAAATACTTAAATTATTTTCACATTTTGACCCAAACTCATTCGCATTCGTATATGCAGTTTTCTGTGTCCGCTGGTAAACACTGAACACCAAATGCCATTTCACACACACACGCACAAAAAGAACGAGACAGAGTGAGAGTGAGGAAAAGAGACAGACACACTTGGATAGTATATGAAAAAACCATTTAACTTTGTGCACTCGCAGGCAAAACACACCGCACACATAAAACATAGGCAAGCACATACGCACACACCCGCAAAACGCTTGACAAAATACGAATTCGTGTCCTGGCCTCCAGCAATTCGATGATGCAATGCCAGAAAGGACTATGCCACAATTGAAATTATCCTGATAATCAGATAAAATATATTAATCATTTTTGCTGCAATATTTTTCACTGTTATGCACATAAACTGATTTAATACATCAATCACTTCTGATATCCTTTTTTTTTTGTTTTAATCTGCATCATATTTAGCTGATTGAATATTTAATAAAAAACTCTAAAGATTTAACACTTGCTTTATTTAATTGAAATATTTTTAGTCATCGTATTTTAATTCTTGTGGTTTTTTTTTGCAATGAAAATTTGAACATTTTAAATTTTGAACATTAAATTTTTGTTTGTGCTTAAAATTTAAATACAACTTTTTTTAGAGTATCTAAAGTTTGTTTATTATCCAGTTTAACATTTTTTCCACCAGCAATCTCTCTTTTTCTGTCGTATTACGCCTTTGTCGCTTTGCTGGCTTCTTTCTAAGCTTTTGTCTCTTTTTTTACTCGGCTTTGACCTCACCGCAGCCGAGAGTGAGGAGGAAAATGCTCTGAAAAATGTGTAGTTTCGCACAGCAATTATACGTTAAAAGAATCCCGCTTAAGATGCCAAGAGCCAACAGGAAAAACACAGGACAATTTGTTTTGTGTGTGCGTGTGCACATTTTCGGTGAAAATGGGAGATAAATAGGAGATAGAACAGAATGGAATGGGAGACTGCAAACAGCAAGCATTTCCTCTTAATTGGCTCTAATTAAAATTAAAAGCTCCACGAAATTGAATATGAGGAACGGCTCCGGCTGCTCCAGAATTCTGAAGCCAAACTGTTATTACTCGCCTGCTGATGCGGCACTGAACCACTAAAACTTTCCTTTTCGCCAAAGGCATTTTCTAATTATTGTGGCTGCTGCTCCTGTTTTACTTGTGTTTTTAATTGCCCTGTGTTGTGGCGTCCGTAAAGTTTCGTCGCTAATTTGTTGAGCCATTTGCACGCAGTGTGGAAGTGGACAGCAAACTCCGGAACCAGAAATAAACTCACACACACGCAGACAATCTGGCGCGCTTAGTGCCAAGAAATTGAATCGAATTGACGTCGGCCATGTGCATAAAAGTTGACTTTAGCCTGCTCTTTCACGGCCACACCCCGAAAAAGTTGCGAGTACAAGTTTAATGACTTTTGGGTGGACTTATCGCCAACGCCAGCGGCTGCTTTCAACCGCAGTCGGGACATGCGATTGTGGTTCAAAGATTCGAGTGAAAGTTCCCAGGAAATCGAGCCAACTGCTTTTAAGGGGGAAATTGTGCCAAAACGAATGCTATTTAAACAGAAGCATTGCCCTTAAGGCTTCGAATGGAATCTTTTTATTTTTTATTTAGGGGAGTGTAGGGTAAGGTGACGAACGTTTCGTATTTTGAATGTAACTTTTCTAAAAATCAATATTTTTTAAAAGTGTAAATGCAGAAAGTTGCTGACATGTACTGAGCACACTTTTGTAAAATTTGGATTCGAAATTCTAACGCATCTAAATCCTACAGCATTTGGCGTGAACCATACTTTTTTTGCAACTTAAAAAGTTGTAGGGTAATGTGACGAACGATTTCTTTTTTAATGTAACTTCCCCAAAAATCAATATTTTTAAAAATGTAAAAGCAGAAAGTTGCTGACATCTACTGAGCATATTTCTGCAAAATTAGGAGTCGAAATTCCAACGGTGCTAAATCCTACAGCGTTTGGCGGGAACCATCCTATTTGCTCTTTCAAAAGTGTCAGATAAGGTGACGAACTGATGAATACACAATTAAACTCGATGCAGATGTCTAAAACAATACGAAAAAGCAATAAAACTGAAGCAGTTAATGCTATCTGGTAATATTTTATGTCTTTTTAACAAAATCAACGATAACAATTCAAATTCTTGAATAAAAAAAGTTCGTCACAATACCCTACAAAAAGTTCGTCACGATACCCTACAAGGTAGACTTGGAGCAAACACGGTGTCACTCTCAAACGGCGCAAAAGAAAAAAACGCGAAGTACCAAAAACTGTTGATAAAGATCTCAGTTATACGTGCATATACTTACTTGATTTTATTTTTCACTCATCTTCGCTCTGGCACTACTGAAACACAAGTAAATTGAATAGCTTGTCTAGTTTGGGCACCACATTCTTAGCCAAAACTACCTCACGAAGAAATTACGGGACTTCTTATTAATATTATTATAAATACATTGTCAACACGATAAGGGGAGACGACTAAACTTATTTGGAATTTTTGTTGAGACGTTATATATGAGATTCGACGAGTTCGTCACATTACCCTACTCGTCACATTACCCTACACTCCCCTAATTAAAAATTATTGAAACAAGAAAATTTAAATTGTAGAAATAATTAAGTAGTACAATTTATTTGATTTTTAATAGAATATTTTAAACAAAAATAGACAAAGTTAAACAAGCAGAAGTTTTAGCAGTTCCCAATAATATTTTAAAATAACTGGTTTTAGCCCAAATAAATAAAAAATATTTTATAAATATGCCTACAAATGTGACTTCTAATCAAAATATCGCGGCTCCTTTGTACCGCCTTTATTTAATTTTAAAAAATTAAGTACATTTTAATCGGATCCATCTAGACGTCTGCGTCCTACGGCTATTTGTCTAGATTAAAAATACAGACAGACGCAAACACAAATGAAAAGTTGCGCATACGCAACGTAAGCCCTCAGAGAAACTTTAAGCTTAAGCTGTTTATATTATTTTTCAATTTCCAACACAGAATAAAAAAAAGGGTTATCCAGAGTGGAAGTTTAAAACAAAGAGCGTATTGTCAATGCCAATCACAATGTCAAAGTGCAAATGCTAAAATAATGGCTATAAAAGGGAGTCAAAGAGGGATGGGAGCGAAATGAAGAGAGCTAACCAAGCAGCAAATGCGGCAAATAGGATTAAATCCAATCTTATGCAGCCCTGGCAGCCGGGGATATAGGTATTAACAAATATGTGAGCTGGGGCAACAAAAAAGGTGTGCGACCGAACAAAAGGAGACAGACTGAAACGTATGCTCCCAGAACTGGCAGGAATTCACAGTTAACGAAGCATGAAGTAGATCCTGAATCCTGGAGCCAAAAGCAGGACGGCAGATAAAGGAATTCAATCGAAGTTACCAAGTTGACAGCGTGGAGCGCTGCAAATATTTAGGAAAATACGAAGAGCGAGACTAGCGGAAACCGAAACCAAAACCCAATCGCAGACCAAAGTGCAAATATTGCCCGGGAAACGCTTGGCTGTTTGATTTTCACAGTCATGAGATTATCATCAGAAAACCATTAGAATTTTTATTGAATTCCGCACGCATATAACGCCTATACTACATTCACGCAACAAAACGATACGGCACAGGCTGTCACCATTACAAGGTAGCGATGGAAGTCGCGTCTAGAAAATGTAGGATTCATATTAATTTTAATATTTATTATATTGTTTTAATTTTTTTTAAATTTATTAATATATTTTAAATATATTTTTTATTTATTAAATTGTTTTTGAGTGTCAATTGCTGCAATCATAAGCTGCTTAAATCGTATGCCATGCATTAAAGCTATTATCCTGATTATCCTTTATCATGCCTACCAGTTTCCGCTCACGCACCCATCTCTATTACAAATACACATACACTGTGAACGCTTTCCATTTCCCTTTGCCAATATTGACACACACCAGGCAACAACAACCGGTCCGCATTGAATTATGTTCCTTGAACTATATATACAAATACATTTATATACATATATATATACATCGGAATGAAGACAGACAGTGGAGTTCTGGGAGGGGAGGGGTCAGGACATTCCTAGGATCCCAACACTTTCACGCGCATTTTCGTTAATCATTTGGGATTAGGCGCCGAAAACAAACTTCCGCCCCGGCAACAGCATTGTTATTGGATTTGAATTGACTTTGTGCGGGGCATTTCAATTAAATCCACATGGAGAATAGAGTGAGCGGAGTCTGCCTGTCAGACACCGGGTGGTTAATCTTTTATAATTAAACTGATTTAGCCGCTTCGGGTCAGAGGTCGGACCTTTGACTTGTTAGCATAATTACGCATTAATACCGTACATTCTCATTCGCCGGCTAATGCAAATAGATAGCCCTAGTGGACACTTGCGAAATTTACTGTGCTTACATTTAAACCTAATTGAAATTTAGTTATCCTCTGGTCGAGGCTTCTGATACGGAAACCGGGCTCCTGGCTTAAATGAACCCACAAATGCACTTTCAGTGGGCGAGAATGCACAATCAGGTTCATTGTACATGTCAATCGGGGCTTGGGTCTTTGATTAATTACATTACGTATAGAACACAATTGGAATAGTGGGTTGACGCTTGGTCTTGGTTTCAAAATTAATTGCCATATAAGGCTCTGCCAGTGAGCAGTCCACAAGAAATCTTATAAGGACACCAAATTTAATCGATTATTATTACCATGAGTACACGAAAAATTGCCTATAATAAATTAAATTAAATTGTAAATATTTATTTATATTAAATACACTGTTTTGATTAATTTTACTGCTGTGTTTGAACAAAAATAAATTACAAAGAGCCAAAAAGAAGCTTATAGACGACAAACAGAATGTCAATATTCTCTTGTTGTGACACCAAATCTCTGCTGATGACCCGAACTGTCTTTGAAATGTAATTTATTAAATGTTTTACTTCAGCACGTCTGTTTAAACTGCCATAATTTTTGCGGTGCAAATATTTCATCCTGCTAATGCCACAATGCAAATTTCAATTACTTTTGTCGGAAAGAAAACAATGGACTAAGCGACAAGCAGACGACAACCAGCAAGTTTATGTGCTTTAAGTCCATGGGACATTTGCCTCGCAAATGCAAAACACTCACCAAGTTCAATGACACCCAAAAGCCAACCAAGATGCACAGAAATGCAATAACTCTTCTAAATGCATGAGTACACAAGAGTACATACATATATAGTATAATAAATACATATATATGCACGAACAACAGACTCGAGCACTGCCTTTTCGAAGAGCTCTCGAATTGGCAACAAAATTACCCAGACTAATTCAAGGGGCTTACCCTGAAAAATAAAATGCAGAAAAAGGAAATGGTAAAATTGCCAAAATGTAAGCAAAATATATGCATAAAATTTAATCTAGTTCGGGGGGCGGGGATGGGAACAGAACTTGAATTCTGGGGAAATGGCACGCTTCAATAGAGCTTTCACTTGAGCATCGCCAGCATTTCCAGCTTTCTGTTGCTTTTTCTCCGGGCTGGAAAATTTATTATCATACCGATATGCGTAATAACTTGGCAATAAAAATAAATCTCGGGCCAATGCTATAAATATAAAAACATCAGCACAAATGCCTAATAAATAATAACGTGTATGGATGGAAATGTTTGGATTTCAAATTCATTTCCCGACTGCCGACTGCCGAAGTTAAAATAAACAAAAAGCCAGGAACGAAATGGAAGCAGAGCAATCATCATGGACCAATGCCCAGGCATGTTTATTGAGCGAAAATCTCCAATTGAAGGCACAGAAATTTGCCGCTAATATGAATATTGTCGTGAAACGGAAATGAACAAATGTTTTGACTGCTCCGCCACGGAAATTCGCCCCCCTCATCATCAGCAATGAAGCATGCGAGATTTCATAAGGCAAACAAAAAATGGTTGGCGAAAAGGAAAATGGTAGGGAAAATTGTGGGGTAAATGTATTTCTTGTTGATTGCCTCGACCTGGCTCGCAGTCGCTTTTCTTCCGCTTTTACGCTAGGATATTGATAGCCCTGATCGGCTGGGGGCGTGGCACAGGGACTGTGGCAGGACTCAGGGCAGCGGAACTTCAATTTCATTTGATGCAGAAAAATTGCTGGCAATACGTAAGTGCTCAATGGTAAATGAAATAAATAAACGCTTCGATGCGTATTTTGGATGCCCCAGAAATCGAGAAATAGAGAGCGCGCCATATTTCCCATTTTTGCCATCTTCTTTATGCCCCGCTTTTGTTTTCATTTGGACAAATTGGTAAAATGATTGAAATATTTATTCGATTTGGAAATTATTGCTGCTCTTTGACGTGGCAAAGTGAAAATTTTCACGAATGCAACTGTGCTTTTATTGGAATAGATGGAAAATACTGCTATAACTGATTAAAAAACCATCATAAATACATGTTTTCCCTATATAAACATTTTATTAATGCAACTGTGAATTTATTGTACGCAATATTGGTATAGATGTGAAATACTATGTATTTTTTTCCTATATAAACCTTATATTAGTAGGAACTTCAAATTAGAGTCTCTTTCAAATTAGATAATTCCGCAAATCAAACAGACGGTGTGGCATTGCTAACTAGCTAAACAAGATTCATTTAGCTTGAGGTAAACAATTTTAATGGCAACATTTTCACATCAACAGCCCGAATTATCTTCACAGTTATTAATATAATGCAAATTTTTGCCCATAACTAAGCTGTCGGGCTGGCGCATTGCAAAAGCAAAAGCAAGAACAAGGACTAACGACTAGACGCAAACACATGTCATCGCACGCACAGATTGAACAGATTTAACAAGCGACGACATAATGCCTGACTCTCTGCCGGTCGCATTTACAAAATATATACAAGTAAATATACACGATATTGTTTTCCCAGCTAGTGTTTAGAAAAGGGAATATTCGTGTTTGTGTTCTCGTCACATGTGCTCTTGAGCTCTTGAGAAATTAATTTGAAGTGGCAACATTACACAGATGATGGGCAGGGGGCGGGGTAGAACAAACAAATATTCAAAATACGGGCGCGCAGCAGTCTTAAGTCCCCGGTCGACAGCTGTGGACCTTGATAAGCCCCCCGACATGAGGATGACGTGACTGGCATTAGCTCGATATATAGCCCAGGGCAAACAATCGGTCATATTACACATATACCAAAATTATTACGGGATGTCAGGTGAAGAAGAGCCTGTTGAAAGCCCTAATTGAAATGTATTTCCAACAGCTTAATTGGCATATTTTCCCATGTTTATTGCAACCGAGATGTGTTCACCTGGAACCATATTAATTAGGTGGTAAAAACTTTTCTCTTTTCACACCACTAAATCCGAGTCATTTGTCAAGCAATATATATGTATACATCCGCACTTCATTTAATGCACATATTTGATAGGCCCCCAAAGGTGTTTATTATTAGCGACACGGGAATAACGGGCGAATGAGTAATATCATGCGGCATTTCTGCTCATTACTCATACGCCGCGTGGGCTGCCAAACACTTTGGGCATCTTAAGAGGCCACTAAAAGGCAAAAGTCATAAAAGCGAAAAGAGAAAAAAAAGCGAGGAAAATAAGGAAAAGCAAATGCGAGTCAAAGAAATAAGTGAAAATACTGCCGAGTGCCAGACAAATGAAATAAACTACAGGCGAAAGCGTAAAAGGTGCAGCTTTCAGGGGGGTGTGCGATGGGTGGTGGGAGGTGGAGGTGGGCGGCACAAGTGGGTGGGCTAAGTAAAGCAACAATTATGCCTAAGAGGCAGACAGTCGTCGGCTTTAATAACACTTAAGCAAGGAGCAGGCTGCACAAAAAACAGGGGGGTTGGCGCAACAAAAAGGCAGGGGCGGTGAAAAGTCGGTGACGGATTGTTGCTAATTTATATATATATATTTTTTCACAATTCCAGTTGTACACACAGCACATGTTGTGCACTCGAACTGTGTTCTTTGTGCGGCTGCCACACATTTTTTTACTTTGTCGCACTTTTTGAGGCGTGAAAAAATGGCAAGGGGCGAAAATAAACACTCGTTGGAGAAAATGAAACAATTGCGAAAAGTTCCTGTGGCTTAAAAAGCAAAGGAGAGCTGTGGATTTAACTTGTACTTTATTTAACTGCAGCTAACTAACCGTAGAGCTCAGGAAACATATAAGTGCTTCAACATTTTCAAGCTGGTTACGTAAGATTAATACTTAAAATTCATAAAAACAGGAAGTAAAATATGAACATGAATACGGTTGTTTAGCATAATCATTTTAGTAAAAGGAGAATCTATTCTCTATTTAAATTCTATTTAATTTTACTCCAGAAAAGTCGGTGATTAGGTTTTCCAAAATCAAAAAAAAAATTAGCTTTCGTTTTTGAGATTGCAAGAAATATTCTAATAGTTAAACTTCATTTTTGTTTTACTATCCATTAAATTATGAATAAATAATATGATATTACGTAGTAAAATTTTAATTTGTTGTATTTTTAGGGATATAAGCTTTTTTTCAATGGAATATTACAATTATTTCTAAAACGTGTCCATTAGTAAGATGTCCGAATTTTATTATTACTAAAAATTATTCCTATTATACTACTATCGGTAAATCTAATTTGTATTCCTTGTATTAATGTATATTATAGATATGTATGTTTTGGCCTCCAGTATAAATCCAATGATGCCCAACCATTCATATATGGACTATATAAACACGCCCCATTAGATCCCCAACGTTCCACCTATCCGGAAAACCTCGCTAATCTTGTCGACTCCAATGAGCTGGTGGTGTTGGTCTGCTCCGGGGCGTGTTCCTCCCATTCGAGATGCTTGTTTTTCTTGCAGCGCGCCTTGGGGAAATTAGTTTTGTGCGGTTTTCCTTGCCCTGCCACGCCTCATTTCTATTAGGGATTTTACTACTTCCTGCCGACACCCCCTCACACATTCACACCGACACAGAGACGGGCAGCCATAAACTTCATTTCCGCTTCCTGCGTGTGTGCGTTTTTTACATTTACTTTTATTTTATGGAAATTTCTCACCATTTATTTGCCACAAGTGCGAAGCGGAAGTATTATACTTTGCTCGCCTTTTTTCGGTTAGGGCTTTGGTTTTAATTTTTGCGCACTATTGCGTGGTTCTGTTTAATACATTTATGATAAATTAACTGGCACAGCGGGATTTTGTTAATTTGCCTAAGGGCTTAACAAACTTTGACTGCAAATGTAGTGGAAATTTTTATAACATTAACAAAAAAATATTACAATACAAATTGCTTTGATTGCAATATTTAATAAAATATTAATCGTTGCTTTCTTAAAAAATGCATTAATTAAAAATTCTAGTCCATCCCTTTACTGATAAACAAATTTTCAATTTTAAATAGAAATATCTAAATTGATATATCGAATATTCCCACCACTTATTGATTTAAATTACCACATATTCGTCTTATTGACAGCGGCGAACGGAAACGAAACGAAAATATATTTTATTGCAAGCTCATTTTCGAAGCTTTTTTGGGACACAGTTTATTATTAGACAAACATCCGCACACAAAAATAAATGTGCAGTCGCTGTGGGATGCTCATTTCTTTTCGCATCCACTGCAGTCGCATAAAAAGAAGTCTGCCCGAGAAAGTTTGAAGAATTTTCTATGGAATATTTTGCAGTATTTGTTGCTGCACTTGGCCACCAACTGTCGCCAGCGAACGAGGACGACGACGACGAAAGGATAAAGCTGAAGCTGAAACTGAGGGAAATATTTGAAAACACGTAGCAAACATCAAACAAATTGCGGCGGAATCCTTTTAGCCAAGCTGCTTTTTAGTGGCAACGACGACGACAAACAGGAGCTTCTGCTGGCGCTTCCGGTTTGCTTTGCGTTATGGCAGGACATCCGTTGCGCCACCTCTCTCTCTCTTTCTCTCTCTCTCTGTCACTCTCTAAAAAAAAAATTAATTCAAGCGGCAAAAGTGGCGCGTTGTTAACTTTCGAGTCGCCCGCCACCTAAATGCTCACACCGCCACTTGACGTCCCGACGATTTTTATTTACCCAATCCCTCGAATGCCACACGCAGTCCTTTATTTCCCTGCAAAGCCATTCAGCCAGCAATTCAGCAGTTGCCAAAAAATTTGTATCCTTTATGTGCCGTAAAGCAGGCCACATGCTGCGAGAGACAGACCTTGGATGTCTGTCGTCTGGAACCCGCCACATGTGTAATGTTTTGGCCCAGACCCGAGAGGTCAAGAACTGGCCGAAAGTTCAATGTTTTGCAGCCCTTTTTGAAACTGAGTGATTTTCTCAGAATATAATTAATTAAATAAGAGACATTTCTGAGGGAATATTAAATTAAATCCTACAAGAAGCCTTTCTTTTCATAACTTTTTGGACAAGTTTCAATTGAAATACATTTTCATTCATTCGTTTTGTCCAAAATATAAGATTTAATAATTTATTGAACAATTTCTATTCTAATGTTCAAAAACCTTTATAAATGAAGCATAAATAGCTGGAAATTTTTTTAACCCATTCAAATTGTCTGTTTTTGTATACATTGTAATTTTTTAGAATATTTTGTACCAAAAAGCAATTCAACCAAAAACAAAAATCGTCACAAGAAATTCCGTAGAAATCACAATAACGAAAGAATTCAGCTGGGGACCGAAAAAAAGTTTCCCTATAATGAAAACATAACCGCACACGAATAGAATCATTTGGGTGAGCCGCAAAAAAATGCATAGAGAATGAGGAAACCCAACGAAAGGAAACTCGTGCCCCGTGGTCAATGTGTGTACGTGTGTGGGCGAGGTGAATTATGCTGGAATGAGCTTCAATGCCCACATCCCCCCTACATGCTTGCCAATAACTCCTACTGCCAGGCCAGCGGCAGAAAAGAAAGTAAAAAATTAAAATGTTTTATCTGCCGCTGAGCGCCATTTACATAAAACCGATTTCTGGCAAGGTCCTGGAATAACCGAAAAAAAACACAAGAGGGAAAAACTTGAAATGGAAAACTAAAGCAAATGGAAAACTTGCAGGGGGCGGGGAATGCTGGAAATTTTAAATTAACTTTCTGATGGCTGAGGCACTCAACTGAACAAGCACATATGACAAGCCGCTTACTCCTCCGCCTGCGAATCCCTCCATCCTTTCGCTGCGTCCTGTTGCCACTTAATTAAGGACATTGCTCCCTCGGCCCAAGGCATGCAAATGAAGAGCGTGGCTGGGCGTAAAAAAAATCATTTTCTATTAGCGAGCAAACAATTTTAACGCCGCAGTGTAATAAAATTTCCGGGGCAGGGAATCGGGTGGTGGCGGGGGAAATAGCGACAGCCCTCTCACTTATCAAGGCTGATAAAAAGCAATAACGGAAAAATACTTGCGCCACCCACAGAAGCTGCAGCTCTCACGCCGGCAAGAGTAAGTAAAATCAGGCCAAAATGGCCAAGGCAAAGTGAATTTTTCGAGCACACACACACACACTCGCACAACCACCCACACAGATACACAGTGAGCGTTTAGTATGGAAATTAAATTTGCATAAATAAACGTCGACATGGGAAAGCGACAACGACAGGCCAGAGTAGTAGTAGGGAAAGCTCTCTAGCAGCCAGGACAATGACAGGACAACAGCCAAGGCTGCCGGCTGACTAGTGCCAGATATGGTAGGGAAACTGCTCTCCGAACCGAAGAAATCTCAAATATGTGTTCGAGTTGTGCATAAACAAAATTAAATACAAAGCAGCAAAAGGGGTTGATGGGCAACCGCAACAAAAGCAGCGAGAATACACACAATCAAAATAAATATCAACAGCATAAAGTAAAGTAAAATAGAGTTTTATGGGGAGCGTAAAGAACAAAAACAAAATAAAGCCAGGCCACAAAAATCCTTGTTCGAGGGGAAAACAATGTGCATTTGCAATTTGAATGGAAGACAAGTGGAGAAAAAAGGATCAAATATGCGTTGGTACTCCTTGAACAATTCTCCAATGAGCTTTTCAGATTTCTATGGCAGCCCCACACTCATAAAAAAAAACTGAGAATTTCCATAAAATCTAGCCAAATTTTCCTTGAAGTTTTCCAAAGGTTACCCCGCCCTTGTTTTAAGAAATTTTCTATTAGAAATTCACCTTTAAAACAAGAAAAAATATTTCTTAAAACAATAAATGTTATTTTAGAAAGACGCCATTAAAACAAGAAAAAATTATTCTTGCTCCAAGAAAAAATATTTCTTAAATTGTTGGCTTAGACTCCAAAATTAACAGAAGTGATATCACTGTCATGGCTACCATGCAAGCAGAGCTAGAACTAGTTGGGAATTATTTTATTTTATTTTTAATATTTAAAGAATGCTTTTTCTCCAATTGAAAGGTGACTTCGCCATTAAAAACGTTGCCAATTATTTTTTTAAAAACAGTCAAAAAAAATGGACAAATTTTAATTTTTTTATTTTTAAGAACATTTCTTTCTTGCAATGTTGTATTATAAAAGAATCTCTATATTTAACTGTGAATTTTTTAAAAACAAAATGTATTTTTTCTAAATTTAAAGGTGGGCAGATTCAAAGGAGAGAATTCTAAAATTTAAAAAGACACTTTTATGAGTGCATTTGGTGGTACTTTTTAAGTGGAAAATTTCTAAATGTTTTTTTGTTTATTTTCTTTTGTTTTTAAATAATAAATACGTATTTCTGCGCCTTCTAAGAATCAACAAGTCCGTCATAAATATTCATGGGCCGTAAAATGCGTAATTATAATCAGCCAGAAGAAGAAGAAGCCCACACGATTCGTTTGCAATTATGCAGAATGAATCAAGGGGAATAATTTTCTCCATTAATATGCCATAAACAAAGGGGTTTTTCGCCGCCCTGACAAGTCATGCACATGTGTTTCGCCCGATTCTCATTAGACCCAGTTCTCTGTGGCTCGCATTAAGCCGCTGTGTTTAGTTCATTACCAGAAACAAACAAGCGGCCAAAGGAGCACAGGAACAGCAATATAGCGCTAATTTCGCCCAGCTTAAAGTCTTCATTATTTACAATGTCGCCAAAAAATTGAGCCGACGGCAGCCACAAGGCCGCTGCAAACATTACTCAAGCTTAATGGGGAAAGTGGAAAGTTTGGGTTACCAGGGGGGAAGTGGGAGTGGCTCTCCTGCGGCGCACCTTGACATATTTTTCTTTTGGACCCTCCGAGTGCGGGAGTGTGGGAACAATAAATAAACTAAGCCAGCGCCAAAGAAGCCACAGAATCTACACAAAAATCTGCAAACAAATGACAAACAGGAGCAGCAGCCAGAGACAACTAAACAACAAACCAAACAAAACCACTGGCCAAAAGGACGGAAAGGACCAAGAGCACCGCCGTGTCCTGTGCCTTGTGCTGAATTCCCGGAGAGAGAAAGTGTAAAACACAGGGTGGTGGGGGGTTTTGGATTTTTGGCAATTTCCACTAGCCAAAACATTGCCAGGACCAACTTTAACCATAATAAAGGTTGTTCCGAGAAGGCAATTCAAAATTATTTTGACAGTTAAATTGTAAATTTATATGTTTATTTACTTAGCCAAAGAACAAATAAAATATTTTGAAGTTTTTTGGAAGGTTTTTTTAAATAAATTTCCTAAATAAATATAAAAACCATGCTAATTTTAAATATATATGTATTATAATAAATGGTAAAAAATGGTTTATCTATTAATATGTATTAATTGAGCAATGCTTTTAAACTACAAATTAAAATAAATTGTAATTAATTTCAATTTTAATTCTTTATGATAAAAAAAAGATTTATACAAAGGAGTGTTAATTAATAGTCATTTTAAAAACGATGATTGAAACCACTTTAATCCATAAATTCTTTCTCGATAGCTTAATTGATTGCAATTGCATTTAAATACTTTACTCGATGAGTTCGAAACCTGGGACAAAGAATAACTTTAAAATCTGGTAAAAATAGCGCCGAAATAGCATTTTGGAATTGTGATACCTTTTCCATTTCGGGGTCCAAATGATATTCATGTAAATGACTTTCGGTGGGCGGGGACTCTTCCTCCCTAGAACCTCCCTGCCATCTGTAATTGCCCCTCGACTCCCGATGTGTGTCTGTATTTGTGGCGAGCGTTTAGCAAATATAACAAACAACCTGCGCATATAGATACTCCGTAGGTGGGTGCGTGTGAGTGGGGCATGCAAATAGACCAGCACAATTGCTTAGATTAGTGTCCACAGCCATGAAGCTGTTGTTGCTGCCCGACTTGCCAATAATTCGCCATGTGTGTGTGTGTACGGTTGCTTGGCCCGTGGGATTAGCCAAAAGTCTGGGACAGGTGTAATTTGAAGTGGCCCTGATTCGCATCGATTTGCCAAGAGGCAGGCAGCAGGCAGCCACTTACGTTTCGAATCCAATTTCGTAGACCGAAAGTCTCAAAACAACCACATGCCTCATGTTTTATTCATCGCACAGAGCGCTTTGTACGGCTCCCTGAAAACCAAACATATCAAAGTTTTATGTGCATACAACACTCTCACTCTTGATACCGATTCATTATGAATTAAAACTGAAAGGCAAATTCGCCGAGTCATTTATGTGTTTAATTAATCATTCACATTGACTCCCGGCTCTCAACATTTTTTGTTCTACATTATTTTTTTTTTTTTTATTTTTTCAATTGTTTGCCTGCCAATTAGTGATGGGAAAAATAAAATTGTAAGCACTGCCGAGGTACTGGAAATTGTTTTCAGACATGCAAGATTAATTGCCAATTACCAGGTTCTATGTTCAATAAGCTTAATGAGGTATAACCAGCAATTAACTTTTGGTTTTTGTTTTATTTTTCTATTGCAGGAAAACAGGTTACTGCTTTTTAATAACATAAGCTAATTGTTTTCTCCTAGGTTCACATGGAATGCTAGGTAAGGAAGTGTTTACTCTTCATTGGAATACTTAAAAATACTTTTAAAATATAATCAAGACCCCTGCTCAATAAAAAATATTTTTGGGAACTATCACCACCCTTTCTGAGATGATTTTTTGTTACTTTGTTAAGCTTGCCTTGTGTTTAACCATACTTTTTATTTATTTTGCTTGAACTCTCAAATATGCCCTTCTCCACAAAGAAGCAGCATGCAGCACTTCAAAATAAAATCAAATATTCCGAACAATTTCCAAAGTTGCCCAAGTTCAAGTGATGACTGTAAAACTACCATAATGTCAATCAAAATGCTGATGGGCCACATGTTGCCCGTGAAGAAGAAAAGGGGAGAGAATGGATGTTTAACAGTGTATTCAAATGGAAGCCATGTGGATTTTACACTTCTGTTAAAATGTGGAGGAGAAGCATTTCGAATGCAGAACATTTCTATGGGTTCTACAGAAGGGGAACTAACATTTTTCGGTCATCTGAAACACCCACTAAAACACCCTTACAATCCACTTGGCTTCCATTTCGAACGACTGTTAAACATCCATTCTCTTACCACAAATGTCTCTCGGCGGTGACATGTTAATTTCGAGGCAAACTTATTACAACTTGAATGTCTGGCACCAGAGGGAGATTTTTTGACTGAAAAGAAGCTGGCTTCCCTTTGATTTACGCCAAGCATCAAGCTCTAATTTTAGGCAAGAGGCTAATTCTTGGAAAATTGGATTTGGACAACTGGAGTAGGGGAAAGCGATTGAGCATCCCCCTAAAAATTGGTATTCCATTTTTAAAGCCACTTTAAAGCGGTTCAGGAAAAGTCCAATAAATTTCAAATTATCAGACTGCAAAATAAGGTGCACAACATCATTTTAACCATACAATTTATTGCTTTTGGGTCTGGGCTTTTTCCTCAAATATTTGTCACACACTCACCCGTCATCCCAAAAAAAAGAGGGCGAAAAAAGTGTTTTATAAACCTTCAATTGCTGTCAATTTATTGACAACATGTCGCCGCAACTTCCTCTCCACTCAAAACCTCCAGGCGGCCAAAGGGAAAGAAAGTAAAATAGGGGGCGGAGCTGGAGGAAAAAAACAGGAGGCGAAGACAAAAGGGCTGTGACCGAAATTTGTTTGCCAGCCTTGGGCAGAAAATATGACGAAGACGATTTTGGCCTGCCTTTATACTTTTATATTTTTCCGCTCCTGCTTCTGTGCTGCTGTCTCGTTGTTTTTTGTTTGAACCTGTGTGAGAAATGTGAACAATTTACAATAGAAATTGCTGTGTGTGCATTTGGCTGACTCGTCGTATACGCAATCAACGCGCGATTGCTAAAAGCATCGAGAGCAACAACATCACGAGCGGAATCTTTTGGTGCCAGGTGATATGGAGCTTTAACAGACGAGCTTCGTTTTGAATAAAATATAAACCGAAGAGAGGCTTACTCTTAAAAAATTATCAGGCGGTGATAACGATTTTCTGCCAAATTTTGAATTATTAAAAATACTTAGTTTTTCAAAAGCATTGCAACACGGAAATTTTAATCTCAAAAAATTATTTTGATTATTTTGATCATTTAATCAATTTTTTTATTTTAAAAATACAAAAAAAAATTCTAAAATTTGTTTTAAATATAAAAAAAATTCGAATCATTTTCTTAATTTCAATAAAAAGTATAAAAAAATACTAAACAAATATAAATATAAATATAAAAATATAAACAAATTAAACAAATTCAAAAACCGAAAAAGTAATATTTTTAAAAAACTTTTATGCAACAAATTTATTAAAAATATTAATTTAATATGTAACATTTTTAACATTGAATATTGTAATTACAGGTCTCTATTGTATACATTTTTTTGATCAGGAGTACTGGCTGAGTCTATCTATATACTAATGTGGTTACTTTATTATTATTTAAAATTTGGAAAATTTGAATTCTTGCCTTAGTAGCTTTTTTGTTAAGATTTTAATTTATTTATTTTATCAAGCCTAAACTGGACAGTTTTAATCACTCTTTGCTTTTGAAATAGTTTCCAATATTCCCTGGCACATACATATACTCTTTCGTAGAGCATATAAAAAAAGACCAGAGCAAATGTTATATTTTACATTTCAATTGTTTTTTATGATTGCGCCCAAAGTGCACACGTACAGCGCTTGACAATTCTCGATGGCTGTCTCCTCAGTTGCGCCTGTATGTGTATTTGTTTCTGTTGTTGTTGTCACCGGGTTGTCAATTTGGATGCCGTGCGTGTAAATTGCACAGCAGCTGCTCGATTGACAGACCCGTCCGTGTATTGGTTGCCCAGCACTTGTGTGCGTGTTATCAGCGTTTTTCTTGATTTTATGGGGCATTGCGCCGAAATTGAAAGTGAAAAATGCCTTTCAGGTGCTTAAGTGATGAAGTGCCAATTGCCTTTGCCTTTACCCCTGATTGCGCGTTTCAGTATTTTTCGCCTGTTTTCATATTGATTTCCTGTAAATTATTATTTTTTCCCCGTTTCCTGTTTGTTTCGATGGCGAAAATTTGCGTGCATGCCACCCGAAAAAGTAGGCAACAAAATTTTATGGATTCTAGCATATGTGAGTTGGGCATGAAATGCATGTTAATTGTACCTTAGTAAGAGGGGATGGTCATGAAATGCTCTGTATAAGAAAGTGTTTGGTGTTTAGTCCATGCAGATTGGGGTGTTATAACGGAATACATTAAATATTATCGTGCTTTAAGCAGTTAAATTGTAAATACAATATTTAAAAGCGATATTAACGATTCTTTATAAATAGTATTCGATTTATCTTAACCAAATATACAATGAAAGTAGGAACTTCTAAGGTATTTCCAGATGATTGTCAGTCATCTTGGCCAACACTTTCATCTCCAACATAACTCACTTTTCCCACACTCAAAAATGTAAATTAAACTGCAGAGACTTAGCAACTGAAAAGAGCAGTGGAATTATAGACATTATCCAGCCGGCAATCATAAGATATTGCAACCAGGGAGCAGAGGGCCAACTCCCAAATGTACAGTTACGTCTTCAGAGCCAACTACTAAATTAAGGAGCCCGGCCATAAAGCAACGGCCCACAAAAGATGGAGAAACCGGCAGAGACACGAGAAAAACTGGAGGAAATATGGGGAATGCTGAGCGAAAAGCAGTGGCAACAAACAATTTTACAACTTTAGGCTCGCGCTTACATAAAAATAAATTTCTTATTTACATAAAGAAACTTTTAGGTTGCCAACCAACAAACAACAAAATAAAAAAAAAAACGTAACTGAAATCAAAATAAAAACCGCAAGAAAAAATTCCTCATTCCATTGCTGAGGTGGCAACAAACATTAAGAGCAGCTACATTTGCATATTCCGTATATTTGGCTTTTGCCTTAATTTGTTTGCACATATAAGCACACTCCAGCACACACACAATCTCAACAAAGTCACTTTGCATGTTTAACAGCTCAGCAGATAAGAATCCGGCCGAACAGAACCTTAGCTGAATCTCAATTCAGGTCAAACAATAAGCTAAAGTAAACATTTGAGTAAGATTAAATTTGTCTTGAATTATTTCATTATATTCGTGGATCGATTGAGTTATAGGAATAATAGTTAAGGAACTGAAAGAAGACTATCTTCTTTTTCAATAGTCTATTTTGAAAATATTTATAATCAAAACCTTAATTCACAAAGAGAATTATGTTTAACTCAATTATTGGAGAAACTTTTTTAAAAATAATTTAAACGTTCAAATACTAATTATTTAATTATTATAATTATAATTCCTCATTTAAAAAAAATTTTTAAAAAGTAATAGAGGTCCCAATGTATTTTATTTTTTAACACAAATTAAATAGTTTTTATACTTTAGTATTATCGTCATCGCAGTAACTTTTCTGTAAATAAATACGCAAAAATGTGGAAAATTTATGGGGTGAAGGAAAATGGCATGGAGATCGGGGACTAACTGTGGCTGGTAACCAAGCATTAGGGCTAACGATGCATTGCGATGTCAGCTTGTGCGGGTGAGTGTCTGTGTGGGCCGCTTTCCATGTTTACTGATGCCTATTCCCAGTGCAGCATTTGGCCCAGTGCTGGTTGGTTGATTTGCTTACGCCGCCAGACGCAGTCAGAAGTATATTTAGACAGTGGCCAAGGGGGGAGCTTTTTTTCACAGTCATTTGGGCACATAACAATCTTTTTTTTTTTTTTTTTTGTTCGCAGGCCCTCCACTTCTCTCGTAGTGCCCATAAATATTCTGGCATTGTTTTGCTTTATTATTTTTATTGTTATTGTTTCCCCCAACACTGTTTGGCTCTTCACAATTTATGTTGATTATTTTTATGGCGCGGTCGCTTGGTGGCCAGTCAGTCCGTCGTATCAAAAACAGGAAACTAAAGCCCGGCAATATGTCAATACATGGCATAGTCTGGGCCGTTGTTTGGTTTTTGTGTTTAACGTTTAACATGAGAAATGCCCACGCCCCCTGGCTTAACGCCTGTGTTGTCAATGAATGGCAATTTATAACCATACATATTTAAAATCGGCAAACAAAGGAGCGTGCGATAACAACATGGCTGAAAAAGTTATGAAAAATGTTTAGAAAGAGCGGAAGTCCCAGCATTTGGGAATATGTAAACATGAGTATTTACTCAAACGATTTATATATAATTTTAGAGGTAATTGGTGCCATAGAAATAGTTTACGTTTTTGAAATCACTTTTAAAATGTGAAAATAGGTGTCTAAAAGTATGCAACAAAATATTTTTAATCTTAAAATGATATGAATTCGTGCAAGAAGTCGATTATCCTTTATTCACTGCAAACTCTTAATATCCATATATTTCTATTGTTTAAATTCCTAGACTTTATTTAAAAGTGAGAAACTATAATTTATTCAGAATTTTATCATATGGAATTGTGACCATTTCAGTTTTTAATTATTCTCTGTAAATATTTTCATTAGCTTTCCTTACATAAAATAAACATAGATCAGTCTCGGAGTTCATATGTAGTACACATATCACTCAGCTGCGAAACAAACTACACACTTCCGCATAAATTACTTGCTTTAAACCCCATATACACGGCATAGATGCGATTTCGCCGAGATGACACATTAACAGCCATACACCCACAATTTTGAGGTTGAGCAAGAGTTCCGAGTAACAGGCGATGGCATCATGGTTGGCTGGATACCAAGTTCTGTCTGAGCCAGGACTTTGCAAGTGGCTTAACCACCCCCTTAGCCCAGCCAACCATCTTACTCCCCTTTTAGGAGACCTCAAAACTCGTTGGTTCCTTGGCCCCGATTGCGATTCTTTGTGCTGTTGGATTTGGGCTCCTCCTATTTTAGTAGCTGGCTATTAATATTTTACTTCTTCCTGCACGCTTTATGTCCTCGATGTTTGTTTGTTTGTTTGTTTGCCTGGCTGACGCCCTCTTATTGTTGTTGCTGTCATCGTTGTCATCGTCTTTGGTGCCATTAATACGCTTAACATGGGTAACATGATAAGCTAACAAGTGTGTTTGTCTAGGTTTTGACTTGATTTTGATGTGGTTTGCCTTCACCGCTCGCTGATGGCTCGCACCCACTTGAAATGATTTTGGCCTTGACTTGGTTTCATCTCAAGCGGTTTTGTCAAGATTACCTTGATTTAGTTCCTCCTCCTTTGGCAGCGTATGCGTATAGGAGGGATCTGAAAAAAAACAATTTTATGCGGAGCCTAAAAAAGTTTATTAACCTAATGAAAACGTGCTGGCTTAAGTATCTTGAAAAGTAGCTTAAAATGATATTAGGCTTAAAAAAAATATTTTTTGGTAGGTTGTTATAAATATTTTTGTTTAAAATTATCGTATATATTTTTTTGGTTACAAAACAGTACAAAATAAATACAATTATATTTTGGTTTCCTTTTAAAAGATACTAAAGCAAAGAAAAAAACGCCTTTGTCACCCTATTCCATACAATCAAAACTTAATTTCATTAAATTGGGTTGCTAATGTATTCTGCAGTATTTGGCCATGTCAGTGGACGAAATTAATTGCAGTTCATTATAACCATTACAAATCTACAGACCGCACATGGAAAATCAATTAAAAGCAGCGTTAGATAACAAAACATTTGCACGGCCACCGCAAATCGTTGCCGCAGAAATATAACACAAAAACATTTGAAAATGCGTCCACCAAACACCAAAACAGCAGCCCGACAAACCAATGTGGGAATTCAACGCTGATCGTGTCAATATTGGGAATGTTTTGTGGGCCATAAAGTGGTTCGAATGGGGAATACTTAATGTTTTATTGCGTAAAGTGTGAAATTTGTATTATTACTTATTTATTGTATTATTATTAAATAAAAAATATAATCCTATATATCGTATAAGCCTTTTTTCTTCCTTATATAAAATATTCAAAACCTTATTGGCCTTCATATACTTGTAAATATATATTGGCAAAATTTCTAAAAATCATAAAAAAGAAGATATACAATTTTTATATATGAAAAATATTTTAAAGAGTATCTTAAAGCTGTGCTATGTAGATAGTAATAAAATATAAATTTCCCGGTGTCTTGTCTACAAGGAGCAGTTGCACTTGTTTGACTTCTCGGGTACGTAATACACAATTTATAAGTATGCGCAAGTACATTCGAATAATCCGATCGCATGCAGGTAAACTTGTTCCAAGTAGGGATAGAGATTATCCCCAGTCGCAGACACAGGACAAACAAACGGAGAGCACACACACAGCAGCCAAAATGAAAAAAAAGCGCAAACAAAGAACGGGACAAATTTGCATTTGATGCGCGTTTTCCTCGCCCACAAAAACACCCATAGATACAGGATGTTCAGACCTTGGTTGGGCGGAAAAACCAAATAAAATCCCTCAACAATATACATAAAATATATCGACTGCAGCATGCGAACTCCACGTGCAACTGGAGTGCATAAAAATTGCATTTAACAAAAATGTAACTGGCAGCAAGGAAAGTGTTTTTTAAACTTTAAAAAGTCACAGGATTAACATGAAATATTTATAGCAACGGAAAAACAGAAAGAAAAATATTTATAACAGATATCTAGAAAAAGAAAATATGGTGAAAGTGTTTTTAAAATAGTTTACCCCTTGAGAATCACAATTAAATATGCGATTTTTGAAAAACTATAGCTTAGTTAGGGTTTCTATTACCTACTTAAATTTAGAAAGTATAATACAACTTTTTAAATTTCCTCCATATAAACTGCAGTGTTTTCAACTCAGATGTCTCTGGTTAAATCTGTGTGCTTTCTGCTTTAAACTCAATCTAACCGAATTTGGCAGTTAGTTTCCGTTTAATTTACCCGCACCTCGGGGGAAATACATGCCAAACATTCAACTCGTGATGGGGACTGCGAATGATTTCAGCATCTGGGGCTGATCCGACTGGCTGGAAGCGGCATTCGTCAGCAGTTGCAAGGACACCTGAGACTGACACACTTTCACTTTAAGCCAGTTGTAAAAGCGAGAAATGCGCAGGATTAAGAGCCGTAATCCAACGCCTCCGCCTGCTGGGATCCAGATCCGATGCGTTGTTGCGCCCTTGCAGCCATAACCACCAATCCAACAACCCAGCAGAGCAGTCCACTTGTGCATCGGAGCGTTTTGCCAGCGACTTAACAACATTTTGCATTCTGCCCACTGTCATCAGGCGTTGTTGCCTCGCCTTCACTGCCCCGGAGTTTCCCACATTTCCACCTTAATTTTCCCACCCACCTTTCCCCGGTTTTCCCCACTGCTAGTGCAACTGCCACGCTGCAACGGCTGTCGTTGTTTCCGTTTCCATCGCTGGGGAGGAACATTTTGCGTAATCTTGTTAGATAATTACCGTGTAGGGACCGTGCGGTTTCGCTATCCGTGTGAGCCACCCCCTTGCACGTGTATGCGTGTGGGCCAGGTTGGTAGGCCATTTCGATTGCCCAGTCCGCTTTGCTGCCAATCGGCTTCAGATGTCCAGCTACCGACCCAGTTTTTCGGGTTCAACTTTCAATGTCTCTGCCGGGAGGACACGATTTGCGTGCCTATTCTGAATTTTCTTGGGTCATAGAGTGCCTTTTGAGACTTAAGATTTAATTGAAGTCGAACCAACTGCTAGTAACTTAGTACTAGACAAAGATAATAAATTTTAGTTGAAAATTTTCTTAAAAGAATGAGATATTTTAAGTTTATGTTGATTTAATGTGCTTTAATTAAGTTAAATTGGCAGTTTTTACATTGCTGACCTCAATAACTGAAAAATTCAAATGAGTCGTCTAAATTTATCAAAAAGTTGTTATATAGCTTAGCTTAACTTAACTTAAACACGGTGTACTTTTAAGAACGAATGTTCTCAGTTCAAGAACAAATATGCTTACATTTTTCAGACTTACATTTATCAATTGAACTTTCCTTTGAATATTATTACTTTTCACTTAGAGTAAAAGATAATAAGAAAGGTTCATTCCTAACTCAAAAATCATTTAATGTTAAATATTATATGTTTAAGGTTCACAATACATAATCCAAGAATTAACTTTGAGTTATATTTTTTTAAATGTTTAAATCTAAAATCTTACCAACAATAAAAACGACATTTAAACAAGTTGAGAACAACGCAAACAACCCAATATAGCCAATAACGCATTTAAATAAAATCAATTTATTATCTGAAATCCCGGAAATGATTTCCCAGCCGGATATCCTTGGCCAAAACAATTCGCTATCAGCATAAAGCTCTTACGCTCGTTTAATAAGCAGTATGCAATAAAGCAACAAAATTTGGATGCATTTAGTTTGCAATATAAATTCAAATTTTATGAAATCACTAAAACCAATTATGAGCCATTGCTGCAATGGCCAAAAGCCAATAATCACAAATTTAATGCAACAATTCGACTAACGCCTAATTTATTTATTAAGCCAACTACATAGTGGCTATTTTTGCACACCGAGGCCAAAGTGCACAGATGGGTTCAAAAAAGAGTTTTGCCTGCATTTATTTATGCGCCATAAGCAAAAGAAATATAAAAGCGATAGTAGCAGACTGGGAAATTGGCGACTTTATGATTAAATTGCATTCATGCTCGATCAATTGGAAAACAATTATCACAATTATGAGAAAAAAATTGAAAATGGCAAAACGAAGTATTCAGGCGAGGTTCCTGCACTTAATTTGTTTACTGTTTTTTCTCACGAAAATTATATTCCGCTTTTTTTCGCCCTTGGGTCATTTTGCACTTTTACTTTTCGCACTGGCAATTTACATAATACAAATTGCAATTATCTTTAATGCGCTTAAGTTGGCTGGTCAATTTAAATGTTCTAATTGATTTTTTGGCTCTATGAAATTTAACTAATTTATTTTAAAGCTACGAAAATAATTTAAAATACTTTAGTCGGCTTACCTTATTAATTATCCAGTCTATGCATCCCAAGAACGTGCTTCGGCTATATAAATGCAACATGCGACGCCAAAATATAAATAAAAACAGAAAAAAACTAACATTTTAATTTGAATTTCGGTGACTTTTATAGCTTAGCCAAGCAGGATCAACTAAACAAAAAATATATTATTTTATACATTATTTAATTTTATAATTATTACTAATAAATTTAAATTATAAATTACCTTACACTTCATTATTATTTGTAGTTTATGGTTATTAATTCTTTAAGAACTTATTTTTACTTACTTTACTAAAAGTTTGCACTGCGCTTGTTTATTTTATTTGCAATTCCCGCTAGTCAGTTGAAATTTCTTATTTGCTTACATTTACAATTTTAATAGTTTTTCAATTTTTCATCGAGTTTGTATGACTTTTCCCCCTCGCTTTTCCCTGCCCCTCGCCCAGTGGAACTTTTTGATGAACAACAAACAGGAAGTGCCGGCAGGGAGATGGATGCCGCCAGCCGGGCCGCATAAATATTTTAGATTTTCCACGCTTTTCCCCACTTTGTTGCTGTCACAGGGGTTCTGTTCGCTGTTTCGGGGTTGGGAAAAGGGTTGGGAGCCAGTGGCAGATGCAAGGCCTATTCTTGCAACTGGCAACTGGCTCTGGATTGTTAGCCGTTCTGGCCGTGTCGCTTCTGCCTAGTTGGCCAAACTTGGCAGCCGGCAACTGCAATGTTGACGCTGCTGTTGCAACAGGACTGCGGTGGCCAAAATGGAGGCCTCCTGCCTGGATAAGGGTCCTGTACAAAATATCCGAGCTGCAGCCTGCTGCACGGAGAAAAAATAAATGATAATAAAATAGGGACCCTAATTATTTTCTGTCCAGATGCAGTGTGAATAAAAGTTGAAAAAAAGTGTATTTAAGCTCTATTTCACAATTCCATTTCGATCAACTCTGTTTTGCTGCAACTGTTGTTCCAAAAATAAAAAAATATTGAAAAACTGAGACTACTTACCCGAGAAATAATTTTTAAATGTAAACAAATTTTAAAGAATAGGTTTTTATAAAAATTTAAATCTTTGTTTCATTTTGTTAACTTATTCTTTTTAATCAGTTTTTAGATCATTTTCATTGCATATTCAGTATAATAGTGATTTTAAATGAAAAGTGTAACATTTTCCACTGTTTTCTTCTTGGCCCATAACGTATTTTATAAATTGTTATTGCCGTTGCTTCTGGTCCCTTCTGCCACATGATTGGGGAGCCTTTGGTATTAATTTGTTGCCTGCACCAAAAGTGCTTGTTAAATATTTTAATTAAGAAGAAGCCCAGGTCAAAGCCATTCTGCAGGATGCTCAGGATGCGGTGGATCAGCTTCAAGTGTCATGCAGGTCTTGGGGTCTCGAGTCCAAAGGAGATTGAGAGGCAATATGTGCAGACTAATGACACATCACGCACAGGCTTTGATGGGCAAATAATATTATATGAAAATGAAAGTCGAGAGGGCAGATGGAAAAGACTACATATGAAGAGGGTGCTTGGCAGAATTTTTGCAAATATTCTTATAGCCTTTTCTTCAAATTGGTGCTTAAATGTAAAGAAATAGGAATTTATTTAAGAAGAATATTAAGTAAAACCTTGGAATTAATTTTTAGGCAATATATAAAGCATAATTTTTGGCACTTTCTGCAACTTTAATCAAGAAACTTTTAAGCGTTTTAGAAAATGTTATTTTAATTAATCAAATTTCTCAGATATTTTTTTAGCCAAACGATTAAATCTGAAACTAAAGTTTATTCAAAAAGTTGGCCAAAAACTGCGCAAAGTTCAAGTTGAGTCGAAAATTGCATAAACTCATTTGTATAATGCACACGCTCTGCCATCCAATCCCCAGGATCCCCCCATTCCCCCTCAGTTTTTCCCGATTTTCCTCTGCCTTTTGCGTGTGTGTGTGAGTGTCCCGCTCATCTGCATATGCAGCGATGGAAGCGCTGAAAACTATGACTCGAAAATGTGACCTGCTGGATGCGTAGTCGGGAAAATGGGAAAATTTGCAAAAGGGTGGGGTCGAAAAGGGGGCATGGCCTGGCCTTGGGCGATATTTAGCACTCGCCACGTAACGTGGCCGCCACGCCCACCCACTTGGCCGCCCCTCCCTTGCCAAACTTAGCCGGGAACATGGCGGAGCTTAGCTGTGACACATTTTACACATAATTTTCAACACCTAAATCCGCAAGTTAGTGCCAACCATCAGATTTTGCACACGTTAACGCAAACATAAAGCTTCGGATTTTGGATTTTCGACTGTGCAGGAACAGGAGCTAGAGCTAAAAAGGTTTCCCAGCTGGACCAAACCGGTTTTGTGCATTTTAAAGCGACCAAGGCGAAGCAGCCACGAATAAAAAATGGACCATGAAATGCACAAGTTTTTGTGCATGCGGAAACAAAGGAAAAGCGAGTGAATATTCAACGCAGATTGGCCGTATAGCTGGAAAATATCCCGTCTTCTTGTCCGAAACTTTCGACCAGACACGACGAGCAGTTGAGAAAGTCAAAGGAGCTCATAAAAGGCCAAGAAGTGAGTTTGGAGTCTGGAATGCTCCAGAGTTGGGTGGAAAAATTTCATTTGAGTGGTAATTATTTATGATATTTTTTATAAATAACATAAATTGGTGATTTTCATGATGATTAAAATGTTCCATTTTAGAATTTTAAGCCAAAGCCAGTGTCTTTAACATTTAATAATCTTTATTGTTAATAATGTGGCTCCCATTATTCAAACTGCACTGCCAACAAATGTAAAATAATGCTTAATAAATTTAGAAATTTTCATGTAACCCATTACACATTTACACAGTAGAACAGCTATGAGGCATATTATGATTTATCAACATGGGAACAGGGCCCTGCAAATGTTGAACACATCTGGCTATATGATTTACATATCAAGCCGACCGTCAACTCGAATGTTGTTTCTCTTGTTGCTCCTGAAGTTGTTGACCGTCCATCACGTGACGTTGCCTGTTTGTTTTAAGCAAAAGTTTACATTGCCCGGGCGCAGGAAAAGAGGACCTCCTGCAACTTGAAGTGGAAATTAATAAAAACAAAATATGTTTCCAGCCAGCTGGACACAAAAACACAAAAAATATTAAGGGAAATTAATATGCAACTTTGTGATGTATGTTTTATGTAGCATATGTTCCATGTTAATGCAAATGTGTAAGGGAATTGTAGGATGTTCCCAGAGAACTAAGTATAAAATGTGAAAAAAACTGCATTTGATATTAAAATTTTATAAATATAAAAATATAAAAAAGGTCTGAAATGAATTCCAAGTTCAGCGATTTATAGAAAATAATTTCTATAAATTGCATTTACCCTAATCAAGGTCAGTTCATGTCTCTGCATAATTAGTCAATAAGAAGAGTTCGAAACCCAAAACAACTTTAGCCAATCAATTGCCGCCCCCCGAGAGGCCGAAAATCATGAAATATCAGAGCACTTTATCCGCCAGTTCATACACAAAAACAACTTGGTATACTGCCTCTAACCACCCACCTCCCACCTCAACCTCAACCCCGTGACCCCGGATAAAATCAGTCCGGTTGGCCTGGGTTGGCATAAAGATAAAATGCCCCCAAGGAATCGGGCAACAGTTTGTAAAAGTTTTCAATAAGCTTCTGGTATATCGAAGCAGTTTGTGGATGCGCAGCGGAAATGCATAAACATTTATAAGAATTTCCTTTGAAAGCATGTTAAACATAATTTCATGCCGAGGGAACCCAAGGCAACGAGAATCAAGGGGGGGCACCAAGGGAAATGTGACAAGAGAAATCAATTGAAGTTACTTGTAAATGAATTTCAAGTTGTCCGGGACAAGTTTGTTTAATTTGTTTAATGAAGAAATCCAAGGAAAGTTCGCTTATCAGCTTTTGAGAAATGTCAAACGAAACCTTGGAGATGAATATTTGCAGAGGGAGAAGATTATTAATTGGATTGGAATAATTATTGAGTTGTGTTGATTATAAATCGGAAAACATTTAAGAATTTGTTAAAGCGCTTTAATAGGTGATCAAAAGGTAAGATAAACGTAATTATAATTTATTGTTTTATATAATTGAATATTAATTAGTAATTTTACCATATGATATTTACCTTTTAAAAACAGGCATACTTTCTTAATATCAGAATTAATTTTAAAAGATTATTATGATTTTTGTATACTATTATAATAATTATAATTAAAATAGTAAAGTATTATTTTCATCTAATGTTCACCCATCATTTTTAATTTTTTCCCAACATTTTTTTACATTTTAAAAGTGTTTGAATAATACAGAGCCATTAATTTATTTGTATTTATTCAGCCATCAAGTGGGCGCCTCTCTGTGGCCCAGAATGAACATGCAAACGAATGCTCATCCCTGGAGGATTTCCCGTGCCTAATGTCGCCATAACTCAATGGGAACCTATTGAATCACAGCAAATTAACATGCATATATCTGGGCGATGCGATGCGATGTGATGGAGAAGCTCGTGCCGAGCCCACAAGGACACATGTCGCCCCATGGCGAATCCCCCGCCCATCCTGTGAAACTGAACAGGACTCTTGTGCCGTTTGGCATACGAAATAAGCACAAACAAATTCGATAACAAATGGTTTGGAATCGAGACAACAACGATGCAAGGGATATATATAATATATTTATAAAGAAAGAGACGGGGAAAAAAGCGAAGGACGCTGCTGAATTTAGGAACAAATGACATATTGTCAGGGGCAGAAAAAAGAGAGGGATAGAGAGAGGGAGAGGGAGACAACATATGGTTAGTCCGATGTGACTTTCTGTTCGTGTTTGTTTTTGTTTAACGTAAATATAAAATTTATTATCCAGCGGAGCGCATAAATTAGCCAAACAAGAAATCAGAAGCAGACGCAAATTGAGTCCAAAAACCCCTCCCTGCCACTGCTCTCGACTTGATGATGATAACAAATGAAATCAAATGAGTGGAATGTAGGATATGGCAATCGCATGGCAGATCGGAAGGGGGCCCGGGGTCCCAGAGCCAGCATCATCAATTGTGGAGAGTCCACAATTTGAATTAATGAACTATCACATGCGGTTCGCAATTTACGAAGCGCTGAAACAATTAAACTGGCTATTTGAAGAGCAGGAAATATATTTATAGTTTTAAAAACTAACCTAAGCTTTTACTTCACTTAACATCAACCCATTACCTACGCTGATAAAAAAATGGATAAGTAAATTTAAATATACGTCTATTGAATAAAAAAATCTCATATTTCGTGTCTAAATTTTAATATTATATAATATAATATTAAAGAAAAATGTTTGTTGGAATAATATTTAAATTGTCAATTTTAAAATGATTTTTAAATTGTATTACCAAAAAACTTGTTTCTCTTTCTTAATATTTTTAATTATTTGTAAAGTTAAAGCATTCTCCTTAAATACACCATTGTTGATTTTGCTTGTCCTTCATTTCTCTTATCGTATTGAACCGAGATATATTAAATTTCGGATCCAAATTGGCCCCCGGGGCCTTTCATTAAATTAGGTTCACACTTAACCATAAACAGGCTAATTAGTTGTCTTGTGCCTGACGCACACAAGTGTTAATTTTCCCAAAACAAAACACACTCTCACATTCGGTTAATTAACACATTTTCGCAGTTTTCACATTTCTCGCCGCCCTCCCGAGCGTCTTTTCTGTTCCTGGCAGAAAAGGACGGCCAAAAAAGGGGCAAAGAGCATGCAAAACCTGCGGGGCAACGTGGCTTTCGATGTGTTCCGACCATAACTTTTGCGGCCCAAAGTCGCTGGCAAGGCTAAGGACCTCCGTGTATGCAAAGTCCCTTGCAAAAAAACATAGCTGCAAATTCCCATGCAAAATCCATGGCAACATGACCAGCAGGCAGCGGTAACGAAAAGTTTTTGGACAAACCGGGCCCAAAAACTTTCAAGATTCACAACTGCAACACTTGCAGTGTGTTGAAAGTGCACGCACACTCGCCTAATCCCGCACACAGATACTCCCGACCCGAACCCATTGTGCACATCCTGCATCCTGCCTGTTTACCAAATGAGTTTTGTGCTAGTTTGTTTAATGCCTTGGGCCGCAAAATTTATGATGACAGGCGGGGGGGCGGCGGGGGGGAGCGAACAAGGGCCTGGAGTCCTATCTATCCGGAGAGTTTCTTGGTGTAATGGACAGATAACTGTTGCCTAATTGTTCTGACATTCATATGAAGCGAGGCTGCAGTCATAAAAGTTTCGTTCCATTTAATTCGTTCTCGATTCATGTACTTTTATTTCACTCTGAGGTTTGTGCCCTGTTTCCTATGGCTAAACGCATTGGAAAACTTAATTACAAGTCGACCTTTGGTGTGGAAATGAAATGAGAAAGTTTAGATAAAAGTGTTTGGCATTTATACCTGGAAACCAAAAGGACTTTTTTTCAAAAATAGTATTCTGTATTGATTTATAAAATTTCAAAAAAGAATTAAATTGTATATCAATTTGTATTGTTATTAAGTTTTGATATGGAAGTTAAACAAAGTTTAGGCCTTTAAAAAAAGGACCTCTTTTTAATAATGATTTATTACATTTTGCTAAATGTTCAGGCAATAATTTATTTGTCTATCAATTTTAATTGTTATTAAATTTCGATTTGAAAATTTAATGCTACACCTTTTGCAAACAATTATTTTTTGAAATTACAATTACAAAATTAATAAAATGAAATGAAAGTTAAATTAAAATGTTTGGCATTTATACCCTGATTACCCTGACTATTATAACAAATAGGACTCACTATTCAGTAATGTTTTTTTATTCAAAAGTTAGGCATCAGTTTCTTGTAGTTCAACAACAATTTAATTTTATATCAATTGGTATTGTTATTATATTTCGCTTTCGAAATTAAATGCTACACGTTTTGTGAACAATTGTTATTAGAAATCACAATTAAATGTTGATTGCAAAAGCGGAATGTGTTAGTTTATGGCGCTTTTATAAATGCTCTTACTCGGCATGCGGATGGGTGGTTGCACCTGTTGCCCGGACAACGGTGCTACCGAATTATGTTGGTCAGTGGCGAAAATATTTCAGCACACGCGGGGCATAAATTCCATTTCATTTAGCTGTTAATTCAATTTTATTTGTCACATTCTGCAACGGCGTGTGCCGCTCACCGAGGATTTCGGGGGGACGGGGACTTAATTTGGGGGTGATACAATTATTGAATGCCACACGTAAATTAACCCAGAAACGTTTTCGTGCATGAAATGCCAAAAATTTAACTAAAATTATGCACCTTTATGCGCGAGAAGCATGCGGAAAAAAGAGAGATGCAGCCGAAAAAGCCACCAGAATGAGCGGCCTTTTGAATGGGATTTTCCAACTCCCCGGCTGGAATGCATAAAACGCTGATTGCAGCGTGCTTCACCCCCATTTTACCCCCTTTTTTCCAGCGAACGTGACTGAGTTTACACGCAAATAAATACAAAACTTGGCAAAAGGGGCATCCAGAAAAAAAACGGCGCTGTGGGGTTAAGCAGCTAAGCAAAAGAAGTGCAAGTGCTGGAATACAAATATGAAATGCGGCTGCCGAAACAAAAATGCAATTTATTTGCCAGCCCCATGATAAAAAGAACATCAAAAAAATAACTTTTATCACGTGCCTGAAGTGCAAAATGGGAGAGCGGGAGAGCGCCACCAGAGGCCGCCAGGTGGCGCTAGTCAGCGAGCGGCAAAACGGAACCGGAAATGCCGCCGCTGACAGCAAAGCCTGTTTAAAAACGAAGGAACGACACAGCTGCCATCGCGTTATCTGCATTTTGTTGACTCTACATCCTTTTTGCAGCTTCCCCACCCCTCATCTTCATCGCGGCATTATGCATGAAATATTCTCTATGTTTCGTTTGTTTTTGCTGCTCCTGGAACTCAACGGCCAAGGTGAGATAACTCGGGATTACCCGGAAAGAGATGGCAGAGAATGTTTCATAATGCAGGAGCAGACTGTAGATGTTCGAAGCCAAAGTTTGCATATTGAAACGGACGAATCGAAGGAGAAGTTTGCCATAAAGTATACAACTTTGGGCCAAATTCCATGGCTACTTTAAAGTTTATGAAACATTTTTTTAATATTTTTTTTTTCTAGAAACAACATTAAAGAAACATTTTTAATTGAGAAATTCTTTGTTGTTTTGAAACAGAGTTTCTGTTTAATAAAACTTTAATTGATGAACAAAAGTAATAGTAAAAAAATACCTTAATCTTAAGTTATCTTCCTAAAGGCGAAACTTTTTTTAAGAAATGTCTAAGCCTTCAGTGCTTCCCTCTTATTTAGTTCCCATAACACTTTTGTTTTTAAATTGTCATAAAATCAGAGAAACCCCTTAAAGGAGCAGCCAATAAAGGAAAAGAGTGGCCATTCAAAGGCATTTGAGTGAATGGCGTAGCTCCTTTGCTGCCATTTAAATGGGCACCCGGGTCATTAGGTGCCATCGAAGAGGAGCCAACGTCAAAGACGAATCCCAATCCTTTGACGGCGGGCCAAAGCCATGCTGGAAAGTCAAAAGTCCGGCATTAGTGCAGGCTGATTAATCACATTTGAAGGGCTTACATTTATGGCAGATGTGGGTACATACATATGTATGCAGCAGGAAATGGGCGGAATACACATGCAAATGTCACATTAGCCTTATACTTTAATTAATTTCTAATCCCGGCTCATTGAAGGCGACTGCAATTAGATGACTATGCCGTTGCTTGTAGGCTGGCAAGGATTACAAGGATATAGCCATTTGGTCCCCAACATTTGTCAAACACGGCCCAAGCCAAAGGATATCAATTTGTGCATGTGAGTGTGAAGTACAGAATTGGCCGCCCATCAACTACAAATTAGACATTTGAAATTTAATCGTCATTGCGAGTTTTGGGGCATTGGAGGGAGGCAGGGGGGCACATAATTAAGCTGCAACTTTGTGGGGATTATCCAATGCGAATTCCGAATAACCAAACCACAAGCTTTTAACATTAAATGCGATGAACTATTTGGGTAAGTTGGTAATCCAACATTGCGGTGGGACAAATAGTTTAAGGGTCTCATAAATGTGGTTTTGGCTTGTGAATATAATACCATTGCCTATTTATTAGAAGATATATTATATATTATATTATTATTTCTCAGAAAACTTTAAAGAAAACATATAAAAATTCGGTTGAAAATAATTCAACATTTTTTAACTAATAAATAATAATTTTATTTCGTTCTATGAATTATCCCGTCAGCCTAATTCCTTAATTCCAATCAAAGAAATTGTCATTTGAAGCGTAATAAATTATTTATTATCAATAGCCAACAGCACAACAAGTTAAGAAAGGCGTACAACAAAGTCTGGGAAATCTTGCATGGATAAATGTGCAAAATGTGTTAACGAACTGCCACGCCCACCGATTCGAGGCACTTTGATTTGTGCGTAGGGCAATTTATTTGCCACAGAAGCTGGTTGCCACGCCCCCCACTTACCAGCCGCCCTCGCCCTTCTTATGCTCCGTGAGGCACTTTACACTCAAATTGTGTTAATTTGCATATTGGAAACTTTTGCCTAATTGAACATAATGCCACTTAATTAAAGTTAAGACAAGTTTTTGACGGTAAAATGGTTTTGGGCCCGAGGGGTTCGGGGGATGTCTTGGCAACTAAAAGTATGGCCAACATTTATGGCAGCTTGTTGTTGAAATTTACGGCAATTAGTTTAATATGAGCAGATTATGAGGGACACAGGACGCAATAAAATCCCTTCGGCAGTGGCAAATTAATTTTTAGGGGCATCCCCAAATGAACACAAGCACTGAGGCACTCGGAAAAGCAGACATATGGAAATCAATTAGCACTTGGGAGTCGCAGTCACGGCCCTAAATGTTTAATTGCTGTTTGTGTTTGGCTGCTTAATTGTTAGTTGTTTAAATATTTACTAACCATTAGATTGGTCTGAAAGGGCAATACGACAAGAAAAAGGGTATAATTTCAAAAGCAGTTACAATACTTTCTTTAATATTTGTAAAATTAAAGTTTAAATAAAACAGTTATTTTATATATATTTATAATATTTTTTTTGTATGTTCTGTAGGTTTGCTTGGTTTTTAAAAGTCTTCCACTATCAGCGCCGTTCCAGCTAAGAGAATCTGCTCCGATGATCCCGTCACGATGTCAACATCCAGGTGGCAAATCAACTTGTCCCTACAGCTTCGAGAGTATAAAGGCAATTTCGGATTTGTTTCATCTTTTTGCGAGGGATACAGTGATTTTTGTTCATATTTTGAAGAACTGGCACTCGAATGGCTAGCATCGTCCTTTATCTTGTAGCTGATGTAAAAGGGGTTCGATTTGTCCATTCCACTCTTGGCGCCATCAATCTGCAACGGAAAATGTGATGCAATTATTAAAAAATGTGAAGTCTCAAATGAAACCCTTTTGGATTATTGATTAAATTTTCAAAGTCATCAATGGAATATACGTTTTATCAACATGTTTTAATCTGTTGGACCCAAAACTAATAGCTATATAACTATTTAGCAAAATATTCAAAAATATACATTCTTAGAACAAGGTTTTACCATGTTCATTTATTTTATATTCCTTTTTATATTTTTTAACTTTTTAAATTAAGAAATCGGACCTACACACCCATCACTTAGCGAGTTCACACTCCACTTTTAGCAGGTTCTACCTCCACGCGTAGCAAGTGCAAGATTTCTCATATCTTACATGTAAGTCTACATTTTACTCTACATTAAACTTTTGTAAATTATTGCAATTTAATTTAAATGAAAATTAAATTTTAACAAATATGTAAAATCCTAAAAAAATATTTTAAGGTCTCGCTTATACTTTATATCAAATATTATATATTTACCAATTTTACACTGCGATATTTACAGCATGGACAGACCTTAATCGGACGCATCCAATTCTCCCAACACAGGGCGAAGGATTACAGACGTACCCTTGTTCAATAAGAGTGCGAAATTAAAATATATGTCAAAAATAAACAGTGCGCACGAACTTCAGCAAAAATATATCCTTTTTTGGTATATTTAAAAAATTCAAAATACTATAAATGGTATATTTTTCAGAACCAAAACGCAGTCACACTGCACTGCTAATCAGTGCTGCCAACTCTTTTGGCTGAAAAACAGAGCTAGAAAAACCAGCTAGAGTAGTAAAACTTTTTAGGAATTTCCTAAACCAGTTCGTAATATTTACTTTGAAATTAATAATTATCTTACAAGCAATATATTATATTTATTTAAATATAATTTGTTTTAAGTTTCGTAATATTCAACAATTACTAACATCTCTTTGAAAATTAAACTGATTCCTTCACTTTTTTTTAAAAATTCTTGTTGATTTTTCCACATTTTAAAGGAGTTAATGATTTTTAAAATACCAATTTAGCTTGGGAAACAGCTATAATTTCCGCTTGCAGCTTTTGCCAATTAAAATCGCTAGATCTGGCCTTAAAATAGCCAGGAAGACAGCCCTGGCTGGCAGCTCTAATGTGCCGGAATGTCAATCAAATGAAAACAAAAAAAAAAGCGGCGTGAAAACTGAAAAGAACGGGCAGCCAGCGCAAATTCGCAAGTTAATTTCGATGCATTGAACGGAAACGGCGATCCGAAATCAGGAGCCTCAGGATTACGGACACGGGAGCCATGGAAACGGCCAGGATGGAGACGGCGATGGAGACCCATTTTATGGCCAAAATGGGGAAGGTGAGACACAAAGACAAGAAGCCATCGTGAAAGAGGGGGAGGGAGGGAAGATGGGAGCATCAGGCCCCAAAAGATATAGATAAAGGTTTTAGAATCTGGTTTTTGAGAACCGTTTTTAATAGGGTGACAATGTGACCACTGAAGACTAAGATTAAAGGGAGCCCTATAAGTCTCAGGAAATAAAGTATTCCTATTAAAACCAATTTTATTTTAGTACTTTGAGATAGATTTAAATAAATATAAAAACATATATGCTATTATCATTTTGAGATTTTTTTAGCAATGAAATTATTTTAAAATAGTCCTTTCTCAAGTTAGAAACCCTTTTCGGTATGTTATTATTATTTAAATCAGATAAAGTTTTTTTAAAAAGTATTATTTTGTACTAACCTTTAAAGGAGCCAGTTTGAGTACTGCATCCGAGGAATCCTCATTCGAATTTAGTGGTCCACAAGTACGCAACTCTAGACGTTCGGTGGAAACTGCCAAATTCCGAGACTGAAGCAACTTCAAGCAAGCCAAAAGGTTCTCACAGTTGAAAACCTGGACAAGATTGATTTCCTCGCCAAATGCCAGATGCAATTGCTCCTTAAATCGCAGCTCTGCTGCCTGGGCTCGAATAATGAGGGCTCTCAGGAAATCGACGGCACTGCTGCTGCCAGGTCCACTCCATTGTTTTAGCCAACTCGCAGGGATCTAGGGAACACACAATCATTATCATTAATAGCTACGTTTATAGTATACAAAGAGCAAATGAATCCTTACCTGCTGTTCTGCCAGAGCTCTCAGAGTGCTGCCATCCACCTCCTGCGAGTCCTTGAGCCAGGCATGCATCTGGGACAACGTTTGGTGAACAATGCCATAAAGATCTGCTCCCAACTTCAGTTCAGAAAGTACAAAAAGCGCCCAGGGGGATTCCCCGGCATCTGCTTTAGATTCCTTAAACGTTTGAACTATGGTACAGGAGCCGGCTAATTTCCTCCACAGATTTAGTAGGGGCTTAATTTGATGCTCTAGCCTTTGACGGCCAGTAAGCTGATCGCTTTCTCTAGACTCTCCGGAATCTTCAGCTGATCCTCGACCGTAGTGTAATCCCCTTAGTTCCTTGATGACCCTTTTGGCCTGTTCAATTTCGCGTTGTTGTTGTGCCTGATTGGCCAAGCCGTACATACTGGGCTCATCTACCTCAGGCAGCTTTTCCAATGCGGCATAATAGTCCTGCAGTTGGCCACTAGTAGGAATGGATAGGGATAATCCCAAAGGTGACCAGCGACTGCTCAGAACATCCGCGGAACAAAATTGTTGCAAATAGCTCCTGAGTATCTCCAGGTCCCTCAGGTTGTTGATTCTTCCACCAAAAGCCAGAGCCTCGCTGAGGCGTTGCAATAGCAACCAGTCGCATTTTCCCGCATTTAATTGCTGATCCATCCATCTTAGCATTCCCAGTGCCGCCTTGAGATCCGCCTCACCGAATTCGTAGTATTTCGACCAACCTTGTGGTATAAATTGACGCCGTTGCTGGAGTACTGCGGTCAGGATAAAGTAAACCACCCGCATCTTGAGACTCTTCGGTTGGTTCTTAAAACTCTGGTCCGGTTCAGCTGCATAATTCTGAAGCAATCGCATCACAATCTGCTTGAGTCCTTTCGGCTGTTCATAGCGAACTTTAAGACACTTGTAAATGGCAGATTCTGAAAATCCCTCGGTGGATTCGCAGAGCAGCCACAAGCGAAAATCCTTGGACTTTTGAATTTCATTCAATTCCCTTTCCATTTGGGTCAGGAACTCGGGCACCAAGTGGACATTCTTTACGCACAGCCAGTGGCCATCTATGGCAGCCTGTCGCATTTCCGCAAGAACTCTCTTCTCAGCACCCTTTCCAATAGCCATTTCCCTGTACTTCTGATTGGCCCACTTTCTCAACTCGGTTGTGGGATCATTTTCCGCCTGACTAATCATTAGAATGGGTCGATCACAACTGCTTTGTTGCAGCAACTGCTCCACAGAAGGTTGTGTGGATGCACCTGGGGAAATTCCCAGAAGATCGTTGCTCACTTTTCGCAGTTGGGCGAGCATCAAGTCTGGTCGGAAGATTTGAGCAATAAGCACTCGCTGGAAACTGGATCCCAAGGCAGCTGTAAGTTTATAAAAATATGATTTAATGCTATTGACTAAAGAATGTTTCCAACTTACGCAGCACATCATCCGCTTGAGACTCGATGAATCCTCGCCAGATATAATCCTTATCCAATTGAAGTTTGCTTCGCAAATCCGGGAACAACTGCAGCAACATCGCCAACTTTAACTGTGCCTCCTTGGCCATGCAATCAGGCAGCTTTCCCAACTGATTTATAAGCCTACTGCCATCCGAGCTGCCCATGAAATTGTTCACGAACAACTCCCATTCTTTGGCGTTTAATCTATCGGGATATGCCTGGTGACAAACCCACAGGGATAAGGCTAGCTGACAATCTCTGGAAGTAGCTCTAGCTAAGTTCATGTAAACATTTCTCACTAGTAATTCATAGACCTTAGACTCGTCCCGTTGATTCTTGGAGAGAGCTCCCAAGAATAGTTCTATGTAAACTAAGGCAGATAGTTCGTACCCTTGAATAAGACCTGCATAAAAGACTGAGGCCTTTGAGCAGAGTTCTCTCAGGGAACCGAATTGGGCGAGAAGGGTATCCCTAATTTGACCACTTTGCTTGAGGGCCTCTTCAATTTGGGCGCTGCTTTGCTTGACCTCATTTAAACTGGCCAAAAGTTGCTCATTTCGCAGGATATCTCCCTCTGATTTTGATAACTGCTCGAGCAGCTTATCTTGTATGTCCATTCGCTGCTTCAGAAGATCTCCCTCTTTTTGCAGCAACTCTATCCTCTGCTGCTCCAGATCTGCATTTTTTAGGACAATCGCTTTGGACATCAATTGATCGGACAATCCAGCCGCCGTGACCGTAAATTTGAGAAGGATAATTTGACTTCTCTGCTCTTCGGGTAAATCCAATCGATGGGATTTACTGATCAGCACCAGTTGGAAACTTTCGTGAAGATCAACCAACTTTGAGCCGATGGCTAGTTGTCGCTTGTTGAATCTCACAAAAATATGACCCTGAAGAAGCTGCAGGATTGGAGGACGCAGTTGCTCGCAATCGGTGACCAGAAGAGTCTTTCCAAATCGAACAGCTAGCTCTAGTTGATAGGATAGTCTCTCGTTTCCGTGGGTGGTCAACTCGCAGGCTCTTCCGCTTCCCTTGAGATGGGCCATCAACCAATTGGCTGCTGTTTGGGTGGGATCCAAGAGCAGTGGAATGGGACAGGCTCCATACGGTAGAGATAGCATTTCCCTGAGCAGAGCAGCGCTCTCGATGATCTGGGCATCTCGGGCCAATCCCTGACTCTCCCAAATAATTTGCTGCTGTTCCGTGAGCAGTGATCCACGGAGGTCGAAGTTGGAGGGCAGATGAAAGTCCGCTGCCAGGCGTTTCAGAGAGGAGCTGTAAGTCCAAAAAAAAATATAATGTAAAATGTAATGAAAAGTATCCCTTTAACTCACCTCCTTTGTTCCAGGCCCAAACCCGCGTAGTAATTGACAGCCATGGCTATTAATAGAGTCTTTCCATCCAGAGTTTTGTGCGCCTTCTTAAGCTCTGTCAACTGATCACTCCAGGTGACATATTCAGCGCTCAGTTTTCCTACCAAGAGCTCTGCCGCCTGCAAGGTTCCACTGGCCTCCTGGAGTTTTAGCTCCAGCACGGCTGCCTCTTGTGTGTAAGTCTGCAATTTGGCAGACAGTTGCTTCACCCTTTTATCCACATCATCCAATCCACTTGCCAACTCTTGCATTTCGTCCTCGGCTGCATTGAGATTCTTCTGCAACTCATTCTGTTCCCTTTCGAGGGGTTTGATGCTCTGGATCACCCTGGAATATCGAACACTAGCCTGCACCCAAGCGGCCAAAGGAGCGGCTGCGGCCGAGGCACGTTTGGCGTTCTTTGACTCATAGGAATCGCCTTTGGCCAAAAGTAATCTCTCCACGGCTTCGCAATTTTCCGGGCTAATTCGAGCTGGATCCAAGGATCTTATGTCCTCCTTGACACCCCTCTTGGCCAAAAAGGTTTTCATGCTGTTCCAGGATGTATCCCGTATACCCATCAATCGAAGAACGCCCTCCAATATATCCCTCACAGCCTCTGGAGGAGCTCGCAACGATCTGATTTCGGATAGAGCTTCTGATTTAATTTGACCCACTGCATTACTAGCCTCGGCTAAAATTGGTTCTACCTCTGCCAATTCCTGTTGGATTTCCCTTTGCCGAACTTTCAGCTGTTCGCTGCTTTTTTGCGTTTGCTGCTTCAGTTCCAGCATGCTGGACTTTTGTTCATTGGCATTTCTCATCGTGGATGAAATCATTTCCAGGGCTTCGTTGGCCAGTTCTCGCTTTTCACCCAACGCCTGTTCCTGGGCGGCAGCGTTGGACTTCAAAGTATCCACCAATGCGTGGGCGGAGGCTAGTTTATCCACTCCCATTTGCAATTTGTTCAATCTCTGATCGATTTCATTGGCTGCATTGCTGTACATGTGGAAATAGCTGCGGATGAGTTGGTAATATCTTTGCGATGGCTCATCTGGTGGCAGTTCATCCGATATATCTGCAAAGTGACTGCAAGCGGGCACCTTGACGCGCCCACTTCCCCCGCCGGCGACTGATTCATTGAGCAACTCGATATATTGTTTGGGAAGCATGGCAAGTGATTCCCTGGATTCTCCCCGCACATACAGTAAATCCATCTGGCGATGCAGGGCAGGAAAATTGTTCAAGTAGTCCTGTACTTTGGCACTACCTGGATCCAAGACCAGGATGATGTGGAGATTTTCCCGAGCACCTTTAATTCGATAATAGATTAGATCAGAAATATCTGTAGATTCATTTACCTACGATTCATGAAGTATGTCCCCATGGATTCCTGGTATCCTTCGAGCTGTGCCGTCTGCTTTAGAGTGCTGGCCACCGTCTCCAGATCATCGCCGAAAAGCTCTAGGATCTCGCTTCCTTCGAGCAAGGCTTCTATGGGCTTTAAAATATCGGGCACATAACTTAGCCAACAGTGCTCGATCAGCAGGTAACTCATCTGCTGCTCCAGGGCAGCTGTCTGCATAGCCACTTTAAGGTCGTTGTAGAACTCTGAAAGATCGTATGAGGATCCACCTTGCAGAGTTAGCACCTTGGCCTCCTGTAAAGTGGCTGCCGTATATATGGCATCCAGATGACGTCCTCCAGATTCTCCCAAAATAAGCATGTGGGCATCAGTTCGTGATAAAACTCTGGTTAATCTAGCAGTGTTGTTTAAAAGTTCCTCTGTTATGGGTGCCGTGATGCTGTAGCTTTCGGTATCTACGGGGAAAAGGGGGTATAGATTTAAAATCAGAAAACTCAATAACAGGAAAGTTGAATAGTTTCTTAATATGACTAAAAGTATTTTTAAAAAAAATCGTTAAAATGTACTATCCTATAGGACATCATTGAAGTGGACTCCCACGAAACCATTTTTGGTCGTCACGTATCGCATCTTTTCTACATCTACTTAAATATATTTATAATAGAACCGATGCTTAAACGAAATTCGATGATTCTGTATACTTTCAGTGGATGACCCCCGAGGAGGAAGCGCGGCAAAAGTTCATCATGCGGGAGCGGGATCGCGAGAGGAAACGGATCAAGCGCATGAATCCCGAGTACCGGCAGATGGAACGCGAACGGGATCGATTTCGCAAGCTGACGCCCAGGCCCAGTGTAGTTATCCCCGATTACCCCAAATAATCATCCACCTCTTCTTGTCTTGAAACTGCGGAATTACCACTGGGCAACTTCAACTGATGCGTGAGCAGAACTGTGACATTAATTCTATTTAATGGGTGTAGGAATTCCTTTTTGGAAAAGGATTCGAAAAAAAAGTACTTAAATGGTTAGGGTTTCTTAGAAGGAAAACTTTTCATTCTATTTAACTCACTATTTTTAAAATTCTAGAAATATCCAACCTAAATCGAATATGAAATATTTTTCAATACTCACTGCAAATGGTCACCTGACGTTGAACTTCCTCCAGCCATTCGTCATGGGTTAGGCAATGCAGTTGACCACGGGACTTTGGAGATTTAGGCACGAAAAATACTTTCTGGAAGCGTAGAGCTAATTAGCTTATACTTCATTTAGGAAATCGGAAACTCAACCTACCTCCTTGCCGTAGTATTTGCGCATCGTTTGCTTGAGTATTGCCTCGAATTGTTGGACATGCTCTTCGCTAATCAATCTGTCGCGGAACATGCCCAAAAGCTCACAGTAGAGAGCCTATAAAGGAACAAATTTTCAATCTTATTAGCCATAAACTGAGAGAAAATATTTGAATTGAAGACAAGCTAGGATAGGATCAACTTTTGTTTGAGGAATATTTAAAAAGGTGATAAGGGAGTTACCAATATCAGATTTTAAATTCTAAACAATATAATTTATGTATATATTTAAAAGGGGTTTTCTAATAATTTGTACGTTTAGAGTTAATGACTAAATTACAACTTACGGTGGAGTAGTCATAGTTTGGTCTGCTAGTTTTATTAAGATTGATCATATTATCACCCTTTTTTCTCACTACAACCATACCTCATTGAAATCACTGGCGGGATAGAAGACGAGGGAGTCTAACAGCTTCATGATGCATTTCGGACTGAACTGGTAGTGCGCCTGCCTGCCTCCCACGGTGGTAAAAGTCGCCTGCAGCTAAAATAGGGCAAAGTCAATTAGCAGGTAGTGCGCTGATGAATTCTAGGCCGGGAGGTGAGGGTACCAACCTTCTCGAAGCACTCCATCAGGCTCTCGCTGACGTGCTGCAAATTGACCCCGGACCCTCCCCGATTGGCCGAACCCCTGAAGTGCTCTTGCAAAAGAGGTTCCAATCGCCGCTGGATGATTTCTAGCATATCCTGTTTCGTGGGTCGGGAAACTCGCACAAACTGATTGATGGCAAAGTAGCGCGGTGCGATTTTGCCGGGATTTCCGCTAATGGAGGCGCATATCTGCAGTCCGCTTACCCCAATCCATTCGAGATTCTCGGCGTAAAAGCCTGCCCGTTGAGCCAGCTGAAGTAAAAGTTCCACTACCTCGCAAGCACCCCAAGAATCTTGCTGGCATAGGTCCAAGTTCTTCATGAATAGCACTAATCTCGCTTGTTTCGGTCGGTACTCTCTGCCCTTGATGCCACTCACTGTGACGCAGTGCGTCTTTAAAGTGTGCAAAATATAACTGGGCGTTAGTTGAGTCGAACAATTTATGGTGGCCAATTGATAACCAGAATTTTCAAGCACTGCTCGTTGCAGTAGCAAGGTTTTACCGGATCCACTGGGACCTATTAGCATAAATGGCGGGATACGATTACCCTGGGTTTTTAGCAGTCTTTCCAGTATGTCCAAGTACGTTTTCATGTAAGATGTAATTATTAATTGGGAGCCTTTTTCTGGTAAATCCATTGCATCCACTGGATATTGCTCTAAGGAATTTCTGCGGCTATCATAATAAGTCAGTTCAGCATAGTTAGGATTGGCTACATAGAGATTAGCGCGTTTAAGGATCAACTGGGCAAACTCCCTCTGCCTATCGTTGGGTATATATCCGAAAAGAGCACGAAGCATTGCTGCTCCATACTCCTCTAGAAATTGTGAGCCATGGAGTTGTAACAGCAGGGATCGAATGAGGTGTGCGCGATTAATACCGGGTAAATGACTGTTTTAATAGAGAAAAGAATTAAATGATATTATAAAATAAAAAAAAAGAGTTCTAAATCGAAGTATAGGACATTGCATTTGCAATATAAGCAATTTACCTCAATAAATGTTGGCTTTCTATCCAATCCACAGCAAATTGAAAGTTGCCATCCACGTAGTTCTGCAAAAGATCGCCATAGGGTTCCTTTGATAGCTCATGTTTCAGAATCTCCTTAGCAGGATAGTAGTCATAGCTATTTGAGAATACCAATGATAAAAGTTTACGGCTGTGAATGAATTTAAACCCACCTCATGTTGACAATACCCATTCTGGAAATGGTTGCTGGTGAAGCATGCCGCACATCGTCTGTTTCGAAGATGAAATTAACATTGTTTCCGAACTCAATTCTCCAGCCGGAAGGCAAGGTTAAGAGCCTGCAAGGGGATAAGGTTTTCAGATCAGATTGTTGTAAGGCCTAAAGTGACTGGTTTCAAGACAAGTTGGGAGGTGAAGACACTACCGTATAAGACCACGTTTAGCCAAGAACAAGAACACTGCCCGAGATTCAGATTCAGATCGAGACACGACCCCTTCTGCTGACTGCCGTTTGCCAACCAACCACTCTCTCTGTAATTTCAGCTGATGACCCCCGAGGAGGAGGCGCGCCACAAGTTCATCATGCGAGAGCGGGATCGCGAGAGGAAGCGGATCAAGCGCCTCAATCCCGAGTACCGGCGAATGGAACGCGAGCGCGATCGATTCCGCAAGAAGGCACGACGTGCTAACGTAGCATTTTTCCAATATTCTATATTATCTATAAACATTATTCCACACTCGAACACTCGAATCACACGACACACACATTCACATGGCTTAAGATTAGGGGGTAGGGGCTTAGAAGATCCCGGGACCGTTGACACTTCTTGAACCCTCCGAACCAGACAAACTCCCACAGTTTCTGTTGCCCGAAACACTGTGCTTTAATATGTTTTCCCCCCATTCTTCTCCCCTCTCCGATTGCAGTTGACCCCCGAGGAGGAGCTGAGGCTGAAGATGATCCAAAGGGAGCGCGATCGGGAGAGAAAGCGTATCAAGCGAATGAATCCGGAGTACAGGAGGCTGGAGCAGGAACGTGATAGGGATAGAAAGAAGGCGCGACGAGCGAACGAGGCCTTCAGGCAGCTGGAGAAGCTGAGGGATAAAATCCGAAAGGATCGCAAGAAAGGTTTGCTGGTCACGGACCCTACGCAGTTGCCGCCGGAATTCGCAGCCATGATACCGCCAGTGCCTGTGGTGAAGCCCGAGGTGGGTGTGCCACCAGCCCCGCCTCAAGGACAGCAGCAGCCCACGCCACTGCTGCAGCAACAGCAGCAGTTGCAGCAACATCAGCAGGTGCCGCAGCAACAGCAGCAGCACCAGCAACCTCCGCCCACTCACCTTCAGGAACAGCAGCTGAGTCACCAGCTGGCGCATCAGCGGAACCGAATGATGTCCAGCCAACTCACCCAGCTGGCCACGCCTCCCGCCCATGCCTCGCACCTGCAGCAGCTGAATAAGTTGCAGCAACTCTACCCGCCACGGAGTTTTGGCCATCCTGCACTGCCAATTGCTGGAGTGACGCTTATGCCGCAGCTTTGCCATCCCATCCTGCACCAGAACCTCAGTGCCACTCTGTATGCGGGTCCACCGAATGGCATTAAGCAGGAATATGGTCAGGATATCTCCGCCTCAGCGATGGCAGCAGCTCAAGCCGCGGCATTGGCGTCGCTGAGGAATCCCCAGCATCAGCAGCAGCAGCAAGATGATTCCGAAATGGTCATAAACCTCGAACCAGAAATTGTGCTCCAAACCGGACCCGATGTGAATCCCGCCCAGCCACCGCCGCAGCAGCAGCATCATTTTGGCGCCCACCAGCAGCAGCAACAGCAACAACAGCAGCAGCAACATCATCTCCAGCAGCAGCAGCATTGCAACATGTTCCAGCATATGGCTCCCCAGGCGCACATGCAACACATGCGATCCCTGCCACCTCCTCCCCCGCCCCCTTCGCTGTCGTTGCCACCTCTGCCGCCCCCGCCACCTGCAACACACCAGCAGCAACAGCAACCTGCGCCGCCACAGCAACTGCAACATGCTCCGCAGTGAGATATTCTCGCCAGTAGTCCTAAGCTCAACTCTCTAGCCAGCTAAACGCATCCGAAAGTTTGAGGGCACACACGCCTGGAGTTGTGATCTAATAAGTTTTATGTGTGATTTTTAAATCCCTTAAACTGACGTTATTACGTTGCCACAAATGCTCGAGCACAAAAATATTGGTGCATATACAGTCTTTCAAATATTCATAAATAGAAGAGTACTCTTGTAAAAATATTTAGTAAAATATGTCCTTTTTTTGCAAGCAATTTGTACTTTCCAAAATGTTTCTTGTTAGTTATTTTTGATATTTGATCATTCTCCAAAAATCTGTACTATTTTAACGCCAACTTAACAAATCGAATTTAACATACTTGTACATAAAATATTGATTGATCCATTGAATTTTGATTGGAAATGTTAAAAAGAACTGATTTCCCATATGATATATATCATTTAAATCCTGCTAAGTATTAATTCCCGTTCACTTCAAGCCTGTTATTTCATTTTATTCTTAACCATTTTTCTACCAGCAACCGTCGAGAGGTATCAAGAAAAAAGAATTTCATAGATATTAAAATGAAAAAACATTGTGATAAAATGCACCTTACGCATAAATGCTTGGAAAACTAATGATGGAAACTTTACCATCTTTGAGCATAGCTGAGCATATTTCAATTTCTCAATAATATTAAATATTATATTATATGAATTCCCTTTAACCCCAGGTTGTACATGTTTGTACTGATTTAAATGGAACCTACTTCCAACTATTCTGTAGTAATCACAACTCCCAAGGATGTGTGCCAGCATCTCATACGCACACACTCGCACTGAAACACACCCATGTTCATTTTTTATGTATGTTAAGTAGTCGCCATTTGAAAAATGCCGATACGTATTATGTTGCGTTACGCAATCCGGATTACGTTAGTTTAGTGGGCTTCCCCGTCATAATTTGTTTGTGTCGTCATCGTTTCAAGCATTTCTCTGTTTTTTAGGTCTGTACGTATTTTGTTTAGTCGCTAAGTGATAGATGATACAATATTTGCAAGTTTAGGATGATACGATCTACAATACGATATAACGATAACTGTATACCTATATGATATAATGATATAGTATGGCCAGCCGCGAAATAATTAATACGAATTTATGCGCAAAACAAACAAGCGAAATATAAGCAGCAATAGAGTATTGCTGGAATGGAATTGTATATAAGGGGGTTTGCTAATATTTATAGAATGTAATCTCTTTCACAGTTAAATGGAATACTAGAAAAATTACCCATTCGATAAAAAAAGGAAGTTGTACTCACTTGTTGTCGTCTAGAACCGAGTTGAGTGCCTCAATCCACTCTGGATCGATGCTGCCATCGCAAATGATCCACGAATGGACCTGGGATGGCTCCTGATTGACCGCCACCGCAGTGTGGGTGAGTACTCCATCCTGCCACTGACGAGTATCGGCATCCAGGCGTCCCAGCAATTGGACTCGACTCATGGACTTGGGACTGATGGTGTGCACTTTCAGTTGGGATCCACTCAGAGCCTGTTTAAGGAGCGCCATGACGGTGGACTTTCCACATCCCGGTGGCCCCACCAGCACCACTCCCATCCGCTTTTGAAGCTGCTCGTGCAGCTGCAAAGCCTTTTCAATTTGCCTCTCGTTCCGACAGAGTCCCAGTTGCGCAAAAGCGGCGGATAGAGATTGATGGAGCGCAGTTTCTGGCGCCGGCGAGCTGTCAATCTCCGGGAAAACATTCCGAAGCAGCATCTCAAATCGAGTGACATCGTGTGGGGCCAGCTTGGACATGGTGGATGAACGCAAACAGCGAACCACCACCGACATCTCCTCGTTAGAGGTGGAGCGGGTGTTTTCCTCGCCGGTCATTTGCCCCCTCAAACCCTCGCCGCACACCAGCAGTACTGTCTTCAGTTCCCGGAGTCCCCAGTCGTAATGCCGCTGGGCAGAAAGCATCTTGCCGCACAAATCGAACAGCTCCACGATGCGGCATGCGATGGAGGAGGCCTCGGAAAAGCCCTCGACGAAGAGCATAACCCGGGCGATTTCCCCCGGCTCCGGCTGTTGCATCACAATGGGTCTGAATAGAGCCTGGATGTTGCCGGGCAGCTTTTGGCGACCACCGTACTCAGCTCCGGCCGGATTCAGGGTCACAAAGATGCCGCAGTGTTGGTTGAGTTGCACCTAAGGGGGGAAGAAGATTTATTACAACATTTTATGAACTCAAGATAATAATACACCCAAAGTTACAATAAATTAGTAACAAATTAATGTAAAAAATATTTAAAAACTTTTAATGTTTCAAGTTAGATTGTAAATATTTTAAATTTGATTTTTAATAAAAAGCTAAGAACTTTTCTTGACTTCCTGAATGCAACCATTGCATCCGTAGGTCAAACCAACCAATCATTCCATAATTCCTTTCACACCAATTTCAACTTCGACCCGCTTCATAACTCATCCTGCTCACCTGTCGCTCGCCAATCTGGACGCTGCTGGCCCGCTCCTTCAGGGCGCTCTGGATGGGCTGGATCAGCATGGAGATGGACGACAGAGTGGCCTCCTGCAGCCGGTTGAACTCGTCAAAGCAGCCCCACGCCCCGCAGCGGGCCAAGCCGGTGAGGATGAGGCTCATCGATTCGGTGTCCACATTCTGCAAACAATCCATGGCATAATGACGTATAGCAGTGGAATTATCATGCACTCGGCAAAAAAATAATGTTAGATATTACAGGGAATTGTTTGAAAAAGTTCAAGTTTTTAAAGAATAACAGAATATGTTAAAATTTTTAAAAACACAATTATGTGTCCGACAAGTTAATAATATTTTTTAAATATTCTTAGAAAATTTAAATTGTAAGTATTTTCAAAATATAGATAAGATCAGAAACAGAGAACATACATAAATATAGATTTTGAAACAAAACACATTTTTTAATGATTTGAAAAATAAATAAAGTATTTAAATATTATAGCTTGTGGGTATCGTAAAAAATGTATTTCTTGACTTTAAAATGTTAAACTTAAAAAATTAGGTCAGTGATTTTAAAAGTTCATGTTCATTTTAAGCGCAGAGATTTCATAAGTGCACTCCCACTCACCTCGTCGCAATTGAAAACCAACACCAAGCGGCCCAACATGGCCCCCAGGGCCTTGACGCACTCCGTCTTGCCGGTGCCAGCCGGGCCAAAGGGATTACCGCCCAGTCCCATGTGCATCGCCTGCGTGAGGATGAGATAGCAGCGGTGCGTGAGCCGCGTGTGGACCAACTTGCTGGCCTGGCCCAGGAACTCGTAGGCGTATTCAAATTCGGCATAAACCATGCGAACGCAAACTTGTCGATTGGCATTAACTCCGCCCGCTGTTCCGCCCGCTTTCCCCAGGTAATATCTGAGTTGACACAGCCAGTGCCAGTCGGCCGTGTGCACCACATTGTGTTTCTGGAGCTGCTCCACCACACCCGAGTAGTGCACCAAGTCCAGCAGAAGGGCCCTTAGTTTGAGACTGATCAGTGTTCCGCTTTGGGATTTCTGTTTCAGGGCGGCCAAGTGGTTGATTTCATCCTTTAACTGCTGCTGCAGTTTCGCCAAGGACATTCCACCGATGGCCTGCTCCGCCTGACGCGTGAAGTGCAGGGCTCTGGATGTGGCCAACACCTGGCTGGCGTACTTCTTGAGGAGCTTCTCATCCAGGTTATCGCTTCCTCCGGTGGTGCTGGTGTAGCACTCGTGGATTTGATCACGCAGGGTGTCCTGCACCACTGTCACCAGTTGATTCAGCCAGCGCTGCAAGTAATATGGTTAAATATAATTTAGTTTCTGGTCAAGTGACTCACCTCGATGTCGCCCTTCATCTCGATGGACTGGATTAGCTTGAGCTCATCCCCCTCGGCACTGTGCACGGATACGATGCTGTACTGATTGATATCGGAGGGTGTGGTCGGATTGGGGGCCACCTGCCGGATGCTGAGACTGTGGCAGCCAGGAAAGAGCTTGCGGATGTGTCGCTGGATGACATCCGCATCCTTGCTGGCCTGCCCGAGGAGCTCAAGCAGATCATCATCGCCCAAGAAGTAGAAGCGTGGGAAGGAGTTGCGCTTGTCCTGCAGGGAAGGAGGGGATTATAATGCTGATGGATTGTGCGTTTTGTTGGATTGCGAAAGCCACTCACGGTTATGTAGCTCATCAGGTTCTGCTGGCACCTGGCCAATTGGGTCTCCAGGGCATTCACGATGGTGCTGATGTTGTTTATCTTCGTCAGCGAAGTTACCCGCGGATCCATCTCGATTTCCCGCATCACGAAGCGAAAGTCCTTGTCGATGCGCTTGAACAGTGCCTGCTCCTGTTGCAGGGTTCCAGATCCGAAGACAGGCTCCAAGTAAACCCAACTGAAAAAGATGTTGGTTGGTATGTTGGGGTAATAATACCTAATAAATATTTTGTAGCCACATACATCTTATAGTTCCAAAAGGAATGATCGGAAAAATAATGGAATAAATTATATATTCTGTATTTTGTACCATACTATCTTCTACTCTTCAGAATATCATTTTTTTAATATTTAAGAATTCCGGATTAATTTGTAGACACATCGAACAACTATATAAATTTTAAGGAACGATCTGCAAGGACTTGCCGAAGGTGGATTCCTTTCTTGTTTACTTTTGTAAACATATTTGAGGTTTAAATGCATTTTCAGAAAACCCAACTCACCGTCTCTGGGAATGATTTAAGCTGCTTAGCAGTGCATCCAACGTGTTCAAGCGACTTTCCCACAGCTCGGCCTGATCTGAAAAGCTATCAAAAGCAGCCGAGTTCTTGGCGGATTGCAACAGGGACTGGTTGTCGCCGATCTTGTTCAGCACCTCCTGGTAGTCCTTAATCAAGGAGACACTTTGACCCGACGCATCCGTTCTGGTTATCAGCTTCAACTGTGCCGTGACCGACCACTGATCGAGTTCCACCAGAGCCTGTCTTACGATCTGCTCACTGGAAGCCTGCCTGACTATACTAGCGATCTCCTGGGCAGCCGATTGCAGGACCTCAAAGTCTTGAAGGATGTCCTGGAGGAGAATGGAGTGCAGGGGCTTTGGATCCTTATGATTAAGGAGCTGAAATATCCGAGCCCAATGGCGTTCACTCAACGAATCCGATTGCAGTTGCTGCAGAATTGGTAGAGCCGACTGAAGTCTCTCCACCTGCTGACGGATCCTCTTGGAGGGCAAATCAATGGAGGCATGAACTGAGCCCTCCCACTTCCCAATAAACTCGTTCAAGACATACGGACGTCGTCTGTAAATGGCCCACTCCTCCTGGAGAATCGGCTGCTGTTCAGTGAGGAAACTATCGTAGACCTGCCATTGCTTTGATTGCTGTTCCATTTGCTCCTCGATTTCCGTGAAGGGAGTGAGCATCTCGGAGGGGAACTCCATGTTGAATTTGGAACACTCCTCCAGGAGCAGCTTCTTCTTCTCCTGCAGCTGCTGCCAGTGGAGTCGACGCTCCTTGAAAACCTCCAGAGTGGAGTGCTCATTGGCCTCCAGTTCGGTAATGGTCGATTCCCATCGCAGTAGAAACTTCTCTGCTTCGTTTTTCAGATTTTGCAGTTGTGTTTCAGCCTGATTTTTGATCATATCCACTTGTCGCTGGAGAATCACCGCATGATTCTCTAGGAGAGGCTGCAACTGTTCCCACTGCTGCAGTATGCCAGAGAGAGCGGTCACCCGCTCCTTGCACCAACCCGCTAGGCAGGCATCCTTTTCCCTCACCGCCTCCAAGGTTCGCTCGATCTGCGGCAGCTCACTCATGATCTTCTCGTACTTCATGCCCGACTGACTGATGCTGCCCTCGTCCATTGGCACGTTTTGCAGGAACTGCAGGGCACTCTGCAGGAATTCCTGGATCAGACTCACATCCGTCAGGATGGCCGTCCTCAAACTGTTCGCCAGCGACTCCCAGTACCTCCTGCTTATGTATTCTATATCCGATCTCAAGGGCAGCACATTGATCACTATGCAGTCGATGGATTCCTCGGACTGTTGGAGCTTCGCAAACTGTTGACTGAAGTGCTTGCAGGCTCTGAAGTTGCGATCCCAGTCGGCGGCTTCGTTCAGATGAATGCCACACAGCTGCTCCACGTCCACACATCCCAACGCGATCCAGGGCAACCAAATGGTCTTGAAATCCTCCAGCTTGTCAAACAGCTCAGCTGCCCTCTGGTAAAGGGGTCCAAAGTGATGCCGATTCACGGTGACCATGGACTTGAAGAGCTCCTGGCTGTGTTCCGAGAGTCCGTGAAAGTTGCAGGGCCTCTCAATGAAGCGTCTCAGCTGACTGAAGTACAAGTCTCGAATCTCCTCCTCCGGCGGACTGTAGATCAGTTCCCTCTGTCGCAGAATCAGCTTTACATGAATGTCGGGCAGCTTGTTGTTCATGTCGAGCAGCCCGAAGATGTACTGGTATTCCAGCACTTTGTACAACTGGTGGTCCCAGTGCAGCTTAAAGGCATCCAGATGGGTGTAGCCCTGGCGTTCCAAGGTGGCCACCAGTTCACGCAGGTGACGCAGCTCGTCCTTCCAGATTTGATTTTGGGTAAACAGATCGGTGGACATGAGTTTCATGACCTGAAAGGGGCTAAGTTGGTTAGTTTGGGAGTATACTTTAACTTAAATCGAGAATTTGTTTACTCAAAATATACATACAGTACACATTTTTCAAAAAGTATATACTGAAATTGAGAACATTGTCCTCCTTATATAGCAAGGAGTTAAAGAGTTTAATTAGTACTCAATATAAGGTTTTCCAAATTTTGTATTCAAAATCAGTACATTCTCCAATTAAGAATTCAAATACTCAATTTAAGAACGTAATTTTACTTGATTAACTCTCCCTATATACAAGTTCCCTGTAGACTCACCGTTCTCTTTGCCTGCTCGTGATATCCCACTAGGAGTGTGTTGTCCGTGGAGAGTTTTGAAACGGCTGCTTGCAGGATGTCAACGTATCGCTGGACGGAGGACTCATCCTGCCAGGCCACCGTTTCGCTTTGCACCAGACGCTGCAGCTCCAAGGCGTTTTTCAGCATGATGGGTCGTTGGCAGGGAATCATCCGATCCCCGATTGTATTATGGAAAGTGGCGATCTGCTGCAGTCGCCGGGCATAGCACATATACTTGGCTGCATGGGTGGCAGCGGCTCGAAGTTCAAGGGGTACGCTGTAGCCGAGATTCTCAAACTCGCGCACATCCTGGCAGAAGGTCACCAGTTTGGGGTTGAAGGTCACGCGCATCAGTTGGCGACCCTCCTTTTCGAACTTTACCACAGCCTGATCGTCGCGAAGTCTAGAGTTAAAATGGGGTTTTAATTTAAAATTCTTATCTTATATAATTAGGATTACAAATCAGAAACTCACCTCAGTTCGCCACTTTTCACCGCCGTGGAGCACTGTCCCGACCAGATCTCAAAGTTGGTACGCAACAGAGATTCGGTCTCCTCCTTGATCTCCTGCACCGCCTTGTTGATCTTATCAAAGCCCTCGCGTCCACTGATCAAGTGGCTGACCTTCTCGATCTCCTGGATCTGATGCTGGACCACCTTCAGCCAGCGACACTCGTTGCAAATCACTGACAAGTGACCTGTATCCGGTTCCATGTTCGAGTCCACCATCGCCTTGCGCAGATCCTGCAGGAGGATGTGCAGCGATTGCAGAAACTGCTCCCTTTCGATGGTCAGCAGCTCCAGAACAGCCGGTCTTTGTATAAGGGTTTCATACTTCGAGAAGATGAAGATCACCTGGCGCGGATTGCTTAGGTGGTTGTGTAGTTGACCCTTGAGGGCGGCAGCGATTCGCTCGTCGATGGGCTGCAGGACCTGCTCAAAGTGCTGCAGAGCCTTGTGCCACTTTGACTGCCCCAACGAGGATGTGTCAAAGATGTTGAAGTCTAAAAAGATATTATTATAATTAAAATTTAGGAACCCTTTTCTCACAGACCCACCTGTAAAAGGAGCTTGCTCCTGGAACATCTCCTGCAGCTCGGCGTCGTTGAGCAAGGTGGCAATCTGTTTGTATAGCTGTTTGATGCTCCGGATCTCGCTGAGTCGCTCCTTGAACTGCTGACCCCTTTTCGCCGTGTGCGGATCGCCCACCCATGGGTGCTTTACGTAGTTTGGCCAGAAAAGCCGGGTGAGGGAGTCGCAGAGCTGAATCCAGGCGTCCACCGTGTCGATGCTCTGACCCATCAGATTGTTAACGTGGCTGGAGTTTAGACTCCAGATATCCTCCGCCAGCAGTTGAGTTAAACAGACCTCCAGCAGCCGCTTTCCGATTATGTCCAGGAGATCCGACATCCGTTGCTGTGGATAATTGTAGGGCAGCCGCCACAATTCGTCCAGATTGTTGTGGGCATGGTCGAGGAACTCCTCAACGGTTCCACTCGGATTGGCTCCATCAATGGTACTGCGATGAAGGTATATTCAATTAAGTTTATAGGGTATAGTGACATCTCGTTACCTAATTTCTTTTTCTATGTTCTCCAAAACTCCAATAAACACTTGAGCTGCTTCTCTATCCAAACGGGAGCTGGACTTTTGGCCCAGTTTCTGTTTCCAGTACTTAATCTCATCTCGCAGACTTGTAATGCCTGTTAAATAAAAAAATAATCAATAAAATATCGTTCTTTTACCAGAAAACATTACTGAAACCCTATTTCTTCATAGATATAATTATTTAAACATTTATTCCTAAAACTGCACTTTGAGTAATATCAAAACACAAATCAAATTCTCTCTGTAATCGCTTTAAAATTATTCATTAAAATAAATTGGTAAAATGCTGTAAAATATCAAAACTCAATAAAATTGTTATAAAGACACACCGCTCTGTGGCAATCCCAAGCTGGATCCCAAGTTCTGGTGCAGGTTCTCTAGAATTCCACTCAACTCCGGTCCATATTCGCTGCGCTGGAATTAAAAAGTATTAGAAAGTAGGGCAGAGGGCAGGATATACATATAAACCTATAGAAGAAAAACAAATTGGATGGCCGGATGCAGGGCAAAGTATAATTGACAAAATGAAATTGCAGACTGGATTGAATTATGCGCAAATGCGATTAAGAGTATGGAGAGTGCGACAGCGAGCATGGCAAGTAAAGCCGAGTCAGGGAATTAGTCAGGTGGAATATTACACTAGACTGCACTATACAGGACTACACTACACTGGCCAGCACACATCACACGTTGGCAGACTTACCCGGGCCGAGTTGGCAGAGGGCGAGAAAACCCGAGAAACGGAATTGTAAATCGACTTGACCAGGCCCCCTTCCAGGGTTAAAATGCCCAGCAGGGGCTCACTACTTCTATCGTCCCGGCGATTCTGCCCCACCTGCGGCACCTTGTAGAAGAGCAGGCAGAGCTCCTCATTCGGTATGCGATGGTGGAATCGGATTTTGCCATCGGATTTACTGTGCACCGCCGAGATGACCGTGTGCTCCTCCTGTTCCAGGAACTCCAGGATCATGGCCGTTTGCTCGTCCAGTTCCGAACCCGGCAAACGGGCGGAAAAGTATTCCACTGAAGGATAGCGATGTTTTTTATGTCACTTCGAGTGGATTGAACAGCGCAATACTCACCGGAGGTATTTATTATAAATTTAGTGCGCTGGGTCATCTTGAAATAGATTTTTCGCTTCCAACGCCTCTTGTTAACTTTCAGTTTTCACCGAAAACTCTTTCACTTTTCACAAAATCAAACTATTTGTTGTCCTTTCCGGTTGCCATAGGCAACTAGAACTACGTTGCCCCGAAGTGGTGGCTCTTACACAAAAATTAAGGATCATATAATCTATGATATATTAAAAAAATATATAAAAAGTATAAATATTTATTTATTTCTAAATATTTATTCTTTTTTGGTAAAATTATTCCTTAACGTAAATATTTTTTTTAATACTTGTCATAGACTTTTTGTTTGATATTTAGTATTATAACGTTTATAATATGAACTGTTCAAAAAGACAGGTAGGCTTATGACTTAATAAGCAATATACTTTTTAGATAATTTTTAATGATTGCCTACAGTTTTTACAGTGTATTAGCTTCTGTTACTAAGGAGGTGGTTCCTTGTTGGTATTTTTTTTTTTGCTCCTTGCACCTGTTGTTTGCCTTTGGGCATATGACACGTGTTGTAGTTGCCATGGCTTGTAGGCGACGTGGGGTGGCTACGTGGTTTGTGTTTTCCTCTGTCTAGTTTTCATGCATCCCCTGGCATTACCTCAATCCACTCTGGACGCCTGCTAATGAAACGAAGCACTCGACTGGGCGGCTGCACTAAAAATGCCTCGGCAGGTTTATATCATTTGAATGCCCATTAATTGAATTGTGCGGGCGTGCTCAAATGCCATTTTCCAGGCAGCTGGGACGGGCGAGGGGCAAGGACTCTGGTCAGGACATGACCAGATTCGACAGGAGCCAGTTTTATGACTTTTCCAAAGCTGTAACAACTCAATCTTCGGGGACAGCAGGTGATGTGTCCAGTTTGGGGCAGGAAAAAGACATATTAGGGGTCCATCGACTTATTTTACTACTGAAGATTCTAGGTTTTGCTAAAGATCCAAATTAAAAGGCTTTTGGGGGTAAATTTAAGAAATTAAAAGGTTCGGGATATTTTTAGAAATAAACCTAATATAATATTTTTTAAGTACATCTTAGTAATCGAATTACTCCTGTAAATCCTTCTTTACAAATAAATTTAAATATTTTTATTAAATATTCTATTGTCGGCTATTAATCTTCGACATCCCCCTTTGCTTCTTGGGCCAAAGTTCTCTTGAGTCTAATCGCATTTTCGGTGAGCTGGGGGATTCAAGTTGCGCCTAAAGTTTCGGCATTGGTGCAAAACTTAGTTAGGCCAACTAACTCCGTAAACTATGAGTTAGGCTGCCGCATACCCAGGCGAAGGAGGGCTCTAGCTACAAAGGACCGAGGAAAACTCCACGCAAATTTAATAACCGATGCAGGCCGGGTGACTCGCAGGATGGGTGGTGGTTCACAGGAAAAGCCAAGCATCAAGCGCTTAAGCTGTCTGCATGTGTTTGATGCAGCAATCGCCGAAATGTTTGCCTTCTACTTCCTTTCAACCATCCCGTTCGCTTTTTCCCACAATCTCTTTTGTTTGGAATCAAACAAAGTTTCATGACCAAAAAACGGAATCCTTTTTGGCAAGCAAAAAAACAGTATTTTTTTTGTGAAAAGGCTCAAACTGTTACTACTGTCAACACTTGAATTGCTGTGGCAGCCTTCAGCCATTTAAGCAAATTAACTGTATGCTTAAATTGTTCTGTATTGCCTTGTTCCTGTTTCAGTTATCCATAAACTTTCTCTTTAATCTTTTTCATTCACTTGAGTCAAGGAGACAGACAGAAATGAAAGATTTGGATGGTTTATTCCCATTTTGTATAATATTTTATTTCTTCAGAAAACTTAAAATATTTTAAAGTAACCTAATATTAGTTTAATATTGAAAGAGTTTACAATATATGTTAAATTGTTTCATATTGGTAAAATGGTTAAATTATAACTGGTTTAACTTCCTTAGCAATTTATGATCTGCAGCTCATTTGAGCATTTGGCGCCCATAAAGGAATCAGAGCAAAAGCCCTCTAATTGGACATTTCATAAAACGGAACAGAGTATTACATGATAAATACCCAAAAGTGGGCACTAAATTTATTCAATGCTGATTCGGGCTCGTGTCTTTTGGGTTGATTTAACCTAATAGTCGTGATGGTTGCTCGCTGATGGCGATTTATGGTCTTGGGGGATTTTTATGCGGCTGCCAGGGTTGCCAACTACTCGCACTCGTATCGATAATATTTTATGTGTTTCTCTTTTTTTATTGCCTGCGATTACGAGACAGTTTTCTTTTGCGAAACCAATCCACTGACAAAGACAATGGGGGAGAACTTCCTTCGAGGCATGTGGCAATTTTAGTGCTGGCTTGGCCAAGAATTTATGGTTTATGGATTTTGTCAAATTACATGTTATTCCTGCCAGCTTTTCCGACCAACCTTTTGTCTATAAAAGCTGTCAACACATTCAAGGCGTTTGCATTTAAGCAAGGAGGCAAATGGCAAAAAATGGTTAGCATGTGTTGGTGTGTCTTAGGCCTTTTGCATTGAAATTGCTCTTTGATGTCCCTGTATGTACATTGTTTATTTGTTTACTTTTCTTATTTTACTTTTCCCCACCATAAAAGCATATCAATGTGTAAATTTTTATCGCCCAACAGCTAGGCAACCATAAAGTGGAAATTATATCGAAGATTATGATTGTTATGGGTTCTACGATATCGAATTTATTGTTGTCCAGGCCAATAAATAAATTTAAATTGAAAACAGATGAGCAGTTGCAGGTCGTGTTTGTGGGGTTGCTAGGAAAATTTCTTCATATCTGGTGATTGCCAATAAAAATGTGGTACAATAAAGGGTATTAGATGAATGTCTTAAAGTGCTAGAAAGGGAATTATTTATACAGGGATTTATCAAGACGATCTATGTATATGCTCCAAAAATCAAAAAGCAAGCAAATCTTTTCCTTTAATCCTTCCAACATCTTCAAACTTCCTGAGTGAATTTCCCTTCTCCGTTCAATACGATTTGGTTAATTGCTCAAATAGCTAAAATGGCAAACAATGAAAATGGGTAAACTCTTGATGGTCATTGCATTCGAAATATTTTCGGGCTACCACGCCTTCAAACAATACCAAATGCTACGGCAAATAAGCCAAGAAGCCCAGACGATTTTAATTGAGGCAGAGTGGGTGGTCCGAGGAAGTTTTTGAAAAGAAATCAGGTAAAATTGCCGAGCGATTGTTTATGTTTGTGGGTGCTTGTGTGCTTGTAAACAATGAATATGCATGACTTGCCATGAAGCATGCCGCACATGCAACAACAGAAATCGAGAGACAGGAAAAGCAACTTCAATTTGCGAAAGTGATATTCTGTTCGGAAAAAAAAGAAGGATGCAGTATGCCAACGAGCATTGGAAAGAGATGGCAGGGCGGAGACAGAGAGAGATGGCTGGCACACTTCTCGATTGACATGCATAACGTTGATTAATTAATGCCATCGATATTGCCGATGACAGATGCTGGAATCTCCTCCGCTCGAGCGGAAATAGAACTTAGTCGGGCTGTCTGGCTTTGCTACCTCTGGCACACGAAAGTTAAGAGCATCTTAACCCGTTTCATTTGCGAAATGTTTGCCATTCAGTTTACACAAGTGGGGAGTTTTTCGATTCGGAAATGCATTTCGAGTCCCCGCATCTTCAAGGGCCGGGTCTTCAGTGTCTGTGGCGCATAATCCGGCAATTAGTAAATGTCAAATTCCCAGCTCGCATTGAAAGTCAAAATTTACAGCCTGCGAATCGCAGTTATATATCATCGGGTGGTCCGGGGAGACGGCGCCTGTAAGTATGCAACGGAAATTGCAGCTACGCATGTGATTATGTTGTCTCTGTCTCCAAGGAGCGCATATGTAAGTATGCAGGAATTCGTAAGCATGTGCCGTCTACCTATATATTCGCCCGTGTGTGCGTGGCTGGGTCCTTGGCTTGATTAAAAGCCTTGTCCCGGCGATGAATTGTTGCTGCATACTTCGGGGCTTTCCTAAGGAGCAGCACGCGTCCTTAAAGGTGAGCGTCAGATTTTTGGATTTAATGTGCAGAAGTTCAGTTTAAGATTTTAGTATACTACTAAAGCAAGTTATCTCGTTCATGACTTGATGAATTTCAATTTCAATACCTTTCCCTAAATTTTTAACAGAGTAGCTTACGTGATTTATGTTTACCAATTAGTTGTAATATTCAGTCGACATTTATTATTCGACCAATTTGGTAAGATAAATCAAAACGGGAAAAAAACGTTATTGCTAAAAATCCAAAAATATAATCTGGGTAAGTATAAACCACACAATTCAACCTAACGAAATTAAAACACCTGCTATTTTATCTTAGAACCCAAGATGAATTCACTATCGAAACCAAAAAAGGAGTTAACCCCTATTGCTCCCATAGTTTGCGTTAAAGATCCAAATGAAATCCAGAAACAAATTAATTCAGAAATGTGCGATAGGTACGAGTGTGAATTACTCGAAATGGAATTGGAAATTATGACAGCCGATTACGACAACTGGGCGGATATTTTCAGGGAGACCAAGTTAAGAGTACAACCCGAGATTGTTATGTGGGAAAAAGCTGCGAAGATAGTTTTGATATTGATGGAGGAAAGCGAAGTCGAGGCGAATGTTAAAGGTGACGGAAAAGGTTTTTATGTGACTGTCTCGCACAAGCCCAACGAATTCGTTTATATAAAAGTAAGTGACAGCAAAGATCTCAGATGCTTTACCTTGCCAAAGGCCTTAGACTGGATTCAGCAGAAAATCATAGATCTTAAGACATCAATGAGAAAAATCGAACATGATGAGCAGTATGTTAATGCTCAAAGAGAAAAACTCGACACAATAGAAAATGATTTAAGAAGAAAGCAAAACGAACTATTTATGAAAAGAATGGATGCTGAGAGACTAAAGGATAAGAAGGCTAAAAGAGAGAAATTCAACTCGACAGAAACTTCTTTAATATCTCTTGATGAACTAAAGGATATGAAGGATAGTTGGGTTGAGGATTCCGATTCGTTTTCGGAAACAGACACGGATTTTGAAACCGAATTCAAGGAGTTTATGTCAGAGGTGGAAAAAGACAACGCTTTATTAAACCATATGACTGATGATATTTTACTTTTGTTGAAAAAGCTTCCGACTCTTCGTACAGAGAATTTGACAGATTCAATTGTCAAACGTGTCAGAAACGAAATAACGGAGTTTTTTGGTAGATTAGAAGAAAAGAAAACACAAGATAATACAACTGATTCCGCTGAAACATCGATTAATAATAATTTAACTCAAGATGGTTGTCTTCAAATCGATTCAATGGAAAATGATTTTAGCGAAATAGACTCATCTAAAATTGGTTTGAAGAGAATAACAGATCCGTCCGCAACCAAAACATCTACTACAAATTATTTAAATAAAAATGATTCAATTGAAAATGAGTGCCCTAAAACAGAGTCAAATGGAAATACTTCCATTAAAGTCGGTTCCACCGAAAATATTTCCATTATAACCGATTCTATTAAAAAGAAATCCATTCAGCAATCAAAACAAAGTGGTATAGGAAAAAATCGAGATAAGTCTGAAACTGCGGACATTAAAACTATACAAGATAGAAAGTTATCAGCGAAACATATAGCGCCAAATTATAAGGAAGACTGCGAGACAAAATGTGAAGTTAACAATAACAATAAACCAAAAATTGGGAATAAAAGTAAAATACCGCTTCCGCTTGTGCATTATTCCTCACAAGATGTAACTGACCTTCAAGAGCAATTCTTACTTAAGGATACCGATTCAACTGAAAAAGGTTCTATAAAAACGCATTCCGCTGATATTACTCAAAATTCTTTTACTCGAAACGATTCAACGGAAAATTATTCTTTCAAATTAGACTCGACTGAACTTGGGTTGGAAAAAAAAGCAGATCAGTCTGCGGCTTTTAAATTCAAATCGACTAAAAATTATTTAGGTAAAACCAATTTGATTCAAAACGATTCCACTAAAACCAAGTCGAATGAAATTAGTTCCATTAAAATCGGATCCACAAAAAATGTTTCAATTACAATCGATTCTTCTAAAAAAGATTCAATTCCCAACGAATCGAAACAACGTGATTTGAAAAAATCCCCATATCAGGATAATAAAACTACCAAAGATCACAAGGTAACAGCGAAATATACAACGTCAAATTATACAGAACAGTGCAAGCCAAAATGTGAAGATAACTATAAAAAAGAACCAAAAATTGAGAACAAAAATAAAACAAAGCTTCCATATATGGATAATTCAATACAAAATATAACACATCTTCTAAGTCAATTCTCACTTGACGATACCTATTCAGCTGAAAATGATTCTATAAAAAAGCATTTAACTGAAAGTGAAAATGATTTACACACGGATATGCCTGTAGGCTATGGTCTTCAGAAATATGTGGATGAGTCTCTAAAAGAAATTGCTTTTCCTTTACCCGACGAAAAACAGCAAGCTGAAAAAGAATCGGATGAGAAAAGCAGCTCGAAAAATATTTTAAAGAAAATAGAATTGACTGACTCCCGTCTGGGTAACTTTGAAAAAACTACACCAGATAAGCCTGTAGCCTATGATCTTTATAAATATATAGATGATTCACTAGAAGAAATTACTTCCCCCTTACCCAACGAAAAACAGAAATCAAAAGAACCGGATGAGTTTTCTCCAAGCAGCTCGAGTAGTTTTTTAAAAGAAATAGATTCATTTAATACCAATTCCGGTTCAGGAAACTTAGAAAAAACTATTCCAGATAAACCTTTCGCCTATGATCTTTATAAATATATTGATGATTCTCTTGATCAAATTACTTTATCTGACGAAGAATCGGATGTATTTTTCCCAATAAATGAGGATGGAATTGATGACGACATCACTGTTACTAATAACTCTAAAAACACTAGTATTAATTCTATGGATGAAGTTTATCATAGTTTTGAATCGAAAGAAGACATTAGTGATGGCGAGTTAACTTAAAAACTTTTTCCAATGGAGTCTTTCATGAAGTCTACAAAATATTTCCTATTTTATTTGTATCAGTAAAACGGAATGGTTATAAATTCATAAATAAAATGTCGAAGTCAACAAATTAGGCAGCCTAAAAACTAATTTCCAGAAGAGATGCCTACCATTCTCAGGTTATTAAATAAATACGTAAAGAAGGTTTGTTAGATACCATTAATATCTAACAAATCTTCTTTACGTATTTATTTAATAACCTGAGAATGGTAGGCATCTCTTCTGGAAATCTCAAATGAATAATTAAACATAATTAGCCACCATTAACGAGGACACAACCCCCGAAGCGGGCCAAAACCGAATGCAAAGCGCAGCTCTGACACACAGTTGGCCAGCTCAGGGGCATTTGGGCCAAATCAAAGCGAATCAACAGCACAATTTTGTGGGGTCGGGTGTTCAAAGTGGGGGCTTCGAGACCCTAATAAGTCAACTGCAATGCATAAATTTCGACACAGCAGCAGGCTTGGGCCAGGTGGCAAACCTAAACCCAAACACAAACTAGGACTAGGCCAAGTGTTTGCCATTCCGACTTTAGCAAATAACCCAGAGAATCGTGGAGGAGCGGGTGAAAGGGGGTCGGGCATAGTGGTGTTTAAGGAATTCCTGATTGACAATGTGGTCGACACTGGGGACCGCCCACGCCCACGCCCACTTTTGTCGCCTTCGTCGTTGGTCAAGAGCAAATTTGGCAATACAACAATACGCCTTTAACCTTTGACAGGCCGCACACATTTCAATTGTTGAGAATTTGTGGCCCCGGCGTCGGGTCGAACATTAAAATTGATTACCCCAACAGTTTGGCTAATAGATGATTCTGGGATCTTTGGGCTCTCAAACCTCTAGAGTTTCCTTTTACAGTCACTCAGGGAAAAATTGATGTAATTATGAATTTAGTAACAAAATTTAGTAACGAATAAAAAATATTATTTTTTTGATTTTTTTATATAAATCTTTAAGACAATTTAAATTATTTAATTTATGACTTGATATACCTTAAATCTAATCAATTTTATTAGTATTTTTTTTGGGCAACACTTCTAATTAAACTTGTACACCTTTTCAACAAAATTTTTATTTAAAATAATTAACCCATTTTTACAGTGCACTTTTCTTACATTTCCTGACATTTCCTTTTCAACACTTTGCAATCATTTAATTTGAATTGGCAGCTATTTAAACACAAGTTGTATCGCATAAGCGATTGTGAGGAAAATTAATATAAATGACAATTTCCGCATCGCCTTAAGCGGTTATCAATTGCCGCTGTGCGATGCTAATCGTGTAATCCTTTTTAAATGATTGCACAAACAAACGGATATTAATGTCATAAACAATTCACACATTCAACTTCACAGCATTCGCACGCCATGTAATTCTGTTTATTGCTTGAGGTTATTTAATATTCAATTTTCGGCTCTCGTTTCTTGGCCAAATCCTGGGCAACACATAAAATGCGAAAAACTCATAAAACCCATGGCAAACATATTTTAATCTGCACATGGGTAAATGCGGCTAAAAACGAAAGAGAAAAATTTCAAGCTGGCAACATGAACTTATCACGAGGATATTGTAAATACAAAACTGTTTGCGTGCATTTTATTGAGTTCCGCTTAGGTGCGCATATATATTGATGTTCATTCTGGTGTATTTTGTATAAATCTCAAAAAATAGCTAAATCTTGTAGTTGTTGTGTAGGCTTTTTAATATCTATAAACACAAAGTGAAAGAAAAATACTTTATTGCCAATTCATGGGGTGATTTACACAAGATAATAATTGTTCAAATTAGTTATAAGTAAAACAACTAATATTGAATTATCTAATCTGCTTTGAGCGAATTGTCAGAAGTGAATAAAAATAGATTTTAGAATGAAAAGTTACATATAACATTATACATTTTTTTACGCCAATCCTGAAATATTATCCGGATAATAACGAGATTGACTATAAACAGACGACCATCTTATTTGTTTTCTATCATGGCCCTGGAAAATATTTGTGGAATGGACAAGATACCGTTTATGAGAAGCTTTAGAGCCCTCAACTCTGAACACACAATCGAAGAAATCAGACTAGCCTCGAGTAACATGGATAATCCCTTGGCAATAATGGCTCCACCTTTTGAGAGTCCCCGGAAAAGTCTGAATGAACTGGCGGCCCAGAGTAAAGTAAGGATAGATTTTGACCACGGAACCACCACGGTGGGATTCGTTTACCAAGGAGGCATAATACTGTGTGTGGACTCGAGGGCCACTGCGGGGAAATTTATTGGATCCCAGAGCACGCAGAAAGTGCTGCAGGTGAATAAGTATATGCTGAGTACAATGGCAGGCGGTGCAGCGGATTGCACCTATTGGGATCGAGTTTTGACACGGGAGTGCCGACTTCACGAGCTGCGCTACAAGGAGCGACTCTCTGTCCGATCCGCTGCCCGATTTATATGCAATGTGGCTGCGGAATACAAGGGAATGGGTCTTATGATGGGAATGATGTTGGCTGGATGGTCACCCGAAGGCCCCTCTCTAGTTTACGTGGACTCAGATGGACTGCGCATCCACGGAAAAGTCTTTGCCGTGGGCAGTGGGGCTGCTAATGCCCTGGGAATTTTGGATACCGACTATCAATTTAATCTCAGCGATGAAAAGGCCTTTGATCTGGCCTTTCGCGCAGTGTATCATGCTACCATGAGGGATATTTTCTCGGGTGGTTTGGTAAGACTTTATCACATGGATAAAAATAGCTGGAGAAATGTGGCCAACAAGGATTGTCAGGAGTTGCATGAGAAGTACTCAAGAGAGTGAGTCTTAAAGGAGTTTTGTTCACTAAAAACCAGTTGAAAAGTTTTATTCAGTCAACCCATTTATTCATTAATTTAAATTTTTGTGCAAATATACCCTTTTGAGTTAAACATTATTGGGAAAATAAAATAAATAATATTATTTTCTAATTTACTTACACGCTTCTAATTAGTTTGCCTTACTCAAATTTTCACTCCATTTTTACACGCTCCACAGATTTTTCTCCCCACGACCATGAAAATTGCCAGTCGCTAATCATTTTGCGCTAAATTAAGTGACCTAATGGAATGCTCTGATTTTTCTCCACTTTTTTAATGCTGACACGGAAGGTTGGCCTTTACCTCCCTAAAACAAAAAAAAGAGAGCATAAAATAAGTAAATTGCCTCCTTTTTGGACATTGGCACAACAATTAAGTTGGCATTTAAGTCGAATAAAGGACAGAAGCAGACACCAAAAAGAGTTAACAAAAGTCCCTGCATAAATCAATGGCAACAGCATTATTTGGGCATAGAAGGCGGGAATGAAAAAGGGTCCAAACACTTAAATTTTTCCCGCTTCGTGTTCTTCGGCCCGGCACAGCGGCAATAATAAACAAGAAAGTGTGAAATAAAGCCAAATGGACATAAAAATTTGTATGTCCAACACGAGAAAGGGGCAGCAGAAAAATGTAAGGAAAAATGCAGGCACAGCAATAAAACGCGGCGAGTGCTTTTAATTTGAAATCCTGCCAGGATAGGACCAAAAGTCCCTGAAACTCTTTATTTCTGCTCTCGCCTGCGTCTTTCCTTTCACGTTATTTTCCAGGGATTGGGATCGGAATCGGAATCGGGAGCTGTGAAGGTGAGGGAGCACTTATAACGCTTGTGTGGATTACAAATCCCACCGGTACAATAAACTGCTTTATTTGCAAAAGTTCTCTGCATAAAAAGACACAACTAAGTAAAACGAATTCACGTGCTCCTGTTGGTCAGTGCCACATTGAAATTGAAAAATAAAGTTTTGGCTAAATATTTGCTTAGCTGCCAGAATAAAATATAATGCATATAACTATGCTTGTTAAATAGGTAAATTATTTGAATGCCTTAGGAAGAAACATGTATAATATCATGATGAAACTTTTAACTTTGGCTAACAACGAAATTTAATATCACTTAAAAAAATATTTGATATCAGGAAATCATGTATTAAATTAAATTGAAATCCAGAAAACATAAATTTAAAGGAATTTTAACTTAAGAAATTCAGTTTAAATGATTAAAAATGTAAAAAAAATGTGTTGTCACTTTTTGCGTAATTTTTTTTAGGATCTTACCATTTCTATATCATTTAGAAAATATACAGGGTTTTTTTTTATCAGAAAGATATATTTCAATACACTTTGGCTGGAGTATTTTAAGTTTTTCTGAGTGGTATTCAGCACATTCAGTAACCTAATTAGTATCTTACCTGCTAAAGAACATTTATCATTATCCTCCTGACTGAAAGGCGGAAGCCTCCTCTATAAACTCCGCTTCTGCTGGTGTTTTATGTGCCAGGCCGTAATAAATGTTGTCATTCGGTCCTTTTGCCCACTTCCTAACCCGTTTTGAAACAAGCAATAAATGTCAGCGGCTCGGCCGAACCGGGCATAAACTACAATGGCCGGCGGATACTTTATTTAACACTTGCATAAACGGACGCGGCCGGAGATATCTCTCACGCTCTGCGAATGTACGGGTTATAAAAAGTGCAGCTATTCGAAAGAATAGCTTTGGAAACTAGAGAATGGGAGCACGTGTGCACCTCGTTACTTCTATAGGGTGCAATCAAAACGAGTACAGGTACAGCACTTAAGTTCTAAAAAAAGATTGAACATTAGAAGTTTGTGGCATTCTAAAAATAGGATAACCCATTAAAAAGGTTGGTATGCATTTAAAGAATTTCGCTTGGCTTTTTTTGTTTCAAGCTCTGCGGGAATATAAGATTGGAACTCGCTTTTAAATTCATTTCTCTGTCCCTTCAATCTATTTTCCATCTCCTTTTCTAAACCTAATGACATTGGATCTTCTCGTTTACTATGCTGCAAATGTGTCCCTTAAATCTAAGCAAGCCGTCGACACTAAGCCATTGGATAGAAGGACTCGTTGAGTGACTCGCTGACTGGAGTGCGAAAACCAAAGCGCTGCACTGGAAAAAGTTCTGAGTAAAATCTTTAAATCCATTTTGCTTCTTTAAAAGAATAATATTTTGAATATTTAGGGTTGTCCTAGATTTTAAAAACTATTACCTAATTTATTTATTTTTTGCAAATCACGGAAAGTCCGAGGTTCACTCCCAAGTGAGTGCAAGTGTGTAGAAATGCTAAAAATTGTTGTATTATTTAATTTATTTAATTATTTAAAAATATATTTATATTTATTTTATAATATATTGTATTTATTTAAAATATATAATATCTTGATATTTTTTTAAGATATGTCAAATATATTTTTTTATATTTTCATTTGGATTTTTTTTTTTAATTTTTTCCCGATCTTCAATGTAGTTTGCTTGCATTTAGTCTTTTCTATAGATGTTTGGAAACATATTTCGAATCATCAGTATTTTTTTCTAAGTGAAGTACCGCAACTGATGCTTGACACGCCCCCAAGCCCAAGCGCCTCCAGCTAGAGGAGCATAAAAAATATTATGTCAATAGATAAAAGTCCAAGTGGAGACGACAGGCAGTGAAGACAACATCGTGGATAACAAACAGCAAACATTGGCCAAATGTCGCGTGTTCAATTGTGCAAGCCCAGCCTCCCCCCGGCCCCCTTTCCACTCACCACCCACTGATTTTCAACCCACCGCCCACAACCACCCACTGTCACTGTTTATTTTATTGATGTCGCTGCCGCTGACTTTGGCTCTGCAACTGGAGGCAACCATGACAAAGTCATCAACGGGTGGAACGGGTGTGGGTAAAGTGGGTGGAAATGGGGTGAGAAGGGGAGGGATTGGTAAAGCTATAAGGGCGGTTCAAAGGAGAGCGGATCCCTTCTTGTTTTACGACCAACGAAGCGGCCATAATTGTGCATTCACAGTCACAGTCACAGTCATAGCCACATTCGCATTCACTTGCTTATTATAGGCACTGAGAAATGGCTGTGGCCTGGATGGATTCTCCTTTGCCGCCTCCTCCTCCACCTTCTCCGTGGGATTCCCCGATTCTGTGGTAATTTGCAAGTGATTTATGGGACCTTGTGCATAAAGGAATGGAGGACCCAAAAGCTGGCCACCGGAGGCAACAATTTCCATTTGGCGATCGCCCCCTGTTCGAAACACTTGATTAGGCGCGATGATTGAACGGATATTGGTAAATTGAAAGTTGTGTTCCTTGATGGTAGCGAAATACTTAAGGGCGGAATGTATAGGAGGAATTCATATATTTAAGACACATTTTTACAGATGAATTAGAAGGTGTAATTCGGGTTAAATTTATCATTCCTTCACAAAATACGGATACATTTTCAAGGGTGAAATATTTAAGGCAGAATTTTCTCCAACAATTCTGGAAAAAAATATGGTTTTCAATTGAAATAATTAGAGAAACCTTTATAATAGGAAAGGCTATCTGGCATTCAAAAAGTATGCAACCAAAAATTTTTTTACATAAAAACCCACATTTTAAATTAAATAGTGTAAAAAAAAGTTTTTAATCTTTAAAGATTTTCTTGACATTCTCTGGACTTTTATGACACCCTCGAATATAAAATGGCTAGAAAACTCCAATTAAATTTCTCCCCCACTGGCCTACTTTGGATTTGATGTGGCACACATAGAATTTTTTATTTCGTGATTTATTAGCCACTGCCAACCGCAGGCGATGCCGCCACTCAACAGCACTCCGCAAACCGTAATTTGTGTTACCCCTAAACAGAAAAAACAAACCCCAACACCCGGCAGATACACGGCCAAATGACAGCTACAAAAAATATTATAAATATAAATATTTTCGGAGCAGCAGCACATGCAATCTTGTGCAATTTTCACGTTGCAACGAGGGGCAAGGAGGGGGCGGAACCTAACCCAATCCCAAAAACTTACCCATACCACCCATACCAAAAAACCAACCCGGGCTGTCAGCGCAAACAGTTGCAAACAGACATGAAGATTATGGTACGTAGGGGGATTTGCAGGGCAAGTCGTTACAATGTAGTTACATATAACTGCGAGCTATACGTATATAGTGTATATATAGAGAGATTTCCAGATCCTCACGTTTTTCGTTTGTTTGTCGGAGAGGCAAATTTGGTAATTCTGCTTCTAGCACACTTGAAATTATTTTCTCCCTCAACTAAAAAAAAAATAGGAAAACAAAAGTTTTCAAGTTCTTTGCGAAACTTCTTTGTGGTGTAAGTTGTGAAATTTATTGAGCTTCCCGTTAAGCACTTAAAGTTGGGCTTCGGCAAACAATTTTGATATGAGCATTGAGCTTGAGTTTTGCATTTTCTTCATACTTAAACGTAAACAAATTTGTCACTCGAAGCTGTGAATAATCTTCGATTGGATTGAATTTGAATTGGGTGAAAAGCAGCTTGAGGGATTTTGAGGAGTCTGCTTTTAGGCGCTGATAAATTGAATTTGAATTGTTGCCCAAGGACTTGTTTTAACTGCTTTTCTCATTAGAGTTGTTGCACTTTCCAATTCAATATCTAGGCGGGTCACTTCACCTGAAAAACATAAATCTAGACAGCTCGAGTTGTTTCCTTTTTTGTGACGCCGCCACGACTTAGAAAGGCCTTAAGCTGTCAACTTTAGCATATTTCACGCTTTTTTTTAGCCACCCTACTTTTCAGCTTTTCCTTTGTCTTTTTATTTGTTTTTCCTTGATTTTTTGCCACTGCTCCGATTGTTGTTGTGAGAAACTCGTCTAAGCTGCTGGAAAATCGCAAATTTATGTTAATTTTAAGAAGACATTATTGTAAATGATGTGCTAGGGAAGGAAATTAAATGAAATAAAATGCGAAATCCTGGAAATGATACTTCTTCGCTGGTCTGCTGAGGTTTTTCCCTCTCACCTATAATATTTTCGTATTTTCATGAACTGATTTTCCTTGCAAAGGTCAGTTGGGCGATTATTCAAAGTCTTCTTGCGCAAATCACCGAAAGCCAAAAAGCTGCTATTGAAATCCACTTACGAAAAGGACCTGCCACTGAGCCAAAGGAAACACAGACATGGTAATAGAATTTTCCACTACGTTTTATATGTATTTTCCCAGGGTGTAGTAGTTTTATCTGGTTCGGTTCACACATTTCATTTGATTTCCCTGAATGGGTGAAAATAAACGCAAAATTTGATAGATGTTCTGGCTGGGCAAATGTGACGCATTTTCGATTTTCCTGGACAGAGCGCACTTTTTACACCATTTTTATGCGCTCGGAAAAGTTTGTTTGCCCGCCTGTCGGTTTGTTTATACTTCACTATCTTTGCTCCGGTCCTCCTCTTCCCTCCGCCTGCCTGTCTATTTATTTATTTTCCAAATAAATACCGACTCCTTCGCCATTTCCTGTTTCTTGCTTCGCTCTCGTTGAACTCTCAAGGATTGAATTGAATTAAATTGAACAAAGTTTGCTCGCCTCCGACTGCAGCCTTCAGATAAGGTTGCTCTGCGGAAGGCGGGGGCGTTCGGGATCGCATATAAATGCTCCAATATTTGAGCGATGCATCGAGATTTTTCTCGATTTATTATGCGAAGCCAATGAAGTGAACGCAGGCAGTTTAATTCTTTTTGCATCATAATTGATGACTGCAATGTGGTTTGAGCAATAACGATTGTGTTGTTAAACGTTGTGTTCAAGGAAGGCTACTTGAAATGCAAATTTATTGCATATTTAACCTGATTTATATTGCATTTTTAAAGCCAATATTTGAATATTTTTTTTTAGATTTTTTAATGCAGTGTTGCAAATTATAGCTTTATGGATATGTTTTAGTTATTTAATTATTTTATAAATAAAAATGATTACTGAAAAGATTGAATAACTAAAACATATCCATAAAGCTATAATTTGCAACACTGCATTTATATTGCATTTTTAAAGCCAATAGTTGAATATTTTTTTTTTAGATTTTTTAATGCAGTGTTGCAAATTATAGCTTTGTGGATATGTTTTAGTTATTTAATTATTTTATAAATTAAAATGATTACTGAAAAGATTAAATACTCCTTTTTCCAAAAACACTACTTTTATGCTTGATTTTTGGGTAATTTATTTTCAATTTAATTCACAAAAATTAAACGTAAACTAAATCTTAGACAATTAATTTTTATTCGTCCTATTTTTCGACTTATTAAGTTGGTTCGCAAATAACAAACCGGAAAACTCATTGCTACACCTTCATTTCCACCGGCTTTGAGCCCAGAAATGTGTTTGCTCTTTTCGGTTAAACACTTTCACCGGGCAAAGTCCTTTCTTCTTTCTCCTTTCGCCCGCCTGTCTGTCAGTTTGTCTTCCGTTTCCCGTGCGGATTGCACTGCTCCTGGCATTGGCATTGCCACGGCTTCCTGTTCCTGCTCCTCATTTGGTAAACACACAATTACCTGAGCGTGGTTGGGCCATGATTTGCATTGCACTTGAATTATTTCCGTTTGCAATGCCTTACCTTCCCGCGGCGGGCAGAGTGGAAAAGCGGGGCGGAAAAGCGCTGGCACATATGCATAATTTCATGCTCACTACCGCTACGTGGGTCTCATTTAGTTTGCCTTAAACGCTGTTATAGTTTCCCCCTAACATTTTCCACTTTCTCTCTCCATTTCTCCATTTTTCCGTACCTACTTTCCTCTGTCTCTATTATGGCCATATCTCCTTGTGCGCAACGTGTTGGCCGCCTGAAAGTGTGCAATGCAGCTGAGCTGGCGCTTTGTATGCAGATTACCTGCATTTGGGCCCGGAGTGGCTGGCTCTCTCTAATGAGGGTAGAAAAAATCGCACAAAATAAAATGAAGCAAACTGAATCGAAAAACTGGAGAACTGGGAAAAGGTCTCTGGTCTCGGGCGTATTGTACATGCGAAATTTATGCGCAATGAAGAGTGAAAAGCAATAAGCTCTGCCAAGTTGTGCATGAAAGGGAAATTGGAATTGACATGGGCCGGCTGGCAACCCTTCGATGTAGGTCGGTATTAGCGCACAATATGTTTATTGAATCGTCGGCGGCAGATATCGGGCAAACTAATGCAAGAGCGCAAAAGTTGTCCAAGAGTTGGTGGGCTTAAATGCGGAAATCTCGGGATTTTATACATATTTAAACAACGAAGTGAAGCGTTGATAAAGTTTATTTTATTATAAAATAATACATCACTGAATTTTAGTTTATGACCAGCAGCTGTTCTTCCCTTCTTCCTTTATTTTTTTGCCTGTCAAAAAACGACCCAACTATTTATCAATATTGTAAATCAGAAAAATGTAGAACTAAAATACTTAGTACAAAAAAATCACAACAAAATCAAATGATAAAAAAAGTGTAATTACCGATTTAAAACATCACAAAAAAATATATTATTTAATGTAGTTTTAATTCCGCAAAAAAAAGATTTTTCGCGAATAGTATTTTAATGGTGAAATTACTAAATACGTTTATTTAATTAAGCATTCTAAATACTATGTAATAAACGATTTGTTAAACACAGAATTTAGCAGGAAGCCACTCCATTAACCAGTCGACTGACCGCATGCTAATTAGCCGTGTCTTTTAATTAAACTCTTGCATTTAGCAACACTCTGTGTACTTTCTACTTCTGTGCCTGGCAAACAAGGTTGCCTTTTTATAATCAACACGAACGCTTCATTAGCCATCGGGTCAGAAATCCGCACAAATAGCATCAAACATATGTGGATTTTAGGCATAGTCATAGGCAGAGGCGTTGTGTTTGCATTCGAGTGGGTGCGGTTTTTAATTAGTTTTGATTTCGATTTCGATTCGGGTCGCCTGCAATCAGCAGTGCACATTCTCAAACGACGAGGGGCGCCTTGCATGGCAATGAGCCGCGAATTGCCCACTTGGCCATTTGATTGCGGTCCTTTTGGCCAGGCTGCTTGTTTGCGAAGGAGCTTTCTTTTTAATTAAAATTATTATAGCAAATACGCAAAGTTTGATGTGATTTAATTAAAATGTTGACCACAAAAAGTATTTGTTTGACGGCCAAAGACGCCTGAAAGTATGCAGTACGAAATTCCGGCACAAAAGCTTTTGCCACCTTGAGATTAAACAATAAATAAAAAAACTTTAATAAATATGTTATTTCTCTGCACTTTTTCCACTACAATCTGACATTTGGCTGGCCACTTTCTAATGCCTGTTTGTTGCACATTGTTTGGCCGCACTCCGGGCATAGTTTCGCTGTTTTTTGGCAGTCAAAGTTGGCCAAGTTGCTTTCGTCCTTGACCCAGAAAACCCGCTCGAAACGGAGGCTGGCCATAAATAGCTTTCGTTGATTAGCGGCCTTGGGCTGCAGACTTAAATTGGTTTTTAAAAATGCATAGGTCGAGATGGTCCGAACGGCTTTTTAATTATTCTCCGACATATCCTGACAAGCGCATTTCGCACTCGAAAAGTGCTCAATGAATTTTCTCACCCTTAATGGGATGTATCCTTTCGCGGGGAGAGGGAAATCGCATGTTGCGGTAATTAATATGCCAGCCTGCAAAATATTTATATTCGCACGCAACGAATGGCGGTCAGTCAGTCAGTGTTTCAGTGCTTCAGTGCTTCAGCAGCTCTCAGTCTTTCGGCATTTCAGTCTTGAAAAGAAACAATTACCTCACTGCAACGCCCAGTGAGTGGCAATTATAAGTTGTTCGTGTCTGTTAATTAAATGTGTCCGGCGATGGCATTTAATAGGCTTCAGTTATTTACAAAGGCGCAACATGGCGTATACGCGATCGAGGAGGCTTAAGCAAAGTCCTGCCAGAAGCTTAATCACCCGATTTCACATAAAGCATGGCTTTCACGCGGGTTTAAAAAAAGAAAATGAGTCGAAATATTCGATTATTTCCTCGCTTGGCCAGCCTTAATATTGTTTTCCTTCTGTGAGTGAGCAAGGCTTAATTAAGTGCCTCGTTCGCTGTTTGCATTTCTCTCTTCTGCCGCCTGCTGAATTTCGAAAGTGTGAAATTTCGCGCCCATCATTAAGTGTCAGGTGTTGAAGGTGGGTCTTCAGCCGATCGGAGGACAAACAAACGCTAATTAGGCATTAAGTCGAAGCTGGCAATTAATCAGCTCAAAAGTGTCCATAAAAGCAAAGCGTTTAAGTGTTACCCCCAAGTGTCAGACGCAAAGTTTCACCTTCTCTTTCCGCTTTTTCATCTTATTTTCCACACCCGCAGACGACACGCGGTTTTCCGGCTTCTGGCGAGGTGGGCACGGCACAAATGGGAAACTCACACGGGAAGTAGCTAAAAACTAAACAAAAAGCTTTAATGGCAGTCGTTTGCTAGACATCCTTATTTACCAGGGGAGCCGCAAAAGCGAGGGTGGCTAATGCGATTTATGGGTTACTTATGCTGTTTAAAGTGCTTATAATTCTTTGAAAAATAGTTACACTAGATAAACTAATTATAGATTTATTTTAAACGATGTCAGATATTGATTAGCTATTTTTTTTAGTTTATTCTTTAATGAAATGTTTTAAGTTTAAAGGATTAAAGAATTTTCATTATTTAAATGCTTGAATTAATTTTGATTAATATTACTATTATTTACTTTTACTTACTAAAGAATATGGAAATCATTTTTCAACAGTTTAAACAGTTTTCATTAGTTCAAAATACATTTAAATGTTACGTTAAGAATAAGTTTTTTAATCAACCCCCGCTTATTATGCAGCTGTTGCATTGTAAATATTTGCATACGTGTTGCAAAATTAGTTAAATAAGCATTTATTGTAGTTCTACACTAAGCTGCTTGCACCGTTTGTGGGGCTCCAACATTTGAATTACTTTTAATGTTTGCTCCGCCGGGAAGCGCGCGTCTTCCACTATTAACAAAAAGGTAATTTCCCAGCAAATTGACATAAAAGACTGTATGTGTGCGGGGTAAAAGTTTGCCCGCTAAACTTGTGTTGTTTAATTTTTCGAGGGCGACACACACACACACCAGCACCCGCACACCCCACATTTCGCAGAGACAACATCAAAATTTATGTAAATGAAAATTGCATTGCATAAGCCCGCCAAACGTTACGTATACGCAGCGTTTGCAGCTGGGCAAAACCATTTTGCACGTAGTATTAGCGGGGCGCTTTCATTATTTGTGTCATCCTTTAAGGCCCGGTCCCCAGCATCGAGCCATTAAGCCGACCTCCTGCCATATTGCCCCAGGTATATATAGTATACAGTATGTAGAGCGGTACATAGCGGTAGTAGGTCTATGGCAGCTTTGCGGCACTTTTCCCTTAGTTTCGGCATTTTCTTTATTGGTTTCTTGTGCCGCGCAGCCAAAACTTTCAACAAGTTCGGCTCGAGGCAGGGGAAAAGGGTTCACTGCTGTGCTGCCAGTGAGAAAATTTCTAACTGAATGCCATCAACTTTAATAGTCACTAAATAGTAGAAGACAAACACGTTCTGTTGGCTCGTTTGGGATATGCGAAACCCTTTTCTATTCTTTTGATTTACTGGATAGGAACTCGTAGTACATACCTATAATACTAGATAACTTGCAATATATTCATTTTACCTAAGAAGACAATTTTTTAAATTTTTCGTTGATTTTTTATACTATTGACATTTAGCGAATAATGTAGATTTTGCACTCATGAAAAAAACCTGAGAATTTTTGCCAAAGGTGACTCGCCTTTATTTTAAGAAATTTTCTTATAGAAATGCACCTTTAAAAAAAGAAAAAGTAGTTCTTAAAACAAGAAATGTAATTCTTATTCCTAGGGTGGTTTCTTTCTTGTTTGAAGAAAATACATTTCTTAAAACAATCTATTTTTAAGAAAACTTCTTAATTGAAATGTTGTATCAAGAAAAAAATTCTATATTTAAAGGCGAATTTTCTAAAAATAAGAAATATTTTTTTTTAAATTTAAAGGCTGGCCGATTCAAAGGCGTTATTTATAAAATAAAGAAAGAAATTTTTATGAGTGTGGCATAACATAATGAGTTATGATTTTAAAATATATAAATATTATTAAAATATAAAAATATGGATTTAATATTTAATGTAATTACAATTAGCAAGCTTTTTACTAATATTATTTTTTTAATTTAAAATATTAAGCTAACCAACCCGCATAGGAAGCCAATTTTATTAAATACCTAATAATTTCTACTTTTTAACAGTTTGAGTGATTTTCTCCAGTACTTAGGCCATTATAGCCAACAATCTCTCGATAATTAAGCTCTCTTTTCGCAGGCCATTAAAGCTGGCATTAAAATAGGAATGCAGGGAATGCCTGAACTATGCTTTGCCAATTATCCAACCACGAAGGGTGGCTGCCCGGCTGGGGAAACCACTTAATAAGCCCGCCAACTGGCCAGTGGTTCCCGTTCGCCCCTCTTCCACTTTCCCATTCGCGTTCACAGATCGTTGACAACTGTCCGAGGACGGGGGATTGTATCAAATATACAAGTAAATTGCTTCATTTTCGAATTTCTGTCATAGCCGACGTGCGCTCTCTTTCCTTTTGTGCAACCATCTCGCTCTGGCTCCTCATATATGTTTTGGAAATCTATTCGTGCCACGAATTTCATTTTCAACTTGGCAGCTGCACTGTTTGTTGTTGCCGAAGTGAGACGTGCAACGGCTGCCAGGCAACTTATTAAAAATGTCTGCAGTAGCAGCAAAAAGGAACTCAAATAAAAATACAAGTATGTATGTTTGTATATATATATAAGAAAATGATGAAAACTGCAGGCAGAAGAAAATTATTTGCCGCAAAACTTGCTGAGCCATGGGATGAGTGCAATGTCGTGCCATGTAATTGTCCAAAGAGAGTGCGCTAGTAAAAGTGCTTTGATTTCCGACATTGAATTAACTGCACGCCTCCTTAATTGTTCCTCGCACATCCTTCAATTACTATCTGGGAAAACAGAATTTTCAAGTGAGTGGGAATTGCATTGTAAATGCGAACACCGAAAAAAATAGGTACCTTGGCAAAGCATTTCCGTCTTTTAAATGTAAGAAACTAATTGGGTTGTTAATATGTTTATTGGATCACCTAAAATCAAGGGAGAGGGAGAGTGCTTCGACTATCAGAGATGGAAATATGCAAGAAGTAAAGCGACTGTTTTTGAAAGGCCCCACCTAGCGGCAATTATGGTAATTGTTTCTAACTTTTGATTGATCTGTAGATTCACTAGATTAATGATCCCAATCATGAATATGAATACATTATAGGGTAAACAACCTTTCACTTGATAAAAATTTTTCAACGAATACAATATACCCTTTTACGAGAAGTGTATATACCCTTTTACACTACTCATAAATGGGTAATAAATGGACTAGAAAATATTTTTTTGTATACCTAATTTTTTTTCATCATGATGCATCATTCGATTATATATATATTTGTGAATTTATTTTGTTGTCAAGTATTTGTAGCAATTTAAGAGCCAATATAACCAAATATATATTTGTTTTTTTTTTTCTCTGCACGAGCTTTGGCAAATTGAATCTTACGTAATGCCATATAAATCGAGCCACCTTCATATGAAATTCACTTACAACGGCAGCCAGTGGCAAAGAAAGAATTGCAATCGAAATTACTTTTAGCTCTCGGACGAGAAATTCAATTTGCATTCAGGGCGGCTGAAAATGTGGGCTGAGTACGAATGGGGTGATGGGTCTGGATGGCTGTCGATGCATCATCAGTGCTCAAGTATCTGAACTTCCCCGGCTCCTCCGAGTTACAGGTCCTCCTCCCCCATCAATTATGCTACGAATTTCTTTATTACAATTATCTCGTTGTGCTCTTGGGCCTCCGTCCGCATTGTTTCCCTGCTTCCCGGCCATCATCATTGCACTCATGTGCGGAGGGCTCTTCACATCTTACTGCTCGTTCTCCTTTTTTGATGCGCCAGTGATACAGCAGTCCCTGGGAAATTGGTTTTAATTTTGCAACTTGACGTGGCCGGCACTTGTCGTGGCATTGACTCCCCATCTCCATCTCCCTCTCCCCCTGACTTCCTTTTCCTCCGATGTCAATGTCTCGGTTCTCATTTTCAGGTGTGCTCGATTTAATGAATGAAGATTACAGGGGCCGTGCGTTGGCTCAGATTTATGCGTAATGATATTCAAACAGGTTATTTATTGACTTAAGCCTTAAGACTTTGGCTTCGGCTTTGGCTGACTCTATTTGCTTTCCTCGGCAAACAACTGGATAATTAAAGCATCAAATGCAGACAAGCCAGTTCCGTGGGGACATATCGAATGGGATAATAATGTTACGATTCTTATGAGTCACTAAAAAAATGATCTAGAATTAGCGCATTCATTTATATAAGCGATTATCATTTACAGCTCAATAAATTTTTTTTTTTAATTTGATTATTATCATTTTTACTACTTTAACTTGGAGTTAATAAACTTTTTTAAATATAGAATTTAATTTTTTTTATTTAGTACTTATTTTAAAGTATTCAATATGATGGTTCATAACATGTACTTTTAAGATTCCATCACAACTATGTAAATAATGCTGTTAATAATACGCTATTTTTTAACATATTACATTTATTTTTTTGTACTTTTATATGCAAAAATATTGAAAATCTTAAAAAAAATTAAATAAAAGATATTTAAAATAACGAAGTTCAAGAAAAAAGTACATAATTTTAACCCTTTTTATACAAGCTATTTATATTTAATTTATAATTGTAATCCGAATACACCCGGAATCAAGGGGTATTAACAATGGCCAAGCCCGATGCAGAGATAGAACACATAAGCGCCGTCACACTTGAGCAGCACAACCAGAGTTCCAAGACGGTTGGACGGACTGAGATCTCAACAGGAGACGAACGACGAGCAGGTGTTCCAACTTATTCATTAAAAACAAAAAGGAAACAGACAGGGACAGGCAGGAACAAATGAAGGAGGGGCCGAAGTAGGGTCGGAACCTGTGCCAACACCCAATGCGAGCTTCAGTCAAAGTCTCAAGTTTACACTAAGAAATACAAATAAAAATAAAATAAAAAAACAGTTTTTAAAGACCTTCAACAAAAAAAAAGAATATTTTATATCAAAACGTTTTCACAAAAATTATAAAAATTTCGAATAAATACACAATGTTCAGAAATTTTCTTATTCGACCAGTTGCAGTCACATATTCAGCAAATATGAACCTTTTCTTGCAGTGCACTCCTTGTTGGCTCGAAGTTTTTCGCCTCCTTCAGCCGCTGCTTCAGCTTCAGCTGGTTAAGATTGTGGTCGACACGCAATTGCGGCAATTTGAAGTTGGATGCGCTCACTTCGCTCTGCGGGGCCAACGATGCGAGGCAAAAGCCAAGCTAAACGCTTAGAAGCCCCTTGTCGCCCAGTTCCCCTTTATATTCAGCAATCCCCAGGAACACACATCCGCCGCAGTCCATCCTGGCAAGTTTCTTGCGGCAGCGACAACTGGCAACCTGCAACTTGCGACTGGCAAGCGGCAACTAGCAACTTCCATCTGGCAACAGCACTGAGAAAAATTGTATTCTTTATTGGTATTACATTTTATTTTATTTTAATACTCGGTAAACAGTGAAAAGAAAATTGGTATTAAAAAACAAGGCAACAAAGAATGTACCTTGAAAGTAATTAATTTGATATTAATTTTTAGTTATTTAAAATTAATTTAAATATATTGTCTGGCGACAATAATATACACCTCTTTTTAATATTTTATTTTTAAGTCCCAATAAAATGATCTACATTTTATATTTTTTACTGTGTTTCAACCGGCAAGTTCAACTGGCTGAAAACGAAGCCGGTTTCGGGTGTGTTAACTTTCTATGCCCGGTAGCGCTGATTGCCAAGACAACGACAGCCCAATTCATTCAGCGGTCTCGCCTTTCAGCGGCAGCAGCTGCTCGAGGTTCTTTAAGCCACTTCCTCTCCTTTGTTGCCTCCTTTGTCCTCTTGGCCGTCCATGCAAAGCATGGCCAGAATCTCGAATCTCTGCAGGCGATTCCAGTTCGATTTATCACGGGCAAAGTTATGATCGCTTAAGTGCCGCCGTTTAGGGTTCCTGTTTTAGCCTCTTCAATTGCGTCTCATAAATTCTTCCCATGACAACACTAATTGCAACTTGCTCGAAGTAATAATGGGTTGGGTATAATTTTTGCTACTTATACTGCAATAAATCCAATTGACTTAAAAAGATCTTGATTTTCTTATCTGTGAATATTTTCTATAATTAGAATGAAATAAATAAAGGCCGACGAAGCTTCAGTAAATATAAAGGGCACTAAACTATATAACAAATTCGTCATTTAAAGTTTCAAAAATATACAAAAAAATTGTTTTTGAAAATCTGAGACCCGTTTTCTTGTGCAAATTTTAAAGTTAAAGTTAAAGTTAAACCTTGAAAAAGTATTAGAATTCAGAGTAAAAGTCTACTTTACATTTAACATGTGGAAAGAAAAATGTCTTCAAGAAAAACTAATTTTGTTTGAGTCATGAGTATTTTAGACATTAATCGAGCTAATCATCAAATGCATATAAACTAAATGTAAATCACTAAAACCACAATTGTTATAGGAAGGCCATCAATTGTTCTTTCGTTCACACTTTCGGCGACCATCGAAAACATATCGATGGATAAGCGTATTTGGAAGCCCATAATTGATGGCAAATTAGAATTAATAATTCGACAAATCCATTTTTGATTGCCATCCATGCCATGCAGAGTTTGTAACTCATAACCGATGCTTGGTATGCCAGTCGCATAAAACCGAAATAAAACCACAAAATAACGTACACAAATATATGTGTGCAGTATGAAAAGATCGTTGCCATGCTTTGGCTGTGACGGAAGTCTGGCCCCACCGCATTGGAACCAAATGTATATACAGACCCCCGCAACTTTTTCAAAAAGAGGCCATAAATATTGTCCATTTTTAAATAAATGGCTAACATAAAAAAAGAGAAGAAAAACTACGAATAGTGAAAAGCCCAACAACTCACAGAGCATATAAAACATTGTTCATGTTCATTTCCAGTACTTGGTTTTCTATTTCCTAGGCAAACATTCGGCGGAGTTCGTGTCGCTGTGTGTGTTTCTATTTTTTATTACAGTATCATCTTCCGGTCACTTTGTCAGGCCTCCACTACATTTCTCAAACAGTTACGATGAGACAAGTGGCCCCGGCGCGTGTGTCTAGTTGGGTTCGAACTTGAATTATGAAAACCAGAAGCGGAGTCCAAGAAGTAATCGAAGTATGGAAGAAAGCGGAAGTTGGATAGACAATGTCGAAGCTTGGATGGCTACCATCTAGGGCTACACTGAAAGATATGTGTTTAGAATTGTAGAGCCTTTTTCTGTTTGCAAGTTTTTCTTTTGAAGAATTTTTAAAATAATTATACATTTATATTATGCATTATATTATTTGCATAAACTACTAAAATTTAAAAGTCATTCAAACATTATACTAACTTATTTATTGCATTATATTAATTTATTAATTGGGTTCTTAACTTTATGAAACAAACTCGGTTTCCAGAAACCGTATACCGTAAAGTATATATGTGCGTACGAAATATTTTTACGTATTATTCTTATATTTTTCGTAATTTTCAATTTTCAATTTTCAATAAGTAAAATTTAACTTATAAAATATCAATAATAATTAAGAATTATAAACTAAAATTATTTAATTTCTTCCCCTTAAATGACTTTAGACAGGAATCGCAGTTTAAATGGTTACCCTTTTCCATTTTAAGAAACCCAATACTTCTCTTTTACCACTTACTAGTAAACACCGTTGACCAACATCGCCAACGCCACTTAAAAGCCGTTTGCGCGACTGCACTCAGTTCAGTGGCACTGGAAGTGCCGCCTCACAGAGGAGCGCTCTATGGCTCAGAGTGACCGGCCCCAGAGATCCCAAACAGACCGTTCCACTAATTCCCCACCCCAACACCCACTTCCCACCCATTTCCCCCACCCTCCCACACATGCAATCGCCGCATCGCGTTGCGTTTTGAATATAAATTACACAAATAGTGCACACGACTTTGATGGCTGCAGCCGACGACATTGAACGGTGTACTGTGGGTCGACAAAATAATTTATAATTTAGTAAAACATATAAAAACTGAAATTTAGCAAAAAGTTAGCTTTATTGCAAATTTCTGAAGCGTAAGTATGGATAATTACAAAAGTACCAAATATTAAAATATATCAAATTCTTTCTAAAGCAGTAGATTTTAACATACAACTACAGTTAAATTTATAAAAATTAAAAAAAATAAATTTAATTTAGTTACAATTAAAAAAATGTTAAATGTAATAATTAAAGGATGCAAATATTTATTATAGTATATTTTAAATTACGTTGACTAAAGCTTTGTATTTTTTTAAAATTTTGGCTTTATCGTTCCTTTTGTTACTTATTAATTTCAGTTGTTTTTTATAGTACTTAATACTTTTTATATTTATTTTCATTATAATAAAACTTTTTTGAATAGACCTATTTTATAATTGTAAACATTTCTTAAAAATAACTTTTAGCTTTTTCATTTTTTTGCAAGCACATTAAAAACTTATTTTTAGCTTAAACCACTGTGCAGTTCGGATGGCAGGAGCGCTGGTCATGTCACCGTTGCCCTTTGATGCTAATGACTCTGCCATCGCCTTATAGCCGGGGAATCGGCTTCGATGGGGGGCTCACAGTGCTCGGAACTTAGCGGCAATCAAAAACCGTGCTGCAGCAAATTGGCATGCGTGATGTAGATGAATGGAGATGCAGCTTGCAGCGTGCAGCTTTTCCAGTGGGGAAATGTGTGACTGAATGGAGTTTCTGGGCGGGGGCGGAGATATGTGGGACAAGTGATTTCCGCAACGCTTTCTGGATCGCAGCGAGCGGTTGCGTTGATTGATTGATTAATTGACAAAGGAATTGCCGTTAGTTTTCCATTTCCATTTGCATTTGCATATCTAATTTATGAACGGCCCAAGTCTTGTCCGCTCGTACTATATGTAGTTCATTGTGTTAGCTATGCAAATGCCGCACTTCCGCTGCGAGCGTCTGCCCAACGCAGCTTAATTATTCATTAATTTCAACTTAAATTCCATATTTGCGCCTGCAGCCATTTGTGGCCCAGTTTCGTTGGCCTGCAGGGGCTCTTGTCTATCCGCAGGCTTTTGTCACCATAAAACTGAAGTGTTGCCCGATTATGAAATAATTATAAGCATTCTGCACGCTATAACCGGTGATTTAGTGGGTGTTTGTGCTTGGGCTTTGATTCGGCTTTTCAGTGAGAGTTCAATGTGTCTGCCGTTCGCTTACACTGTGTCACAAAATATTTTTGGAAAATTATATATATTTTACTGACTTTTTATGAAGAAAATATTGTTTAACATTTATTATATGTAATGAAAATCGATTAATGTTTATCTGTTTATAACATGAATTAGAGTGTTAATTTACTAATTATCATAGAATTCCATTTACATTTTCAATTTTCAAATAAATTAATTAATATAAAGCTTGTATTATATTTTAAAAATTAAAATATTTTTTTGTAGGCCAATTTAACTGATGCTAATATCCAATTAACTAGTTTTGTTTAGAGGTTTGCGCATATCGGGCATCTAGTTGGCTCTTCCATTGTGTTCTAATCCCCATAGAAATGGGGAAATTTTCGAGCCTCATTCAACCCAAAAATTCCACCCAGTGCGCATCTATGTAAATTCACAATATCTATAAACTAGGAGCCACCTGCCTTCGTTTCTCGCGGCGGAGCTTGCAAACATGCCTTGCATATTTAATCCCGGTTACATTGGACCCGATCCGCCCTGCTGTGACCCGGATTGCTTGGAGGAGGGCCACTGCACGGTTCCGGAGTGCGGGGTCTGCCCGGAGTCCCAGCTACCCCGATGCAATCCCGCCCCGGAGCCAAAAAAGAAGCCGGAGCAGCCACCACCCCAAAAGAAGCCTCAGAAGGAGCAGTAGAAACAAACAAAGCGGGGTAGTAAAGAGCTTTTAACAATAGACCTGTCCACCCAACAACAATTTTCTCCGATATGTGGCTATTATATTATAATCTCTTTTATTACTAAAGTACCGAACGGGTTTAATTAAAACTCCTTAGTAATATCTCTTCAGAACAGAATATATTTTGTAATTTTAGTGTATTCTAATATTAGAAGTCGATGGTGAACGTTTTTACATTGGATTAGAGAGGAGGTAATCTACAAGTATCGGTTTTAAAAAATGTCTTCCAGTTTTTGTCAATATACAACAAACATAAAATGTCTCGTTTCAGTAGTTTTCAGACTTTTTGTTTGATTGTTATCCAATTAATTTAAAAGTTGTGTTTTTAGAAAATGCTAATGAAAAATCCATCCACAAAAGAAATTTTTTATTTTGTCTTAAATACATATTTTTGCGGCTTCATATTATTAATACAAAACATTCATTTCATGCCAAAATTTGAATAACATAAAAATAAGTGATTTGCATAGTAATCCGTTATTATTAGGCGAATATATTTTATAAATATGTTTAATACTCACTCGCATATTCTAATAAACAAAAAATTTCAAATTGAAAATAAATTAAAAATGTGCGAATAATATTTTCAGCTGAGGATGCTAGATTTATGTGTCAACAAAATAGTAGACAAGTATCGTTGATTTGATTAGTCAAAATTCAAACACAGAACGTGCTGTTTCGACAAAACATTGGTTTAGATTTTCTTTTTTTCTTCTTGATTTTTTTTGGTAAGTGGTCTGGAGGCAAGATATGTTTGAAATATTTAAATAAAATATTTAATCCCTGAATTTTCAGGTTCTTAAAGTGTTTAAAATGGTCTATTTAAGTCGTCCTTGGACTCCCGCCGTGAATCCTTTCTACATTGGCCCTTATCCGAGATGCGCCGTTTTCCGTGCGACTTTGACATTTATAAAGGATACACTCCTGGTGGCTGGCATAGTCGTTGTTACCACAGCTATTGAAAATGAATCCCTTCTAAAAACTCAAAAAAAATCAAGAAGAAAATCATAAAACACACATCAAATCAATTACGTTTTAGGGCCACATTTATGTAAATAAACTATTAAAACAGACAATACTTTCTAACAAAAAAGACTAACATTTTTTCAAAAGAATTACAAGTCCTAGGATTTTTATTTCATTTTTCAATCCATAAAAAAAATCAGGTAAATTCAAAATTTATACATTTACAAACTGAAATCATGCCGCCGTCTGTGGATCATGTGGTGCACCATGTGCTGGCTCCCTTGGCAATTGAAGCCCTCGACTGCATAGTGCCAGTTGTCCGGCAACTAGTGATCATACTGCACGAGTCGTTTCTCGTGGATCACAAGGAGCCGGAGCCCGTGATCGATGTGTCCGGCATGATTCAGCCCGTCCGTAAATTAGTCCTGATCGTAAACGATCCAACGCCCGAGAATCATGCCGATGAGGAGACGGTTGTCGGTTCGGACGAGATCAGCGGTCTGCTGGGTGGACTTTCGCGGAGCATTAGGAACCTGGCCATCGACTATCATCGACATATGATACCATCTCTGCGCTGGCCAACTAGCTGTGGACAGTAGTCCCTGCATTAGTTGTCAGCCTGGTCTAACGAAAATATCCGAAATCGATCCTCCTGCTCCCCCCGAAGATCCTGCAGTGGCTGCTCCTATCTTCCGCAGTCATGGAAAAGGTGCACACGGCCATCGGGGTGACGGGTATAGTGGCCATGTTCTTGGTGGTGACCCGTTCGGTAGCCCAGGTGGGTGGCCGGTTATTGGACCAATCCCGTGAACCAATCTCCGACCTTGTAACCCGGGGCGGTCCAGTAGCTGATCAGCTGACGTCCGTCGATGGGGAACCTCCCCTAGTGGAGGGCGATCGCATGGATGGCGCCTGTTCCGTGGTCCAAAGTATTGGAGGCAAGGCGTGTGCCTTCGTGGGACCTTTGCTGCCCAAGTTAGGGAGCGATCGGAAGTCCGGGGATTCCGCGACAGAGGAGGAAAAGCCCAAAAAGGACTCGGAGCCAACAGTTGAAGAGCGGAAAACACCACCTGCTGCAGATCCGCCTGAAGAGGAGTGAGATTCAGCCAACAAAGCGATTCAATCGGATATTGAATGCAGGGCTCTTGGCTTAAAAAACCCAAATTTTAGTAGTCCCAAGTGGGCCTTGAACTGAAACTTCACTTTTTTTGTCGGCTTTGTGTGATTCGAATCCACTAGAGCTCATTCACTTTTAACAGCTCGGACTGAAAACATCTCTCGGGAAAAATAAAAAAAAAATAATATGAAAAATTGAACAAAATTCTAAATTCATAGCCAAGGACTAACTTCAACGTATTTCTTCAGCAGCAGAAAATCAAAGTAAGTTGCGTGTAGGTTCCTATACTCACATAAATTAAAGATCTTATGTAGTTTGGAGTAAACATTATGTGTAAACTAAATAAAATCCTTTCCGTTCCTTGCAGCTGTGGCATTTGAGCTACACCTGCAGAATCTAGAAGTGATTCGCAAGTATCCTCAAGCAAATCCAAAACTTTCAAGATGGTTCTGATGCTCTGCTGCAGTTTCGATCCCTTCTACGTAGGACCCTGCCCACCCGGCTGCCTGGCTCCTCTGATGGGAGGCACTCCCTACTGTGGTTGCGGTCCCTGTGGTGGTGGCTGCTGCAGTCCTTGCTATGGCTGTGGTCCCTGTGGTGGTTGCAGCTCCGGTCCTTGCGGCTGGTGAAGCTGGTAGTCAAGAAAAGAAGCCAAGATGGTCTGTGATCACGGGTAAGTAGAAGAAAAACTTCAAATTCATTTTAGTTGTTATTTTTCTACACTTCTATCCTTAGCGTAAATCTGACACTAAGCGGGAGATCAAGCTTTTATGCATCACCAACTGCTGAAGAGATATGTTGCTGTTTGAAATCTGTTTTCCTTGGCCGGGGCTTAAACACCCAAGCTCATGTAGATTTAAAAGATTTTTTTTCGGATTTAGCCTTTTGGAAATAAAATAAATTATTTAAAAAAAAATGTTCTAAATAGATTGGGTAAAAGTGGGACTAAAGGCGGCTGAAATGGGTTTCTAACGTTTTTAGCGTTTCTAAAATCAAAACGAAAACATAAATATTAATTAATTTATGTTGATTATACGCGTAATACTTTAATTCCGAATAGCTTTAACAAACAACGCGGCGGGCGTATTATGGCAATGTAAACATCGGTAGCCAGCCTCCAGCCATTTGGTGTTGAGGCTGCAAGGACCTAACGCCCGTAAGGATGCACATGTTGTCCTGGGTAAGGAACTCGCCTAGAACAGCTGATTCGCCACAAGGATTACTGCGCAGAAGCGCTTCGAACTCGAACTCAAACCGAAACATAGAATGTAGAGCAATGTGCCAGGTCAAAGATTTTTGGGGACTGTGTCGCCCGCTTTCCTATTCCTATTCCATCTGAAAATGAAACTGAAAACGAATCTGATGCTAGGTTTTGTTTTGGCTAAGCGCGATTTATAGCGCCGTGTCTGAGGTCTGAGGCATCCCTGTGTGCGTTATGCTTCCTTGAGGTTTTCCGAGGGGTGTGATTCCCATTTCTCGGAATGAGTGCGTGTATGTGTGTTGGCCATTTCACTCTCATTTTGGCATCGCTCGCGTTGTTTTTCCCGCGGAATTTATTGCGGTAGGTCGGAATTTTCATTGCTTTGCCACGGTTCCTCCTCCTGAAGGGTCCTTCCTTTTTTCTGGGCTTCCTTCGTGTATGAGTGTGTGTGGCTCTGTACCATGTTTTATGGCCAAAGTTACCTGCCATCTTATATTTGACTTTTTGTTTTCCAGCTGAAACTTTCCGACTGCATTGTCGCGTCTCGTGAGGATGTTGCACTTCGGATAAGTTCCTTTTTTTATGTATTGTTATGATGGAGCAACAGTTCCTCCAGGTGTTACTCTAAAGTTTATACATTTAGCTGCACAAAATACACTTAAGATTCCAGTTTTTCGATCTGCCAAGTGCAATAACTCTACTCATTTTTCAATCTGCACATAGACCCCAATATACCTCTATAAAATAGTTCAACTTATTAAATGATAACTACCTATTTAATACGAATTTTGCAATATATAACTGTGTACATCTTTATTTACGTACATCCAAGGCGGTTAGTTTCGATTAACAAACATTTAAAAATGTTGTCTACCTTATTACATGTAAATTCGATGAAATTGAGGATTTGGCTCATTGCAAACTGGGCATTTAAACGCAGTGTGAATGGCATTTTCAATGCAACTCTTGCAGAATATGTGTCCGCAAATTGTGGACACCGGCTCCCCTTGGCGCACATCTTCCAGACACACAGGACAGTCGTAGGGTTGTTGGGTGTTCTGGGTCTCCCCGGCATCGCGTTTGGCTCGTTTAGCCGGCACAGAATCACTTGAAGATCTGAAATTCTGGCGTTTCGTTCCATGCACAATGCTATAGCCTGAGGACGACGAATCCGAGCATGAGGACAACCAATCCAAGCATGAGGACGACGAATCCGAGCTTGAGGACGACGAATCCGAGCTTGAGGAGGAACCGGACGAGGAACCCGTACTAGACGAAGACTCCCACCTGGACGAATATCTCCAGTATGGCAAATATTCCGAGCTGGACGAAGAATTGGAGCTGGAGCTGGAAGTGTCCTCCATTTGAGACATCGCCTGTCTAAGAAGGGGTTAGCTTAACCTATGGATACCGACTTTTAACTTACAATGAAAGAACCTGGTTTAAAAAAAAAAATTGTTTCCTTTATGGTTTTTTCGATAATTTTAGGCATTCACAACAGCTGTCAAAACAAAACTAAAAACCATATGTGTAAAAAAATCCTACTGTACCTTCATAAATAATTGGTATATACGGCCACACTATCATTGAAATGATAACCGATTAATTTATCGCTTTTAAATTAATTCGCTTATTTCCGCAATTTGAAATATATTTAAATACCTACTGTTAAAAATTCTTAGAAGTATAATAAGCAATATAGCAGCTTTAGATCTTGCTAGAGTCAAAGAACTTTATAACCAAAATTGAAATTAAGTCGATCGAAAATCGATTCCGTTTCAGAACATCATTTTGAAAAGGGAGAATTGGGAAAAGGACCCCTCAACGCCACAACTTCCTAAGCAAAAAAAAAATATTGCAAATAAAAGATATACAGTGTTTAATAATGCCAGAAGCTAAGTTTGTTTTATTATAGAAGTCTTTCTTTTCGCTGTCGACTGGTCTCGATTACAGAATCCAAGTTCGTAGCCTTAAAAGTAAATTCGATGAAATTCAGATGATGACTTATTGCACAGTGGGCATTACTTATATTATATTACTTATAAGTTGCAAATTGAAGATTTAAATGCGTAAAGATCGGAAGTCCGGTCTCAGAAACATAGAATCGCCGAAGTAGCCAACGAACTTGCAACATGTTGCAAGTGGCGCTCGGATTGTTTCGAGCCGTTGGAAGCTCGAGCCGCGTTCTCGACTTCGGATTTAACTTTCAGCGCGCTTTCGGCCGACTTCAGTGTTCGTTTGGTTTGCGGAGAGTGCGGTTTGCCGTTCGATTCCGTTCAATCCGCCCCAGTGTTTTTGACGTATTTCATCCGTAGGACTTGGACTGCCGCAGATAAGCTGGCTGATAAGCTCAGAACTTGGCCACAAATCAGGACGAAATCCTGGGCCCTCGACTAAAACTAATTGAATTCGGGCGAGCTAATTGGCAGCCAAAGTGTTGCCGTCGTAATGATGCTGCCATTCATCTGGCATTTAATTTAATTCCGTTTCGCTGATCGCATAGCTGTGTAAAAGTCTGTAATATTTGATTAGTGCGCGTTACCAAAAAATAAAACAGAAGCCGGGAAAATCAACAGAAAGTACGGTTCATTTGCTAAATACACGGTACCATTCGAATTTTCCCACTCAATTTAAGTGTGTGTGTGTGTGTGTTCGTCGATTGTGTGTTTGTGCTCAGTGAGTGAGAGTGTGTGTAGCGAATTTCATTTATTGGCAGCCAGCAACTGATTTGAATATTCACACACGGTCACACATACACAGGCCAGGATCTCCGCTGCCAAAATACTAGACCAGATTGTGGCTTCTTCTGTAAACCAGTGTGCGAGTGTGTGTGCTGCATGATTTATAGGTCCTGCAGCAGGCGTGATGTAAAGTGACAATTTCTGGTAATTTTCGATTTACATGCCGTTGCGCATCGGGTAAGTTTGACGGAGGATCCCCGAATTTTATTTACAAAGTTTAATTTAGATTGCATTACCTGGAATTAAGTTTTTGAAATGTGGAAAGAGAAAGTGAGACTGATTTTATTTTGCTGAAACATATCGAAGAATTGCAAAACGATTTTTAAATTTGACAATAGATTTTTTATGTTCCTTAATACAAATTAAAATATTTTTGCATTAAAAAACTTTTATAAAAATAGCTCAGCTCCAAAGATAAGCTTTAATGAAATATTATGTTAAATATCTTGTTATTTTGTGATCTTAAAACCGAATAATATGTATTCTTCTATATTATTATTATTCTATATTATAATTGCAAAAATCTTTAAACGATAGCAAACCGTTATTTATCTTCCCTTTAACATTTCACCATAAGAGAAGTTGCCTCTCTGAGGGGATTAATTTACACCTGCTCAAATGACTTGACAATCAGAAACCGCAAAGTGAACACTACCTGCGGACTCGCGACCATATCAAATCGTTTCTACTTCCGCTTTTAGAGGGTTTCCCTTTAAAGAGGTTTCCTCGAAAAAAGTAAATTGCCTAGAAGCTAAAAATAAATAGGTACACCCAATAGCTGAGTAGAATAAATCAATGAATAATTACAGTTTTAGTATCGATTTCTTCTCGAGCATAAATAAGCTCCCATAAATATCGCGACATTAGGGAAATTTTATTGGTTTCGGACGGCCGAGGATGATATTAATGGGAACCATTAATATTTAATCCTCGACAACAGGTTTCACCAGCGTTAAGGACCAGAAGTATTTCAAATAATAAAACCATCCATCCAATTTCTGTGGCAGAGGGCAAATTGAAAACTTTTTCGAAACTGCACCTGTGTCTAAGGAATTTTTAATAAAATCTCCCGAAGAAGTGGTAAACTCAACAAAGCCATTCGTCATGCTCAAGTAACTTGGGTTTTCGACTTTTAGGGTTTTTTTTCCCCTTTACATTTTGTTTTTTTTTTGCTGGTCAGCCAACCAGTTTGGCAACATAATTATGCACCCAGGCATGCAGCTGAGGACACCGACGGTCGCCAAAGGGTTGAAAGAACCCTTTCTTCCTCTGTATATGCTGGTACATTTAAATTTGGGTCACTTGCGGCCGAAGCAAATTGTAATTAAAATATGGAATTTCCATGCAACCATACAAATTTTCACTTTTCATCTTAATCATAATAATCGCAAAAAAAAAAATGTAATTTATAATGGAACAAAGCCAAACTCATTTTCACTTTCGCGACGGCCTTGACGGGTTAAAGAGTCCTGGCTGTTTGGAAATTATCATCATCAGCCGCAGGATTCCTAACCACCATCATTATCGTCTGCTGGTCTGCTTTGCATAATTTCATACATAAACTCTCGTTTTTTGTGCGCATAATCCGCAGCTTTGATGACAACCGAATAGGGAAAAAGTGCAAAATAATGCGGAGTGCGGGCAGGAAGGTGTCACATAGCACCCACACACACACTACACACACACTCCAAGAAGTGGGTGTGCTAAATGTTCGAAAAATGAAGCGTTGAAAAGTTGGTCGCGTTACGCATCCGCCGTGTTGTGCGCCAAGTGGTGAGGATTACGCCAGGACGCACATATAGTTAATGACATGCAGCTGCTGCTGCTGTTTTACTTGTGGTTTCTGCCCGACGCCTTCGTAACCCTCTGTGAATTTTCCCTCCCCGCCCCCGCAGACAAACTTATGAATTTTAAGGTGATTTCCATGTCGCAGGACCAAGTTCACGAAACTTCGGTGTGGGTATCCTTCAGGAATCGGAGTGGCAGGGGCACGTAGCATCGGGGACTTGTCAGCAAAGGGTTGATCGCATCATAAATCAAACGAACTGTTAGCCCCGCTCGCAATCAAAATCATTCTGCGGTCTCCAGCATTTGTTCCTTCAAAAATGGTAATTAATCATCGAAAGTAATTGGTTTTCTGTTTTGATTTGACAGTTGAAAAATTGCAGCTGTGACAATTCAATCCCAGTTCCGTTTATTTGCCCGACATTCACCCACTTTGGTGAGGTTTCCAGTGCACAGTGTTGCAAAACAAACTTTTACCCTATTTTTTGCCAAATTGAAACGGTGACCTATGCAAATGTATGAATGCAAATTAAATATAAACGAACGCATAAATGCGGCTTAAAAAATATTGGGCCGCAATATTGGCGAACAATGGGATTAACTTGACAAAAAGGTCGAGGGTGTCCTTGAAGTTTGTGTTTGTTGCCCGGCTATTGATTGCCTGAATTGCCAATATTGCAGTAACTCTGGCTTTAATGGAATTATGTCGCTAATTTAACGGTTACAAATTGAATACTTTTCTGTTGGGCTTTCTGAGTTTGGTTTATGAGTTCAACCGTTTATTAAACTTTTCAAACAAACCAAATAAACTCAGAAATTAAACTAAGACGCAAATAAAGTTGGAAAGGAACGGCCGCGATGTCGGCACTTAAAACTTCTCAAATGCAAATAATACCCCAGCGAATTTCTTGACAATAAAAAATTATTAAAAAAGCGTTAAAGTCTTTAAAGGGAATTATGCCCCACAGAAGCAGACATAAACTCAACTTTGTGCTTCTTTTTTTCGGGTGGCACTTCAAAAGGAATAAAACGAAGGCACAAAAATATCCCCACAAAAATACACACAAATTCTCAGTCTTCGGTGACTTTATTTTGTTTGCCAAGTCTGAAAGTGGCTCTCGTGGTCCGTATTTGTGTTTTGTTTCTGCTGTTTTTTTTCGGTGATGAGAGCCCCACTGCTAACTCAATAACACAATTTATGATATATTTTTCAAGTGGCGTCGCATAACGAGTGTGTTTGCTTTCAAATTTCAGTTTATTTTGGAGTTTTATGATCATGGAAGAGAAGAGTTGATGATTGAAATACGTTTAATAACTGAACGAAGTCAAAGGAGTTTTATTTCGGAGAATAAATTGGATAATAACGTTTCAGAATGAATGAAAAATCTTTTTAAATTTTTTAATTATATTTTATTCTATTCCAACCATTTAAAAACCATCGAATGATAGACAAAATTCACTGTAAATTCACCCAGGATATCAAACATTCGTTGCTGTTTGAGCTTACAAAAATTTATTTTGTTTTTCTTATATTTTACTTCTCAATTAAATACCACTTTGCCAGTCATGAATGCGCATTTTTGCCGCTGCTGCACATAAATATTTATGCGGGACTTAATCAAAGAGAAAACATGGTATTGAGGCTTAGGCCAGCCTTCGTCCTTTCAGCCTCTGGTCTCCTTTCATTGCGCCTGTTCTATTTGCGCCAGATCAACTCATTTCTGTTTATTTAAACATTAAATGTGCTTACATTTGATTAGCAGCCCCGGCTTAATTCCATATCAATGTGCTTTGCCAGATCTCGTTGGTTGTAAGCCATATAAAATTTATGCGTTTGCCTTGCTTTAATTTGTTTGCATTTTTATTTTATTTTCCATTTTTTTTTTTGTGACTGCCTTGTGTAATATTCCCTTTTTGGTTTTGAGCTCATTACATTTTCTTTTCGGTTATGGTAGCTGTCTTTTATGTGGGCAGTCGCATTAAAATGCATGAAATGCGCAATTAAAAACGAGGACAAAGTCCCTTTGTAGATGGCAGCGGGATACAATTTCCTTTTAATTAAATATGTAAGGGCATTTCATATTTAAGCACATATCGATGCTTAATTAAAAGCACTTTGTGTGTTCAGCCCAGTACGCAAAAAAAGGGTTTTATCATTTGATGAAAGCGGTGGGGTACTTGTGATTTTCGCTGTTTATTTTTAAAGCAACCACTTTGAGGGGCGGACTGCCACTGGGATTTCTGCCGCTCGGCGATTTTTTCCGCGGCTCAGCTGTGACAAGTGGCACTGAACTGTTGTCAGCTCGTTGTCCAAATGACAAATGGGTGCATTTGCCTTTTGTCAGGCGGCATTCGCCATCGATATGGCAGCGGAGTCGCGTCGGCCGGCAATAAAAATAAACTGTTTCAGCAACGAATCCGAAAACAAATATCTTTTCGTCCCGCTCCTTGGAACATCGACCACACACCACGACGCTGCGATGAGCAGTGGAGTGTAAAAGCATGCGAATAACTTGGCATATTTATTTATATTCCGCGACCCGCAAAAGATTGTCAACATGGATCAATGCGATGCCAACTTTCAACTGGCTTTGTCATCGGGCTGTAACCCGGTTGTGTAACCGTTGCCAAATAATCATAAAACACAACAATATTGTAGCTTAAAGTATCATATTTCCCCCTCATATTCATAATATTATCGGGATTATCGCCTGTGTGCGGGAGTGTGGGAAACAAAAAGGCGACAAATCAGGCGCTGAGAAATTGTGTTTCCAGTTCATTTGGCTTGGCTGCGGCCCTCGTTCGCCGGCAATGAGGTTAAATGGTTCAGGAACATAACAATTGCAGACATGATTGAGCCATTAAAATGGGTGTAGATGGGTAAACGGCAAACGTTACGCTAAACATCCTTTAAATTTCGCCAAATGCAAATCTAAAGTCCCAAAAAATGGTTGATTTTCAGGAGGATTTTATTTTCCGCGAAACTCTCAGCTATATTTCCATGGAAACTATTCATTTGAAATCTCTTTGAACATATATAACATGTATGTTGTATGCTTGTATGTTGTTTTTGTGAAGAATATTTTTATTAGCCAGTGTAGAAATATTGAAAAATATTTAATGGCAAATGTATTGACCAAGGAAAATTCACATGCAGAAAACGTATTTTACAAATATTTCGGCTTGTTAAAATGTCTAATACAATCAAAAATTTTAAGTTTCTTAACTTAAAAATAATGGAAATTTAAAAAGGTATTTAAAAATTTATTTTTAAGACCTCTATGATTTTTTTCTCTGTAAGCCAATATCACAGAACCCTTTTTGGGTATTTGCCCCTCCCACATGTTGTTTGCAGTGTCAGCGAATCTGTGTTTTATCAGCTGCCCTGAGCGGAATATAACTAAAAAATGTCACTTGCTGAATTCTCGCTCGAGGTCAGTTATTTTTGGGGTGTGGCAAGTAAATTACTATGCCAAGTGTTAGCACATAAAGCGAGATCGCAAAGGATCTCCTCCTCCCTCCGTTATCCCTTCTGCATCAAGCATACGCAGTGTATTCCCCGCCGGACAGAGGAAAACGCAGTCGTGCTGCACTAATTGCTTGACAACATTTTGCCACACACGAGACACACAATAAAATTAAAACAACTCAAAGGGAGAGCTGCAAAACGGACACCAGAAATATTATAGAACTCAATTTGCTAATTGCTATCAAAATAATGAAGTCTGCTTGTCGGTCGGGGGTCTCTACTGATTGCAACCATCAAGTATCATTCGAGTAATTTGGAGTGCACTTGGCGAGCGGTTCTTCAGCTCGTTTTGGCTTCACTTGGGGTAGTCAGATTTGAGAACTGGGCGATTTTCTAGCCCAGTCTAGCTATTTTAAATTTTAAAATTTTATTTTTCAGTTTATTTAAAAAAAAAATATTTTTTATAAGCTAAGAAAAATATTATATACTTATAAGTCTTCCAGTATTTATTTGTATTTAAAAGGTTAGTTAAAGGTTATATTCCAAAATTATATATCAAATTGTCTTGAAATATGATAGTAAAACTAAAAAAAAAAAAGGCATCACTGACTGCGTCGCTTTGCAGCTATAAAATCGAGGAGGAAACAACTGACTAGTTGAACTGGTGGAAAGAACATGGAGCCAAACTTTGTTGCTCACGAGTCAAACAAATAAAAGTTCAGCTTCAGTTCAGTGGAAAGTTCAACCCCTACTCCTACCCCTCCCCATCCACAATCCCCCACGATTCTTGAGGTGTTTTCCCAGAACTTTGTTCTCTGCATGTGCTATTCCACTATGCTCCCTTTCTGCAGACGAAACTTTTCAGTTATCCTTGCTTATTCTTCGTCCATTTATGTCTTGTTAGTAGTTTTATATGCTCCGCTCTATATTTACTTATTTTTTGCCTCGCAACTTTTCTAAACTGCTTGCTAACTAAGCTTTATTTTGTTTGGCGAGCATCACAGTGGGAGGAAGCCTTTAAGCGCCTCAACAGCCAAGCGGTTAACCCGTTCCTGATTAATTTCCAGTACTCAACAAAACTGGGCTTTGTTTGCGGAAGTTCTCACTGGCAGTGAAGGATATGTTTCAGCACGTGTTTGAAGAAGTGCAGAGTGGAGGGAGCGATTGTGGCAGGAAAAATAATTAACTTGGCATAAATACATTGGGCTTGGGTATCCTGGTGAAGTTTATTGTTGAATTCTTGACGGAAAAGATAAATTCCTGTTTAAGAATATGGAAAACATTATAGCCGAAAAATTATTTATGAAAAATCCGAATCAAAAAGAGAACATTTTAAAATTAAAACTTGTTTAATTTAAAGATAGAATTCATACCAGAAACAGTTGAGTAATCCACAAACTAAAGGTAAAGTAAATAAAACTTTATAAATCTTTTTAAATATTTCCTTAAAATTATTTGTTGCGGAGAAAAATAGCACTTGAACTCGTAGTTTTTATTATTCATTACAAATCCATTGTGCTTTATCCATTTAAATTGACTTAAAGAAAAAATAGTAATTAAAAAAGCGACTTAACCTTTTTATTTAAACAAAAGAATTTATTTACTGGACGTGTTTTGACCACTTTTTTTTTAAATAAAGAGCTTTAATTAGAAGACCAAGTTTCTCGTTTTTTTCCAACTTTAAAAGTTTCTTTACTGCTGTTAATTAAAAGCGAATACATTTTTCACATAGAGAACACTTTACGTCTCCATTTGTAAATTTAAATTAAATGAAAATTTCTCTGCCGCATTAACTTCTGCTATTCGAGGTGGTCGTAAAAAATGTACCCCTCGAAAATCACATGTAAATTGAATGTCAGCCAGTTGCCGCCGCCTGCTAATTTGATCTAAATTCACGCACTCATTTACTTAAAATATGCGTAATGAGAATTTGATTAGGGTAATTTGATGTTGATCTTCAGCGGCGCGTTGCCAAATCCAGGACATTGTCAGAAAGCCAGCCGAGATACCGAGGACAACTGGGCGGAGTGTCGTGTAATCATTTTGGGGGCAATTTGGTAATGGTTGTGAGCCGTTTATGTTAAATTAATATTCGGCAACAACGGCAGCCATGGCGCGCTAGGCAAATTGCGGCAATAAATTAGATGCTGACTGGAATTAAAATGAAAACGTTTCCTTTGGCTCGTTTCAGCCGCAAGAAGTTAACTGAAAGTTGTCTCCAACTTATGAACAATTTCCTCGGTGCCCACTCCGCATTGGCGCTCTGAAAAGTTACACGTTTAATGCGAAAACTCTTTCCGTACTTTGAATAATTGCACGTTTTTGGGGTCTATTTGGTGGCCAAAAATTTAACTGCCGTAAATGTCCTGCGGCTGCCGGTGCCTACGTGTCCTGGCATCTTAAGAAGTCACACCCAAATCAGTTTGCCAGTTGGCCCACGAACAATATCGTCTGGCAGCCTAATTTTCATTAAGACATTTTTCACCCACTAACCATCCAGCAAGTTATTCAATTTTCCGTTTCTCGTCTCGTCTCGTGCTAAAGTTGGCAAGGATTTTTCCCGTCCTTAATTTGGTTCAGTAAATATTACATGCACTTGGCTGAAAAGGAGAAAAAAGGTACGAAAAATGATGAGATCGAATTGGTGATTTCCTACAGGAAAATAAAAGCATTTTTCCAAATTTTAAATGTGTCTTTGCAATCTTATGTAAGAATGGACAATACGATATTTAAGAAAAAAATTAAGATACTGATTTTGAAACTTTTAAAATTACATTGAATAATACTAAAATATTTGAAGAGCTTAGAAACAAATACCCCTTTTCTTACAGTTGAGTCCGGTAAAAATCACACTTTGGCTACCGTGAAATCCCACAAAAACGTTCTCAAAAAACTCGGAGAAAAGCCACAAAGAACGTAAAGCAGCCGCCGCAAACAAAAACGGAAAGCAGAGTTTTCCAGCCCAGACGAAAAGTCCAAAAACACAATACATTTTATAAAATACACACACACTCTGGCAGGAATACTTAATGTGCGTGTGTGTGTTTGTGAGTGCGCATTGTTAAAAATGGCGAACTGAAAATACAATTTGAGGCAAGTGTAGCAAAAATATTGTGATAAATACTTTAAATTTAATGTAAGTGCCGGCAAGAGGAAAAGCCAGCCTCTGGTTGTATTTGTATACTGAGGTGTGACAGAGAGAGAAAGAGAGAACGAGAGAGAGAAAATTAAGAGGAAAAGCATCTTTTCGCCCAGAAGTGTTTGGGCAATATTTTCATAATTAATGGCACGTGCATTGAGTGGCCGAGTCCATCAAGGAAATAATTACAATTTGAGGTGTAACGTGCCAACAATGTGGTCAGCACAATTAAATATAAATAAAGGTGGCTGGGTCGGGATGTGTGGAGCCCATATTGCGGTCATCGAACAGCAGGTTTTTGGACCAAAGAGCTATTTCTTTGCTGCGGTTTGCCATGGAGATTAGGCCCAATTGCTGAAAGGTTTGTGTTTTACCCACATACAATTTACATTTTAAGCGATTTTAAATTGAAGAGTTTTTGTGGTGAAACACTTTTTTGTAGAATCTTTTTTAAATTTGTTATTATTTTTCTACTGTTTTATTATTGTTTTATTTCAAACTTTTGCCATTTTGAGATGAAAGCTTCCCCTGAAGAAAATACATAAAGTTTCAATCATTGCTCTTCATGTGCATTATTAATTTGCCATTAACATTTTTCTTCCAAGAACTTGGCGCGTTTAATTTCACTTGAGCTTTAAGCAATTACAATACAGAATTATGAAAATTTCATAATTTGCTTAAATGGCCAGCAGCATTAAGAGGGGAGGCCCGCAAGCCCAAGACCCAAAAATTCCTCCCACGAAACACCGAAAATACAAAAAGTGAGGGAGAAACAACAATGTTCGGGGCAACCACAAGGACAAAAGGGGGGTGTAAAAGGACGCAGAGCCTGCCGTCGCTTATCTATGGGCATAAGTTATGAAGGCTGGGGCCAGAAGCTTCTCAGCGTTAAAACGTGTTCAGTGTCACGTTGGACAAGGATCCTTTTTCGGGCCTCTCTTTTACCGGGCTTAAAGCCAGATTGGGAGTATTTAAAATGGCAAAATAAAATGTTAGCGTGCTAAAGGGAATACATTAACACATATTCACAATTAAGAACATTATGTGGAGTGCGCAAGCAATGCTCCCCAATGCACTTACGGCCAATGGACTGACTGACAGCCGGATAGGCAGTCACAGGCCGAGTCCGACTCCGAGTCCCATGATCCAATTCACTCCAAGGCAAGGCCATATAAAATTAAACAAGAGCGGAGGGAAATTGCCTGTTCCTTAATGCAGACTCGAAGAACTGACCACAGATATCGGAACCAATCTGGATACAACACCGAAAAAAATAACGCTATAAAGAAAAACATTTTTAAAATTTTTGTTATTGATTATGTTAGTTTTTAAAAATAAAAAAAGGAATAGTTCTCGAAGTAAAAAGAAAATATTTTCAATGCTTAACTGCTTTCTTTTGTATCTCTTTGTATCTCCTAAGAACAGCTGTCCCAAAAATGTTGATATCTAAAAACATTTTAACTAAAAGTTTATAACATTTTTTCCTACAATATTTATGACACATTTAAGGTTTCAATTATATCTGAAAGGTAAGCCGAATTTTAAACGAATTATTCTTGATTCTCCAACATTTTTCTTCCCGTGCACTCTTGAAGGCGATGAGGCGTGCATGAGGGCATCCGACGAGTCTGCCCAACTGGACCACAAAACCTTTATGGCTGCCCACACACATACACACTGGCATACCGAAGTGTGCGGGTGCAGTGTGTCTGTGTGTGTGTGTGAGTACTTGTGGGTCTCAAGTGCAGCAGGGACATACTTGGCAAGCCCTCGCAGAAATCCTGGCTTACGCTAAAACCTCACAGCAGTCTGCCTCGTAACTTCTGCCTGCCCCTTTACGCATTGTTAATTTTTTATGGGCCAAACGAAAATTTTCACTCAAGATTTATGAGGCAGCCGACAAAGTGCTCGAGTGCAGAGCTCCAAAACCGGAACATTGCGAACAGGAAAACGTAACCCAGGCATACTAAAGGTAATGCGAATTAGTCACTGCAGCAGTCTAGACCAGTTTGCGAATTTAAGCAAGGAAAGTATCACGAAATTTCAGGAAACTTAGTTTGGGGAAAGTCAGAAAATACCTTTCAGAAAGCAAGAACTTTAGGCTCCCGTGAGGTTATATTCAGGAAAACATGCTTCCTATGTTCAAATAAAATTCTAAAAAATACATATATATTTCTAATTCTAAGTTATACATTTTCTTATTAATTTAAGTTTTAGATTTACCTTCTTTGGGTACTAAAATGACTAAAATATATGTCGTCCTAATTTTTTAATTACTGGTGTGCCAAATATTTGCGAAACCTAAATCATTTTGCGACATCTTCGTCCTTGAGCCCTTGGCATCGCTTCAAAAATTTAATTTTTTATACATTTTTGGTCGCGTTGTTTGCCATCCTTTGGTCACCGCACTCACCACAAGTGCTAAATTTCCAAGGAACCCAAAAGAGGAGAGAAAACAGAATTTGCCAGGAACCGAATTCAATTAATGCCGAAATTCGTTGGCACTGTGGCGACCAAAAAATCAAAGATTGGGATATATTTGATGTGGGGACCACATGTTGGGTTTGGTTTCCTACTCCTTCGAGCTCCATGTAATATCGATTAGCCGACCCGTTGACCACAAAAGTTTGCTTACCGTTATCGGCAGAGGAACTTTGGTATAATATTTATACGAAGCGAATCGCACCGAAGGCATTCATTTCAGTTAGTTAGCACTTTCTAAACACATTTCTGACCCAAATACCCGGACACTTTTTGGCTCGTTCCCGTTGATATTTTCCCTTTGTTGGCAAGCAGAAATGCTAGCAAAAATCTGCATAGAATGAGAAAAAAAAATATTGAATTAAATTTATGGGAAATGGATTGTGGCTTGAATTTTCACCAGCTCGTTGAAATATGCAATCAATTTCTGTTTAAGGCTTCAGCTGTCTAGCTGCCGAGTAATCCATAAAACGCATCGAGCGAAGAGCCCTCGCTAAATATTAACATTGCGAACTTTGTGCTGTGGAAAATTGAATTTAGTGCACTGGCAGGCGAGTTTGATAGATTGCCCAGGGATGTGGAGGTACGGACGGCTAACTGCTGTTCCCCAATGCCGTGTATCTGTCGGACCTTTTCAATTACTAATTTTAATTATCCCGGCCGCGGGCCAAGTCGGACTGCGTTGGACAAGACCAGATCCAATCGACGTGCAAAATGCACAAAATTTGTGGCCAACAGCGCTCTGTGTGTTATTCATTCACTATGGTGTTGGCTTTCGTTCGACTGTTTGTTTGCGGAAATTGAGCGCTGAATTTTGGGCAAACTTCCATTGGGGTCACACAAACAAACAAACAAGCAAGCAAATTGGTTGTGGGAGTCATTTGTAATAGATAGCATATATCAAAATCGAATTTCATTGCAAGTCGTTGATTAGCATTTGATTTGCATATTTGCTTGGCGGTCCACTAGTTTCCACAGTTTTAGTTTTATGTCAGGTATGAAATTGCACATTTAATTATTTGTATAATAGATCGTAAAGCATACGCTGTCCAAAAAGACAAACAAAGATAATGGTTTGATAAATTAGAAAATCATTTGGCAGTCATTTTATTTTAATAGAACAGTTTACCATAAATATATTGGATAAAGAAGATTTGTATTTGTACATTTAATTATTATTATAATTTTACTTTTGAGAAATGTTTACAAATTCAATTGGAAAACTTTAAGTTAAGATTGTAATATTCTCTGAACCATTAAACAAATTTTTAAAAAATATTATCAGCTTAGAGCCAATAAAAATTCACAATTTAATTTATTTTAATAGCTGACACCATTAACCTCCATTTCAAATCGATCGATCATTTTGGCCAATAATGCATATGATGTTCTTGGTAAACTCACTCGATTTTGTTTGTTTTTTCAAGTCAACCACATATTTGCACAAGCTTGAAAATCCATTTCGATTTCAGACCATTAGTGTCGCCGATTGAAAGTGCCGAGTGAGAGGCAGAAAAAGTTTTGTTTTCACGCTTCGGCATTAAAAGAAAACAGTTGGCCCAAAAAATAACCGAGAAAGAATCGCCAAAGTTTTGCAGTTTTGTCTGCAGTGCCCCCACTCACCCCCTGGCCCCATGTTTTTTCCATCAGTTTTTCCCGCGCTGCCATTTTTCAACTTTGCCTGCCTTTCGCTGGTTTCCTTTGTTTGTTTGTTTGGCGGCGAAAAATTAAAGGAAAATAGCAGCTAATGAAATAGAAATAAGCGAACGTTGACTCCGAAAATCGAAATGCGGCAACATATGTGTGCTCTTCACATGAGATTGTGGCTCTGGAAAATATTCCTGATCGACTGAGAGCAAAACTTTGACTGCACAAACTTTTTAACTGCTTGACAATCGGTCACAAAAGTATTCGGAATGCAAGAATAATTTTTTTAATAAAGGCAAGCTTTCAATTTGCTGAAGTAATCCCTGTAGTAGTGCCATATTTGCACCAACTTTCTGTGGGCGAACGTCCCTTTGGGCGCTTTTGCTTTTAAGATTTTAAATAAAATCCCTAATCCGACTGAAACTTTTGCCCACATAAGTATGCAGTAGTTTTTGACTTTTGCATTTCGTACCAAAAAACCACAAGTCGCCCCTTATTCGCTCTCCCTGTACGCACTGTTATTTAATTTAATTAAAAATATCTCTTTCCGGTCTTCGTGTTTGCCAAAAAGTTTGCACAGCTCGGTGAAAAAATATGACTAACGATGTGCAGCAGTGCCACGCCCTCTTCAGGACAGACACGCCCCCACTTCTAAGTCCTCTAAGCCAACTAACGGGTATCCTGGACACAGGGGGCCGGATTCTGGGTATCCACGTGCTATCGCCGGCCTTTGTTGCTGCCCCTGCTGCCACAGTGGGTCATGTGGGTCAAGTGGTTGCTCGGTCAAGTGGGGGGTGGGCAGTGGGCAGTGGGTGGGTGCGTGGTCTTCGTCTCCGTTGTCCTGGCACGGGTTAAGTGGCTTTTAATGAAAGTTAGCATCCGTTTTAATGCAACTTGTTGTCGGGAGTCGTGTTGCCGAGACCGGAACTCGAATCATCGAGCACTTTCACCCAGACGAAATGAAAAGCCATCAGCTTAGCCAGCTCGCTGGAAAATCAAATGGAATTAGCCGGCTCTTTAAGGCCCCGTCTCATTAATTGTTTTGGCCCTGTGGCTGCCCTCGCTTCAATTTGTTTATCTTAAATTTATTACATTCAATTTATGATCAAAGGGAAGGTCGCCCACTTTATTCGCGTCCCTTGCATTGCACTTTTTGTTTAATATAAATATTATTTCAGCTCTTTTGTTTATTTTGTAACCTTCGTTTTCGATTTTTTTTTGTGCTGTGAGCTTTCGCTTTGGCTTTGCGCACTTTTTGCGGCACTTTTTTACTTCATTTCCTGACCCCCGTGCTTCCTGATCGGAATTCTGTATTTCCGGTACGTCCATTACGAATTTTAAATGCAATTCTGCTTTGTGGCGGCCCTGTGCCTTTTTCTCCTGTATTTATTTTGGCAAGCGGGCACAAAATGTGCAGCTTTGAAGTTGGTAACAAAGATGGAAAATATTTTTTGGGTTCGTACTTAAAAATAAATTTAAAAGTAAGAAAGAAAGCATATAAATTCGAATTTGATTTACGTATTTGTCAAAGTATTTGATAAGAAATGTAAATAAAATTTAAATATTTTAGAAATAATAATAATAAAAAAATCTTCATCAACGAGCTAACTATAATATCGGTTGAACTGTGACCTTCTCGCTCCTTCGAAATCCGTGCCTGCTCCCAAATTAATTTGTTTGCATTTGGCATCTTTACACCACATTTAATAAACCCGGGCAGATTGCTATCTGCAGCATTTGTCTTGCCTCCACCTTTGTGGTCAGGGGTTTTCCGGCTTTTCCGCTCCCTTTTCCCCAGAGTAACCGTATTCCCCACAGACTTTGGGCCTGCTTAGCATGCCTGTCGCCTAGGCTCAACGCTCAGTGATTTTAATTAACATTTCTGATTTTGCGGCTCACCGTGACCCCACCTCAAATTCCCCGAGTGTATGTGTGTCTTTATTAGCACACCTGTGTACTGGCTACACGCAGATCCTTTCCCCACGTGACTTTGGCTTTAACTTTGTCTGCCCAACTAATTGAATTGCTACTTGCTTAATTAAGTAGAGAGATAACTTGGCCCTGATTAAGATTTTGTCAACATTTAATACGCCTAATTCGACTTGATTAATGCATTTTAATCATCATATATATACATCTCTCTCCATTGCAGACAGACGACCTACCAAGTTGAAAGTTCAATAAACCCGCACAGAAGAGGGTAAGTTTCGCTTGCAAATATTTGATTTTCCCCAACTTGTTTTGACATTCGTGACAGATTTCAATGCTTTGACAGTTGCACTCATTCTCTGCCATTTATCATGCCATCATTTTTTGGGGGGAGGGAATGGGAAGTAATTCCCATTTCATAATTTTATTTTGGCAATTTTATAGAAACTGTATTGCAACTGTGTGTTTCATTTGAGGGGGAAAATATTTTCAATGAAAGCTGCCAAATATTTTGGCCCCCAAATGCCAAAGGCCCCAAGGCAAGGAAGTGGATGGGCCAATAGAAGCTTGTTTAACAATATGCTGACCATGGCTCAAAGGCGGAAAATTCGATATGTGAAGGAATGAAAGAAATGCGAACTGAAATCCAATATCAAAGCGCAAAATGACTGCAAGCTAAAACTACGACTGCCAACGTATTTTCCCAGAGTGTGTGGGCAGATCCTGGCGTTGTGTTCGACATCCTTAATCAAACAGAGGAGAAATCAAATTATGAACACACACACCCATTGCCATAAAAAGTGGTGGAGACATATGCACAAAACTGGGCAAGGAAATATGAGAACAGCGTATTGGTCGACAAGGAAGTATACGGTTTCGGATAAACTATAAATAACTGAAAAAACAATATGTGTAGGTACTTCTAAAGAAAAATTATATAAAAAATCTTTTTAAATGAGAAAGCTTATATATTTTCTTTGCGATTAACACGTGATGATGCCAACATATATACCCCATCTCGGCCTAACTAACTGATGAAGTTGGTAATGATAAAGAGGCCAGATAAGATTTGCCTGGGAAATGCCTTGAAATGAATGGCAAAAGGCAAAAAGGCAGAAAGGAAAAGACGACTGAGCAGCACAAAGAGCCGGGGCGGAAGAAGGAGCATAAATTATGAAAAGAAATTTTCATGCATGTGCATAAGGAAGCGGCGGATCCTTTCTGCGTCCTCGCTATCAGCTCGTCGTCTCCGTAATTAATTTGATTTCATTCGTTCGGGCCAAGGAAATGCGAAAAGGACCCAAAACAGGGCGAGTTAAATTAATTGAAAGGCAGCCGAAGAAGAAGGCGAATTACGCGAGTGCTGCACATTCATAATTTTCCAGCAAAATGAGGGCTTTAAGTTGGATTCCCGGCCAATGAACTCTCTGCTTAAGCGAGACAAGAGTCCTGCCAGCTCCGTTGTCCTGCCAGTTTTGCTTTCTACCGACCGGGCGTGTCGACATTGGTAATAAAGCGTTCACTTGCATTTGTCCAGGATGTTGAGTGTCCGTATATGTGTGTGTGTGTAAGAGTGTGAGCCAGTGTGCCTGTGTGAGTGTGCGCTCGAATGAGGTTAAGAGCTTAATGAGTGCTGACAAGGCAACCTGTAGTTGACATATGACATTTTTATGTGCCTCGGAGCCTTCGCAACAAGGGTTTCCTATTAATACACAACCTTCTCGGAGCCCCCAAGATGAATCCTTTTGCCCCGCCCACATCCTCTTTTCGGCTCCACGAGCACCTGCCCCCAAGGTAAATGCTAAGGTTTTGACTTAATTAGTGCCAAGAGTTAGTCGAGTTAGCCTCGTTTTTATGCTAGTTGCCCGGGAAAATGAGTAGAAAATGTGGCACCATTTTCGGTCATTTAAACTGGGGTATTTTGGGTCTCCACCGGAATGCTTGAGAAACAATAAGATGCGTTAGTTATTTATGTGTGGGAACGCTGTGAGTATAGGGGCGAATGTGGAATGAAAAGAATTTTAAAAGAGACCAAAAGGCGTTATATCATGGCACTAAATTATAGTCTTTATTATGAATGCGTTAGGAATAAAAATCACTAAATTATAAAATTGGTATTTAAATAAATATATTCTAAATATTTATATTGTTCTTTCCCAATCTAAAAATAAAAAACCCCAAGATACTCCAACCTTTAGCGGATTTGTTGACTTTTCTGGTTTATTTAGTCTGATTTTATTTGCCTCCGATCCTCGCTCTCGTTTGACAATTAGTCAGAGCAAGTCAACAAGTTATGCAGCTTGCATTGCCACTGCCACCCTGGTCAAACAACATGCAAACAGCACACATGCCGCATATCTCCCTTTATCCCTTTATCTATAGAATTGCCGGGTGACCACTGGACCATTTTGTAGTTGGCCACGTTGTTTGGCATTGTTAACCACTCGTGGCCATTGTTTATTTGACTGCTGTTGCCGTTGTTGATATTGCAAGCTGATGACATTAATTGTTACATTTCCAGTTGCCTGTCGCTTGCGCTTTTAACGCCTGGCTGGCTTCAAGTTTTGGCTTACACCCTCTGCGGGACGACTTTCATCTCTCGGCCCACTTGAACATTTTTCAGCGGAGATGGCATATCAGTTTCGTTAACGCGCTCTTGATTTATTGGCCCGACTTGGCAGCCCGCAGGCCGCATTAGTTTTTACGACGCAGGGGAGTCCTCTGCCAAGTTAGACAGTTTTAATTAAATTGTAATTAATTATTTATAATGCAGTCGTTGGCCGTCGAGGGAGAGGGTGGCTTCATGTGCTGCCAAAAATGTATAGCCAGAAGTGTGTTGCATATTTCACAACTTAGCAGGGGTGTGCCAAGGCCTGAGTTAGTGGCTGGATAAATGCTATGGCGTTTTGGAGCTTTAAGAGGTGTGAAGTACATTTAAAAACTTAAATTTCATGAGATGTATATATTTTAGAAATTAAATACTTAATTACAGAGATATGCAATAATTAAAAATATTTTTAAAACAATTTAGAAAAATGATTTCCTTTCACTACAATTTTTCTGAGTCTTAAAGTCACTTTTTTCAATTTAAAAATATTATTAAATTAAATATTAAACAATTACATCACCAAATATTCTACGAATTTTATTGAAATCTGCCTTGACTTGGTTTTGCTGTAACACATAAATTAAGTATTGCAATTGCTGGCCGCTAATTAAGCGCCAAATGTTCGAGTTCACAAGTCAATTACACGCACTGCACATCTCGCCGCACTTGAGCAAATCATTTGACAGACAAGCGGCAGCAGCAGCAGCGGCAAAAAAAATAGAGAAAAAAGTGTACATCAAGTACAATAAAATCAGCAAAAACAGCAACGTACTCACGCAACATCAACAAGTTCATTAAAAAAGTTAGCACAAAAGCAGCAGCAAAAGGCAAAAAGCCGGCGACTGAAACTCAAGCGAACGGAACCCCACAATTGTAACGCTTCACTAGAACTTGGCAAAATTGTTTTTTTTTTACCCCTGACTTCACTTTGCTATCTGCAGTCCCTGAATGTTTTAACATTTTGCACACCTACAAAGCGGAGGGGGAGAAGCGGAAATGATGCAGCTCATTTGTGTGCGACCACAAAATGGTGGTAAAGGGGAAGGTTAGTAAATGCAGTGATTAACAGGAAGAACTGCTACCTATTATGAAAATCCCAAGAGAGGAGAATCAGGAGAAAAATATAAAAAATACTTTTCTATTCCAAAAATTAAAATAGATTTTATGATTTTGTTTTAGAATTTATATTTAATATCCTAAAAGACCACTATTTGGTACATATATCCTGTTATTTTACCAATTACCAGTGTGGAAATGCCCTTAACTGGATGGCGGTATGAACCCCCATGGAAACCATCTCCCAGGGAGCAACCCCAATCGAAGTCGGTTTGAATGGCCTTTCAGGGGGTGTTAGTCGAAACCGGAAATGACTGTGCAATTGAATTGTGCGAAATACAAGGGTTCAGATGCAGCGCAACCCGCTGGAAGCACTTCCCGTATGCACATTTTGTTGCACCTTAATGGCACCAGCCAAGTGTGTCGATGTCCGAGCTGCAAGTACCAAGTTCCAAAGGGAAAGGGTAAATGGGAAATGGAAAGTCGATGGGAAAGTGAAACCGTGAAAAGTTCAGACCGACATTTGCTCTTTGTTATGCACATGCATTGTTAACAGAGGGATGGATCCAGCGAACACCCTTCTCCCCGTTTTCTCCGGAAGTTTGCGGTGGGAAATTTCATTTATGCTGACACTTGACTTGACTTGCCCTGCTAGTTCGCCATTTCCCTTCGCTGTTTGCTCGCCCCTTTTTTATTCGGAGGGTCGGGCTTAATTTGCTGCAAATAAATAATGGAAGCAGACGTTGAGCTGACCAGTTCGATTTGGCCTTGGCGCCCAATGAAATTTATATTGTGCTCAAGTTGTGCACTTTTTTCATTTCTTCCTTCGGCCGGAGTGGTTACACTGAGGAAAAAAGTCCATCTTTATTCATATTCAAAAGTAAATTTCTTTGTTATTTCGAAATAAAACGTAAGAAAACATTTCATACAAATTTTCTAGAATAATTTTTATATAAATAAAACTTAAAAAAAACATCATAATAATTTTCTAAAATTAATTTTTGTTTGAATATCCATTGTAATACTGAGTATTTAATAAATACTATTTATAGATGTAAACTTTTTCGTATTATATATATATTTTCGAAAATATATAACCGACAATTTGTGGCAGTGCACGGACATTAGAGCGGAAACGTGTTGACTGAGCAGCAGTCGGATGTCCAAGAGGAAAAAGGAAAAGCGCCGAGTGGAAAGCAGCCAAACAGATAGCGCTTTTCCTACTGCCACACTTTTCTCTTCGCCACTAACCTTTACTGGGTTTGCTTCTTACAGTTCGGTGTGACAATTTAATTGTTTTGTAATTGTTTAGACTTTGCAGTGAGTCCTGATTTATGGGCAAATTGATTGGGGGTCAAGTACCCGCATTTGATTGACGGTCAGTGAGTGACCCAAAAACGAGACTCATAAAAATTGCAACACGTGCTGCAATGTTGATTCGGAATTTGCCATCGAAATCACATCCAATTGACAAAAGCCAGTGATAGATCAAATTTGTAACAGTTAAATATTTGTATTCTGGCATTTATGTGCTTGTTAATCGGATGGCATTGTAAATAAGTTATGAGTGCATATCGGTGGCATCTAATCAAACATGCGTTTCGCTCGGCTTTATTTCCGAACGTATTTGGCCAGCCATAAATCCCCATCGAAATGTAGGTTAATGTGTACTCCAGAGTTGGCCTTTTAATTCCTCTTTTGTCCTGGCCATAAATCTCCTCTAGGACGGTGCCGGATATGCAAGTGCAACATTTGTCTAGCCAACTTTTAGCCTGCCTCGGGAGTGATTGCAACTGTGTTGCCAATTTAGCTGTTTCACAGCCAGGTTGAAATTAAGGTAATGGTTTAATTATGCAGAAAACTACATAAATGAATAATAAGTTCCTTATGAAAAACCTAGTCAGACGTATTATCTAAATTTTAATTTAGTTTTTTGTTATTTTTTAAATTTTTGAATTTTTAAATTAAATTCTTTGTTTTTTATTAAAATTAGACAACACTTTAACCCTTTTTCCGTATTATCTATACCATTTAATTATACCCTTGCAGAGGGTATAATGATTTCAGTCAGAAGTTTGCAACGCAGTGAAGGAGACGTTTCAGACCCTATAAAGTATATATATTCTTGGTCAGCATGACTAGACGAGTCGATCTAGCTATGTCCGTCTGTCCGTCTGTCCGTCCGTCTGTCCGTCCGTCCGTCCGTTTCTACGCAAACTAGTCCCTCAGTTTTTAAGCTATCGAGCTGAAACTTTACCAAAAGTCGTATTTCTGTTGCAGGTAGTATATAAGTCGGAGCCGGCCGGATCGGACAACTATATCTTATAGCTCCCATAGGAATAATCGGAAAAATAATTGAAAAAAAATTATAACTTATGTGTTTTTTGACATATTACCTTATGCTCTTGGAAATATCATTTTTTTAACAGTTCTGAATTTCGAATTAAATTTTATAAAAATCGGACGACTATATCATATAGCTGCCATAGGAACTATCAGAAAATTAATGGCAAATTAATATGAACAAAATTATAGCTTCGGTGTCTTGACATATTTCCTTCTACTCTTTGGAATATCGTTTTTTTAATACTTCTGATTTTCGATTTAAATTTTATAAAAATCGGACGACTATATCATATAGCTCCCATAGGAATGATCGGAAAATTAATGGGAAATTAATAGGAAAAAAATTATAGCTTTGTTAATTTTTATTGTATTCTCTTCTACTCTTGAATATAAGTTTATTTTATTATTTTAGAATTTCGAAATAAATTTTACATAAATCGGACGACTATATTATATAGCTCCCATAGGAATGATCAATCAATTATTATCAAAATTGCTATAATTCGGTTTGTTCCAAATCGAAATTCAGATTTTTGTAATTTGTAATTAAATAGGAATTAACTGCAAGGGTATATAGACTTCGGCTGGCCGAAGTTAGCTTCCTTTCTTGTTTTTTTATAAATTTTTCGAGGACTTATTTTAATGCTAAGCTAGAATAAAAATGTAAAATACTATTTATAACCCCGTCTTTCAGGATTTTAAATGCTCAATTTATCTTTTGTAACCGATCTAAAATTCGCAGCCCTATCCGGCAAACACACAAATAAGTACATGTAGTGGGGGAAAAGTTTTGTAAAGGATTGCAGTGCGTGTAATTGGCTGGCAGGGGCTGAGCTTTAAGTCAACTTCATCAGCAGGAAGCCACCCACCTTGCACAAAAGTTTCCTGCCGTTAGTTGCTCAAATGAAGTTAGCAAAACTGATTAACTCTCGGCAGCTTGGCTTGATTCTCTCCTCGAGCTCTTGGCCCAGAATGGTGGCTAACTAATTGAATTTCCCCAGCGCAGTGCAGCGTCCAATAAAAATTAAGCTGCCATCCTCCTCCGTTCTGCTTAACGATAGTTTGTGTAGTGGCAGCATTTCGATGCCTAATATAATTTTAATGGAATACTTGCTGCAGTTGCATTAAAACCCAATTGCATTTTGTGAGACAGCGTTGGCTCTGACCTTAGATGTCAGCATAAATCTTAACAGCCAGCCACACCCGCTTTTAGCCTTCATCCAGTGGCTTTTAAGTCCTTCGTTTGGCCACTATGGCAATGGGCTCACTCTCGACGCGTCAATGTCGTTGTCATGCCATTTGGGCCCCATGCTTTAGTTGGCTTTTAGTTTCAGTGCAGGCCATTTATACTGGCACGCCCTCCGGCGGCCATGCCAAAGCAGAGCCACGCCCACAATGGGATAAACAAACGATTGGCTAATTCATCCTTTTGCGCATGATAAATGGCGGTTTTTTTAAAATATGCCAAATAAAACGGCCAAGAGTAAAAATTAAAGCGTCACAGAATTCCATTCAATTAAAAAAACATAACTTATACATTTAAAAATATATATATTTAATTTCCATCGAAGTAACTTTCCACTTGAGTAAACATTTATTTTCATATTTTTCTATAATTAGCATAAAAAACTCTTGGCATGTGCCACTCCCATCTGGTTAAAATAGAATCCCCACTAGCATTAGCAAACAATTTCCACCGCAGCTCGTGTGTCATTGGAATTAATGTTTCTTTTCTAAATTTCCCACTCACTCAATGACACTTTCCCCTGGGCACTTTATGCGCTGCGGTGTGTTTACCAAAGGTTATGCAGCTGAAAAGGTTGACATTTGCCATTGAATGTGAGGCGCTGTCAAGGTGAAAACGCTTTGTATACGTTATAATTCCAAGATCCTTCAAACGGCACTTGAGCATTAGCCAAGAGAGCTCACTTTAGGTCCGCCTAGGAATTCCTCGCATGTAGAGCTCTCTAGCTAATTAAAATATAAACCAACTTGGCCTGGAAAAATTTATTAATGAGTGCTTTTCTTTTCTTGCAGGACCTTGTAACTATAGCAAAGGTGAGTATTCGGATATGAAATAAATATAAACATTGTGGTAAGCGGCCAGCAATTAATTTGTTATCAAATTCTACCATTAATTCAATATGATTAGCATTTATCACATAATTATATTAGGACTTAATAAGCTCTTAATCGCCTTATTGCTTTTTACTTTCCCCATTTTCCTGGTAAATTTGTTCAGCATTTTCTTCTCTGTCAATTTAAGTTCTAATCTACGCATTTTCAGCTTGATAAACTCGGCGCTTTTAATTAGTAGCTAAATTGCGTTTCTTGGCTGTTCAACCCAACGACCAATTAGTGTCAATAATCAGCAAAGATTTTTCGCCCGCCTTTGCGCCTCTGATCCACTTTCGTCGCAATTATTCTTCAATTTATGAAATTGAACACACTTTTTGATGGCCCCATAAAATGGAACATAAAATTCCATAAATGCCGGCTGCTCGGCATGAATTTCGTTGCGAAATGGAAATATGCCATTTAAGAAAAAATATTTCTAAAATCCATTTTCGCCCTCTCTGTGTTTTTACTTGATTAATTTTGCGGCTATAAAGAAAAATAATGAAATTTCTTTGGCGATATGAAAACAGAAAACGAAAAGGTAGCGTTCGTTTTTGTGGTTCCTTCGAAATGTAACGAAATCAAATTATACAACATTTGCATTTAGTGTGCGGAAAAGTAGGCAGGAAAAAGTTTTTCCTACACGAATACATTTGCAGCCAGCTGGAAAAGTCTTCTGCCGATGATGATGATGATGGCTTTTACTTTGTGTATTATTTTCTTTGCTAACTAAATTAAAAACTTTTTCGGGGGCATTCGATTATAATGAGCTTGTCATGTGGCTTGATGGCCGAATAAACGGGAAATACGTTTCTAATATATTTCTAATAATGTTCTTCCCCAAGCACAAGAGCAACAAATGAGCAACAGTTTTTAATTTCGCACAACCAACAAATAAACATATTATTTCAACAGTTTGTTTGCAAGTTTTCCCGTTGGCAATGTTTGATTAATGCGAATGTGCGGAAAACTGCGCGGCAAATAATGAAAAATGACTGTCTGCCACCGACACAGTTTCCCCGGAAAACCCGGCTAAGCAACTAAAAACCAGTTACACACACACACAAACAGTTGCCTGTTTTTGGGCGCTGTTAAATATAAAATTCTATGAATTTGTACGTACATCATTTGAAAATCGTAAAACTTGCAAGTGTTTTCCCCGTATATATATAGTATATACACTCTGTGTGTGTGTGTGTGCTGAGTGAGAGCTGTCATAAACAGAAGGAAAAAGGTAAGCTGTCTGCGCCTTTTCACTGCCGAGTTTTGTGCTTTTATTAGTTTTTTATTCCTGTGTAAAGAGCAGAGGCACATGCACAGCCACAAAAGGCGCATCTTTATGTAATTATAATGCCCTGGCAAAATGCTGATGATCCTGCAAGTGCTGCCAACGATGATTACTAAGTTATTTGCCCAAGTTTATGGCTGTGCGAAATGCAAAGGATTTTATACGCAGCCGGGCCATGTGCACAAATTAATAATTTTCACTTGGCCAAATTAAATTTAAAATGAAATTGCCTCCGGTTTAGGTTTAGGTTGCATAAAATTTCAGAGCTTAGCTTTTTGCCAGGGATGTAATGGATAATACTATTTTGGAAGCCTAGCAAATTGCACTTGCAAAAACATTTGACGCCAAAATCAATAATGGGGTTAAACGGGAGGTTGACATGTAACGACATCGTGCCAATTGCTAATGAATGTCAGGGACTATACATATCGTCCTCTTTCAACTTTCACCTATCTGTCAGTCACTCTCGGCTCGTCTGCCAGTCATGCAAACGAATAAAAGCGCTTTTATTGTAATCCGCAATGTCAAAACGCTGCAGCGGATGTTTAGCTAACATGGGAAACTGCTTTCTCTCCCCAAAATATATATGTACCTGAGCTTTATCGCATGCCACGCAGTTATTTTGGGTACACAGTCCCCGAATTTCTGGTAGGCAAACTATAAAATTTACCCCCAGGCACCCACACACACACACAACCCGAAAAGGGAAAAATGGTTTAAGGTCTATTGATTATCCATTGATAAATGGTGGAAACTTTTTTCTTTGCCTCCGTGAAAGTGACTCTGCCACTTCAGGTTAAATAGTTTAAGAATGTCTGCCACATTAAAAAACAATTTCCGCTAAATCACTTTCAGGGCAGGCAGGATGAAAGGGAGGAAGTCATCGCAGAAATGGCTTGAAGAGAAATTCCTGTGGAGAATTTTTCCCGCATAAAAGAAAGTATGACAGTAAAAGTAAGCAACACGCCGCCTTATGTAACAAATCAAGTGCCAGAGGGTTTATTCTCCTCCGGTTTTGGCGAATGCTTTATGTCACTTGAAGGGGAAACACAAAGCCTATTGATTTTCAGCTAAAATCACTAAAATGCGGTGAGAAAACGAAAGAAAAGAATTCACGTGGGTGTATTAAATTCATTTAAAAGTTGGCAAGTTCTTGAAATATGATATTTGTTTATTTGTTCTATTTTCGGGGTATATTTTCTCTAGTAGTTCATTCAACTGTCTGCTAGACTCGAAGATTCTGCTCACCCTGCGGCAAAAAAACACGAGCATAAAAATCTCAAAGAAATATTAATAAAAGATGAGCGACATTAGTGTCTTGGTTTCGTTCCCTCCCATTACAGTTTTCCACTCTCTCCACCATTTTTTTCTGGGATTTTTTTTTCGTAAATGTCCAACCCAAAACCGTAAAACGAAGAAGAAAACAACGTTTTTACTACTTCCTTTTTTTCGTTTTTTTTTCGGCCAGCGTCTCTAACCTCGAGCATTCTGTTGACCTTTTTCGAAGCTGTTTGGCTTTGGATTTAGCCATTGGGTGCGAGCTGCTTTAAAGGGTCGACGAATGCAAAAAGAAAATGTCATAAATTTGTAACACTTTTGCGGGGGATCCAGACAAGATGACGAGCAGTTGGCCGGATGAGAGGGAGGGAAATGGGGCGGGGGAAAAGGACAGCAGACGCCATGCTTGAACTGTTTTCTCGGGAGCAGTGATGTCGCTGTAGCTCTTTTAGCCATTTTGAAAATTATGGAAAAATCTCCGAAATTTTTTGGTAGGTTTTTGGGAGATTACAAAAATGTATTTTTGAATAAAAAATACTTTTATATTGATTAATCTGCAATATTTAAAATTTATAAGTATTTTTTGATTTATTATTTCAAAATAAGCATTTGGAAAAAAATGTAGATAATTAATAAAAAAAGGAATTTAAGAAAAAAACAAATTTTTAATTTTTTTGGTTGTAGTTTCTAGTTAGTTTTTAGTGAATAGATGTCAAATTTCTAGCCATTTTCACTTCCTAAGAACAACTCTATTTAGGAGCAATATCCCGGCGAGAGCAGAAAGACAAACAACAAAATGCGAAACTTGGCCTCCGGCACACAATTTGTCACACATACAGGGCACATAAATTATATATACACACGAGTCGGAGATGACTGGACTTTCTGGTTTTGGTTTCGGTTTCAGATTCCGATTCGCTCGCAGTGACGATTCTTGGCCCGCTTTTTTGGGCCACAGCATAGTTTGCTGGACCATTTGATTAATAAATTGTTTAGAGCACAAACTTACTGACTTGTGGCTAATAAAATATGAATGCTAAAACTTTGCGGGCGGCAGCATCAAAGGCCAGACATGAGTCGCAAATTAGTCATGCGCATATATGGCGAGTAATTTATGTTTGCGTTGATGTATGTGGCCCAAAGACAGTCACATTTAACCCCAGTTAGCATTAGTAAGTTGCCCCATATGCTTTCCCGGCGAATTTCCATAACGCAAACGAGGTTGGAGTCGGAAAAGCCAGCATGGGCATTCCCTTTTTGGTCTGCACTGCGTATGCGTAATTTGATTTTTCGTTCCTTTTCCGTTTGGGCAATGATTTTTATGCCCTTACACATTTGTCGATTTTCTGAAAAAAAAAGTGCTCTTTCCTCTGGTTTTTGTTTGGGTCGCCTGTTTGATTACATCTCAATCAATTGGTGGCAGTTTTATGTTTGCACATTTCAACATCTTTCGGCTCTTCAAATGTTCATTTTTACGATGCCTGCGGTGATTCTGGCTGGCCCATGAAAATTTGTAAACATTTCAAGTCCTTTCCTCTTTTTTCTCCTATATGGCATTATTTTTGTGTGAGCGTAAAAGTTTGTTTATATCGAATTACCATTTTATTTGTATTGTTCGAATCTTCTCGAACTTTTTGAAAATGTTTAAAATTGATTTCCAAGTTTTTATGTCGTGAATACAATTAATTGGGAATAACATTAAATGAGTAAAACCTTAACTTAAATACAAATTACACTACTTTCCTTGGAAATTCCAACCTGCTGACTTAAAGAGCTGTTTAAAAATTCCGTTTGAAATGCGTCCATTTCATTTGGTTGCCGAAAAATAAAAAGAAGGTAAACAAAACATGGCCTTGGGGCCCGGCGTCAGTCAGAATACAATTCAATTTTGTTTAGCAAAGAAATTTTCCTGCCCTGCCTTTTTAAGGAAAGCAGGGGGAGCAGGCTCACTGATCTGAAAAAAGGGCCAAGTTATTTTATAAAATTATATTTCATCTAGCAGAAGGCACGAAGGAGGCCCAGAGCCCAGTGAGTCGAGTGGCAGCATAATTTTCATTCAATTTCGCTCATTCGTTTAGCGTTTTGGCCAGGTCACCGGAGTGGCTTTCCGCTGGTTGTGGACGTGGACGGTATGCATTCATGGCTATTTGCCATCATTTGTGTGTTTATCCACTTAGAAATGAAGCGATTTGATTTCCCGGTAAATGAGGCATTTTCTGCAATCAGTTTGCATTGACTGGGGCCCTCAATGCCGCACATCCCACTCACCATCCCATCCCCATCATTTGGCCAGCGAAGATTTCACTTGTATTTGCAGCTTCATTAAATCGCGCTGTGGTCGCTGCTCCTGTTATCCGCATCTCACTTTGACTGGAAGTGCACTTTTAGCACAAATTTCCTTTACTTGTTGGCAGCAGCTTCCTTTGTTCTCGGGCAGCCATGGAGCCAAGGATGCGGCTGATGAGATGACGAAGCTGAGGACGAGGACGAGGACGCGGATGCCGCAGGCCTGGTCGTTCCACTTTGCCAGCACTAAAGTGTTAAATCGCATAATTATGTCTCTCATGACGCGCACTTCACTAAACTGCAAAGTTATTCAGCGGCTGCCTTTGGCATCGTTTGTTCTTCGCACTTTCCTTCACAGCTAAGCGTTCTAAGGACAAAAGAAAATGATGAAATTACGCCAAGGGTGGCATGCTCTTACATACATACGAAATTATAATTTTCACATCCCCCTTCGCCATTCTTTAATTAAATTTAAAATACCCCCAGTCGGTATCCAAAAGTCGACCCCATTTCCTTTTTTCCGGCTCTCACATGCTGCCAGTTTCTTTGTGCGCGCGCTCTTTTATTTTCCTTTCCACTTTCGCATAGTATGCGAATTTTCTTGCACTCTGAGGCATTTTCCTTTGGCCATGTGTTTGCTTTGTCATCGCTGGCTCAAGCTCGACTTAATTATATTTTAAGTTGACTGCTTGCATTAATACTCGCAGCGCAAAAGGGAAGTGGAGAATAAAAATTGTTTTCCCCCGACACTCACAGAGAAAGCAAAAGTTTTCGGCCCAAAGCTTAATGACTAAATTGAGAGCAAGTTTGCCAGAGTTCTCAACACACATTAAAGGCAAATAATTTGCATAGCCAACCCGACGGCCAAGCAACTCGAAAGTATTTCACTAACTATTTGAGTGGCGGAGGCGGAAAAAACAAGGGAGAACGGAGGCTTTAATTGCGGGGTCCTGTGCGAGAAAAATGGCTTGTAATAAATCTCGGCGTCCACTCACGGAAAACTGGGGGGCCAGGCGGGAAAATGCGAGTATCCTTAAAGATAAGACCCACTACAGGCGCTTATCTGGGCGTGAATGCCATGATGCCAAATCCCTTGTCGGCAATTCGAAACATTTAAACATTGAGTCGGCGACTGAGACTGAAACTGAGACTCCCGGCTTTTCGTCCTGGCAACGCCCGGCCAAGTGGGCCTTTATTGGGCTCCTTGTTATGGCCATCATGGCCAGCTCCTAATCTATAAAAAACCAACTCCCACATATGCGTGTGCTTGCACTGGGGAAAATTCCCTCTCTCTTTGCTATCGAAGAGAACTAAGACCTAAAAAAAAAATGGTTAATTTTGTAAGCACCTGAATCTCAAAGTTCAAAAGTTATCTGCCCTCATAAAATACCAATAACCTAAGAAACTTTATTTAAAATACGAAAAATATATTAGGAATTTATAGATATTGTCTCTCAGTGATAGTGTGTCTGCGAGGGTGGAAGAAATATCCTGACAGCCTACGTCCAAACTGTTGCGTTGGCCTGGAAGATAAATGCTCGCTGCTCGCTTTTGGTTTCCGGGAACAGTACATTAGGGGTATTAACTTAAAATACACCCCACATAAAGGTATTGTTCGACATGTGTCGTGTGCCTTTGAGCCTGGTAATTGCGTTTGTATTAACATTTAAATTGTTTACACCGCACTTAGCCAATTTTTTCTTTTGCTCTAGCAACTCACAAATATTAACTTTCAATTACCAGATGACAAAATCAAATTCTGACAGCGTTCACCCGTGCGTGTGGGCGCAAATGTCGCTGAACATAAATGGTTTAAGACTCGGAGACTTCAAAAGGAAGCCCAATAAGGATATCCCAATATTTGACAGAGAGGAAACGTTAATGCTTTCGAGACTAATTGATTGAAGGACTCATAAAACCGCAGCCGAATAACGGCTCAAGGACTTTGTGGTTTCCCTTACATCGAAAATCATTCACAATTAGCACTGGGGAAACACACTTGACAGATTATTTGGATAGTCGATGAAGTGGCTCCTAATGTCTAATCAAATATGCCTTTGCTTTACCTAAGTAAACAGTAATACTCTAGAGGAAGTTTTGTCATATATTTTTATGGTATTAAAGCGACAAATACAGTGTGTATTTTTTTTATTTTTCAATAAAGCAAAGCGCAGTCAAATGTATTTATTTATCTATGCAAGCACAATTGACAGGATATTTGGATTGTCTGAGAAGTGGCTCCTAATGTCTATTCAAATATGAGGGCAGCGATAAAGTGCGGCTTTGCCCTTGCCTTTCGCATTTGCCTGTGCAAACAGTGCGGCCCACGAGGCGTATGCGCAATGCACAGACGTCAAAGTAAATTTTGCGAAATTCCGCTTGAATTGCGCACTGATGATGACAACGAACGAGAATAGTAGCGGAAAATGCGAGGGAAAACTTGAAAGGGGTTGGTGGCGGGGCAGGGCGGGAAATGGGCCACGAAAAAAGTCCTGTCTGACTCGGTTACAGCGCAAATCGGTAAATTGCAAAAACATGTTGCCATCCTGGGTGTGAGCGAGAGGCTCCTTGATTGTGTTTTGGTTGGCAGTGTTCCCTTAGCCGTTGAATGACTGATGAATGAGCTGAAGTGCAGGCCCCCCGAGTGTAAGACTTTGAGTATATGAGTTTACGTCGACGCTGGAAAGCAAGAAAAGCATGCAAACAATGCCGTTAAAAGGGGGAGGGGATGAGAGGTGCGGGCGAGGGCGGAAAACTGGAAAAGTGCTGAGCGGAAAATGGGCAGTGACAGGGACAGAGAGACAGGAGCCGTCTCCTCCTCGGAGATGGAGATGGAAAAAAGACAGTGAGCGAGTCCTCCGTCAAGGATTTCTCACGTGCTTCTAGTTCCAAGGCTCTGGCATGCCTTTTTTGCTAATTAGAAAATATTTGCCAGGGCACAGCAGCTTTTCAGGTGAAAAATGAGTCCGTAAAAGCATAAAACTGAAAATTTAGTGGCCAAACAAATTTCGGAAAGTGCATTAATTTATTTTCAATGGCTTTAAAATCACATTTCTGGGTTATGCAATCAAGGAAATTAAAATAAATTAACATAGTTCCTGGGCTAGAGAGATTTGTTAGAGAAATTTATATGCAAATTTATAAATTATCACTAGAATTCAGAAGACAGTCTCTTAAATATCCATTTTCTTATACGAAAACTAGAACAGTACAATAAATTAGTTTTCATCTGATATCGATGAGTGTTTCATGGTTTTTTACTATCTTTATTGCATGAGAACTTTTTCAGCTATGCCACTCATATATCACATACTCCCACGCTGACCCGCATTCGTGTGCCAAGCATCTCATAAATAATTTCATTTCGAGCGTCGACTAAATTGAATTTTTAATCATTATGCGAACAGCAACCCCATCGCGGGGGTCATATCTCATAAAGTGAGTGTGTGCGAGTTGAGTCATAAAACGAAATTACACGCATATATCAGAGCATTTTGGCCCAAGGAATCTGCACAGCGAAAATGGCGGAAAAAAACACAGCGAAGACTAGAAATGTAGTTTTTAATTAAAACGAGCAGCTAGTTAATGGGCCAGTTTGGAGCCATTGCTGTTAACACTTTCTCCCCTAGTTTCTGGGATTTTCCTTCGGCAACAAACTCATCCGGCTGAGCGGTTTAAAGACGCTTTAAGCTTAAAGGGTTAAATGAAGTAGGGGAGAAATCCAAGGGTGCTGTCGTTGTTGCTGCCATGCCGTCGCGCATCTGAGATTGCAGTAGCCAAAAGCGAAATGAACAATGGCGGCGGGGATTTCCCATCTAAGCCCGAAAGCTTTAAATGCGCACTTTGACACACAGACACACGCTCGCATGGGGAAAACGTAGAAGAGCAGACACCAGCATTATTGGCACACCGCAGGCACCACATGGCGTATGAGCAACGCGCTGCCATTCGCCATTTGCCATTTACCATTCACGCGTCGCCATTTGCCATTTACCATTTACCAGGCCTTCAGCCGCGGCTTATCTGTCCAGCTGCACAACGACTAATAAATGTGTGTAAATTAGTTATCAAAGCCGGCGGACGCGGAAGGAAAGGGTCCTGCGCTTAATCATAACCTCGTCTTAATTAATACGATTTTCCCTGAAGCCCGCATTATGTGTGCCGGCTTAGAGTTGATTAATTTTTCCTGCACTGCGGTCGAAAAGATAGGTTCTCTTCAAGGGGCAAAGAAACATGAGGATTACACACGTCAACTAACTTTTAACGGCCACTTAAAAAGGTCACAAAAATAGATACTAAGTATGGGCCTATTTAAGCAAATTATTAAACGAAATAGTAGTATACATTTTAGATAAATTATAGGTGCTATATTATTTTTCTATGACCACTAATCCTTAAAACATAAATTACTTACCAAAATATTTACGTTTTAATTTTAGAATTTGAAGTGTAAACCTTCCCAAATATAAAATAATTATTTTCAACTTAAATATTTTTGTAAATGAGGTTTAATATATAGTTTTAATAATAATATCGGCTACTTAAAAACTTACAAAAAAATCATAAAAATAATTATAAATTAAATGGAAATTAATTACTTCATCTTCGGCACTTATCGAGCACTTATGAGCGCCATTGACTGTTGTATTTTTGCCCGACACTCTCCCGCTGAAGTGAGGCCATTAATCATGTTGTTTGCCGTAATTTATGCAGTCAGAAATGCCATAAATGACGCGGGGTCCCTGTGCTTTATTCTTGGTCTGTCACAACTCGGTTCAATTGCGAGTGCCTGTCAAAGTGCTCATTAATTCATTCAACTCTGGCCGCCCTGCCCCCAAAAACTAAACGAGCATTATTTGGTGTATCGGGGAAATTTCCCCCAATTTTGCATTCATCAATTTGCTACCCAAGTTGCTGTCCCGGCTTATTATTTCAATCAATTGCGGAAGGATGGACTGAAGAGCAGGGAAAAGCAAAGCAGCAGATTCAGTGAACCGATGATGACCTGCTTTTTGTCATCCCACTGCCCTTCGCCTCGTTATGGCATTTTGTTCGAGTTGATGTGAAAAGAAAATATGTTTTTCCCGGCTCCCTTTTCCCTGTGGCTCCCGTGAATGCCTGCGCTAATTTATCAATGGCAAACATTTTGCAATGGTAAGTAATATTTCGACCGTTCCCGAGAACCAAAAGGAGGCCAAGGATCCTTGGACTGTGTCGTCGTTTAATATTTATAACAAAAGCTGAAGGCCACTCGGACGCATTTAACTTCTGCCAACGGGCTGTCACTGAGCGGCGTTTTAATTACGTTTTCCGATTGCCAGGACCTCAAACCGCTTTCTTGCCGTTCAAATATTTGCCGCATAACATTTTTACGAGGCATTTTTCCATTAAGATTTCCCCTTTTACCCCTTTTCCGGTGCGACAGTATGTGTGTGTGTGTGTGTGTCGCATTGTATTGACTTTTAAACACATCAACCGCAAATACCGCATCGGATATATGGGAAAACTCAATCAAACTGTTAATCGACTTGTGGCCCAATCCCCCCCACCTCCTACAGGATCTCAGTCGTGCGTGGGTGGAGCAGGCCGCTCACCCTTTTTGATTGTTTTTCCATGAATTTCCAACCATAAAATGTCAATAATATGTTTGCTATAGACACACCCAACCTCTGGCCCCCGTATCGTAAAAATTCCGCATGTGTTTGCTCTGCTTTCGAGGCCTCGTGGTCGCTCCATTCCATCCAGGAGCCATCAACTCTCGGCAATCGACCTGCTCAGTGTCAATAGGCAATAATAAATATTGAAACGTGTGGCGATGAAATTGAACAGCTTCATTCGCTTTGAGTGGGCCGCAGAAAGGGGTCAAGAGGATAGGCCCTGATTTGATGGAGTTTAAACAAGTCAATTCCATTAACAAGTCACAGTCGGAAAAGTGATGGCAATCCAGGAGAAACAAAAGTGAAAAATAAATCAACTTACTTTAAGTCGTGGTAAACAGTTTGGGCTTTCAAAATGGTCTGACAGATCTAATTACTTTATTAGTAAAATTTTAAGATTAAAAAAAAAATATTTTTGTATTTATAAAAATTGTTTTTATAATTTATAATTCAAAAAATGTATTTTATTAAAAATTTTTTTTTTTCTTTAAATCATCTATTTTGATCCATGAAAATTTAATGGTGATTGAAGCCATTCTTAATTATAATTCCCAGAGAGTACCGTCAATTCTCATTAACATCTTAGCTACCGATTCAGCCTTGACACAAAAAGGTTTCATTTTTGTCTTGCGTTCATCTGGCTTAGAAATGCCTGTGGATGGCAGGCATATCATGTTCGACTTTTCCAATTGTCCTTGCGGCAAAGAGTGAGTTTCCGTCCACAAATCGACAGCAATTCGATTCAACCATTGAGCCAACAGCTCTCGCAAGGCCAAAGGTGTCTGATGTCAGCTGCCAAATCATCAAGAGCCATCCAACTTAAAGTCGGTGATTTAATTGGTGAGACTTGGCGACTCGAATAAGTTAAATTAAACGAATCTAATGAAGAGGCAGTCGCATGTGCGGCGCACAGATAGAGGACTTAGCCTGTGGACCAGGCACACAAGACCATTCTTTTGTGTCCTTTAGCAGGACCTGCCACAATGTCTGTTTGTGGGGAGCGGTGGCCAAATGAACAAGCGGAAACAATTAGCGTTGTAGCATTATGTGTAACATGCTGTTTGGGAATCTCTTCTCCCCGGTTTCCCGGTCTGTAATTAAGAGTCTCATTAAAAAATGATAAATTTAAATGGAAACATCTTCTGCCTGGCCCGACTTTCGCTTTCCCCTACGGCTTTTGTGCGTTCGCAGACAGTCTCAAGTGCGCTTCAAGAATCTTGACTCCGACATAATTGAAAAATTTGCTTTGCGAAATTTAAAGCCAGCACAAAGTTTCGCCCAGGCAACTCAAATAGAACTCATAGATAGCAACTGGGGATTGGATCGCCCTTTGTAATCGACAAATTGGCGCCTTTTACCAGAGCAAAGCTGACAAATCGAAAAGTTTTGGCCAAAGGTTCAACTTTATTTTGCTGCTTTGGTACAGCGGAAGTTTTGCAACATTTCGGTTGGCCAAAATCCAGTGACATTCTCTCCACCGCAAGCGAATTTTTAAACCATTTACGGAATTACCTGTTAAAACTCATTCGGCCTGCTGGCAATTGAATAAAAATAAATTCCACATTGTGTCCGCTGTCAGCTCAAGTGGCATTAAAGTGCATTTAAAACGAAAGCGGGAGGCTTTCACACACACACACACACAAAGTGCATTAAAATCAGGACCAGGTGCGTGGATAATTAAAAGTTAAGCGAGGAGAAGCAACAACATTTGAGGCGATCCCTTAATTCAATCAGCGCGCTATTAGTACGCCATAATCCTGCGCCTCGTGCAGTTGGTATTTCTTCAGCATTTGCAATTCAATTAGGGCCAGCAGGCAGAGAAGACAGAGAAGCGGGCCAAAAACAATGCACTCACGCGGCGTGAAGCGTTAAAAATGCAATCAGAGGGCAAACAAAGCGCACAAAAGGAGCCGTAACTGTGACCATGACCAGACTCAGGTAGGAACTAAAGCCGGACAGGTGCCACGACTATATATCCATTGCCCCTCTTCTTTTTTTTTATATCCCCTGAAAGAAAACCGCGGCCAAGACGATGACGATGACGATGTCGCTTGCTCCGCTGAAAGTTAATATCTCGCAACGCTTGGCGAGGTGAAACATAAAACAGTCTGTACAGTCCGTAAGTGGAAGTGGAAGTGAAGGGTTCTTGAAATACCAAGTTGAGCGCAAAGACGGCTAAGAGAAGCTGGCCACACGCAGTGGCTGAATTTCGAGCTGGTGAAAGGTAAATGGATTCATCGGAAATGCCCTTTAATGCCGCCAAAGATCAATAAGGGCCAGAAACTAATTGGAATCAATATATCAGTGGGGCAAACTGCAGAGGTTACACTGGAAAAAGTGCTAAAAGGAAATAAAATAGTATTTTTATTAATTAAATTAATTGGAAATAAAAAAGACCTTAATTATACTCCGTTAAATTTACACAATTAATTTAATATTTTTTAATAGGTAACAAAAAATAAAATATCATGAAAAGTATATAATATGTTAACGTTATTGCAAATAATCTATGTTTTTTATATTTTGTTATTGATTTTTTCCTGTGAATATCGGTGGTCAAGGTGTGTGCGTTTGTGTGGGTGCGTGTAGGAGTGAGGGGACACTAATCCCTGTTTTAGGCATCATTGCCTCAAAAGATTGCTGCTCATTTGCCGTGCTTAATTGGCCAATGTCAGCTTAACGTCGTCCCCTCCGCTCTTGGCTTCTGCCCTCCGCCTCCCCCTCTCCTATCCTTTCTCCGCACTTCCGTCTAGAACACACAGACACATACTGATAGCAAAATGTATCCCATACACACAGAAGCACACACACCGTCTGTGGGCTTTGTGGGTGTGGCCGAAACTAATCGCATTGACCAAATGACCCAAAAAACAAGCGACAAAATCTGCAGCTGATTGCACACACCCAGAGGTTATCCTGGCAATTTTATATAAATTTCCTCGTGTCGCACACAAAGGCAATTACATGAAAATTCTCACATTTGAGTGTGAAAATAAATCAAGGAAAATACGTTATTTTTTTAGGACGCAAGTGACACAAGACCAAGGAATAGGACGTGCCAGAGTCTGGTAAACAGCAATTACACGTGTGCGGGTGGGGGCTCAAGCGCCCATTCCAATATGTCCCAGATAAAACAGATGTAGCTCGGGTGTATCCATAAACGGCGATTTGGTTTTCTCATGTAAATCCCCGAGAAGGTCACCAAGCGGTCGACGTGGCTTAAAGCTCTTCAGCGGTTTTCTGGGCTTAGCTTTATGGGCGGACGGCATGCGATGTGCTTGGCCAACGGACAGCACGTGGCCAATTCCGATTCCGATTTTAGCTCCAGCTCCTGTTCCTGGCGCCTGATCCTTGCCCAAGGACGTGGCATACTCCTGGCTCTCATGCACCGCACGTCCTGCAACTAATCGCTCAAGTCCTTTATGCCCTCGGCAGGCGGGCAGCAGGCAGGAGCACTTTCGTGACCATGCAGCCTTGTGTCCATCATCTCGGTGTTCCTGCTCCTTGGTGGACTCCTACACTTGGCAAACAGCAAAAAGCTAGAAAAAACATGAGGAGTTTATTTAAAAAAGTTAAAACAAAAGTTTACTCTAAATTAAGTCTGCATTTCTGGTAGGACATTTTAAATGGGGATCTACTTGTATATTTTTTCGGCAAAGAAAGAGTAGAACAAGATCCATTCTAAAAAAAATATAAAAATTATTGATTTTTAAGCCAATGTATGGTTTGGAAGTAAAAATAAATTAATTAAAGGTGCCAAAAACAATGCGGTGAAAAAGCTAAGCCTCAGAATGAAAATATCGCTGCATACTTTTATACACCTTTGCAAGTGATTTAAAAATCTTAGTTAATTGTTAAAAATCCTGGATAAATTAGGTATACTTTAAATACATTTTTTTTTACATTTAATAAATTTATTAGAAAATGTTCTTCATTTTACCATAATTTTCCCAGTGTATTCCTGTTGGTCATAATCACGCATCGCCATCGCCACTTTGCTCAATCCGAGCAGCTTACTAGACTGCCGCGAGCCACGAATTTGTGGCTGAAAATTGATAAAAATGTTTGTCCTGTCCGCCACAAGTAAGGATTTCAAATGGCAACATTTACCGAGAAAAATGCTAAATATTCAAGTGGTATACTTTTCGGCTTAATAAAAAATATGGTCGTAACCCTTGCTTTAAGTCCCCATTTGTGCACGAATTATTTTCCAAGGGAAATTTATAACCAAAGACGGCTAACAAATTGCTCCCATCTCAATCCGCAATTGAATATAATTTTTTCAAAATGAAAATTTCGCCAAATCAACAGTTTTTGCTTAGTAAATCACCCGACATTTCCACGTCGGGCCGCTCTGATGATGGCTATAATTTAAAAGCCGCCGCCGACAAAAAGTTTGAGCGCATGAGAGCCATAAATTAAATAACAGGTCAAAATATCAGAAACTGATGCATGAAATATACGCTGGCTTTAAAATCATTTGGTGGCGCATTAAACAAAAGCTCCGACCCAAAAGCACAATAATAAAAAACAAATCCTCAGTCGGAAATATATATATTATATTGTAATGTAATTTCTCGAGCGTGAATCTAATTTATCAATTTATGTGAGCGGAGAAAAAAGAACTTTTGGCAAGCCAAGCTGGAAAAAAGTCCCGCAAACGGAGTCCGAAATTTATTTTGTTACCACCAATTCCGGTTGGGGCGTTTTGACCTGCGATTTTTGGCCTTCACAGCCAAATGTTCGGGTGTGTGTGTGTGGGCTGTATATATGTATATACATTTATATGAAACGTGTTGGGGGCCTTGCAGTAATTGGCAATAAATGTGTTCATGAATTTTAATGTTGCCCTCGTCGGTCAGCGAAAGGCGCAAATCGGCCACGCCCGCCATCGGGCATAATTCATAATGCTATGCCAGATGCTTGTTTCATTTTTTTCATGGGTACCGGGACCTTAGCCTCTTGGCGGGACTTTAACGTAATTTGATTTTGCTCCCTTGGCAAGTATTGAGATTTATTTGGTTTTGAACTGAGCCGGCTTCTCGGCTCATCCCCTGCTGAATTTAAGCAAATTTAATACCGTTCAGTTGGCCGGCAAATGAGAGTTTATTGTGTGTGTAATTCGAGAGAAAGGAATGCTCCAACCACTTCCGTTTTGGCTTAGGCCGAGGGTTTTCGGTTAGAGTTGCCTTTGATTTATCATATTCAATTACAAAAGTAGCGAACGTATTAAATGCCACATCCGGCGGCTGTTCCAGGGGGCGTATGAGTAATTTTCTGTCCAGCCCTTTCTCCATTTTATCCATCTTGGCTTTGGCTTCCGGCTTTCTGTTTGTCCTCCGGAGTGGGCAACACGCCAAACAAATTTGCCAATGTTTAAATAGCGAACGGTTCTCGTTGCTGAAAGCCGATATCAACAACTACTCAGGATTCCTCCCACTGCTCGGCACACAACTTTCCGCCACTCGCGACCACTTCGAGTGCGCCATCTGCAGTCGGCGCAAAGTTGGCCAAAAGTCCAAGTGGAGCGTGTAGGACGACAGCTGGCTGGGAATTTGTTGTTTCTGCTCCACAGTGTGTGGCCCCCCAACCGCCTTCGAATTCGGTGGCTAACGAGTCAGACATATGCTGATTTCTGGATCATCCATCTTCCATCAATTTAGTCCGGTTTGCGAGAGGAATGTGATTAAGTTTTGATTTTTGGATCCAAAAAACTTCAGCTTAGGCGCGACATTAGATTTAAATTTTTATTAAAAATATGTTTCTTTTTGCAGAAAAATTTTCTTTAAATTTATAAATTATATTTATAATTTAAAATAATTTATAAAAATTAATTTAATAATTCAAAATATGTCATTAAATTGATTAAAATATTCTTGTGCTTTTAAAAATTCATCAAAAATGTTTTTAAAATATCCAAGCTTACCAACAATCATAGTTGAAACATATAACTTAGATTACAAAATTACAACAAAAAGAATTAGAACAATTAAAATTCCCAAGAAAAATCCCCCATCTATATTTATGTTCAAATGCAAAATGTCTTTATTCCTCTTCCCTTTCCCAAATCCATCCATCTTTTAGCAAACTCTCTCTCTTAAGTGCAATGGAACACCATAATGCGATTAAATTTTATTTGTGTGCCCTAAATCCACAACATTATTTCCCAGGTGTGACACCCAATTTGAATTTAAATTTCCGCCTTGAGGAACTCGCATGCGAAAGGAATTTATATTCGTGTAGGGCGCCACTTGCACTGCGTATTTTACAAAACTTCCCATTTTTGAATGCAGTTTTTGGGAACTTTATTGTGAATTATGTGCGATGTTAAATTGGGTGTGAGTGTGCGAATAAAGAGATGAGAGTGTGTGCCTTTGGAACTTTTCGCGCGACTTGAGTGGAAAAAACCATCCTGACGGCGGAGTTGCGGCGGAGGCTGTCGCAATTTTTCACTTTTACCGCAGCAACTTTGCGGGAATATTACTTAGACGGGCCCAGCGGCAATATCCTGACAACAAATCCGGCGAGCACAATGCATAAGGTGCCGACTATGAGCCAGCAACTTGACAGTTGCTGCCTGCCAGACAACTCTTTTGGTCCTTTCTCCATCGCATCCTGCCGCTGCGATCGTGCCAAATATGTAAAACGAAAATATGCTGCACATAAATCCTTAGGCTTTCGCATGTCCCCAGAAAACGTCTGCGAAGAAAAGCCGACCCGTCCGAGCCAAAAGTTCTCCAAGCTGAAATTTAATTTCCCAATGCATTCGCAGGTCTTGGCTTTTAGGCAAATTGGAAGTGGTTAACATGGCACACAGAAAGAAATTTACCCATGAATGGATTAATTTAGTTTTTAACAAAATTGTAAGTACCTTCTAAAATTAAGCATTTAAAAACCATTGGGATATTAAAAAAATTATTTACACAAAATAATTAAGTAAATAATTTTTATCTACAACATATATCTAGAAAAACAACCAATTAAGACAGTAAACAACTAGAGACTATCGCATCTTACCATAACCAATTTCTTCTATCAACATTTGTGATGAAAAATTATTATACACTCGGCCAAAATGGCTTTTTAAAATGTTCTAAATCGGATCTCTTCCGCAAAATATATCAGCTTTTTTTCTACAAAGGTATTTCCTTTTGCAGCGTGGAACTGCCTGTACTGTATAATTATCAAATTAAAGTTACTTTTTAAATTATTTTTACTAGATAAAAAGAGGATATTATATATTCATTATTTCTTTCTGTGCATTTACTTGCCGCATTTTCCGCTGTAATCTTTGATTTTCAGTTTGTTTTTTCTGTTGTTTTCCAACCACAATGTGCTGCGGCTAATTTATGCAGCACGTTGGACTGTTAGACTGCATCGGGACCACAGGACCGTGGCCGCAGTTTATCGCTGGCCGCGGCGCACAAGTGTTCCAGTGTCCTGCTGCTGGCGACCACAAATCACCGAGGTCAACACGGCGTATACGCAACGCACACATCCTAGCCTAACAACCAAACAAAACGAAACTATGTAACAAAACCACTGAACTTAAAACAAAAAAAAATATGGTAAAGTGAAAAAACAACAGGCGAAGCAGCTGAAACCATGTCAACATGTGACACCACGTTGATTTCAATTTGAATGGGTCTTTTGCTGGTTGTTAGGTGGAGTGTGTGGTTTTATATATGGATTAGCAGCTGTGGTAATTGAAAGCAGAAAGCAAAGGGGTGAAAAGTTAAATTAGTTCTGCGAGTCGTTCAATCATCTGGCGATGTAATTAAAATCAGGATAATTAGAGCAATTTTAAGGGATTCCACAGAGTTGGTTTAAAAACCTTTAGAGAATGAAAACTATTTTTTCATTGTATTAAGATGGATTGTTCCGACAATTGGGCCATAAACATACTAGACCACCACACAAAACAAAATTTGACAATAGATTAAAAAAAGTTCCAAATGATATGAAAACCTTTTTCTGATCCATTGCCAATTTTTCGTTAATATAAAATTGATCTACACATATCAAGCAGGTCAATTTTATATTTTTTAGAGATCAAGGTTTTTATATCATTTTGAAATCGTAAAATTTCAAGTTGATATGTTTGACTTATAAATTTACCATTAATCAAATCGGCTTATAAAATAAGGTAGAATTGACCCTATTTCTTTTGGAATTTTTTTTCTGTGCAATATAAGATGCAATCATCAAACTAATTTTAAAATGTTATTCCAAGTAAAGGATATTAATCTTGTCATGAATTATAAGAAATTAATAAATATAAGACTTCAAAATGAAAGAACTTTGGTTTTACTAACATAAATATGAAATACTTTAATTAAAATTATTTTATTATACAACCTAAAATCCATTCCCTAATTTTCTTTTTATCCTTATAAGTTCAACGTTCGGCATAGTTTAAAATGTATTCATGGCCGAATACTAACTAGAAAAAAGAGCCTAAAGAAAGAGTCACCACTAATTGCATTCTCTAGCCTCTGACTGGTAAACTGAACTAACTTTGGTCCCTTTTTCTCTTCTTTCTTTTCAATCTGCGGCTTGTCCTTGACAGATGCTGTTCAAGTGGCTCCTGTTCAGCCTGTGCATAATGCCGGCGATGTTCAGCAACACGAGGAGGAAATGCCCCATTGAATGCCAATGCAGCATGGACGACTTGGATCGTTATCAGGCCATCTGCACAAAAGGTAAGTGGCGCAATAAATGCAAAATGCGGAACCGATATGGGTGTGGGGAAAAGCGGGAAAAAACCCTAGTAAATGCTCGGAAATTATGCAAAGGAATGGGGTCTGTCTTGAGTCCCAATCCCGATAAGGTGGCCTCCGCTGGATACTATCATAATTACACATCCAACGGTGATGCGATGCCTCGATTGGCGTAAATTCCCTGCTCACACGCAATCCCCGGATGTGGGGGATTCCCCCGGACATTACTTTTAAAGCTCGCCATTTATTTCCCTTAAATGTCTGACAATTTCAATTTGTTCAACTGTCATTTGCCGTCGTCGCTGTGGCTGGGGAATTTTTTCTTCGATTTACCCCTCCTACATCAGCTGCTCATCTTCGCCATTCGCCCCCCCAAAAAAATCTATAATTTCAATTTAACGCTTGTTTGGCCAGCACTCACATATAGTAAGTCCTCGAATTGCTTTGAATGTGATGCTTCTGTCGTTTTAATTTCATTTCAAAAACTGTTGGGCTTTTAATAATTGCAATGGCTTAGAATTGGCATTGGAAATGGAATTTCGAACTCGAGATTTTAATTTAATCGTGTTGAAATGAAATGAATGAGAAATGCTTGATAATTTGCAGACTTTAAATGGACAAGTCAAAGGTGCAAATAAAAATACGAAAATATTTTACGAGTTGAGATTTAAACTTATAAGATATTTTTAAATTCTTCAGTATTAAATTTGAATCATTTAGTCAGCCCCTTTAAAAACCCTTTAAGTTTTCTGCTACAAAACCCTTGGTAATAAATTCAACTAATTTTCTCTAAGCTGCAATTTGTTAGAATTCCTGCAGCTAAGCTAATGAGCAACCCTTATCTTTTATCCCAACAAGGACCTCGCCAAAAAAATGTCGAAAAATAAAAACAGAATGAGAGAGCAGCAAAATAAAACTGGGTGCGCGCGTTAAAATATGTTACAATCAGTGTTAATGCTCAGCATTTTTATGAAAATTCCCGCAGCGTGCTCAGCCAACATAAAACCGCTGCAACAACGGCAACAACAACCCCGTCGAATACAATGAGGGCATTATAATGCAACTTCGCCCCTTAGACATTCACATGCCCATGGAGCACAGCCATGGAAAATGCAAAATGCATAAAGCCCAGATCCGAAGCCCCAGCGAAACACAATGGAAGTGAGCGAGGAGTAAAAATTGTGCTGCATACAAATGCGATGTTAATGGTGACTGGGATCCGTTTAGTTGGTTGTACTCGCAGTTACTCGCCAAATTCTAAATAGATGCCACGCCAATGCCCGGCATTGTTGGCATACAAAAATGTAAAAGTATAAAAAGAAGGTGGACCCAGCAGGTCCTGCAATTAATGATCCTTTCGGCCAGGACCTCTACATTGAACAAATTTACTCAAATCTCTTCAATTAGTTTTAGTGTATATATTGCGCCTATTGTTTTTAGAAAGGGAAGGAAAAGAAGGGAAATATTCAAAAGAAAATAAATAAAAAATGTATTTAATTTTTAAACTAAACAGTTTCATAAATTTAATAAACTTTGGTTACATCCCTACAGTTTTCCAGTATAAGGAACATTAAAAATTATTTGAACAAAAATAAATAAATACAAATTTTATTTCAAATTCTTCTGCTAATTTTTCTAACTGCAAAGTTTGCTTTACAACCGAGGGCTGAATAAAATTAGTTCAAGTATCCTTGACATGGGCACTCGACCTCAACTATTTTTAACTGCTGTGGTTTTTATTGTTACATTTTCAGGAGGCCTCAACTCGCTGCTGTCGCCCAATGAGTTGGACATTGATGTTAAGGTTATTATCATCCGGGGCCCTCGGAATTCCATTACAATCGGCCCTGCTCTGAGGCAGTTCATGAAACTGGAGATCCTGCACATCACGGACTCCAATCTACCGGCAATTGGTGCCGAGTCGTTTTGGGGCCTCAAGTATCTGCGGATATTAGGTGAGTAATCAATGCCTTTACGAGTGCGGAAGCTCTTAAATTTACCCTCATAGACATAAATCTGAAAGGGGCAGCTATTTCAATTTAAGCAGCTGCGCGCTCTTAAAATCCAACTCGCTGATATGCAAATAATACGGGAAAAATCGGAAGAAAAAGGCGCGGGTGATGCGATGCGGTTGTCCTGCAGCCTCGTAAAACGGGGAACGCAAATAAAGCAGAGGACGCGTCGCAAAACGTTAAATGGCATGCTTATTGGCAAGCCGAGAAAGGACAGCACAGGATAACGCAGGTTTCTGATTTTAAAGCAGGGTCTCTTCAACATTGTATGCAGTTTATTTTTAGGGAAATTTAATCAGTTCTTTTCTATTTTTTTTATTTCTATCGGAGAGCAGCATAAATCGCGTGGTGCTGAACTTTTGAAGATCTCTGCTAGAGCTTGAAAGTATCGATATCAGTATCGATATTATCGATACTATTGATATTTTTCAAACATTTATGCTTATATTTTTATTTTTAATTTACTTAGTTTTCCTTGAAAACATCGATATTATCGATACGATAATGATAAAATATTGAAAATAATAATAATGCTATTTATCGATAATTTTCAAGCTCTAATTTTTTGCAGCAGCCCTCTAAAGCTTTAAAATATATTTTGATTTGAAGTCTAAGCAAATGAAAAAAAATGAATATTCATGGTACAATATCCAGACATTTATAGGGCACTACTTTTGAGCAGATTGTTTGAAAACTAGATCTTTCAAAGAGCATTAATACTTCGCTTTCGCCCTACCAATCGTTTGTTGTCTTGTCAATAAAATTGAAATTGATGCGCCAAACAGCGAAAAGCGCCCGAAAAATAAAATAAGATTGGACTGGCGGCGGCAGAAAGCAAGTGTAAAGCCAACGAAAGCAATGCCCGGATATCGTTGGGGCTTTAAACTTGTTTATTTGTGCTTTATGTGCACCGTTTCGCCCCCTGCTGCTGGCGGTTTACAGCCCTGGCACTGCCCTCCAATTATTTACATGCTCGAATCTTATTTTTTCGGCTCTGCCCCACAACCATTGGTGTTTCATTCGCTTGTCAGGAGTTACACACGCTACAAAAACAGAGTTACGCTGCAGTTGAGGGGTTTTTTTCCGGGCTGGCAGCAAAGAGCAACGCGGAACATTTGCCATTTCCTTTGCCCTCTCTTTTCCTTTTCCTATTTCTATTTAAATTAATTTTGCTGAATGTTTAAGGGGGCGTGGTTGCTTCTGGTTTTTCGCTAGACAATGGGGCGTATGTGTAATGTTCTTTGGGTTTGTTTAAGCTGCGTCAATAAAAGCGGAGAAATAAGCGGTTTTAAAGTCTTTAATCTCACTCAGAGAAGTACAATATTTATGCAATATATATAGAGATATATATATTTACGCAATCATAGTTTTTCACATTATTCATATCATTCATACTGACAAACAACAATGAAAAGTAAATAAAGCCCCCATTTGTATACTTCTGTTGCAGATCTGTCCAAAAACAATATAACCAACATAACCGAGAACAACTTTCGAGGACAGGATAATCTGCTGGAATTGGATTTATCGAAAAATAAAATTTTACGCATGGCCAGCTCAACTTTTCGCCATTTGACGGTGAGTACATAAGGAACTTTTAACTGATATCCCTTTGTTCGCATCTGTCATTTTCGTTGTGTGTTTGGAATTAAATCTCATTATATAATTGATAGAGTTGTTCGAATTATTTCCCCAAAAAAAAGCAAAAACAAAATATATATATTTTTACGGCAAACAGGATTGTCCTTGTTATTAAGCCGCAATAAATTTAATTCCAAAGATGATTGCAATTTTTGCACGACTACATTTCGCTGGCTTGTAATAAATTGTGTGGCATTTTTAATAGCCTTGTTGCTGCTGCTGCAAATTTGTTTTCCACTTTTCTGGGCGAAAAAGGAAAAGTTCTACGTGCTTGAATTTAAGTTCTCCTGGTCCACTTTCCTACTTTCCCGGCAACGGGCGGAAGTGCAAGTGCACAGAAGTTAGTTTCGTTGTCTTCAATGTGCTTTCGATTTTGTTTTCCACTGCGCACTGCGCTCTGGTGACTTCCTTTCCCACTCTCACTCCCCCTTCCCCATTTCCCGCCCCCCCGGAAAAGCCAGTGCAGCGTTTGTAACTTTTTTGGCAGTTTCCGGGCCCCTGCAATATTTGCCTGATTTATGAATTATTAGCCGTAGCCGTAGTTCCCGATCGTAAAACATTATTAATTCAGTGCGTGCCGTAATAAACTTTGTAAATTGCTTCTCGGCCTCAAAAGGATCTGCGACGTCTTAATTTGGCCGACAACTCGATTGTGGAGCTCGTGCAGCGCAACTTCTTCATGCTGAGCAGACTCAAGTATCTGGACCTGAGCGGAAATCCGCTCCAGGATTTACAGCCGGATGTGTTCCGCGATGTGCCGGTGAGTTGTCTACTATATATGTATACAGGAATCCTTTGTTATGACAGCGAAACTCTATAATTTGTTTTGTTGCAGGAACTCAAAGTGCTCAAGTGCCGCAATTGTCAGCTGAAAAAAATCAATCCGCAAATGTACAATTTATTGCCGCTCTTAAGCGAATTGGATTTGGGACGCAACGAGGTTTGTCTCCGCCACATTTTTTCGTCCCCCCGAAGAGTTTTTGCAATTATTTTTTCCCTTCGCACAGTTTAAGTTCCTCGACAAGGATGAGTTCCGCGATGTGAAGCGACTTACCAAAGTTCTTTTGGATGGCAATCAATTGTCCGTTGTGGTGGACCAACTCTTTCGCATGCAGAAGAGTCTTAATCATTTGGGTGAGCCATAGAAATTATACCCACTCCGCCTCCGTGTTTTAACAACTCTGAATTGCTTTCCATTTGCCTTCTTCTTTCTTTGGGTTTTTCTTTTGAAACACTTTAGATTTATCGTACAATCGGTTGGCCAAAGTGCCCAATGACTCGTTTCTGCAGCTAACCAACTTGACCTTCCTCGACTTGTCCTACAACAAATTGGTGCGTCTGGAGCCGCAGTCAATCAGGAGTTTGAGCAACCTGCTGACCCTCAACATTAGTGGAAATGTGCTAATGGATCTCAGGGAAATGAGAGAAACTTTTGAGGTGGGTTTGCACTAGATCTTAATTCAATATCATAAAAAATCCTTAAAACCTTAACCCGAAAAAACTGTTTGTTTTTGTTAAAAAATGGAACAAAATAGATTAAACTTTTCTTAAAATGCAGAAATATTTATTATGGTGATGATTGATGACCAATTATTCTGTGGAAGGCATCTGCACCTTAAGCCCCGAGTTATAAAGTAAAATTACGCCTTTTTTCAAAAAAGGAGTATTAAATTCTGATGCTTTTTAAAATAATAAAATTCTCAACAAAGACTATAAATTAAAAAATATTTTCCTAGCCCTCAAATTGATATTTCTATTTTATTATATTTCCAAAGTCTGCTTTACCAGTTATTTGATGACTTTTATTTTAAAAGAGACAACGGTTACTGTTGCCTGGGAATGCAAATGATTATTTGTTAAATATTTTACTTTAAAACTGATAAACACCCAATCGATTTAATATTTATTTATACATTTTCCAAACTATTTTCCAGCTCATTCCGCAGCTCACCCACCTGGCGATTGCGGACATGGGCACAATGCCCGTTGGCCTGCTGCATCCCTTCAAGCAGCTGAGATATCTCAATATCTCCGGCAATTCCTTGAACAACACGGCACTGGAGGTCATCGATCCGTGTCGAGAACTGGAGGTAAGTCACTCACAGGAGTTACGAGAGCTAGGCAATAATTCAGCCCGGAATGCCACACACATTTGTCCCCGAGATCTATTGTCCTGCATGCTGGACTGTTGGCTGATTCTTTCTGGCCAATTTGCAGAATATTTCACTGTAAAACATTGCGACAAAAGCAGGGGCGCCCAGGTACCATTACTGGAATTGAGGGTGGCGAAAGAGATATTTGCAGTTTTCGTTAGCGTTTGCCGTTTCTGTTTATACATTTCTGACAACAGACCAAAGCCGTGGCTTTATCCCGTTTCCCATTTCCCAGCCAGAGGGATTCATGTTCCTGCGTCCGTCTGTGTGTATGTCACCCTGGATTTTGTACGTGCCCCACGTCAGTCAGGCCCCCTCTTCTATATCCCCTTTATATGTATATATGTATATCCCCCGAACTGGTGTCCTTGCACTCTTCTTGCGGATTGTTTTCGGTGCCGTGCTGGAGATCCTTTGTTGCCACAGTCCTGCCATCGAATTTGCTGTTATTGTTGCCGTCGACTATGGCAAATTTATTGGGCAACAACAAACAGCATCAACCGGAGGAGTAACAACAATCATTTTATAGCCATTAAGCCTTTCATTTTAATTGAATTTAATTGTGTATACACTTCACTCAAGCCATTTGGGTGCTGTTTTTGTGGCTGGCCCAAAAATTACCAAATTGTTTTGCTTGATTCTTTGAATTTTCTACACAGTTAAAAAGTATGGGTTAACTTAAAGTTAGGAATTATAAATGTAATTAGGAATTTATTTTAGGAAACGCCTTAAAAAATTTTAAATAAATATACCTTTCCAAAAATATTATATTATACATTTTTTTATCACTAAGCTAGTTAAATATTTTTTCCGAGTGCTGGCATACGTATTCCTAAGCTAATTGTCATTTAACCAGCAGAGTTTTCCAATAAAAATTAAACTTTTGTTTACCAACCATCCGCCTCCCTTCCCTCCCATCCGTCCATCCACTTGTAATGCACTTTTAATTGAACTTTTCTGGCCATTTTGCTGGCCCCGTTTCGGTTTGCCAACAGTTTTTGGATTTATCTCGGAATCAATTACACGGCATCAGCGAGGACACGGCCCTCAGGATCCAAGGCATACGCAACGTGCGACTCGACAACAATCCTTTGATATGCGACGAGTGTCACATGGGCAAATTAATAAATGTCGTGCGCCAAGTAAGTGGAATTGCAGTTGCAAACAAAATAAACGCCATCGGCGGTGAAAATTCAATTTCAATTAGTTTTCAAAGCCCTCGCTGATTGATGACGCCCCACATGAAGTTGATTCACTTTCATTTTCCCCCTTTCCTCTCGTTTTTTCCCATGCAGCTGCAGTGGAAATGGGATACGTATCCCATTTGCTTTTTGCCCAAGAGCCTGCGAGGTGCTGAAATAAATAATTTGGACATCAACGGGCTGCACACGTGCTTGACATTCATCACCGACGAAGAGCAAAATGCCGCCAGCACTTCATATAACTTTCTTGAGCACGGTAAGAGATGCAGCATATAATATATTGATAACGTGGTATTACATTTAATTGATGGTGAATTAAGGCAAAGTCCTTGAAATACTATCCCAGAGTAGACAAATGATTGACTTGAAAGTGCATATTGAAAAATACCATAGCTAAATTAAGCAGTATTTCTTTTGTATACCCTTTAGTCGTAGATTAAAATTTTTAAAGCTAGAGCTAACGTGTAAATTTTTTCTTTGGTTTGTTTTAAATCGAACCACTTACTAAAAAGTCATAAGCAAACTATGAATTGTCCGCCACATAGATGGCGCCACTTTCAAGCGACTGCTTGGTTTGCCCTGCATGCAACTGCTTTCTTTGATAGTCTAGGCACTCGACTATAGCATTCTCTCTTGTTCTTTTTCATTAAGAGATAAACTAAAAGTGCTCTGCAATTACCCTAACATTTTAATCATCCTTAATTTACCCACAGGCGGTCTCAATACTCTGGCCATTCTGGGTGGCATCATCTTTGTGCTAATTGCCGTCATTATTCTGTCCTTGGTGGCCTGCTTCTCGAAAAATCGGGCTCGTTACTACACGCGGGAGGACCATCTGAATGGCAGTAAGTACAGATTAGTACCTGAATTTAAATTTAATTGCAGTTTCGCGAAAGGTGAGGCGTCTTAAGCCCCAAACTCCGGGCAATTTGCCAAGTGCAGGCGATGAAGTAAGCAAGGCGGAGCGAAAGACATCCGGAAATTTATGTGCCGGATACGGGGCACGCGCATGATTCACGAAATTAAAAAAAGAAAAAGTCGCCGCACTTAATTAATTACAAGAACGTGCTTCATTATGCCGGGCCCTCAGTTGTCCCACGCTCCCCACTTAATTGGGGAATAAATAAATTTCACACTGACCAAGTCCCGCTGCTGTTGGCCGGCGTTAATGTTTGTGCTCACCTGAAATTGGTCCTGGGGCATCCGCCATTCAGAAGAACGCACTCGAGGGAAACCCAACCCAAAAAAAAAAAGGGGAGCAAAAAGGCCAGAGGGCCGGCTAAAGGAAAACAAAAGCAAACTTCTGAATTTACGCAATTGTAGCATTTCTGCACAAACAATAAAATGGCCTTAGAGGCTGTCGCCCGCCCACAACGGAAACTTTTTGCCGCACACAAAAATTCGATTCCCCCGATAAACGGGGCAGGGAAAGCTGTGCCAGAAAAAAATACGGAAATTTTTCAGCTGACAGCAGGCAAAAACTGCTGCCACTTCCCACACTCCGGAAAGGAGTTCTTAGAATTGAGAAAAATGTGCAAAACTATGACGCCGCCGAAGCCTTTCGGTGCCCTAGTTTGCAGCCAGACACTATGAAAAATTTGATTCGAATTTAACTAAATTTAAAAAATTATAAATTATACAAAACTATTAATTTACCTATTTTAATTCCTTAAATGTTTCAAAAAAATTCAATTTTAAAGAATTTTTGGAAGCATTTACATTTTTTTTGGTAATTTTATAAAACCCTGTAATATTTTTTAATTTATAAATGTGTTATTTCTTAAAAAATTGACTAAATCAGATAAAAGATAACACAAAAATGTGCAATTATACAAAATATGAACATTTTCCTAATAAGTTTTAATCAAATTGTAAAAAATTGCTTCCAATTAATATTAAATTTTTTTAAAATATTTTTTACATTTAAAGTTATTGAAACAAAACACTTTATAATTATTTTACATATTCTTTTAGAATTCAATTGATTTATTTATTTGCAAATATTATTTTTAGAGTGCATCCAGATCGCAGTCGACACGAATTGTATAGCTGGTTCTCATCTGCTTCTCCCCTCCTCCCTCTTTTCGCTGTCTCCCCCAGGCGAGAGCAAGTGCCTGGAAAAGAATCTGGAGGCGACCACGATAACAACGCTGGGCAATGGCAGTTCGCCCACCACGACGACCACGCTGACCCTGGCCACCTCGCCGGCGGCGGGCGGAGATGGGCCAAAGGCCAACGGACAGGGCCTGAGCCTGAGTCCCGCCAACGGCAGCACGCCCGTGCACGGGGTCTCCGAGGACAAGGGCAAGGAAATCAACTTCACCTTTCCCGTCGACGATCGCGTCTGCACAATTGACGAGCTGCTGCCACCGCCTCCGCCGGCCCAGCATCCGCATCCCAACATGGGCAGCCTGATGTACAGTGTGTCGCACTCGCCGAGCTCGGCTACAACTTTGGCAGCTGTGGCAGCGGCGGCCACCGTCATCCCGCCAGGAGCCCCATCGCCCATGCCCACTCCCGCCGAGGCTGTGGTTGTGGTGCTGCCACCACCGCCGCCGCCACCGCACCACCACCATCAGCAGATGGACGGCAGTTTGGCCAGCCTGCGGGAGGTGCAGCAGCAGCTGGTGCATCTGAGCAGCACGCTGGAGCCGCTGGTCAGCGTTAACTGACCCAGGGGCCCGAACGGAGCCACCGCCTCCCCATCGGCTGCCAAGTTTGCCCAGCAAACAGTTGGCACGACACCGACGTAAGCCGCAGGAGAGTTGGATTTGCAGTTTTGCACACTGCGCACACTGTGCGCACACTGTTACAGCGGGACGACGGGGCGTATAATTAATGGCCATGCGGGGTCACATCGAAGTGCAGTAATTAGGATTTGAGTTCGCAATTAAGTTCATTAATCACTCCAGACGACGATCATCATCAAATTTGGCCTGGCCATTCCATCCCCAACGGGGGCTGGTGGCACAAATTATTCCATACTGCCATTTTCACAATTAACGAACTTTACCAGTGTTTCACTAAGATACTTGTAACTTAATTTTAATGTTTTTTATATGCGCATCCTGTATATACATATAAAGTTGGTCTATAAAGCATAAGCCAACCGATTCATTTCGACACATTTCAAATGTGATAAAACCCGAGCGTATTCTGTACATAAATATTAAGGCAAGCGAACCATAAAAAAAAACTGAGTGTATAATATGTAAGGAAATAAAAGAAAAACCTGTATATTTGGCCAATGCGATTCAAAATTGAGCAGCCGCTGTTTGAGAATTTAAACGTAAACATTAATATAGCACGTAGTTAGTGGCATAGATTTCCCAGACACATACACAACTATATAGACCTAGCGAGTAAGGCATGTCAATGATATATCGTACCGTTCAGAGCCCAAAAATTCAACTCAGCAATCAATTTGAATGGAACCCAACTAGAAGCCCAAACGATTTTCGGTTCTCCCCCTCGAATCAATAACAGAACTTGGCATTTTCACGTATTCTTAAGTCGGAAAATTGTATTTATTTTACACAGCAATAACCGTAATCCATAATAAAGTGTGACTGTTTATGAAACCAAAGGAGATACGTGTTATTCGTGAAACCGAAATGGAATCCGCAGAAATGGTAAGGTCTTCCTGCCAGCAATTTATTTAATAAAAATTCACATTTACTGCACTGCACACTTGCATCATTTGCGGTTTTCCGTTCTTGGCCCGGCGCCACCCCATCTATCTTATCCCATTGTGTGGCATCTGAAATTATGTTGGTAACATGTCGCCGAGCATGTGCTGGGTTTTCCGATGGCCCTACGCCCTCCGCCCGTCCGCCCCACCATTTTCCATTTTCCGCCGAGACCGAAGAGCGCTTCCTAAGCGACCGCAAGGACGACACCAGGCTAAAACCAAACTCAACGCAAATGAAAATTGCTTCCGCTTCCGCGGTGGCAAGAATACGGCACTCGGATTGCTATTGTTGCTGATTGCATTGTGAACAAGCTGCCGCTGCATCAGTTCGCCAGGATTTAGCTAACCGAAGTTGGTTAGCGAAAGGATACTGGGACAGTCGATCCTTTTAAGCGTAATTGGAGTGACAGTTATGCCGATTAATTTACTTCGCCCTTTGGCTTAACAAATATACTGCACCACAATTGTACAAGATTTGTAATTTCGCCGAAACTTTGTAGAGCTCCATGGAAAAACATAACGATTGCTAAAATTTTAGTTGTTGCTTTTAGTTGCTTGCTTGTTAGCTTAGTTCAAATCCAAAAAATGTTTTAAGTGTTTCAATAATTTTTCCTAAATAATTTAAGTTTTATTTGTTATAAAACAATAGCTCCATTAATCAAAAAGAACACATTATGAAAGGCTCTCAAACTTTGTATTTGGTTACCTTTGCATAATATCTAATACAATCATAAAAATTTCTTTCTAAAATGTAGAAATCTTGCCTTTAAATAACCAATTTAAAATTTCTAAAAACAAGAACATTTTTTTTCCATTTCCAAAAGTTTGCTATTCAAAGGCGAAATGTGTAGAAATGTTTTCAACTGAAAATAAATAATACCTATTTAATGCTATTGAGACAACAAAGTATATAATTTTATCGAGAGGTTATTTATTAAATATTTGGGTATTAAAAAAAATAAGTTTCAGTCGCCCGCCATTATTATTAAATTTCAAACCAATTAAACAGACTCACCATATTATGTGGTATATTTATGGGCGTTGCACCATCACGAAAGCGGAGCTTATTGATCGCACACCAGTCGATGCATAATGCGGCGCTGTGAAAAATTGCTAACCATTTGTTTGCCGATTCATATATCTTTGAGACAATGTCCAGGCCCGGTCCGGTGGCCATTTATTGACCGGGAAAACATTTGAATTTATGCATGGGGCTTGTAAGGGCCCTCCATTCCACTGGCGCCCGGAGTGGAAAGTGCGGCTGGAGCATTGAAAATGCATTCCAAAGTGCACAGCAGTCGAGTGGCCAGGCGCATGCAAATTGAGCAGTGCGGTTGCAGCTCTCGAGATTGCACATCAATATTGCTACTCTTGACACATCCGGACGGAGGGAATAAGGAGGACGAAGCCCGCCTGTCCGGCTCTGATTAACATTTGAAGTGAGCGATCCCTCCCATCCTGCAGATGGGCCATAGAAAAATCCTAAATTGCCACTGGAGATATTCGATCGGAGGGTATGAAATTTGACTATTTTTTGCAATCTTTTTCTTAATTCGGTGCAAGCAGGGGCCCTTGATGTCGAGCAGCTGGCATTGCTCATACGCAGCGTGCACTCAGTCCGGTTATAAAAACTTTTACAACCACCCACTTACAAGCAATTGGCGAAGGAAAACGGCTCCCATCTGCTCGGTAGCCATCAATTGATTTCCTACTTTAATGCACAGAAGCTCCGACTTCCACTTCCTTCTCAGCTTTGTTCCTTCGCCGCTGTCGGGGATATAAAATTTGCTTCAACTCCTTGCTTTTTATTACTTTTTCGTATGCCAGTGTGCAACAGTTGCGGTTCGATGTGTAAATTTAATCAGGCAGCTTACTCAACTTTGGTGCAGTGCCGCAGCAGCAGCAGCAGGACCTCGGATCCTTTCTGGGCCTCTGTCTCAGGCAGCTCCTTCGCCTTCGTCTGCCCTTTATTGGTTTACTTAGGTTGAGTGCGGAAAAATGTCGAAATTAAATTAAATTTCAGCCAGGTTAAATAGCTCATTGGTAGCGAGGCTTTTATGCAGCTGATGTGATGATAAGTGAGGCTAAGTAATTCCCGGAAATTTTATAGCTTCCCATAAAAGTTTCTTAGATCAATATACTAGTGCTAAAAATATTTTTGTAGAATAAACATTAAAAATATTAATTAAAAAAAATAAATAAATTTATAATTCATTTTTCTTTTTATTTTCATTTAACAGCTTATCTTAAGCATTTTCAAAAAGTAAATAATCATTCTTATTCCATTCGAATCAGTTTAAATAATTTATTGAAAAGCCCTCCGCTTCTCAAGCCCATCAATCATTATTTTGTCCAACTATTAAACGCTTCGTCTTTCTGTCATGACAAATCGTTTAAACGCAATGACAGGCAATGTCTTCAGTTCAAGCAATGTCAAGGCACGCATTTGTCAGTACTAATTGCTTTTCAAAGCATTTGCCAAAGTTGCAAAGCAAAAACCATTAGGCTTTAACCTCTAGCAGCGCAGAAGAAGGAGCCTGGCCATCTGAATACGTTTCATACAGAGAGTGCAAATGAACAATTTGAATTGTCCACGGGGGCTCTACATAAAAAAAGAGGGGGAAAAGAAGCTGAGGGGCACAGTGATTTCTGCAACGCTTCGACACGTGTGACAAGCCTGCTGAGAAATGTCAGGACACGAATTTTATTATGGCAGAACTGTTGCTGCGATGCAGAGAAAATAAAAAGGCAAATTTTAAAAAATTAGAACAGTTGAAAAATATTGGTAATAACACTAAGCTTCATAAGATCTTCAACACATTTTTCTAAATTATTAATCATTTTATTTTTCAATTGATTAATAGGAATGTAAACTTTTTCTTTCTGTGCATTAGCACTTCAGGACATAGAAAAACTAAAATCAAAATCGAAAAGATTTTTTTGCGGTATGTCCCAGATGCAAAACTATGCGCAGCAAAACGAACGGAAAAAAGAATTGTAGGATAGATTGAAACAGCCCCAGGATGTATTCGGGGGTTAAGGCATTGAGGGTTAAAGGGCGAAAGAAGCTGCATCTAAAGCACAACCAATTAAAGCGTCTCAAGTGGGCCAAAGTTTAAGCTGACTTGAATGAAAGTTATTTCAAGATTGATTGCCGCTCGATTTCCATCAATGTTGGAGCAAAACTTTATAAGACAGTTAAATAGCGCATTTTCCCAAAACCAAATTAAGCGAAATTTATTTCGGGAAAAACACCAAGACACCAAAGAACGAGACGTCAACGAGGAAAACTGCCTCACATTTTGTTTGCCAAATGGTCTATCATATATTCTCACTGGCAGAGCGGCCAAAAGCGGTCCCTTGGGTGTTATTACAAACTTTTTGAAATTCATAAATTTTTGCGGTGCAGATAAAATAATTTAAATGCCGCACGCATTTGCACGGCCACTCCTTAAGCTTTTGGCTAATTTGAGGGATTTCGGTAAAGTTGTCTGCTTGTGGCAACTTTGGCCATTGGCCATAATCGTTGTGGCATAAATCCATACGGTAGCTGGTAAGTGAAAGGCATAAATATCCGATATGAGGTAAATATATCAAACAATACCCGGCCCTTCTGCCTTTCCATCCTCTGGCATTTTTTACGCTCCAGAGAGAATTACCCGCTGTGCCGGCTTCTCAGATTTATGATGAGACAAAGTTGCGCGCGTGTGTGACTCCATTAAATCCCTTAATAGGATAATGTGGCTTACGGAAATAGGCAAGGAAAAAAAGTAGATATTGTCAAATTTATTTGACACCCGCTGACAGACTGAAATGCAAATTTAAACCGGCCAGGGTGCTTTAAAGCGGGAGGCCTCAACCGAAAATACTGGCTTTTCCGCTGTGTACTTTTTTTCTCTTTTTGGTGCTATGTGATAAATGAAGTTGAGTTCTGCACACACAGGTGTTAAGACAGTGCTGCCGGGTAGTAAAAATTAATTTTTAAATCAAATTAAATAGACTAAAATATTTTTTTAAATAAAAAAAAATGTATTTTACAACCTAAATGTAAAGTAAAATTTAAAAAAATTACTGAATATTTTTTTTACATTTTTTAATTTTATCTAAAAGATTAAACAACTTTAGAGATAAAAGAAAATGGATTATTAATTTAATATATTTAATATTTGTTAAGAAAATAATCCTTTTTGAGTTAGAGAAAAGATAACTTCCAGAGATCAAAATGTAAAATAAATGAAACGTTTCCATTTTGTGACCTTGCCAAATAGTCATAGTTGGCTTAAAACTAGCCAAGTTGGCAACCCACACCCACACACTGTGTACAACGGCGCTGTGGCAACCCTAAACACGTGCTGGCTGCAAATATTGAGGACTACATGTAGTCGGGGCTCCATCGTACAACAATACGGATGAGCGAACTTAAGCACGCAGCTTTGTGTATTGAACATGTCATCGGCAAAATTTGTGTCAAAAACCCGACCGCAAATACCGGTCCAGGATGGTCGTAGGAGCAAGGAGGGGGAAGGTCCTGTACAGGTGCCTCCGTTGCAGCCATTGTTGTGTGCGGAGGCCAATGCCGTTTTCACAATATTTTCAGTTATGCTGCTGCCCTTTCATGGCTCCCTTTCAGCCCCCTTTTTTGCCACATGGCCTGCCACTTTGGCCCCCTCCCGCCGCACACCCCTGATGCGGTCTTGGGTTCGGACTTGGCCTGCTGCTGCTGCTATATGCTATACATCAATTTAACAAGCAAGCATGCACCTGGGAAATTAGCCGGCAATAGTGGTATTTTTCGGACAACGCCAACAGCAGAGCTTATGACACGTACATACGGAACGAATTGGCCCGCTGAAAGGGAACCTCTAGCATTTTCCGATAATTTTCTTTGCATCCCGGGCACTCGAACTTCTTCGCATGGTATTTTTTGTTCGAAATATTTAGTTATGCTCTATTTTATCGAGACGATGGGAGGACCTCGGGGTGTTGTTGCTTTAGGTATTCCCAAATTGTTTTGGATTATTGCCAATAAGTGTCATGTTTCCTTATTTTGAGTATTATATTTGTAGGTAAAGGAGGTATTAACTGGAGATTCAATAACCAATTTAAATTTATTTTTTAAATAAAAAAAAAAACAAAAAAATAATAGAAAATCATTAGTAAACATTCTGTAAAGATTTTACTTATTTTTCTATAAACCCGTAAAATAATTTTTATTTTAAGAATATTTTTTGAACATTTTTGAAAAATTTTCGAAAATTTCTGTATTTTGATAAGGGGAGTACTAAGACCACCCTATGATTTTGAAAATATACTTTATTGGTAATTTTAGTGCTTTTGATATTTTGTAATGGCCAATTTTTGTAACCCTAAGTTTTTTGCAAAAAATTAAAAAAAAAAATAAATTAGTCACGATTGAAAGCCATTGATTTGAAATTTAATTTATTTCAGTTTTATATGCAACATAACACTTAATATTTGGACTATTTGTGGCGTTGATTGGGATATACATAATTCTAAATTTGTCTAGCGGAAAACTAGCATTAAGAGCACTCAAGCGAAAAGTAAAAGAAAAAATATGTACTTATTTTAAAGGAAAACAAATATCATCAACAAATCGTTTTCCCACTTCCCCCAATTAAATTCAGCATTGTCATTCACCGCAGAAATTATTAGTTTAAAGTCCATCGCCGATGCAGATGTCAAAGCAATCAGGGTGTGCCGTCATGAAACCCCGCAGGCAGTGCACCTGAATTCGACTGGCGTCAACAACAACAGCCACCTGTCCCTGGGATTGTGTGTACCGACTCGATATGTATATATGGATATGCCCCCATATATACAAAGATTTCTTCACCCACGATTAGTTGGCGCACACACTGTTTCCGCGCCATTTGCTGTCACTTCGCCAGTTTGCACATCGTCAGACGGCGACGACATCGCTGCCAAGTCCGCTCATGCAGCACAGGTCCTGTATATTTCTCCGCTTTTTTCCCTCTATTTTTGTAGATTTCAGTGGAGGGTGCGACATGTCCTTCCTCCGGCTAATGGTAACTGGATATGGCAGCAACTCGCGCCAAGGCTGGGCGCCAATTCTGTTTGCTTTTACTTTTCATAAGACAACAATTTCGGGTTCGCTGCAATTTTCCGAGCTATTGGCCGTGATCAGGCTGATGAGTGGCAGTAGCCCACCGCCCGACTTTTGGCCTAAAACTTTGTGGCCGCCCGAGCGCACGTTTCAATGGCAGATGTCGGCCATGCATCAAGGTGCTTCGGTTCGGGCCAAGTTGCCACCTGAAAGTTGGTGGCCCTGCTGCTCGCTCTTAAATGCGACACAGTAAAATATTTCGGTGTTTTGTATCTTAAAGTTAAAGGATTATTTAATTTATTTCGAAAATTTTTTTAATTTTCATAAAGTATTTATTAAATATAAAAAAAATAAATGGTAAAGTAGTTTATTTTTTTTAATTATTTATTATTTATTATTTATGTATTATTTACAAAGTATGTATAAATGTTTAGTGCCTCCTCCGCCTATCCTCCTTTTTTTTAATTATAAAAATATCTTTTAATTTTTTTTAAATGCGTATAATTTTAGAAAAACTCATAAATAAATTTATTTTCTTTAATATTCTTGATCCAATATATTTTTAAGAAAGTAAACGTTTTTTTCTGTTTAGTCTGATTCTGGCTAAAACTCTGGCTCCAGTTGGCCGTCGATTTTGCCAAACGACAATTGCACTGGCTTCTATGCCTGCTCTGGGCTCTTGGCCAAACTCCGCAGTTCGGACCGTGGCAATGGCAATCGCGCTGATTGTGCAATGCAATTTGGCCGACGACTTTGTCTCGCCTTGGTCAGGCAATTGAATTGCCCAAATTAGCTCTCGAGTGGACCAAAGGAGGAGAATAGCTGCAAACTGCTTCCGTTGCTGTTTAAATCGCAGCCGCTTTAAGAGGGGGAATATTGGGAAATTATTAGTAGCTGAAGAGGTTCTATTGGAAATGGGTTAATGCCATACCCATCTGGCACAATTGGGCACAACTAAAAGAGCGATATATAGAGAGATATATAGACAGATATATGGGGGATCCATTTACTGACCACACAATGCCCTGAGATAGTCGGAAAATTAACTAATAACTTAAACTGTTTTGCTAAAGCATACATACCAGCTTAATAAAAAGCGTAATCAATAAATAAATTAATATCTATTTTTCTAATAAGTCAAAGTTTTTTTTTATGTTGGGTCAAATCTTCTAAGATTTCCATTTAAGCAGATTTTTCTCAAGTTTTTGATATACCAATAAGACATTTTAAAGTTTAAATCTCAAAAGTAATACATTGGGATTTCTTTAAAACTTTGGGTTCAAATTTAATTGAATTTAACTGGCACCTACATTTTCTTAACAGAATCTTAAACGCGACACATTTTACAACATATTGCCAACTCCCCAGGACGAGTCCGCCACGCCACGCCTCCTGGAAAGTTCACTTGTAATGTATTTAAATGAGAGACAAGCCCATAACCAGCGCCATTTTCCTGCTGGCCCAAACGTCGTGAGTGCAAAAGTTTTGCTATTATTAAGGGCCTCATTGTCGGTTTTGTTGGACCCTTGGCGACTGTCCGCCGCCACTTTCCCCCCACTTTTCCACACACGAATATGTGCGAATGTGGATGGGGAAAACCCCATCCCACATCCCACTTTTCCCGCTGCCCCGGCCCCAACCACACAATAAAGAACAATATATTTCACACAACTTTGTTCATATTTTTAATGTCAGGAGTATAATAATTACGTTCATTGACTTTGTTAAGTAGCCTACTTTATGCTAATGTGATTTCATTGCATAAAATGGGAATGGCCGAATGGCTGTGGTGGCAGGGGCTTTGCATGGAATATTTTTACATAATTGAATGTGCAGGTTCCTTAAGTGACAGTTGCTGGTGAAGTTTAAGTGCTTATGTCTCATTATTTACTCAAAGTGTCCCTCGAGTGTGGGAGGGAAATGCAAGTTTACCTATTTGGTTATTAAATTGTTAAACTTTTTTATTTAAATAAGAAAGCTTGTATGTTAAAAATATGTGAATAAATGTGGGATATACTTTTCAGTTGGTAAAGTAATTAAATCTAAAAATTAATTTAATAAATTAATATCCCTTTGGTGGTTTTCATTTGTATTATATTAATAACATTATGTATATTTTTTGCAGCATGTCTTTACACCAACATTATTAAAAATTAAATTTAAATTAAGTTTAAAAAGGCAGCAATTAAATTAAATATTTGTGGAATTTGTAAGCATAAACCCTACAAAACTGCCATAAAAGCGACCTGCTTATCAGCACTTAGCAGAGGACAGTAAAAGCCTCAATTAAATTAAAAAGAATTACGTAAACAGGGAAGGAAAATCGGCCCGCACGTAATATTTGTGTATAAATACGTCATACTGGGTGGAAAACGACAAACCAAAATACGCAGACTGTATCGATTTCGCTTGCTATTTCTGGATTTCTGTGCCCTGCATTGCTAATACGCCGTGTTGTGCCCGCATTATTTAATGTTCAAACCAACGATTACGCTCGCCGGCTGCAATGTCAATATCAAAGACACTGCGCAGCAAGGTTGCGGAAGCCGTAGAAGTTCTCCGCCGGAGAACTGCTGAATTTCTGCTGCGCTGCTAATTGAATTTACAGGGGCGCCAGGTGCCCGCAATGCCAGGTATAAATGCCGGATTGCCAATGAGCGCTAATTAATAGCCAAGCGAACCACGCAACGCGGCGTATCCCGAAACACACGAGCGCGAAACGTGAAACTCTCTCTTAAATTATTTACTTTACTTCCGGAAAAGCTAACGAATTAACAGCTTCAAAATGGTGGTCAACTTCAAAGTGTTTAAGAAGTGTTCTCCGAACAACATGATCACGCTCTACATGAACCGGCGTGACTTTGTGGACTCCGTTACGCAAGTGGAGCCCATTGGTAGGTATCACATAAAGAAAGGAACCCCAAGTAAACATTAAATTTCGGATAACAAAATAATTCGGTAATAATACATTTTTTTAAAGCAGTTTAAAAACACTATTTTTGTACGGGAAATATACAAATTGCTTAAATATTTAAAGCCCGAGAAACAATTATAATTATTTAAAATATGGAAAATGTAAAAACCAAGCATTTAGCCAAAATTATTAATTATTCCACCGAAATTCCTGGACAGCATATATCTACTGCCCCTGCGACATAATTAAATTCCTGTGTAATTTATGCAATCCAAGGGGGCTGTATTAACGGCAAACCAAGCTTATTAGTTACGTGACCAGGCAAACCACATTGCTTTGGCCATTGTTTCGATAATCTCCGATTAATTAGCTTGCCTTTGCAGATGGAATCGTTGTGCTGGACGATGAGTACGTGCGCCAGAACCGCAAGATCTTCGTGCAGTTGGTCTGCAATTTCCGCTACGGGCGCGAGGATGACGAGATGATCGGCCTGAGGTTCCAGAAGGAACTGACCCTGGTCTCGCAGCAGGTGTGTCCGCCCCAGAAGCAGGACATCCAGCTGACCAAAATGCAGGAGCGTCTGCTGAAGAAGCTGGGCTCGAATGCCTATCCCTTCGTGATGCAGATGCCGCCCAGCTCGCCGGCCTCGGTGGTTCTCCAGCAGAAGGCCAGCGACGAGAGCCAGCCCTGTGGAGTGCAGTACTTCGTGAAGATCTTCACCGGGGACAGCGACTGCGATCGCTCGCATCGCAGGAGCACCATCAACCTGGGCATCCGCAAGGTGCAGTACGCACCCACCAAGCAGGGAATCCAGCCCTGCACCGTCGTCCGCAAGGACTTCCTCCTTTCGCCCGGGGAGCTCGAACTGGAGGTCACCCTGGATAAGCAGCTGTACCACCACGGCGAGAAGATATCGGTGAACATCTGCGTGCGCAACAACTCAAACAAGGTGGTCAAGAAGGTCAAGGCCATGGTGCAGCAGGGCGTCGATGTGGTGCTCTTCCAGAACGGCCAGTTCCGCAACACGATCGCCTTCATGGAGACGAGCGAGGGATGCCCCCTGAACCCGGGCTCTAGTCTGCAGAAGGTCATGTACCTGGTGCCCACTCTGGTGGCCAATTGCGACCGTGCGGGCATCGCCGTCGAGGGAGATATCAAGCGCAAGGAGACGGCTCTGGCCTCGACCACACTGTGAGTAAAAATACACTTTTGATTGGTTTCAGAAGAAGAAAGGATCTCGAAAAGAATTTAGAATTATTCAGCTGAACAATTACATTTTTAGTTAGATTATGTTCGATCGAAAAGAAAAAATATTTTAAATCTTTGGATTTGAGAATATCATATTTTAAAGCCTTTTTGCTTTCTAATCTAATATTTTTAATGAATCAATTCAGAAAAACTCTTAATCAAGGCAAACTACTAAGCATTAATATCGGGTCCTTACTACATTTTTACTTTATTCATGAAATTAGAAAATAAAGAAATAAAGATTACATCATAATTTCCCCTAATTAAAATATTACAATTTGTTACAAATTTTTAAATCAATCGGTAAAACTATACACTTTTGTAGAAATTCTAGGACCATCCAATAATTTTAAATATTTTTAAAAATAGGTAATAAATAGTTTATATATTTAATATTTATTTGTTTCGTTTCAGTATTGCAAGTCAGGATGCCAGGGATGCCTTTGGCATAATTGTCTCGTATGCTGTGAAGGTTAAGCTCTTTTTGGGCGCCTTGGGCGGTGAGCTCTGCGCTGAGCTGCCCTTCATTCTGATGCACCCGAAGGTAAAAGAAAGCGATTCCAAATATTATTAAAATAATTAAATCGTTCACTCTTTTGCAGCCAAGCCGCAAGGCCCAACTGGAAGCCGAGGGCTCCATCGAGGCCTAAACAGAAATGGCTACCTCATCTAAAGACAAAAAATGGCGTATTTCTACAAGTCAACCCGATGTTTGTGGATCTTAAAAAATGCTGATGTTGCTGAAATGTTCTGAACTGCAGTCGTCGTACTTTTCCTATATAGCAAATCCAATAATCATATATGTGTGTATGTGTATTATATTTATAACTCAACCAACAATTAAATATGAACAGAGTTTATGTATGTTTATGGGAATATTGTGTTGATGGGGACTGATTTTAATGTGGCTAACACTAAAAAAAGAACTGCAAACCACTAACTGTGGAACAAATACTTATAGGTCTTCCAGGATGCGGTCGAATTTTGGACAAGAAATAGTCTAAATAATATTCAATCAGTTGAATAGAAAGCACACATGCCAAACACTCAATAATGCACTTTCATAAGGCGTTTCCTCAGTAGGCATTTGATATCTAGCAACGTCTGCTGATTATGTATTTATTGGAGTGCAATGGGGAAATCAAGAGAAGCCAGTGCGTTCTATTCAATTGCTAATAGTGGGTCTTGCATTTGTGGCTAAGTAATTCCAATTATTGCTGCACTAAGAAGCTGAGGAGCAGCCTAATTAATTCAGGACAAAGATGCTGGAGGAAGTTTACCGAACTAAGTCGGGGAATTAGGGGATAATTTGATATAATGCAGTTAAATTTAAGATGAATTTTGAAAGGGTTTTCTAGGTTTGTTCTTAAAGCTTCAACTAGTATATTTTGATTTTACTTCCTTTTTATTTTGCTTGAAGGAGAAATGTTTTCAGCAAAAGGATTTGTGGCACTTTCAATTAGCTACAAATATCTGCTACTAATTTTCGGACTGTTTGATTACAATTTGCGGTCGAAATACAGCTCGAAAAGTAGCTAATCACGTAGGGGCAACAAACCAATATTTTTGGGCAAACCAGGTAAAAAATTAGTCAACATGAATTCGCATAACAGCTTGAGTCTAATTTTATTAACGCAGATTAGATTATCGTCTTTGAAAGTGGTATTTTATAATGCATGACAATAAAATTGCATTTTAAATACACATACAGCCTTTATAACCGATAAGGTGGCGAGACTCAAGGCAGAAATAGTTGACCGCATTAATAGTTTAATCAACTATTGTTTCGAGTACTTTTATTGCCCGAAGCAGAAAGTACTCTACACTCCTAATCCTAATCTTTTTGGTTATAAATTTCTAAAATCATAATAATAAATAAAGCTATTGTTTATGCAAAATCAATGTTATTTAATAGATGTTAGTGCTTAAGTACCTTTTAATAGGTATTACTACCATTATGTCTGATAACTTCTTATACCTATGATCTGATATTGGTTACCAAGTGGTTTCAATAGTTATTAAGTAGCTACTACCGTTAGTCTGGCTGATAAGCCAACACCCACAAGAAATTCGGTGCAGTGGTCTGCACTAATCAAGGTCTTTCGGCGTTCTATATATACACTTAAACACCAATAACCCAAGCTAATCAGTAAAGCAAACAAAAGCCCAAGCAAATTATTACAGTAGACATGCTGATTAGCCGCTGCGTTATTTACTAGTGGATAATCTAATAAGTGGTGCATGAATAAAACGAGTAGTGCTATTTTTCCGCTGGGCAGTCGCTTGGAAGCCTTTGTCTCGCCTCAACATGTGTTGCCGCTGCTGTGGAGTGACCCAACAAAAGGTCTGGGTCTTTGGATGCGGAACCCTTTTCGCGGTCTCCGGACTCTTGGCCATAATATGCTGGCCCGGCTTTATAGACACGCAGATTATGAAGGTGAGTGCGGGGGGTGTGCTCATAAAATAAATGAGGAGTACTAAACGATTTATTTGAAAGGCCCTGCCACTGACGCCCACATCGAAGACCTTTGAGAAATGGGAGGAGCTGCCCATTCCCGTGTATGTCTACATGTATCTTTGGAACTGGACGAATGCCGCAGATGTCCAGGCTAACGGAGTGAAACCCACTTTCGCACAACTAGGCCCGTATGTTTATCGGGAGGAGAGGAAGAAAATGGATCTGGAGTGGCACGATAACGGAACGGTGACCTTTAACCCCAGAAGAACTTGGTTCTGGGAAGAGGAGCTGTCCGGTGGCAAGCAAACGGATTTAATTACTGCCCCTCATTTACCATCGCTGGTGAGAAAATACAGTTTTCTACATTAATTTGAACATAGTTTATTATATATTTACATTTAATTTCTTTAGGCTGCTTCCAACCAAATGCGAGATAGCAACACCTTCCTGAAATTCATGTTTAATCAGGCTCTAAATGCGAACGGAGGACATCTTTTCGTGACTCACACTGCAGCCGAATGGCTCTTCGACAGCTTCTACGATGAGTTCCTTCATTACGCTATGACCCTAAATAATCCCTTGGCTCCGGCAATCGAAGATGATCACTTTGCCTGGTTTCTCAATCGCAACGGATCCAAGGATTTCGAAGGACCCTTCACCGTTCACACAGGAGTGGGTGACATCAAGGAGATGGGTGAAATCAAGTATTGGAAGGGCCAGAATCACACGGGATGGTACGAGGGTGAGTGTGGACGGCTCAACGGCAGCACCACCGATCTTTTCGTGCCCGACGAACCCAAGGAGAAGGCCTTGACCATCTTTATTCCGGACACTTGTCGGATTATAAATCTGGAATTTACGGGGGAGAGCGAAACGATCCAGGGCATTACGGGATGGAAGTACGAAATAACACCGAACACCTTTGATAATGGCCAGATCAATGGGAACACAAAGTGCTGGTGTCCTTTGGAAAGGCAGCCGGACAATTGTCCTGCCAGCGGAGCCACTGATTTATCGCCTTGTGCCGAGGGAGTTCCCATGTACCTCTCAGCCGATCACTTTATGTACGCGGATGAAAGCTATGGCAACACGATCAACGGCTACCAACCCAACTACGATCAGAACAATTTCTACATCATCATGGAGCGCAAGATGGGCGTCCCGTTGAAGGTCAACGCCAACGTGATGATCACCTTGTACATAGAGTCGGATCCCGTTATCGAGTGAGGAATCAAATTAAAACTTTTGTAAATAATATTACTAAAGTTTTATTTCTCACATATAGCATTCTTAAGGGCCTTCCCAGTTTCTACGCGCCTCTTTTCACAACCGCCAGTCGAGCGGAAATCGATGAAGCCTTGGCCTCAGAACTTAAGGTAAGTTTCTTAAATATTATACACGAATGTATTAACTTATAATTGTTATTACAGCTGGCGCTCAATCTGCCAGCCATTGGCAGATATACTGGAGTGGGACTACTTTGCCTGGGTTGCATTCTTATAGCCGTTGGCATCCTTCTAACCATTAAAAGGAAATGGTATGGTCAATCTGAATCGGACAGGCTAGCTCTCAAGGATAACGAGGAAATCCCAAATGAACCGGGAACAGAGGCCAACGACGTCGACCGAAATTTATAATTTAGTATTAATACTATTTTTCATAAAACCAACCACATAAATGTGATTTACCAAAAAAACTATATGTGATAATTAACAGTAGACATTTTTTTTGTATTAGTAAAATGTAAGCTTTAAAATAAATGTTTAGCCATTTTCAAAAATGTGCTTTAAATTTGCAATTTATTAAATATATATATCGACAAAAAGAAAATAAAATCTTTTATTTACCTTGTCCAGGACGTTCAAAGATCGTCATTAGACAAAATTACTACAGATTGGTTTAATTGGTGAGTAATAAAAAGATAGTATAACTAAAACAAAAAAAAAAACGAAGGAACTTTACAATCTTGACCTGATTTAGGAAAATGTTACAAATATATTTATACCCTTGCCAAGGGTATAATGATTTCAGTCATAAGTTTATCTTATAGCTACCAATTCCAGTCACACGGGAAAATATTAAAAAAAAATTGTAAAAAAATAATAATAATATTGCTTTCATTTTTTTTAAGAGTGTACCCCTTAAGTAAAATGCAAAATAATTTAGATTAACTCTGCTCTTATCTAAAAGTCCCAAAAAAATTTTTATCAGCTAATAAATGAATTTGTACTTGACCAATTGGCGCAGCAAGCTTTTGTTGATTAAGCTATCAGTAGTGATCAAAGTTAAGAAACCCAAGCAACATTAAAAAAAGAAGAATCAGCCGTTAGTTCGAGGGGAGGCACTTTTAAATCTAATCTCGATGATTGAAACATTTAACATCAATGTATCCCAAATGTGGGCTCGCCTATAAATACCACCGGTAAGGTGGTTGGCCTACCAGTTGCAAAAATCGATCGGAGGCGATGTGTTGTGGTTGCTGTAGTGTGCGCCAGCAAAAGATCTGGGTATTCACCTTGGGTGGCCTGATCCTAGCTGTCGGGATTTTTCTGGCCGCAGCCTGGCCAGCTGTATCTCGCCAATGGATTCGCAGTCTTTTGCCCTTGTCGCCCAACTCCTTCATCTACAAGCGCTGGGTGACAACGCCAATGCCGCTATATAGCACAATTTACCTCTTCAACTGGACTAATCCCGAGGATTTGAACACCGAAGGCGTGAAGCCAAACTTTGAGCAGCTGGGACCGTACACCTTCAGTGACTTCAAGGTTAAGGAAGACTTGGAGTGGAATCAGCCCGAGGTGACGTATTTTGGCAAGCGCACCTGGCACTTTCTCCCCGATAAGTCAAACGGCTCGCTGGAGGATGTGGTTGTGGCCCCACATTTTCCTTCTCTGGTAAGTTTGATTATTAAGAATTGGTTCTTTTATGCGAGCACTGAAGAAAAGGTTCTAAAAAATATGTTTAAACAATTTTTGTTTAAATATCAAAACTAATTAAATTAATTTATAAATGTAAAGTTAAATTTAATGTTCATAAAAAATGGTTTTAAAGTTACCCATCTAACATTTTGATTTAAAAGAAACCTCAGTTACTTCACCCCTGTTTATTTGCAAGTCTATATTGCGAGTACCGAGTCTCTGTGCGAATATCTGTCACCACATCGCGTAATCCCCCGCTAATCTCGCTATCCGATTTAGACAGCTGCCTTCTATTCGCGCCGTTTGCGCCGCATCCTGCGCAAGGTCATGAACTTTGCCCTCAATCGCGAGGGCGGCGCCACCCACATGACCCACACAGCTGGTGAGTGGCTCTTCGACGGCTACTACGACCATCTGCTGGACTTTGTGGAGCAGCTGCATTCACCCCTGCTGCCAGTTACCAGCAACACCTTTGGCTGGTTTTACGAGCGAAATAACTCGAAGACGGCGGAGGGTAACTTTACTATACACACTGGTCGTGGAGATCTCAGCCAAATGGGTGATCTGCATCTGTGGAATGGAGAGAATACCACCGGCTACTATCCCGGCGAGTGTGGCAAGGTCAACGGCAGTACGGGAGAACTCTGGGCGCCGGACAGGCAGTGGAATCAGCCCACCTCCATTTTCCTATCCGATGCAGCGCGGTATCTGAACCTATTCCCCAGGGAAAACCTCACCATGGATGGCATAGACGTCTGGCGCTATGAGTCCACCAATCTGACCCTCGACAATGGCCAGTTGTCGGCGGACACTAAGTGTTTCTGCCTCGCAAATCGCGAGTGCCCGCGCAACGGTGTCCTGGATTATGGACCGCCGGCCTTCGACGGCCCGTTCTACATGTCGCATCCGCACTTTTACCTCACGGACGAAATGTACAGGGAGAACACCACGGGTCTGCAGCCCGAGGAATCCGAACACGGAATGTTTGTGGTAATGGAACCCACTCTTGGCATTCCAATGAGTCTGAGGGGCCAGCTCATGATTAGCACGAGAGTGGTGCGCGATGAGGCAATTGAGTAAGTTTTTTACTGGACTAAAACTTTTAAAATTGCATAATTTTAAAAAGTAACTAAAATAGTTTTTAAAATAGGTTTGAAAACAAGTTACGTTTAAAATTCTAGATAATTTTACCTAAAGCTAACCAAAACAGTATTTTAAAAATTAAATTTGAAATTTTTTTAAAATTATTTTCCTAACAAATAATTTTACTTGTATTTTAATTTCAAATATTATTAACAAAACTATGTTTAATTCTTTTCAGCTTGTTCAAGGATGTGGCCTATGATCACTATGCGCCTCTTTTTACCATGAGAATCCATGCGGAATTAGATGAGAGCCTCACCAGCTTACTAAAGGTAGTATAACCAATCGTTACTAAAGGGAAAAACCAAATTTAATGCCTTTTCACCACAGCTTGCCTTAAATGCTGCGATTATTGGAATGTATATGGGAATCGGACTACTTGTCCTGGGACTATCGGTTATCGCAATGGGCCTACTTCTCACTAAGAACCACAAGTGGTACAATGACCGAGAGCCCGACGACTGTCATAAAGAAGAAGTGGTTGACAAACAAGTCAAATGCACTTGAAACTGATAAGACTGTTAGCGCTAAGAAAGCGATAATCTGGCTAATCACTGCGGGAATTTTCGGGCCTTGTTTAAGGCCATAATCAGTCAAAGCTCTTTAAAGCAGGGCCATAAAAAATGCAAATTACGTGCTTGGCTAGATTATCCAATTTCGCTCAGGTGTTGCCCAGCTGCAGGCATCTAGAATTACACTAAATTATGGCCTTTCAAATATGCTAAAATTTATTAATATGTTAATAATTGTTTTTTGCTGTTGGCTCATGCTATGCAAAGTATGGAGGAAGGAAAGGGAGAAATCCTTGAGCACGTAAGCTGCATACTTTATGGCGTACGAACTCTTTCACCAGCCAGAGCCGGCAAATACCGAACTGGAAATTTGAAAAATGCCAAAAGAATATTATAAGCGACTAATTTATATGCACCAAGCACGCAAACTTACGTTTTGCACACACATTGTTTGTGGCCCACGAAAAGGACGAAGAAACAAGTTAAACAATGTATGAAAATATGAAAATTATATGAATGCCAGTATGTGTCGGTCGTAACTTTAACAAAATCTCTGTTGGGGTGAGCCAACTGGGGTAATAAAATACGTGGTTAAAGAATTGCCATAAAACAATACAAATATTTTAGGCAACAGAATAAAAATCAATAAGTCGCTTACAAAATAATGTTATAAATACCTAACTAAAAATCTTATTACAGAAGTTAGATAATATTTACTTAATAAATTTTAAAGGTTAAACGTATGAAAGTAAACCCTCTTTTTTGATGGCATAAAACTCTTTCCTTTTTTCACCATAAGACAAACACAAATTCTTGCATATTTTAGTTTTCAAATTTAATCTTGACAAATTGGAAAAGGCTTGTGAAATATTAGGATTCCAACAAATTTATTAAAATTTATTTTACAGCAAGCTTAGTTTATCATCTCTGTTTTCAGCTTATACATTCACCATTTTATTGCATTTTCTTTTTTAAATTGTTGGTTAGCATTTGATTTACAGCCTAGTTTGTGGACTTTATCATTTATTTACGAAAATTTAACAGACTTTGCCAATAAAGCTTCATTCATTTTTCTGTTACGCATTTTCTTTTGACATTGAAAGCTTGATAATAACCATTTTCTGAAAGTAATTCGGTTTTAATTTTTCAAGGGTTGACTAAGGACTTATTCCATTTTGGGTTTTCTTTTCGTACTCAAGTAACCACAGCTATGTGCAATTGTGCGAGGAATTTTTAATGAAATATTTAAGCAACGCCCCAAAAACGACAAAAAGGCAAAAATAAAATTAAAAGCAGCCGTCTGTCAGCCAAAAGAAAACGGTGACCAGCAACAAGGACGTTTAATTTTGGAAAATTGGTTGTCAAGGTACGCAGACTGGCTGACATTTTAATACTTTTTTAATGCTTATGATACCCTATAATAAGTGGGTTTCAAGGATATTAATTTTGTGAAGAAAATAATATATTATATGGACATTGGAAAGTAAGATATAAAGGAATTTATTTGTTATTGGTTACTTTACTACAGAAATATAAAATATTTATGGGATATTTCTCATATATTAAATACAAAAAATTGTTTTCTACCTTTGCTAATGGTTTTGAATTTTTTTATAAATTTTAAGAAAACATTTTCTGAATCTTCTTGGGTAGCAACAAACTGAATCCTTCTACCCACCTGATTCTGTCATAAAATTTGTGAATGCTGCTGCGGTTTTTTCTCTAGGCATAACAAGCAACAGATCGCGTCAGTGACCGACTTCATTATTTTGGCTAAATCCGAAAAACCAAGAAAAAAGCGCCCGAATGACCGAATGGGTGAGTGAGTGTCCGGGTGTTCCCATTGTGGCCTGCTGTCCGTTTATGTCGCGAAAACTTCGGTGTCCTAATCTGCTGCCTGACTTGCATACTAATTTGTTTGCCTTTCCCGGCCCACCCACTCTGCTCGGTTTTCCCCGCCCGCCCCATCGACCTTCGGCTCGTTTGCCTTGCCTTTATGGGCTTTTGGGCTGCTGACAACCCGTAGATTATGTTGTTGGCTTTGGCTTGGGCCCGGTCCAGCGCCTTTGTATGTCGGCCAAGTCCGAGTATGTTTTCGGGTGTGAGTTGGAGCTGGCCCAGTGTCATGTTGCCTTGGCTTACAGATTTTCCGGTGGTTCCATTGGCCCCGACTTGTTTGTTTATTTCTGCCGGCCGTCCATAAAACCCTGTTTAGCTGCTTAATTTTTTCCTTTGTCATGTTGACAGTCTCTCTCGGCTCAAGGACTTGTTTCTATGCTCTGTGTTCGGTGGGGTTCATTTTTCGCACAATTTAATGTTATTTAATTGGCATTTAAGTTTGTGAAAATGCCTGTGCTTCAAGCCGCGATAAGGCCGACATTAAATTAATGTGAGGCTCAATTTGTTATTTTTACATGCGGATTCAGCGCCCCACTTTGTCAATTATTTATAGCTTATTGCTCTAGAAATAACTTTATAAAATATTACTTTGATTTCGGAATGCATGGCAAAGCTCAAAGTACAATGGTAAAACATTTACGTTAAATTTAGCTAGCAACTCACCGCTAAATAAATCCGTTTGCAATTAATAATTTGTGACATTTTAACTACAATGTTGAAACCGCATCTGGCATTTTTTTGGGAATTTATGTTACTATTTTCTATGCCATGTGCAATGGATCTGGCTTTGCTTTTTATATTTTTTAGCCGCGCAAATTGCATTGGTCCTCTGGCGTTGGGTCAGATGTTACAAAGTTGACAGCATCAGCGGGGAAATCTGCAGCGAAAAAATGCTTAAATAAACATAGACCATTTCGCGCTAACTCCAAAACAACAGCGAAAAAATCACTGAATACGTGTTGGGGAAAAAAATTTAAAAATTCAATTTAAAAAACATGCCGGAATTGTTCCCGTTCCAGCTCTCATAAAACTGGTTATGGTTAGAGTGGCCGCCAAACAATTTATGTTTATAGTTTTCAGTTGGAAAAACTAAGAGCAGCAAATAACAACGCGATGGTATAGTTGCGAAATTAATATTTAGCTAGTGAATTGATAGCTGAAGTGGGTTAATTGAAAAACATCATGTAATAAAATATGCGTGTACTTAGTTCGAAGCCAGAAACTAATTAAAAATCTCAGTTATTTCTGGCTTCTCGAAATTCCGCAATTAAAACTGCGCCTGGCCAACAATCGTGGCTTTTAGCAGCTGCCAAAGTTTCAGCACGCATACGCAGTGTGTGCCGGGCGCTCTAATTGCCTGCATTTATGAAGTGACCATTAAGGCCGAATGCAATATGTAATGCGAGCTCCATTCCCAGCTGGTTCTCCAGTCTCCAGCTAAAGGCAAGACTTTAAGTCCCCGTTTTTCGGCTGGCAGAAAGCCAAAGGCGAAGGATGGCCCAAAGAAAGTCCAAGATGCTGGCTGGCCGGGGGCAAAAACAATTTGCCCCAGGATAGAAACGTTAAGCGAGCAAAAGTGTTGGCCAGAAGGAAAAAAAGTGACTACATAAATTCAGAAGGGAAAGCAGTCGATGTTGGACCAAACGAGCTGGCTCACATTGTTTGGCATCGTGTCGGAGCATATGACTATGCATATTTGAAAGGCAATTTCCCCAGTGTTCGGGTCATCGATGCAAATGCAATTTCACTCTGTTTACCAGGCACTTAACAATGTCCCCTTTAATGCTGAATTTATCCCTTTTCATATCCGTTTGGCCTAAGGCCTTATTTGCTCGACATTTTGCAGCGGCAGCAGTGGCAGTAGCAGCTTGCATATGTGCTCCATCAACTGAATCGCACAAAAATTCGCACTTCCGCATTCGCTTCCGCCGAATATGTATATCGATCAGCCACCTGCGCTGCACGCTGCTTTCAACAATTTTCGCACTTAAACCGCAGAAATTTTGTTAAATTTTCATTAAAAATACATGGGCTGGCAATTGTGGCAGCTGTGTGTCGGCATCAAAATGTCACTGCATTCCACCCTCATCGTCGTCCCGCTGAAAAGCTTTTCGCATCCGCTCCTGCAGCCATGTGTGAAAAGTTTCGGGGGGTTGAGTGCTCCTCCAACGGAATATCCAAACAAGTTACACCAGTTTGCAATTATATATGTAAATATCCACGTGGGCGTGGCTGTCGAGCTTATTTTATTTAAAGATCCCAAGAGTGATAGCCAAAAATTTTGGAAAATACCTGGGGGAAGTAGCTCCACAGAACAAAAATTCGATATGAAATATAGTAAATTTTACTTAATTTCATATCAATAAAAAGCTGTTATGATTAATAAAAAATTTATGATTCAAACATATCAACTTGATATTTTATCATATTAGCTATTTTATTTTAAATTACCAAATTTTCTAATATGTTGAGAATAATAATATTCATATCAAAATTATATGAAAACCTTGAGCTTTAAAAAATATAAAATTGACCTGCATATATCAATCTGATTTTTTTTTGAAATTTTTTTCTGTGTCGTTATTATATGAAGAACTTTGAGTTTTTTATTTCCTGTAATAATTATTTACCTAAATATCTAAGTAAAATCAATTGTTAATTATGAAACCAATGAAATTCCTCTTAACCGCCTTGGAATGCATCTATTAGTCCCTGATAAAACATTTTGAAGTGATATGAGAATTCCGTTATAAATACCAGAACGATAAATTCGCCCAATGAGGCTCCCATTAAATTTCTAAATTAAGTACCTCCACATAGCCCAGGTCAAGCCAATATCTATTCCACATTATTTTCTTCTACAAGGCCGAAAGCTCCACATTGTTATGCATATATCAAAATAATCAACTATGAAATTCTATCCACATTCCATTGAACCCGTTTCCCCTACGCATTTGGCCATAATTGTCAACCACATGCCATTTGTGCCACTGGGCTTTCCATAATTTATTTGCATATACTGAGATACAGATACATGTGACTTAATGCCGGAGCCGGGCATTTAATTAAGGCAAATCCGTGGGCATGGAATGTCCTGGTTCACAGTGCGAGTATCACAGCAGCATTTAATAATGTCAATTCCAGTTGACTTGTGTGCGTTGATTTAGTTAAGACTGCGGCTTTATTTATGCCAATTTACAGTTCTGCGGTTAATGGAGGATCCTGTGACCGGCGCACCGTGTAGGTCAGCTGGAAGCCCGTTTCGGAGCCACTGGACTGCGAATCACTGGCGAATCGCAGGACAAACGGTGGTCGAGCCACCAGTTCCTGGCCGGCCAATCCGTTGCCACAGTAATAAGTGGCCTGCAGCTCCGGCCTGCCGACCATGTAGGCATTGGGAATGCTCAGATAGTCGGATACGCGCAACGGGGTTAACACTGTACTGCGGCAATCGGTGTCGTAGGCAGGTCCTTGCTGCTCGGAGTTCGCCTTCGAGAGCTCAAAGTGCTCGATTTTATAGCTGTTTATTTTGGGGTAAAAAATATAATTAATAAAATTGTATAATTACTAAAAAATATACATCAAATAATAATCAATAAACAAATATTATTATTTTATATTTTTTAATATTAATAGTTTATTAATTATTGGAAAATATGCAATTATGCATTGTATTTTTTAATAAAAAGCATCCTTGTTTATTTAAGGTTTTATTGTGAAAACCAAAGTAAATAAATCTATTTTTTGTGTAAATAAAACTAATTACTGTAAGTGTTGAACACATTTTTTTCTCAACCAATTAAAAGGGTGAAAGACAAACATATTTGAAATACCTTTGCTGACTCACTCACCTTATCTCGCTGTCTGCCGCTCCCTTGACACAAATCGAGTACTTCATGTTGGGCATATAGATGCCACCAGCGAAATTGAAGCTCACGATGCCGCCCGTCGCCGTCCTGAAGTACTGATCGCAGCCCAGTGGGGCCAGCATCTCCAGATCGGCCACTGAGGGCGAGGTGAGGGTCTGAATGAGCTGGGCGGCAGGTCCAGATCCCGAACCGATTCCCGATTGTCCACCGAAAATGGTGCGTGGCAGGAAGTTGCCCAAAAAAGGCAGAATGGGCCGCACAGTTGGTGTCTGCACCTCGGGTTGCCTTATGCCCGAAGTAGCCGGATCCCTGGGGCACTCCAGCTGGGTGAGAGTCAACCGCCAGGTGGACTGCCTGCCGAGGGGCGTGGCCAGCCGGAACAAAAGCTGCAGCTCCTGACCCCGGCGAATGGGTAAATACAAGTGCTGACCGCTGTTGCGACCGCAGAGCCGGAAATGCTGAATCTGCAGAAAATCGACGCACTCCAGCAGTCCGGAATTGGCATTCAACTGCGGCTGCGGCAGCTCCAAACGCTCGAAGTCCAAGCGCACCTGACACACCTGCGCGCTCCATGGCGCCACGCGGTACTGGCAAGTGTCCAACTTGGCCATCTCACCTGTTCCCGGGCTGCTGAAAACGATGCGTTTCTGGCGGACAGCGCCGCTCCCCGCATTGCAGGAGGCCACCGCCTGACAGCGGACAGGTGTAAATACAGGTGAGAGCACGAGCACGAGGGCAATCGTCAGCAGGGTGAAATCCATTTTGGCCCAATTCGATGTGGGCTACGCGCTTCTATTGGGAAATTTTCGCTGAACAGCGCTTTTATATCAGTTCCCAAGAGCAATTGTATCTATCGGCAGATAACTGCCATTGACATTCGGCGATAACGCACCCAAGATGCGAGCTGGCGATAATGTTTATGGACCGATTCCACCTCATGGTTGTGAAATTTTCGGGGGGCGAAAGAAGACCAAACTACGCTGAGTCAAACCAAAGTTAAAAAGTTTTCTTGCATTTTTAGTGCTTCATTACTGGGCTGCAAAAGAGTTTTAATTCGGTGCTAAATATTTTAAATAAATGAATCCTGCTAAGAACTTAAATCAGAATAAATTGAAAGTTTTTCCGTAATCATAAAATACTTTATTTTCTTGGGTTTTTTATTCGCCTAAAAATTCAAGGAAAAGTTTTCACTAAGATGTTAAGTTTTGTTGTATAAAACTTAAATTAGCAATTTATACCAGCTTATAAGATACAAAGGTCCTTTAGCAGTTAATCTTTTAACTTAAGTTTTAATTATAAATGTTGTTGTCAAAATTAAATGTATATTAAAATGCTCGTAAACATTATTGCGGAATTTTATGAAACAAGTAACCGGTTTTTTTGTAAAATATTGTAAATTGGAATACATAAATATAGTTTAAATATCAAACTGCATCGGGGACTATTTTCATAGAGGACTTACTCTAACTACCAACTCACCCTAACTTCTTTAACTCGATAAGAATTTCTCCCCACTATCTGTGTAATCATTATCGAATAAATAATGCGCCGAGAAGACATGCCAGGTATGCATGCAATCTTCCAGTTTATGCCCCCACCTTCCAGCAGAAACCATTTGTTCTCCTCGGCTTTAAGCCTTCTTCTCAAATAGGAATTCATTGCCCAAACGTTTTATCAATAAATGCCACAAGGAAGTTTTACGCACATTTTATGACAAAGGTACTCACACCCATGGCTATAAGGAGAGGCGTTTATGGCCGCCTTACACCATTTATGAGGTCTCACACTCACACTCGAGCAGCAAACAGGACCTTGGCGCACGTAAAACAATAAAATTCTAGGCATTTATATGAGCATACCTTTGATTGTATTTGAAAAGGCGGGGAGCATGTGTGTGATAGTACCTTCCCCCTCTCCCCACTCATTTACATAATACATATTTTGCGGCATAGGTTACCATTTTTTGTGCCCGCCTTGTAATTAAAATTAAATGCCCCTCGGCAGCTTCTATTAAATTTAATGTTAAATGCATACTGTGTGACAAAAAATACTGCCGAGGTGGCGTTAAAATTAAACAAATGGCCAAATAATACTAAAATTGCATGCACAGCGCGATTAACATATCAACAGCGACAAAAAACATCATAAACCAGCGGGAAAATGTTTCACAGCGAATTTCCAGCTTTGCATTTTCAGGCCTGCAAGTGCGGCAAGAACATCAACAATGCACACCATGGCACACATTTGCGTTCAAGTTTTAAAAATTTATGGCCCAAGTACAAGCCCAGTTAAAAAAACAAAGCCAGTCGGCAAGCAACCTTCAAAAAAAATATATTACGAGGAGTATAAAAAGGCTCGTGCAGCCGTCGCATAAAAATGAAAACTATGTACTAATAAGCAAAAACAAGGTGGAAAAAGAGAACAAACTAACGTCGTTAGCAGAAAGGAAAATGGGAAATGTAAAAGGCGAAAAATTATCGGGTTTACTCAAGGAACAGGGAATGCTCTTAAATTATTGATAACCCCATTTGTCCTTGGTGTGAAGTAAAAATAATTTTTATAATTGTTGGAAGACCATTAGCACACTCCTTTTCTGAAAAATAAAAGAAAGGACTGCAAATGCTTAAATTAATATTTTTATTTCTTTTTAAAAACTATTATTTAATTTAAAAATAACCCTTAAAAACGTTTTTTTTATATTAATCCAAAGTTTTTGTTTTCGAATTATTGAAGACATTTCATTTATTTATGTGAATAATTTTTGGTAAATCTTTTCAAGAATAGTTATACTATAAATGCGCGATCATCACTGCTCGACGCAAAAGCACTTTAATAAGTTTTATAATCGAGCCAAAAAAAAACTTTACTGCAAACCAGCACTCCCACTCGTTCATATATTCCCGGCAGACTTCATCAGCAATTTGTAATACCTACTTTCCAAGGGCATTTCACAGGCCAAAAAAAAAACCAAGGAAAACACAAACTTTGGTTGTAACCGCAGCCACAGCAGCGCGCACGTATTTATGTCAATGTTTTGTTTTAGTTGTTGGCGGCAGTCTTGGCCACCTTCGACCCAAAACCCCGGGCCACGCCCCCTTTGCCCCGCCCCCTGTTAGCATGTCGTGCCCATTTGCGTTACCTTTGAACCCCCGGTACAAAAACAAGAAGTGACGCCCGTTCAGTTTCGGTTCGGGTCGAGGCTCTTGGCTCAGCTCTCTGTTTTCCGTGCTCTGTTCTCGACTGAAGTCAGCTTTATGTGATCAACAACTTGTTTTGTCCTGGCTTAAGATGTATGTGAAGAGTGTGCAGGAGTATGTTCGAGTATGTTCAAACTGCAAGTGCTGAACGTCAAAGCCATGAAAGCAGACATGTGGAGAAAAATAGTCGTCAATAGAAGGAATCATTACCAACAAATTTGAAATAAAATTATTTCAAAATTGTAGTGTTTTTTTGTGACACAATATTTATATATTATTCTAAGAATAATTTATATATTATTTTAAATATTTTATTTATTTTTATAAATAATATTTACAAAACAATTTAATTTTTATTATATTATTTTTCCTTGTGCACTTGATTGCTTAAGGTTTCCTGAGAAAAAAATACATATTCTTCTTATAGTTTTATTGCTGTTGACTTTTTAGTTTAATAAGAGGGCCATAAAAATGTTATGACAATGTCCTTGCAACTCCGAATTGCATTTGCAGTTTTTGTGCCGCTGCTTGATCGAAACTCAGTGCATAAAATGTAGTAGCTGGGCGTCGCATAAAAAGCCAATTAAGTGACATTCGATTGGTTTGCGTAAGGCGCAGATTGCACGGCAACTCGTCATCCCTCGCAGGGGGGCGGGCCACGCCCCAATCATAAATATAAACAACGCCACGGCGACGACTTCGCCATCTAAAATGGAAATCTACCGGTAACAAGAACATGCATATTTCCCGAGCCCGTGTTGATTTTTCTTGCCAGCCCTTCCTTCGTGTTTGCTTATCAAGTGCAAATGCATGCAACTTGCAACAGCAACAACCATTGCAACACGACAGCAACAGCAACAGCAACACAGCCATAATAATATCAACAAACAGCGCAGATAGGCAGCGAAACAGCGACGTGTTGCTCCCTGCTGCCGTCAAGAAAAACGAGTTGTTTCCGGCACTCAAACACTTCTGATTGCAGTGCCAAAAAAAAGAAGCCAAAAAAATGCAGGAATATGCTGCACTTTTGTTGCCGGGCGCTATAAATTTAAATGCAATCGCATTAAGAGAGCAACCAACGAACGAAAGGATACGTTCTGGGAGCGGATTTCGGGTCTGGGTAATTTATGTTGCATACTTTATGGGGCGCGATGGCTTGTGAACTTGAACTTGCGCCGAATAAACATTTTCGTTGCATTCAAATGCAGTTCTACTTGTCGAAATTGTGAATTAGCATTTTAAAATTTTTCCTTCTATTGAAAATGTTATCAAATTAAAGTTCATTGAAAGCAAATAATAATATATTAAATTCTGAAGTGCCTTAAGGTTAAGAAAATATTTATACCTGCAATTTAGCAGTTTGTTATCACTTCCCAATTTATTGCCCAATTGAAACTTCGTTCGTTTTCTCGAAATAGAAAATCCGCATTCGAGAACACTTTCATCTATTTTCGTTTGCCTGGAAGATGTTGACAAGAGCCGGAAAGCAAACTGAAAACTGCATGTAAATAAGGCTGGCAAAAACAAAGCTCGTTGCAGATTCGAATTGCTTTCTTTTCGTTTGTATTTAATTTAATGCATTCCAGCCATCAACATCATCATTGTAATAAACTTTCAGTCAGTTGGCCATTGTTATTACTTTTCAAACTTTTCTCTCTTTGCTGAGATGTCTTGAAGTCTCTGCGTTTGTGCATTTCTTTGTTGGGCTGCGAAAACTTTAAGCAAATAATAACTCAGAGAGACTAGAGGTAATGGTTAAGGGATTTCGGAGCCATAGAGAGTGGCTCACAAATTAATGCGCAATCAACTAGCGGACTTTGCCACCCAAAAGCCACTTTTGTCAGCCGCCGCCCATCCGTCAAAGCCTTTTACTGGGCCAACTTTGTTCGGGCTTATTTATGTGCGTCGGCTGCAGGAGCCATGAATTGACTTTGTAACTCTCTGAAGTTGGGCGCCATGCCAACGCAGGTCCTTCCCCGCCTGCAGGGTCCTCCACCCGCATAATGTGCATGACAATCTTTGGCCCCCATTCCTCCCTATTGCTGGCGAAGACAATGACATTGTTGCCGGCTCCGCTTGCCACATGATGCACTTGATGCCAGGCGGCGCACAATATGTCCTTTGATTTCCGCAGACTAAAAGCCAACCACAAGCCGCAAGATTGAGGATGATTTGAAAGCAATACACACGGCTTAAAGAGGGGAAATATTTTGAATTCCACGCGAATGCCTCGCAAATAGATGAAAAATGATGATGAGACTAGTAAAATCATGTGGAAGGGAAGGGATTCGCCTGTTTACTCACAATATTAAGCTCTTTAATGTGTTATCATAACATTCGTACTTGGGTATTACTTTTTACGTACAGTAAATAAATAAATACATTATGATTTTCTTATTATATTTATAAGAAACAGATTTTATCATACAATAATTTGTTACAGGCTAAAAAATAAGTTAAATAAGCTTAAGCAATTTCTGTCATTATTCACTTTCCTTTATTACCTGTAGTAGATACTTTCAAACAATAAGATATGTTAAACACGATTTTCAGTCATACAGTAAAGATATAACATACATACTCCTAAGTAGAATGGATGGTGACAATCAAAAACTAGAAACGGATAGTGGACCATGTGAAGAAGCTCTCGAAAAAGAACATCAAGCTAAAGATTTACTCGCAACCTGTGACCATAAACAAGCCTTGGAAAACAGCATTGATTGCCGAGAGAAATCGATAGTGGAAAACATAAATGCTGATCAAGATGCCATAGCGAGGATACAATATCCCAGTTTAGAGGAAGGCATGTTGGAAAAATATTTAGATAACCAGGAGCAGGATACCACACTTCGCAAGTATCTGGCCGTCGGTGTTCATTGGGTTTCCCTACTAACCGAAAACGTGTTGAGCCATCCTTTTTTAGTTCTGCGTTGGCAGTGTCAGGTTTATAATGCGTCCAAGTGTTACCACTTACATCCCCTTACTCTGCTGCCCAGCATTGTCCATTTGCACAGACGTCAGGGACTAACGACTTTGTGGAAGGGAATGGGCAGCTGCCTTCTCGTGCGCGGAATGTCCTGCGCCATCGACGATTCCGTATCGAAACTCACCAGCTGGCCCAAGAAAGTGGACAGTCGAACTACCCTAAAGCGATTTGGACAGCATGTTCTCCTCAAATGCATAAGCATCGGGATGGTTGTACCCTTCCACGCCGTTTCTTTGGTAAAGACAGTGCAAAGCGACATTGCCAGCGAAAAAACAGGGCTTTTGGATGTCCTCAGGGAAGGAGGTATGCGTCTCTTCTCCTGGAGTGCCCCGCAAAAAGGACGAATGCTGCCCGCTTGGGCAATAATCGGGCCCGGTGTTTCGATTGGCATTACCAAGTATTTCTTCAACTTGCTAATACACAGCGTTTCCACTCGCATGATGCGGCGGAGGATGACGTTTTTACATGAAAATCGCAGAAAGATGATATGTGCCAACAAGCTGGATGGCCAAGATGCGGAAATCTATGCCGGACTTATTGCTATGCTAACCACTGAGGTGATATTCTTCCCATTCGAAACCATTCTGCATCGTCTACAACTCCAGGGCACCCGAACAATAATCGATAATCTCGATAATGGCTATTCTGTGGTCCCGATTCTGACAAATTACCGCGGAGTTTTCGATTGCTATCGAGAAACCATTATTTCAGAGGGATTTGCTGGATTTTATAAGGGCTTTGGGGCCATGATCCTGCAATTCGTGGCCCATGTGGCTATCATCAAACTGGCCAAATGGATCGTCAATCAAATAGCTGAGGGTATGACGAATCGCCCAACATCGCGAGCAGTACATCCCTATAATCTCGATGGTATTTCATGCAACAAGAGCACTACGACACTGTCGCCAAGCATTTCCAGCGCCGAAATAGAAGAGACCAGCCTAGGAAAATATTCACTGGATTAATCGTCTAAATGTTAATAATTATGAAAAAAAATTTATAATAATTTGTAGTTAAAAGAAAAATTGAAAAACAAATAGAAGATACGATCTACTTACAAAAAACTTAAAATAAAATTATTAAAAAAAAACGATTAACCTTATTGGGCAATAACATCCTTAAACATAAGTTTTCATTAAGAGACTAGGTGTTTCCGATTTATCTATAGCCTTAGATTCACCAGCATCAGCAGGCATTTGGAAATTTAATCAAAATTCTGTTTATTGAAAGACCGGCATCGGGCCGTCATCCTGCAGTCGAAGGCAAATAATTGCCTGTATTGCCGGGCCAAATCAACTGGTCCACACGTCGAATGCGCAATGTATGCATGCCAATATTGGCAAAATACTTTGCATGTAAATCGAGGCCTCACCTATGCTAATTCATGTGCAGCAAGTGCCGTGTTGACTCCTGGAGGCTTTTAATTTCTATTTATCTATGCATATGTCATGGCTAATTGATTTTCCCAAAATCTACAATTGTTTGTTTTTGCTAGGTACTCAGTACTGGAGCACGATAATTTAAAAATACAATTTCCAATGATGTGCTGGAGATACTCGAAATCGCTGGGATTGCGTTTTTACATTTGTTTGTGTGCACGTAATGCACATAAAGTTGCCGCTCCGTGCCCCCCAGAAGCCGTAAAGCCAATTCGCAAGACAGCACACACGGCGTATACTTAATACACACGTATGCAACGCGTGACTGCTGCGAGGAGCCAGGGATGTGAGCCAAAGGATGCCAAAGAAATCAACTTAAAATGTGCAAATTGTTTATACTGCGACCCCTCTGCGGCCAAACACAAACATATATGTATGTGTTCGCTGGGATGGGTTAAAGTATGTGCCGGACATTGAATAAGATTAATGAAGGTTTTGCCTCTGGTGTTTCCCATTTCGTTTTTTTATGTATGTTCGGTTTCGGGTCGGCCGCCTGCTGCGGTATCGTGGTCGGACCGCAGGATGATGCCTTTGCCCCTGCTGCTAAAATATTTTTGCAGTCGGCCTCGGCTTGTTCTGCAGCAGCTGTAAACGAAAATCATATTTCAATGATGCATGCACATGCACATGCACATGCACCCCAAAAACAACATCAGCCGGGCGGTTCGCGCTCGGCCAAGCCAACAATAAACTGGACCAACAAACGGTTTGAGCCGGGCTCAAACGAAGAAGGAGACGAAGCTGCTGGCCACAAACAACTGTCATGGACATGTTGCGAAATGTGACAATCTGTCAGGGAATTCATATATATCAGAAAAGGCGGCTCATCCGCAGATGAAAATTATTCTTCGAGTGCAGGACTTAACTTTAAATTCCAAGGAATTTATTGCGATTTAATAAGTGGTAATTGTTACATCTTTACCTACTAGTAGTTTTTTAGCCATTAATTTTTAATTGCAAAATCATAAAAATATATAGCACCCATAATATAAATGAAATTAAACTAGATAAGTCATTTATAAAACTACAAGAAAAGCTAAGTAAAACTTATAAAGCGCTCTTTTAGACTTACCTCTTTAAATCCCCATTACTCTTACAAAGTTTATTAGACACCTTTTCAAACCAATCCCTAATGGAATTACAAATGTGGAAACTTTTCAAACTTTTTATCTCTTCACTGGGCACGCTTCTATCAGCATAATCATTTTGCAGTTTTACTAAAATAATTCCCTTAGCTGCTAGGGGAAAAATAATACAAAAACCGTTGAGCAAGTAAGACTGCAGACATATTTAATTATAAATGCAGTTCAACTTTGCTAAGAAAGCGAGAGAAAAATCAGGGAATGTGAAACTTGGGAACGGAGTACTTGCTGGTAATCAGCGAAGCACAAGCTCCATTTACTCTAAGCCATCTCCTCAAATTGCAATTTAATGAGCTCATTGACAGGTGCAAAGCAGCTGAACAGCAAAAAAAAATGAAGTGCGCCCGGGACTAAATGAAGTGTGATTCTCCACTAAACCAAATGCCATATTAATCATCAACTTTAAAAAGAAAAGCTCGGAATTCCCAGCAGCGAGACCTCAACACTTTTTCCTGTGTGTGCGCACTGGCAGCATTCCGTTTTTTAATTAACCGCCAGAGGATCGGGGACCCGACTGGTTGGACCCCGGAGACACCCGGCTGTCAGTTTGCCTGGATGTGGAGTTCTGTTGACATTTGCCACCGTCATGCGACATTTTGAATACGGCCTGGCAGCCAATTTGCTTGAGTTGAAAATGTGGCAAGGGTTGAATGAGTGCGAGTGTGAATGCGAGTGTGAGTGCGAAAACGAGTACGAGTACCTGTCAGCTGTTGCTCGAGTAGATTTTAAGTAGCTGCTAATGAGTTGGTAACTTGCAGGCGGAAAACTTTCAAGAGAAAATTTTCTTACGGCGCCACATAGTTTCATACTTCATTTTCTTGAATCAGAGATTGTCCGTAGAAATTTTGAGGTATTCTGTCGGCAGGCAATTTGTTATATGTTTCTTTATATTTTGTATCTTGAGGCTCATTTTGTTTTCTTTTTGATTTTTTATTGAAGCGAGTGTGATAAAAATGTATTATTTTACATTTGAATGAGTTTTCTTTTAGGAAATAGTTGTACTTTAATTACATTTGATTTTTATTCTCTACTAATAATAATTAATTATGGTTATTTAATAAATGAATAACATCCATCTTAAATTTTCATTATTTTAAATTTGATTTAAGCACACTCACTTGCATAACCTTTTAGTTAACCCATTGTGCAACATTTTAATCTCTTATGCGAACTGAAATATCGCAGCGACATCTGCTTGCATTTGCCGGCACTCGTGTTTAAATATATGCTTGCATAACGCAGCCATCCTTCATCCGCCTTCTCGTCCTCCGAACGGAGTACACACGGCTGTGGAAACTCTCCCGGGGAATGGGAAAAGGGGACGAAGAACAATGGCCAACGACATACCGCATACGACGCGGGTGCCCGAGTTTGCTTTTGGTCCCCGTTCGAGGTCCGAAAAACAAAAATCCGCGTTAAAATGGAAGCATTCGCGCACAATTATGTAACAAGAGCGTTGGGAAGCAGGGGAAGAATGGGGAATATTCGAAGGTGGCGATTTCCTGTTATAAGCAGCTCTTGTCTTTTGGCGTTAAATTAAAACTACGAAATATATCGAGTTTATGAGGTAAGCACAAGCGTAAAGGACAACCGAATCAGATGGCAAATCGGGGAGACAGAAGAGTGAGTATTCTTCGTATAAATTCACACTAAACTGGGGATTTCGAATGGATTTCCTAAGGCTGAGGCAACAATGGCATACTCGGCATAATCGCCTCGACTGAAAGCGCAGCATCATCGAAGGCAAAGGACGATGGCGACAGCGTTGACGGGTGACAGGATGGCAGGATGGGAGGACGGTGGGATGGTGGGATAGGAGCCCACAGATGATGGGCATGACAGGCGGAACAAACGAGCTCGGCGTGTATGGAGACGTACCCAGAATACAGCTGTTGCAGACCCACTCCCACCCAGTTTACTCAGCACTCTTTGCCCAATATATATTAACTCGCCCCCTATTCCATTCCAGTCGAAACCAGGGAGTAGCGTTATAAATCGCATTAAGTGGATCATACTTTGCATATGAAGTGCCGGAACTGACAGCTCATCCACCGTCTTTTCAACTATTAGAGGTGGGATTTTTTGTAAATTTTAACAGTTGATTTCGTATTAGTATTCTCGATTATTTCTGATTTTTCTGTCCAATTTATAAATCGTCTGAGGAGAGAAATGTAACCAAATGAAAACAATTTTCATCACTTTCGAAAAGATTTTAAGAAATGACAGTTGCTAAATTTTAAATTTTTAAACTTTATTGAATAGGTAATTGAAAAAGTTAAATTAAATCAGGATTCTTAAAAATTCTCAGTCAAATTTGACATTACTTTTAAGTTTTGATTTATTTTATTTTTCGATATGCATGAAAAATATGTTTATTGGTAATAATTCACTTTAAAACTATTTTTTTTAATTTTACTTGAATACGTATTCTTGTTCTGAAGTTACATTTAAATTATTTATTAAACGTATGGAAATTCAGAATTAAAAGGGTACTTCAAATTTAACATGGAGGCAAAAAAAAGTTCTTTAGAATTATATTAGAAGAACACTCCTTCAGCGTAACCTAGGTATCCCATCACCGCTGACGACCCAGTTCGAGTTGCCCCAGCAGAAGAGGAGATAAAAAGAAAGCACTTTAACATAACAATGAACTCCAACACCACAGCGAAACGAACGCCAACGAACGCAATCAAAATTCAAAAGTTTAATTTGCAGGTAAATGCTGGATTTACTCGGAGGATTTTAGTGTCCTGGCGCCGCGTCGACCTCCTCGGTCCTTGTTGTCAATTGTTTGGCAGCGCATGATGAATGACGCCGATAGCGCTCGGCGATGATAGCGCGAATTTGTAGCCGCATTAACTTGGCCACCGTGAAGTTTCCCGTTTCGGGACCTAAGGTCAACACAGGTTGGCCGCGAGATCTTAATGGGAATGCTAAGTAGAGCATAGTTGTAAATTATGGAGAAACTTTTCCACCACTCACTTACTTTGCCAGATTTTTCACTCTATTATGAATGATGGAAAATACTCGCTCATCGACCCAGATAATATGCAGATTTTCCAAAGAAATCGCTTTCATTTATAAATAGAACGTCGGTTTTTTCTAGAATAAATTTAAAAGGCTTCGCCTATAAAATCTATCTTAAATTAATGCAAAGAGAATCGATGCAAAAAATTCCGAAGTCTAGACATTGTCAAAAATAACTTTATCGATAAAAGCTAATATTATGGCAACTCGTAAAGTTTAACTTTCATAAATATGTATTTTCTCCGTGGCAAGCCAACTTCTCACGCCCCACAATTTGTGCCCCCTTTTTCTATAAACAACTAAGGACATTATCATAAAACAATCGAAATAGGCCAATTAAAATGCGGCTCTGTGAAAGCGTAAACAAAAAATGTTGTGTACAGCGAGTCAGTAGGGATTGTAAATGAATAATTAATATAAACACAAGTTTTTGTTTACTTTTCAATGTTAATTGAAATCAGCATTTAAAGAACAATAAATTCAAGGAAAAACTCGCCATGGAAATGGAAATTTTGCAACTAGCAAGCGGTACAATGGAAAATCGGTGGGGGGGAGGGATGGGAGTAATAAGGACAATGTGATTGCCTCAAGGAGCTGCCGTTGGGAACGCTTACGAATGCCATTACACGACAAAGGACTTGACTCGACGACTCCTTGGCCGAGTGTCCTTATCGGCAATCGCATAAATCTCGTCCTCGGAGAGTTGTTACCGGTCCAACAAGGCGAAGGAAAAGCGGAAAAGGCGACTTGGTGTTGCCACCTAGTTGAAAATTGTACGCAAGGGTTTCCTTCTTAGCAATTATTGTATGACTGCTTTTTATTTTATACACTCCTGGCCGGCGAATCGCACTTGTCCGACTTTTCTGCTGACTCTTCTCTATCGTGGACTGCGTGACTTTTATTGGACTTTCGTCCCGTTTTCCTCCTTTAGCGAAAGTTTCGGTCTTGTTTATGGCATTTATCGTGCTTTTGTTTCGCAATGCTGCGCCTAGACTTTTCCGACTTTTCCGGCCGGAGTTTCCCCTAATGCCATCGCATATCCCGCAGCGTTTACTTAACGCGACGGGCGCGCTCTTATCTAAACGATTGCCTGTGGAGTGATTATGAGTGTTTGAGGTTGTTAGCATAATTGACGCCCCGTGCTCGCTTAGCTGGGGAAAAAATCCGAAATATAAAGGGAATAAAGTTGGGCGAAATGAGCAGACAATGAATAATAATCAAAAGCCATTTGGAAACATTTTCGTGCTAATAATAAGTTGAATGGAGAGCTTCATGAACGCCATAGGTTAATTGAGCTAAGGAAGCCGATATATCGGGACCAAAATTTGTTATCTTTTAAAAGAAATTATGAAATGAATACTATATTAATTATCATAATATTTTCCGGCAAATGTTCATAAATGTTTTCGCTTAGAACTTTGTAAATTCACTTTTCATTTGCAGATTTTATAAATGTAAAATCCGCATTTCGTACGGTTCTAATAACACGTTGGCAAGAATGAATTTTCCCCACAAAGTATGTAATTTGATTTTCATTTTATTCTACGCCCTAATATTCTAAACATAAGTAGAACACGAAACTGATTTTCAATGCCACCCCGAAATATTTATTTGCGCTGCTCATTTAAATTTCCAGGCACGTTAGACGAGAAGCAACGAATTTACCGCCCCCGGTGCCAAAAAATCAACATTTATGCCAGGGCAAAACGAGTGCTAAATGCGCATTAATGTTACCTGAAACTGGCAGAACTCTTTCCTGCCCCCGAGCCCATATCCCCTCATCCCCACAATTACCACAAATAATTTCAAACACACACACACACAGTCACTCATCGCATGCAAAAATGTTGCACGTGGCATTGATTTTGTGGGCCATGATTGATTGCGAAGCTGGCTTAAAGCTGTGGTCTACCCACATGTCTTAAATCAGAGCTCAGAATCTAATCAGTTTACTGCAAGGCGAAATGTTTTCCTACTTCTGCGTGTTTTACAATCTGGCAAGCCATTATTATGATTACTCGTTAGCAATGCGGTTGAAGCTGGGAATTGGATCAGTCTTTTATTAAAACTAGAAAGTGGTTAAAGCAATTAACTTAATATTAATACTAAATAAAATTAAATAATATTAAATGAAAGGAAATGAAAAAAAAGTATTAGATAAGTACATTGTTAAAAAAATAGTTTCTATAAACTAAAACATGTTTTAAAGTAAATGCATTCTAAAATATTTCTTGAATTTAAAATAAATATTTATTAAATTAAAGACTTATCTTTAAGAAAACTTGGAAGAATTATAACTCCCATTTAATAAACAAAATTTCCTTAAATCAATAGCCACGAATCAAGGCGTATTTGTGTGTCACGCTCGCATCGCTTCGAGCCAAGTTAAGGAGCTAAGGCCAACTGATTGCGCAATGAGCATTAGAGCATGACACGCATCTCACTAACGTTTTCAGTGCCAGCCTCACGCTCAAATTTAAGCACCAGGAATAATCTGTGTTGTGCACCACAAACCCTTGTGCTTTAAAATTGAATTTTATAGCTTTCTGCCATTTATTGATTCTAATCCTAGATACATATTTGATTCCTCTAGTTTGAGTTCCCTAAGAGATTGCCTGCTATCCTTGAATTGGTGTACCTTGCTATCGAACCCTTGCGTTGAAATTAATTATAAAACCTTTCTTTCAACTATTAGAAACACTCTTGACAGCATAGTCCGTTCCAGGGTACGGGGTTCCTACAGGCTTCCTTGGTATACGAAAGGGCTGCAAAAGTACAAGAACCTTAGGAACAAATATTATAAAAAATTTTCTAAAACACATAACCCAGCAGATGGCGAAAGATACAGGCAGCATAAACGTGAGTTTGAGTTTCTCAATAAATTTCTATATAACCAATACATTTGTGAAGTTGAGCAGAGCTTGAAGGACAACCCTAAGGCGTTTTGGCGCTTTGTTAACTCCAAGAAATCTCATTCGTCTATACCTTCAACTATGTCGTATGGTGATGTTGCTGCTTCCACTGAGGCCGATATCGCCAATTTGTTTGCGGCGTGTTTTTCCTCAAACATTGAACCATCTAATGATTGGTTTGATCAGGAAACCTTAAATTCGATTCCAGAAATATGCAACATTGGAAGCCTGGACATAACGTTCGATGACATTTCGGAAGCAATCAGTTATTTTGATAATTCCCCAAGGCTAGACTTTGATGGAATTTCTTCATTTTTTCTTAAGAATTGCATTGGCAGTCTGTACCTACCCCTGCAGATCTTGTTTTCATCTTCTTTGTCGCAGGGTAGATTCCCAATAAGATGGAAAATTTCAAGAGTTATGCCGGTCCATAAAGGAGGAAGTAAATTTGATATTTCGAATTATAGGCCGATTGCTAAAATCAGTAACATTGCTAAATTGTTCGAAAGAATAATTTTCAAAAAATTATCATTCCTAATAAGGTCTTATATTGATCCTAATCAACATGGCTTTATGCCTGGTCGATCTACTACGACGAACTTGGCTATTTTTACGAGTCACTGTATACATGCATTTGAGGATCACTCACAGATGGACACGATTTACACTGATTTTTCCAAAGCTTTTGATAAGGTGTGTCACTCTGCCCTAAAGGCTAAACTTTTTAAACTAGGCTTTCACTCTTCATTTCATAATTGGATAGCATCGTATTTAGATAATCGACGCTATCATGTTGAAGTAGGTGGTGCATTATCCCATCCCTATAAAGCGACATCGGGACTTCCTCAGGGCAGCTCTCTTGGCCCTTTACTTTTTATTATTTTTATAAATGATATTTGTGAGTGTATCAATCATGCTAACTTTCTTCTTTATGCGGATGATCTGAAAATTTATAGGACGGTTAATACCGTAAGTGATTCGATACTACTTCAATCGGACCTAGACAGTATCGGTAGGTGGTGTTCCAAGAATAATTTGCCCTTAAACCTTCACAAATGCCACATCGTTCGTTATGCGAAACGTCATGTAACCATCCCATCCACTTATCACATCAATAACCACCCTCTCTCTGTTTTGAATGAAATAGTTGATCTGGGGGTGTTATTTGATGACAAATTTCTTTTCAACGAACATCTCAATTTTATATTACCAAAGGCATATGCAATGTTCGGCTTTGTTAAGCGAAACACTGTCTTATTCAAAGATCCGTATTCCAGATTGTCTGTATACTCTGCGTTTGTCCGTTCCAGGGTCGAATACGCTTCCTTTATTTGGAATCCCTCAGGAAGTGTACAGATCAATAGGATTGAGAGGTTGCAGAAAAAGTTTTTGAAATTCGCATTGCAATCCTTGCATTTTACCGAACCGGCTCCGCCCTATGCTAGCCAGTGTTCCCTGCTGCACACTTGTTCCTTGAAGGATCGCCGTGCAATTGCAGGCCTTCTTTTTATTAATGATCTGCTGGTAGGAAATATTGACTGTCCTTGCCTGTTGGGATGCATTAATTTCAATGCTCCTGCTAGGAATCTGCGTACCCTGATACCATTTGTGGAACATGCTGTCAGGACTAACTATGCTCAAAATGAGCCTTTACTAAGGGCTCTTAGGATTTTCAATAGCTTGCCTACTAGCATTAGTTTCAGCTGGGGGGCCAAGAAGGAAATGTTAAGGCAAACCCTTAGGGAATATTTTTTAATTAATGCTCGTTTATAGATATAAGTTAATCAATTGTAGCCAGATAAGGATTTATCCATTGGCGATAGATAGATAAATAAATAAATAAATAATCTTTGGCTGTTGCCGCTTGTCGCCTCCCCACGATGGTTGCGAGTCCTTACCCCAAATCCCTCGACCGCCCCTCGCATCCTGGCCGTCGTCGCCTGTTGCCTGTCATTGTCATGTTTGCACTTGGCTTTAATGCTCGGCACCGCTGGTGGGGTTTGCTTTCGGGTTGGTTAAGCGCAGCACTTGCTGCCGAATAAAACTTTGAATCAGTCACCGGGTTTCGGTGGGTATCCGCCAACCGGCAACCTGCTACATTCAGCCCGCAACCTGAACTCTGCACTGCATTTGCCAAAGCGCCTGCAATTAAAAGCTGTCTTCCTGCCTCACTATTTAGAAACACACTGTAGGGGGTACACGAAAAGAAATGTAGACACTTTTTCCAATCATAGACACAGCAGGAGTTCGATTTAAAAGAAATCTTCGAGTCGCATTTAATCATTTTACTTTATAAAACGTCACTTTTGAGGCTGTCAGACTTCAGAAAAAAACTTTTTTAATTTCAGCTCTCTGCGACTAAAACAGTTTCAACTTCAAAATAAGTAAAAGCAACCTTTACACACAAAAATTTACCTATATTATTGAAAAAAGTTTACTGCATTTGAAATATTCAGAAAAATGTATTAAACTAAATTATTTTTCGCTCTCTGTACGGGTTGGTTTGCATCAAATACTGCGGTGTTTTCAGCATGATTACTTTGTCTTCCTGAAGTGCAAATGAAAGTCTCACTCTGTGTTGCTGTTTATTTGTAAAGTTTGTTAATTGTGTTGATTTCGTGTTGCAGCTGCAGGCATCAAATGCGTATTGGGAATGGGGTAAGGAAATTGCACTGGAATGTTATAAACTTACCTGTTGAACTGTAGGCAAGTCGGAAACTATTTTAAATCCATTAACCAATGTAAACTTGAGTCCTTTGAGCTGAGTTCAAGAGTGTTTTCATGTTGCAGCAGTTTATTTATTTTTCTTGGCAAATGGCCTGTAAATGGTTAGAGAAAATAAGGAAAATGTTTAAATTGATTCGAAAATGTTATGTTATTGGGTGTTAAACAAATTTAGTTTTTTCCTGGAAACTATTTTAGCTAACTCGAGAAAATTTTGAAAATGATTTATTTTTTCTTTTTTAATAAATACGTAAATAATATTAATTTTTGAGTCATTAAAGGAAATTTAAAATTTACTGACTCACAATTGATTTCGTAAGTATTTTGATACGTTTAAAATTGTGAGAAAATAATCTGTTGACCTTATTCGATACATCCATTTGTCAATTTAAAAATAAACCGATTAAAATAAGTCACGATTCAACGTTATAACTTGCCTTTGCAATTTTTCTCTGCAGTCAGCGGGAAAATCTTGTTTTGCATCAATAAACTTTGACATTGGTGTTCAAGTGTGCGAGTGAATGTGCATGAGTTTTCCCACACTATGCATGTGTGAGCGAGTAAATCATGTGTTGAAGCCGCTACAGGAAAATGCATTTTCTTGGTTAAGTTTGTTTGCCATAAATGATGCATGGCCCACAGGCAACAATACAATTTTGTGAAAATATATTTTTCCCAAAAAAAAAAATGTAATATACATTCTATTTTGTTGATGCTAATGCTCGAAATGTAAAAAACCTAAAGAAAATACAGAAAGCAGCCAGCCAGCATTTCACGACGAGCAGGAAAATGGCACACTGAAACAAGAGACTTAATGCAACGAAATCCATATTTAAGTGAGTTGTTTGTGCGTTTCTTTGTTGCCTTGTCTGCACAAAATTGTGCACTTGGAAATGTAGTTGAAGATTTCAACGCGAAAAGAACAAAGGTTGCACATTGCTGCGATATCATCATCTCTGCTTTTTGCGATTCCTCTGCCTAAATCTCGCTTGCTTATGTATGTTTTGCCAAAAGCATAACCATGTTGAATCTAGGTAATTCAGCAAAATTAACTTTGAATTGGCCAAAATAAATATACAGGATTTTAAAAGAATTTAATATGGCTAAGTTCACGTAGCTCAACAACTTCCGGTGTGTGTTTAAATCTTATAATTTAACAGGAAATTAGTTGGGGATATTTTTTTGAAAAATCTTCAAGACAGCTTACGAGCCAAGTGTGCTGAAAAACATAAGCTTAAGCCATTAGCCGGGCTTAGCACCGAGGCAAAAATCATAATCTTCTAATTTCACTTCGCCAACGAGGGGGTGGGGCTACTAGGATAATGCATGGGACGTGCGGCACGCTGGCGTATGCGTAATATGCCTAATGCAAAACGCAAACTCAAATAAAAGTGATATACAAGAGGGCCCCGAGTGCGAGGAGAAGACGTTACGCAAATGTATTTGTAAGCAGGCACTTAGCACACTCAGGAGTTGAGTTTTTGAAATATGCTTGACGGCTCTTGGCTGACTGCCTTTCTCAGTCAAAAAAAGCGCCCGAAATACAGAAGACACAAGGCAACACAACTAAAAGCCGAGGTCCTTACGAGAATTTGACAACATATTCACACACAACAGGCCCCGCCCCCATTCCGCCATATCCTTCCCATTTTTCCTGGCAATCTCAGCGCGTGCCGCACGCTTTGCGCATTTAACGCGTATTTTGCACTGGCTGCTGTCACTGCTTCTAGCCATTTTAGAAACCCGGCCAACGGAGCGGTTTCTCCCAGCGTGGCTGGCTTTTTCGGGACATGCCAGGGTCGCTTGCCAACTATATGTAGCATACCTACTACTTCTACTCAGTACCCGCCATATGCACTTGCCACACATCGCCGCAGAGAATGCTGCATAATTTGTTTTTAAAGTCCAACGAAAAGTGAGTGAAATGTTGGGGCCAACTTCACCTGTCTCCGCTTTTTATTCGACCAGACTGGGCAAAGAAAAAAATCCTTGTAAAATATATTGAAAATAATATATGAAGAATATATTGAAAATAATAAATATAAAGAATAAATAGTAAGAAATAAAATAAAAATAAATGTAAGCTGCATCCCCTTTCTGAAAACAATAATTTTATACGATATCTCAAGATATATATTATTTTGTATTATTTTTATATAACAAGATATATATTTAAAAAAATAAATAAAGCTCCCACACGTTATCAAGTACTTCATAAATATTTTGAATTTACCAAATATATATCCCTTAAAAAAAATCTATTTTTTCGAGTGCAAATACATACCTGTGGAGCTGACTTAGGGCATCTATTTGGCAGAGCAGACAGGTCGCTCCTCTTCGAGTACCCGCTGCCGTACATCCCTGTGATAGACAGTCCTGAGAGTCGAGTGTTGACAGCACCAGGAGCTGCAGGGAAATCAGTATCTCAGCTCGGAGCAGCTGACTTGGCCTCGGAGTTCGCTTGGGGTGTCGTTTGTGGTTTGGCAGCCATCTGGATGTGCGGAGCAAATGCTTATATGCATATATAATCCATATGCAGGGCCACATAGCCACTTTCGTTTCAGAATAAAAACAAACAGGGTAAACTTAAATAGCCTTAAAATGTCAAGCCAACGCATTAGAAGCTCAAACTTTAGTTTTTCCTTCAAAGTTTACCCTTGTCGTGGTCCAAAGGATAATATCTCATTTAAATGTGGGACACACGGATCATATAAGAAAGGGGTATTTTTTTTATTGCCAGACATGTCGTCAATAAAAAGGGTTATTCGCATATTTACGATTAAAGATTGCTAGGATAAATAATTATACTATTTATAGATTCATTTACATTTTAAAGATTCACCTGATGGGACAGATACTTAACCCTTGGGGGGACTATTCGCAATTTACAATTGATGTAATGTGCGTGCTTGTAATTTGCTGATTTAATTAGTGGCCATAACTCATTGTTATGGCCAAGGACGCGGCCAAGATAATAAATGACTTTTAATTGTTGGCCAGGCTCGTAATTAGTGGGCATTGGGATTGGGCCACGTAATAAATGAACGCACCACATCTTATCGATGATCTGGTAATGGAGTGCATAATGTGCTGAAAACGTGCGGATGCCGAATTAACCCATTGTGCAGGTAAAGTTTGGTAGTTTCAGATGGTGATGAATAACAACAAAGCACAGCTTGAAGCCTCGCTACACCTTTTTGTGCCTGGTCTTACCTGTTATAGGGCTTATTCCCGTAATTACCACCTAGTGTGTGTGGCTAACCAAGTTATAACAAAACCGCACAAGGGATAAGCTGCGCCAAAATCATGGCAAACATTCAACAATAATTAATAATCATTAGTAAGCCGCACATTATGAAGTGGTTGACTAAATATTGAAATTACTGTGATATTAATGCCAGGCCAGGAACAACATAAACAATGGCATTATTACCACGCAGATGAGCGGCAACAACAGCGATTGTCCTTAATGACAACAATGTGCAAACTGTTTTGCAACAAACGAGAAACGGAAAGTGGCAGCGGCAACAACACTAGTAACAACCAGCCACAATGGCAATATTGTTGCTCTTGTGCGAATTATGGACATGCGTGTGAACTGCAGCCATGTAAATTGAAACCGTGACACGCCCATTACCATTACCAGCGCATCCAGCAGCCCTCTTGCCGCACAGACAGCCAAACAAACGGTGCGGTTGCCCCGGCAATTGGTCCGTCTGCAGTTTCAGATAAGCATTTACTTTCGACACTATCGTTTTTGGAAAGAAATTACGAATTAAATATAATGAAATTTAGGATCCAGATCTCAATATCATGTTAAGGTTCTAGTTTTACAATTCGTTACTCAGCCCTAAATATTTATTATCTAATTGAAGTAATAATTTTTTTACAAGTGCTTTCAGTTTAAAATAATCTTCTAACTCAATGTCAAAATTTAAGATAAGATTGAAAAATCAACACCCAATGAACTTTCTTATTAAATGTGAAATTTAATTTATCCCCTTTTAAATAAAAATAAAATACAAATAAATATCACTATGGACGGCAGTCCATGTAGTGACGAAGCGCACCAGGAGAGTGTGCGAAGGCGACTACTATTATATAGCCGCAGAATTGAAAATCTGCTGTAATGGTCCGATCCTCGCGAGTGATACATCAAATTAAAGGTATTGCTAAAACTTAAAGGATTGCATACCAAGACCTCAAGAAAATCAATTGGTTTGGGAGAGAGAGCGATGAAAGTGTAAAAGTGAAAATTTAGAAATTTGGAAAGTTGGGGCCGGTGGGGACAATTGGCCCCCCGCAATACGTTCCCACTGAAAATGCGCTTAATATGAGGGGTCATATCAGAAAATCGGACGCTCCGTTCAAAAGTTATACCGAAAACAAATTTTTGTGGGCCTACTCAAAATGAAATTTTAATTATGTTTGTCAGTTTGTCAGTTTGTCAGTTTGTCATTTTTTCCAAAACATGTTTTTTAATTTCGGCACTCTGCAATAGAAAATGGGCGTGTGTTCTTAAAAACTAGCCTGTTCGTAAAACTAGAGTAAAAACTAGAGTGCCGAAAAAATAAATTTTAAAAAGTGTATTTAATCATGTGTGTAATCATATTTCGTCACAAATGTTGATATCAGAACTTTTGTATGTTTAAGGTGCGATCGTCACTAGTTTTTTACCTCGTTAAGAGGTGTTTTTGTTTGATAAATTAAACCAATAGTATTTAAAAAATCGTAAAAAAGTTTATATAGGGTTATATTATTTATTTTATTATTTTGCAAACAAATTAAATACATTTTTTTAACAGTATTTGGAATGGAATCAAATAGTTTTATTTAACTTTTGAAAACAATGTAATTTATTTAACATTTATATTTAGGTACATTAGGCCAAGTAGTCAACGTCTTACCAAGAAAATAGGTTAACAGGAACTAACCCGCTTTTTTCTGTGCAACAACGATACTTCGGATTATGATTGCAGTGGCCGAGAACCGCTCCTGTTCCATCTCCCGAGAAAAGTGCATTAATAATGTCGCTGGAACGGACGAATGAGAACAACAGCGGCGACTGGCACTCTCGGCTGCATACTTTTCGGGGGCTGAATTTAATATTTGGAAATAATTATGCGAATGCCAGGGTGCGTATGCGTAATGCGCCCAAGGCAGCGATTGCGTATGCAAGTGTGCGAGTGCATTTGCCATTATATTGCATAATTTATGCGCGCATTTAATTAAATTCCAGCCCTTTCGCTGCTTTTCCCACCGATGACCCAAATACCCGTCACAGACACGCTTAATGCCTGTTTAATTTAATAAACTAACAATCCGAAGGGAAAACATTAACTGTCAAAATAGCTTTAAATTAATTTCAAGCTTCATGCCCAATTTGTCACCACTTAAAAAAATCATACGTATTTTTAAATTTTCCCATTGGTGGTGGTAAGTTTTTACAAAAAAACCAACCAATAATGTGTGGAAAGTTAATTGCGTTTAATGAGCATTAGAGGGTAAGCGGATTGTGGATGCTGCAAAGAGCAAATGTAATTTGCAATTAAATAGGGACGTCTGACTGCAATTAGTCTGCAAATAAACTCTATGCAATCAGTGAAATATTTAAAACTATTTACCACATGAGGAGCTCATTTGTTTTTTCTGCTTTGTCTATGTAGTTTTCTAATTTGAAAGATTTCTGAAACCATTTATCACTTGAGAAAATCTTTAGCTATGCCTAAAAAATTTAATGGTTTGATTTTTTTTTGGTTTATAGAAGTGTATTTATTAGGTATATTTATTTTTTAGGCCCTCGGGCTGCCTATTAGATAAACGCACAAATTCAATTAAATACAAAAACTAGTACTACTTACTACTACAACTATTACGTTCTCTGCAGGATAATTTATTTGAAAATTTATACAAATATTTTACATTTTTGACTCCCTTTTTTCCTATTTTGTTAATTAAAATCCAACATTTCATCCCGAAAAAACAAATTCAAACCGCAATTTGCCCGCTGAATTATTTATGTTCTTTAATGAAATAATGTCGAAATTATTTTGCCTAATTTATGAGATAAAACGATCGGGCCAAATTCAATTAGTTGCAGTAAGTGTTTACAAAAACCAGCAGCAAAAGAGTGAATTAGAAGCTAAACAAGCCAGTGACCTCGGTAGTGGACAATTTGCATCAGCACTAAATGCAATTAATAAATAATGATGACACCGGCATGGCGTGTAAACTGAGTTGGTGCAGAGATGCTCTAGTCTACGTGACAAGTTGTCCTGCAAGCTCAACTTAATGTCCTTAGCAGAGGGGACAACAAGTGACCGACCGGCAGGGAAATTAGTTACGGTGTCGCACAAAGACAAGGCCAGGACTCCGTAGTCTCCATCCTTCGACTGGCGGCCATGTGTGAGTGACTTAGTGCCCCGCATGCTTGATCCGTCATCATTAGTTGAATATGTCACAACAGACACTTGGCCCAATTGATTTAGTGTCATGCACTGAGCTCAACAGTTCACTTGCCGCCTGCCATTTGGCATCGCATGCTCGTCCTCGCCTTAATCCTGCAAGTTGTTGGCCAACATTCCCTGTTGACACGCTCCGTCCAAAGATCGATGGCACACAGAAGTCAGCGGCAAGTGAATTTCAAACACTAACTTAATTAGCTTGGGATGCTTTGGATTTAATTAATCGAACACCCGGAATAAGATTAGAAACTATCAGGCACTTGAAATAGGAAGTTACTTAATTTGACTATATTATTTTAACTTTTAGAGGTTGAAATGAATTCTGCATTTTCCCTTAAGTTCATAAAATGATTTAATTACCTTGATTTATTTAAATATTAATTTAATTTGCAAAGATAATGAATAAATATTAGGTATATATTTTTACAAGATTTTATAAAATATATTATTTTATTATTCTTTTTTATTTTTTTTTTTGTTAAGATTCATATTTTTTAGTATAACTCTTTAATCTTTATTATGCCTATGTTTATATTTATTAATAAAAATATTTACCAAATTATAAAGCCCAAAACAACCTTAGATATATAATTGACAGCAAGAGCCAATAGTTTGATGGCTCAATACTTAAATATTCATGACCCATGCTTTCTGGCCACCCTTTCCGACCACTTCAAAGTTAGCCTTTCCTGCAGTTTGTGCGATGAGCCAAAATTATAATTCCAGCGCTCGCGTAACTCGCACAAACGTCAGTCTCATTAATTTTGGGCAAGTTGCAGTTTTAAAATTTAGTGCCGGCCCCCAAGTTAATTAACACCTGAGCCCTGGCCGCGGCCGCCAATGTGGGTGGCGAAATCGGGCGGTTGGCAGCCACTTCAGTCACACTTTTGTGCTCGCCAGCCGTGTGCACTGACGCAAAGCGGAAGTGGCACTTTTCCCCAGCTGAAGCTGGAGCGGAATTCAAGTTTGGAGCAGGAGGAGCAGCGGAATGGGGAACGGGATCGGGAGCTGCCACCAGCAGGCGTATCGAAAACCGAAACTTTTGATGGAAAAAGTTTGCAACAACAAACGCATGTTGGCGGGCAAAACAGGGGAAAATGCTGAATAGCCGCGGTAAGAGCGCCGCCTTTAAACCATCAAGTAAGTCGCTATAATTCGCGCGCACCGCCTCATGAATTTTTGATTCTTTCTTTGCATTTTTCACTCTGCCAGTCATTCTATCGCGTTCCCTTTAATCTGCGTCTTAGGCTTGAATAATGAGTCTTGGCCAAGGTGCACAAAACTGGGCCACAATCGTGCGAGGCTTAAATATATAAGATGGCTTTCCTCAATCAGATTAGCTGCGCTGATATAAAAGTTTACAAATTGCTTCACCTTAAAAGCCAGTAAAAGGTCACCATAAGATTTTAAGATTTTTGTGAATGGCACTAATAAATTTCTGAAAAAATTATAATCCGAAAAAATATTAATTTTGCAGTCCAAATTTTAAACCTCTAAATAAATTGGGATTGTTTTCTATCTTTTTCTGTCTTTTTAAAAATTAACACCCAATCAACATCAATTCAAGATTGACTCATTGTGATTTGCGTAATTGTTGAACGCAAAAAAAAAAACAGAGTTGCAACAAATAAAAGTTTTTTCGATGCACAAGAAAGAAACTAAAAATGCAACAGAGGCAACTTCGTTGTAGTTTTTTTTCGCTGATGCTGCAATTTCTTTGAAAGCCGCTGCCTGCTGCATGCTGATGACTTTGTCAACAACTTAAATTGTTTGGCGGCAATAAAACGGAGAAAAGTTTAAGTACATTTAGGGCAGTAAGCGGCTTTTGACGTAAGCAAAGTTAGCCCAGTTTAGCTAGATATTATCTGCAATCAAACTGATTTAGGTTTGATAATGATTTGATTTCAAAAATTCTTTATAATTTCAGCGTTTGTAAATGTATACAAAAACAACTAACAAAATCATAAAAAAGTTATACAGAACACACATCCATAATCCAACAAAGTTACAGTTTTGTAAGAATTTATACGGACTTTGTTCTTCTTCATCAATAATTTCGACTTCAATTTCATGTAGTTCCTCGTCACTTTCTTGAAGATGATGGTCCACTTCAATGATACTCGCTTCCTCCAACAAAACATTTTGATCGTCCCTTAAAAACATGACAGTTATCACATTTTTAATTCATAAGTGTTTTTAAAACTTTAAAATATACCTCATTCTTTTTCGATTCACTTTGATCTTTTCTGCTTAAAGGTTCGGGATAAACTGAGAATCCAGAAAGAGCACGTATCTTGCAAGACTCAAGTACACACAAAAGACTTCTTAGAAATTGAATTCAATTATGAGGGTTACACTGCGCAGTAATAGATAAAATTATTGTATATATTTATTAGAGATCTTAAAAATCTGGAAGATATATTTATAAAGCATATAATATCTTTAAAATACATAGAAAAATTATTAGATAATTAATAGGTATTATTAAATTAATTTAAAGAGATGAATAACCAACAAATATTTTGCATAAATTAGATTCATTTAATTATATTTATCACAATATACGAAACGAAGGAAAAACATTGTATACGACTACCGGGTTTGAAGCACCCTATATAAGGGTATTCGGAAACAAGCAAACCAAATTTATTGGAGCGTAAAACTGAGGTCGCATTTTAAGAGAGACTTAAGAGAGCTAAAAATTAAACCACCAAAAATTGAAGAACCCTTTAAAGATCAAAAGTTAATATTGAGTGACACCTTAATACCTAAGCTCTATAAATAACCCCTCTTATCAGAATTAATAGATTTTAGATGATAAATAAAATGATATAATAAGAAAAACAATAAAGTTCTTTGGCAGTGATCTCTCTTTGCAATGTCTTATTTTGAAGTGATTTTCTTGTCATTTTTGGTCTCTTCTTCTCTCTTTTTTGACGGGTTTCCTGAGACTTATATAGAGATATCTTATCTGAGTCACAAGCAACACAAAATAGATTGTCAGCTCTTGACGGTTCTCTGTTTGCCTTGTTGTTGCCTCAATTAACACCTTCTGCCGTGGCGATAATAACGCAGACCTCAACTGATTGGTAATCAAGAAAAAAAAGGGAAAGAAAAAATCGGTGAAAATACCCGGAGAGCAGCGAATCGCTTTTTAGTCAAGCGGAGAACGCGTTTCGAGATGGACACGGATGAGACAAAGGCTGGAACCTCGGGTCCGGGGACGTTCCACGATGAGGTCGACTTCACCAGCGGCTACGAGACCCAGTACCGGAAGGAGTACAGCCCTCTAAAACCGATCTACGTGCCACCACCAGATAAGAAACATGCCTGGTTTCGCAACTGGTCCACCATCCTGATGATCCTCTTCCTTTCGTTTGTCTTTGTCCTGGGAACCGTGATGCTGGTGGTGCAAGTTTTCACAGCCAGTCCCCTGCAGATCTTCATTATCGTGGCCATATATGTGGCTATTGCTGCCGTAATGATCTGGCTGGAGGTGCAATCCATAAAAGTGCGGTGAAATACAAAAAAAACTCTGTGACTAACTCGTTGCGTTATCGCATAAAAATGCCGTTCTCTTTTTCAACGGTGGCAATCGAACTGTATTGTGCAAACAAATTGAAAGCTTAACGAAAAAGGAAACGACTTTACTGATTAGGCGCTAAGAACCAAAAACCATGATTTAAAATAAGTTCAAAATAAAGAAAATAGATTCCAAAAAAATCCATGTGTTTCTCTCCCGACCAGACAGTGCTTAGAACATTCCGCGATAACTCTGAGTTTAATCAACTAATTATATACAACCCATAAATGAACGTAATCTGGAGAACAAAAAGTTGGCCAGATAAAGGGCTTTGTGCCATTGAAGTGGACGGAGAGATAAGCAAACAAAAGTTAATGGAACAACAATGATATTTTTTGCAGCCATTGAGCCATTTAACTGCAAAATAAACACGCATTTTGTACAGCATTGACATACAAATTAATTCAATATTCATCAAATAGATTAACAAAGCACAACAAATACAATAAATACCTTATCAATTAACTATTTAAACCAAATATGGTAATTCGAATTTAATTAATACATAGTTGTTCAGTAATCGAGAGTGATAATGTAATTATTTTAAAGCAAATTTTCTTTAATAGAAATGGAAAATAAATCAGAAAATTTGCATTTCGGTATCATCTGTGTTTGACACACAAAATTATTTCTACTCTCGCTTTCAAATAAAAGCCAACTATTTCCAACTCGCCCATGCCCCCTTGGCATTGGTTCTCTAAATATTTCCACATGTACATATTTCTAAATCACTTCTGTAATTGCTTTTCAGATGACACTGGTGTACACTGTACACCCTCTTACCTACCAGAAAATTTCTGAATTTACCATGTTTTCACAACAGTTTTTTTCTCCCCAACTTGTGTGTGCCATCAAGTTGGTAAAATTCTAGTTTAATAGCTTGAAATGTTACGAACATTTGGTCAGCGTAAAAAAAGCCGGACAAGCTCATTTCGCACTTGAAAATTCTAGAGCAAAAAAAAACGTCCCATTAAACTTTAATTTCCGTTGACAATGGGCGACACTTTTTGCTCATTCCATTTTTTTTTTGTCACCACTCGAGACGAGGGCAACAGCTGACTTACCTTAATTACTCACAGGATTCCGAGCCATGCTAATTATTTTCAGGGTGCACTATTTTGCGACCCAGACGCAGGCGAAGTGGAGAGCGTCGCCAGAGCATTTAATTATAATGGCGCGGAGGGCGCTTGGCTTAGGCATTAATGCCATTTCCGGTCGCTGACCACCGGAGACTAAGGCGCCACCTGCCAGGCAACACTTAGTTCGGCGTCAAAGCAAAAACACGGGCCACCTAAATGATACCCTGGGAAATTCTAGGATATATAAGGCGGTAACACTTTACATGCAATATTGGTATAACCATTTTTATTAATTTCAAATAAATGTTAACTAAGAAACAAACTTGTAAAATGTTTTGATTTAGATATAATTATTTTATCATTAAGAAATGCAGTATTATTACTAACCCAAGACTGAAAATAATTAATTTTATTTTTAAAATGTAAATTTTGTAATAATAATAGGCTAATCCCAGGTATATTTTCGTCAGTGCCTTCACAATATATTTTAAAATTCCCCCTAACGATGACAAAGTTCCAAGAACCTGAAGAAAAAGTGCTTTATTAAACCTCCGTCAAAGCTGTGTTTAAACCAATTTTCAGAGAAAAAGGCTCTTGCACTTTTTATAAACCAAAATAACCTTGAGGCAAAGCAAGGAAAAAATATTCGATATGCACATGCATTATTTTGAATTGATTTATTGCTCGATTGCCTGCTGGCTCAATATTGCACATAAAAGGCATTTAAACAAAAGCTGTCTTCCATTTTATTCCTCTCACTTTTTAAATATTTAAATCACAGCATTTTGCACAAGCGAGCAAAACCTCCATTATTCAGAGTTTGAACAATCCGGCGAAAAAGGACACAAATGAGAAACTCAATTGCAAAAAGCAAGTGAAGGACAACTGTGGAAATGCAAATAAAATGTTTGCCTGCAACAGAATCCTAAGCTGCGCTGGGGAGCCAAGACATCTGATTCCACTGCCATTTTGGCCACTGCCTGGGGAAATGTGTCTTAGAATTTGTTTAAGTAAATCTCACTTGAACGCTTTTCATTAGACCACTCAGCAAGGACGAACAAGTGGAGTCACGGGCAACAAAATAAATAAAATGTGCATGCATGACTCAGAGGATTTTGTTCATAAATCAAAGAAAATGGCAAACAAAAATACTTGCTAATGCCCAACTTAAATTTAAAATACTGAGTTCAATTATGGGGCAAAGTATTGAATAATTCAGAGCTTAATAGGGAAAATTTATCATAGATTTCGCAATTAAAATGCACTTTTTCAGTCAAACACTCACAAAGGCCACAATACATGGCAATTTTATGTTAATTATTTATGTAAATTTTCCATACTTAGCGGCCTGTTTTTTTCGAATGCACAATGTATAATTTAATTACGACAAGACTACAAAGTGTGACCGCACTAATTAAAATTTCACCAATCGAAAAAATAGTTTTTTCTTTTAGTTTTTAAAGCGCACCAAAGGCTTATTTAAATCAAAGCAGTGCTTTAAACTGAAGTGAATCTGGGGAAGCTCTTCCATTGGCAAGCCAGCACCCATTTGAATATTCAATTAAGTCTAACTGCCAATTCAGTGATAAGACCCTCTCTGAGTTAGTTTCCACCCCAGAATAAAGCCAATTGTAAGGCCTCCTCAAATGGCCTCGGAACATGGCCTACTGGTGATAATTTCAGTTAATACCAAAAAGGATGGCACTCAAAGCGTTGAGTAGTTTTCAGTAGGGATCACAAATATACCGTTCAAAAAAATTGTTCCTTACTTAACATTAATATCTAAATTAATTTTTTATTATTTTTTATTTTTTAATTAATTATTATTTTTGAAAATTTTTTTTAATTATAATAAGTGTTTAAATTTTCTAAATTTTAAATATAACACATGGATAAGAAAGAGTACAAATTAATTTAATTAATAATATTATTTAATTAAATGTATTTATAATCGTTTTAAATAATAAATAATTATTATAATTCTGTTTAATAATATTTAATGCATATAATTGGTTTAATTAAAAATTAATAATTATTTTGATTAATTTTTCATAATCTTATTAATTTTAATCGTTTAAAATGTCTTGTTTTTGTAACATTTTATTTTGTGACACTTGGAAGTGTTCATCCAAGTGTGTGGTATTTACACTTCCCTGCAGCGGCTTTTAAATCAAGTGAATTTGTATATATTGTGCCTGGATATATTCGGCAGAGTAACGAGCATGTCAAAGCATTTTTGTGACATCTTTTATTTATTTTTTAACCAACAAAAGCCAACAGTCGAGAGGAGGCAAACAGCATGCATAAATTACCGCAGAGCGACACGAAGACCAAAGTCCTCCGGATTCTGTTCCCGGTGGCCAAAGCCATTGCCATTGCCATGCAATGCAGAAATTGTGTTGAAATATTAAAAAAGAGGCCACAACTGTGAGAACTGTGGCCAAATGCAGATGAGCGGGCACAAAATTCTTTCTCCATTCAACTTTTTGGACACTTTTGCGAAGCCCCCTTCTTTGGCACTTTGATTTTTTTTTGTATTTGTTGAATGCTAAAAAGGCCACTTTAGTTTTAACCACAAAGTTTGCTTTACTCTGTGTGTGTGTGTGTGTATGTGTGTGTGTTCGGTCGACCTCGTTGCACTTTTGTTTTTGGCCAAGGGGCATCGGTCTTTCATGTCATTTAACCATGTTTCGGCCAGGACAATTGGGCTCAGGCTCAGGTCCAGGGCCCCAGGATCTCTACGCAGCCCGGCTGCGTTGATTGCCAGGCATTTAAAGTGTTTTCAATGTAAATCTATGTAAATACATGTTGCCAAATAAAAGAAAGAACGACTCTCGGCCGAAGTGGAAACTCTCGTCTGGATAAATGGTATAGCCATATTTATTCGTTGGCCATGTGTTCACTCTTCAGACGGTTCAGTTCGGTTTCTAAGACTTTAAGCCAGTGGCTCCCTAAGCTCTGCGGCATATTTATGCACATTTTTTCGGTCCGTATTTTGCTTTCATTTCTGCACTTGTTTTTCTCCATTTTTAGTTCGTTGTCGGTTTGTTTGGAAAACCTTGAATCGGTCGCATTGATTGGACGTCCTTGCGTTTGATTGTTCTATATATATTTGTTTTGTTTATATTTGCTTTCGGTAGCACTTGCTGCATTTAATGGCATGAAAATTAATTTGACATTTAATACGGTTGTTCTATGGGCGCCATACGGATTTTTTTCTTTCATATTACTTATTCATTGTTTTTATGTTTACGCAATACCAACAAATTGCTGCCGCATATTTTATGTATTGTTTTTATTGTCACGTGTCGCCCACCGGTGATGCCTGCATATTATAATTATGAATTGTGCAAATACATCAGCCAAGTAGCGAGCTGTTAATGTGTTAATAATTGCCAGCCGAGAGCTGTTCAATGTGTTAATGTCTTGTTATTCGGCCGGTGTGTGTGCAGTGTGCATGGCGTATGCTTGATTAATTTGTTATTAAGGATAAGTAGGGAAAAGAATGGAGTGAATCATTTGAGACAGATCATATGGATTGTAAATTGTGAAGAAAAAAATGGCAAAAATGGGTTAAATTAAAAGAATTAATGTTGAGTACTCTATTTTGATTTGATTTACAATACTTTTCTGATTGTTGAAACCAAAGTATTTTTTGAAATTTATTAAATAATAATTTTAAAAATAATATTTGGATTGACACCTTTTACATTTTTATTAATATTACTAAGTTATTATACAAAATTAATTTCTAAATTGTTAAAATTTATATCAAAAAAAGGGTAAATAGATTTTTTTATTTAACCTAAAAATGTGTTAAACACAAATTTCGATGAATTTGTTTTACATTTTTTTAAGACATTTATAAAAATTTAAAACAAATTCATGGATTTTGTTTTTATGTTTTTTTAGATAAATAACATTATTGTATTATATTAAATTTTGTAGCTAAAAATTTGTTCATTATAATAAAGATATTTATTTAACAGATTTTAATTTTTTAATATTAGTTTCCTAACGTTTTTTTTGGTTTTTTTTACAGTAGGATACCATGTCTACAGTACGTATACGTATTATCTGAAAACAATTTACAAGGTTTGTGTCACAGCTTTGCAACTAAGCTTTAGTTTAAACTTTGAATGTATAACTTTCTTAGAAAAAATTGTCTTAGCTACCGTTTCAATAAGCCTAGGTAAATATAAATTTAAAAAATTTCAATAAAATACAAACAATTTATTTGTATCCATTTAAACTTAAATATTCAACGGAAATGAAAAATGTTTTGCTAAGTTATATCCGAGTTATAAAAAGGGTTTGAAAAACGCGGCAACCCTGGCCCATAACCAAGGAGCCCGAAAAGCACAAGCGACGCAACCAAGGCGAAAGCTTTCCGTTTGTCGTCAATTTTCCGGCACAACAGACGGAACACTTGCCAAAAGAGCAACGCGCGAGCTGCGTAGAGCGGAAAAGTAAAGTCCAGTGAAACCAGTATCAGTTAAAAACTGCAATAAAAAATTAAACAAGCCCCTAAAAACCCAAAGCAATCCAATTAAATCCAAATGCTCAATGAAAACGTGAAACGAAAAACAGAGAAAGTAAACCTTGCAGTGTGGAAAATGGAAAATGACAGAAAACTGTCGGGGAGCAAGAACTTTTGTGCAAGAAAACTAAGTGCAATAAACTGTGAATAATCCCAGAATTAGCGGCCTGTGCATCGAGGGGAAAGTGGGCAGAGGATGGGAGTGGATTCGGTTCCATTCTATTGCTGAATGTCCAGATTTATATTATGCAAATTAATTTCAATTGGTTTGCACTCTGGACTCTGCGGCACTGTTTATTGTTGCTGCTGCTGTTCCTGCTGCCGCTGCTGCTGCTGCTGTTTTGTTGCTCTTGGTGGTCACTGTAGTATTGTGTAGTAGTCGCCGTAGTACTACTACTACTATCACTGTCACTATCACTACTACAAGCCACTATCCACAACCTTCCTGCCTTCGTATACACAAATTCGGCAATGGAGTTTTCCACCCCCACCTCCCATTTCCTCTTCCTCTTCCTTGCCATTTCCATATCCGTTTCCCCTAATAACAAGTGTGTGCGTGCCTGGCTAGATTTACCGGCTTCTCTCCCGGCTAAAAACTATGAAAATTGTTTCCCAAGAATTTTTTAATCATACGAGAATGTAACGTGCAAAAAAGGACGCAAAAGTTGGCAAGCTTTACGTGGAAAAGTAATTAAAAGGCGAGCCAAAGAAAGCTCGTGTTTATGGCAAAGAGAGTATCCCGGAAACTATCCCAAAGATGCCAATTACAAGTCGTTCAAATTCACCTTAAAGTGTGCAATTTTTTAAGTAGTTCACCCAACTTGATTGAATGTTCAGTGCGGCTGTTAAGCACTGGGAAATGTTCGACATTTAATGTAATTGTCGATGCATTTCCTCGAACAGATTGTGTGCGAAATAAATTAAAGAGTTTGTCATCACAGACAATTAGATTTAATGATTTAAGCAATCCCAAAACCACCTTTAGAACTAAAAAGGGCATTTCCAGGTTATACAGTCCATAAAAATCAGAATTTTAATCAAGATAAAAACGGAGTTTTCCCTTCGCATACGAAATGCATCTTTAATGCTGCTTATTAAAGGCCGACTTAAAGTATAAATAAACCCTCCGGTTGACAATAATATCAATTACGATATCGTCGACCGGCAGAGTCGGTTTCCAACAATGGAAAAGACCTGCACGAGACTCTCATTAAAAACCACACAAGCACTCGCACACACAAAAGAGGTTCGGAAAGAAGCCAAAAATACAAAGTTGTAACAAGGCAAGACAACATTTATATAGTGCAGCAGTCAGTCGGCTGATGATAAAGCTCGGCCACAAAACCTCGTCAGCACAATCACAGCAATTGCTGCCAGTCTCCAGACTGGAGACCACACTGAGAAAAATTGGACACATAAAATGTAACTCTCTAAAGTATGCATTGATCTTAATAACTAATAGTTTTTGGTCATATTATTTGCTTTTAAATACATAAATATTATTAAATCTTTTAAATGTTTACCTTATTTTACTGAAACCTTTTTTTTATTTCTCTCTGTGGAAATGTAAATGGGAATGGTATTGGCTTTTCAGAATGGGGAACTGGGAGCGATGGAGGGGAGTTCCGCAAAAATGGGGGAACCTCTGACAGACCAGACAGCTAGTAGTCCATGTGAGCCGGGACTGCGGCGGTAGTTGCACAATTTTGCACAAAAGCCAAAGCATAATCATGAATAATGAGCGTTTGTGATAAGTGATAAATGCCCGGTGGCAAATGCAGAGGGAATTTAAATAAGATGGAAATTGTTGCCATCGGGTCGGCCTGGGAAAACATTTTAAATGGATCGATAGTACGAGATTTGCATAAAATATTTATTTTAAAATTTGAGAAAAAGGATGATGAACTTTAAAATCATTTAAAAATATTTCTATAAAAAGAATTAATAAAACTTAAGGATTTATAATATATTCTTTCACACTTGTTTAACCTGTTTAAAAATAGACAACATCCTTTATATTTTTATGACCGATTTGGGGCCATCAAGTTTCCCTCGACTGGGGCATCGACATCGCATTTCCCACCGGGCATCCGCTGAGCCCGTTTTCCTCTGCTTCTCGCCCGACTTGTCTGTTGTCTCAGGCTTTTGCTCTGGTCTTCCAGTCGGGCGATTTGACCACCCCAGGGTCTCACAGTATAGTTCGAATCGGGAATCGGTGCGGTTCAGTTCGCAAATGCGCGCCAAAGGTGCTAAGCTCAAGCAAAAATAAATATACATTCAAGAACGACACAGATTTAAAAGTGTTTAAATTCACCCAAAGACTACCGGATTCTTTAAAAAATTTAATTTTGATGGAGAGTTTTTCCTTTACTCGATCTGATTGGTGTTGTCGCAGTTCCTTCTCTCTGGCTTTATTTACGCCGTACTTTGCCATCTAGTTTTGTCAACTTTAATTGAAATTAATTTACTTTCTTCACATAGTATTTGTATCTGTGTGCACATGCCGCTGAGTGAACAGCCTTGTATGCGATCAGATTTGAGCGCAGAGGTCAGCAAATAAACAAATTGTCGCACAATATGGTTTATTATCCAGCCGCGATTCATATGCAAAATGAGAATAAAATTCGAGAGGGCTCATCACGACTAGAAGTGTGCAAATTCAACAATTCCTGATACCCATCTGGCTGGTATCTCATCGTAAGAGTGCCGCCCTTTTCGGGTTTTCCCCAGATTGCATTTGCAATCACCGAATGCAAATCACAGCGTGATGAACTCAAGCCATCTATTCTTATTTTATACATATATTTATAGCCGCATAGATATTCGTATTTATAGGAGAGACGAAAAGCGCGATACGATTTGCATACAAAACACTTGAGTACCCGCATAGGCAACGCCTGGAATTTCAATAAGTTAAAAGTTTGCAAACTAATCAAAATCACCCCTTCTTCTTCCAGCACTTGACAATTATGTAAAGCCTCTCTCGACCGAAAACAAGTTAGCAAACAACAAAAAATGAATAAACTCGTGGTACCGTAAAACTATCAAAAAACTGTAGAACAAGTGGCAACAACTCAAAGAAACAAACAACAAACGAAAACTCTCCAAAAGTGCTAGCAATTAAAAATAATTTCACAGTTTGCTAACGAACAAGAGCAGGGAAATACGAAATATAATAAAACAGAAAACGAATCTTGAATGTCGCGCAAAATGTTGCAAGTGCCGGTGGCAACACTCGTGTTGCTGTCGCTGCTGCAAACTGCCGATGTTGCTGCTGTCGCAGATGCAGCGGCAACAGCAACGGCAGCAACAACATCCACAATGACAACCGGAATCGATGCCAGCCTGAAGAATGCCAAGCTGATTGAGGGCAAATTGCTGCCCGATTTGGCCATCCTGAAGCGCGTTAACCAGGAAGACGAAAAGTGGCAGCAGGTCTACCGGTTCATCGACGATGGCTTTCCCGTCCTCGAGTTGTATGGTTACAAGCCAAAATCAGGTGAGTGGATCGGGAAAAATAAATGAGGCAAACATATGTGGGGCAGCATCTTGAAAACGGGACTATTTGAGGTGCATTTTACTAAAGAAAGCAGAGGGCTTGTTCATAAATTCGATTTTTTTTCATACAAAACTGATAAAAATGTAGAACAAAATGTTTTGAAAAATTGCGAAAAATATGAAACCTACATTTTTTCGGATGGCCGTTTTTAATAAGAATTCTATTTGTCTAGTAAAACTAAGTGGTAGCACCTAGTACTTACTTTGAGTTTTGACTATTTTCTTTATTTTGTCCACCTAATAAAAAAAGACTATAAACTAAAGTAGGAAAAAGGTTTTAGGGCAATAGTTAAAACATTTATTATTTATTATAAGTACTTATAAAATTTACCACATAAAAATGGTTTACAAAGTATTTAAAAAATGTATGAAATATAAAAAAGGCTTACAAAGTATTTATAAAATGTATAAAATATATAAAATGGCTTATATACAAAGTTTTTTAAACTACAATAATTTTTTATAATTAACAGTCTCATAATGCTTAAGCCTAGCGGTGCTATTGAGCAACAAGCTATTTGTAAACATGGAAAAAACCCATCCAAGTCTTAGCATTTCCAAAATAAGTCCCCGGTCCAGGCGAAATACGTTAAGGTTACTTCTATCAACAGTCGCTTTTATGACGTGCCTGTAAAGCCAAAGCGATTGTGTCTAAAGACGTTATAAACAAAATGTAGTTGCAGTATTAAAAATATATTTTCTAAACAAAAAGTTATTTCTTTCTCACCTGTCGCTGTGGCTTGAAGTTAGGTTTAAATTGACCGAACTTTTTCTCAGCAGAACTGATCTCCGCATTTATATGAAGAAGGGTGATCGGGAATATAAAGATGGTAACCAGACTCGTTACAAGGTGCTCCACTGATTGCTGATCGTACAGGATTAAATGAAAGCTTGATATGAAGAGACATAAATTCTCCAATAAAGCCGTCCATACAAAGGGCCTGGCCAAACAGTCGAAACTGTGTCTAAGTTTTATCAGTTGTCTGTAAAAATCGTAAAGCTGAAAAGGTTTTTTTCTCTTAGAATGCCGTTGGATGTCATAGCAGGCATATAGTATTGATATGCCAAAATATACAACCAGAGCTAGCAAAAGAGGCTGAATGCATACGAAAAGTATTCCAGATTTTTCCAGGAATATGTCTAGATTTTGTCCTAGTCCGAGGATCAGTACAGAAGATGTTTTGCTGAGAGGCGCAATTGAAGCTATCGTTACCCTGTATGCTTGGATACCAAAGAGCCACCAGTTTATTCGTGGTGGTCGTCCACATATTCTCTCGTAGCTATAATAGATACCCACGAATCCATTGAGCACCTGTCGCATCAGATTCCGATTAAACCTAATAAAAATTGTAATATAATTTAATTAAAATATTTTCGATGCTGCTTACTTTTTGAACACTTTTATAAATAATTCTGAAATCCTTGTAATTAAAAACTTTAGATGAAATAAAATGTCAAACGCTACCTGTAATGATAGGCCAATCCCATGCTGATAAAAATGTTCTGATTCTTGCCAATGGTCAGTCCCATTCTGTAGATAAGATTCAGAGGTCTTTCGCTTCCGGGCGTGAGATCCGCCAGTCCGCGCAAAAACTCCAGCACCCAGTAGATTAAGTGCATCAGGAATATCAAGAGCAGCCAGGGTCGCAGCCAGAATCTGTGCATCGCACCCACCAGAAAATTAATCTTATGGTTCAGTTTGAATACCCGCCTGCCTTCGACATATCTGTAGATGTTGCAACCCGAGAGCGTTGTCAGCACTTGCAGCAGCTGCAGAAAGCTCGTTAGACAGGACATGGCGCAACTGACTCCCCGAAACAGCTAGAGACAGTCGGAAAACTCCGAAAATGGGAAAATGGAAATGTGTGACGTTGACAAATGACTTCGTTCAGCTGTCCAAATGTTGATCATAAACAAAAAATACTCAATTTACCCATTACCATTCGGTGGGGGTATGAGAACAGAACTCAGAAAAAGGCGAACTGAAGCATATGTGACAGAAAATGTATTTTAACCAGGGACTGTAAATAATGATTATTGATATATTTTTTGAACCAAAAAATCAAGCACTTAGGATCGAGATACGCAAAAAAGGAAAACACCATAGTGATCCTCTTTGCTTAATCTATTCATTATCGCAATGATTTTTATTTTTGGGATTTTTATAATAAAACTCAAAAATAATCATTATTTCTGATCGGAAAAATAAAACTCAACAATAATGATTATTGTTGAGTTTTATTTTTTTTGATCAAAAATAAAACTCACTTGGACGCGACGTCTTCTCTGTGCCGATTTTCGGCGGTTTTTTTACATAGTCCTAAGTCACGTATGCAGACCTACCACCTCTGAAAAAAAAAAACTTGAAATTGGCTTCTGGATACCGTTAAATGGTACATTCTTATAGTCAGTAATGGAGATACTTCCAGCCTTTGCTTATGTTTATGTATTTAAGCAAACATTATGTTTATGTATTTATCCATGGATTGCAGTCGAAATGCACTTGTCTCTCTGTCTTTCACTCTACAAGAACTAACTAACTAACGAAGGCCGCGAGCTCGTCAATACATTCGAACAACATTTAACAAAGTGCCACCGCTTTTTGAAATCTTTAAAATCTAAAGAAGCATTGTCCCTTATCTTAAGAAGAGCTTATCCTCTTCTTCCTAAGAATTCGCGGTTTTTTAAAAATTCATTTAAATATCAAACCAAGTATAGAAAAGGGTCTTAGGTAAGTAGAAATTGGTTAATAAAATCTTAAGGGTTAGTTGTTCTTAAGAATTCGCGGTTCTTAAAAAATCGAATAGAACCTACTTAAAGATAAAGGTCATTGAATAAAATGAATGAATTCGCGGCTTTAGAAGAACTAAATTAAGAATTCGCGGTTTTTAAAAATAATTCATTTTAATCAATGAAGATTGACCTTTATCTTAAAGTAGGTTCTATGTTAAAAGCGATTTTTTAAGAACCGCGAATTCTTAAGAACAACTAACCCTTAAGATTTTATTAACTAATTTCTACTTACCTAAGACCCTTTTCTATACTTGGTTTGATATTTAAATGAATTTTTAAAAAACCGCGAATTCTTAGGAAGAAGAGGATAAGCTCTTCTTAAGATAAGGGACAATGCTTCTTTAGATTTTAAAGATTTCAAAAAGCGGTGGCACTTTGTTAAATGTTGTTCGAATGTATTGACGAGCTCGCGGCCTTCGTTAGTTAGTTAGTTCTTGTAGAGTGAAAGACAGAGAGACAAGTGCATTTCGACTGCAATCCATGGATAAATACATAAACATAATGTTTGCTTAAATACATAAACATAAGCAAAGGCTGGAAGTATCTCCATTACTGACTATAAGAATGTACCATTTAACGGTATCCAGAAGCCAATTTCAAGTTTTTTTTTTCAGAGGTGGTAGGTCTGCATACGTGACTTAGGACTATGTAAAAAAACCGCCGAAAATCGGCACAGAGAAGACGTGGCGTCCAAGTGAGTTTTATTTTTGATCAAAAAAAATAAAACTCAACAATAATCATTATTGTTGAGTTTTATTTTTCCGATCAGAAATAATGATTATTTTTGAGTTTTATTTTTTTTGATCAAAAATAATGATTATTGTGTGAGTTTTAAAATAAAACTTATAATGATTACGGTCCCTGATTTTAACAGTTAAAGTTTGTAAGTTTGCTATATAAAAAAATTATTAGTTCGGTATTGTACATAATATATATTTTATCACGATAAAAATAATTACAATATTTATTATAATAATTTTCGATTTCATGATTTAAAAGGAGACTAGTATTGAAGATTTTAGCTAATATGTTGAAAAACATATGATGATGAGTTGATGCTGAAATAAAATATTTTTGCAAGAATGTTAATTTACATAAATATATTAAATAATATCTTCTATGAATTTCTAACTCTAAAATACTTTTATAAATGAATAGCAAGTTCTTAGCATTAGGTACAAGACATAAAGTAATTAAGAATCATTGAAAATAGCTTCTGACACACCTTCCAAAATACGAATCCAAGACGCGTGTGCCATTATAATATACCTTAATTAAAGCCACGTAGACAACACGCCCTCAAACAAAAAAAAAAAAACGATGTACCCCGCGGCAGGGCACCAAGTTAATTACTTGATTAGCATGCGGACAGTTTGGGGATTCAGGTGCGCTGAGCGCAGCACTTAGCCGTAAATGAAACGAAAACAGTTTACATTTTTAAGTGAGCAATTCCCCTGCTAACTGGCCTCCCTTCTCCTTTGCATGTTGGCTCGAATCCGGTGGACACACGCCGCCAGACCTGCCGTACACATTGATTGTGCCCAAAATCGATGTGCGAAGCATTGAGAAGCCGCGGCTGAAGGAGTTCATGTTGGAGCATTTGGTGCCCGGGAAAATCTTCGACAGCTACAGCGCCGCGAATGGGAACAGCAAGGAGGAGGAGGAGTCCTTCGGCAATGGGAACGGACACAAAATCGTTTTCCGCAAATTGGAAAAATCCCACAACAATGTTTGGCTACTCAATGGCCAGCAAATACTCCACAAGCTGCGTATCAATGAGAACCTGATGGCCATTGCAATTGATGGTTATTTGGGCGATAGGAAGTCGCCCTACTCCAAGCGCAATATCCAGGAAACGAACAAGTGAGTAAGACCACCGCAACCCATTCCCACACAGTGGGACCAAACTGTGCCATAAATGTTCGAATTTTTATATGAAGTTGGAAGCTAGAAAAGGGAAAATAAAAAATACTATACTATACTATAATAAATATTTTTTAAAAATTATAAATCTAAAAATATTTGTTTAGAAAGATCACTATAGATTTGAAACCACTGTAGAGGACCCATGCTAAGTTCCTAGTCCTAGTTTGTTTGCGGTCAAAAGTGCACTCATGCGAAATTTATCAGGCTGCAAACAAAGTTTTTGCTGGTCCAACTTTCCGCACACACACTTCCAACTTTAGTGGGTTTCCTCTTCCGCAATTCTGACCAAGGCCGTCGAGCGAAACTCAATCTCAATCTGTGGACCCGGTCCCACCACAGCACCATAATCATCCACTGCATATTCATTTCACACAGAAAAACAAATTTGACGATGAATGTTTCACTTTAAAAAAACTTGATCCCAACATATCGCATTATATGATTAAATAACTTGCGGAAATTCCAAATATATAAATTGAGGAAGTTATAAAATTAAAAATATATATAGTTTTTAATAATATGTTTTTTTCCTGTGCATTATACAGCCGCTACAACGACCCCCAACCGTTAGAACAGCCAAACATTACGAACGCGCATGCAAAGGTGGAGCCCGTTATCAAGGAATCCAAGGCCAGTCCACTGATGTCCTTTTTGGCCAACATGAAGACGGGCACCAAGGTGTTCCAGCACTTCCTCTCCAAGAGCAATCTGACCCGGATTATGGACGACAATGCGTATACGGTGCTGATTCCGTCGGACAACGCCTTCCAGCGCTGGCATCCCATCGACTGGGGATTCTATCCGTTCTCCGTGCCCGAATTCACCGAGTCGGTGCTAAGGAATCACTTCCTGCCCATGCAGCGACCCCTGCGGCTGGCCGATGTCCGGAATATGGACGAGGTCGTTGTGACCACCATGGGTGGCGAGGATGTCGTCTTCCACGGCCAACGTAAGTGGCTCCCATAAATTACATTCCCAAATTCAATTTATGACAACGGTATGTGGGCCCTCCTTTCCTCGTTCGATAGCCACCCCCACGGTGAACAATGTGAGCATTATGTCCGACTACAACCTCTCCAACGGCAATCAGGTGTTCATTATCTCCGAAGTGCTCTTCGTCACCGAAGCTGTGGTCTCCAAATTGCATCAGGTAAGCTGATTATGCCTTATTCACACTGGGTCAATTTGGATATTTATTGGGAGAATATAAAAAAAAATAAAATAATGAATCCCTAAATTTTAAAATTACTATAGATGCACAAAGATAAGGAAACACCTCCATTGCTGGCATTCCCCTGGTTTGGAGCACAGTTCCTGTCCCATTCGTTTTTGGCTTTGGAAAGAGATCCGCGATTTACCCAGATTACCAGGTAAGAATTTAGTAGTGTTATAACAAAGAAAATATAAATAGGTAATACATATAATGGTTATCTTTCCTATAGATATCTAAACAGTGCCGAGATTGCCCCTCATATTTCCGGAGCCAATTACACGTTCTTTGTGCCAGAGGATAGGGCCTTTGAAAAGCTAGGATTCGACAAGCTATCCGATGAGGTCATGGTGAGTATTAAATATTATCATTTAAGTAGATTAAATTTATAAAACCTCCTATACTTTAGGCCTCACAACGCGGTGTTAAAATGTTGCTGAACCACTTCGTTAAGGGCCGTCTTTATAACCGGGATCTTCGCGATAATGAGGTTTTCGAGACGATCGGCGGAGGCCACATAAAGATCACTCGCAATCCGGGCAGCAACTATACCAGCGTTAATAATGCCCAGATCACGGAAAGCGAGGTGTTCGTATACAATTTGGGCACCATGTACTACCTGGACGACATCCTGTACTCGCACATGCTGCGCGACTTTGTGAGCAAGTCCACCAAGACGAGATCCAATCGGCACGGCAGCGATTCCGGCGGAGGATCACGCAGCACCTCGCGGCCCAGCGATGTGGAGATCGTGCCCAACGAGTTCGAGGGAGAGCACAATGGCGGCGACTATGCCATCCACGGGGATGACGAGGACTTCGAGGACGAGATTATCACGCCCAAGGCGCTGCCCGTTCAGATCTACGAGTTGCCCAAGTAGAGAGCGGGATCTTGAAAGCTGGGTTTATGTCAGAATATATATCGCGAATGTTAATGCGAAAATAACATAGGCGGCACTTCTTTGCATTGATTTTAAAATATTCCCCCCTCTGTTTTTATTTTTAAAAATTTCTATCCAATTTCTTTTGCATTTAAATCTATTCTTATTTTTAAAAACATTCCAAACCTTTTAAAGTTTATTTTTTGTCGCTTATTTTATTTTGGCAACTAAGTACCGATGTGTATTATTTTTTTTTGCAATTGATCTGGGTTAGAGCAAAGAGTGAAATGTGGGAGACGAGGCGCTTTAAGCGTTTTTGTATAGTTCTGGGCTAATTTTTTAAAGCATTTCTCTAGTTTAGTTCTTAGTTATTCGTGTATATTCTAAGTTTAGCATTGAACGAGGCGGTGAAACGAAGTATACTACAAATACAACATCAAGAGCAGCAGCAGCAGCGACAGCAGCAAATATATAAAATCTAATCCTAAAGAACTTATCAGCGATTTAGACAAAGCTTGTAGACATAGCGAGAAATTGCAGCCAAACAAATTACTACAAATATTCAAAGAGTAACGAGTAAAGAGTAAAGCATTCCCGTAATATTCGAATTAGAAGCAAAATTTCAAAGAAAATATAAACATATACGTATACTATGCAAATTCAATTAGCGCTCATCAGTGTTTATGCTTTTTTGAGTCTATCCATGTGAGGGAGCATAGCGAAAACATATCGGCTAAATCGGCGAATCGAGCCTCGAGCGTTCGAAATTCACTCGAAGAAAATTCCCTGGAGGGCATTAGCAGAGGACGGGAGCAAGGCAAGATATATCTATAAATACGAGTATATTACGACAGATATTGTATTTTTTAATTTAACGGTATTGATATTTAATGTATCTGTGTATATGAACAACAAAAAAAGCAATGAGAACGAAGCATCCAATTTTATAATAGTTTGTTAAAATAAAAACAAAAATCTTCCAGAAAAACCACACAAACCGCATTTCGTTTCGTTGAACTTGTTTTTATTATGAATTAGTTAAACTCAATACACATGTAAGTATGATTATATTATGTACCGATTTTGGAGTATTGTATATGCGTTTGTATATATATATGCATGTAAATAATACCTGTAATTCTAATTGACTTAAACGATAGGTTTTTAATGGAGAGCTTGTACAATAGCTTGCTAAATATTATTGTTTCGATTTAAAGCCATAACTTAAAGTACTCAAACAAAGCGTGTGACAAATGCCAATGTGTAAAAGAAATTGGAGTAGGCAGTGGAAAATGAAGCAAAACTATCATATCAAATGCATATTGCTTATGGTTACGGAGAGTGATATGATATGGCTCTTAGGTTTGTTATAACTTCACATGACACACAAAAATTCTTGATTCAACTACAACTACAGTATGCAACATAATATTCGATCTTGAGCTTGGGTTGGTTACACAAAGTCGCCCGTTTCTAAAGTAATATAAAATTCTACAATGTTAAAGTGGTTTTCCTTTTTGATTGCTAAAATTTATTTTTAATTTGCTCGAATTTCTTTTGGTCGATTCGTTTCTGCTATTATTGTTTTGTGAGATCCAATTTTAAAGAGTAGCGTTGTTACTAGAAACTCAGTATAGTCAAACTTCTCTATGTAGAATTTTAGAGCCTCTGAGGACTAAATCCTAAGACAAATTACAAAAAATGAAGCTAAAAAACTAGCTTGCATACGATAAACTTGTATCACCTTTGATTCTAAAAAATACAAAACCCAGCTTACATTACATATAAAGTCTTACAAAGTTTAAAGAATAATTTTTAGAGAAGTTTAACTACAAATATTAGAATATCTAATAGAACGCTACTCAGCCTGAACTAATTTATGAATTTCTAATCATTGTGCTCATTCACATCGTTGCTGTTGGTAGTGCCTGAAGTGTTGTTTTGACTGCTGGATGTCTCAGTCTCCTTATCACTCAAGTTCACAGGATCTACGGTTTCGGTTTCCACTTCTGGAGCAGCTATCTCAGCAACAGCTCCACCAACAGCTCCCTCGAGCTCATCGGCGGCCGTGGGCTTCGGCTTGAAACTGTTGTTGTCCGCATTTAGCTTGTAGTTCTTGTAGGGATCAGGCGATCCTGGAGGCTTCGACTGCTGCGATTGTTGTTGAGCCTGTGCTGATTGCCGCTGAAGACGCCTCTGCTGGTTGCTGAATGTAGGACTTTCCGATCTGGCCCTTTGCAACATGGGACGCTGCTGATGGTAGGTGGAATTCGGATCGTAGTCACGAGATCTTCCGAATTCAAACCCATTTTGCCACTGTACATGTACATTCTCGTATGAAGGATCCTCGTATTGATAGTTTCCAGCCAATCGATTGGGGTTCCGTTTTTCTGCTCCGTTCCTCAGGCGACTTAAAGTGCTGTGCAGTGGACGAGCTGATGCATTAGTGTCCCTTCGTATGGTAGAAGCTGCACCGGCTGTCCCACAAGGCCCCGCGCAGGAACTCTGGAAACGTACCATATCCTGGGGTAGTCCGCTCAAACGAGGAGTGCCGTACGGGTTCGACATCTGAGACGCCACCGAAGCGGTGTCGCAACTGACGCAGTCACGGGAAAACATAAAATTGAAGTCTATCACCTGATGAATGGATCAAGAGTGATATAGAATGAGCTGGATTGTTAGATTAATTACAACCTACCTTGCAATCGGGTCCTTGGCCTATCCACAGCGGCAACCATTTGTTAACTAGTAACCATTGCAGACTGGACTTGGAGATACGATTTAAAGTCCCATTTTCATTGGCATCTCCGGACGAACTCGAACGTGCGGCTGCTGTAGAAGTTTTCTTGGCCAAAGTTACGCTTTTTCCCAATCCAGTGGACGTCGTTTTATCTAGGACTGGCGAAGCAGCTGTGGATGATCCTCCCGACTCTTTAGCTGCCTTGCTGGCAGTTTTCACCTTCGGAATGGCTCCCGTAGTCCGATTGGTAATGCTATTTGACGAGCTTGGAACGTTATCCGCTGCAGTATGCTCTTCAACAGCTGTGGCTGCTCCAGCGGAAGCGGAACGTGAGGCTCGCTCCATAGACACATTTGGCGTTAATGGGGAATTATGAACAGCCATGGCAGCTGCTGCTGCTCCAGACGTTTTGTAAATATTAGTCATACTCTGCGAGTTTTCGCCATGTAGGCAACTGAAGAAACTTGAAGCACTGTTTTTCACAGGAACCTTAACGTTGGCGTACTCTACGGGAACAGTGGAACCAGTCCCTGTCATGTAACCCTGACAATTTGGAACGTTGCAGGTTCCAGGGCCTGCCCCGCCAGCTGCTGCTCCTCCCGATCCGTTCGCATTTAATCGGATGTGTCCCACAGTTCCAAAGTGCGAGTGCCCCAGTACGGCGTAATGTCCTCCCAGATTATAGTGATCGATATTGCTGCAGGACGAGCTAAGGTGTCTTTCAATTCTTCCGATTCCATGACCCAAAACATCGAGTCGTGTATAGAGCGGCACTCGATTGGCAGCGGATGTCCGGTAAAGCGGCTCATCCCGGATCTGCTCATAGATGTTCTCGTATCGCATTGTTCCCGCTCCAGCATACGGCAGATTGTAGCCATCGGTGGACTCCGTGTCGTCGAAGCTGCGCTGACGCTGACAGTTGGAGCGACTATTCGAATAAAGGGGACTGCAACGAAGGCCGTTTCCACAGCGATTTCCTATGGGATTAAAAGACAGAGTGTAATTTTAACAAATATTCCAGATTACTAATTATACAACTTTAACGTTGATCTAAATTTTGGACCAAACTGAATATAAAACTCATAATTGATTTGAACTTCGTTTGCCAATGCTAGCAAATATTTCTTATTTGTTTGTTTTCTTCTTTGATTTTTGGTTGGGTTTTCACAGCATCATAATAAGTATTGAACTATGTTTGCTTATAATATTCACGGAAAGCAAGGCAAACGAAGTTTTATAACTAAAACAGTCTAATACAAATAAAGCTTCGATTAGTCTAAATTGATCAAATCGCCTTCCAGTCAATATTAAACTCGATTCTCACCATTCTGCATATCTATGCGAAAGTTACGTCTGTATCCGAGGCCAGATCTCACGGCTCTGGGAACATCATAAGCGGCGGAACTACTGGATCCAAGGATTCCTCCCGCGGCAGATCGATCATATAAGTCATTTCTATAGTTATTCATGGGCAGTATGCGTTGAGGTTGTTGCTGTTGTGGCTGTGCTGACTGTTGTTGTTGTGGTTGTAGTGGCACTGGAGCTGTTGGTGGTTGCGGGTTGTTGTTGGCATTGGCTTCGGTTGGTGCTAGTGGTGGTTGCTGCTGAATTTCCTCGGCATTTGCAGGGGCATTGGCATTAGCATTGGCTACGGGAGCAACTTGATTGCTGTTGCTGCCGCTGTTGTTGTTATTGTTGCTGGGCTGGCCGATGGGCGCATAGATGTTTTCGTAGTGCGGATGATTTGGCTGGGCAGCTTGTGGCGGCGCAGCTGGAGCTGCAACCGCTGCAGCCCCTCCAACTGGTGCCATATTTCCATAGATGGCACCACCGATGGCGCCCTCCATTGTGCCCTCCGCCTGGCTATTCTCATCATCCAGCAGTGCGATGGCCAGCGAAGCAGCTTGGCTAGAAGGGAACAACAGAACAAATTATAAATCGTTGTGGTAACTATTTTGGAAATTCACTTACCGGGCCAATGCACCCTGCTCTTCCATTCACATGGGCTTATCGATCATACACACGCCCGCATAGCTGCGTCCAATGGTCATCAACGCAGGCAGTATCCTCCAGCTGTCCGAGTCTGGGCAGTAGACCTCCACGGAAGCGAGGTTCGAGGTGCCATCATCTCCACCGACCACATACAGCAGGCCGTCGTGAGCGACCACTCCGGCATTTCGGCGACAGTAAGACATATCAGCCACCGAACGCCAAGAGTTCGTTTCACAATCGTAGGCTTCCACGGATCTTCTGACCATGGGACCATCGTGTCCACCCACAGCATACAAGATATTGTTCAGCACTCCCACGCCGGCGCCGCTTCTTCGCGAACTCATTTCGGACACAGCTACCCAGGTATCCGTATCCGGATTGTAGCGCTCCACGGAGGACAAGCACTGCCGGGTGAAGCCATCGTAGCCACCAACGGCATAGAGAAGTCCATGCACTACGCCTACGCCCACAGAACTGCGACGCGTTGACATGGAGGCGATAAACCGCCAGATGTCAGTCTTGGGATCATACATCTCGGCACTCGACAGGCCCGTTGTGCCATCGAATCCACCCACTGCGAAAATGCAACCGTTCAAGACAGCTACTCCCAGGGTAGATCGCCTGGCCTCCATGTTGCTACAATTGGCCCACTGATCGGTGGCAGGATCATAGACATCGACAGTACGCACGCGCAGGGAACCATTGAATCCACCGACGGCATATACTTTATCACCCAGGACACTTAGGCCGGAGCGGCATCTTCGGTTGGGCATTTCGGCAGCCTGATACCACTTCTCCTCTCGCAGATCATACCACTCCACGGAGCGTATGGCTTTGGGGGCTTGGCCGCCAATGACGAGCAGAATCTTGGGCATTCCCACCGGCTTCCTGGGCACCGTCCTGGCGGACTTTGTCTCAGTGGGCAGCAGATGATAGGTCAACGCCTCTATAATAAGATTTTTGCAGACAATGTTTCCCTCGAGGAGGAGCTCCTTGTCCACGCGCTGGGTGATGTACTCCTTGGACAGGAACGGCAGGCGCACATGCTCCATCAGCACCGAGGTGAACTGCTCCCGCATCGGGACATCGTAGCGCAGCCAGGCGATCACGCACTCGTAGACGCGCTCCTCATTTGGAACCGAAATACGGTCGTTGCCTATCAGGCTGATGACCTGCTCGTGCGAGAGGTTCAGAAACTCATCGAACTGGATCACCTCGCTGTAAATAAACCAAATTGAAGCAGTCAGTACTGGGGCACAAGTAATGAGCGGAGTGCAGTAAGCCGAATTTCAATTAATCGCCAGCAAACCGGTTTAATGTTTTTAAATGCTCATTTGTTTTCGATTTTGTTTCTCCTTATAGGTAAATTAATTTATATATTATATCTTAACCGATATAATCAAAAAATTTAAAAACTGCCTTTTGGTTTAGTTGTAAATTTAATTGTACGCTATTTTCATTAAAAAAACAATGAAAACGTGAGATTATAAGAGATGCAAATGCTTGTAGACACCCATACGTGATTCTTTTATAAATACCGAATTGGTAGTATTTTTTATGACGTTAAAATTAAAGTATTTCAATTTTATATGTGCAAATAATGCTACAAAATTTTTAAACATTTAATAATGTAAGCAAAAATAATTATTGTCTACCCAAAAGGCACTTGAACTTGATACTATGTTATTACCCTTGTAGTCTCTAAGGCATTTTATCAAGTAATATTTGTATTAGGTAACTGATTATTGAATAATTTAACCTTAATTCGTAGTTTGTTAAATTGTGCTGATTTCTAGTTGGCTAGTCATCAATTTCCAATCGCTATAAGTTCAAGTCGGATCAATAATCAATTAATAATTGCGTTTCTAGAACGCAAGCACAAACCGTCTCAAATATAGAACTAAATAAATTGGATTTACCAACAGATATATGTACTATGAGAGTACACAGATTCCTATCTGTTTGCACGCAAATCAAAACATATTTATATTTTCCTGCCCATATTGCGTCATCGCACTTACTTAAAATGCTGCTCGATGTAGGTCTCTGCGTAATTGAGGAGCTCCACACAGGCATGAAGATCGGCGAACTCCCGGATGCCCAGGCAATTGCTCGCATCCAACTGGGTCTGCAGGAAGTCGCAGCAGGCATCGCGCACGTCCGTTAGCTGCAGCAGATTGGCGGCCGTTAGGAGGACCTGCACATTATCCTCGTTTACCTCCACGGTGGCTGTGTAGACGTAGTCGATGAGCAGCTCCAGGGCTCTGGCATCGACGCTCTGGAGGGTGATCCTCGCCTGGCGCGACTCCTCGAAGCTATTGAACATCGCATAAAAGTACGGACTGCAGGAGGCCAACACCATGCGGTGTGCGTGGATCTCCACATCGTCGGCCACTAATATCACATCACAGAGCTGTTTTTGTCTGAAAAATAAGAGGCGATAAATTAGTTTTCTAGTGCTTAAGTGCTTCCTTGAAATTAACGACTTGCTTCAACAATATTAACAACTTTTAAGTCGATTACAAACAAAACAAAATTCTATTTGAACATTAAAAATTCCCATAATGGGTAGTTTTGATTGCCAAGTAAACAATTTAAGCGTGTGGCGAATATCTTCAAGGTTGAAGATATTTGTAAATATAAATGTTTGGATTTTTCTGGTTAATATTTTGCATTGTTTGCTAGGTCTAAAAATTTTATAGAACCTATAAAAAGACGGATCATGGATACCAATTTCGTTGCTTAAATGCAATCGCCAACAATTAGCAATAATCCAGTTTACACCGCATGGTTTACTTTTTTGATTACACCACATTCACTTTTGACGCCGATTGCGATTGGATCGAAAAAAGAAACTCGTTTCATGTAAGCTGCCAATAAAGTTTCCACGCCGCCAGTAGTTTTCCAGATAGTCAAAAGCGGAGACGCGGAAGCGGAATCGAAATATAAGATTCGAGACCGAAATATTTTGGCCCCACCAAGTTCAAGGTCGTGGCCCAATGCGAAAACCGAAGGCGTCTGAAACTCATCATAATAAAAACTAGACAATAATTAATGCGAATGGCCCCACGACAAAAGCGTCGGCAAATATAGTGTGCAAACACAAATATTAGCAACGGACAGATAAACAAAGCGAACTGCGCAAATATGTGAGTGACGATCGTCCGACATTTTCAGCGATTATATTTTCGCATCTTGGCCCAAAGCAGCGAACTCGAGATGCAGACGGCCCACCTGTCCCCGTCCAATATAGGGATTTTAATTGGGCCTTCTTTGTTCGGGAACAAAGGGAGCTGGTTTAAATATAGAATATATGGTATTAATTCTATTTTGGTAAGGTTGGTATATCTACTTTGAGGTAGGTCAAAAGATGAGTTGGCTTTATAGAAGGAAAAATTATTGAGGGAGCGAAATAAAATTTGTATCTATTCCTAGAAACCTACATATATCTATTTGGAGTAGTAAAATAAAATTGAATTTACATAAATTCTTTCAGTAATGCCCTACAAATTAGGTAGTACAAATAAGAAAAAAAAGTTCTATCTAAAAGCTGTGTTTAACTTAAACCTGTTATCAGACGGTTTTCAAACTTGGCTTTATGTTTTTTGGGTATTAAACAAATAGGCGTCATTTTATGAAGAATGTCCAAAAATTTTAACAGAATAGACAGGTTCTTTGAGAACGTGGGCGAGTGTCGCTTTTGAAAGATTTTATCAAGGAAAATTATTCAAAATAATTGTATTGTATAGAACCCAAAGTTCTTTAATTTCTTATATAGGACATTCTAAAGTAAGAAACATTCTGATAAGTAGCAGTTAGGTGCGCAGTTACCTGAAGTGCACTCTTACAAGACCTACTTCAGTTAACTGCGGTATGAGATTATATGACACCTAGTCTTATCTAGGCCCAGAACAGATGGTTAACATGTTCTTGAGTTAAGATAGGGAGGGATTTTGCTTCCTCACATTTTCTGGGACTTAATGACCCTGTCACAGGTAGCACCTTAATGGGCTAGGAACTCAGGGGTTCCTCAAAACACGATCTTGAGTTATCCTTACTTTCTCATCTCGTTCATGGCGTCAAAGGATCGCGCCGTGTGCTGATCGTTGCTGTACTGGCCCACTGTGCCGCGCTCCTTGCCATTTGGCCGCTGGACGTGCTTCTGGGAGCTCTCGTCCAGGGAGTTCTGGCTGGCGTAGCGCAGGAGGCAGCTGCCCCGCTCCAGACCGCTTCCTTCGGCGGCGGGGTTCTGATGCTGCTGCTGTTGCTGTTGTTGCTGCAGCAGTCGCTGTCGCTGTTGCATTGCTGCCACGCCCACAGCGGCACCTAATCCGGGCGGTGGCGCCACAAACTCCGCACCCGCTCCTCCATCATTCTGTTGTTGTTGCTGTTGTGCGTTCTGTTGCCCCTGTTGTTGTTGTTGTTGCTGCTGCTGGTTGTTGTTGCCATTGCTTAGGTTGCTCATAATACCGATCGTATATTTGGTTAGCAGCGCACTCAGAGCTATCATCCGAAAACGGATCGGAGACGGAAATCGGATCGGAAATCGGAGGTACTCTGTCCAGCGAGAAAAAACAAACCGAGGTGGTGAAAAATTGTACACTGAAGCGTACCTGAGTTAGTGAGGAGCAGCAGATGGCGATACTAGAGATGGCCTGGGCGGTGGAACTGGTTCCGGAGACGTGCTGGTTCATATCGGAACTGGGCGATTAGTGGGCTCACGATAGGTTTAAATTTCGAAAAACTCTCTCGAAAATCTAATTGAGCCGATTAAAAGAAGGGCAAACCACATCTTTGTGGCGCCAGGTTTTTTATTCTTAAGATTAATTTTAACTGCAAAGTACCCTTAAAACATGCAACTAATATCTACATCTACATAAAACTATTCTACCTCATGTAACCATTTGTGCTATTATTTATTTATTTAAACTCACAATTATTTATCTAAGTTAGTTATCGTGGTCATACTCACACTTCAGGAATCCGTTTTCTCCGTCGCCCACCTCTTCATAATCCACCATGTTGGTTTCCACACTCATAATAATTTCTTTTCAAATTTTAGAAATCTCGCTTTGAATCGGCCAGCCTTTAAATTTAGAAAAAATATTTCTTGTTTTAAGAAAATTCACCTTTATATATAGAAATTCTTTCTTGATACAACATAGAAAATAGAAAAAATGTAAATCTGTTATTTTTTTTTGGACTGTTTCCGAATAAAAATTGGCTACGTTTTTAATGGCGAAATCGCCTTTGAACTCGAGAAAAAGCAACCTTTAAAAATATAATTTTTTTTTGTTTTTCAATTTTTTTTTCCGCTCTGGCGAAAAAAAATTCCCAATTCTTCTTTTAAGAAATATATTTTCTTCAAACAAGAAAGCAACCACCTTAAGAACAAGTATTACATTTCTTGTTTTAAGAAATATTTTTCCTTGTTTTAAAGGTGCCTTTCTAAGAGAAAATTTCTTAAAACAAAGGGTGGGGAGGGGTCACCTTTGGCAAAAATTCAAGAAAGATTTTTCTAGATTTTGTGGAAATTCTCAGGTTTTCTTTTATGAGTGCAGCTGAGACACATCCTTAAAAATGCAAATCTTTTTGGGTTCCGATGGTAAGTAGAACATGGAGGATCTCCTTCTGATCTACATCGACCGCATTTACCTGTCGGATGTCCCTTTTTTCAGCTATCACATCCTCGTAGAAACGGACGGACAGACGGACATGGCTAAATCGACTCGTCTAGTTATACTGATCAAGAATATATATACTTTATGGGGTCGGAAACGTCTCAGTCACTGCGTTGCAAATTTCTGACTGAAATCATTATACCCTCTGCAAGGGTATAAAAATGATTAGAGAAGGAGAAAGGCGAGAATCGTTTGCGAGCGGGCTGAATGAGAAAATTTTAAAAAGTAACGTGTGAAATAATTTTTTGTAACAAATGTTGATATCAGAACTTTTACATGTGGATGGTGCGATCGTCACTAGTTTTTTTTACCTCGTTAAGAGGTGATTTGATTTGATATGCTCTATGCAGTCATAAACATCTCCTTCGTTGCTTCTTTTAAGAAAACATATTTTTCCTTGTAAGCTAGGGTAACCGCCCAATTCCCCATTATTTTCTTAAAACGCATCAACTCTTGCTAATATCTTGTTCAACTTTATTTGTTTGGCTTTCTTTTTTGAATTTTTGTTTTTTGAATATTGATACTCATGCTCATCAACATTTTGGATATGTCAAATACATTAAATAGGTCTTGGAAACAACTGCTTATTGAATGTTTACGAATAACAGCAACCACCTAGGTAGGAATACATGATTTACATATATATTAAATATAGCTATAGCTTATGCGAAAATCGGTAATATTTACAAATGCTCTACACGTGTATAACTGATAGTTTTCGTAAAAACAAAGCACTCGCTTGGAAGCGAAATCACTTCGAATAAATAGGTAAAGTATATTTATAAATAGGTGAAAATTACATTTGGAAATTTGGCTAATGAGAGTTTTACACTAACTAGGCTGTATTTTGTAGATCATATTTACACATAATTTAGATTCCATACTTTAAAATAAATACAACGAAATATTACAAGAATACTTGCTTATGGTTGTAGGAGAGGGTTTTTTGCTTTAAGTGATAATACTTATTTTACAGTACAATTAGCTAGATGCGATTTTGATTCTACACTTCGCCGACTTACTAACAAGAAGGTCACAATTCAAAGGATCAATACAATTTACTTTCTTATAAATGAGATACCGTGGTTATATTCTACTCTCAGATGGAGATGGTAAAAGTTGTAGTGTTTCGATGCATGACAGTCTTGTAGCAAGTGGGCGATTTTTGTTTTGGGGCTTTTGTAGCTTATAGTTTCCGTTTGATCTTTAACTTTATGGTGGCGGCACACGCTGCACTGGGATTGTCTCAGGTTGAGTTTTGGTTTGGGGTTTGTTCCTCCTTCGGCTGCTGCTTGTCCATCAGGAGGAGCGGCGCTCCGGGGTGGATACAGTCTTCTGGTAGCAATTCAGATTGGCCGACATCCGGCCAAAGGCCGCGACCATGCGATTGGGCAGCCGGCTGAGTTGCTCCTGAAGATTGGAGGATCTGCTAGAGGGTCCTGCTCCCGGCGCTGTAGTGGCCTGCTGCAGCTGAGCCACAACCTCGGCGTGCTGCACATAGGAGACCCGTATGTTGACACCCTCGTCGTCGTCCTCGTCCTCCTCGCTGCCACTCTCCACATCTTCGTAGTAGGTGAAGCCCACCTGCTGCTCCTCCCGCTATACATCGCCGTAGTACGGCACCGGTGTGTTCTGATCGATGGGCTTGACGCGCAGCTTCTGCTTGTAATGGTACTCCTTGAGGTAGCTCTTCAGCCGACCGGGAAGCTCCAGCTGGTTGATCCCATCATAGCTGGTATTCGAAACGATGGTGGCACGGGCCAACTGCTGCAGGGAGAAGGTCTGCCTTCGGTGGAGGGGCATCGTCAGGCAGGGCTCGAAGAACATTACGCAGGCGGGGTCCTTGTAGTGCTCCAAAAGTCCCGTCACCGTTGGCGCGGTAAACACACATGGATCATGGCAGTCGAAGCTGTAAAAGGAAATGGAAGTCGTTAGTTTGTGGTTTATGGTAGCTATAAGATTATATTTATGCTAGCTATAAGATTAAATTTAGAAATCGTGTCTCAACATTATATTTATGCTCTGTTTTTAAAACCAAGTTTATAATACAAGGAAATAATTAAAAATTTTAGTATTATGTTTACTTATCAAGTCGAATTGAAATATTGGAAAGTTTTCATTCTGAACTAGTATGATCCAGAGTTCAAAGTCAATTTTATTTTGCTAAGCCAAGCTATTTTAGGTTTGAATTTTTAATTCATATAAACTCATTTATTATTAGCGTTTTAATGCTGACGCCGAAATCGTTTAATCTAAATTCCGTAGAATTTTCTATTTCATTGAGCATCACATGCTACGATTAATCTATTAATTAATGACCACGTACGTATTCCAATGAGTGGAAGTGCAATCGAGGGAATTTCTAAAATTTGACCCCAGATAAGGACAAGTGCTCACCTGAACTTGTGACCGCTCTGTTCGATGCGGGCGTGCAGTGACCTGCCGTATTTGCGGAATGTAACCGAGAAGAGGAACTCCTCTTGGGCGGAGTCGCGCAGCAGGAAGGTGCCCTCCGGCTTGCCCTCCAGCAGGTGCTCTGCCTCGTAGCGATCTATCTTGCCCCAGTAGAAGCTGCTATTCGTGATCTTCTCCAGATCGGGTACCAGGCAGTGCATGAAATCGATTTGCGAGTGAACGGTCATCTTGCCACCTCCGATTGCGGGGTTTCCCAATATGCCTGGTATTCCGGGGGCGGGTGCTGATGCTGTCAGGGGGCGTGGCTGGGGCGGTGTCTGTGGCGGTTGGGGGGCGGCTTCGGTGACCACAGTGACTCGACCGCCGTTGGGCGACTCGACCACAAAGCGTGGCGATGTTATCCGGATTATCACCTGGTGATGGTGATGACTCGCATCCGGAACGGCCACGGAATTCCGCTTCCTCTGGCTCTGCATCCGATGCTGGGCACTCCCACTCGATGCGCCCAAAGTGGGCGGTGTGGAGCGGCGATCCGCCGTCCGGGATTTCCGCGGAACCGTCGCCACCGCACCCGAGTCCTTCTTATTGCTCACTGAATTGCCACTAGGCAGCATGTCCCGCAATCCGCGGAAGGCATCGCGGCACTTGCACTTGCAGCATCGCCGCTTCGAGGACGCGGATGTGGATCCCGCGGAGGATGAGGATGTGGCTGCGCCCATGGATAATGTCTTACTGCTGCGACTCCGGCAGCAACTGTTGCTGTTATTGCTTCTGGAAACTGATTTTGGGAAAAACAATTTATGAGTAATTTGGTTCACTTTAAATTTGATGAGATTAATTTTGATTCTCTTTAAATTTGTCTGTCGTGCACAGTGAAAAAATTATGGCAGCTAAAGCATTAGATATTTGAATTATATAGTTGTTTATATTGCTTGAATATTTAAACATTATTCACAATTCTGGGAATACAAAAATTAAAAAAAAGGCAATTTTTAGTGTCTCATTTAATTTGTTGTAACATAACTTTGCGGTTTTTTGTTTAGTTCAAAACAATTTTTGATTCATTGGTTTTCAAAATTACTAAACATTAAATATTTGCAAATAAACTGTTTGGATTCTGATTTCACTTTGATTGTTTTAAAATTTAACATTTACTAAACATTAAATGCTCTCGCAAATAAACTATTTGGATTCTGATTTCACTTTGATTGCTTTAATAAGCGTATAAATTGGACTGATTAGATTTTGGGTTATAAATTTTTTTTAAGCACTGATTTTTTTTTTGAATATTTTATTTTTTTATAATTATACTATCACTGATAAATATATTTAAAAAATCATGATATCATCGTAGAAAGTCGTGTTATTATCATTAAAAACCGAATAAACCGACTTTTTGGTAAGGTAGATAGGTAATAATTATTTTTTTAGGTTGGCAGAATTTTTCGCTGTGCACTTTTCAATTTAAAGAGAAACACTCTTGTACATTTTCGAGTTTTTTGCCCACCTTGCTTGCTAGTGTGTTGCGTTCCCGCCGACAACATATTGCTGACTGGCAGCGACTCGAGCACTTCGCAATACTCGACGACTTCGGCCTCGTGGCTCTCGTGGATGTTGCTGTTGCTGTTGCTCCGACGCCGACGCAGCAGCGACTCATCCAAGTCGTCATCGTCGTCGTCGTCGTCTTCTACGGGGTAGTTGGTGTTGCTGCTGGGCCCGATGTTGCTACTGGGAATGGTGTTGCTGTTGCTGTTGCTGTTGCTGTTGCTGTTGCTATTGCTATTGCTGTTGCTGTTGCTGTTGCTATTGCTATTGCTGTTGCTGTTGCTGTTGCCGTCGTCCAATTGTAACGTACTTATCGCAGCGCCGACGCTTCCCGCTAAATTGTTATTATTCACGGGCTGTCTTTCGGTTTTTGGCGCTTCCGTTGAACTGCCAGCAGTTCGATTTGTCACCACGCCCACTTCCCCATTGCCGCCCTCCAGCGTCACATTCACAATCTGCCCATTTGCATTTAGCGTGTCGGCAGACAGCGAGACGTCGCTGCCACCACTTTCCAGCCGCTCCTCCTCCTTCTCTGTATCCAGGTGGTGCTTCTCCACCTGACCAACGACCGCTGCGTTGCCGTTCTCCATTTTGGCCAACTGAATTTTAATAATGATCTGACGCACTTCCGCCGACGATGTGACGGACGTGGCCTCCGCGAGGATCTCTTCCACCTGCAATTCTTCCTCGTCCAGACCGATGGTCTGCACTAGAGCTACGGATGATTCCCGGGGACTCGAGCTTGCGGGCAGATCGTTCTTATCCTGGCTACTATTGGCGCGTGCAGTGAGCTTGCTGAGCTGATGACCCATTGGAAGGTCTATGTGGAGCAGAGTCTTTTCTGGGGTGGGTTTTCTGGTGGCTTTCTGGAATGATCAAATAAAAAGGAATATGGTTAATATATTATTTATATTATTATTATTTTTTGTAGTCTATATAATGTTCTTAAATCCTAACAAGATATTTTTAAATATATTCTATAGGCGGGAAAATATCATTTCAATTAGTTATTATAACATTGGTTACCATGTAACCCCCTGGTAATTCCAATTTAATTATTGACTAGCTTAGTTAGCATGCTTAATTTTTAAATATTTGCTCTCCCGCATTTCGCAACATCCATAAATAGCCGGGAGTCGTGAGGAACGAGTTTTGCCCAGTTTCTCTCCGGTGGCGTGTGAAATGTCTTGACCTACAGCAAAGAGCCACTTGGTGGGGGCTTCACCAGTGCATTAATTAGCCACTTAGACGGACGGAGAAGTTCTCCAGTGGCAAAAGGGACTCATCACTCGGTCGCCGGTCAAATGGGCAATTAAATGCTATTGTCTAACTACTGATTAATGGTGCTCCCCCCAGCAGCTGATCTTCTGCGGGAGATATAGTACATATATCCCCCACGGATTGACTCATCCGCGGAGGGATCTTGGGACCTCGGGATCTCGTCATGCAGATGAGGACGATAAACAATGGCATTCCAATCCCACGCATCAATTCCCCCCAGAAGAGCAAGTACATACGCACAAATACACAGCGAATTGTAATGGGCTCATCCTATTTTTAGACACTCGCCCATGGAGAGCTGATGAAATCAGTGTGGAAAGCAAGTACACACCACGCCATGCACGTAGTACCCACATCACCGGTGATATGTGTACTTCTGGGTCAAGTTGGCTTATCTATCTTATTGTTAGAAAACCCTTAATTCATGGAAAATCTGTTATTATTCACTGATGAATTCGATTTAATTCGTGGGCACGTCATTCTGTCTACCGGGGAAGTGGGTTTCCGTTGAGTAATTGAATTCGCACTGACAAATCCTTATCGCACCCACATCAGCGAGGTGCGTCATCTAGTTCCGAAGTTGGGCCATATAAAAAGGAGCTTGGGTACACGTAAAAAGCACAGGTTATTCTGACTCATCTCTTTATGTTAGTAATTCTTGGTAGTTACCCGAAATCGCGTAAGATTGACTATGAGCAATATCACTGCGGTTTCTTAATCGAATTCTGCAGGTGGTTATTTCCCTCAATGGCGAAATAATTAGATCACCCAATGGCTAATAAAACCTCTGATTGATCGATAGTGATCAGTCATGGTATTGCGGAAATAATAATGCCGGTGTGATGTAGCCTAGTGATTTCCAGGGATATTTGTAATCGTAACTTCATAGGGGTTTATTTGGGGGAAGTACTTCAAAAGAAACCTTTGACATGTGTTCGGGAAAAAATATATAAATATTTTTCATAATTTTTCGAAATTCTCGGTATTCATAGGGATACAAAAAAAAACAAAATTTGACAGCTTTGATTTAAAATGAATAATGACATTGACATGGACGGCTGGAATTATATTCAGTATTTAATAAATACTATTTATTACTGTTAACATAAGACATGTCAATTCTAAGAAATTGAATCTAAAAAGTTTTTAGTAAAAACTGTTACAAAATTATTTTAAACAGTGTGAAACAAAGAATGTGAAAAATTCCAGACCTTTTTATTTTTCTGAACCAACTTATAAAGTTTGGATAGCAGATTAAAAATTTACAATTATATAACGTTTCCGCTTCCGGTTTAAAATATTTGTGAAACAAAAAAATATTAACATTTAATAGTTCTGGATCACTAAAAAGACTTTTTCCAAGAAAATGTGTTAAAAAATAATTTAAATTTGTGTTAGCTGGCATTCGAATCGAAATATTTTTACGGGTGTATGTATTTACAATGTATGTACAGTGGCTCCATCTCCAAATCGGACACCTACTTTCAAAAAATAAACATGCAAAAAAAATGAATAAAATGGGTTAAATTCGTCGTTTTTTTTGCTTTTACTTATACATAAATCTAATATCTTCCAAAAACATAAACAAAAATCACTTATTTTCAACGAAAACACTTAGTTTTTTAACAAAAACAAAAAACAAATCGATTTTTAAGGTTCAACGAATAATCGGACACTCGCTTAATACAGTTTTTTTTTATGGAACTTGCTGCAAACTTTGGGTTTTTGGCATTGGGATCACTTTGTAGTAGAGATTAAGAGCAGAAACCATCTCTACACTGCAAAAAAATGTTAAAATGGCTCCAAGGAAATCCATTTTCTGTAAAACTTGGTCTGAATATTGGAAAACTCAATTTCGAACTGAAAACTGTACGGAAATTCACTGGATTGGTCGGAGAAGTCAAGTCTATTGTCCAGGACACTATTATGAGGTTTTGTGTTACATTTTGATTTGACAATCGAGGCGGGGAAGGCCAAAACATGATGTTATTGACGGCATAATTCCAAAGTACCTTTAGATTTTAAAGGTTAAAAAATATTTAAAAAATTATTTTTTTATGTTTCTTTTGTTATTCCGAAAGAGCATTAAACAACCGACAAAATGAGGTATTGCTCATAAAAATCGGTTAACAACTACCTAAAATATGGCCTAAGCCATAACCAAACGAATAATTGCTTGGTCAAAAACCACGATTTCCATACAAATTTCAATAAAAACGAAGCTTTCAGCTTAAGGAAAATGTTTCCGAAGCCATATTTTAGGTAGTTGTTAACCGATTTTTATGAGCAATACCTCATTTTGTCGGTTGTTTAATGCTCTTTCGGAATAACAAAAGAAACATAAAAAAATAATTTTTTAAATATTTTTTAACCTTTAAAATCTAAAGGTACTTTGGAATTATGCCGTCAATAACATCATGTTTTGGCCTTCTCCGCCTCGATTGTCAAATCAAAATGTAACACAAAACCTCATAATAGTGTCCTGGACAATAGACTTGACTTCTCCGACCAATCCAGTGAATTTCCGTACAGTTTTCAGTTCGAAATTGAGTTTTACAATATTCAGACCAAGTTTTACAGAAAATGGATTTCCTTGGAGCCATTTTAACATTTTTTTGCAGTGTAGGGATGGTTTCTGCTTTTAATCTCTACTACAAAATGATCCCAATGCCAAAAACCCAAAGTTTGCAGCAAGTTCCATAAAAAAAAACTGTATTAAGCGAGTGTCCGATTATTCGTTGAACCTTAAAAATCGATTTGTTTTTTGTTTTTGTTAAAAAACTAAGTGTTTTCGTTGAAAATAAGTGATTTTTGTTTATGTTTTTGGAAGATATTAGATTTATGTATAAGTAAAAGCAAAAAAAACGACGAATTTAACCCATTTTATTCATTTTTTTTGCATGTTTATTTTTTGAAAGTAGGTGTCCGATTTGGAGATGGAGCCACTGTACATATTTTAAAAATCATTCAGTGGTATTATCTGTTTTTTAATTCTTGGAACTGAACTTTGAGCATAACCTCCTAGAAATTGAAAAGCTATGTACGTTGACACTCAAAAACAAATTCTAGGAAATATATACAGATATGCGTGCATTTCTTCCAATCAGTTCCGATGTCTTTAACTTTTTCAATTACCCTTTAAACACGCCTTGTTTTAACCATAAATTCAGTCCTCGCACTAACGATTAGACCGTGCTGTTTATGTGAACTTAATCAAGATTGTTTATCGCAGCGATTAATTAAAAATTACCAAGAACAAGGCCGCGATATGTAATCAAAGACGAACATCGGGCCAGGACTTAAACGGAAACAATGTTTATCAATTCCGGGAACTATGCGGCAATTGCAATAGGGAATTTTGCAGAATTCCCTGGCCAATGTATATAACTCAAATCGATTTGGGGTGGGCCACATAGGGAATTCGCTGGAACAATGATTGCAGTCGGACGTTTATCACTTTAAAGTTATCGACTGTTGTTCGACCTCAGCTGCTATCAACCCTGAACGGTTTCCACGGAACTCCCTTGTGTTAATCACTTAACGAGCCGCATATGGGCCTGTATGTATGTATGTATGTTTGGGCCTAATCAAACAGCACAGAAAACCTTGTCGAACAATCCAAGCAATTAACAGTGCATATATTTTCACAACTTTTCCCAAACATGGGAGAAAAAAATATTAAAGTTATTTCCCGGAAATGCGACCCACAAATGGTAAACAGTCAAAAATTGCAGCTTTTTAACGAGAATCGAAAAATTATAAACTAAGTGTTTTAGCTGGAAAACGAGATGTGTGGGGGGCGCCGCCGTTCAAATTATACAGTGTCCAATGGAAATAAAGGCCCCAACCATTCAATTTGTATTCACCGTTGCTTTAAGTGCCGGCGGTCTAACGGTAATTTGCACACTTTTATAAGTAGATATATAGATACTTTTTATTCACGATTTCATGCCGCACGTGCTACAGGCAATTTATCGCATTCAAATCATACGATTCAATCGGGCGAGTGAGTAATCAATACATTCTGGCTAACGTATGACACGATCGTTCGCAGTTAACCGCAGATAATTATTATTTTTCCCCCTAACCGAGAGACTCAGAGGCTCCGGCAACCTTTGCTGTATATTTACGACTATGATGAAATACAAAAAGAGTGACTTGAACTCAAGATTCAACTTCAGATTCCAAGAGACCCGCATGAGACAGCGGCAGCCAGTAACAAAATTTTTCAATGGAAATACAAAACTGAAACGGCAGATAAACCACCGAACTCGGGACTAACAAGAGGGCCTGGATACGCTTGGACAGGTACACCGGGAGAAAAAATCAAGTTAAAAAAAAATACCATATGATATCAGGATTTTTTAAATTTACTCAAGATATATTTTATTGGAAATCAATCTTAATAACAGAAAAATTAAAGTAAAGTAAGTGGTAGGGTCATTACTTAAGTTCTTGGAATTCAGAAGATTAAAGTTAAATTAAGGAAATTATGATCCTAACATTTGTTTTTTTTTTAAAGTCACTATATGAAATCAGTCTTTTTTAATTAACTTAAGAACTTTTTTGTTGGAAATTACTTCAGGTATCTTTTATAATATAAATATTAAAGTGAAGTGAGGGGTAGGGTCATTACTTAAGTTCTTGGCATCTACAAGATTAAAGTTAAATGAAGAAAATTATGATCCTAGAAATATTTAACAATCACCTAATCATTTAATATGATACTCATAGACCATGTTTTACCATACGAAATTTACAAAGTTATTTTTGGTTGGAAATTAATGCATATATCTTAATAATATGAAGTAAGGGATATGATCATTACTTGAGAAAGTTCTTAAGATCCAGAAGAATAAAGTTAAGTGACGAAAATTATAATCCTAAAAATTTTTAACAATCACCTGATCATTTAATATGATACTCATAGACCACCTTTTGAAAGATTTCAATAGGTTTCAAAAATAGTTCAGAATTTGTTCTACTTTTCGCTCAGTGCACCTGGAGGGTATCCGTAGGTAGGACAAGGCGTTCCATGAGTCACTCAGACAATGAGTAGCAGCAGGCTGTCTGAGGGACCGAAACTCCGGGTAAACTACACACACTACATACAATAATACAACCTCGTGCATTTTTATCGGCCGAGCATTTTGGAGGGCTCGTCGAGTTGAACTTTTTCTTTGCTCTCCGCTCTTTACTTTTATTTTTATTTCACTCTTCGCAGTTGCCACGCGGAGCCAACGAGCAGCTGAAGTTTTCTGCGCCGTTGCAGACAATGCGAAATTTCGTCAGAAATCCAAATGCGGATAATGATCTAATACATAACTTGTTCGGGGTAAAAATGTTGATAAATGTTGCCGGCCAGAGACGGATGGGAAATGGCGAAAGAAAGCCAACAACACGAAGTGGCTTGAATGGCTAATAAGGGACTCCCGACTACCTAATGAACGGGGGGATTTACCCCCTTAAAAAAATAAGTAAAAAATATGCAGAATTTGTTAAAAAAAAATTAACCAAAAGAAGATACACAAATGTGGAGCAGGAAAAGTGAATTTTATTTGCATTTATTACGAATTAATATGCAAACTGTGTATCTAAAAATAGGCAACTTTATTTAAATCCAAAATAGGTTTCGTTAAACCTTGATAAAGACAAATTTGAATTAATATTTCATGGAAAAACATGATCATCTAAATAATTTGAAACAGAAAGGGGAGTCCCAAAAGGTTGATAACTCTAAAAAGAGGTTTTTAAATCAATACTGAGAAAGGGTTGGGTAACGATAATGAGCTCTTACAAGAATTGCCAATTTGAAGCCCGTGGGTGGGTGTTTTTTTTTACTCTAAGCCCAAACAGTCCAAATCCAATCTTATTATCTGTAAGTGAATAATTTTTGTACCGCGCCCCGTCGTCAAGGCCCGTTATTAAAAAACCATTTGGAGACCGGGCACTCGAAATGAGTTTTTGTAACCTTCCCAGCAACTTGGCCAGCAACAACTTAGTCATGGCTTAGCTGCCTGTCCCACTGTATGTATTATGCTTTACGCAGAAATTGTCACAACAAAGCAGCAAAAGCAAAAGCAGCAAAAAGCAGCATGAATTGCGGTCAACGGGGCGAATGGGGGACGGAATGTGGGCTAGTGCAAAAAAAAGTGAACCACACAATGGAGCTCGAGTCAAGAGTCGAAGAAACATTTTGATACTCTATAAATTATAAGCAATATTGCTATAAAATTCTATATAGATTTTTTTAAATTTAGTTATATATTTTTCAGGGACCGTAACAGTTATAAGTTTCACTTTAAACGTCATAGATCGTCACCTTTTATTTATAAGTCATGAAGTCACTGTTGTTTCAGACTTTTAAATTAAAAGTCAGAGAATAACAATTATTTTCTGACCAAAAAAATAAAAGTCTTCCGCAAATTTTATTCATGACTTTTATAATAAAGACTAAAAATAACAGTTATTTATGGAATAAAAAAAAAAGTAACTCTTATGAGAAAAAGAAGAAAAAACATTAGTTAAGTTTTATTTGGTGTTCGAAAATATATAAGTCTTAAATATCTGTTGCTGATACGACACAGAAATTTTTTTTGTTGGAATTCGTAAGGTTTCAACTTGTAGTTATACACAGGAATTTTTCAACATAATGAGACCGCGAATTCTTCAGACCAAGAGGAACCTCATTAATGATTCAAAATTATTATTTATAAATTGAATAGTCAACCGAATTTATGTATATATAATAAAACCACAATTGTTTATTTTTAACAAGTTCAACTACCGCCTGTCATGCTAACCATTAAGTCACGAAGCAGTCATAAACCTCAGAAAAAAATATTTTATTATATTGCAAAATTAGTGAAAGATTCGATAAACTCGGTTGCCAAGTCAAGGAAACTCCCGATGAGAAGAAACCTCAACAACAATGAAAAAGCCAGCGACTCAGAAGCGAAAAATCTGCGGGGTAGAGGCGTAGGATTTTAAAGCGAATTCAATTACTTTTTGTTGCTGCCGACGTCGCTTCTTTTTTTATTTTCTTTTTTTTTTTTTGTTTCCATTTTGTTTTGCATTTACTGGGAATTCGCAAATGAAGTTCGCTTGAAAATAAAATCACATGCAAAGCGGAGCAGTAAAGTGCCAAAGAAACTGGAACGGGGGATGTGGGGGGTTTGGGGGTTTGGGTCTGGGGATCCTGAGAAAGTGTATTCATTTTGATATATTTTTTCGCAGGAAAATTGAAATGAGATTTATTACGCTTTGGGCACTCGGATTCGTAATTTGCCCATTCATTGCGCTACGGGTGGAAAAGTGATAAATAAACAAACGCCTCTCATCGGGGCGATTCGGCGCATTCAAACTTATAGGGAACTTTAATTAGCGTTTCCAGTAAAATCGGATGGGGCACGAGCTAAACAAAGTTCGTGACTGATTATGTTCGACGGGGTCTTAGGAGGCCTTAGGGGTACAATATCTCTCCATTGACGTAGGAATCATTTTGTTTATACTCCCAGTTTTACGCCCGAGACCGAACTTGTTATCTCGCCTCTCGTTTTGTTATCACGCGAAGGTGGAAACGAGAGAGAGAGGTGTTGATTATCTAGGCCCGAAAACGATAATAACGAAAATAATAATATTAACATTTAATGTGAAAAGAGGCGATTTCTTGGAAATTCGCACACACACCGAACAGGCTTCTCCATGATAAATCCATCGCACAAACACATACGGGTGGAAAAATTCCTGGAAAATATGCACACGGTACTCACATGATGGTGAAGTCATGGAGTTCTTGTGTCTGTGTGCGGTTTTCTGATTAAACGAAAGCACTAACAAAAATTCAACTTAATTCGCTCCAGGTCCGGGTTAGGCCCAAATGATTTTTTGTTCGTTTTTTTTTTTTGGTTCTGGCCAAAATAAAAAGATGGTTTCCTTAGATACTTTTGTGCCGTCGGGTTCCCTAGTCTGGGTTGAGCTGAAATTATGACCATGAGCTCACAGAACTTTTGTTACCGAACAGTAACGGAGCACAAACTATATACATATGAAGGTGTTTTCGAGATTTGTTTTGGTAGCTTTGTGATATCATAATCGTATTATCTTGAATGATGGCTCACAGATACGCTGAGATCGTGAATAATTTAGATAAAGGTTTTTGAACCTATCATAAAGTTTTTTGTCATGAAAAGATTGTTATACGAATAGGATAAAGTCATCATTCTGACTAAAATCTGGTATAATATAATAATATTATGATACACTGTTCAGGATTTGTTTTTTTTTTGCAACTAAAACTTTTTCACTTTATCTTCACCACTAAAATCATTATTGAGGTAGGTTTATCGCGACAAACGTGACTGCATTTTCTTGTACTATTTCCAAACAATCCATTTTAATTAAGGTTTTCAATGTTTTACCTGCTTTTAGCTTCGAGCTGAATTCTTAACTGAACGCCAATGGGCAAGTAACCTGGCATTATATTTACCGATACGGCAGTTAACAATGGGTCGTAAACGTGATTGATTAAATAGTTTTAAATTTAGCGATTACGGAATCAGCTATCTAAAGTACTTAATCGACCTTTGCGAATACGTAGTCAGTCCGACAATCTTCCAGAGATTACACAAGCCTCTATAAAAATTCATTGATAAATTACTACGAACCGCAAAATCAACATAGCCATACACCCATCATATACAACCCATACTACCCACTCACAAACACACACACTCGGTTATCAACAGAAACGTTTGCAAAGTTGAAACGAAACGAAATTCTTAGAACAATCAAAAGCATTTCGTTGGCTTTTCCAGGGAAAAGCAAATATGTAGGTAACCATGGGGTAAATGAGGTAAAGTGGGTGGTGAGGGGGTGGTAAGGCAGGCTGACATGCGCTAAGATAACGATAAAGATAAAGTCGGGGGCAAAAACAACTGGGGGGTAAGGTCAAGTCGAGATATAACATGCATATTGTCATTATTGGCCATTGCAAACAAACGTGCTGCTAGTGTCACCGCTCAGGGATTTTAGATTTCGAAACGCGGCCACAAATAGAGAATTTACATAAGCTACACTTTAACTGGTTTTTTGTTAAAAGTTGCTCTCATGGGAAAATCATACTTCCGAATGAAATTACTATGGAAATTATAAAATAGGAGATATTATATGAATTTATTTTGATGCTAATATCCTGTACTATTTAATCATCAAAAAATATGAATACATCATGATCATAATAGAACTAAAAATTGCACTCAAAATTCTAAAATAGATGATATTATATTAATTAGTTTGATGCTAATATCATGTACTATTTAATCATAAAAAAAATATGATCATAGTATAGATTATAATAGAACTTTTTAAGTTTAAGGTAAGTAATTAAGTAAGTAGTTAAGTAGCGGAAATACCTTATAGCCTTTCTATTTGTATACAAATGCGATATAACTTCAGTACATTCCATATAATAGGGTTTCAATGGAAACCCAGTTAAGTCAGTTATAAAAAAATGTACCTAAAAAAGTTCCATTGTGTTTATAACTAACTAAGATTATATATGGAATTATTTCTGGGGAATCCGATGTGCTACTCAAGTATAACTTATGGCCGCACTTTTGTGGCTTTAGAACTGTAAATAACAACATGTGTGTTTGTGTTTTTTCCGTTAATTGCAGTTCTCTATAAAACATCTCTATACTGAAGCCCCCCCTCTGGTTTCCCTCTTGTGAACCCACTCGAGATCCACTCACACACCAACAATTGAGTGTTTTGCCCACATTTCACTTTTGGCATTGCGTTTCAATTGAACAAATTCACGCGAACAATTAACAATAAACGAACAAAATCAAATTTCCAACGAAAAATCTCATGAAAAAAAAAGAAAAACAAACAACAATGGGATGAAAGTCGGGGAGGGGGTGGAGGTGTAAGCAGGAGGGCAATAATCTACCTATGATTAGGTGTGCGAAAAAGAGAGCTATACACCTAGAGAGAGAGATAGGCGGCATTGTTGCTGGGCAGACAATTTGGCATTTTTTCGCAAGATCGCTCTCTCACTCGCTCTTAGCTGGCAGCTATCTCGCTCTAGCACTCGCACTGCACTTATCCTGTGTTCGAGAAACCGTTTCACGTGAAAAGCTATTAAAAAAATTGAAAACGCTCTCAAGTTTAATACGAAAATTCAAGGAAATGAGCGGAAGAAGATGGTAAAAGCGGATTTTTACCAAGAATAATCAAAAAAGTGCACACACTCATGCACACAGCGAGAGGAACGAGCGCAGACAACAACAATTTGACGCATTACAAACGAAGTTAATAACACCTTTTCTTATGAAGGGTACAACAACAGCGCCGATGTTCCCATGTTCCCCTACCATTCTTCCTCTCTTCCTCCTCCTCCTCCCTCTCCCCGACCATTGTTGTTGTACGGCTTCGGCCGAATTCAGCGGCTACACCTTTACATTTATACACCTTTAGCAAGAAGCCATGGCCAACAACAGAGGTCCAACAACAACTACGCTGTGGGCCATAACAGCAGCAACCGGGTCTCGATATTGGTATTGGTGCGGCCAAGAGAACAGTGCAAGTACAGTGAAGCCTCGGTAAGAAAGGAACATATATATTAAATGATAAACTCTTCTGATATTTATATGAATTCACATTTTAAGTTAATTTGATATCTTTCAACATACTCTTCAATCCATAATATATTTAAGACTATTACTTTAATCTTTTACTTTTATATTAAGGACCGATTTCTTGACCTAATTTTAAACTAAACGTAGGTCTAAAGCCTAGAAAGCGAATTAATATTTATAAGACTTATTAAACCTAAAACCAAGTGTTCAACCTACAAGCCTTATAGAAATTAAGAGATCAAAAATAGTTGGCGTAAAGAGAGAAGTATGTATAAATAGTCATAAGTATTGTAGTTTATATTAAAGTTTGTATATGACAGCGCTTAAATATTTATGTATGTATATAATAATTTAGCAGACCAACTTCCGAGAAATAATCCAGTCAAACTTTGTTATATAAAAAAAAAAAATTCTTTTATCTAATAATAATCTAAGAGACCATTCCTATAAAAAAGGGGTATTCCTCCATATGGTATTTCTAAGCCAATTTTTCTAATGGTAGCTATAGTATAAAGTCGCCCGATCAGAAATAATTTGTTATCTATTTGTTCCAAAGGCAAAAAGTTAGAGCAGCTGCAGAGTTTTCTAGAGCAAAGGCACAACATGGGTTAATCGCTACGAGTTTTGACAGCTCATGTTATCAGTGATATTTGATATGGTTATGTTTGTCGTGGGAAAACACCGAGTGGAATGTGAGTCACTGGCGGGATTTAATTTTTTTTGGGGGCGCGACCAAAGCGAAGCTCCACTGTATCCGCATCTGCTCGTGCGCTCGCATCTGCATCTGTAGTTGTATCTTGTTTCTGTTCGTGTTTCAGTTTGTGAGCCTGTGTGAGGGCCAGCTTCATTTCAGCTTGGCTTGCGGTGTTAAATGTTTGCAGCAGCATTTTTCATTCAATAGCCCGACCGAACAAAAACAACAACGGCCAGCTGCCAACATCATCAAACACACGCACATACAGGCGCACGAACCACACTGTGAGTGTGGGTCTGTGTATCCGTGAGAGTGCCAGTGCCAGTGCGAGTACGAGTATCTTTGTATCTGCTGGTTCGCTTTGGCTGTCTGTCACTTCTCAGAAATCGGTCTAAATTAGAAAATGCGTTTCTGGGAATTTCGTATCGCTCTTTTGGGCCCACAGAGCTCGGGCGAGCATATAAATATATATATATTGTAAATATATATTATAGCTGTACCGACGACAGTTCCCCTTATTCCCAGTTCTCGGAAAATATGCCTTTCCCCCAATGAATTTATCAATGGCATTTGCAAATATTATATAGCCAACGGCAACTATTTTCGTTTATAATTTATGCAAGCAGCAAGCGTTTCATGGAATTCCAATGACCACAAAGTGCTAAATATTTCAGTACTTTTTAACTTACCTCTCTTTTGATACGTTGGCTATTTTCGGTGTGCTGGTTACTTTTGGCTAGTTGGCAATTTGGTTAAACCGTAGTTTAAGCATATTTTAGTTTTGCTTTCACAGGTTTTTTCTTCTTTTTTTTTTTTTGCTTTTTGACGTTATCTCTCTTTGAGGTGACACTAGCACACACACACACTCGCACACACTAATTGCACTTTTCGATCTGCGATGGCACTCAACCGATTTTCCGCTCGATAGTGTGTGCAATTCCGTGAATTTGTGCAATTTCTCTCGACGAAACGAAACACGCACGAATACGAAGAAGTATCTCTTCCCCGAAAAGTATCTGTATCTTTCGCCCTGCGTCCGCTTCGTTCCGTTTCTTCAGTGTGACTGCCGACGGAGTAGGAATCGATACTGCGTCCCATTAAAAATCCCCTAAATGAAACGAAGAGTCTAGCGGGTGGCTAACTTGGATAAGCGAGATAACGGTGTCTCCGAAAGCGGTGGTGAAACTGGGTAAGTCTTTAACATTTTCACACAATACCGTTGTACTATTTTTATCGCAGACTCGAACCATCTGTTAATGTAATGGTATGTCCGTCCCGCTCATACTAATGGATAACCTATCACTTAAATAAATTGGATCGTAAAACTCTCATTACAGAAACGCAAAGTACTAAAAAATATTTAAGTGTACTAACTAGCCTATTAAAGTTATTGAAAAAAAAAATGTATCTTAAAAATAAAAAAGTTCTACAAAGTATAAAAGGTATGAAGATTTTTTTCCAGTATTTTACAGCTACATATATTACCTAGCATTTCTACATTATCACAATCAGGTCTTCTAATCTAATCTAATTTATGGACAAAAGAAGTCAAAAGTTTAATACTCTTAGAAATATTAAATAATTTACTTTTAGTCATTCGTTTTTGAACATAAATTTTAGAATGATAATAACATATTAAGTTTTTAATAATATTGAGTAGAGACAGTCTGAATGACAATTCCATATCCTTTGTACCTTGCTCCCTTTTAGGAAATGGGTATATTATAATTTTTTTATAAGGGTATACAAATATTTGAAGGGCTCATCAAAATCAAAGAAACAAAAGGGAAAGAGGGAGATCGTGAAAACAAAACAGTCAAATAGTTCTACCCGGCATGGCAACTGTAAAACAGCTGACGGAAATCACAGATATAGGCGATCTGAAGGATTTGCAAAAGCTGTATCTGAAGGATTGGCCCAGCAACTGCGTCGGTTATTTCTGGCTGGATAACTATTTAAGGTGGTTAAACCAAAACCCAAGTTTAAAACACCTCAACTTCTACACTTTGGATAATGACTGGAAAAGCGATGGATTGTTTATATTGGTGGTAAATTGAAATTATCTACAAAAGTCTTTAATTTATGTCATTGATAATTTCCCATTAGCATCGCTATCAATTATTCTTTAGCAACTTAAGTAAAGAAAAACCTAAGCTAAAAATTGCTTTGAAATGTTTGGATTGGTCGGGAGGATACAAAGTCAGTGCTATTCACGAGGCCCATCATAAAATCTACAAAGAGCTTGCGGCGGAACTCAATCTTCATATGGATCGGGAAATGAATACCATTATGTATAGTTTAACCTGCCAGGAGGCTGAAAAATTGGATGTTAAGTGCCCGGAGGGTTATTATCTAGACAAAGTGCGCTTGGAACATGCAGATCTAATAAACGATCTTTGGTCCGCCCGACACCCTGGCTCCCTAAAACTTATTCAAATGCTAATAACTAATAATACGAATGTGGGATTGTATGAGAGAGAGTCTGGTTCACTATGTGCCTGGTGCTTAAGGTAGGACATTGAATTCAATTTAAATAACTAAACTAAATTTTCATTTTAATATGTTTTACAGGCTGCAAAGTGGTTTTCTCGGAGCTTTAGAAGTGATCCAAACCCATCAACGTCGTGGTTTGGGATTAGTAGTTGCTGCCGCTATATCCAAGGCTATTGCCACCGATCTGCAGCAAGATATTACAGCCTTGGTCAATATGAATAATACTGCCGCCTGTCGAGTGTTCGAGAAATTAAACTTTAAACTGATGAGGGGAGAGCACTACTTTTGGAGCATGATCAAGCCAAAAAGAGGTGGTCAGATATCTTGGCCAAGCAATGAATAAATAAAACTATAAAAACGAGTGCACAATTAGTCTTTGGAGAATCAAAATTAAGAGAATTCTTCAAAGAGAATATGAAGATTTAATAGCAATTTATTGTAGAATCATAGAGATACAGAAGAAGCTTGACTAGCTATCCGAGTTTAATAACTAAAACCAATATGCCTATCCATTTTTGCTTGGTGATTTGATCGGAAAGGTTGTCTCGCTTGATTAAAATGTGCAGTCAATTGAAAGTCATTGTTCTGTTGCATCTACAAGATGTTCAAGGGCTCTACAAGGCGTGTTAATTTCTATTCTTTTAAACTGCATAAATTTTAATTATGTATTATTTTAAAGCTTAAAATAATTAAAATCGATTTTTCAAGCTAAATCTAATTTTCTGGTTAAGATTTCTGGAAGCTTTTCCAGGTGGTGGTCAGATATCTTGGCCCAACAATGACTATGGCCAGACAGCAAATAGAGATACAGAACTGTCTACAAGGGCTAAAATGAATAACATCTATAAAGTGCATTACTATCTAAGATAATTTTTTGTGTATAAATTGAATCACAGTCTGGTTGCCAGGGACCAGTCTCCAAAATGGATCATCAACCGCAAGTCGTCCAGCAGCTGGAGGATCTTAAAAGTTTTTACACCCGGGATTGGCCAAAATATTGCAAGGAGTATTACTGCCTGGATAATTTTTTGGATCTTCATAAGTGGGACACCCAATTGAAGGATGTCAAGGTTTACGCTCTTCCAAATCTAGAACACGGATTATTTGTGATTGTGGTATGAATGTGATAGATTTTTCTTCCATTTATGCTATCTTTTTTTTACAATTTTGGTATGTGAATCGTTAAGGATCGTTATCAAATTTTTGTGGGATTTTTGGAGGCTGAGAGATCCGAAAGTGTTCTAAAGGAATCCTTATTGAAATTGGAATTCTTTGGTGGCGAACAGTTTGCCTCCATGCCCAAAAGATATTTCACTGTTGCAAATGAAATTATAAAAGCGAAAAATCTGAAACTAGAACTGGACAGTGTAACCTATTCCTTGGTTTTAAGCAAAGAAGAGGCACTATACTTTCAAGTGGAGTATGTATAAAGAAAGTGTTATAAGTTATATAGTATTTCAACTAATTTAAGAATTTGGTTAGACCAACAGTTGGCTTTTCCTTGAAATCCCTACGATTAGAGGATGCTCAAGTGATCGACGACCATTGGGAATGGAGTGAACATGGCAGTCTTTCGTATATTCAACGCCAAATTTGTTACAACACCAGTGTGGGCTTGTATAAAGACGGTGACAACGAACTCGTGGCCTGGTGTATTAGGTAAATATTTAAGATTACGAACCCATTATGAAATTTACTCTCAACTATTGTTTTACAACAGGGCTCAGGATGGTTTATTGGCTGCCCTACAAGTCAAACCTACCTACAAACGACGAGGTTTTGGCGTTATGATTGTAAAGGAATATTGTAGACAAGAGGCTGAGCAGGGACGCGACATAATCACTGAAGTTGTTCCGGAAAATAAAGCATCCTTAAATCTGTTCCAAAAATTGGGCTTCAGGATCAACGATCAGTGTCATTGGCTGATCACGGAAGCCCCCATTTAAGATTAACTTTGATATGTTTATTTATTTCTTAAACTATTTGCTTTGATGAATTATTAAGATTATTATGTTTTATCAGTTGAGGGAAAAATGCATTGCTTAGTTTTAAGAGACACTGTATAATAGAATCTAACGAGAGTTCTTTAAAGAGAAATATAAAAGCTCGCTTGACAAGCGAGTCATTTAATCACCCTAAAGCTAAACATATAATCTATTTTTGCACAGTTTGTTGAAAGGGAAGGTTGTTTCTAGACGGAAATGTGCGCTCAATTGAAAGTTATTGGTTTGCCAGATCTCCAGGAGTTTCAAGGGCTCTTTAAACAAAAATGGCCCAAATATTGCCAGGAATACTACTGTCTGGATAACTTTATAGGATTTTTGAAGAAAGAACCCCACATGAAGCACTTGCAAATTTATACTCTGGATATACCACAAGCTAGAGATGACGGCCTTTTTGTTATAGTGGTGAGTGGAACAGATATGCATTGTTGTTCTGAGTAAACAAGTAAACGAGTTATCCAATAAAGAGTCGGCAATCTCTTAGGATCGCTATCAACTGTTTGTGGGTAGCTTAAACAACGCAAATGGTCTTGTTAGAAAAGCTCTGGATTTATTGGACTGGTCGACGGGTTTGAAATGCAGTTCAATTCCCTTTAGGCATGTTGATGCCTTGGATAGTATTGTCGAGTCTAAAAAGTTAAGCTTGGTGTTCAGAGATCCCACGGATCTTTTTTATATGAAGGCGGAGGACGCTCTTAAGCTTAAGGTTAAGTACGTAGTACAAATCTGGTTTACTTCTTCAAGAATAATTTTTATATGCCCTTCATAACTTAGACCACCAGTTGGATTTATCCTAAGATCTTTGGATGTGGCAGACGCTCCTTTGGTTAACGAAGAGTGGCCCAATCATCATATGGGATCTCTGTTTTTCATAGAAAGACAGATTCGCCTGTGCGTCAGTGCTGGATTGTATCGGGAAGACACTCAAGAACTGGTAGCCTGGTGCATCAAGTAAGTCAACCATATTATGATAATCCTGTTATCTCACCCATAAATCTGATAGATTACAAGGCGGCTACTTGGGAGCTCTACAAGTAAAAGACTCGTACAAACGGCGAGGATTTGGAAGTGTGGTAACTAGAGAAATCTCGTACCGCCTTGCCGCCCAAGGTCACGATGTAATGGCCCTTGTAGGTCCCACAAACAAACCATCGTGGGGCATGTTTAACAAGCTCGGCTTCCAAGCCATCGACCAATGCCTTTGGCTGAGGACGAAACCCACCAAGGGAGATTTTACCTGGCCCGAGGGCGAGTAGTTGGTGTTTAAATATCTGTATTAAAATATTACGACTATCGGTTGTATATGAATACAAGTTTGGTATAAAAATAAGCCAAGGCCTTTTTCATGTGCTATTACTAAATTACTATTCTAATCGGGCTAGCAATTGCCGGCAGCGATCCTCTAATTGCAGGGGACTACGCTGAATAGTCGCATCCTCCGTCAGTGTCTTTGTGATCTTCCTTAAGCACTCGAGATCGTATTGCACATGATAATCGTTTTTCCTATAGCTATCGAATAGTAAAAACTTGGTGGTTGAGGTTTCCTCGGCCAACCGGCGAGTGGCTATGAACTCCAGGAGCTCTATAAAATCGAGGTAGTTGATGCCAAAGCTGGCCCTCAGCATTGTTTGGCAGTGGGCCTCAAAGTTATCCATCTGCTGGCAGTCGGAGATCTCTTTGCATACGGCCTTTAAATTGTTTCTGAGGTTCTGCCAGACCATGGATATATTGCAGGCATTGAACCAGTTGTGATTGACGGATATGGTGTCCGTTAGATTCCACACCTGATGGAACCAGCCACTGGGCACGAAAACGGCTTCGTTGGCCCGCTGATTAATGGTGTAATATCGGACATTGTGTTCATCCAACATTTTCTCGTCTATGCTGAATGGCGGATTTCCCAAGCGATCGTTCAGTTTCAGCTCTTCTCCCGGCGGCATTATAATCCACTTCTTAATGCCCACAATATTGGTGGACCAACTGAAGGAGCCAAACACATCAGCATGATAGGATGTCCTAAAATAATAGAGAATTTAGTATAGGAAGGAAAGGAATCAAAAGAGGACCATTACCATGAGTTCTTGGGTCCCATATAGACGAATCTATAGTCGTCCTTCTTCTGGTCAATCAGTTGTTCGTTGAGCCAATCGGAGGCAAAGTATTTAGGCACCTTATAGAAGTTGTATCCCGGCATTTGGGCAGCCAGATGCCAGTCCTTGAGGTAGAGATTGTCCCTGTTCGTGGGATCCACATTACTATTGACTTCCTGCGACGATGATGATGACTCGTTTTCAATGCCACTCCTCCATTTCTCCAGGTAATCGTGAAAGTTGACCTCCAGTTTTGTATGACTATTGAAATACGATGAGTTACAGTCGGCGACTGGAACCGGGCAATTGGAAATCTTGGTCTTGAGGTAGTCAAAGTTGATGGAAGATGCGCTCGGATTGGAGTTGAGATCCCGGGATTCCTGGCATACGGTCCAATTCTGGCACTCCCAGTCGTTGGAGACGTCCGTTATGATAACCGGGAAATTCTTGTGCATATAACGCCAAAAGAAATCGTTATAACTCAGATCAGTGCACCGCTCGATTTCCGTGGGCAGCTGTGGGTCATTTTTCCCAATTTCCTCGGGATGCAACTGGAGGACGTAGTCCCCATCCCGCTCCTCTGACGCCATTCGGTGTGGCAGTTGGTCCTCTGTATCCCCAGGACCTCAATCATGCACTGGCTGTTGTTTCTTATGTTGAAAAAGGATGGATTCTCCCAGTTTGGGCCCAGGACTTTCAAGTTAATGGAGCGATCAGGTGGACAAGAGCTGTCCCAGCCAGAGCATCTGCAGCCGCGATCCCAACAAGAAACTGAAGGCAAGGCTTTGTGACCGAGCCTCTAAAAGCGGAAAAAGCTGCTCTTGAATTTGTAAATTGCAATTTTGTTTTTATTATGAAATTGGGTGACCATCAAAAACTTAACCATATGGTTCGGTCATATATCGATTTTCTCAAACATCGATATATTTCGAAGCGATAGTTATTAATTTGTTAATTTAAATAAGTTTTTAGTTAAAAATTCACAGTAAATCCAAAGCATTCTAAACAGATGAAAACTAATGAAGTAAACATTTTTAAAATCGAAATTTACCAAGCAACCGCGTTAGAGAGGAGCAGCAGATGCCGATACTAGAGAGGGAATAGAAGCTGGAACTGGTTCCGGAATCGTGCTGGTTCATAGCAGTACTGGCATAATTTCGTGAAACCGCGAAAATTCAAAATACTTATCCAATAAATAAATCCCAATTTCCAGAAAAAACAAAAACATCACGTTGCTTTTTATTTAATTGTTTTTATATTTACTGCAGTTTGTCTTTTGAGTTTTATCCGCTAAACATTTTACCATTTTCAAGTTTTTAACTACAATTTGGTTTTACATATACGTGTCTTCTGAGATTGTGTGTTTGTCTCTGTTTAATTGTGAACTAAAGAGGAGATCAAATAAATGAAAAGACATTTGAAGAATCGAGTATCGAGTTCTGTGTATATATTCATGTCTTTCTATGTTAGTTCGGTTTAATTTCTATATCTAGGCATATTCGTATGTGTATAAACTTTACAGATATTTATTTTCGACCTTCCAGGTCAGACTAAGAACTAAGTGATTACCAACAACTCTGCTCATCAGACCCAGTACAATAATACGCTTGAATTGATTACTAGAAAACTATATAATGACAATACAAATTAAAGCATAGGTAAAAATGCTATATACACATACAAAATCGTACAAAACGTAACAATAGATTTATTTTTATTTAATATATAATTTATTAGTAGAGATTTTATTATTCGGTTTTGGCTTAGAAAAATGTACAATTATTGATTTTGTCTTGGGATTTCGGGTTTCGGCTTGCAATAATTGGTTTAGGATGTATAATTTGTTTACTTAGACTAGACGAATTTTACTAGGTTTTTCTTCTTGCGTTTTCATTTTGTTTAGAAGGTACAGAGAGACTGACTGACTGACTGACAGAGCGACAAGATCTATTTGTGTGTATAGGGGAATATGTATTTCGGAAAAATCGTGACTCCTATATGTTCATGTGTTTAATTATAAAGTAATCCTATACATATTCCGTTCGGAATCTATGTACAATTTATTGTGTGGCAGGCAGAGCCACGCCCACACTTTGCTTACGCACTAATTTAGTATTTATTACGCTATTCATTCTTACAGTTTTCACGTCCTTAAACTGCTAAAACATTTAACTAAACATTTGATTTAGGTGAAATTAAAGTGTTTAACTCTCCTCCTATTCTCTCCTAATATTTATTAATTTAAATATTTTACTTATTTATTTTTAAGTGTATGCTTTCCCACTCACAAGTATTTGCATTGACTTTGAATGCAGTAAATTAAATAGTTATCATATAAATTCAATATCTTAGTTTATTACATACTTGATATGTGGTTTTCGTGTAAATCATGGGAATAATTAAAGTTTCCGAGGGAAATAAATGGAGTGTTTGTTGGTCCAGTTGGAGATGAGATAACTAAGTCTGGTTTGTATATTGATTCGAGATAGAAAAGAAAATTAGCTTTACAGGTAATTTGTGTGGGTTTCTTGTGCAATTTATAATTAAGTTTGTTCTTGTTTGGCAGTCTGTAGATTGTCACCAAAATGAAAAGTAATTCGTTTCGATTACTGCGGGAAAAGAGGAAATTATTTCCAAAGCCGAATAATCAGGCATTAAACTACTACTTAAAATTACATATTTAAAGCTTATACAAATCGTACATGTCTATGCTGTAATTTAGTCAATTTATACTTATAAATTTGCTACATAAGATTATTCACTATACATATGAAGCAGGAGTTCAATCGATTTTGCATATGATTTTGGGGACATCCCCGGCATCTCTGGTACAACCTCAGTGTGTTTGGGTCCAGTGCTCAATTAGCTGGATGTACAATTGTAGGGGTCATCGGTGCGGAAATTCGGATGATCTTCGAAAGGCTTAACGCCCGCCGCCCTTTTGTCATCTCTCAGTTTTTCCACCTGCTGCATAACTCTCAGAAAATTTCCACCAGCCAGCTTCGTCAGCTCGTCAATTGTCCAACCGCCTCCAAGAAGTTCAGCAAATAGAGTCGGATATGAAGATACATCCTCCAGTCCTTTGGGGGTACTAAAAATCAGATTTCAGGATCGCAAAATATTAGCCTCTTTCCACGGATCATAAATAATTTTAATATTGCTTGCTGCCTCTGTTCACAACACATATTTCAAAAAATCTCTACGCACAATTAAATTTAATTTTCGTGCACTACATACGAAATAAATTGAATAAGCAAACCAAAGGCAGCGCCAAAGGCAAAACAACTCGTGTGCAGGACATTCGAAGCGTAATAAAGTCGCATTGAGTCAAGCAACACAGAAAAACAAATAAATAATGAATGGCACACAAAGGAAAATAAATAATAAATAAACATTTTGCTGGCCGAACGCTCAAGAGCTCGGTAATCATATTTTATGAACAGACATTTGCAGAAATAAATAATAATTTAGTTTTATATGCAGGCGTTTAGGCCAAACACGATTTAAATGACACAAACAGAAAAATCATTGGTATCAGTGTGGGTAAGATAAGTTATAAAGGATTATGTAGGGCAATTACTATTTAATAACTCATATATTAGGTTATAAAATAATAAACAAATAAATCTATATAATTATAATAGATTGTAAATTAAACATAAATTATTCTGATATATTTATAAAAATATTTAATATGGAAAATTATTATGCAAAAATTAGATATTATTTTTGCTTAGATTTGTATATTAAAAAAAAATATAATAATAATTAGTTTAACTTTAGTAAAAATAATATGATATTAAAAAACAAAAAAAATGCGTCAAAAACAAAATGAAATATTACAATTTTAATTACTTAAAGATATTAAAAAAGAATATTGTTTTTTACTAAATTTCCCATATCTAATCTAAACACTTTCTTTCTGTTTATTGTGGGCAGAAAATGTTTTTGAGTGCTTAAATTTGTGTTGACAAATTACTAGCTTTCATTTATAGTTTTTAATGCACAAAAGTTTAAATTCAATTCACGATATTCCGTCAAAATTATCAGTCCAAGTAATGACAATTTAATTAAATAAGCAAGCCCCCAAAAAGTTGGAAAGGTGTCATAGGGAAAACCCAACGAACTTTAATGTGGAAACTCGTTTTATTAGTTATGTTCCCCTGCGCTCGCACCATGTGGTTTTGACATGAACCGGAAACGAGACCATTTGACATTTAGTAATTTCATAGAATTTTAGATTATTTATTGTGTCATGCTCATGTTTGTTTCGTATTTTGGTCCCTGGCAATTGCACCATAAATATTCATATATATATGTATGTACTATATATACCAATTTCAGTTTTCTTGTTTTTATTGGCCCCAAACACCTCAATAACATTTCTGTGGTCGCGTTGCCCAAAAACCAAAACAAAATGAAGTTCATTTCGGTGGAAATTGATTTACATGGACATTTTTTTTTGCTGTTGTCCTTGTTGTTATTTTTGATGGAAATTCAGCTCATATGCTCATTTTTGGCCATGTACTGAAAATATTTAATTCAAAAACAGCCGAGGGAGATGGAAATTGGGAAGTGAGTACAGGTAGTTTTATCAAAATTTCGGCTTCAACATTTTGTTTGTTTGCGCATTGTGTCCACGATGCAATGAAATGGAAATCTATGCAAATGAATTCTCCCCAGCACCACGGGAATAATTACAACGATAATGAAGACGAATGACGTTGATGATGACGATGGCGATGACGATGAGTGCAGTGAAAGGACACTCTGCCACTGGACGACCGCCCATTGAGGTAATGAACATTTTGGTCCTGCTAATGAGGACAGGCTTTAAATATTTTTGGGATCAAATTGTAGCCATGTACTGATTGGCAAGTGATTTAATGGCACTTGTTTTATAGTATTAAAGATTTAATTTTTGATTTTCCTTGAATATTTTTCTTTCTACTTTAAAACTTTAGTAATAACTTTTTTATTTAAATACAAAATGCTATATTAATTTTCATGTGTTCTTATAATGGCTGAATTATTTTATTTTATTTTATTTAAACTAATGATTTAATTTTCGATTTTCTTTAAACATTTTTCGTTCTACTTTAAAACTTTAGTATTAAATAATTTATTTAAATTTAAAAAAATGTACATTAATTTTCATGTGTTCCGATAATGGGTGAATTATTTTTACTTTTAAAGTTTTTCCACCAGTTCAATCCTTTTACGACTACCATAAGTTTTTCTTCCCAATCCTTCAGCTGATAATCTTTTATCGCTCGCCACCCGTTTGCCTTCGAGCTCATTAAATTATCTTAAAAATCTCTCGTAAACAGATTGCACAAGTTGTTCGCGGAAAACCCCCCGAAAATATAAAACTCGGGGAAAAGTGCCCGTAATGAGCGGTAAAATAATAACGGTCTATCCACATCCATCGCACCGCTGGCAATATGCCAATGTTAAGTCCTCGGCCTTAAATAAAATCAATTAATAACTTAAAAAAGGAAGAAAGGGCGAATGGAAACCACCTGGAGGACATCGTGCATATATAACTACGTCTATAGGTACATATATCGACTACGGCGAGCGAGCGAGAGGAGAAATGCGAATTTAAGTGAAATAAATGACTTTTACTTACTAATTAATGCCGTCGTAGCCGGCGCCCAGTCCAACGTGATCGATGCCAGCGACTCGCTTAATGTGATTAATATGCGCTGTGTGTTGAGAGTGTGTTGGTCAGCGCAAGGATATCCGGTGGCAGAGTTGCCATTTGTTGTCAAGTTCATTAGAGGCCATTGTTGGAGCAGCGACGCGCCATTGTTGTTGTGTTTGCCGTCATAAGTCAGCGTTATTAAAATTTTCACGATTTGGAAATGTGTCCACGGCAGCCGCAAAGACAAAGGCATGAAAAGAAAGTGAAGGAGTAGACATTAGAAAGCTTTATTGCGGGAAAAGCACTTGGAAAAAGGAATACTACTTCATTTAAGCTTCCTTAAATTTAATATTCTCTAACCTTTAGATATTTAATAATATATTTTGTTAAACAGAAAACTGTTTTCAACATTATTAAAATTAGTCTTACTGATATCTATAAACATTGATGTATTGAAAATAAAATAATAAATAAATAATTAATAAATAAATAAATTAATATATTTAATTTTATAAAATGATCGTTTAATGTTCTTCCCAGTGTAAACCTAAAAAAAAACAAGAGGGAACGCTATAGTCGAGTGGCTCGACTATCAAATACCCGTTACTCAGCTAAGGTCAGCAGTCTCAAGCAGGGCAAACCAAGCAGCCGCTTCAAAAAATTTAAAAAATTTCTTCTACATTTCGGTAGGCGTTAATAACCCAAACAAAATAACGTTTACACTTTTGCTCTAGCTTTAAAACTATGGGCGCCACAGCTTTTCGCGGTTTGTGGGCGTTAGAGGGGGCGTGGCACATCGGCGTGGAAAACTTGCGCTGCGTATTAACCCCTAGAATATGCATGCCAAATCCCAATCTTCTAGCTTTTATAGTTTCCGAGATCTCAGCGTTCATACAGACGGGTGCCACTGTTTTTCGCGGTTTGTGGGCGTTAGGGGGGAGGGGGAGTTTCCCACTTTGGTCTATCAATATGTATTGATGAAACAAATACACATTTCTTTTCCCGTTAATATAGCTTCAAAACTGTGGGTGCCACAGTTTTTCGCGGTTTGTGGGCGTTAGAGGGGGCGTGGCACAACGGCGTGAAAAACTTGCGCTGCGTATTAACCCCTAGAATCTGCATGCCAAATCCCAATCTTCTAGCTTTTATAGTTTCCGAGATCTCAGCGTTCATACAGAACGGGTCACAGTTTTTCGCGGTTTGTGGGCGTTAGAGAGGGCGTGGCACATCGGCGTGAAAAACTTGCGCTGCGTATTAACCCCTAGAATCTGCATGCCAAATCTCAATCTTCTAGCTTTTATAGTTTCCGAGATCTCAGCGTTCATACAGACGGACAGACGGACAGACGGACAGACGGACAGACGGACAGACGGACATGGCTAGATCGACTCGGCTAGTGATCCTGATCAAGAATATATATACTTTATATGGTCGGAAACGCTTCCTTCTGCCTGTTACATACTTTTGCACGAATCTAATATACCCTTTTACTCTACGAGTAACGGGAATAATCAAAGAGAGTCATCTGAGGTGGCTCAGAGAATGACAACGAATCCAGGAAGTGATTACGAGAGCCATTTTGATGGCTCGTCAAAAGCGATGGCACAAAAATCAGAATAGAAAGGGGAAGAAGGGAGGCAGTGCCAAAAACAGGATAAAGGGGGTGGAAAAGGACAGAGGAGGCAATAATGAACTAACTGAAACAATAGCTTGACAATCAGGATCCCACACAACAAAGAGCAACCGCGACTAAGTCACTGGCTTTGATTGATTTCGGGTGGGGCATAGTTCCCTTTAAGGTATTTAAACAAGGTATACAAGAAATTAAAACCGGTTTTTTGAAACAAAACTTTCATAAAGTAATTTTTAAAAATAATAAATTTTTCAAAGAACGAATCCTATTTTAGAATGTTAGAAAATAATATTTTTATTATAATGGTTCCTAAAATGATTTAAAATATTTAAGTTTTAATTAGGATTTTAAGAAGTATTTCTAAAATATTAATAAATTTATTCAAAATATTTTATAACTAAGAAAATGTTAAAAAAAGTCTTTAAAGGTGGGACACTTACCGACTGCATCGTGCACGGTTGAGTTGTCGCTGCAGGAGAGGAACTTCGAGTAGAAGTTGACCATGACGAGGCCGCCGTTCTTGGCCAGCGCCTGCAGGATGTCGTCCTGGACGTTCCGGCTCGTGTTGCAGAGCTCGTAGGCCGAGGAGTGTGAGAATATCACAGGTGCCTCGCTCACCTCGAGGGCGTCCCTCATCGTTCCCTTGGAGACGTGCGACAGGTCGACCATCATCCCCAGTCGATTCATTTCGCGGATGATTGTCTGCAACGCATAGAAAGACGAGTATGTTGATTAATCAGAGGTGTGCATTAGTTACTTAGTCAGTGATTAGTGCTAAGATGCCGTCTCCCTCTATTTTAATGTACTTATGTTGGATTTTCCCCGATAGAGAGCGAGAAATGCCGGGGGCATAAAAACCTAAGCCGCATGTCATAAAACATAAGTAATGACCAGCAAGGCAAAGGACATCTCAAAACGGTTTTCATTATGCATGGGCTTTTATTTAACCTTTGACTGCCACTTGACCCCCTTAACCCGCTGCCGCCCCCAAGTAAATTGATATTGCTGGCTGCCACAGTAATTTGTATTTATGCGCGGATTTATGGGGATTCATTGGGCGAATCCGTGGTCGTGTGTGTTTGTGGGCCTTACATAATTACTAATCTGATGCAAGTTGCCCCCACCCCCCACCACCCAACCATGAACTGGCCCCAAGGAACGCACAAATTATGTGGGCAAAATTTATTACACTGCTAGCCGTTAAATTAGGGAACTGTGATTAAACATTTCAATGGACCAAGAATTACCACAAATGGAAGTTTTTTTTCGTTTTTATCTTGGCATAGATTTTGAGATTTGTTTTTGTGTTTGGAATTACAGTGGGACTAGAAATTATGTATTTCAGTTTGAACTATTATAAAATTATATTGGAAAATATTAAAATTTTGTTTTAGAATTTTAGTAATTTTCTAAAATTTAGATTATTGAAATTAACTATTTTTTTTAAGTTAAGGGGGGACATCTGAGTAAACGGGCAAAAAAAAGCGGATTTTCAGGAATTTTTTTTGACCAAATGAAAAGGCCAATCGAAAATTTGTAAACTAGGTTTAATAATATAAGGTTCGAAGTACAAAATGATTTTTTTTCAAAAAAATCAAAAACAAAATGGCGGCTCTGCAGCATTTCTTCGTAGGCCCTTTTTGGTTGAAGGGGGTCCATGGCCGGAAAGCTAACGTCCTTAATTTTTGATCTAGATTTTTGATCTAAATTTTGTTAGTTTCTATACATCAACGGCTATCGACACACGTAGGATTTTTTCGATATATTGATTTTTTGCAAAATGGTGAGAGATTGAATAAAAGTGATGCAAAAAAACGTCACAAAAGTGTTAATAAAAAAAAAAGTACGCAATATAAAAAAAAAATCCTACGTGTGTCGATAGACATAAGTATTTTAAATATTCTGTGAAAAATTCAGATCGATCGATTAAGATTTGTTCGAGATATGTTTCCGGCAGTCTCAAAAAAAGTGGTTTCGAGAAAAACGCGTTTAAAGTTTTAAGGTGCCTGGGATATACATATGAGTCATCGCGGCAGAATGGAAAATTTCGATACTTAGATACATTTCCCGGACTCTATCTTTTGGTATGTTATTTTTAAGACCCTAAAGAATATTTTAAACAAAAAAAAATTTTTGGATTTTTAAAAAATTTTACTCAGATGTCCCCCTTAAGAAAGAATTTTTAGATTTAAACTAAATGTAATTAAATTTAATAATAATTCAATAAATATTATATGGTTAGGTTTTCTTTCTATAAAGTGGGCGACAAGTGAAAACGGAACCACTAAAATGTAAGTCTGTATCCCAAAGTAATCAAATCCCTTCCCCTTTTATCCTTCGTTTCCTGACCAATTTGCAGTGTATTTTATGCCCGATGCCGCCTCGCTGATAATTTTTAATTGCACGCACACACACTCACACGAAATATCAGCATGTTGATAAACATATATATATATAACCTCCCACATATAGGCGCATATATTTATATAACAACCGTATAGCCATGTCAATTGGAGGCGGCGGCATTTCGGTGCCTCTCAAATTAGCCAACAATTTGTTGCTGTTTGGTGTGTGTGTGGGTGTGCAATTGGGCGGAGTGTGTACTTAATGGGCGTGGCATTAAGGGCGAAGGCAAACACACACACACCCATGCTCCGGAACTAAATGCAAGTGTGTGCGTAAGAGAAAATGTGTATTAAATGCTTATTGTCGCTTAATTACGCACACAAAATGGCAAATAGAAATGGGCTAAGGGGGCGTGGCAGGATTCGATTTTGAGTGCTAGCAGGGCATTAAATCTTAATTAACGGTGCATAGGCACAAATTGGTTTTATGCACTTGTCTGCGTGCGCACAAAGGGGTAAGAGGGACGTCAGAAAATTAAAATTACCAAATTATTTGGTGATTAATTACTTAGCCAGGCAACCGGAAACAAATAATTTGTCCGGCAATATTTACTGATGTATATAAGCACGCATATTTATTGATATTCAGCCCGCTTATTTGCATGAAACAACAACAACACCGGCAATCATTTGGCAGTTATAAAATATACATAATTATAATCAATTCAATTGAAATATGTTTTTCTCTTCGGTTTTGTGGGCGACTCTCCATTTGATGTGCTGACCAGTCGCATTTAATTGCATTTTTAATTGGAGGTTTACGGCTTGTTTGTGGCAAATAAAATGAAAGGAATTCCCAAATATTTTCTTACAGCATTTAATTCACTCTCACGGCAAACAGAAATTTTAATATTTGTGTGTGTGCAAATAACCATGGGAAATGTCTCGACTTGTGCTTTTACTTTGACACATTTCAGCCGGAGGCCCCATGTCCTGCAAAAGGACATCCGAACAAAGCCTGGCGGACAATATTCAACATTGACAATAAGGCAGTTTTTTTTTGTTAGCCAATTTCAATGGAAACTTTTCACATTTACTCATTAATGTCAGGGGGATTTTATTTGTTATTATTTGGATATATGCTCACAACAATGGCGAGCTCCTGACAGTTTGACACGAGCAGAAAAATCGCTTCGATTGTTATTAATTTTGTATCAATTGCTCTTATGGCTTAAATAATTTTGTATAGATTAGCCCCCAAGCTTTTGTGGAATTTCTATTTTTTCGAACAGCCATATTTTGACCCGCCATCAATTAAATTGAAATTGTTCGCATCGATCGCGAATTTGTTCTCCAAAAATATTTAATATGCAATTTGTGAATTTCGGTTACCAAGGCCAAACATAAAAATTGCATTTCACATTGCACAGAGATTTACCAACTGCAGGGGCAATTAGTTTAAGCCAACAGCGTTGAAATTGAATTTATTTTCAAATTAATTTAAAATTTTCACTCAAATCTCGGCAACAACAGAGTGCAGTGAAAAGTGCAGAAAAACTATGCTCGAAATAATCGCTGTGAAGAGTAAATAAATAAACTCGACACGGAATAAATCCCGGCAAGTTGTTGGCCCTTTTCACAGGAGCATTAGGGCACAATGCAAAAACTCATTAAAACTTTAAATTGAAATAAAATAAATGCATATCCGCATAACTTGTATGAATAAACCGAGATATATGCATGTGTTTGCGTTCGTTTTTCTTCATTTTGCTGGGGGGGAAATGGTTAAGGGAAAACCTTAAGATTCTAGTAGTTATGTTAGTTTCCTACATTTTAAATTAAAATTTCTTACTTTTTAAAATGGTATTTTTGACGACTTAGAAAAGTTAAAGTTTTTAATGGGGAAACTCTTATTCATTCAAAATGATAATATTTTTATATCTTTTTAGAAACTGCACTTTTTTGTATTTTTCCTTTCATCGGCATTATGCGGATTTTCCTGACCCAGTTATCAATTATCAATTATCGCTTATGCATGGCAAATAGAAGAAAATACCAATTTGTAATTCCATTAGCCCGGGACCCATAACGTTTGATTTATATGTTTGAATGCGTAAATGTGTTTAAATGCATTCATGGATGGGTATGGGGCTGCGGATGGGGAAAACCGCCTTCGTCTTGGGTTCTCGGGGTTGTTTAAATATTTGAAAATCCATTAAGCATATTGACAATGCCGATGTGTCTGTCTGTGTGTTGGCATTTACTCGGGCATGGGTTTGTTTGTGTGTGGGAGTCTGCATCCCAGCTCTTATTTAAATATGGCCGCCTTAGGGTTTTCCTTTTCCCTTTCGGATTTTTCTTTTCCCCTCGGCGCACCCCCTTTTACCACTCCACACTGATTTGGTTCCCGCTGAATGGATCATTAGTGCAGCTAATGGCGCAGACAATAAATGGCGGGACCACGCCTACAATTTGAATTTGAATATGAATTGAAATGGTACGATGTACATACAGGAATATAAAGTTAACTATATTTAATAGAGCTTTTTAAAAACGAGAACTCATGACGTTGTTTAATTCAAATTAAAAAAATTCTTTAAGAAATAAATATGAAAGGTTACTTAATTTTTTACCTCTGCTATTGGATGCCATAGACACTTTCACTCGTCCGCAGGTTAAATTTAAAGTTGAGTTTAAATCTTTAATAATTAAATCTTGAGATGTTAGCATAAATTTAACATGCCGAAATCTTCCTTAATAAAATTGATCAATATTTTTATAATTTATAATTTTTATTATTTTACTCCCTCGATAGTTTTCAATTTATCAGGTTATTTTTTGCAGTGTTTTAGCAGAGTGTAGTGAAACAAGGATGGGCGAATGGAGGCCCTGACTGAAGGGGCTTACCACAAACAGACGCCGCTGGCATTTCCGTCCAAGCGATTGGAGCCGTCGAATGAAGGCGGCGCCAGGACCAAGACATAAAACGGATTTATTAGGTCATTGCTGGGCTGTGGTTGTCAGGGGTCGGAAAATTCGTGGAGAATAAGGGAAATGGCTGGAAAGCCAAACCCTCGGAAATGAAGTGTGGACTTGCCGCTGCTTTTTGGGGCGTGGAGTCTCATTATTTTGGCTAATAATTTTTGCAAAATGCCAAACAACTTTGTGCTGACATTGAACTCGTTATTTGCAAATTGAAAATAAAAACAGTAAAACCATTAAAAGTTGGTTCTGATATATGGAAATTTCCTCGAGAGAATATACTTCTATGGGTAGCATTTTAATAAATTTATGAGGAAGAAAATATATTCAAACAATAATTTTCTTTTTATATATTGTGGTTGCTGCTTGATTTAATTTTTTTTCTTGTTTGAAAATTGTGAATAATATCCTACAATTTTAAATTTACTTTATAAAAATTTAAATAATTTTCGGAAACCTGGGGCGGAAATTGTAATGCTCTGTCCTAAAATCAAATATTGAAAATTATCTGCCAACTCCTTATCCTTCACTCTTGTAATCTTCGATCCCCCCAGGAATATTGGCAATGATTAACTATCAAACTGCAGCGAAGCACACTGTTTATCCAAAGCTCAGTTGCAGGTCATACAGCCAAGCTTGCTGCGGGATATTTGGATCCCTACTTATGAGCTCCTCTGGCTCCACATTTTCCTCGCTTTTCACCATGCCTGAAATGGCAGAAAAATGTTCGCCTCTTTCGCCAGTTGCGTTCTGCTCGCATTTCCCCGTCTGGCTGTCTATCTTTCTGTCTGAGTCTATAATTGAGGCGCTTACTTTGGAGGCCAGGGAGTGGGAGTGAGGCGAATGGTGGCGAGCAATCAAAGAGCGTGGAAAGTGCTGGGGAAAACTGCAACTGGAAAAACAGCCGGGGGCACAAGGTGCACATAGCAAGGTGCCCGAAAGGGAGAGACAACGAATCCGGCTAAGATAAGCAGGGAAAATGAGATATAGAAGATGCGATGAGCCAAAGCAAACACCGGGGCAGTGAAAATATGCGAAGAGCGTAATGAAAATGTTGCAATAAATTGCTTGGCAACCAAGGTAGAAATTAATTGGATAAATATTTTGGTAATGCCACAAGACCCCAACCGAGGTAGAGAAAGTTAATTACGAGTCCAGCAGAGGTTTTAAATGAGTTTTCCCTTTCAGTTGCAGTTTTAAATCAAGTTTACGAAGGTTTTCACCTGAATGCTAGTCATATTTTTATATGCCATTAAACATTTTTATAGTTCAAAAACTTTATGAATTACTTTGAAGTTCAATCACCTATAACCAACGGTTTTTTATTGAACCAATTTTATACAGCAGATAAGCCTCAGTTTGATTTCTCTGATAAAAATCAATTTGGTTCGCAGAGTTTTTTACCCGTCCATAAAAGTATTCCTCTGCAGTTGAGTTGCACTTACAATAAAATATTTATCTTATTATTCGGCCAACTCTGCCCTTTAACAGAGCCCTTCATTTTACCCCTTTTTCCACATATCCAGCAAGCAGAAAATTCCAAATTTGCATTGCAAATTTGATAAGCATGCCATATCCTCTCTGCTGCACGGGCGAAAAACATGAAAACTCTTGATGCGGCTGGTTAGCTTTTCCACCTCCCACTTTTCCGACTGTCTGACCTTCTGCGAGGGCTGACATTAAAAAGTCAAAAGTGGCAGCTCAGACTTGCCACGCAAAAAAGAAACACTGTCTTTATTCCGTTACAGATATGTCAACATTTGGCTGGCGACATTGCGCATACGACGCGTTGAACACTCGTGCCACGTTATTTAATGCATTTTTCAACTAACATTGACTTCGATTAGCTTGCTAAAAAATTCATTAAAAACTTTTAGCTGCCAAGACAGCAGCAACACATTCAACTAGCAGCCGTCTCTGGCAGGCAGTTGAATATTTTATAAAGTGTCGTTAGTGAATACCCACCTTTCTCCACTCTTTTTCCCAAAGCAGGGCACACAATTTGTTGCAAGCGAGCAAAAGTCGAGCAAAAAAATAAAATAAAAACCGGCTAAACGTGCTGCAACGAAAAGGAAAAATCCAGTAGCTGCAGTTGGCCAAGATTGAGACTGGGAAATGGATGCTCCTGTTGATGGCGACGTCTGAACCCGCAGGGAAAATCGGGAGCAGGATGAGGAGCGGGAGAAATGCAACTAATAGACAGCGACGTGGCTGTTTGGGATCTTGGCCCAAGATGGATGACAAAATGTTTGGCCAAAGCATTTACTTGGGGGTCGGGAGTTGAGAGGTCAGCCGGTTGCAGTTGTCAGGTGCAAACGTGAGTCCGCTTAGAAAATTGCCAATGTGGAAATCAATTTCATCAATTTTCCGTTGCCACTCCCCCTAAAGGGTAACTTGCGAGTGGGCGACTATAAAGTTGGTTCGTATTTTTTTTAGATAAAAGCCATGAACTCTGTCGTTTGAATGGATTCGGTAACTGGGACTTTAATGACAGCCAAATGCGATTTATGTGAGCGATTATCGAACTGGAAAAGTGACAAAAGTATTTTTAAGCGAATCCCAATGAATATTAAACGATGTAGAAGTAAGCAAATCCATTAAAGGAGTTTTGGTTTGAATGGATTTGAGTTACGCAAGAAACGTAAGGCTTTCTTGATAATTTTTAAATTTTATTTGAGTTTTCTTTTTAATTTAATAAAAAAAATTCTAGAATTAATATTACATTTCAATTTACTAACATAAATTTAGTAGTAACAATTTTTTCATTTATACGAAACCTTGGGTCCTTCGAATTTATTCCCATATTTTCCCAACCGAAATTGTCACACTTTTGACATCTCCAGGGTATACCACGCAGCATACTTAATCATTTTGGACCCGAAAGAGATTGCCTCCGCCCCAAAACCCAGCCCAACCGGGGATTCGTCGCCCAGCTGATTGAAAATGAGGAAATTGCTAAATGGATTTCGGCTGCTCTAGGCCGCCTTTTTTGGGCTCACATCAAAGCGGGCGCACAAATCTTTTCCAGCAGACTGAAATTGTGTCTTAAGCTCGACTCAACATGCATTAGCAACACGCTAGGCCCATCGCAGTGTTAACAACGAGGGGGTCAAAGGGTGCGAGGTTGCAGGTGAGGGGTTAAAGGTTGCTCAGCCTGCCGACGGCCCAAACAAAAGCCGCTTTTGCAGTTGTTGTTACAGTTGAATTCGGCACAAGAAAAAAAGAGCGAGGAAGGATGGTGGAAGAACGGAAAAAAAGACAAAGCCGTTACACATGTGTCAAGGTAATAACGTTGCCTGAGCCTCAACCGGGAATTGTCGAGGGGCTGGCGGAAGAAATGAATCCCCACTCCGCTCGACTATTCCCACATCCCATTTACGTATAAGGACGAAAAACTAGAAGCCTACCCTTCAAACATACCTTAAGTCATACTTACAGATTTTTCCTTTAACGTATGTTAATTAAATTTGATTTAAATATTATGCTTAAAATAAATAAATAATTAAATACAATTTTAATAATGATTTATAGTAATTTGCTTCTTAGAAAATGTTTGTTAAAACATTATATATATTTTTTTTTAATTGTAAAAAAAAATAAGTTGTAAATAAAGTTCAAGTTTTATGCTACATTAAAAATATTTAACAAATTGTTTAGTAAATTAAAATAAATTTAAAATTATTTAATAAACAAAAACTCCTATTTCTAGTCCCATAACTGTGTTACTTTCATCTTTGTCTGTCGACAGGTGTGCACAATTTCCAGTTGAATCTCGGCCAGCTTTGGAATTGCCGGATTGGGCTGGGAGTGGGCTGGGAGTGGGCTGAAACGGGCGTGATGGGATGGTGTGAGGCGGAAAACCGGGGAGAGACACCTAAGCCCAAGCTGCCCATTTCCCATTCCCGGAGTGTCACATTTTTAGCCCTTTCATACGTGCCCAGACAATGGCAAAAGGGTCAACACTATTTCGGGACTCCGCTCCTCCTGTGCGGCACCTCCTATTCCCACCACTGCGATCCTTTTGCTCCGACTCAGATTTGAGCGCATGTTATTGGCCGGATGAAAGCTGTGTAAATAGCATTTAAATCCCAGGTATACTCCACTCCTTTTCTGGTATTTGGTCGCCTTTGGCTTGTTGGGAGTTTCCAAGCCAAGGCACAAAAAGTGTTTGTCATATAAATACGAATTAAAAGGGCGGGTCCAGCAATGCGAAATTGAAGATTATTTGACAGATTACAGTGCCGAGAATAATTTTGCAAATTGTTTTCCACAAAACTTGCAGTTTGATGAACTACAACAAGATGTCAAATGGCCAAAAATGTTCCAGAAATATTTCTCACATTTCGTGCAGGATATTGTAGAGAATTCGAAATGGGAAATGCACTCGATTATGCAACAATTTGCATCGGCCAGGAAAGTTCAAGCCTACCTGGGCTGGACAACAATTAAATTGACACAAGGGATATCACATCGTTGGACGAAAGCGAGAAACATTTTTAATTGAAAATATTTGTACATTTGACACTGCCATCAACCGCAGGGCCCGGTTCGAAATATCAATTTGAGCCACATACAAAAAAAGCTAAGGAAAAAGAAATGGCATTCCGACAAAATAAATGCAAAGCCGAATTTCTTTGGGGAGCAGACACACTCAGTTTATTGATTGTGCATTTAAATATTTTATTGCATTCTACGAAAAACCGCAAACTAAGTTGCAAATAGATGTCCAAATATTTTACCATATTTTATAGCATTCCCACCCACCCAAATAGACCTCCAGTTATACAGTGGATAGTGCCAGCATTTTGAGGCAATAATTTGTTGTCTTTTATCTGTGCAGATGTCGGTGTGTGTGTGCCTGGTTTAATTAAAATTCCTATTCACCTAGCCCACACTTTCCGAACATTTTTGTCAGCTTGCTTCATCGTGCTTTATTTGCCAAAGTAATCAAATTATGTTGCATACGAAATTCTGCAAATTGTTTTTATTGTCTCAAATTCCTTTTAAAAAGATGAAATGTGCCGGCGTCAAAAATAAAAGAAATGATAAAGCAAACACCGAAATCTTTCAATAAACAATTTTAATAATGTTGAAAGTTTAGTACATTGCGGCCAGCTCACAGGTCGTATACGTTATTTTCCAAAAATTTAACAAATAATTGAGATTTTTGTGAAAATGTGTTAAAATCTGACGCATTAGAATGTAAAGGCAAAACAATTTTTCCTTTCTATGATTTTTACTAAAGAAATAGGATATTTCGCAGGTAAAAGTATTTTTTTGCAGTTTCATTTGAGTTTATTATCTACCTGTAAAAATAAACCAGCAGATGAAATTACACATAAGTTATATTTAACCTTTCACCAAAAATAAAAGCACCTAAAAGCCCACAAAAATGTTTTCCGCTCTGCCAGGCCTTTAAGGTGGGCGTGGCACATCCTGGCCTGCCCCCTTCGCCAACTCGGCAATTAATTAATGCTCATTAGTGGTGGAGCAGAGTCCCTGACAGGACGAGAGTCACACAGACACAAAGGGACGACGCATAAAATTTGATAAGCATTTAAGCATGTAACTCTGCACTTCCGGTCCAGCATGTGTGTGTGTGTGTAGGTGTGTGGGTGCGATAGAGGGAGACAGATAGAGCCAGGAGACAGTCAACTAATGCACAGGCTGCAATGATTTATTATTAGGTAGCTAAATTATTCACGCGCCTGGTTTTTGATGGCGCGGGGGAGGGGAAACTGAGGTGGGGCGCAAATAAAGATTAATGATGGCGTAGCTGAATTTTTGCACGCCCCAACCAACCTGTCAGCCCTGTCTATTTAACTGTCTAACCCAACCGAATCTCTCAAAACACCGACAAAAACATATGGGAAATTAAAAAATAAATTCATTTGAAATTAAGTTCTTGTAAATAAATTATTAAAAATAATAGTAATTGTAGAGTATTATTTTGTAATTTATTTTATTATTATTTATTTGTACACAATCACCAGTGACTAATGCAATTCAATTATAGCTAGAAAAACTTATATTACTATGATAATAATAAAGACATAATAAATTAAGAACTAAAAATAATTAAACATTTTTTAAAATAAGTAATTTTAAAATATTTAATATGTTGTCATAAATAACTTATTGCAATCCATGTGGATTATAAAATGTATATTGGTAAGTTATAACTAATTTAATTTAATTTTAGAAACAGTTTTGAAAGGAGAAGGAAGTACTCAATACTTTTCTGAAATATTCAATTTAAATATTTATTTAATCTTTTTTTGTCGTTCTAGAGTTAAAGAAATCCTTCCTATATGTATATTTTATATTGATGTTTCGTTCAGTGTATCCATCGCTCTCACACCCTATCTCTCGCACACTCTCTGTTGTTTTTGAACGCTCCTTTGTGCAGATTTCCGCATCCATCGCGGAACATATTACATTACATACAAGGCAGCCTCGTCATCATTCGCATCGTAATTCAGTTGTGCGTGAAATTTATGCATACGTGTGTTTGCTTATGTCTGCGTGCATATATGTATGTGTTTTTTGTATACCAATGTGTGCGTGTGCGGAGCTATTCCATCTGGTTTTTCACAGTTGGTTTTTGATCCACGATATGTTTCATTTACATTTTTCCCGCAAACTCTCTGTTGCTTCACCTTTGACGTTTTTAGTCGCGGTTCGTAATTCCCATTAGAGTAAAATCAGGTTGTGGAGGCGTGGAAAACGAGAGACCCGATTGTGGCAGGAGTCCGCAAAGAGAACTCGTCTCTTGCATATTTTTTGAAATTTATTTAAGCATTTGATGTGGTAATTCTTTATGCACTTGTTTATTCCATCCAATGGTAAACTAGCTTTGCATTTTGAATTACGGTTTAGGAGATCTCTACTCTTCAAATTTTAAATTCTATGAAATCCTTTTTAAATCCTTTAAATCGATTTATTGCAAAATGTGATGGTGTTGTATGTTATACAATTTTTAAGTTGCTTTACATAAAATCATAGGAGTCCTTTAAAAATACAAGTCCCAAATAACTATAATTTTTGGTCAAGACCTTATGATTTCACTTTGATTGACGTACGAATGACGAAACCATGGAAGCGAGCATATTAAAATATTTTCATTGGCTTCTCCTTTTGCAGAACAAATCAATTTTCCTTGGCCAAAATTTACCTTCCGTTCCATTAGAATCCCAAACTGTGTTTTCATATGCTCGTGTTAATTTGGTCTGATAAGTTCTTGATACTCGCATTTCGTTCAAGTCCAAGAAATGCTCCATATGCTGATAGCTTCCCTCTGCACCCAATGATAACAAACAATAATGGGACAACAATGATGCATTTTCAATGCCATTGGGTAAACATAATTTAATACAATTTCAGCTTATTACTCGAAGCCCGGACTCGAAACCTTTGATTTGATTAGCATGAAACAACGATTGTCTGGGGACCAATTGTGGTACCAACTGTTTAGTAATCGATGCTCGGCCAGTGTGCTTTGGTCCAAATACAAATACAATAATTTTCAATTAAATTCGAAAAGTGTTTTCCCATATCCGTAACTAAAATGCAGCAATAACAATAAGTGGCACTGGCATGCTGGCAATTTGGAGCACAGCTAGCCTTCTGACAGCAGCTGCCTTGTGGCCTGAGCCTTGTAATTTTAATTAAGAGGGCCAACCGAATCGCCCAGCTCCTTGGGAGCCCGGCTTAAATATTCATCCAGTTGGCCAGCTGGTTGATGATGATGGATAGCCGAAACTGACACAGGGACCAGGATTTGTGGGCAGTGTGATAAGTGGAGATTTCTCAGCTGAGACACACAGCTCAAAAATTATTTTCACTCGATGTTCTGGCCATTAATTACGAAAGGTCGAAATTGCTACAGTGATTTTTAAACCTAAAGCTAGAGGTAAACTGTAAACGCCATTTTGTTTGGTTACCGACTAGCGAAACGTAGAAGAAATTTTTAAAATCAGACCACTCAGTAAGAAGTTATAAATCCGCTACATAGATGGCGCCACTTTTAAGCGACTGATTGATTTGCACTGCTTGCAACTGCTTGCTTTCGTTGAGTAACGGGCATTTGATAGTCGAGGCACTTTTAAGTCTAATCAGGGAAAAAATAGTTTAGGTTTAATAGAACTTTAAATCCTATCAAATCCCGTCTCATTAAATATTCCTACTCTTTAATGTGCACCCGAAACAGCTCGAGTTGCATTTAATTAAACGCCCACGGGGCAAACGGCAGTCAACACTTCTTCTGACACCAAACAAAGAATCTTTTGTTTCGCAGTTAATTTCGAGCGGCAGAGTACAAATTTCGGATGCATTTCCACAAGAGCATAAACAAAAATGAACAGCCACTGCTTTTGTTGTTCCACTCATAATGAGCTTCCGCTGCTCGGTTGTTGAACAAATTTGGTAGTGCTTTTTTGTGATCCCTACCGTTGCACAACCCACCCATATGAGACACATTTGATATGCAACGAACTCAGCCCGACTCGAAACTCAGCCCGCTGTTTATATTTTGTTCGGCTCTTGTTCATTATGTATTTAATTACGCTTTTGTGCATTCTACAACGCACATGCAAACACTAAGCCGCAAAAAAGTTTTGGCCAGAGCAGGAAAAAGTTGTTCTGAAATGCCACGCCCTCCGCCCCCGACTCTTTGTCTACTTAAATGTCATTAACAATTTTTGCAACGCCCCGACAACTTGAAAACTTTACGTGTTAAATAATCGAATTATAGTTTAATATTTAATTAAATAATTTTAAAGCTTAGTATTTAGGTGGATAGAAAACAACAAATACAAAAATATACAACTTTGTTTACACAACTTTTTAGCCAACCTAAAAGGCCCAAGAACATTTGGTTTTCTATTATTAAATTATAGTAAATAGTTTAATAGGGTTTATGGATAAATTTAAAAAAAATTATTAAATTATCTGAATTGTTTTGTTGTTTTGTTTTCTGCACAATATAAAACTTGAAAAAATACAATACAATAAATTGTAATTAAAGTGTGTATTCTGAGTTACGATAGCAATTTAGAAATATCTCACCCTCCTTTGCTATCACTAAAAATATTTTATGCGGCTTACATAATTACTAACTAGCTGTTTACGTATGCTGGTGCCATTGTTATTACCGATGCTGGATATGGCATATGCCATTAGGCAAATCAATAAATATTTGATTATATTCGTTGATTTGCAATTATTTGGTTGAATGTAATGAATAAATTACAAATCGCCAATCAATTCGTTCAACCATAAATGTGAAATAAATATATAAAATAAAACGAATTGCGAAATTTGGTTTTAAATTGGCGAAATTAAACGTTGAATATCAAATGATTTATTTGTTTGAGGCATTTTTATTGCTGGCCCAGTTGACAAAACCCAAAGCATTGATTGATTAATGGAGGAATTCTGTTGTGGTTTTAAATGGCTAAACGATAATGCACTTTAATTGACATTTTTGGGGAGATAAGTTGAGGAATTCTTTTAAGCTTGTATTTAAAAATAAAATGTAATTCCTAAAATAATAAATCAAATATAATATATTTATTAATATTAAAATATAAAATAAATACAAATATTCTAATCTGTTAAAGTTGAGTAATATATTGTCATAAAAATTTTAACACATTATTGTGTGGTGAAGTTTTAGTTTTCCTTTAGTTAATTTCCCATGGATCTATAAAAATATTTATTGTTTCTCGATCCCCAGTAGAGCGCTATCCTTTGTTAAATCTCTAGAATTTCTCTCTATTTGTTCCGCCATCTATTCCCCAAAGTTGTCGGCAATTTCCTCAGCAACCACTTTGAGTTTTCCCGTTTTGCCGTCGCCAGGCATTTGCAGTTGGCATTATTAGCCATTGTTTGAGGCATTTCTGGCCCGCTCTGCTGCTGCCATGACTCTGGCCTCGTTGTTCGGCTAATTCAATTACGCTCCGTCTACGTGTGTTTGCTTTGCTTCCCGCACCTGGAGTGCAATTGCAGTGATGCCCATTACACACCTGTATGCACACACTTCTCGGCACTCAGTCACGCATGCGACCGCCATGCCAACGAAACGAGTTTATAATAAGAATAATAATAATATGTTGGCAGCATAATGCAAAAACATTTTGCCATTTTATTTACGCCAGGCAAAAGGAGCAGGAAGGAGAAGCCGGAGCAAAACCAGCCCACGGGTCGGGCACGTAATGGAAATGAGTTAAAAAGTGTTGGCCTTTACCCTTTCACAAACGTATGCAGGAAGTGTGGGAAAAAAGAGGAGTGGGCCTCTGCACACGTTCCACATGCTCGGAGTGAAAATGAGTGGCACTAATTTGAAGTGACATGAAATTAAATTTAAATAATTAAACAAATGCCTTTTGTGCTTCTACTTATGGCCTACGGCTTCCTTTTTCATAGCTCTCACTCGTTTTCAATTAATTTTATAAAAGCCCAGCTCAAGGCGGATTTTATGAATCGAACAAAGTGCATCAATTGACCAGGGGAAAAAATTAATATAATAAATATACAACAAAACCTTTTAAGCCGGAAGAATAAAAGGTTAAAAAATATTCTTTCCATATATTGTGTATTTAAAATGTGTTTTTGAATTAAATAAATAAATTAAATAAGTTTCCAAGCCTCTGGTTATCTTTGAGTTAAGCACTTTTTATGCTGGAATATTTTTAAATTTATTACAAAATAAAAATTCTAATTATTTCTCTAATTGCAGATAAAATAGCCAAAAACATTGTGTAACATTTTCCTGTCAAACTGGACAACTAATAAAATCCTATTTCCCAATTAACCTTCTTAGCCATTTGAAACACCCCTCGAGCCAAATCAGCTCACTTCATTTAAATGTATACAAATAAAACGACACTTGTGGGCGATAGCTGAAAACAATTATGCGAATAATAAAACACTTGTGTCCGATTATTTTCCCCTTCGGGGGCCTAGCATACTTTTCAGCGTGACAATTTGCAGTTAAAACAAAAGCACATAAATGCGTGTTTACTTAATGCGCTGTTCAATATTTAATTAGCCCAGGAATTCCCTTGTTAATGAAAAATGTCGAATCAAAACCAATAATTCAATGCGTTGGCCAAAAGACAATGGCCAATGGGGCAGTGCAGTATTGTGCATGTCAGGCTATAGATTTAATTAATGTTAACACGACGACTTTGACAGGCACACAATACAAATAGTTGGGGTCCACACACACGGACACTCACACGGATGCAGGCGCACACACAACGATAGTGCACTTCGTCCTGCTGATGACTGACAAATTGAAATGGTCGCTCCTGGCCGCCTAAGTGACTGACTTTGACTCGGAATATAAAGCTATATGCCATGCATATAGCCAGAAAGTGTGTGTGAGTGTTGCATTTGCTTAATGTCCATTGTCCTGCACACACACACACTAACACACGAAGGCACATGAGCTTGTCATGTCTGGACTTTGCAGCTGCCATTTGGTTTGTTGGCACTCAAGTTGACTGGCCGGGTTTATTGTAAACATGTGTGCTAACAACTCAGGATGTTTAGGACAATAGCACACACTTGCACACCCGCTGGCAGCCATTAAAACTGTGATTTACTTGGCCAAGTTAAAGAGTGACCAACCAAAAAACCTCATCAATGTATCTATGCGCACCCAGAGAACTGTAAACATTTCTTCGACTCAAAAAACTAATCAATCAACTCGGAGAACTGTATACTTTTTTACACTCGAAAGAAAATTGAATACCAAAGTTAAAATTTATATTTACTTTACTTTAAATGAATATGATATTAAATGATCCAAATATTTATTTTTTAAACTTACCTGTATTTTTAAAAAAGTTTCTTGAATGTGTTAAATTTGTTTTCCAAAAACTGCATGATTTTTTATAATATTCAGCTTATCTTCTACCATAGAGGTCAGTTATCCCACTAAAGTTTCCGCTAACTTTTCCCTATAAAAATTCCAATTTTGCCAATCCACTTTGATTCACTTTCATAACTTTATGTGCGCGCCATAAATTTGCGAACAGAGCCCCTAAATTAATTGCCACTGACTTTTTAATTAACTAAAACTAAATTTCATCCCCTCGAACCTCGCCTGCAATTTGTTTGGCCACGCGCTGGTCTTTGTATTAATAGCTCGTAAAGATAAATTTCCAAAAACCTAATTGGTTTATTTGTCTGGCATAAAATTTGGCCCCAGCCATGGCAACAATTTCCGCGCAGCATGAGTGCCACAATTAAAGCTATGAAAACAATGCCAAAAGTCCATTGAGGATAAAGAGCAATCGCATAAATAAAATGAAAAAATGGAAAACTTTCTGCCAGTCAGGTTGATTTTCGTTTTTGGCTTAAATCGCTCGGTTTGGATTTTTACACAATTTTTCAATTTCATATTGCGGACTTTTCTCGTTTTTCCGATTTTCCGCTGATGTCATTGCTCGCCACGAAGTTTTACTATTATTACCGTTGGTTTTATTGCCGACTAAAGCAAAGTGTGTTGTCATTTATCGATTTTATAGCGACCGCACACGGTGCACCCTTCACCCCTTACTTCATCGCTTACCCACCGTGTTCCGTGCCTTATCGAATGGCCATATCTATATGGACAACGCCTCTGTTTGATTTGCACGCATTAAACTGTAATCTGGTCAAGGTTTATATGGATTGTTGTTTTAGTTCTCCCTGCGGAATTGCTAAATGTTTTGTTTATATCCATTTGCCAATTCATCTGGAACCACTCTGCCCTGAAATGATCTCAGTCTCGAAGCGCGAGGCGAATATTTTGATTGATATTTCGATTTTATGACTCAGTTGAGGAATGCAAAATTGCGGGGGGCCAAGATCATCTGTATGAATATACATATCGATTGGTTTTAAAAATTTAGGGCACTAGTGTATAGAAAAATATTTCCATTGTAATGGAATAAATGAGATGGAATAAATGAACTTATAATTTGATCAATAAGTAAGAAAATATTGGGGAATAAACCGTCAAAATTATTTAAAAAAATGTTTCTTAAATTTAAATAAATAAAATCTATATATCTATATCGCTATGAATATTTACTAGTACTAGTACTAGTATATCAATGATATAATTAGAAGACCTAAATAAAGCTAAAAGTAAATATCAGTAAAACACAACTAAAATTATAAAAACCACTGTTTCTTAAATTTTGAACAATTTGAGAAAATAACAGAATAATTAGTAAAATTATTTTTTTTTATATTGCGATAAATAAACAATTTACATTCTTAAGTGTACATTAGTCTGTAAATGATCCCAATCTTGAAACATTTTTCAGGGATTTATTTCACTTCAGTTATCTGAAAAATACAACTTCAACCCACTCACCCAGTATAAATAAAAACAAACACATTTGAAGTTCGATTCGTTTCATTTGTTCTTGGCTTCATTCTCATATCGTTAGCCTAATCCAATACGATTTTTGTGCTAATTGTTTACACATGTAGATTGGTTTTTACAAAGGATAAAATGGACATACGCACATTTATACACAATTTAAAAAATAAGTTAATTAGAGTTACAACAATATATATGTAGGTAGGTTCGTGTGTCGAATGCATAAATGCGAAAATACAGGAAAATCATGATGCAATCATATAACTATGTTTTCTCGTTTGAGTGTATTCATGTGTTGTTTGTGTTCTATAAATAAACAATATGTATAGAGTTTGTTTACTTCAACACCTTGAAGTTTTCCCTTTGTGTTCTTTAACATGAATAAAAAATAAAGTTCTGCCAACAGCAATGGAAAAAACGTTTCGTTTCCCATTTACAACAGTACATAACATTTATATATATATTTTTTGGATGTATAAATAGATTCATAGTAGGTATATGTAGTTAGATATATATCAACAATTGCCCAGGTAGCAAGTTTTAAGAGTAAACGTAATAATAACTACAGATATAAATATAAATTTTAATGGTAATAGTTCTCTGTTCGTATCGTTTCATTACTTCACTCTATACCCATAATCCCCATCACACTTTTCATATCCTTCTGTTTATAACAACAACAACTAGGGTTACAAATGGCACATACATTTCAGATCAAAAAGCTTACACATTATATAGTAGTATCCATTGTTTTATGCTCAAAAACAATTAAAAAGTATCTCTTCGGTGGCGTGAAATTACATTTCGACGCTCGTAACAAATAATTTCGCCTTTTCGTGGCTCTTCTGTGTGGACAACAAAAATACTCAGTATTATTGCTTTAAGGCGGTGCCCGGAATTACAAAAAAAGAAATCCAGGCATCATCAAATGTGGACCACAAGTATTTCGGATCATTGTTAACCATTGTTAAAGCACTGCTCCAGAAAAAAAACGTACCAATAAACAAATTAATTTCCAAATAATTCACCCAACATTCACGTCTCACTCCTTCTTGTTCAAGAAGTGCAGGACGTAGTGGAGTACCAGGTCGTAGCAGTACTTGTACTCGGTCATATTCTCCACTAGTTGGGGTCGGTGTCGTCGCACAGTCTTCACCGCCTGAAAGACGTCGACCTCGCCGTGTTGGATGACCTGCTCGATGCACGCATTCGCGGCACAGTAAACACCGGCGCGACTGCGACCATCGGGCGAGACAACGCACACAGGACCGTAGTCGACCTTGTTCCGCCAGATCTCGACCATGTTCATTAGGTAGACCAGCGAGTTCGTCGAGCTGGGCACCTTGTGGCCCATGGGCCAGCAGGTCAGCTGGAACAGTTGGACGGTTCGCGTGGGGGCCTTCACCCCAGCCATCATTTCGGTGAGCGAGACGATCTTCTTGTTGATCTTGAACTCCCATTGCTTGATGTTCGTATAGCTCTTGGACATCACATAGTGCACGGAGAACACGGGTCCGTACTTCTCCATTTTCGATTTGTTCGGCCAGAAGGAGGGATACTGCTGCGATTGCGAGGGCGGCTGACACAGGACCACAACAGCGGAGCACTCCTGATCGTAGACTAGGGACCAGAACTCACCCAGCGTGTGCTTCATAGGCCATTCGGTGACTATGTACTCCCGGGGCTTCGTATAGCCGTCCACGAACACCGAGTTAATGTAGTCCGTGAAGGCGTTGCCCTGAAAGGAGGTGAGGTAGGGCCTGAAGTTATCGGGCGGTACGCACAGAACATCCCTGTTCTTCTCTCGATTATCCGCTCGGTGGCCACCGGCACAATCGCCTATGGTAAATCGGGGGGTTTGCTTGCATATCTGATCGTACTCCGCCTGGTACTCGTTCATCTTGGTGCCCGAATTACGCCTGGCCTTGGCCTTCAGGCGATCCGATAGCTCTGAGACCGGAAACCAGGTCTTGCCGCAGATGATGTGCTCCTCCAGGGTGTCGTAGATGAACTTGTACTGCTCGACGTTCTCCACCAGACCCTTCCGCGACTGCCTCAGCTTCTTGAGGTAGCCAAAGACGTTGAAGCACTCCTCCTCCTCGGCCAGCTCCAAGTTGGCATCGATGGACATGTAGACGCCCGACCGACCGCCACCATCGCTGCAGTGCACCAAGATGGGACCCCGCATGTCATCCTCGTCCTTGATGATGTTGCCCACCACCAGGCGCACTCTCCTCCTGAACTCGAGCAGGGCATTGGAGAAGGGACACGAGTGCGAGTACCATTCGGTGTAGTGAAACTGCAGGATCAGCCGCTCGTCGGTCACCTCCTGCTTCTCGTTCATCTTGTACAGCCTAAAGGTTCGTATGTGGAAGTTGGCCAGCTGCTCTTCCCTCACGATGTTTATAAAGATATCGCCGTACTGTTCGTGGACCTCCATATTCGGGGGCCAGTACTGATGGCACATGACCTTGGCGAAGTCAAAGGTTTTCGTCAGCATCACAATGGCGCTGATGTTCTCCTGCCACACCATGCGCCAGTAGGCCTGGACCGTCTCCTCCACAGGACCCTGGGTCACGATGTAGGCATTCGGCTTGAGCAGACTGTCCACATAGGAGGCATTCACATAGTCCGAGTCCTGCAGCCCGCCCACCTTTTCGAGAACCACGCGATTGTAGTCATAGGGAATGCACTTGGGATTCTGGTTCTTCTCCAGGTTGTTCTTCTTCATCGCATGCCGACAGGTGTTGCTCTCCACCTTGGCGGCCGTTTGGAACTCGAGTTTGTAGAGCACCGGGAACTTCCTGCGCAGGTCGCAGAGTTTCAGAAAGTGTCGTATGTCGATGGGTCCATTGGGTATCGTCTTCGACAAGGAGTTATTCTCATCGCGCGCCTCGAGCTTTATCCTTTCAAACGACAGCAGTCCGCTGTTGAGCATACTCAGCTTGATGGTGTTCGGTATGGAGACGATGGCTCGGCTTTTCCGCTGCTGCTTCTCCACATCGTCGTATCGGGCGGATGACCTCGACCTGTGCTTACCAGCCTTTCCGCCCCCCGCCCCACTACCGCCCCCCGTGGCCGCCGTCATTTCTCCTCCTGGCGCTGCTGGTGATTTTTCTTCGTTTTCCGCTGCTTCTGGCTTTCCCACAAGCTGCTGCGTTGTCATCATCAAAATCACGATGCCAGAAAGTGTTGTCGTCGTCGTCGTCACCGTCGTCGTTGTTGGGTTTTTTCGTTTGATTCGTATAGAGGAGGAAGTAGTCGATTAGTCCACTTGCCTCTGCATTTTCAGCGATTTTTCTTGTTATTTTCCCTCTGGGTTAGTACATATTGCATTCCAAAAACATGGGCGGGTTAGTACTCGAATTTGTTAGCTAATTTGTTCACCTTTTTGTGGCTTTATGTGCGTTGCGTTGCGCGTTTGGTTCTTTATAAAAAGAATTTCGTGTATATTCTGTGTATATTCGTATTTTCTTGCTTTTCCTTCCTCCGTCTCGTTCCCTCGATTCCATTCACTTCACACAAAAAACGCGACGAGTCGATTTTCAGCAGCTGCCTCCTCGTTGTTGGGGCGAAAATCGTTCGGCGACTGAAACCGCGGCGCTCCAAAGAGCCGATTGCCATCGAAAACTAGCCTTTTCCTACCACAAAAACCGAGGGAAATTCATCGGCGAGAGCGAGGAAAAGTCAGCGAGAGAGCCGCCGAGCGGAAAAGCGCAGAGCAGAGAGCCCGTTTTCACCATGGCCCATGTGACTGGCGCCACTTGATGGGCGCAACAGCGGTGGGGCGGGTATTTTTAGACAGCGCGGGCGGACAGCGCTAAGTGGCCACCGTGGGTTAATCGTTATAGATAATATAGCAAAATAATATTTCTTGGCCAAAAAAAAAGAAATTTCAATTACAAATTGCTTAGATAATATTTTCTTAGGCAAAAACGTATCAAAATAAATTTTATACTTTTTATCTTGGCCCTTTCTGTTTAGAAAAAATTTTAATACACCTAAAAAAACTAATTAAAATTAATTAAGAAAAATTAAATAAAATTCTGCAGAATTTATTCACATAAATTAAAAAAAATTCGTAAATTTGAGCAGAAGTTTTTCTTGTATAATTTTAGATAATAAAATCCTGTTCTTTTCCCCAAATTTCCGTCACTGTGCAATTCACCTTATAGTATGAATGAAAATTTCGATTTTCCCATTGCCTGCTCATTTCAGCTTTGTCTAAAATTTTCCATTTACCAACACCCAGGCGAGTTATCCTCTCTTTTTGGCTATTTTCCGCATTTCTCCGCTCTCCGCTGGGAAATTCTCTTGGCGCCTGCGCCCTGAGTGAGTTTTTCACTTTTCATTTTCGTATTTTGTTCGTTGTCTATTGTTTTGAGATGTGTAATTGAAAATTCCGCAGGTTAAATGAGGAAGTGACGCTGGCATTCGCTGGCATTTTGTTTTCCATATTTAATTGGCAGGGCGCTGGTCGGTGGAAAATCGAAAGCAAACACGCAGAAATATATCATTTTTATGCATAAATAATTCGAGAATATATATTTCGTCCTCAGTAATTTACATTTCCTGTTCTCAGGCGGCCAGCTGTGATGGTTTGTTGATATTTTCGCTGCCATTGTTATTATTGCTAGACTTTGTTTTTTTCTTGCGGCTCTATGTGTTCGTTCGGTTTGTTTGGGTGCACATTTTTGCATTTCACATTTTATTTCCGCATGGACACTTTGTCTGTCCCGGCGAACCACTGTAAATAGCATTTGGCACTAGCCCACGGAAAAAGAGGAAGCGGAGGCCCGTCAAGAGTAGCCATCAAGAACAAACAGTCCCAACAAATTGCAATTTCGCTGTAATCGTGTTTGAACCTCATCATTGGGGTTCGAGGTGCTCTAGAAAATTTCGAATTTCTAAATAATTACATGCGAATCCGACACGAGTGCAAGGCATCTCGAAATAAACACAAGTAAAAATGCAAGGGATGTATATTTAACTGGGTGCCTGTGTGCACTGTGTGCACTGACTGACTGAAGAAGGCAAATTTTGATTAAAATTTGATTGTCATGTGGCCTTGATGCTTGACAGCATCAAGTTTGATGACCTCACGCTGATTGAGAGCCCAGAAATGCTGATGGAATTTCAAGTTCAGGTGGCTTTGCATCGAAAATTCAGATTGGAAAAATTGCATTGCGGGGAAATTATTGAATAAAATAAATAATATTCTCTATTATTTATATTTTATATTTAAAGCAAAATTGTGGATTGCCAAATATATTTTCTTAGACAAATTATACATTTTAGCAATATATATTGTATGGACACTAGGGCGGTCCACATTTTAATGGGAGTTTTTAGGTCCATACCAAAAGAAATAACTCGTTTTGGGTCTATAAACTGGCTTCAAAGTTTATCACTCATACGCACTGTTGCCTCTCATACAAAATCGACAAGATACTAACTATCATAACTGAGTAATTTTTAAGACATCTTTAGGACCAATTCGCAAAAGCTAAAGCTCATAAAAAATTTTAGTTTTCGATTAAATATTTTGCACACATTAATTTACCATATTAAGAAATGAGAAAAAGATTTCTTTTTTATTATTCAAAATATTTTTATTGTTAACTTAAACGAATCGATACCCGAACTTTACTAGTAAATTATCCACATCTTTAAACTTATCAAACTTCAGTGATTTTCTAAAGGTAACAGTGAACACAACCAGCTGTTCCCATCTTTCGCGGATTATTTAGTAAGCTTATTTGCATATTCCCAATTAGCAGCTAACCGTGAAATCGATGCCCGCACTCCCAGATTCTGTTTAGAGGAAATTCATAATAGATTCGAGTATGCGAGCCGCCACCACCAATGCTTATGCCCCATTAAGTCCCGAATCTGGCCACAGGAATCGTAGTCGGATCACTTCTGAGGAGGAGACCGTGGGCCTAATTTAATATATATGATCCGGTCGGTCGGTTGGTCGGCTGGTCGGGTCACACGAAAATCCCGCAGCAAAGCCGCTTGGTAATTGTAAACTGTAGTAGGCACCTAATTTGCGAACTGTTGAGCCATTAGAGGGCACAAGGTGCCGGCAGATCCTCTTTACCCGCCAGACCCCCAAAGTCACCCAATAAACCCACGCAGCACGGGCACTTAAGTACACAACTACCCACATTCAACCTCTCCACGATTTCCCTTGATACACTGAGATACTTACGTTCGAGGAGAACTATTTTTAAAAATTTATTTTGACTTATTTTAAAAAAAATTTATATATTTTTAAAACATTTAAAAAATATTTTTTTTTTAATTATTTAAAGCAGAAAAAAGATTTCAACTTTTTTGAATTCCATTTTCTTTAGCGCCTTAAAATCCTTATATCATTTAACGGTTTTTATAAAATATTTAAATTTATTTTTATCAGTGCACCTTAGCCCCGCCCATTGTCCCACTGCACATGTTTATGGCTAAGCCAACAAAGCGTTGACTGCGGTTGACCCCAGTACCTCGAACAATGAAGTTGGTGGCGGGGAGAAGACAGGGAAAAGAGGGGCGGGCAGAAAGGACGCCTCATCAGCGACCAAATCCCCATGTAAGCTCCACAAAGGACAGCAACCCACGGCCGAGGACCCGGGACCGAGGACCAAGGACCGTTCAACTAATTAGCATTAAATCAGCTGTAACAGCAGAAAGTGGGAGCAGGACTTACCTTGCCGAATATGGTGAGGCCGCCGTGCTTCATGTTGAAGGTCGGCGCGTCCGCATAACTCGAGTCCGCCCAAGGGGTGTGACAGGTGGAGGTCAGCGTCATATAACGCACCCCAATGGCGTACAGGGTGCGCAGTACCGCCAGGGAACCGCCCAGCGAATGACCGCCCTCTACGCCGGTGAGGGAGCACAATTGCTGATTCTTGTGGGCATCAATAATGTCTGCAAGGCGAATAAAAAGTACAATATTACATAAGTAAAATTGTTAATTACCAATATTATTATATAAAATATATAAATTTAGTAGTAGTAGTAGTAGTAGTATGACCTTTCTGAAAAATGTATAGAATCTACGCTTTATATATCTTAATCGATGGCTATCATAATACATTTTTCATGAATTTTTAAATTATTTCTTTAAATAAGTTGTATAAGTGTCGAGCTCCTTATTTTAATCGAATAATTGTTCTAATGACTAAACTATACACCTAGTTGGGAATTAAATGAAAATTAAAAGTACTTTTTCCTTTCAAGACCTTTGTAATTTTCTCCCTTCTGCAACCTAAACAGATGTGTGGCCGAAATGTTTTTGGGGTTTTGTGGTCGGGCGCAACTTAAACTTCAAACTTGGCTCGGCATTGTTTTTTGGCCATGAGTAACATTTGTTGTTCTGTGGCCTGTCATTTGCTCGGCTGCCCCCATTGAGCACTTAGTGCATTGTGGTTGGTCCAGGATTCTAAATTCCGGGTCCTGGGACTTAGTCCCTCTCCTCCTCCCTTTAGCCCGCCAAACTGTCAGTTTATCCCTGGCCAACAAAACATTTCGCTGGGCCATGCAATATTCACGCTTGTCTTGGTCCGGCCAGCTTTGATCTGTTTCTTGACATTTTATTCTGCTGCCAACGAGCACTTGTCAAAATACTTGTGCTCTGTTCATTCATTTATTACCATTGTTTTAAGCCAGCCAAGCTTGAGCCATGTTTGCTTAAAGTTGTTGGCCAAGTTTACATTGAGTGCCAGTAAGTACATATTTTCTGAAGTGACGTGAAGTGGAGTTTTTGGCAAAATCTTCACTCAATGGTCAGTGGCAAAGTTTTAATGATTTAAAATAATCATTTTGACGGCAAATTTTGTAAAGAGCTTCAAGGGTTTCAAAGTATTGGCTATTGACTTAAACTTTTCCAAGGGATGGAATTCAATAAATTCAAAAGGTTGAAATGGTATACCAAAAGGTAAATTTGACTTAGGTTTTGTAAAGTCTATACAATTTATTAGGAAGAGAGTAATTATAATTATTAATAATTGATAGCTCCATGGCGGTTTTATTTCAATGATAAAAGAACATTTGGTTTTTTGCGGAAGTAACGGTGTCATTGATTGATAAGGAAAACATTTCCATTCTAATGGATTTGTCAATCATTAAATAGCCCTTTCGATTTATCTGCAACTAATTGGGGAAGCATGTTCCCCAGTCCTTTCCCATTTGGACCCCGAAATTTGTGTTACCCAGCTATTCAAATCAAGCATTTTGTGTGCCCAATTTTGATAACATTTCGCATATATCGCCCACATTCACAAGTACAGAAAAGGCAAACGGAAAGCGGGTTAATAAATTTAGCCACATAACGAAGGCCAAAAGGCATTATTTGCCCTTGTCAGGGGAAGAGAAACTGGCGGCAGGAAAAGGACTCAAGACACACAGGACTGGTGAAGTTTTCATGGCTATAAGCAAATAAGCTGTGGAAAATCAAAAGCAACGGCAGGTGGAAGGAAACGGGAATTGTTCTCGATGCTGTTTCCTATTGCCTACACTGAGAAAAATATTAAAATTATTTTAGAAGCGAAAAAATGGTTTAAACCTTTTCAGATCTATAAAACTTAAAATTTGTTTTTATTTCTAAATTTTATTTTTTAGAAATGTTTAAAAATCGTTAAACTATTAACAACCATGAAAAAAACTTTGGTATTTATACCCATTTATTTATTATACATTTTAGGATTACTTTAATTATTAAATATTTAAAAATAAAGAAAAATTCACATTTTTTTTATGAAAACGTGGATCTAATGCTAAATACCTTTTTTCAGTGAGCTTCTCTTCGACTTTTCCCTTCTATTTTCCTTCACCTCCCTCTTTGTATTGTTGGCAAAAGCCGAAATACCTGCCACAAGAACCTGGTCGATGTCGGAAACGTCGTAAAACCCTAAAATATGGAGCGAATAAACAAATGTACCAGGGCCAATACCAAAACCAATACTGGCGAATCCTTCTCAGGACGAAGAGGCACTAAAATGCGCCACGTGAGCTGAAGTTCAATTTGGTAGCCACGACTTTGACTCGGCTCTTCGGGACTGGGCTGCATGTAATTGTCTGTGACTGGGACTGAAACTGTGACTGCTACTGTTTTCGATTTCTGGTGACCGGGGCCGTAATGTATAATAGATGGCCCCCGTATCGGATGCGAATTGAGGCACTGACCGTGGAGCACTCTCTCGCACACACGAGCACACGGGAAATGCTCCAATACATTTCAAAATGAAAATCCCAACCAAATGCCACTTGACGCAATAAACCAAAAGCAATGGCAACAGCAGCTTTGGCTCCAAAAGGGGAACAATAAAGGCTGGAAAAAGGAGCTGGTGGAAATAGGGATACCCTAAGGGGTTTTGCTGGGAACCTATATTTTTTCAATGTCCATATTTCTTAGGAAATTATTAAAAAAATAGTTCAAAAGCTATTTATAAAATTTTTCAATTTTAAATAAATTATTTTCTTGTAAGACTTAACTTCATTCACTGCTATAAAATCTACTACTTTACATCTATCTAAGCCAATTAAAAATGTTCTTCTCTTCATTTTTTCGAACCCTTTCTAGGGAATATACCCTATTGTGTTCAGAAAGCATTTGAGTGCCCAGGTTGATGCCAAATGCTCCGTTCGCTTCTTATTTTTCCTGCTTTTGCAGCAGAATGCAATTTTCTCAATATCCTTTTTCTCGAGCTGCTGCTCCTGCTGTTCGGATTGTGGTGCCGGAGCTCTGTAAATTGAAGTTTACACTTTGAAGGTGAAAATTGAAAACTGCAAATAAAAACGATTCGCACATGGGGAGAGCCAAATGTAAAGTAGCTGGCTACTGGCAGGTGACAGTCGAGGAGGACGTCGCTACAAGGATATACTGCAATATATATATCCTAAGCGTTATTTGTGTGTGGCTGCTGTGTTTATGCAGCGCTCATTTGTTTAGTTGAAAAAGAGACAGGAACTTGTACAAAAAATGTGAAAGGCACTTGACAAAATAAAGTCGCTGCTTAAAATGTTATATTTTTAGTAAATAACAAGAACAAATTTGAACTTAATGGTGACAAAATAAAAAACTGTTTTACAACACAGTAAACTAATTTGTTTTAAATTTTTCTTTTCAATAGTATTTAACGATTTTTCTGAGAATTTCAAATATATTGAAGGGAATTGGAATTAAGACTTATTTTATTTCAAATTTTACTTTTTAGTTGCTTAATAAAGAATTGCTAGTAGTTACAATATAATTCCAAATTAACTTTCTTATCATAACATTCAATTTTTTTATAGTGCAGCTTTCCGAATGGGATCTGGACTTCAGCTACCACTCGTACACGGACAGGGACTTGGACTTGGATTTGGTTTCGCATTCCGGAGCGCACTGAGTGACGTGGCCCGTCACTCGACGCGTTGTGTTTCGGTTCGTTAGGCTTGCATTTTTTACAATCACTTTGGCAGCAGTTCCTCCAGAACGGGACTGCAGAGGGACAAGCCCTGGAGTCCTGGCGAACGGAGTGGGAACAGCACGCCCTGCTGCACTTGCTCAATAGTCACTTGGATTCGCATTTTATTTACACGACATGTGAGCGAGAGCTCGACTGAATTTATTTGCAGTAGTTAAAATAAAATGCTCGGTTTTATGCAGCGGCAGCTGGGATTTAACAAAAAAGCCAAGGGCCGCTGCGGAGGCGAGGTTGTTTATTTTGATTCCCTTTTTATTTTGGTACTTTGCAGGGTGCCAAGGTAGGTCAGTTTTTGTGGCTCTCCGGGGTTCCAGTTTGATTTCTGCGTTTGGGCTTTGATTCGCAGCTTGTTTACAGCCAGCTCAAAGGGGATTTCGTTTGATTATATGGAAATGTGGCGGGGATTTGCTTGGCAAGTAATTGGGAGTTTTTTCCCGTAGAAATCAGATTGCATATTATTATTTGACGTATCGCAGTGGGTTACGGGCTTTCGCGAATCAAATGCTTTTGAATGGATTTTGTTCGAGAATCCTTTTTTGCTTTTTAGAGAATGCGAATTTTCAGTCAATAAAATATTGAGAAATCAAACAGGCTTCTGATGTAAGCGAAAAAAACTATTTCTGTTATTTTCCTTAATCTATTTAAAAAAAAATCCGTTTTCAAATTCTGTTTTTTGTGTCTTAAAGTATATATTTTTATTATATATATTTATTTTAACCTCTACCGGATTTCTATAGTTTTATTCATCCGAATTTAAAATTGTAAGCAAAATAGTACGCTTATTATTCTTTTCCTGATGATGAATAAAGGATTTATGAAAATAATTATATTTACAAGGAGCACTAGTGAATAATATAATTTTAGTCTAGCGTCAATTTGTAATTTCAAAAATCGGAAATGAAATATATTATTGCAAATTTATTTAATTTAAATAATGTTTTTACTGTGTGTATATATTTTGTATATTTGTACAAGTACAGATTTTAAAATATTAAATTAATAAAACGATTACTTTATAAACAGAAACAAAATCATTGATATCATTGATGCTGCATCCATGCAGTTCCGAACATTTCCATTTTTGTTTCTTTTATTTATCTTTGTTTTCCCATTATTTTTTCACTCTGCTCCAATTTTAATCAAATTTATTGCTCAATTTGCCACTTCACTCGCTTCACTCAATCCAATTTTCTTAGCACAAAAAAAAACCACATCAATTAAAAGAAAAATGTTTCTGCTGACTCGGACAGAGAGATGGAAAAAAGAAAACTGAGGCCATCAAGGAGATTGGCAAATTGCTCAGTCCGAGGTTTCCGTTTGATTTCCACACAGCTGTCCATATATGCTCCCATTTCATGTTTTCTTTGGCTATTCACCTGTCAAAAATATGCATGGGCTTCAGAAAAATACAACAAAAAAAACATCATTAATCCATTCCTCACCCATTGAGTGCATGCGATTGTGCAGTAATATTTCTTAGCTAAAAGTTTTCCTGTTTCGTATTTCTCGTTACTTTGTGGATGATTTTTCTGAGTCATGATTTATTGACATTTCCATTTACGGCTACATAAATGTTTCAACGCAAATGCCGGAAGCGATTTGTTGGTTTTTCCCACATTTTTTCTGAGCCATTTTCCGAGTGTGTGTGTGTGTGCAGCTGCAGTCTCAGCTGCAGCACTAAAATATTGCCAAGACCCAAAGAGCCGAGTGAGTGCAAATCAAAATGCAAAACGGAAAACCAACAAGGAAACTCAAATGCTGGCCGGGGAGTCGGAGCATAAGTCAAAAGTTGCTACTTGCAATGCTGCTCTGTTGCTTTCAGCTACGCTCTTTACTGTTTTCATACACTAAAATAAAAATATTTACAAAAAAAGTAGACTAAATTAAAAGAATACATTCCCGTATTTACATGCAATTTAAAAAATAATTCGATTTCCATATCCTAAAACAGAAACTTATTTTTAAAAAATATTAAAACTTGTTAAAAAGTTAAATAAACTAAGGAAAAAGTTTAAGGATATTAAAACAGGGTTCAAAAATAAATAAAAAGACTTCTCAGCTAAACCAAGCGGTGGCATGCAGGCAAAATCAAGTAGTAGCAGAAAAGTGGCGCCATCTATGTGGCTTCTATTCATTATTTTCTTATAACTTTTTACTGAGTGGTCCGATTTAAAAAATTTCTTTTACGTTTCGTTAGATATTAATACACCAAACCAAATTGTATGGTTTGTTGGTCGATTTAAATGTCCCAAGCTATTGAATAAGATGATTTCTCTGAGTGCTTGGCTTCTGTTTGCTATTTGGCAAGTGGAAGTCTTGCGTCTGCCACGCCTTTTCCCTTTTCCCATTTCCCTCTGACCCCCAACTCCCCCGCGCACACAAAGAAATATGAACTGTTTTCCTTTCGCTTAAACGAGGCCTCTCTGGCTGGCAACTAGGTGAGTGAGCAGCGTATCAAAGGAAATGGTGCAAAAATATGGCACGCGGTAAGCAGCGGACCCAAAAGCCGCCTCAAGGGCCGCCATCTACTCCGACAAACTGCTTTTTGGTAGCCGGCCAAGATACTTTTCAACAACTTTTGCCCAAGACTCGCGAGTCAAAGTTTTCCGGCGTAACCGGCACACAAAGAAAAAAAGAATTGCGCACAAAAAAAAAAACTAGTGGAAAAAGCTCAGGAACAGTCGAATTCCTGGCTGGCTGGCATTTTCGCAGTTCCAGAAATACTTTCGCCGGCTTGAGGAATTCAGCTGGCCCATGCGGCGTATGTGCGATATTTCGGTTAACTTACCCTGTGCGGAGGTGCAAGTGGTTAGCTGCGGGGAATAGCGGTCCGTCAGCCGCTTAATCACATCAATCTGCTCCAGAGTCAGCTGCACTGCATCGCGATGCTGCGCCTCACAGGGGACATAGGCGGCCCAGAACTGAAAATAAGAAAATTGTATAAATTAGTAGGAACATGGAATACCGTTTAGAAATATTTAAAATATCGCTTTTAAAATATATATAATTTTGTCGGTTAAGATGTTATTACATTAAATAATTAAATTTTTTCTCAAGGAACAGTACAACAATTATAAATTTATTTACACAGATGGATCAAAGTCCGAACACGGAGTAGCCTATAGTATGACTACTGACACACATATATTAAAAACAGCACTCCTACCAGCACACAGCTCAATATTCACGGCAGAAGCGGCAGCAATCTATGCTGCTTGCCAATACGCTGTATTACAAAAGCAGAGATTCGTAGTTTGCTCGGATTCACTATCTTCACTGCAGTCAATAGCCAACATTGGCAACCAATCGTTCTATACGACAAGAATCCGAGATATCCTTAATAACCATAAGGCAAATATCAAATTATTGTGGATCCCAGGACACACAAATATAACTGGAAACGACACAGCTGACTCAGCTGCGAAAGAAGCTCACCTTCTTCCTCAAATATATGAAAATAACTACAATTACAATGACACACAATCATACATAAAACAAAAATTTAAAAAGAAACTCACATCCTTATGGGAAAAAACATCAGACCACTACAAACTTATGAATCCCAGAAAACTAACATTAAAGAACTACAACATTAAACCAGACGACAACTTTAACCGCAAGGAGTTGGTTAAGTTCGCTCGATTAAGGTTCGGACACTGTAAACTCACCCATGAACATATAATAAACAAACAAGCAGCCCCGCAATGTGTGCGCTGCAACACAATAATGACATTAAAACACATTCTAGTAGAGTGTCCTCTTTTTGCGCCAGAAAGGCGTACGATCCTCCCCTCAAACCCAACAGAAATCCTTACCCCCAACACCTCAAATATCCTAGCTTCCCTTAAATTTCTAAAGAAAATAAAAATATACCAATGTATATAAAAACTAGACTTAAGCTAAAATGTAAAATGTAAATATATACGGCACAAACGTAGCTTAAGGCCACAGCAGCTATAGCTACAACAAACACCAAGGTTATAGGCAATTTTAATTACCTAGCAACCAGAGAATAAATAAATAAATAAATAAATTAAATTTTTTATGTGGGTTTTATAGCTCATTTTAATTAAAAATTTTCGAAACTTAATTTAATAACAAAATTTATACTATTTTAAAATTCGTACTAATTACAAATAATGTTTTTTTTTTAATTTATTTTTACTGTAGTAAGTAATGAGCTTTTAAATATACTCTTTTCCTTTCGATGTTTTGTACACAACTTAAGAAATATATACCAAAATTTCCTTCTAAAGTCGGAACGATTTATTGTCATTTTTTCCGGCATCTGAAAGTTTTTTGTTAATTGCACATTATGGCGAAGGATGATATACAAGCTCCTATAAACAGGAACTCCTCAAGAGAGTGCCCGAAAAGGAGCAAGAAGACAAGGAAAAATGGGCAAAACAGTTTCATCACGTTATATCATTAAAGGAAAATAAAAGCACGTACGTGTCTCCGTGGAACAGAAGCCAGAATGAGGAACGAGCTGGAAAGTGGCAAAAAGCGATTCGGAAAAAAGAGCAATTAAAAAGTTTTGGCTTTTTGCTCTGCACACTCGCACAAAAGCGAAAACTGAGCAAGTGCCGTAATAAATAATTTTTAATATAAATTCGTGAGAGGCCTGAACCAGAAACCAGAAACCCGGAAGACGGACGCAGGGAAACACACCCTATTTCTCCTTTACTTTTTTTCCCTGAGCTAAGCACGTAGTTTTAAGCCATTTCTCTGGGCCGAGGCAGTAAATTAAAACCAAAACAAGCAACACTCTAAATGTTCATTTGTTCCATTTCTGTTCTGTTCTGTTTCTGCAGCTGCAGCTGCCGACGATAATGACGATGATGACGATGATGATGATAAAGTTTGGCGTAATTCATGGAGCTAAATTCGGTTTGCTGCCCAGGTTGGGGCGATGTGCATATGAAATATGTAAAACTTTTCAATAAACGAGTCACAGAAAAACAATTACGGCCAGAGATGGACTGCTGTGTGCGGTGTTAGTTGTGCAATTGGATTTGTGCTCTCGGACTCTCGGGGGACTTGGGTCAACTCGGATGTTGGCTCTGCATTTGTGCAATTTTAATTGCACAACAGACGAGGAAATTTGTGGATTTCCAAGCACCTGCTCTGGAACTCACCCTCCCTCCCCCCTCCGCCCACTCGACCAAATAAACACTGAACAATAACAGGGACAGCTGAAAATTCCGTTTGGGAGGCATAAAGTTTATCCAGTGGGACCTCGGGAAAACCCATTCCGCCCAAAAACACATTTTCCCAGTGTTGATTTTTAGTCGAGCTTCCCGGGCAGCTCACTTATGCATACCAGCCCCGAAAAACCCCAAAAATGGTCGTAAGGTTCCGGGAACTGGGGGGCTTATCAGGTGGTCGGAGCACAGGGCATTAGTTCAATTCGGGTTAATTGTATGGACCATGCCGCACTAACTCTGTTCATTACCATTTGCGTTCATTTGCGCTCCTGGATTTAGGGCTCGAAATTCTAGGTGTTTCTGTGCTTACGTTTTCCGGGTGAAATAATGAAGCGCTGGGATAAATGATAACAATGCTAATGGTTGTGTCTGGGTTCCGGCTTAAAAATCTGTGCAAAATATGATTGCAAGGAACATGTGGTATATTCGTTTGTTTCTGGTAATTGAGTTACTTAAAATAAATGGATTTTAACTTTCATTTCTTGGGATGAATAAATAATTATAAATAACAAACATTATTTACTATATATTTTTAAACTTATATTATATTACTCTTGAAATATTAGATATAATAATAGATATTAAATAATTTATTTTGAAATTAGTTGGTAATATGAACAAGGTCCATTGAACTGTAATCCTCCCACGTACTTATAAATATGCTTTAAATATATCCCCAACCTTTTCTCGTTTTTCCCATATTAAAACCCAAATAAAGCAATTTTCATTAAATGCTTCTTTTTTTGCGGCTTCGCGTTGAACATTTCCAGGTAGATAAGGAAAATGCCCCGACATTACCGCAGACAAAGGATTCAGAAGAGCGGGGTAAAAACTCATTTTTTCATCCGCTTTCCCGCCGCTTTGTTCGCGTTATTTTCCACGCGTACTTTGAATTTCTTTGCTCGGCATGTGTCCCTTTTTTGTGGGCGCGGTTTTATCTAATTTTTTGCAGAGCCAAAGCCTCTTAAACATTTTGGTGGGCATTCAAACGGATTTTAAGGAGTGGAATGGTGTGAAATGTCTGTCTGGGCTTTTGATTGAAGGCAACAGGTTCAACGCGGCGAGGGCGAAAATTTCAACTTTAAATCGCATTTTCTTAGAAGTTGTTTGTGGTGCAGCGGTTGCTTTGTATATGCTTTAAACTTTTTCACTGAGAGAACATAATTTTATACAAGAAAATTTAATTAACTTAATATTAAATTAGAAAGTCTGTCATTATAATAAAATAAAATAGTAATAAATAATAATTTCAGAAAGTCAGTCATTACAATAAAATAAAATACAATAAAATAAAATAATAAAAATATAAATTTGGAAGTTAATGAAATATTTGTTCATTCAGAAACAAAGAATTTTTTTTATTTTAGGTTCTTATTATTTTGGATGATATCTGTATATTAATAGACACTATTTTTTATCAGTGCTTTTTTGTTTTTGTTTTCGCTGTTATTATACGTGTTTTTCTCCCTATTTTTCTCCTTATTTTTCTCTCAATTCCCAGCTATATTCAGCACTTGCCTGCTGGCATATTCAATGCAACCTGGCATTCTTTCCTTTCTCTCAGGGAGAAAAATATTTCATTTATGTTCGGGTCTCCTGCGGCACCTGTTGATGTTTGTATTATGCCATTTTAGCCCACATCCGTGCACCATTTTTCACATATATGACTTTACAATGGCCAAGTACTTTTGTTTGTCGGGTAAGTCGGGATGCTGTTGGCTCCAAATGGAACTTTCGGTGGCCTTTTGTGTACTTGGCTTTCTGGGGCGCCTTCAAGTGTGTTTAAGCACGGCACTTTGCCATTAGCCCAGTGCCACACCCACGTCAAAATACACCTGCTTGTCGCCCCTGCAGTGCCATCTCGTTATCGTCATCATCGTGGCCCAAGTGTCGTCGGCGTCTCGATGGCGTCGCCTTTGGTGTTTCGCCGTCCTCGAGACCATCGCCATCCTCATCAGCCTCATCATCGTCCTCGTTCCTCCGCCCTTTTCCCATTTCCCAGACCCATTTTCACCCCCACATCCTGGGCACAAAGCATATTAATATTTAAACTTGTTTGGCGGCAGCAACAAGAACAAAAGCAGCAACTCCCTTAAGGACAACATTTTGGCTTCAAGTTAATTGTGAATCTGACAATGTTGTTGTTGTGGTGGCGGTGGCCATATGCGTGATTTGTTGTCGATGGGCGGCACGTGTGAATGTGTTTGCCTAATGTGGCTGTATGGCTGCGTGGGCTTATGCAGGCAAAAAAAATGAAGGACGGTCTAAAAATAAGCTTAAAGCAGATATTTAAGGATATGCTATTAACCCTAGATTATTATGGGGTATTTTTGGGGAACGCTGCAAAACTCCTAAAAAATAACGTTGATTTAATTTTGATTATTTAATTAACATTTTGAAAGCTAAAGAAAAATTTAGCAGGTTTCTCTTTAAATATTATTTAAATCGTTACCATATATTTCCTTTAAATTCTTCATCTAATTTATAATCTATATTTAATATATGGACTTTATATTTTATCTATGTATTTTTATTTTTACTTTATAGAAGTAGAATTAAATTTATTCCATCTTTACTGTGAAACAAAACTGCCCATTTAAATCCTTTAATCGATAAAGATTTTAAAGCCATTCCACTGCCAATTTTGCTCCGTGCAAATGTGTGTCTCTCTGTGGTTACTTGTGCAGCCTTGTTGCTTTTATTGTTAGAGCATTCATATATTAAAGTCAGCAGAATACACAATAACAAATGCAACGGCAGATGGGACCGAGGCTGCCCAGAGCGCTCAGATTTATGTGTGCATACTTATAGCACCAATATATATTCAAATTCAAGGTCCTGCCTTAAAGTTGTGGTTTAATTTCAATTGCGAACCCAGTATTAAATAATTAATTTGTGTGCATTGTGTTTATAGGTCTTAGCTAGCCTCTTAATTAGAATTTACCACGACAATATAATAAATATATGCATATTTGTGAAAGCATTTAATCAACATTTCAGAGCCGGAACTGGAGGCTTTTTGGTGTCACTTTTGTGCACAGGACAATGCCATGAATGTGTTCGTTATGCATTTAAAATTATTTCCGCCCCCGGGCAGCTCTGCATTTGATTGCCTTGCGGCATGGCAATGCATACAATAATTACAGGGAAAGCGAATTGGAGAGGGAAATGGACTGAAAAGGAATCCAAAGCTCAACAGCTGTGGTGAGCAGCAAAAACCGCAAGTCCAACACCTTTACAATCCCACAAGAATGCAACAAGCCCGCAATACAAATCCCCCGAAAAACCACTATCATTCGAGCAAGGCAAAAAAAAACTGTGTGGAGTTCTCTGTGGGTCCGGTTCTAGTCTGGTTTCCACTTTGGTCTGGGGTCAGTGGCTACTTCCGGAGTCTACCTCTGAGTCGGTAGTCAGAACAGCTCTAAATACTTTCTGAAAGTAAATATAAATTGCAGGCCAATGTTGCAGCAAGATAAGCGTTATTCCCAAGGAAGTAAAAAAAAGTAAAAAGAAACGGAAGCGAAGCTTTAAATACCCTTAAATAAATAAATACGAAATAGTACAATATTATCTTGACCATTTTAATTGAATAGTTAGTTAAAAAAAATTTGGTAAAAATATATTTATATGATAAAAATAATAAAACAATTATAAAACTAAACTAAATATAAAAGAATAATTAAAAGCCTAGTTTTTTAAACTTATCATATCCCTGCTTTATGTTTCCATACTTCAAAAAAACTACAAACACAGGCAGACAACAGTCGAGCAGTGAGTTTTCCTCCTTTAGCGTTGGCCTGTCCTTCATGTCCTGCATGCCCCGAATGTCCTGGATGTCCTGGCCCAGATTACAGCCTCGTCGACGACTCTTCGTTGCGGCCACTTCCGCTCCAAGCGAGTCCTTCGTCCCTGTTTCTGCTACTGTTTCGATGTGTGTGCACTTTCCATTACACTGACTACCCCACTATCTGTGTGTGTGTGTGTGGGTGAGCAGAGGAGCAGGACCAAGAAGGACGCTAGAAGGAAAGAAAGAATGCAGGCGGCCATGCAGCCGGACAAGCGTAACACGACGTTTCCGTGTCCCGGCCCAAAAGCAGTAGCCAACTTTTCGGGGCCTCATGATGTTTCAACATTGTTGCTACCTGTTTCTGGTTTCTCTTATTTTACTGGTTTCTCTTACAATACACTGTGGGGAATGCTTTCATTTTATGAATTATATAATCAGATCCGATAATCAAATTGTGTAATAATTTAATTTGTTAATTAATTTTATTTAAAAATGTTTTACACATATTCTTTATCACATGTTTAAATTCTTTATTAATTCAACTATTTCCACCACCATTTTTTCTCAGTGTTTTTATCCTGATCTTCTCTATTTCTCATCAAGCCATTGCCTTGGCCACAGATGTTGGCTTTCGGTGGAAAAGGCTGAGCCGCTGAAAACTATTTGCCAACCTACAAGATTTTGAGTACTTGATGGTTTAAACGTGATTTTCCAGCAAGTCTATTAAACGCTTTTTTCTCCCATATCTCTTCTATTTTTTGGGGAATTTTCCCTATGGCTTTTGGGAGGCGCATTCGTTGCACGTTTGGCATTTTGGGCAACAATTGTTGAAACATGTTGTCAACTAGTTAGTCGCCACGTTGGTGGCTTGTGTTTATGGCTGTTTTCCTCACTCCCCTTGTTGTTGTTGCTAGTTGCCAGTCAGTGGAGAGCGGGTTTATTGAGTTAACTTGTTTTGCCGGGAATCGAGTGTTGCTAAAGTTTTCAAATCGCAGTTGTGTAACACATTAAGCTGCAAGCCATAAAAAACTATTCAGATGACAGCCAGTGCGAACATTTATGAGTCAAGTAAGGAGAAATGCTACATTGTTCATAATACAAACATATGTGTTTTTTACGCTTTTATGAAAATCAATGACTTGAAATTCAAGAAAGTTTCATATGGTCATAAAATTAAATTATTTTTTTGTAAAATATTTTGGTTAGTGTGTAAAAGAATATTTTCTGTAATTTTAATATGGTAAAGAATTTTTTTTTAAAGGTAGTATTTTATACTTCAATTATATGCACACAATTTCCAACTTGTGCCTTGCAATTAACTGCACCTTCAGAAGTTGCACAATATTTTTCACACGAAAACCGCCGTCTGCCGAAGTGGCTCAAAGGAAGCCGCGTCAACAAGTTCAATTAGCCAACAGGAGAAACCAGAAATTGCCGCAATAACTTGCCACGACTATCGAACAAGAAATCAAGAAGTTTTCCCTTGCTCACAAGTGCGAGTGGGTCTTGCTGGGTTTCTTCAGATGGAAAATGAAAGGAAAATGGGGAGTGTGTGGGCCGCCATGAATTTGAGTCCTATCGCGGCTGTGGAAAGTGTTAAGTTTTAATAAGCATCACGTTTAGTGCTTCATAAAAGCCAGCCCTCAGGAAAGTTTCAGAGTTTACAGAGAAATACATTTTGTATGCATTTTTTATTAATATTGATTAAAAAATTTAAAATATTCGAATAACAAATGTCACAATTTTAATTTAATTATTTTCTGTTTAGTTATTGTTTTAAATTTCTTAATCAGTTAGAATTTCCGAGTTTTATTTAACAAAATATGAATAAAAATATTTTTAGTCCTTTCCAATATACTAAAAAGCTTAATATTATCTTTTTTATATACAAAAAACCCAGGATAAAATCTAAAATTTTTTATCTGTGCACCAATTTGCAGCACACTCCCTATTTCTGTGATTACATGAGTCAGGTTTCGAGCCATTTGACTGGGTAATTAAATTGAGTGCTGCATAATTTTACTTTGCGGCTGCCAACTTGGCTTGTAGTTGGCCAACTGCAATTACCTGTTAGCCCTCAACACAAACACAAAATGCATCCGAATTTATGGCTCTGCAGGGAGAGCCAAAGTAAAATGCAATGGAAAAGTTAATTTTCATTATGGCCTAAGCAGGTGGAAATTCCCGCTTTCGCTTTTCCTCCATTACCCTCCGCCGGCGCATTTCTCTTTCTCTCGCGCGGCAAACGTGAAAAATCGTCTTTGCGGTTGGGCTACGAAAAATGCAAAAGGGAAAACGGGCAGTGGAAAATTCTCTGGACAATTTGAAATATTCAAGTGGTTTTCGGTTTCCCATTGATTTATGAACTTTGCCCAGGTTAATCGCTTCCTACTTTCGGTATTTTCTGCCCAGTTTGCCTCATTAATCTTGGTTGCTCTGGCCACGTCAATCATTAGGAATTCCCTCTCCAATCCCAATTAGTTCAGCAATTTCAGCAGTTTAATTGTGAGCCATATCATTTGATCTGTTTACCCATTCTCCTCCTCGGTGCCACTTTAAATAAGTCTCACGAATTTCACTGGCTTGCAATCGAACCATAAGCGAATCAATAACGACATAAAGTGGATATCCGACCACTCCTGGCCGGTAGCTTGGCAAAAATAATTAAGAACCTCATCATCGGCAGCAGAAGGAGCAGCATCAGGGGTATCCGGCTCCCGAGCTCCTGGAGTGGCTCATAATTAATATTTTTCTGGGAGCGAAAGTCGCCTGTTGCCTGGACAACGACTTGCCAGCAGATAAAATATTAAATGCGATTTTTCGGTGTGACTTACGGCAGAAAATGGGATACTCTTATAGAGAACATGAGTTGGGAAATATTTTAAGGCAATATTAAAACGGTATAAAGCATTTAAAATCATATAAAAATATTCTAAATTTTTTTCCTAGTTAAGTTTTGTTGTAATGAAATAAATATTTCAATTTATCATCTAAACTTATAGGTCAAAATTCAAGGGCAATTAAATTTTAATTTGATTAAAGCCTTACACAAAATATTTAAATATTTCTCATTTATCTCCTCATTCATCGTTATTTAAAAAGTTTTCAATAAATATTGTACCCAGCTTAAATTACTATAAAAGAGTATTAAATTGTCAAGTTTTCTTTAAGCTATGTGCAATAATAATTCCAGGTGAGCGGCTAAAGGTTTCCTGAAAGGAAGTGCGACGCCTGGACGTCTAAGGTAAGTTACCTGTGCTGATATGCGTCCCTTCTTCAGTCGCGTGAGATCCGTGTGACTCCAATGGCTGCGACCCCAGGGCATAACATTGCGCAAATCCTCATCAAAACTGCGGACGGTGGGTGGGGATAATAACACAAATTGGTATTAAATTTTAATTGCATTTCTATGTGATGGATGCTCACTTGAAGTCGTTGAGTTTGTTGTGCAGGAACTTGCGAATATTCCAGGGTAAATCGTTATGCCCGTCGATTAAAGGCACTTGATCCAGAAGCTGAACGGCAACGCGTAAACGCTCTTCGAAAGGCGCACCTGCAAAAGGGTTTCGATTACAATCGGAACAAATAATTCTGATTGGTTTTAAAATTAAATGTATAAAAAGGCTTCAAAAGTTGTTCTATAATTATACCTAATGAATTTATATTGTAGCACAAACTTAGATATATATTTCTTTTTAATACTTGGAAACTATTAAAGTTGAGTATTAAAGTATTAAAGTATTAAAGTTGAGTATACGTAGTAGTCATTCTTAGTAGTTTCGTTACTCCAATCTTTCTCCGTACGCAGCTGAATCACTTGCTAACTAACTTAAAGGTCCTGCCACTTAGGACACCCTCTTGCAACACTATTCCTTCAAAGATTCACTTCCAGTGCCGGCCCACGTGTCGAATGCGTTATGGTAATTGATTTATTGTCTACGGAGTGTCCATGTCTCAGTCTCTCGGATCTGCGTTGGGTAGGAATGTGGGGGTGCCCCGTTCGGAATCGATTCGATTCCATGCGATACTCACTTGCTGCCACACGTAGCGCCAGTGGCACGGCCACACTGGCAGCGCCAATTATCAGGAGGATGGAGCTCACAGCCAGCCAGTGCTTGGCTGCATCGAATCCTGCAAGTTGGCCGGGACGTTCAGGACGTCCAGGACGAGACGATATTGGAGGTATGGTGGCGTCATCAGCATTCATGATGACCGAGGGTTCCACATCGATTGTTGTCGTTGTTATTGGCAGTTCAATGCCAAGTCGTTTCCAGCATCATCGTCATCATCATCGACGTGGTGGTGGTTCATTGTTCATTGTTCGTTGTTGTGTTGCATTTTGTGTGTGTGCAAATTGCCGTGACAGTGGCATTGATTACAGCAGCAACAACAATGGCAGAAAAGCATCAGGAAAATCAGGAGAAAGAAGCATCATGGCAGGAAAGCACAGTGGCATCATCCACATCAGCATCAAGTTGCGGCGGTCGAGAAGGAAGCAAAAAAGAAACGATAATAAGGAAATATGGTTAGTTAAACGTTTAAAATTGAGTTGCTGTGTTGGTTTTTGGTTGCAACAAAAAAGTGGAAGGGTCAAGGAAAACCATCTTCAAGTTGGTTTTTGGTTTTTTTCGTCCTCTCTCGAGTTCCCAATGAAGTAAATCGAGTTCGTTCAAGCAGAACAACTTGTTGGATATGTGCTGAAATTAGCTGACAAGGAGGATTCTGATTTTGTAATTCAAGAAACGTCCATTTTGCCCGGGGAATCTTTTGTCAGTTTGATTTGGAATTGCACTAAAATAATAAAAGAAAATGGAATTTTATTTCTACCTAAATATTATAGATGCAATTTAAAAGACCTCAATAAAGATTTTGATATTAATATTATTGAGGAAAAGAAACTATTTTAATAATTATCGTTGTCATTTTAACTTATTTTTTAGACCCTTGAGGCATTTTAGAATTGCTACACCTGTAATAAATTTAAGTAGTAACCTGAGTACCAGCCAATTACTGAGTCGCAAACACAAGAGGCTTACGATTGTAACCCAAACTTTACTGAATCCTTATTGTTACTAATTACTTCATACATCGAAAGGCTTGGATGATGCCTAAGTATCCCCCACAATCCTTGTTCTACGAAAATCTGAGACACATGAAACTAAAGCAAAGCTCTTCAATGGAAATGCAAATCTCATTATACGATTTCACTTATGCCGACTATCAATGAAGACTGGTAATCTGTAATTGCAAGCCAAATTTGATTATGCAACTAAATCCGATTGATAAAGACGAAGGTACACTGATATGTAACTGATGCTGAAGCTAAGCAAATAAGCCAAGTGAGGCGAAAAACTAGCTGCTGCCCTTTAGATTTGGGTTTTGGACGCAGCCAGCAGAAAGAGCGATGGCTGCAATGTATCCATTTGATTACAGTGGCCGGCACTTGGGCGACTCCAAAGTGAATTACCGATAAGCAAGTGGCAAATGAAAGGCAATGTGCAACCTAACGAGAATCGAGGGATGAGGTGCGATGCTACATGAACTAGAAATGTGTGCACTGGGCAAAAAAAGTAGGTTAAATAAATAAATATAGCATAAAATGTGTAATTTAAAGAACTTACAGTACGAGGTATTAAAAAATCACGGAAAATATTAAACTTTATAATTAAAGAGCTAAATTTTCAAAAATATATTTTTGAAAAAATATTTGTAATATCTGAAATATCAAGATATCGTTATAATGCAAAAATAAAGCATTTAAATGATAAAATAAATTGCCAAAGAATTTATGTATTCTTCGGATCTAGATATATTATTATAAATTCCGATTCCGACTGGGGAAAATGTATGGGTAGTATTTTTTCTAAGTGTAACGAGTCCAGTTGGCAGCGGCCGCGCCAGCGATTTGCATAAATTTAAGGGGACAGGACATCGTCCGCAGTTACGCAGTTTTTGACTGCTAACGAATTGCAGTTGCCAGGAGACATGACGAGGATGGGAATGAGCTTGGAGACTGATGATGATGATGGTGATGTGATGGCGATGTGGATGAGGAGGGAGATGACGATGACAACGTTCCCGCCGCTGATGTTTCTGCCTGATGATGATGAGACCAAAGTCACGCGGGCATTGGCAACGTTTAACATTTAGCAGCCATGTTACATGAAGCGCAATCAAACGGCTAACGACTAAATGGCAATGCCCCCCAGGGGGCGTGGCACAGCAGCGAACGGGTAGCGGAATATTAAGTGCAATGTCATGTACAACGTCTGGCAGGACTACCAGCCAAATACCGATGCATACGGCTCGAAACAGACGACGAAACGTCATAAAATGCCGTCTTAAATGGGTATTTGAAATTGACCAGCCCTAAACCATTGTGGGCAATTTGGTATTGAACGCAATTTGATGCTTAGAAATGCTGTAAAATACGGTAAGAATAGGGTCATCTTTGTGATACAGATATAACTAATTTCTTTTTAATAATTTTTAGTTAAAAACTCAAATTAAATCATATTAAACAGGAAAATAATGCAAATAATTATAAATTTCGGATTCATATTTAAACACAAATAGTTAAAATGTTTTCTTAAAACTTCTTGATACCTGTACTTGAATAAATATTGGGTTATAAATTGATTATAATGTTATTTAGTTTTTATTTTTAGGTTTTTTTCTTGTAAAGGTATCGCTGCTACACATTTTGCTAAAACTTTTCCTTTTTTTTAAGTCCGCTTAAAATTCCTAAAACACCAGTGTTTATAGGACTTCCAGCTGTTGTCTACATTTTTTGCAACTCCCCTAAAAATTTACCGTCCCCCTTCGTCGCTCAGTAATCCCTCTAAAAACAGTTCCCCCGACAACCCAATCCGCATTCCCCCGTACTTACGGAACGAATTCGTGCCGGAGCTGGAGGATCCCCGGCTGGGACACTGGCGGTGCTTCCATGGCATGATGCTCGTGACGCTCGAGTGGAGCTGATGGTGTTTCTGCGGCGTAACCGAACCCGATCCACCCACCGTCCCGCCCACCGCTGCACCGCCCACATGGGCGTGATAATGATGCGGATGCGAGTGGGTGTGCGGATGCGGATGCGAGTGCGGATGGTGCAGCGAAGTCTGCGACTCGCGCTCTTTGAGGCCATGTCCGATGTCGCTGTCGAAGGAGGTGAGCGTGAACGTGGATGAGGCGGCCAGGCCCAGGCCGCCGTTTGCCATTGCACCACCTGAAACTGCATTCCCGGACATTTTCTGATACGGCACACGGCAACCGCCGTTACCGCCACCGGACCCATCGATGTTCACCAAATTGCCAAAGCTGCGACTATTAATTGGCAGCGTCCAGTCCATGCTGCTGGTGTGAAAGATTGCCGGTTGCTGGGGGGCCTTCTGATGTTGCTGTGGGGTATGGTGTTGCTGTGGGTTCGAGTGTTGCTGCTGCTGCTGCAGTTGCTGTTGCTGCTTCGGCTGGGGGAAACTGAGCAGCGACTGCGAGAAGCAGCGACATCGCTGCTGCTGGAAGTGCGCCATTTGCTGCTGGTGGTGTTGCTTCTGCAGGTATCGACTGTAGTGTGCCAAATGTCTTGCGTAATCGCTGCTCGGCCCAATGGTATTGTATTTCGAGGATGCATTACCATTGCCGCCCGGCAGGAAGCACAGGCTGGGGTCCGATTTCTTCGAGTGCGGCGAGAATATCTCGTCCTCCTCGTGGGCGGCAAAGGGGGGCGGGGGCGGGTTGGCAGCAGTGGGTGGCAGCTTGTGCCTGTGATTGTGGGCATGCCCGGGCGGTTGGCAGAGGTCGGGCTTCACCTGATTGTTGTTATTGTGACTAATGTTGCTCGCGTTGTTGCAATTGCTGGTGCTGTTGTTGCTGCTGCTGTGATTGCTGGTTATGGTGCACTTGAGCAATGTGGCAGTGCACTCATCCAATGCGGATTTGGTGCAATCCTGCAGCAGATCGCTGCTGCACAGCTGCGACAAGTTATTGTTGTTGCTGTTGTGCTGCTGTTGCTGCTGCTGCAGGTGTTGCAACAATCGCAGGCTGCGCATGCTGCCGTTGCGTTTCATCGATGGCGGCGGCGGCACGGGCGGTATGACATCCACATCCGACAAGCTGGGCGTGTCGCTCTGGGGGGAGAAAGAGGGAAAAGGAAGTGAGTATCAAGCTGTTGACAAAGGGGAAATCACATTAAATCAATATGGACATGAGCAGCTTCCGGCGGAAGTAACCCCACAACGTGCCCTCCAAAAGGATTGAACTGGGAATAAGTTTTCTGTGGACCTATCACAACTAGTTAATGCTCTTGCAAAAGGGAATTCAAATGACCTATTTAAATATTAAGAAAAAGTTTTCGAATAAAATTATTTTATTTTATAATTTTTTTAAAATATTCAAGCAGGTAATTTTAAATATAATTCCATTTTTATAGAGATGACACGCCATTTATCCAGTTTACTGCCAACTATACTCAAGCATTAAAGTACTCCCTGCGAGAGCATATAAAAACTGCCTTTCAATACCGTAAAAACTTTCGCTCCCCTCGTAACGAGCCCCGAAAAATATGCAACGCACTCCTTTTGACGTTACTTGGCGAAAATTTGCCAGAAGGAGCCAGAGATTTACAAAGATGGTGGCGAAGTGCGGAGGACTGAAGACGTTCCTTTGACCCCCTGGCTACATAAAATTTAATTATGCCATAGACACCGGTTCAGACTGAAAGACTCCCCCACACACAGGGAGAGCAATAAAGGCGTGCGAAAAAGGGCAAGTAAAAAGGTTTATCCCCCCGAAAAACTCCCAAAGTTTCCCCGAGTCGAGGCCATGCCAAGTGCCCTAATTGAATTTGCTACGGTCAGCATCAGCATTATCACCGGCACCATCGTCATCATCATCGTCATAATCATCGACAGGAGATGCTTAGGGACTTGAAATTGAATTTCAGTTACGGGAAATCCATTTGCATTGATTTGCTTCCCCATCTTTTTTGCCTTCGTTCTTTTTTTTTTGGTAGAATTATTTTTATGCGTCTGGGCGAAACGAAACGCATTGCCATTAATAAAAATTTCCTTTGAATTTTGATTGCTTTATGCCCGCTCCCCAGGAATTCCGTACACCTCGGCCCTCGGCTCGTTATTGTTGTCTGTGTTGTCTTTTTCTTGATTATTTTTTATTTACTTTGTCTTGTCCTTTTCAATGGCGGTGTCGTGTTCTGTCGCATCCTGTCCGTCGCTTAAGTGGAAATTGAAATTTTCATATTTTCATTTGGTAATTTATTTATTCTTTTGACCCTCCGCCTGGCGACAGCTCAAATAATTTATGCAAATATTTAGCGGTGGCGTGTGCTGCATATTTTAAGACTGGCCAATTTGTGAACGGTCGTCTTGGTTCTTACCATCTTGGTTTTTTTTAGGTTTGAACATTTTTGGTTTGAGCAGTAATTGTTTTTGGTCAGTTGATTATAATAGAATTGAAAATTAAAAATAAATAGTTTTTATTAAACAAATTTTTTTTTACAAATTTTTAAAAATTTTCTTAACATGGTGATTTTACATAAAATAATATCTAAGTGTAACTGGTATTAAATATCACATATTTCTCTTAAAATGACCCTAATCGCTTTGTAAAAACGTTGCTACTCTGTCTTTAACCATTCACATGGCTTATATGTCTCTTGCAACTCTTTTTCTTCTTTCATTTATTTTTCAAAAGCCCTCATACTTTTTTCCTTGAGCTTTTCACTCGTAACTTGCAGCTGCTGTGATGGCAAATCACTCTCTAATTAAACGCGAGCTCTTTGCTTTCCCTTTTTTACTCGCCCTTTTAAACCCCTACCAACATACATATTTATTAAGCGAATAAATTCGCCAAAATGCATGCAACAGTATATGGTTTGGTTATTCGGCGTTTATGCCGCAAATTTGACGCCGAGTTTATGGTGGCTGAGAAAGGGTTTGGAGAGCATGATGAAGACTTGTGGTGAACCGCATCTCGTTGCGTTTTTAAGCATTAAATTGCTTGATATATCGCCTTAGTTTTTCCTCGCGACTTTTCCCCCGGCTTATTCGCAGCCACTTTTTGCATGGACATTTTTCTGGGATCCCCTTTCGCGCTTCTCATCTTCGTGCTCTTTTGAATTATGCTTTGCGTCTTTGTCTTGTTTTAAATTTCATAATGCACATTTTATAATAATTTTTCGTCTACTTTGCTGCAATTTTGTGCAATTTTTTACTATAATTTATGTAGCTATGTGTGTGTGTATGTATGTGTGTGTGCACCCTTCTCTCAACTTTCTTGCTACAGTTACAACAATTTCGCCATGGAAAAATGGCTTGGCCAAGGCATGGGGGTTGTGTGTCGGGCGTAATGTTGAGTTATGGCAGTTTTGTAGTTTGCGAAAAAACTTTTTTACGAACGTCCTTCTGTCTCAGTTTTTCCCTCTGTTCGGGTATTTAGTTAAATGTTCGTAAAATTGAGTGTTGGTTATATTTTACTGGAACTTTGGCTGTCCCTGCGCTGAGGTCTCGATGGGATCTCCCCTCCCCCCAAAAATACAATCGCCTTTAATCGATTTGGCAAAAGCAATAAGCAAAAAACTTTTATAAATACTCAAGTTTGTTTTAGTTTTTCCTGAAGTCCGAAAACTCTCCCTGCCAATTTGTAATTATCCATCCGAGCTTTTAACTTTACGACTTTATCAAGGGCCATTTCGGCTTTTGTTTTGGCTTTAAAAGCCAGCTGGCTAAAAAAGTAAAACTGGCCACTTATTAGAGCTGTAAACGTGGCAAGTTTGGCCATAAAAACTGCGTGTGAGGAGTGTAGTCTTAGTGCTTGATTTATATTGCTTTTGCGTGGACCTTATTAGGCACATATCAATTTGTTGGTGCTTATGGCGTTTATTAAAGTGCAATGTTGCGTATACTCAATATTGGCTGGACATATGCAAATGAATCATAAATTATTTTTTTTCAATATTTTTCACTTTTAATGAGTGTTTAATTTTTGAACCGTATTTGAAATATTTAATATATGATTTTTTGAATGAAATTAATTTGTTTGCTGGACTCCGCAGTATCACATAAATTTTTTCCAACTTCTCTCAACCATAGATCAATCTATCCATCAATCGTTCCGACCATTCCTTCAACTAGAAGTTGATAAATTTAAAGCCCAAGAGCGACTAGCAACTAAATGTAACGCATGGCGTAAATAAAAACCCAAACAAACCCGTTTGAACAGCGGAGCGGAGACACATAGTTGAAGGGTGACTAAGGGACAGAAATGCAGGGAGACGGATAATGGGAAAGCTCTTCCGGCAGTTGGAGGAGCACCCACGCATGCCACCAAATTGCAGCCACAATTTGCTGCAACAAACTCAACTGAAAACTGAAAACCGAAAGTGGAGCAGGCCCATGGAAAGGCATACATCAAATGTGTCAAAGAGATTTGTTATGCATGACAGGGGCCTGTGCCAGAAAACTGGCAAAAAATGGCATGCGGAGCTGTGGACATTTAAAAAGGGGAAGAAGTTGGCGATATCCCGTCACCTAAATTTAAATATATATACGATTTTTTTTAATTTAAAAAAGTATTTCGGGTTCCTTTTAAAGGTTTTAACTGCAATTTTACAATATATAATTTTGATTTAATTGTGCATTGCATATTGTTAAACTTCCTATTCGTAGTGCTTGCACTTTAATGTATATTCATTCAAATTCTTTGAAAAGGGTATGCAGAAATTAAGCATAACACAAAAAAAAGGCATAGTACATACACCAAAGTGTAATTTCAGGGAAAACCAGGTGACATGGCCTAAATATGCATCCCAAAACGAAAAATCTCAAAATGCATTTGCAGAAAGTTGCTGTATTGAACCGAAGCATATCCAAACTTCTTCAAAATACTCTTCTAAGTGTGCGAGTCAGTATGATATGTTGGAAGTGGGTATGTGTCTGCCTGAAATGAGTAAATCTATGTGGTTTAGAAACAATTTAAACAAAGTGTAACTAGATCAAATTGGTTTTCTTGATGAGGTTGAGGAACTCCTCCTTGCTAACCTCGCCATCGCCATTCATGTCGGCCTCATCGATCATCTCCTGCAGTTCCTCGTCGGTGAGTTGTTCGCCCAGCTCCTTGGCCACGCGCTTTAGGTTCGCGAAGGAGATGCTACCAGTACGATCGTCATCGAAGAAGGAGAAAGCCTTCATCATATCCTGATTGGAGTCCTTTTCGGCCATTTTCTGGCGCATCAGATATAGGAAATCGTTAAAGGCAATCCTTCCCGTCTTGTCCTTATCGATTTCATCCATCATGCGCTTGATCTCCTCCTTCTTCGGCTCGAATCCCAAGGCGCGAATGGCCACGCGTAGCTCCTTGGTCTCGATAAAGCCCGTGCACTGGGTATCGAACAGATCGAAGGCCTTCTTAATGTCCACCTTTTGATTCAGCGAAAGGTCAAAGGTCGGCAGCTTCGCTTTTTTCGATTTCTTGTTCTTGCTGGAGATGGATGCCGTCGATTGCATGGCGGAGGACGCCATGCTGCCAAGTCGCTTGCCCTCCATGATGATTATATCGGAAAATCTTTTTAAACTGGAAATCGGCAGGAATATCGATAGATCGAGATCAACGCTCTGTGAGTGTGAGCGTATACTGTTTATAAATCGGGCGGGCTGTTCAAACTGGTCGACAGTAAAGGGCTTTACCTACTCGATTACTAACGTTTTTCGATACACTTTTGAGAAACCCAGAAACCCACTGCTACCTCCTTAAATTTAATTTAGAATTATTTAAAGAGACATCTGGGAATATTTTGACTTCTAAAGTAATCTCTGAAATCCACTTTGCTACCCGCTAAATATTTTATCGATTCGCAGTACTTCCGTGCAGCATTTGCCACAACAATAAAAATTCATATGTGCCGTAATGCTCGGTGAACTTCAACTCCTGCACTCCCCCTGGAATTAGGAAACAGCTTGGAGGCGACCCGAACCCCTGGCGTCGGTGGGTGTGTCAGGTGTCAGTCAGTGGGTCCTCAGACTATAACATCTACCCTCTACGTGCCGCGCTCTGTTTGCTTATCGCATTTGCCTGTTGCAGGGGAGCCCGAAACTCGGTTGGCATTTCAGGTGGTTGTACGTGCCGCTGGCTGCTCATGATTACAATTACAATTACACAAAGTGGAGCGGGATTTCACTCACCTGGGGGTCTCCAGCAGCTCCTGCCGCACCGCCTGCTCCGCCGCCCATTCCCAATCCCAGTCCGATTCCCAATCCCGTTTCCATTCCAGTCAGCGATAATTTACGATTACGCTCGCGCTCCAGTCTCATGAGTATCTGCGCGTTCTGCTCGCAGGAGTAGGTGTGCGTCTTGCGCTTTCGTTCCAGACTGTACTCGTACAGCGGCCTGGCCGCATTCGGCTGCAAATCCAGCTGGGCCTCGTCGCCGGCATCGCAGCTGCACAGGGACTGATTGGAGCGGCCCTTGCTGCGCTTCAGGGAGCCGCGGTTCGACGAGGAGGGCGTGAGACGCTGCTCACTCACAAAATTCGAGAAGGTCACCACATTGCCAGCGGAACCTGTGGGGAAGATAGATAATATTGATTTAATTAGTTATATCTACATTAATATTTATATTATTTTAATAACATAGATTTTTTTTAATATTATATTATTAGGAATATTATTAAGAATTAAGCTAAGCTAATTTCAGTTGGTAATTTTTCCACAATAATTTTGTAAAAATCGTTAAAATTACATAAATTGTGATATTACGATAAATTTGCTACTGTTTATACCGTTTTTAATAAAGTGTTAATTAGCAAATATATATTTCACTAACATTATAATTCGATTTTTTTTTAAAATGAATGTTAAAATGTTTGGTTAAACTTTCCAAAAAAATATTTAATTGCATGTATTACTTTATAGTTTCATTTAAGAATAAATGTGCAAAATAAAAAAAAATTATAATTAAATTTTTTTTATTTGCTATTCTTTTTTAAGCTCTTGCCTATATGACAATTTTAGGTTTATTTATAATTAATTATCACTTTTTGGTAGAATGTACAAAAGAGAAGAAAGTAACAACATTTTCGGCAGACAGAATACGCTGAAGAATATAAAATATACCTCTTCAAAGTCAATCAAAACGTTAGCTCATCAGAGGAATAGAATACTTTTCATAGTTGGTAGTTAATTAACCATTGTTTAACGAATTTTAATGGTTAAAACGCAAATATAACGAACTATCGCGTTGATTGACATTGATGAGGCTTCGTCTCTGATTACCACCTAGAATGCAACCCACCTGTGGTGGCTCCTTTTCGCTTGGATGGTGAGACGTAGAAGATGTCGTGTTCGTCGAACTCCACGCTCCGCTGAGTGATTATGGCAGCACCGCCGTTTAAGCCACCTCCGCTGCCAGCCGCACCACCGAGTGCCGTGGTGGCCGTGGCCGTGCTGCTGCTGGTGGTGCTGGCCGCACTGTTGCCACCGCTGCTCAGGTTGCAGCCGTGATCCGCCAGGGCGTGCAGCATGGGATGCACCTGTCGATCTCGCAGCGAGTGCTGCTTGTGCAGGCCATTAGCTCGTCTTAGCTCCGTCATCGTCCTGATTTTTCCACTGCTCTTCTTTTATTCCCGGAGCCGGCTTATTGTCATCGCTCTGCTCATGAAATATTCATGCCACACTCCGCCGCGACTTGGGCATTAGCATATCACTTTGATTTCGAGCGGGCTTGCTATACTTTTAATTTTAAATTTGGCCTCTTGCTGGCTAAGCCGGCTAACGATTTCCTTGTGTCAATACAGCTGATTCGCAATCCGATTTGCCAGCTAACTGTTTCAATTCTGGCCCGCGCCCCCTGTCGTCTTGGCCCTCTCATTGCCAGCTTTCCCGAATTTCGTTCTTTCTCTTACACTGCTCACATTCTTTTGGTTTTCTATGGTTTCTCTTGGAGATACAGCTTCCTTTGGCGGCCTGGCTTTGTTTGCCCTGTTAATAGACTCGGCTTAGTCGCCGCCGGTTGTTTGTCTATAATAACTGCAAAGAGACAGCCAAAGAGTGAGAGATGAGATTAGGCTTAGGCGATATGTGTGCTGAAAAGTCTATTCTAAATTGATTTCATTGTTTGCCAGAGTATCAGCTCGAGTGTGTGCTTGTAAATATGTACAAATAATTTATGGAGGGAGTTATTTACTTATTTACCAAGGAATTTTCCTAAGGAAAGCAAGTGGAGAATACTTGGAATAATTTTTGGACATCAATAAAGTTTGGTTTTCATAAAGATATGACCTAAATTTCATTAAATGAAGTAATATTTTATTTATATATATTTAATTATTTCGCCATTACTTATTTATACATTTTTTTTAAAGGTCTGAATACCAATTTTAATCCCATTAAATATAATTAATATTTATTAATACACCTGTAGTCAAATTAAGGCGCACACCTTTTGCCAATTAGCTGACCTTTGGTGTATTGATTTCCACGGCGCGTGTTGGAAAAAGTTATTTATTTCTGATCTCCCATTCGATTGAAGTTTTTTTTTTCAGCGCCCTTCGAGTAATTTAAGGCCAAATTGGGACGCCTTATGCTAGGCAACAACGATTTCCCCCGCCAGTTTCTAATATTTTGATGTCAAACTTTTCGCATAATCGATGGCAACTTTTTAATAAGCAAAAGCCGGCGAAACGAAAACAAAAGCCAAAACAAATATAATAATCAAGCAAGCAAACAGGCGGCAAAGGCAAAGGAATTTGTTCGAGAGGCAGCCAAAATAATGGAATGGCATGAAAGCTAAGCTCCACAGAAAGTATGCAACGTAATAATAACGTTAAAAGATAATGAGAGCTGGCTGAACAGCAACAACAAGTGGCTTCGGTGCGGAAATTTCACCGATTTTCATGGTTGTATATATATAAATTTATCTATATAAATTGGTGAGACCGAAAAGGGGGCATAAATATAAGGAGAAACAAATAGGCAACTTGAGCTAACTTTCAAGAGTCACAAGAGCCGCCCTGCGTGTGCGTATGTATATGTGTGTATTTGCGATATTTATCGCTTCTTAAGTATTTTTAAGAAGTTTGCCATCGCCAAGTTTTGTCGACAGGCAGCAGCAGCAGCAACAACCGAACAAGCAACAACCAAACACCCAACACCAGCAAACATTTTTATCTTGGGCATATTTCGAGAGGCACTTCACTTGTCACAAGTCTCGCCAGGGAGCAAATTGTTTGGGACTGTTTTCTGGGGGCAGGGAGCCCATCGCCAACATTCTTTTTGGCAAAAGTTTTGAAGGCTTTAATCAACTTGTGGCACTTAATGAGCGCCTGTAATGAGTTAATTGTTTCACATTGTTTTGCAGCTTCAGAACGGTTAAGTGTTTCAGATAGTTGGGCATTTGGTTGGTCTTGTTTTGGGTTTCGATTCAGTATTATTTTTTTAAGTTACTAATTTTAAAATCTATTTATATAACTTATTTGTTTAATTTCTTTCCTATAAACCCTTCCTTCTAATATTATTTTTTTTTGTAATTTTTTCCAGGGTATTTTTTTTCAAACCTTAAGTTGTTAATTTTTTTCTCACACATATGACACATTTATTACTTGGTTTATGACACCTTTAACTTGGCCGGATTAATTAATTTTGGCATTGATTCGGTCCTTGGCTTTTGTGGTCTATATCTGTAAAAGGGTTTTACATCTGGGTCGTAAAGTGCGAGGCCCTTTGCCCGATAACTAGCATACAAATAGGAATAGGGGAAAAACCCGAAAGGACAACGCCAAACTCAAATGAAAATCTAATTTAGAGCAACACGCACGGAGAGTGTGAGGGTGCGAGGGAGACGGGAGAAGAGGGAGATAGCAGCACGAGTGATACATGGGTTCATGGCAGGCAGTAAAAGCTTCGGCCTGCCTTTCATTTGCGTTTAAAGACCTCAAAAAGGACTTCCGCCTGCACTGGCCTACAAATTAACATGCCCCAATCTGTGACTGTCTCTGTGCATGTGTGTTCGTATGTGTGTGGCTGTGGGTGCGGGAGTGTGAGGGTGTGTAAGTGTGTGGGTGGCATGAATTATGAGTAAAGCAGCTGCAGACTTAATGGAAAATGCTCGAGCCGGGCCAAGAGTTTTTGGCCAAGAGCACGCAAAGCGTAAATTAGAAGAATGCTACAAAAAAAGCGACAAGGAAAGTTAATTTAGGATCATCGAAATTTATATACTCTGCAACTGTTATTTTATTTCTCCGAAAATTCTGGGACTGTGAATTGATTATAGTTAAGGACTTTAAATCCTTTATATTATATCGTTACAGGAATCATATTTTATAATATTACTAGTTGAAATTACACTTTGATTTGAACTCTAGGTTATTTTAGTAATCCAACAACATGTACATAATTAAACACCTTATCCGAAATGATAAAACCCTTTGAAAGAGTATCCCTAAAAATGCCAAAAATCCCACGACGCCCACGTAATCACACATGTGTATGTGTACGAGTGTGATGTAATAAGTTGTTGTAATGCTCGCGTTGCTCATAAATTAGACACGATCTATTACGGACGGATTTATATGCATGGGGAGTCAGAAACAGAGACAACAGGCCAGAAATAAGCAGCATATAACTTGATAAACTTGGCTGGGAAACGAGTGGGTGTCATTTTTAATTTTTGACACGTAGTCTTAACCAAAAAGCCCGAACATGTGTTCTTGACATTGCAAATAAAAGTATAAAAAAGCGCAACGCACGAGCGTAAAATATACAAGTATTTTAAAATTCCAATTCGGGGCAAGAGGGATCGTATAATGAGTTCTCTGGCGGCGGGCCATAAATACCATTTGGAGTGTATGCATCGCCCATAGGTGGGCCATAAAAATTTGTTCAACACGCACACGTACATCTCACACACACACACACTCAGAAGCTTATGCAAACAGGAGCAAATCAAATTTATTTTATTCAACTTTTTTTCGCTTTCTGCGTTGCTGTCGTTTTTATGACAGCGCAGCAAATTAATGAAATTTACGCAATAAATCATTTCACCAGAGAATAAAGCAAAAATGTACTTAGAAAGAGGAAGATAGAAGAGCTTTAAAACGAGAGGCAAACACTAGAAAATGTGTTGAACAAATGGAAGTGAGCTTCAAAGGCTGTAAAGTTAACCAAATAGTGCAACAATGTGCCACAAAAAAGCATAAACATTGTAACAATTGAATAAATTGTGTTCAACTCACTCTCAACATTAAATTTGAGTGTCTAATATTGTTTGCATTTTATTTAATAAATACATTTAATTTATTTTTAACTAATTTTAGTAATTTAAATTTGTAACATGATAATGTTATTCTTGTTTAATTGTGTATTTAGGCGTGAATATTCCAATATTTAATTCAACTAAAATAATGCAATAATTCAAATTTAAAATAAAACATGATAAAAACAAATGAGGTGTGAAAATATAATGTCAAATTTTGATGTTATGTACTATTTCTAATAAAAGTCCTTACATATATTTTGCCTTCGGTAATCTCTTAAAATTTTCAAGGACGATTCCCGGGTAGCCTCTAATCAATTTCACAAAATTCTAGCCGCATTTCGCCTCATTACGGAATTTATTTCCACAGCCAGCTGCCTTTGGCTAAGCTGCCACATTTATTTAAACGAAAACTTTCGCAGTTTCAGCTCTGGATGCCGGTTTTTAGCACCCCTCTGGTCCACTTTCTGCACATTTAGCAATCCCATTCGCAACTCATATTTTTAGACTTTGGTCCTAAGTGCGTTGACTGCACTTTTGGCGCTCGCATAAAACTTTTTGGGGCTCACTGACCCCCCGGAATCACCCGGAATTCCCGCCACCCCACAAATAGTCATCTGGCTTTGTGAAGCCCGCCTTCCAGACTCCGAACTCCCCTCGCTTCTATCTCGTGTAATTCAGCTTGCATCCGCTTCTAAAAAGTTACGCTGCACCCGAAAATTCAAGTGGTTGGACCAAAGGCTTTTAGCTGACTTAACACCAGCAAACGCGCATATACAAACATTCTCAGATGCACGGAGAAAAAATACGTGTAGAATTTTTGAATCATCATCATATATTAAGTTAGCAATAATTTGGACTTAGACTTGTGATAACTTGTAATTTAATATAACTGATTTTTTAAGTATGATAATATTGAAAAGAAAATCAAAATCAACTCATGAACTTTGAATTGATATACTACTAAAAAATGTAGAACCCTTGAATTCTTGAGAAATATAAGTATACATTTCTATTTCTTTCAGTGCCCACAAAAGTACATACTTCGCTAATATATGGCTGCACCCCTTCCTGCGCATTCACTTCCCCTTTTTAGTGGCCTCATAAAGCTTGAGCTTAAGCATGTCGCAAAGAAAGGGTTTCCTGCTTTTCCTAAAAATTTCCCCAAAAGTCGCGCTTGGAAATTGTGCGTATATGTGTGAATTTTGCGGATGCAAAATAAAAAAAGAATTTTAGAATGGCGAGCGTGACTTAAAATAAAGAAATAACTTACAGCATAGTTCAAGTCAAACAATGCGCGACATTTTCTCGAAGAATTTAACATGGTATATTCCCATTTTCCCCACAGATATATGTGGGCGGAGCAGCGCAGTCTTGGCCAGAGTTTTGAATTTTTTAACAGCTCAACCCGAAACTCGCTGTCCTTTCAGTTGTCCTCTACTTGTGACAGCACGCCCCCAAAGTTTAGCACTATCCTCTTTGTCTTCGGAATCTTTTGTTGCCGGGGCTTAGAGCGTTCTGTGGTCTTTGTTATTATTTTTATTTATAACCAAATGCATTTTTCAAGTGCACTCTGACTTAGTTACGTACCTCGCAATCGGTTTTTGTCCTTTGTCTTGGCTAAAAGTGACTGCTAAATTAGTTGTTTTTGACTTCAAGGCATTCGAGTTTGTGCTGAAATGGAAGAAGAAATATTATTTTTTTAGTTTATAAGTTCTATGGAGTTTTTTAAGATACATTAATATGAGCGTGTTGTATTTAGTTATTTTTTAGAGGAATATACTTATTACTCATTCAGTAATTTATTTATCCTGACATTTTCATCTTTTTAATACATACTGATTCAGATTTCAATTTTTATTTGCTCTAATTTCATTACCTATCTTATTATTTACCTACTGCTTGCAGCTAAAAACCATCAACAAATTGGGTTAGATGGCCTTCCAACTCTGTGCGCAATTTCATTTAAATAATTTTTGTTTGTGCTTTTGTTGCTTTTGGCTGCGGCGCTGCATATTTGCATGATATTAATTTGCATAATTATGTTGGTCATAAAGAAATGCTGGCTAGCAATTATAAAAGCCACGAGCACACACCCAGGCGAAGAAAAAAAAGTAACGCGAATGCAGTTGCCAAACACACACTGTCATAACTAATATAGAGTTATTTATCCCCGGGGACCGATTTATATTACTTCCCCGTTAGCTACGAAGTCCTCGTTTTTTTTCTAGAGGAGGTTAGTGCTACAAGGTCTTCGTTGCTCCACATTTTCCGCCCTGCTCCGTAAATTTATCAGTGTCAAAAAATAATAGCGCGCCCGGTTTCGCTTTTAATAATTTCCCCTGCCGAGTCGAGCATTTGGAGCGGAAATTGCCGCTGCTCGAGTTTCGGGGCCGGGTCGTTTGGGGCCTTGAAAACAATGGTCAGATGCAGAGCTGCACTCAGGACATACCTCCCTAAATTATTTCAATTCCAAATGCTCAACGAAAGGCATTCGTTGGACGGGAAAACAACAGTCAACCGACTCCCAATCGCATTTGTTTGTTAGTGTCTGCATTAAAATGTTCATTAAATTAATGTAATTTCACTTTCAGGTTGAAATTTCTTCCTCGATTTGAATTGGATTTACTTGCTTGTTTTACATGCTCTATTGGCAGCTCTTGACATTTGATATTTAAATTAAATTATTTGATTTCCTGTATGCTCTGATTAATTTTATTTGTTAATGGCAAAGGCTAATGGCTTTTCCTTCAGCTTAATTGCTTTTGATATTTGGTATAATAAAGCCACATTCGATTTAATTTGATAATATTTAAAAATGATAGAGAAAACATAAAACATTATAGTTCTTCGGATGGATTAATCAAAACGACATTAATTACGTTTACTTTTTTAGTCTGCTTGTTTATATAAAGTTTATTAAATTATTTATTTATGAATTTATATTAATCGATAAGAGGTCGAAGATACATATTTCTGCATTTATGTGTTGAAAATGTAAATTCATTTTTTACGTAGTAAGGAAAGACATCTATTTTAGCTTACCCCATCGAAAGCTTAAATAGTTTCCTGGGCTGGCCATCTATTAAGGTTTCATAATGTGGTTCAGCCTTTTGTTCAACTGTCCGCACATTAAGCGGCCGAAACTTTGGACATAAATTCCCAACCTTACTCCCATAAATATTACCCACTTACTTCGATGGGAGCTAGCATAAAATATGCAGCATCGAAAAGTTCCAGTTGTTTTTCCGTTGGCTTTTATCAGGCTGAGCTATTGACTAAATACTTTGGCAAATTCATAAATTTAAGCACAGCGTAATAACATAAATATTTTAAAAATGCCAAAAACCAGAAGAACAAAAAATGTGGCGGAGCAAAATTGAGTAGGAAAGTTTTCCCCGAGGGGAAGGGGCATATGTACCACCCCTGAAACTTTATTGACTTGATTTTTTGAACGTCATAAAAGCGAGAGGGACAACAACTTGGGCAGCTTCTTTCTTATTCATGGGTATGGCTCATCAAAGCCTACTTAATGCCCAATATTGGCCAAGGCTTAAACAGTTTTGACCATTTCATGAGCTCAACTTTGTCGGGCAAAAGTTTTTTCTTCTCTCACTTTTTTGGGATATTTATAAGGCTGCCGGTGGGGAATCCACATCGATATTAAATAGCGGCGGGCAGCAGAAAATTTTGGCATTAATATTCAGTGTTGAACTCGACTTCAATGGCTAGGTGAAGCAATTAGAGGGGTGGGGTGCACAGGAAAAAATTTACAATTTATTCATTTTGCTTTTAGAAATTACCTATTAAATTTTATATTTTAATAATAAGTTTCTCGTCAGTATAAGGTTTGGTTATGAAAACGGTGCAAAGCTAGATTTTTGTTTTCCTAAATGTACTAATTATTTTATACTATTTTAATGTATTATTTTAAAATGGTATACCTATTGTAAAAAAGACACTGTTGACCAAATTTCTCACTGTGTAGCAAGCGTAAATGGTTGATATCCTGTTGGAGGTGTTGTTTGGCTTCATTATCACAAAACACACACAGTCCCATGTAGCATTAGACTTTAATAAGCCAATAAGTTTGCTTTCAGGTATCCCGAACACTGCTCAAGACATCCTTATCCTTATCCCCGTAGCCTTGGTGAGTGCATTAATATTTATGCCTACACTCAGAACTCTTGTTCTCTGGCCATGCGTGCGTTATAAATAAAATTAAATGTATCAGTTAAGTTGAATTTTTGGTTCTGTATCCGAAAAGGAGTTCGGTGTCGATAATTCTACTTGGTTTTTGGGATAATAAGATTGTGGGGGGAAGGGTAGATTGGTTGGTTTGGCTGGAGAAACCCTACTTCGGTTAATGATGCAGTCGTTAGCGTGGAGACTCTGCCTTAAGGGTTCGAGCTCCTCGAACGGAAATCTCCGTGGATGAGAAGTAATGTCTTATGACCGTAGCTGTAATTAGGTTTTGGGCATAACTAAGTGGAATGCTACATGCCATTGGTGATTCAGGGGGGATTTATTATAAGGTGGTCTTCTTAAAGCTGTGTCCAAAGGAAATCCTTACTGGATATAAAAATAATTACATTTTTATATTAAGAAATGTATTTGTTCTGTATCTAAATGTAGTGTTTTATGCTAAAGGAGTTAATTTTACTATTTAAATTTTCACAGCTTATGCAAAAGTTCTCTCTTTGTCCATAAACTAAATTTCTGTTTATGTAGTTCCACATAGTTAACTAACTAGTTTTTGTTGCCAGTTTGCTGCTACTACTTATTTTTCACTTTATTTATAAGCTTGACTACCCACCCTCGATTATTGCCCTTCTAAGTATGCAACACTTTTGGCTCGACTTCGCTCCGCTTTTCCCTTAGTTTTTCCTGTGTTTTCGTGCAGGCACCTTATCTATTCGAGGGTGTGTGCCTGTGGTATCAAATAACATCTTTATCAAACATTTTTGTGTTACATGCACGCGACTGAAATAAAAATAATGATCAAGGCGAGTATGAAAAGAGGGTGAAGAAACGGGGAACGGGATGGCATATTCGTAGCTTTTCTGCTACCAACGGGAAATAAGAACAACAATAATAACAACAAAAACCTCAACAGTTCAAAGAATTAACTCACATGCCTGGCATAATAAACATAACAGCTTCAGCCTTGGCTTTTGTTTTTGATGCCGCCAATACCCTAGTAATTTTGAAGTTGGGGACTGAATTGGAATTGTGAAAGTGTTTGTCATAAATATAAATATGAATTGAATAAAATATTGCCCTTTTAGAGCAATTTCGTCTTGACTAACACTTATGGTTACTAATAAAAACTAAACTACTCCAGGCTTAGAATATTATTAATATACATTTTTATGGGGTAGTTAATAGTCCTTAGCATTTTTTATATATTTTTACCCCAGCGTCAGTTTTATGTTTGCTTTAATGCCGCTGCTGTTGTTGTTGGTTCTCCTTGGCTGCCTTCCTGCTTTCATTTCGATGGTTAACATGGTCTCCTTTCCCCTTACCCCGCCCTCCTGGTTCACCCACCAAACAGACAGCCATGGGAGACGTAGAAAGCATGTAGGGAAATGGCAGAAACTTGTAGCCTTTCGGCCTTGCTCAAGAAGCTATCGAAGGCAATGCACAAACAACATAATTAGTGGGGAGCTGCAGGGGGAATCCCCGGGAAACCCAGTTCTTCAAAGGTTCCTCTGCTAATTGAGCAGCTTGTATTGCACAATCGAATTAATTTATTCTGACTGGAAAAACTTCAATCAATTCTCCCCCTGATTTCCTCTCACGAAAATTATGACTTAATGCAGCCAAAGACGTTCTGCGTTCCCAATGCTGAGCCAGAGAGTTGGAAAATTAATTTCCCAAGTGCATTATTTAGCGGGGGCGGTGGGAGAACATTCTCCAGTCCCAGCAGCGCATAAATCGACGTAATGGCAAATTGTAGCCAGAGCAGAGAAGAAACGGTGGGAGCTCCACATAATGCGAGTATGATGAAAAATGAAAGCCAGCCGGGAACATAAGAATTTTCGGGGACTTTTATGGCTTACAAAAATCAATGTTAAGAAAATCTGGGTGCGCATTAGCTGGGAATATTGATTGGGAAAGGTTGCCAAACAAAGAAATTCGACTGCAATTATTTTACAGATTAATAGTATTTTATCATAAAAATTTATATCTTATCATTTCCCCAATTGATTCTTGAATCAAACAAAAACAAAAACAAGCTCGACTTATTGAAAAGGAATTAATATTTTACTTACATGAACAATTTTTTTATTTATTGATTTTTATAAAGAAAATAAGAGACTGACAGTCTTTACTGCTAGCTAGCACTTTCTTTTCCTTAAGGGAAATGACATTACAAAACAAAAATCAATAGATCTTCTTCAGACAGAACAATTTTTTATTTCCCCCTTGTCACTTCTTTTTTATTCTCCTCAGAGTCTTTTAACCATCTATCATATTCGTTCTTGCCAAGCATGTGGTGAAAAAAAACCGAGTATAACTTTAACGCTCATTTAGCCGGAGGCTTTAAAAAAGGTTCCCTGACAGCCTTCTCGGCTTGCCCACCCTTCGGCTTTCATGTCTGAATGTCTATCTGTCGCATTGTTGGCCTTTTTCCCGACTTCTCCTGACTGACTGAGTGTGGCAGCCATTTTGCCAACACACAGACTGGGAAAATGGAAGGAGACGGAGAGTGGCGGGCAGGAAAAAAGAGAGATACAGGCTCCACTTACTCGGCTCTTGGCAGGCTCATAAAATTTTATGATTTCGATCAACTCGAGTGCGGAAATTATTAAGAGTCGAATCTGTTTCAGCATCCTGCCACTCCGCCATCTCTTTCTGCCGCGCTGCTCTTGTCTCTGTCTCTCTTTCTGTAGGCTCTGCTCTACATTTTCACTTGCACATGAATATCTTTTGGTATATACAATAGGGGGCAAGATAGTGGGATATTAAAAAAAAAAATAAAAATAATTTTCAAGTTGTTTTTTTTTTAATTGTAAACTTTTTTTTTCTTTTTTTTTATTAAAATCAAAAATTTTTTTTGGTGTCATTTATTAAAAAAAACATTATATTACCAACAGCATAAAGTGTAAATCAAATCTTCATACTATTTTGTTTTATTATTTGGTTTTCTTTATAAGTAAAGAAAAACCAGGAATACTAAATTGTAAACCATATGTGTATGTAGATACATAATCTCATATGGCAGCTGCCAGAGGGAAAAATGCAATGGGGTGATGTGAGGGAGGTGGAGTGGTGATTTCGCGTAAAGTGCGCGGCACATAAACTTCATTGGCCGTGCCCCGAGCCCTCGTTTCCCGTAGAGTGCCTGCCATTTTAATTTATATTGTAGCCATGTTAAAGTTCAACAATAATAAAAAACACGCACACAGCAGTAAGGAAAGCAAAAACCTTGCATGTGTTTTTCTTCAGTTTTTCCAGCGCACCTTTTCCACGTCCTCCATCCAGAGTTTCACGACTGTTACCTGGAAAGTGCGTTTTTATCTGTTTGGCAGTTGGAATGGTTACCAGCCAACACGCAAAAGTTTTTACCAATTTCTTAGCAACTCACACATTTTATTAGTTCATGGTATAGCACAGGAAACAACGGTTGTCTGAATGTTTATGAAATGCAGATAAAAACAGAAAATCATTTTGTTTTAAAATAATATTGAAATGCAGTTATTTTTTTTAGAATAATATTTGAGATAAATAAAAATGTCCCTTCTTCTTCATTTTAATGAGAGTAAAAATAATCTCAATTGACTTATTTGCCTCACCCCAATAATTAACGCGTTTAAAAACCTATTAATAAGTTGCCAGACGCGTGAGACCAAAAAACAGTTTAAGCCTCCACCACCTAATGACCATACGCAATACGCATGCTGTACCTTCATCTTTCTAATATTTTTAACCCTTATCCACACAGCCTCACCCAAATGGACCCCTGCCCCTGAACATTTAGTGAAATGACCGCAAAAGTTATTTTTAAAATCATTTCCGAGCCGGCACACACTCACATGGAGAAACTTTGGACCAAAGATAAGCCGGGAGCAGCTGTAAAAAGCACATAAACATGCGTGTCGAGTTGGGTCGCTTTTTTTTGGGGTCTGGTTTCTGTTCCGGGTCAGTGCAGAACATGCTGCAGCCCCAACCCAGTTAGGAGAACTCTCCACCGCCCCGGTTTTGTGTACTTTTCACTTTCGGAGGCTAGTTGTTTTGTTGTTTCTGGCGCTACTTTGAAGCTACTTAAGCCGTTTTGAATTTTTTATGAGCCCTTCCCCTTGGTCATAATGCTTTTTCGTGTATATTGATATAAATGTTTATACATGCCCAGGTGTATGAAGGATAATGATCGGGAGGGAGCTCTGGAGCTCTCTCTCTCTTTAATCGGAAGGTAATTTTATGAGAAAAAGGTTTAGATAAAGCTTTTTTAATATTAAAGACTCTTAAACTCTTAAACTTATTTAGAAGTTAGATTTTATTGTTATAAAAAAAATTGGAAAAAATTATTAATTTTATTTAAGTATAAAAAGTTTTCTTTTGAAAATTATAATGATTAAATTATGTAGAGCTTTTAACCAATAAGCATATTTTAATGCCACAAAAAGTGTGAAAATTCATGTTGAGGACCATCGCCTGACATTCTCTTCAAGTTATGATAAATTGAATTGTTTATCTGAAAGCTTTTCTTGTCGCTGCGTAGCTGTCAACTTCTTATGTATTCCTTTTACCTGTATGCTTATATGAAATGGCATCTTTAAATATTTATATTATCTGGCTTCATTCTACGAGTTGAAAGAAATGGAATGCATTATTGATTGACTTTCTTGTCAAGAGCACTTCTATTGATGTCTCTTTATTAAAGAAAAACTTAAGTTACATTAATTTATCTTTTATTTATTTGTATCTATTTATTTTGCACACTTTTTGTATTATTAAAATATTTTTTTTTGCAATATTGTGGTTGTCCCCACATTTCATAAATATTTTAATATTTTCGCCCTGTATTCTCGAGCTATCCTCGTTTCATTTCGCGTTCGTTTTGAGTTATGTATTGTTTCGCACATTTGGCGCGTCGATTTATTTACGGCGGCCATAAATATTGTGGGTGTGGTGGCGGTGGTAATGTGTGGGTCCTGTACGCCGCACTCAGGATTCTGTGTCCTGTGGCAGGACCCTGTCACGTGTTGCATCACCCGCACAGCAGTTGGCATATTATTCATTTTTATTATATTTTGTCGCCTTAACGACCATAAATTGCATTAAAAATGCTGTCATTGAATATGCTTTTGCGTAATGGTCAGGTGGTTGAAGCTATAGGGAACCAAGCAGCAAAAAAAAAATACAAAATAAAACAAAAACCCACTCTAACCGCCCTGTTTGGCCAGTGTAATTTATGACCGAAAATTTAAATGCAAAATCGTGTATATAGGGCAAAAACCCATCAGCGTTGACAGCGGAAACGCCGCGAATTCATCCGTAAAATATTTAAAATTCATTTTACCCGGGAGCCGCCTCTTATTTTATTGTCGCCTTGGTCTTCGTCTCGATTTTTATGGTGGCCCGAATTGAATAGCGGATAAGGGAGTTAAGTCTAGGCAATCCCTACATGTCCACCAGATGTCAGAAATATTTTAGAATGTATTCCTAAGCCAAAAAGTTGGCGCAGCAAAAAAAAAAAACCAAAAAATCACCGAAAGTTGAGGCAACAAAAAAAGTGTGTAACTTAACCCGCATCAAGAATTTGTCACGATTTGTAGTCATCGTCTTCGGCTCATTCCATGTCCTTGCCAGCCATGAAAAATGACCGAATTCAACGCTGCGTATACGTAATGCCCGCCCTGGCACCCACCCCCTTAACCCATGAACCCCAGTGACAATTGTGTGGTTAGATTTTTTGTTACCCCATCTTAACGCTTCAGGATTTCTGAGCAGCAGCAGCAGCAGCGACTCCTTCACACATCGTTTGTCACATTGTTCGCCGCAGGATCTGAGATCCTTTTCCCATGGTGTTTGATGTTGTTCTTGGGCCATAGTTGTTGCCAAAGGCAATGCCATTACTATTTGCCATTGTCAGTGTTTTGTTTGTTGTCGAATATTTGTTGTGATTTTTCATCTCACTATAGTTTGCTTTTTGCACATTAGTGTGGGCGTGTCATGTGTAATCAATTTTCCTTTCTATGGCAGCAGGTGTCTAAAGGATTCCGTCGCTGAGTGCTGAGTGCTTTCGCTTTTCAGTTTTATTTCCCCTCGCAAAACGATATCGGGCTTTGAGTTTAAAGTTTTGTGTTACTTAAAATTTATGCACAGGAGTTCCTCAGACATTTAGCATTGTAAATGGAAATTTGACAAATTTAATTACCAGCAAAACTCTAGACGGCAGACAAAAGCTGGTGTAAATTGGAAAACGCGAAAATCAGTTTGCATATATTTCATGGCACACAGTGCGTATGATTGACATTAAAACATTAATTATGCAAAGCGCAGCGAAACTTTTTTGTTGAATTGTATTTGCTGTTAGAAGAGTTCTCTACTCCCTTGTGCCCCTTTCCCCCCACCCATTTACATGTTCTTTAACTTCGTATGGGTTTCTGTGCGACTACACTGAGGAAATTGAAAGTATGCTGAAAATATGCCTTAAAATATAACCAAAAAACAAATGTTTATTTAAACATGGATTTTATTTATTTATATGAAAACAATAAATATAATTCTCTGAAGTAGATAAATTATTTTTAAACAAATAAATACTATATTTTAATTTAAGTAAGTTTACTTATTTAATTGTAAAATCATATAATTTCCCCACTGTTTTTCGAGTGTCCATGACAATGCTGTCGAGTAACCAGAGAAACTTTGTGCAAGTTTTTCTGCGCTTTCTCTAGGGCCACATGTCGTATGCGCAATGTCAGCATTTCACCCACAAGGGGGGCGGAGTGAAACGAAGAAGGCGTGGCAGCGAAAGTCAAGTTTTTAATTGTTTTCGCGAATTGATTTAAAAAGCTTGTTGCTGCGGCAACTTGTTCGTCCCGAACTTCATTAATATGTCAGAGTTTCTGTGGCCCAGGACGGAAAAACCCGCCTGTCTGCTAAATGGCCTCGGCTCCCTGTAATCAAAAACAACAGCAGCAACATGGACTTTTCGCGGAAAACCAAACTGCGACAGCAGCTGATGAAAAGCCTGATTGACGGACGAGGAGGAAGAGGGGTCAGGACCACGTTAACCATGGCGGGGCATTAAGACAAACTCTTTGGCGGCTCACTTTGGCGTATTTTATTTATGAGAAGACGCCGAGGCGAAGGACCAAGGACCAAGCTGATTGCGGCCTGTCCTTCTCCAGCGGCTTTCAATTAAATGCAGAGATTTTTCAACCTGCCCCGCCCCCAGCATTTCTGTTTTTAATTATGTACTTTTTGGGGCGGCACAACATGCACTGGGCGTGGCATTTAATTGTCGACACAAGAGCGAAATAATTTTCATATCAGCTTAAGTTGTTTGCTCCGTTGTCCGCCCAATCGAGCATCCTTAAGAGCGGCGCAATGGAGGGCGTGGAGAAAATGGGGAGTGGCAATAGTATCAACTGTTTAATTAAGGGGTAAGGCAGACGGGTATTGATGATTTCTTCGTGGTGGGACTTCGTCCCGGGACTCTCAGGTGTTTATTAATGAATTTTAAATCCTTTGTTGCGCTGGGGAATTTATCTTTTGAGCTGCGCTTTACAGAGGTAGCTCGCTGTTGCGGTCTGCATGGTAAAGAGTTAAGACTTTCAAAGAAAATGCGGTTTTGCAAGAATTTACTTAACGTGAATAATGGTGATAAATAATTTAAGAACTTCAGGAGATTGATTTTTCGTTTTCATAAACTTATTCAATTTTATTATTCTATAGAATTATCATATAAAATATGTATTTTGAAGATATTTTTAGAAAGGATTCCTTAATTAAATAAAAACCGTATATTCTCGAAGGCCCCAACTCTAATCCGAATGTCTTTCTCTTTGTCACAATAACTAACGTTTTAAAATCCCCAACTTCTCAACCCTCAATTAGTTCAATTAAGTGTGTGTCTCTCGCACAATGACAGCTGACCTACATTTTTGGCAATAAAGTTTCCTTGCTCTCGAAAAACCCCCAAAAAGTAGACTTGACCGAAAAAAGAAAATTGTGTAGAGCATTTTGTGTGCATGAAATATTCATAAGTTGCAAATTAAAATTTCATAAGGTAAATGAAACAAGGGAAAGACATTTAACGTTCGCCTTTCAAATTTTAATAAACTCAATTATGCAACAAACCCTGACTCTCTGGGAACGAAAGAGAGTGAAAATTAATTTTTTGTTCACTTTTCAGATTTCAATTAAAGGAACGGACAACCAAAGTTGTTGGCCAACCAATCAAAGTGTCAAGAGTTAATGCAGATTTCGCCAGCGATGGATTTCGACACGATGGCCACTTAAGCTGCCAAACGGAATAAAATGCAACTCGGGGCATTCGTCGACTCGTTCTCCATTTTACAATAAATTTCAGAGAAATTTTCACTGTCCGTGTTTGTTTCCTGTTTGGCACTTTCTGCCATCCGCTTGTCACACACTTTAGCTTAGAGTCGGCAGAAACTTTTGTTTATGATTTCCATGTGCCTGCCATGCCCCCATATATATTCTCGGGTTTTTGCCCGCCTTTTCCTCCCTCAGCACTTTGCATAAATTGTTAGATGTCGTCCCTGGCAGCGAGAAATCAAAAATGAAACAAAAGCTGGCGAGGATGGAAAACCTCGGTCGTTGTTATTGCCGGAAAATTTTTATTTATCTTATAATTATGTAAATGAGTGCGACGACGAGAGGAGAAGAGCAATGTGTGTTTACTACCAGGCAGAAAATGTTGTTTTGCATATTTCAGCAAGGCGGCAAAAGGGCGTTAAAAGAGGGACTCAGAATTTTTTATTGAATTTTTTTAAATATTTGTATTTATATATTTTTAAAATATAGCATTTTTAGAGTATCAATCTTAAATGCCAAATTTAATGTAATTGTTTAAAAAAATTATAAAAATCTTCTTCCTACAAAAATGAACGAGAATTCACCCACAAACCAATCAATACAGCTTCCTTTTTGTTCTCTTTGAAACTACGTCCCTGGCTTGTTTTTCAGTCTTCTTTTATACCCTGTTTGGCTTCTGTTTTGCTTGACCCGAAAGAAAAATAAATTAAATTATTATGCCCAAACACAAATGTGGCTTTCCTTCAATTAACCGAATTTCCATTGCCCCTCCAGCAATTGTTCGGGTCATGCATATGCATTAGCAAATTAATTAGGGGCAAGTCGCCGGATCCTGATTAGTCAGGCTGGTCAGGGCTTTTGTCAATCCAGCATTAACTGCCAACTGCCAAAGGGAAAGTCATTCAAATGGAATTTGAAATGCAAATGGAAAGAAACGAAATGGAACAACAAAGTCATTGGGGAAATCCAGTTCGGCAACTTGGTTCAATATGTTAGGATCCCAGCCGCTGTCCGAAATATTTTGTCAGCTTTATTTTTTCGTTCTTTCCTGGCTTGATATTTCTTTAAATTAGGAAGCACCATTCTGTAGCTTTTTCCCTTTGTGACATGTCGTGTTTATGGGATTTTGTTGCCTCTTCTTTCTCGAATTCAGCTTCAGTTCTTACTCTTTTGGGCCCAGCTTTTCATTTCATTTTGTATAAGATATTTATTTGGTTCTTAGTTGCCTTTCTGGCTTGCCTTTTCCAAATTGACAAATAAATAGCCTCTCGGTTTTTCTGGACTTTTCAGGGAAAAGTCAATTGTTAGTGCACTGAGCAGAGCTTAGGCCTAGTCAGAGGGTTTTCCGTTTGCCTGACCACTTTTCCAGGGATTCGGGTTTCTGAAAATTAATTTTACATAATAGGCGGAAAAGCCGAAAGGGAAAAGCGATACGGATAGAGCTTTAAAGTGTTTCTTGAAAAAATGTTGGCATTAACGCGTTAAAAGGGGAAAATATTACAAAATGTAAAGGGAAGTTATTTTTTGACTTCGTTAAATAATATGTTTGGGTGAAAAGAATTAATATAATTTCTTAATTTTATTTTGTGTTACAAAAGCTATTAAAAAATACACCATGAAAATAATAAGCCTTCTTTTGCTCTAAAAAGACCAAGAGAAAGGCAGTTTAAGTATAATTTTAAACCATCCAAAACATTTCGACTTCTTCCTCAGCCATATTTCATCCATTTAAGTTTCGACTCTGAAATCTTACCCTCGCTTTATCATTTGCTGGCAGGCCTCTTGTTCAAAATGCAATAATTTCTCCCCTCGAATTCGCGCTGTGCTCCAAATAATTATCGCTTAATGATGTGCAATGGCAACAGAAACCCGACCAAGGGAGCTCCGTATAAATTTTCGTTTTTTGGCACTGCTCGGCTGTTAAATCTCAGTTCAACGAACCCAGTTGAGAACTTGCATGAATTTATATGTTTATTTATTGCAGCGGGGAAATTGAAATTGTTTCGCATATAAATTAAATTGCTCAAGTCGGGCAGCAGGATTTCATCAGGCCTGAAAGCGTAATTGAAATGTGATTTATGTGCATTATTTAAAGCAGTGCGGAGACTCTCGAAAAAACTCAATTAGAGCGCTAATTAATTTATTTGCTCAACAAGGCATGTTTGGCCGCAAACTCATTAACTTGTCACATGTAATCAGTGTCCAGTTATTCCAGATCCCTCTATCCCCCTTCCAAAAAAAAAGGGGGAAAACGCAAACTGCGAACTGAAAAACTAAAATTGAAACTAACTGACCAGCGACGAGCAAGGACATGGGTTCCAGACACGGACATGGACATGGACACTGAGCAAACTTTGCAACGTTGCAGGCGCCCAACTTTTAAGTGAGTGACTTATTTTTTGCACCCCCTGCCATTTGCACCCCCTGAATTTGGGGGTGAGCCCGAGATGCGAAACTTTTAAATCGATGCCCGGCAAAAGTGGCGTCGTCATCGCCCTGGCCATCCCACCGTTGCCCCTGACATCTCAAACACAAGGCTTTAACTTAATTGAGCTGGCCAATGCAGGCGGTTAAGCGAGGGCGGCTTGATTAAATTGCCAAGGGTGGCAAACCGTTGTCAAAAAATAATTTCGTAAAAATTAAAACAAACTATTCAAAAACTTATTTTTAAAAAATAAAGAAAGTTTGATTGGGTTATAAATATTTTAAGGAGCATAAAGGCGTTTGTGATTATAAATTAAATAATCATACACTCAAAAAATTTCTATATGAAACGATGATCGATTTACAATATGTATTATCAATTTTGACTTTATATGCTCGAAATGTAGGTCGCCATATTGCTTCATCCTCTCTTTTTCAAAGTCAAAAAATCTCCGAGTTCGGCAAAATGATATTACTTATACGTAAAAACGATATGTCAGAAGGTATATTTAATAAATACTATTTATTGAGCTTAAGCACCTCAAAACTCCTCAACCGAATCTCTCTGCTGGCATTCAATATTCCCTCCCATTTGCCATCATAATTAAAAACCTACAAGTTTTTAGTGGCATCGCATAAGTACTATACTGAAGCCCTAAGCCGCCTGGCAACTGACACGTGTAAGCGGCAACTTCGGCGGTTGCGAGGGGCCGAGCGGGAGGCTGGTGCAAAAAAGATTGCCTTGTCATCGTCATCCAGTTCATCATCATCAGTGGAACACTGGAGCTTCAGTGCCGGCATCGCATGACCACAAAATTTAACCCCGTCCAGGGATAATTTTGTCAAAATGCAACGTTCGATATTGGCGAGCACACAGGGGTGTGGGGGGCGTTCAAAAATTGGGGGAGCGGGGCGGGGCAAAAGAGGTGGCGGATGTGGTGTAGTGGGTGTCTTCTATATGTGCGTGTCTATGTCAGTGTGTGCTGCATATTGATGGCGTGATTTGCATTTGAATATGCGGCCAGCATGGCGACGTATTTTCCCTCCTTCTCTCAGCTTTTCCACCCACTCGCTATCGCCCACCCCTCCACATTTGCTCCAACCCCTCGCCCACACATTGTGAGCTCCTCTTTCTCCTCGTATTATTGTTGTTGTCTGTGCATATTGCGCTTCGCAATTTTCACACGTTGATAAACTTGTTTCAACGTTGAACAGTCCTTGGAACAGGAAAAAGCAAATGTGCACAGTGAAAAAAGGGAAGTGTAATTAAACATTTTATATTACAGGTTTTTGCATATCGAAGCGATCATAAATGGATTACATTTTTTCTGCGACACAGTGGACACTTTTATAGTCTATTATTATACAGTCCTGCGTAAGATTTTTATTTTTAAAACTCAACCAGTTTGTTGAACTAAAAAAAATTTTTTTGAAATCCACTTCAAAAAAACTTTTTTTAAGATTCAGCCAATCAAATATACAATTTTTTTGATGACCTAGCAATCAATTTCTATAAAAAATTAACGAATATATAATTTTACATACATAAACAGAGTTTTAACATCGCAGGGAATTATTTACAATTTTAGAGAATAAATCTACCAAAAATATTTTATTAAAAAGCCGCAATACGCATGCTAAAAATTAATTCTTAAATGAATAATAAAAGATTTAATATATATAATACAAAAATATTTTTAAAAAATAATAAAAAAAATTTTTTAAATAAAAATAAAGAACATTTTTTTCTCAGTGCACCTGCAACAAATGAGCGAGCTGTTGTTGCACCTGCTCTCGGGCTTTTCGCTTATTGCTGCCTGTCCGTGTATCGGTGTGTCCCATCGATGGCAGTGTGCATACTGCAGGATTCAGCATCCTGTGCCCTCTTCTCCTCTGCTCGAAATTTGTTTTTTACCAAATGCGTTTAATTGGCAAAGAAAAGGGGGCGGCAGCAGGGGGCGTGGTGCGATAAAGAGACCGAGTCCGATGCTACGCAGCCAAGTATTGTTGCATAATTTCGGGGCTCTGTTCTATGGATGGCCGTGTCCTGGATATATCGCCTAATTGCATTGCTTTGTTGTTTATGAGCATTATTTCCGAGATTGCTTATTGCCTTTGCTCTCATTCTGTATCAGTCTCTCCATCTCTGTCTAGCGTTTCCATTTCATTGCGAATTTTTCCCGGCTTGCCGTTGATTAGAAAACGCCAAATTGGAAAACGGCGATCGAATGCGATTATTGGCAAACGTCGCGAATGCCCCTAATTCCAAAGAACTGGACGCTGATTGTTGATTATTGCGATACAGTGAGGATTTTGATGTTAAAATTTCACAAATTTAAAACTCTAAATTAAAATAAATGAGATCTGTTAGGACTTATAAATGAATCTTATGAATAATTATTATAATTATTATTGTAATTGATGCTTATAAATATCATAAATCCTTAATAATTCTGAATACCCATTTAAAAATTTCTTTCTTATGTTTGTTGATACAAATAAAGTATTTTCCGTAAGTAAGTCATTGCGACATATCAGTTCGAAATCGTTAACCACAATGAGTTCACAAAGGCTCCCTTTCAGCTGGGTCCCCTGCTGAGTGTCCTTATTGTCCTTTTACCGCACTGGAGCACGAACGATTCATCAGATCCGGGGAGACTGGCATCCTGAAGTGCTTCAGTCACCCGCCGCGAACTTTCTGCGTTTTCCGCCCCACAGGTGAGGTGCCCAATAAACAGCATAATGACTATCGCTGACCGCAGGCCATACAATGAAGCAGGGTCAAAGGTCGTCGGCGGGGGAGGCGGAATGGGGACACATAGCCAGCTGGGTGCCATAACTCATGACAAAGAAATTACGAAGCGCGAGCAATAAAAAAGTTTCGGCCGGGTGACTGAGGCGCCATTATCATTGGGCATATTAAAACTTTTGATGTTGCTCAAATTATTTCGGGAAATTGATGCCCAAGGATTAACTTTGCCGAGAGAGACAGGAGACAGGCGAAAAAGTTAAAGAAATATAATAAAGGGCATGGCGGTGGCGGCCACATCAAACAGGAGACCGCTGGGAGCCCAGAGGACTTCATCCACAACACCTCCGTATACGTGATATTTCAGATGACGATGGTCATCACGATGATGATGATGAATTCCTTTGCCTTTGCCATTGCCTTTGCCTTCGCCGCCTTTTGCGGTTTGTGCGGCTTTTGGGCGATAAATTCAGCGATACGACCGCTTTTTGCGTTCACTTTCATGTCGGCCAGTCTCCCACATAGTTTTCTACTCCCCAGACTGACACTCGACTACTCATCAGCTGCAAGCAATTCGCGTAACTTTTCCAACCAAAAAAAATGTGGGAAAACCCAGGGAAACTCAGGGAAAAGAAGAAGTTACTTGAAATTGGCAAGCCGAAGTTTGAATGTACTAGGAGATTATAGTGGGGAGTTTAAAAAATACAATTTGCAAATAAGAAAGGCAATACAATTTAATTTTTTAAATAAATGATTACTTAATATTACTCAAAATTTGTCAAAGGTACTCTTAACACAAACATAAACTTTTTTAATCGGAAAATAGATTTTAGTTTTAGAGTTGTTTCTGTAATATGTACATATTTTGTATGCTTTTTATGAAGGGTATCACAAGAGTTATCTAACCTTATAAAGGGTATTCAAAGCAAACGGGAAGAGCAACAGAAACGAGGGATCCACAAAGGCCGAGAGTCATTCACATTACAAAGAAGTTTTCATTTCCCAAAGCGGCCGCAGGACATTATTTCTTGGACTACACACCCCTTGTCCATTTTTTTTGGCCCCCCTTTTTAGGAACCCTTATATGCCTGTCATTCTTCTGCCATGAATATGTCTCCATTTTCTCCCTGTGTGTTTGGCATTTCTTTTTTCTTTGTGTGCATTTTGCCTTCTGCCTTTGAGTTAGTTTTTTTGTAGGTTTCGCCATCTTTCCCTGCGCTTAAATGTTTTTTGTTGCAGTCGTCAGAAGTTGAAGATAAACTTGTGATAAAACTTATGACAGGTTTCCCCCAGCATCTATCTCACTCTCCTCTCCCCCGTTACGCCCCCCGAGAATATGCAATTATTCATTTCGCCGAACTAATGACGCAATTAGTTGGGGCAACTGTACTCGCAGACAAATGAAAGCGATTACAGGTGAATATGAATGAAGTGCTGCCAACTTGATCTGCGAGTTCAGGGAAAAATAAATTACACAATTCAGTGATAATAAGGCTCGTTTCAGTTGTCCTGTGGATGGGGGAGGCAATTGAGTGGGTGGAAATTATGCAGAAAATGAAAGCGACCTACTGGATAATAATAGAATTTACAAAGTGGGTTCAGGACCTAGAGAAGGAATTCTTACTAAAAAAATAAATTAATAACTGGAATAATTTGTTTTCTTGAAGTAATAAATAATAATGAATTATTTAGGTGATTACACAGAACTTTTGTAAAGTACTAAGAATATGCTTTATTTAAAAACAAGTTTAGCAATCATTTATTATTTAATATTAGCAATTATATGGTATATATTTCTTAGTAAACTTCGATCCTTAAAATATTCCTTAAGGTATACCTTCAAACATATTTTTTCTAAATTATTTTTTTTATTTAATTCCAAATCGGTTTACGATTGTCTCACGACAATTATCGAATCACTTTGAAATCACTTCGCATGCGCTCCGTTTTATTGGAGGACTCTGATTGATAATCTTGCTGGCCATCATATTCATTCGTTTATTCGTTTTCTCATTCGTTCTGGCTGCTTGTCCATTTTTTTATTGCCTCTCCCCCGAAACAATTCTTCCGGGGCCTGGCTTTTCTTTTTTCTCAGCTTGCTGATCTGTTTTTATAGCTCGGCGCCACGCCCACAGTGGCCACTTGTGACTTTTGGCCCCCTTTTTTCCCCCATTGTTTGGGATTCTCTTGGTTACGAGGTGCTAAATCAAGTTAACGTTTAAGTGGCCGTTTAGTGCCTACGCCTGGACCTGTATCTGTATCTGTATCCGTACTTGTAATCGCATCCCTATCCCCCTCGGTGCCCGTATCTGCGTCCTGGTTTGATCCCGAACTCCTTCCGGAATCCCACTTCGGTTTATTATTACTTCGCCTTTTTGTCATAAAGAGTTTTCTTTTAGCGTCTCGCCTTTTGGCGCTTTTTATCGACTGTAAAGTTTATATTTTTTAATATTTTCTTTATGCCGCCTTTCTACGGCGCTTGTAATTGTTTTTTAAACAAAGTTTATAACTTTTTGTTGCCTCGTCACGGTTGTTTTTATTGTTGATTCCCATTGTTGTTGCCGCTGTTTTGTTTTCATATTTTTCTCTACCCTTCGCCCCGTTGTTGTTTTGTGTGCATTTTAATTTGCTTGTCTGCCTTTTAATGGCAGTTGTTATGCAATTTTTGCCGGTAGAGGAGCCTCCAAAAGGCAGCAATGCAATTCCCATCCCCATTATTCTCCTTTGCAATATCTCTTGTTATTTTTCCTTGGGCAAAGGCAAACAACTAATTAAAAAGATGTTTGCTGATGATGATGACGGGGCTGTTGCTGTCATTAAAGTTGGACCATGAATGTCTAGCGCATAAAGAGATTCAAATGACGGTACGCAAATAAAGTGCGGCCATGAAAATGCTTTTCAGCTATATCAAATAGGCTTTCTTTGAAACGGACATTTATTTTGGATGGGTTTATTAGACACTGGGTCCTATAAATGTTACTCTTCTACATAGTATTTTAATAATAATCGTAATCAATCACATAAAATGTAGTTTAAACATTAAAAATCTTTAAAATTATTAGAGCAACCTTAAAAACAGAACCTCATCGAATTTTCTAAAAATCACTCCTTCACATTTTGCAAAAGCTGTCCAAGAGCACTTTCTGTGTTTTCTGTTAAACAGAGCTATACTTCACTTCCAAGCACTCGAACCATTTCAATAGTGATGTTCAGCAGATTTCCAACACATTCTTGTACTTCAGCAGTGAAAGTGCTTCCCCCACCCCCATCCAAGGTCACACATAGACCATCCGAAACGTAAGGAAAATGGGTGGGTGGGACAAAGGCCTTTAGCCATTTGCAATTTTCAATTTCCATTGCAGAGCGTTCGTACATTTCGATTGCATTTATGTAATCAACGAACAAGGAGCACCACTCACACACACTCATGCACTGCAATAAATAAATAATAATAAATTAATAAAAAATTTGTAAATTAAATTATTAAAATTTAAAAAAATAAATTACTACTTTTTTTCGAAATCAAGAAAATATTGTTAATAATATTTATTAATAAATTTAAAGTATAAATTTAGTACATATTTCTCCCAGCGTAGAACACACATATCAAGGCGAAATCCCTCGTTTCCCTGCATTATTGATGCCCCCCTCTGCGCGTTGTTTTTGCCACTCCATGTGTGCGTGTGGGCGGTTTTTTCAGCTGTTTTGTTTGTTGAGTTGAATGAACATATTTTGCCTTGACATACATTGCATTGTTAGCAAACAAGAGTGTCAGGACCCAGTTGGCCACGCCCCCGAGATCCTTTACCTCCTTCTCCGCCCACTTGAAAGTGCAGCCACAGAATTTCTCGAGCTGCTCGACATGTTCATCTTGGTGTGGGTGTGCGTGGCCAGTGTGTGTGTGTGTGTGCATAGTTTTTGTTCAAACAACACGCAGCTTGTACAAGAAAGCCAACAGCGGCAACATCAGCAACACCAACAGCCATAGCAACAATAATGACGTTTTGACTGACAGACAGCAACAGTAACAAGTACACAAGCCCATAAGACAGTTGGACAGCGGCTGTGGAGAAAGTCTGGCGAAATGGAGAAAAGAGTGCGACTTGCACAGAGGGAGGACAAAAAAAAGTTTATTGCTAACAATAGCAACAGCAGCAACACTAACTGGAACAAGGAAAAGCCCAGTGTTGTTCGCAAACTTGTTGTCCGTGTTGCTTGTTTGCTTAGGCTGTTGCTGCCGTGTGGTTGCTGTTGCTGCGGGGATACTGCTGCTGCTGCTGCTGTTGTTGCTTAGAAAGTTGTTTCTGCAAGGTTTCCGATGTGTTGCATTTGCTGCAACTCCAAAAACTAAAGTTGTTGCTGCTGAATTCGTGTAGTGTTGCTGCTGTTGCTTTGGGGTTTCTGTAGTGCTGCTGTTATTGCTGGTGAATATCTGTTCTATGGTTGTTGCTGCAGGGTGTTGCTGCTGTTGTTGCAACTAATGCTGATGATTTGCTGCGAAATGGATTCCACGTTGTTGTTGCTGCTGTTGATGATTAGTTGGCTGCTGTTGCTGCTGCAAGGCATTGCCGTTGGTTTCGAAATTGTTCATGCAAGTTCGCTATTTGTTTCTACAGTAGGTGCAGCTGTTTGCTGTTGGATTAATGCAGCATGACTGCAGTTTCATGGTCGCTTCTACTGGACTCTTACTTACTATCGTTTCGTGTGTGAATACTTAACATTGCACTACTTGCAATGCTCACAAACTTGTTGCGAAATTGTTTTCACTGTAATTGGGATGTTGATGTTGGCTAATAAGGTCTTTGCTGATTGTAAACTATGTTACATAAGAGTTTCGAAAATAACATAGCGGTAAATATTAATTAAATATTTCAACGAAGTGCATTGTTGACTTTATGAACACACATTTACACAGCATAAAGTGTGAAATATATAAATTCAAAGTAATCCAAAAAGTTGTACTCAATCTTTGTTTTAAAATTTTAATTTTATATTCACTTTAATAACTTTATTTACATTTTTATTCAACTTTTGTAAAGGAATTCAAAAAATGAATAAACAAAGAATATTTTTCAAAGAAAATTCTTGTCATAATTCTATTCACTCGAAAAACAAAACCTATTTTTGAAGATAAATACAACAATACGTATGAAGTAATTTCTGGTAATTTACACTTCGATGCACAATTTTCTTTTGACCATTAAATTAAGAAATTGGTTAGAAGTCTTTCCATAAATCCATTAAAAGCAGAACTCAATAAAAAAGGCATGCGCCCATGAAAATGCCTTACAATGCACTTTGGATGAGTTTGCAAAGGATTTTTTTACTTATTTGAAAATAGAAATCGTTTTACTATTTTATGGTTCAATTCACAGTACGATGCTTCCCAAATCCCCAAAAATCGTTTCTGGCTAATTGATGCATCAATAAAATGCACAAAAATCCAAAGACAACTTCTTTTAAATTCCCACACAACTGTGTGCCTCTGAGAACGATATATGGCAAATATGTTACGGTCAATTGCCGAAAGCAATCAACTCTAAAGGTTCTTTATGGGGCGAAGGCTCGTGTCGGAGAAAAGGGACTGTGGAGAATGCCATTGAGGTTGACTGACAGCTGCACTCATTGAGGCAATTTGCTTAAGTTACAAATTGAAATATTTGCATTTTATCTTAGAAATGCAAATGCCCGTTCTGCGAGATTTGCCCGAAACTCCTACAGCCGCCTCCTCGAGCGAGAGTATCTGGGCAAACAATGCCAAACAAATTGGCTATTCAAATCCGCAGACGCCACACGAGCAGGAGCACGAGCAGGAGCACGAGCAGGAGCAAAGGCAAAAGCAGGAGCCGGCTGTCTAAGAAAGGCCAGGAGTTTCGTTGGGGTTACAATTTATGCGTTTGGCCCCCGGAACGTTGAATGCATTTTGCAATTTTCATGGCCTGCCCGGAGTTTTTTCTACCCTTTTTGCTGCAACCGCATCCAGCTCCTGCTACGCCAGCAACAAAAAAGCCATTAAGATTACTTTCTATGGGCCAGATTTAAGGAAGGACCCGGGTGGTTCGGTGGGCCTTCATCGGTTTGGTAGGTAGAGAACTGACGAGCCTCATGCAAACGACAGACGCAGTCGAGTCGGACGAGATTTCGCCCCCCGGTCCTCTTGTAAATACGCATGCAGTCGGGAAAAGGACCTGGAGCTCCAAGCCATGGTATACAGTGAAAAAAAATCATTTTAAACTTTCGAAAATAAATCCAGTTTATCTAATTATATTTTTATTAAATTTTTGTAAAAATATTCGTATTAAATCCATTAAAATACAATTTTAAGCAATTTAAGCACAGATTTGTTCGTGTTTTATTCGCTGTTTTCATTTCTTTCTCACTTTATACAGATTTTTTTCAGTGTTCAGGGTATATTGTGCATGCTGCATGGCATATACAAAAGCCTTGGCAAGCAGCTTCAATAAATGCCAAGCCTTTCCACCATAAAGTAAACGATTGATGAGGTTAGAAGACTGAACAACACTTCAACACAATGCCACGCCCACCCAGAATAGGGAGATTCTCGCCCACTTTGTTGGTTCATTTAACTGCAATGGCAGCAAATTTTTTACTCACAAATTGTTCTACGAGCTATGCAAACTACTTGAAAGGAAGAGATACTGATATGGTTATACAGAGACAGTTGAGAGGATGTGAGTAGGGGTATAAGATAACCGGTCACTGGATTGCCAGATTAATGTAATTAGAAACAGTTTACGAGCTGATTTGAGATGAGCAAACAATATTTTAGATATTTAAAAAAAGTTATCGAAGGACGAACAGAAAAAAATTAAAAAGTTTCTGGTAGAGTTTTAGCCAAAAGCAGGTGGAAGGTATATCAGGAAAAATATCCTAATATTTGTATTTATCAGTTTCCTAAATAAATAAACAAATAAATATGTGCAAGTATTTCTAAAAGGTCAACACTTTACATTCCAACCGCAATTTCCACGTTTGCAGCCACCCCTTGGTGATTTTTTGGTTTTGCAATTTAAAGAAAATTTCCCCTAATGGCTTTCTTTGGTTGGCCGCAACGGAAACAAAAGACCAAATGCCAATGCCACAAAAAGGAGAGAGAATTTCAATTCGAAACCAAATTGTCTTTTATTTCAAGCTCATTAGCTTTTAATGCAATTTTATGCGGCCCAATGCGTCTAAATTTTTGCCACGTGCCGAGGAAATCTAAAAATTGTGGCGGTGGAAAAACAACAGAGGTGGAAAGGCAGAGACATCCGCACATCGTTTGCATTTTCATTTCACAGATACATATGTGCTGTGGCTTTTTTGCACCATATGTTTTGTGGATTTACAAAATTGACTTTTGTCGTCATGAATTAATTTTTATTCTGTGTGCTCCGCTCGTCTGTCGCTCGTCGCTTTTTCTGCGGCTCATCGTGTTCTTGGAATTCCAGCGCCTTTAACATTTTATGTAAATTTTCTAAAATATTTATGGAAATGTAGCAGATTGTGACTGGCGAGTGCCTCAAAATGACGGCAGACAAGTAAATACATTTACATAAGCACACATTCGAGTGGCTGTCTCTTTCTCTATCTACGGGGATGTGTTCCTCTCTTTCGGCAAGTGTCATTTGTGGGCCCACAGACAGTCGGAGACATCAGCATAAATTTTAAATAAATGCTACAGAAAGGGAATTTTAAATGTTGTTCCTCGGTAGATCCCTCATTGCCTAATATTTTATTCCTGCAGAATTTTGGGACTCGGCTTCTCACTGGAACAGTTGAGAGGTTAAACCAATTTAAGCCGAGGAACCTGTGCAAGAAACAAGAGTTCACTCCACTCCATGGAACCTTTTGTTGTTGTCGATGACGTTTGCATTTTCCTTTCAAGAGTTTTGCTGGGTGGTTTTCGTTTTTTGGTTGCGGAAAAGCCTGGCTAGAACTGAAATATATAAATGAATATTTTGCACATTTGAATAAAGAGAGGAGCGCTGGAGAGTCTGGCTATCACATTTTTTTCCCGCTGATGTTGCACTTTTCCTTTGTACAAAATAAGAGATGGAGATGGCAGAGCTGAGGAGAAGTGGGGAGGGGAGAGCATATGTAAATGTATTTGCCAAGTGGCAAGGCGACAGTTTTATTGAGCTTATCTTTGCTTTCACATTGTTGAAGAGCTCGCGCCACCAAAACGACTGACTGACTGACATTTGCTGAAAGCTTTGGTGAAGCGAGGGGAAACTGTTTCCAGAAAATTATATATTGGTATTAGAAAAGCTTTCCACAAAAAGTTAAATATTATTTTCATTTATGGAAGCTGTATATTTGCATTGAAAAATTATATTACAATAATGGAAATCGCTAGATATAATTTCTAAAAATGGAAAAAAAATTGCTTTAACATTATATTTCGGATTCACAACCTTTATTTTCAAAATTGACGGACCATCATATATCTGCAATAGAAACCCCTATTGAAACAAAGATTTAACACTCTTTACTTTCTCTCATTGCAACATGAAAAGCACAGTGGACTTCTTTCGCAACTTTTCCATTGTTTTCTATTATTCTGCGCTTATTTCTATGTATTATTCCATCTGTCTGCACGTTTCTTACTCCTTTTCAAGGGACTTGACTTCAGAAGAACTTCCATTGTCGTGGCTGCATTTAAAATGCATTTTAATTTAGCATCAACAACTTTGCCATTTCACTGCCTTTAGTGCTTCATGTCGATTTGCATAGTTGTTGTTCCCAGGGGAACTTTTTCTCTCGCCCGTAGATATATATACACTGTGAGCCATGTTAATATTTCTCACATCTAATAAAGTTTTCTCGTCTCTCTATCGCTAGCGCTGTGCCATCAAAAGTTGGTGCCCTCCACTATCAAGTGGAGCATTACCTGCAAGGATATTTTCCCTCCATCACTGCCATTTTCCTTACATTTTCCCTTCATCTAATACGCTTAATCAAATGTTTATCTTTGCAGTGTGAGAGGGGAGGAGTCGCTTGTGATTTTTTCTCATTTATTTTCGTGCGCATAGATTATGTAAATTTTACTACTTTCACTTCGACATTTTCATTATGTTGAACCCATAGACAGAGTCACCTCCTTTCCTTCGTTTTCCTTCGGGCCAAGCTGGTGAAAAATTGTGCGCTCATATTGAGCGGAACAAAAAGAAAAAACAGCTGGCGAAAAAATGCTCAGTGAATGTATTTAAAATACTTGCACATAATTTATTTTCGCGCGAATACAAATCATTTCATTTTCGTGCCCGTCACGATGCTGCAAAAGTGTAGCATATCTCAGGGCGCCAGGCCATTAAAGCCGGGGAACTCGCTGATGATGATGGTTATATTACATTAACTGCAGGCAGAGGCCGAGGCAGGCACTCCAGAAAATAGTGACTCCGTGTGCCAAAAGTAGAATGAAAATAAAGTGTAGCCTAAAAAAGGGACGTACTCATGCACAAGCACCCACAGGCTACAACGCAATGAATATGTAAAAAGAGGAATAGGAAGAGGTTTGAGCATACTTGAACGCGGAGTGAGATCTACTTTAAAAGGGAAGTCTTTCCTGGAAAGTAAAAAAAATGGTAAAAGGTTGGTTGATAAATTTTAGTTTACTTTATAAAGTACCTATTGTTATATTTATGGAAAGTCTACTATAATTTAGAGGCATAGAATATCATTAATGTTCAGCTTCTAGAAATTAATTGTCTTTTCAATCAAATATTTTTAAATATAATGAAACTAATTGGTTATATTATAATTTATATTTCGTCATGTGTATAAACATGCATACCTCATACGCCCTAAATCTACCCTTTGTGACTCCCTTAAACGGTTTGTGTGTAAGCAGCTGTGTGAGTATCTTGGCACTGCTCATTAGGATAGTGCAAGTAATATGAAGAGTTTACCCAGAAATGCCCGGGCTTACTGAGCGTATGCGTAATTAAATTTCATGTGCGAGAAGGCAAAACACAGAATGTGTCACAAACGAAACCAGGTTGTCTGCGAGGTGTAAATAAAACTCGAGCACAAGTGCCAGGCACATTTGCATGTTATTTAATGTGATCTTTAAGGGGGAAGCTGTGAAAAGTTAAGTGATTGGAAAATCCCAGCTACCAGGTCAAAGTTCGTACACACACACATGCCTGTTTAGGCACACAAATCAAAGTCAAACGCAGTGCCAGTGTAATAATACCCTTATCTGTTATCTCATCAACCCCTGGGAGGGGGACTCCCGTCCTCCATGGCTGTTGAACAAGCTTCAACAAATCTGGCAGTTGGACAGGCGGCTGTGACACTAATTGCTTGACCTTTTTTCCTTTGTTGCCCGCCATTGTTGACCTTTGAACGCGGCTCGAATTTGCATAGAGCCCTGAAACCACCGAGACCACTGACCCACCAACATTGACAAGGCAGCCGTGTTGACATGGATAAACCACTCCAAGTCAAGTGCACACAAGCCAAAGTCGAAGGCCCGGGCCAATCACTCCCCTACCCTCTCTAATAAAAACCCTAGGAAAATCCATTAGAAATTTGTGAAAAATAAAATACAGCAAGAGCGGAGTTGGAAAAGTCATGGTTGAGATAAAGTTGAAATAAATGTTGTTGTAACCGCAGTGTCTGCGGTGGGCGGAAACTTTTACGGCTTGGCTAACAAGAATTGGGCATGAAGTTTGTGTATTGTGCTTAATAAAAGATTGGTAAATTTTAAACTTAATAGAAATGTGACACAACACGGAAGTTAAGAGCTTGCTGGAAAGAAACAGGATTTATGGCATTGTACATAACTTTGCTCTATAAGTAAGTTTTAAAACAATCGTTTGATGTTGGATTTTACAGAAGAAATCAATCTTTTCTTTAATGATTTTAAAAAGAATTGAAGTCTTAGTTTTAAAAAAAAATATTATTTAAAAATTTGAACAATTTTTATGAATACAACATTTTATACGCATTTTTCCCTCTGCTTCCATTTATTAACAATTTTCTTAAGAGTATTTCAAAACTTCACTGAGAGGTTTATGAACTTATTTCCGCTTCTAGATCGTCTCGACCTCTTCCACTTCTTATCCGCCGATTGTAATTCTAATAAGCCAAGTTGCTCTGCCAGCTAACTTGCATTCGCAATCTCTTAACCCTCTTCTGCCCCTGTTCCCTTGGCTGCGCCGAGTCAGCGGCAGCTGCTGGCGACAATATGCATGGCACTTATTGCCACTTCAGTTGGCATGCGAACCAGGCTAATAGGAGGGGCCATGCCCTCCGCCCCCCGCCATCCGCCCGTGCTTCTGGTGTACCTTACCTCACCTCAGAAAACCGCTCCTGGCACACCTGCAGAGCTTGGAAAAATTTTATTTGCTCAAGCTGAAGCAAAGTTCTGCCCAAGGAGCAGAAGAAGCTGAAGCTTCCTTGTCGTCCTGGTGACACTTTTTGGTTTTTTATGCGGCATAGAGCTTCTTTCCCTCTCACTTCCTATTTTACACTATAAAAGGTTTTATTTTTAATTTTTAGAGATAGAGAAGTAGTATATAATACAATATACACTACGTATTTCTTTAAAAGAATTTAATTGATATCATCAATGCGACTAGTAAATTGGTACAATGTCTTGCCCAGCAATTTTAAAAAATGTAAAAACTGAAATTAAATTCTTAAAATTATGTTCATCAGAATATAAAAAAGAGAAAATAAATTAAAATGCTTAGAAAAACACTCCAACATGGTATTATTTTTCCAGAGTGTATGGTTTGCCCCTGGAAATCTCGACTTGTGAATGCAAAAAATGGTGTAAAAAGACCTAAGAAGCACACACAGAGAGTGGAAGTAAGCGGGGAGTCGGAGCCCAGAAATTGTGGCCATAACGTGGTGGAATATGTAAGGCGAGGGAAGGGGGAAATGCAGCCATGTCCAAAAATCTCGGCAGGTGTGGCTCACATGCACGTGTTGCACCATTGCAGTTGCACAAGCTGTTTCATTGCCTAGTGCCACGGGCATATTAAATTTAGCTCATTCCTGGGATGTTGTTATTGCCTGAGAGCATCATAACCCCAAAGAATCCGCTTGAAATTTATGCACTTGTGGGATTTTTATGCTGCTTTCGCCCTCACCTTTCCCTTCCCCTTTTATCTCACTGGGTTTACCTCTATTTCTTCACTTTTTATTTTGTTTTATTCCCGCTTTTTGTTGCCCGCATAAAAATTATGTGGCACCTTGATATATGAATATGTTTGCCATGCTTTTATTTGATTTATTTTCGCACAGGGGCATAAATTGGGGGGGCGGCCAAGGATAAAGATATGCAGATATGGAGACTGTCTGAAGCGATAGTGAGTAAGACATAAATATAAGATGGGTATTAAAACTATTAGTGCTCTTGAAAAATATGGTAGATATACCATACCATGTGGTACATACGACTTGTTCATTCTGAAGCGTTTCTGACCTATAAAACTTTTCTTATATGCCTTATTTCCGAATTAATACAGCCAATAAACAGTGGCACCTTCTCTTCAACCGCGATGACTTATTACCGGTTGTTAATAGCTCATGGCCTCTCATTTCCGATTGTTCTCCAATTTGCTTGACCCAATTCGCGCCGCAAACAATAAAGTGTATTTAAATTTACATACAGACGTGGCCACACAAGTGTGCAACATATGCGAAAGAAAACACAGTCTGGAGCTTAACTGTTGAAATTTTCAACAAATTTTTGCACATTTCCTGTTTGCCATTGTTTTTATTGTTCTTGTTGCATTTGCAGCTTGACACAGTTTTCAGTCACACCCATTTATTTACAATGTCAACGAGGAAAGAAGCAAGAGGCGAGTGTGAAAAACCCTGGCAGGCTCAGCCTTTGTTGCTCTCGGAAAAGCCTCATATAAAAAGCCCCCCGGCTATGAAATTTGCATGCAATTTTCAGCACAAAGAATAGAGAAAACGAGTGAGGTAAAATGGTGGGCAAATAAGCTTAACCATAGGAAAAGTGGGGAGGGGGGAGGGGCCTATTGGTTCACGACTGACCTTGTCAAAGGACCTTGAACTGTCCTAACAAAGGACCCAGACATTCCCAGTCCCAGAGTTCCCACGCCCATTTGCTGTTTCCCAGTAACCGAGTAATTTCTGTGGCTAATTAGTACGCAATTTGAGGGAGGACTTTCTTCGGGGAATGGGACTGGGAACTAACTACCAATGAAACTCACAGTCCGCACGAAAATTGTATTTCAAGTTACAGGGGGCAATCGAAAAAGGGAAAACTACGTTTAATGGTGGTAAATGAATGTGAGAAAATTAAATTTTTAGAGGTTTTCGCTTAATAAAGATAGTTTAAAAAAAATTGTTTTTGATTATTTTGTTAATTAAATAAAATAATATAATTTTTTTTTATAATTATTTGGCAATGGGACAAAAAATTAAAAATTTTTAATGACTTAAAAATTAAATTCTTAAAATATATTTGGTTTGGTTTAATTTTAATGAATTCACATTACACATGGTCTACTATAATTAAAGTTTCTCAGTTGTAAAGTTCCACTGGGTTAGGCCCTTTGTGCTTTATTGAATTTTAATTTGCACTTTGTGGTTTGCGGTCAATAGCGGCCACACCCCTATTTTAGACAGCCACGCCTTTTGCTTGGACTTCCACATAAGACATCGATTCGCTTTGATTTCTTTCCCGTTTTTCTTTCCGCTCTTCTCGCCCTCTGTCGGTTTTCCTGCTGGGCTTCTCGTTTGCCAAAAACCGCAGAGCGTGTGTGAAAATTGAAATGTCACCAGTTCAGTGTCGAGTGTGGAGTTTTTCACTGCCTCTGCCTCTCGGTGCCCGCTATACAGCTGCCCCTTGATACCCAACTGCAATGTCGTGCCTCGCTTTTCTGCTTGTCTGCCATTGACAGTCATTGACAACTCGGAAGTTCCCCGATAAGGGGCGAGTTTTGGGGGGGAAGTGCGGTGGAAATGGGCTGGGAAAAATGGGGTACAGCTGCATGGCACGGATGCAATGTTGCATGCCGGTCTGCACTAAGTGCTGACTCAACGCAATATAAGTTCTTATTTGCCAACAGACTTCGCTTAGAGGATTTGTAATGGGGGATCCTCAATATTTTGTACTCTACTTGGATTAAAGCGGAACGCTAAGTAAATTGAGTATTAAATTACAGGATTTAGATAAGTAAATGGTTATTTTTGAGACCCTGAACAGAAAGATTTGTATTCTATGTTAACAAAATTACCTTGTAAACCTGGAAACACTGGTTTGGACTACCATTGAACTGTTTTGAGGTCAATTCCAAACTATTAGTTTCAATTTTGGAATTTAGAACGTGTAAATTACTTGACCTAATCGAATTGTTTAGGAACCACTATTGAGAAGGGAAAACCACTGGTTTCTCTGTCGAGCAAATCCCTTCGTGGCTCATTTAAGTTCGTTATGGCCGAACCAAATATTTTGGATTTTTTTAAGTCAGCCACTTGCATTAGTCTCCGCTCTAAGCCAACCCCCGCTGACTTTCACATTTTCCACTGCTTTTTAGCACAAATCCTTTTTATTCCTTTTCTTTGGGAGTTTAAAACGTTTTCGACAGGATTTAGTTGCATGACTTTTTGCTTTTAGCATTTCGCCCCACAAACCCCAGAGCTCCTCGCACCCCCTTCGCCGCCCGATTCTCAAACTAACTGGACTCTAACTGCCCGGGGGGTGGATATCTGTTGTGCAGCTCCTCGATTCCCAGGACCAAACACGTACCCCCGTGGCCGAACGTGCACGGAATTTCCAAATACAAATACTAAACATGGCCACATTTTTTAGCCAAACTCCCCTGGCTTCCGACATCCTCGCTTTGAATTCCATTTTAGTTGATTTTTTGTAGTTCGAAATATTTTGGATTGGTTACCATTTGTTTTGACCGTAGATTTCGGCCTAAATGGAAACTATTTTGTTTGAGCTGCAAGTTTGTTTTGGTAAAATTTCTAAAAAAAATGGTGTTTGCAAAGTAAATATATATTTTAAATATTTTTTATATAAACTTTGGATGGCTAATAAATTTCTAAAAATATTTTGAATTTAAAATGCTCTGAGCAAAGGATTGTTATTGGTCTTAAGTTATTTTTAATTTGAATATTTGTTTAATTTAAGCATTAAATTTCACCACCTACTTGTGAGGGAACAAATTTGTTTAGAGGCAGTCATAAGTTTTCCATCTACAGGAAGTTCCCTTCTTTTTTTTGGTTACCAAGACATGTTGACACTTTGCAGGACAGGTCCAAGTAACCCACTTACAGGATGCGCGACAGAGAGGGGAATAGGGTGCAGAAAAGAGAGGGGACTATTTCTCGCCACCGCCATTTGCTCGCCTTTGTTTGCGGTGAAACTTTTGCAGCAGCTTTTGTTAATTCGGTCAATATTTGCGGACGCACGAAATAAAAACGAAAACTCAGCGAAAAAACTTTTTACGAAAGTACAACAGAGTAGGGGGGAAAAATAAAAAAATAAGAGCAGCTCCTATTTAACCCCTTAATGGCAGTTGGGTTAAAGTTTTCCACTGGATATCTGGCTGTTAAAATAGACTTATTGGCAGTTTGTCAGTCACAAAAAAAAGCCGCCTGGAGCAACAGTTGCAGTTGTGTCCACCTGGATCATGCATTATTCATGGGAAACGCAAATTCCGTAACGCGTATTTCATTAACGTAACCCCAATAGCCCAATAGTTTTTCACTTGCATGCGGCAAGTGCTTTTGAGTCTTTATGCAAATAGCAACCGGTAATAAAATACCGTACGGGGCACAGAAAAAATGTCCAAATGGTAGGGGGTTATTTTTGGGGGATTCCCAGGACTCCACCCCTTTGCGTTAATTGCGATTCGAGTTGTTTACCCAACTTACCTGCTGTTTAGTTTGGCCTCACGCTCCAGTTATCCAGTTCTCCGGTTCTCTTCTCAATTTCTCCTTTCTCTGTCGGGTTAATTCTGAAAGCAACAACAGGGTAAAGTTTTTTTCGACGTTAGTTAAATTTGTTGAAAATTATTTGCTTTTCCTGTTGTTGATGGAGGGAGAATTCTGGAATGCTCTGGTTTTGCTTTGGTTGCTTCCTCGAGGAGCCTTAAGTTAATTAGTTGAATTTGTGTTGAAGAGTTTTTTGTGTGAGCAGGGGAATTTTTCCTAGTTTAATTTAGTGGATGCAAAACTTGTGTCTAGATGGGGGAAGCGAAAGCAGACTAATGTTGAAAGAATGTTGTAGGGAATTCTCCCAAGGCCCCGACTTTCAGAGAGATTTGTTTGGGTCCAAGACCAACTTGAAATAAGACTTCACAATATTAAAGCAGGTTTTTGGAATTTGTTGGCTTAAAATATAGCAAAATACGGTAAAAAAGATATACGAATGGTTCAATAAAATATAAAAGCTATTTACTTTGAATGTATTTGCATTAGTAAAGCATTTTAAATTCGACTATGCATTTAAAAAATATTGAAATAATATTGACAGTTTAGCTTATGTTTATATTTCATGGCGTTTGGCAGTTATTTTTGTTGAAAAAACATGTATTTGCTATCCAAACTTCGATCAGAAATTTGTAGTTTTTTCTTTCTGAATGTGAATTTCTGGCTTATGAGGAGGATATTTTTATTGAATATAATTCTCCATATTTCCACAACATTTCCGCCTCAACTTTTGTGGGCGAAAACCAAGAAATTTACATAAATCAACTCTCTTGGCCAGCGTTCGCTATCTGTTTACGCTTTTGCCTTGGCTTTTTCCTCCACTTTTGCTAACTTGTTTTGTTAGCCAATTTTCAATGTTGGCTTCTGGCTTGCTGGCCACAACAAACAACTGACCATAAATAATCAAATCTTATACACAATCTGCAAACAGATTTTGCGTTTCTAATAAATTTCACTTTGCAAGCACGCAGAAAAAAATAAAAGCCCCAAAAAGGAGGCAAGAAGTTTGCGAGGCAAACATTTTTTTGCGTCACAGTCTAAAAAAATATGTATAAAAATATATATTTATGCCTGGGCAGTTTAGAATGTGTGAGAGAATTCGGGCATGTACCACAAAAATTATATATATTTATTTATGTTTATGCATATTTATCTATATTCTGCTTTGTGCTTCTATTGGAAACTAGAGATAGGCGCCAAAAACTATAATGGGTAGAGGAAAAACCACCACAAATTATGGTTCACTGAGTTTTCTAAACGTTTTTCTCTTACTCTTTGGTATCTCCCGCCATTTATCTGCCTCTTTGTGTGTCCTTTCTGTCAAGGACACATTTATTTGGTGTGAAAATGTGGTTAGAAGTCAATAACATAATAAAAACGTTGACATTGAAGGTCGCTGAGGAATGGCTGCTATAGACACATGAAACCGCAAGACCGGGTAGGTCCGGGAAAATTTATGAAAATTGTCTGGACAGGCGCGCTCTTGAGAGGGTAGGGGAAAAACCCATCCGAAATTGAGGTTAAGGGAGTTTCTGTTGGCGAACAAACTTTCATTGCATAACAATAGGCGCAATGGCGAACCGCAAGCCGCATTTAAATATAAATACCTGCAGCCAGAGCCGCAGGCCAAAACCAAAAAAAGCAAAAAAAAAAAGAAAGGCAGGAGAACAACTGAAAAGTTTTCTGCGTTTTCTGGCCATGTAATGAAAGTCCAGGCATTCTCCATCCCGCTTTCCTGGAAAAGTGGCTCGTGGTCGCTGGCACGTGAAAGAAAAAGTGCAGGTGGCTTTCATTCCCGCTTCCCTGTTTTTCCACACCCACAGCAGAATAAATAAACTTCAACTTTTTGCCGGCCACAATTTCTGTTTCTGCTTCTTTTTCCCTTTGGCCGACTAAGAGAAATATCTAAAATTGCGGCAGTGCGAAAGCGTAAAACAACAATAACAAATGGCACAGAAATGGGCTAAAGCGAAATAAGCCACAGAAATGGAAATAAGAGCTGAACAATTTCGCTTTTTCTTCCCTGTTTCATATATATATATGTATAAATTTATATTATTTTCAGCAGTCAAGTGGGTGGAAAAATGCTGTTAAGCTTTAAAAATGTTGGCGGCCTCAAGATGCGAGAGTAATTGAGAACAAATAAATACAAGTGGCCGGTGGGAAGTGGGAGGAAAAGTCGAGGAAAAAGTGGGCAAAATAAAGATAAAAGCAAACAGGCACAGCTGAATAATGTGGGGAAATCAAACGAAATATGAGAGCATGAGTAATGAAATAAACGCATTAAAGAAAAAAATTCTTTTCAAGAAGATAAGAAATAAATCAATGACATTCCACAAAAAAACTTTTATTTCAATCAAGCACTTAGAGAAATAACGAAATAATAATAATATGCGTAATATAGAACTTTTTATATCGAGGGTAGAGCTTGAAACCACATATAAATATGTTGAAAAATGTTTAGAATCCCTCGCTTTACCTTATCTACACTAAAAACAAATGATAGCCTAAGATTTGCACAACCTCTTTTGCTTAAAAACTTTTCCCAGGACAAATTAAAGTTTTACTTTCCGCTAAGAGGAAATCTTAGAAGCAGTTGTCTCCTAGTTGGGTCACTTGACTCCCTTCGCTCTCAGCTTTTTTTTGTAGTTTTCCCTTCAATCAAATTAAGTCGAGCAACTTCTGGGAGCCACAGATTTATTTGCATGTTTGCTTTCCTCCAGTTTATCCATTTTCCCATTTTCCTCTCGCATCCTGAAGCTACAGGCTCTGATAAGGTTTACAATTTGCTTGCCATTTGCTTTTCTGCTTTTCCCAACTCACACATAAGATAGACTGGAGCCTGCTGCTCAATTTCATTTTTACGCTCACCAATTTCAGCTTTCCCTAGCTTTTCAGTGCTGTTTTCGTTGTATTGCGTTTCTGGGTTTTATTTACTTTCTTTTCGGGTTTATAGTTGGTTCATTGTTGCTCTTTTTCTATTCCTCACATTTTGTCTCTCTCTGTTTTAGGTGGGTGATGATGCTGACATAAATCTCTGATATATTGCCTTGCTGTTGCTGTACTGATAAATTTTCAGCTCGACTCTTGAATCTTGACGCTTATTTTTACGCAATAAAATCCTTTACTTTTCCCTTGCTTTCTGTTTTTTAAAGCAGCTTGGACCCTAAATCAAATCAAAAGCTTGATGCTCCCCAATTTTTTCAGTTTTGAGGGCGTGTCGTCTGATGGTACAAAAGTCATTATGGAACAAGTGTTGGCCGCTTTCCCAGCGGACACTTGAGCATAATTAATGCGGTGCCACGCCCATAGTCCGCCGCCAAAACAGGAAATGGCAACCGGAATAGATCCTCCCGCCTAGGGATTTTCCTACCCCATTTTTCCCACTCAAATGAGACTCGACGCAATTGTCGCTCCCAAATTAATTTATATAATTTTACAGTCGCATTTCGTAGGTGGGGGAAGTTCAGGGGAAGTTTGGAGAACACAAACGCCATTCGAGGAAACCGAAACTTATTCCCATGGGTTCCAAAACCTCGGAGAATTCAAATGAAGTTTGGTGGCACCGAAAAGTAGGCAATTATTTTGTAGGCCAAAAAAGAAAATGAGAAAACGAGGCTGGGGGAAATAAATAAAAGCAGGTAGCAACTCGAGAAACTGGGGTTTTGAAACCTAAATTAAAGTAAATAAATGCCTAGAAATTTAAAAAATGTGGTAAAAATTAAAGGAGAATAAAAGTAGACTTAAAATGGATTTAACTTGGTTGAAAAGATTTGTAAAATATTTAAAAGATTCTCTTAAAACGGAAGATATTTAAAGTGTATATTTTTAAGCTGTTTCTGCATACATATTGAGCCATTAATCATTCGAATTAATTACTGAACAGCTTTCCATTATCAATCGATTTCAGCAGATCTTCCATCGTCCACTTTCAGCGTGATTAATATTTAATAGGAAATGCCAGGCACTCTTAACTATCTCCTGCTGCACTCGACTTAACCAGCCGACCACCTATCAATTGCAATCAAGATGTAAATGCTTTTACGGGGAAACTCACGGAGAAAGTGGCAAGTGGCAACGGGGCAGCGGATAGAAAGTCGATGTTGCAACACTTGATTGACTTTCGCAGCGCATTTATTTTGAAGCCTTCCGGCTACCGTTGGCCGCAAAGCCAACTTTTCAACGACTTGGCTTAACTTTAAACTGCACCAATGGCTGAAAATAAAGGAATTCGTGGCTTACACACACTCCTGAAACTTTCGACCGTGCTGAAAGTAAAGTTTGCCACCCAGGAACCCAGAATCTGTGGCGAAGATGGAGCTAAGTTATTTAGTGCAGGTCTAGGCACCTGACTATCCAAAGAAAACGAGTTTAGCTTCAGAAAAAAAAAACGAAAAATATATATAACCGCATGGCAATAAAATGTAATTCCCTGAGATTTCTCTTTTGTCTGGTTGCGCTACTTGCAATTGCAAATTGATAAATACATTTACTGCGGCAAAATGGAGTAGTTTTATATATCTGTACATTCGTCAGATGAGCTGATTATCCACTGAGAAGAAAATATACATTTATTGAATAAAAATGTATACGTAATTAAATAAATTAAATTATAAAAATTATCTGGAGCTGCTAGCATAAAAAGTAGCGTGTCAAAAATAGTTTATATGATCTTTAACTAACTATCTGAATTTAAATTTGTAATCGTTTTTTTTAGGATTTTAAAGTTTATTTGGTAGCAAAATTACATGTGATGGCTGGTTATAATTTGTTAGAATTTAACTTTATAATTCTCCTCTCAGTATTTTCAGTTTGCATTTCGGAATAACTTTAAATAGTGCAATTTTCCTCACTGTAAATAAAACCTACCAGCTTGTAAAGTGTGAGCACGTTTTACCCTCATGATTTGGTATGCTTCAGCGATTTGTTTCGCTGTGGGTGAGTTACACTCTGGTTGAAGGTTTTTCCGCTTTTCCGCAGCGCCCTCGACATTTTCCCTTTTTTCCCGCTGACCTAATTTACGGCGCTTTCGATCGGGGCGCGACACATGTGGCTTAGTTGCTGTTTCCCTGGGTTTTGCCCAGAGTTTGTATCCCTTATAGGCGGGCTCCTTTATCCTTGGCCCTGCCGTCAATTTTTATTGCTGCGGCTTGGCCTTTTCCCCTCGATTTTCCCCCTCCCCGCCCCCTTGGCAGTTGTTTTCGAAGTTTTGCATAGCATAGTTTCGTATTTTCCGGCACTGTCTCGCTCTCGTTTCTTTGGGCAACTTTCGAAGAACATAAATCACCAGAGCATAGTTTTCATTTTGAGTTTTATTTTTGTGGTGTTTTGGTTTTTTCTCCTTTGGAGCTCCTAACTAATTGTGTCGGCATGTGTGCTGGGGGATAATTTGTTGCTCTCACTTCGGACTGGCTTTAAATTTATTGTTTGCCCAGAGGAAAGTGTCAAATGCAGACGATTTCCACAATCGGATGATAAATGGGAAAGTCTCGCAGCCATTTTACTCGCCACTGCAATTCCTACACGAACTGCACTTTTCCCCACTAATTATGTTGGCTCATTATTATTAACCCCGATGTCGAGTCAACAGGAAAAGTCATTCCTGACAGCCAAGAAAGGGAAAGGAAAAGCGAGAGGACAGTGGAAAAATAACCAAGGTGAGAATAAATTTTACTCACTTAAGCAAATTTGACAGACAGGTTTTCCATTAGCAAACATGCTTTTGTCATTTGCGCAAATTAATGCATGACAGGTGAGGAGGAGCAGAGGCGTGGCAAGGGGGGCATACAAAAAGCAGATGCTGCTTATTTAGGTATTCACTTGGGCAGCTTTTAGGGAAGGTCAACTGTATGTGTTAGCCTCGTTCCCATATAATTTATTATCTCGGGGAAAAGAAAACGGTGATTTAATGTCAGCTGGCAGAAAAATTAAGAAAGAAGGAAATTATTTTTACACAATTTAAAATAAAATGGTGTTTGACACATTATTATTATTTTGATACTTTTTAATTACTTTTTTTGAGCATTTTCTACTTCAACTTAAGTTAATTAACCTTTTAACAGCACAACAAATATATATAATTTCTTATCATCCTTCTCACTTGATTGACTTCCTTGGCAACTAAATTTTGCAATATTTTTGAAACACTGATATCATGCGTAAATATCTCTTTCAACTTGAGCCCACAAATCAAACCCCACCGTCAACCCATTTCCTAATAAGACGGCAGACTTTGATTTCGGTTCTCGCTGCCCACATTAGACATTCAATTATCAATCAACCATAAACCATAATTGAAAGATCAAACGCTCAACACACATGCCAAATGCACACACACCAAGGCAGGGAAAAGCTGTGTGTTTGTGAGTGGGTGGAAGGGGCTTTTCCAGCTTGCCACATTTGTCGCAACTGATAAAAGTCGCACACACAAAATAAAAATGGACAAAAGGCAAAAACTGAGCGAAGGCGTAAGCGAAAAATGTGCAGAGCGTAAATAAATTACAACAATAATGACGCCAAACATGATAACAACAAATGGCAGTAGGGGGCTAATGGAGGATTTACAGGGGCGGAACGGAGGGGGTGTACTTTGGCTTAAGCTTAGAGCTGCAGGGGACAGGCGATTGTTATTGATCATCGCAATATTTTGCGCATTAAGCAGACACAAGTCAAGCCAAACATATGCAGCAGTCACTGACGGAATCGGAGGATGGCTAAAAATAAAAGGAAAGGGGGTAGAAATAGCAGGGAAATTCCCCAAAACAGTGCAAAAATATTGTATTATTATTTTATAAATTTATTCATTTTTAATAATTTTTTAACAAAATTATCAAAGATGGCAGTGTTTTTTCTAGAATACGTATCACAATTTATAGTACCTATAACTTGAATTATTTCATTAATTTTTCTTGGTATATAAACAATATTTTGTAAGTCATTAAAATAATCATGTAAATATTTTTTGAACCAACTTTTATTACCTACAAAAATATAATTAATTAGAAAATATATTTTAAGCAGTTAAGTTCAGTTTTAACTGAAATCCGAAGATGGTGTACACCGTTAAAAAATCATGAACCAACTTTAATTACATAACAAAAATTAATTAGAAAAAAATATGTTATGTTTAGTTTTAACTGAAATTTTTTCTCAGTGCCCAGCTGTTTGTCATGGCTTTTTACCCATCTGACTTGTTTACGCAAAAAGCCAAGGGACACAGGCTGAAGAAAAGGATAACAATGTGAGGGGGCAGCCATTCAAAGTCCTGAAAGTCCTAAGCCATTAAAGCATATTAGTTTTCCACGCTGCCATATTGTGTCTGCCTCTGTATGAGTGTCTCCGCCTCGTCCTTGTATTTGTATTTATTTTTTTGGTATTTTTTGTTTACGCTCGACTGCACAATAAAAGTTTTTAAAAAGGGATTGACATTGTTGTTGCTGGCTGCTCTTCTTGTAGTTGACGCCATTTTGGATTTGCATTGCCATTTGTTGGGTAGTTTTGTTGCTGCTTGGCTTTTGCGGTTTTTACGACACGAAAACCCGTTTAACATGCAACAGTTTTGCACGCTAAGCGGCTCACATCGCGTATACGCAATAAATTTTGGAGCTTACACTAAATCAATTTAAATGGTATGGAAAAAGCGAAGATTTCCAGCTAAAGTGTGTAAATAAAATAAAAAAATATTTATATGGCCTAAATCTTTAATTAGGGTATCTAATGCTTTTTTATTCTTTATTTTTTTATTACTTTTAATTTGTTTTTCCCTTCTGCAGAATTTAATTGTAAGCTTAAACGTATACTCTCCTTTCTTAAAGATCTCCATTACAGTTTCCTAGTACCCGAAATGAATTCCCATTAAGGACACGCCACATTAACCTATGGATATTCCGCTAAGTAAGCAATCATTTCCAGTTTCCCACATTTCTGGGCCATTGAACCTAAATTAACTAATTAATATTTGCCTGTTTTGCCAGTATTTTCCGTGCTCCATTCAGCATTTGTTGGGTAATTTTTTCGTGGGGAATTTAAATAAAGATTTGAGGGATTTATCTCACCCACTTCAACTATCCAAACAATTTGACAAAAGAGAGTAAAAAATGATAAATAAAGAAAAGGCAGCGAAAGGAATGCAATTTATTTTCGTAATAAAAATGCATTTTTATTACAAAATCATAGCCATGAAATCTAGTGCACGGAGCCAGCGGATTTATGTGGCATTCATTATGCTGCCGGGGCTCCCTGTTTTCCATCTATATGTATATGTATGCAGTTATATATGTTTGTATATAGGTGCGGATAAAATAAGAGAGGGAAAAGCTTGTTTTGCCCTGGCCAAAAAATGTGTATTAAGCTATTTGCATTTGGTTTCATTTTTCCGTTTGTTTGCGTGTTTGCCAGTTTGTTTTTGTGTGCAGCTGCTGCACCTGCAACAACGCAACGTGGCTCAGAATTTATGTATAAAATATAGAGCGCCAATAAATGCGATAAACTGACCCGCTGGCGGGATTTCCCCATGAGTGCCTCTCCCCCCGAGAAATTTCACCATCGAACTTTATCCATTTAACCATGGCTATAGGCACATCTCCCTGCGTTTTTTTCTTTGTTATTTTTTTGTGCCAGGGCGTGTTTGCATTTAATCCCCATGACCCATAATAATTTGTGCAAATTTATTTGCGAGTGCTTAGTGCCAGGGAATGGAGGTGGCTTTCCATCTGGCCACTGGCAGATATCGTGTAAATAAAACAAATTGCCATAAATAACCCTGCTGGCTGCCATAAATCTCGGTTAAATGGACATTTTTGCATCTTCAAATCGTCGAGTGGCGAAGGACACGAGGATACGCAGGAAACAGGATCCAGGACACTGAGTGAAATACATCTCTGCTGGTACTTGAAATCAGCAGAATGATAAAATGCCTCTAGGCAAGCAAATGACACGAATGGGGCGTCTCCTTCGGGTTGGAAAAAAGCCAAGGTCGAGCCCAGGATGAACTTAAAATAGTTCGGAATGGAGGCCAAGCAGGCTCATATATCTCTTGTCTTATCTTTAAGTCAAATTTTGGGAATATATATTTGTTTGATTTAAATGAATAGTATAAAGCAGACACTTAACTTCATCCGAAAATTGATTTACAAATATTATTTGGCTAGTTTACTATTTAAAATTATTGAAAATTATTTATTTTTCATTTTAAATATTTTTCCCTTATTTTTGCTTCTCCTTTGAAATCTCCAAGTAATCCCCCTTAAAGCAACCGTTTAGAACTTCTCTTATTTTGTCATTTAATCCCCCCACTTAAGTCCTGTCATAACATTGTCAAACCATCGATATGCACAGGAAATGCACTTAGCAATCAAATTCGCATTCCGGATCATATATTAAACAAATCCGATTTGGTTAACGTGCATTCAAGCGCACTTTCAATACGCTCCCCGATTTCCCTTGATCTTTGCCGTTTCTAACGATATGCGAATTCAATTTGAAAATAATAAAAATATCTATTCAAGTCAGACGCATCTCAACTTCTTCCTTTTTTTTTTTTGCCTGCGACTGACTATGATTCCTGATTATGATTATGACTTCAGTGAGCGGAGTGGGTGGAAAATTCCCCGCTTGACTCCTTTCCATCCTGGCTGTGTTTTGATGTCGTTACCAGACATTGAACCGCATTAAACTATGCATAAATACACATTGCGTTGACGATGTCGACACATATGGAGCCCCCATATCCACACGCTCTGGGAAAAATGGGTAAAAGAGTGGGTGGGAAATGGGGGCGGTGGCGAAAAGTGGGCGGGACTGAGAGTTAGCGACGTGCCAGAGGCGTTGGGCAAATGCAATTTGATGCAGACATTACGACTACATGACGATTTTATCGTCGAGTGTAGTGCACAGACATAAACATATATCTACATATGGCTTACGCAGGAGGGGATTCCCCCCCTGTACCCACCGGGCACACCCACAAAGGGCATTATTGCACACACCCACACACACTCACGCACACTTGCACCCCGTTGAGTGGAAAGAATCTTGCACTCGCCGTGCCTTCGATGATGCTCTTAAATATTTGCATAAAAAACTACGTTTGCTGCTAGTCGTGGGATATGGTAAATGGTGTAGAAGTTTTACCACCCCACTCAACTCCCCCCTCGGTACTTCCTCACTACCATTAACCACAACGGAAAAGAAGAGGAAGATGTTGCTGCAACAATAATAATAACAAACACGCTCCATATCAACACGTACTTAAGTCCTGCCACCATTCTGGCCAGGATTTACTTTGGCTGCATCCCACACACTCACATGGCGCAGATTGTGCAGTTTTCGAGTAAAGTTCTTAAAGAGCGTGGGATTTATGGATGGGATGGGAATATTCTGTACAGTGTAGTATCTGAAAAATATATATTTTCCGTACATAATACACATTTTAGTTTTTACTTAAAGTTACGCCCTGTGTCAAAATTACCCCCTTTTAAAATGTATCATAAATGTGTAAAAAATATTTAACAATCTTTAAATTAAATTTAAATTTCCCTTATCGTATAAAATGTATCTGGTATTCAATATTATAATCAATCAAAACCAATAGTGCAATAGTGAAGTTATAAGTGCAGATTCTATGTGCTTTTTTATTTATTGGTTAAGAATTTTTTACCTTCTAGTGTAAAATTAAGAATTTAATTAGAAACGGAGCCTTCAAATTTGACACTTAAATTGGTTAAATAAATGTCAATAAATTTCACAGAGCAGAAAATGATAAATGAAATTGCATTCTCAATGAATAACACAGAATTTGGCATTAGTTTTGTGCACTTTTCGCTATTCCCTCGAACAATTGAAATCATTTCAATAGTCAAACGAACGGCGGCATTTTGATTTGCCTTCGAGAGCACACTTCATTTCAGCAATCAACGCATGCAAATTGCCGAGGCACCCGAGAACCATATTTCATTTCAATAAGCAATAAACAATTTGCCGCAGCGAATAATATAAATAAATGCTAGATGTAGTCCGATTTCCAGGGCCATCATCAATAACACGACTTGACTCGAACCGAATCGAATGTCCAGAGCAGGGCGCAGCTAGGATTCTATTGGCACTCGATAAGTGAGGCTAAAACAATTGATTATTGTGTGTCATAAGCACACACACACTGTGCACTCGAGCCCAGGGAAATTCGAATGGGAACGTGAAGAAAACGTACCGCAGTACAAGCCAAACTCAACTGTCAGTTGCACTGTACGCCGAAAGCAAATTTAAATGTTAATCAAATGCCGCCGCTACTGAGGAATATATACATAAGTACAATATGGTCTGGGAAAACCCGATCCGAAAAAGATGAAACGGAAAATAAGAGAATCGAAGGAAAATCTCGCATGCATGCACAGGAAAATGAGTTTGATGTGGGGAAGCTCGAGGATGAGCGGTTCACAAATGTAATTGACAGTTCAAGTGACAAGCGGGGCGGCGAGGAAAGGTAAAGGATTCTCTTTGCCCCAATAAAAGGAGATCCGCAATAAAAATTCACGGAAACACATCCACTGTCCGCTTTTCAAAAATGCAAAATGCGCGCCACAAACAATTTTTAATTAAAAAAACGAGTGGGAAAAACTGGGACAATTTTTGTATTTCTCATTTCGCTCGGGTTGTTGGGTTGCATTAAAATTAATGTCATTTTTCAGCAATTTTTCAGTAACTTTTTGTACGCCACCCAACTCACTTTTCGGTTTTCTCTGTGCTGCCATATGTTTCAGCTTGGCTGAACCTGTGGAAAATTTTCGAAGCTTTCTTTTTTGCAGGCCGTTCTTTTAGTTTCCATTTTTGCGGTTAAATCGGTTGTCCAGGCAACGGCATCATCATAAAAGACTAAGCGAATAATTGAGATGAGTGTCGATAAAATAAAATAGCACAGCCGAAATATTTTACGCATGATAATGCATTTTGTTTATTGAACGAGTATTTTGTTGTCTTGCTTTGAAGTAACTTATAACATACATTATTTCAATTTTGTGAATCGACTTATGCGTTCTCCCTCATGAATCGAAAGAAAGCATCGTCCTTGCCATCTTCGATGCCAATAAGACGACCCCAAATAACTCCCTTGTGCTCCAGATCCCCGATTTTTTTCATTACACGTTGCTTTACATCACGATAATATTTCAGATCTAGTCCCGAATTCCAATTAAACGATTCACTGAGACGGATTTTTTATGTAGAAAAACGATATAGAAAATTTACGTTTTTTTATACTCACAACATTCTGATAGTTTTTTCTGAAACTGAAATAAAACTTGAATGTTAGATGTTTCCTTGTAGAGTTTTGGGAGTAAACTAAAGAAGTTCTAGGGAAGGGCCAACATTGAGCAAGAATTCTATGCCAGAGCCCACTTTGATCATATAAAATGTTAGGTTTTTGGAATTTATAAGTTCCGTAAATATATAAAAAAATACACTTTTTTTAGCTAAACTTTCAAAAGCCTACAAAACCAGGGAGGAAAAGTAACATCCTTTCTCCTTTCCCAGCCCCTCGTAATTCATTGTTAGCTGCATCATTATTTACACTTTAATTGCAACAATTTCCTGATTTGATGCCCAGTGAAACGGCCAAACTGCCGTACAAGCTTTTCCCGCTTTTCCAGCGATTTTTCCGCCTTTCCTCGTGCGATGTGTGGGCGGTCATAAAAGCATTCATGCCACATAAAGTGAGCCGCAGTGGCAACAATGATGGCTTCGTGCACCAGGAGACGAGTGCTCCGGCCATATGATGTTACACTTTTATGTTCACCATCGCCAAAAACAATCCCCGGGGCAGCGAAAAAAAAGAGGGAAAATCATACCCATCATCGCTCTTACCAGTCGCCCGCCGCCAGTCAAATCAATTGGCTGCAAATAAAACACAAACATAGTGAGCGGAAAAGACTCTGCAAATACAAATAAATCGCAGCATTTCCGCAACGGTCATGCTCTCCCGCTTTTATGATTATTATATAAATTTTCCCTTGAAATGTCATAAAAAGCCAGCGCAAATAAAAAGCATCGAGGAGTGGTCTCATCGTTCTCTTCATTTTTTTTTTGCTTCTGATGATGAAGCAGGAAAATGCGCACGTCATGAGGTAGAAGCCGTAGAAAATTTGGCTGGAAAGCACAGAATGTTAGACACATGTCCCGGCTCTGGGCCAATATTCAAATTTGGCTGGCTGGACGAGCGTTTCCCAACTTATTAAGTTGTTAAAGCATGATTTGTGGCCTTCTCACGGATCCCATACACCCCATTTGCCCCCCCCTATAAAGTGTAAATCCAAGTGCTGCCGTGTGCTTAGTAGATTTTCTCAGACGGCAGTTTATGCCTGCAGCTTATGAATTATGAAAGTTTCTTTTTTCGGCGGCCTGTTCGGGTTTCAGTGTGTTGGCCACGCGTGTTGGCCATAAACGCCCCGCTTTATGGGCCGCAGAGCCTGGCAAATTGAAAGTGAAAAGTTAAGTTGAGTTGTGCCGAGAGTGGCCGGGGGGAAAAGCCCCATTGGGGTCGCGTTATGGGGCTTGAAAAGAAGGCCATCGCAGTGCGATGGATGGAAGCTGGAAAATAGGGGAAAGTGTTGTGAAAGTGCGGCAATTACCCACATTCACAGTGAGCCTAATAAATCACCGGAACCAATTTAGTTTAAAGTTCTCACTAATGGTTTTAGTTAAATTTTTCTTTTACTAGTGAAATATTTTTTATTAATGGTATAATGGTATTATATACACCCAACAAAATCAATATGAAAAGTAGATCGCTTTTACATTATTTAAATCAATTATAATTTTATATGCGCCCAAGTAAATTTAAACTGGTCGATAAAAAGTATTTCATATTAAAACGATATGGGTTTTGCATGACCTGAAGTTTACATGGCCATATCGATTTTACGGGAACATGTTTTTTTTTTTGTGTACTAAAAACTTAATAAGCCTACCATATCTAACTAATAAGTAGTGGCAACTTGTAAAACAATGTAACCATTTTAAAAAAGCAAGCACTTAAAAGTAAGTTGTGGATCTCTGAAGTAACCTGAACTTTAAGTAACCTCAGCTCTAAATAACCTGAGCTTCAAATATCCTAAGCTCTAAATAACCCGAACTCTATCCTCTACAAAATGGTTCCTTGCCCTCCAGCTCGATTCTTCAATTTGCAAATTACTTTATACAGCAGTATATTTGTGCTGTTTTTTTACTCAGTCATTTTCTTGGGGGTTTCACTTCCAATTCATTAGAGCTGCGCTGCGAGCTTGAGGAAAATGTTAATGATTTCCGTAAACATGGCCAAACAAATAACGAGGCGTTGGGCGACAGAAAGCTCGTTGATTTTTGTTTTTTATGGCTCACTTAAAAGGAAGCGGAAATAGTGAAAAGGAGCGGGGAGAGGCGGAAAAGCGGACAGCGAATTTTTAACGTGTTAATGCCAAGGCGGCTGCTAACAAGTAGACAAACAAAGCGGGCGAAAAAGAGGAAATAGCACGAAAAAAGTGACGGCCAATGGAAGGGGATGACAAAATAAAGGGCCAGAAGGGCGGAGGTCCAGATGAGAAATGAAATCAACGCCGTTATTATTTGTTGTTTTTCCCTCCGCTTGCCCTGATAGACATTTTTTCGCTCCCTCTTTTTTTGGCAACTTCTTTCACAGCAATTGCTTCTTGCTGTTTTTCCCTCTGGCAATTCCATTTGTGTGTGTGTATGTGGGTGCTTTCCACAAATGAAATTTAATTGCAAAAATAATAAAAACAAAGATAGAAATGTAACAGCCAGAGGAGCAACTTCATTTGCATTGCGGATACAAAGAAATAAATACAAATGACTCGGGAATGTTTTTGGCTTGGCGTTGAGGTAATAATGTGGTTTTGATTTTAAATTGAGAGCTGGGAAAAGGAAGTTGTGATCAAAGATTTTTAAAAGAACCTTTGATATCTGAAGTTCAGTTCTGAGCCCTTTAATTTTATAGTGAATTTATTTATAACGACATTTTTATTTCGAAAAATGTTAAATTAATTACTTATATTTATTACTTCATTTTTTCTTCATTTTTTTGTTTATTTACTTTTTTTGCTACAAGTTTTTTGTTTTTAAAGGTTTACTTTAATATTAATAATTTTATCCTAACTTAAAAACCATTGAAAATTTGCCAAGTTATATTTGAATACTCAAAAGAAGAAATTTAGATAATAAGAATTCTATTAGTTTTTCGAAAATAAAAATGTAGCATAAATGCCATTGTCTGAAAGCAAATAGCTGCAATCCAAACTCCATTTAAATATTCCAATCTCCGCAATCTCACACAGAATTGTAGCTCCAATTCTAATTTTCTCCGACCACTGAAAACACTAACTGACCCACATAATACGCAATTCAATTAGCCAACTGATTATATTTTAATTGGCCACCATTAAATAATGGAAACTGTGAAACAGGAAAACAAAACTCCACAAAGTGAGCAGCCAATTCGCAAATATCGCAAAAATGCCCGTTGGCACATTGTTTGCCATGCTCACGTGGGCCACTTCAAAGAGAAGCTAGCAAAGCAGCGCACATTACGCACACGCCCCGTTAGCCAGCACGGAGTAATTTGGCCAAAGGCCAACTAAGTGCCAAAAACGGCAAAGGGCGTAAAACATATTTGAAGCAGCAAACAATTTTCAATTTAGTAGAGAATTGTAAAAAAAAAACACCCGCCAACCGCATACCGCAAAAATTCAATGCGTTATAGACATTTATGGAATTTTTTTTGTTGCCAAAAATGTGTAAAAAAGCTGAAAAGTTGGAAAAAGTTAGTTTATTCTACGTGTATATTTTTGGTGTGGTGAGTGTTTTTTGTTTGCCTGCTGAGTGAAAATAAAACGATGGTTATAAAATTTTATGTCGATTGAAATGTACGCAAAAGCATATTTCCTTTATGGCTCTACTTTATTTACCTACTGCTGGATCCTTTTGGGTCCTAGCAGCCTGCATTTCCGCATTGCGCGCCAAGGACATTATTCATTGTCCCCCTCCCCGTTTCTTTGGGGGCCACTTGAGAGTGCAAGAGCAGATAATAATTCTTACATGTCGCAGCAAGTTGCAATTCCTGGTCCTTTAACTTGCTCCCCCTGCCCTGAAAGTTCCTATTGCTTTTCCTATCTCGTGTTTTTTTCTTGTTAGCCCAGTGCCTTTGTCTTTTGGCGTCTTTTGTCTTTCACTTATGCATGTGCGTTGGCCCAGCTTCCGTTTTCTGCGATTTCCACTCACTGTGGTGGTTGCACTTAAAAAAAAATAAGATTTATTAGAAAAAAGATTTTTTTAAATTTCTTAAAAAAAATTTTGCATTTAATGAAAGTTTTTCTTTTTAATAAATATCAATATTTTTTTTTTTTGTAAAGTGACTTGTCTGAATTTATTTGTATTTGTATGGCAATCTCGAGTCAAACGGTTTTCATAACCAAAATATTAAAACTTCCTACTAAAAACCATATATTAAAATATATATATTTTTTAAATTTATAAGATCGGTTTCTCAGTGTTTTTCTAAGAGATTTTATGACGAGTCGAGCCTGCCACATGAGCCCCCGAGGCTTTTGGCAAGCAGGACAGCGACAGCGACAACGACAACGATGTCCCATAAAGTGCGAAAACTTAGGAGCAGTCAAAGCTCAAGATGAAGCTGGCGCAAAGGCTAAAGCTAAAACTGAGTCTGAATCTGAGAATCCGAGTCTGGAGCGCTCTGCTCCTCTAATACTTTGATAATCCTTGGCTCCAGTCGAACTCACAGGGACACGAGCACAATAACTTTTGATACGCCGGAATTCCCCTTCCCCGAAATTCGTCCTGCGATGTAGACAGCCATTCAACTTTGTTACTCGAGCTTTATCGCAGTTTCGCATGTGTTTGTCTCTATATCTTTCTGTGTCAATGTGTGTGTGTGTGTGTGGGCAAATTATATAAGCATGATAATATTGTATAACACATCGCATCCCGATCCCCAGTGCCCCTGTTCAGACCCACAATTGGCACAATGGCAACTGTGGCTCCCTGCCAATTCACTTTGTCTAGTTTCAATTTCAATTTGATTTCGTGCCACTCGTTGGCATCATTTTGATTTGCTTATTTGTCCGACTCTTGTTTATTTCCCCTTCCGTGCTCTTCAGATTTATCTCTCGGTTTACTCGTTAGAAACTTGTAAAATTGATCGCTACGCTGGGAGGACTTTCTTATCAAGCGAATGAGTAGAAATTTTGTACATTGTAGTCGTCCTCGTTGGTGCTATTAAATTTAGAGTTTTCGGGGATTTAAGTGTGGTGTGGGTGCAGTAAAACTCTAATGATTCGACTTGGGAATATCTCAAGTTTTGAACATTAAAGTTTTTGCTGATTTAGATAAAAATAATTCTTTTTTTTTTGTTTTTAAAGTCCTTCACTATTTTATAACAGAAATACAAGGTAAATTGTTTCATTAAATGATATTATGACAGATTTTTCAAAGTAATACGGATTATTAATGATTACTTTGATTATTTTTTAAACTGAAAGACATTTTTTTATATTCCTTTTTCTTTTCTTATTTATTTTCTGTCATTTCCCAATTTCGGTTTCCTAGGGTATTAATTCCTGTTGCTGCTGTTGCATTTTCAACGAGCAGCGGGGGTGTTGGAAAACAACCGCAACAGCCGCTCCCAACCGCAAACGCTTTTTCATGCCAAGCCAACACTTTCGTCCCAAAAACAGCAGGAGGGAATTAAACCAGATGGAAAGAGAAAGCGCTATATATACAGAAAGAGATGGGGAGAGAAGGGTAGAGTTGCTATAGCTGCATAGAGGCAAAAGCCCAACAGTGCTTTCATAATTACAAATTGATAACAATTTGAACGTTAATCAGTTATGGGAGATCTATGCCCTGCTGCATCGACGAAACGTGAGGTTGGTGGAGGAGGGGTGGGGAAAACACATTGCACGCTTTCGCCGGAAGTGCACAATTTGTGCTTTATTTGTTAGATCAATAGGCCACTGATAGATAGATGGTTTAAATGCACACAGAGGTGTTTATGCAGATGCTCAGGAATCTGGGAATTACCAGAGTAAATAGGTACATTTAGAATTAATAATAATTTTGTAGTCTTAATAAAAATTAAATTAAAAATCTATAATTTTTAAAAATTATTAAACCGATGTGTTGACAAGTAATTTAACTTTTAAATCTAAAAATATTTAATTTATTTTTCCTTTTGGCTGATTATACATTTTTGCGTGAGATAAATCCGTATAATATGATTTAAAGATGAATCACGAAATCAGCTAAAATAAATCAATTATTAAGCTCAATAATTGCTATTTTTGCGAAATTGTCGTATTTAATCATATTATAACCTAACCAAAAAATGGTATACCAAAACGATAATTGGAAATGCATGAGCTCATTAAATTAATATCGAAAATTCTAAGATGAACACGCAAAATATACGATTATAATTGATATCTATTTTAGCCAGTTAAAATTTCGTTTTGATTTCCATGCCTGCTGATTAAAGTTTCAATGCGCTTAAAGCGATTTAATTTGCAATGTTTTCGACTGGTGCGCAAACACACAGAAATACCAAACCATGTTAGATAGTCTCATTAGACAAGCAGAGGCGATTTTGGCCCATTGGGCTCATAAATTTAATTGATAATATTGTTGACAGGCGTGGAGTGTTTGATGGTTGAGGCTTAGCCGGCGCCAAAAGCCGGGCACAAATATTTGCTTATTTGCGGGGCAAACATCAGGCGATATAGCCTCGTCGGCCCGATGTCTGTTTGCCCATTAAACATTTGCGTTTGACTTATAAATATTTTATCGCACTGCAGTTGCAAATTTATGTTTAATGCGCTGCCACATGTATGAATGTCTGAATACCCCTCGAAATCCACTCAAATTATGCACAACGCATGCAGAGAGCTCGGCCCTAGAACCCACGGCAAGAAGCAGAGGAGCCCAAGTGGGCGGTGTTGAGGGGGCGTGTCGGCCAAAGAAGCACAAGTAGAAGAAGCAGCAGCAATGATGCTGTATAACTTTACATAGACAATTATTTACAAGTGCGCAGTTAGCAAGCCAAAACCGAAATGGTGGTGAAAAGGACAGGTGGTTTCGGTCGAAACTTTTGACACCCAGGAAAACCATTAAAAAACAATTATTTTTCGGGGAGAACGTACTCTTAAGAATAGTCTTTAAGTTCTACTAAAATTTTAAATATTTTTAAATATTGGTCTTACATATTTATGCAATTAATTTTCAAAATTTTTAAAATAAAATAAACCTTTAAATATGATTTAATAATTTTTTTTTATTTAATTTAAATATGTTTGGTAATATTAGATATTTATGCAAATAATTTCGAAGATTTTGAAAATCTATTTTGTTTTCAAATTGAAGGATTCATTTTTTTCTCTTTTTTAGAGCAATTTTGATGAATAATACAAACATTATTTATTTAAAAACCATTAAATGGTATTTAATATTTTAAAAATTTTTGTTGTAATAATAACGCTACACAACAATAGCAAGCATAAATAACCTGATAAATCTCGCATGATTTGACCCCTCACATCCCCATAAAACCCCAATTTCCAGCCACATTAAGGGTACCCCAAAGGAGCGTATAGAAACATTTTCGCAATCCATCTCCCTTGGCATCCATCTGCATGTACGAGTGCCAAAGTCTCGGGCTTAAGTGACACTAACCACTCGGGGAGGAGTTTGGCGGAATGGAAGGCAGGGAGTTGGAAGTCGGGGGCCGGGAAACCCACTCCGAAATAACCCCAAAAGCACTCCGCACTCTCCTTAAGTTGGTGTTATGTTTTGGCTGCTGGTGCTGCTGCTGCTTTTGGAGAGCAACTCAATCTAAATGCGGTACAATGACATCTAAAGTGTTTGGGCTAGCTTTTTTCCATGATGCCAACTTGTCAAGCCAGAACCCCTAAACTACCCCCGGTGCCCCTACTTTTCCGGCATATATATCTCCGAAGCTCAGTGACATTAGTTTTGCTTTCTTAGAAATGTGTCACGTAATTTCCAAGTGGAGCTGCTCAGAGGATTGTATATGGCTGGCATTTAACTTAAATGTATGTAGAACATTTTGGCATTACGCATGGCACACTCAAGCATGCTCCGTCTCTCTCCGACGGACTCTTTCGCACTCTTTCCCCCATGCATCACATCGGAGAATGTGTGTCAGTTGACGTTTAAAGATCGTTAACAGTCTGCACAAGGTGCTGACTGAGTTTCGGGGGAGAGCAACCAGATAAGTCGTAACAAATGCTGACTTGTTCAACAAATCGTGGCCCTGAAACCCGTTGGCTTTTCAGATCCATTTCACCGAATAGCAGAGAGAAAAGTTTAGTAAAGTATCATTAATGCGATTTAAAATTTTTTTATATATTACTACAAAAATAATTTAGTTAACCTTTAATTCTACTTTAAAACTTTGACAAAAAATCGTTTTTTTTTTTTAAATTGAAACTTTGGGTTAAAATTACATAAGTTACAAATATTATTTAAAAATATTATGAATTTTGTTTCTCTGTAGTAATCACAATATAATTTCCTGAGCCGTAACTACTGCGATTTTAATGATTTTTCATGCCTGTAATAACTCAGCAAAAATTGCCATGTACATAAATGGTTAAACATATCGGCGTAAATACAACCTTCAATCGAAGAGCCCTGATTAAATCAATCGACCGCAGTGGTTGAGAGGGGCTCCGAATGAAATAAAAAGTTAAGGCAACTCCCCCATGTTGCCAACAAATCAGCACTTAACGTTAATTACGATTTTTTACGCTGATATGGCATTTAAAATGATTTGCTCCTTGTATTAACGGCCATGGAGGAATGAGTATGGGAAAAAAGGCAGGGGAAAAAATAAAACCAGGGAGAGATTAATGAAATGCACGTCCGTTGTTGGGGAACAAAACTTTTGTTGGCAATTGACTGCAGACAAGAGGGAAATACACATGGACACAGACGCACACACACACACACACGGGGAAAGCGTATGCAGTTGACATTAACTGTACTGCGCAGCTCGGGGTTTCCCTGGTTATAAAAAATGTTGCTCCAATTTGCTGGTACTCCTGCTCCTGTTGCGGGCTGGATGTTTCATATGCAAATTAGTGCTAGAGAGCGAAAGAACGGAAACAAAAAGGACCCCGAAAGTGGAGTCCTGGCTGCTGTTGTTGACTTAATTGTGCGCGCATTAAATTGCTTAACCAAAGAGCCCTTGAAGTGGGCTAGCCCTTAAGGTAAACCCCATTCTTCCCGCTCCCTTTGATTACAATAATTTTATGTGGGACGAAATTGCAACTATGTGGGGTAAATGCTTTTATGTAAATATTACTATTCCTAAACAGGTGTATAATCTCAAATAAAAAATCTTAGAGAAATAAATAAAAATATAATTCCTTCATTTTAATTAACAACAAAAGTAATATACATTATTTAATAGTAAATCTTACTATTAAATTTAAAATTAAAAAAAATATAAAATAAATATTTATGGTCAGTCGCAAACGGTAAACCTTAAATGTTACTTATTTACCTAACATTTAAAAACGTTTTAAATCCAATTTTTGTATTGTTGAATACATGGTATAATCTCAAATATAAAATAATTATTTGATAATAAACATAAACATTATTTGATCATAAATCCCACTAATAAATTAAAAGGTACAATATATAAAATAAATATTATTGGCCAGTAAAAACGTTAAGCTTTAAATTTTATTTATTTGCTTAGTATTCGCTTAATATTAAATCGTTAAAAATCAGTTTTTATTGTTTAAATAAGTTCTACATATTCGCGTATTTACAAGAGTTCAGTAATTATTGTTCAGTAATTTCAATGAACTTTTCGATGTGATTTGTCGAACTTCTTCCGCTTTCGAACAAAAGCCAACAGTCTACACATGTAAATAAATACATAGTTAAGGTACATTTGAAAACACGAAATATATGCACATACTCGTGTACAGACTCTCTTCTACAAACATAATCCCCTGCTCCATTTCCATTGTTGTTTCCACGCAGTTTGCCATTGTTATTTGTTACACTTCCAGTTTACATCAAAACTGCTGTCTAGGCCTGCCATTTTCTCACTTTCTCCTTCCACTTTCTCTGTGTGTCTCTGGATGTCCCGAACACGCCCCCTTGAGCCCGGGCGCCGCCCACTCATCATTACATTTCATTAAGCCGAGGCCAAAAAAAGAGGGCCGCAGCCACAGTCAAGATTCGCTTTCGGGCCTAAGTTTCTGTTTCTGTTTCTGCCGCTGCCGCTGTTGCTTTTGTGTTTATTAAACGCTTTTCGGGGCGCGTGTTCATTCAATTTGTTTCTGCTTGAGCCAGAGTTTTGTGCTCCTTGTTCCTGTTCCTGGACTGAATGTTATGTCTACATGCCTGCGTCTAAATAAACAGCACCAACAAAGCTGCTGTGCGTGAGTGTGTGTGCGCTGGGAAAATCGTTTTAATTGTTGTGTTTAAATAACAGACGAGCCTGGAGCTCGAAAGAGAAATTGGGGCCAGCACACAGAGCGTGTGTCGCGTGGGCGTATACTTAATATGACGCATACGCCGTGTTGTTCGGCGTGTTTGATGTCGTGCGACCGCGTCACATGAAAGCGAACGAATGAAATATAGTTGTTCGGCGACATTTTTGAGCTCCTTTACCAAGAAGCAGGAATTAATTCTGGGACGCGAATAAATCAAGTGGATATATCGTCTATTCATGCATCAAACATGACAATATTTGTGAATAAAATCAGTGAAATGTCAGGATATCTTGTTACTTTTACTTGTTTTAAAAATAAATAAAAGGTGTAAACAAAATAAATATATTCTTCAATATGTAATAAGTATGATTATTTTCCGTACTTAATTTTTAAACTTCCCCAATTTTTTTATCGTTTCTTCTGAGCTTTGACCTTCTGCAGCTAGGCCAAGTGCAAAAGTTTCCTGTGTTTTTATTAATTCCACGAGCATAGGAAAATTTATTGAAAATGCCTGTTGGCAGGACACGTAGCAAAGAAAACTTTTGCCAGTAAACGCATTTCGCTCTGTCTTTTTTTTTTTTATTTTGTACGTGATCTCAGTGGAAAAAACAGCGTAATTAAAAACGAGAAGTCGTTGGCTCTTGATATGTGTGTTTCTGTAATGGTGGAGGCAGTTTTGCTGCGGATAAATTTAGACAGCGTTTGCCATCTGATATGATAAATCTACTTAATCCAATAAACAAACAGCGGGGGAGCGGACCAAAATTGAAGCGTTGCGTTGCGATGCGAGAATGCGAATCGTGCGTGCGCAGCAAGCGAGGGAAAGTGCCAAGTTTTAATTGTGAAAGTTTAGGTGGGGAAAACCTAGGATTGCGGGCGGAAAGCCCGGTGGGGTGGAGGTGTGGGTGGGGCGGGGAGAGCTGCCACATAGACACACACTCCCAGCAGGTGTGGCAAATTGCTGCCCGCACAGGGACATCGAAGCCCGCATGCGACAAGCCATGAATTCAAGTTGTTCTCTACCCAAAACCGGGAATCTGCAGAGAGAAGAATTACTATTACCTTGTAAAAGTTATGTTAAAAGGATATTTAGGTTTCTAAAATTTAATATTAAAATAATTACATTTAACATAACATAACATTTTTATATAATCCCCTTTTCAATTTATGAAAATGAAAAATAATTTTCAGAACATTTTGAGTAGTTTTTCTCTGTGGAAGGACGTTAGTCCTGCCATTCTGCCAGCCGACTGTGCTGTCATTTTGCGTTACTTGTCATCAGCTTCATGCGTTTTGACATTTTTATTAGTTGAATACTCCTTAGCAGCACGCTCCATTGCCTGGGGTCTCTGTCCGGAGTTTTGTGTCCCGTGTCCTGGGCCTCATCCTCGTCCTTGTCCCCGTCCTGTAACGTCTAATAAGTGTTTACTGCGTCATGAAGCGACGGCAGTGCTTTAAAGGATCCCTTTCGGGCTATGGGGAGCGATTTCAGTTCGAGTGCTTCACAGCGTGTCGTTTTACACAAAATGCACCCGGGGCCATATCGATTCCCAGTCGATAAATATTGAACAAAATGTAAGCGATTCTTAGGGATTTTATTAATGTTTCTTTTAAAAAAAGTTAATAATCTGTTCGAATGAACGGTTCAAGATAATTTGTGTCACATATAATTTATTCCGTTTGCTTAAATTGATTAAAAAAGTCATTTCTCCTTTAAAAAAATATAACTCTCTTTACTCAAATAAATGTTTTTTTTATGTAAATCACAAATTAACATACAAATTTATTGTTTGACATTTTTCAGTATTACTTGAAGTATATTTACGTAAAAGATTCTTTTCTTGCAACGAAATCTTAAATTTGCATAAAATTCAATTATTTTATTTAATCATGCTCGCTCCCCACATTAAATGCTTGATATATTTACTCAAAATTTCATGTCAAACAAATACCCAATGGTCAGCAATGCCAATCGTGGCTTTAATTTATGCAATTAAACAGTTTAATTAGTCACGCAACGACAAATATAACAACAAACAGAGAAAACAACAGATGTTAAATAAATATTCGCATTAAGTGCAGCTGAGATGCGAGTAAAAAACGCAGTTTAACAATTTACTGGCCTGTGTTTATTTGGCGTAAACCAAAAAACCAATTTAAGCGAATGCAACTGGAAAAACAGCAAGAATTCCTGGAATTGCACGAAGCGCAGCCCACAATTAAAGATTTAAAATTAACTTTAATTATCACAATGCTGGCAGTAGGTGGTAGGTACACAAAATAGTTCAGGTAAATCACAAAACTTTGATCTCAAAAGCAAGTTCCGACATTTTCCTTTCAGCGCGGACATTCACAACAATTTTCCCAACTTCAAAGAAGGGACATTAAAAATGTTCGCAGCAGGAGGCGAGTTCGCCTCGCCAATGCTAATAGAGTGTCCGAGGGCCGGGGAGAAATTGCCAGCGATATTTATGACGGAGAAAATACCCAAAGTCATACAACGACCTCAATGTCCATTTGCTAAAGTTGCCATAAAAGAAAGGCTCTTGCCCTGCCATTCCCGTTCCCGCTACCGTTCCCCTTTCCCCGGGACAGAAAGTTTTAAGCATCTGGCGTAGGTCCAAATGAAGGCAAAAGGCAGCGAGAGCGAAACTTTTAAATGAAATTTTTGTGTTAAAGTTTTGTCAGGTGAGGCCGCAGGTAAGCAGCCACGCAATGCGACAACAGCAAGCTGGCTTAGGGTCAGCCGAGCGGCCAAGGAGCCCCAGTAAGCACCTGAAAACCTGAAAACCAAGCCACCCACTTCAGGAGCCACCGCACCACCGCAGCGGTCCACCGCAGTCGCACACCATCGCCACTCCGGACGGAGGACACAAAGTTGCAGCTGTATTGTCACGTAAAACGGTGACAGATTCCAAAGACTGCGATGGCAGCCAGGCAAATAATATTAAAACAACAAACAACAATGGGCCATTCCAGCAGCGGGAGGCTGGCGGTCTCATCATCATTACACTTGGGAAAAATGTTGACACTTCAGAAAGTCATAAAAAAAGGGTAACATTTTAAAGAAGCTATGACTAAGACTATTTTCTTTAAAAAAAAATATTTCAAAATTGGAAACCATATATTTTTGTATATTTGTATATTTTTGTTTAAACAAATTCTGTAAAGGGCCAAAAACACAGGTCCTATCCCGAAACAAAAACAAATTTTCGCAAGTGTCCTGTTTTTTCAGGTGGATGTGGAAATGGCAGGATCTCCCTTATCCCTGGACGTGAATGAAACTTTCGTTCTGTGACGCCTCCGACTTAATGGCAGTGGCCATACGTATGCCCACTAGCAAATTCCACCCACTGTGACTTTGTTCCTCTGTCGGCGAAATGAAATTAGCAACACATGCCGACCCAGGACACCGACCGAAAAAAGAAAAGGCTCTCCATTCAGTAACAGGAGAGCACAGCGCGCGTTCGTTTGCATTTAAAGTAATTACAAGAATTTTCCATTGCATATGTAGCTGTGCGTGTATGTGTGTGTGCAAAGGATATTTGCGCTCTTTATGCTCCCTAATGCTCGGTTGGAATTATGACAGCCTCGGCGGCGGCTAAAGCGGCCAAAAGAGCTAATGCGTTTTTAAATATGCTGCAGCGGAAACTCGGTTGGCATTAATTAACAGTGGAGTGCAGGCCGCGGAGTTGTTGTGGCTTAGGATTTTGCGGATAGCGAAAAGGGCTTCCTAAATGACTTGCAGACATTGCGGAGGATTGTGCGAAAAAGGCTTGTGAAAAATACGAGTCGGGGGAAATTGCTCCATATTTTATGGGGCATTTAAAGGATGTGAATCTTGCTTTAATTTGGCATGAAAAGCTAGTTGCGCAATATATTTGGAGAACATTTTTTTTTTGAAGATAATTATTTTTGGAAAAGTGGGAGCGCAATATCCTTATGGTTTTGTGTATGTTTCATATATCTGAGAAATTAATTATTGCATTTCTTTTTGCGGTTGACTTATACAAAAAATAAAACCAGAAATAATAACATATTTCCTTTCATAAAAATGAAAAATATAATTAAGAAACTAAATATTTTTTGGTGCTACGTTTTCTATACTACAAACACAAAATTTTTTCTCGAATGGAAAAATTAGATATATTAAGTTTCCTTTCATTAAAATGGAAATTTTTTTTATGCTACGCTTTCCTAAAAACACTATTTTATAACATTTTTTATAAAAGAGAAGACGAAAAAGGACTAAATATTATTTAGTTTGCCTCACAAAAATATTTCCGATATATCTAACGAAATAAGTACTAAGCAGTCTGCAAAAGCCACCATCCAGTAAGTGTAAAGGCCTGTGTGTGAATAGATAAGATGGAATCTTGCACATACCTGTTGCTACTTTCCTTCTCAAGGATGGGCCAGACGGCGTATGCGTAATATTTGGCTTTCAGTGTACAAACACTCACTGGCACTAGCACATACAATTTATTAAGCCGACACACACACACTCGCGACACTTAATTCCTTCTTTAATTTCAATTTCTGGTACGCTTATATGTTTGCTTAGCTATTCCCGGGCACAGAATCCTGAGACGGAGGCCCGAAAAAAATCCTGGGCGGTAATCATGCAATAAGCCGCACTTGTAGCGCACACACACACACACACTCTGGGGTCAGTCTTGTTCTTGGGGAGTCCTGGGAAGTCCTGTCTCGCCTTTGTTGGCCAAAAGGAAACAGCTTGAAATGCTATTAAAATATAATCTTCTGATAATCTGCACTTAATTTCGTGCTCTAGCCCAAAGGAGAAGAAAGACGTTTATATGTCCTGGCCGTCAGCTGGTTCGTCCTTGTTGTTCGCTTTTTTCTTCTTTTTTTCCGGTTTAGTTTTTTTCACCCAGTGAAATCTTTTAATTTCTTCTACTAAAAATTGTTCTTTCACTTCGTTACTCTGTTGTATTTGTGTTTTTATTTTTAGTGTAGCTATGTATTTTTTCGTCCTCTTTGTTCACGTGGGATTCTAGATTTTTTTTCGAGTTTTGTGTAAGTTTTACGCTCCGCTGATTTTTAATGTTTTGCCGTAGTACCCGTGCAACAAACTCGTTCATGTGCGTGCGTGTTGATTTCCTTTGCCGCTACCTTTTGATAGACCCGCACTCTATTTTCCTTCCGCACTCGTCTATTGCCTTCTTTCGAATTTATCAAATTTTCCTCCTTTCTCCCTTCAATTCTTTTGCTATGGTCTGCCTTTTCTCCTTTTTTTTAATCAAATTTCCACTTGATTGGAGTGACGACAATTTAGTTGATTTCCGGTTGATGTTGATGCTTCTGTTGTGGTGTCGGAAAAGGCAGCATGGAAAAGGGAAGAAAAAAGGGAAAGAAAAATTGAATTAGTAAAATATATTTGGTATGTGAGTTTAAGTAAAGTGTGAAAAAGTTTTATAAAACCGTAAAGAGCAGAAATATTTTCTTAAAAAATATTTATATGTATAATATATTAGAGTTTTTAAGCTTTAAGAATTGAAAAATACATTTTTGTCTTAACTTTTCATAAAAAAGTGGGTCACGAACTTCATTCTTTTTAGAAAAAAAAGTTTTAAATCTAATTTGATCTTAAAAATAATACATTTTAAATTTTAGAACTCCATAATTTGTGTAAAATAGTTTTTCGCTCGCCAACTAAATTTTTACGAGCACTTGGTTGATTGTAACTAAGAGCTTTTTTCATAGTCCAGATCTCTTTTCACTTGATGGCCATTTCATTTCCTTTTTAATTTAATTCCAGGCGCTTTGCGCCTCGCATATTACTTAATTTCCACGCTTCCGCCTTTCAGTTTGAGTCTCTCCCACTCCGCGCGCCATTTCCCTCATGCTTTTCCGCCTTTTCCGCTGATCCTCTTAACAGGACATTGCCTGTGTGTATGGAAACATTCTGACAAAACCAAAATGCAACACCCACACACCCGCAAAAAATGGGAAAATGTTTTCCATTTTCGCTGATTTTATTCCAAGTATTTTCTTCCTGCTGTCGCCTGCATGAAATTATAATTGTGTTCTCATCTCTCACCGCAGACAGTAAAACATTTAATTTCCTCCTCGCGGATGCCGACGTTAGAGGGAGACGGGGCTTGGAGTGTGCGAGAGAGACGGCAGGAGAGGCCTGCTATAATTCCTTCCGGTTATTTTTGCCGCCAAATGGCGCTTCGTGTTTCTAATTCCTCGCAAAACCTATTTACTCTCCCCCTAAAAATTGCCTCATACTCCTGCGTCGCTTGTCGCTTGGAGATTTACAAAATAAAAAAAAGGAACCATAAAGAAAATTACAGAAAAATTAAATCACTTCGCCCCTTCACATTCCTCAGTCTCTGCGAATTCTCGCATTTTTTTTTTGCCTGTGCTCTTGGCATTTATGCTTCATTTATTTTTGATGGTTTTTTGCCAACGCAAAATGTAAATGGTTTATTTGGAAATTGCGCGACGCAAATATATTATATGCACTTGTGTTCCTTTATGGCCTGGAATAACGTAAAATGTAATGGGGATTAAACGGGAAAGCGTTGTGCTTAAATTCAATATTTGCTTGGAAATTTCCGAGCCAAACAAAGTAATACTGTGCACAAATAAATCAATTTGTGGGCTTTGTTTCAATGAATTTATTGATGAAATAATGTTTCAGAATCAAAGTCAAACTGCTGGCAATTAGTTTCAGTTAAGTCTCAATCAAATAATAATTTCCCAGTCAAACGGTTTGTGCAAAGACATATACGTATGTATGTTTAAAGAGCTTACGATTGGTTTATTTATGAGAATTGCTCACCTGAAGAGCTGCACTTTGACTGTGTATTTTCACTCACACACAATCTGCTTACTCATAATCTGGATATACTACACTTGAATCGGCTATTGAGCTTTTTGCTCTGACGGATCTGCTAATGAGGCTCCATATTTCATTAGCCTTTCAGAGCCGGTGACACATTTTCGAGTGCGCTAATTAATTAAATTATATTAAATACCTGAGGACCGAGTGGACGCCCACATAAAAAATACTGATAATAAAAATTCATCAACTGTCGTTTTATGATTTCGCGCTTTTAAAGCCGTCCCTGCAAAGAGCTGCACAAACACAAAATGTTCACAGTCTGCGGTCTCATTTTCGAACGCATTTTAATGAGGTTTCAACTGGAGAGGGGCTGCTGCTGCTGCACAGACTGTATTAATTAAAAAAGGGTTTCCATGAACTCTGCGCCCGGGCGAAAATGTCAACCAGGCGTTGACCCAGAAAGGCGAAAAAAACTGAAACTCTGGCCGGCGTTTAAGGATCGCTTTAAGGTCCTTTTTTTGCCTTTGCAGAAAGTGTTACACGTGTCCTTTCCCTGTGTGCGTGTTTGTTTGTATATATATGAGCTGATGGCTCCAGGCTTCGAGGAACACAATTTCAATTCGAGCAGTGTGGGGAAAAACGCCCAACGGCCTTTTGCTTTCACTGCCTTGTAAAGCACACATAAAAAAACACATATCAATTTCAGATGCTTTTGAGAGTTCAATTTCAGAGGTTTTTAAAGTGACGGCAATATAAATTTGCAAAATGATAAATAGATAAACTTAAAAACCGCATTAATATTTTAAAATATTTATCTATTCATTAGTTAGTTAGTTTCGTAGTACTTTTTAGCTTATCAGTGGTACATTTATTACTTTTAAATCATGAATTGTCCTTCAATAAATTTGTTATGTCAAAAATATCATGTTCAAATTTTAAGATCCCCCAAACTCTACGATTTTCTCACAGTGCAGTTGCTTTAATTTCCGCTTGAATGCAAAGCAAAGGTTTTTTGGCAGCAGCAAAAAAGGTTCGCCCTTCGCATGTTGACTTGTCTTGTGAGTCAGAGCCAGACTTTGGAGGCCATAACAATAACAGAAAACAAAGGGCAGACCGAACCGCCCCAGAAACCCGAGGCGCAATCTTTTGTGGCGTCTTTGCAGGCCAGAGGACCAGAAGAAACCTTTTCAACTTGATTAATTTCCCACAATTTAAGTTGATGAGAGAGACGATGCCCGAGAATTTTCAGAGGCCAGTTCAAATATCCTGCAGGGCGTCTACTGTCTGCTGGCCACTTTGTGATTTCGGCCCTGATGGCTTTGCGAATGTGTTGCGATTAGGTAAACGAACCTGCTACTTGATTTATCCCTGGAGATGGGACAAAAAATTAAGGTAAGCCATCCCGAATGCACATCAGTTACAGCCAGCACACAGAAATCGATGCAAATATTTCAATAAATAGTTTTTTTTTTAGAAAAATCCATCTCGTCGCACAAACAACATTGCTCAAACGTCAGATTGTCCGGCCATATTCCAGAAATAATTCCTATGACTTCCTCAACTTTTGCTGCTCACATTCCCGTTTACAAAATATATAAAACAAAAAAGTTTCGTCTTCTTCACAAGTTTTCCTGCTGCTGTTGCTGCTTTTCCTCAATGATTTATTGGGCGAAATGGTTTTTGTTTGCCAGTCTGTTTGTTTGTTTGCCTGTTTGTGCGCCTGTTGTTTTGGGTCTTGCACTGGGCCAAAGGTAAAAGAACTTTGGAGAGTTTGAAATGTTGCCAATATGTTTTTATGGCCTTCGCTCGGCATTTAGAGCAAAAACTATGCCAACTATTCGGTTACTTGAAAATCGAACACAATTTGGTACCGGAGAGAGATACTTCACAATTTATCAGTAAAATCCTGCAACGAAGACCTGAAAGTTTTACGGCCAGAATTTGTAGTTGTGAGTTGTTGGAAATATTGCTTTTCCTTTGCTTAATTTGAATTTTGTTTACTGATGTACATTTTGGCCTGGCTTTGTGGGATATAGATTTTCTTAGTTCAATATAAGCTCTGGCTTTTAAATGTTCTATTTATTTTGTACATATTCAGATAGGTTGTTCTGAAATGAAATCTTTTGCTTGGTTACAAAACCAATATTTTTTGAGTTACTTGCTTAATTTTTAATTTATTGAGTTAGAAATTTTATCTTGTTGAGGGCGTTTTCTCAGGTAAATTTATAGAATTTTAAAGTTTAGGATTTTTATAATTTTTTTTTTAAATATGAGGTAAGTTAAATTTCTGATTTTAAGGATTTTATATTGTGCAAAGGGAAAGGGATTTATTTTTTGCGGAAACACAATTTAGCTGAGCTTACATTTTGGTTTTTTGTTTTTCTTTGTTTTATATTTCTGAAGTTTTTTGGATTTTTCTTTCCAGTTTGTGCACTTTCCATTCGCTCTTGGCCTTGTTTATTCAATCCGCAACCCGTTACTCGCCACGCGTAACCGACTTTCCGTTGTTTACCCAACAACTTTAAGGTCCACGTCCACCGGTTCGTTTTGGGCCTCCTTTAGTGCCACCGAATATCGCTCATACGCACTGTTCACCCACTGACACACACAGACAACCGACCGAACGCGCTGCTCGTCTCTGGGATTTTTCGGGGAGCGTAGCAGCATCGGGCCGCCTCAGTGAACGGATGCTGGAGCTTGACTGAAACGCCGTGGTTAACTAGCCAGCCTTTCAACGGTGGCCGGACCTACTACAACATCAGGCCAGGACCGACGAGGCCAGGACGCAGAAAGCGAGGAGCGAACGAAGCTGCCCGGAGTGGCGGCAGAGATCCGAGGATGTTGGCAGCGAACTTCTGCCTATTACAGCATCCCTGCGGGAGCTTTCGGAGACAAGCTTTTACTTTAAGAGAAACATGTCGAAGGAAGAGAAATTGCCAGAGCTTACAGTCCACAACAGGAGAGCTGAAAAGGACATTTGCTGGGAGAGAGCTTTTGGAAGCTTTCGAATAGACTTTGTTTACTTTTTTATGTGGTTTGGTTTAAATGCTGAAAACGTTAACTACATCTAAAAATATATTTTTAAGCATTTTATTTTTTTTTAATGTTTTTTTTACCATTTTCTGTAGCTTTGTTGTTTACTATTAAAAAATCTTTCGGCTCTAAATACCAACTTATCCATTCTGCTTTACTTTAAAATATTTACGAAAATATACAATTAATATTTAAGCCTCTATTAAAATTATAAAATATTTAAAAAAAACCTAAAATATATTTTATATAAACCGCTAGAACCACTATACCATAGAGCACAAAATACCTAATCACAGCTGCCTTGAAGGGCAATCAATGAACTCGAAACCCGAACCTCGAACTACGGTTTGCTGGTCAAATGAAAAGCTGGCCTAAACGCTCAACGGTGGCCAATCTACAAATTTGTCCACATGGTTGACTGGCAGACAGCGCTAATTAAACCACACGGATGGCAGCCATGGCGGCGAGCAATGCCCAAAAACCAGGACATTAAAACTGATATAAGGCCCTGGAAAATCAGTGGAGCAGGCCAAAACCCACACACACACACAAACACACAGGCGTTGTTTCAACTTGCAAGCCATTAACTGCTTTGTTTGCCCGAGAAGGGCCGGTGCTGGGGAAAGTGGCAGGAAAAATTGGGAGGTGGCACCTTGATTGTATAATGGAGGGACGCTGCCTAAATGCAGCCCCCGTGTCCTGTAAGTGACACGTAGAGACAATCGAATTGTGATTTGTCAGCGGGGCGGAAAAGGGGGAGAATCTGGGGCGCTCCGTGTCCATGGAGCACTCTGTCAAAGTGGCAGGGCCATCCAGTAGCCGGCAGTCAAGCCGTCTGCTGCTCCACTTCCTTCGACTGCTTTTGGCCATTAAGTGGCGCACATGTTTGGCTCACACCATCACTGCCCCTCAGTTCTCTCCACTTCACTCCACTCCACTCAATCCGGAGCTGGCCAAAAAGGTGGTAGCCAACGCACAGGTGTCTCCAGACTACACGGCAAGAAATCGTGCATATGAATTCCTGGAAATTTGTAATACCTCCTATAGACAAAAATACCGGGTATGTTCGTTTGCTACAAATAATACTAAAATTTTAGAAGGTAAAAAAATGCTAGCAATATTTTTGGGCATAATATTTAAAGTATAATTGATGAAAAAATTATCACTCTTCAATTTAACATTAAAAAATATTTTTTAGTTGCCTAAAATATGTGGAAAAATATCAGAGCAAAAAAAATATTTGTAATAAATTCTAAAATAACTATGTATATTACTAACCATTATTTCAGCATACATCATACTATCATTTGCTTTAATCTTCTCATCATTTTATGAAGCAAATTTACTGAAAGCCGTGATGAATTAAAAGCGGAGGGCAATAAAATAAGACTGAAGGCGACAGGCTTGTCAAAATAATTATCCAGGCAGTCATATGGAAACCTTGTTCATCCTTAAGGACCACGAAACCGCCTTACTTTGCGGTGAAGTTTCGGGAGTCACCAAAAGGACACTTACTCTTTCTCCCGCTTTCTGTTTGCTTGGGCCAACTTCTTACCGTAGTTGGCCTGTTAATTTTGTATGGTGCCGTCATAAATGAAAATCTTGGAGATTTGTAAAAAAGAAAGATACCACGAAAAATAGAAGCAAGCAACAACTGTGACAATCTACATAAAAGAGCGACTCGGAGACTTCCTCAACATTTTACCGCCCCCCAGTATCGTCGTCATTGCTTTATTTCTCGCCCTCTGCTCTGGGGTTGAAGAAACTTTTTGTGTGTGTGCGCCAAATGAAATAAAAGCTGAAAGTAAGGACGAACAAATCTCCACAGCTGTCCTGGCAACTGACGCACATTTCTCTCTGTCATATATCATAGATTTGTGCGGGGGTTTTCCCCTAGCAGCCTTAGCCCCTCGATGGTCAGTGCTGTGTCTCCTTATTCCCCAGTTTGTTTTTTTCTTCATGGGGGAGTTTTTCTTACTGTTGTCTTTTATCCGAGTAATAAACTTAAATTGTTATTTTACCTTGAAAGCGCCACAAAAAGATTTACGGTCGTCTTGGCACCTACTCACAGCCCCCTCACCTTTTTCCTTTGTGGTTCTGTTAGCATTTTTATGCTCATTACTTCGCATTTGAGCTCCCCATCCTACCACTCTTTCCCCGCTTCAGTTTACAACCATCACCGTCTTTAAGTTGGTTCTTCTCCTCTTTTTTTCAGCAAAAGCTTAATTTGATTTCCATTGGTTTGTTTGTTGTTGGCGCATATTTATTAGGCTTTATATTATGATGTCTAGAAAATGTCCAGACAATTTATGCCTTCCCATAAGCGATGAAAGGCGAGATAAAAGCCGAGCTGGGAGCCAGGGATTTTCGCTGTTTAGGCCGTTGGCAATTGAGTTCTCATTGGGGTAGGCTTGTTCTGGCAATCTTTAATAGCAATAAACTGCCAAAGAATTTTCTTTTTAAATAAATTTAATAAAGGAAATTTAAAATGTTTAGAGCTGCGGATAATTTTTTGAATATAAACTGCTTGACTTTACATTAGCTTGCATAATTTTTAAAATATTAATATTAATTTTTAATAAGATGTAGTAACTCACTGCTGCTCTGAAAGAAGGATTATTACTTCTTATTAAGTATAATCAGATAGCGGCCAATAAATTAATTTAAATCTATTTTCGCAATTCCACTTCCGTCGATGTCTCATTATTATCGCATTGCTGGCAACAAAGTTGGTCCCACTTCGCTGCATACTTTTGTGGCCACGGCTGTCAGCGCGGCTTCGCTGCTCGCATTATTAATTAAATGCAAAATGTTTACACTAATAATTTCAGCATGAATTCTCCGCCCTCCCAGAAGGCGGGGGTATCTCCAACGGAAGGAGCCATAAATTTTGCCTTTGGTTGCCGTTGCAAGATGTGCGTTGCAAGTCGCGCGTTGCAGCGGCCACAAATTGTGAGTTATCTTGGGGTCCCAGAACGGCATCCTCCTCGGTGGTTAAGGTTGTTCTTGTTGCCGCTGCATGCAAACACATTAAATTAAATTATTGTCACTGGGCGGCTGCATCCTTGCAGCTCCGTTGTCCTTGTCGCTGTCGTTATTGTCCTCGCCTTAGTTCGGCTTGTCGTCTGGCTTGTAGGGCTTTTCCCTGGGAAATAAGCGGGAGGGATGTGTGGGTGGCCCTATGCTAAACTGCAAAACTTCTTTGCGCTTTTCGGCCGCGACGCGTTTCATTAGGCATTTACGCATTAGGCGGAGGACACGGATGCGGACAAGGACAAGATGAATTGTTCTCAAGAGAGGTATTACAAGCCATCTTGTTGCAATCCCTTTGCGGAATAAAAACTCCTGGAGGAGAATGCAATTTTCTTAATAACGAGTGGTAGAAAAATAATTTTAAGTTTTGCAAATTCAAAAATTATTAAGTATATATATAGTATTTTTTAGTTGTATAAGAGTTAATATTTTTTATTATTTGCAGTTTTTTTATTAATAAAAAAAATGTATTTTTAAATGTGCTAAGTAAATTGACCTTTTTGAATATATAACTTCATTACTTTAATTTAAAAATAATGTAATATAGAATATCTTAAGTTTGATAAAAGGTAATATTTTAAGTTTAAGCTTTTTACATCTATTTGGTAAGTTTTTCTTAATAAAAAATAATTTAATAAAGTAATTTTAATTGTGCTAAATTTATTGTTTATCTTCATTCTTTCAACATAAATTTAATAAATCGTACCTATTTAATTTTTCCTTAATTCTTTTAGCCGCACTTTAACTGGACGCTTTCAAATTTTTTGTGTGTGCTCATTATCTGTGGCTGGCAGCGTACAACAATTTTAATAGCCGCTAAATGGAGTTAACAAAGACACACACTCCGTTTTTCGTTGTACTTTTTATGGCCAATGTAATTTGGTTGGCGCTCAGTCGTGCGATTCGCTGACTTTGGTCACTCCTTTGCTTGGACTTGCGAAGAGGAAAATTCGTGGCAAGCTTTTGACGGGCCAACGCATTACCAACTTTTACCAGCTTTTCATGCGTTTGAGGGCGCACCATTAGCAACTTGACTTTGGCGACTCTCAAAAGCATTTTAATGAGCCACCAGTTGAGGCCACGGTTTTTCTTGTTTTACACCGCTCATGCCAAACAGCAATTTCGGTAGGAAAAATGCAAATTTTCTTGAGTGACCGTCGCCAAAGTTGCATATTCATGGCGCAGATATAAAAAGCCCTAATGCATTTGCGTGCAGGAATTCCTTTTGCATACTACAAGCTGACCGAGCCAGCGGTGAAGCAGAAATATGTGAAACATAAATTCACTCAACATCGAAATGCACTTTCCACGGGGTGTCAAGAAAAAAACCCATCAAAGGACTTCTCCGACTGGACAAACTCTGGTTCAAGCTCGATGGAAACTAAACAAAAGTTGGCCAATTGGTTGGGAACCTTACGAAACAAACCTAAGAAAGTTGAGGGGAAAAAATGTAAAAACACTCGCCATAAAACGAAATGAAAATTGTACAACTGCAGACGCAACTAAGAAAACATTGGATGGCAGAGCAGAAGTGGGTTAATTTGCCAAAGGATATAGGATCATATGTGTGTGTATGTGTGTATTGGCCCACTCACATAATTGCCAAAGCGTGCAAAGTTTCATTGTTATGAGCTGCCTTCTGCTTCTGCTGGCAAAGTTTCCCTGCGGAGGAAAATGGAAAACCGAGCGACTGAAGGGCGAAAGCTTTTTGCAGTTTAAAGCGCTCTGCTCTGCATCAGCTTCCCTTATCCCGGCTAAACACAATACAATCGCAGGAAGTATGCTTTGACCCGGGACAGGACATTCCGGCGCCGGCAGTTTGGCTAAAAAAGGGGCCAAGGAATATGTGAGATGTGCCCCAATGGGAGGCCAAGGCAAAAGTTATTAACAGGTTCCTCTGAAAGTTTAGTTGAATTTTTAAATTTATTTATTTCTCTCAAAGGTAAATAAAGGTGACACAAATTTTTGGTCCTTTAAACTTTATTTATTTAAATATATATAGTTATATAATATATTTCTTATTTTTGTATAGTTCTTATATTTAATAATTTTATATTTAACATTTAAAATCTATCTTTAGACAGAAATTTTTCTTAAAAATTAATACTTTTGGTTTCAATTATTTTCACTATTTACACTACCAAAAACTTCTACTTAAAAGTCCTAAACTTTCATTAAAAATCATTATTTTCCAGCCACTTTCGATGCTGCGGCTGCGTTGCCTTGGGGCATCTTCAAACTAATTAGTAATTTATTTCTAGCATTTGCCGCATATTAAATTTTTGCACAAAACTTAATTCACGTTGGCAGCGGTGGCAGCTGAGGCTCTGGAGTGCTGGAAATGGCCGCCAACATGCAATTAATTGTGTCATTGTAGCCATTAACCAGACAGTTGAGCAGTAACCCAATTTGTTCGCCTGATTGTCGGCGTTGCTGGTGTGGGCTGTGGAAATGGGGGCGTGGTGGCCACTTGACCGCCCCTAATGGCCACGGTCAGAAGGCAATATTAGAGGCGACTGCCAAGGCAACGCGAATGGCTTTCTTGTGTGCCAGTTTGCAATTAAAACGCCCCCTAAAATGAAAGAATATATATGGGATGGGCGGAGATGGTGGAATGTAGAGCAGTAGGGGCAGTAGGGTGTTAAGGTTGCTGCCAACTTCTGCCATATGTCTTGATATGTCAGTTGTCATGCATAATGAACCAGTCTTGTGTTCCTTGCCTTTTCTTATGTGCTCACAACTTGCATTCTTAATGGGATTGCTTTCGAGATAAAAGGCTAAGAAGTGGAGTGGGGGGGAAACGTACGCAAAAAGGCACAACGCAACTTTTGTGATAAAATGGAATCACAAATTAGCTGCTAAAATATATTTTAAGGAGAATTAAGAAGCTAATAAATACAAGGACATTGACACCTCTCAGTACAATGAAATATTTAAACAACAAATTTATTTTTAGCATTCTAATTATTAATTTATAATAATAGGTTTCATTTATGTTGGGTACACTTGGATATGGATCTTTAAACTTACACTAAAGACTTATAATACTTTTTATTAAGAGCTTAGTTCTTGATTCTGACTTACCACATTAACTTAAACACAATCTTATACTATTTAGTACGAATATAATCCGCTTTCATTGACATTCGACCGCAAATGGTGACCATTGTTTGTAAGATGCAACCGACATAATTCCATTCGATAGCCACATTTGACGCAAAAGCAAAGTAATTACATTACCGACACATTGTTATAGTAGCCGTACGCTAATGATGGCCAGCTTCAATGCGATATCGTTAGAGAAGACTTAGACTAGTTAAACAAAAAATCGTTTGGTTTAATCTGCTAAATTGTCCTTACCGGTTGCCAATTTCTCTGTGCAAAATGCATGCATAAGCTTTTTTGCATCTTCTGCATGCCATCTCCCACAGAGACCCAGAAAACAACTAATCCGACTACATACGTTGCTTTGCTTCTGTTGTTGTCATCAGTTCTATTCAAGCTTTGCCCCAAAACTGAGTTTTATCTTTACATATTCATATACTTATTCCATGCTACGTTTTCACCTGCTGGCCTTTGTGAACCAGTAACCTGTATTTAGTTATTATCTAAAGATTTTACATAAGGAAAAAATTTTATACAAAAATAGTGTACTTGAAATACTTTTACAATTTTATAATATTATATAATTTTATTAATGTTTTTAAAATGTATATTTTAATAAATACAAATATTTATTTCTCATTTATTTAACCTATTACATCATCTATTATTTATTTTTCTCAGTGCACCCCCTTGCCTTGGCTATCGAATTTCATTTGTATGACTTTTCCATTAATATTTTGTCAATCGACGCCTTCGTCTGTTTTTGCCAAACACATGCTCTGTTGGTTTTTGTTTATTTAGATTTTCAATTTGTTCAAAATACATACATTTTATCTTCGTTAAAGGCGATTACTTAGCTCTAATCTTTTACTTGTTCCATGGCATGAATTTCCATATTGGTAGTCAAAAAGATGCAACGATAAAGGTTGTGTGGGAAAAACTTTAAATACATTTGTCTCCCCGGGCTTTCCCTTCTCATTAAGCTGCGAAAGGGAGGATTTTAGTGCTGAAGGACGATGACAGCTGGCGCCAGGGCCAAAATGGACAGGACATTATCTGCCGGGGATATCTGGCTGGAATTGTGACTTCTCTCTTGGGCTGCGGCGGCGGCGGCAACTCCTTCTCGGCCATAATTTGATCGTTAAAATGGCCAACGCCGCCTTTGCATCGTTTGGCAGCTGCAATTAAATGTCTTTTTTTACGATTGTGCAGCCTTTGCAGTCGGCGTAATGAAATTAACAGCGGCTTTTCTTTTGCATTTCCTCTGGCACTGATAAACGATCGTTGGCCCTCCCTTTCCCCTCCGGCGTTTTCCCTTCGGGCTTTAAAACGCCACTTAAGTGTAAAGTAAAACTGGCCATAAAGCTCGTTAAATGGCCAAGAAATAAGCATACATGTGAGAAAGTTTTCGCCTTTTTTTCTGCGAGTTTTTTCTGGATGGATTCCTTGCATGACAGGACCAAGGGCTGCGATGAAGTCCTTAAGCGGTTCGTGAGTGCGCCCATGCTTGGGCGTGCCCGCCAACCAAAATTAATATGGATGGAGTGACATTTTAAATGCTTAAAGGATTAAATTAAATTTCAGCTGACATTTATAAAATTGTAAAAGTATTTAACAAAAGTATTTACAGGAGAAAAATAAAAATAGTCTAATTTAATATTTCTTAAATATTTTTAATGTAAATATTTAGATTTAAAATTAATCCAACATTTCGATTCTTCACAGAAAAATTATAGGAAAATGTTTCTGCAATCCTGGGCCATTTCCTTAAATTAACTCGGATTTTTGGGGTGCATCCTTAAAATTCCGTAACATTTCTTTTGTTCTAATCCCTTTGGCACATGCCCTTTGATACGTATTCCCGCATTGTTGGAGCACTTGACTGGCCACAGGTGGCGCTTTAATTTGCACCTTTCAGCGGCGCCGGGGAGCGTTGTCATCGCTGCTAGCCTCGCCCAAAAGTCACACAGCAAAGCAGCTCGAAGGCTAAGTGAGCCACTGTGTCAGTGGGAACCCCCGGAGAACGTCGGGCACACGAGGGTTAAGAGACGGGGTGGTTCAGGAAGACTCTGGGACGCCGGGGAGTAATTAACACTGCGACGCTGGCTGCCACTGAGTAAACAATGGCTAACGGGAGCCGCAGTTGTTAATTACGCCAACAATGCGCTGCAGCGAAAGGCGAACAAAAAAAGGGGCGCGGCCAAAGGTAAGGCCAAGCCCAAGGAGCGGAAAAAAAAATTAAGCACAGGAAGTGCAAATTGCCGTTAGAAGGAAGCAGACACAAGAGCAGCTAAATGAGGAAGCGACCTCTTTGTGAGCTTTAATATCTTTAAATTACACGTTTCTGGGAACTTTACATTGTTGTTAAATTGGTGAATAAATCGTATTTTAAAACAATGGAGATGCAGAATAATTTATTTTATTTTATTTATTTACAAATGTATAACCTCAACACATTTTTAAGCATTTTTACGAATACTTCGGATTTTTAACGATTTTCTGGAATTTTCTAAATAGTTAAATTGAATAAATATTTTTACAGATGACATTTTTTTATTTTTTTATTCCATCTTATACCATCTAAAAGTTCTTCCAAAACTTATGGAATGTCCCGGTTGTATGGAAGATACTTCTTACCATCAAAACCTGCAGAAAGCCAACAAATATCATGGACAAAAACTGGGTCCACGACCAGTTGTTGACCATGGCGTAAGTGGATTCGGCCACATTGCGATCCCTGGCCTCGATCGCTCGTATAAAATCCTGGGTTTGTCGGGATCTCATGAGATTCACATGTATCTTGCCCATGTAATTATCGATGCCGGTGTAAGCCACATCGAATTGGTAATCGGTTAGCATTTCCTGGCGTAGATCTCGCAGTTCTCGCTCCTTTCGGTCTGCAGGAGTCACTTCCAGGGCGAAGGATACGATCTTTTGGTTGAAAGTGCTAATGGTATTATCGAAACAAATCTTATATGAGCCAGTCTCATTTGCCACCAACTTGCTCCTTCCCTTTTCCTGTTTGATTTCAGTGATCAGAAGATGACGACTCGGATCCATCAAGTTAAAATTGATATGCGTCTCGCCGAGACCTCCGTGGATCACCTGATAATCGATTTTAATGTTCTCAGTGGTGGCAATCGGCTGATAAAAGCACTCCTGTCGTCCAGCCTCGACAAATATGGTCAGCTGTTTGTTGTAGGGCTCGGCATTGCAAATGACCAGATCCTTCAGCAGGAGCAGCAAAATGTAACAAGCGATTTGGAACATTTTTCGGTGGTTTTCCGGCTTTTCGACTCGAATTGTTTGACTGGTGACCGGCTGTCGGTTTTACAGGCTGGTTAAATTTATCGAAGTGAAGGGAGAAGCCTGCTTATGGAAAGTCCAAATTAGGAGTAAAATGCACTGAAAAAAAAAGTCTTTCTATAATATTCTCCATCGACCACCTTTAGTAAAATATTTAAAATTAGGATTAAGACATTTAAATTTTATACTGTTACTTAATAAATCATTTTCGTAAAAATTAGTATAGAGGAATCAAATGTTGTTGTAGCAAATTTTGTCTGAATTTATATAAGTCATCTTAGTTGCACTATAAGTGCGCTTCGTCACAAAATAAGACTGAAAAAAAATTTGAATTTCGAAAGTTTTTTATTGCAGTACACGACCTTATGCCGTTTACAGCGACATAGTGTGAGCGAATAGTGCTAAATGCAGCTTTTAATAGCCAGCAGCAATTGCTGCGGCAATGCAAAAAGTGCCCCGCCTCCCTGGCAGCCCCATACCGCCCCCATTCCACCATCCCATTCGACTGGCAAAACTAAAAGCAACAGCATCAAAAGGAATATGAATTGAGGTCGATGTGTAAATATTTGTCAACGGTAATGGAAATTTATGCTACCGTTGCTGCTGCTGATGCTGCCAATGGTGGGCGGCAGCTGGTGGATGTGGAGGTGGGCGTGGCCCTGGAAAGGGCGAAATGGCGAGTCGAGCGCTTTCATTTTTTTAAAAACTGTCGGCGACGCAGCATGAGACAAAAAGGAAAGCAATAGAAATGCTTAAGGCTGTGGATGAAAATTGTATACTCTTCAAATGAATATGAACATTAAAATTATAATTTAAAAAAATACATTTGAAATATAAGGAAAGATAAATAGATAAATTTAATAAAACTGCCAAACTTAAAATCTAAAAAAAAAGGATTTTATTTATTTTTATTGAAGTAATTGAGTTTTCGCTCATTTTTTCGTAGCAAATGTTTTTTTTTTTGGTTCAATATATGAATGCTTTTCCAAGTTTAAGCAGCCCATTTTGATTAGAGTATGAACGTTGCACCTCCTGGAGTTTAGTAAAAGCAAAAAACAGATAATAAAAAGGAGTGAAACCAACAAATGCTTGCGTTTGGGAAAGGAAGTTTTACAAATAGACACATACACCCACATAAGTGTATATACACACCCACACTCATGTAAAAGCTGTGCAAGTTAAGTTGCATTTGTTTGCATAGAAGTGCATGTTTTTTAAGCCTTTGCTTTACTTCCTAATTTTTCCGCTTATTCTAAGCTCGGTTTTTCTACATATGAATTGTGTTATATTTTATATTTTTTTTTATATTATTTACTTCTTAAATTTTGTACACACAAATATGAATTTAATTATCTTTACATATCTTTTTTTTACAGACGAATACTATCCGCATTTTATTTAATATTTTACAATGGTCACTTTTTTAGAAAACTTAACGTGTTTGTTTGTATTATTTTTTAAATTATATCATGACAAGTTTTTTATATTGATATTGATATTATTGCGATTAACTTTTAACTAGCAAAGTTTTGTGGTTGTGCATTAAATTTTAAAGTGTCATTCGGCACTTCACTTTGGTTATTTATGCACCTTTAAAATGTGCGAGGAACACCAATATCCTCCAAAACTCACACTCTTCCCAGTTTAACCCACCTGTAATACATTTACAGGAAGAGCAAAAAATTGCATTCGCGACGTCGTTGAAATGCCAGAGGCTGGAATACACAGTCGAAGCATGAAAGCTGCAAATAGGACGCATAAAAAATGTTACCTGGGGTCGTCTGCAGGTGATGGCAGTTAGAAAAAGGGCTGTGGGAATATTGGGGGCAGAAAACAGGAAGCAAATTACAGAGAAACCTTTTTTCTTTGTGAACTGTAGTTTAAAAGAACGGATGTTTAAAATTCTTTTTTATTAGGAAATACATTTGTTTAAACAAATGACTATCAGATACCCGTTACTAAGGAAGAGGGAGAAGTATCCAAGCGACAAAGTGGTAAAGCGACATCTATCGGCCATAACTTAAGTCGCTCATTACATTTTTATCAATGTATTGCAATGGTCCGACTTGAACAATTTGAAAGGTATTGATAATCTAAACGAAACTCATTTACATATTCTGCCTCCTTAATATGGTAGATTAAAGTAAGCAAAATAATTATTCGAAAACTAAAATTTTTTTTAGATTCAGACCTATCGAAACGGTTTTAAAGATTCTTTAAAAATTACTCATACCCATTTGGTATTTTGTCGAAAAATGTTTTCCCATGTAAAGTCTTGTCAAATTTTGAATGAGCAATGAAAGAAATGTATTGCTAAAATCCACGCCACCTAGATTAAATTAACTTTTAGATTAGAGGCAACAGTGCGTATGAGTAATAAACTTAAAAGCCACCCTAAAAATGTCTATATAAATATGGGCAGTTCATACTGTTCACACACACAGAAACATTTTAAAAAGTAAAATAATTCGTTTTAAAACCAAAATAAAATCAAAATTAGCATGAAGCGTATGTTTAAAATGTCCTGTTCTTGAACCTAAAACTTGTTCTTGTTTTTCTCTGTGTAGATTCTGCAGGGCGTCTTACAGCGTGAAATGTAGAAGGCGTTGGCAGCTGCAAAGTAGCCGACACCGGAGTCTGAATCATTGGAGCGCACTTGTGTGCGTTCGCTTGTGTATGTGGTGGAATGTGTTTCGATGTGTGTGTGGTGTTGCTTTAGTTGATTGTTTGCTGGGGGCGCGCCAGGTGTGGGGGCGTGGCAGCGGGTGTGGCAAGTGGCTGGAGATCAAAAACCAAGCTGTCGAGGAAGCCAATTTAATTTGATGAAATCAAGATGGCGATAAAAAGATGAGAGCGGCGAAAGGAGAAAACGAACGTTTTTAAATCTTAGAAGGGGGGTATCTTTAATATTTATGTGCATTTTTATGGAAGTCTATTTTAATTTGTAATCTACCATGTATTAAGTAAATTATCTGAAATTTGTTAGGTAATTTAAAAAAATATTTTTATATAATAAATGTAATATTTAATAACCCTTAAAAGCCTTGAATATTTAATTATTAATTATTAATCCTTGATACAGATACGATTTTTTATTTTGGTTATTAACGTTTTAGAATTTTTAATTAAATTATATCTCTTTCATTCTTAATTACAACAAAACCATCTCCTTCCTAAAGCAACAGTCCATGTTCCTTGTCCACAACTTCAAATCAGAGTAAACAATTGACAAATGCCACACCTACACAGAATTATGGGCCCGACTTTCTGTCTATCTGGTCATCAGCTCTTGAGCGACTTTGGCTGATGGATGACTTGGGGAGTGATGGCTCTGCTTCTGGGCCAGAATAAATTGACCCCAAAAATTGCGAAGGTCAGCCACAGAGATGGCTCATGAATTATTAAAGACACAACAACAGCAAGTTGACCCTAATCCTCAAAACGGCTGCTGCCAATGATTGCAAAATGCTTAGCCAAATGGAACTAAATTTTGTGTGAGAAACTTTGTGCGGGCCACAAATTTTCGGCCAAAAGAAAAGCAAACCGCAAATTCGGCCAGAAAGATGTTTTGACAATTTCCAGAACGGGGGGCCAAAATTCCTTGACCAACTCCATTGAGTATTTCTAGGCTCTTCTGCAAGTAGCACTTTAAATTAATGAACTGAGATTAAGCAAGACAAATTGTTGTGGGGCCTTGGGCTTCGGAAAATTTTCTTTAGAGGCAAATTGTTTTTCCTGCTCGAAAATATATTAATTTGTATTTTGTTTTTGCCTCTCTTCGCTACGTCCCAGCCTCCAATAAATCTACAATTTATTGTTATTGATATTTGTGTAAACAATTTTAGCAGACCGACCACCGCTCCACAATTAAGAATTTAAGGGGCAGAAAATTGAATGAATTTTCGAGTAAGAAAAGCAGTTGACAAGTTGGGAAAATTTATAGTACCTGCAGCAAACCATGCAAAAAATATGCAACCACTTTCACTTGCGGCCCAAAGGGGGAAAGACTCCAAATCTCATGTGGAGCATGCAGTCAATAAAATGCTTTCCCCTTTTTTCTCTCTCTTCGCTCTCTTTTGGTCGGTGGCCAAGAAAATATTCATTGAATTTTGTAGTAACAAACGACAAGTTGTCAGTCAGTCGGTGCAGTGGAAAAACAGAGCTATTTCCAGGGAAATTTATTGCCCCAATGTCGGGCAGGGAAACTCATCAGGTTCGAGTGAGACAGGCCGGGAATTATGCCATTAGATGTTTGATTTCCCTTTTTCCTTGTTTTGTTTAGTTTGGTTTTGTTAGCCAAGCGAGCAGTTCAAATAAATAAGCAATTTCCGACGACAACTTGAACAAGCATAAAATGCAATGAAGCAACAATTTTCCATCGGCCGTGGGAAATGGGGGGTAGAAGCGAAGGCAAGGACATTGGTGCAGCTTTAGGAAAAGCTCTTCAAAGTGCTTCTTAACTAAGCTTAAAAGCAATGCCAACGGCAACAGCAGCAACTTCGATTTGGTGTGGAAATTGCAGTTCACTCTCAGATTCCCCCCCTGATTTTCCCATGACCATTCCACTCCCACTTCCCACTCCAGCCTGGCTTTTCCTTGACAACTTTTCAGCTGTTATTTGTTTTTATTGCTGTTGTGGCTCATTGAAGTGTGACAAAGTCGCCATCGTTGCGGCTATTAGTTGGCTCCAAAGGTGGTCTGAAGGTTGCAGGAAGCGCTGAGAAGGGCGCCCATTTGGAGGAAAGTGCAGTTGCAGCTGGGTTTACACCGAGCTGCAGTGAAGAATTACAGTCTTATGGGGTTTCTGCCAAAGCTTGAGTTTATTATCTATTTATCTAGGATGGACTGGAGTTAAGCAACATTTTTTAAGGAGAATACAACTCAAGAAGTTGTTGAATTACAGTCGGATTAAAATATATATAATATAAGCAGAGGTTTCATATATTTTGTGTTGGCTATAAGGATTATAATAAAAAAGTCTTAAAACCTTACCTTTATTGTAGAAAAGTTTATCCTATTTCAATTAAATCCCAAACGGATTTTAAATACTTATCCCATTAAACTAAACTGCTAGCCATTCCGAATCCCAAAAGCCAGCTTACTTTTGACACCACCTCTGAAGCCTTTAGCTAATTCAATAAGAACCTAAGCATTAGCAATAAGGACATTTAGAATGTAAGCTCCAAAATACCAACAGACTTGTCGCATAAACATGGCTGGATGAAACCGAGGATAAGGAAAGTGAGCGGGAGGGGTAAAACATCAACTAAGCTCATTTGTGGCCGCAGTTCTCCGCAAGTGGCTGTCCAGGAAGCCGCTGAAATCCTTGGCCAGCCAAGCGCTACAAAGCCGCGACATCCTTTTCACCTGCTTTCGACTTCGATGGGCGAAACTTCCACATTTCTCGGCACCATCCTCATTTGTGGTTAATTTTGTCCCAATGCCTGCGCTTATCCTTAGCCAACTGTCACAACTTGGCGACAGGAGCGGAGCGCAAAGTTGCAGTTCGAGCTTGAAGGAGTCGCTAAGGAGTGCCCTGGGAATAAAGTAATCCTATACAAAATGAAGATATATATTACGAAATTAAAATCAAAAAGTTTACAAATTTATATTTTATATTTTATTCCACTTTGCTAGACGCATAAACCTATTCCTTAACTCTGCCAACATTTTAAAATATTTGTCGTAATATTTCTCATTTTATGAATATTCTTCTCAGTGTTTTAGCTACATTCCTATTATCCAGAAGCGAGTAAAGAGCAGGGAATTGGGAGGACACTGCAGCACTGTTTCTGCGCTCCTTTTATTCGCCTAATTTCCGTCGCTTTCCCCGCCATTTTCCTGCCACCCCCCGCTTCCCCCTTGCGCTAATTGGGGACACCGAAAATCTATAAACAGTCCTGGCAGTTCCGCAGTCCTTATCGCTGTCCTTGTACTTGGTCTTTCGGCTTTCAGTCGGAGTCCCTCTGCCCCGTTTAATGTGCGTCCTTAAGCACAATAAATCTGTTTATCTCTGGCAAATGTCCTGCGCTCCTCTTGAATCGGGAGTCCTTGTTGGTCTGCTTAAAAGTTAACCTGGCCGGCGATAAAAACTTTCCTTTTGCTCCTGTCCTGTGGTTTTCTCTCCGTTGTCCTCGGTGTGTTGGCAGGCAAAAATTTGTTAGCTATTTGTGCGGCATTATCCTTGTAGAAAGGAGTCGGGGAAAGGAATGAACACTGCAGAGTGAAGCCTCCACATGGTAGCATCAATCATCGGCGGGGAAATTAAATTGCACTTCGGCTTACCTTAGGCTGACACTGGGTACCAACAGCCAGACAAAAGATACAGGAAAGAAAAGGTAGTTTAGGGTTGAGTATAGGATAGGGAATGATACGGAACAGACACATACTGTCTGTACAAAACAAAACTAGTGCCTTAATAAAGTTTAAAAATTAAAACCTTTCAAAAAAATTATAAGTTTAACAAACGAACTTAGACAAAAGTGTATGGTTAAGTTACAACATTTTAAAGAGATTTTTATAAAGTGTTTTAAGATCTTTTTTATTGGAAACATAACTATAAGATAAGCCTAATTTATAAAACAGTATTTGTATTTATTTTTTAGCAATGACGAATATCGATGGCAAATCGAGGGTACGAGTTCGACTGAAGCAGTAGCAATGACAGAATCTAACAAAGGGCAGTAGGACCAAAAAGAACCAGACACGTGCTTCAAACGCAAGCCAAAGAAGTGCCTTGGCCATTGGCCATTTTCCATGGAATTACCTCTCCGGTTCGGAGCACAGCCGGCTGCCGTCAGTTGCCAAAACGAGACTTTTGTGGGCTTTAAGACTGACTGAGTTCCTGAATTTAGCCCCTCCGAATTTTCCCCATCCCATTCCCCCATTTTGCAGGAGCACTGCGGTCATTTGCGAGGCACGGCAACATTCTCCACCACCTGTGCCATCAATTGGAACCGCAAAATGGCAAAACAATCAACAAGCAACGCGACGGGTGTTTGGCCCATACAAGATTTCGAGTGCCTAAACCAACCCCCACATCCACCCCAGCAGTCCCCATTCCTAAATTCCACAAGCCCCCCACTACGCGCGCCTCTGCCAACCACAACGTGTTGCGAGTGAGGTAAGCGAAATTGTTTGGCCGAAACTGCAAGACAAAGGCTCCGACTGCGAGGATAAAGGTGTGGGTATGCACTAAAAAAAGGGTCTTCATAATTGTGGCAATATTAAAAATACATAACTGTGAAATTTATTATATTAAACCTTATACTAATTTGTTTTAATTTTTTAAATAAATATATCGTAAGACATAAAATATAACTGGCATTTAACATTTTTGTGATATATGGTGAACTGAACGGAAATTAATATAAATTTTAACTATACATAATTCATTTACCATCACTAATGCTTCGAAACTTTAAAAAACCTCAACCAGACCGTTACATTTTAATCACTAGCCACTAGCCGATAAAAATGAGTTTTTGGATCTTCTGGACGACTTTTCTGGGTGATTTTTTTAATATAAAAATCCTAAATAAAATCTTAAAAGTATTTTTTCCAGCGATCATAATTTGTGCATCTACGAGACCTCTCCCGCCTCCAATAAAGATGTGTGATCCGATGAAATGTTATTCTGAGAATTGAAATTAATAAAATAAACTGCCAACGGAATATCTAAAATATGTTCAATGCAGGAAGCTATTTCTCAAGCTCGTTTTTGCATGATAATGTTTACATTTTGGGATTATAGGTCTACTAGAAATAAATGTATATATTATATATTATTATATTAAATATATATTTTATATATTTAGATATTTAAAAACATAGACAGGAAAATTTAGTTGAGTGTACAACCGTCTGCATTGAAGAGGAAGCAAGTGATACAGCCGCGCAATCGCTTAGATGGCTGGCAGTCGAAATTGGATAGTTAGTCAAGTGAATTATGATTGACCAACACACAAAGCAGTAGAAGGATGAAGGATACTTTAAGCCTTTTAAATCTATAAATTCGGAATGCCAAATCGGACATAGGAATAACATGTAATTTAATACAATTTTCAAGCTTGAATGGTTTAAGATTTAATATTACATGTTCCACTTAAGAAGATATTAAGACATTTAAAAACTCCAACCATAGCTTATCTGGAAAACCCAAATACCAGCTAACTTCTCTATGTTTCGAACAATTTTGTTTGAAACAGCCTCATTACCGAGGCATTTGCAACATCAGAAAACCCGAAACCTATTTGTACACGGCAATCTAAGCAAATCGTTTTGTCGAGCTTAATTTGCAGTTTGCCACCGAACGAGTGTCTAACCTGGATGCCGGCGAAGGTCCTTCGCACTCTGCTCCTCCTGGCCATCAAGGCTAATCCCAACTGACTTGGCTGGAAAAGTTTCCGTTTGCCGCTTGCCACGACGGAAGGCGCCAAGGAAATTCGGTCAAAGGGAGTTTCGCTTGATGAAGAAGTTGTTGTCGGTTGGCGATGGGATTCACACCCCCCACCCGCCATTCGCCCTGCGCCATTCAGTGGGCGGAAGTAGGGGAAGCAGCCAAGTGTTGTTCTGCATTGTGTTTTGGCCATTCGAGAATTCCCGGGGCCAAGCCAACTCCGGTTCTCCAACTCTCAGTGGGCCCGGTCGCAATTGACAATAGTTTTGCACAAACTTCGAAAAGGCCAGTTGCACTTGACTGCCGGCAATGAATAAACAGGAGGTTCTGGGGCCGGAAAAGCGTCGTGGGTCGAGGAGCGAGGAAAATCCAAAGGAAAACAGCGCCGAGGAAAGCATTGGGTAATTGTAATTCCTGCTCTTAAATGCCAGTTAACCAGTTTGCCTTGTTGGGCAATTACTTCGGGCCGAGCGCACTACCTTCTCCTGTTCCCAAAAACTTTCGTAATGACTGAAGACATTCAATTCCCATTTATATTTTCGACAGCCAAATGACTTTCTAAAGAGGCCATTTTAGCTGCCAACGCCACAATTGATTTACACAAATTTAATCAATTGTGAATACACTGCGAACACCAAATTTACTGAGGCTGGTCATATTTGATATGACTGAAACAGAGGCCTTTCTTACAGCCTTCTACTATAATGGCTAAAAAATTAAATATTTTAGAATTATATGTATGTTAGATTACTTAAAACTCACTAAGTAAGAAAAGAACGAATGGAAAACTCATGTTGTTTTGATATATTGATCTAAGATCAGGGACTGCTGTTCTTAAAAAGTATCTTATGGTTACCAAAAGAAAACCGGAAAATTTCCCATTTCTACGCTAATTAAAAAATTGTTATACTCTTCACGCAGTCAAAACGATGTTATAGACGAACATTACGTATTTTTTCAAAATAATGTTTGAACAAACTTAACATCATGCCAAATAATGTCAAATGTTTATGGTGATTGGATTTCAAGAATTTTTTTTCGAACTAATGAAGTTCGGAAAGTGGTGCATTTAATAGTTATTCGACAGAAATCCGTAAGCTATAGTTTATAATAACTTATAAGAACTAATTTTTTTTTGCACTTTATAATATTAATTAATATGTTATTTTAGGATTTTAAATAAAACACAGATATAGAAAATAATATTTTTCTGCAATGACTCTTGAAAATTTTTTAACGATATGATATTTTAATATATTCAAACTTTCCTTCTGGTGTTGAAAAATCCAGGTAAAGGTAAAAAAAGGAAGGGAACTTTAGGACAGAGCTACGGATCGTGCTATAAGGGGGGTGGGGATTTAGAGGTAGTTAGTTACGCCCACAATGTCAGCTGTTGCCGCGGGAAAACTTCGAGCATCAAGTGAAAAACAAGTGGACAGGCAGCTGATGTTGACACCGTCTTTTTTCGGATGGGCGAAATTTCGACTAAGGGGGTGGACATTTTTAGCGTCGAGTTCTGCAACGGTAAATTGAATGCACCAAAACAACAACAAAAACAAGGGGGAGAAATAGTCGCCGCTAGGTGGCGACACCGTACAGGCAATCAAACTCAACGAAGGCAACATCTGGTATAGGTTTCCGAGAAACTTTTTCCATATAAACCTGAGTATATATGAAGTGAAGGAGAGCCGAAATATGAACAGAAAGCCGTTTTCAATAAATATATGAGACTGGGAATGGTGGAGGGGTGTCAGGAATCTGTGTAGGTACTCTTCATTATGTTTCAAAATGGTGTTTAAGTTTAAGCAGTCCAAAAAATATTTATTACCCTTATTATTTTTAATATTTTTAACGTTTTATAGTTAAAAATAAGCGATTTTTACACTAAACAAAAATATTTCATTAAATCAAGAGGATTGCTTTAACTGTCAAAATATGATCAGAAAAAAACACAAATACATAGCCTCTTTTTAGTAACTGGTAATTTTTCTAGCACAAAATTCGAACACAAACACCCCGAATTGATTCGAAATTATTGTGTTTACACCGCGGTTAACCGCGCCAGGTTGATAGCGCTCTACCACGGGAACAGGCCTAGAAATCAACACCTAAAGCTGCAAAAAAAACTAAACCCAAACTTATTAGCCGAGTTAAAAAAAAGGACGAATTTGTGTACCCTTTGTTAAAGCCTGGGCTGTTTGTGGGTGGTGCAAATTTTTACTAAAACTCCAACATATAAAATGGACAGGAAGGACACACCTCACCATCATCGCGATCAGCAGACGTCGACCAGATCCCTTTGCGCCTTCAGAATGCGAGCCTTGGAAAACTCGGCGACCAATATGAGCAGTGCAATTTCGAATACAGTATCAACCAGAAAGATCTCCACGACTAATTATCACCACAATCGATATAATAACGAAAGACTTGGCGCTGTGGCTTCTGCAACTCAGCCCACCGCCTTTGGGATTCCACAGTGCTATCAGCAACATCAGGCACTAACTGAACGGGCGCCCAAGCCCACTGTCGATCTCAATGAAAGACTGGCAAGAATCAATCGTGAAAATGCCCTGAAAGAATTGCAAGCGAAAGATGAGCAACCCGTCGATAGGAACGAAGAGGCCTTGAAGGAATTGCGGAAGAGCATTCCGGAAATACACAAAATCTTCGATGTGCACTGCCGCATCGGAAGTGGAACCTTCAGCACGGTCCTCCTGGGAACTCTGAAGCGTGAACGATGTCTCGCCGAAACGCAGCGGAGGCGTTTCGCCATTAAGCATCACAACCCCAGCAATCATCCGGAGAGAATTCTCAGGGAACTGGAGTGCATGTTGGGCATGGGCGGAGTGGACAATGTCATTGGAATTAATTGCTGCATAAGGCACAATGAGAACGTGGCCTTTGTCATGCCCTATATGACCCATGACCGGTTTCAGGACATCGTCAGGACTCTGAGTGTCCATGAGGTTCGAGACTATTTGAGGAAACTGCTCATTGCCCTGCGGCATGTCCATAAATTCAATGTTATTCACCGGGACGTCAAGCCAAGTAACATTCTATATAATCGACGAAGCGGAAAGTTTTTACTCTGCGATTTTGGTTTGGCTCAAAGGCTCGCCGACGATGGCAGTGTCATGAATGAACTCTGTTCCAAGAAGGCTTTTAGTTTGTTGAGCGACAGGAACTTCATGCTAGCAGATGGTAATTCAGCTCAAGCCGAGGCCGAGGATTGCATGGCCAACCGAAGAATGAGGGCAGTGGGTGGCGGCGGTGGGGTTGATCATGCGCTGCCAGTGGCTCCCAGTTATCAGCAGGTGCGGGTAGAAGCAGGTGGACAATTGACCAGAAGAGATGTGGCCAATCAAAAGGCTGACACCATGCGGTTGCTCAATCGCCTGCGACTGATGAGCCCTAGTGTGGATCCCAATAACTATGTGGCTTCCACGAACACCTCGAAGAAGGAAATGCACGCCAGTCGCGCAGGAACACCGGGATATAGGCCACCAGAGGTGCTGCTTCGATATCCCCAGCAAACCACTGCCGTGGATGTGTGGGCCGCTGGCGTTATAATGCTCTCGCTGCTCTCGGCTATACATCCGTTTTTTAAGGCCCAACACGATTGCGGTGCTTTGGCGGAAATAATCAATTTATTTGGCGATATGCCAGTGCGAAAAACCGCCTTCATGCTGGATAGAGTGATTTTGCTGGCCCAAAAGGTGAACGCATTGGATCTGCGGCGGGTGTGCATGAGACTTCGGCATGCCGATAATTTCCTGGCCCCCGAAATGCAGCGGAAATACCGGAGGCCAGATGGCAGCACCGAAATGTGCCGAAGCTGCGAGCAGCCCACGTTCAATTGCCTCTGCAGCAACAGTGGACACAAGCTGGAAAAGTACGAGGGGCTGGATATATTCCAGGCCAACGCCTATGATTTGTTGTCTCGTCTTCTGGAAGTTAATCCCCAGAAGCGTATAACCGCCGAGGAGGCCTTGAAGCATCCGTTCTTCAGCGATCAACACCGGATTGCGCCCGGCATGCCGCTCCATCAGCAGCAGCACATTCTGCAGCATCAGCAGAAATTGGGGTCCAGGGAAACACTTCCAGCGGCTGCAGCCCGAAGCCTGAAGCCATTCGTAACCTATCCCATTGACCTGGCTACCACAGCTCCACCACAGGCAGCGGGTAACATGTGATTCTAGAGCCCCGATATTTGTTGTACTTGCATATTCCTTGGCTTCCTTGCGTTTCGCTTTGACTCCTGGCCACCAGAGGAGATGGAAGGATACCTCCACATCAGCCAGTTGTGGGCAACAAAAATTGTATTGTGCACAAAGCAAAGCAAACAAAAAAAAAATTGAAAATATGAACGATGGAAATTTGCATCGGAAATATAAAGTATATTTATGTTTTTGTTGATTTTAAATTAATCAAGGCACCTACATCTTTTGTGGCATCTTTCTTTTTCAATTATTTTTCGGGGCTCCCATTGTTTTAAGGGTCCTTTTTTATTCAATTTATTCTGGCTTCTCAGAAACTAAGGCAATCAATAATTTATTACACTTAATAAAGGTACTATGAACTTGTTTTAAAGTTTAAGTTAATTAAAAATAAAAAAATATATATAGAAATTAGTTTTTATATTTGATCTAATATTTTTGTTGGTTTAACAGAAAACTTATCTCTGAAATTTAAATGATCGTTTAGATTTTATTACACAATTGGTCGTATAATCGTAACAGAGCATTCCCGAGTGCAATCTAATATTCTAAAATTTCTTTGTTTTTCAATTATTCACATTAATTTTTTTGTTTATCCAACCCTTCCCTAACTTCGATTTCTGCTTTTCAATTGTATTGTGACAATCAGGTTTCCCTTTTTTTTAATATTTTACCCAACAGCCATTTTCTCAATTGGTTTTTGTGGCCCCTGCCCAAAGGAATATTCTGCTCTGTGCCCTTATCAATTTGCATTATTGACGCTTACAACAAATATAATGTTGTTGTTGCACACAGAAAGGCTATGGGCATTCCTTCTTACGGGTGAGCAATTTTTTTCGATTTGGCATTTGTTTTTGTCTGTCGGCGGCAAAAATTCATGGCTCACTGCGAATTATGTTGACAATTTCATTCTGTACCCCAGAAAGAAAATCAGATTTCTATCTGCATATATGTATGTAAAAAATAGAGCATTTTTGGCTACTGGCAAGTCACCAAGAAAGAAAGTTCCAGCTGTCGACGCTGCAAAATAGTTTATTAAAAAGTTTCCCTCCCCTTTTTTATCAGAGTGAAAAATTATTGCGCCCAAAAGCATGCAGCAGTTTTTCATGCCAAAGACATATTCAGCATATTTCATTGCATGCTTTTAGGCCGCAGGCTAAATGGTTTTAAACGATTGTTTTACAGAGATTACAAAAGCATACAAATAAACATTTATTCTCATATTTTTATAAATAACATTTTTTAACCGGATAAACTCAGTTGGTAATGAAATGTATTTCGGGTTAACTCGCAAAAGCCGTTTTTTTTTCCTGGACAGTCCAGCTTCGTGGTTCAACATCTTCCGGCCTTTAGTTTCCATGGTTTCATCATTCCACGGACAGAAGGCACAAAAGGCTTTTAGACGCTTCGTTGGGGATCAGCATGGCCAACTCGTTTGGCCAATAACAACTGCGCCACGGCAGTCACACCCACATACTGAAACGCACACAGCCACACCTATCCTTAGACTCAGGAACACATGAACACTGAAAGAAAATTTATTAACCAATGCACAAATATTAAAGAAGATTTTAATATTAAAATAAAAAATAATTATTTAAAAAATTTATTAAACATTTATTTAATAAAAATTTATTTAAAGAATATGAAAATAAATATTTTTTCAAAAATTCTTAGATTTTTATTTTTAAAAGTCAGAATTAATATTTTATTTTTCCTTTTTTTAACGAAGTACCTATATAAAGATCATCGAATTTGTATACAAGATTTATAAAAATCAGTTGAATTAAAAAGCAAAATTTATCAAAGTACCATGATTAAAATAAAATTCCATCAGGATAATGACTTATTTTCCTCTAAGTCCCTAAATCAGAATGCAAGAATATTTCTTTCTGTGCATTAACACACTCAAAGATACACCTCACCCGCCGCGCAGGCAAACACTGAGCCGGAGCTCCCTGCGGAGTCATAAACATTTCTAGCGCTGCACCGTCCGCTCGACCACAAAAGCCGCGTGCGCAACTCACCGGACACAATGCGGCTTATCAACACGGCAAAAAGGAGGAAAGGCGGGAAATGGTGGGGAAGCGGGATGGAAATGGCCGAGAATGGCGGACAACTAAAGAGACAGCTCCTATGGCTCTCCTGTTGCAGCTCCGGCTCCTCGCATCCCGTTTAGCGCTTTATGGCACATGATAGATTAGTCTGGCCACAGGTGTAACCAGTGCGGCTTTTTTGGTGGCTCCTGCTGGCTTCTCTGCTGTCCGGCCTGCAATCCACCCATCCGGAGTCCCGGCCCCGAAACCCACCGCTACATCGGGCTTCCCAGCGATGGCGGAGCACGTAATTAAGTAATTAGAAGAGGCAGCCCCGTAAAAGCTGCCTGGGATGATGTGTTGGATTTAAATTGTTGCAGTCGCTCAAAGTGAATACTTTACTGCCAGAGGCGGTTTTTCTATACTGCAAAAAAGGGGCTTCTAATCGTTATTGAAGAGTTTAGTACTCATCTAAGCCCTTGATGTAGATTTTAGTTTAGTTTTAAAGTTTCGTAATTTATAGAAAATATATATAGATGATATAGATAATAATAGTTACAATTTTAATAATTATTAATATTATAATTTATCAGTTTATATTCATTTGCTTATATAAGTAAAATACTATTTAATACCTTAATGAATTTTAAAACGGAAACGAAGCTAGTTTCGGCAAGACAATTGAAATCATATTACAGAAACCATAAGCGGGCAATTTGAATATAAATGGATCTATAGTTCTGATGACTCCTTTTTTTTTAAATAAAGTTATTTTGGTTTGTCTTAAAAATTTATTTGATTTTAAATATAACATGAGTTGCGTCGTGCTTAAAAAAAGAGTTGTGTATAATTCTCAAATTGTCTTTTTCACCAATTTTCATTATTCCACGAGCGTTTTGGTCCCATTTTGTATCTTCCTTGCATTTCCGTTTTTTCACCTCGCTTCCTTGTCTGCGTGTGTGCTGTTGATATTTTTTTTACAATTTAGAGGAACGTGGGATTTTATTTATTTACTTATATTTCCATCTCTGGCCATATTTCTTTCAGCTGTAATGTAGGCAACACTTTAAGGGCTAAAAATGGAGAGCAAATACCGCAGGGTGCAATGTCCTGGAACCGCAAGCTCCGTTTGACTGTTGACTTCGTTCCAGGGGCTAGTGCTGCTGGTTGGCACCATCCCCCTCCCCCTTTCGCAGCACCCCCCCTAAAAGCCCCGCTCCTGCATCACCATTCATCTGTCTCAGTGGCGCATTTCTGCTGTCAGTTGAATGTTTGTTTGTCCGCCTGTCGCGCATTGTTTGTTTTCCGCATGCGTTGCACACATGCACCTATCCCCGTCCCTCCTTCAATGACATCACTGCCGCACCACCACCCACTGGGCCATGCCACCTACTCAGCAGGAGTGGGCGGGAAGGTGCTGAAAATGGAGCCACATCGATGATGATGATGATGCTAGAGCCAGAGCCAACAGCTGCTGACATCCTACGCTCGTGTCGGGTCACTAAATGAAGAATGATGGACACAAGGCGGGACAAAGATGGCACTCCTTGTGGTGCAAGCGAGACGACAGGAGGTCAGAGAGAGAGAGACAGCAGGGGGGAATTCCCTGAATATTTTGTCATCTTCAAATGGGATTTATGCTGCAAGGCACACGGCACTCGACGGTGTCATTGTCATTCACCACGGTCAGCATTTCTTCTTGGCACTCCTTCAACTTTAAAGTTAATTGGAAATTTTTAGCAATTTCCCCGGTTTTCCACCTGCGATTTGCTTTCGTTGTTGTTGCCCGCCAATCGTGAAATTTGCTGTACAAAATATGGATTTATGTCGGCGGCAATAACAACAAGAGCAGTAAAGAGCGTGAGTCACAACAATGTCATGCCAGCCACATAGCTGTCATTTCTCGCGCCCCTTTACACGACTAAAAATAAAAATATTAAAAATCGATTGGATGATGTGGATCAATAAAATAAAGAGTCTAATTATTAAGAGTAAACCATTAAATTTGCAAGTATTACAAGTAAATAGGTTCAGTATTTATATTACAACAATTCTTTGATGATTGTATGATTATATTTATTATACTTCGATCTATGGCACTTAAAAATGAAAACCCTTTCAGATAATAGCTCTTTACAGTAAAGTTCTCCCAGGTGTCTAATTTTCGCCGAGTGTACTGCTCTTCATGGTTGTCAGCTGCTGGCTGTTGGCAATGCATCACTGATTATGAAAAGCTTGCTAAAAGCTGGACTCATGATATATTGCCTTTGTTGTTGCCCCTCGCCGTGTTGCACGTTGCTGCCGTTGCTGCTGCTATTTTGCGGTATCATTGCCGCTGATGCGACTGCCAGATGTTAACGGCATTCTATTGCCATCATCGCACGTAAGCGACACGACACAATAATGAAGTTTTATGCTTTGCCACCTGCAATACATATACCACACATACTCATCCACCATTCGAAGTGGGGGGCGATGGGCGTTAAAAAAAGGGGGTGAGGCATAAAGGGAAACACCAGCAGCAACAACACCTGCAATCAACTGAAAACGCTGGCGATTTCTCTTGACTTTTATATGTGCACGATAAGAACGAGCATGTGAAGTAGCTGAGCTGTCTGGGAGTTCGTTAAGGGAGACGTCATCAATAATATCTGCAACCGGTCAGAGGGACTCTATATCCAAAGGGGAAGCAGAGCCAAAGACAGGAAGATTTTTACAGATAATGAGAAATAATAACCTGTGGGTGTGGTGGGATCTTAACTCCCTCACATGTATTTATGACAGTTTCAAGAGTATTTTCGTTTAATTGCTGCGGTAAAGGTGAATGCCATATTGGCTGCTGAGTAATATTGCCAATTTTACAAGGAAAATGTAATATGTCGGGAAATATTTAATAACTAAGGAAAAGAAAAATAAAGGAAAAATATTTAAAACTTTTCGAAAAAAAATTTAATGCACTAACATCGTAAACTGTCATAAAATCACTCTTCATAAATTTCCCAAATTGATCATACTATTAAGGTCACTTGCGAGTTAATTTCCCAACCATTATTAACTATTAACCCACATAACCTCCTCGGAGTCAGTTCATAAATTAAACAATTGTGCTCAGCCACACCCAATTCAATCCTCCGAACGGCTCACCTGAAAAGGTGTGAGCTGACATGACGTCAGGTGGCATTAATGGCGGCAGAAACAACAGCAAGCCGCGCTAAGCCAGAAACTTCAGGTGACAAGTGACAAGATTAATTAACTAGCTGCGACAGACGAAAAAAAAAAATAATAAAGAACGAAGCGAAATGAAACGAGGACAGCAGGACAATGAAACATAACTGAACATGGCCATGAAACAGTTGTGAAATCACAAAACTGTCCAAGGATACACAGGACACACACACACACTCGCGCTCTTCAGTTGCCACGTCACGTGTCCGGGATTCGAGGAGGGCCACACACACCACACAACACACAACATACAAGCGGATCCGGATCCGGAGTCAGACAATCCCTGCGCCTAAATGACAATGGCAAAAGTTGGCGCTGCCAGGTTTCATTTTCCTAATTTTAATTAGCCGCAACAGGAGACCACAACAAGTTGGGGAAAGCGCTTCGGAAATGGGATCTATTATGTGATACTCATTGACAGGTTTTCAAGAATAATATTTTAATTTTTACTGATAAAAATATCACAAATGCATAAAAATATTCCATCATTTACAAAAATAAAATATAACATTTAAAAAAAAAATAGAAAGCTATTTTTATTTTTAAAATGTTGTTGCCCTGTTTTTGCTCCTAAAACGACAGGGTAGTTACAAAAAATTATTAAGTCCTGATTTTAGTAATTAAATAATAAAATAATCAACCCTGGTTATTTTTAGACAACTTAGACAACTTACCAAAATTTTAAATTTTACATAAAGTGTTTCGAGTATTTAAATATAAAATTTTGTAAGCTCTACAAAAAGGTACCAGTTCTTGGTATATAAATATTTATTTATCCTGTGGTCTCTTAAAGACTCTAAATTAACTCACAAATAACTGCACAAATACTCATAAATATATATAATTATAAGCATATTTTATTTAGACCTACAAGCCTTCCGAATTTCCACCAAAAGTATACCCATTCGAGGGTATCTAGGGCGAAATTGTCCCCGCATTTGTTGCCACAAGAGTTTGCCATGGAGTAAGTGCCGCTGCAGGTGCGTGTAGCATTTATGAACTCGTTACACGTAATTAGGGTCAGTGTGTCTCTCCCGTTACGCGTTGCCTCAACCTCCATCTATATGCCCACCTCTTTCTACTTATTCCTATCTCCCTCTCAGGATCTCCTTGTGTTTGTGTTCGTGCGTGGAGTGACAATTAATTACTGAACTGCAGTTGGGATGAACGGACAGTTGGGCCTATTGAAATATAAAACCGCTTTTTTTGGGCGCCGCCAAACTCATAAAGCTTCTTTTGGGTTGACTTTAATTATGAGAGACTACATTGCGAGAAACTGAATTTATAATAAGCTTATACAAAAGTTGAACCATTTTTAAACCAAACTAGTTATTAGAATTTTATCTTCATTTTTTTTTGTTAATAATATTGAAAAATATAACGAATCAAAAATTAGAAAAATTAAAAAGCATATAAAATATTATTTTTTAGGAATTTAAAAATAAATTTAAAGGCAATGAGTTTTTTTTTAAAATATACAAATTATGGTTTTTATTTAAATTGATCTAATTATATTTTCTAAAATTGGTCGATATGAAGTGCGATTAAAAGTATTAGCATAAATTTATATTAGGGTCGTGAGTTACCAACCCACTCATTTTTGTATTTTTTCCTGTGCAAGGGGAAAGCACATGTAAATTAGAGGGAGTTCAGGTGCCACGCCCCGCCAACGAGCGAACTATTTATTATGAGAATTTCATGCATGTTGAGTGGGTGTGTCGCGGCCCTCTTGGCCACCTTAATTGGCAGTGGCCGGTCGGTTTTAATTAGTTTTCGCAACGCTTGAAGCCTGCTCCTGTTCGCCGTTACTGTTCCCTGTTCCTGTTGCCGTTCCCGTTCCCATGCGTGAATTATTATGCCCAGCGTAATATATTTTATAAAACGTCGACTCCTGGCTGCAGGGAAATTATGCAACAGCGAATATTTAAGCCACACTGTAGCCGTCGATGCCGCCAAACTTAATTGAGTTGCATGTGGTACCAGCAACTCCCTATTTTCCACCGTCCACCACTCCTCCTGCAGTTTTCCCGTATGTTTTCGCTTTCGGGCTGTGGATTTCGGCCCCGTTTGATTCAGTTGACCAACAGCAAGTTAAGCCGTTAATAAAGCGAACCAACGCACCGACGTCCTCGGACCGGGCTCATTTGTCAATTGTGCCGGCCTGGTTTTCGGCTCTAATTACATGGCCACCAATGGTTTATTGTTTGGGAAAAAATTTGCATTGCATGGGAACCAAAGTGGAGTGGTTGCAAATAGGTTCCAAAACGTAGGTCAGGGAATATAAATGTAGCTGTGCCTTTATAAATGGTCAGGGAATACAATTAAGAAGGAAGTTCTATCATTTTATATTATTTAATACATTTTGTGATTTCTCTTTAAAGATTTTACAGTAACATTATTATTATTATATTTATAAACAATACTTATTTTGAAACTAAGAGATTTTTAAGATTATATTATTCTGCATTTAATAATATAAATATATAAAGTAACATTTTAAATTTTTTATTGTAATAAAAATATTTTCAAACGTATGCAAATGTAATGAGATTTTCTTTTAAGGCCAAAATTGAATATTTCATAAGAATCAGATGGCATTTCAAGGAGGGACTTAAGGTGTGACTTTGACAGAAATAGAGCCAAGTTGCCATGTCAAAGGTGAGAATAACACCTGACTGCAGAAGCCTCTATTTGAACTGAAAATCTAGGAAATGTATCCCAAGCCACCGAAGTGTTAAGCCAACAACAGTTGACCAAAAAAACCAAATTACCAGGCAAACAAGAAAAAAGTGTTATCCCAGTTCCAGGCAAAACAACCGAAATTGTAAAAGAACCAACTCATGAAATTTAATGAAATTATTTCGAACTGCAGCCAGACTAGATAGAACTCGGGTAAACTTTCTATGGGCCAAGCTCTGGCTCGCTTGGGTGTGCATTCAATTAGAAATATTTCCGATGTCAAAATGATGTGGGAAAGTATATGTAGGTATATATTTTACAAACAAATCAAAGACGTAAGGCAAACGTTTTTCATATGAGTCTTGGACTATTTTAATATGGAAATTGATATGAGGGGAACACTTTGCGTTCTGCTTTTCGTTTTCTTTACTTTGCTTTGCTGCCGAGCTTATTTATGCATGAAGATGACTTTACATTCCATGGCAACGGCAACACTTTTACGGTTGTCCGTTTGCTCATCTGTTTGGTTACGGACTGTTGGACAGTGAAATCCAGAGAGATATCGGTACGAAGAGGGGTTGACCTGAACGAGTTGTGTCTGTGAAAAAATATTTATTTGACTACCTTGAAAGAAGACAGGCCGGCGCAGGGCAGACCCTGAAATCCCTCTGCAATTTATAATGCTGCAGCTGCACTTAAAAAAAATATGTAAGTTTCCACATTTCAAGAATATTTTTTTTAAATTTTATTATTTTGTAATAATTTTCAACATTAAGAAAGAATTTACACTTATCTTCATAGATAAGAAAACAATAAAAATATTTTTTTCTTAATATTTTAACATATGATTTCAGATAAAAGTGTCATAAATTAATCAATTTGAACTTTTATTTATCATTTAAATAATAAAAATTTGTGTTTTTTCTTATTTTTTCCCAAGTGTTTTTCAAAGTGTTTTCCCAAGCGTCTTTCCTCTCGAGTATCTGTATCTTTGGGAGCGTCGTCTTGACCTTTTTGTGGTCAAAGTGCACACAAGCATGAATCGAGAGAGGTCTACCTGGAAATGCTTTCCTTCACGTCTCAACCCTAGATGTCTCGCTGTCTGTTTGCCCAGCGCTGGCATAACAGGTTTCCCGCTTTTCATTTGGGTTTTCTTCCCGTTCCCTCATTTTCTCAACTGCTCACTTGATAGATGGTCGGCTGGTCTTGAGCCCCCGCTCTCAGCCATAAATATTGATTAATAATATAGTTTTACATTCGCTGGAATGCACTTTAGGGGCAGCTGTCGGTGGCTTTCCCGGGATCATCATCAAAACAACTTCATTGTGCAATTGACTCTCTCGTCTGACAATGAAATATCCTGGGCTAAGTAGCTCTTCGCTACTATGGTTTTTCCGGGGGTTGTTCCATTCACTTACAGGTGTCGTTCCCTTCACACGGTTTCTTGAGGGTTTTCCTTGGCCTGGCCTACATCTTAATCGCCGGTGATGTGTATTTATTACTCGATTCGGTTGCTAGCCAAATAATTGGCCCTGTCTTTAAGTCTCGTATTGTGGTCTGGCTTCTTAGGGAGTTTTCGTCATCGGTTTTAATGCATTTGGAAATGGATCTAGGTTTGCTTCAAGGTGGATTATTTAAGTGACCCTCGGGGAGTTTTCAGTCATTCAGTTTCGTAAGCTGAGTTCTAGATTTTAAAAGAATATTTTAATTGGTAGAATAATAAAGTATATTGTCCTAAATTTATTTTCTCGGGAAATTTTGTAAAAGATTAAAATTAAAATAATTAAAAATAGTTAAATAAAAATTCTCTTAATTACTAAAATAAGTTCAGTAAAACTTTTCCCCCTTATAAAAGTGGCTGAAATATAAAAAATATTTATTTCACAATATTTTTAGATATCTTTAGGATTAATCTGTCTTTAAAGACTTAACTGACCTTCAAGAGCTACAGTTGTAACTAACTAACTTATATAAGTCCTCTGACCATTTAAATGGCTGACTCATTGCTGGCCATTACTCAGCCCCCAATCGGAGCTAAACCCCTCGCCGAAACACCCCGTAACACCCCAATTGAGCTGTTCTTGTACCCTGGCACTAAACAATTAGAGAACTTTTGCAGCCATGCATTAACACAAGGACAACAATTTAAATGAGCTGATTTTTGGGTGCGAAGAAGTGTCTGGGGGAAATCACAAGCTGCTGCTACTGCCTGGCTGAAGTAACAATAAATTAATTAAAACTTTTTAGCCAATTCAATTTGTGTTGTGTTGTCGCCTGTCGCCTGTCTGTCGGCTCCTCTCCACTCCTCTGCTGTCCATCCAGCCTCCATTGCGTTTTTATCTATTTTCCCTTTTTTCCTGTTGCTCTGTCCCTTTGAATTATAAATGCACATAAATTGTTGCGTACTGGCCAGGATTTCTGCTCCTTCTATTCCCATTTTATTGCCCCATTTTATAAGTCCTTTCCTCTCCCACTCGCCGACACATGAATTTCAAAGTGATCTCGGCATTTAACAGATTTGAATAGCAATCAAAGTTTGTTTATGTGCAAGTTAGTTTCAGATGGAATTAAATTAAATAAAGTATGGCATAATGTAGATGGAAATTTGTACCCGCAAGGCATTTATAAAGGATATGATCAAGTTTTTATTGCGTTATTATATGAGCTAATGTAGTTCATAAAAAGTTTAAGAGTGTAAGTTTTAAATAATTCAAATAAATTTGAATTTTCTAAGCCTTTTGCTTACAAATTAGAATGTTCGAGCTCCAAACCCTTTTTGAAAAACATTATTACCTTGCCACCTGAGGAGCCTGGACATTCTCCTATCAAATTCAAAGTGAAGTTGCCGGGACTTTACAAAAACTCTTAAAAAAAGGTCTGCGGCAAGATTTGTTTGCTTTGCTGTGACATTTTTATTGAATTTTAATTTATGCCTCTTCGAGTGTCGCACGCTCGACCAAAACACACAAAACACATCAAGTATTTATTGTCTCAGCGAGAGAGAGAAAAATCAACGAAAAAGTCAATAACCCCGGCCAGATTTTCCCTCGGATGCTGCGGTAACAAAAACCAATTCCAGCTCTTGAAGCGTGACATCAAATGACAACGAAAAAGAATCTCCATTGGACACGGGACACCCGAACACCCGGACTCTCGGAGAAAACCGTTTCAACCTCTACCTGGGTGAATCTGGATAGATTATTGACATTCTGTCTCCCGTGGTGCAATAGTTACCTCAGAGTTCATTCCCCCCACAAATCTGAGATTGGGATAGATAGGGAAATTTATTGATACTCAGGGTCAGCACTTTGGATCTGGCTCGCATACAAAATTATATTTCTTTTCATTTCTCGGGTAATTATGTAAATTTACAAATCAGAAATTCTACTCTATGCCGGGGAGTAGGAAAATTCAATTTTCACACTCTGCTGGCCGGCTGAGCAAACATGTGGCATTGGCTAATAACCTAAGCAGCAAGTAAACAAGTGGCAAAAGTCGTTTGTCCTTCCCCTTATTGCTAAATCTCCTCCTTCCTCTTGTATCTCTCAACTAACCAAAACCCAAAGTATGTCCAATGCACTTTATCCTGATCCTGTTGCTGACAAGAGAGACGGCAAATGCACTAGGAGAAATGTATCTATTTTTAAGACCAAATAAAATCAAATTTTTTAAATATTTAACTGTAGAAAATCTGATATTTTATAATATGCAAGCCATTTATTAAAAAAAAATGTATTAAAATATATGATAAATATTTTAACAAGATATTTTTCTAAATAATGAAAGTAACCTTAAGATATGTTTAAAAAAATTGATATATGAATTTCATATATATTTTCATATTTTTGTTGCAGTGTACTAGGAGACTGAAGCAAAACTCATACGAAAAACTAATAAATACAAGTGGCAAGTCAGCACCAGCAACAGGACACATAGCTCCCCAGACATCAGCTTCCCCCTGCCCCGCACTTTGCCACCATTTCCATCAGTTTTCCCCTTTTCCCTCAGCTTTTCCCCAACCCTCTCGTGTGGCCAAAGCCTTTGAGCAAACAGATGACTCTCGCCATGTCTCTGGGTTTCCCCCATTAGTGCCAAGCGCTAATCGCCATTGTCCACCCTTGTCAAAAAGGACCAGGACTTCCAACTTTTCCTCCCCCCCGTGCACTACTCCCCCTACTAACCGCAGTGGCTGTCACAAAAATCGCAGCTCGCCGGGAGTGAAAAAACAGCGTGGGTGGAAAATTTATCTCAGTGTGTGGCAAGCTAAAAGCGCAAATAAATAATCAGCAACAGTTGCCAGATAGATCGGAACTTTTTCCCCCAATGATGTGCTATTTCTTTTGGGGGGCGTTACTTACTAACGCTTCTTGTCCGGGCGGTTTGTCACCATCTAATCCGTGTTGCCCCAAGACATTAGCCACCATCCCGGAGACCCGACATCCCGACATCCCGCCAACCGGGCACAATAAATTGCCAAAGATTATTGTCAGCAAGATTGCAGGAGCAACCCCCGCATTTGTCACACTTCTTATGTGGGTGTAATCTCTGCGTTGCATGCGCAAGCCGAACTTAAACTGTATATTGAAACAGATGTAAATCGTCGATAGGCGGGCAATGGATTCACTTAAGGAAAGCCAATCGAGCATGAGTGGCCATCGAATGGTTGTGCATTTTGTATGGCTTTGCTAATTGTTTCCAGGGCGCTGGAAACCCCATAATTGAATAAACCCCAAACGCAAAACAAGCCGAATTTCTATTGATTTTGCGTGAGAAATCAAAGCAAGTAGGCATTTCGATATGAAATATGGGTGGTTGAAACGTTCGGAGAAATCCAGAAGAGATTATATTACATGATAGGAACGTAGAAAATGTTATAAATATGATTTATGTGCCTTGTGATTAAAATTATTAGGAAAAACCTAAAAATTAAAATGGTTCACATGAATACGAAATAATTTCTTAGATAAAATTGTTGTTAAACTCTTTATTTGAACTAAGAAGCCATCAAACCATCAAAACCAAACCAAAATCTTTTACTCCCTTCTCCACTTTGGCAATCTTTTGCAAATATTCCAGCCGGAAAAATAATGTTCAGCTTATGCAGACGAAAAGTTTACGCCCTTAATACATATCATATTGTCCGGGAAAACTTTTTGCAGCTCCTTCCCTTAAAAAGTTCAGCCACTCTGGCAACTTTCGTTTAACATAAAATTGCGGACCAAACGCAAACACAGTCGGCTAATGTATTGCCCCCGGATCAAACAGGCCCCCGAGGCTGACCATTGGATATTGGCCGAAACCCCAAATTTTACCACACTCTCTGCCCACAAGTAGTTGCAACTTTTAATTGCGCTCACGGATTTGCTGGCAGAACTCTGGACAAGACAATGGATAAAGCCGAGGCCCTCGGATCAACTTCAACTTCAACCCCAACTTCGACTGCGCGTAGACGAAACTACTAAATGTCAAAAGTGTCAAAATTTCTTAGAATTATGTCTAGCTAACATCAAAAGTTGCCCGGGAAAAGTGCGCCATGTTGCTGTTGCTAACTGGCAAAAGTTGTGGTCGCCGATGCACAGCGAGAAAAGTAATAAAAACAATACATAAATATAAAAAATAATTTTTAACCTAATATTGAATTTATTTTAAAATTTGAAAGGCACATATTTTCTATTTTAGTATTTTTTGCTTAGAATTTTTTTCAGTGCTTTCTCTGTTGCTATTTTGGCGTTGCTGCCGTTGAGTTGTGAGCTCACAAGCCACATGTTTCTGCTCGTAACATTTTCGACACATTAACAGACTCTGGCAGGAGAACAGGGTCGGAATCGAGTCAGAGCCAAAAGCGTAGCACCATAGCATATACATAGCGCATATGGCAGGTAGAACGGCGTCGTCTTGGATTTTTAGCCCGCACGAAAGCAAGGAAACCGCTCCGAAAGCGGGAGTTTCGTTTCGGAGGGTTTTTGTGTGGCGAGGAGACGCTTGTGCTAGTTGGCCATGCGATATGTGAAATTGAGAACAGTAATGACGTTGTCAACAGGCAGCATTGCTGGCGGGTTGGCCGAGACAGCAGCAACAGCAGCAGCAGCGGCAACAGCACCGCAGCAACAGCAACACATCACATCGCATCACGTACGTAGACCAGAGCCAAGAACAAAAGTCGGGGCCCAAAGCGAATGGGGAATGGTAAATGGTAGATGGCAATGGCAACTGCAGCTGACAACTTGCCTGCTTTTGGCTGGCTTTCTGCAACTGCAACTGCCGGCCGTTTCAATTATCCGCAGCGAATCGAACAAGAAGAAAACTTAAAAGCCGGGCCTATGACGAAATGAAATGTGACTAGCAACAGGCTCATTGCTGTTGCAACATAGTGGCAAGAACAGCTCTATTGAAGTGTGTCAATGTGAGATACGCGACTATATATTTTATTACCGATAGAGCGAAATAAGTTGATTTAGTTATAAAAATTAATGTTTCATTTTAGTAGGTCCTAAACATTTTGTTTAGTAATCTGGAAATATAAAAACAGGGAAAACAAAAAAACATTTACAATTTATTTTCCAGCGCTTTTTAATCAATAAAAAATTATGTTAAATTTTTTTCTGTTATAAAACCATATTTTTTTATGAACAAAATGAAGCAATTAACGTTTTCAATTTGGATAAGTCTTGAATAATACAATTTTTTTCATTAGCTACCATATTATCTACTCATACACCTAAACCTAAACCCTCTAATATTAAATAATTTTTCCCAAATGAGAGTTTGTTATTTTAATTTACGTCAGCAACACGCACAGCAGCAACATCGAGAAGCAGCAACTCTCCACTAGCAACATGTGCGTACCCACCCCCACCGGCAACATTCAGCGAGAGTGGGTGGCGGTCGTCTTTTCTTTTCTTAATTTTTGTAACATTTTGTAAATGCGGCAATAAACGCCACGGGCAACACCAAAAACGAGACACCTACGGTGCGGCAGTAAAGCAATTACAGGGAGAAGAGAAAGGGGAAAAGGGGGATCGCTGTATACTGCAGACCAGGTTTGTTTAGTTTAGGCCAGGCCAAAAAATACAACAAAAAAAAGGCAGAAAAAAGAAGTCGAGCTGGAACGCATTGAAAGCGAAGCTTTAAGAACCAGCGGGAGATGCGAGAGAAAGATGACTCGAAGATGGAGTTCGAAGTAGAGAACTGGGTGCGACTTGCAACAGTAGACGCCTGTGGTATACTATATGGTGCATGGCAGTGGGGGAAACCTGTTCCACAAATATACACAAGAGGGTCCCTCGGGGGGAGCACGAGACTTTTTAGTGACGACACAAACGAGTTTGGGTTTTCGGAGGGGCAGATATGGGACTCTAAAGTAAACTTCACACTGCCTTCGCCTTCTTATTGTTATGTTTTATAATATTTTAGAGACAAAAGACAGAAACGCAGACTTTTGGAGTTTTGGTTAAGGAGTTGCAGTTGCTGCACTGAGGAAAATCGTTGAAAATACATATAATATTTTTAGAATTTTTAAAAAAGTGAGTTTTAAGATCATATTGGTTTATTTATGATTTCAAAATATCTCAACAATCAGTTTGCATTTCGATAAAATCTTAGATGACCATTTCAGAATTCAAAGTCACTTCAAAACTCTTAAGAAAACACAGTTCCCTATTTCCTGAAAATATCCTTGATTAAAAAGCGATTTTATCGCAGTGCAAAGTCGTTGAAGTCCGAGTCTCTGAGGCGACACTTTAGTTATTTTCCACTTCTTGCTGCACTCCACTTCACTTTTCAAAGGCCGCATTAAAATGCATGATAAAAACGAGCCCATGAGCCACATGAGTTGGATGAAAATGATGACGCCCAAGGAGAGGATGACGATGATGATGATGATGACGATGGGCATGGGCATGATGAGGAAGGTGGGAAGGTGGGAAGATGGAGGAGTACCATGATAATTCTCGTACTGATGAGGCTGAAGTTTCCCCGAGGCCGCTGCAACTGGTTGGATGCAACGATGTCAGGATTGTTGTGGGTGCAGCATATATAAAACATTTTACATGTGATGTGTGCCCGGCTCCTTCTGCTTCTCCTACCCCGGCTTTTCCCCGCCCCCCTTCAATTTTCCTTTGGTCTCAGCGTGGGCGTGTTCCCTGGGCAATTGTTGAGCTTGAGCCTGAATCCGACGCTGAATCGGAGTCTGGCGTTGGCGGGTTAATGTCAGTGTCGGGTTTTGGGTTCAGGTTCCTGACTCCTATCTGCCAGCCATCTCGTGCAGTTTGGCTCGCTCGAAAGGTTAAGTAGTTGGGACAGACGACGCCGTCAACTCTATCCCCCTCCCTTGTTTTACTCTTGACTTTTACACGGTTGGAAATTTAGCTCTATGTAAAAAATGTAATAAAAATGTTACCAACTACAAGGCATGAGTAAAATAGATTTTTTTGTTTAAAACATACAAATTAATAGTCTTATTTTATTTAAATAATTATTAAACAAAATGTTAAAAATTATTTTATTAATATTAATAAATGTTAAGCTAATAACATTTTTTTTTAGTTTTAAATCCTGCTTAAAACATATCAAAAAAATGATTATTCCATTGGTTTCATTAATATATATTTTATTTTAATACAAAATATGATCCGATTTTTTTTCTTCCATTTTTTGTATCTTTTATATAAGTGTATTTTGCTTAGCCTTGAATCAACAATGCAGGCTCTTTTGGCCAGAAGTTAGCTCAAGATCTGGCTGTTGCTTTCATGTTTTATGTGTAATTATTAGATTGCATTTTAATGCTGGGTGCTTGCGCGCGTAATAGCCAAAGGGTTTGACCTTTTTTAAAACAAACAAGCATTTTTCAGTTTCTCCACCCTTGGAAAGGCAGGCCGTGGAATCTGTATCTTTGCATCCGTATCTTTTGTATATGCATCTGTATCTAATCTAGCGTGTCGACCAGAAGATAGAGACAAAGCTCGGAAAACGTTCCACGTAGCCGCTGAAAAGGAGAGTAAACTTGCTGGCAAACAGTGAATAAATAAAATCCAAAGTCACAATTTGGTTTCAGCTGTCTACCCGGCCCTCTCCCTCCCTCTGATGCATCTCTTTCTCCTTTTAAAGTTTGACCGTTTGCTGGTTTTTGGTTCAAAAGAAAATGTGGTCTGGATAAAAAAAAACGTGAGGCAAATGGTAGCAGCCAGGGCAAACAAACAAACAAAAGATACGGATACAAAGATACAGCTAACACAGATACAGCACACACACACACACACTTACACAGATGACGGGGCAAAAGCGCGCGTAAAGAGCATTCGAAAAAAGCCAGGGAAATAACAATAACAACAAATCCAAACCAACAACAGGTACAAAAGGTACAGTCGCAGATGACGTCGGCGGTTGACGCCGGCAGCGCTGTCGACGCAGACAAAGTGCTTAACATTCAGTTAACAGAGAGGTAAATATAACAGAAGTCAGAAATGTACTGTAATTGTATATAAATAAATTAATAGGCAAAGAGAGACTTCGGGTTAATTACATTTTTCATTAATGAATACAAGAGATTAAACTTTATAAAATAATATTGTGTCAAAAAATAAATTATTTTAAATTATCAAATTTTTTAAAGTAAAATAAAATATATAAAATATTAATAATTAACTAAATATATAGAAAAAGAAGAGAGCAATATGGAACAATTTGGTATTGGAACACATTAGCAACATGTTGCTAGCGATCAGCTGTAGCTTCAAAGTTGCTAAGCAAATGTCATCAACATTTAACCAATTTCTTAAGTCATAAAGTAACTTATTTCAAATGAAAACAGACTAGACTTATATATAAAAAATATATAATTGATTTCTACTAATTCTATAAGTTAAACATTTTTAACATTTTAACATTTTTATTTAACTGGAATATTATATACGGGGTAAGTTAAACTCTCACAACACTTAAAGCCCACTTCCCCTCAAAATTTGTACATTTATTTAGGCAGTGTTGTTATACCCGTTACTCGTAGAGTAAAAGGGTATATTAGATTCGTGCAAAAGTATGTAACAGGCAGAAGGAAGCGTTTCCGACCATATAAAGTATATATATTCTTGATCAGGATCACTAGCCGAGTCGATCTATCCATGTCCGTCTGTCCGTCTGTCCGTCTGTCCGTCTGTCCGTCTGTCCGTCTGTCTGTCCGTCTGTCCGTCTGTATGAACGCTGAGATCTTGGAAACTATAAAAGCTAGAAGATTGAGATTTGGCATGCAGATTCTAGGGGTTAATACGCAGCGCAAGTTTTTCACGCCGATGTGCCACGCCCTCTCTAACGCCCACAAACCGCGAAAAACTGTGACCCGTTCTGTATGAACGCTGAGATCTCGGAAACTATAAAAGCTAGAAGATTGGGATTTGGCATGCAGATTCTAGGGGTTATTACGCAGCGCAAGTTTTTCACGCCGATGTGCCACGCCCCCTCTAACGCCCACAAACCGCGAAAAACTGTGGCACCCACAGTTTTGAAGCTATATTAACGGGAAAAGAAATGTGTATTTGTTTCATCAATACATATTGATAGACCAAAGTGGGAAACCCCCCCTCCCCCCCTAACGCCCACAAACCGCGAAAAACAGTGGCACCCGTCTGTATGAACGCTGAGATCTCGGAAACTATAAAAGCTAGAAGATTGGGATTTGGCATGCAGATTCTAGGGGTTATTACGCAGCGCAAGTTTTTCACGCCGATGTGCCACGCCCCCTCTAACGCCCACAAACCGCGAAAAACTGTGGCACCCACAGTTTTGAAGCTATATTAACGGGAAAAGCAATGTGTATTCGTTTCATCAATACATATTGATAGACCAAAGTTGGAAACCCCCCCTCCCCCCTAACGCCCACAAACCGCGAAAAGCTGTGGCGCCCATAGTTTTAAAGCTAGAGCAAAAGTGTAAACGCAATTTTGTTTGGGTTATTAACGCCTACCGAAATGTAGAAGAAATTTTTTAAATTTTTTGAAGCGGCTGCTTGGTTTGCCCTGCTTGAGACTGCTGACTTTAGCTGAGTAACGGGTATTTGATAGTCGAGGCACTCGACTATAGCGTTCCCTCTTGTTTTTTCATCAATCTACTCTACTATTATTAAGTTATCCTTTTAACCATGGTTTATATAGTTTTAGCCTTTCGTTAAATATGCATTTATATCCTTGAGTGCGTAGATGAAGTGACTCCCAGGCAAGTACTTGGGCACAGCCCAAGCTCCCTTAACCCTTGGCAAAGAACTTTACCATCGCGCTGATCATCGCACTCCTGGCTCCCCTAACCCCATTTCGCCCCAGTCCCAACCCTTTGGGCTAATGTAGCAGTGCCAAAAGGCGACAAGTTGGCAAAGTTTTTTAACCACAGCTGGAAACTGTTAACCCATTGCCAGTTGCCATTTCCCATTTTCCCAGACGGTCACCAGGCCACACTCACTGAGAGAAAAGCGGGGGTGGGGGTCCAAAGGGGTGTCAGGGGGCAGGGAATTGGAGACACTCACAGAAACACAATTGGCTGAGGTTGTGCAAGTTTCGCACACATAAATCTCAATTTGTAGCAACACTGAGAGTGCGAATAGTTTGCAGTTTGCCGGTTGCCGCGGGACATGGGGCTTTAGGGGGTTAAGGGGCGGCGGATAGTGAACGGTAAAGTGGGCGGTGTTAAGGGTGCACCGGCAAGGACAACTCATAAGCTCTCTTCGGCGGAGGACGACGTCTCTTTTTAATTTATGCTCACTCGAATCCCAATTGCACGCAGCCGACCGCAACATGTTGCACTGAATCAGCAAACTTTTGTTTCAAATGGGCTGCACTGTGAGAAAATCAGCGTCTAAATTATTTAGAAATTTTAGTTACAGAAATAGTTAATATAAGTAATTATTAGTAATACAATTAACTATTAACTGCAAACAAAGTTAATGTTAATGAACCTTCGGTATAAAATATATTTTTATTACATATTTTTATTTAAAAGTAAAGTAGTTATTCAAAGCAATGAAATTAAAAAATGTGTTATCCTATAAATTAATTAAATCTTTTATTTAATAAATTAAATATTTATTATATTTATTCTTTATTTATTATTTTATTTAATTTTTTATTGTATTTTTTTCCTGAGTGTTTAATTTGTACAGCTTTTCGGTGATTCCCTCAAAACTATGTGCATATTTTTCCTCACTGCAGATGTTGCGCGCTGGGGAGGACATAAAAACCACTCTATATTACATTTTTTCCCCTTTTGAGAGTGACATAAAATCCAAGCTCTGACCCGATACCTTTGCACACACTCATTTCGCACAACAAAAGACGTTGAGGTGGAAAAGCGGTGGCAGGAAAAAGAGCTGACTTTAATGCAAATAGCCAGAGGCTTAATGCAATGTTTTTACCCCCACCCCCTCCGAACCACCCACACATGCAGCGCCACCCCAAGGGCCACCCACAGTGAGCAGCCTCCTCATCAGCACCATCATCATCAGCGAGGTGGAGAACATAAATTCTCATTACAAGCACAGTTTAATCTGTAGCCTGGGGGTTAGCGGGCGGGAGGGAGGGAGTGGTGTTCGGGATGATGTTAAGTGGGTGGTGCGGGTGGTCGGAAAAGTAGGGAACGAGTCGAAACGAGTCAAATGTGTTAAGCTGGCTGTGAGTGACCCAACTCCAGTATTTCATTCTTTTGCCGCCCCAACTGCAGTTACTAGCCCCAGTTTTCCACCCACTTTTCCTATATTTTTCAAACCTAAGCCCCTTTTTGCTCTTTTTTCCATTTTTTTTTTGCTTGATGTTTATGTAAAAGCAGAAACATAACTCAGCACAAAAAAAAGAGCTGGGCAACGAGGAGTACGAATATAAATTCATTGTTTCGCACAATATGAACATGGTTCTCCTACAAACAACTCCAAACTGTACAGTGCACACCCCCCTTTAAGGAACCCCACAGAACTCCTCTTTTTCGCACTAGCCATGGCAATAAAGGCAACATAACTGAAACGTAACTCAATTGTAATGCAAGGTCTTTCCCGCTCATCCGCACCTCCACCCCCCGGATGCTTAATTTACATGTTTTCGGGTAACTTCATATAGAAAAGCTCCCTTGGCTCTTTGGCTTTACATGTTTTCCATAACGCCCACACCTTTCGACCCCCTCATTTTCCACGTTTGGACTTCTAGCCGCTTCTCATTTCATAAAATTGTTGGCTTATTGTTTTTGGTTCGGTTTTGTTTATTTTTCGTTTTTGGGTAGAAAATGTCATGGAAATGACTTGCAATGATAATATAATGAGTTTCACTTGCAGTTTGACAGCGTGAGAGATTACAAAAAATAATGAGTTCCAATTCACTAACGATAAAATTTAAAAGTTTAATTTAAGCTTAAATGGAATTTAAAACCCAGTACCTATTTTAATGATAATTTAATAGTAATACTAGATGCACCAGAAAAAAAAAACAAAAACTTAACAATAATAAAATTAAAAGTATTTTAAGTTGACTTAATATTTATATTTAATTTTTTTATTTGGTAAATAAAAAAATATAACATTACTGTTTTCAAAAATTCTACAAATTTAAAACGAATCATTAAATAAGCTCCAGAAATCAATTCTCCCAAAATTTAAATTTAAAAAAAAATTTACTAAAAATTTGAAAAAATCACCCAAAAATGGATTTTTAAGCATTGCCGAAAATTCAAGAACTCAACAGAGTAAAATGGCATGCAAAACAAAAATTGAAAGCAAGCCTCAAAAATGGTCTAAGTATGTTGCTGGCTGCTGTGGGCCATTGCTGTTGTTGATGCAGCCAACACATATGGAAAATAGAGTTGCCTGAGCGATAGAGGAAAAACTGAGGAGCGGAAAATGGGCAAGGCGAGGGGAAATGTGGGAGGCGGAGGTGTTTCTGGAGCAGCAGCAGCAGCAGGAAAATGGCAAAACCAAGGAGATGCCACTGGCAGGCCGAGGGACGCCAACGCCTGTTTGTTTTTGCCGTCTGCTTGATGCTATTCCGGCTGCTTTTCCGGGGCTTTACACGCCGCACTCAGAGCTACGGAAAAGCTTCACCCTCGCCCCGCCTCCTTTTCGCCCTTCTGACCATTACACATTACGTATAATCATCATTTTGTGCTGGCAATAAACACATGCTGTCTGCTCTCAGCAGCTTGGCTTCCTCCCTCTGGTTATCATCTCGTCCCAACCCCCAATAAACCCGCCCATGGACACGAGCACATAACAGGAATTTACAATTTCCACTCCTCTGCACCCTGAACACACATACTTTATTGCATGCGATATTATTATAGCATGCAAAAATGCAAAACTAACAAAAAAAAAAACTTAGGTAAAATGGTGGAACCACTGAATGGGGTGTTAAAGCGAATACGAATTCGGCCATTCTCTAACGAAAAGATAATATATATTCGCCACCTTCAGTTACTAACCCATTTTGGTCACAATCGACATAAACAATAATACGAATTAACATTTTATAAATTTATTTTTACATTAAAATCCCCTGGATTTATAAAATATATTAAGAGGTTTTTTAATCGTTACAATTTTAAATACTAACAAAATGTTATATAATATTTTACTCGATTTTTTTGCTTAAGTAGAGTATTTAATTTCGATTCACTTTCCGTAATCTACCTTTTCATAGCCAAAATTTGGCCTGAAGCTTATTGAATGTGTGTGCTTTGATTAAATTTAAAATGTTTGATAATACTATTTGTTGCCTGGTTTTTGAGGGGCAGGGCGATTGCAGGATGGCAAGTGTAATAATGCAGAAGTAAATACATTACGAGGCAATGAATCGAAAGATGGAACAGGGTGAGGGTGTGGAAGTACATACGGGCCACTTTAAATATTCCCCAGTCGATAGTTATTCGGAGAAGTGATGTTTTGGGAATCCCCTGGTACAGTAAACACATGCAAACCATTACATTACAAATTCTTGTGAATAATTTGTACAGAAATTTACAGCTGATGATTCCAATTCCTAACTTTAATAATAGAATAAATTATATTTATAGATTTATATTAAAATTGTTTGTTAATTTTATTACTTTATTACAAAGATCTCTTGTTACTCACGCCCTTATATTTATTGGCTTTTATTAAATATAAAAAAAAACAAACTCGAAAACTACTAAATTATTGACACTATGTCAAATTGACTCACTTTTATACACCCATAATAAATACTGACTTATTCTGTCTGCTTACTATTTTCGCCATAAATCGAACACCTCGTTTACATCATCCTAATCGTAGTGGGTCGGGTCAGAGACCCATTTTGGGCGGTTCTGGAGATCTGGGACAATGGCAAACACAGCGGGCTGCCTTAAATATTTGCGGCGCAGACCGGGAATCTGGGAATCAGCAACCAGAACGAGGAGCCACTGTGCCAAAGATTCGCTCTCGGTCGGAATTTGTATGTGTGCCATTCGACAACACGACAGGCAAACAAAAGCTGGTACGGGCTGGGGAAAGGGAAATCCAGGAGGCGGCTGGCAAGGGGGTAGATTATCAAACGACAAATAGACAGAAATCCGGCAGTTGCAGCAGCATCGGCGACAGCCTGAAAGCAAACTTGGCCAAATCAACAACAACAGCAGCAGCAGCAACAGCAACACAAAACAGCAGCAATAACAACAAGAGCGAAAACTACAACTGCAATACACAAGAGCCAAACAAATTCAAATCAAACTAAACAACAATAACGGCGACGGCGAGGAATATTCATGGTTAGAACTATGTGATACCCGGTGCTGTAATGGCCTACTTATATTTTGTTTGTTTTTTTTGTTCTTTGTTCGTTTGCTTTTACATTTCTACTTATTTATTTACCTAATTTAGATTCACTATGGTCTCACATAATATAAAATGTTACAAAGAATAAGTTGGATTTGGAACATTACAGTAAAGTAAAAATGTACAGATATTTTAATGTTATAATAAAAATAATGTTTTTTAAAGTAATTAAACCAAAAAATTAAAACCATAAGGACATTAAAACATTCCTCTAAACATTTTTCTATTTGCTGTGGAAAAAACCAAATTTCTCTCTTTTCTCATTTTCTTTAACATATATTAAATAACAAGAAAAGTTAATTGTAAAATTAAATAGGTGATATTCTATATCAGACTCGTTACAAATCAATTAACACATTGTTAGGAAAAATTCGCAAGTTATGAAGTTTAACAGGGAAAATCGTTAGTCACCTAAAATATTCCATACTAACCAAACGAGTAATAACAATTACAACTGATTCATAATAAATAGTTTTTAATTTGTTGCAGTTACGAATTACATTTTTTAGAAAAAACTGGGCACTTTTGTTTCTACGTTTTGTTTTATTTCCATTTGATTTTCTCTAAGTCTATAAATTTATGAAAAAAACATTTAAAAATTTCAGGTTATACACACTTTTTTTCAGTGCATCAGACACCTATTAGACAGCCGATATACCCCTGTAATTTATGAGTACCCCGCATAAGATGTCGCTGCAGCGCAAAACTGGAACAACATGCACGCCAGCAACACCAAGTCGCCGCCAGCAACATGCAATGCTGCTAGCTCGTCGCGCATGTAGCGACAGCGGCAGCAGCAACATGCATCAGCAACATCCGACAGCAGCGGCAATACGACGGGCAGCAGCAACACACGGCGGCAACATGCAACACCCAGGCAGCGCAGTCGACGGCGACTGCATATGTAAAAACGCATACGCCGGGTGTTCGCATGAGCTCGCTGCCGCAGCAGCTGCCTGCGCCGGCGTCGCTGCCGCAGCGCCGTCCATGTTCCACGGGCGGTTGGCAACTTTATAAACACGGAGCGGATTCAGTCGTTTGGTAACTGTTGCTCATATTAGTCGCTCTCGTCGCTCTTGGATTGCGTGGGCATATCGGTCGTTCGGCTTTTTTGGGTTCGCCATTCGGGATTTCGGTCTTTCGTGATTCGATTCGGGTCGCATTCGTGTGCGTAGCCGGCCATTGAGCACTATCACAGCCAAAGGCATTTGCCCCACAACGCGGCCGTGTGTGTTTATTACTGTGGCATAATCTTCGATTAGCACAACTCTGTCGATCGGATATATCCATTGGAAAAATTAATAATACCATCGAGTTCGAGTAAAAACCTAAACATACACTGCACACCCAAAACAAACACACCCACACACCTCACATAAAAATATAAACCGGAGCCCCAGCGGCTGTAAAGTGCCACCGAAAAGTACTTGGCTGTATATTTTATGCATGAAAAGCTAAAGCAAGTGCAACCTAACGCCGGAGTGACATCACAAAAAAAAATATACGCACATACACATAAGGAAGCTCCAAAAAAATAAACCCGGGATTACCGCACACTCACAAGCACAGAAGTAGAAAAAAAAATAAGGGAAGCCAAAGGAAGTCAGCAGCGAAATCATGTCACGGATCGTTTTTATATGTCTCGCAGCCATCTTAACAGGTAAGAACAAACAACGGCTAAGAGAAAAAGTAAAGCCAAAGACCCGCTCATGAGATGATATCACGCGCTCGTTTAAGACCCGCGCAAATGTGTGAAAAAGTTTAGCTTACTCTCAGATACAAAGACGTAAATATATCTGTATATATAAATAAAAAGATGCCCCTAAAACGTGTTCTCACCTCCCAGCTGAATGATAATATAATAGTTGAGCGGTAAACTTGATTGATGAGACACGACATTTACCCGCGGGGCGGTGGAAAGTGTTGGATATATGAAAGTGATGATTGAGTGAAAAGTTTCCAGTCCCAATATCCATGAAATTGATAGTTATTCAGCTTTTTGGCGGTTGACCCCGTTTGGCCCATAATCGCCACTGCGCATGCTCAGAGTGTGACCGAAGCTGTGTTCAATCTGTGTCCGCGTGAAGTGTGACCTTTCTTGTTTTGGATACAGTTGGCATTTGCCATGCGCCAACATCGGTCGAAAAGGTCAACCACACTTTGGTAACTCGGCATCTACTGAAGTGATTCGAATGGAATTGGGCTTGCCCCAAAGATCTTGGCCAGCAGATGATTCACAGCTGGTGATTACTAGCATTGGAAGCTGTTTTAATGGATTTTTATGGCGATCTGTGTTTATGCATATGGGATGGGGCATTAATAGCTTTCAGTGCCATAAAAAGTTTGATTGATTTTAAGGGGGTATTAGTCTATTTTATAGTTTTTCTTTGTGTTTTTTGAAATTAGGTTTTTGTTAAAATCAGTACTGTAATACATGCAATACATTCTCTAATTCCCCGACTGTAATTAGTCCCAGTCAGCCCCACTTTTAATATGTATATTTTAAGCAACGCTACTTGTGTTAGCACGCATCCTTGAAATTAAGAGACAACATCAGCATCCACTTGAGCATTACTTTCATCTCTTTGTGCCACGTACAAACGAATGCGGATATAAATTCCATGCTCTCATCATCCAGGCCCAAAAAACGCTGTCGGTTCTATTTAATTAAAATCCTTCAATGTTTCAGCCCGCTCTTATTATTTTGTACCCTCTTATTGCGTCCGTGAAGAGGAAGAACGATATATATGGAGAGCTGGCTGGGGAAACTGAGACAGATTTCTCATTAGCTGAAAAGAAGATGCTGGTTTATGCTAAAGCCTAACAACATTAACACAACACACGGCACATGAAGCTGTTGCTTTTGCAGCTGTCTCATTACTGCCACAACCCCTCGGCAGTTTCAACAGTCCCTCCTGCTGGAGCCTCCCCATAGAGAACCCACCCCCTAGCACCACCCACATGACGTGACTTTAAGACAGCAGCATTTTATTCAGTCGCTAAGCCCGCCCTGCTGCAACCTTTCAAAGGTTTACGAAAATGTAAATGCAAAAACTGCACACAAAAAACCAAAATAAAGCAGAGGGAATCCACTGCAGATTCAGCTTTTCTCCCCATCTCTTTCCGCCGGCCAGTGCCGTCTTTTTCTACCAGGGCTTTGGCACTTCACACTGAATACTTTTACATTTTTATAGGACTGACGCATCGCAGACATCGCATCAGTTGACTGTCGGCTGGCTGTTGTCTTGCAATTATAAATGTTTAATGCAGCCCCGGCCATGGGATCCTGGACCCTTTTTTCAGAAGGGAATGGGCCGGAAATTCGACTAGCCGATCCAAGGGATACGCTTAAAAATGTACAAAAAAGGTTTCGAAAACGAAAGGGAATGAAAACAGAGATTATATACTTTTTTTTTGATATTTTTTGGTAAAAAACTATTATTAAGGAAGTAACCTTAAAAGAAATACAAATAATACAAAATATTACCAATTTTAATTAATATTTATTGTCAAAAAATATATTTTTAATTTAGTAACTTTACTTAAAAAAAACTGTTCCTCTATTTGGGGCACTCCACTTTCACTACAATTTATATACTTATTTTACCCCAGCAAAATTCACATAAAAATCACACACAATTTCCGTTGCAAACTTCCCATTCAATTTTATGGATACTCTTTGTGCAGGGTCATAAAAAAGGGACGAAGGAGACATGAGCTGCAACATGTGCAGCATGTAAATAAGGCATTGCATCCAAAAACCATTCACAGTAATTCAAATGGCCAAAAGGAACTGCAGTCGTGACGTATTTAGTTATGACTGCCTCATCTAGGGGCGAACAAAAAGCGGTTCAGCATTTATGCATTTTAATGGCCACCAATTGAGGCATGTTCTATGCTATATTTGTGTATATAGCATATATATGCCAGCTGGTATGGTAACAAAAAAGATCCAGGCATTGAATTAAATACGTGCAGCGTTTGTCCAGTTTGCCAGCTTCTAAATGTGACTCGGGCAGTGACTGTTAGTGCAAACTGTGACTGCATCTATACCTCCGTTTTTTGGCAATCCAATCCAAACCCACTCCACCCCACCCATGACATACATAATTTTCAACTCTTTTTCTACCTATGGTAATTGCAATGGGAATCGCAGAGAAGGGCAAGCTCCTCGGTCTCTCATTCATATTCATAACATCGTTTCATTTTGGCTTTTTGCTTTGCTACCTGGTCAACAAAAAAGCGTCCGAGCGACCAACTGAAAATTTTGCAGTAACTGAAACGTTGCAAAAAAGACTGACCAAAGGACACAAAAGCTTTATCGCGCTGGGGGCCTTAGTTTTCCGAAAGGTATTCCCTTAATGAAAAGCGGGAGTTTTGCTCCGTTTCAAGGTGAGGACGGAAAAGGCGGTGAATTGCCAACGGGCTTCGTTCAAATGCTTTTCTTCCGCTTTTTAATTGTTTGCTTGGATTGTAAGTCTCTAATCAATGTATGATTTATGGATGAAAATTTTAAAAAGGTTTTTTTTGTTGTAATTTGGGGAGAACTATTGATCTATTGTTACCTCGACATAATAATAGTTTCGTTGTGTTGCTTTCATTGTGCAAACAACTATGCATATAATTGAATTTTCAATATTCAATAAAATTCAATAAATTCTGGTGAAATGTGTGAACATAAAAAATATATCATTTTACTTTAATTAATAAAAATATATAAGGTTTTTGTTTATAGCCACTTCTAAAGTCTTTAATGCTTTAAGCCGAGTTTTAAATCCAACTCTCCAAATTGGTCAGAATTTATCCCTTTTCAAATGAATTGATTTGTTTTCCAAAATTCGCTGTATCAATTCCCATTTCGATTCTCGCCAATTTTCACATTCACACTTTATTGCTGAATAATCGCTGGCGAGCCATTTTTATTTACAAATTTGCAATTTGGGGCGAGAGACAAATAGAAATGCACAATTTCATGACTAATTTGCTGAAAAATGACTGAACAATGTCAACAACAACTCTTTGCATGCATCCTTTGTATATATATGTATGCGTTTATCTCTGTGTTTGTCTGTCTTTTCATGGGCGTGTGTGCGTGCCCAGGAAGTTGGCAACGCTTTGGGCCATGCTGGCATTTTTGGGGGCCAAAAAGAGATGGGAGAAGTGCGATATTGACAAAGCGTATGCCAGGCAAATTAAATATAATGGGGATCTACCCTATTTATTCTGCTCCTCTGCCGCACGACAAAACAGTTGAAAAGACAATAAAGAAAGGAAAGCGGGAAAGCCGGGAAAAAGTTGCACAGCTTATGGAAAAGTTTCCCGTTTTCCTCCGCTGTTTTTCGGGCTGCAACTGCAAACAAGTGTGTGAGTCTCGAGCACAATGAAGCGAACTTTTGATCGATTTGGAGGCACTGAATAGCCTTTATGAGCACGTACCAAGAGCGTGAAGACGTGGCCAAAATAAGGGAAGCGCAGAATTTTTAAATAGCCCTAGAAAGGGGGTTGTAAAAAGGTTGCTGTTAAGGTGCTTTGTGATCAGAGAGAAGAATTTATGAGTTTGGATCTCTAAGAAAGTCTTAAAACCCTTAGAGGGACAATTTTTCTTTGGAATTGGCTTCAAAACAAGTTTTTTAATTTAATCTAATTTTTAGACTATAGATAAAACCAAACAATTTTTGGTTGTTTCATTGACACAGGGGTTTTTACGAGTGAATTCCCAGTTTGGTTGACTTATACAAAAATATGTGCCCTTCATTTTTATAGTTATCAGCACGTTCCAAAGTGCTTCCCTTTTCATCAGTGACTTCCCCGCTTAAAAAAAATCACAGCTTACACAATTTATTTTTAGAGTTAAAGCGCTTTATATGCCAGCGTACAATAGCGACGATAATTGCAATTAATATTTTCCTTTATTTTCCAACGAATATTATTTATTCCATGTCCGTTGGTGATTCATAAGCTTCGCAGGTTACTCATTCAGCTGGCGTACAAAAACCGTAATCGACTAATTTGACGTGAATAGAACCTCGCTTGATTGACTCAACTTACCGATATTCTCGCTCTCTCTCTTTCTCTAGTCAGTCTCGGAGAATTGTGTCAGGTTTGTTTGGCCATTACACATTTTCATTGCTCCTTTTTATTTGTGCTCAATGCAGTTGGCTTTGATTTGGGTCACGATTCGGGGCAGAGATAAGATTTACACTGTGAAAAATTATGACAAAAAATATTTGCGATTTCATTGGTTAAATCACAAAATTATATAAATATTAAAAAAATAAATTGTTCTAGTCTAGAATAGTTTTACAAAACTATAATTATTTTTATATAAAAAAATCGAAAACATATAATATTGAAAATTTTTTTCTGTGTTTTTCACCTGCAACAGTCTCACCTGCAATTCTAGTTGCACGTTATACACCCAGAAGTTGCTCAGTATTCTGGTTTTGTTTTTGTTTGGGTCGCATGGGGAAAATGTGGACGATTAGATAAGGTTTATGTGGGTTGAGTTTTGGGTGGTAGGGTAAGGGAAGGTGTATAAGGTGTCCCTTATCACCTGACAAACACACTCACCAGCTCTCTGTTAAATGTTGATAATAGTTCTCAGAGTCTTATTGGGTCACTATACTATTGTAAACTAAACCTGAAATATGGCAAATGCGATTCAAATCGCACAAGTCACTGCAACAAGAGAAATGATTATTAGATTTGAAAATTTCCCAAAAATTATTTCAAAATGTAAAAGCATTAGGATATAATTGATTTAAAATATATTCCTCCATATCATCTTTGCAAATAATGCTAGCTTTCAGCTGCAATACTTCCATTTCCTCGTTGAGCATTAGCTAATTGGAAATGTAAAATTATTTTGCCACACACATTGTGGCCCATAATATGATCTTTGCGCTTACGGCCGCACACATAAATGTATATCCACATTTTTGGCCATAAATTCAATTAAAATTTCATCAATATCGAAATTGATAAACAGATGCACTTATGCCGCTTTCCATTCATCAGGCACGCCATCTCTTTGGGAAATTAAATCAATATTTGAACATGATTTTTCTATTCTACCATGTCTCGCCATCAAATGACCGATTGAAGGAACACCCGAAATGCCATATAATTGCTGCATTAAATTATAATCAGTAATAAGAGGGCGTGGGTGTGGCTTTGGGATTTCGGTATACTAATTAAATGTGCAGTTCTAATTAAATTTACATGACTGTCTAAATTGAATGGACTGATGCGTCAGACTGACTGACTTATTGCCTCGGTTTTGAGGGCCTACGCTTTCGGCTTTTCCTGGGTTTGAGGTTTCGTACTGACCCCGAAAGTGCAAAATAATTGAAAATAATGTTGCGCCGGGCATTATAATTATTAATTATATCAAATCATAATGCATTTGTTCAACGAACAGCACAGCCCAGATACGCAAATAAACGTCTGAAAACAGACGTGCAGAAAAAATTACTGGCGGCGGAAAATGACTGCCATTAATTAAACATATTTAGGCTGGTTGGAAAAAAACAAACGGGTTAAATAATACGAAACCCACACCTTAAATGCAGTAATCAAGCTGCATTCACATGTGGATAAACAGTCAATCAAATATAATGCGAGCGCGGCGAAAAGAAATGAAAAGTTTTTTGCAGATTTGCATGGAAATTAAACAAAGAAAATTGCGGGGAAAGAAATTAAAAAAGAAATAATATGCGATTAAAAACCATTTATAAGAAGCAATGGAACAGATTGCAGTGAATAAAAACATGTCTCGATGAATGGCATAATTGGATTCATTTAAGATTCACAATGGGCTTTAATTGGTTTCAAGTGTTAAACCTGTTTTAAAGTCGATTAAAATAAGAGAAAATACCACATTTTTGAGGGGTGACTTATAATATAGATGTATATAAAAATATGCACATAATTATTGCAAAATAAAAATGAATAAATTATACATATTTATATATTATTGACTAAAAAATAATTTTATATTAGGAAAATTCTAAAATTCCGTATTAATTACGGTTAAATGATGTAATCCATTATAAGACCGAAATAAAAAGAGTCTTAACTCTACCATGTTGCCCCCACTCTTAATTTTAGAACCTAGCAACCGGTCGAAATCTTCATCCCAAAGTTCAGAGACTTGCCCCAATGGAGCCATTCATTGGCCTTATAACAATTTCTTGGTATTAACTCCCCGCACCGCACTCCTTATTCATCAGTTGGCTCGGAACAAAAGCTTCGAACAAAACGCAATCTTTTACCATACATCTCAGAAAATGCTAAAGTTTTTTGTACGCTTCTCTCTCGCTCTTTGCGTTTGGATTTTTAATTTCGTATTTCAGTATCTCACGGATACACAGAGCTCTAGAGTAGCTCACCAACCGGTTTTAGTGCTGTTTTTCAGTTTTATTTTATTTGACTTTTCATGTTGTCGGCTAGCTGTTCCAACTAGTTTCCATTTTTGTTCATTATTACTTGGTGTTTTTATTTCCCAACCTTTTCTACAAGTATTTTCAACGCTTTTTCTGTTTTTGTTTTTTAATTTGCCACACAGTCTTTTCTCTTTCAAGCGTAAAAACCAAAGCACGCACACATGCGCAATGATTGCCGTGTCCGTGTCTGTGTGTGTTAATATTTTTAACTGTTATTATTGTTGTGGGTTTTTTTTCCGTTCTACATTATTGGCTTTTATTTGGCTCTGTTGCTGCTCACTTCTGGTTTTTACTATATTTTTTTCTTGTTTATTCAATGGGTGTTGGCAGTCAAAGAGAGTAAAAAAGAGAGGGCGTGTGTGAGAGAATTGTTAAAGTTAATTATTTTATATTTGTATTGCCTGCACGTTGTATTTGCTCAACTTTTTTGTTCGCTTCTTGCTGTTTGACTTTTTCGAAAAAAAAAAACACGAGAAAATACAAAAAGACGAAGCTTCGTAAAAGGTCTGTGTGTGCCCCCCTCGTTGGCACCTTCCCCCCTCATCAAGCCCCCTCCATGGGAGCCACCAATTTGACAGTTTCGTTTCGGGTTTCAGGTTTGACCCATTTCAGTTTATTTACTTTTTTTGAGTCCGACTTGGGCGTGGTTCCTGAACCCAGATCTTGAACAAGTCGAGCTTATTGTGCACTGAGAATAAGTAAAAAGGAAGTGAGAATTATTGTTCGGTAATTAACGGTCATGAGCTTATATTACATCTTAAGCTGAGATCTTGAACTTAGAGCACTTATTGCGCCTAGAAAAAAATCTATTATAATCACATAAATATTTTTAAAACTTTTATTTCAATAACTATTTTCTGGCGCTTTAAAATATATATTTTCTTGTTTTCTGTATAATACAAATAAAATAAAAAACTATGTTCTCTAAATTATACATAGTTTTTCCATTATATATTTTCCAAACAATTTATTTTATTTTAATTCTTTTGGTTATTTATTTCCTTTGCCCCTAATTTATGTGTGCGTTTCAGCAGGCTACAACTAATTTCTATACACACATAATTAAAAACAGTTTGTATCTTCCGATTTTTCTTGTGCTAATGATAATTCCTGGTGCGGACAGAGCTAGCCATAAATGTCTAAATTTGTATGGCTAGCAATTAAAGCGGTTGGGCAGTGCCAATTTGAAGAGTGGAGATGAGATGACATGCCACAGGCTCGTTATACGTCCATTGTTGGGCTTAACTCTCGTTTCACAGGGGGGAGGTTGTGGGTTAAGGGGGTTGAATCCACACCTTGGCCACACAAACAAGTGTTCCCTGTGTCCGTTCCTGTGTGCCGGCAATCTCAGCCATCTCCCTCAAAACTCTGTTTAATTTGATAAATGTCCGACGTTCGTGCAACAAAACAGTTGTCAGCTGGCTGGTTGGCCACTGTAACAGATACACTGGGAAAAATTATGGTATTGTGATCAATAAAATATAGCAGTTTTCTAAAAATTAAAGAATTTATATTTGTAAGATGCGGAATTAACTAGTATGAGTAAGAAATGGAATTATTTTTCAGTTAGAAATCTTTTTACTTGAAAACATGTCCTCTCTCAGTGTCTTTCTGGGCACTGCTACTGGATATCCAGATTAACTGGTGTCTTTACTACCGTATACAAGCGTGGGTGTGTGTGCCTGTCATTTACTCATTTATTGGCCAGACAATAGCCGCCACTGAGCACAAAGATTGACAGACTGACTCGACCGAGATTAGGATTGATGTTAGCATATTAACATGTCAATTCAAACGGTTGGGGAAATTACTGCAGGTGGATTTTAGCCTTACAAAACTCTCAATTCGATTTCGTTTGATGAGTTGGTAAAGGGTTTTCCCGGCTTTCTTTCATGTCTTTATTAGCTTTTCATTACGGCCTAATGGCGTGCGTGACTAGGCCCTAAAAAAAGTGAAAAGCTTTGGTCATAAAAGCGATTGCAATTTCGGCCGAAAAGCACATAGAATTAAAATTAAATTTAAATAAATTTCACAACTCACGCACTTCTCCTGGGAATTAACCCCCTGCTGCCTTTGCCTACTTTTAGTTTTTTGGCCATATTTTTCGGGTAATTACTTTCTAAGTGAGCGTGTGAGTGCGTGAGTCAGGCAGCAAGGCAGGAAAGTTTTTCACTTTATGGCATTTAATTTATAAAACTTGCGGAAAAGGGCTTGCCAAGACAGAATAACTATAAAAAAGAAATGTATAGTGGAGAGAGCAAAATGCTAGCTGAAAGTTTCTCTGTCTTCTTGTTTTTTCCTAACTAGCTTTGGGCTTAGTCACGCCTGTTAACTTATCGCTCGGAATGAATATTCTCATTTATTCTTCTGCTTTTTTTTTTTGTTTTGTTTGAGTCTAGCAAACGTTGATAGTGTTTACTTTGTGTGTGTACGCGTAGTATTTGCGGGATTTATCAGTCAGCGACTTGGCTTTATATAAATTCCGTTTTTTATTTGCCACTTTTGGCCCCGGCAACTGACTAAATGAAAACTTCTTGATAAACAAAAGGCAGAATCGTAAGGAAAAGTTCAAGTTTGTCATGGTGGATTATGTAGGAAACTCTGCAAAAGTTCGGATGATGGATGGAAAATAGTGGTGGGGGGAAATGTCTTTTGGGAAAACAGTGGCAATTAAATATTAATGGAATGTTATGCCACAAAACGATGGGAAATTAATTTACTTAAGGTATTTTCTTGCTCCTCTGATAATAATAATATTGATAAGAGCAATATAAATATTTTTTTCAAAGATAAGTGTATTACGAAATGCAGTTCGTTTCATTGCCACCATGTAGAGATAAACTACCGCGTTTTTTTCAGCTCTCACAATTTCATTTTCAACGCCCTTCAAAAACCAACCGGAAACTTTCACCAACAGAATCGTGTTCGCAATAAAAATCACCTAAAACGAAATGTTCTCATATTTAACATAGACAAACATTTTGGCTCTCCATTTTTCTAATTTCCGCACTTAATTCAGTAATTAAAAGCGGCAGCACACACACAGCACAGAAAACTCTTTTACAACCGAGAAGCAGAAACAACTTTCACCTTGGAAGCAGAAGCAGACAGTAGAAATAGTCACTGGCATTTACAGTGCCGGCGAAAAGTTTGTACCAATCATAACGCTCTGTGCGAGAAAAATACGGAATTAAAGCCATAAACAAACTTTGCGAAAAGAGAGCAATTCAACAGGCCAAAAATTGCATTTACCTCCCACCGACTAAGAGTAATTAAAATGTTTGCAAACTAAATAAATGCGATGGCAAGTAAAGTGGAAGGTGAGGAAAAAATGTAATAATTTCACGCATTTAAGCTGAATCGATTATGAATATTATTTGTTCTATTAACTGGCAATGTCTGGTTAAATTTGATTGCTGTAATTATGCTTGTAATATGATAAAATATACAAATTCCTGCGGATCCTACTTTATACACATATGTTCAAATTATACATAAGTGTGTTTAAGTGAAAAATTATTTTCATAATCGAATTATGGCAATTATTTCGTGCCACAGCCTCTGTGCATTGTGCAGCGCAAATTTCACTAAAATCATTTCTAATTTACCTCGATAATTCGTTTGTTTATGTTTTGTTTTGTTTGCCAAATCATGGCAATATGATTATGAAAAATTGAGATTTTTCGCTTAATTTAAATATCAATAAAATCAGCGCAAAAATACCACTTTATTTTGAAGAGCCGCCGGGGGTATGCGCTTAATTTCAAATATTTATGTTTAATCAACAGATATATTTCATCAAAGTTATGCCATAAAAGCTGGGAAAAACTAGCTAAAATCACTCAACTTGATTAAAGCGACTTGTTCGCGGCAGTTTCAAGGTTGATCAGCAGGCATTAAGAACTAGTTTTTGCATCTTTTGAAATCTGGTTTGCCTTAACTTGCTCTGCAATCTGCGCACTCCACAAGTTGTCTTATTTTCCTTTTTGCTAGACAACGGATGGCTCGTAAATGGTTTACAACTTTGTCGCCCAACTAACTGAAAGCCGGCTAAAGTGAAAGGCCAAGGGATTGCAGCTGACCCGGCAGTAAAACGTCATTAAGTGCCCAAATTCAATTTGCTTGCACTTAAGCGATTGCAGTAGCAGCCCGGCAGAAGAAGGCTTAGAAGTTGGGACAGAAACCGGAGAGCATTAGAGTAAGACCGGCAGCCAAATCAAGGCCAACAACAGTTGAACCTTTAAGCAGCAACTTGAAAGTCTGCAATGGCAACTGCAGCAGCACTCGCAAGTATGGCTATAAAAAAATTGCTTATGGAACAGCAGCAACATCGGTTGTTTAAGCACCAGCAACATGACTGCCACCAGCAGCAACATCGAGTACAAAACAACAGCAACACCACCAGCTGCAGTGCTAACAAAGCCACACTGAAAAAAAGTGTTTTATTTATATTATAATTATTTATAAATTTTACAAGTACTAAGTAATATTTAAAAAAAAATGTAGTAAATTAAAAAATTCAATTATATATAACTTTTATAATTTTTTCAATGAATGGCACATTTTTTCTCTGTGCCGCAGTAACATAAGCTATAGCTGGCACAAACAAATCTCCGTTCTGCGCTACAGAAAGAGCTACTACTCCGGCAACTTGCGCCGGCCAAAAGCCAAAGGAAATCGACCCAGTTTGGTGGGCCAACCCGAAGCCGACTGCTCCGCACTTGACTGGGTCAAGTAAAACCTTTTTGTCAGCGATAAACAGCGGCTGCAACCAAGACCAATTTAACGGTCGGGTATAAACTGAGCGACTGGCTTGACAGCAGCAGCAAAACCACCAACTTTTCGCCAGTGGTTCTAGTTTTGGGCTATATTTCGCCTATTTTTCTGCGGCGCCCATAAAAAAAATCATAAATAAATGCGGTCGTTAGCAATGAAACAATTTTTTGGGCTCCCTCCAAATTAGCGGTTTTTGTTGTAATTATTGCCACTGTTTTGTGTTGTTACGCAAAATCGAGAGGAAAACAAAAGCAAAATTGTGAATGACATAAGACCCTGTGACGTTCCTAAGTGAGAAATAATTGCCATTCCGCGAAACGTAGTAGTACTCGTATAATTTTTTCCTTTCAATTCGCTGACATTGAACATTTTTATGAATGGAGAGCGTAAGTGACTCACCAGCCGCCGCCTCAATCGCACTAATTGAAAATGATTCACGTAGTGGTCGTGAGTGTGAGTCGCTCTAATCAAACTGCTGCTGGAGCCCCGTTTTCGGTTTTCGCAATTTTCCCCTTGTGGAAAAATCGCAGCTGCAGTCTGTGTGGCTCTCGTTTTAGCCGAGATTTCAGCCCCGACCAGACCAGGCCAGGCCAGCAATTGTGGGCTATGAAACGTGTTCTTAGCCATGGGGCGAAATCCGGACCAGGCCAGGCCTTTCTGTGTGTGACGATGGATTTCGCCCAGAAAATTTCTGTATTGCATTTTTGGGGGAAATGTCTATAAATTGGGCATGCGACCGAGAGCTGGGCGAAACGAAATGAAATTTTGTTGGCGCCAGGAACGCAAAGGAAATGCAATGGAGTTTACCAAATGCTGACCAACTGATAGATGAGTGACAGATATTTTTAGTGAATTTCGGGAAGCAGAACAATTTGCGAAAAAAAGAAATATCAATCGCATAGAAAAACAAGTGCTTCAATTGGGAACTGTTTTTCTTTTGATGGATTTTTCAAATCCAAACTCCGATTGGGCTTTAAGCAAACTTGGTTTAGGAAGGAAATTCCATTTCAATTTGGGGATATCTTGATTAAAATCTTGTTTCATCCTTTATAAGGCAAAAAAAAGTTGAAATCGCATTTTTATATTTAGAAAAATATTTTTATTTACAACTGAGTTTTCCTAAAAATAATTCCTACAATTTCTCTTCTTTTCCAGGTAAGCACCGAATTCCAATTGACTGAATCCCACCTCAGTGATCTCACGTAAGTCGATCGGAAATTTATGTATCTAAAGCGGAATTTCTGAGAGGAAATTTCGGAAGCCAGACACGTTCACAATAAATGTCAATTGCTGGCGGCTGGCTGCCGGAAAAACTATTAAAAAAGAATTATCACCTTCTCGAAAATGTCATCAACACGAGACACGAACCGTGAAAAAGGAAAAATATACGAGGAGAAAAAGAAAGTTGCTGTCACAATTGGTAAACAGAAAACCGACTCAAAAGCGGAAGCGAATTGTAAACAAAAGCCGACAAAACGTTTGCTTCTTCAGCACAGGTTTTTAATGTTTTTTTTTTTTTTTGAGAAATTTTTGAGTTAAATTTTTAAATGTTCGGCTGCTGACAGCTGTTTTACTGAGCCCAAAACCCGTGAAAGTGGAAGGCTCTTCGGTTCGGTTCGGAAAATGCCCAATTGTTTACGTTTTCGCTAAGGAGAAGTTCGAGCCAAGAGCGAGAAATGTAAACAGAATGGGAGGGAAAACAAGCGAGCACGCCCATAATTAAAGCAAAACAAAAGGCGTGAGGCGCACGCACATGAGGGCAGGTCATAAATATCTTTTAACCAAAGTCGGGAAATCTTTTTTGTTCACTCGCACATGGGATTTTCATTAACAGGAAGGTTGCGGCCATTAACACGTCCCGCTGGGAGTTTTCAAGAACTTCGAATCCAAATCCACAAATAGCAATTGGAATTGGTAACTGTTAATGATTGCTGTCTTACACTAAAAAAAAATATTTATATGGGTAAAACCATTCTAAATTGCATTTTTAAACGCTGAGATTAAAAATTCAATGTATAAATATTAAAAAAAATAAATTTTGGTGAAATTAAATTTAATTTTATAAATATATTCAATATTCAAGTCAATCTCAAGCTCTGTACAATTTTTTCCCAGTGCAGGCCTCAATTAGTTTCAGCACGTGTTTGTAACAAGTGCAGGCAATTGCAATCCGATTACGATTACGAATCAACTGCAATCAAGTGCAGCAACTGCAAATGTCATTGGCCCCGTTTGAACTTCACTCCGCTCGCAGTGAGTGTTACCTTTCTATTTCCCCCCTCTGTTTTTCCAACTCCCCTTCCCTCCCTATGCAGCAAGAGTTTCCCGGTACGCTTTCATCAAATTGTTTTCCGGCTTTTGTTTTCGTTCGCTCCCTTGGCTGCCAATTTTTTCCAACGATTCTGCGGTTTTTCGTGATTTTTGCCTTGTGATATCGTTTAAGTACATTTTGTCTGGGGGCGTGGCAGAACCAAAAAACTTTAACATCAATTTTATGCCAATTCATTTCGGGAAAAATCCAACGAAAAAGAAAATGCGACCCAATTCAATTGAAATTTTTGGGCCTCGAAAAATAACGTAACAAACTAAAGTCAACTCCAAATTGAATTCCAAACATTCACCAATTGCGGTTATAGAAACTGGGCTTTTCGGGTGGCTCATGACAAATCAATTGACTTGCAACCGAATGAAATCAAATGTTTTGCGGCCCAAAAACCAAAATCCACAAATGTTTTCAATGTTGTGCGGGTGTTTTTTTTAATCTGCCGCTTCGAATGTGACACAAAATGCGCTCGCATCCAAACAAATCCACAAAATATATTCTCAATATAGAGATTTAGAATGGTGGGTCGAGCTCGAACAGTGGGTTGAACCACAATCTGTTGCACACATGATTTCATTTTTATTTCCCATTAAAAGCACATAAAAATCAAACGCAAATAACAATGGCCCGAGCGCGGGTCAAACACAGAAATAAATAGTAGAATGTCTAAAAAATATTTATTTGCCATATATAAATTTCAGAGTAACGAAATTGGTTCGGGATTTGTGGTGCGACGTTGTGGGGTGGGTCGGGTCTGAGGTTTATCCCTTTAATTTTTTATTGGGTTAGTGGTTAGTCTGGGTTACGTAGCGGGCTTTACATAAAAGGTTTATTATTTTCAAATTGAATTTGCTTCGTGTTGGCCTTTCGGTTTGGTGAGAGGTTTCAATTGAGTGTGAGTGGGTTACTATGGGTTTAAGATAGGTAGCAAAAACAAAAAATAATGTTGCATAATAATCATTATTAAAATTACTTCCTGAAATTTTTTTTATTATATTTTAATATTTTTTAAAAATACTTTAAGGGCATTCATACTCCCTAATAAGTACAGTTTCCCCATATCTCTGGCCTAAATTCCCCGCTTCTCATTTGTAATCATATGTCATGATTGATCCAACACTTTTCTCTGATAATCTCTGAACACATTTCCATAGCTATAAATAGATCCGAAAACACATCGATGCATTTTTAAGGGCCTCCCCTTTTTCCTCGATCGAAATATCTCAAGCTTCCCGCTCTGTAAACACTTCACACAGACAATACCCATCTTGCATCTTTCAGGTCTTTCTGACTTCTGTTTACCATGCAGCCCTTTTGTGCTCATTATTCTTCATTATTTGTATTTTGATTGTTTTACTGATGCGCCCGCCTCTCGCCCACAATGTAAACCCTGTTTAATTTCAAGGAAAAATATTTATTGATTGCACTCCCAGGAAATGGAACACACAAATGTGAAGGGAAAAAGCTTCGGCGAGGGCGGTTGTGGAATTTTTGAAGAATGCCAATTGTGATGGGTATGTGGGTGGAATGGGGAATGGGGAAGGAACTGGAAAAAAGGGGAGTTTGGAGTGATACCACTTGAGTGCCAGACAAGTGCCGAGCTTTGCATGCCAAGTGGGGGTTTTGCAACTGTCAGATTCGCTGATACAGTGGAACTTTTGTAACTGGTTGTTGTACCAAGTAAATGGTAAAAGATATCATTATTTTTACTTTAGAAGAATTATAAAAAGAAATAGTTTTTTAATTAATGTTTTCAAGTTTTAAAGACCCTAAACCATACAAGCATCATTTTAAACTAAGAAATATTAATTACGAGCACCAAACTCTTAACTTTTCCTATACCAAGGGCTGACTGTTTGTGGATTTGGCAATCCAAATTTATTACACCCTAATTAGTCATGATCTACAGGCTCGACTTGTTGTTTCCTCCCGGCTTAGTACTTCTCTATTTTTAGGGGGCGTTGCATAAATCTCTGAACAACTAGAAGGGGTTAATGGAAGTAGTGACAATTGAATCTAGCAAATCCACGCCCCATGCCACTGCCCCTTATCATACTCAATATCGCCAGAAGTTCCGCTTGGCAGGCAGCCGGAATCAGTCCTCGGATGCAGTTCGACATTCTCCAATCGTTCTCGTTTTCGCTCCCCCTTCTCCAATTGTATCTGCATCCCAGCATTGTATCTGAATCTCAGTCAGCCCATCCAGTGGCATGTTTCATTTGGCATGTGTGGCATACACACAAGTGCCTTTCTCTCAAGTGGGCTGCAGATTGTTTGTTCTTTTTGTTTATGCATCTTTGTCGTTCTGTGTCCCTTTTTCTGTGGTTTAGTTTTGCATTTCGCTTTGTTTATCCATCAATGACGACTGACAAGAAACATGCAACACCACCACCACCACCATCGACAGCAACAATAAAAACTACATCGAATAGAGGTATAAACAATGGCAACTCCTCTGTCGATTTATGTTTTTGTTGCCTGCTCAATTTAATTTCCTTTAATTCCAATGGCATCTGCGGTTGTCTCCTTTGCGGCTGTCATTGTTTATTCGATTTATTCTCCGTTGGGTTTTTATGAAAATGTTTATAAAATATTTCCGTTCTGATTTGACAAGGCGTTGATTGAAATGGGTGAAAGCATTCATTAGCCATCTTGAGAATTCGATTTTAAAGCAATTGAATTATGTGTGGCTCAATCAACGATCAATTTTATTGCGCTTTAAGGAAAAGCTATTAAATGCGGAGTCGAGTGATTCTCGAAGGTAAAAACTAAATAAGTATTTTAAAAATAGTTTAAAAATATCTCGGAAAATACTAATTATTATAGGAATATTTTCTATACTTCCGCCCTAAAAATTAACATAAACAATTTCACAGTAAATCCAGAAAATCAACACAAATGGGTTTATTAATAATAGTGATATGTGGTTATATGTTGACCGTTAGGATGTGTGGAGTAATCTCCTCAATAAAAAAAAAAACATGACTAAGCCAATTTGCGGGCTACTTGTGTGAAACGAAGTCAATGCCCTAAATATTCCAAATTTTAGCTTTCTCATCACCACATACATGAAAAAAACAGACAAACCCAGAAATCTCAGCTGCTTTCTCAGGCCCATTTCCATGATTTCATGTACCTTCATTCTTGGTCAATGATTTAAATATTTTCTTTAACCTTAACAAGTTTTCATGTAAATGGCTGTTTTCTTTCAACTTAACTTTTGCGGAGCTCTGGCAAAACAAAAGTTAATTGTTTGGTAGAATCTCATAAAAATTTCTGCATAATAATTATGAGAAAACACAAAAAGGTGAATTAATTATCAGGAAAAATACACAAAAACGTGAGTGGAGATGCTAGCAAACAGAAGATTCCCCCTGCGGAAAAGTCTAAACTTACAATTATGAATTGTTTCCGTCTGAGTTTTTTTGTGGCGAAAGTTTTACTGGTAAGTCGTGAGGTTTACGTTGTTCATTTCGCGGTTATTGTCGTAATGACATTGATCAAGTTGACGAGAGCTTTTCGCCCAAGAAGGTCAATTATTAGCTCTCTTGGCTGTCTCTTTTAATTGACTTAAATTAAACTGTTTGCCTTAGTTTGTTGCTGTGTAGGCGTTTATTTCTTTCAGTTTCAAATCGATTAAAGCCGTATTCAAGGTGGAACCAAAATGCTTAGAGAGTCAGAGTCACTTGACAATTTCCTGCAATTTAGCTGTTGGTTTATTTTTACCTCTTTTTTTTAATTTCTCGTTTTCGTGTTTACGTATCTCTTGCCTGAATGAAGTTTTGGGCAAAGCAACAGAAACAGAGAAAAAAATATAAAAACAATTAGGTTGTTGCGAAAACACATAGAGAACTCTGTTTTAGAGGGGGGAAAACGGGGGGCTCCGGGGATCCTCTACATGTGCTGTTGTTAAACTTTTTCTCAGTTTACCCGTTGTTCATGTTGTTTTCGCTTTGCTTTTGTGTTGCTTTTGTAATTGCAACATAATTTGCTATTACATGCTACTTTTTGTTGCTGCCTCAGTTTTGTGGGTCTCTGGGTCTCGCAGCTGTTGCGAATTGCTCATAGAGAAAGAGGAAACCGGGGTTTAGGGGGAAGAGAAGACAATTACCAGCAATTAGAAACGAATTGCTTAAGAAAAAAATAAGAATATTTGCAAAAGAGGCAAAAGCAACAGGAAATAAAGTGCTTAGTAGAATTGTTCTTGAAGATGTGTCGAAAAAAATTTAAAATCCATTTTAAAAAACGTTTTGGAAAGTTCTTTAAAAACATCCTTTCAGTAAATAAAAAAAAAAATAGTAATAAATTTATAAAACTTAAAAAAACAGTGTTTTTACAGAATCGGTACTACATACAAAAAAAAAACACGACATGGTACGATCAAATGCCCATGGTACATTTCTGGCATATCGTTTTTACGTTTAAATAATATCATTTGCCGAATTCTCTCTCTCGGAGATTCTCTGACTTCGTAAAGGAGAGGATGAAGCATTATGGCGAGGGCGACACAGAAGCATTCGGAATTCGAACTCGCCTACTTTGAACATGTTTACATTTCGATCATATCAAGTAAAAATTGATATTACATAACATAAAATCGATCATCGAATTATATCTTTTTTGTGTATTAGAAACAATATTTAAATTTATTTAAAAAGCTTAATTCGTAACAATCGTTACAAATAAAACTGTGATGAAAAGCCAACCAATTTATTTCAGATTCAATTTAATCTGCAACTAACGCCAATAAAAAAATTAGCAAAAATTAAATAGAACTGTTAAAATTTTAATTTTTTCATTCAGGTCAAAAAGATTAAATCCCCTTTAAATAAAATCAAAAGTTAAGTAGCCTTAAAATTGGAAATATTTTGTTGTCCTGTCTGTAGCATTGGCTCATCTGCCCTACCGGCAACCGACAGATAATTCCTAATTAGTTACATATTTAGTGGGCCGCATATGTTGAACTTACATGACCAGAAAAACAGGCCCCTGCATTTGTATCTTTCACTCTCTAGAGGCCCGCAGGCATGGATACGCTAACTATATATAGATACCCGTAGTCGTAAATAAAAAATACCAGTTAAATGGAAATTCGTGTTTTGTGTTTTGCACAGAGGCAGCGCAAGCGGCGCAACGGCAACAATAAATGCAACACGGTTCACGGTTTTAGTCAACTATTTTTTGTTTTTCTGTAGCATTTTTCACATTTCCACTGGACGTGGAGTGTGCACCAGCTTTTTGCACAGACTGTGTAAAGGGCTGCGAATTGATGTTGTTGTGTATGAAAACGTAATTAACAACATTTTACGGTAATTTTTTTCAACTTTTCAATGCGCTGGAGTGGGGGAAAATCTGTGGGGGACTGCCAACGCAAAATGGCATAACTTATGGCCTCGTTTGCGTACTTTTTTTCTTCTTTTTTTTTTTCTTTTTGCAACGGCTGCCTCGACAATTAACTCACTTAAAATACTTTTGCCCTAGAGTCGCATTTAATGATTAATTTTGCATTTTTTTCCCTCCGTTCCCCCTTACTCTTTGTGCTTTCCTGTGTGGCAACAAAAAACAATTGACTCGTGGCTTTGCTTTGATTGCCAAAACAGGAATTAATAAAATTAATATGGAATGACCCATCAAAGTCAATTATTGGCCGCCGCCCCTCACAAGTTGAGGCCCATCGTAAAAAAGAAAACTATTTCCATGCTCAATTGATAAAGTTCATGCCCCCGAAGAGGGAGAGAAAAAATACGACTGCCTCAAAAGGGAACTTGCCACTTGAACTTTTTTCTGTGGAGGAGGAGAGCAAAATTTAAATGAATATGCCAGAGGGCAAACAACAAAAATATATATTTTTTCAAGTGACTCAGCTGGGGATCAAGCGTATTCACTTATGCTGAGCTTTGGGCAGAAATTGTTGTCCGAAATTGGAAATATACACACAAATTAGGCCAAGTCAAAATGTTGATTTGAAGACCACAGGCACAAACATTTCGACCAGACTCAAACTCAAATATATTGATTGAGGTCTCAAATGCTAAATAAATCTGCCAAACTATTAGGAGAATTGAAAACAAATAATATGCCAAAGATTTCCTGCAAAATTTCCAAATAAGCCAAGCTTAAATATGTTGAAATATAAATCAGGCACGTTTTAATATAAAATTAAATGTACAGGTAGGTGAAAAATCTTTTTAGAATTATTTATTTAAAGAAATATTTAACGTGTCTTTTAATATTAAATGATTTTTAGGCTATTTAGTGATTTATAATTATTTAAATTATTGTTAAAAAATCCTTTATATTTAAATAGGTGCTGCTTTATTTTCCGTAAAATGTTTTCTAGAAAAAATCTAAAAAAATAGGTTTTCGCTTTTAAAATACATTGCTCGACTGTATTATTAAAGTTAATTTGTGGGTTCTTTGGCCGACTTCTTTGCGGCAGTTTTCCCTATACACACATTCCCTTTTGCCACGCGTCTTGCATAACATATTATGGCTGCCTCGCCTGCGTGGATATAATTATGCCTATTTCCTATGTGCGCCACATTTCCATACAAGCTGCTCTTGTATATATATGTTAATGCATATATTTTTTAATGCCACTTAAAATACAAATTGCCTAGATCTCTGTCTGAATGGCACACGTTCAGGGCTGCAGGGCTCCGTTTGAGTGGGGGGAGGGGGGTGCTTCTGACCCCCTCGACCCCCATCTGCCACATACTATATGCTATATGCGTAATTGTCTCAATTATTCACCAAAATGAGCCGCCATCCAGCTGCATTTGTGTGTTTGCTACTGATTTCATATGCGCCTTGTCTGCAGAATTTGCTTGCCACCAAAACCACCCACCACCACCCGCCCCTTAACCCTAGAATGCGCCCTTCTCGGGCCCCCTTAACCCCCCCTTAGCCCATCTTATCCGAACTGTTTGCATTTGGGGCAAGAGCGCGCGCGTTGCAAATTACATTTGTATGCGTTTTGTGCACGCATTGCAATCGCTTGCATATAAATTGCGCCGCAAATGCAAAGCCACAACAATTGTTGCCTCCGTACGTTGCAGCACCAACACCCCCGCACCCCTCACCCCATTACCCCGCTAACCCAACATCGCATTGAGCCCCCCGATAGCCCCTGTATCCCCGCTTCAGGCAGTCATTAATGCGCCCGCCATGATGATGACTATCTTATGCTTATGCATGTTGACTTCAACTTCGGCTCACTACACACTGAGCCAAATTACGTCGACATGTGTTATCCGATTATCTGAAGGCTACAGGAACTCAGTACAGTAAAATCAAAAACCTGGGAGTTTTTAAAAAAATGTTAACTGCAAATAAACCAAAAGCCTAAAATATTATTTTGTAATTTTAAATGAAAAAAAAGGTATTAAAAAAGTGTATTAAATTACAATAAAATTTACGAATAAATAACTTTTATTCATTTTATGGAAAGACAGTTAAATCAGCTATTAAAATAGATTATTTAAATAGTTTTTAAAAATACAGCTTTTATTTTTTATGAGAATATAACATTTTATACGAATATTACGTTTAAAAATACTACTCTTATTTTTTATGAGAATATTACACTTTATGCGATCATTTTTCTCAGTGCTGTAGGGGCTTGAGTTGCACTGCAGACGGCGCCTGCTCCACATTCGGCAGTTAAAACCGACTTGGAATGCTGTTTGCTGTTGGCTGAACGTTGATGACTTGATGTTGACTTCGGTCGATTTATTTGCTGAGCTCCGATTTACATGAAAATTCACCACACAAATTTAACCAAGTCTGATCCACGCCCCCTGTCGCCACCCCCTCATTCACCCACCCTGTTTGGCACTACAATTAATTTTTTTTGTTTGCGGCCAAGTTGGCGAGCTAACTGGAAACTGGCCAAGAATGGCTCGGACTTTGGCTAACTCGAAATCTATGTAATTAGTGCCTTCCCCTTCATTTGATGTGGCTAAATCCCACAGTTTTTGGTCTGATCTGCGGTTTATTGCTGGTCGCAAGCTGATTTATTTGATAGATAACGACTTTGGGTCGAATTTATGAATTTAAAGCAATATCCGGTCCTGAATTTGGAATAAAAATTGTAGGCAATTGGATGTAATTGAGTCTGTTCAACAATGGGAAGCTGTTGAAATTTGTGTGAACTACATTTGTTGGTCGAAGAACAAATTTTCATTTTGTAATTTAATTATAAAATTATTTTCAGCTCGCTTATAATTTAAAAACAATTCAAACTACCCCTCTTAAAATTTAATTAAATATAAAATTATGTATGATCGTCAAGTACATTTGTGTCAATAATAAATAATATTTTTTCAAGCACATATAAATTCCTCAACTGTTTTTCACCATGAAATAGTTCACATTTTTCTACGCACAGCAGAAAATAGTTCAAGTCCATCAACATGTCTTTCTAATTAATTGAGTTTCAAATTATAACTGCAAATGCCGCAAATAGCAAACATTTTCATTGCCGCGAGTGAAAAAAAAATGATTAATAAATAATTAAAAGCCAATTAAAAGCATCCGACAAAGGCAGCGACGACAGCCACTTGTCGCCAACTTTCACCTGCAAGCAGCCACTCCCACTTAACGCCCCCCAAAAAAAGGTTAAATAAAATATGAATTAAATAATTTGCAAAAACGGCAACTAAAAGCGAAAATTACTTTCGCCCCGGTGAATTAATCACTGCCAAAGTATAAGCAAGCTGTTTGCATAAAGGCCGAGCAATCAATCTAATTACTGTCAATTTTGCAACGACACACTGCGAGAAAACTAGCGGCTTTGCACTTCAATTAGCCATTTTCGGTTTCACTGTACGCGAAGTGCAACGCACCGCATTAAACTGGAAAATGCTGTCAACTGAAAATGGAAAGCCAACATCCATTATGCAGGCGACTCCGGCTGGTCTGTCCAGTTTTCCACTGTGGGACTCTCGAAGCGAGGCAATTAATTTACGAGCTCAGTGAGCATTGGCTTAGCTTTCACATCACTCGGGGCAAATAGATAAGAGCCCGGCCAAAAAGTCGGTCTAATCCATGGCCTGGCCTACACTCGGATCTCGCGTCAGCTTTATGGCATTTAGCTGTTGCTTTTTATGATATTGCCACCGCCCCGGCTGGATACTCGCTGGCAACAGCCACTCCGGCTGTAAGTGGCTCTAATCCTGTCCAGCAGTTTGGCAGCAGTGACCCGAGAGTAGCCGTTTCAAAGTGAAAGGGTTTTGGCCCGAACCGCAGTTGGCCATCGGCCACACAAGCAAACAAACAATTCGGAGCGAAACGGAACACTTGCTTGTTTTGCCATTTTCGGGGTCACTTTGCATTCGCCTGTTTGGTTTTCCTATAATACTGCAGTTTCCCAACATTTTCCATACCCCCCACCGACCTTCACCCTATCTCGTTTTTCCTGGTTGAGTATTTGGCCCAATGTTGGCCCATTGCTAACTAATCCGTTGACATTTTTGGGCCAAATTAGACAAAAACATAAGCAGATCAAAATTATTGCGGTTCTGGTGATGGAACTATGTGAACTAAAAATGTATTTTGTTATGTTAAAAATGTTAAAAACAATTTTTTTCAAAAAATTGGTGGCAAAAACTAGAATTTTTATTAATTATGTATTAGCTGGTGAACGGTTCAAAAACATTTTTTGGCTATAATAACAAATATTCAAAATATGTTGAAAATTTTATAATATTTTTTATAAAATTATATTAGAAATGTTTATTAAAAAAGTTCAGCTCAAAGCTTTTTTTTAGGTTTTTCTTCACGTTTAAATTTGTTCTATGCTATCCTCAAAGAAATCCTCCCTTTCATACCCCGTAGACACTTGCCATTCACTCAGCTTTGCCATGCTGTGATCAGGATGACAAAAACTCTTTTGATTTCCTACCAACTTTTACAACGGAACTCACTCATACACCGATTTTCCTCAGCATTTCCCCCCTTTGCCGCCTTAGCAAGTGCTGGGTTTTGGGGCGTGGCATCAGGTGGAAATGGCAGCCTTTGTTTTTCCATTTAAACATGCAATGCTGCACTTTTTTGTCTCCTTCTCTCTGGCAACACTTTTCGGTGTTGCTTTCAATTCTGTTTGTTTTGTTGCCGTTTTTATTATTCTTTTTTTTTTTGCTGTTTTGTGTTTTGGCCTCTGTAGTTTCCTTTTTTGGCATCGGTTGTTGGTAGTCGAGTTTGCCATTTCCGTGGCGCTCATGCGTATAATTTTGCTTGAGGCTGTCGCCGAGTACGAAACAATAAGGCCAGCACCCCCACCCCCTCCCAATCCCACCGCTTTTTCACTTTTTTCCCTTACTTTACTCTATCAGTGGAAAAAGTCGAATGTCTGAAGTAAAGCCAAAAACTGGGAGCCAACGTGACGTATGCGCCATGTGACAAAACAACATGCAAAAATCGAAGTTTGTTTCGGTCCTCTTATTTCGATTACATTTTGCTGGGGGAATGCTGGGAAATTCCTTCACCGATTTAAACCTTAAATTATGGTCTCCCATTGACAATTGTCACATGGCTGGGCACAGAGCATCGAAACCGGGGAAGTGTGGGAGTTTTCCAAAGAGGTGGGGGGCAGCTTTTCCACGCTTCAATGCCCCATTTCAGGCGGCTTCGCTTTTCTCGTTCGTGAGTGGACAATGGCCGTGTTGAAGAATCCGTTTTCCACTTTTTTTCTGGAGTTTTTTCGCCGGTCTTTTGTTCGGGGCAACAACGTGTTAATGCTGCTGCACAAAAATGTGCATTGGAAAACCTTTAAATATTTTTCCCTTGTTTTTTAAACTTTTTTCTTGCTTTTCGTTGAAGTTTATTTATCTAAGTTTAAGATCAACACGAAGGCAACCCCTTGAGAAAGTCCCACCCGGGTTTGCTTCCCCTTTTGCAACATGCAATCATGCACCACCTGCTGCTGTTGCTGCCGCCGATGTTGCTGGTGTTGGTGTTGCATGCACGACAGCAATACCATCTACACACAGAAACAAATTAGGTCGCTTTACTTTCGATATTGTAAGATCAAAAATGTGATAAATTGTGACCTAAGAAATGCAAAGCAAGTGAATAAAGTTTAATGCAGTAGTTTAAATATTTTCTATTTATTTTTTAAAGCTTTAATCAGTAATTTGGTATACTTTTCAAGTTTTTAATATTTTAAAAATAATTTCAAGATATACAACTTTTATTTCCTGTGCATCTGCAACAACAACAAGTGGGAGTGCCTTCATCGCCATCATCGTCGTCATCATAAATGGCCGATGCACAAAGCTCACGTTCTCCTCGTTACGCGGGTCTGCATTTTGCTTCTCAGTTTTCCTCGGTTTTTCTTTCGCTTTTTGTTTTCTTTTTTGGTTTTTCCAAGCTTGGTTTTCCCTTTACTAGTGGTCCCATATGCCTCAAAGTCGTTGCTTCTGGTTAAAGGTTTTTAGCACGGAGCCACTCTCCGCACTTTTGCGGCCTGGAATTGCCTGTCAGGCAGTCAACCGTTCTACCTCTGCTTCTCAGTTATTCCCGTCTCTTTCTAAGCACCGCTGCTCCCCCTCTCTTTCTACTTCACGCTGAGCGTTGGGGCATTAGGCAATTTCTTGCAGGCACATTACACGATTTACTTTTCCATTTCAAATTCGAATTTCAAGCCATGCAAATTGCCGAGCGGCACAAGGGAAAAACCCTCAGAGAAATAGACAGGGAAAGGTAGAAGACCTGGTGAAAGAGAGGGAGAGAAAGGCGAGACGGGCTAGAAATGAAAGAAACAAATAAGAATTTGTGGCTACCACAACGCGGCCAATGATGCATGCACAGTGTGTGCAAAGCGTGGGAAAAGTGAAGGTAAATTCAATAAAAACTTTTACTCTTTTAATGATATGACGATTATAATTAAGAAAGTTATAAAAATAAATATAGGTCATATTTATGGGATACAGAAGATTTTTTTTAAATGATACTAGCAGAGGTGTTAACCTACAAAAAAAAATTTCTAATCACCTTAACTATTCTGATGAAATAATTTTTTTTTTCTTAATCCTAATAATTTATAAAACTGATACCACTGTCCAAAAGTTGAAACACAGCCCCACTGTGCCCACATTGACTTGGCTGGCTTCTGCTTCCCTCGCTGCATTTAATGCACACGCTTGAGGGAGTTTATTGAAAAGTCTGTCGTGCCAAAAGCATTTCCTGCCCCCCGTACAACTTCCCCAGCCAATCGCGATGTTATACAAAAGACAGGTAATACCTATGTCGAGCATATTGGGCTGGGGGTCCATTGTTGCCACTCCAGCACACAGGCACACAAGCACACATACACACGCAATGCAAACGGCCTCACGTAAGTAGCTCTGCGATTTGGCGGCTATAGCTTTCGATTCAGAGATCTTATGAATGCCAAGCATGCCGATAAGATTTCCCCCTTTATTTTTCCCTCACCGTGCCCTTGCCGGTGATAAGCGAAACGTGTTCGGGACGCGTTATGGGAGGGGTGGAGTATCAGGGAGTGTCCATGGCAACCAGATGATGGCGATTATGAAGATGGAGATAGAGGATTGCGGATGAAGATAAAGAAGCTGCTGCACTGGGGATTCCTTAACCTTCCCAGGACTCTTGGCCGCCTTCCACTCACCATTTTTTTTTTTTATTGATTCAGTCTAAAGTTTTCTGCACTTGTGCCATTGCCATTGTTCAACTCTGGCCCTTTTGTGTTCGCCCGGCGAAGTGATTGGCTGCGTATGGGAATTGGACGCGAAAATAGCTTCATTATTTAAAGTAGATCCCCAGTGCTGACTGCCGGAGATGTGAATAACTTCGCAATTGAGCTGTGCTTCTGGGACAGACTATGTGGGGCCCTGTAAATTGCCTAAATAATTTGTATGCTTTTGGGAGACTGTGAACATGTGCGTGGGACTTGGCAAAGTGCAGAGAGGACCACGAAAAGAAAAGGGAAAAACGGGTTAAGTGAGTGGTGAAAGGAAGTTGGGTTAATATATCTTTGTGGTTTGAAAAGTGGGCTCCTTGATTCGCTTTTGATAGGAAAAGTTCATTTTATTGTATTTTCAGATGCACATGATGGATAGTCAAAATAATACCTATTAAGCACAATTTATTTATTACTATCTCATATTCCTAGGGCCCATAACATTTTTAATAAATCATTCACAGGAAAAAAGTAACAATGAATATTTATGAAATTCTTCCGCTACCACGACCAAAATAATTAATAATTAATAAATATCTGGCATAACAAAACGGTTCATAAAACCTAAAAAATTACTCTATTTTTTCACCCATAAAATGCAAAACTTTCCAACTCAAAATAAAGCAAACTTTGCCAGCGGTCGAAGCCAAAGTTCAACTGCCAATCTCAAAACCCGCGCACTCAATGCACAAAAAATGGAAAAAAATAAACTGAAACAAAATGAGGTGGTGCGGGTGCAAAAAAAAAATGTTTGGATGGCTGGCAAAAATTTGTCAGCGCTACAGGAAGCCGGAAACTAGCAACAGTTGCTGTATCTGCTGCTGCCAAAGAACTTTTGTTTGTTTTGCTTGTAAAACCCCAGAACCAACACTTCCCCCGGGCACCTTTTGCAGCTTTTGGTTTCTGGTATTTCACCATTTTCCTCCCTATTTTTTTTTCTGCCTGCAATCATTGCAGGTTCAATGTACCTGAGATACAGATGCGAGCAGCCAGAACATGCATAATGTATGTAAATTATGGAAAAACAAAAAGCAGCGCGGGCTAAAATTGTGGGGCGGAATGGGTTGGAAAATGCAGGAAAACGCCAAGTGTGAAAGTTACCATATTAACCACCTGTGGCTGCTTTTTCGCGCTTTCTTTAACAAAAATAATGGTAAAACCAAAAAAAAAAAATACGTAACTAGAGAAAAACAATAACAAACGCTGTTTATTATGTGTCTGCCGTTGATGTTGTTGTTTTTGTCTCCAGCTAGCTGTCTAATGGGGCGTATGTGTGATGCACACAATATTAAGTAAATAAATGTTCTCCGAGGAGCCTGCGGCATCTTTGCATAGAAGAATAACTTGCTTTGACATGCGAAGTTTCTTTTGTTTCTGCTTTTAGCCGAAGGAGGGATAGCTCCATCGTCTTATTTGCTGTGTGGGGTTGGGTTTCTGACATGAAATGAATAACACATGAACTAAAGAAATTACTTTAAGTGTACGGACAGCGCATGACGGAGCATTGTGCGGGAAATTCAGTTTAATGTTTTAACCCTTAAAAAAATGAGAAGATGTTTGAGATGCTTTAAAGGCAAAATTGTACTCAATTAAGACTTGAATTATTATACAAGACTTTAAATCCCTAAGGTTATGAATTACTTACTATATTCTATATTCCCTATTGTGCTGAATGTTTATAATATTTTAATATACAAAAATTATATTTAATAAATTTAAGAATATTTTATTAATATTTTATATCAATTTCTTTTCGTTACAGGTATGTAAACTTCTCCAAATGCCGAATTGTTAAACGATTCCTTTCAAATTGAGCTAAAAGTGAACAAATCAACGCGCATAACTCAAACATTTGCTCGATTGCAACTTAAACTTCAACTCTGGTGAGCCGAAACGGAAAAGTGTAGAAGGTGCGGAAGCAGAAATCAAAAATTCAAACGAAGAAAAGTAAGAGGGGGATAGTGAGGTGTAGCAGCAGCACTTTGCTGCCGGGCAGCGTAAAAGTGAAAAGCGAAAAACAAAGAAAAATCTTCGCGCCAACAATTAAAGCGGCGAGCAAAGGAAAAGTGCGGGATAAAGTGTGGAAAAATCGAGGGGATTCCCACTCAGCTGCAGGCCATTTCTGGACAATTGGGTCAACAGGGGCCATCAGCAGCGCCACCTAGCGGCGTTAAGCGAATTACAAGCAAAACAAGAAGAAGAAGTGCTCGCGCCAAAGTGGCATAAAAATAGAAAACCATTCTCAGACACCGAGGATTGCATACAAAGTGCAGTCTCTGTCCATAGATTTCCATCCCCACCCAAAACATTTTCCTCGCTTTTCTTTCCACCTCTCTGTCTGGTGTTTGCAATTAAAACAAGAAAGGAAGCTAACTTCGGCCAGCCGAAGTTTTTATACCCTTGCAGACCGTTCCCATTCAATTTGAAATTACAAAAATGTTAAATTTAGATTTGCAAGCAACAACGAACAAAATTATAGCAGCGCACGTATTATATTGACAATAATCGATCGATCCTTCCTATGGCAGCTATATAATATAGTCATCCAATTTATGTTAAATTTAATTCGAAATTCTAAAATAATAAAATAAACTTATATTCCAAAGTAGAAGAGAATACAATAAAAATTAACAAAGCTATAATTTTGTTCCTATTAATTTTCCTTTAGTTTTCCGATCGTTCCTATGAGAGCTATATGATATAGTCGTCCGATTTTTCTAAAATTTAATTCGAAATTCAGAACAGTTAAAAAAATTATATTTCCAAGAGCATAAGGTTATATGTCAAAAAACACAAAGGTTATAATTTTTTTTCAATTATTTTTCCGATTATTCCTATGGGAGCTATAAGATATAGTTGTCCGATCCGGCCGGCTCCGACTTATATACTACCTGCAATAGAAAGACGACTTTTGGTAAAGTTTCAGCTCGATAGCTTCAAAACTGAGGGACTAGTTTGCGTAGAAACGGACGGACGGACGGACAGACGGACAGACGGACAGACGGACATGGCTAGATCGACTCGTCTAGTCATGCTGACCAAGAATATATATACTTTATAGGGTCGGAAACGTCTCCTTCACTGCGTTGCAAACTTTTGACTGAAATCAATATACCCTCTGCAAGGGTATAATGAGGCCAAGAATGGGAGCCATAAAAATGGTAACCAGAAAGTAAGTTTTCAGGTCTGCGCGACCAAATGAAATTAGAGAAAAAAGCAAAACGATAGCTTCGCCCCCTCTCTTTCGCCGTATGTGAATGTTTCTGGTTCTGTCTCTTTCTTCGGTCATGCTTGACCGTAAAAATAGCGTTCCTGACACAGAAACGTGCCAACTGGTCCAACACGCATTCTCGACTCTTCACGAGCCCCAAACTCCGATTCCGAAGCCGCACTCCAAACTCAAAACCCCAGCGACTGTGACTATGATTGTGGCAATGATGACGGCGATGGCTTTCACATTCCAGCGGCTGCGATGCTCTTCACTTGACCAAGTTAACTGCCATCCACTGACAGAATTTTTCCTGGCTGGGCAAGATTGCACTGAGAACATTTGGGAGGGTTCTTAGGCTGAACTATGAATTTTAAAAAATATTTATCTGGTTTAAGGAATTAAATGGTTCTACATTTTTAGATTTACTGTTTAAAATGAAAAATGTAAAATGTAAATAATTTAATCCCGATTAATTTTTTTTTTTTTTTTTAATTAAACCACTTCTACGTTTTTTTGAGTGTAATCTCTGTTCTAGCCAGACCACTTAAACTGAGCCTGCGTTGGCACTCAGGCCACTTTCCCAGCAACCTTCCACTCCTTTTACACAACCTCCAGCCACTTTTAACCCCCCAACCACCCACACACAATTGCAGTTTATTGGATTCCAGGCGACTTATCCAACTGTCGCCTGTCGTCGGTTCAATTTTGTATTTTCTAAACATTTTTACATTCCATTGCCTCGTTTCTGCCCCAATATCCGCGCTAAAACGTTTAGCGCTCTTTGTTTGAAACAAGTTTAGTGGAAGTGTTCAGCTCGGCGCTTCGCGGTCAAACACTCTTTGTTTGCATTTTCCTTTTTCCAAACTCACCGACAGACAGAGTTTCCCCCACAGCAAACACTCGCTTAGCGTAATTAAAGTTTTGGGGTTTTCCCGGGCGAAAGCAAATGAACATTTTCCTTTTCTAGTTTGGGTGTTTGTTAGGGGAATTAATGAAATGTGAATTGCGCCATTTGAAAATGCTTAGATAGAAAGTAAGTGCTAGTGATACAAAGTATTTAACAGCTTTTATTTCCTTTTTATTTTATATTTATACTTTAAATTAAAGCTTAAAGTTTAGGTTTTATTAAGACATCACAATTATTTTTGGCAACAAAAAGGAGTTTCCAGCGGTTTTTGTTTAAGAAAATCTATCCAAACTGTCAGTTATGCAATGATAAATTACCGCAGCCAAGTAAAGTACCAAAAAAAATAACTGCACCATAAAAACGCGAAGAAAAATTAATTTAATTTAACTCCCTCACTTTTATGAAGAAGCAGCGCCCAAGGCCCACTTTAATAAAACGGCAGCCAAATAATAAAAAGAAAAGCTCTGCAAGAAAAATATGCGGTCATAAATTAAACTCAGCTTATAGCGCTTCGGAAATATTAGAAGCTAAAAAGCAATGAAGAAAACAACAATCGCTGGCAAATTGACTTTCACTTTAATGTTGTCTTTAGCAATAAACTCGTAAATTAATACGAAGAATAAAATGGTACAAAAGAGTAAAGGGTAAAAAAGCATTGGTTGTCGGTAATAATTTATTTATATTTTTTTTTTTTTCGCCCGAAAGAGAAAAACTTTCAAATTTAAATATATGTTATGCACGTGCATCGACTGCAGTTTTCTGTACCCCTTTTGTTTACTTGGCCGGTTTTCTGGTTTTCTTTTCTTTTTTCGAATGCAGACCATGACTTTCAATGCAGGAGAGGTTCAGTTGGGTTCGGTTCGGATTCGGCTTTGGGCTTGCAATCGGAGTCGCCATTGTTGGCCAAGTTAAACATGCAAATGTTTCGCCCAGAGTGTCTGCCATGAGTTTGCCATTTGTCTGTCGGATTTTCCGAGGGGTTCCGTGTACTGGGGCCATAACCATAACCATAACGATAACCCAAAGGCAGGCGCAGTGTCATAAATGTCTTGTCCATCAGTACGTACAATTTGGGTCACAGTCTCTCCCTCTCTCTCTCTCTCTATACATATATCCATCCGACATTCGGGACGCGCCTTCTTTTTGTCTGCCATTGACTTTTGGCTTATACCCGCCTGCCAAAAATTGACACTTGGACAATGCAAGTTCGGGGCTTTGATTTGGCCTATTCATAACAGCCGTAAAGCCCTCCGATTGAGTTATTAATGCTCATTTCCCACCAACTTTGGTTTTTGGGTAGGCCATATTTCGTCCAGATTTATGACTCTAATTAGTTAAATATTTTCTCTTTTTGTTTTGTGGCTCCACAACATGCAATCCCCAATCCCAGTTCAGGACCTCAATTGATTTATGGAACACATGTTGAGAGAGGCGCCTTTCTCTTAAATAGTGCTATGTGCACAAAAATATGATATCAAATGCACCAAAAAACGGTGTTAATTGCATGGTGTTGAAATAGCCAACGATAAAAACGATAACACTACAAGTGATAGTTAAGAGAAATAGGAAAAAAGGCTGAAGCACTCTTAAAATGTCATAGAAAGCGGGAAACATTTCGAAGTGTTGTTATAAAAGTTAATGGGAACATTTTATGATATTGGTGAATTAAAAGAAAATACATTAAAAAAAAGGGTTCGTTTTATTATATTTTCTATGGCAAATTAAAGGTATAATAAAATCAAGTCTTAACGGACTAAAAAGGAAGTAGATAAAACTTATAAAAATGGGAGAATTGATGGCTAGAGAAATTGTATTTAAATTTAATTGTTGAAAAAAAAGCAATCCTGATATTAATAGTATGGGTTAAAAATGGTATTTTAACAATTTAAACAGTTTTAATTTATTTGAAATTAAATTTCGATTCAGGTAACCACAACTAATTATTCAATACATAAACTTATAATACCATCCAAAATACCTTCAATGCAGTAGGGTAACCACACATTCCACATGTCCATTGCCAGCGTTGCTGTTGCAGGAAGCATTTGCCGCCACCAACATGCAACATCGACAGCCACAGCAGCAACACCATGCGATTGTTCAAGGTTTATGTATAGAAAATATATTTACAAAGTGGCATTTGTGCGCTTGTACCTTCTATTATTAAATTTTCCTTTGGCTTCATGACTTTTGCCGGCGTATCTAACGGCTATTTGTTGGACGTTGTTGGGTGGTTACCATTATCATTTGTTGCCTGGCTTCACTTTAAATAATCGTTGGCTCTTCAAAATTGTTTTGTGTTTCTCTCTCGTATTTTACTTTTTCTTTCTTTACCTTTTGCTGTGTAATTTTTATCAAATTTCTGATGCTGTTGTTGTTGCTGTTGCTGTTGCACATTGTGCAACATTTGTGGGTTTTTGTGAGGGAAGGGGACAATGGAGAAGATGACGTTGATGAGCTTTTTATGGCCGGGCCATTAGGGGGCGTGGCCGAAAGGGAGGGGGGTTGGCCGTCGCATTGTTTTGTGAGGCATTCGTTGTCGCTGCTGCAAGTTGCAACATTAGCTACTCCTCGCCATGGTTGTCATCTTGATGTATCTCCCTCCTCGCAACCGGTTTGGGCGTGCCAGTTTGCGTGTGCCAGCAATTTGCCCGAACGTTTAACGATCTGTTTATGGGGCCTCTCGCAGGGTTCCAAACCCCTCTACCTAAACCGAAACCTCTTTAGGAAACCCTTTATTTCATTCCACCCTTTGCTGGCAATCAGCTACTAGAAATCTACAATTTTTAGTTCTGTTTTTCTTCGCTCCCCAGTTTTTTCTTTGATTTTCAAGTGGCCAGCTTTGAATAACTCAAGCCGCATAAATTCAAATGAAGCACTCCAGCTGGAGGCAAAGCATATGTCGAAAGATTTCCAGGGGATTTCTAACAATAGTTGGCCCCGTACAATAGTACAAAGTCTTTTTTTTTTCCTTAGCAGCCTACCTATTGCCTTTGTCATTCAAACATTCTCATCTTATCCGGTGATCTTTCTATCTCTGCTCTGACAGACATGAATTTCTTCTTAAGCCGCTGCAGTTTTTAGATTTTTTTCCCTTTTCCCCAACGATGCTGGTCGATTCGTGCAACACTCTTGATGGCTAGTGTTGGCCGAGAGTCAATAATTCTTCAAAAGAAATCGTCGCTTCCTTTGGGCACCCACATCCACCAACACGCTCGATTAAAGCTGAAAATATATATATCTCTAGCTCGCCCTGCTTTCCATTCATCTTTCATTTTCATGCACTTGGCATTTCTTTTTTCTCCTTCATCGCCCTGCTTTGTTTGCTTCCTATTCCCAATCCCAATCCCAGACCCCTTTTTTTTGTTGTCGACCGCATTCAAATGCTCTTTCAATGCCAAAGCCTGCCTCCTTTGCATTCCGGCAACTTTCGAATGCCTGCAGTCAGACTTGTCGGCTTAGGCCGTACTCTTTTAGCCAACTCCCCCTATTTGCAAACCCTTGCAACGCCCCCGATTCCTCCCCCTTGGCCCTCTTGTTCAGCCCTTCTTGATTCGGTTCTGGCCCACTCCAATTCATTCCATTTCATTCCTCACAATGGCCACATACATGCTCTTCATTTCGAATGCTTTTCCTGGCTTCTTATGTGCACGCCCTCACTTCTTACACTGGAAATAATTGGCAATAATCCTAATCAAACTCCATATGACAACAGTACCGCAAATTATAATTATGAAATAATTATGAAAATAAAATATTTATTATCTGAAATATTTAGACCGGAAAAGTTATATAAATATTGAAGATATTAAAAAAAGCAATGTTATAAATATTATAAAAATTAATTTTATAAAAAAAATAATATAAACCTACAGTTTAAAATTAAAAATTTTCCCAGATTTTTCCTATTTAAAAAAAGTATATATGTATATACCCTATAAAATTTATGGATTTTAAATATTTTAAAATTTGAAGAAATTTTGATATGCCTTCCTTTAAAGTTCAGTGCTGGCTCAACCCGTTTCGTGTCTTGCGAGCTATGGTAGGCATGTAGGCCTTGTAGGTTTTAACTCCTGCAGCTCGTAGTACTTCCTTCCTGGCCGATTCCGGGCCCCGAGGACTGGGAACCGAAGTCGGCGTTCTCCGCAGTTTATTCGTCACTCAAGAACCAAGTTGGGCTGTTCTCGGAAACGTTTAACTCTGTTGATTGATTGTAGTCAGCAATTGTTTGTTCTTTATGCAACATTTATTTCCCGTTATGCGGTTAGTCACAGGTCTTAGACTAAATCCCTGTCCCCCATTTTCCAAGCTTTTCTCTTTTCCCAACTTTGTTTGGTTATGCTAATGCATTTTTTGTGGGCAAACTTTTTGTTGCCTCTTGTTATCTTTAATTGGCTTTTGAGTCATTTTATTGTTGGTCGTAACAATCTCTTGTGGTTCTTGTTTCGCCTGTGTGTTTAACATATGCCCATAGCTATAGATCAGGTTACATACAGACACACAAACAACCATGTGCACAATCAAATTGACAGGAAAATACGCCTACACACACGCCCACAAATTTATAATTGGTTGAGTGCTATCCCCTCTTCGCTTTTAGTGTGCTCAATGATTCATGGCCGAAGATTCGAATTTGTTTTGCAGGCTGGAAAATGTTTTGATTTTCTATTGCGTGAACAGTTGAAAGGGGAAGGCTAAACTGGCAATTACTTTCTCTGGCTTACAAGAATTAAAAATGTTATGTGCATTTTTAAGACAAACATTCTGGGGAGTAGTTCTAGAATAAAGGCTGAGCAAAACAAGGATCAGATTTAAATATTAATAAACTGAGAAGCACAATATTTTTACGACTTTAGAGCTTAGGGAGCACATGTTTTCTTTTGTTTGATTATTTTTGTTACAGGATTCATTTTATTATTTTCTAGCAAAGCTTTCTTGTTTTATAAATCTTTAATTAACCTTTAAAATAATTTTTACTGACCTTTAACACTGTTTTAATTGAATGCCTTCATTGATTTTAAACTTATTGATGTATCCTTTGCTTAAAAGCCACTCTCTAAAGTCAGACTTGGGTTTTTCCCCCTGCTAAACATCATCCAATAAAGTTGCATCGATTAAATTCAAGTTTTAATTAAATCCCGCTTCAACTGCAGGATCCCATAATTAAAAGGTGACTAGTAAAAAAAAGAGAGTAAAAGCAAAGCGCACTGCAAAAAAAAATAATAAAGAAGTGGAGTAGTGGAAATTAAACACTAAACGAGAATGAACTCTGGCCAAGGGAATCGGCGACTTTTTAGTTACGGAAATTGATTGACATAATAAAATAATCCTTGAGAGTTAATTGAAATGGACGAGGCGGCAGAGTGATAAAGAGGGCCGAAGTGGGCGGGCCATTTGACAGACAGCTGGATCAGGTGAGACAGGTGCAAAAAAAGGGCAGCACGAAACAGAGGGTATAAAACTGGTGAAGGCGATGGCAAAAAAAAATTACAGCAAATAAATGAAATTAATGCGACTTTTATTGAAATGAAATTTGCCGTAAAAACGAAGCTAAAAAGGCGAAACAAAAGAAAATCGCAGAAAAAAAGAAGTGAAATGCTCAATGGGCTAATAAAAGTCAGAGAAGGGCGACTCGTAAATTCGATTAGTCGCCAGTTTGATTCCATTCTACTTAGCAACAATGTAATCTTTAAAGCTGCCCCTTCAATTGAATTTCAAAATTATTTCCCCCTCGCCACCCAAAAGGATTGGAGGTTGCCCCAACTTATTTACCATCAATCAACGGGGCAAACAAAGCCAATAGCAAGTTCTGGCCCTGGAAAAACTTGGCTATAATCTGCCCGGGGGCTTACAGTACGAAAATTTTAATTATGCCCGGCTTAATGCTGGAAAAACTTTTGCCACGGTCACTACCCCGCGCTCCCCCTGCCCAGCATCCCCCATGACAACACAACTCAAATAGCAAAACTTTCGCAACATTTTATTTATTTGCCAAATAACAAAATACCAAAAAAAAAAAAAGAAAAATAACCAAGGAGAAAAAAGGAGTAAAAGAGAAAAGTTTAATTTAGAGAACCCTTTTTTCACAAAGCTCTGGAGATTTAACCCCGCCGGCAACTGGGGAAAACTGTCAACCAATTTTAATTGACTAGCAATCCCCAAAATACAAAACAACTGCTTAAAAGAGACAATATCAAATACGCATTACTTTCTGCACCCGATTTTAATTGGCCCCGGTCCCGAACCCAGAACCCAGATTCGAACTCGGAAAGTTCGGGTAGGGAAATTTACTTCTGCCCACTCTGGCGGAAAATTAAGGCACAAGCTGTCTTGTGTCTTCCTTTTGTTATTTTTTATTTCCATCTCAATTGCTGCACTAAATACTTTGCACAAACATTTCACAAAAGTGAAGCGAAGCGAATGTGGGAAACCAGTTTTTGCAGCTCTCCGGAACCGCGTGTCCCAGCTTAGACATATGCTAATTTCTGCCTGCACTCCGGACAGGATGATACTTTTATTCCCCCTCCTTTCAACTGGATATAGCCATCTCTCATTGCCTGTTAAATTACCTATATATGCTTATTCGCAGCATTATCTACGCTTGAGTGAGAAAACCGTGGCTAAATCAACATTTGATGGGCATTTGCGAGTTAACAAGCCTCGCCAGCTGCCTTTCGTCGTGGGTTTCATGGGGATGAAGTTACGACGCGAATCCTTCAGGGTTGTACAATAGTAGAGAGGGTTAAGATTAGGCTACAAGTCAATTAAATTATTGAAAAGACAACCTTGTAATTTAGGTTGATACCTGTGAATAACTTCTCTTTTGGGACAGACAATTATGGGATAGAAATACAAATTACGTTTAAAAAAATTTCGGATAATAGTGGAACTACCAAAATAGATATCAGGTGATTCCATTTTTCAACTTTCATATTCCAATCATTTTCAAACCAAGTAAAGCTCACATTTAACAAAGACTTAAAGATATCTTATAGAAAATGAGGAGAACTCCAAAAAAAGGGCCATGATTTTTCAGAATTCACTTTTATTCTTAGTTTCTGTTACAATACAAATGATGACAAATGATCTATTAAAATATCATCTATTAAAATATCAAAATATAAATTTTTCGTCAAAAAAAAAAAATAATAATGTGATTGTTTTATTCCGTTGCCAATTTGTCGGGTAATTCATTTAAAAGTTTAAGTAAGTTGTCGTTGTGGTTGTGCAATTCCGATTGAGACTGGGACGATGAATGCGAGGATGATTGAGATGAAGAGTGGGCCGATGACTGCGAATTCGATAGATTTGAATGTTCTAGTAACCCAGAACTTAGCCCACTATTCTCTGTTGGATTTTCCACCTTAAGCTGATGTGATCCAGACTGAGATGACGACTGACTTTGAGCTGCTGATTGAGAACTACTCTGTGAGCTTGAGTTAGCTTGTTTGTGTAGTTTTTGTGACTGAAGCTGCAGCGATAGCTGAAGATTAGAACTTTGAGATCCCGAACTTTGTTGGGAGCTGGACTGTGAGCTGCTCTGTGACTGCTGCTGCGACTGTTGATTACTATTTTGAGATCCAGAATTTTGTATAATTTTTTGTGAACTTGACTGTGATTGAGCATTATAGCTTTGAGATGCAGAAGATTGTTGTGAACTGGTTTGTGAGCTTGAGCTACCAAGTTCTTCAATCGCTTGCTGCTGAAGCTGTTTCTGCAATTCTTGAAGATCTTTCAAAAGCTGCTGTTGCTGTTGCTCCGACAGCTTTTGCTGTTCTAACTCACGAACCCTTTCACGTTCCTGCAACTGGCGTTCTGCCAATTCACGCTGTTCTTGTATTAATTGTAGCTCCCTTAACCTTTTACCTTTTATTAACATCTCTTGTACTTGCAATTGTTGCTGGAGGATCTTCTTCTTAATTTCTTCCTGCTCCTCAAGGTTCTGATTGAGCTTTTCCTGCCACATTGCCTCTAATTGCTTGTTTTTTTCCTCTTGCTGTTGCTTGATCCGAATTTCGTTAGCTAGCTGTTCTTCAAGCCTTTGTTTCTCCAACAATTGTTGTAATATTTTCTGCTGCCTTTTCACCTCTTTTAGGATCTCCTGCTCAGAAGGATCAGGAACAGGACCAGGCAGAGGCTGGGGTGCAGTCTCCAGCTCTAGGGGAGAAGGCAGAAGACCGGTTATATTCACTATATCAGAAGGTGGTGCTAGGGGCAAAGGATAAATCACTAGTGTAGGTTTACCTTGCTGCGGCTGCGGTTCTGGCTTTTCTAGATTTTTCTGCAGCAACTGTCGAATCATTTGCAACTGCGCCAGTAGAAGTTTTTGTGACTGCAACTGTGACTCCGATTGTGACTGGGATTCGGAGGCAGCTTGATCCTTTAACTGTTTCTCTCGCAACTCTCGAAGAATTCGCAACTGCGACAGTAGTTGCTGAATTTCTGACTCAGTTTGTGACAGAGTTTGTGACTGATTTTGTGACTGCGATTGTGACTGCGATCCTGACTGAGATTGTGACTGATTTTGTGACTGATTTTGTGACTGCGATCCTGACTGATTTTGTGACTGCGATTGTGACTGCGATTGGGAGGAAGATTGTTCTTCTGACTGCTTCTTTTGCAACTGTCGAAGGAGTTCTAGCTGCAACTGTATTTGCAGCTCCTGCAGTTGCTGTGACTGTGATTGTGACGGCAATTTTAGAAGAGCTTGTAAACGGCTCTCCAACTCCTTTTGCAGCAGTAGATTTGACTGTAGATTTATTGGCTGAATTACAGGAATAAGCACGGGCGTAGGTGGTGGCTGAGCTGGTTGCTGCACACAAAAAAAAAACTTAGTAAAATCAACTGTAATAATTGTCAAACAAAAATAGTTACTTTCACAACAACAAATACTCACAAAAAAGCAAAGACACACACCCAAAGCAAAAACAAAATACACGTAACTATTTTTATAGTTACTTAACTATCTTCATTGGTAAATTTTACCAAGCAAATTTTTTTGTGTGTGAGGTGGTTGGTTTACCTGAGGCTGGTGCACATGAATAATTGGTCGAATTACTGGTCCTTCATATATCGGGGGCCTAAAAAATCTCCTTAACCCCTCGCGAAATCTGTGAAATTTATTCCTGACGAGAGTGGATTCGCTGGGCATCAGCGAACCGATAAGGATGACTGCAATTAAGTGTTGATATGTCAAGATCCACATCTTGAAGCTGGAATCTCTCAAGAAAGCGAACGTCAATCCGAGAATGTGCTTTATATAGAGCCTTCGATCGTAACACCGTGAAATAAAATAGTCCATGCTTAAAGTGGATTTTCTAACCGAGAATAAACCCATTAATATGCTTTTACATCACAAAAGGTTATAGGGAGCCAAAAAAAACCTTGATTCGGATGACGAAAATATATTTTAAAGGGAAGGCAAAATATACCGCAAAACGAGATCGATACCATTAATTTTCTTACAAATTTTACATATTTTATGCGGTTGAACGGGTGTAAATGGGTTCGCTTACATGACAGTTTAATTTCAACAAATTTGATAAAGTTCCAAGTAACTTAATTCCCATTTTGAACACCGCCAAGCCCATTAACCATCACGCCCCGAGTGCATCTTGAAAAAAGTATAAAATGAAATAAAATGTAAAACGGGCCTGAACTTGTTGAAAAAAACTTAATTAAATTGAAAGCATTCAACGATGCAACAACTTTACAACATTTTGCAACATGAATGGGAAAAACTGTATGCAAAAAAAGCATATATTGATTAATAAAAGGAATGAGAGAAAAAACGTGAAACATGAAATATATGAACTCGCGGCTGAAAATGAAACGCAGTCTCTTCAAACGGCTGACTCAATATATATTTTCCGAAACTGTTTGTGTAATGTGAGAAAAGCAAAGTTTTCAGCATGATTGTTTTGAGTTTGAGTGGGGGGTGGTGGGGGTAAGGGGAAACCTATTTGGCGATGACAAAAGTCAGTTTTTTGCCGAGACTTAAAGAGATTGCCTGCGGGGCGTTAGTCTATTGTGATTATGCGATGGCATTCCGTACTGACAGCGAACCCAAGGGGCAATCTGCAGTCAAGTCAAGCCACACGGAAGCAACTAGCAACAACTACGGCAGCAACTTGCAACAACAGCGCAGCAGCAGCAGCAGCAACACCATAGTCAGCAGCAACTTCAACGCTTCATTACAAAAGTCTGGCCAGGAAGGAGGCGTTTCCCAAAAGAGACCACAGCAAAACGAAAAACGAGAAACCAGATAGTGAGAGAAAGAAAAAGTGCAAATAGCAAAAGTCTCTTTACTTTTGCCTTCATCTTCATCTTATCTGGCAGATACAATTTTCCAAATTGCTGAGTTACTTTCTCACGGCGAAAGAAAAGCAAAACAGTCGAGGGAAAAACAGACGACGACTGTTTTCGGCTTGAAGCTCGGCAGGTGGCAATTGAAATTATGCAACAGTTTTCGGAGAAGTTTAAGTGTGGAAAACAATCATGGTTTTCCCGCAACATTATGCAATTTTCACACTTTTTGCGGTTTTTCTCTCTTTTCTTTCCTGTCTGTGAACCTTGACATAGTTTTATTTAATTGAGCCGAAGAACCCATATAATGGAGTTAACTACACCAGCTGCTAATCAGCCCCTATCTACGGTGCCATCAAAAACAAAATACTGTTGACAGGGTGGGATAATAACAGGGAGTTAGTTGCTGCTAGATCTAGATAATTGCGGTAGAGTCATTCAATTAAGACATTCGAGAGACTGTGTCACCCTTGACATTTATTAACTTGCAATTGTTGGTGACAGTTCTTATAGAGAGAGTCGCATTGCATTTGACTTCTATTCCGATGTGTGTCCTTTAGAGGTAGCCGGGCACAAGGTTTATGGTTATGGGTTACGTTGTCATGCGGGTTTTGTGGTTTAGCAGCCGATTGTTGTCGGAAAATGAGTGGAAATTGCGGTTAGTAAACCGTTGGGGGGTGACACAAGGATATTAGGAATGGTTTGAAGGAAAAGAAAGGGAAGTTGGACTACCGCTGGGCACTTGGATTGGATGTCCTAATGACATTATTGACAAAAGATAGTTATTTGTATAGATCTGAAATCAAACGATTCATTAAATGTTATTGTAAATTAAATAAAAGGATCTGATATTTTAATATATTTTATAATTTATCTTACAGTCTCAACCAAATTTAAAAAAATCCAAATATTAAGGAAAAATAATTAAATTATTAAAATATAATTTTAAATCACCTATAGGTTTCTAAACTAAACCATTGCAAATTATGTGAAAAGCTGCTCAGATTTCAGACCACACACAAGCAATTACCTACCATGATATATATAAATCGCCATTAGTGCTTATATCCCCCACAAGATTACTTTAAATTCCCCCCCTCTCGTAACCAACTTCATATATATACACATGTTCATATAGATGGCTCTGCTAAATAGTCGTGTTGACAGTTTATCTCTAGGACAGCCGCCTCTATCTAATCGCCCGTCTCCAGCTGAGCCAGCATCTGAATTTTTCCTGACGCTGCTTCCACTTGAACAGCAACGATATAACATGTTGCAACATTGCACACACATTCGTGCAACCTCCCCTCAGGATTTTCCCACCCGAATTTCCCCCGCCATCCTCTCGAGTGCCGAGTTTTGCTCACCATTTGCTGCCTCAAATGCTGCTGCTGCTGCTGCTTTTGCTGTTGCCAGTGTCATCTGTCAATATTGATTTAAAATCAATTCATCTCCCGTTGCGCCAATGTCTGATTTTCTACGGTCCGAGCGCACAGCTTGAGGTTTTCATTAGCCGGGAGAATTTTTCACCAAATTCTCACCCCCCTAAGCGCTGAAATTTGCCGCCTCTGGTGTTTAAAACATTTTCAAAGTTTTGCATTACGAAACAAAGGATAGGCAATGCATTAAAATTCATAGAAACTTACAATATAATTTAATAATGGTATGGTATAAATTTATATTCAAATTAAAAATCATTGATTCAGGGTGATAAGTAGTCATTAAACATTGTAGCATTTTAATGGTAAGAGAAATTTGCAAAAAAAAACACTTTTTTTTCTAAATTAAAACACTCAGTTTGAGTGTCTCAAAAATAAACAGAAGTTTCATTGCTCACCATCTTTAAACCATTTCAAAAGTCTCACGTTACAAGCTCGAACGAAGCAGACGCATGCCTCTTGAATTAATCAAATTTAGAGCCACGACGACGCACCTAAAGAGAAAATGTAGAAAAAAGTAATTCATGTGTAGGACGGTGGCGATGGCCAATCCCTCATTCTCGATGTTCATGACACTTGTCCATCAGTTGGGCAAACAAAACGGGTGGAGGCGTCATTTGAGACGTGTTCGCTCCACCCAAAACGACAGCGATGACGATTACATGGCGGGCACAACCGGGTGAAACTACTGAAACTACAGAAACTAAAAAAGCAAAAACCCACCACCACCCACCAGTGCTACGACTTTGACGCGAGTTCAATGCTCCTTTGCAAATATGCAAATTCCTACTCGATGCGATTCAACTCTTTTTTTATGTTTCCCTCTTTTTTATTTTTTCATTTTTGGTACGCGCGCACGCACAGGCAACTTGAAAAGCTGCTTAAAGTCATTCGACGGCCTTGTTATTTAAGAATTACTGGGTAAAAATAATGTTAACTTCGGTCTTACACATGCGAGGAGGACCCACCCGTAATGCAAACGAGTAGAAAATGCGCTTTTCATTGGGGATTCTGGACCCTCTGACTCCTCATTTCAATTGCATTCAACGACGCTTAACATTTTCACTACCAACTACCAAAATGAATGTGCAGCACACACACACATCGCACTCATATCAATAAATTTGCGCACAACAAAAGGCGGCGGGAAAAGGGCTTTCCACTACCGGGGGAAAAGCTCTGAATGACATGAGGACTACAAGGCCTTGGACAGCATGGAAAATATTTTATTAAATGCATTCGCCATTGAGCACCGAAAAATAAATGAAAAGCGAAAATGTGCGCTGCTTGTGAAAATTACATGGCCGTATTAAGCGAAGGCGAATGTAATTCTTTTCTTTGTCCACTTTAATTTTTATATTTGCCGGAAAAGCTTCTCATAATTGGTTTTTGATTTAACAAATTTACAATTCAATTGAGTGCAAATTTTATTTGTATTTTAATCGCATGCGTATCAAATGAATAAAATAATATTAAAGGTACTTATTTTTGTTACAATACGATGAAGCCAATCAATATTTACAATAAATTTTAGCCGCAACTCTAAATCTGATTAGGCTTATTTTTGCCTTTATTTAATTTAAATGGATATTAGGCCAAAAGCACTTGCCACTTTTTTGAGGCCATGTCACAGGAGAGTTCCTGGAAAATCCTTTAAATTATTTAATGCAAAATCCGTATGTATGTATTTGCATTCCACAAACTGGTCGAAACAAATTTTGACAAATATCACCACAAAGTTTTCTGACAATAACAGAAAATGACAATTATAAAGCAAATTGTGGGCAAAAGTAAATGAAATTAGTTTACTGGTTTATGGGTCTAATTCAAATGCAAAATGCCTACACACAAAACTTTCGTCACACATGTTGGCCATAAAATTTGCATATACACACACACACACAACTACAACCACAACCCTTTATGACTTATAGAGAGGCCCCAAAAATGTAATCAACATTCGCCAAATGCACCATGTGAATTTAAATTTGCGATTTAATTAAATCAAAGCATAAATTGCCGAAACTTTAAATGTGGTGGGGGCATATGATGATGGCCTCAAGGAAAATGAGTTTGCTGAGGGTTCTGTGTTAAGAAAGATATGCACGTGTTGTTCTTACAAATGAGTTTCCATTAAACGCAGACAATTGAAAATTAAATTTTAATAACTGTCGGTGCGTGTTTGTTGACATTTTGATTATCCATTAGATAACTCAATAAGGAGAGAAGCCATTTTCCTGAATGATTGTTAATTACTGGGAGACTTTTGTGGGCCAGAATTAGTAGTAAACTGAATTTGCATATAGCTATTAACATTGCTTTGATTGTAAAATCATTTCAACATGGAAAATATATTAAAGTAATAATTTGTTTTTGCCTTGAATATAAACAAAATGAAAACGAATATTTTTGCCATCATAAATAAAGCAAAAAGCTCTTTGTTTAAAATCTCCTTTGTAATTTTAACTAATTTACTGTCAAGTTTCGTAATAAATAAATACGGAAACTAGATGAAAACACAGCTTAGACTGTGCCTTAAGTCTTTTTGAAAGACAATTTCGCCCAAGTTGTTGCCACCTTAATTCACTTAGGAGAAGAAACTTGTAAAAATATTTCCCCATGAAAATGCCAAGACAGCAAGAAAATGTAAACTAATTTTTGTTGAGTGACAAAAACCGTAGCAGAGGGAAGGGTGGGGGGTAAAGGTGAAATCTGCATGTGCAAAATGCACACACACACACATGTACGGCCAATTTCGGGGTGACAGAAATTTTAAAGTTTTGCATCTCTAATTAAATTAGGCAAGAGGCCAACTAGAAAAGTTTCGCAACACCTGTGGCACCTCCTTTCTGACCTCACTCTTTTCGGGAGATTCCCCTGAAAATGCAGCCACCACTTAAGGACACTTTCATCACCTGGTTTCGCATAGGTTCTGGGCACTCGTTTTACGTGAATAATTACTAAAGTTGTCTTGTCCAACAAAGGTGGAGATTTATGTGCATCTAGTGCAAAAATTTTAGATATTTTTTTTATCCTTTTAGTTCTTCTCTCAATTTTTTTAATGTTTGTTTAACATATTTAACTATTTTCGCTTTTTTTAAAAGGAAAAAAAATGTAAATACACAAATTCAAATAATACTAATGTAAAAAAATTTATATTAATATTTGTAACTATATACTATAATATAAAAAGCTTAAAAATAAATAAATTAAAATAATATAAATTTAAAACAATTTTTTAAACAGAGCTTAATATTGCAATATAAGATCTAAATTTGAATGTTACCAAACTTTCCAACTTTTATGAAGGCCACATTTTTTCCCAAATCCCCACCCCTATTTCAAACGACTGCACCAAAGTTGCTGCAACATTGATGCCTCTGCAACATTGGTCTTAGAAACATTGTTTAGGGGGGTGGAAATCACCCCCAGAAATGTTGACAAACTTTTTGCGAATGCAGCCAATGGCAACCCAAGCGATTGGCATCTCACAGTCCGATGATGTTTACTTTGTGCGATGATGATGTTGATGATTTTGATGAGGAAGTGGGGTAGATAGCGGCAGATTGTTCACCCCGAAAAGCCGCAGGAAACCCAATGGCCATCACAGGTTTCTGTGGCCCTCAACGGTAAAAGTAAGCGCAATTTGGTAAGCGAAAATTTCATTAGAGCTGGCGAAATTTAATAAACCCATAGCGACATCGTGCGGAGGGCAAAAATGGCAGCACAGTAAACATCAGCTTGAGGTGAACATCAACCCCGGGGTTAGAAACTTGCCATGTCCGCACCTTATCGAATAAAAAAAAAGGGAAATGGAGGAAAAAACCGTTCAACAGTGGAAATTTAATTTTTCCCGCATAGGGGTTGGGATACACTCGTCCTCTAAAAAGGGGGATTTAAAATACATATCTCTGAAATTGTTCATGGTACAGCATGTTTCGGGTAAATGCTTGGCATATTTTTGCGTTCCATTTGCATTGAGGTCATAGGTCACACATTTCTCTCACACGGCGGGGCGGCGACCATTTTTGATTTATTCGACGCGCCCCGACACACAAACACAAAATGGAAATTTATTGGTTGCACAGCACCATTTTCCGCAAAAAAGGTAAAGCAGAGCCAAAAAAAAACCCGAAGCTTTACTTTGTGGATTTTCAAAAATGGTGGTTTAGACGGGGTGGCTCAAAACACCTATGATGTGGGTTAGAAACACATAAGCTTAGCGTAAGCTGAGGGTAATGAATGGCTCAGATATCGATGTTGGCCTGGTACAAAGGATTATCGTATAACGACCGCTTAAAATGGGAAAATGTTTTCTGAAAGGTATCAAAAATATATTAGCCATATTTTTGATACCTTTCAGAAAACATTTGCCATTCTTTTTTAATATCACTAACAAAAATAAACTCAAGTTTATAGAAAAAACATGTGTAACACATATTAATTATGGCTAATTAGCTACACAAATATTTCAAAAGCGTAACTAAAATCAATTATTAATTTACGAAATTCTTATGCAAAATAAATTCCCTTAAATCACTTTATGCGGTTGAGAGCCTGTTAAAATTTGTCAATCAATTGTTCGAGCTCGACACTTCAATCAAAAAAAAAAGCACCCCGGGACATTAAATACCACCTCACGCTTTAACCCCTTTGCACTCGCTTAACCCCCCGCCGGGCATCCTGTCAACTGCCTTTCAATAGCTATTTAAAATTCCATTCGCTTTAGTTGGCAATCAAACTATCCAAATAGATTTCAATGTTCTACCCGCAACAATTCAAAAGACTCACATGTGCGGGTTTAAATATTAGAGAGAGAAAGAGAGAGAAAAATCCTGTGGCCAGGCGCAAAAATTTCAAATACCGCTGACTTCATTAATTTGGTAGTGCAAAATGTGTAAAATAAATACGTGGAGAAATGCTCTCATATTTTGTGAAAATATTTGCGGTCTTCGTTTGCCCAGTTTTTGGCTTCAATTGCAAATAAACGTAATTTGTAATGAAAATCAACCCGAAAACGCCGGGCAGGAAAAGCAGACATGAGTAGTTGACTGTGTGGGGCTCCATTTGGGCCACGGTTTGTGGCATTGTTGGCATTCCCACTTTCCAGCTCCTCCTTTTGTCTCTGATACCTCTTTCTCCCGCCTTTTTATTTTCCTGCATATGAAATATTTCATGATGGCACTTTAAAGCTTTGTGTATATAAGGTGTACTCGCTATAACGACGGAAGGGCAATAAAAATTCCGCAATGGCGTTAGCTTTGCATACACACAACAAAAAGCCGCCAAAAAGTGTCGCACATTCCCTTTATTTCATTTAGTTTGTTTTGCAATAAAATAAAATTAAAAGCATAGAATATTTTTTGCACTATTTACTCGACTATTTATGCTCCAGCCAGGAGATCTCTCTTTCCGTTGCTGTTTCAGTTTCAGTAACTCTATGAAATTGTATTACTGCACGCGATTCCCCTGAAAGCCATTAACCCGAAACAAACCCGAAAAAAGAGGAGTAGCTCTATCTCTATATCTCCCTTAAGCCGCAAAAGTTTGCGTTGGTAGGAGAGGTGGGCCAAAAATGTTCTGGCCCCACAGTAATTAGTGTAATAAGCCGAGATGTATGACCCATCGGTGTGTTTGCGCACATATTTGGCTATGATGGTTTTCCGAATGTCTATCCTTACATCTCTTGTCGAAGTCTAGCCACGTTTTTGCGAGCTGGCTTTTATTTATCTTATCTAATTGTAATTCACTTTTTTATTAATCTAATTTTTGTTTTTTTCTGCTTACTTTCAGGTAATATTACACTCCAGCTAAAAGTTCTGATAGTGGTTTAACTTCAAAGAAGTTTCGTGAGTACGAAATAGCATTTTAAACAATAAAAAATCCCTTCAAAGAGCCAAACCACAAATGTCGAGGAAGGGCAAACCATAATGAATTAGTTCAATTAATAGGCAATCAGCAAGTGCCCAGGCCCCCCTATCTCAACCCCCTGAAGCCGGCGCGACTTCAAAACACACACACTTACAAAGGCCCTCTTGTGGTCTGTGCTCTTTCATACAAAAAAGTTAAAATGCAAATACAATTTGCCACTTTAAATCTACATAAATTGAAGTGTGGAAAGGGTAAAGAAAAGTGGAGAGAAGCGGCATTGAAGAGGCTCTTCAAACAGTTCACAATAAACCAGAGCAAAGTGTGGGGAAAAACCCCCAGTTTCAAGGGTGTTCCTTGTGGAAAGGAAAATCAATGAACAAGATAAACGTTTACTAAATATGAGTACCATTTTTTGGTTTCTCTGCAAAATGAAAGTGTGCCTGGAGCGGCTGGGTAAGTGCTTCAGTTGGGAGGAAAACTCTGTGTCTAAAAGGTAGTAGGAAAAAAAAAATGCATGAAAGAGAGGTAAGCTGTTGAACTGGAATAAGACACTCAATAAAAGCCTAGAAAAGAGGAACTTGTGATAACAAATGTAATTTTTTAGTCACTCGGAACGTATCTTTCGATTGGGTTTTTTTTTTATGATGCATTCAATCAGGGGCGAATGCAGGGGGTTTATTGGGTGTTAACCATTTCCAACCAAGAAATATGATATTTTGTTTGATATTATTTATAATGCGTTATTTGCTCTCAAACCCCCAAATCAAACTTTTGACTACGTTTGTGTAATGAATTATAATTCTATACATTTTTCCTACATTACTTGCCGATAATGATATTTCCAATACGTAGATAGCTTTCCACAATCCCATTTCCAGAACCTTTCAATCATTTTATTTTGCCAGCTGCCAGCTGACTTTCCTATTCTGTGAAATGAAAAAATTGCACTCCTGACGGTAATTACCCAGACAACACAGACAGAAGCAATCGCGGACCATAATAAATCCATAATTGACAGGGGCTCGTAGGATTCCGGCCCTTCCAAGTAGTTACCCCCCTTTTCAGACCCCGTTTTGACAAATGTCCTTACGCCTGGCGAATTTCACGCATAAACAGGCTGTTTCCACTGCCACTTCCTTCGCTTCCTCATCCTGTTTATCCACTCCACTTCTACGCCTCTCCAGCGGCACTTCCGGCAAACCCAGAGAGGGTTATTTTCCGGAACCCTTTCGGGTAATTGCAAAAACTATTAAGCCAAATTATGGGTTTTACTTTACGCCGGCGGCAACCCCTTTTTATTCTGCACTTGAGAATTAGAAGTGCCGTGAAAATCAAGAGCACGCCAAATTATTATATAGATTTAACCCCGCTCAATTCCCAAATATAATATTTGCAGATCTCGGGGAATGGGACTAAATAATACATGTGCCTGTGTGCATAAAAAGAGGTGAATATTTGTTTGCCTGCCGCTCACGTTCGCACAGTGAATAATCCGACTGGATCTCGGAACCCCCCGAAAATTCCCATGGCGCTCTTTAAATGGCCCATAAAAAATTTCCAAAAAAAAAACAAGGCAAAAAACAGAGGGGAAAAAACAGTGCAAAATTTGTGGCGCCAATTGATGCACAACAACAGGAGTCATAAAGGAAAAACTCGAACAATTTACCCCAAATACACTACAAATGCGGAAATGTGGGCGGGAAAAAATGAAAAGTCATTTTCACATATTTGTGGAGCTAACGAAACATTTTTCACTTTCGGCTAGTTTGGTTTTTCTGGTTCGGCCCAGGTTCATTTTTTTCCCTATGGGGCTCATCGGCTGATATATAATTTAAGCGACCGAATTTAAGGGGAATTATTGGCTGCGAATTATTCAATGGGGCAGCAGGAGGTAAAAAGGTGAATGATTGTTGCGACAATTGGTGGAATTTCGGTTTGAATGCGTCCAAATTGCAATTCTACATAAATTGATTTCAATAAAATTTGGGTTTATAAATTGCGATAAACTATAATTTATGGAAAATACAGAGTAGTAACTTAAATTGAATAGTTGAGGGCTTAGTTATTTATAGGATTTACAAGCAGTAACATTTTTAATAAATAAAATGATTAAATTTTTTTATAAATTAATTACCACGATTACCTGGGAAAATCTTCACTTTGAACCATTTATGTATTTCCTGATTAAAATATTTCTCTACCTTTCCACTTTTTAAGCATCACTATACCTTTTTTCCATTTCAGTACCGAAACCATTACAAAAAAGATAAATTGCATTGGATACAGTCATAAATTAAAATGCCGCATTTTTTGCTATTGTAAATCTAGCGAAAATCCTCAGTTGAACGCCTCTAAAGTATTTCCGAAATGGAAATTCCTTAAACGCGCGCATGTGTATTTTTTTGCAGAATGCCAACCCAACGGGTCTTATAGCCTGTTCACTGAAATTTTAATAACTCAATTACGCACACATTTGAATTCATTAGCGCAAAACACCCGAAAGGGGCAACATTGGGAGGGATAGGAAGGATATTAAGGGTAGCCAGGAGGCAGCAACAAATATATACAATCAAATGTATATAAATCAAATTTAGCGCCGAAACGGCGTTGAGAACCGGGGGTTCCTTTTTATTTCCTATTCCCAAAAAGGACCGCAGGGGTGCATACAAAAATTCGTATATATAGAATTTGGAAAATTATTACCTCTGCAAGGAAGAAAAGAAAAACTAATAACCATGTACGGATTTAATAATAAATCAAGGACGAGAGGGAGAGAGTGAGGAACTCATATGAAACAGGAAGCGGAAGGAGGGACTCATGGCACATTCTAAATCCGCATTTCAAATAGACAAATGAACGTACGAACAGTAGCTTGCATATAACAATGGCCATTAGCCGGAATTATTCCTCGCACTCGCAGGACGGACATTTATCATACGTATTGAACAATGCTTTCCAAACTGGCAGTTACATATGTTCCATTGTGGTGCTCTACGCATTTCATTCACCAGAGTTCGAGATCTCCCCGAAAAACCCCAGACAATGATCTCGAATTGGGTGTGCGATGGTTTTTTTCGGTCAGTTTTCAAAATTCAGGTAGCAACATCGATGTATAATCCTCTTTTTCGGCTAGTTTCCAAGTGGGATTTTCTACCCTGCGATCTTCTCGTTAGGTGGGATTAGCAAACTCAGCTTGACTGTTATTATTGTGATTTTTTTGTATTCACTGTTCAATGAATCGAAATTGGGTTGTTCGAGGCGATAATTGACAGCTCAATTGGCGGGGTGGATTCGGGCTTATGAGGTCACTTAAGGGTCACTCGAGGGCTTATCGCTCGCTGCCCATAGAGTGGCAAAAAGTGGAAAAACCTTTTCTATTTTTCAACTTCTCAAAAAATATTTTTCATAAAAAATCATCATGAATTTTATTCTTCAAGTAATAAATATAAATATAAGTTTTAAACTTGTAGCAAACCGATATAATAAAGAATATATTTAAATTTATTTTATTGATGAAAAACTTCGTAAGGTTACGAGTCAAATAACGCATTAAATTTTATCTTTTTTAATTATAAATTTTTGAAAATATATTTAAAGTAGTAAAACACTTACTAATTTCTTTACATTAAACACATAACTCCTTTCCTTTAATTAATTAGAACTAAGTGATTTATCCGCTCAGTCATGCATTAAAACAATTTATTGCAGTATGCGCATAATCAAGTTACGAACAAAGGACCAGAAAATTAAGTCGCTGACCAACTGCACAAGAAACTAATCGCATTAACACTTCACTTAATTTATCCTCTATTGTGGGCTTATTCTAATGCCGCCCACCATCCATAAAGCCCACGCCTTTAATCAAATTCAGAAATTTTCAACAATTGCCAAAAGAGACCGCGCAAATGTTCAAATTTTGCACTGTGCTACTGCCGAACCATTTAAAGTCATTAACTGTCATTGTGGAAATGTAATTGAAACTGAAACTGAGCACAAAGTGCAGGCTCAGACAAACATTAGCTAAAATGCAATTTCAACACTGGGGAGTGGGAGTGAAAGGGGAAGGTGGATTGTTTCAAAGTTGAATGCAGACAGCACCTGTTTGCATTTTTTCCCAACTTTTTTCCTCTTTCGCCCGCCACAACAGCTGACACTTTTCCAGCTATTTCGCCTCAGGTAACGAGGAGAAGGAAAACTTTTGCCTGCCATTGTTGTGGCTGTTAAATCCAACCCGTAAGTAGCCGAAAACCCCCGATCTAATCCGGGCAAGAAGCCCCGAGGCCCTCTTGACGTCTCAATTTCCAAATGACCAAGCTAATCACAAAAGACCGGCAGAATGGATTTCTGCTCCTTTTTTTTGTTTTGTTCGTTTTCCGCTTTTCCCTGATGACATAATTCGGAGCGCTCGAATTTCGGGCCGCCTGACTTTACACACTCTGACATAATTAGGGTGAACTACCCCCGGCCACTGGCCCTTTTAAATCCCCTATCCGGGAACCCCCTTAAAATTGAAGCGACACACCCCTGAACACTTGTGTGCGCAGCTGGCTGTCTTCATTTAAAAATCAAATGCCATGCGCTGCAATTGCTAAATGAAAACTTCAGTTCTTTTTGTGTGCTGTTTAATATAAAATTATGCAAATTTTCTAGAGCGCGCATCCGATGAGGGGGAAAGTCGGAGAAAAATGCAGGGAAAATTGAACGCAGTGTGAAGTGGTGATATCTTAACTTGGATTTGGCATTAATGAGAAAGGGATGTCTTACTTTCATTAACATTTATTGTAATTAAAATAAGAAAATGCTCTAAATTATCTAAAAAATTTTTTAAAATTAAATTTAGCACATATATTTCCTTTTTTATTACTCTACTTTTATAATTCATATTAATTCGAATTTAATATTATTAAAACCTTGCTAAAATTCTACCATTAGTTTCCAAATAAAGTATCACATTATCAGCCAAGATTTACCCTCACCAAAACCGCAATAAAGTTGGGGTATTCCCTGGGAAGAACTGACATTTATTGCGGCTCCATTTCCCTTTCGAAGAGTGTCATGCCCTGCATAGAAATGCAAGTCAGTAAAGTCCTGGAAAATCCACAAGGATTTGCTCGGTGATAGCTGAAAGCTTTTTCCCCCCTCTTCCCCCCACAGATTTCCCTTTTGGGGATTTTGCACTCCTGGTTGATGGTTGTCAAAGGTCATGAAATATGCAAACAATATACTAGCACATTGTTTGTTTCCGATCCGATCTGATTAGCTAATCGAAGCGATAAACTCTATATAAAAATCTCGGCTGACCTGCTTTCCATTTTTAATGCCATCGAAGGTCCCTGGCTATTAGTAGATTAATAGTTCGCAGGCTTTTAGTCGAATTGCCAGTGCTGACTTTTCAATTGTCTGGTGTTTTCGGCTAATGGAAGTAGCTACGGTTAAATGCTAATCACCAAATTGCCATTTGATTGATAAACTGGCAGACACCCACTTACAGGCGAAAGGAAAAGCCACAAAAGCCCGAATCGGAAACGTTTCCATAGCCTCGACCTCAACTCCGGTCCGAAACCATAATTAAATATTGCTCCCCAGTCGGGATGCAAAGACCAAACTGGTTTGGGCAATAATTACCGAAACTTGGCACGAAGCCGTACCACAATTGAGATTTGCAAGGATGGGGGGTTTCAGGGCATCAAGAGTAGAATTATGCACTCGAAAAAATATTAAATTAATCGAAATTACAATTGAAAGACTTCAAACAAAATTTGAAATTATTCAAAAATATTTTTAAGTACTTAAATCACAATTTCTCAAAAATGATCTAAGTTTATAGATCCATAGTCATACTTCTGAATCTGAAGTTGTATGTTTTTTTCTGAGTGCCTTATCAACAGGGACTGGGATGGCTCATCATCATTAACACCCGTCCTAGCGATTCTCGTCGTCAATGGCGATGGGATGGAGATTCCGTCTCATCCTGCTGGTCGGCGGTCGGAGAATTGTCGCTGTGCCAGCATAATAATAAGGCGACCAGGGGAATCGATGACAACGTAAATCAATGCTCTAGCTGTAAGCGAAGGCGACTCGAAACAATCATTAATTAATGTCAATCGAATCGAATTGAAGCGAGCTGAAATGAAATTTGGCGACAAACGTTTTCCGCTCGAAATCAAAGTAAATGAGCAGGACTGCGAAGCAATTCCGGGCTCGGGTATCTGCGGGTTCTCTCAGGTATTCCATTCCATTCCCGGCAATCCCTTATATCCAGTTGAGATATGCCATTCGGTTTACTTCACAACTGCCAGCCACTTTTCATTTTCCCATCGCAAACGTGTTCGGCGTGTTGGCGAAGGAAATCTCCTGTAAGTTCTGGTATTCCGAATCGGAAACGGAAACGAAAACGGGCTGAAAGACATGACAACAAGTTTTTGGCAGAGCGAACATCAACAAATGTCCAGCAATTAATTATCTTCTAAATGTTTGCGAAGTCGAGATGAATGTTTAATGGGGAGAAACTGGGAAAAATTTAATGGGTAAAATCTAAATGTGACAATATTTGATTTTCAAATCTCAAAAAAAATTCGGATTTATAAAACGTTAAAAATCAAATAAAAAAAAGAAAGCAGAAATTTATATCAAATAAAATCTACGAAAATTTATAAAGTAATATTTTATTATTTCATTATAGATAGCTATAGTTAAGCCCTTAACTTTTTATTTACACAATAATTTTTCCAAGCAATCGAAAAGAGAAAACATTCAATATTGACAGATTTTTCTGTGCTTTTTTTAATAAATTTTAAAGAACGGCATTTACCTTGGAGTCGAACGTGCAACAAAAAAATGGACAATCCAAGCTGGCATAATAACCGCATGGCCAACACATGCAGCCAATATTAAAATGCATTTTTAATGCACTTTTGCACTTTGTGGTTGCCGCTCCCCCAGACAACTGCAAGTTGACTTTGCTTTAATTAAAAAAAAATTGGTAAACAGAAAAGGAAGCGAGCAAAAAGGTTTTGTAAGAGCAAACAACAAGCATACGCCCTGTATGCCGGCTGACGAAATATTCACAGCCATTTATCAGGCTGTTGAATGCTCAATGTTCAATACTACTCGGCAGTGTTGTCAGCAAAAGCAGCAGCATAATTGCAATTTAATGCACTTTTATTGGCATTCAATGGGCCGCAAACGGAGGAAGCATCAACGTCATTAATTAAAAACACTTTGCCTCGCAGGCGGTGTGAAAAAATAAACTTTATTCCCCGTCGTATTTATCAGTCAGCCGCTCGACTAAAACAGGAAGAGCCTGCATATACAGTGGGAAAACGTCCTTGGGGCATGTCAAACAAAATCATAAAATTTATTAAAACGGCGAAGCTTTTAATTAGAGAGAGCTACCTGGAAAATCCTGTGCGCCTATCCGCCAATCCCCCGCCCCGTTCCCTCTTGCATTAAAAAGTTATTCCATCATAATAAATCTTTTGGCTTGCGCTGGGTTTGCATAATTAGCCAGCGACTCGGACAACTTAAACTCCCACCTCTGTAGACGTTTCCCGGTCATGTCATAATTATGCAAAAAGTGTGAAACTGAAGCTGCAGGAGAAAAAGTTAACTAAACAAACCTTGCCTCATTCTGTGGCTGTTGTTGCTGCTTTTGCTGCTGTTGTGGCTGTTGATATCCCCGGCTCAACTTTCCCAACATAATTCGTTATTTATGACTTCAATTATGTTTGCCCGTGGCCACACACACAAACCCAAAGGTTAAATGGGCGCAGCGAGGCAAAACTTAACCCCGGCTCAAGGCATCACACTTTAACCCCCTGTTGGCCCCTGGGCATCCCACACATTTGTCGTCACCTCAGTTTTCTGGCGAATGAGTGACCCCCTCTGGAGAAAAAGCGAGCGGCAGAGAGATAACATTTTAATTACCGCTCCAACGAAAGGTTCAACCTCCTTGAATATTTCTATGATAAATTATCCAAGTAAAATATCTTAAAGGTTTCCCCAAAGTGACTTTAGAATTTTTGGACAAAGCTAGACAAAGCAGAAATTTTAAATATTAATTTTAGATTATTTTTTTTAATAGGATATAACAAAATAATTTTTTTATTTTTTAAATTATAAAAATAGTATCAAATATTTTTTAAATTTTGAAGCTAACGTTTAAGGACTAAAATAACAAAAAAATACATTTATTTATTTATTTTAGTTTAGTTTCCATTCTCAAAACATTTTCCACGCTCTGTTGAAGATGTGTGCGAGAGCTTTATTTGGTTAGATTATGTCAACACAGCTTATGAATTATAAATGTAAGTGGCATATAATTCAAACCGCAGGTCCACCGGTCTGTCAATGCATATTAATAACAAAGTAGGCCTGCATTAAATATATATTATTTTTTATTACAATATTTGCCGAGTTAATATGAAAATATTATTAATAAACTTTAATTACCAGAAGGTGCCATTTTTTTGTGCGTCTGTCATTTAAAATTTATATGGTAAGCGGCAGATAAAAAAGTATTTAATAAATGAGTTTCCCCGTGCAGAAAAAAATGTATGTATGGATGTTGGAAATTAAAGGCGAGTTAATCGTTTGTTAAGCAAGTCGATATAAAAGTATGGGAGCTGAAGTGGCTAACCTTGGGTGAAGACAGGCCACGTCTTCTAACACTGCACTGCCGCTGCATTGGACAACTCTCAGCCTTGGGGCTTGAGTTTTGTTGGTCTGGGAAAACATGTTTCCCACTTATCTCTCACACATTTGCATGTGAATGAAAACCGAGTCATGGACGCCGACAAAATGTTGCATTCATCTGGCGTTGTTGATTTTGTATTTTGTGAAAAGCGCTTAGTTGCCAAACTGTTTTCAAAGTCTCTTCAACTGGCCAACGAATGCACACAGGGCAATTAAATTAAAGACGAAAGGCAAACAGAAGGCAAGGCAAAAAGTTGATCTTGTCAAAGTTTAGACAAAGTTTTATTTTAGCTGGAAAGTTCAGTACTCTGCCATTGTCAGCATAATATTTTATGCTTTAATTAGCAAAGCATTTCAAACGTGCCAAAAACGTTGACAAACAATTAGCAAAAAAGCAAAAAAAAAACACAATGCTCTTTCGAGAATTTTGGGTCAGCCGAATGAGACTGACTCATACTTTATCGCCACATCCGTTCAGCAGATCAGTGCGAAAAGTAAGCAGAAAGAAGAGACACTTCTTTTTTGCACATAAACTTTGAAAACTTTAAGCCCGACGAGGGTTCAAAGACACATATGGGCCAGCCAACCGTTAAAACATAACCGTTAAGCTGTTACTCATGGCCAAGCAATTTCAGTTATGTGCTTATGCGCAAATAAATAAAAAAGAAATTGCAAATATAAATAATAACCTATTTAGCATACAAATTAGTTTTGCATATTAATTATGCAATTAAACTGTGACGCGCATATTGAACTTTACGGCCAGAAGAAAAAGTCGAACATACATAAAACAGAAAAAATGACAAATAAAATGTGATTGCGTTAATTGTGTGGGGTAAAATGTAATTGTACAAAATGATGGATTTGTACTCATACATCGTAATAAAAAAATAAATGAATAAATTGGTTAATAAAATAAATAATTAGCTTATCAATACTTGGTTAACATTTTTTTAAAAATGCCATTTTTAGTAAATAACATTTTACACTCAATATAATACTTAATTTTTAAATCAATATTGAATTTAAATTACCTAATATTGATTTATTACTCTCTAATATTGTGTTAACGTAAACAATGTGTTATTAATGAAAATTATTATATTTATTTTCCCTTTCTTAAAATAACATTTATTTATCTTTAACCTTATTTCATTGCCAAATTGCCCTAAAATTGCCCCAAAAATTAAAGTCGCCCATTAACAACCAACCTTAATAGCATGGAATTCCCCTAAGGACATGTCAACACCAATAGAAATCAATAATACATGTATATATATATTGGTATTCCTTCACAACACAATTGACAACAAGAATAATTAATTGATTTCGCTTGCCAGTAACATAAAATTAATGTCAGTTTCGTTAACATTTACAAGAAGAGCTTTTCTATTTTTCTGGGGGGCGAGGGCTGCCATTCTCTGATTTCCAGCCATTTGTCAAATTTCGCATTCACCATTTTGCTCTCTTTCTCCCCCAAAGGAAAGCCCATAAATTATGAGGCCAAAACCACAGATCAATTTATTTTGTGGCTCGAGACAGCAACGCCATGCCTTAACATCCTGTCAAAATGTCAGCGAAAAAGGAAAAACAATTAAAACCCACTCGCAGACACTTTTTATGAGCACCGGCGACGTCTAGCCTCCATACATATATATATAGCATTTCAGTTGACTTTATCTACCTTTGGCCCGGGTGCTGATTTCGGTGCTGTTCCTGATTTGGCTAAGCGAAATTTCAGTCTGTCTGCATAATTTCTCTGCGGTTTGATAAATGTCTCGCAAATCGCTGGCGACACTTGGCGGCCTTCCAGCCTTTATCCTTACAAAAAAGTAGGCAGCAACAACTTCGAGACAGTTTTTTGCGTATATATTAATAACTGTCATTTGGGTGGGACGCTGTCATTGCCTCTTCCTCCCCCGAAAACGCACACACACAATTTCTTTGATATTTTTTCACTTTACTTATGAAATTCATATGTCTCTTAAGGTCTCTATTTTTTTTTGGCCATTTTTTTATTATAATTCAACGGGGCGTGGATCCTGGATCCTTCGTCTATGTTTAGGTGTGGTTGCAACTTTTGGCGCGTGTATATGAAAATTATGTTAATTTATACTCCGCCTGGCTGCGGATCCTGCTGTTTCCCTCGTTCTCTAGCTGGCTTGAAGGCGGCTTCCCCGTGGGGCGTCTGCTTGGGTTAACATAATGTTCTAGGAGGTGTATGTAGGGTTGGCTCGAATTTGGGTTGGATTTGTTTAGGAAAAATTATTTATAATAATTTAGAATGAATTTTTAAAATTTAAATACTTATACTTTATTTTTGAATCGCTTTGTCCGGTGAAAGTAATTTATAATATTTTATTATTGATTTTAAAAATTTAAAAACTTAAATTCTTTATTAAAAAATATTTCTTTCTTTTAAAATTTTAATTAATACAAATTTTAGTAACAAAATAAATAAATATACATTTCGGTTTAAAAGTATAAAACACTTTTTAAATATATTACTTAAAATTCTAAGAAAGATTTTAAACCCTATATTAAGCATATATTTTTCAGACTTACGGGGTATTTCGTATATTTAAACTCCTTCTTTAGCTTTTTCTGCCACGTCTGTTGCTTGCGTGTGCGTTTTTATGCATTAAATTAGGCAACCTTCGTCTGGTCTGGAATATGTTATTTCTGTCTTCTCCAGTTTGGCAGACGCTGTCATCGTCACAATTTGTATAAGCTTCTTAAAGGGTTAAGGCCAGAAAGCGAGTTGCACAAGCAGACGGCCGCATATTAATTTTGGCCCGTAACATGTTGCACAACGATGGAGAATTATATAAATTGCTGGCTGCAATTTTGTACTGGCATTGTCGAATTTATGAGAAATATGGACCGCAATATTTATCACATGTCCAGTGCCAAGTTTAACGCTTTCCCTCTCTCTCTCTTTCCCGGGTTCTGCCGGTTCAATCGCATATATAAAATCTGTATTGTATTTCATTGTATAATAATCCAGAACTTAGCATAAATTTGCAGCTGGAGAAGTGGACAAAGTTTTGCGGTCCGTTTTGCACTTCTGGTTGGGGCATTAATTATGATAATATTTCTTGGACTTTAATAAGCATTTGGCATTCAGGGGGCCCCTCAAATATGCTAACAGTTTGCCCTGTCTTGCCAACGCCACTTGACTTCATTGTCGGGTAATTACAATAAGACGCTCATAAGCTCATCGAAAAGTGGAGTGCCAAATGCAAGATGCAAATGGCAGAGGAGCAGCAGGCCAGGGAACCTCATTGTCTCGTTCGCATTAATTAACTGACAGATGGGAATGTCTGCTGGGGAAGTTGTCTTACTTTGTTGTCCTCTGTGGCAGGGCTCAAATAAATCTCTGCCGTTTAAATACCCGAACGTCTATAATTGAGAAAACAAATGTGGAATGTTTGCATTGTAAAGGGAAACTTAAATTGGGGTATAAATAATGCAAATCTTGTGCTGATGACTTGAAAGTGAAAATTTATCAGCTCCCGCCCAAATAATTAAATTGGAAATGTATGCTAGTAGTTTATTGATTGAATGCAATTTCCTAAGCCATACCAAATAATAAATCATGCATGTTCGAATTAATAACATATATCTTTGCTTTTAGCTCAGTCCTAAGTAAATGGAATTTATAATATTTTGCCTTTCAAAATAAGTATCATTTATAACTAGGAATCCCCGAGTTGTTTATCAGTTCTATTCTTTAATAAATTAACTTTTACAAATGTGGCTTTCTTTACTTTTGCTCCTGCAAGTTCCAATATTTTTGAGTGAAAATATCACCTCAGGTGATCAATATCGGGAACCCATTTATAGTCACTTAAGTTCATATTTAGTTTCTTTGCGGACTCGCAAATATCTACACACTCCTGGAGATAATCATTTCTGTACAGGAGTGATTTTAACTAGTCGCCATGTGCTCACCTCAGCACATTGCATCACAGAGTGGGTACATCTGGAACTGAATACTTTATGATCTAATTTCGAACCTATACTTAGTAAGAAAGGTATGATGATGAACCCTAAACGAATTGTGGTGGTCCTCCGTGCGGCGGTCTTCAAAAGTCCAGAGTCAGAGGAATTTCTTGTTGACATTCAGAATATGGTTATCTATCCATATTATCATAGAAACCATAGAGATGATATAGCTGTAATAAAGCTGAAGAGAACTATCAAATTTGATGGCTATCACTTGGCCCCGGCTATCATAGGAAATTCATCACTAGAAGTGGGCAGTGACTGCAAGACAGTTGGAGGAAACTTCGGCATACGAGTGGGTATTCACTAAATATTGCGCAAATTAAAGTCAGTAAAGATAATATCCCCATAGAGACAACGATTTGGATCATATAGTAACATGTTATTTGTTAATGTCGAACTGCGACCATTTGGGGAGTGTCTAAGTATCAAGAGAGAGGCGAAGGAGGCTCAGATCGACAACGCAGATCTCATTTGTGTAAAGTCCTTGGATCATCTAGTTTGTACCACCGATTTCGGAGGTCCACTCTTTTGCGATGGTCAGCTTTATGGGATTGCTCTGGGATCCGTTAATTGCTCCAGTCCGTATCCGGTTTTCTTTAGTGACGTCTCTTTTTACACGAGCTGGATGAACAAAATGATATCTCAGGGAGTGGAGCTGCAACCACATCATAAATGGATATTTTCCTTCGCTTTTCTCGTATGGATTTTGGGCAACTTTCACCAAAGGCAGCAAGTAGATATCTAAATCTCTTAAAAAAGGAGAAAAATTGGCAGCCTCCTAGCCTGCGATTAATGGAAAATTGAGGAAAGCCCTTTGAAACTTTCGCCTGCAAATGCACCTGTGTGCCTGCCACGTGTGGCAAATGTCACGTTCACTTTTCCCCCAGAAAAACCGCATTGACTTTCCATTCAACCTAAAAACAACAATAATTTCGACTGTTGCCTAACACTTTTGCACTTCTGCATTAATCAAAGCGAAAAAGAAACTGCCGAAAAAAGCTTAATAAATTTGTACATAAAACATGATTGATAAAGGCCATAAATAATCCCAATATTAAATAGAAAATTGGTCAAGAAAAAAGTAAAAGGCCGCGACACGGCAATTTGATGTAACAACCAATCATTATTAATAGCCACGAAACGCCGGATAAAAACCAAACCGTAAAGGTAAAAAGAAATTGCACACACACGCGATAATGTTGGCCGAAAAAGAAAAGCCAGAAGTTAACAATAACAAGTTTGGCGCTGAACTCTCGTTGTTCAACTCCCATTGACTTTGAGTTCAAGACTCGCTGTCAGTCGACGGATGGAAAGCCAGCCATAAATCAGTAATAATTATCTTTTTTGTTGCTCTGCAATTGCCCCGAATGCAGGTAGCTGGTATCACAAAAGCTGATAAATCGATGCTGATAAATTGAAAATTACCAGCCAAGCGATATATAATGGCCTGGATGATAAGCTCACAGATTGCATACACAAATGTGCAAGTAGCCGAGCGTACAGCATTTGATTTTCCTTTTATAGTGCTGAAATTGCATACCAATTTGTGGTAGACAGCAGCCCAGACATTTGTGCTGGATTTGCTTTTTTCTTCTGCTTTTAAAATCAACAAGATGTTGATTGGGAGAATGGAAATAAATCAATAAGACCTTGAAGAAAATAAATTAATAATACTAAGAAAAAATAAAATAACTTTATATTTGATTAAAAAAAATGGAATAAATAATTGCAATTATTCCTTTAAATTAATTTTAATTTTTTTAATTTATTAAATAATTATTTTGCTGGGCTCATAAAAGATAATTTCTTAAAAAAAAATGATATTATTTCCAAAGGACCAATATATTTTTTTAGTTTTACCAATAACCATTTACCGATAACCATTTCAACATTTTTTCCACTGTACCCAATGCAACTTTACACAACACCCAACTAACACGGTAGTTGAAAAATCAAAGTACCCGAGCACAAGATTCAAGTAAAAATCACGTTCCGACCAAAAGACGCTAACGTGGCCAAAATATAGGAAACAATAGCCACAGCAGGGGGGAGCTGGGGCAATGCATCGATATGGACTACCAGACCAAAGTTGATTTTTATTGGGAAGAGTGAGGGCATTAAATTAAATCTATTTGTACAATTTATAGAGGGGAAAAGTGAAGTGAAATGATTTCTATGGCCACACACACACACACACATGGGGCAGCCAGAAAAAAAATCACTTAAAGTTGGGGCAACGTTTCCGTTGAGGCAAGACCACTGAACTGGACAAACGTTCCTGCGAAAACTGCAGACACGGCATCAAATAAAACATGGGGAACAACAACAGGGAAGGAGCTACCAGTTGGGATCTGTAAATCCAACCCAGAGGACGACGATGGTCCACCGAAAATTTCGCCGAAAAAAAGCTAAATAAATAAATATCACCAGCAGGGGGAATGGATAAAAAATAGATTTGTGCTGTGAATGAACACATGGATATGGAGCGTATGTCGAGGATAGAGATGAACACGTGATATAGGGTCAATAAAAAAGCTTTTACTAATTTTATAATACATAGTTTTTAATTCACAATAATCATATTTTTATTACAAAACTTTTTAAAGCTTATGAAAAATAATATAGAAATTTTGCCATAACAATATTTTATCACGTGCTCATCTCCAGTCAATGCAACGTCTCGAATGCCGGCGTTTGTTTTCATAGCTGTGAATGTGACATTGTCCAACTTCAACTTCCACGTTTTCCCCCCTCTTTTTATTCCACTTTTTCGAAACTCGAGCCACAGTTTGTTGCAATACCCGCAGCCATTTTTTTTTTGTGGGCGAAAGTGTGAAACGATTTTTGCTGACTCTGGACTCTGGAAATCCAAGCTGCAGCAAAACTTCTCGGCGGGATTTCAAGCGGCCCTTTTCAGATCCCTAAGTGGTTTTATAGGGTCCACAAAATTCCAGTGTGAATAAAAAATGAAACAAAAAACCGGGGGGAGTCGCATAAAAATATCAGAAGCAGCAAAAAGGAGTCTGCTAGCAAAGCAGAAAAAAAAGCATGAAAGAATTCACTCACAACTCAATTGTCAAAAGTTAAACGACATCTCATGCGGCGGTCTAAAAGTTTCACATTACATGGCCAGCTGGCTGACCCGATTTTTAAAGTCGAATGCAAATGCTGTTGATTTTCCGCACGTTTCCGGCTGACCAAACAAAACTTCACTCAGCCAGTCGTCAGTCATCCGAAAGCCAAAAGGCGCAACGGAATCGAGCGGAGAAATCAATTCACTTTTGGCCAGCTGCATGCTGGGGTTCCCTTACAGCTCCTCCGCTTTTTCACCTCGTATTCCCATCGCTTTTTGAGATTGCAGCTGTTTTCGGGGTCCGCCTCTCATATTTATGCCACAGCATGCCATTTTGCGGCTTTCATGTACAGAAATTAGTCGGCAATTTCCGAAATCGCTGCCTGGCAATAAACGAAAAATTCAAATTAAGTAATCAGATATGAAAAAAACAAATGGGGAACTAACTAAAAAAAATTCTAAAAAAATAATATTTTCTTTTGATTATAGAAATAGCCTTTTCAATCATCTTAAGAAAATCCCTTATCGTATTTCCTTAACTTCTACGATAAGCTTCGTAGCAAATCAACATCACACAATTTAACCAAAATTAAATCGAAATCATTTGCGAGCATTCAAATAATCTGGAGTCAAAATTTCATTAGAAATTGGTCTACTCCGACATATTTGCTCCGCCTAACCGACGAAACCGAAGTCAGGCAAGCAAACAAGCAAGCAAACAAGTCGAAAGCTCCTCTTTTGCTCGAACGTTTAATGCCCAACTTAGAAAATTACTCAAATGTCTTAATTGGCAAATAGAAAATGCTAAAAAAAAAAAGAATAGCAAGCAACTGCAGTTGAGAGAACTTTTCGCAAAAACTTTTCCAGCAGCGGCGATGGGAGTGGGAAAACATTTCCACACAAAACCGAGAAAAAAACGAACGAATAACTTAATTGAAACTTAATGAGAAAATGCAGCCGCATTGTTTGCGATGGCGAATGGAAAAAACAAACTGGCATCTCTGGGTATGCGATGCGTATCTTAAAGATGCAAAAGTGCAGGTGTCTGTCGCTAAATGCAACAGTCATTTGCCTGATTGCCAAGACATTAGGACAGCGTGTCGAGTGTTGCATGGAACGTGCCGTTTATTTTTTTCTTCTTTCTGAGACAAAGACTCGGGTTAAGCGATACCTGATACTAGAAACTAGATACTTAAGCGAATTGCATAAGAGCCCCAGCATAATCGCCTCTTTTGCTTGCACTTATCTTTCAGATGCGCTCAGCTGGGCCCAGGTGAATGTGGAACCCAACACAGCGCTCCTCAACGAAGGTGATCGCACCGAACTGCTTTGCCGCTACGGCAGATCCATCAACTACTGCCGCATCGAGATTCCCGGGGAACAGAAGGTTCTCAACCTGTCGCCGGAGTGGAGCAAGACCCCTGGATTCACGTACTTCGGCGCGGGTCTTACGGCCGGCCAGTGCGGCGTCAGCATCGAACGGGTGAAGGCCAGCAACAATGGCCAGGTCAAGTGCAGTCTGGGCGTCGAGGGAGAGGAGCTGTCGGGCACCATCGACTTGGTGGTGGCATGTAAGTATTCAAAGATTCAAAATTATTATTTTAAGGGGTTCCACAGAAATAACTGGGTCTTTAAAATTTCTTTTAACGTTAAAAAAAGGTGTCTAGAAGAATGCAACATTATATTTTTAAATCAAAATGATATGAATTCATAAAAAAAAGTCTACACAAAGCTAAAAATTTTAAGAGTTGGTGTTTATTAACTATTCAATTTAGTATATTAAATTAATAGTTTAATTGAATTTTTTTTTTAACTTTCAAAAAATAAAACAAAAAAAAAATCAAATCGATTGGCCTAAATTTATTCTAATTTATAATTGACCGATAACTCTTTTAAAATTAATAAATTTTTGATTTTTAAATCTAACCTTATTATTCACCTAATTTTCTAAATTAATGTATTTTTTCCCCTAATTTTTAGTGCGTCCCCAGCAGCCGATCATCGAGCTGCTGACGCGGCCAAATCGCGAGGGCTACTTCAACGAGGGTACTGAATTCAGGGCTCGCTGCAGCGTTCGCGATGGTCGTCCGCCGGCGAATATCTCGTGGTACATCGACAACATGCCGGCCAACAAGCGCACCACACCCCTGGAGATCATGTCCTCGACCAACGACAATGTGGAGCTATCGACCTCGGTGCAGGAAATCCAATGGCACCTGTCGCCCGAGGACGGCAACCGGAAACTAGTGTGCCGCTCGCACCACCAAACCGATCGCGAAAGTGTCCCCCCACAGGAAGCTGCCTACATCATCAATGTGCGATGTAAGTGCTAGCCAGTAATTACTCTATAGATTAGGGAAATTCTAAATAGTATGAATTTAAGTTTTAAATCCTGCTAAAATGAGCAGAAATTTGTTTGAAAGAAATATTTTTTAGAATATTTTATATTTTCCTAAAAAATTATTTAATATTCACAAAAATAGAAAATATTTTGTATTTAAAAAAATATATATTTTCATATTCACATAGTTCGGAAAAATTGTAATATTTTAAAAATTGAAAAGTATTTGTTTGTTTTGATGAAAAGAAATAAAAATATTGATCCTGCGAAATAATTGACGATTTATTGTTTATTACTATTAGATTTAAATATATAGTGTAAATAGGTATGAATTAAAGATTTCGCAAATATCTTTAACACTTTCTTTCCTCCCAGATGCCCCCGTCCACCAGCCAGAGGCCGCTGTGTACGGACTCTACCTCGAACACACTGCCATCGTGAATATCACCATTCGTGCCAGTCCGCAGCCCAAGATCGAGTGGACCATTGATGGAGCGATTGTGGGACAGGGCCGTACCGATGGACGCTACTCGGCCTATGAGCCCCAGTATCTGGGCAACGATGAGTACAACGTGACCCTGGCCATCGCCGGTCTGACTCTGGAAGATACCACGAAAATCTACAATCTGAGGGCCAGCAACGAACTGGGACTGACGGATTACCAGGTGCGAATCAGTTCGTCAAGCAAACCGCCCAGTAGCAGCCTGGATGTGGCCGCAATTGTTGGCATTGTGGTAGCCGTTGCCGTTCTGGTCCTGGTCGTTTTACTGATTGTGTTTGCACGAGCCACTGGCCGATGGTGTTTTGGCGGTAAGTTGAAAACGCATTTTTTTTTCATTTTTGATTTTCCATACACACATTTTTGCTTATTTTGTGGGTGAAACATCGTCATTAGCCTCTCAGCCACATCAACAACAACAACATCATCATCATAATGATCATCCACTGCCACTATTGTCTCATCATCAGCTATGCTAACAATAAATTCTGGCTTTAGGTTCTCCACCCACCCAAACCACGCAACTTCAGCACCCATTTCTCCCCAAAACTCCACAACTCATCCTGCAATTCATATGCATACATACATACCTATATGTACTCGGGTTTTTGGGTGGGCTGTGGGGCCTGGTTCTTCTGCCACAAGCCGTTGTTAACTTTCGACACATTGTGCGGCTTTTAAATTTTAATTAGCGTTAACCTAGCAGAAGGAGCAGCTGAACGGGCGGATGAACTCAGCAGCCCTAGAAAACTCATCTAATTAAAAAAAAAATTGCCGGCAGAGTTTTTGTGGGAAAATATTCTTGAAAAAGTATGGTGGGGTATGGTCGAAAAATTTAAATGTGGAACATATGAAAGAGAAAATGAAAGAATAACTAGGATTTTTTAAAAAGATACAAATATGGGAGTGTGAATTTTAAAGAAAGAAAATATTGGCAAAAAGATATAAAATATAAAGCTAAGGGTTAATAAATAAATTTACAATAAAATAACGGATTTAATAAAATCAAAAACATGTTTTTTATAAAAAAAAATTAGGGCTACAAAAAATGTAAAAGTATTTAATTTAAAATTGATGTACTTTTTAACCAAATTCACAAAAAATCCAAATTGGTTTTTGAAAGATAGTATGCCGAATAAACTAAAAACAAACCAAAAAAATTCAATCTGCATTAAATGGAAAAATATTAAGAAATAATAAATAATAAAATAAATCCAAACCAACTAAAACAAATACCTAAATTAGATACTTAAGATTAACAACAAAATTGTAAAACTCTCTGAGTAAAATTGTCTACAAATGACAACAACAAGAAGAGCTAACATTAAAAACAAAAATTGGTCACTAAAAATTACCAGGAAAAATTCCAAAATGTTTTTGAAAACGTATTATTTGCTTTCAGTGTAAAATATTCAAAAAAATGAAAACTTGTATTTTTCTATGCTTTCTGTACTTTCTGCTTGATAAGCTTCTTGGTAAATGGACTAACCTCAACTTTAATATGGAATTTTGGTATCTTCGAGATCGAAATCTTTCTTCTCTCTCTCCTCTTCTATCTCTCTCTCTTTCTCTGCACACAAAGCTAAATGTTAGTTCTTGTTGTTGTCGTTTTTACAGGCGCCACTCTAAACACAGACATCGGTCCCGATTCCGAGGCCCAGATCCATCCGGAATTCAATGACGACGAGGAGCTGGATGGTCGCGATAATGGCGATGAGCATATCGATACCACCCAGCAATCGGAGGAGGCCACGCCCCCCGTAACCGATAAATTGGAGGCGCAAAAGAAGGCGGATCTGAAGAAGAGTGCGGCGGCCACAGCGGCAGCGGTTATAGCCGCTGGCAATGGCAGCCAGCACAGTTTAAATGGCCTCGAGGCTCCCAAGCCGCCAAATACTTCCGTCTAAGCGCCCCCCTTCGCCACAACACCCAATAAATGGGCGTGGCTCTTGGCCAGTTAGCTGTGTGCCCCGTTTGCTAAAAGCAAAAGGGAAAAGAAACAAAAAATAACGAATACTATATATATCTCCTTACCACTTTTGCTCTCAAGTATTTGCTCTCTCATAAAAGTAATTGAATGAAAAAATCTCAAAAAGCGCACAACAACAAAAATTATATATATTTTTACTATAAACAAAACAAAAGCAACATTTTACCTTAGGCCAAGTATTTTTAAGTGACCAATTTTCGTAAATCGCGAATCTCGCCACCCTTAAAATTCCTTTTATCCACTATAATTCATATAAAACAAAACAAAACATAAATATATGTATAAAAAAATTACAAATAATAAATCAACAATGTCCAATTTATTGTATTATATTTTGTCCAGCAATATTGATTTTCATCCATGTATTTATTTAAGCTATAAGAGCTGCCAGCATTTTGCATTTTCTAATTATTATTTTGTGTCGATTGGCGAATCAATCAATTCAAACTTGGCAAGCATAACAAATTAGAAAATTAAACATGCCTATGATTTATTTTAATTAGTTATCCGCTTCACACTTATGTTTTTTTCTGTTCTTTTGTAATTTTAGTAAAACGAAACGAAATAAAAAAAACATGAAAAATATAAATTTGTAAAGGTACATATATGGGTTGTGTTTGATGTGGCAGAAAGAAAGCTGATGATGGTGTTGTTAGGGAGGGGAACCTTATATCTTACATCATTAATCATGATAATCATTATTCATTCAGTACGCAAATGATCCCGAAATTATTGTAAATATTTTAAAATTGATTTCTTATTTTCTCCACACAGGAAAATCAATCAAGACGCCCACAAATGAAACGTAAGTACAGTAAACTCTTCCATCAACCTAACAAATGTCAAAATAAGTTCAGAAAAGTGCAAAAAACAATGGGGCCAGGCCATATATAAATTGTTTCCATGGATCCACAACTAACCCGTCGACGGTATCTGGTTTGCTTTAGTTTGTTTAATTTTCCAAGCCATTAATCTATTATCATTAATTTAATATTGCGTAGTTCGGATGTGTGTTTGTTTGTCTACTTGCATGTGTCTCTTGAGTGGCTTTAATTTTCGTACTTACATTAACTGTATGTCCAAAAGCAATCATCTCTAGATATAGAAGCAGCTCATTGTCATCCTAGGTTAGTTCATAGTCCATTTATAGCTAAAAAAAAACTGTATCTTAAGCACACGCATACACACAAACACACCAAACATTGCTAAAGTCTCGTGTTTCGTCTTGTATTTGAAAAGTCATAAAACCTGAAATTCCAAATTTTAATTCCATAAAAGCAAAATCAGTTTAAAATATAGTTGTCACGCTGTCACACACACACACACACTATACACATAAACTCCTGAACTTTCACATTAAAACGCTCGCTAGTCGCTCTGCCACGCCCACTTTGCTCGCTCGCCCGCCCACCACAAACAAAAAATAAGAAGTGTCTGTCTCGCTCTGTCTATCTCTTACCCTCTGAACATCATAAAGCTCTCTTGCTCTGTCTCACGCATTTACTAAAAATGTCAAAAATGTCGCTGTCCCAGTCATTCAACAAAAAACAAGAACTATAAGCAAACAAATGCATAGAACAAAAAAAAAAAACAACTTCATAGTGTTAGAGGCACTTTGCTAATGCATCACAAAAATAATATAATTAAAAAAAACAAACCTCAACCACAAAAAAGAAACGAAAACAAACTTCTTGCTATGTTTTGTCTTCTTCTTCTACTACTTTCATATGGACAACCAACAACACCCACAAACCAACGAAAACCACTGAAAAAATGTATGATAATTCTCTCAACCGTAAAAAAAAACTTTAAAAAAATGGTATAATGTTAAAAACCAAATTCAATTCAACATATCATATCTAAAAATGTTTCAAAACTATTTCAATTCAAAAACTTCAAAAAATAATGTTTTCTAAAATAATATTTCCTGTTTTAAAAATCAAAACATTTAAAAATATTTTAAAATATTCAAAAATATTTCGAAATATTACGAATCAAAAACAGTCAAATCGATAAGCAACTGGAGTTAGGAACCCAACAAAACCATGGTCAAAATGTTGCTCTTTTGGAGACCCCCAATGGTATTACGTTGTTGGGCGCCAGTAAATTGCGAGAGGCCAATGGAAATGGTCAGGATCGTTTGTCGGTTGAAAGACGCCACCACGATGAAGATGATAGCTTTGAGTATGGCACGGATCGTGAGAGCAGTGTCTATAATCCCACCACAAGACCCCTGAAGAGTATTCTGATGAGTCAGGCGGCAGGTCGTAATTCCCGAAGCTCTGCAAGTGATAAGGAAGATGGCAACGAGAATGCTGATCTACTGCAAAAGGGAAACCAGCTGGGAATTCCCGAATCGCGTTTCTCGCGATGGCTGCCCAAGGATCAACGCGAGCTGATCGAAAAGCAGGCGATGTTACTTTCGGGAAGGGGCAAGTCGAAGGCCCCAGCCACGCCACCAAAACCACAGAGACCCCAAATCGGAGAGGCAAATACCACGAATACGACGACAACAACACCGACGACGCCAAAGTTGCCACAGGAAACGGAAATCTGAGAGTGTGCACGAGTGTGTGTGCGCGTGTGGCATTCATATTTATTTATTTCTTATTTTTGGGTACAGGAAACGCGCAGCAGGATTAGAAGTGGAGCAGTTTTGTGGCTATCGAGAACATTTAGGGAGCCCAGCTATTAGTGTCAGGAATTTTACTTGATGGTTTACTCCTGTTAACTCCGCCTTAAAATTGAATAATATTAAAGTGCCTATATCATGAGTCCTTACAATGCAGATTAAAGTGTTCTACACTTTTTCCTTAAATGCCCCCTAAAGTATGCTGTGAAATGTTTACTTTGTCTTCTAAACATAAAATGTTTTTATGCATATTTGTTAGTGACTTTCATTCTTTTGAGATTTCTTTGGCGCTCATTAACTATTTTTACAAAACAATATATTAAAAGGCAGTAAATTCAAGTTGCATTTAGAAAATAAAAGTTTCCCCAAAACGTTCATTAAAAAGATATAAACATTGGTCTAACTTAAATAACATTTTGCAGCAATTAACAGAAGTTAAAAAACCAGTTAATTCTCAATAAGGGCGACTCTATAAAATTAGATAAACCATTGCAAAGCTGACTCCAAATTAGGCTCTAAGCTGTGAATAAACTCACGAAAGTTTCTTCTTTTACACAACGAAAACTTGTAAAAAAAATACAAATCAATTAACAGAAACTGTTTCATTTCATTCATATTACAGCTGGCATGAGATTTTGTTACTATCGAATACATAACTATAATCGAAGAAGTTTGCATGAAAAGCATGTAGCAAAAAATCATTGCTCTACACAAATATTTATTGTAGTCACTGTAGAACAAAGTCATCAAGTGAGATATAGGCGCAACAACAAAGTGTTCAACTTAAAAAGCGCACACTGTACTTTAAGACCGAAAAGAAATTTCCTTTTATTTTTGATTATTATTATGTTCGAGCTGGTTTAATTAGGAGTGCCGAGAACCTAAAATTTAATATAACATTAATATCTAGTAATTAAAAAATGAAAGCGATAAAATGTGGTTAGGAACTTTTGATACCCTTTATTATTTTTTACAAAACGTATGTTTAATATTTAATTAACAACAATAAACATTGTTAAAACTGCGATGAGTTTCCTTTTTGGATTTATTTATTTTGCGAATGCTTGAGTGTGTGTGCGTGTGTGAAAGGCGATATTTGAATAAAATGGAAAGCTGAAAGGAAATTTCTAACAATACCGTGTATCAAAGAGGAAATTCCCCGTACAATTTTCCATTTTCCATAACAAAAGCAATATCATTAAAATACGAAAGCAACGTTTCATGCAATAAACATTTCATATATACGAGAGACTAACACGCCACGCCAGAAACTAATACAAGTACAAGCACGAACACATAGACACGGCATACATTGTTGGCAAAATGTATCCAGCAGATACTTGTTGAGCTGGCCCAGACAGCAGGCAGACATTCAAATGAGCCAAAAATATTTATAGAATATAGATGAAACTCATTTCAGCCAAGCGAAAGCAATTTACTTGGTCAGCCCACGTCAAACGAAGGTTAAATTGGGGTGGGTGGAATTGGGTTAAGGGTCCATAAAAGGTCAAATGCGAATTAAATATTCCATATGGCATTAATTTCGAACATTTGAGAGGCGCAGAGCATTTGAATTTGAATAAAAGCTATTGTTAAGGACCATTTTTTTTTAGATTCAGGGATGATTTTTAAAAATTACAGGGACAATAATTTGTTTTACTTAAAACTGGAATAAATTCCTTTAAAATATATATTTTTTAAAAAATGTACAGTGAGAAGTCCTAAAAGAAAATTAAAATAGTAAAATATCCCAAAGAAACTAATTAGTATTTTTTTTATTTTTCAAAGCCTAACTTGGCTTCTAGGGAAACTTTGAATAAGCTTAAGACATAATAGACGAAAATTCTTCTCCAAATGCAGAGATAAGAGAATATTTGCTTTTCCTAACACAATTTGGGTTTTAATGGTGCCACACACGAACAACAATAACAATTACGCAATTACCAAAACACAAGCTCCTAAGCCCACTAACAACAGCCAGATAGGACACATTAAATAGAGCAGAAAGCTGCCACGAAAAGACCTCTAACCACACGACTAACCCCGAACACTTTTATGGCCATCTTTTGTTACCTTATTTTTTCGGAAAGAAAATTCGCACAGCAGCAATTATTTTGACACAGTAATAAGTAGAAAAAAAAATATCAAACAACCAAAAACATTCATAAAAAAATCAAAATCATGAACCCATCCAAAAACCTCCCAACAATTTCACAACCGACAAGCAGCAGCGACACTGAAAGCGCCGATATAAAAGCCACTTCAACGGCCACGGCCACAACGACGATGGGCGGAGTGGGCGTGTCGGCCGAGGAGGAGGAAACCGTTAACGAACAGGAGAACCCGCAACAACAACAACAACAGCAGCAGCAGCAAAAGAAGGCCAAGAGATTGCCGGCTTTTGCCGTGGCAATTTTAAAGCGTTTCAACGAAAAGGATTCAAGGAAGTACAAGGATAATCAGGAGTCAATGAATATTGTGGAGGGAAGCGAACAGGAGAATCCAGCGTCCAATAATGCCATCGACGGCAATGACAATGAACCAAAGGTATTGAAAAATGTCCCAGATTCCGTCCTTTCTCTTTCCAACTTCTCTGTTTTTGCGTGAGCACTCAGAAAAAATATCATCAAAAATGTTCAGACAATCGATATTTTTTCACTTTACAAATATGTATTTTCATGTAAGAATATTAAATATTAACATTTTTTTTAATATATCAACAACAAATTTTTTTTTATCTGAAAACAATATAAATATAGTATACGACATTTTATGGGTTATTTTAACAGTATTGCTTAGTAATTTCTACAGCAATAAATAGGAAATCCCTACCCTTAAAATGAACTTAATAATTGCATACTTTCAGGCACAGTTTTATACTGAAAGTATTGCCAAATTTTTAATTTTCAAGTTTCAGGGAAATCTTTTTAGTTTAAATATTTTGGATAGATTTTTAATGACATTTTTTATTAAAAACTAAGAAGTGTCATAAAATAAATTTTTAAATTTATTTTAATGAAAGTTTTAATCACAAATATATTTTAATATCGATATGCATTAATCATTTTGAGATGATAATATGGGATTCATATAGTTTTTTCCCCTCAGAGTATTACCTGTGTGCGTGTGTTTGAGTGCGAACTGTATTTACGTTTAAGCTTAGCATAGTTATTTTATAGTTAGACGCAAGCTTACAGCATACGATCGAAACTCTTTCTTTTATAATTTCCCTTTTGCTATTATCACAAATTTTTCTACATAATTTTCTTTGCCGTTTTCTGCTCTTTCCGTTAAAAAAAACCAACCGCATGCAAAATAAAATCCGTTGTTGTATAACTTTTGTATATATATGCAAATAAAGGCAATAGTTTGGCAGAGCACCTCACCAGTGTGGACTTTTAAGTAAAGAAAAGCTAAAAGCAAATGAAAAAGGTATTGAAAAATCCCCTAAAAACGCCCAAAAATTGAATTTCTGTATAAAATATATACTTCATTTTAAGAAAAGATTACTAATCAATTTTTTTCAATTTCCAAACAACTTAGCAAGACAAACAACTCGTCTATGCTGAACTTGTACTAAAACCAGCCAATGAGACTACGACAACAGCAACACCAGCACCAACAAAAACAACAGCAGCAGTAACAACCACAGCAACAACACCTGAGGGTTCTGGAGTCGGGGCTAAAAGTTCAACGGAATACGCCGAAATAGTCTATGTGCAAAAGGGAGGCGAAGGCAAAAAATAGCCCATCAAAATAAAACCCTGGGAGGCTGACACAAATAACAAACATTAAAATGAATGCACAAAATTAAGGAGCAGCAACGTAAGCAAGAAACCCAGTGCAGCATAAACATAAACTTTACAATGATATTAAGAATGCAGAAATAAAATAAAATGTCTTAAGTGGTTTTTCAAAAACTTCTTGAATGTGTGTACTAAAATCTAAAGAAATGTGAAACTAAGAACATAAAAGCGAAAACATAAACTTTTACAAAATAAACTTAATTCTCCGCACAGAAATCTTGACACAAGACACGCCCCCCTCAATATGTACCCCTCCTCTCTCCAGTCCACACATTAAATCAAATTTACAACAAGATAAAAACGAAAGAGAACCTTAAAAAAGCTAAAAGAATATTTGCAAAACAAAACTATATATAAATAAAATTTACATAAACATAGGCAAGAGAAAAAAAACCATTTGAAAATCTCAATTATTTACATAAATGTCTCGCATTTAAGCTAAATGTAAATTTAAGACAAGAAAGAACAAAAAAATATATAAAAATTATGCGAAATTTAAGTAAACTTATTTAGATGAACCTTAAATTATTTTTACGCAAGAATTTTTGTACACATCGCCGTTTTGAATATGCAAAATTAGTGACTGTAACAATTTAGGCCGCCAGAAAAAAGCATTTAAACAGCGTAATGGAAAAATTAAATAGGGAAAAATTCACCGAAACATCTACTGGAACTAAAAGTATTCTATCGTAAATAATTTTGTTTTTCTTGTCTCTTAACGATATCCATCCATTTTTCATACAACTGGCAATTAATGTTATTATTTAAAACTATTTACACAATTACGAATTAATTGATAATTGACTAAGTTAAGTGCATAAATTATAATTACAATGTACTTTCATGATGATGATTGATTTTTATATTTTGTAAGTTATAATTTGTATAAAGTTAAGCTGAACAAGAAACTTTTTTGAATAAAATTCTTTACCATATAAAGTGTGGAAGTGTTGTTGAATTTTATTAACATTGGAATTTGCAATAAGCAAATTCAATATATATAGTAAGTAAGAGTATTTTCTAGTCGACTTTACATATATTTAAAAGGAATACTTCATCGAATTTCGCTTGCCTAATTAACAGCAACAGAATATCCTGCCGCTAGCAAAAGTCAAAGGGCTGTGTTAACATTCAGCTTGTTAAATGAAATGTCAAATTTAGGACAAGTAAATTGAAATTGCAGTTAGTGCTGCCGGCTAAATTCCTTCTTGGCATCTTTGTTTGGCTTCTCAAGCCCCAAGAGAAGCTCAGCACGACAACGTCAATTACACTAAATAATAGCACACTTCTGATCCGATCTGCAGCAGCAAGAACGATAATCATGTCGCATTATTCATAGCCGCATTGTCATTTATATATTTTAGCTAATACCGAAAAAAAGGCGAAATAATAATAATAAAATATGGCAAAGTTTTGCAGTTGACTTGGCTTTGTCTGCTGGCAGATTTCGGTATCTGGCTGTGGCTGCTTGTCAGTCAGTCAGTCAGTCAACTGCTCGGTACTGCGGCTCCCTCAACTTTTTCTGACATTTCAATTTATAAAGCTCAAAATCTGCGCGTTACCCGAAGCGTCGCATTTTACATTAGACAAAAACAGAGCGAATCTCGTATATTTTATTTTCGCCAGTTCTAGGGGGCTGGTTTTCTTTCTTTTTTGCAGAGTCCACCGCGACAGCTTAAAAGTAAAATACAATTTTGCATTTTTTTTTTCCTTTGTTCCATGCCGAAGGCAGTACATTGAAATTGACTTCAGGGGGAGCGAATAAAATGAAACTTTCAAGGCTAGTACAGTGCACTTTCAACGAAATGCAGGTTGAGGCACTATTATAATAAATTTGGGTAGGAAAAGCGAACAAAAAAAATTAATCTTTTCAAACGTAAGTATTATAAAAACGATTTATTTGATTTAGCCTTATCTAAGCTACGTTTTATGATGGCTAAGCAAAAGAATCGGATATGACTTCAAGAGGCCAAAATATTTAAAGAAAATGGTATAAAATAATTTGCATAATATCTTTAAGTGATATTTTAACAAAACAGAAACGATCCCCAAGCAATACACTTTTAAAAGTAAAATTTATCAACATTCCTAAACATTAACATTTTTGGAAAAAATAATAAAAATTTTAATAAATATATATTTATATACCTATATATCTAAAATTTTCTTAGAGACTGGAAAACGTTGTCTTTTTTCAATATTTATTTTTAATTTTCCATTTAAATACAGATATTGCAACCGTTATTAAGAAATATTTATCAGATTTACCAACTTATCTTAAATGTTAAACTTTACCTTTCAAATGTATCTATTAAACATTTTCAATTCAATTTCTGATACCTCCCTTTTGGCTATCCGTTTACCTATAATCTGTGTCCTGCCACAAGGCAGATTTGTTAATTATGTAATCAGGCTTAGGAATCCGCGACGCATTAATTTCGCTTAATTAGTTTGCCATTTGCAGTCGGCTGTTTAGAAACCAGGTTTGAATTTCAGTCCACGTTCTCCGCCTCTAATTGCATATTAATAAACAATGTTCCAGGCATTGATTCAATTACCAGTTAACCTACAACCGCTCATAAATATGCATACAATGCTAGTTTATTGTCCACTAACTAACCGAATGCGAATAACTCCTTGAGCTCGGGATTCAGGCGTTACACATTGCAATTCCCTTCAATCTGCATACCATTTCGGCACTACAACTACAGTTGTAGTTCTATAGAGCCAAGTTTTCGCATTCAAGAACAATAAGCAACAACAGTAATTAGAAGAGTACACAAAACTCCGGAGGAGGAGAAAATATAGAAGACGGACAAAGTCAAATAGAAATCAAACAAAAATCAAAAATTAAGGGACTTGCAAGCTCAGGGGACAGCAGAGGAATCAACAAAATCTCCAAAAATATACAACACAAAAGTTGCTCATGCAACACTGACAGTTTTTCTTGTGTGATGTTCTAGCTAGTTGGCAACATTGTGTATACGCCTCAGCTGAAATGGAAAATTACGAAATACATTATTCCTTAAAATATTAAAAAAAAGTACACAAATTAATTTTTAATAAGAATTTAAAAGTCCTTCCGATAAACGAGTTAAAAATAATATTTTTTTGCCAAATCTAAACGAAGTTGTATCCCAGAGTAGAAAAGAATATGGTAAAAATCAACGAAGCTGTAATTTTCATCCAATTATTTGTTCATTAGTTTTTCGATAGTTGGTATGGCAGACACAGGTAGGTACACAGTGGACCTACTTTTTACAATAAAGCATTTCCTTACCAATGGCTTCAAAACCTTTTTTTTTTAATTTTTCTTCACCTAAATCTAAATACGGTATTTTAATTATTATTATTTAAATAATAGAAAGTTCTCAGACAAATTTAGGGTTTTTAATATATTTATAAAAAAATAATTTCTAAGTAAAAGTAAAGTAAAGTAAGTAAGTAAAAATAAAGCAAGAGTTAACATATATTTGTAAGCAGTATTTATTAATTAATGCGCTATAAAGTAACCTAGGGTCCTTAATACGTTAAAGAAATCTAAAAAAAAGGATTTTCTAAATATTTTTTTAAAAATGTTGCCCCATATTATATCAATTCAATTCGATTCAATCAATTGAAAAACTGCGAGTAAACGTGAAAAGCTTTTCAGGAAACAGCTGTTCCTGTAAATCCTTATCAGAAGCTTAGAATCCTCAACAGCTTTCTCTTTGCTGAATATAGAGAAAGTTTAAGAGAAATTCGAAACGAAATTGTGGATGCCAAGCTTTCCCGATGACTTCTCTTACTTGCAAGCTTTTAAGAGAACTGAAATACATTAAATGTGAGTAAATAGAGCTAAAAAAAGAAACTAAACCATTTGGACAATTGTGACAATTACTGTGGCAGGCACACCAAATTGGATAAGCTCTTAAAGTTGCATATAGCTGTGCTAAGAGCAAGTCACAAATCCACCAAAAAAAAACCAAAGAGATTAAGCTGTAGAAATGTGAAACTTATCAAGGAACTGTCCTCCTTGAGTAGTCAACAAGCTTTTGGCAGTGTCCTTCATAATTTGCACTGGTTGCCATTTATTCGCCAGCAACAGGTCTGATCAAATTTCAAATTCCTTTTTCTATAGAAGCAGATGAAACATCATAAATGCCTAAAACTTTCAGAGAAACCCCTTTACCGCGATCCAATGCAAATTATCAAAACTTTTAGGTCAATTTTGTTTCAGACCGCCTGCAATTACGCTTGATTGCCATGAAAATGCGTAAATTAAAATTCTTGAAATACAGAAAAATAATATAGCGAAAAAGAATAACAAAAAAATAGCTCTCAGAAAAAAGTCGGAAAAATCAACAAACTTTTGTTCTTCTGGCTCTCAAAGGGCAACAGGGCGCATACTTAATTATAATTCAAGCTGTTTATATTCCGCTTCCCCACTCACCCTTTTTCCTACAAAATTGTGGTTTCAATAAAAGCAAAATAAAAGAAGAAGTGCTTTGCGGAAAAAAGGACACAATTAATTACTGTTTGGCGGAAAAAATCCCACAGAAAAGTCAAGAAACATTCATCCGCCAACTGTGCAACAAGTTTAACTTTTCTGGCAAGTTTGGTCAGTGCAAATGTGTTTCATATAAATATATATGTAAAAAAAATAAGAAAAAAAGAAAAACAACGGAATTGTTGCGAAAGTATCAAATAAACTTAGGCTTTTTTGGGCCAGAAGGCGACAAGTTGAAAGTGAGAATGATGAATTTGATTGAAGAACTTGTTAGCTGCCAAAGGTGCGAATTTCAGTGAGTCTCGATTTTTGTGAATATTTTTCGTGTATCAATATTTCAGTGGGTAAAAGTAAATGTTTATTTTGTTGGGTCCTAATTTTTGAGGAATGTTTTTACTGATGAGAAACAAAATTCATTTCGATTTTACTTAAAAGCAGAATGATACTGACTTTTTTGAAATTCCTGATTAATAAAAAATGTATTTTAAATATATAAGAATAAAATTCTTTTAAATAAATGAATACAAATATTTTTTAGTTTTATTTTTATCAATTTTCGTTTACTAGCAACATTTTGTAGGTTTTAAAAATATTTTTCACTTCCTAAATAACTTACGCTAGAATTTCATTATCCTTATATTTCATTTTTACTTTTAATTTTTGGCTTTCTCACTGAAGTATCCACTAGGCTCTACCAAATTTTAGGCGAATACACTTTATTTTGCAAGTTCCGAGGTCATCGTTCAACTCGACTGACACTTTCGTTAGCCATTCGGAAAAACCCTTTCCCTTTTTCGCCTACTCATTTCATGGCACATTAAATATTTATACCCAAAAATGTTTGACCCCCATTGGGCCACCGCATATTTGTGGTATTTGGGTGATTTTTTTACGCATTTCATGTTGCTTTTTTCATTACATATATGCAAATGTCGAGTGTTAGTCAAGTGCATGGAATATTATTTGCATTTTTGAGGTTGCTAAAAATATATTTCTAATGAACTCGGAAACTCCTGGAAAGCGGGCCACAAATCTAGAGCAGCAGAAACTGGGGTTTTCAGTGGGTCAAATGATTTTCCCCCTTCTCTGTGGCCGTTTTCAGTGACATTCAATTTTCAAAATGCTACCAACGCTGCGGCTTTGAGCGCGGAAATTGAAAATGTTTTGCTGTCTCACACACAAAAACTGAAATGCGGCAAGACATTGTCGGGGCATGTCGGTTAAACAATTCTGTTTGCTGATTTCCTTCAGCCCGCGCCGGTCGCCCGCAACTTTTATGCTGCCATTATAATTAGGCTCAAATTGCTGCACTTTGCTTTGCATTTTAATTACTCAACAACAGCTCGAGAGGAAGAAAGGCATCTCGGAAATGTTGCACAATTTAAGCGAGAGTGAAAACGAAAACGAAAAGGGAAAATAGCACGGAGGGAGCATCGCTAACAAGTTGCTGCCTCGCTGCCTTGTCATGGGCTGCCTGTCCTTCTGTCCCCCTGTCACTCCTGCCTCCTGCCTCCTGCCACGCCCCCATCGCCCCTATCGACCGCCCACCGCTCGGCAGTCGTCAGTGTAGCATTTCAAGCAAAGTATTTAATTTCCACATCATACACACGGCCGCCCAGGCAAACAATGAGGGGCGAAAGCAACAAAATGTGTGCCAAGGCGAAGGCTGTCGGCTGTTGGTCCATTCAACTCAGCTGAAGATGAGCAGTGGCCCAAAAATATTACCATCTTAGGAGAGTCCCCCAAAATTTTCTCAAAAAATATTATAAAGAGATCTAAGCCCTTTTAAGAATAAATGTTGTGCACGGCGTGTAAATGTTATCTTTAAAATAACTAAATTATAAATCTAATATTTACTACAACATACACACAAAAAAATTTGATGGGTAAAATTAACCCATTCACATAGTTACGTAACCACAAAAAATAGTTAACTACTGTTAAAAATAATAACGCGTATTTTGTTCTTGCTTTGGTTACTATTTAATAGTAAAACTACTAAAAATAGTGAGTTGTGTGTACTTTGTTGTTGTGTGAATAACTATTTGATGGGTAGAACTGACAATTTTGTGGTTGGAGACTGAGTGACTCTAATATTATTAAATTTTACCAATCGATTTTTATGTGTGTACAGTCTCTAACTTTTGTATACCCAAAGTAATTTAACTTATGGATTCTGGGTATTATATTTTAGACCATCGAAAATGCCTAAAGAATCCCATTTTTATGTGTAAGTAGAATTTGTACGATTTAACTGAAAAGGGAAGGCGTAAGGTAAGCAATAGAGGCCACGCAAAAAACTATGCCACACTCTTTGTTCTTCTCTGGGGGTTTCTTCGGGACTTAAGACATTTTGGCAATGTGTTATAAATTTTAAAACAAAATATTAACTATGTTAGTATATGTTTCAAATAATATTAATTTTATTATTTTTAACTGATATATAATTTTTAGTGTTTTGCTAGTAAATTCATTTTACTATTTAGTTAATATAAATCATAAAACCATTTAAGTATAATAAAATGTCTCAATATATTATTATTTCCTGCATTTCTTTAAGCATTCATTGTATTCCTTAAAGTTATTTGCGTTTCTACCACATCCAGTGTAAGTAAAGCGATAGCACTTGTTGTCTTTGTAATTGTAGCCATATCTTGTTTCATGTCCAACACAGTAACCCGTTAAAATTGGCTCTAAGCAGATTCCTAAAAAAAATTAAGTTTTTTGTATATTTAATATGGCATATATTAGGTATTTAGGTATAAATTTTACATTCTAGTTGATACACTTACGACTTTTTTGCCATCCCAGACACGTGTGTAATAGATATAAGAAATACGTTATGCAAATGGCAATAATATTCATATTACATTTCTTTATAACACGTCAATGTAAAATTTTAATATAAAGAGTTTTGCCTAAGAAACTAAGGTGAGAACATTCGTTACAATTAAATCAAATTAAATAATATTTGTTCTGGATACAAATACAAAATTAACTGTGAAATTTAATTAATTTTTAAAGGTTAAAAAACACATCAATTTGCGAATCAAATCGTAAAAACTCCAGAATTTATTGAATTTGTTGTGTTTTCCGAAAACCTATAGTTATAATTTTTTGAAACTTGTAAATAAAATATCTTATTTTTATCTTGTATCCTTTTTTATACTCCTTTGTCCCAATCCTATTTTCTTGAAATCATTAAATAAATTTTTTTATTTGATTTTATATTTGAACCTGATAGTTAGAAAATACAAAAAATATATATTTTTGTTTACGCTTCAGTTTAACCAGGTACACTTATTTTCCTTTGCAAGCGGAATCGCAAGCTGCACTAGAATGGAAATTATTTGCGTTGCCACCACAGCCACCATACACAAATTGTGTGCACTCTTTTTTAGTAGAATCGTAATAGAACCGTTGAATCAAAGCTCTGCAATCCCCCTCCTTTTTGGGAAGACTGCAGATTCTCTTTGCTAAAAAATGTTTGAATTTAGTGAAACATATAATATTTTTATAATATTGCTACTTACAATTTCCCATGGCCGAATTAAGTATAGAAACCAAGATGTAGGCCACGAAAATGATATTCATGATTGTTTTCATATTTGGTGTGCTGATCACGTTTGACTAATGCAAAATATCTTGAGGCTTTCGATTTTAATGAAAAAAATATATATCCACAACATTTCAATAATTGCTGTGAATAATTGTTGTATTATACACTTATTTGCGAAAAGTAGCAGATTTAAATGTACTAGGTTGGTAGGTTATTATTATTTTAAAAGTGCCTCATATGTATATATTTTAAAATATATATTTATTTATATTGCGTTGAAAGTGTTATGTAAAAATTTCGGGATCGGATCGTAACTAACGTAGATACAGCGTTAAATACGGCGCGCCGCGGCGTGCTTCATGCGTAAAATCAATTTTCCCATGAATTCCATTTCTAAAATGAAAATAATACATTTTTAAACTTATATTAAAATAAAGGTTTCTATTTTAAACCAGTTATAAGAATATATTTTTTTAAACTTAATCCAGCTATGTATATAGGAGCACCTATTTTCCTTTGCATTCAGATTCGCAATTCATAATAGATTCGAAATTATTTGCGTTTCCCGCACAGCCGCCGTACATAAAGTGGATGCATGTTTTTTTATTGGCTTTGTAACCGAATCGTGGAAGCAACCCGCTGCAATGTCCAGGATTTATGGGAAGACTGCAGATATTAGTCGCTAAGCAACAATACTTTATTTTATTAAACATCTTAAATAATAAATTGTAAAACTTACAATTCGCCCAGACAGAATCCAAAAGATAAATCAGAAGAGTAGCAAAAAAAATAATTTTTACCGTGTAGCGAATGAAAGCCTTTTACTGATGCCAAACAACTGACATCCAAAGTATTTTAATATCTGTGCATAATCGATATTGTTAAGCAGTGATACAGATTTAAATATAAATTAAAACTATAAATTTACTTTAACTCTCAGTTCACTATGACCTTTTACCTGTTGTTTGGTATTCATGAAAGGATTTTAATTTACTGTACTCTACTAACAGGTAGGAATATTTTCAGAGTCTCTTCTTTCTTCGCTATTCAATGCTGCGTTCCTGATTCATATGCTGTCACTCAGTTTCCACGCTTCATCCATTTTATTGGTTTAATTTTGTCACGTTTCGAGCGGAGAAAGTGCCGCCAAAGAAAAGAGAGATGGAAAACAGCCGGGAAAAAGGGCAGACAGACGGGCCAGTAAAAGGTTCTTGCAAATCATTTCCATTCCAGTTTCCTTTTCTTTTGCCTCTGCGAATAAATATAAATAGCAAAATTTGCCATTTTGTGCAGCGACTTTCGAAAGTTTTCAACGAAAGTTTTCGTTGGGCAATTGGTTTTTCTTTATTTCTTTTTTTTTGGCTACACACAAAAAAATAAGCTATGTAAAATCAACATAGAAAAATAGTAGTTTACTATTTTCTGAAATTTTCATGTATTTTGTTGTTTTATTTTTTGGTGTATTGAATAGTATTTAACAATTAAAATAGTAGAAAACGTATCTACGAAATTGTCATGTATTTTGTTGTTTTATTCATTTGGCAAATTAATAGTTACGTCTCAATTAATATCGTAGCAAAACTATTTTATTTGTTCGCGTGTATTTCGTTGTTTTATTTTTTGGGGCACTGAATAGTGACACCACAATTAATATCGTAACACAACTATTTTTTTCATGCATGTATTTTGTTGTTTTAGAAATACAATTATAAATTGTAGGTCAACTATTTTTCTGGACTTAGGATGGCTAGAGTATCCGACTCATAATCTCTGGGTCGTGAGTTCAAGTCCCGCTTTTGCAGATGATGTTTTTCCTTTTTTTTTTTTTGGTAAATGTTGATTTCAAGTCTATAGATTTTCCTCTACGAAAATCATTCTTCTGTGGACTACTGGTTAGAGTGCTCGACTCCGATGACTGCGGCCCCAGTTCGATTCCCAGCGGAGGCAATAACCTGACTTGTAAGTTTAAGTATCTGTGAAATGTAAGTGTCTATAAATACCTTCGATATAAATTAATATAACAAATTAAATTAAAAATAAAAACAGTTAAAAAAATAAATTAAGAAAAACAACAATTTTTTTTCGAGTACAATACTATTTTGTAGGTCATCTCCTATTTTATAGGTAACCTACTATTTTTTTGGGCATTGTTCTATTTTTTATGGGTTGGGGCAGTTTTCACTATTAAATCGTTGATTTTACATAGTTTTTTTTTTTTGTGTGTACGAAACTGGTTTTCTCTGGCATTCAAATCAATTTTCGGGGCGGCTTAAGTCCTTAAAGCTGCCGATGATTTAAGGATTTGTCTGCATTATAACGCATATTCTTTATATGAGAAGGTGGTGAGGTGAGTTCAGGTGGAAAATTCAGGGGGCAAAAGAGCAAATGTCGACGTTGACCCGCTGCCAAGTCAATAAATTCTCATTGCCTAAGCCATAAATCAGCATCATGGCGCGCTAAGTGTCATTTTTTGTGACGTTCGGATGGCTTTTTACCTGGCCAAACAACAGGGGCGGTGCCAATGCGAGACGGGGGGCGTGGCAAGGTAGCAATGAGGGGAATTTTACACTTCAAAAACAAGACAGCAACTCTTTAAAAATATTATCGAAAATTTATTTATTGAATTTACATTATTAAAACAAGTATGGCAACAAGTATTTACCATAAAAATCTGTGTGTAATTTTTTAAATATTTTTTGAAAATTTGTATTCGAAATTCAAAAATAATTCGTGTTTTAAAGGGATTTAAGATCGTTTACGTTTTTTTAATAATATGGGTATATAAATATATTTATAAATAACCATTAAAAGGAAACAAATTCTAAATTCTAATTCGTAAAACAGTTTTTTGAATATACCGCTTTTGGTTTGTTTTTGTTATAAAAACTACTTTTAGATTTATTGTTTTTTTTCCAGTGTCGATTGGCGGAGAATCGGATCTGTTACTGGCAGCTTCACAATGCGCGTTATAATTTACACCTGGCGAAAAGCGAACGGCAGTAGCAGCCAACAACCTCAACCAACTACAACTGTCATTTGACCTTAACCAGACTTGGGTTTCTGGGGAAAACGGGGGTGCACATTGGGTGGGTTGCCAGGAGGGAGGAGTGTAGCGCCAGTGGGTGGGCAGGTAATCTTTGTTGCGGTTGCGGTTGGCTGAATGCGCTCCGGATCTGAACTCTTCTGGGCGTTATATAGTGCCATGTTATATATTTTACTCAAAAGCGCAATTGCTTGATTTGAAAATTGTCAACTGACAAAGTGGAAACGAAAAGGTGATAGTGAGGGAGACATATAGAGACGTGTCGTCGGAGGTGATTTGACTTTGCTCTTCCGGTGATGGATGCCTTTCAACCTCAACTATTGGCTAGGAAAACCCATAAAAAAGTGGTTGCTACTTTGGCAAGTGAATAAATAACCTGAATAGGCTTCTCCATACTTATTTTTAAATAAACTTAAATATTATTCATTTTATAAACAATGTAATATTTAATTTCTTTAACCCTAAAGTTTATTAGATTCCCTCGAGTTCCCTAGTTCTTTGCACGCTCTCCATTCCGGAAATCGATGGACTGTAAAAGGACTAATAAAATGTTCCAATTAAACCGAATGCGATCAATAAAGGACACAGTCGCTGGCAACTTAAAGCTTTACGCTTATTGAAAGCCCATCTATCTGGCTCTTACTGGCAGTCAAACCCCCTGGCAGCCGCCCCCTTCCCACCCTCCTATTACTCCAGGCAGCTGCGTTGATTGCCGTAACAGCTTTTGAAATTAAGTCGCTGCAAGTCGGCTATAGAGTAAGGGGCAGGGGGTTGGGAAAAGGGGTAACGATTTCAGGACCGGGGGACAGGACATTCCCAGCAAGACGGAATGAGGCTGAGAGCCAGCTCAAGCCACACCGAGAAAATATTTTTATTGGAATTAAAAAAAGGGTTTTATAACAACATAAAAATATATATTTTAGAATTTTAACGAACTTGTATTTTTTTTAAAGCGATAATTATAAAAAAGTTCTTTTTTAACAACATAATATTAATAATATGACGGTATTCATTTTTAACAAATAATATCTAATAATTAAAAATCTATTAAAATTAATTAAATATTCCTACCCAGATATTAAATAAACTTTACCTCTCTTAGGGCCGATTTCTTAACGACGTGTTTTGGGTTTAGGTTCTTCTCTTATGATGCTAGTTTCACACGAACCATCTTTTAAGGTCTATTGTTACACAGTTCAACCAGAACCAATTAATACAAATTATTATCACACCTCTGATTAAAATGGTGGCAGTAAAAACTTATTATTACAAGTTACAATGGCACTTGGGCCTTGCATTATATTTTTAGTTTCGGTGCAGGCCACACTCGCACAATTGACGCAATTGCAGCGATACTTTGATTTTATTTCATTTGCCGGGAACATCTGAGGGTATGCCATGGGTGTCAGGGGTCGGAAAATGTGAGGGCTTGGGTGCCCCGGGGGGATGGGGTGGAGTATAAAATGCAGGCAACAGAGGAAGAGATGAAGAGCCAACCGGCGAAACAGTTGCCAATAAAAATTGCATTGAAAACGCTTAACCAAGCAGCGTGCATCAAATTGATTTCATGCTCCTCCAACGTTGACTGTAGTTTTACAACGTGCATCATCCTCACTCGCGCAGATAGCGCGAGCCCCAAAAAAATATGCTACGCTTTTCCCGAGTCGCACAAAAATATTGTCTGTCAATATTCGAATACCGCACATCGCAATCCACACCCAGGCCACCCAGGCCCAAAAACGAAGCGAAACCAACCCAAAAACCATTGAGGAGCGAACGGTAACGAAATGTAATTTTTGTTTTCCCTCCCACCTCCCAATCATCCCACCCAAAAAGCGATGAAGCAAAATAAAGGAAAACAAGGACTACAATTTCAGGATAGAGACAAAAAAACTACGAATTGTGTTTGCTCTGGTCAAATCAATTGCTTGGAAACTTTAACTATACGAATAAAAACAATCCATTGATAAAAACTCTGTAAAAGATATTTTCTAACAAAAAGTACATTCAATGCAATAAAATAAGAAGAGGATCAATCTATTAAAAAATTTACAAATTATTCTAAAATTATAAATTAATATTTAAATGAAAAACATTTTTAGGTAAAGCATTTTAAAGGTACCTATATAACAATTTTCTAAAAAGTGTTTAAAAAAAAAAATCTAAACAAATCTTTCTAATCTTCAAAATTTATTTAATATTCAATAATAATATTTTAAAATATTACAAACTATTCTAAAATCTTAACTCAATATTTAAAATGAAAAAAAAATTGTAGGTTAAGGTTTTTACAGGAAAAGTTTAAAAAGTTTTAAAAGAGTTAAAAAGTAACATTACCAAAATCTTTCTAAATTATAATTTTTTACGCCAGTTTTAGTGCCAGATTTAAGGGGTATTTAAGAGGGGAAAACAAAAGTGGCATGCGTGAAAAACGTGAAAATTGCCGCCGCTGTTTTCGATTTTTACGCTCAATCCCTCAATCAGTAGACCACCTTCACACCAACATCCCATTTCCCCCCAGTTCGATCAACCAATTCATGGCGCCAAAGAGGGAATCCAGTTATCCTGGCATTGAGAATGGCGCATGCCTTTAAACTTGTTATTTCAAGGATATGCACAGCGCTCTGGTTGCAAACCGAGAAACAGACAGAAGCTGAGTCCCCAAAAAATCTGACAATCGCGGCTTTGGCAACAATTTCGCAGTGTTGTTGCCAGATTTTCTTATCTGCACATAAGCATCGAATAAGAATGAACTACATATACAGTTGAGGTCATAGTAATAGTTAAAATAATGCAAAAGCTACCAAAAATATTTCTCTCAGTAAAAAGAAGCGCTATAAAGGTAAAAAAAAAAATATATATATTAAAATAAGCTAAGCCTTAAAATAGTTGTGAGCACTTATTTTTAAAGACTTTTCTTCCAGCTAATATCTTATTTTTCCAATTTTTCGTTAGCTGTAAGTACGCACGGGTAGCAACATAGCTTAAGTACGCACAGCTTCATGTAGCATCATATCTATTCAATTTGCAACTCTCAGCATTGTTTGGCATGTTTAGCAGCTCACTGAGCAATTTACAATACCATACCAAAGCCAAAGCACTTGCCAATTGCAATGTGAAACTCGCCAAAAAAAAATGCGCCTGATCCAAGCCGAAGGATAACATGGATGCACTTAAGTATTCATGGAAAAATATTTAATATGCTCGTTCAAGGGATAAAGGTTGCTAATCCATTGTTCCAAGTGCATCTTACGTTCATAAAATTTCATGTTTATGACAAAAATAATATTTTATGCTCTGGGAAATGCAACGCAGCTGGAAGCAAAGTGAAGTCTGGCATTTTCACTTCGGGAGGTAGGTGATTTTTTTAAAATGGTTAGGGAGTGTAAATAGTGAGCATTAGAACTGAAATAAAAGTAGGTTAATGTTATTTATGTTATAACGATGTTTAACTAGCTGATTAATGTTTAAATATTTTTTAAGTCTTAAATTATGGGATTTATGATACCTCCTAATATTAAAAAAAAATAAGACTGGCTTACAGGTCGTATGAGTAATTTTTCAGGCAACTTTGAGGAGTTTTCGCAAGGTGCAAACCTTAAAAAAAACATTTTTTGATATATTTTTTGCAGAAATTAATCTATGATATTAAAGGATGGGAATAAAACTTCATTTTTTAGACCGCCCTAAGCATATTCTAATAAGAATTATTCCTCAATTAGACTTAAGCCACGACTATTTTGAACCACTTGGAAGAGACACATGATCTAACACCTGCTCATAACCCACACACCCGCACACCACATCAATCAACCCACGAATCGAAAGGGAACACAACAACAATCGAGTGGCAACCTTCAGAGAAATCAACCACAAATTGGTTGTGGCAATCGATGGCTAATCGAAGGAAGTCCTCGGATGTGGGAACTGCTCGAACGCGATGGCATCGTTGAAGTGTCAATGGCAACATTCCATAAAGCTCAACTGACACTCAGAGGGGGAAAGTCCCTGCTATTTTTCTTTTTTGCTCCCTAACTGAATTTGATTTAAGGCCAAAGTACTACTGGATTTTCCAGTTCGAAAATCCAAAAAAAAAGAAAGAAACTAAAATAGAAACTAGAAAGAACGGCAGTCGCGTGAAAAACTGAAACAACTCATACATAAACTCACACACACACACACACCAGATACGCATCCATAGTCAAAGGGGCGGGTGGGCGCTAGAGCTGGTGGGCGTGGCGTGTCAAAGTCAGTCAAAGCGAAGGCAAAACCTTTAGTCAAGTTTGAAAGATTGATTAGTTTTTAACAACTTGTGACTGGGAGCGGGGGAACTGGGTTGAAAAAGGCGGTGAAGGGTCTCGTTCGGGTTCCAAATCTAGTTCTGGTTACGCGTTCCACTTCCCAGATACACTCTGAGAAAATTTTTATATTTATTATTATAAAATTACAAATGGATATTCGCAAGAGAATAAAGTAGAAAACATTAATAAAATATTACAGCTAGTATAAGTAAAATATTTTTCTTGCACTTGAATATTTATTTAACTAAGTTGAGTATTATTTAAAAATTTTAAGCACCCTTAAAAAATTATTCAAAATAAATTTCAGATGTTTCGATAGTCACAAAATATTCTTTGTTGAGACTTTTATGTTTTTAATTTAAACTTAATTTTGAAAAGCAAATAATGAAAAAAAAAATTTTTAAATATGCCATTTATGAGCTTTCATAATTTTCCTAAGTGCAAAGGATGGGTTCAACACGTGCACTGAATTAACACTGAGTGAGTTGGAAAGTGAGACGAGTCAAGGCAGGCAGAGGATTCTGGCAAGGATGTTTGTCGAACCAAGCCGGCTGAATGGCAGCAATTAGCCACAACCGAATCTTGCCACACGCAAAATTGTCAAAGAAACTCGAGGAAAGGACCTCCAGCTCCCTGTGCTCCTGCCATAATTCCCCATTTCGATTTGGCTAGAATGTGTGTTTTAAATTCCCTGAAACTGACCATGTAAATTGTGTTGCATTCCCACTTTCACTCCTATTTTCAATGCAAGTGACACACTCTCGCATTTACGGAGCTGCATACGGAATCACATTTGATATTTGCATGCGAAATGTATTTGCGCTCTACGAAGCACAACAATAAACATTGTAAATATATTTTTCCCCTACATTCTTTCCTTGTTTTTTTTCCTCTGCGTTTCCCTATTTTATTTATGTTTCATGTTATTCCGTCTTCAGTGTTTTCTGCCTTCGGTTGTCGCTTATCGTTCTGCTGGTGTTAGTTTTTATTATTATAGCATATATTATTCAATTGTCGACCAGGACCATTTGAAAAAAAATCCTATATTTGCCCTGGATGTGGAAATATTGTTGTACATTGGCCGCAAAAAAGGGAAATCAAAGAATATTGACAAAATTTATCAAAAACAGGAAGGGATTACATGTAACATTTAAATCAATCAGGCGAGAGAGCTTTTCTGGTTTATAAAAGCGAAACATTGGCAAAAAGTTGAATTTATTTACAATATAAAATTGGATAACATTTATTTTAGCCAATAACAGATAAATAATAATGGTTTTCCTATGTAACAAGATCATTTTAGTTTTTAAATCACACATAGAAAAAAAATTGACAAAAGATCAGATTGATATGTGCAGGTCAATTTTATATTTTTTGAAGATCAAGTTATTCATATCATTTTAATACGGCTTAAGATTATTTTAAAAAATACTACTTTTGGTATTTTAAAATAATATAACTAATATGATAAAATATCAATTTGATATGTTTTAATCATAAACGTGACATTAATCATATAGGGTTTTAATGAAATGAAATAAGGTGGATTTGAGCCTATTTAATATCGATGTATAATATGGCATAATGAAAAAAAAGTAATTTAAGCTTTAAATACATTGACTAAACGGTTTAATTTCCGGGTCGTTTTAACTTAAACCGGCTTATTAAAAACGAAAAGCAAACCCGAAACCTCTTAGTTTAAACCGCCTTGAATGCTTCCGCTTCCCCCATTTAGTTGATTCAACTAATTTGGTTAAGTTTACATTAACTTCACTTGCAACGGCGGCAAAAACAACAACAACAACAACAATTAGCATCACGTGTTGCTGTACAAAGTGGAAAATTCAAGTAATTGAAAAAAAAGAGGGAAAAATAAGGTCTCGCGGGAGCAGGCCAAGTGAAACAGATCCAACAGATAGCCAGGCCAAAACCCAAGGAGCAGATTCTAATTAAATTCGCGCTCGCACTTTCATTTAAGCAAATTTACAATGTGGGCGTGGCAACTGCAAAAAGGAGGCGCAGAGGTCGATGGGGCGTGGGCTAAAGTTGAAGGCAACATTAATTGCAAATCCACAGAGGCCACATAGCGAGTGGGTAGGTGGGTGGTTAGGTGGGCAATGGGAAATGGAAAATGGGTGGGAAAACCAAAGCCGAGCCTTGTCAACCGGCGTTGTCCTTTCTTGGCGCATCCTTGACCCGTTTTGCTCTGCCCGCTCAGCCACCGCGCCGCAATGCCGCAATATTAAAATGACTTTTCTTACTTCATTTCATTGCATTTCATGAACAATTTAAGCCAATTGTGCAGCTCGTAGTCGCAAAGTGTCCTTGCACACAGGCCTTATAAATTAATTTGGGAAAACGGTTTACTGCAGTCACAGAAACTGGCAAAGGGAAAGTCAACAGAACTTTTAGCCAGGATCTAAATTAAATAAATAACTTAAAGGGATTGGCCAGGCAAATCAAATTAAATCAATGAAGGGAAGTGAAAGTTAAACCCAATTTATTTTATCTAAGTTAATTTGAATGTTAGAAGTACTTTAATTGTCATCAATTAAATATTTGTAGGGAAACTAAAATTAAATAATTGATTAGATTTATTTTCAAGTTGCAAATAGAATTTGTGTATTAAATTGTAAGTTTGAGATTTACGACTTATTTATACTTTTTTTAAACATATTCTCTTGAAAATCATAATAATCAAATAAATATTTATACAATAAAATATTTGCAATAATTTTGCAGATACGTCTGGGACTTCACACGGTTTTTAATTAAATTCGAGCGGCATCTTTCGTGCAACTTAACACGAAATCTTATTTACACGCCAACCGCAATTTAATGTAGCATACATTTGAGCTCGTCCGGGCGCAACCTTTTTATTTACGACTTCAATAACATGAAACGCGCCTACGGACCCAGGCGAGGGGCGTTGCGATGTGTGGGGGCCGTGTGTGTTAGAAGAGGGCGTCAAAAAGTTATTAAAATGTGCCAGCCTTGAGTCCCCGAGCCTCGCTGCCTCTCGCTCACTCTCGCCAACTGTCTGGGACTTATTTATTGGGGTTCCGCTCGCGACAGGTGGTTGCCCCACCAATTTACTTCACATGGCCACATGTTGTAAGTGCTGGCTGTGGCGGGGTGGTGCTGATAATGGTGGTTCAGATTTCGGTGGGGCAACCGCAGCTATGGAAGGCTAAGAGTTCTGGCAGGTGGGACTTAGGAGAAAGACTACACTCATATAAATTTCTTACTAAATTTTAGAAATCTCGCCTTTGAATCGGTCAGCCTTTAAATTTAGAAAAAATATTTCTCGGTGTTAGAAAATTTGCCCTTAAATATAAAAGTTCTTTTTTGATACAACATTTCTAGAAAAAAGTTTTCTTTAAAATAGAAAAATTAAAATCTGTTTTTTTTTTGGACTGTCTTTAAGAATTGGCTACTTTTTTAATGGCAAAGTCACCTTTGAATTCGAGAAAAATGTTTTTTTTGTTTTAAAGGTGCCTTTCTAAAAGAAAATTTCTTAATTTTGCCGTTGGCAAAAATTCAAGAAAGATTTTTATAGATTTTATGGAAATTATCATGTTTTTTTTATGAGTGTAGCTGATTTGAATTTAAACAATTGAAAATATCTTACAAGGTTTTCATACCCAAAAATATAATTTTAAATTGCAACATTAGTACCTCACAAAAAATAAAAAAAATACACAAAAGCTACAAATGAACCCCAATTTCCAAAATAAACTGAACCAAAATCCAAATATCAAATAAATCACCTGTGAAAGCCATAAATTTGATACAAATGAAACAAATTTCAGAGATAATGTGCAACATTATTGGCAGCAGAAGGCAGGGAATTTCACCTGCTTTCGTTGCACCTGTCATCGCTTTCGACTTCGTATTGACCTCAACCTCTTAACTGGTTTCCAGACGTGACACAAAAAGATATTTGCACAGCACTTGCAGCTAACACAAAAATAACACACACACACACACACATACAAACGTATGGGAATGCCATTGAAGTTGGCTTTTCAATTGCCAAGAAAAACTTTTGCCAGAAGTTCACTCCTTTCCCTCCGTTGACTATTTTTATATAATAATTCTTACTTCAAGCAGACCGGAGAAAAAGAGAGCGAGAATTAAAATAAACATCTCAAGTCCTGTGGAATGCAGATAAACAGTTCTGGTCAAGATAAAAGCATTTGCATGAAAAATTTGTGGATTAGTTGAAAATTTATTTAAATAGTTCTTCTATTATCTAAGATTTAATATCTCATATACTTTTATATAAACTAACTAGAAATTCAATTACCAAAAGTATATAGTAATATTTCAAAACATTATATAATACCAATGAAACAGAGATAGAAATGAATCATTCATGTATTTTTACTCTGTATAACTATTTTCTTGATCACCACTGTATGTATATAAAGTTTATAAAAAGGAAGTTCGAGTTGACTCCTGCTGCACAGAAATTTGAATATTTATAAAGATTTTTGCATTTTTGGCAAAGAGAGAATTTTGTTCATTGAAAAATTGTTTATTTGCCCGAGTCGAACAACTGCCAGAGATCGTCAGCGCCGCGGGGCAGTAGGGGGTTAAGGGGTTGCGGGGTTCCGGGGGTCTAACAAAACTTTTGCCTAAGTCATGCAAATGCAACTTTGAAGTTGTATTAAAAAGTTCAAGCTCGTACCTCTCGTGTGCTCCAAAAAGTTGGCTGCATTATGCGTCCAAGCGTTGCAAGTCTATTAAAAATTACTTGTACATTCTCCACAATATACAATCGCCACCATGGGTTAAAGCTGTCCCGGCAATTTGACGGCACGAGAATAAACAGTAAACTTTTCCCCAAGTCACTCTGCAATTTAATGTTTGAGCCATTTTCGGGTGGAGTTTTAGAGGCGTTTCTGGATGGCTGGACTTAATAGTTTTGGGTTCACCAGTTTGCTATTATTTTTTTGAGATTTATGCAGGGAGTTTAAGGACATCAAGTTTGATAGTCTCAAAAGTTTTATGGGTTAATTTGGGATTTAGAGATTAAGCCTTGCAGGAATAAAATTTAATTTCTTAATTTTTTTTTTAGAATTTTGGACAACCTTTTTTAAATATTTATCACACTTGCTGGTTTTTATATGTTACTTTTTTCACAACTCAAATATGGGAATAAATATTGCACAAACCTAACGAGAAATATTTTCACTGACTTGGACTAAAAATAATTTAGCACAAAGCTACATAGAGCGTGTGATTCTTACACCTAGGATAAATAAATATTGGATATTTATTCAACAAAATCTATAGCAACTAACTGTCAACTGGGGCACGACCCATTCAACACTTTCAATTAAAATAAAGCAGGGCTATTCCGTCCCTCCATAAACAAACGGCAAACAAACGCGCGTCGAAAAGCAACAAATGCGTTTAATCAAACATGCAAGAGCTCGAAAAACAGTACAGAAGAATATCCCCCCTATATAGAACGGGAGTGAATCAAAGCCAGGAGGGGATTTCGGGTGCAAGTCAACCTACATAGTTGCCCCGAGCAATGGAAGAGGGAAAAATAGAATGCGATCTGGGCATAAAATGCAGAAAAATCAAAAACCAACAAACAGCCAGCGCAAATATTTGTCAACTGTAATGAACATTTCATATTTCGCCCTTCCCCCCCTGAAATTCCCCTTTCGCTTCAACTCGCATTTCAGTCGTTCGCTTTTAGAATTCTTCAGCAACTCCATCATCAATGTTTTTCCTGCCTGCTTTTCATAGCCCATTTTCTTTTCACATGCAAAAATTGTGTTCAGAGTCCAGAACTCAATGAGCGAAAAGGTTCCCATTCCTCCCTTTACTCTCCCGTTTTGCACTGTAAGAAATCACGATGCATCCAAATTCGGAAACACATTTCTTTGGTAGGTTTCTCCATTAGAAAAAAAAACACAACAAAATTTATATTAGAAGTTATAAATTAAAAGATGAAAGCCAAATATAATTTTCTTAATTTTTTTTTGAAGGTTTTATAAATAAATAAATAATAAATTATAAATAAATAGCTGAGAACCAAATATATTTTTCTTAAAGTTTTTGGAAGGTTTTGTTACTTTAAAAATACATTAAGGAGAAAGAAAAATATATTAATGTAACATAAACTGTTTTACGATTTTAAGCGGCTATGATTACTTAATTTATTTTCAAAAAGATTATTAAAATTTAAAAACCATTTCAAAAATAGTAATTTGTTAATAAATTTATTAAAAAGGTACAGATAATATTTAAATCCCAAACTTTTTAAAACTGCTGATTTCTTTTAAGCTCGGTACGGTGCATCCTTCGCACGTCATAAATAGAAATGTGACACAACACATGTTGCTGTCCCGCAGGCACATTTCTCCATTTCCCATTGCTTTCTCCTCATGCTGCGTGCCACGTGTAGACACTCGCACACACCCCAACACACATGCACCTATGTGTGTGTTAGCTGTTATCACTTAACAACACAAATCGGTGCGAAATACGTAGCCAGATTCTAATTTATTTTCAATTTAAAAAGGTAAATGTGCCAAGCAGCAGCAGACAGAAAAGAGGTTGGAAAATAGGAGATGGATGGATGGATGGATGGTTGAGTTGGTGATGGTGGCTAAGTGGGCGGTCCTTGGGTGGTTTCATGGGCCAGCCGACAAGCAATTGCCCCGAGGCAAACTATTTGAACACAAAAATTGTTGCCAGCAATTTTGCAGCAGGTGAGAGACGATGAAAAAGAGTGGTAAAAGTGTGGAGGAGGGGAAAAAATGTGACACAAAGCAAATGTTTGTGTGAAAAGCAGAGGCCTTCAGCAAATACCGGCTAAAAGAGGAGGTGGCTCCGCAAAAAATGGGGGTTAAATGGTGGATGGAGAAAAGAGAGGTATTAACAGACATCGGGATCAGCCTTTGAGTGCTGTGCAAATTGTTTAGCTGGCCGTCAGTTAGAGAAATTAAAACGCTTTGCACAATTTAACTTACGCCAACGCCGAGACAAAACAGAGTCTCTCCACTCTCCTCCAGCTGAGATACGTAGATGCAGTTTGAGATTTCAGTTAGCTGCTTTGAGATATTTTAGCTGGTTGCCAATTTGCATGTTTGCTTTGAATTGAAATTGCATCGCAACACAATGAGCATCAAGGATCTTTGAGATGCTTCAGACACAGGAGGATATACATATAAGAGGTGGCCAAATTTCTATTCAAGTCACGAACATTTCACGACATACGAAATTTCTTGTGGTGCCAATCGTAATTTCCTTTATCGGGGAGATATAATACTAAAGATTTTGGTTAAATATTTCTTTTGTATTTTTTAAATCTGTAAGTCTTTGACTGAAAGATCAAATAATAAGTGTAAATATAGAACAAATACATAAACATAACGCGCAGAGAGCGTGAACTGATAAGTAAGTGTCAAATCTTGCTCTGCTCCTAAAAATTATATTTAACGGAAAATGCCGAGGAAAATTATTTTCTTTCAGCGAAAGAAAAAAATATTAAGAAACAAGGCAATCTCTTTCGTCTGAATTTATAATCCATTTGGCCAACATTTCATCAGCTTTGGCGCTGCTCTTTGGCAACACAACTCACGTACTTCACCTGCCACTTTTGCCGTCCCCCGACAGCTTGGGCCAAAAACAGTTTTAAAGCCCTAAAACACTGACAGGCGACAACAACATTGAAATGGCAACAAAACAGGAGCGAAACAGCAAACGTAACAGCAGCGACCTCAACACGCGGCTTGCTTATCAGGGCAACAACAGCTGCGACCAAAATACAGATACAGTCGAACATCTATGGCCTAAAAGTTTTCAGAAAATAAACTTTTTCATTATGTTTCAAAAATGTTAAATATTCATATAAAATATTTATATACGATTTCAAAAGAAAATAAAAATTTCCAAATTTTTTAAGGGGGAAAATATTATTTTTTAATAAAAAATATAAAAAAATATCATATTTTTAGAAATCGAAATCTGAAACAAAAATATATTATATAATACACCGGTTTTAAAATAAACTTCTTTATTGTGTTTCATATCATTTTAAATATTTATATAAAATATTTCTGTCTACTTTTTAATACTTTTCCAAATTCTTACGGGCTTCATATCAGATATAATAAAAATATAAATGGGACATTTCTAGAAACCAAAAATTAAAAAATAGATACAAAATTATAGTAAAAATAAAATTTTTTTTTTGCTTAAGCTTTCTTGACTTTAAGATCATTTAAAAAAGCTAAAGAAGTTCGATTGTAAGATCCGACACTGCCACACATGCACATTGCTGTGTTACACTTTCTATTGCATAAGCCAAGGCGCGAGCGACTCTGAAACAGCCAACAGCCATTTTATTATTATGTGCAAAGTTTTTCAAGCGCAACGCTACTACGAAAAAATAAAAATAAATAGAAATAAAAAACACAAATTCTGTGAAAACTGAAAATACGAGAGAGGAAAAGCGTTGGCTCATTTATAACCGGGGGGAGGAGGGAGATGGCTGGCATAGTGGGAGCGAGAGAGTGACAACGACACTTGATGCATGATGACAGCAGCAGGGTAATAATGACAACGACGACGACTGCAATGGAGCAGACAACGCTGCAAGACCCAAAGACCCGGGCACAAGGTTGAAAGTTGAAAGCCGGCTGAAGATGGAGTGCGCGCGGCAGGTAGGTGGAAAATTTTAGATGCATTTCGCATGCAAATGTTTGCAATGCCAGATAAAAATGACTTTCACAGGAGTCGCTCAGCGCAAATGAGCGAAGGAGGAGCTGGAAAGGCGGCCAACAGAATTGCAGGTATTCCGCAAACTATTTCACTGTGAGAAACTTGGTTTTTTTAATATAAATGCTGATCAAAAAACTTGAGAAAAATACAAATTTTATTGCTTTTAACGTGATTAAAATACTTCAAATAGATATTCATATATTTCACAAAATTAAAGCTTTATTAATGAACTACCTTTGGCTTTTACCTGTAAATATATATAAGAAGATTTTCTTGACATTTTTCTGGCTCTGTTCTAAAACATATATGTATAATAAACTTTTAAAAGTTTTTTTAGGTGTTCCATTAGCCGAACCCGCATTGACCCCAATGACAATCAATGAGACACAAAGCAAACTTTTGCTAAGCACAAATGTTCCGCTTAACAATTGCGATAAGATAGAGCCAACTGTGCAGAGGGAAAACTTTTCACCCACACACACATACTCAGAGGGCCAAGTCGAAAAACTTTATAGAAAAGATATTACGATTTAGTTTTAGACCATTGATGGATTGTTATGCTCGAGTTCGCTTAGCTTGACACAAGTTTTGCATGGCACTACTACTACAGGCAAATTTAGATTGATCTGGCTAAGAACTTGGCTTATTAATTTGCATCAGCCAGGAAAGCTGGAAGAGCAGCAGCTGCTGGGTAAAGTTTAAATGGCATTGAAATGGCGGACTAACTTTTTGTCAGCTAAAACATTTTGAGGGCCAGATGAAAGATACAGACAGGTACAGAGAGAGAGATGGCGAGAAAGTGCGCGAAAGAGAAGGAGAGACAGGCACACACGTTGGCTCACTTCAATCACTTTAATTGAAACACGAAGTCTACGCATTTATCTACATCAGCTGCAAATATTACTTTTTTTTTGCCCGCAGTCGCTTCCTTTCCTCATTGCAGATAATGATGAAGAATCCTCCCATTTTCCACCCATCCACTGCTTTTTGTACGTGTGTGTGGGTTGCGTGAAAAGACTTCAATTAGGCGAGTTGTGAGCAGTGGAAAGGTAGAGAATTTCCCCAAATATGTTTATCTCTCAGACAGGAAATTGACACAATTTTTTCTGTCTCCCAAAGAAGAGGAAAAGACAGACGAATCAAGGATGCAGATTCAACAAGTCCTTCTGGCTTTTGACGAGAAAATCGATTGTTTAAATGAAAGCAAAGGAAATAAGTGAAATGATAATGAATGCAGATAATGAAGCCCATCAAAGTCAGAGGAAAGATTCTTGAAAACAGAGATTCCAATACTATGCCTTTAAGAAGCAATTTCTTAATGTTGTTATAAAAATTGTACAAAGTCTAAATTATGTAGTTCTTGATTTCCACACACACACAAAATTAAATGTCCTAATACATTTCGCGCTGCATTAAACACAAATCCAAGAAGTAGGGCAAAAACAAACCGTTGGCCATATACATAATTTTAAATGTGCATTTAATTAAATCGACTCAATATTAATCTATAAAAAAAACGATTTGCATTCAATAGACCACAATAAAAATGCATTTTTAGTGGCTAAACAAAAAATTCCACTATATGAAAATAAGCAGCACAGCTCGGTGTAATGACACATGAACATTGTGGTTATCACATGTACACATGCAAATTAATTACAAAATATTATAAAATCTACATTGTATAGGAACTGTACAAAAAATTTACTTAAAGTGTAATCAAACTAAAAAGTTAATTAAATACATATAATTTTAATTCAATAATATATACCTAATAAATAATTTAAATTACTTATACTTTTATTTGATCATTTACAATGTACTTTCATGGCACTTTTAAAATAAAAAACAGATCAAACAAAGTCTGAACAAAACGACATTCAAACCAAAGAAACCATTTGTAAAAGGCTTCTTATCCCTCCCATTAATTCCATACCTTGGGGTCACATCCTCCAACTTGGTTTATTAGTGGAAAATCCTTTACTGGCCATACAAAAACCATTCGTATTTATGGCCGGCAAAATGATTTCAGTTATAATTTAATGTTGGCCAAGGGGGGAAAGCAACGTGGCCGACGGCCTTGTGTTCTTCTTTATATCTGAGCCATAAATTGACGGTATTAGAGAGGTGGCCAACAGCTTTGTCAAGTGCCTCAGACGGTCGAAGGGAGATACCCTAACCCCGCGTAATCAAAAGAAATTTACTCCTTGCAAAACCCTGATTTAAAATGCCAATAATTTTTGAGGTGTTTTTCTGTAGTAATAGCTTTTTGGTAATATCATCACACACAGAGATTTATATTATAATAGTTTATAAATTTATCTCGTATTTAGAAAAAAAATGTATATTTCACGCATTCAACGGACTTATCTAGTAGCTGCATTTATCCTTTATCGTGGAAGCCTGCGCCAAAATTCAGAATTCATGATATTAAAAGTATTTTATGATCACAGAGAGAATTCTGACGTTCTTAACCAAGTTAATAAGATTCTTAACAATAAAAAAAATTTCTTAAGTTAAAAATGTTCTCAATATACTTCAAACAAGTTCAAATTTATACTGTTTATCTCAACAACTAATCGATTAGTCCAGTCAGTAGTTTATATTTATCAAGATATGTTAAAAATTCAGCTTTTAACTTTTTTTCTTACCATTTTGTTCTGATTTTAAGAGAGAATGTGCTTGAATAAATCTCTCTGTGATATTGATTTTAAATTTTCCTTTTAAAAATTGATAAAATATAATAAAAATATGATAAAATTTTCTCCGTGCTGGAGCGATTTCCCCATTAGAGCAGCTGCTGAGTCACCAGACATCTGCTGGCTCTGCCTCATTTGTCCGGCAGAAGTTCTACTCTCCTCCCAAAGTCTGGTGACTATTTTTATCACTAATAGATGCCACTTTGTTGGCGAGGATGGTCAAAAGGAAAAAGAATCACAAGTTTCGTTGGCCAAATTGTTGACAAATTTCAAGGCGCACCTGGAAGACAAATTATCAAAAAAGTGGGAAGAGGCCAGCGACAACTTTCTGCACGGTAATGAAATGATGACAAAGCGGCCAAGGAAAATCGGGAGGAAAGTGGGTTTGTGGGTGGATGGTGAGCTGGGAAACCAAAAAATGTTTCCTTTGTTTTGTTGACTTTGCTGTGGGATGTAAATTTTCCTTTTTCTCCTATTTTTTCCCCCAACGTCATTAATTACACGCTTTGGAAGGTTGGCCAATGTGGGAGGCAACGTGAAGTTGGGGGCGTGGCAGCCATCAGCCGAGAAGAAGAAGGTTATGTACCTTCGAATCGGTATTTGCTCTGGAGTCTGGATCTCAAGCTCACTTGGCTCGTAAAAGCCAAATGTCTGTCATTTAGTTGATTACAAACACAATTAGCCAAAGGTTTATTTGATTTTCAAGTAGCTATGCAAAGAATGTCTAAGATTGAATTGCTCATTGAGGCGAGAGCCTGGAGTGGACAAAGGAGGACTCTCGAAGCTGGGCAAATATCAACGCGTCTGCAGGTAGCAAATTTCGATCAATCATCGCGACGGCAGTTTCGAGAAACATTTGCCGGTGACAGGTGGAAATCAACACAAGAAATACCCATTTAAACGAATGAATATTTAATATTTTAAGGAATTTCTTTAATTGACAGGCAAATCTTGGAAAATAATAAGGTAAACTCATATTTTATTTGCCTAATTTCACATTTCTACGATTTTCACAATAATGAGATTTTTATTTTACTTCTGCTAGTATCGTTTTTTACTTGGGAGAAGGGTATGAGCCAGTTTCCGAAATGATTAATTTGTTAAAAAATAAAAATACTTTATACTTACGAAGAAATTGTTTAGCTTTTAAATATTTCTTTCTTGTATATATTTTTCTTACGTGTTTAAAATAATGATGATTAAATGACAAACTCAAATTTCACATTTTTAAACTGCGATATTCAACAGTTATAAAATTTTTCTAAATCTTAATAAATGAAAAACCTATTTATCAGTCTGCCATGGGTAGTCGATAAACAGACAGCTTTGCAATCTATCAGTGCAAAAGTAGTGAGCTCAAGGCGAATTTTCTTCGTTCCGTCAGTTCAAATTTCCTCATCTATCCGAGCCCCCTGTCAAAGTTAGTAATCCGGAACTCCATTCCCCCGCCGGACAACGAAACCAATATCAATTTCAGGCTTCAAACAAGTGTTGCCGGACAGGCTCATTTTTAATGCGCGACGACAGCGCGCCTGCATAATTATGCATGATCCTGAGGCGAGGCTGGCGATGCCACGCCCCTTGCCCGTCATACACTGAGAAAAATTATAAAAAAAAAATTTTGGAAAAATTAACAGGATTTTTAAAAATGCATTGCATATAAATTTAAATTTATATTTCAGCTACTTAAAATAATTAAAAACATACAAAAAAATACATTCATTTGTAATGCATTTTTCAGAAATCCAATAAATATCTTTTTTATAAAAAATGTACTTCAATTAAAAAAGTTTTATTGTCTTATCATTATGTAATTCCTAGGCAATTAAATCTGAAATTTACAAACATGAAGAGTTATCTGCTATTTTATGCGATTTTTTAAATTTCAAGATAATTTTGTTTCAAATGAAATTCCAGTTTCCTACATTATTTCCCCCTGCAACCATTTAAGCCACCAATCAGCGTCATTGGCAGCAGCGCCCAGTCGCTTCAGTTGCCCGGCTAATGCCAACACGACTGGCGCCTGTTTTGAATTTTCAAAAAGTACGTGAAGGCCTCCCCCCGCCCACTCGCTCTTCCTTATCAAATACCCCTCCCCATCGGTGACTGCATTGCCCAGGACCAAACTGCACCAAAGTATGGCAATCATTTTTGCTTTAAGGCTCGTGCTGAGCTCCTGGGCTCAGGACTACCGACTACGGACTACGGACTCAGGACTCCATCTCCATGCTGCCCCATCTCGGAATGACCAACATTTTCAATTACAACAAAGGAATGCCGGTCATTATTTATTATGCCGACCGCATGGCCTCCAGACTCCGACTGGAGGAGACTACCTCTCATTTCCTTGCCATCAGCCGGCGGACTTGAATCGTTGAATTATGCACGAGAAAAAATAAATATAAGTGGATTTTTAAATGATAATAAATTTGAGTTTTAATACTCGTAACTGGGAAAAAAAAATTTCCGATAATTTTTAAAAATTTATAACCTTGCGAAAAGGTACCTATATTATTTAAATATATAAATAGTTAAAAAAAAGTATTTTATTTATTAAAATTTTAAACAAATACGCAAAGAAAATCTACAAAAAATTTTCTTCAAATAATATAAAATTTAAATAACCTTAAGTAATCGAAATGATTTTTTCTAACATAATTTACAATAATTTATTATTATTATGTGTTTTCATTAGGTTAATATTTTTATACTAATTTTGTAAGTAAGGCATTTTAGAATTAATTAAAATTTTTAAACCTATTTCAGATCCCTTAATTATTTCTTCGTGTATCTTTCGCGCAGTTTTTTCTCTCTGCCACAGCTCATTTCAGTTGGCGCGGCAACTTAAGCCTTCCACAACTGTCCTTTAGCCCCACGACCCCACTCACTCCCATCGCCACCCACTGACCATCCGATATTCATGAAGAAAATGCTGCCGTTCCTCGTATATATACATTTTACAGTCACTGTCTGTGCTTCGTCATTTTTCAGAAACAGCCGAGCAGAACTCCCGCTGCCCCTCACCGAAAAGCGGCTTTTCATAATTTTCCGTTTATAAGACGTGCAAACTGCAGTTACCACCCACCATTTACCACTCGAATCCCCTTTAGCCCTGTCAGTTTTATGTGTTTATGGAATTTTTACGCTGCATATTTCTGTGTGTGTGTGTGTCTATATTACTTAATTTTCCAAAGCCAGAGGAAAACTCTCATAAATCAACAGCAGGCGGAAAACAACATCCCTCATCCTTAAGAGTTTTGGTTTCTGGTTTTCTGCTTTTGGGCCAAAAAAGTGCGAAGTTCATTGGCTTTACCGAAAAACGGGGAGAACATTTTAATTGCATTCTGAAATACAAGTTTATTTTCCTGCTGCCAAACTCTTCAAATGCACACAAAATATGTGTCTGTCTGGTTGAGAGGACAAAAGGTCAGAGATATATTTTAATATTCATGAGCCATAACGGCAAACTTCAAAACGGAATCTGGCCTGGACATTCATAAATGGCCAACAAAAGGGCATGTGGCCCTGACTTGATTAAACTGTTTATGCCCCATAAAACATACGATAAGGATTAAACTAAAAAGTTTGCTAAATAGCGGGGTCTTGTGATTAAAATATTTAAAAAGTGACTTTTTTCTAAGCAATTTGAATGACTTTACAGGAAACCCCTTTGGCCTTGGTCTCCTTTAGATTTTTGTAGCTTTTCCTTGCCACTCTTTTGTATTTTACTAAAGTTATTTCCTTCTTTTATACCTAATCCAACAAGTAGGTCGATTATAGTTGAATGCTCTCAAAATTATGATTGACACAACCACAAACAAACGATGACGAAAATAAAATAAAAGTATTTCTTAAGAGAGCAGAATCAAGGAATACACTGTTTAAAAATCATTTCATTTTCTTTTTAATAAATTAAAAAATATGAGTTAGGTTTTAGTATAGCTAAAAATAAAAGTATTAAAATTCTAATGATAAAACAAATATTATTAACCTGTAAAAGGTTTACGATTTGCAAGCCTTTGGCCAAAATAAAAATCCCCGAAAAAAAGAGTATGCTAAAGGAAAACCTCGCCATCTATTATTAGTGTGTCCTGGTTTGGTTTCTTTTCTTTTTTTTTTGCTTTTTCTTTTCTGCTCTCAGAGAACGGAAAATTAAGTTGTACTAGCTAACCCCAAAAGGCAAATGAAAACAATGATGATGACGACGATGACAGACCAAGAAAACGCTACTAATTTGCTCGTTTTGTATTCATGTTGATATTTTCCCAGCCATCAGCCATCGGCCGACAGTAGAGCCTGCCTAATTGTTGACCAGCCCTGACACAGATACCCCAAAAACAACAACTATGGCAAAAGCAACGACAACGACAACGACAACAACAATTGGGGCGGCAACAACTGGCGAGTAAATGCAAACAAAAGTAAAACCCTTTTGCTAAAGCCAAACAAATGAGTTCGGTCAACAGCAACAAGAGCAACGTGGCGTATGCGTAATATTATTTGCGCTTGCGGTCTCTTCTCTTTCTCTCGAGCTCTCGATTTGATTATGTAACAAATAAGCCGCACAAGTGGTTACCCCCGAAATGCAACAATAACAAAAACAACAAGTCGGCCAACAACAATGGATAAACAATATATATAAATATATTTTTGATTTATTTGAGCGTGTAAAGGGACACAGGAAGTGAAGGCAAACAACAGAAGCGCCGAAAAGTTGTGTCCTTTTATTATTTCGTATCTCTTATATATTTGACAATGGGACGTATGAGAAGGTCCTTAAAACCAATTGGAAGGTGTAAGCTTTAATTTTTTAGGATTTTTATTTTTTATATTTTTTTTTATCAAATTTAAAAGAAAAATACGAATTTATTATTTGAATTCACTCCATTCTTATGATATAGGATCAAATATTTAAAAAATCTTAAAAATCTTTATCACAATATCTGTTTAATATTACGTGTATTTCTAAGTTATGAAACACATTTAACATCTTAAAATAAATATTTTTTTTTATTTTTCTATCCCCACTTTGTCAAATTTTCAGTCCTATTTTACCCAACGTAGTTCCGCCAGTTCTTGTTTTTTTATGCTATTGGGCGCAATTGTTAGGCGTGTCCCCACGTTTTATTCCCGACACACCTTCAATAATCCTGTTAAAATTTGTTTGTTCGAAATCGTGAAAAGTTTTTGCCTTGCCGTTCTTTTTTTTCCGTGGCAGCAAAACAAAAACTTTGCCAGGTTAACCAAACTCAAATCGATTTGGGAACGGTGGCAGGAGCTATATAGCATCAGCAGGAAATTGATTTCGTATGCCAAAGACCCATCACGTATTCGGCCAGTGCTGTGAAGTCCCCCAGAGTCGTGTTCTTTTGGAAAATGTTGCAATAAAAACACGCCAGAAATCCAACGAAAACGCTTCTTTGATTTGACGCCGAAGCGATGAGCAAATTAGCCAGCTTCGTAGTTGCAATTACCCGGCGCTCCCTTTATTTTTCCCCCGACTTTTTTTTTATGACTGACCATAAAATGTTTTCGCGCGAATTTTAATTTTACTGAGGGATAGGGAAAAGCGGGGAGTGTTCCCCTTATCAACATAAATTTTCCTTTCTCCCCGGGTGTTTCCATTGTTTGCTTGTAACTCATTTGAGCGTAAAACATTGGTGCATTTTTCTTTCGTTTTCTGCTTTTTTCCCTGCTCAAAATTTGCCCTCAAGAGCTGCACATGGCGCACACTTGTAAATGCAATCGATGTGATTCAATTTGTACGGGCATTAGATTCGATTTATTAATTAATTTTGTTAGTCCGCACAAACACAGCTTGGAACAACTTGCGCAAAACTAAATAAACGTACGGGAAAATTGGGGTAGAGATGAATGGTTTAGGGAGAATGTGTGGCCAGTTCGCTTGTATGAGTAAATAAATTAATTTTCCCCATTCAGTTCACTGAAGAGTTCATAAAAATAATTTATTTTCAAAGCCGTTTTACATGAATTTGTCATATAATTATAGTTTATTATAAGCTCAATTACCATAACTGCAAAATAGTTCGCCACGCGCCGTCTGTAAAATTATAATAATACAAATAAGGTAATTTAAATACTACAAATTGAATGCTTTTTAATTGTGTAGGTACTTATAGATAACAGGAAGTACTTTTAATTAAATGCAAGTTTAAACATGGCTTTTTTATAGAATAATATTGGCGCTGTCTGAGAAATATGGTATTATGGTAATATGGTATAAGTTCATTTTGAATTTAATTGACGTATTTAAAAAAAAATGTTTTTAATAATAGTTGTATTTCCAAAATATTTTCAAAGGTAATAAATATAATAATTATATTAGTTCTGAAATCTCTAGATTTTCATAATATACTATTCCCACAACTTCTGAGTAACTGAGATTGCTCAAAAGTGGGGAACAATATTTACCCCAACAAGGACGACCTACTTTATGGCCAACTTGAGGACAACTTAATACCTTTGGCACAAATGCGAGTGCCATTACAATCGGGGAACTGCTGACAGTTTATTAAATATCCTGGCCAACAGTGTACTGAAATTACTTGTAACACATTTAACAGACCCGAGCAACGAATGTTTCATTTGGCCAAAGCAACACTCGAAAGTCATTAACTTTCCCTCTTGAGCTCAAACAATTAGATGATGATGAAACGTTTTTCCAGTTCCTTCGTTTAAGGAACTATTTCGCAGTGTTATTAAAAACAAATTATTCGACTATTTCAGCTTTCTGGACTGACACAAATTTATGTAAACGATAGAGAAAAAAATATTATTATTTTCACAAACACACAAAACTCCTTCATCATGCGGCAGCATAATTTTCCGTTTTCTTCGTGGGAAAAACTTTCGCGAGGCAAGGAAACTAATCAATCTTAATGTCGCAATCGAGCAACAAACAACAAATTTACGTTGTTGGCGTCTTGTCATTAGAAAATGTTGCAGGTAAATGAATGCTTGCGATCCATTTTGAAAAAAAAAAGAAGAAAAAAACATTCTCACACGAGTGTAAAAAAAATCGAAAAATGTACAAACTTTAAGGGGGCGTGGCACGGAGTGAATTTGACAGTGCGTATTTTTGGGCGAATGACAAACGCGCAGCTTCGTGATTGATGTCTCATCATTCAACTGGCAAAAGAGAAAATTCTTTTCTTTGGCCAAAATAAGAAAAATAAATAAAAGGTTTACTTCTCCCCCATGTTTTCTTTTACTTCTTGTTTTTCCCCTCCACCTTTTTAAAGCAGTTTTACAAATGTTTACAATGTTGCGTGATTTGCAATTGAATGAGAAGTGCGGAGAAAGGGAGGGAGAAGGGAAAAGAAAGTCAGTGCAACAGGGGAGAGAAATGTGGGAAAATCTTCCTTCCCGAGTTTGGAAGATGAATTCGTGTTGGGTCACTGAAAGGTGAGAAGTTCATCGATTTGCAGTCCCAGAAAAGAGGGAGTAACTCAAATATTTATAAATAAACGAACTGAAATCGAATTAAATTAAATTTCCCTGCTTTCTTTGCATTTTTTAGAAATTAGTTTAGATTACAGAATTCATCACCTGTGATACTCACTTAACCCTTCTGTATTCTTAAAGCCAACTTAAACACATTCAAATATACCTTTATACACCTTATTCCACACCCTTTACATCACTTCTAAACACACCTTCCTTGACTCCTTTAACCATCGTCCTTACGCTTCGTCCTGGTAGAAATGTTTTGTAATCCAGTCAGCTTCTTCTGTAAATTGCCAAAATAAAATAAAATAAAACGGATTTCGCTTAACCTTGAAAGGCAGACAGATAAAAAAAGGGAAATAAGAAAAGAATACGAATTTTAAAGCAGCCATAAAGCATTTATTTGATTTTAAACTATAGGATTTGGGTAATTCCATAGCTAGGACTATGGTTAGATAATCAAATTATTATAAGAAAATGGATTATACTTTTATATTTGTATGCATATTCTATAAAACAATCCTGCAAATAAGCTTCTGGCTTTAAACTTTTAAAGATAAAGTAAAGCTTTAAAAAAAAATATTAAAAAACAAATAGGAATTTGTTACGAAAACAAAAATACAAAAATAATAATTTAAGAATTATATTCGCAATGAAAAATTCTTAAGCATATTAAAACTACGAAAATAAAAAAAATAATTTTTGAAAATTCTTTTAAATTCCTTTTAAAAATGTTTATCCTCAGTATAAAATTATAAAAATCATATATTGTACCATTGACATTTTTTCTGTATTTACTTATACATTCTGCGTATTCTTTTAGCTTTGCCAATTTTATATTCCGCCGCAGCGAGGAAGTTCAGCGAAAATTTCACACGCAAATCCCATAAATACAAGCAGCAGCCGCCGATGCCAAAATAAATTATCTGAAACGTCCTCAGAGCAGCCGCACATACACATTCGCATTTACCCCACAAACATCCCGCCGACGCATGCGATAAACAACAAATACAAATACTCGTACATACTCCAGATGAAATTGGCATGCAACATCCGGTGGCGTCTGCGCTTAGAATTGCAACAACTGCACAGCCCGAAAAACAAATGTCGAATTGAATGTCAGAATATTGTTCGGCTTCTGGGGGAAGGAGAAAGGCAGGGGGAAAACGACAACAGGATCCCAGGCAGCTTTTGTGTGTAAGCCAAAATGCATGTCAATGAAGAATATTTTTGGCGTGAGATATGCAAACATGAACCAAAAATGAATTTACTATACGGAAGGCGGAAAATCGGAAGGGGGGGCAGGATATTTCCAAATATTGTGACCCACTGCTTTTTGGGGGGTAGTACCCGATTCGCTTTTAGCTATTTTTATGCATTTGTCATGACTTCTTCGGGCTTTCAATTTAACAGAAAAAACAATTCGATTTGTTTGCTAACTTTGCAGACAGGAGATGGAAAAGTGGTTGACATTTTTAAATGGAAATCGGTAAAGAAAAGTTCGTTTAAATACTATGAGCTTTTTTTAGAGCAGAGGTCATGAATGCTTTATTTATTTTTGCACTCAAGACCATATCAAATGATATCTAAATAAGCGAATGTCATTCTTTCAAAGGCATCACTACATTAATGAGCTCTAAACAAACTTGATATGAAATGATGATCGATTTGAGATTATCCCACATCAATTTTAACTTGATATCTTAATTTAATTTGTTCTAAGTGGGTCCATATCGCTTCTTCCTCTCTTTTTTGAAGTCAGAAAATTTCCGAAAGGGAAATCGAAAAAATTAAATTTTTTCCAGTATTGTATTGTAAAAACAATATGTCTATAAATACCAAAAATTTACCATGAGAATATTGATTTGAACCCGGCCTTCTTTTTTTTGTGTAAAACAGAATCTAATTTTATTGTTTTACCGACCGCTGATCTATGTACTAAAATACAAAAATAATTAACATCTATATTAAGTATGGTTCTCGTAGTCAAGAGTACAACATTTTGACAAATTAAGTCATGCAATCAGTTCAGCATTTTCCCAAAGTACGCTTGAAAATCCAATTAAAAGGACCTAAAACATGTGGCAACCACGTAAAGTGTGTGTTTAAAATATTCTCCGAATTTCACAGCATTTAATTACAAAATCAAAAGCAGCCACCGCAGCGACTGGAAACCCATTTTCCAGGCGGCACAAATGGCCAAGTCCCAACAAAGTTCCTTTTCCACACAAAAACTCTGTCGGGGCCAACCCTTTTTTGACAGTTTGAGCTGCAAGCTTCAGATACAAACAGAGACAAACAAGCTGCAGAAGAGTGAGCATTTTCAACCCACACAGAAAACCAGAAAACATACACGAACGGAGCGAAATACTTTTCATATTACGTATACGATTCACATTTGTGACCTGATTTCGGCCTTATCAATGCAATGCTTTTTGTTGTTTGTGGTTTCTTCTTCTGCTTTTGCGGCATTCACATGACAGGGTGCCTTACACGGTGAGAAAAAAATTTATAAAAAATACAATTTCAATGAACAAATCAAGAAAATGTTTAATGGACTGATCATATCATATCATTACATAATTATGATTGTATTATTATTATTTAGAGAAATAGGTGTATTTATTTCTGAAAACCCAGTATAATACTTATTTTAAAAAATTTACAAGCTCTTTGTTTACCTCCGTAGAATCAAAATATGCTTTTAATTTTTATTCAAATAATGTAAAAGACAAGAAAATTTTCTCTTGATTTTCCTTGTGGCACTGCAATCTGCAACACAATCTCTGCTCAACGACGGAAAAATGAAGTTATTGGAAATGACTGTCAAGCAAAACGGCCACCAGCTCGGTCTACACAACCAGAAGTTCCCGGCATCTCAACATATTTTCTTTTCTCCTCCTTTAGACTTTTTTTTTTGTTGTGCCTGGTCCTGCACAATACAAAATGTTTGGCATCTTTGGATTTCCTTTTCTTGGGCATTTGTTGTTTTGCCAGGGCCACATGGCAGCACTTTTTACGGGTAAGCAACAATCCCAGAACCGTGTCGATAATCAAACGTCAGCGTATAAAACTCAGGGCTTTACTATTCCTGGCATCTCCTTTCTTGCCGATGGACACTTCTCGGGTTATTCGGTACGAAAGAGGGCTTTTTGTTGAGAAATTTGTTGCTTGCTTGGCTCGAATTGAGTTTGCGAGAATTGAATTTGGTAGCACAATGAATGGGTTCAAGTAGGTGCGGTATGAAGTGGCGATTTTATAGGGCATTCGCAAAGGTAGCAGTACGGTTTCTATTTTTAAATACTAATATTTTTTGTTATATAAGGGAATTTTTCATATATTAATAATATAAAAATAATAATAGTGGTCTCAAAATATAGAAAAAAAAACGAAGGGTTCAAATCGATATGCGCATGGTAAATTTCTGGTATTTAAACACATATCGTTTTTACCATGAAATAATGGTGACATCGATATTGTAAAATGTAACTCTTTCGATTTTGCTCTCTCTCGGAGATTCTCTCACTTCGAAAAAGAGAGGAAGAAGCAATATGGCGACATAAGTTATGTGAGTGGAAGTGAGAAAGAAGCATTCGAAATTCAAAATGGCTTACATGTCTTTTACATTTCGAACATATCGAATTGAGATCGATCCTTATTTCATATAAAGTTTTTTTGCGTGCATTAAAATGGAATTTAAATTTCCTTTCTTATATTTTTAATCTTCTATGTCTATAAATGTAATCTTCAGCATATAATTAAACCTTAATTGTACACTTTTGTTCTTATTCCTTTCCCCCAAAACGATTTTCTTTAAGCCCATTATTTATTTTCCATTTAAAAACACACCTTTGCTGCGGTATCAACACTTTGATTACATTGTCAATTAAATTTGCATTGAAAACCGCAATTATATTTCCCATTCACGCCCTTCTGCTCTTCCTATCGTCTTTAATAATGTTTAATTGATTTTGATCAATGAAAATAATTTTACATCAATTGAAGTAAACAAAAACAAAAAAAAAAACAGCGGCTTAAAATAATATTTAATTAATTAATAACATATTGACAATGAATGGAGCAATTAACACAGCTTTGATTATGGGACAATTCTATTGATTATTGCGAGAAATCCAGATAAAGCGATAAGTATGGGCATGGAACTCACATTCGCACACTACTGTGTGCGCTTTTTATACATTTATTCTTTCATTTCATTGCATATTGCTTTTATATTCAGCCATCGTACGGTGCATTAATGGGCAATTAATTTTTTATTTGTCAAACCAATGCCAATTGAAGCGTAAACATTTCAATGGATAACCAGAGACGAGAGTTTTGTCCCACCGACATGCGAAATGGTCCCCATAAACAATGCGAGTGCGAAAAAAAGGAGTCATCATATAGTTATGAAAAAAACAAACAAAAATGGGGGCCACCTGCCGTTCGAACTGCTAAATTGCATAACATTTTGGCTTAATAAAATGTCGGGAAAACCGTATAATTGGTATGAGAACAGCATTTAAAAGTGCATCAATATGCGCTCACATGAGTGCTCCACACGCAACAATATTTAAATTAATAATGCAACAGCGACACCAGATCGAAAACGACATAATACGTATATTTGTATAAGTACCTTTACCATCGCCAAATGGTTTATCGGATGATGCATTTTATAAACCAGATACATTTTATATATATATTTTATACATTTTGCCTGATTTCACTTCCGTTTTCATCTGTCGTGCGCACGTAAAATTCTCCTTTTTTTTCGTCCTGTTCATTAATGAATTAATTGTTGCACCGGATATTTCAAACATTTTAGATTTGTGGTTTTTAATTTCCTGCAAAATAATCGGCCAATGATTTTATATAACCACCTCTGCCTCGTTCTGGGCAAAATCAAATGAAATTTCATACGAATGTAAACATTTTGCGGTAATTTCGGTTTTGCCGTCCTGACTTTAAATTACCAATGGAGGAAAATTGGACAAACAACAAGGTGGTGGGAAAAATGCTGGGGGAAATGGGAAAAGCGAGAGAGAGATTTCGCAAATGTTGTGACAATGGGTTGGCCAGGACTGCCAAATGACTGACAGAGTGTGTTTGCCTTGCCTATAACTATGTCCGTGCTTCTATATATGCATATATATATCTCCATGTCTGTTTTTTGTGTTTGTTTAGTGGTTAAATTAGACTAAGTGCAGTCAGCGAAACGTCAGTGGTGGGGACATTTTTACGACCTGCAAAAAACTTTTCTCTAATAGAAATTATAAATTTTTGAATATGCCAAAAGTGTTGTTTATCCAGCAAATAAAATTCATTTTATGCATAATTAAATGAAACTTAAGATACCCTGACTTAAAAATTAAAACACAAAATTAAACGTACATACTAGTTATTTTTTATTATTCATTTATGTAATGGTTCACTGTTAATCTTTAATGTATTTTTAAAATTAAAATAATAATTTATAATTAGGTACACAAATTATAACTTTGAATTCCCTATACCTAAACTAATAATTAAATTAATTGCTAAAGTAGGAAAAATTATAATTTTATTATTATTATAATAATTTAAATATTTTTAATAATTATTTATATTTCACCCTATTACTAACGATCTTCAGTTCCCATAAATTGTCAACCGTCTTTAAGTTCAACACTCGCCCACATCAGAATATATTTTCCTAGCATTTCCGTTGATTTACCTTCATCAGTTCAGAGATGATTTCGTTAAGCCGCTTACCGAAACAGTTTTTGGCTACGGCTTTTGGCATTTTCTTGGGACCCAAGTCTTAAAGACTTTCCCAAGAATTTTTGGCAAGCTGTGAGAACGAGAATTTCACCCGCTCTCTAAGTTGGCGTATTTTCCCCCCCAAAAATTTCCCGGGCAGCGAAGTTGTTTGTTTGCCATGTGCAGTGGGCCTACAAAACATATTTCCGTTTCATTTACTGGCCAACAAAAAACATATATATAAAAACCGAAAAACCCAGAAGGAGAAAAGGAGCAAATCGCTGGCCAAAAAATACCAGAACAACAAATTCGAAGCTGGGGCGAAACTCCATAAACTGGTCGACCCCAAGTAGAAATTGCTTGTAACCTATTTGGCAGCCAAATTTCATCATCGAAGCCCAAAAATTTGCTCGACCACAAAAATGTTCGCTCAACTTTCTTTTTGGCTTTGGTCTATTCTTTTCCCGGGGCCTTCCCCGCTGACTTTTCCCCGCCTTCTGTCCTTCTGCTGTCACACAATGTTTGCATGCAACGCGAAAGGGGAACCGGGTTCCCGTTGGCTGGCTACTTCATTTTCTGCTTTATATTTTCCATCGTTAGCACAGGCGACGCCAGCGAACCTAAAAACGCTTTCCCCGCTTTCCGCCGCTTCTACCGTCGCTGGGAAAATTCTTGGCACCAGCTGTAGGTGCCGGCCATCTCCCTCGCACACCCTATTGCCGTCTCATTCACGGGCCGACAAGATAAACAGCATTTTAGGCAAAGGTCCTGTCCAGGACTTTTTTTCCACACCGCCTTTTGTCGCGATAACTGCAATGACTTTTGGTTTTTTGTTGCCCGGTGGTTTGTGCCACATACATATGTGTTCATTGACCGCATTTTTAGCTTTTCCTTTAGTTTTCCACCCACTTTTCCGCCCGCAATCGCATTGAAAGTGCATATATCTAAATGGGCAGTTTCACATTGATTTCGGTTTCGCATAAAGTTCAATGAGTTTCTGGAACAAACGGAAGCGTTTTGGCCAGCCAAGAAATCGCTTAAATAAAGCTGCATATAGAATTTAGAAATATTTATATGGTTATCTGTTTTTGGTCTGGAGAGCATTAAGATTGTCGTGATAAAGTGTTATGGGTGAAAGTTGTTGGCTTGCCAAAATTCGTAGAATCAAATTGAAATTATATGGTTGGGGATGTAAATTAATATATCTAAGAAGTTTTTTCTTAATTTTAATTTTAAAAGAACTAAAATTTTGACTTAAATAGACTCTTAGATTTTATTATTAATTTATTAGGCCTATTATTCAGCTTTATAGATTTTTTAAACCAAATATACTTATAAAATTGTGGTAATAAATATTTGAAATACCCCGAAATCAAAACGCCTAAATGTTAGTAAAGCATTTAAAGTTAATAGCTTTATGGTTTCACCATAAAATCCCAAACAATTAACTTGTCAGCTTAAAAGTATTTCCACAACTCATTAATATTTCGCACATTTCGCAAAACTTCACCACAATTGAAGAAGCTTTGCTGTAATACAGAATAACACATGCTTGGCTCAGGCAAAAATATAATTTTAAGATTTAACTGCATATTAATGAACATGACAAGGGAATGGGTGGGAAACCGCTTTCAGTTTTACAAACCAACTGACAAACCACAACAAGTCAGCTGCCATTAAAACCAAAATAACCGGAAAAGCCATGAAAAGACAATAAATAATTTTAAAATGACCGCAAGATTTCCAGGCGAGTAGGCATAACATTCTCGCTGGGAAATTCCTTAAAAGATTTGCCCAAGTGTTAATAGCTCATAAATATTTGAAAATGTTTAGCATTTTCTTTGGCGCTGCAAACCGAGTCGTGGGGCCGATGGAATCCTTTTAGCAAGGACTCTCGTGTGTGCGGTCATAAATGGAAGACGACCTACACACACACACTCACATCCTCCCCTAAGTGTGACATAATATCTAAAATATTTTGTGCAAAGTTACACAAAAGACGTCGAGAGGCAAAGGACCAAGGGCGCACATGTGCTTGGCTTGCATGGCCATTTAATTTTGCAAAATGTTTGTTTGATGTCCTTAATAGGCTTAGAGACGCTACCTTGCAACCGAAAAATGATGAAATATTCAAAAGTTCGTGGCAGGCGAGCGGGAAAAAGAGAGTAAGGGTAAGCCAAGAAAGCTGCAAGTCAAACACAAGTTTTCTCCGAGATTTTTTCCTTTTTCCTCGGCCCGTTTCCTTTGCTTTCCACATATTTCACTTGATAATGCCACGACAAGCAGTCCAAGTCCACCTTCAGATATCCTTTTAGCCTAACCTTATCCTCCTGCTCTCGAATTGCATTTGCCTTTCCACATGTGTGCACTGAGAAAATAACGCGGTAATATTCTCAGCTAAAGCAAGCAGTCGCAAGCAGGGCAAACCAAGCAGTCGCTTGAAAGTAGCTTCATTATTCATTATTTACTCATAACTTTTTAATGATTAGTTCGATTAAAAAAGTTTTACTCTACGAGTAACGGGTATAAAAAAATAAAACATCTTACAATACAATGCCGACAATTGAAAACCGAATAAGAATATTTTTTAAATTGTAAACTTATTTTAAATATATTATTTTAACATTTTAACAGTAACTAAGTATAAAAGGGTATAGAAAACCACTTCTTTAATTTCAAAATCCCAGAATTATAGAAGTATTTTCCAGTGCAACTCTAAGATTCTGTGTGCAGTTGTCGCTGGAGGACTGAGAGCAAAACTTTGGCACATTGAGGTTGTCGAAAGTTTGTCTATTCATTAACCCAAATACTTCGGGGGGACACAAAGCGATGAAAGCTAGGCTAGGTTTGAGCCGAAGTTCCAAGAAGCTAATTTGCATATTTGAGTGACTGCTCATAGGACTCTCGCTTTTTACTTCATCTTTTGTTGGCCATGACAGATGACAGCGATAAGGCAAGGAGTCTTGGAGCAAATGGTTTTAATCGCTTTGCGGTTTTTGTGCATGACGTCAAAGGCTACTGGCTTTTATTGTATTTCGCTGAACTTATTCAATTATTTTCCACTTTGTATTCTTTGTCAACTTTCGGTGATCACAGATTTAAACTGCAATTTAAAGAAGTCATTAAAGGAAGTATTTTTAAGTTTCTTCTTACACTTTTTAAACCTTCTTATCAATTTCCCTATCATCTTGAGCAACAGCATAAGTACTTGCAAAGATCGCTGGCAGAATTTCAATTGTCTTCCGGAAGTTCTTATAATTTCCAGGCTAAATATTATGGTTAGACAAATGCGAATTAAAAACATTTTAATGAAAAAGTTACTTTTATGTTTAGTCAGCTGTTAATTTCTGTCAAAAATCGATAGCAATGGAGCTAGAGATGCATTGTCACCGATAAAATATTTTTACATTTTTATATTTATACAGCTATTTTATAGTTTTCAGCATGAAACCTGATAACTATTGGAGTTTTTACGATAATTCTGCGAACTTAGTAACTAAACCTGATGGAAAAAGTCTTCAATAAAAATGATTAGAAAAATAAGTGTATAAAAATAAAAAATGGATAATAATTAGTGGAATTATTGACTAATAATTTATCATGATGTTCTGCTGAATGCGGTTTTTTCATAAATATTATATAATAACTAACCATGTTATATATTTTTTAACACCCACAAAGACGTTCCATTATATAATCACCAACTTTTATGCCCACATCACACATGATTGTTGCGTTGCCTTTTATGACAATCAAGGCCGCAAATCAAATACGCCCAATTAAACATTGCCTATTTTTAATCCTGCCGAAGCCATTGCTTCATTCGTAATTATTTTCGAACAAAATGAGTTCGTGGGCCGAGGGGCGGTATTGGCATTAAACGTTAAACGCTCATAGAAAGTTGAGATAGATTGTGTGAAATCAGGGCCAACCAATTTCGAATCAATCACCAAACTCAGCCAGAGAAAAAGGCAGCCAACCCAACGAATCGGGGATCTAATCGAGCGTAATGATTGCGTTGGCCGAGAACCGAGAAAAAAGTTTCAATTTCTGCTGCTGAATTTGTGCTAAATTAAGCGCTCATTATTTTAAGTGTGTGCCACAAAATGGAATGAAGAAATTTTATCTAATAGAAATTTTCGAGCTGGAAACTTAAAGATTCGTTTAATTCCAGTAAATTTTATGAGCTTTCTTGATGCTCAACTAAGGAAAACTTGTGACCAATAGAAGAATTTAGCCCAAAAACCTTAAGCAAACTTTGGTAGAATTTAAGTTTTCGGGTTGAGGTCACCGTTAGACATTAATGAACACATGTTCGCAAGACATTAAAATTAAATGTACCGCTCATTAAAATTTGAAACATTCCAAAGGGACAGGCCGAACAAGTTTCGAGGCAAATGTAGCTTGACATACGCAATTTAGTGGGTGGAAAAGGCCTCTCCTCCTCCCTTTGGGCATGCATCATATCACAATAATAACGAAGCATTTAATGTGTAAGTGTGGGGAAAGGGTCTCGAGTTTCAGGTTTCAGCTTTCGGGCTTCCATCATCATCATCATCATCAGGCAGCAGCATCGATAAAGTCAAAGTGTTTGGTCGGATGCCGGGAGTTAGAATGGGGGCGGATGACCTCCAGGCAGGGCCATAAAACAAAACCGACATATTGCTGGAGCGGGAAAGGGACAGACAGGCAGAAAGGGACACCCGCCGAGTGACCGACTGACTGACATGGACATTGTCATGGACATGGGACAGGCTCGGACACAAGTTCAATTCAATTTTTCGGCCATGTTTTTGTCATTTCCATATATGCAAATGAATATGTTGAAAACCGGAAAATCAGGCGAGGGGCCGGCGATGGCAAACTTCGCTCAAAGGAGAGGGTTTAGGAACAGGAACGTAGGTCCCGTGGATTTTTGGTAGCGAAAATGGAATGCGTGGGTAAACAAGTTTGGCATCTATACCATATATACGCACATTTTAAACTGGAAATTCATTAAATCGAGTATTAAGCAGTAGTTTTTAACCTTTAAAGCCTAAAAATCAATTTTAAAAAAAAGTATAGTATAGTTAAACTTTTTTGTTCGATTTTCCAACTTAATATGGGTATATTCTTTGGTTTAAATTAAAATATTTTAAACATATGATTATAGTGATTTCCATTAAATTGACATATATTTTATTACTTCTAGTTTTTTAATAAATGATATGGAAGGAACAAAATAGCTCATAAGCAATGAAAAAGGGTTATTCGTATCAAATTGAGGCCCAAGGAGGGGAAATTTTCAGAAGGGGGCTTAAACCGTAAGGGTTCTGGGCTTTAGGCAAACATTTAACGCTGCCGAATGATTTGCAGCTGACGAAAAGCCAAACAGGACGCAGGCAACAGTTGTTGTACACAGCTAAAACAATATGCAACAAATATTTTTAATAATAATAAAAATTTTCTAGTAAAATTTATAAATCTGCAATAAATTATTTATTTTTGTTCTTTAAATTTAAATACCAAATTTTTAAAGATTAATATGTGGTAGAATGGTATTATAACTGTCTATTACCAAAGGATGTGAAATATTTAATAATCTCGTTTATAATAGCATTCATAAAATAAGTTTGAAGGTTATATAATTAACATTGAATATAAAATATTAAAATACTTCAATAAAAGGGGTTTTCCAGTGCAGATCCCGCAGAAAAGGGGGCCTAAAGGGAGCAGAAATGAAAAGGATGTGGGAGGGTGGGGCACAGAGTGAGTCAGATGGATAGATAGATAGTTAGATAGAGAACGATACAAAATACAAATGAACATACGCAATGCGGCAATCAAAAGCCAACACGCACAAAGAAGGTTTCAGGGGACGAAAAGACGAACCGGATGGGGGCAGAGGGTGGCAAAATAGGGAGGAGAATGAGGGGAAGTGGGTGGGAGTTTAGAGCGAGGTAGCGCCTGCACAGAAGGACATCCGGTCTTTGGTCCTACAACGACAAATGTCATCAAGCAGTCCAAATAATAATAAAATATACACTTAAGCCCCGTTTTGTCTGCCTGCCTCTGTGTGCGTGTATTTTGGCCACATGTGGGGTCCTCCTAACCACCACTAACCCCATCCCCGCCCTCCCCCTTGTCCGACTGTGCGTGGATTTAAATAAAACGGAAATTTATTTCGACAAATGGCATTTACTTGCAACGGATGTGCCGCCATTACAATGACACGGAAAGGCTACACAGACATACACGCACGGAGAGAAATGTGGTCTAAATTTGATAGTTATTAAATAATAATTAAAATTATATTTGTTAGTTAGAAATTAGCCTTTCAATATAGCACAATTTTATAATAAAATATTTATTTTAATTTATCATAATAATAAGAAAAAGTAATGATTTTTTATTACATTTTAAAAGTGATTGTAGAATTTTGCATTAAAAATCATTAAATCAGAAAAATTTTAATTAAATCTAATTTTTTATCAATTGTATCAAAAAAAAAATTATATTTAATTTCTTTACTCCATATATATTTTATTTTAATAAATTAAACAATTTATTAGCAAATTTTAATTCGTTACAATTATTTTTCTCTCTGTACGGTATATAAGGACTCCACAGGATCTCCGCTCAGCTCGTCCGCTATTCAAAAGCGAGTCCTGGGAAACCCAGCGTGAAGCCAAAGGAATCGCAAGGACCAACAGACTGTCTGACTGACTGGCTGACTGAATGCCTTCAATGTGCATAAGTGGGATAATGGGTCAGGCTAAGCCACAAGATATCCAAGTGGCTGCCATCACGATGATGATGATGATGATGATGTCGGCGATGATAATGATGGAGGATAATGTCTCGTACCGGAAAAACCCCACACGCAGTGTGGGAAATCGAGGCGAGGCGAGGAGAGCGAGTCCTGGGAACACGCACAGCTCACTTTGCAGTATGATAAATTGTAGAAGATATCACGGCAGACTCTTTTGCATATGTACATACATTGTACTTTATAATTTGGCACTGAAAAAAAATTTATAAAAAAAAGAGCCTATAAAGTTTTTCAAAATTGAGTTTAAGGAATGTCGAATATATATCCATATAGAAATTTAATGGTAAACAAATTTTAATACCTCATTTAAATTTGGTAAAAATTCCTATTATTGCAATTTTAAATTTTAAAATCAATTTTTTTCAATCAATTTCTTTCTGCGTAATCATAACTGGCGGCATTAAGGCTTCCTCGCAATGTCCCACCATCATATTTCTCCCCACAGACGCTCAGGGCATTTAGCATTCATGAGATAATAAAACAAAAAAAAAATCCAAAAACAAAAGCAAGTGGACAGCAATAAATGATTTCGAAGCCAGGCCGAAACATGTCATGATTCTTGGTATTTTTTGTTTTGCCTTCTCTAACACAACACTGCGTATACGCAATCGTAAGTGAAAGTCGGTGCTTAGACCTCCGGCTATGGATAATTTGGGTTAAGCTCACGCACACACATACACACACTCATATCACACATATGTGCATATGTGTTTGTGGCATAATATTTTCCGGGCAATTTTTACTTTGATCCATTTATGGTTCTCTTTTTTTCTGTTTGTTTGGCTTTTTATTAAAAACAAAATGTTTTATTTGACTAACTTGTTTATGTTGGGCCTTAAAGCTGACCCCCACCGAAAGAAAAGGTCACAACTGGAAAAGGGTTTCTGATTGTGCGTATCAATTTTTATGGGCAGTGGGATGGGGATTAACGGTGGATGAGTGTGAATAGCATAGGAAATGAAATTCTTATCAGGCCATTTGGGGATTTCCCCTTTTAAGTGAGATAGCGAGTGGTTGCGTGATATTTAAGTGATGGTAAATTTAATTTATTAAAGTGAGAACCGTAAATAAATCATAAAGTGGTCAAAATAAACTAAATTATAAACCTAAATTATTATAATATGCCTATGTCGATTTTCATGTAGAATTTTCTGACCCATATTAATTTAATATTAATATTAATTCAATTTATTTAAAAAAGTAACCAATTTTGTAAAACTCTGGTCAAATGTTTATTATTAAAATATGCTTATGTCGATATTCATGTGCAATTTTCTGATCCATATTAATTTATTATTAATATTTTTTACATTTTAAAATTTAAACAGTTTTATGTTTTTTCTTCATTCATACAATTTACATCAAAAAATAATTTATTTTGTAAAATACTTGTAAAAGGTCTATATAGATGTAGAATTCACTGACCCATATTAAATTAATATTTATATTAATTCACTTTTGAAAATATAAATAATTTTATGATTTTCTTTCTCATCGATACAGTTCATTTTAAGGAGTAACCCAATTTGTAAAATACTTATAAAATCATATAAATAGAAACGGTATCAAAATAACCTAATTAAACGCTTCACTCCACTTACTTCATTGTAACTCAATCAGCTGCAACTTTTTCAATTAACAACACATTGCTGCCGATCCCAAACACTTTCACCTTTAAGAACCGTAAACCGAACCGTAACCGCAATTTTCCATCGCCCCTCGGCTCACTTAACGCCCCAGCCGCCAAGCAAGCATATCCCACCATCCGACCAACATGCCCCACGATAATTGAATTATGAAACATCATTTCGCTGTCTGCGTTAACCATAAACGCATTAAGTTCGCGTTAATGAAGAATTATGCAGATGATGTCCAGGTCCTGACCTCAGACTAGACTTCAATACAAAGGCGGGGCGGGGGGCGGTTGGTGGAGAGTTGTGGAGAAATATAAACGAACCTATAAAAGCCTTGGCCCATTAGCAAGTCTGGTCCATTAAAACTGCACACACAAAGGATAAAAGGAGCTGTGGGTAAAAACTTCTGCAGTGAATTTGCTGAATTATTAATTAACCTCAAACAATTAAAAGTGAAATATTTAAAAAAATGTTCGTATAATTAAGCAGTGCGCTGGCCAAGAATGTGCGGAGTTAAATGTTTTAAAATCCTTTTAAGCGGCCAAGGAATTCGTTAAGGCAAGTGGTTGGAGTTGGGGATTTCAAGACCGATAAACAATGTAGATTGTAATTAACTTGACCGTGCCCCACCTGCCCAATTTTCCCAACATTTTCTCCGCCGGCATGTAAAAAGGGGGTGGCGGCGACTTAATTGCATGCACGAAATGCAGGACCCCAATGAATGACATTCATTTTCGATTCGCTTCCACTGTCTTTGCCTGCACTTCCGTTTGCCACACACACAGGAAGGCAGCGCCAAAGGATTCAGCCAGGATAAAACTTGGGCGGAAGGTAAAAAATGGGGCTGGGGGAAAAGCATCAGGAGCCATCAATGTTGAGCAATTGGGTCGTCGCCCCTCTTGAATTTCATAAAGCATTCTCATTGAAAATAATTAAAATGCGTCAAGCGTTCAAAATCAAGCAGCGTGGAAATTTAATTGTATTGAAGCGAAGGGAGAAAGGCGCTCGCTCACCTGTTCCCCACTATTTTCCCCAGTTTCTCGCCCCTTATCGTTGCGAATGAATTGGTTCCATTTGGCAATTGGGCCAACAAATGAGTTCATTTCTTTTATTTTTTTTCTTATTTACTCTCACAGTTGACCGAGTCGGGAATGAATAAAGCAAATATGGAAGTTGAGTGCGATAAATGCAATTGATCAAAGGAAAGGAACCAAAAGGGGCGGAAATTACTAAAGATACTCATGATAGCAGTTTCTCAAGGAAGGGTTTTAATGGCATTATTATTACTTGTGGAGTAAAAGGGTATATTGAATTCGTCGGAAATGTCCGACCTTCTGTCTGTCCGTCTGTCTGTCCGCCTGCTTGTCCGTATGTCTGTCCGTCTGCCTGTCCGTCTGTCTGTCCGTCTGTCTGTCCGTCTGTCTGTCCGTCTGCAACAGTGTAAATTCAGTTTTATTGGCTTTAGTTATACCTACCGAAATGTAGAAGACATTTTTTAAATCGGACCACTTATAAAAAAGTAATGGGCAAATAATAAATTGTCCGGTAGATGGATCCACTTTCAAGCGACTGCTTGCTTTCGACTGCTTGCTTCAGCTAAGTAATGGGTACTTAAAATTACTCCTACTCTCCTTAAAAGAATATGGGAAATATTTAAATTCTATCACCCTGATTTATTTTGTATTATTTATACTTTTCTTAAATTGAAATTCTGTTCTCTATGATTAAAATTCTGCTACTCTTACCCACGCACATTTGATTACAAATAAAGGCTTAATTTTCATATGCATATAAATATTGCTTTTCCTTTTTTTCTCATTTCTGCTCCACTTTGCAGCGGACACATGCTACATTTCCCATGGTCAAAGGGAACAGCGGACAGAGCCCAAGGCCACGTGAGTACAGTGAAAACTGAGGGGGGTGAGAAGAGGTGATTGCGTCGGCATAATAAAAACCCGCAGCTGTCATTGGCAATAAAAATAATAACACCCATCGAGTGCTCGAAAAGTAACAAAAGCAACAACAGTCAAATATATTCCATTGTGCCAATTTTTTTTTATCAATCACAAAATAAACACTCAACAATGGAGGGGGCGAATATATGTTTATGCATTTCCCCTTTTCAATGCAAACCATTTTTTATATATTATCATATTTATTCATAGGTACTACATGTGCCCCCCAGGAAGCTGTAAGCGTTATTCTCGTTTCACTTTGATGATGCTTCAAGAGCGAAACAACATAAAAAATATTTTTAATTTTCACAGGAGCATATTTTTGCGCCGCCAACCTCTCTGCCATAATTGAAGTAAAAGCCAACGCCATTTGATTATTTGTATATAAATAAAAAGAAATGCGTTTTTTTTACGATTTGTTTGACATGGAATCAAGGAACACAAGAAACAAGATGTAAGTAGAAAGCCCAGGGAAAGCTCCTTCCCCAGAATGAAAATTTTTCATTTCCATCGAGGAAAAAAGAAAAGAAAAGTCGACAAATATATGGCAGACTCATAAATAGGAGACCAGAAATCAATTGACAATTTATTGTTTGAAACATAAAAAATGAGCGAGTGTAAGTCGAGCTTGGCATGGATGTTGGGTGGGTTCAGGGCAAAAATCTATATTAAATTACGAGCCAGCTAACAAAATGTCAAAATAATAATAATAAAAAGAGAAGTGACATAAATGAAGTATGGTATAATACCCTGTAAATTAAATTAAAAGGATGTGGAACGAAAACCTAAAAAAAAGAAATATTAAAGATATAATATTAAAATCCGTATTAAATTACGAGCTAGCTAAGAAATGTCTAAGTAATAATAATTAAAAAAATAAACAAATGAATACGGTATATATAATTAAAATGGAAGAATGTCGATCGAAAAAAACAAAAACTAAAAAATATTATATTAATGAGTCACTAGGAAATATGTATATATTAATGGTGATAAATAAAACTGATAAAATAACACATCAGGTTTTTCATTTTAATATTTACAATCAATTAAAAACTGTAAACTTCATTTTAAACATATCACATTAAGAATAAATACGTTCCTTGCCTGTTGCTCGGAATCAGTGACAGCAAATACGCCCATTATTTAAAGAGAATCCCATGACATAGACCCATATATATATCGCACACATTTATATATGTATAAAGAGATATTGTATGTGCATTGCTTGACTTTTTGTGGCCATTGTTGCTCTGTGGCCGTTGTTGATGCTGTTGCTGTTTCTCTGGTGTGCCCAATTGCCTTTAAATTGTACCGAGTGTTAAGTGGCGCACGTTAAAAAAACATTTAACGTTTTTATTTACGATACACCGAGTCGCCAACAACAGAAACCCCAGATATACATATATAAAAAAAAAACGGTAGAACCTCTGGTGGAGGAGGCAGTGAAAGTGTTTTGTTCTGGCCCTGGCATTAGGGACTCGCAAAAAAGGAAATATATATATGTATATGTATAGGTACAACAAAAATAAAAAAGGATATTGGAATCGCAAACGAATGGGAGGCTCAAACCGGGTAAAAAAAAAAAAAAACGGAAATTAAAGTTAAAATATGGCAGGAGTCTGAAAGGCAGAAAGAGCGATTGAGGGTTAGAAGTGCGAGGGCGAGACAATTGCGAGTGGAAATGTGTAAATGGAAAAGTGAGCAAGTGCAAAAAAGTTATAGCAACTATGAAATATACAGAGTTGAGTACCTGACTATTGAACACGACTATTGAAGTGAAATAAGTGGATTTGCATGCGTTTATTAAATGCCTGAATTAGAAAATTTTAATAAATACTAAAAATACTATTTCATGTTGAGCTTTTTTTTCTACTTGATATTTAAATACAATAAATGCCCATAAATTTTGCGTAAAAAAACATTAAAAATCGCTACAAATACGAACATTTACTTATCTTATTTTAACATTGACAGAAAGGAAATAAAACATTCATATATTTATGTAACGTATTACTAAGTTTTTCCGATTTTGGGGAACAAATTCTTATATTTTTTTTTACTTTGTTGTATAACTAAACAAGTTAATATTTTCAGAAGAACAAAAAAGGATCTGCCACACCCACAACCTCTCAAAGATTGTTATGAAATTGTAGCCAATAAATAATAAAGCGGAACCACAAGGTAAAAGCGAACTATTTGATGAACCACGTTGTATACGCCTCCAAAAGGATTTTAAACTCCATCAGTTGTCGGAAGGACCAAAAATGATGGTGCCCCTTAATAAATTTGAGTCCCTGCGGCAATATCGTCAACTGCTCGCCCTTCATCATTTGGAAACGGCAGCCTGGAATCTTCACAAGGAGCGATTAATACGCGGATTTTGTCATTTGTACACTGGCCAAGAGGCTTGCGCCGTGGGAATGCGTGCCGCGATGGGCGAACAGGATAAACTCATTTCAGGATATCGAATACACGGCAGGGCTTACATGATGGGCGTGTCTGCTCAATGTGTCGTTGCTGAACTTGCCGAGGCGCTTAAAAGGTAAAGCAATTAAATGTATTACGAACACGGTTTATTTAAAAAAGAGTTTTTGTAGTTTCAAAGGTTAGAACACAATCCTTAGCTTATTTAGTAAGCAATGTCAAAAGAATACATTTAAAATTCATAAAAAATCGTATTCTAGGTTTTTATCATTAAATAAATATTTTCAGGTCGTCCTTTCAGTAGTTCCTATTAAAAGAATTAAACATTTCCCAGAATAAAGTTAAGGATGCGGATAAGCTGGTGAAGATTGAAACTAAGGAGGCCACAAAATGACCAAGATGCTATGAGTAGCCCAATTTACAGCATCTTTGTAGAGACATATATTTGGTTTATTATGAAGTCCATTTAAGATGGAAAGAACAGTTATTAAAACATATATGTAAATTTGCATCATAAATATGATTTAAAAGCCAAGACTGAATCACAAAATGTAAAGTTATATACTGTTCAAACTTATACGCCAAGCAAAAAAAAGGTCTTAGTTTAAAACTTCCAATTAAAAATGATTTACTCATTAAGATAGCGCTCTGTTATTTTTCCATCTTTGAGAAAGCAAAACTGTCTTTAACTTTGAACCCTGCACATCCCCACCATAACTTTCATTAGCACTTGTATGTGCTCTACTTAATTTATGCTAAATGATCAACGGCTGCTGCTTATGTCTACGTTTTATTTTTATTTGCCCGGCAAAACGAAAACAATAATTCAGCACTGCGAGCTGCTGCTGAAACAGCAGAAAGCAAAGAAAAAATTGTTACGGCTCAAGAAAAAAAAATAAAAAAAGGGTAAGCAGGAAAAGGAAGTGTACAGACATACATACATATACACGCATGTGACCCATTGGAGGCAGGTTCGTACTTCCTCCCAGTCCCTTCCACCACCCACCTCCCCCCCACCCACGCACTCATTTGCCTTTGCACTCACGTCTGTGTAATTTATGCCAAAAAACAGTATGCAAGGATTTACCCTGGCAGCACAGAATAACAATGGGTGTATGGGAATTTTCAAAACGAAGTTAAATTAAGGATAAGAAACCTAATATTATTAAAATATTTAATTATTGAAAAAATTTAGTCAAAACAAATCATTAACTAATTACTAGTCATAAGGTATAGATCTCAGTATTTATACATAGATAACCTTTTATTTTACAAAAATACGACTTTTTTAATATTTCAAATGTGTTTATACCTTTGCCGAGGCCATTATAATATTGGTAAGACGGTAAAACGACCCTTCTCATATATATTCTTGATTAAGATCACAGGGAATAAAGGAATAGAACGTTTACAGTGTACACTCTACACCTACAGTTCCCTAAAAACGATCAGATTTAACTTTTAAAAGTTGAAGATATTTTGCGCAGTGTAAAAACTATTGTCATCTCAAGTTCTCATCATACTTACATATATACGTATCTATCTGATTTACATAAATGTGGCGGAAGCCAAATACCTAAAATAAATAGCTGACATTATTATTTATTACAGATTTTATATAAAATACCTTAAAAAATCTTTTAGGCATTTAAAAACCTTTTTAAAATGAAATCTTTGGGTAAATTTAGACAGTTTTTACATTTTACATTGCACTGGGGCGCCACTGCGGACGAACTTGAAAGCTTCAGTTGCTTTCTACATGAAATTTTACTTACAAACGTGTTTAAAGGTTATTGGCTTTTTATTTGTTCAATAAAAAATTCTCTTAAGTAGTCTAATAATTTAAACATAGATAGGTACAACAAATTTATTTTAAAAAAATTTAAAAATTGGAATTCCAAATAAACAAAAAAAAAATAATTGTTAATTAAACCCAACTATTTACCTCAACTGTAAACCAAAACCCGTTAATGAAAGTAATAACCAAATGAAATTAAAACGCACTTACCCAACTCTATATCCGCATTAAGTCCAACTCTCTTGGATTCCTGAAGCCGGTGGAAGCCGGAAATGAGATATCACACACGAATAAGTACACCTCCGAACAGGAAACAAGTGGAAGCGTCGTTAACGGGAGATAGTTATGAACAAAAAGTTGAGGGAGTTGGAGATGTTAAACCACCGATTTTATAAGAATAAAAGCACAATTATTAATTAAAGTCGGTCCACTAGCTCAGAAATAAAACCCGATCTATTGCTTTTGGAGCACAACGTAAGTAAGAGGGTAATATAAATATTATGAAAGGCTGAGATTACTTTAAAATAACCGGTTTGTTATCAGCACACCTTCTTTTCTTAACATTACTTATTAAGGTGGTATAGATGTCACTACAACTTACACCACAAAAGAAATGCGTGTTTGATATAGGGGCTGCCTCATGTGAAAACAAGATTTACAATAAACTCTTCTTGGTTTCTTGAAAATCATATTATAAACAGCATATTTCCGCTATCATAATCACCAGTCATCCTGTTCACGTACAAGAAAAATCTCTGTTGATCACGATTAGGTATTATATTGGAGTAGTAGCTGATTTTTGCTCCTTATCGAAAGTTTCGATGTGCAAGAAAAGCCACCAATATCGTTGGACCATTGAATATATACAACTTATCAAATCCTATAAGAGTTTCCAAGCGGCATGCAAATTATGGCATATTGGATACGCACAGGCATACCAAGGCAATATTTACAATGTAGGTTTTTAATGTAGTAGCTATTCCCATGAAGATCGCTGTGCCAACTTTTTTATCGCCAGTTCCCGCGAAAATGCCGGCCTCCACATGTACACAGATATTATGGTTTCACTGTTTCTCCGCTGAACAAGACTCTCGTCAACTTACAATGCGAATCCCGTGAAGATCTTCTTCGGTTTATGACGTAGGGCTTATAAAGGGCTGGCACAATAAGTATATCTATATTACAGGTGTTTTTTTGTAGGTAGTAGCTGTTTCCCAATGAAGCACGCTGTTTATTTCAAATTAAAAAAGTACTGGATGCATATATTTCGTCTGCTTATCTTGGCTTGGCCCCAATTCGAACGAATAAGGGAACCCGGCCAGATGGTGGACTCCATATAGAGATGTCAGGGGTGCTGCAACCAGTGCTCCTCTCGGCTGGACAAGATCTCTACTTCCTATTCTGGTTGTTGCGGGCCATGTCCTTGGGGAAGGAGCGCAGTGGGGGCGTACGGATGCGGCGAGCCTCGCGGGATCGGTTACGCACCACCTTGGAGTGGATTGCGCAGGACACGCAGTAGTGGAGCTTCGCGTAGAGCTTGGGCAGCACGTACGAGTCCCAGATGCTGGCCTCCGTGATGTCACGGACGGCGGCGGCCTCCACGATGTTGCGGATGACGAACTTCTTGATCGCCTTGTCCTTGGGCACGCAGCGAGCGCAGTTGGTGCAGCGCACGGGCTTCACATGGCCGCGGTTGTGCTTGTTGCGTCCTCCATTACGGCGCTTCTTGGTCATCTTGCCGGCTGTTTTTCAACGGATTAGAGCAGTACGCACGTCGGTTAGCATTTATCACTGGCTTTGCGGCTCGGATGGCTGCCATAATTACCTTATTTATCGATTTTCAAAATCCGCCCAGCGAAATCCGCGTGTGTTCACGTTTCGGGAAACGAAAAGAAAGAAAATAGTGTGGACGCACCCGGCGAAACTCGAATAAAGGTACTAAAAAATACCAAACCGGCAATGGCAGCGTGGTTGGCAACCAGGGCTGACAACGTTTTCCCGTCAAATCTGGCTTTTTTACCGCCAAGAAACGAGAGCGTTGGCTATAAATCGGATATTTAAAATTGAGAAACTTTTGAATTTTCCATAATTAATTACTTCAAAATTGGGGAGTATATAATATTTTTTTAGTATTTATAATCTTAATCAGTAACTAAAAATAAAATACGTATAAATATATAAACCACTAAAAACTTTAAAACCTAATCAGAAGGGCTTGTAAATTTAAAATGAACAATTTCATTTTGCTTCCAAAATTTATTTTTAATTCATCAGCAATTACAATAATTTTTTCAGCTTTTTTCAAGCTATTATTTAGTAAAAAAAGCTTTTTTCTGATAAACAGTTGGCAACGCGCATCAAAGTGACCAGGTCTTAAAATGAAAATTCGCAAGTTCTAGCGGGAAATATTTATATTTTACCAATTAATATTTCAAAAAAGCTATATTCGAAAGTGCTTATTAGCAAAATTAAACACAGAAAAATATTCGTTTTCTACATAATTGTACTTAAACAATTTACATTTTTTCTATTTATTATTTAGTAAAAAAAATGTACTTTAATGTTTACTTTATAAGTTTATTTTTATTTGGCGACCAAAGAATGCAGTACAGAGATTCAAAAAATTAAAAAAACAATAACTTGCGGCCCAGGTCTGCCACCTAATTAATTAACCAAAAAGTTTTAAAACAAAAGTTGAAAAAAACAAAATACATTTAAAAATGGGAAAATCCTATTTCCCATTTTTAAATGTATTTTGTTTTTTTTTAATTTTTTTTATTTAAAAAAAAATAAAAATACAAAGTAGGGGCGTTTTTCATATGAAGTTTTTTGTTTTGGACGAATTTTTTTTTGGGTGAGTACTAGCCCTAAATTAAGAATTGTTCTATGCTAACTTAAAGTTTAGTTTTATGAATAATAAAAGTAATAAATTATTTTCTTTAAAAATTAACACCATTTGTATTTTTAAAAACATTAAACACAACTAAAAAAATAACTTTTTGCAAAAAATGATTACAATTGTTTTTGTTCAAGCTTTAATTATTTTATTTGAATTTCACATATAAATATGGCCCGACCTGCTATAAATGAAAACAAGGGTTATAAAATAGAAGTATATTTTGTTGCTATTAAATTTATTTAATTGGTATGCCAAAATATTACAATTTTTGTGTATTCTAGGTAGATGCTGTCAATAAAAAACATAGTTAATCACACAGAACTTATTGATAGCACATAATGAATGTACCTAAAAATTTGCTGTGAAATTGCTAGTTATACCATCGTAGCAGATTCCTATAATAAAACGTGTATAACGTTTTGATAGTTGCATTTTGTACATTTATTTTTGTTTTATCAGCTTAGTGGGGTTTTCTTTGTACACATGTAAAAGTAAAATATTTAACACAATTTTGTATATGCCATTGTTTCGTCTCGGTGTCTAGTCCAGTCTCCAAATTCATCCCCGCCCCTTGGAACGGTGTGAGCTGCGCTCCCTTCGCGACCGGTCACGTTCTCGGTCACGAGATTGAACGCGTTCCCGGTCTCTCTCACGTTCCCTTTGTATCCTGAAATCACGATCCCTGTCACGATCACGGTCCTTTTGGCGACCACCGCGATCTGATTTCTCACCACGATCCGACTTCTCTCCACGATCTGACTTCTCTCCACGATCTGACCTCTCATCTCTGGACAAACGGTCACCACGTCGGTTGTCTTTTTCACCACGACTCTTCTTCTCAACACGCCTTTCGCGAGGCGAAGAATTCTCTCTTCTGCGAGGTTTCTCATAGGAAAGTGACCTGTCTCGTTTTCTTTGCCTATCGTTAGAGATCGATTTCTGGGCCTTCCTTTTTCTGTCATACGAATTGTCCCTGTTTCTTTCTCTATCATATGAGGAATTCTCTCGTTCTCGATCTCTGCCATAAGAGGAGTTCTCCCGGTTTCTTTCTCTGCCATACGAAGAGTTCTCCCGATTTCTTTCTCTGTCAAAGGAGTTGTCTCTGCGTCTCTGGCCATTTCCATTCGATTGATTGCGGTCGCGATCTCTAGATTCAGGACCTTCCAAATTGAATTCATCACTGTCCTGCGGTTGCCCACGGAATTTGTTGTTTTTTTGGATCTGCTCCTGGCGCTTAATCTTTGCCTGGGCCTCAGCGTCGCTTTCTTCGCTAGAAGAATTCGACGAAGAAGATTCGGACGACGATTTTTCACTGTCTTCGCTACTGCTGGAACTTGAACTCTCCTGGCGTTTCCTTTTGCGCTTTGATTTATTTTTGTCTGCTTTCTTTTTCTCTTTCTCGCGCTTTTTATCTTTCTCCTTTTCCTTCTCTCGTTCCATTTGCCTTTCTTTTTGTTTCTCCTTTTCCCTTTCCTTCTCAGCTTTCTGTTTTTCTTTCTCCCGTTCCTTCTCCGTCTTCTTTTTCTTCTCTGCCTTTTTGTTCTTTCCCTTCTTGGCCTTCTCCTTACTAGCTTTCTTCGATTTCTTCTTGTCCTTGTCTTTGCGTTTGCGTTTCTTCTGGGGTTCTGAGCTAGAATCGGAGCTTGAAGATTCACTAGAAGATTCGGAACTAGATTCGCCATCACTGGAGTCGTCGCTACTTGAGTCCGAAGATGACGATGACGAAGATGAGGACGAAGGTGGGACTATCTTAGAATTTCCAGTTGGAGCAGACCCGTCTCTGAAAGGATTCCCTCCGGCATTGGCCAGGATTTCAGCATTTATTGCGGGCACAGCCTTGGGGGCATTTTTCAAGAACATTCTCAAATCATCGGTCAGTCCACCCAAGCCAATGGAGGTGAAGAAATTAATGGAGAAGCGGGTATTCCTGGGATTATCCTTGGGAAACAAACCAGCAAGACTCTCAACCAAAACTTCTTCCTTGAGCTTTGTATTTAATTTTCCTAAGCCCATGTACTCAGCTAACTCCTGAAAAAGGATTTTTATAAAGATCCTGCTCGATGAAGTGGTGTCATCCTCGTTCAGTTGGATGCACTCCAGCACATCCCAACTGATGGCGTCGGTAAAAAGGAGATGGGCGAAAAACTTGCTAACGTTTCTCAGGCGATTCGTATCCAATCTGTGGGTGGTTTGATAGGTGTCCTTAAAAATCTCCTCAAAGGGCGGTATGTAGATCTTGTTAATATTGCAGAATCGCTGGGCAAGCAGCCCATAAAACTTTTCATATGTTCTCTGTTCCGCACAGCAATCGAGAAACATGTGACAGAGTTCTATTTCTTGTCCGGGTTTCAATTGCATCTTCATTAGCTTGTGGGCACACTCCTCGTAATCCAAACTGGAGTTAATTGTTAAGTAAATTGTGCGTCGCAGGGCAATTAGATTGGTTTCAGTGTTGTCAATGATGTCGCCACCTTCGGTTTTCTTTTCCGCATCTGATCCAGATTCTCCATCCGAATCGCTATCCGAATCCGATCCGGAACCTGACCCAGAACTACTGCCATCATCACTGCCCAGGATCTCGCGACTCAGTCCTTTGTATTTTTCCTCGTTCTCCGCATAGTTGTCGTCAAACTTAAAAACATCTTTAAAGAGATAAATCGCATTAGTTACAATAGAAATAAAATATTTATTGGAATTACTTACTTAGTATGTCCTCCGTTTCGGTGGCTTCGTCGAGCATCATAAGATGCGTAAACTGATCGTCCTCCTCCACCAGTTCCAGTTCCGAAACAACCGCCTGATGGTCCTTAAAGCCATCCTTTCGCACCTGGAACAGCACCTCGATCATGTACTGCACGCGCTTGTCCAATTTGCCCTCATGCAGGATGTTTCTCAGCATCTCGAAGATGGCCCCAATGCCTTTGGAGGAAACCTCTGTCAGTTTCATGCCGCACTCCTTCAGGAAACTGATGGCCACCTCCACAGAATCATCCGTAGGTGTTTCCACCAACAGGGTGAGGATCTCAAGAGCCAGAATTTCGTGAGCCACTCGCTGGTTGACCAGGTGACCAATGAATCTGGTGGCCGACATGCAGACCAACTTATCATTACGGCGGAACGCCCTACGAAATTGGATGACGAGACGTTTGAGGAGCAGCTCTCCAATATTCGGAAACTTTGAGTTTATAATGCTCACCAGAGCGGCATAGACATGTGTGAAAGTGGGCGAAGCAGCCTGTGCTTGGATAATACTCCTGCTGAGTAAACCCCTTCCCCTGACGATATTCTCTCTTAAAAGCTCCCTGGTGATGATTGCTATGTTGGTTACATTCACTTTGTTGATGTAACCATGGATGGATTTCTTGAGGGCCTCCCAAGCGATTCTCTGGTAGGCAGCGGACGCTTTATCCGTGATCTGTGACTGCATCATACGCAGCTTAGCTGGCGGAATATAGGCTCCTCCTGTCCTGGAGGTCAACACATCCACCGTTTTCCTTTGACGCTCGGTTATTTTGGCCGCTGGTTCGGTTACGGTTTCATTGTCTGCATTATTCGGCTCTGGATTGCGAGCATTTCTTGATGATTTCGATCCAGGGCTGGAGGTGGAACGATCTCGTTTGCGATCCGAAGACCGCTTCCTTTCCCTGGAATCATCTCTGCGCCTGCTGCTCGATTTATCTCGCTTTTGATGGCGCTTTTCACGCTCCTTGGCTCTTTCCTCATCCCGTTTATCCCGCTCCTCATGGCGTCTCTGTCGCTCCAGGCGTCGTCTCTCCAAGGAATTGGACCTACGGCGGATGGGACTGATACTGCGGCTGCGGGTTCTACTGTTCCTGCTACGCGAGCGATGACGTCGACGGCTGCGGGGCGAAGGACTCCTGCTTGAGGATCGTGGCCGACGTCGCTTATCATCCTGACTGTGGCTTCGTTGGCGGTGGTTCTCTTTGGATGGACTGCTTCTGTCGGCGGCGGATTTCTCACTATTCTTTGTGGGTGGCACGTCATCATCGTCTTTCTAAAATAATGGAAAATTAAACCGAAAATTTAATTTAACATTTTTATAGCAGAGTTAAGTTTTAAAAACACGTTCTAAGTATGAAATCTTAGAAAATTAAACCAATTTTTTTAAACAGGTTCATTTAATTTTTCGATTGTTATATAAAAACATTTATAAAAATTGTAAAAAATAAAGTTTTAGTTTTAAAGATTTAATGGAAATTACGGATATTCAATTTTAAGAACATTAAACATGTTTAAAATATTCACTAAGCAGTATAAAATATCCAATTTATAACTCATTTTTTGTAATTTTAAGGATTAAGACAACATTTGGAATTTCATTCATGATGAAATGAAATTCTAAATCTGAAGTAATCATAGTTTTGAACACATTTCGGAGTGACTTACATCGGTTATCTCGCCCTCCTCGATGTGGTTGTCCGCCTTTGGGGTTTCCACTGCTCCGGCAGGAGATTCCTTGCTGCTCCCATTGGTGGTCACCGGCTGCTCCTCTGCTTCTTCTCCAGCGCTCTGCTCTGCCTGGATGTTCGGGTTTTCCAGCTCTTTCGTCACACCTGTGACTTCTGCTTCCTCTTCTCGCTGGACAGGTGTTTCTACTTTTTCCGCTTCATTTGATTTCTCACTTTCCGCCGTCACAGCTGCTGCTTCTTCTTGCTGCTTTTCCACGCCAGCAGTATGGGAAATTTGCTTGGGCTCCGAACGGGAGTCTTCCACTGGAACTTTTTGCTGCTGAGGTGGATCCTCATCCCCTTCGGCTCCCCTTTCCTTATCGCTGTCCTCCCCCTTATGCCTATCGTCAGTTTTCTTGGCATCTTTGGCGGACGGCTCCAGCTCTGCTTCCTCTTCCTCACGCCCGCTGCTCGCCGAGGACGAGGACTCGCTCCTGGCGTCGCTGTCGCTGCCGCTGGAAGAGCCGCTGCTGCTGGAATTGCTGCTCGAATCGCTCTCGGCATCGCTTTCCCCCATCGCGCGCTTAATTTCGGATTATTTTCGGGAAAACAACGATGAAAATTTCTGGACAAAAAAAACACAACGCGGCGATAGTGAATAGTATGACCGTGGGAATAGCGCCTAAATATACCGGCTCACTGAAATATACCACTTTTCGCTTTTCAAATATACCAAAACAATTCTGAAATACCAGGTTCGTGACACCGCTAAGCTAGCGGTGAATTCTCTAACGACCGATATTTTATGAGAATGTTTTCGAAATATTTTTGGTATTCTCGATTTTTAGAGAATAGAAAACCCGTTCCGTTTAAAAATTCAACAGAAAATGTCACGAATTTTCAAACATCTATTATATGCTAAAAATGTTCACGAAACTTAAAACATTTTATTCAGTTCAAATGGGTTTTCAAAAATTAAGTGTGATTTTTTGAGTGTAACAAACGACAAATTTTTGCAATGGAGCATATACCAATATCAATTTTTCACGGATAATTTAGAAATGGCTTACGTGTAAATTATTCTAGACCCTTCGAATTTAGTTGTTTTACATCACTTGAGAGCGACAAACATGAAATTCATTTTTCTTGTCTACTTTTTGATAAAATTGTTTGATTCGATCATGGGCAATCGTAAGTATGAAAATAAAATCAATTTGAATGCTTTGTTTAGGTAAAATATTTTTAGCTCCTAATATTTGCAATCTTCCAATGGAATCTGGAACTTGCTATGCGGAGTTCAGGCGGTTCTATTACGATTCTAAAACCAAAAAGTGTACCTCACTTAGTTTTGGTGGCTGTCAAGGCAATGCAAATAATTTCGAAACTACTGCAGAGTGCGAAGCCGCATGCGTTAGAAAATAAATGCACCTTTTTAAACAGAATCTTACGCATAAATAATTATATTTATAAAAATATAAACAATTGTATTGATATATTTGTATTCAAGGAAGCATTTCCGATATAGGATCACTAGCCGAGTCGATATATCCATGTCCGTACGTCCGTCTGTCCGTTAGGCCGCTAAGATCTCGGAAACTTAAAAAGCTTTATAGTTGGGATTCCCCATACAGATTCTAGGGGTTCCTAAGCAGAGAAAATTGGTTTCCGCTGAGGTTTTACAGATTTTTTAAAATTGTGAATGCAATATTATTTGAGCTGAGTAAAGGGCTTCAAGAAGTTTTTTTTTTTCAGTTGGTAGGTATTACAGTTTTCCAAAATGCTGGATATTATTTTCCTGAGTGTATTTTTAAGCGATTTTTAAATCGACTAAAATTTGCAATGGTGTTAAATATAATATAAATAAATATACGCTAAAAAGGCTTCGACTGCGACTGCCTACTTTTTCAGAAGCAGCAAGAAAAGCAACAGCTCATATTAAAAATTTACAGACAGTTGAAGTAAGAAAAAATCAAAATTATGCGACTTTTACTACTTCGACTGCCGGATTTTTAACACAAATCAATTTTTTACAGATAATATAGAAATGACTTAAGTTTATTCTGGACCCTTCGAAGTTAGTTGTTTTACATCACTTGAGAGCGAGAAACATGAAATTAATTTTTCTGGTCTACATTTTGTTAACTTTGTCTGATTCGATCATGGGGAAACGTAAGTATAAGAATTAAAGTCAAACTTAATGCTTTGTTAAATTCAAATCTTTTAAGCTCCGAAGATTTGCAATCTTCCAATGGTAGTTGGACCTTGCAAAGCATTGTTCCCCCGGTTCTATTATAATTCCAGTACAAAGAAGTGCACTCCATTTGGGTTTGGTGGTTGTTTTGAAAACGACAATAATTTTCCTACAAAGGCAGCCTGCAAAGCTACATGCGAAGGAAAATGATTTTAAACTGAAGTTTTCGCAAATGTTTTTACATGTATTCATATTAAATTTATTATTTTATGTATGGCTTGGTTATCGGGTTTAAATAAAAAAAAAAAATATTTGATATTCTTAAGAAATAGTACAACTTAATAAAAAGTTACACAAATTTGTGGTGTATTTACCGACCACCTGACATTTTGTTTAACCTTTCCCCTACATTTTTCAATAACTCCACAATCAGTGCAATTTCGCAACAAAACAACTAAATTTATTTTAGTTTACAAATTGTTTATCCATAGTAAATACTTTAAAATTAGGCTTTAATCACGACGGGTTAAACTAGAGAAGAGGGCTTATCCTCCCAAAAGCCACTAAGCCTTGCTGTCCGGTTTGGGTGGAACGGTTTCGGGAATCGGTGGCGACACATCGTCGTCGCTGGAGGACGAGGAGGATGACGACGAGCTGGAGTCATCGGCCTTCGTTCGCTTCTCGGGAATCGTGTAGGGAAATTTCTGGGATTTCTCCTCCACCGCCTGTTTCAAACGGAGCAGGGCTGTCCTATTGATGTTCTCCAGGGAGACATCCTTGAGGGCGTTGCCCAGCACATCCATGGCCTTCTCCGAGTTTCCCTTGGTCGTCTGGATGTCGATTAAGCAAGAGTAGGCATTTCCGATGGCGCCCTCCGAGATTTTGCTGTTCTTCAGCTGAGAAATGACCGTTGAGGCGAGTTTCTCATCCTGCTGTTCCCGTGCCGTCTGCAAAACGCGTTGGAACATCAGCCTTGGCGCGTTGGACAGGTGCTTATCCCAGATCTGCTTGGAGGCCACCTCCTGACCACTGGAAATTAGGTGCATCCACAGGACATTCATGGGGCCAAGTTGATTGTGGGCGGCGAACTTCTCAGCCAGGGATTGGTCTGCAAAAAATAAGGATTATTAATTTTCTTTAATTTTTTTCACATCAAAAATCCAAAAACCTACATTGTGGCACTAGTTCCGGGTGTTTGTCCAAAATGCCCACAGCTCCGCCGCGTGGGAACTTCTCGGCCAGCTTGACTGCGTCCGCAGAAGTTTTGGCTGCATCAATTTCCGTGGTTAAGTGCTTCAGGAACTGCTCCGCCTTTCCGGCTACAATATTAGCATGACAAAAGCGATTGTCAAACGAGACGAGACGCTTTTGCTCCTCGTTCAGCTGCTTGCCAACCTTCTCAAGAGTTTCCAGGTCCCCGGCAGCGGCAATTTTGTTCAGATAAAACTTAAAGATCTTGGGCTGTGGATGCAACTTATCACCCAGAAGCTCCTCAACATATTTGGTGGCCTCTGTTAAGCGGTCAGCACGAACCAGCAGTTCAATCAGTCGGGAGGTGTCCAAAGCACCAACTTTCTCGCCACTCAGAAAACTTTGTTTATGGGATATGGCCGCATCGGGATCATTGGCCAGGATGGCTTTGCGGAAACCAGACAAATGGGAAACCGTTTTGGGTGGCGGACTAGTTTTAACAGCTTCCGTTTTAGTTTGCTCCTTCTTTGTTGGCTTCTCTTTTGGTTTTTCTAAAGTTTTAGCAATCTCTGTAGTAGCTTCTGTTTTTGCTTCACTCTTGGCTTTGTTTTTCCTGGCTTTGGCTTGTTCTTTTTGCGTTTCGGGCACCACGAAAGGCACTTCAATGTTCTTTCTCTTTAGGATTTCCGCCAGTTTCAAGAGGAAAGCATCGTTGGGTGTCACAGCTTCCTCCTGCATTTTGGTCCATAGTCCAAGTGCCTTCTCAGCCTCATCTGCCTTGTCGTAGCTCAACAGAAGGGTGTAGTAAATCTTATTTCTATCAATGTGGCCCAGATCCTTTGTGGCTTCGATGAGACCTTCCAGAGGCTGCAGTAATCCCTCATTCTTGTAGCGGTCACAGGCACTGCTGATTCTCTGAGGACGGGTGCGCAGTCCAGGGGTTTCCAGGATCTTCCTGGCCTGCCTTACACGGCCGCACTCCACAAAGGAGAAGACCAGATCGTAAAGGCTGTTAACTTCACCATGAATTCCAGTGCTCAAATCGGTTAGCTTTTGCAGATTTGCTGCATCCTCCTTTTGAATCAACCGGCAGGCCAGCTCATTTTTCCAAGGAGTGGATTTATACTTCTGGCAAATCTCCTCAAAGGCTTCGATGGCTTTCGGTATGTCATCCTTGACCAGGTGAACCTTGATCAGGGGACCAAGGAGGACGTTAGTGGGCACAACATAGTTGGCAGCCACCAGGGCATCGAATAGTTTTCGCAGTTTTTCCGGCTGGCCAGCTTCGGCGAGAGAGTTCAAAGATCTCCAAACGGCGCTCACATAATTGAAGCTTCCATCGGCTTCTGCTATCGGAGCATCCTTCTTGTTATCCTCCAGTACTTTAAAAGCAATATCAACGCGTTCCTCTTGCAGAAGGAGATCAGCCAGCCGAACAGCCTTTAAGTTATCCAACTTAAAGGTGGCATCCTTGGCTTTCAGCTTGCCATAGGTCTCCAAAGCCTCGGAGCTTTTCTTGTGATGTGTATAGAGATCGATGAGCTGGGCATAGACCCCAATAGGGATCTGGAACTTCTCGGTCTCGAGTTTATCGATGACTTGAAGGGTTTTCTCCAGGTTTTGGGAACGGAAGCAGGCGCTCAAGAGTTGCCTCTTGATGTTGTTGGCATTCTCTCCCTTGCCCTCCACATTGGCTATGAATCGCTCGAGTTCTGTGAGAAAGTAATAGCTTCTTAAAAGTATTATTAAACCAAAATGTTGGACACTACTTACCATCAATGGACAGCGAGTCTAGAGTTCTCTTGCCGCTGCTTGGCAGAGGAACTGGCTCCAGTTCACCTGAGCTTAGTTTGCCCAAAAGTTCTGAAATCCTTGGTGTCAACTCTGAACCCAATTGCTCGGATAACTGGGTGGCTTTAGCACTGCTAATGGACAATCCCTGCTTAACCAATCCCTTGAGGATTCTCTCTAACGTAGCAGCACGATCTCGCCGGAAATAAATAAAGGCCTCTTGGACAATTGCACCAACAACATCGGGAGTGCTGCGATCCGCAGAAGCAGGAGCTGCTCCGCCTTCCACTGCCTCAACTTCCTCCTCCTTGCCTTGTCTGTACTGCAAACCCTCGTGAATTTGGCGAACACAGCGGATGAAGGAGGCGTAATCATTGGTGTGACTGAGGGCCAGGATCAAGGGTTGTCTGAACAAGAAGGGCACATAGTACGCTCTGTTTTGCTCCATTATCTTGGCTGCATCGGCGATTTGGTGGGTCACCAAGGCGGAGTAAACAGCCGAAGTAACAGCAGTCGAGTTGGGAACTCCAGCATCCCTCAGAGCGGTGACAATTCTCTCCCAGTTCTTCTCCTTCAAGTTGGGAATCACATAGTCCCTGACCGTTTCCGAGTTAGGGAACACCGAGAACTCCTGCTGCATGCGACGTACGATTTCCAAAACCTGATTGGATTCTGCGGAACAGATCAGAGGCCAGAAATAATGCTGTCTGATGGGCAAACCAGCATTCTTCATCTCTTGCAGCAAGGGAAGAGCATTGTTAACCACTCCGTTAGTCAGGCCAGCTTCAGTAGCGATGGTCAGAGCCTTGGGATTGAGACCCTCCGATTGCAAGGTCTTGCAGATGGACAGGATCTTCTCCACTGGCCGATTGGCCTTAACCATTTGCCTGATAAAGAAGGCTCCCACATCTATGGGCTCGCCGTTCACACGACTGGTCCTTGGCATCACTCGAAGCAGTTTCAGCCCAACATCCTCGTGCCCCTTGTTCACCAGACGAAGAATCACATTCACGGCATCCTGATTGAAGCCAGGCGAGAGACGCAGTTTGGGCAGCACCTCATCCACTAGCTCTCCATTGCCATTAACAGTGAGTGTGTACACGATGTCCAGCAGATCCTTGTCCAGCAGAATGATTTCCTTTTGCTCGCACTCAGCCAGGGTTTCCTTCAGAGCAGCCAGATCTCCGTGGCGTGCAAAGGCGCACAGAAGAGTCGTGTATGTGTCCGCACTGGGTTCCAATCCCGCCTGCTTCATCACGCCCAGGATGCCCTTGGCGGATTCTAGATCGTTGGCCTGTAAAAATATTTACAAATTTGTAGTAGTAAAGATGTAGATTTTGCAATATAATTTCCATTTGACTAACCTGCGAATGTCCCAGAATCAAGGAGTTGAACACATTCTCATTCACCGGCAGGCTCTTGGCCCTCATAAATTCCAGAATCCTGGTGGCTCCCTCGATGTCTCCCTGCTGGCAATAGCGAGCAATCAATCGCTGATAGGTAACCCTGTTGGGCTCGATTCCCTTGGCCTCGATCTCTGCCAGAAAGTCGGTGGGAGCGAAACCGTGCTCGTTCTCCAAGTAAACGCGGAGCAGGGCATTGTAATGCGAGATGTCCATGGGCACATTCAGGGCATTCAGCGTCTTCCAGATCTCCTGCACCAAAGCCGTCCTGACCTCTGGCAGCTCCTCGGGCACCAGGTTGCCGCAGCAGCGAATCACCAGCAGGGATTGCGAGCTGGTGGCCGTCCTGTGGGTGCGAATCTCATCGAGTATCTCCTCCAGATCCCGTCGAGAAATGCGTCCAATGCGGCGAACATCCTGATCCAGCCGGCGAATCTGTTTGTCCAGACTCAATTCGGCTTTTGCTGCGGCATTTGTGGCAAAACCGCTAGAAGGGGGAAAATAATGAATTAATTTTTAAGTTTAAATCAAAATTATAATTAAATAATTAATTAAAAAATAAATAGCTTATAGTTTTAACTTTAAGTTAGCTTTATATAAATAAATAAATTAAATAAATATTTTAAAATGTCACCAAATTTTTTTTTAAATTTTATTTTAAGCTAAATTGGATAGTTAAAGTCCTAAAAAAAACAAATTTTTAAAGAGTCACAGAAAATAACATTAATAATCTGTACCAGATGTATGTAGATAAGATTATAATAGAAACATTTATAGTTTCTAGAACTTAGTAACTAACAATATATGTAAGTAAAGTATTACAACTTTAAGAAGAACTTTAGAACAGAAATACATTTTAAATTGATGGTTTCTTTATAAGGTCTTTATATATTTTCCAGAGATTTCAAGTTTGATTAAACTTTCCAAGTTCACTATGGGATGACCACATATGTGCCACCCATGGGTCTCCATTTCCAGATGAGGTTATGTAAATATTTCAGACCTAAGACACCTAAGATTACCCTTCCTTTAAGTGACATGCTCCGATCTATTCGGATCCCAATCAATGCAGGATTACCGATTCCCCACTATTTACATAAATCCCCAAATGCATTGCGTAATGCCGGTACTTTGTAGTTTCTACTCACTTCTGGAACTGGCCGCACATGCAGGGCGCATTGTTCAGCAGATTGCTCGTCTCGTTCTCGCGCACCGAGCTCACCACCACGTTCCTCGTGAAGCCAGCGAAGTAACGCAGCAGTTTCCCCGTCCTCAGGATGGATGCCATTGCGGGATTGCTCGCTTTTAATTAATAAATTCAAATTATTATTAAAAATTCGTTCGCACGAGTGCGGTAGAGCTGGAACTGAACCCGATGGTTATTCGATATTATCGGTATGCCAAAAATCGAGTGCCTGCCCAGTGTGACCGCGGTTTACACATTTAGCTGTGTTCCAAACCGATTATTTTATCGGTTTTTGAACACAATTGTATGTATTGTTCAATTTATCCGGCGCTTAATTATGACGCGAGCTTTATTTTCCTGTTCGAGTTTTTAAAAGTTTATTTTAAAAGCAAAAACGATAATATGGATACCGTATAAAAGACCAAAGTGCTCAGTAAACCGACTCTGAATATTCCACCTATTTTGATTAATGCTGCTAAATTTTCTGAATACATTTCTGTGAGCAAAAGTCCACGTAGTGACGAATCGCATCGGGAGTGCAGACAATTATACTTACAGCGCGCCGAATGATAACGTATTATAATAATAACGTTAGACGATACATAATCATATTTCGTCACAAAAGTTTACATAACTAATTTTGTATGTTGGAAGAACGTTCGTTACTAGGTTTTTGTGTTGTTGGTTTGATATACATACATATGTAGCTATATTAAGCTGAATGAATGAATTCTAAATTTAATTTTAAGTTTAACCGCTTAAATAGTCTTAAAGTTCCCAGAAAATTACTCATACGACATGTATGACAGTATTAGTACATAACGATTGAAATCCCAATTTCTAACCTTGTAAAATTATTAATTTCGTTGGAATAATTGGTCTTAAAACTGTAAAAATATTTGCTGTTGTTGATCGAAAGCAACAGTGCGTATGAGTCATTATGTTTCAGGTAAATTCAAAGTCAATAAAACATTTTTTTAAAAAAATTTTTTGGATATGCCATAATTACGTAATGACTTAAGGTAAATAAATAGAAAAAGAGGTAAAATGCAAAAAAAAAAATTTTTTTATTTTAAAATTTTGAAAAAAACATTTTTTAACTTAAAAGCCCTTAATTTTTAATGTAATCAAAATTTTTGCACACATTTTTCGTGTGCTTCGTCACTAAGTGAACTTCGTCCACAGGGATAAAGGGCTGATTTTGTGTTTGCAAAGTCAAAGGTGCACTGCAACTGCAGCCATTCACTTACACACTTGAAAAAAAGAGAGATACTCTCACATGCACATACAACAAACATCCACCTGATTAAGAGAAACTGCAAGCTTTATCGGCTCTCTTTGATTTGCTTGTGTTTGTTGTTGCCTTCGCTGAGCGTCATTTCTGCAGCAGTCGTCGACGTCGCTGCTTCTGTCGGCGTCGCTTTCTTTTGTCGCGAATTTTGAATTGAAAATTGCATTTCATTTGCAAAAGTCTCGTTGCACACGGCGGTTCGCGAATCGCGCTTCCTCTTCCTGCTGCAACTGTGTGCGTGTGGGTGTACTCGTATTGGCTGCAAGTGTGTGCGTAACTACACTGCAAATTGTGACGGATTTTTGTGGTTTTCAAAAGAGCAATAATTTGCATTTGACAGGTGCGATCGAGAGTGCCAAAGGAAAAAACCTGATAATGTGTGGTTGCATCTTTGCTTTTTAGCACTGGTAAGCGAGAAATTATATTAAAATACAGATTTTAAAAAAAAATATATGTAGCTTAAATCTTAAGTATTTGCGTGTGTTTGTGACAGAGAGAGAGCGAGAGAGTGCAGCCAGAAATTGCAATACACACAAACAAATTGCCACGCAAAAAGCGGCCGGCTTGCCTCCCCTCCTCCTCCCCCTCCTCTTTGGCCACTCCATCCCCCCTTTGTATGTGTGCACTGGATGCACTTGGTGCGATTCATTTGCTTTTATTACCATTTTTGCCCGTCTCTGCACTCGTTTTTTTCCTTATTTTGTGGGGGCTTTCGGCACGGTGGCAACCCTGGCAGCCAAATGCGTTGGTGAATAAGTTCTCTACCCTTTTGTCAGTGTGGGACGCGACTTTGAAATGCTTGCAGCTAGCGGTAATGCAGCGCAAAAATTCAATAAAAACAGACAAATTTATTTACATAAATTTAAACAATAAAAAAACTTGTAATGTTTGTAGTGCGTTCGTGTGTAAAAGTGAAAAAAAACATTTTTGAACCATTTTAAAAATTATAAAAACAAAATTTTACGGCTGAAAAACTTTCTTAGTTTAAAAAAACTAAAATCAAAAAAATGCAACTTCTGTGCTGAAACTAAAAATGGTTTAGGTGACTAAATAAAAATGCACCAGTAAATTAAAAACAATTCGTTTTGGAGATAGAGAAAACAAACTTTTCCCTGGAGAACGTTTTCGAATCCTTTAATATATTTTTAAAATTTTTTTTAAAGTAAAAAATGTTAACGGAAACGTTTAAAATACATGGTGTATAATTTTTATACATAAAAAAAATTATGATTACTTTAAAATTAATAAGTAACTTCTTTTTCATAAAAATATTTTCTAAAAATAAAATTTTATCAGACTTTTAATCTGCCTAACTGCATTTTAAACAGGATAAAATTAAATAAGACTAATGTTAAACATTTCTGTGCTGCAACTCTTATTATAAAAACCAATTGAAGGCAATTAAAACGCATTTTCTGTGCAATTGATGATGACCTACGACAAAGGAAATGAAGTCATACCCATACACACACGACTTGCACGAACACATGCCCACCGAAAAGCAAAGTGCAGGCCAAAAGCGAATAAGCGAAAAAAAAATAAAACAAAAACAACAAGCAGGGGGCCCTACGAAAGCCAACAACAACAAATTGAAAATTGCACTGCGCATGCACATGCACACTTCCCCACACAAACTTAAACCCACACCGATACTCAAAACTGAGTGATATTGCATTGGTATTCGTGCGCTTTTGTTCGCTTGCAAAAAGAAGAAGCAGCTGGAAAAAGTACTTAAAAATATGGTTAAAATTGAAAAATTACTTAAGAGGTTTTTTTAAAAATATGCACGAAGTTCTAGATTGCCAATTTATAATTAATCCCTTTTTATTGTACTTTTTTAAATTTTTTTTTTATATTATTAAAATGCGCGTCATGCCAACGGCAGTTGAATGCACTCGGCCTTTGCCTAGAATGGCTTCCCCTTCGCTTGATAATGATAATGAACAGATTAATCGCTTTTTCCAATATGTATTTAAAACGAGTAGATCATTTTCATCTCATTTCTATTCTACAAACCATTTTAGTCCCCGAAACCTGTGAGGTATTATCTTTACATTTAAAAATAACTATTAGAACTACTAAATATCGAATAATATTTAAATTTTAAAACTTTTAACTTGCATATTTCTATTATAAAATATAAAAAATAGTTTAGAAAATCCCTAGAATTATCTGCTTTACTCTGCTACACTTTATATGGTTGTTGTCCTTTAAGTTTACATACCATACAATAATTACTTTAGTTCTGACTCATAGTCCAGCGTTTCCTTTCAACCTTGAGTAAAGTATTTAAAGTAGAATGGGCACTGCAATTATTAAATTCTCTGCGAACCCCAGAGGCATTCCATTGCACTTGGTGGTTGTCCCTCTCTCGGCCATTTCCTCATGTTGTGTATCTACAACTGGAATTACTCATCATCATCAGCATTTCCATAGAAATCAAAGCTCACAACAAAAAGAATGCAACTAAAGTAGGGTATTAAAAGGAGCACTTATATTTGATTTATTTTGGATATAAAACAAGTACTAAATATTGATTTAAATATTTGAAATCCTTACAAACATAACCTCTTACTTATAATAAAATGGTTACAGTAAGTTTAAACTAAAGCAATATCTAATGAAGTACTTAAAACCATCATAAACAAAAATGTTTACAAGTTTCAAAGACCGAAATCAAAGTAAATGTGAATTTATAGAATCCTTTCAGGACTTGAAAGCTTTGCAAACAAAATGGCAAAAAGAATATATGAAAATGGCAGCACTTTTTCCAACTTCCTTTCTTTTTTTTGGTCGTACCATTTGAACTTCTTGTTTTTGTTGGGCAGGCGAGAAAGGGATGGGTAGCGGGTGCCAAAGGACAATGGTTCAAGTGCAAAGAGGATGCCAAGCCGCATGCAATAATAGCAACAACAACAAGGACCGAACGAACGCCGAAGGATATGCCGTGCAATTTCCTTTTCTGTGGTGAGTTGCAGCTATTGCGTATACGCCGTGTGGTGTACAGAGCGACAGAGAGGGCACTATGCCGTCTGGGCAGACAGAGAGAGCTGCCTATTTATAGCAGGCAGCTCCAAAACCGAGCTCAGCCTTGATTCCGCCCTTGAACTAACATTGCTGGGGAACTATTCCTGTATCTCCAGTCCTGTCCCGTCCTGTTTCCAAACCCTTCGGTTCGATTCGCCCAGCAGTCGGTCCTCACAGCTGGAAACCAGTTGGGGAACATGAACTATCGAGGGGGGATGCAGGGGGACGTGCAGTACAGTACAGGAGGTGCATATGTCGCCAGTCAAGCGGTGATTCTGTGCTTGCGATTCGCTCTTTCACACTGACTGCCCCATGTCCTTGTCTCGCCGAACTCACCGAACTCAGCAGGCTTTGACATTGATTTTGTGCATCCTGCAGCTGTATTGGGGGAATCTGTATCTGTGTTCGGGGTTCCTTTCCCATTGCAACCAACAGCCGAAACAACTCCCACTCAACTCAGCTGTCAGCAGTACGCTGATGTCATGGCTGTTTATTTATACAAATAATTTGATTGTTTAGCAAACACTTTGAAATAAGAGCGGACAGAGCGAAAAATATGATAGCTGAGATATTGGTTTAGAGTAATACGAGTAGGAGCTGTTGTATCGCAGTTAACCTTGATTTCATTCTTCAAAGGCACATTTGTTTGCAATCGCAATTAGAAAAAGGTGGAAATATAATGAGATTTGGAATAATATTATCAAATAATATAGAAATTATGGTATCATATGAGAATTAAGTTAGATCTGAATAGTATAGTAAGTTATAAAAGATCTTTCTTCCTTAATAGTTTAGAAAAGTTAAGATATATCGAAAAAAATAGGAAAACCTATCTAGAAATATAGTCTGCCTATTTAGAAATTCAATGCACTTTTTCCTTCTTATAAATTATTCAAAACTGATGCGTAATAAATGCAAAAATATCTACAAGATACAAAAAAGAGAGCTGGCTGATGAAAAAGAAACAAGAAGTACAATTGAAACTTGAGCAAACAAAGGGCTACGTAAAATGTTTGCAAATTGAATTTCAAGTAAATATGAGCAATGCAATGTGAAAAGTAAATACACGGAGAGAAACGCACACACATAGCAACCGCTGAGAGGCACATCCACAAGTGCAAAAATGCATTCACAGATAGATGGATAGACTGAGGAAAAGTCTCTCGGCTTGTATCTTTGGTGTGCTAGTGTCTGTGAGCATCTTTGTATCTATATCTATCGGATGCAGTTTTACGCTTTAAAAGGAATTCTGTAGTTTATGCATGCGATGCGTTGTCTACATTAAGTTTTTCACCCGCGAGCCGCCGTCCCTGTCGCTCCCTGCTGCCGTCTCTTTCGTTCGCCAAGCAGGCCCTCTCTTTCTATGACTGTACTCTGGCAGCCATGGAAACGACGTCATCGCATCATCGTCGTGCGTTGAGATGCCGAACCTAGTCAGCAATGGCGGCCTCCTCGCCAATTCCCATGTCCCAGTCGCCGAAAAAATGCAAAAAAAAGTTTTTGGGGAAACAAAAATTAATCACATAAAAATATAGAAATTACCATAAAGGTAAAAACTAAAGAATTTCAAAAACAATATAGTTCAAAGTCATGAAAATTTAAGGAAATTATTGGGATAAAAAAAATGTTACTCTAAAGATTACAAATTTATTTGGAAAACATTAAAGAAAAAATTTAAAAAACGAAGAAAAAATTTTAAAAAGTATTTTTACGAAAAGGAGAAATAAGTATTAAGAAGTCAATCAAGACAAACGTGCAGAATGATTCTAGAAAGACAAGAGAAAGAAATTTTAAAGATAAAAAATAATGTACAATGATAAAAATAATGGAAATCGAATGAAAGAGGAAAAAAAAACGTAAGAACAAGAAAAATAAAGGAAAAATCTTAAAGTTAAAAAATCATGTACAAAGATGAAATTAATAGAAAACGAATTAAAAAAGAAAAAATAAAAGAGGAAAAAAGAAACTCAAAGGAAAGAGGAACAAAATTCATAAAAACTAGCCACAACAAGAAAGAAAGCTAACTTCGGCCAGCCGAAGTTTATATACCCTTGCAGATCGTTCCTTTTCTATTTGAAATTTCGAGATTCAGAAATAATAAAATAAAGTTATATTCAAGAGTAGAAGAGAATACAATAAAAATTAACAAAGCTATAATTTTTTTCCTATTAATTTCCCATTAATTTTCCGATCGTTCCTATGGGAGCTTTATGATATAGTCGTCCAATTTTTATAAAATTTAATTCGAAATTCAGGACAATTAAAAAAATTATATTCCCAAGAGCAGAAGTTAATATGTCAAAAAACACATAAGTTATAATTTTTTTTCAATTATTTTTCCGATTATTCCTATGGGAGCTATAAGATATAGTTGTTCGATCCGGCCGGCTCCGACTTATATACTACCTGCAACAGAAAGACGACTTTTGGTAAAGTTTCAGCTCGATAGCTTTAAAACTGAGGGACTAGTTTGCGTAGAAACGGACGGACGGACGGACAGACGGACAGACGGACAGACGGACGGACAGACGGACAGACGGACATGGCTAGATCGACTCGTCTAGTCATGCTGACCAAGAATATATATACTTTATAGGGTCGGAAACGTCTCCTTCACTGCGTTGCAAACTTCTGACTGAAATCATTATACCCTCTGCAAGGGTATAAAAACAATGCAAGTGCCTAGTACTTCAACCCTCCCGCAGTCCACTTGCTCATCTTGCATTGAGTCAAGTCCATGTTCTTGGCTCTCTTTTGTGTATCTATAGAATGGGTTCTCTTCCTCTTCAGCGTTTTTGCCAGCTGCATCTGCAAAAACTACGAAATAGCGTGGTGAAGTGCGGTGGGGGTGCTTATAAGCAGCTTAGCGCACAATTAAAGCCTTCTCTTCTTTTTTTTTTTAGTTTAAGTCAAAGTGTCTTTGGCAAAGAATTTCAATTAGAGGCAAAAACATATCACGCATACGCCGCGTTGCCTGTTGGCGAGATAAAAGCGGATTAGGAGGCGGGCTTAAAAGCTACAAATTCATCAGAGAATTTTAAGAATCATTTCCAAGAAACTTTTCAAAATTTTTGCAAGTATTTTGAGATAGATATTAGAGGAAATCATTAGTGTATATGGGAAGATTTCTTAGAATGTTTGGATGAAATTCATTAGAAGATGATGTAGAAATTTATTAAATTATTTCTGCTGAAAATCCTTTCGATAGGAATGTAAATTGGAAATTCTCCGACTAAATGATGCAAAAAAATCTATTTAAACTAAAAAAAAACATTATAAGCATTTTAAACCTCTTATCTTGTTTAGGCCAACAATTTCTGGTCATAATTGCGTATACGCCATGTTGGCTGTCACAAGCTGCCACAGAAGATGCACCTGTTCAAAGTTCGCTCGCCTGCTGTGTCATCAATAACTAGCGACCATAATCCTGGTCACCCGTGGCTGGTACTTCCTCCTCTCCTCTTTTTCCCCCCTTCGATATACCAAGGACCTTTTGGTTGCCAGGCAATTGGAACGGAGATGAATTCCGAACGGTAGATTGACAGTAACAGAGGGTCTACAACAGATTAACCCTTAGTTGACTTTTATGCGCATGTGCAGGAGGATCACCCTCATGCAGAAAAGGTTCCCAACTTGTCCCATAACTGTACTTGTGCGAAATGGAAAAAAAAACCGTATTCAGAGCATGACCATCAAACAAAAGGGGGAATCCTCATCATAAGAAAAAGGGAAGTACAAAGAGGGAATAAGGAAAATAAAAGAGAAACCGAGGGGAATATATAGAGATTGCATTCCAGGTCGTACAAAGGGTTAGCTTTGTCTACATTGCAATTTGCAAAATATTTCCATATGTACGTATGTATTTTTTTCCTGGTGCTGTCGCTGGCTTCGTTCAAATGCATCGTAATGAATGTCATCCGTTTCACTTTGAATTATGTCATCCACTGTGACACACATTTCCAAACGCTACCAGCTTAGAGACACACACACACCCAAGTGTAATGAACATATAGACGCATTTATATATACAATCATATATGTAAATATAAACATGGATAGCCCAACCAACTGTTTCTCATTAGCCATAGAAAATGACCCCTTCCTCCTTCGCCTGTTTTCCCCATTTGGTCTTCGGTTTCATTAAGGTTTTGTTTCCGTTTTTGTTATGCAAAAGCGTATATGGTATATATATCTTTAAATGAGTGAAATCGAAACGGTTTGGATTACTGTTCAACTCCAATATGGATTTAACTGAGCTTCAATAAGGCTACAATATATAGGTAATGTTTTTTTTTAATATATATAACTTTATGGAAAAAAAAGTATCAAACAAATATCTTTAACTATACAAATTAAAAGATCTATAGCTGTGAAATATATTTCAATTTAGCTTTATACGCTTCAATCCATTAAATAACTGTGTAATTCGAGTTGACTCAACAATTACTGCGAATTGCAATAAATTACGGAATGTTTTCCAGACACAATAGACTCAATTTTAATCGTTAGAAAAAATGGAACAACCGGCATCAATAAATAAATTCTCACAACCCGCTATTTAAATGGAAAAAATTAAAATTTGTATGAAAAACGAATAATGAAAAAAATAATTACGAGAAGCTGTTAAAAACAATTTTAAAAAGAAGTATAATACTAGAATTTATCCCACTACTTTGACAGTAGTAACACAAATATTTTTTAATTTTCTTAATATAATAAGGTAGTTTTTATATCGTTATATCTTTTTTAAAGGAGCATTTCTTGTGCTTCCTCCATATCAGATCACTCCACAAAATATGTAACTAATAATTTGTGGTTCTCAATTTCATAAGATCATATCATAATCGTAAACCTGAATTACAGTCTTCATTCAACACCACCAAAAGTCCATTGTAAGAAAGCCAACGCTCCTTTCTGTCGACCTGAAATTGGCCGAAAATTATATGGTGGCTGTCCTTAACCCTTCCTCCGATTTTCCGTTTGCTGTCCAAGTCGCTTAATTTAACGGTACAACTAATTTATGCCGCCAGCAAAGTAAGAAACTTCTAAAGAATTGGCCCGAAAGAAAGTCAGAAAAACAGACAATAAACTCGAACTGAACAGAACTCGACTAAAGGCGGAAGTTCGCCAAAGAAGCCAATTGAATGCAACAAAGTTGGATAAAACAAAAAAAAAAATTGACAACTCGAGTTAAAGAACAAGTGCAATTCAACGAAGCTTTAAAGTTTTGGTGAAAGGGACAAGATGAATAACAAAATAAATAACTTTTTTCGAATACTCTCTTCAATTATATGCGGTTATAGAAGGTACTAAAAATATATTTTAAAATATAATATGTTTCTAAAAAATATTGTTAATATTTTTAAAACTTTAAAATATTAATACTCTCTTCAATGACATGGGGTTATAGTAGGTAATATTTTTTTTTTTTAACATAAGATGTTTATAAAGCAATTTTAATATTGATAATATTTTTAAAACTTTAAAATATTAATATTACGTTCACTTTTTGAGCTCTTATTTGATCAAGAAGGAAAAAGAAAGAGACATTATAGGACGGAGATTGCAGAACGATGGTGGTAGAAACTGCAGTTAATTGGCAGCTGCCTTGAGCAGGCCAAAAGGAAGACCAAGGAGCCAGAACAAGTAATGAAGAAGTGAGAGAAATGCAACCGGTTTGCAGACACATTTTCCTCAGCTTCTTGGTTAAAATTTTGTTTGTTTGGTCTACACGGCGTATGCGTAATTAGATCTTTGTGTTTGCATTAGCTTCGTTTGCTAATTGGACTAAAGTTGGCTAGCACATTGCACTCGAAAGCTAACAAAAGAAGGCAAGTAAAGTTGGTAAAGCGCTTTCGAAGAGTTATACACTGGCAGAAATAATTGAAGAAATCTTTAGGATATAATTTGGAAGTTAAAAAGCCGTTTTCTTGACCGCAAGTTAAATTTAAAAGACGCTTTAAACTCTGAATTCCTATAAGTTTTCTTAGAAGGTCTATGTGAGAATTATTATTCATATTTTTTACTAATGTATTTCTAGTTTAATCCCAAAACGTACTTTAATTGATATATATTTTATCTATAACATTGAATTCTTCACCAACAGGAAATTTATTACTCCATAAAAAATACTTTAACGATCTTGTTTGTGGATTTATGAGATCGTTAAGTTACCAATGGTGTGGAGTTTTTAATGGTTGTTCATTGATGCATTTCTATTTGATGGCTGAAGTTATTTTTTTCAGTGCTAGACAGACATTGGCATTGCATTGATATTGATAATGACGATGATGAAATTCAGGTTTTGGCTTTAAACGATCCTCGACCCTAGGGTGCTCGCAAGAACTTCTTGCCTTCTCTTTGACTCTGCCAGTCCCCTTTTTTGTCGCCCCTTCCCCTTTTTAGCAGTGACGTTGCACTTATTTTGTTTAGCAAGCGGTATAAAACGAGTTTTTGCCACTGCTCTTCCCGCTTTTTTGTGCCGCTTCTTCACTCCGTTCCGCCGCCCCTGCACATATATTCACATTCTTCTGGTACCCCCCTCGCAACCCCTTTCCCCACTTTACCCCCGTTTTGAACCCCTTTCGCTCCCCATCCCGTCGCTTCGCGTACCACGCTCTATTGGATTCCTGATGTGCTGCGACTTTGGTTCGTCTACCTTCTGGCTTTTGTTTAGTTGCCATGTTGCATAGGATTTTGAACCCGTTTCGCTTCCACCCCCCTTTCACTCCCTCCAACCACCGCCCATGGCCCATTGCATGTGGCGTCCCTAACCTAACCCAACTTTTTAGCGCAAAGCTTTTTGTTTCTCCCCCTTTCTGCTCTTTGTTGCGGCTTTTGTGTTTGTTGTGTTTGCCTTGCACGTTTTGTTTGTTGTCGTCACACACACACATACACAAATATCATAAAAGGTATAAAAACCAAAAAAAAATCAACAATATTTTATGAGTTTTCATTTTAGAAATTGCATTTGTCGCTATCTCTCATCGGCGGTGGCATGTGTTAATTGTTTAATTAACCCGATTTGCTCAAAGGCCAAAGTAGGTTGAAATAAATGGATTATACGGGTTATAATAACGAACATAGATTTAGGGGAATGGGGGTATTTATATATAGGGAATGGGATATTTGCTAAATATTTTTTGTAAAATAATTTTATATTAATGATAAACTCTTATCTAAATTTTTTTAATATACTATTTCCTTCTATTTAAAATATTTTATTAACAGTAATAAGGAAATCATCTGGTACTTAATCTAAAATTAAAGGCTTTCCTCATATTTAAAGTAATTTTTTATAAGTTATAAGAAAATCATCTGGTACTAAAACCAAGTTTAGAAGCTTTTCCAGAATTTAATGCATATTCCTTCTATATAATATCATCCATGTCACTGAAACTAATTAAATAACCGTTGAAAACTTCCTTTAAATCTCAAACTTCTCCACCTTTTGTACTCACTGTCACTAGAATTCTTGCAAACTTTCCTGCCTCCTTTTTATGACCAAACTTTGGCATGTCAACTGCGCGAAGACGGCTCCCACATGAGAAAGATCTCGTTTTAATGGAAATAATTGCAATTTTGTGCATAATTTATGACCGGCACCCACGCACACTGGCAGAAAAGTCGACCAGAATTCAAATCTCTTGCATTCACACTCATAACTCACTCAAGCCAAAGACAACGGATGCTCTTTCTCTCCCGCTTCTCGGGCATATGAAAATTTGCAAAAGTAATTTGTGGCACATGTGGGTGGCCTCCGAACAAATGCCAGTTGTGGGTGCCACAGAGGGGGGGCGTGAAATGCAATCAACTACAATGAGAAATTACAGCCACCAAAAGGCAACAAACAAAAAAGCCAACAACAAATGTGTGTAAGCTACGCGTATTTCCTGTTTGCCAGTGTGTTTGTACGCAAATATGCAAAATGAATGAAAACGTCAGCGTGCTCCACAAATAAAAATACACTCAGAAAAATTTAACATCCGACAATACTCTTAAAGCATTTTTATCTTAAAAAGTGCATTGAATAAATCTACATATCTTGCATTTTTTTTATTTTATAGATGACTTTTTAGGTTTTATTGCCGATAAAAAATGTTATAATAAGTTCGATTGTAAATAAAATTTCAAATTAAAATGCAGTACTCACCTTAATCGAAAATGCAACGAAATGAAAATTTATAAACAAAAATGACAGTCGAAAAACTTAGGAAACTAAGTTTTGTATGAAGATTTTTATTTAGTGGGGCTTGTGATTGAGTACTAGCCTTAAAATTTTATATTTAAAATCAAATTTTAAATTAAAAAAAAAAATTGTTTGCTTCCTAGGTCGGTTGGAGTAATAATCCTGTTTTTGGTTTTTAAATACATCATTTTTGTAGTATTAAATGCTTAAATTAAATGTAATTTAAAAAAAAACTTTTTTTTATAAAAAACAAGTTTATTTTAATTGCAATAATATAATAGGAAAATATTGCTTACAAAATTATACTTTAAATATAAATCGCTCTTGAACTTAAAATAATTTTATTTAATACTAATATTGAGTTCAAGCTTTTCCCTAAAATGCTTTAAATGGTTAAAAAATTATTATATTGTGAGTGCAAATACAAAATTGCGACTTTTTTCAATGCAAATGCAGTGAGGGAATTAAAGAGTGGTAAACCATTCGCTAAAGAGCTTCGAAGAGCGCGAAGAATATAAAGTATCTGTATCTCTTAGGTTCTCTTTATCGCGTTGCTCTGTTGTTGCTGCTGCTGCTGCTGCGCTGCAAGTTGCGTGTCATTGACCTTTGGAATTGCATGTTGCTGCTGTGCTGCCGGCGTCGCTTTTTCGCTTCCTCGCTTTTCGCTTGTGTGCCGCTGCTCTCCTCCGGCTACGTCATTCTACGCTACTTCGCACTGGAATATTGCCACTGCCACATTGAAGTTTTTGCCACATGAGGCAGCCTGCTGTCTGGTTGCTCACGTGCGCCCTCTCTTTCGCTCCGCGCCACCCGTCTCGCTCGCTCCCCTTTCGCAGTGCGAAATTATATCAAGGAAGGAATACTTGGCCGCTTATCTTCCGCCTCCATTGTTGCTCCCGAAAGTTATTTCAATATCTTCGGGGGTCTCTCGTTCCCCGATTTCTTTTTAATCCCGAATTTAATGCACTTTTTTTCGGTCAATATCTGGAAACTACGTTCGGTTTCAATTAGGTGCTTAATCTTGCACTTAAAAAAATAAGGCGAAGCTTCCTAATAAATTTTAATTTAATTGGATGTAAATTAATTGAAAATATTTTAAACAAACATTTTTTAGATTAAATTCAAAGAATTTGCTGAAAAATGTAAAAAAAGTTAAAAAATTTAAATTAACAATAATTCCTGAATATTTCCTTGCTTAATATAATTTTTTAATAAAATATTTTAAAATTCTTTAATACATATTTTACACAAAATAGTTTTAAACAAAATCATTTTTATTTAAAATGTAATAAAAAAGCATTTAAAAAAAATATATGTGAAATAAATAAAATCAAATTAGTTAAAATAATCTGAAAACAAATAAAAATTTTTTTTAACTATTTGATATTTTTTTATTAGAATTTTACTAGTTTTTAAAAGCTTATCAGTCTCCTGAACAGTAATTATAATGAAAGAAAAAAGTCAAAAAAAGCTTAAACCAATAAAGACCCCTCTTTCCACTGCACATTACCCATTGACCATCCAGCGGATAATTCGCGACAAACTCCAAAAACGAAAGCAAGTTGTAAGAAGGAAAAAGGTTGCCAGCGATTGTCTACAGAGTCTTGTCTCAGGGCTTTCAGTCGCAGAGTTTCCGAGTTTCCGAGTTCATTGAACGCCTTCGCCTGCGCCCAGACATAAAGCAAACTCAATAAGCGAACGCAGCGAGCAAATAAACAGCAGCCAATAAGAGATACGACTGTGCAGATACAAATCGCAGCTAAAGATACTCTTCTCCTGCTGTCACAACAGGCCAAAAGAAGAAGACGGCGAAGATAAATGCAAGAAACAGCAGAAAGTCAAGGGAACAGGTTGAGATGGTAACAGCACCATAACCCAAGCCCTTGGTATCGATCGATCAATTGAGATTTGTGTGCTGCTTTCTGGTTTTGGAAATAACCGATCGCTTGAAAACCAAATGGTAGAATTCGCGATATTTAAGAAATTTAATGGTCCGTTAAAAATAAAAATCAAATTCCTTAAAAATAAAAAGAATTGTATAGTAATAATTGTATTAGTAATAAATTAAATTTCTTGACAGATCAAAATAATTACATTTAAACACTTATTATCATCGTAATAATAATCTTTTCCTATGCTTAAATTTTTTAAAAATTATTTTTTTGAAGGCTGAACTTAATTTTGATCTTGTTCTTTTAAATAATTTTTTTTTGATAAATCGGATGATCACTTTTGAAGTTATTTCGAATAATACTAAGCTTGGTTTGGTTTTTTTGAGTAAAATGCTGTGTTTTATCTACAGAAATTGGTGGTTACCCTACATTTTTTTTGACAAAAAAAAATATTTTATCTGTTCTATCAATATAGATTAGGTTTTGAACTTAACCTAGAAATTAATAGAAAGAGAAACAAAATTAAAAACTTTGACACACCTCATGATTTAATTGGCGACAAAAATATTGCACAATTTTGTGCCTGCAGCTAACAACCGAGCAGCGACAAAAGGCCAGTCAAAACACGGCAAGTGCCGCTGTCCCAGGCCCAGAAACAAAAAAAAGCCAGACCCAGACCCAGACTCGGCCATAAAAAGGAGCAGTCAATGTACTACAAAAACAAAAAAATATTATAAAACAACCAAAGGAAGCATAAAAAGAAAAACAGGGAAAAAACAAAGCAAAGTTAAAAGGAAGCGTAGCATGACGCGGCAGCCATGACCCACACCAACAAACAGGAAGAGCGGAGCGAAAGGCCAAAACAACTTTTGGCCAAAAAGCGGCAACTGTAATAAAAGTGCAGGCGCGGTGCGAACGAGATGGCAGTAGCCAGCGGGAGCGAGAGGGGGTGTATGCATAGAGAGCGAGCATTTACTCGCTTCAACGCCAAATTTCAATTACAATTACCAACACGAGTTAGAAGGAAGGACAAAAATTCTGGAGAAGTAGGAAGTTTATATGAAGGGAATAAGGAAGAAGTTTCTAAAGCGCAGACTGAAGAGAAAAAATCTAAAACTTAATCTAATGGGTTTTACACAACTATTTTGGCTTATACAGAGAGTTTTAAGATTGTGCGGAGATAATTTAAAGTATAATATGCCATTTCTTCTTTTTTTGAATTTTAATTGATCACTTATTCAGAAATTCTGAATCAGAATTTTCAAATTTTGATTAAGAGCAAACGTCAAAAAGTCCTGCATACTTTGTTTAGACAAATAGTACAACAAACTACAGAAAATAGTTTTCTAACCTACAAAACAATAGGGTTTTAATGAAAACGATTTAAAAGAAATGTATTAGATAATAAAGCCAAGCTAACACTTCCAAAACTTATATTTTATATGACAAATACTTTATTAAATATGTAAACAGTTAATGTTAAAAAAAAAAAAAATTTCAAAATTTTTTAATAATGTTTTTAAAAATATAACAATTTTAGAAAAATATTTTTTGGTTTCAACTTTTAAATTTCGTTGTTTAAATGTATTTAACATGTTATATTTTACAACTAAAAAAAAGGGCACATAACATTGTCGCCTTTGTTGAATATTACTTAAATGTGAGACCAAGTCCTTTTCTGCCTGTGTATATGTTTATGTTGTGGGCCAGAAGGAGTTTGGCGGCTTAGAGTGAATGAAGCATAAACTGAGCTGAACTGCAGATGGAGGTTCGTTCTCCGGATTCTCTCTGCTTGTTGTTGGATTGGATCCGTCGTATAGTCGTATATGGCCATTAAAAATGGCTGCTAACATGGCTGCGAACAACACTCACACACACACACACACACAAAAGAAGAGCAACAGACACTGCAGAAGGAGACACATAAGGCACACAAACAACCGTGGTACACCAACACAAACGCCTCTTGGGGCAGCATTTAAATCGGAGCAGCTCCACGAATGAAGTTGCAAAACAGAACGCCCAAAGGTTAATCAACTCTGCAACTCTCGACTCTCCCATCTGCAATATAGGGTTGCCATCGCGCAACTCCACATTTTGTTGTTGTCTGTGGCACGAATGGGGGGAGGAGAAAGGGGGCTTGCCAAAAGAGGGGAAAAGGAGTAAAACGGCGAAGGCCAAGCAGCGGAGTCTAATTGAATTGGTTGGTTGGATGATGTTGACTCTGCTCCACTCTTTTTTACTCCTCTTCTCTCTCCCCCTCCCCCCGTTTAGCCCCCTTCAAAACCCCCCTATCGGCTCCCATGACAATGGCATTGAGTGAGAATCAACAAAGCCCCAAAGAGCTCTCTTCAAAGAGAACCCAAAAGAGTTAGAAGAAAGCAAAGAGCTTAGCGTATTGCATAATTTTGTGCAACTCCCACACACATGGGGGTCCGCTTGTCTGTGTGTAGGTTCCCCATTCTGCTGGTGTGTGCGTGCGTGGCATTGGCGTTGTCCGTGTGTACACCCAAAAAAAAAACGAGAGGAAACGTAGGTCAATTTTACATTTTTTAAGGTCAATTTTAACTTGATATGGACCCCGTGTAAAATTGACATGTTCGAAAATGTAAAAATGATATTTCGGTAATGTCATATTTACATTAAAACCATATCAATTTTTTGAAAATGTCAAACGTAAATTTGACAGAACTGACAGATAGGAAGACAGACAGACAGACAGAAAGACAGACAGAAAGACAGACAGAAAGACAGACAGAAAGACAGACAGAAAGACAGACAGACAGAGACAGACAGAGACAGACAGAGACAGACAGACAGACAGACAGACAGACAGAAAGACATACAGACAGACAGAAATACATACATATAGACGGAAAGACAGCCAGACAGAAAGACATACACACATACATACAGACGGAAAGACAGCCAGACAGAAAGACATACACACATACATACACTCCGCGTTCAAAATCAAGTGACAAATATTTGACAGAAGCTTATACTAGTGTGAGCGAGAGAACATGCTTAAAGCACGTCAGTTCGAATTTCGAATCTGTCTATCTCGTTTCAACTCATATCATTTTGCTCTCCATATGGCGTACTGCTCTCTTTTTCGAAGTGAGAGAGTCTCCGAGAGAGAAAATTCGGCAAAATGACCTTAATTAATGTAAATTTGACCTTATTTAATGTAAAAACGATGTGGGTTTGAATTACATGCTTTTTACATTGGCCATATCGAATATACGGGGCGATATTTTTTTTTGTGTGTAGGAGCTTTGGCCTTGGTTTTTTGCATTGCCCGATGTTGGTGTTAATGGGGAAGTGCAGTTTAACGATAAATAATTGGCCTGACTTAAATAATACAAAGAGCTAAAAAGCTTTCTAATTCTTTGCGAAAAATAAATGAATGTAATTAATATATGAGGATTTAATTTTCTTTAATAAGTTATAATATAACAGTAAATTAATATAAAATAATTTTGGCTTTCTAGAATTTTATTAAATTACATTAAAAAAATTAAATTAAAAAAAATTTCAAATTATTTTGACTTTTTCGAATTTTTTAAATAAAATTATAAAAATTTCATTTAATTATTTAAAAAATTGTTGGAACTCCTTTAAGATTTATTTAAATTTAAATTATTTGCTTAACTATTTTTGTAAATAACTTCTTAGTTTCAAAATTCTTTGTAAACTTTGTACCTAAAATAGCAATATTATTTAATTTATCTTAAAAACGAAATTCCTAAAAACAGTTTATAAACAAAAGAATTCTTCGCTTTGTCTAAATATTATAAAATATTCATTTGAGTTATTCATGAACCCAAGTAAATATTTACTAACCAACCCCTCCGAATATTTTCAATCACAGCAAATTACCATTGACAATGTCGCAGTTTTAATTTAATTTTCTGCTGCCAGCGATAAATGAAAATTAATGGCGAAAATGCCGTTTGACAAGCAGCGAGTGAAGGAAAAGCAAACAGTTTCCAGATGATTGCATCCTGCCGACTGGACACAAATGAAAATGTATTTTTGATTAATGAGCCAAGGGCCAAAGGATGCCGCAAAAGTGATTTTTTCTCCACATAAATAACGATCTTTTAATGAAATTGCACAGCAAATAAATTAATTTAAATATGGGCAACACACACGGCGTATGAGTGATATTTCTGGAAAAAATTAAAGTTATATGAAGTGGCGAAGGTAAACAAAAAGAGAGTTCCACCGAGAGGGTTAAGAGAGCTTAAGAGAAACGAGAACGAGTTGCAAAAAAAAGCGTTGTGCAAAAATTTGCAGCGCTGCCTCTGCTGCCTTTGCTGCTGCTGCTGCGGACTGTTACCGGTTTTTAATAGGAAGGAAACCAGAAAGCAGCCCCTCTTGTGTGTGTGTGTGTGTGTGTGTAGCGTCTGTCTGCTGTGAATTTGTTGAGGCAGGTCCTGGCTGAAATACGCGAAAATAGGTACAGCCAACGAACTGCGCTCCAGACGACTGTCTGCTACCACCGAAAGAAGCATTGAAAACATGTGGAAAAGTGGCAGGGCCAATGGGTGAAGACGGCTAGAGAATCGCATCAGCAGGGCCCAGAACACAGAACCCAGAGAACCCGGTACCCCGCACTAGTACATATGTAGTATGGCTGCAACATGGAACTGCGAACTGGGAACTCGGGAACTCGGGACAACAACAACAACACACATATAGCCAAAACACTCGATAGATACAGCCGCAGTCGCCGCTCTGCCGGCGCTCAGCCGAGCATAGTGGCATAGCTATAGCTTCAGGTTCAGCCTCAGTTTCGGTTCTGAGCTTCAGCTGCAGCAACGTTTCCTCACCCAACCAACCAACCAACCGACCCGACCAACCATCCATCCATACATAATATACCTTTCATATATACCCCGTTCTCCAACTCCTTATAGTTTATACGGTTAGCTTCGCGTCGAACTATTATGTTCTCTGCTTTTCCTGTTTTTCTTTTTTTTTTTTGGTGATTTTCCCTGTCCGTGCAAAAAGATGAATATGTAATGCAATTTTTCCATTGCTGGCTTTTCTTTGTTGCAAATTGAATCGAACTGCAGTGAAACGGGGCGATCGGCTTACGTGGCCAGAGAGACAAATCTATCGGGGATTAGGCCAAGTCAAGTGGAATTGTTTCTTTCACAAAGCTCTCCTTGCACTTTATTTCGTGTGTGTGTGTGTGTTCATAAAGAGAAACCAATAATAAACAAATATATCCAATATTTAAGATTAGGTTTACAAGGAATAAACAATAATATATTAAGGATTTGGCCAAGTTAATGGGAATACATTTTTAATTTGGCTTTCTTCTCTTTCTTGCAGATTATTTGCAACTGATGTGACTGCAAAGAGGAAATAACCATAAACGTAAATATGTGGTAATAACTGTTAAATTAAATGTTGATGGGTTTTTCCATTTAAAAGGATACCATTTTTTTTTTCATATTGCAAGAAAAGTTAAAGAAAACATTTGAACCTATATAATATTTTAATATTACGGAAATAAAATAAATCTTAGGAAATAAATATTACCTAATATTTTAGGAATAAATATATTTATTTATGTTATTTAACATTCCATTTCTCTTGCAGATTTTTACTACTTAACCGGATCTCAAGTAAACAAAAGCAATCGTAACTATAATATTTCATATATTTACCTAAATAAATATTTAACACATTCCTAATATTACAGATGACTCACGGGAAACAGGATCACATTCATAATGTCCTGATGGAATTTCACAACCTTACCAAATGGATTAAAGCGCTTCTGCACCCAGATGGGGTTGCTTTTCGATTCCTCTAGCCCAATTGAATTTCAAGGACCGCTCAAATGATTTCTAATACAACACGAAATGGTGCATACTTACATATGGACCATTAACAGAAACCCGTAAATCCGAACTTGTGCTGTTTTATATCTGTTACAAGACCGGCATTATGGGAGTCTGTCAATGCAAACAACTGGTTTTTGGCAACGAATTCTAATGACAAATGTAATAATGGCGGAGTAAGGTTTAAAAGCTTTAAAGAAGTCAAAAAATACAAATAATAATATGACCAAACATAATAACTTAAAACACTAATAAAAAAATAAATATGTTGATAACAAAATATAATACTACTTAAAAAGTGGAAAACCCGACTTTTAAAGTTAATTTGGTTCAATATTAGTCATAACCTTGAAATAAATAATGTTTTGTCAATATTAAACAATAACACAAGAAAAACATCAAAGCGAGCTAAAAAATTCAAAATTTAAATGCATATATGATTAGAAAATATTTTATTTGAAAAGCATATTTAACAACTTTAATTTTGAAATATCGATATAATTTCTCCCCATTATTCTTCTTGTTTGCCAACATCATTTCAACCAAAAACCGAGCCAATAAAATTACCCATGAAATCCTTTAAAAACCAAACTACCCAGCAAAAAGGACTACACCAAGGACCTTTTTCTCTCTGGCAAATTGAGGTAGTAGGTTGTATAGTAGTAATTACAAATCATACTATACAATGTGCTAGCTTTCTTTGCTTGACTACAAGCCGCAATTATTAAAACTCCCAATCCAAATGCACCACCAACACAACCCATTCCCAGCCATACAAAAGTTGGCGGTGCAAGATAATTTGATTGTGGACAACAAGAATAGTGTTATAAGCCAGACTTTCGTTGAATTTCATTACGAGTGCCTTGGATTCTTAAATGCAACCGGGCATATGTAAATATTGGCATTAGTGACATGTGCAAATGTTTGTATGGCTGATTCCCTGAGACCCTAACTTGTGACTTTTAATACCAGTTTCACAAGTTTTGATCTCCGGTATTGGACGCAAACTTGCTGATGTTAGTAAAAAAAAAGACAAAGGCAAAACCAAAGCTAACCGAGGGCAGTATTATCGGAACTAAAGAAAAATTCTTAAGAAGGTAAAGGTTTACACAAAGCTAATAAAAATCACGTACCCTAAGATTCCAGTTTCTTCTATAGAATGATGCAGTTCTTCTGGTTGTGGATGAGTTAACTATTGGATTGGATTCTACTGACACTATTTATAAGCAGAATGGATACGTATGCAGCTCGAATTTTTATCATGCATTTAAAAGTCATCATCTTTCAGAAAGTACGCTCGAATAGAACTTCTATTTCAATGTAACTCAGGAACCGTCAGAAATATTTGATTATCTGATTATACATCTTTGTACCCATGTGTGTTTTATTAGATTTACTCCAATAGATATAATCAAGCTAAATTTAAAAAATTTAATTGATATTTTAATGAATATTAATTCTAAGGTATTGTTTATTTCTGTTTATTTAATATTGCGTATTCTTGATAATATTCTTTTTTGTTATTTTTATTCCCAACCCATAAATTCAAATTCAATTATTTATCTATAAAAAATTCTTTATTATAAACCCAATGATATCATCTACTAAAACCATCACTGAAACCACACAGTAAACTATACATGATTTTGATGTATTTAAACTATAAACTACATTTAAGTTCTAGAGATACAATGTGAGAAAGATTTGAATAAATCGATAAGAGTAATGATTTTGATCTGAACAATTTCATTGTCAAGAGAGTACAAAACATATGCATAATAGGTGCTGTATTGAATGGGTGATTATGGTTCACTGATGCGTGCACTTGTCCTTGGACTTCTTTTTACGATCTTCACTTGAATTTGATCGTCGAGTACCCTGAATTGGCATGTAAGGCGGCGTGGGACTGGCACTTTGATCTGCAATGGGAATATACATCAATATATAGCGATACATTTCCAGGATAGTGATATTATACATATATACCAAAATTGCCGGACTTGGAGTATTTCATGTGGGGCGATATGTCCTGACCACTCAGATGGGAACTGTCATGCGAACCGGCCTCGGATCCATAATGCTCAGATCTGTGGGAAATAGAAAAGATTAAAAAAGGATAATAGTAATTTTAATAATAAGGGAGATATGTGAAATATGTAAGTCTTGCAAACCCAAAAGATAAAAAAATCTTTAGTAAATAAATAAAAATTATTCGTATCCCAAAGAATATTTATTTTAGTATGTGATATCTTGAAAATTCCCTTGTTAAAATATAATGAAATATTAAACTATAAACAATTTTAATGGTTTTGCTTGGACTTCCCACTCACCTTGTCATGGAATTGTGGTTCTGAAGTTGTTGCACTGCCTCCGCTGCCATGTGCAGTGATACAGGCCTTGGTCCTGGCCTACAACTGTCCACGGGCAGTGTGTAGATATCATCTTCTCCCCTAATGGGTGCCATGTTCCTCTGTTGTCTCTGCATGGAACTGTGATTGGAGCCCGAGCCCCCGTCTCTGGTCAGGCTGCCATTGGTCAAAGGTCCGTTGTGGGGCCGCTGTTCACGACTATTGTTGAGCACGTCTATGGGATTGGAGTAGGCCTCCACATCGATGTCGGCCTGTGAGTGATTGGCAGTGCTGGAAAGGCAGTCGGGGGGCAGTGGGAGCATAGGACCACAATGGGAATTGGTGCCACAGAGCAGACTACCGTTTGCATTGGCCGCCTCTGCGGCTTCCTTTTGCTGAGTTTTTCGCAGACGAGCTTTCTCCTTGGCCCGCTTGGCTTTGGCCTTCTCCTAAAAAGGCAGATCGAGATATTACTTTAACATTAGGTGTACAGAAAAGAAATAAATAAAAGCCCCTAACTAAATTGGTGTCTAAAATTCTTAAGTATGTATGTTTTTATACGAATGTAATGATCTTAGCCCACATGAAAATAGCAAAAGGTTTAAAATGTATTTGAGTATTGATAAATGCTTTGCAAAATATTACTACAATGCTTTGTATTTCTTTTTTTGTATTCAATTTACCTTTCTGATTCCTAAATAGTTGTATCTATAGCAAAAAGAATTTTTGGAATTCATCTGTAATTTGATTAGGAGCGCAGAACAAATATTTAGTACCTATATGTTAGTATTATTGTATATATATATTTTTAGGAACCTAGAAACGATTTTCTTTCAGATAAAGATAAGATAAAACATATTCTTCCTAACATTGCTCCTTTTTTTTTAAATTGTGATCAGATTTTTTAAAAAGTACCTACAAAATTATTTCTTACTTATAAAATGTACAAAGATTAAGTGAAAGTTTTGAACATGTCTCCTTTGGTACGTATAAGATTCCTATCTAGGCTTATAACAAACATTCTTACCCTGTCCTGCAACATTTTGGCCAGCTCCTTGTCCTGTGCCTCAATGGCCAGCAGTCGATCCCTGTGCTCCTGACGCACGCAGTCCTTCGATTCAATGGCTTGCAGTCGACGAGCCAGCAACTGTAATATGAAAATGTTATCAGATATTTACGATTGAATATTCTTAACTACAGTCACCTCATCCTTCTGCTCCTGCTTCAGCTTCTTGCTCATCTCCTGGATCTCCTCTATCGGCAGACCTATCTCTCGCAGGCTGGCATAGTCACAGGGATCCACATACAGCTCGATGTCATCGGCGTGTTGCTGCATGTGTCGCTCAGCTGCCTTGGCCGATCCAGATACAGATCCAGGGCCAGCGGCTAATCCCAAACCGAAATTGCCCACCAGTTGATCGTATTTCTCGGGTGACAATTTCTGAAATTTCGGTTCGGTTCTTAGGAGATTTTCGTGTGATGGGGAGCGCTGTTTCTGGAGTGATGTTGCAGCTGCATCGACAACACTGCCCGATGTTGCTGCTGTGCTCGAGGCGGCGATCTTGTAGTCGCGTATGCTGTCAGCAACATCGGCATAGTCCACCAGCTCATCGATGCCAGCTGCCTGTGCGGTGTGTGTGGGTGGGTGCTGAGTTATGGATGAAGTGCTGGGCATGTTAGTTATTGCAGATGTGGTGGCATTTGTTGGTGGACGACGTGCCGGCGATGATGATTGATGTTGCTGCTGCTGCTGTTGCTGCTGCGGTGCATGATGAAAACGTGAGTGATGCTGCTGGTGGTGTTGCTGTTGCTGCTGGTGTTGCGATGATAAGACATCACTCACCAACAGCTGATTGTGTGCTTGTGCATTTCTACTGGGAGTGTTGCATGTTGTTACTGCTGCTGCCGCTGGCAAATCTACAATATTTGGTATAAGCGATAATCCTACATAGTTGTCTGTTTGTGAAAAGTGTTGCTGCTGCAGTTGCAGCGGTTGCTGTTGGTGTTGCTGACTGTAGTGTCTAGCCTGCTGTGAGGTGCTGGGCTCTGGCTGATGTTGCTGTTGTGTCTGCTGCTGTTGCAGGTGTATACTTGCTTTGGCGGGACGGGGTGGCGGACGGCTCTTGTCTCGTGTTGCTGGCGGCGGCACAGGCGGCAAATTAACATAGATTTCCTGCAATCAAGTTAATAACTCAAGGGATATGCTGATACCAAGAAATCTAGGGTACTCACCTGCATTTGCTTGGCTATTAACTCGCTCTGTTGCAGCTCCTTTTGCTGCTGCTCCTGCAGATCACGCTCCAGTTTGTCAGCAATTTCTTTGGCCACTCGCTTGTCATGCTCCTCCCTGTTGAGATATTGTGATTAGTTCTTTTGAAAATGTAGAAGAGGGTCTGCATGACTTTCAAAAAGGTTATTCTTAGGATTTTTATGGTTTTTTGTTTCTTATTAATTTTTATTGAATACAAAATAGGTAATTAGGAGACTTCTAATGTGTTTCAGAAAGTTGAAAGGAATTATCATTAATTAAAAATTTAATATTTCATTTTTTTAATAAACAGAAATAGCAAAACAATCTTTTCTGTTTATAATATAGGAACGTAGTTCAAGTGAAGTAATCCAAAAATATTTTTAAGAAAACAAATAATATATTTAAAACCATACAAATACGTAAAAAAATTAATATATCCTAAAATATGTTGTATATGTTATTTTGCCTTAAAATCAATTTTTAGGTATACCTAAAATGTATGAAATTATGAACTAAAAAAAAACATAATATCTAAAATATTACCTGACTTAAGGCAACATTTATTTTAATATTTTCAATATTATTGATACTAGGTTTACATAAACACTTACTGTTCAGTTAGACGTCTCCTGTAGGCATCCACCCTTCGCTGGGCCTGTTCCTTCTCCTTAATCTGTTCGTGCAGGGCAGTGGGAAAATCCTCACGAACTACTGCGTTCCTGTACCGATTTCCCTTGTAGAAGTCATTAACTGGGGTAAATGGATTTCTGCATTAGTTAATGGTCGAGCATTAGTTCCCCTCTGGTACTCACTCTCTTGGGACTGGAGTTTATAGGCCAAAGCGCCATCCTCACGCACGAGCCACTCCTTGCACACTGCAATGCGGAAACGATAGAAAAAATAAGTTGAATCACCTTTTTTATGGCACTTAATTACAGTATCTAATGACAAGTGATATTCAATGCTGAACCTATCCGATTACCGGCCAAATCTCTTGTGAAGCCCTGCAAGATCGTAAAAATCTGTTTGCTCCACTTGATGCCCCGGTAAACTGGTGAGTCACCTTCAAGATGCAGTCGTTCGAATTGGGGACAAAACCGGGGATGGAACAAAGAAATTCCATTGAAGATGTAATGCAGATGGAGTGGGGATATTTTTTTTTCAAGGAGATGGGGCAGCATTTTGATCGATTTAACCGAGCATAGAGCGATCTCAGCTCGTTGATAAGCGAAAGCGTGGTATAAACTTCCTCTTAATTGTGTGTGTAGAATTTCGGTTGGGGTTCGCTTGGGGTTATTTATATGTTTTTGTTACTCTGCTTTGTGGTTCGAGTTCGGTCGTGTGCTCATATGTTTACACAGAGAAAAATGTCTTTTAGGTTTTTAGATCTTATAAAAAAGAGTATATAAATATAATCCTTGTGAGCAAAAATATTTATGTAATTTTTTTAAAAAAACTTTAAAAATGAAGATAATTTTTATGGTTTTTTTCCTGTGCACAAACGCACGATCCCCGCAATTGGAACCGTCTGGTTTGGTGTTCTGGTCTCTGTTTTGAGTTGCTGTCATTTATCATTTCATTTAGTTGGGAAGCCTCGACTCTCAGTCACTGTCTCTGGAAAGTGGAAGTGTGGCAAAGTGGGAAAGTTGTTGGCCTGATGAGACTATGAGTTGTATTTTCAAGTACGTCTTGTTATCGGATAGATAGTTTGTATCTAGGTAGATATGAAAGTGATCTTCTTGATTGACAGTGACAGCAGAGCTTGTTTTTTAGAAAATGGGAAAAGTTTCCCTAATACGTTGTAAATGATTCAAAATATTCATAAAATTTTTGTTTGAATTTGACAAGATATTTAAATAATAACTAATAGTTCGTTTTCTTTATTCATTTTCTACCTACATTTTTTCTTCTTAGTTACGCTCTACAATTTTTTAAATTAGTGTTAATTTGCGTGCCTGATTAGATCTCTTCAGTACCTCAACTATATGCTTTTAAAGTTCTCAACACTTATGTTGATGTTCCTAATCACTTCTGACCGCACAATTTCCCTGACTTCCCACACTTGTACCTCCATTAAGTTCTTCCTTCCATCTATTAACACACATAACTTCCTTATCGGTACACTCCGATCTCCCCATAGCCATAGCTCTAATTTAAAGGTTCTTTGACTTGAAACTGTCAACTGGCAATTAGCTGAACTCTGACCCTAGATTTCTACGCCATCGGGGCGAGTGCAATTAGAACACTCCAGTTGAAAATGAATTATGGTTGGGCCTCTCAGTACGGCTAATGCGTTTAGAGGCGATCTCACTTAATTAACTGCAATTCGAAATGAAACTGCAGCCGCATCAGGAGGAGCAGAAATGTTGGGGCGTCGCACTGGCAGACATAATCAATTTAGTTGTTTGATTTCTGACTGCACATAAACACTATATACACGTAAATACATAGCTAAGCGGATTCTATATATGCACGGGCATGCTGCTAAAAGCAAAAAAAAGCATCAGTATTTTGTGCCGCTGCATAAACTGAAACACAAAGTATTTTTTTGCAAACTCGCACTTTTCTTGGCCCGCTCGGTCTGCTGAGTGGTTCGGCCTGATTGCTCAGCTCAGGTTGCTTACCCCGCCTGCCCTCAAAGCCCCGTCTCCAATTTTTTTGCAACTCCCCCCAGCAGCGCACTCAACACTATGTTTATACCCTAGAAGAGTGCGGTAATTCAAGACAGTTGTTTGCCATGATTTAAAAAATGATATTCTATGTACCGGGGTATGATGCATCTTAATATGATCTCGCTGACTTGGCAAAATATTTATTCTTCAGAGTTAGAGAACCCAGAAAGGTATTTTACCAGTTTTGTTAGATTTAAATACTTTAATAAGTACATAAATATTTACCATTTGTTTGTAACTTTTAAATAAGTTTGTAATTTAAAAAAATGGTATTCTATGTACCAGGGTATCATGCATCTTAATATGATCTCTCTAACTTGGGAAAATATTCTTTATTTATATAGTTATAATGGACAGAATGGTATACCTAGTATGAATTCGAGTGATTTAAATAGTTTAATAGGTTTAAACGTATTATTATTTTAATAACTTTTAAAATATATTTTTATCTTTTTGTGTTTGTAACTTGTAAATTATTTTCTAGTCATTTTATAATTTTTAGTAAGTATTTTACATTTTTTAATATTTAATAAATAAATAATACAATATTTATTTTTAATTTTATTATCTGTTAAACACATATAAATCAATTAAAAAGTATAAATCACTTCATTTAAGACCTCAAAAGGGTATGCAAATCGTCGGTTGTTTCTAAAGTCAATCCCAGTTTCTTGCTATTTTGCGCTTTCAACATATAACTTACAAAGTCTCGAATAAGTGCCAGTATGTGTGTATATGATTTTCTTGTTGTTCTTACGTCTCTGCGCTTTTGCTTTATAATTCTCCGGGCAAGCGCGGCTTTTTATTATGCACAACGGGCAACGGGTAAAATACGAAAACAAATCATTCAGCACAAAAAAAAATGTATATACGTCTATAGGGGGGAAAAACAAAGAAAACCTGTGCTGAAATTAACTTACTGTACTCCATACGCTGGCCGTTAAATAGTGTTTCTTTTTCGAGAGTGAGAGAGGAAATGACCGAGGCATAAAAATCGCACAGCACATAAGTCTAGGAAAATTATTGCTAGTGCCATTTGAATTCGCCAGTTGCTTTAAACTCACACGACAAATTTGAAATTCTTTCGATTTCCTGCTCCGCCAGTGACAGCTGACTTATTGTTCCCGTCCTCATGGGGGGAAATAAAATATTTAACTGGCAGTGGAACGGGTTTTCGCCAAAAAATAACAACTGTTAACCTTTGCTGGCCCAAAAATTCACGCCACAATGGGCGGTGCAATGTGGGTCACAAAAAGCATTTCATTGAGTTGACCAAAAAAACGGAGGTCCGAGAACGGGTTAGTAAGTCAACAAATGCATGATTCATGGGGCTGAAGATTTCTGAAGAATTCTCGCCACAGGGGTGAATGACGGAAGGGGAAAGTATTTTTTGGGAAGAAATCAGCTGAGTAAAGGTTGATTGATGATGTTGATAAAAACATAATGCTTGTTTTTAATTTAAAAAAAAAAATTTTTAAGTTAGAAGAAGCTGAGAAATATTAAATTTGAATTAAATTATTTGGTTTTGAATATAAACAATACCAAGAAACTATTTAATTGACACTATTATTTGCAAATATTTATTTTCTTTGTTTCATTTTTGTAAATTAAACATAAGATAGGATTTTTTACTAGTACCAAATATTTTTTAAATTATTGCCAATATTTTTGAATGAAGGAAGGGGAAAGTAACTTGGGAAGAAATGAGCTGAAAAATATTAATAAATATATATAGCTTGTTTTTTAATTCTAAAGAATTTTTTAGGTCGAATGAAGCATTTGAAATAATTTGAATTAAATGATTTTAAATATTTAAGAAATTTACTTAGTTGGCTCTATTTATTAAAGATATTTATTTTCTGTGTTCTATATATCCGATTTGATAGCTAATTGTAAATATGATTTTTCCTGGTCTCCAAATACAATCAATATTTTTGCAAATATTACACAAGAACTGTTGCAAGCGAAAGGTAAATGCATCTAAAAATAATCAAGGTTTCCCTATCCAATGAACCCAGTTAAATGGGCCACTAAATTACTTACATATGGGCAACAGCAACAAATGTTTGGCTGCCGTTTCTCAGCAATTTGGCCAAACTGTTTGCACTGCAACCTTTACAAATTCAACCTGCCACATTCAATTAACCTTGTTGGCCAGTCGATTTACAGTTCGCAGCGTTTTTGTCTGGGCCTTTCTGCATTCGCAGGGCTTCACCACCTTACTTTCAGCTCGGTTTTCCCCATTTCTCCATTTCAGATTCCCCCTGATTGGCGACCAAGTTCAAATGGTTGTGAACGCATGAATGGTCCGCCGATCGCGTGAAGAGTTACACAACCCGAGATGGTAATGAATATAAAAACCTATGCATATATGCATATAAAAAAAAACTATAAACAAGTGTGGAAAGCCAAAATTAGAAAGCAGTTTGACGGGAAAATTTATGAGAGAGCCCCCGAACAAAACAAAAAAAAAAAATCCAGGAAAATATGTGTGTGCGGCGGGAAAAAATGTTGTTGACGCTTGACGACGACTGCAACTGCAACTGCAACAGCGGCGAAGACGCGGCACGGCGCCGAAAGTGGAAAAACCTGACTCAAGGTTGTTGAACATGCCACTGCCAGTGGACGAGAAATGCGGCCTGCAATGTCGACTATTTGAATGTTGCATCTGACAGATACAGATACGCCGCGGATACAGATACACACCGTCGTATATTTAGCCAGCCTTACATTGACCTTAGCCCGGCTGCAACATCTCGAACTTATTTCATTTCGGGTTCAGTTTCGGTTTCCGTTGATTGATTGAATTGCCCGAGAGGCACTCATAAGCCAAGTTATGCATATCCAAAGCAGAAAGGCCAATAATTGTCTATTCGAGTGTTGTGCTTTGTGTGTTGTGGCAACAAAGCAAAGCCCAAAAATTAGCTTAATTTTGGTTTCATGCTACGATACTTATGAATTAAGACAGGCAAGCTTTCTCTGTTTTTGAGGAAGCCTAATAGGAAGTAAGCTTATTAGGTGGGGAGTTTGTAAGTGTAGGTAAAGATCAGGTTGAAAATGACTCGTTTTGGGATCTTTCATATCTTCATTAATTTGTTTTCACACTTCGGATAGTAAATATTAATAAACTGGCTGATTAAATATTTACTATTCAGGTTTCCTTCTTAGCTTGGATTTTTATGACGCACAGTTTTCAGGTGAGATAGAGTTTCAATTTAGGTATTCAAAAAAAATATCAAGTTAAATCAAAAGCACTTTAGCTCTAGGTATTTTCAAATTGATAATTAAAGCTATTAAGAATATTTAAACTTCATTAAGGGGTCTTAAAAATGATGAGGGCATCAATAAGGAATTAATATGAGAAGAATTAATGAGGAATTAATAATCATACAATATCTTTCCAAAGACAACAAATAGGTCGAGTGTCAATAAAACCCCCAAGTATTCTTTACATTACCTAAATTTGTGTTCTAAATACAACAATTTTCTGCATAGAACCTTTCAGTTTATTTAGACTTTCATTTGTAAGCAGCAGCACTTAAGGTGGATAGCCCAACTCCTTGGGAACTCCATTATTTGGGCTTCTTGAAAAGTTGTTTTATAGGCCACCGCAAGTCATGACAAAGCGATATAACAGGGACACGAAGGAGCGGGGTCTGAGTTTCCTTTAAGTGCTATCCCCATAGAAATGTTAAGAGCCAAATCCAAATGGAGGAGCCCTCTTTCCTGGCACTCGCACATCCTGTCATCGTGGCCTGGCAAGTGAATCATTCCTGGCATGCAGGCAAAAAGAAATAAACTGCATTCAGGCGGCGGCTCGTCATGCAACTGCTGCTGCTGCTGCTGTTTCTGTTTCTGTTGCTGCTGGGGCTGCTGTACCCCCCGACACCCCCTTCCTATCATGGCCCCCTCCTGAAAAACCCCTTCACTTGTCAGTCAGGCTGGTTGGCAAAAAAAAAAGAGGCCAGCAGTTGAGTGAGTTTCAGTTGGAGGCACGGCTATTTCAAACCGAGGGCCGACTCTTTGTGGGGGTCTTTTGTCATGCGTGCTTGGGCGCAAATGAAGCGGCTGCAATCCCCTCGGCTAACCGTCAGCTGTTGCCTGCTGCACGCGCTGTATCTTTAAGATACAAATGCTCGGAACCAGCCTTTTTGCATGTCTGCACTGGGGAAAAATCTCAGAGAAATCGGTTAGAAACTGACTACGTTAAGAAGATATATAAAAGTCATATCACAATCATAATCTTATTTTCTAATAAAAATTAGGTAAAATCTTGCTCTCAGGCTTTAAATCTTTTATTTAAAGTTTATTGGATAATTAAAATATTTTAGTTTACTTGGAAAACACTAATTTTAAGCAATGTCTAATAAATAATTTTAGTAAATATTAAACGATTTCTAAAGGGTTAAGAATTATACTTTAAAATGATAATACATATTTACGGCGTTGTGCTGACATTATTCATAATTATTCAAAGATTTATTCATATTTTTGTTAAGTGTAGCCATTAAATGGAAAGTGCTGGCGGCAATCATTTTTTGCACCTCCAAAAAGAGAAAAATACAGTGTATATTTTCCCTTTCTTTAGCGGGGATCGCTCGGCTTCCCCTCGATTGCTCTAAAAGAAAACTATATAAGAGCTCGGTGTTTGTTTATTTTTCAACTGAACTTTTTTTCTTCACAGCTTTGCCCGCTTTCGGTCGTTGGTCTGAACTATGCGGTTTCCTCAGCTGCTGACTGGCGGTCTTTGTTTTTGTTTATCATCTCACAAAGACTTTCAAAACCCCCCAAAAAAAGAGGGAACTCGCCAACTTCTTGCGATTGTGACTGAGCGTCGAGAAAGTTTTTTTCAGCTCGTGTGTCTTCTGTGTATTATTTTTACTTCTTTTGGGCAATCTTTTTCATTAGCATAACAACAAATACTAAGAGCTGTCCCAGGGATTTGCACAACAGCATTTCATATTCGGTTTTCAATTAATTGGGCTTATTCAATGTGATGAATGAGCCAGCTTTTCATGTTGTAACATTTTCCTATGCAAATGTTGTGATTATTACATAAGGTCAAGTCATATGCGATAAGGGGAAACGTGCTCGTTGGCGTTTGTTTACATCTGAATCAACAGAAAAATAGCTTACATTTGAACCCCTAGACACATACGACACTCAAGAAGTTCTGGGAACTCTAATGTTTGTTTTTGCTGATGTCGGCATTCAAAGATATCGGATCGGTGGATTTAATGGGGGAATAGGAAGTGCAAGAATGATTTTCGTTAATAATTTCTAGAAAGAGATTGCCAATATATATACATATGAATGGCTGGTAAGTTTTGTAATGCATTTTCTATGATTCATTGTATATATAAAAAATTTTATTTTAGGACATTTTTTAAATTATGGCAATGTTTCTAAAATATCATTTTCTATAGTAAACATTTTTAAGTTTAAAAAAGTATTTTCACTTTTTATTTTTAACTTAAAAAATGAATAGAAAAAATAAAATATTAAGTACACGATTATAACTCTTCAGAATTCTTGAAGAAACAAAGGAATCCATTCTTTTTTAAGGAATAGAGCAAAAGGAAATTACAAAACCTTTTAAAAATACATTTGATCACAAGCGAGGGAATATTTTTTAAGAAATACCCAGAGAGTTTAATTCAAGGGTAGGAAACGTCGAAGAGGAATTCTAAAAGACCTCAAATTAATCACTTCCCCCGATGCCGCATCTCAATAGCCCCACTCAAACCCAATCAATTTCCAATTATCCAAGGCCCCGTACGAAATTGTTCATGTTCAACCAATTTCGAAATGCTTTGGTTCGGGTTGGTTCGGTTCGGTTCTTAACCCATGCTTACCCTCATTAACATGTCCTGATCGGGGCAGCGCTTCCTTTGGTGGTGCGGCTGCTGTTGTGGTTGTGAAATTATTCATCTCTTTCCCCCGCTCGCTCCCCTCTCTCACTCTTTCTAACTGGCTGCGGCTGTCTCTGTCGGTGGATCAAATCGCAATCGAGTATCCGTATCTCGGTTCTAAAACAGGTGTTTAAAATTGGGAGCTCAAGGACGCGGGGCCTTCCACTCGAATGGTTTTTAGTTTTGGTTTACTTGTTGAAGCGGGCTCGCATACAAAAGATACAAAGATATGCGGCGATACAGAGCGTGAGTAAACTATATTTTCATCTAATTGCGTCGCTCTTGGCGCGACTATTTCACTTTCACACTTCCACACGAGAAATAATTGTTATAATTCCACAATTTCCATCGACAACACGCGCGCAACGGCAGCTGCAATTCGATTCGATTTAATTTTTGTATCTCAAAGATACGCGTCTAACCGGCGGCCGTCGTTCCACGAAAACAGCAAAACAGCTCATTCAACAGCGAAAGCCGCTCAGCGAATGGATGTTGTTTGACTTGGCCATCCAGTCCAGCACACTGGAAGTAACAATAACACTGCAAGCGGCTCTGGGAACTGGAAGCAGATACAAAAGTATCTCGCTAGCGGCACTGCAGTGGAAGTGAGCAGAGAGATAGAGAGAGCGCTTGGAAGGGCTGGAAACGATGAGAATGAAAAGTGCTGCCAAGTTTGAAAAACAATTCAAATTTCAATTTAAAGTGTGTGGTTTAACTAGCTAACAGTTATTTATAAATATTTATTAAAAAATTATGTATTTAGTTTAATATTTAATTTATTTCAATGTATTAAAGACAGTAGTGTGAATAAAAATATATGTCGAAAATTTCAATGCTGCCATTAAATATGGTCCTTAGCTAAGACACACACCCTCGCGTTGGAATAGTGAAGTTCAAATCTTCTCACAGAATGGACACTGAGAAAAATACATGTGTAAGACAACTAGTATAGTCTAGTTTAAATATATTTTTATGCGAAATATCGAAATAAGTCGGTATATTTACAGCGATGTTATTTATTATAATTAAATAAATATTTTATTTATTTAAATAATAATAATTAAATAAAATAATTATAATTAATTAAAAGAACAATATAATTTGTTTTAAAATTATATACGTTGCAGGGAAAAATCTTTTAAGTCTCTGGCTCGTCCACTTATATGGATCTTTACGCTCGTCATAGAAAATTTCATGAATTTGATTCATTTTTATTCAGAGTTTTGATACTAAAGTAGGCATTAGTAGTGAGTAAGAGAGTTGTCATAACGTATTTGTTTATATATTTCGCTCTGCCGTTTTTATTTATTTTTATTAGTCCAAATACTGCCGAGATGAAAGCAACTGAAGCCGTGTTCAAAGTATTCCGAAGTCGGGAAGTGTTTCACTCAAAACAGAAAATAAACAGACGATCGCAGATACACAAACACTCGGGTTACCTGCCTCAGCATAGATATAGAGATACATTCGCATCCACTATCGACGTGAAAAAAGGTAAACAAAAGTCAAGTCACGGAGCGGATGAGTCGGTGTTTGAGTTCGGTGCCACTGTGTGAGTGCTGAGTGGTTGGTAACAGCGAGCGATCGAGGCATTACAGCCAGTAACGAGTTGAATGTGGCTCAAAGCGCTTCGGTGAACGCTGGCCAACAACGTTTCAAATTAAAAAAACAGCTAAAAATCTTATATTTTATTGTGTAAAAATAACATAAATAATTACAAATATTAGAAACTCGGATATGCTTAATAGAAACCTGTGAAGTAGTGATAAAACTAAAAGAGAAATTTACGAAAAATGCTGTGAGACTTGGCCAATCTAAACTCGTTTGCACCAACACACATGTGAATAGGCATAAAGGCAACAAAAAATACTCAGACTCCAGAAGCCAACAATTAAAAGAGAAGTCAGTTAGCGTCTGGGCCGCGTTATTGGTGTATGAATCATACTTTGGATACGTTTAAAAATAGCATAACAAAAACCTTCCGAGAAGGAAACTAACTTATACAAGTAGTTACATAAAACTACACTCAGCTATAGCTGCAAATAAAAGTTAATCACTGTAAATTAAATAATAAAAGATACCTGAAATGCCGACCAGAAAAATGAGCGCCCTATCGCTCTCCATTGGCGGCATACCGTTGATACCAAGCTTTTCTTTGGTAGCAGCGGCCAATGGAGATAGCAAGGATTGCCATGGAATGATTTGTCATCCGGTGAATGAATTCTGCTATATAGCTACGGAGAGCTGCCACCCATGCACCGCCGTCTGCAATAATCAAACCCACAACTACGATGCGACGTTGTGCCTTAAGGAATGCTCAGGCAAGTAAAATCCAAACATTCTCTAAACATTACCTCAGATGTTCTCACAATCCATGGGGTAATTTTTAAAGTTATATGCGAGTTCAGGTTTTTCCAGCCGGATTCAATTGTACAGCAATTACAGTGTTTTAAACCGATGATTAACTCATCTTCCATGAGTTGCTAAAAAAAGATGCTAAGTATCTTAAAGATCTATAGTATATATTTAAATTGATTTGTTAGAATTCACACAGCAAATTTTATTTGTACTCTAACCATTTTAGTTAGGTCTTAGGTATCATATTTGATTAGTTGTTGTTCAAGTCTTATTTATAAAGAATTTTCTTATCACGTTGCTTTGAAAATCTTGAAGATAGAGTCAACTTATATTTACTGCCACTTTTATTATTTGGCCTTTTCTCATGAACGTTACTCCTAAAGTAAACTGGAATTTTGCTATCGTGTAGTAGTATGAAACATTTCGCAAAAAATTCTTGTTTTAATTAAATACTTTTTCTTCTCAAAATGGCATTTTTGACTTTGACTTTGTTATAAAATTATTTTTTGTGCGTTTTTTAGTGCTTTATGCAATTTTAGATGACTTTATAAATTTTAAAATTCTATTAAATCATTATTAGGGTTAGCTTAAAAGGGTATAATGATGTATTTATTTAAAGACTTTTTATCCACAGCTTTCAAGACATTCGAGCCGCTTAAGGCGGAGATGTTGGACATCCAGAATACCCAACATCTGATCCTTTTGCTGCTGACCATCCTTCTTGTCCTGATCGCCGTTCGCTGTGCCTTTCAATGCCTTCGCTGGCTGATAAGCAATCGGTGCTTCCAGAAGCTGTTGCGCCGTCTGCAATCGAAGGCCTATCCTCACCCGGCGACTGCCAATGGAAAGGACCTCAATGCCACCACCATACAGAACCTGAATGCCATCAATCGCCATGGCAGCGACCTTGAGCGGGCGCAGTCGCAAATTTACAGTGTGGCAGGTAAGTGTAAGGATCTACCTGTCCGGTGTTTTCCCAAGTAGTACACACTTTAATACTCATGATTTATTGCAGGTGTCGCCGAGGGTTCCGTTGTGACCATGACAACTCCGGTGAGCACTCGCTATCCGGCGGAGAATAGCACCACGCCCACTACGGTTATGACTGAGATCGGCTATGGATACGATAATCAGGCCATGGTTGTAACGCCCATTTCCGAGAAACCCTCAACGGCGACCGTTGCCGTCGCTTTCTAAAGCCATATACAATATGTACTTCAAAAGAACTCTTGAACTTGAATCAGTCCAGCGAAAGCAAAATGTGCACCACATTGAAACTAGTGATATTGTTGTAATTGTTTAAGCAAAAAGTCCTCTTTCCATATTTAGTACTTAACAAAACGTTTAGACTCTAAGCTCTTTATATACAAATTTATGTTATTTGTATATATTTATTCTGGTTAATATTACGTGATAGCAGCTTATATATCTTTTTTCTACGGAAACCACTGCGGCCTGAAATTCTTAATTAAATACAAACTGTATAAAATGCACTACTAATTTAAGGTAATTTTTCATTCAAATTTTAATTGAAGGAATGAAAAAATATTAAGTCAGTAAAAAATTGTATATCAATTTTTAATAAGGAATGCTAAATTGTCCGATTCATTACTTTAATTTCATTACTTTAATAATTTTATATTTAATATTACGTTTTCCTTAAAATAAACTAAAATACTACATCACAAAATATTATTCTTTGGTACCTTTATTATATTGTAACTCAAAATATATATACTGTCCCTATTTTTGCTTATAATTCAAACAACGCGCGGTCCCCACGATCTATACTCACCATATTTTTTCCGCTAACAAAGTTATCGATTGCAAAAAGTAATCGACCCGCAAACAATTTAAAATTTTAAATAAAACCACAAATTACTCTTAAAGGTACTGTCATTTATTGTAAAAAGTATTCCACGTTGGCAAACACAATTCTTAGGCTAAGTTAAGTTGGCTTTTTGAGTATAACTCTTGTTTTCGATCTTAATGCTAATCGTTTGTATATGACACGCCAGATATGTATGCTCGCTTGTTTACATACTATAATTAATGTTTTCGTGTATAAAATGCTTTACTTGTCCTAACGAATCTCAAAAATCAGCCTTAAACGTAAGCTTAAACTTAAATAAATAACCTAGGACTACTTTCGATCCAATTGGAAACATGTATATATTTTGATCCCCTTATTTTTCAGTGCTTCTGGGCTTTCGTAACTCACACCCAATACTGATTCCGCCTTAGCAGTGGATTGGTGGGCGGTGCCGAGGGCGGGGAGCTGACCGAACCGGAAATACTTTGCGGCACAGAGGCATAACCGGCAAAATCATTTGCCATATCGCAGGACGAACTCCAGGCATCGTGCTCCAGATGATAGGGATTGTATCTCTGGGGCAGCATCATTTGCTGTGGATCGCACTGATCGTCGGTCTCCTCCTCATCCGGATCGTAGTCGGGAAACTCGTGCTTGTACGACTCCACGGGTATGATCTTGCAGTGGGGAATATTACTGAAACCCGGTAGGGGTGTCGAGTTGCCCGTCGGAGGCACGGAGTCCGCCTCGGAACTGGCATAGTGGTGGCTATGATGGTGGTGCAGGTGGTGCTGCGGACTCACGGATGTCAAGTCGGGTGGACAGGGCAGCGCCGGCGGCTGATCCTTGGATATATCCGCTTTATGTTTTCTCAGTTTCCTGATTTTCAATATTAACATTACGATAAGCAGGCAGATCAACACAATGAATATGGCACATCCTATGGCTAGGTAGTTTATCGATAACCCGGCATTACCCAAGTGAACGGTCTCCGTCTCCTCGACGCGACTTCTGTACTCAATCGACACCGTGGCCTGTGCAGGTTGTACTGTCTTTATGAGCAGTTGATAGTCGAAGCTGTCCCTATCCGCCTCCGTCTCCTCCACAGCGGCATGGGGCACAAAGTAGACCACACCGCTTCGCAGCTCCTTGTAGGAGAATATATTCGTGGATCTCTCATTCTGACCATCGGCTGTCAGTCCCGTGCTGCGGATTATCTTTCTAATTTGCCCAGTAGATGGCATCCTAGTGATCACAAACTTGGGATTGAATTTGTTGAGTTTTAGCGACAGGGGATTATCGTTGTCCAAAGCGGTGATGAGTCTTATTTTCCCGCCAGCAGGTTCGGCTTCCTTCATTACTATATTAATGATTTGTATTACAGGCTCCACCTCCATCACAACATCGACTTGAGCTGCGTAGTTGGTGCCCGGCACATAGGCACTCACCTGAAAGGTGTCATTCGATCGATTTAGATCCGTTTGCATGTAGCTTATCTGCGATGTTTCCAGCTGCTGCTGGGTGAACCTCAAAGTAGGCTGGTGTTTGAACACTATGATACCAAAAAGCGGGGAGTTTGTTACATTATAAGACAACCGCTCCACATGAACATTGGTGGTCACTCCAATTTGATCCAGTCTCATAGGAGCAGTGGTGGCTCCTTGCTGAACCCTCACTGGTACTTGCATTGCAGACGGTTGCAGACTTATCGCTACTATTTTGATGGTAAATATTTCATAGGCAGGATTCGATTGGCCATCCGATACAGTAAAGCAAAATGTGGTGGACTGCGGCATGCCAAAGTGCACATAGATGATACGATCGTTGTTAATATCCGCCTGGGTGAACTGATTTGAGAAGGCCAACAGATCCTCGGTTTGTCCTTCGTTCGTGATCTTTTTAAGCACTCCCAAAGTGGGACCACTCATCACTTCGTATATGATTTCCTCGGGTGGTGTATCCGCATCTTCGGTAAGCAGATCATTCCTGGTTATGGTACGATTCTCACCCTCGACAACTGTCATTTGGGGCAGGTGGGTGATCAAATGGAAGGGTTGATCGTTTATGGGATTGATGGACACTGGTATTGTCAAATTGCACAGGAAAATGTTCCTAAAAATGTATAGAAAATCATATCAAGTTTCAAGATGTGTTTATTTAATGAAAATGTATGCTTTATAGACTCACCCTTGTGTTAGGTAGACCGACATGAGTATGGTATCCTCCAAAGTATCTGAATGATCGTGTATATAGTAGACCTTCTTTGTGAAAAAGTCACTTGGATGATATCTCTGCATGTGCTTGAATTCATGACCCAGGCCTATATTGCCATGAGTGGGTTTTTGAACGGCCTCTATGAATAGCTCTGGATTATTTATGCCAGCTTTGGTTTTAAGATATTCCAAAATCTTGGAGAAATCCAGCTTTATGGGCACAGAACCACCTTCATCTACATTTAGTTTGTTTACAGGCAGGAATCTTAGTAACCCTCCAGAGGAAACTGATATCTCTATATTGAACTTCTGATTCAATAAGCGATCACTTCTTTCAGCCACCACATCAAAGTAAAATGAATCATTGGTTCTGAACTCCATGATGACAGCTGTGTGCTCGTAGAAGATGTGACCATTATCCACATCGTTCTGCGTAAATTCGCTGACCTCCTTGGTGAAACCATTATCGATAAACTCATTCACAATGCGACCCAAACTTGGAGGAACTGTAATATTATAGCGGATCTCCCGCTCCTCATCGGAACATTTAAAGTGAAGATAATCGCGCAAAATTTGTTTTTTAGTCAAAGGAAACACATGAAGATTTTCATTGTGCTCGGCCAGAATTTCAATGGGCTTGATCTCAATGTTAAGCATTTGCGTAGTGGTGTTGAAGAGGCCATCTGTAACCACAAAGGATAGTTCGTTTCTCCTGGAATTGGAGTCATGCATGAAGTATATTTCTTCGAGGTTTATTTGGGCCTGCGTGAACTGCTCAATTTTATGATGCGGTGCCGATTTCCTTGCCAAAAAGCCGCCGTAAATGTGGTGCACAACATAGGTGAGATTCTCTGGAGGAGTATCATAATCCTGAGCCACTGATAATAAAGTAACATATATTATAATTAAATTTGAACTATATATATTACAAAATATTTTAACATTCAACTTACACAAATCAGTATTCCTGATGACATAGCGCCCGCCGTTCCACACCTGCAGTCCCGTATTTGTGACCATCATGGGCTCCTCGTCGTTTACTTGCACCACAGCGAACTCCAGTTCAAAGGGAACACTCTCCTTGTTTCTGGCCATGGCCACCAAAGTGATGCTATCGGTGGCATTTTCGCTTCCATTGTGCACATACTGTATATTCCCCTGCTCGAGTTGCTTTTGAGTAAACCTCTTGACTTTCGAATTCCCAGCTAATATATGACCGGAATTTGGTGTGATGGTTACTATATACTCCAGTATTTTCCCCCGATAGTACTCCGAATAGGGTTGCATATCTGTGGGATTCAGTTGCACAGTCTTTCCCTCCACCACCGATATAATATTCGAGTGCATGTACAGCTTCTCTGGTATAATCACAATCTTCATCGTCAGTTGTCTTAGCCAGGTAATGCCATTGGTAACATCGAATACAAAGTAATCAGTGGATTGATTGACTCCTGCTTGTATATAGAACATTTTTTCAGTATTCACGGAAGACTGATCGAACACCTTGCAGTTGTATTCGTCATCAAAGGACATGGATTGCATTTCCAGATAGCCGTGCATGGGTGAGTTTGTGACCAAAAAGGTAATGTCGCCTGGCGAAATATTGGGATGAACAACCTAATAAAGGAAATAGGAGTCAGATAAAGGGATTTAAGTGATATGATGTTGAAAGACCTACCTCTAAGACATCTCTCGAGATAAGTACACTAGTGGACTCCTCCACATTAAGTGTGTGGTTCTGTTTTACTTGCAGGGGTTCCCAATATGCCGAAGGATAAATCCGGAACATGACCTCGCCCTCAGCTGTTATGTTCTTGATATGCACTCGATATCTATATTTAACATTTAATATCAATAATCAGAATTTTCCAATTATATAAAAGCTAATGATTTCTCACCTGACTTTATCCATCGAGGCAATTTCCGTGTTCCAATAGACCAATCTCTCCCGTTCAATATCCAGGTGGGTGAAATTACTTAGGGATGTATAGTTTGTGGCCTTATAAATGGTAGTGCCATTCTCCCCCTCGTTTGCCCTACTCAAATACATGAGTATGCCATACGAAGGCGGCTTAATCACTTCGTAGTAGATTTCATCCAGTTTCATATCCAAATTGGTTTCCAATATAAAGTCTTTGTTTTTAAGCACTACGAATTTACCCTCCTGAACAATGGAGGCATTGGTGGCCATCATGGAGACAAAGGGATCTGAGGCTCGTATCTCTAGCAATCCATTAACCTCATGCTCTCGATCTGTGACTATAAAAGAAGCGGTTCCGGAATCCGAACCCGTGTGCTGGAACATAATCCTCCTGTTTGCAATATCATCCTGAGTGAAGCTATCAATGTAGTGACCGCTCTTGTAGAAGGCTCCATTCGTACTAGAAACATGGATGTAGTGGATATCCGTGTTGTTGGTATTAACATCCGCATCCAGATACTGCAGCACAGTGGGATTGAGGGTCCTTATGCCATTCCGAACCACATGGAATATCCGTTCGATGGCAGTGCGATAGGGTTCATTATCGTTCACCAGCTTTATGTGCACTTCCATATTAGAGACAAACTGCAGATCTGTTTCATCACCCGAGAGTATGAGCAACTCAAAGGTGTCCCTAGTGGATTCCGTATCATCGTGGCAATAGTATATATCATTTCGGAACAATTGTTCCAGGCTGAACACTTCCACGGGCGTTGTGAGGCCCGCCTGCTCGTCATACTTGCAGATAACGCCATGTTCGGGACTCGCAGAAACCTGAAACTGCAAACTTTCGTAGATGTTGAAGCGAATGCCAAAGTGATTCTTGGTGATTAGAGCCCGTTCTCCCTCCTGAACCTGCAGAGCCTCGTGATTTTGATAGCCCAGCTTGCTGATTAGCTCCTCGGGGGGTCGGTAGTCAATCTCCAGAGTTCCCACCACATCATCGCATTCCGCCACGGAGACCACAAACTCCAGATGATCTGTGAAGCTGGAGTAGCTAGTGTGATGCGTCTGATAGCGAATTCTTCGCTTCTCTATATCCTGTTGGGTAAAGGAGTCCAGCTGCTTGGCCGCCTTTCGCGATCCCTCCACATAGATGCCCCCGTAGCGAGTGGGCTTCGTTATCTTGTAGATCACGCTGCGCGGAAAGCTGCCGATGGGCGTGGTCTCATAGGAGAGTATGTCGCTGGTCAGGAGAATCTCCCGGCTGCCATTGATCGATATCTGCGAGGGTCGGCTGGTCGTTATGCGCAGGCGCGTGAATGTGATGCGGAAGTCGAACGTTTGCGTGGTCACAAAGCCAAACGAGGCAATAAACTGTGAAAGTGAAATCAATGCAAATTTATTGGCTACACTGGACAGCAAAGAAAGGGGGCTGAGTTGAAAAGATAGGGGAGTGAGGAGTAGGATATTACGGAAGGATTTGACTATGGAATAATATTTTATACTTCATTATTATATTTAGCTAGGATTTTAAGTAGAATTGTCATTAGGAACAGGATAAATATATCTAAAAAATTGTATTTAATATTTTAGATAAAAGAAACACTTATTAGAAATAAAGTAGGTTAAAAGCATGTTCCTAACCCAAAAAAAATCGGAAAGAGTTAACTCTTTAGACTAAGAGAATTTTTAGGAGACAGCACTAACGCATGATGGATTTCCGTGAAATTGGTAAACTCTAGAGAAAGTTGGGAGTCTGTTAAGTCTTAGTTAAGTCCCGAAAACTTACATCTAACCAAAGCATGCAACTTAGTGTTGGCTCCCTGCCCATTTATGGCCTAACTTGTGTTTGGTTTTTTACGATACACACCTTGAATTCGTCTTGCCAAGGGAAATCACTGCTGTGCAGATAGCGAATGTGGCCGAGCAGCAGCTGGCTATCGCTGAACCAGTCCACGTTAACCCAGGAGCCATCAATCTGCCGCAGCCGCTGAAGAACTCCATGCTGCGGTGCCTTTACGATATCGTACCTAATGTCGATGTGCTCATCCACGGCATTGGTGCCAATCGACAGATTAGCAGGACTGAGCAGCAGAGAACTCTTGTGGATCATTATGAGGCCCGTGTTATTGACCAATCGCAGCTCCAGAGGATGCACAGAAATCGGCAGATAGACCGTATCACTCGTCTCGATGCCATCGGATACTTGTAGTTGCAGCTGATAGCTAACGGATTCCGTTGTTGTGGAGTTGTACAGATACGATACCTTTCCCACATTCACTTCGGCCTGCGAAAAGGTTGATGTGGTCGCACCTCCAACTATAAAACAGCCAAAGGTCTCCTGAGGATTGTTAGCCGGCAGTATGGTGTAGATCAAGTTTCCCGGTTCGCTATCGGGATCGTCAATGTTGAATAAATCCACATCCAGCACCCTTTCGATCCCCTCTATCACTCGCAGGATTTTATGTGAATGCAGCTTTAATTGCGGCGGATCGTTTATGGGTGTTATATTCGCGTGCAGGAGGAACCTATGTTTTCCCAATATATTCTCTGGTATCTTGTGAACATCACCAAAGACCTGCATATCCAATGTGGCATGGTCGTTGAAGTTCTCTTGGCCATTGTGCACATACTTCACCTTGTCTTGGGCCAAATCAACCAGATTAAATGTGCGGCAGGGCACAAAGTTACCCTTTTCAGGTGAGCTGTGCAACAGTTGTCCATACTTTGGTTGATGTACCACATTGAATATAATGGATTGCTCGTTGAGGCTGGGATAGCGACGAAGATCGAGTATAATGTCTATGTACTGGGGGGAGAGAAAGGCAGTTCCACCTTCTAAAAGCTGCATGGGAGCTACATAGAGCAGCTCAAGTTCGGGACTTGTTTCGGTGAAGATCTAAAAATAAATCGAGGTACATCAAAATTGTTAGTAAAAAGTTGTTAATCTATTTTTTAAAAACATGCTTATAAAGTAGATAAAGAGAGACTAACGGTTTTAAGTTAATATCAGGGTTTTTACAATTTTTTTTTTAATGAGATTAGAAATTTTTAAATTTGGGAATGTCCTAGTATTTAATTGATTTTCTTTGTGTAGTTTTGTATTTTTTTTCAATTACTATTATTAAATGCTTACCTTAAAGGGCCCCTGAAAATCAGCCTTGATGCAGTAGGACTGGTCGCAGTAGCAGATGAAACCATCCACTCCATGCTGACTGCAGATTCCGCTCTTCAGGCAGGGATTGTGCTCCACGCAGGGATACTTCCACAGGCAGTTGAGGGCCAGGCTGCGCGAAATGGCCATCTCAGCGAAGCCCAGTGGGAGATCATTGACCCGGATATCGCGCATGCAGCCCTTGAAGCTGATCTCATTTATGCGCAGTCCCTTGCCGATGAGCCGCCGGCGCATCTCCTCCTGGACGCCGCCAAAGAAGACGCTCTTCTCGAGATTTATGCTCGCCTTGGTCTCATTAGCGTGAGCTCCGCGATAACCGCTCTCGGCATCGTCGAGGATTAGCTCCGCAATAGCGGCGTTATATCGCAGCAAGACCCGATGCCATTTGCCATCCGAGATGTGCTCATTTGTCATGAACTGCACCAGACTGCCGGCCTTGTTGAAGGTCACCTTCAAGCGCTGGTCTTCTATTTCGAGGACTATAAAATCAAAGCCCCCGTTGAAAAATAGAACGCCGGCATGAGCCATTGTGCGGAAATGCAGGGAGAGTCTGCAAAAGGTATGCAAAAAATTATACGGTGTGAGATTTATTTTCCTGCAACTCACGTTTCTCCAATGGCATTCGATTCCTTCATCATCAGGGCATAGGAATCGTTCTTCATGAAACTAATGCTATCCTGTATCGAGCCATCGAACTCGGTGCTGCAAGTCCAGGATACACCAGTACTAGTGGTGTGACTCGTGCGGTCCTTGGCCCGCTTGATGATGTTGATGTTGTTGTAAAAGACCTGTCATGGCATTTAAAATACAAAAAAATATGAAAATTAATTTAAATCAGAAATAAATAATATTCAAAAAAGGTAAAACTATTTTTTAAACCATAAAAAAATATTTTACTATAATTTACTTTATTTTATTTATAATTTTTATTATAATTTACGTTGTTGAAAAACTATAAACATTTTTTAATAATACCGCTAATGGGTTTAACTTAGTGTTCCAGGTTAAAAATAGGTTAATATACTCACATCCGATATGCATCCCCGAAAACCGATAACATCATTCAAGTAGCCGGCCGTAAAATCCCCCACGCCGCCCAGAAATGTACCGAAATGGATATTGAGGGCGGTGAGATCGCCTGGGAGCTGTTTGCGCATTATGAAGCCGTCCACCTGCAAGGTGATATTATTCTCGAACCGTTGCACCGCCACATCGTGCCATTCCAAGTCGTTGAGCTTTTGCTTTTTCGGCGAGCGCAACTGTAACCGGTATCGCTGTAATTGCGCTCATATGTAATGGGGAGTCTATCGATGGCTCACCTGCACCACATCCCGTTCGATTTTATAGCTGAAACTGATCAGCCCGCTCTCCAGCCGCAGCAGGCAGTAGTCCGTCCGGCCGGCGGCCAGGAAGAGCAGGGCGTTCTCCTGCCTGGTGCGAAACTTGACGCGAATGTTCGTTGACATCTTGGCCTCCTGCAGCGGCATCGAAACATAGCCATCGCCAAAGAGCGACACTGTGGGAGGATAGTATAGATAGGAAAGACAAATTGAAATCGATGAATTTGGATTGCTAGAGAAACTCGGGCATGAATGGATGCTGTAGATTTATATGCTAATTTGAGATTCGGAATTTTTTAAAAATATTATATATTTTGGAAAACTTTGGAAATTATTTGAACATTTTTTATGAATATTTCTTAGAATATAATATATTTTTAAAGTATTATCGGATAGTATATTTAAGGAACCTTTAAGACAAATATTTTAAGTCAAAGTTTTTAATAAATTATTTGTATTAAACATTTTTTATGAAATTCTTGAAATTTGTAGAATTTTTGTACTCTAATAAATATCTTAAATTACATTTTTTATAAAAAATTCGTATTAATCGTGTTCTATGGAATTTGGCATTTTTATTAGAAATATTATCGCATAGTCTATTTTAGAAATCTTAAGAATCACTTGAAAACCTTAATAAAAAATTATAGTATTACAATTGTTAATGAATAATTATTTCTATTAATAATTTTTATGACTATAAAATTGATCCAACCGAGTGACCGAAATAGATACAGATACAGTTGCAGCTGGTGGAGATTGATACACTAAACAGTCCACTACTCATAATGTTGCAAGAGCTGCCGCCAATTTGATTGGCAATCGCGTTCTATTGCAACCCGTATACAAATTTGTCCAGATCAGATCGCAGGGGATCAGGCCATCAGCTGTCGAGCTGCCAGTCAATGTCTGTCTAGGTCATTCAGTCAGTCAGTCAGTCATTTATCTGGCTATCTATTGAGAGCCATCTTTTGTATCTTGATTTGCTTAATTAGTTGTGGACTTGAGTCAAACGTGCCTTTCCTGGGAAATATGTACTTGTACCTCGAAAAAAGAGTATGTCAACTTCGAACGTTCTTTGCATAATTTTCAATTTCTCGTTCGGGTTTCGAGTCGATTCCACCTCGTAAAAAATTGCATTATTAATGATTTTCTATATTCCGCTGTACGCTTGTGCAAAAACTTATTTTGAAAACAAACATTTGTCACAACATGGAATTCAACTTTGTGCGAGAGATATTTTAAGAATTTCTCTCACAACTCTGCGGCAAAAAGGGAAAATGTTTGCTAGCCATTTGTAAACGTGTGTTTTTCGCTGCTGTGCGGGCGACATATTGACCTAACCCACATAGCAAACATAGGATAAACATGGAACAGTTGCATACGAATGGCAGACAAAACAGCAGACAGCCGGATAAACAGGCAAACAAAACGAAATGGGCAACAAATAGTCAACCATTGATGCGTTGGCCGCATCATTTTGACGCCAATTAGCAGCAATCAGGTGTCAAAAGCGGCGGAAAACCTAAGAAAAAACACTTTCCCATCTGCGGGCCCAAGCATTTGACCCACATTAATGCTGGGCTGCCGTTGAAAATGCTACTTTTTCATCTTCACAAGATGCGCGTGCCTTAAACCAAAACAAAGGCGAACAGAGATGTGGAGGCGTTATCGTTGGTTGAACAATAACAAATTGGACAGGGGAACGGCCACCGAAAATTTTAGTACACTTTCAAAATTATTTTTCCTGCGATATTTAATTTTTTCAGTAACTTGATTAAAAACCCAAATATATCACAGGAAACCTTTAAAACCGTATGCGTCTTATAGAAATTATATTATTAAAATAGGAAATTATTTATTTGCTAAGAATAATGGTAGTTATTATGGGAATACAAATTAGGTATTGAATTTAATTAACTACAAATTTTTATTGAAGAACTTCGGATATTTAAGACTTTAGTACCAAATAAAATATTTAAGAACGTGATTATTATGATTATTAAATTTTTTTAATGAATTAATAATTAAACCCTTATTTTTCAAAAAAATATTATATTTTCAAAAAGCTTTAATTAAAAAAGGGTAAAATATTTAAGAGGGTTGCTCATATATTAGTTCCCCACAAAATCAATATATTTGATTCCTAAATTCCTTCAAAAGGCAATCCTAAAAGTACTTAACACTTACATTTTTGACACTAAGTGAAAATCCGCTGGCCTAACTGCAGAAATGCTTGGGCAAACAATCAAAAAGCCTTGTCAAAAATTTACTTTTCTCTTGCCAATCTTGTGCGATATAATCACCCCTTTGTGAGGGCAAACACATGCCTTTCAGGAAGTTGGACGCTCAACAATAAATGCAATTTGCATCAACAAAATGTGGTGCAGCCGCAGCAGAGCAGCCCCAACATCAACATCAGCGTCAGAAGTCATTTCAAATGTCGGCCGGCAACAAATAAGACATCATCAGGAAAAGTCCGTCCAAAAATGGGGAAAACATCAGAGGCGAGCACACGACGCAAGACTTATGGCCACAGATGCTGGGCACCTCGCCACCCACTCACTCAGCCCCACCGAATGCAACTCCCCTATCAAATGCTAAATTTATGTTTATCTTTTATGCAGCACGGAGGTGGTGGAGCTGGCTAGGTAGCCAGCGAATATTTATGTTATGGCCAATGTTTATTTTATTTGAGTTATATGTCGCCCGGTGTCTCCATGGCTTTGGAGTTATTCGGTTTTCTATAGATTTTATGATCGTGTTTCTGTTCGCTTCTCTTTTTTTTTTGGTCTTTAATTAATGCTCCTTTGGTGGCCCGCTGAAGTCCGATGTTCATTAAAACTTTATCTGACATTGGCAATTTATAAATTATTTTTTCTCATTCGTAGTTTTCATTTCACTAATAATGTCAAAGTTTATTAGTGGTGCTTGTGATTTGTGGGCTTATTACGTGATCTTGAGTGGATTTTTGTTGCAACGTGCAGTTAATATTTATGGAGCTGCGAGTTCTGCCCATCGAGATATGGGATTCCTGCTTTATTGGCTGAGAGATTGAGGTGATCGGGGTATTAAAACGGTTCCGATAACTTGACCGTATTAAAGATTTCTCTTCAATATAGTGCACATTAAAATGAAGCAGTTTGGTAACTCTTTATTGGGAATCTTTTCGTATATGTAGGGGGTTTCACGTTTATGGTATTTGTTTGAATGTTGGATAGGTATTAGAATTTTTCCACTAATATGTTATACAAAAATTTGCTCCCATGGACCCTCGTAGGACATTTCCCACAGATTAAAAGCATTAAAATTTCATTGGGTGAAATATTTATTCTAGAGAATCCCCAAAAGCCTCCTTAAATTTCTTCGCTGGCCATAATCATTGCAGTAATTCCTGTGATCTCCAAGTAGTCGTCAAAATAGTTTCCTCTCCCATTTACAATCGTTGCCACATTCTTAGGCCCCATCGGTTGGCTTAAGAGATCAATCTAAATCAAATAAAAACCGCACTGAAGAACCCCTTTGAGTTGGCATTTCCATGCCGCTTGCTTCGTTTTATGGCCTCCAATGGGCGAACATGTGTCGCCATTGCTAACGTCTTCACCCTAATTAGACTCCGGGGCCGCATAAAATTCAATTATATATCTGCGAAGGGTAGACTGCGACTATCGACAATTGAGCATTGCATCGACAAGTCATAAAGATTCAACGATTTTCTCATGACTCAGGGGGAAAAATGGAGAGCACACACAATGTCGCCAAAATAAATTGTTGTATTTTATATGCAAGCAACCGTTTTTTACTGCGCCTGCAGTTAGCATTGAGCATGTAGCATGTGTTGATATTTATATTGCAAATGCAAATGAATAATCAAGAGGCGACACACAGATCGGCAGATGGCGCGCACCAGATACAAATACGGATACAGATACATTTGTATCCACACACGTCTATGTTAAATTTGGCACAACGCTTTGCGCGTGTAAATGATTTACATTTCACGTATAAATAAAAAACATATATTTAAATACACAAACAGAAAGAATTGTGTCTTAAGAAAAGAACTCTGGAGACCGCAATAAGCAAAAATAAAAAATCGTTTTAAAATCTTAAAAAAGGTTAGAAAGTAACACAAGTATATTTTTAAAATAATTTTTTAAAACAATTTAATATTTATTCTTACTTTATTTATTTATTTATTGAAGTGTAGCACAAATCAAATCAGGCAGACTAAAAAAAAGTGAGAAAAACAATTTGCGCCTGCTGCGGATGATTCACGTTTGGCTTCTTAGCCCCCAAGTGACGTCACATGCCAACTAAAAATATCGTTAAAAACACATTTGCGCCAAGACCAAAATATATATCGTACACATTTCTCTGTGTCTCCTTGTGTGTAGATATACAACGAAATTAAGAGCACGCCTGACTTTGGATAGCTTTTGCGGTGCACCGCACAGATACTTTTTGAGTTTTTAGAGTCTCAGACACTCTGCGTTTCCCTTGGCCCAACAACAACAACATGCAGCAGAAAAGTAGAAAAGCAGAAACGACGACGACAACGGAAAAAAAAGTGCGCCCCAAGTCAAATGTCAAGCGTGAAAAATGCGTTAAGTGCACTGCAGCGGCGCATTGTAGTTAAGTAGTTGGATTTTATGGGCCGGCCGGGGTTACCATGGAGCATTGCGAATGCCAAACTGCGGGGTATGTATAGCTATACCTATATATCTCGGATAGATAGCAACAGGAAGGAAGCCCAAAGTAGACGGCGAGCAGTTGGTCAAATTAGTCAGAGAAATGGATTGACATAAATCTTTCAAAGTTCAAGAGGTCAAAATGAAATATTCGTGGGAACAGTTAGGCCACAAATAGGTTTCTTTTATGACTCGAAATACTTTTAAGTTTAAGAATTTGAAATAAAATAAATAAATAAATGAATTAAGAAAAATGTAGCTAAGCTGAATGAAAACCTAGATGCTAAACAGTTTTATTTAGAAAGCATTTCTAAGCACTTTAAGGATATATACAAAATCTCTCTTAAAATTGAACCACCTTCGCAAAAATCCAACTACACTCATAAAAACTTTTTTCTAAAATTTGGAAATGAACAAGAAATTTTCTTAAATAAAATAAAGAAAACTTTTTGATTTATAATCAAATTTTCTAAAACCAAAAACATTTTTGTCCATTTCCAACAGTTAACGATTCATAGGGAAGATTTCTAAATTTTAGAAAGACATTTTTGTGAGTGTATAGTTTTTAAAAAAAAATTATAAATTTTTGACTTTATGATTAAATTTTAAATCTAGTTTGAAAAATGAATTCTATCACAACTTTTCAGTTAAGGCCACTTATAAATATTTGTAACTAAAATTTAAAAATTATATATCCGTTTTAGAAGCCATTCTAAGCACTATTCTTCACACCCGACCCACTGTATCTGCTCTTTGGCGAACGCGAGTAACACCAAAATGTATGTGGCACTGCACCATTTGCAACTCTTTATTTTGACTTTTATTTATGTCGGCTTCGATGGCAGCCAAAGTAAATGCAATTTGGCTTCAGCTGCTTCTGCCTCTGTGGACCGCTTTTTTTTGCGGCCAATTCGTGGCTGGCCATATTTGTAATGAGCATAAATCGTGCGTTGATCATTTGCCATGATAAATCTCATGTTTATGCGCGGTATTAAGTTCTGGGGCGCGTATCTCTGGCTACCTGACTGTCGTAACATTTAATTAACTGTACGTTCTGTGTCGCAGCTTCTTGTTAACTCTTTTTCTTATTTTTACCTTATTTTTTTTTTAACTCACCTTTCATGGCGGCGACAGTTTGCAATTGCAATATGGCGAGCAATAACAGCCATAGCCATCCTAATCCACGGAGGCGCGACATTCCGTTGCAGCTGCTTTGAAGTTTTATACGCCAGATATATGGTTGTTGCTGGGAAGGATGATCGAATGATGGGGGGGACTCACACAGATCCGAAACCCCAAGTACCACTCGCGCTTCGTTCGTTTTCGTTTTTGTTGTTTCTCGTCTTTAATAATTTTGCGTGTTAATTGATTTTTCATGGGGCCACGCATCCGTCGTCGTCGTAGTCTGGGGGCCTCATAAAAATAGCATCATCGGGGCATCGAGGCTTCCTCTCTAACAGCGGCACACCATCACAGCATCACGTCCTGGCCCGATGGCCGCATAGACAGATGCTGCATGTCATTTCGTTGACAGAACTCATGAGTTCGCTAGGCAGGAAGGGGCCTCACCTCGAATCCGGCCGTCTGACGAACTGGCTGACAGTCGAACTGGCTTCCTTTTGGAGCGGCTGCTTCTCTTAATTTTCTTGTCCGCTTATGCACGCACTTTGCCAGCCAACTTTCGCCCGATTACGTTTTAATTTCGCTGAAGTTTTATCATAAACACATTGACACTGACGACTGATGTGCTCAGCCGTTTATTTGTTATTTTTCTTGGCAATTGCACTCCACTGTAATTGAAAATAGATTTATGGGTATTACGTATTTTCTTTCCTTTTTATATACATTTTTTACGGGGATTTATATGGCACGTTTTATGCATTTTTAATTGGTCAGTTGGGGAAAAACCAATTTTTAGGGCTATAAACCGTTTTTTGGAAGGTAATATTAAATTTCTAAAGGTATTTTAACACGGAATATTATTTTGTTGTATTTTCAGTTTTAGATTTATTGAACTTATTATAATAAAAAAATATTTTGCCTGTTAAGAGGTATTCTTTCTAATTTTTTTAAATTTTTTTAGTATTTCTAAATTTATTTTATGAATTTAGAATTTACTCTGCGCACATGGATTGGTTTCGCTTGCTCATCCATGTTTATTTTCATTGATTTTATGGCCAATTTGATTTTATATTCCTTCGATATTATATACATCTCCCACTTGAGTCATTCATTTGCTATTTTAATTGCCTTAGATTTCAAGCCAAACAAATCTCTAATAAATTCAAGTACCCGAGACCCCCGAAGCTTTGGGGTTACATATGAGAATACATATATATCATTGATTAGCGTATCTACAGATACTTTATGGAGACTTAATTGAGTTGCTGCCGCAGCATGCTCGAGATACGAGTATGCTCCTCCACTTCAGTGGAAATTGCTGCACAGTTGAGTAAAATTTATTGTATTTTTTTGGGGGGGTGACGGAGCGGGGGGATCGCACCATAAAAAGTGGTGGACTTAAGTGGTCGGCTAGCTTAAGCTCTTTTCCCGACAATATGAGGGATTTTGTCTTATAAAGTGGAATTTCTAGTTCGAGATTTTGCAACAGAGCAGTCAAAGTTCATGGGCTTTAGGTAGGTAAGAAAATGTGTGGGCCAAAAATAGGACACTTTCAAGTTTAGAATGCAAATCGAGAGGGACTTGTAATCCCAAGGGGGAGAAATGCCCAAAGGAAAAGGAAACTCCGGGCGATGCCAAAACGTCAACAACTGTGACTGGAAAATGAATTATTTACGCCGGGGGTATCTAAAAATACCGCCAGACGACTCTCTTATGTTTATGCATTTATTTCCTAAGGGGAAAATGCAGCACGAAACTGCTGCAGGTTCGACATCATGAGGTCAATTGCACAGCCTCCAGGAACAGCAGTCTCAGCAGTCGTGTCTTGCGTTCTTGTTAAGTTCGCTCTGCTAATTCTGCTTGTTAATTTTTATATGCACCGCCCAAGTTCTTGTCGTTTCGAATATTTTTATAGCCCGTCGCAGCAGTCAAAATACAATTTGAAACGCCTTGCCGCTTGCAGAGACGACACCGAAACCGAAAAAATAAAGTGACAATCGCCGGGGTGCCTTTTATGACAGACGCGTGTTCCCTCTGCGTCCCCCAAACTTTTTTTTTTACCCATTTACATAAAAATTAATAAATGTATCTACCGGATAGTCGGAGACTGCCAGCTGCCGCTATATGCACTTTTGGGAAAGTTCTTTCCGTGATATTAGCTTATATTTTTTATGGTAATTAAAAATTGGTGGCTCTCAAAAGTTTTGGGAAAACAAAAGGCGAACAAAATACCGCTCTACCAAATCGAAAATTGATTTGATAAGGCATAAAAACGCTGTTTTTATATGGAAAATTGGTAGGCGTCGCCTGCCCACGCCGATTTGAACGCTTTCCTAACTCAAAAGGCCTCCGAGGTGTGCAGAGCTGTTTCCTCCGTCTCAGTTGCATTCGATGATTTAGTCACACTCTTTTTGGGCACTGTGATTTATGATCGCCGAGTACTGCGATTGATGAATGGAGTTGTGCCTTGGTGCGATTTCTGCACCATACATATGTCACAAATATGAGTTTTATTGAAGAAAAAATGTATCCACTTGCGGAATGAAAGGGGTACAGTTAAAATATCCAAGTAGAAGTAAGCTTTTAAAGCAAAGGATATATTTTAAGATTTTTTGAAAATATTATTTTGAAATATTTTTTTTTTAGTCTTGATTTATTACTTATTGTTATTAGTTATTGATCCAATTCCTTAGTTTTATTTGCTTTCAGTTAACAAATTGGCATTTTATTTATACAATTTATTTTATATCACTCTTTAATTTGGCACAGTTTTCGCTTTACACATTGCTTTTTCGGCCTTTATTTTCATTTCTCACAGCTTGATTCATTCATTTTCCCGACTTTCTGCCAAAGATTTCAGCACCCCATTTTTCACACACTTTATGCCTTCAAATTAAATGATTTATATTTAATTTTTCTTAGCTGCTTTTGCACACATCTTTCGTTTACTTCCGCGGAGATCACTGATTTTCACAGAATTATCGGAATTAACCGTACTCACGGTCAATTTGCAAAGTTCTGTATCTTTTGTGTTTTCCCCAATAAGATATCCAAAGGCACACAACAACAAACGTTTCCATTCACAATGAGTTTTTAGCCGGAATTCTTGTCAGAAAAGTGCCGACCGTAAAGATGGAGAAGGGAAAACTGAAACTTAAAAATAAATTAAATTTCTATTTTTTACACATACACTGGCCCACACTCAAGTTGGAAAAACTCTGAAGGGGCGCGCGCTCAGAGTTTTCCGCGTTTTCCGATTACCGCCACCCGCACCAAGAAGCAGCCGAATTTCCAAATTTCCGAATTTCCGACTTTCCGATAAGCAAACGAACCGAACACGCCAACGATTTCTCACAGACTGAGCCGAGAGGAAAGAAAATTCCGCACGCAGTAGTGCGCTCGCTCGAAATGCCCAATGAGACCCAGACCCCATGGTTCCCTCGTCGGCCTGAAAGGCCTCAGATGCCTCCGATGTCGATTTGGTTTTGGTGCCACCACTCCATGGCGCACCCGCGAGTGACTTTTGTGCGCTCTGCGAACGCGCGAACGCGAACGCAAACGCGAGCCCAATATGTATCTCTATCTAGATAGCAGTGATGAGCTGCCTGCCCGGAGCCAAGGGATGCGAAAGGAATAACCAGGAATCGTGGAAATCCTGTAATTTAATTAACGATTTTATAAAACTATTCTTACTTATCTTGAAAGATTTACCAGATGAAGTTCGAGATAATCATTTAATTCTTAAAAAGGTCTATGGCTATCAAGGATTTTAATTAAAAGAAATATTTACAAAGTTTTTACATTTATTGTCATGTGAATAACACTTTTATATTGTAATAGTTGTACGTATTGTGGGTTATTTACCTCTGGTATTTTTGGTTTTTTTTTTCTCCATCTTGTAGTACTCAATGATTACGACAGAAATTATAATATTTTTGAATGATTTCATTTTAAGCATTGCTTTTTAATCGTAATCCTAATAATGTGTATCATTTTAATATTTAAACGGCATAAAATAGTATTTAAACATGTATCATTTTGTGAATTTAAATACATTTTTAGATTTTGCAAAAAAATTGATCAAATTGTTTAATGAAGGTCACCCCTATTTGGACCTCTTTGTCATGCGTTCTTGGTATTACAAGTGATTCATAGCTGGTAAAATGTACACTCTTTCCGTGCTTGCGGCATCATTAATTCTATACTATATGATTCTCCGAAGATCCATTCACCCCTTTACCAAATCGGAAAGACTCGCTGCTCATCACTGAGACCCCGCTGATGACACTCTGTTGTTCCCCTGCTCATTTTCAGTGCTGGGCGCTCTCCGCATTTTCCCCTTTTTTCCTTTTCATTTTCATTTTCCTGTGCAGCACGCGAAAATACGCGGATTGAGCAATTGCGAGCGCCAAGAGGCTGAGGACTTGAAATTTTTCAATTTGTTTAGCAGTGCTTGGACGCTGCTGTCGCTGCTCTCTGATGATCTTCATCTTCAATGTGGATGGCAGGGGTCCCGTACATGAACAAAAATCTATTATTTTTAAGGAATACATTTAAAATATTTAAATTAATATTATTTCGCACAAAAAGAAAAATATTGGTATTTAATAACGTATTTTTGGAAAATGTAATATAGAATCCTAAGGTTAATTGTTGATCTGAAAATATCTGATTAATGATAGTACTGATTTCTTTCCGTGCACCCACACATGTGTGTCTGTCTCCGCATGTCGAGTGATAAAAATCTCTTAACCATTTTTCATCAGCCTATTAAGTTACATAAGTCACACGGTTCCTGCTTGCTGTTGTGCCCTCCGTTTGTCCTGCAGTGTAAATATCCCTTGGCCTGCTAATGAACCCTTTGGCACCAGGAGGAATCAGCCAGCGGCTGCCCGCACCTAGCAATTATTCGACCTCCCTGACAGGCATCAGAAATTTCTACTGACAGCAGATGCCACATAAATCAGGCGCTGCGAATGAAGAATTCGCTGCGGTTAGCTCATTAATAAATTAAATGCATAAAATCACACAAAAACACCTAGGGATACTCCTGGGACAGATGGGCGGGAGCATATCTATAGATGCACTGGAAAAAAAAACTGTTCTCTATTATACAAAAAAGGGGTAAGGGCAGGAATTTTAATCATACGAATGTTTTAAAAGGAAATCAAGGAAAATTGAGGTTATTTAGTGGTTCCTATCATGGAATACTTAAACTATACTATACTTTAACTATTATAATATTCTTATTAATATTTTAAATATTTATTTTTAACTAAGGGCAATCAGCTCTAGCTCATTACAATTGCTAGAGATTATATTTTTATTAGTTGCTAGCATTAATCAGCTTATTACATCTTTAAACTAAATATCGATTGGATAGCCCATATTAAAAATATGTATTTTTCCCTGTGTGCCTTCGATTACACGCCCCCTTTCAAGGCTCAACACAACAACTGCAGCGCGAATGGAAACCCTTAGGGGCTGTTCCTGATAACGGCGACGGCAACGACTCCATATCACGCACAATTTGTGTTCGGGAAAAGTGTTCCGGAGGAGTGCCTATGCCTATGCCTGCGAGAGCGTCTACGTGGATGGATCTAGGTTAGGCCACACAGCTGTGGCATATGTAAAAATAAACACATAAAACTGCACTTTTACTAATTGCTCCAGGGAAGCGAAAGAACAGAACGAGAAATGCTGAAAATGCCCTGGGTGCAATCCGAAAAAACATTCGAAACCAAATCGACTCTAAAGCCCCAGTGAGTTAGATACGAAGTCAAATGTGTTTCGAAAGTATTATGTTTGTGGCAGGAAAACTTAAATGTTCACGTGCTGTTTGCATTCAGGGTTGTCAAGTGGTTCAGCCGTATTTTGGTGTATTTGCGTAGTCTATCTGAATCATATATTAACATTAGTGTTCTTGATACTTGGAGATAAGGAGCAACCCCCTGGGTCCTTTAGTGAAATTCTACCCCAAAAAGAGGCGTATAATGTAAAAGAACATTTGGTGATGGGATTAAGTTTTACAGTTGTCATAAATTATAAATTTTATGCAGATCCACGGATGTATTTGAGATCCTCAAAAGATATTTTCATTAATATAAAAAAAAATTCATATTGAAAATTCTAAGTCACTTCCGTAACCACTTAAAACACCTAGGAAAGAGACCACTATTTCACTGCACACAATATCTCAAGGATGCAACTGAACCATGGAGGATCACCCCCAATCTTTGCCCTCTTTGAACCCACCGTGTAAACCCCGATAGTGCTATCTCGAAAGGAAGTGGTAAGTACACCTACCATTACTACATATTTTCCAAAGGGCCTGTGCATCCTTTTACGCCTCAACGATTTTTATAGCTGTTTGCCTATAACGCAAGAAAATTCCAGAAATTCTTGGTAAATGTGGGGGAGTTTTTACAGCAGTGAATCACTTTAAGGGCGTGTCCAGGGCTCTGGTTAAATAGTTTATGTTTTGTTAAGGTAACGAACTAGGATTTTATATGCAAAGGCCATGTAATTTGCTCATTAACAAATTGGTCGAGGTTAGGGCTACCAGATGTACAAGCATATAATTGAGATTGTGGGGTTGGTCACCATCGAACCATCGACTTTCCCCAGCCACTTGAGTTCTGTTCGCAGCCCTTAGAGTACCACACATTTCGAGACCATCTCGTCTGTCACATTATAACTCAATTTTAAATTGTGCTGAATTCTGCTTTCGACATATTAAATTAATATTGACACATTGACAGCTGCCAAAACAAGAATCTCTCCCTTCGAGTCTCTACAATTTGCTGCCACTTCGACCACCCGCTGATTCGTTGGATTCGAGTTTTCCCGATGCGGGTTCGGATCGAAGTTCTCGAATTCGTTGACTAATCATGCGCAACGCTTGCTATTTGGGTGAAATTTTTAATTGCCCCGCGCAACGCAACGCGATCGAATTGAAAGGCCAACGTTCCGTGGAAATTGTCAGTGTCATCGTGGGGTTTGGTTCCCATTCAATGTTCGATGGGTGTCTTTATCTAAAGCGCGCCTGGGAAAAGCGCACGTTGCCTTAATTGATTGATAGATAGATAGATATAGACTAATGGCATCATGGGTTACAAAAGGTCTCGCTCCTATGCGTTTTTGTTTGATTTACCCTAATTTGGCCGTGGACTGAAGTGCAAAGTAAACATTAAATTGGCGCAAACTAACAAATAGTGCTCTGTATTCCATTTCCATTTTGGTACATTTTTATTTGGGCTGGGTTTTTGGGTATGACATGGCTTGTAGTTTCATTGATCAAAGCAATCTTATATGGAGGTCTGGTGTTTTAGGCAATTTGTCGTTTGCACCTCGTAAATGATTCAGAATGAATCATAAGTTAACTGTCGTTAAGGGTTGATTGTATTATATTTTTCTTTAAAGAATACTTATAGTGGGTTGATACTTCAAGAATACTATCCTACACTTACTGTCACTAATGCCAGATCATTTAGTTATAATCCTCTGCAATCTCTTTAAAGGTTTCTAAGCCCCTTCACTCATAACTCGTTCCACGGCTTCCATTTGTTTAATGAAATATATTCAATGTTTTATTTTATTTGCCTCTGCTTTAATGAGCTGTTTGTTCTTCCACCATTTTCTCCTCGCTTTTCTCCTCCGACATTTTTGTTACAGGCCATTCATTCTCATTGTGGCATGTCCACTGCGATCTTATGAATGAACATTTTCTTTTTGGTGGCCTTTCCTGACGATCGTTTGCATCAAAAGTGCCGTTCTTGGCCATGTCTTGAGTTGCCATCAAAACAGCGCCTCGGGCATGGTCGTCCATCATCGTCGCCGGTTTGGGTGAACGCCCACGCCCACGCCCTGCCACGCCCTGCGCCCCCTTTGGACTGCGGTCCCAGCTTTTTGTGACTCGCTTCAATGAAGCGTGCCAATTTTCAATGAAATGTTTCGGCATCTTGTGTAGTGTGCCCTTTTTTAGCCGACTTCGGAGTTGCTTTGGTTTTGTTTCCTTTGTGTTTCCTTATTTCAATAATTTGTTGCATGTTCTTGGTGGGCTTTATGACATTTGCGTTATCTTTGAATTCCCCATCTGCATTTGTTTGCCGACCATAAAAAGTCAACAAACATCAATTATCATTTAATGATATGAGTTATCATGCAGTGAACTTGACCGCTCCCAAGGTGAATGCACAAAATACATTCATTTAATACGTGTTATACTAAATGTAAATTGCAAAAAATGTCGGTTTACCTTTTCGATTACATATGAAACACGTTTTTGATCAAATTATTCAATGTGCAGTTCATTGTTTTAATTCTGACGAACAAGGAAATGCGGTTAGTAATTGGCTGCGGAAATCCCCTGGGAAAGCAAGTGGTTTTCTTAGATAGAAATTCGTGATTTATACAAGGTGCTATATCCTGAAGCGATTTCTATAGAATGTATGATTTTATTCTTTGTTTAAAACTCTTTAAATTGTAAAATTATAATAAGAACGAATTTTTGCGTAGCTCTGGAGCTTAAGATCGTAAGCAATATATATTCAATTATTTTCAAAATTTGAATTCTTTGTTTTTAATGATTAGGCAAAATTCTTGTTTGTCTGGCTCGCAGTCTAATCAATTTATGAACATTGTTGTCAAAGGTTCATTGGCCAAGTTTATTTCGCAGTTTAGAATTATATATTTACAAAGTCTGAAAAGTTGATCGACACGTGAGTGATCATCTATATGGATGGATAAAAGGTGAAATTGACAGCTAACAATTATTTTGGCAACACTTGCAATCATCTGTAACCATATTGCAATTATCACGGGGCACAAATGTGTGTGAGCGAGACAATCAAACAATAAGATTAAGGCAAACAGCGACGCCGGTTGAATTGCCTTTTGTATCTTTATATCTCGGTGCCAGGGCGGCAGTAACACTCGAATCCGACAGATACTGCTAAGCTTTTATTTCTATATGCTCCGTGTATCTGCTGGCGTCGGCCGAGACTTCGACTTCGGCTGAGGCTAATGCTGATTAAGTTGAGGTGTTCGACGCTTCGTGCCGCCGAGTTTTAGTGATAACCGCACTTTGGTGCCCAGTGGTCGCGTTTCGCGCTAACTTCACTTTGTATTCGGGACGTGTTAATTTTGTTTAATTCCAAGTGCAAATATATTCAAGTGCTATTTTTGTAAAAAAAATCGTTAATTGTATTTTTAAAAGGTGAAATAATATACCAAAAATGCATGAATATTGTACTGACAAAATTATTAAAAATTTTTAAACATCGTGTAAAGAATGTTTTGATAAAAAAATAAAACCTGATAGAAAAAACCTAACTACAAAACTCAAAACAAATTAATTTGTATATTAAATAAATAAATATTTCAGAACTCAGAAATTTATTACTTTAAAACCCAGAGTTCTAGAATTTAATATATTTCATTTTTTAGAAAGGTTTAAACTATTAATAGATTGAATTATAGGAGCTTTAATTGTTGCAATTAAAATCGTAAAAAGTCGTAATCACTTTTTATTGCATACAAATTTAGTGTTATGTATATATTTATAAGGGCAAACATCTTGTAATTCTTTTAAAATTATCTGAATTACTTATTTATAAAAATAGTAATATCGAAACGTAGGCGCAAACTACTTTCACATTCACTTCACTCACGAAAACAAGACTTTTACTTTCAAAAAGCATAGGCTTCCCCTCTTTCATCCATCAAAATTTTCAAATTGTTACAATATAAAAGCTCCCAGCACTTAAAAAAAAATATATATATTTTTAATTCCCAATAAATAAACAATTAGTGGTGTTAGGCAATAAACAAATTACAGCGCAATTATGCCCTAACATCCAACCTTGACCAAAGCCTCGAAAAAAACTTAGTTAGCTAGCATTTCAAATGAAATTACATACCTACATACAAACATCAACTAAATTGAGCGGCAGCTAATATAAGGAAATACAATTTTGCTATAAAAGTATAACAGTAAAATGCAATGCGAATCGCGAGCTGCGATGACAAAATTATTTCCACATGCGATTTATCAGCACGACTCAATGACGACCACTTGTAGCATGTTTACTTGTGTTTCAGTTAGCTGTCTGTTAGAGAGCGTCAACCTAAACAAAAAGTTGTAAAGAAATTAAACAGAAAAAGTTTCTAGCAGATCTTGAAATGCTCTACATTTTTTCGTTTAATAAATCCTCATTATAAAGTCTACTGAAATATTTAATTATTTAAAGTCGTATATAAAATTAGGCTCATTGCTAAACATTTAAAATTTTTTTTAGTACCCATTGTCAGGGTACCAAACAAATTAAATGCGATTAAATGACAAAACACTCATTTAAATCCAATTAAACTTTGTTTTATTTGGGCTGCACGAGCCGACTTTTTCAAGGCTAGATAAACAAAGTGAACTCTTATTATAATTTACGAAAGCTGGCCTACTTTCAGATAGCGATAAGAAATAAAGATTAGGAAAGTCCAAAACATAATGAAAATTGCATGACCTGCAAGAATTTTATGATGTCTGGATGTCGACATCTAAGTGATGGTGATAATAACTTGGGGCCTACCATATAAGGCGTGTAAGCTAACAAGAATGCCGTCTGGTCCACTTCAATATTAATTGCTAATTTCAAAATGATGAAATTACCTGGCTGCATTTCAATCAGATCCAATTCTCTGACAGAAAGCCAAAGGTGTGTTCACTTAATAAACTGAATCTATAAAACACTGAGAAATCCAGATGCAATACAAAGAATATCAGTGATCAGATATGATTCCCATATTAGTAGCGTTATAATTTAAATATTTATTTATGCCAAGTAAACAAAGAACAAATGAACGTAAGAGGTGCTTAAAGGTGTTAAGTTTGATTAATTATTCGGTTGTAACAGTTTCCCTTTCATTTTCCATCTGGAAGATCCATCAAAGCAGAACTATCATCAATAACTCACTTACAATCGGATTCTGTAAAAGCACTTTGCGCTATGCAAATAACGAAATCAAATGCCGAACATAAACTGCAGCTAATGCTAATCTGACGCTAATAACGCGACTTTTTACCCCAGTCGACTGACAATTTAATTGAGGTTGTTAATTGTCAATGTTGATTTTGAATTAGATGGAGATGCAGCTGCAGTGGAAGTGCTGGATGTTGATCTTCCTGGTCGGACTGCCTTCTTTTGGATCTGGCTATCGGATACTCTTCATGGGACCCTTTCCCGCCCCAAGTCACTGGCTCTGGCTGGAGCACTTCCAAAAGGACCTCCTGCGACAGGGACACCATGTGACCAGTGTGAACAATCATCCCACAAAGCAGCCCCACGAAAATCTTACAGAGATCATTATAAGCCCTTCTTTCGATATTCCCAAACACTGTGAGTTTAATAGTATAAAATTTCAAAGAATCATATATAAATATTATTGCATATTTTAGTTCCAAAGGAGAACATCTTCACGATGCAATTCGTAAGCGACTTCAACAACCTGGAACTTTGGTGGACCATTGGACTCATGACCACGGAGCACGCCTTCAAGGATCCCAAAGTAAAGAAACTAATTGAGAGCAAGGATGACCACTATGATTTGGTCATACTGGAACAGTTTTTCCACGAAGCCTTTTTGATGTTTGGCAAGAGGTTTAACTGCCCGGTGGTCACAATTGGCACCATGGGCTATGCTGACAATATCGATCATGCCATGGGTCTCCTGACTCCTTGGTCCTTGATTCCCCACCTTCTATTGTCGCATACAGATCGAATGACCTTCAGCCAGCGTGCCTATAATGCCTACTTATCCTTGTATGATGCGGTTATGCGGCGATGGGTTTACTTACCAAAAATGCAGGAGCTGGCTGAGAAGTATTTTAAGGGATCGATTGAGGGTGAGCTCTTGAGATGTCACTTAGTTGACCCTTTAATTAATTCCTTTCTTTTTTTAAGGTCCCCTACCTCAAGTTCTCGACCTCGAGCGCAATATCTCGCTGGTCCTGATTAATGCCCATCGTAGCATAGACCTCCCGAGACCCAGTATGCCAGGACTTATAGACGTGGGAGGGGCACACATACAGAAACCCAAGAAGTTGCCCACCGACCTTCAGAGCTTCTTGGATAATGCCGCCAATGGAGTGGTTTACTTCAGCATGGGCTCCTATGTGAAGAGCACCGATTTACCGCCCGAAAAGACAGCTCTGATTCTCAAGGCCTTTGGCCAACTCAAGCAGCAAGTGATTTGGAAGTTTGAGAACGATTCCATTGGTGATCTGCCCTCGAACGTGATGATCAAGAAGTGGATGCCCCAGAACGACATTTTGGCCCATCCGAATGTGAAGCTCTTCATCACGCATGGCGGTATTTTTGGCACCCAAGAGGGCATCTACTGGGGTGTCCCGATGCTGTGCATACCTCTCTATGGAGATCAACACAGGAACACAATCAAATCGGTGCGGGAGGGTTATGCCCGGTCCCTGGTGTTCTCCAAACTCACCACCGACGAGTTAGTGCGGAATATCGAGACTCTGATCAACGATCCGCAGTACAAACGCAGTGCTCTGGAGGTCTCGCAGCGTTTCCGCGATAATCCCATACATCCGCTGGACGAGGCCACCTTCTGGATCGAGTACATCATCCGACATCGCGGGGCCAGGCATTTGAAGTCGCAGGGCGCCTTCATCCCCCTGCATCAGTATCTGCTGCTCGACGTCTTGGGTTGCCTGTTGCTGGGCGCATTCCTCGCCATCTGGCTGCCATGGCGGATGATCAAGAAAGTCCACAATTGGTGGCTCAAGGGGGAGGCCTCCGATAAACTCAACGAGAGCAAGAAGCGGTTGTAGGAGAAGGCCATCTCCTAACTAGTCGGAGAGATAATTAATTGTGATATATTTTTAGATCACAAAGTGTACAGTAAAAGTGGTTTATTGTTTTAATGTACGAAATACTTACTATTGATAGCAATAAAAATATAAAAAATGTAAAAAAACTAAAATTTATAATTTTTTGATTTTACTTATGATGTCGACTAATCGAGCCAATCAATTCAAATGAATTAATTAATTAATTAAAGAGATATCACCAAAGTATGCTGTAACTTTTTTTGGCCACAGTTTTCCTAAAAAATCTTGCCTACTTTTAAAGGACTTTTAAAATATAAGCATTAAGAATTTGTTGCATGCTTAATGGGGCAATATTAACATGTAGAATGTAAATATCGATATTGACATTTCAGGATTAGATTGAAAAAAACATTCTGACAACACCATGGAAGTCATGGATAATGAAGTAATAGAGAGGACATAGTTCTTCTGGAAGAACGTAAGGACTAGGAAACCTTTTACAAGGGAAAAAAAAATCTGAAAAATAAGATGGAAGAGACCCAATTGAAAGAGGGATTCATTAAGTTGGAGCTAATTGGAGCTCTTTATAATTATATTTTAATTTTTTTGGGTAAACTTGTAAATATAAAACAATAAGTACAAACTTAGATTTGTTATTAAATGTTATCTAATTTATGCAAGAGTATGTCAGTTTAAAAATGTTCTACAAATTTTAATTTTTTTCTTAATTGCGCATTAAAGTTCAGATATTATAAACAAATATCTCTGCATAAAATCATGTACCAATTAATTGAGCCGAAATAGGGAAATAGTTAAAATATCATTCTCAATGAAAAAAATGCCAATAAATTCCTGATAGTTAAAAGTGTTTTGTTTGTTGCCGGCTCAATCAACAATCACGAAGTGTTAGACATTCTTGAATCCCATAACAACCCACACAAAGCACGTTTCTTTTTATTATAAAAAACAAACTTAAAATGATGCAGCAATTCTACAAAAGATTTTCGAGAAGAATTTTATATGCAAAGAGGAATTGCAATTCAAAAGAGAATAAAATATATTAATATTTTACTTTAAGTTTATTGTAAAACTAACTCAAAAATATCCGAAAATAAGTATAGATTCCTTTAGGTATGTATTTGTATTGCTAACAACTGTGGACCATTTTATCTACACCTCTTTAAAAACTTATTTATGGGTTTTTATACTTTCACTGCGTGGCCACCTTGAGGAGGGTTAAAGTGCGAATATTTTATTGCTGATAAAGGGGAACCGGTTGAACAATGTCTTTCAAATCCAAGTGGGCATCTTTAATTGTTGTTGCCGCTGCTGTTTGTCTTCTGTTTGCCGATTATAAATTGTAATTTTAAATTTTAACGATACATAAATTACAGACCGAACCTCTTGTCGCCTCCTTTCTCAGTTATTGAAATTAGTTTGACATAACGTGAACAACACGTTCAACACTTGAGCGACTTTTCGGAGGCAGCTTTTGCTTATTTTTTATTATTTTTGACTAACGGAATGCTTCACTCTTTTTCGCCTCATTTTGTATATAAATTGTTTTCAAATATCATTAAAGCGATATTTATTTATTTTTCTGTGTGCGTTTCTTTTACGTAATGCGTTAAACCGGACCTCGAGACTTGGCAGATCTTGACGCCATTTGAAGAGCAGTAAAAAAATCGATTTAGTGCCAGGCACACGATATATTCTCGAGGCTGAAGATTGGACAACGGCCGCTCTATGACACATGAGAGGCTCTTCTGATACCGAAACCTATAAAAAATAGATTCGACAAAAATCCCAGATACAAGTTCGTAACTTTGGCGCCAGTCACTCGCGAATAGAACCGGCTTCGAAATTCCCATTAATTTGATTTCTTCTAGATATTCAGTAAGGATCTTTTGGGGGTCAAATGCGCGGTAAAAGCCCCTCACATCCGTGTTGACAATTAGCAGGTGTTTGCCCAAAAACCGAAAGTAATATAATGTGTATGCCTCACCATTGCATTTATTAATTATTGTTAACCAAAAAAAACGTCGCCTCTCGACGTTGGCGTCGTACAGATCACATGAGTCTCACCAAAAAAACAACGGCGTCTAGCCAAGAAACAACAGCCGAACAAACAACTTTGGTACGAGTTTTCGATGTTTTCTTTAGTTAGAGCTTTGGGGCTTGGTTCCTGTTACTACTACTATATGCTGAAGTCAAGCTGCAGACGGCAAACCACGAAGTCGAAAACGTTAAAAAATCAAAATGGAGATTAGCATTAAGCACGTGATGCCATCTTGTGATGCCAATTTTTTTGTATGTCGCGTTTTAGAGAAATATCTTAGAGATAGAGATGATGCTTCTCTGTATCTGTGCGCTCAGGTTTGTCGACACATCCATTGTAATTAAGCGAGCGGCCGCTGAAATGGTCGTTTAAATGTAATTTAAGCTCAGTTTTTGTTTTGGTCAACAGAGGTGACAAATTAAGGCCCCCAACGCAAGGTCATGTGAGGGGCGTCCATTAGCCATGAAGAGGCATCAAAGTGTAAAACAGCAGCAGCGAAATAGCAACAAATCAAACGACACCGGCTGCAGATCTTCAAAAGTAAAATGTCGCCGTGCATTTGAGCTCCCGTGCGCTGATTGATTGGAAAGTTAAGGTTGTCCATCATTATCATCATCATCGCTGAAATGAGGAAAACATAATGCCAGCTAATGTGAGATTATGCAAATGAAAATGCGCATCTTCCAGCTCTCGATAAATACATTGACCTGCATGCCTGCGGGCCTGAGCAAATTCAACACAACACTGTTTTCTTCATGTCTTTAATGATGAAATTATTCCGAAAATGAACACGAAAAGGTGGGGACTCATGTCAGAATGCACTTTCTACAAGGGAACATGTTGACGTTGTTTTTGAGTTGTTAACGATTTTGGGAAGATATTTTACACATGTTTATAGTTGCTTACAATTTGGGTTGAAGAGTGTGGGAATTGATTTATCATTAGGTGATTACTTTAGTAATTAAGGAAAAAAAAATTTTAAAATATTAATTAAATAAAATAAAGTAAAATGTTAATTTTTTAATTTTTTAATAATTATTTTGAAAATATAGGTATTAATATAAGTTCTCAATAATAATGATTAATACTTAAATATTTTTCGTATTTTTTCCACAATGTTGGGGAATTCCCGATCAGTAAAATATTACCCGTGAAACAAATTTGACGATATTTTTAAACAGAATTATTCAAATTAGGCTAAGCTGTGACGCATTTCGAATTATTTGGTAACCGTCTAATATCAAATAGATTTTCGGTTGTATGTTCCTCATGAGCCGGTTGCATCAATATCAATGCAAATTTCTCTGCACCCAAAAGTAACTCAAATTCAGAGGTCTAAATGTTTTTGGCTGACTTCAATTAGCAATTCAAGTGTCAGCCTAATATTTATTTTTCCTTTTTCGGGGCGAAGCCTCCTTTTTGATGACATTTAGCTGTCCAATTTATGGCTGCCGGACATGCGCCACCTGTCGGCGGTGTTTGCTTGGCATTTTAGCACCCGACCACTAACCGAAATGTTTGGCCAAATAATTAACTTGGCCCAGTCAGCTTTTGTGTCTGGGCATCGCGGGTGATGCCCTATCGTTGCATTCGATTTCTAAACGAGCCACATTGCCCAATGGCAGAGAGACCTTTGCAGCTGGCTCCGAATCTGAATCTTAGAGTGGAATTGGAATTGGAACCCCCAGATCGAGACTGGGTCTGGGAATGTCTATCAGCCGGGGTAATGGGGTCTTGGGTGCTTGGGTGCTTGGCTGCCTGCTTACATCACAGCAGGAGACCCCAGAGTCGAGAGACTCGTCCCACAATAAGATGAAACTTGTTTCCCCGCGACTCTTTGCCAGCAATAAATATTTGCCTCCTCACTCGGCTTTTATTTCTTCTTACTTTTCGTATGTTTTTTTTTTGGGGGGGGGAACTTTTGTTTTTGCTTCTTGTGCAAATTACAAAGCGCGTGACTCCTTTCACAAGATGCGATTTGAAATCAAAAGTGCAGACAAAAGGTGTTAAAAAAAGAGCCTCTGACCGCAGACGCAGAGAGACAAAAGCGTGAGTTTTTGGCCTGATTTTTGTGGGTCTCATGTATATATATTTTTTTTGATGGTCAATATTGGTGGTATTGGCCCTGTCTCATGCTGTGTAGTTGAGTGTACGCCAGTCGCATCATTTTTACTTTCTCCCCTCAATCTCAAACTCAAACTGAAGCTCGAGAAAGACGCCAAGAGAGACAGGGAGCGAGCGAGCGAGCGAGGTGTTGGCCCAGAGAGCCCAAGACGGAGAGCGAAGCTTCGTGTCTGTGTTACCGGTTTCGCTATGGGGTGAAGCTTGGCTTACAGCAGATCCGTTTTGGTGTCTGTGTGGCTCGCCTTTTAAGCCAGGCCACCGGGACTGGCAGCTTTCAGATACGTTTTTGCCTCTGCCGCGTTCAGAGTCAGAGTCGGATTTATCGTCTGGGTCTGGGTCTGGAAAAGATCTTGGATCTTGGTCTCGGTTTTCGGTTTCGTTTGTGTGCTTCGATTTCGATTTCGGTTTCAGTTTCAGTTCGTTGGCGCGTTCGCACGGATCGAGTCGTGTGCACGGCATAAATCACACAACTAAAAAATATATAGATATATATCCCCCCCATTTGGTGGCCAAGATAGGCTCGTCGCTCTGCTATTCGGGTCAATGCTGTGCTCTGCATTGCCAACGTTATGCTAATTACCGAAAGGATACAAATCATAGCATACATCATCGGTTACAATCTCTTTGGCAAGACTCCGTCGCACCGCTGGTGACAAATTCCTCGCCCGGTGCCCTACCCGCCAATAAGCGCTAGAAGTAAAGAGATACACAGCCAGGAGAATAGCTAGCAACACACACACATATATATATTTATTTAATACAAAATATATCAATCAACAAATTTGCAAAACGTGCCAAATATAATTTAAATCTATTTATTTTGTTTAACAAAGAGCTGATAAGTCCTAACTATATAAATTAGTAAGTCGTTTAATTTAAATCCTCATAAAAAAGCCACAACAAAGAAAGTTGCCGAAGGAGCAGCCATCGGCTTCGACATGAAGAAGCCAGAAATGCTGTTTAGTTTAATTTTATGGTGAGTTGAACATTCTTAATTAAGCTGTTAACTTTAATGTGTGATTTTGTTCGAGTCCGGAATTAAAAAAGCTATTATTGTTAGAATAATGTGCGATTTGATCACTATTTTTTGATAAATTTATCTAATCTCTTGCGACTTAAAATTTAAATTCATATTTTAAAGATTATAATACTGCTTCACAAGGACTAAACATTAAAATAAATGTTAAGTCTTGTTTTCGAGTGTCCTCAAATTATTGTTAATTCGCATTTCATCACTCCTTTAGTTGCTTATTTAATTGCGAGAATATGTAAATGTTGACCTTAGAAACGAGTTTTTTTTGGCATATTTTTGAAGGCGGACTTCAGCTGCATTTATGACTTTATTTATGCATTAGCTCGGAGCATTAGAGCTTGGGCCAAATGACCAAACGGCCGGCCTACTACAACGAGCCACACATAAAACACACAGATGGCCATTAAGCCAAATTATAGTCTGTAAGGCATGCGAATACAATTTGGCTGTTTTGGTCGGGCCGAGAGCATCATTAATCATGAGTTTTCTACTCGCCTCGCGTTCAACAAGAAGCGTCAACGGAAGTCAGAGATTGACAGAGTCAGTCAGCTTATCACTGAGCGCTTCGACTTCCCCGTTTTAATGGTCCTTGAGGCATTTCATTAACTCTTCACAGAAATCGAGAAACTATTTTTTAAGAATTAGCATGGCGACAAAGATGGAATCGCCTGATTATCTTTGCATATGAATATTTATTTGCCGAGGCGTGATCAAAGCCAAGACGCTGCGATCATGTAATATCGATCTGAAATGGATTTCTTTGCTCAGCGGTGAAAAATCAATTTGAAAAGTTTCACTTTCATTTTTCCCTCTCTTGGCTGGGAAGATGCCAAGGCAAATCGAAGAGAAAAAGTTGTCAGCGGGCAACAAAAGAGTCTTTCGCTTTTTTTATATATGTTTGTGTGTCGTGCCAGGTGGTTTTTGGAACGGTTACACAATCATGACTTTATTTTCGTTTTCAGTCCGCGCTTTTCGCCTCTTTTTTCGGTCTTGTGTTAACCGCATTGACATAATTTCCAGCGTAGGCATCCCAAAAAAAAAAAGAAAAGAAACCGAAGCATAAAACTTTACATAATTTTCAGGCGTATCCGATTCATAGGCCTGCAATTAATCTGGCTTTATCGATGGAGAAGCTCAGCGACGAAGCCTAGTTTTAATTAACAGACTTTTTTCGGAAATTTAACAGTCGGCCGCTAAGTGTAGAAAGTTTTCTCCTATCTCCGGTCGCATTAATTTGGCGTTTTGTGTTAATCAGTGTGTGTAAGTTATGCAAATTGGAACGCGGCGTTAGCATTTCGCTTATGCAATGGGCTTGGAGTTGGATAATCCCCACGCCGGCTGGCGACATTGGTGGACCAGGCCGGGCTCACCAGATTTACTATTTTCGAGGCCTTGGCCAGTTGTGACTTCTTTGGCTTAGTCATGCGGCGACGCTCAGAATGCAGCCGAGCAACTTGATTGCTCAGGCAAATTAAGCACAAGTGCTGCCGACTGCCGACTGCCGACTGCGCTGCCAGATGCTGACATTGTCTAGTTGACACACTTAAGTCACTTAAATGTCGTAGAATTCTTGCTAAAAGTTTTCTCGAGTGTTTTACAGCATACAAACATTTTTAAACACTTTTGACATTTTTTTTATTGACTGCGGCGTCAAGGTTTGGCGCCCCCTAAAGCGATGTCACCGGCTCGCCGAAAGCAGCAAATTATGGATACTCATAATTGTAATTTTTGCGAGCGAAATATTTGAAGTCAATTGGAGCAATTGCGTGGGTCGAAACGAAAGACTTAGGCAACGAACTTGAATTGACAATCAGTCGGAGAGCTTCAACGGTAGCAAGGCCAATGCGGATGTGGGTGGATATTATTATATTATTATGGGATGGTAAGATGAGACACGTGGCTGTAGAGAGGATGGATAAGCTTGCGAAGGTCAAGCACTGGGAAGAGAATATAGGATGATGAACCAAAAGAAGACTAATGATAGTTATAAAGCATTAGTTCCCATCGGATAGGAACTATAATAATAATATTAATATAGCTTAAACTGAACATATTTTATACTTAAGAGTAAGAATAATCTTCGGTCAGATAAATAAGATTTATCTTTTTAAGAACGCCATACATTCAAAAAATATTTAAAGATTCTTGGCAATAATTCCGCATTTTCCCATCGCCATCCCATCATTATTTAAGTGTTTTGGCTGCGATTAATCTATTTCACAGACAGACATTAGCACCTGGCCAAAGACTAAATCTAAACTCAAATTAAAACTGGCGGCGCCTCATCGACTAATAAATTTTTTGTTTAGATAGAATTAGTCAAAATGTTATCTTATTTTTTGTTGGCTAGAACTGCTTTAAAATCAATTAGCCAGCGTGTATATGATAAATAAGTAATTAACAGAGCAAAAACAGAACGGAGAGTTCAAGGCTAAGCCAAAATCTGAAACTGAAACCGAATTCTCTTAGTCGAGAATTCGTTTTTTTATGTGTTTTTGTAATTTAATTTGCAAGTTTTGCCCGTCTTTCGATGGACTGCCATTTATCATATTTATTTCATTCGTTGTTTGCCGTGTCTGAGACACGTTTTTTATGTATGTCTAAGTCTAATATATTGACTAATTAATCACCATTTGTCTGGGCTAGAGATCCAAGCACCGAAAGTTGACCAAGTGAAAAGTTGAATAAACCTTTTGGTCACTCAGCTCGTGGCTAGATGGATGAGAATTCCTTTTTTTCCTCGAGCTTCCTGGTGAAAGGCGAACTTAGAACTAGAGTTCTGTGTAGCTGTTGACCCTGAGAGAGCGCATGCATAACTCTGTCGTTGGCCAACTCCAAGTGATTCCATAAATCAAGAAGCCGTTGCTCAACTCGTTTTCTGCTCCGCCAAGAATAATTCAAAGCGCACAAATATTTCTGCGAGTGTCCAACTGTGGCAGCGCCTGTCTGACCACTTTGTTCATTTCTACACACATGGGTCCGAAAAACGGGTTAACCCGAATAAAATAAAACTATATCGACCAATATGCACAGCAGCTGGAACCAAAAAAAAACCAAAACAAAAATAAGAGAAAAATCTAAAAGGAACGGGCCAATTGTGTTTCTGAATGTGGCTCGCAGTCTTTCCCTTCGATACCTACAAAATGTGACACAATCAACCGCAAAACATATACAAAATGTATACCCATGCATACATCTTGTCTGCGACTGGTTTATTTGGGTTAAAAAGAAATTTTTCGGATGCGGCTTGAGCTGCCCCCCTTTGACGAGATAACGGTACAAGGTAAAACCCAATAACAAAATCTGAAATAAAATGCCAAACAGACGAAAGTGAAATTTTTTGTTGTTGCCATCGTAAGACGTAATCAACTTCAACAGGATGAAGTGGCCAACAGGCTTGACTGGGCCTCATATTTTCGGGTTTTTGAGTAATTTGTCTGTCCAGCAACGGAACTAAGTATTTGTTAATGCTCCAGCTCCAGCTCTTCAAATGGAGTTAAAAGAGCCTTTTGAGGTTTTTTTTGACACTTGCCTGCTGAGCGCAACCGGCATTCGTCTTCCGTCATTTCAAGGTGCTGCAACAGGTTGCCTTCTTACATAAGTCGGATGGGGATGGCAATGAAGATGATTATTATGATGGGATGTGAGTAAAAATTTAAGAGTTTTCCAAATATTTTTATGGGTGGGTATTTCCAAGTAAAACTCACAAAAATTTAACTGCTCTCAAGTGATTTTTCCTTAATAATATATCCTTATTTTAATTTATTTGAGAAAATTATTACAAACTTCATTATAAGATTTTTATAACGCATATCTTTATGAAGTTAAAATTTTAAAAATTCTCTGGTTATCTACTCACCTCTTTTGCGTATTTCCCCGTATAGATTTTTATCTTAATTTCCATGCCCAAAAACAGATTTAACTTTCTCACATTTCACCTCAAATTGCCCGAAAAGATTTCTCAGCTTTTGGCTGCCGGCGAGGGAACACAGAAACATTTTCACCACTCATATCTGGGTGCGTTGTCAATTTTGGTAAATTACACGATGATTATGGGCGATCATATCGCTGTTGTCACCTTAATCGACCGTTTAGAGAGTTCGAGGCCTGAAATTGGCTAAATACCGCTATTACATTTTCCCTTTGCCAAATGGGTCGGCGATTGGCCAACGATCTGCGACCTTGATGTCAGTAGCAAGAAACTGGCATTTGATCGCATATCAAATGAAAACTCCCCGTCGATTTGCATGCAGGCAACACCCTGTAAGATGGTAAGATATGGGGGCCAAAAGCTGCTCCTCGAATTGTTTACCAATATCAAGTTGTATGCACTTTCGCAATGAAAACGAAAGTTACGCCCCGCTATTCGTTTATTCGTATATCCATATGGCTGTCTGTGGCGCGTGACTTTGCCAGCGTTTACACTTTCTTGCCATAAAAAGCAACGGCCCCGTGGGGACACACACTGGCATAGAATTATGATCTTCACGCCTCTTGGTTAGCGTTCAGCCAACGTTCACCAGCAAGCAGCAACGTCTGCAGCCTACAGACTTGGCAATGTAACCAATATTCGAAGCCACATCGATGAGCGTCACTGAGAGAAGAGGTAAACATGAAAATTGCATCATGCCTGCATTCGACGTTGATGTCGGATGATCATCAAAGTTGCCAATGATCATCGCTGTGGTAATGAAGTGCACTTGAAAATTTCTGTATGCACATCTTCAGTTGGCCCGTTTTTTCGAGCATATTTCCTCATCCGTCTAGAGAAGAGCCGTACACACTGGATGAGGGCGTAATGTATTCAATCACTAGTATTTTCCTAGCCTTTTGTGTAGTTTTTGGCCCGGTCTTCTCCTAGCCATTGTGCAATGTGCAGAGCCGAGAAACTGGCTGTGTGTTCATTACGACAAAGAAACCACGACGCCAGATTGAAACAAAAAGTGTTTGGGGAGTGTATATATTGCTGATCACATGACCATCACATGAAAATGTTCGACTTAAAATGGGTTTGGAAAAATGTTAACAGCAGTTGGGCTAGATTTTTTCTGATATTTTAAATTCTGAACTAGCAGATAGATCAAATGTTAATTTGCTTCCTGGTCTTATGAAAAATCTGGTCAATATTCAGCGATTTCCGAAAGTTAATATATCAAACTTATTTTCAATGATTTGAAAAATAGTCTTAATATATATTAAAATAGTATAGCTTTTTTTATTCTGATTAAACCCATTTAATTTCCCATTTATTCACACTTAAAATAAGAATGTATCAGTAGAGTATGCAGGACTCGACTTTGTTGTGAAATACTTTCGCTTTCTTGTTTTGTTTCTTGCTTTTGTGGTGGTGTTGCTGCTGTCGCTGGTGTTGCTGATTTTCCTGCTACCTGTGTTGGTGGTAGGAAATCATGTGCAAAGTCACATGACGATGACGCTACGTGCCTCTGGAGTAATTGCAGAAACACATGGATGCCAGGGGGTGTTGGCGTGCAAATACATAAAGATATAGGTAGCTATACGGATGGAGATATAGAAACACATATGCACGTATGTGTTTGGCCGGCCCGTCTGCATATTTGGCCGGGCGGCAGTGACGGCGGACTGTTGATAATGAAAAGACGACGTCAAGTGGCGGTTCGCATGAGTAATGCGCATACCAAAAACTCGATGGCTTCCGCAATCGGGTTTATTTGTTACTATTGCTGGGTGCCACACTAACCCATTTGTGTAAGCCTTCTGCGGAGGCATAAGTAATTTTTATATCGACTTGGGCTGCTGTTGCTATTGCTGTTGCTGCATGATTTGGCAATTGGCGGCGAGTCAAGTTTGTTGCCTAAGTCTTTTGTTTTCCCGCTGATTGCGCAAAAGCGATTGAGGGTGTTCGCAGATTTTCCGTTTCTAAGTATTCCCGTGCCTCTCATGTTGGCCCACACATATGTGGGTAGCGGCTTATCTAAGGCCACTTAATTCATGATTGGCACAGACAATTAATTCGTGACTCTCAATTGCGCACAGCTACCGAACCATCAGCACTTGCAAATTGAACATAAATCGCTTATCGGCATCGCCGGGAATTTATGCAAATCGCTAGATAGCATAATTTCCACCGAGCAGCCAGCTTGTGCAATATTTATTAAATAAGACAAATTAACAATGATTTATGGCAGGCACTTGTGATTGTGGCTTATGCAAGCCGCTTGATTGCCAGACAAAAGTCAACTATTTTAGGATTGGCACGCGTTCATCAGCATCGGGTCTTCACGGCAACTGGTTTGACTTGTTACATGTGCCATTTGGTATTTTTACAGTTCTTACTCACGTGTTTTGTAATTGCCAATCGATCGGCCGTATGACTAACTACCGATTGTTAAAACGGCTGTAAACAAAATGCAAATACCACGAGTTGCCTGCTTACACTGGGTTTATGCATCTTAATAATAAGCCTCCCGTTCATATGAAAACAATTACCCTGAAAGATGTCGATGTGACCGATAATCGAGTGCGATTTTTACGAGGAATTTGACTCAAGCGAGTTCTTATAAAATCATCTCTCTGGCGATTACCATACCGGGCGCTGTTTCCGTTTGCCGACCAGTCAGCTGAGCAAACCATATAAATGTCAAACAAATAAATAAATTTCGCCGAAAACAAGTTCAAGCAACCTCTACGCAAATCAGAAAATCAGCAAAATTCCCCATTTCCAGCACAATGGCTTATGACAACTTAAAGCTGCGATCTCTGCTTCCGTTTGCCCGATGGACTGATCGATAAGCCCACAACAAACTTTCCTTTTCTATATTTGATTTATTTAATTGTTAAACCACTTGGATTACAACAAACAGCGCTCGATAAAAATAGAAAAAAAAAGAAATGCTAACTATTGATGTCATAATGCTGTTAAATAACGTATACGCGGCATGTGCCGTGCATTTCTATTTGCGGTTTTTTCGACCGCTGCTTTATTTGTTTGTTTTTATTTGTTTTATGGGTGCCATCAGTGGTGAGGCATGACACACATTTTTGCATTTCAGCTGGTGACATAAATACCAGACAAGCCGCTCCGTGCCGCATAAAGGCCATAAACAAACAAATGTAAATTGCCAGCACTTCTGCTTTCGCTTTCAGCCTCAGTTTCGGCCAAGTTTTGTACGAGAGACGTGACGGCAGAGACGGCAGTCAAGTTCTGCAGAAGTACAACTAAAAGGGGATTACTCGTGCCCGGCAATAAATTAACTTATGTGTGCCAATTGCCTGCTGCCGACTGTTGCCTGCATATTGGCTAATGAATCCGCACTCGACTGGCCCCAATGGGCAGCCACGCACCTGGCAAATGGGTAATCGCATTACGAATTATTTTCGGTAATCGTTACTTCATTTGGCATTTCTTTCTTTTTTATGCCAGAATCGCAATAATGAATAATATTTTGTAATGGATTTTTTTCGGTTGATTGCGAATAAATGGGAGAAACACTAGCAGTGACCCAAATTACCTCATAAAAGCTGAGGATGCCACACCTATCTTAGCCATGGAAAACTTTTCCATAATTAACCCAATCATTTCCTACAGATTTATGTGGCTCTTGAACTCCCGACAAGTTCATAGCCCAGACATGGCTATCTTAAATCATTAATATCGACTGGAATCTTTCAAGATAGACACCATCAAGCGGTCACTTAAAAGTTACCAAAAATACACAAAAGCCTTGAACATTCGTCTAAACAACCCGAACGAAATACCACAAATTACGTTCAACTTTTAAATGAGTGCTAAAAAAATATATACGTGTGTATAACTCAATAAAATAAGCGAAAAATAAAAAAAATAAAACCAATTAAACCGAAACCAGAAAGTTAACTCTGTTTGAATATCATTTTGTATCGGTGGAGTTGGCACAAATTTATGTAGGGGAAGGTGAGGACGTTTACCCAAAACATTGAAATGAGCTCATTAGGCGGGTTCTAAAAGCGGATCTTCTACGCCCACATCCACATCAGATTACCCGATTGCAGAGTGTTGCATAATCTCGGATCTTGACGTCAAGCGCAAATAAATTGCATATTGTTGCTGTTGACAAAAGACTTCAATTCGGAAATTAATGTCAATGCAACCGCAAAAGAAACTCCGTCACGTGAGCCGAGGCGGCTGGCCGAAATCAATAGAATAGCATAATGACAGGCCAACAAAGTGCGGCTTAATAAGCCATTCAGCCATTCAGGCAGCCACTCAGTCAGTCTGTCGGTCAGTCAAAGCCTTTTGGGGGCAGACGGCGTCATTGTTCATAATTCGAAATTGATTAGTTCGACAGACGTTTCTCATATCCGGTTAGGCAGAAAATCGCGGACCTACGCCTCCTCTATTATATAGCTCTTTATATGCATGGTTTTCAGTTTCAGTTTAATTAACAGTGTGAGCAAACGACGGCGATGTGAGAAAACTGGTAATTAAATGCCGGAAAATGCAATGCGAGCCCATGAATGAATGAAACGGAGACAAATTAAAAACACGTGGTCGCAGCTTTTGGGGTAAACCTAGTTGTGATAACAAAATAGCAGGAAAAACCTCACTAATAGATAAAATTATTTTTTTGGGTAAAGCCAACAGGATTGTAATCGTTAAATGTCGGGAAATTTTTACCAGGAAAGAAAGTACCTGACTTGATAGTTGTTTTGATGACTCAGCAATCGACTAAAATCTATTAACGAGCGGTTTAATTGTATTCTATTCATAAGGTGTGTTTAATGGCTCGCTTTCATTATAATGAATGAGAAGAATAAAACTGGCATTATTTCTTATTAATGAAAACTAGTTTTTATTTACGGGAATATAAAGATCTAAAATTAAATTCGATGTTTAAAATTAATTATCAAAATTCTGTGATAAAGATATTAAGTTTTGGACTGTTTGTTGGCTCTTAAAATTTGTGTGTTTTAAAGGTCATCTTGGGATTAAAGACCACCACTTGACAAAGTAAAAAAACTAGTGACGATCGCACATTCAACGTACAAATTAAATATTTAATATTTTTATAATTTTTAGATGTATATTTAACTTTCAATCCTTCTTCTTATAATTTCCAGGTGCCTTTGCGCCCCCAGTCTGACCCTTCGTATCCCCGAGGACCTCGAGAACGCCGCCATCAATGCCCTGAGCTCCGAGCGTGCCCGTTCCCTGACCCAATGCGGCTCCACCGAGGAGGGCGAGGGCAGTGTGGCCGGTGACTACGACGTTTGCCCGCCGAGCAAGTACCGCCAGCCGACCGCCGAGTGCAACAATGTGTCCCACCGCAAGTGGGGAGCCCGTGGCGATATCTTCCAGCGCCTCTTGGTAGCCGACTACGCGGATGGCGTGAGCCAGCCGAGGACCTCGAAGGGCACCCATGCCCTGCCCGATGCCGAACTGGTGATCGAGCACCTGCAGCGCCATGTGGAGGGCGAGCTGCGCCACGCCCACATCACTGCCATGCTGCCCGCCTGGGGCCAACTGCTGGCCAATGACCTGGTCGAGGTCGGTCAACTGCCCATCTCCGGAAGGTGCTGCGAACGCGACTCCGCCGTCAAGGATCCCAGCGAGCTGCAGCAGTGCTTCGTTCGGGCGGGTCCCGACTGCAAGGAGTACAAGCGATCGGCACCAGGATTCGATGCGGAGGCGTGCCAGAAACGTGAGTTCCAAAGACTTCAAAAATATATGGAGTTTATATTATAACCTCCTCTCCTTGCAGACACTCGCCAGCAGATGAACATCGTTTCGGCTTACATTGATGGCTCTGGACTTTATGGCTCCACTCGGCATGAATTCGACCAGCTGCGCACCTACATCAGTGGTGGCGTAAAGGTGGAGTCCTGCAAGTACTGCCAGGTGGCCGGAGCCACTGGTGCCCTACATCGTGCCCTCCTGCAGCAGCACAACAACATTGGCGAGCGGTTGGCGCACATCAATCCCGATTGGTCCGAGGAGGATGTGTTCCTGGAGGCCAGGCGAATCATCACAGCGACCATTCAGCACATCACCTACAACGAGTTCCTGCCCCTGGTCCTGGGACAGGAGACGACGGCCAAGGAGGGTCTCCGGCTGACGGCCGAGAAGCACTCAAGCAACTACTCCAGTTCGGTGAGGGGAGGCATCTACAATGAGTTCGCCACCGCCGCCATGCCCGCCTTCTGGAGCATGTACCCGCCCGAGATGCTGGCCAAGAAGATGTCCGCCCACGAGCTGTTGTCCATTGCCGCCCTGCAAAAGTCTCTGGTTCCCAGCCAAACGAATGCCGAGGGTTGGTCCGAGTTGGCCCTGGCCGTTCATCGTGGTCGTGATCACGGAGTAGCCGCCTATGTCCATGCCCTGGATCTCTGCGAGCGTCGCTTTGCCGATCAGGCTGCTGCCAACGTGAGCTTCGATACTCTAGCCCAGGTGTCCAGCATTCCCGAGGAGTACATCACCAATCTGCGTGACATTTACCAGTGAGTTTTAATGGCACTTTTAAATTATGGAACACCATTTTGAACTGGGGCTCTTAAATACCGGTTTGCTTCAGTTTTATTTGGCATTCTCATCTCAAGTTATTTTAATGTACCATTAAAATATATTCCAAATTGGTGTCAGTTTTGTTTTTATATTCAGAATTAACCCAAATATAAGTAATATTCATTTGTGGCCAAAAAGTGCATATTTTATTTATATATTGTAAAATATTGTAAATATATTGTTGTTGAGCCCTACAAAAATTTAATATTTTTAAATTTATTTCTCTAAAATGTTTATTTTTAAGGAATTTATTATTTATACTTTCCTACATTAAAATAAATTTGTAACATTTTTTTTTAGTTCTAAATTAAGATTTATTTTTGTACGCTTTAAAATGTTTTTTCGCAAATGTATTAATTATTTTTCTCTCTTTTAGAAACGCTGAGGACATTGATTTGTTGGTGGGCGCCCTGCTGGAAGAGCCCGTGGTGGGAGCTCTCTTTGGACCCACCATCAGCTGTCTGCTGACCCTGCAGTTCGAGCAACTGAAGCAGACCGATCGCTTCTGGTACGAGAACGAGATCCCACCCTCCTCCTTCACCCTGGAGCAGCTGAAGAGCATTCGCCAGACCTCGCTTTCTGGCCTGCTGTGCGGATCCCATCAAGTGAGCACCGCCCAGTCCAAGGCATTCATTCTGGAGGACAACTACCTGTGAGTAATTATTGGTTACTTTATAGACCAGGAATTCTAGATCTTGCAACTCTTATTTTAGGAACTCAATTTTGGACTGCGACCAACTGCCCAAGTTCGATCTGAAACCGTGGCAAGTAAACCCCGAGGATGAGGTCCATGTGGAGCACGTGGAAGTGGAGCCAGCTACCAAGGAAGCCATTGCCGAGCTGAGTCCCGAACTAATCGAGGCCGCCGTGGAGCGTGCCAAGCAGGAATTGGAGGAACGCAAGCGTTTCGAGTACGAAGTGTGGCGTACAAGTAGGTTTCTTAAGAGTATTTTTAAAGATCGGAATTAATTCTAAACCTATTTTTCAGAGGGTGGCATCAGTGCCCGCTCCCCCGATGGCACGGCTGCCTCCTTCAGCAAGGCCAACTTGGCCGCTTTGAATCTGGCCAACTCCTCGCTGATCTTTGAGCTGACCTCCAATGAGATTGTGAAGACCCTCAATCACATCACTCGCCGCAAGCGTCAGATCTTCAACCCCAACCAGAATGCCTTCAATCGCAACGAACTCACGGATACTCTGCAAACGGTGGACATCAGTGGACTGCTTGGTGGTGCCCAGAAGCCACTGGATGAGTGCCCAGAGCCAAATCAACAGTGCGATGCCAACTCCCCGTTCCGTACTCTTTCTGGAAAGTGCAACAACCTGCGTAATCCCAACTGGGGCAAGTCGCTGACCACCTTCTCCCGCCTGCTGCCCGCTCAGTACGAGGATGGCATCTCGGCACCCAGGGTCACCGGAGTGACAGGCACCCAGTTGCCCAATCCCCGCACCATTTCCACTACTATCCATCCGGATATCTCAAACCTGCACACTCGCTACTCCCTGATGGTGATGCAGTTTGCCCAGTTTGTCGATCACGATCTGACACTGACCCCCATCCACAAGGGTTTCCATGAGTCCATTCCCAGTTGCCGACCCTGCAACTCCCGTCAGACAGTGCATCCCGAGTGCAATCCCTTCCCGGTGCCCGCCGGCGACTTCTACTATCCCGAGGTGAATGTTACGAGTGGCGAGCGCTTCTGCTTCCCTTCGATGAGATCGCTGCCCGGGCAGCAGTCGCTGGGACCCCGCGATCAGATCAACCAGAACACCCACTTCCTGGACGGTTCCATGGTTTATGGTGAGACCACCTGTTTGTCGGGCAAACTGAGAGGCTTCTCGGGACGCATGAACAGCACCCAGTTGAGGGGCAAGGAACTGCTGCCCCTGGGACCCCATCCCGAGTGCAAATCCCGCAACGGTCTGTGCTTCCTTGGCGGTGACGATCGTGCCTCCGAGCAGCCAGGTCTGACTGCCATCCACACTGCCTTCCTGCGTGAGCACAACCGCATTGTCGAGGGTCTTCGCGGAGTGAATCCCCACTGGAACGGCGAGCAGCTCTTCCATCATGCCCGTAAAATTGTTGGCGCCCAGGTGCAACACATCGTGTTTAATGAGTTCCTGCCCCGCATCCTCAGCTGGAATGCCGTCAATCTGTATGGCCTGAAGCTCTTGCCTCAGGGATACTACAAGGACTACAATCCATCCTGCTCGCCGATTGTCTTCAATGAATTTGCTGCTGCCGCCTTCCGTATTGGTCACTCCCTGCTGCGTCCCCACATCCCCCGTTTGAGTGTCCAGCATCAGCCCGTGGAGCCACCACTACTTTTGCGCGACGGTTTCTTCCGCATGGACGCCCTCCTGCAGCCCGGAATCATTGACGAGATCCTGCGCGGTCTGGTGGCCACGCCCATGGAGACCCTGGATCAGTTCATCACCGGCGAGGTGACCAACCATCTGTTCGAGGACCGCAAGATTCCCTTCTCCGGCATCGATTTGATCGCCCTGAATATCCAGAGAGGTAAGTCTTACCTATAGCAGTGTTTTTTCTACAGAAGATATATAACCTTTCTTGTTTAACCACCAGCTCGTGACCATGGAATCCCCTCGTACAACAACTACCGTGCCCTTTGCAACCTGAAGCGTGCCACCAACTGGAACGATCTGAGCCGCGAGATCCCCACCGAGGTGATCAACCGCTTCCAGAAGGTCTACGCCAGCGTGGATGACATCGATCTCTTCCCCGGCGCCATGACGGAGCGTCCTCTGCAGGGCGGTCTGGTGGGACCCACGCTGGCCTGCATCATTGGCATCCAGTTCAGACAGCTGCGCAAGTGCGATCGCTTCTGGTATGAGAACCAGAACGCGGAGGTCAAGTTCACGGAGGCTCAGCTGGCTGAGGTCCGCAAGGTGACGCTGGCCAAGATTGTGTGCGAGAACCTGGAGATCACCGGCGACATGCAGCGTGCTGCCTTCGATTTGCCCAGCAATTTCCTGTGAGTATATTTACTTCGCTGTTTTATCAGTGGGTTATCTAAGATTTGGTTGTGGGTGGAGTTTTTAAAACAAACTTTTGGTTGCATACTTTTTGAATACCACATTTCCTCACACTTTTCATTCGAGTAGGAGAATTTGGGGAATCAATATAGCTATATATCTTGGATTTGGGGGATAAATTGCCCTCCACTTGTATTAAAAATATAAGGAAATGTTAGTATTCAAAAAGTATGCAACCAAATTTGTTTTCTTAAAATTCCTTAAAATATCCAAATTGTAGATCCGAGACTGTTTTTTATTAACTACTTACTTATTAATTTTCTTGAATATTTTTTAGAAACCCCCGTGTGCCCTGTGCCTCGATGCCCCAGATTGACTTGAACGCCTGGCGCGAAAATGTCCAGGGCTGTCAAATTGGCAACCGCAATGTCCGCGTTGGCGAGTCCGCCTTCCCATCGCCCTGCACCAGTTGCGTCTGCTCCGCCGAGGGGGTAAGTTACCACATACTCCGTAAAGTAAACCCTTTCCTAAATTTCTGTTTCTCCGAACACAGGCTCAGTGTGCCTCCTTGCGCATCACCGACTGCGGCCAGTTGATCCGCCAGTGGCCCAAGGAAGCCATTCTGCGCGACGAGGTGTGCAACTCGCAGTGCGGCATTTACCTCACCGGGCAGCAGGCCAGTGGCTTCAATCCCCAGCAGCGACAGGGTCAGGCTCAGCCACGTGTCACCCGATCCCGCAACCAGAATCTCTTCAAGTTCCCCGACCTGACGCCCTTCATTGCTTCCCTGTAAGGTGCAGGAATCCAATCAATCAGTTTTGAGTGCGCAGGAGTAAGCAGAAGCGATTAATAATAACGCATTTTGTGATCAACTCTTGCGTTTCTTTGTTGTTTGCTTACCTAAAGACTTGTCCAATGCATAAGCGAGATCTATATACATATACTCGCCAGTTCTGTACGTCATAAGTTACAAAACACTCGGCCCCATCATCAGACACTTGCTATGCGCAGTGTCCTAGCTATATCCTAATTAAAGTTACAGCATAACTATTAACAAATTATAATAAACACTTGTAGTGAGTGAAATAATAACTTGGTTGGTTTTTTATTGCTATAAATTATATGGGGATCTTAGAAAAGAGGGAATTTTAGACCAAACTCTGAAGTTAATGTAGATCTGTAGATCTTCAGACCTCTGATTTCCAAAACAATGAATTCCAGTTAATAAAGATAAAAAAAAAACCTACAAAATTGGGTTTATAATAAATTTTGTTTAAAAAATATGTTTTTCTTCAAAAAACAATCGTTTAGAAGAAAGCTTTTATTATATTAATTGTTTTGAGAGTACTAATAAAATATATTTAAATATCTTAAGATATATTCACATTAAAACACAGTGGTTAGATATTATGTTGCTTTATTTAGTTTTGCCTTGTTGAACATGGTCCTTTACAGCAAATATTTTGTGTATTTTTGATAGGTTTCTCTATAATGCCGACAATAAATAACAAAACTCACAAAGTACAATTTAATCTAAAGAAGGATTATATGAATTTATATAGACGCATCTGCTGGGTCCAAGGTGTCTCACACACAGAACGTTAGACGTGCTGAAGTGGCGTCCCTAGGACAGATGCTCCCAAGATGGTCTGGGTTCTGCTTATTACGCCAGCCCATTGAGGCCATCGAGTACATAGGTAGATACAAATACATTTCTTATTATCGCATAACATTACAATTATTTAAATTCGAAAAGAGCGCAAAGACGGGGAAAATCAAAGCGCTTAGTGTTGGGTTTGTTTTCTGGTTTCGGGTTTCTTGTTTCGGGTGTATTACGGGTGGTTATTATAATCTAGGCTCGCGATCGGTTCGGTTATTCGTTACTCGACAGCTAACATCATCACTAAGCGGTTGGTTAATGCTACTAAAGTTAGACTTTTGGTACCCATAGAGATAATTCAACTAACGCTTACAGTTTACACTTAAACAGTGTTATCGTACTCGCATATGTATGTGTTTCGGGACATTACAATACTTTTATCCTTGCTGTGTTTCATTTAAGATGAGCGTTACTTGCAAGCAAACGACAATTAGAGAATCCACTACTCTGCCATTTTTTGGTACAATTTTTCTTATGTTTCTTTTGTTGGTTTGTGCTTAAACGTCTAGAGAATTTGACTTCTTTGCATTTATCATTAACTAACGCTGACGGTACGAACTAAAATTTAAGTTACAAACACACACAGATCAAGATATACACATACATAAGTATATATACGATATACATACGTTTATAGGAATCTTTCTATTTAGTTTTAGTTGTAGGCTATTAAATTGCTGTGCCACAATTTGCTTATGGTATGTGTTTTTCCCCTCATTATCCCTTCTTTCCTACTGCACGGCGATACTGTTGCTCAAAGTGGATGTTATATACAAGATGAGAGTGGTTGGTTGTGTGTTTCGATATAGATGAGGTGTGGATAGAACTATGTACATATTGAAGATATGCTAATGTGATCCAGAATTCTCGTTAAGGAAATCCTTTTGAAGAGTTAAGAGTTTTCAGTATTACTACAAAATCCTGGGTACACATCAGTTTGGGATGTATTTATTTCTCAGCCGCCACAGCGGTGGCACCATTGCTGTTCGTCTCCGAATGACGACGCGCCAGGAGATGATGATGATGATGATGTTGGTGATGATGATGCTGGTAGCTGCCGAAGGGCAACGGCAACCCATGACCATTTTGTGGGCCCCCAATGCCGTTGGCAAAGGGCAGGCCATCGAGATTTCCAATTTTGCCCACGATTTTTGGTATCCTATCACTATCCGTCGCCAGCAGCGGAGTGGCCAGGCTGATTAGCCCACTCCCACCGATGCTGGCACTGCCAATCCCGATCCCATGCTGGCTGTGATTGTGATGCGAGTGATGGTGATGATGATGGTGGTGGTTGTGATTGTGACTATGACTATGGTGATGGCTGTGGTTGTTGATCACGGGCGTGCTTTTGCAGAGCGCCGCGTTTGTTCCGTTTTTTCCCTTGACATCCAGCTCGAGTTCCTGGGCGCCACGCAGGGAGCTCGTTTTGCGCACCTGCAGCCCGCTGCGGGAATGGTCGCAGCTCTTGCAACGCTGCTTTTGAGTCTGAACCTGATTTGATGGCTGCCGCTGCAGGGCATTCAAGTTGGCCGCCACCAGCTTGGCCTGCAGGGTCTTCGAGGGCGATACTGGCGTGCTGTCATCCTCGCCGGTGGGTGGTGGCGTGGACAGACGACTGGAGGCGGTCGAGGAGCTGCAGCTGCTGGTTGAGCGACAGGAGGAGACGGTCTCCTCCACTTCGGCATCGTGACCATTCTCCTCGCCAGCCTGCCTTTCCGCATCATCATCATCATCATCATCACTGGGCTGCTGGGTGCTGGTGGGATGAGAAGCGACGGCAATGTTCTTATTAGTGGTGCTGCTGTTGTTGCTGGCAACGTTTGGGCCATTTACGCTTGCTTGCTCGCACTGGGCGTCCGCTGGCACTGGCACTTCCGCTTCCGGCGCAGCCACATCATCATCACTCATCGCCTTACAGTCACCGTTCGATATCACATTTTTCTGCTGCTGCTCCTGCTCCTCCGGCTCCTGATCCTGACTAGTTTTGGTTTTCACCACATCGGCCAGATCGATCCAATGGCCGCGATTATCGCGCACGCCCTCGACAAGAGGCTCCAGCTTGTCGGAGAGGGTGGCGAAGGCCTGGAAAATAAAATAAATTTAAGTACTTAATTAGAGGAAAATAAAAGTAGGATTACAAACCTCATAGATTGGCAAGCAAATGGAGTCTATAAAATTAACTTGCATCATGGGCAGCTCATCCTCCTTCTCGCGATTCATGATATCCTACAAAATTAACCTTTAATTTTAAATTCAATATTTAAATTTCCGAAACTCACAATAGGAGTTATGTTGAGCTCCTGCTTCTCCATGTCGCCCTGCTCGAAGAACTCCGAGCTAACCAAATCGGCCACACGCTTCTCGATCTCCCACGGCTTCGTGATGGCCGACAAATCACAGACAGTCATGCTCATGGCGCGCAAAAGTGCGCGCGGCTCCTCGGCCACCCAATGGCTCACCGGTTGCTCCACGCTCTCCAGGAAAGGACCTCGCTTCCTGTTAAATAAATCAAGAAATTATAAAAACCAACTCATGAAATAAATATTTTGCCCAAACTCACTTGAAGTACACTGCCAAATCAGTAGATAAAATGGCATCTTCCAACACCCTTATGACACGACAGTAGTCATCAGAGGACAGATTAGCCAGGATTTGATTTCCAGGACTATTCAAGATCATCAGACATTGATCGAAGTGATGATGCTCCATGGTGGAGGTTGAGTACAGCTGCGCCAAAGGCGATGAGGCTCTAAAAGGTAATTAAGGTTTAATTAATTACTTCCTCTGTTTTTTTTTTTTTTAATTTTTCTGTACTCACTTAATCTGGAAGGAGTTGTTAGTCCCTCGATGATCGAGATCATGACAGAGGCAGCCAATAATGAGCGCCAAGCATTCGATTTCTCCAAAGATCTTCCACCATTGAGTGGTCTTAAATAAAGATTTTAAATATTATAGAAAATATGTAACAAAAAAATTGTAGTTATTTGACTTACAGTTAGAATGGCAAACATCATTTGGGCAACATTAAATGCGTGCCGCCAATTGTGATAGGTAACATTGCGATAGTTCTTTTTGACGCTCAACAGCCAACGGCACAGAACCTCATAGTCAATATGAAATCGTTCCACAAAATCGAGATCCAAAAACATGCGCAGGCAGGCCTGAAATAAAAATTTTATTAGATATATTTTAAATATTTTCTAATAATTCCCAAGCTTACCTTTAATGTATCATCATCCTCGAAGTGAATGTCATCAAACTTGAAGTCATGTAGTCGGAAGTGTACAGCCGAAGGTACCCGAAGTCGCTAAAAATTAATTATGCATTATAAATAAGGTAAAGTATATTTAAATATATACAAAATGCTTATAAATGCTCTCAGAATAACAATAAAAAAGTAATTTTCTAAGACTTTGGACAAGATCCACTTATTCTCCACACCTTCTAACAAACCAGCACGTGTTCAAAATAAAGAGAGTCCCAAGAAAAGAAATAAAATACGAAATCTCTTGCCGGACCTTCATCTGTTTGCTGTCAGCAAATGTAAATGGTGATATATTAGCCACCAAAGCCGAGAAGTTTATCAAAATTTCTGACATTTTTCCGCCAAGGCACCCACAAGGGGGCGAAGGAAAACCCCGCCAGGGGCAGCAACTGTGGACCGGAAAAAAGGGTTTCCCAGCTTGATGCCATAATCGTACGCCTCCGCCTTCGTTCGTTGTCGGAATAAAGCCTAGTATGGCATAATTTTAATTAAAATTAATAACCCAGCATCTTTGTCTGGCTGGCAGCTCGACAGGCGGTCATAATTTTCCCAGCATAATTACAGAGAGTGTCCGGCGATGAAGAGCGAGCGCTGTGGAGTCGCACGATTCAGTAGAAAAGTTTCTTTTTGTCATACTTGTGCGAACAAACTAATTACAACTGTCAACACGTTGAAGCTTTTTCTCGGGGCGCAGGAGGGCAGAAGGGCAGGAGGCCAGGGATGGCGAAGGGGCGACAGCTTGTTGCTGCTGTTTCTGTCACACAGAAATAATAAACGTATAAAAACCGTGAAGCCAACACAGAAGACAATGCAACAGGGAAGCACCCAAAGTGGGTCTCCGGCAGGACACATTAATTTATGGCTCTGCGTAAAAATTAAGAGAGCAAACTAGTGGACGACCTCTTGGCCTCGGGCAAATTAAGTGAGTGCAAATAAAATTAAGCATTTCACTGGCCTCCTCCGGGCGACGAACGGCACCCGTGAGGGCAATTTAATCCGGAGCGGAATACGAGAATACTTGAATACTCTATTGCGGAATGGTAGGGAACTCACCCGCAGCCGATGAGCCTCGTCCATGGTGGCCGAGGCGTGGTAACTGAGCACCTCCAGGGTGACACTCTGTTTGGCCATCGCCACAATGGCCTTCTCGTACATGTGCGTGTTGTGGATGCCCATGCCGCAGAAGATGGCGAACGCCTCCACGAAGTTCTCGTCGTTCTTGGTGAAGTCCTAAGGGAGCAGATAAGTGAGGTTTAGGAAAACGATTCTGTCTGATAAGCGAATTTTAAGGATTTTACTATATATTTTTAAGAATTTTATGCAAATATTGTCATAAAAAGATAAACTATAAGCAATATGCTTACACAAAGAGAAATAAGCAAGAACTTTACATTGAAATTAAGAATTTTTGTTCTTAAAATGTAACTGTAAATGTAAGTGTACAATTTTTTGGTTTAAAAATTTCTTTAAAAATATATACTAAAATATAGTCTCTATAAAGCACATTTTTGCCCCAAAATCTTTAATAAAAATAAATATATTATCAAATTGAGAATAGAAATACTCAAATTAAGAATGTAATTTTACTTGATAGATTCTCTACATTAAAATAAAATACATGTATTTTTAATTTCTTGAAAAATATTTCTTGGGAATATGAAACCCAACATTTTTTAAAAAACATCCCCCTTACTTACCAACTCATTGAACTTGTTAATCAGCTGTATGACACCAATGATCTGACCCAGCGAATTTTTAATGGCCATGCAGAGAATGGAACGGTGCTTGAAGCAGGAGTTCTCATCCACGCTGGCATCAAAGCGATCGTCCTCGTAGGCATTCGGCACGTTGACGGTCTCCCCGGTGGTGGCCACATGCCCGGTGATTCCAATGTTGATGGGGAACCGGGACTCGTAGGGACTGGTGCGCGAGGTGGCCTCCTCCTCGCTCAGGTCGTTCGCCTCAAAGTCAAAGACCCGCGAGAAGCTGCCCTTGTCCGCCTCGTGGACGAGGAGGATCTGGACCCTCTGGCACTGGATGAGACTCTGCATGTGGGTGAGGATGCGGAAGACCATGTGCTCAATGGTGCTCTGCTCCTCGAAGATCATGCGGGCCAGATCGAGGAGCACTTGGTTCCGCTTGATCTCCAGTTGAGATTTCTCGTACAGCTGTGCATTTCGCAGGCCAATGCCACAGAACTGCAGATACGAGGCAAAGACCTGAAAGGAATTACCGCCCGGGGGATTAACAATACTCAAACAGCGGAAAAATAGAGCTTGCTAAATGGTATAAAATTATGAGAGTAAGTCCCATCCCGTCCCGTTCCAGTGGCAGCAGGCACACATCGGATAATCCCTTATGGCATTTTGCCTGACATTCTGCTAAGCTTTCTTAACAAGTTTCCCCTTTGTTGAATAATGAATGCAATTTGCCAGGGTGGGTGCAGCAGCAACAGCTCTTATGCGGCTTTATTCGGAACAAAAGAAACCATCGGACTGCCCCGTCATGTGATCTCCACATGGCCCCATTCGGCCCGCTTCCGCATTCGCCCCCCGTGTCCCCGTGTCCCCGTTCTCATTCAGAGCACTCACCTTCTCATCGATTTCGGAGAAGCACTCGCCATTCATTTTGTTGATGACCTGCGCCACGCCAATCACATCCCCGGATGAGTCCTTGATGGGCATGCAGAGCAAGGCCTTCGTCCGATAGCCGGTCAGCGAGTCAATTTCACAATTGAATCGCTCGTCCTGTGGGGGTGAGCAAATCGGGGAAAGCGAAATTAATTTGTGCACGAATTAGTTGCCCATTTAAATGAGTTTCCGTTGTTAACTTAATCCTTGTGTGCCTAAGCCTTTATTAATGGTTTTGCTGTTGCTTCGTTGTGTTCTTGTTTATTTTCAGAAGATTAATTAAATTGATTTGACTATTAAGAACCCACTATGTAAACCTATACTATGTCCTTAATATTCACAGAACAAAAAATCGATATGATTAATGTCATATTTATGATTTAAAGTTCAAATTTTAAACATATCAAATTGATATTATAAATATCACATAAATTAAATACCAAATTTAGTTTTTTTTAAACAAATAATGAAAAAAAATATATAAATAATCTTTATTAATCTTTATTATGAAAATGATATGAAACGAATATTAATAAGTTTAATATTTTAACTAATAATAAGTTTAACAGTAACTCAAACTACTGAAAGACCCAGAATGTGAAATCTTTAATTTTCCTTAAGATATTAAATTATTAGATGTTGTGTTATATTTCGAAACACCTATTGATCTCATAGATCTATTTAACTAATCTTATCTCATTGAATTATTTTTATTATTATTTCTTTTATTTTCTCCATCTCTTCCGATTTCATTTATTTTGAGACATATTTCCCCCATGTTTATCTTTCTTTACCTTAAAAAAAATATCACCAAATATCACTGATAATGATGCTGAACCAAAAGCATGTTCCCTATCAATCTCCTTCCTTTTGGCCATTCTATTTTCGTCCCACTTGGCACACATTCCTCATGATCTATCTGCCTTTCTCCCCCCGAAAAATTGGGAGGTTATCAGCGGCGAGACGCCTCCGACTGTCGCTGCCGGCTGACATTTGTTTGGCCAGCTACTTAGCCGAGTCAAAAGTCCACTGGGTTCGACTGAAAGATCTGCACCCGAGCGTAACTGCTGGATAACCATAGCCATAATGCGCCATTCATTCGCACCAAAAATTTGGGCTCGATTCTCTCTGTCTGCTGGTCGCGCTGTCTGGTACCGAGGCAAGTGTCAAATTTAGGCCTTGATTAATTGTGCCAACAATCAGGAGATCTACGCCTGGGCACAAGTACAAGCGATCTGTCTGTGCGTCACGTATTTGCGGGAAGTTTATCTACCACACTCATTGGCTTAGTATGACTTGGGAAAACATTTCAGGGAGCCGCAATTGTTATCGTTAGCCAACCGGTTCACCAGCTTAAAGCGGAAAAAGTATAAAAGCATTGGGCGACTCCATATCTTGGTGATATAACATGCCTAACACGGCCTTGTCTTGGCGTAAGATTAATTACGCTCCAATTGGCAGACAGGCCGAAGAGAAACTGCCGAAAAAATATAGGAAATTGTGGGAGTGTGGGCAGTCGGAGGCTGGGAAATGTGAAAAGTGCTGGTTCGCCACCGAGTTCACTGAGCAATATTGAAAACTTAAAGAGCACACACACACACACATCGCACCGCATCGCATAGCTTTGGTATCTGCCACCATAAATCTTACAATCGAATGAATAATCTCCAACTCTCACAGCTGAGGTTGATTTATGACCCAGTTGGCATTCAAATTTGTCAAATTTCCCTCAAGATAGTACTTGTTTTTTGGTAGTGGCACTGGGTACTGGCACTCGTTATTGGTACTGACCTGGTAAGCATCTGGTATATTGACGGGCTCCCCGCTCTCGGCCACATGGCCAGCGATTCCGGTCCCCCAGGCCACCCGCACTTCGTCCTGCTGCTCCATCTCCTCCACGGTGCTGCGGGGGCACACGTCGAACAGCTTCGAGACGAGGCATCTGAAGGGGGAAAAAGAATCGAAAGTAGAAAATTATAAATTGTGTTGCAGGCGGCAGCTATCGTCCATTGTCATCGGACACAATGCTAACTTTTTGCTAGGTCACTGAGAGAAATAACAAGATATTATAGAAGCATAAAATTATATTAACTCAACTAAAAACTAACTAATTAATTCAAAAACAAATTTTATATTCAGAAAAAATGGCAAAATCATACAGTATTTTTCACAATTAAATTAAAAAGAGTTGCAGGATTTTACTCTCATTATTCTCCAGTGCCTTGCCTACTTTTCTGGCCTTCCTGTTCCGTTTTCCTTTGGCTTTAAAAAGTTTTTGCCCAACAATATGCATTTGCCAAATGCGCGTGCAGACAATTGCAATTAGTGTTGGCAGCAAAATGGCGTCATACGATGCATACAAAATGGCTGACATGCCCCACTGACCCCCCTACCACCCCTCTCATTCAGGTTCCTGCCGGGGTTATGGCATTTATGGAGAGAGTTTCGGGGGAAGAGTAGTCTGCAGCAGCAGCAGCAGCATCCACGCAATGCACTCATAAAATGCCAAAAATAAATGCCATAAAAATGTTGCCAAGACAAAGTTGAAGCTGAGCTGCTTCTGCTTTCACTGGGGCGCACTATCCACAATGTCCACAAAAATGCAGCTATATGAAGTCATCAACAAATTGTTGAAAATAGCGCACGAGGAGGAGGACTGGAGCAACTTGGCTCATTGCGATATGCAATGGTCCCCAGTCCGCTTTTGGTCTAATAGAATAAAGTACGAGTGATTTATGATGGATGTGTGTCTTCATTGCAGTTCTATTTATAAACTAAGACTAGAATAAGCGATTCCGATTTAAGCTTTGGGAAAACTTAAGGTTGCTTATCATTGAAAGTAAAGCAAAATGAAATCGAAGTTTAAATCGAAAAGAATTAAGGATGCATAAACCAGCTCATAATTTGAATATCCTCTATAAATCCCATGTTATAGTTGAACGCCTTTGGCAAATAAAATGCTAAATCATCACAAGACGCGTAAAATTCCATGCCACAAATTAACCATCATTTAGCATTATTTAGATACTTCTTAAGCCGAAAATCACGACACTCATACAACTTGAATTTCACAAGACTTAAAGATTAAAGTATTCAACTTCATATCTACTTACTTTTTGAGTCCATCGGGTCCGTTGCATCGTCCTTGCACAAGGAACAGAGATCCTCGATCGGCATTCAGCAAAATGGACACATTCTGGAGTATCTTGTGGCACAGGGTGCGAACCTCAAGCTCGTTGCAAATGTCCTTTACCTGGAGGCGATGATAAACAGAAACCGATTATTTACACGACTGATAAGCTTAAATAAGCTGTTGCAATCGAAAGAGAAAGAGCTACGGGGGAAATACAGACTGTGACTGACGTCTTTAGAGTGTTTGTCGATAACAACGTCAATGGGCCGACAACAAAGCCAAATAGGGCCAACAAACAAATGAGTTTGCGGAACTCAATAAACAGTCACTGACGAACTATCGAGATTCGCGCGAACGATCAATTTGATATCTAATGGTTATGCATTCTAGGGAAATTTTACTCATTCATTTGCTCAATAGCCACTTGATACTTTATAGAGAAAGGGGTGTGTCATATTATTTTTGAATGGGTTGAATTTTAGGAATCGTGTGGCTTTATATTCATAATTTTTTAAGAGTGAATAAATTTTTATTTAAAAAGTGCCAAATTTTTACTGATTTTTTTTTTATCGATTTTCTGATTTTTAATTTCTGAATACCTTATTTTTAAAATATATATTTTTTTAAATCTCTTTATTCTCTTCACTTACCAATTCGAAAATCAACTCCTTCTCGTCCAGTTGCTTCAGCTCGTTGCGTGACAACCGCTGAGGTCGCTGGTGGCAATGATAATATTGATATTGATGGCCGTTTCCGGCTCCACCGCTGCCCCCCATTCCCGGTACTCCTCCCGCTCCGCCGAGGCCACTGTTAATGCCCAAACTGCTGCTGCCAACGGCTCCTCCCGCCTGATAATAACTGTGCTGGCTGTGGTGCAGATGCTGGTGGTTGTGGTGGTGCTGCTGATGGCTATACTGATACTGTCCGGCCACGACGCCGACGTTCTGCAGATTGCCGCAGCTGCCGGCCACGCCGCCATTGTCCAGCGGCGGACCAATGCTCAGAAATGTGGGCGTGCCATCGATTGTATTGACAATCGGTTTCAGCAGACCACCGCGCTCGAACTCGTGAGCAGAGATTTTTCTGCAATAAAATAATATTTACAATTATAATCGATTTTAGAAACATTACCTATTAAAGATATTCATGAACTAGAAGAATTTAAAACTGGCTAGAAAATATTGCAAAATTATTTTTTCAAAACATTTAAACACATTTTTTATTTAATATTTACATGCAAGTTTTCACGATATCCTGCTAAAAACTTAGAATGTTTGTAAATAAAGGTGGAACGTGTACTTTTCTATATTCACAAGCTACTTTGAACTTACAGGAAAATACTAACAGTTGTTTTATAAATATAGATATTCATTTTATATCAGTTTTAAAATTTTTCTACACTTTTAATATTTATTTTAGCAAAGAAAAAATTCTCAATGATCTATTTTAATAAATTCTCTCTGCCAACTTTAATTCCGATACTTAATTTGAGTGGTCCCCATTCGATTACTTACCGCACTGGTGTGGTGGCTCCGGATCCGCCCCGCGAGGAGCTCGTCTGTCCGTTGGCGTGGGTGGGTGAGGTGCTGCTGACCACATCGTTGCCCGCCGAAGTGGCATGTGAGACCAGCCAGGCATCCACCGTCTGACGTGTGGCTTTCCTGCGGGAAATAATGCGAACAAATTCAGTTACATAGCACACATTAAAATCTTATTAAAAATCGCAAATGAATATCCGATGGTCCGACGACCAACGGCGCGTTCTACATGCATGTGCCGCATGAAATTGTCTAATAAAATGCCAAACTCATAAATATTCAGACTGCGAGGCTGCCCCGCATCAGCTGCTTCCACTCCTGCCGCTGACCAACTTGTGTCCTTTTGGGCACGCGCTTTTGGCATAAAACCCTCACCAAACCCCACAAAACAGCGGGCAATCACAGCACACAACTCTTTGGGGAGTCGAGTGAGGGGACGCTGGAAAACGGCGCCGAAGCTTTAAGTATTCTAACTGTGTTTTTTTATTTATTTAACTCGATAAAAACGAACATATTGATTTAATTGTTTAAGAAAGATCACATTATTTATATCATTTTTATATAGATTAACAAATTATTTATATAATTGGTATTTTGAAATAGTTTTCCTGTTTTTGTAATTTTTATGGAAAACCTGATTTAACTGCAATATTTAAATTAAATAATTTAATTATTAAAAAAATTTTTTTTTTCTATCACAAATAAAACATTTTTTCTAAATATTTTTAGATCTTCCAAAGTATATTTAAAAACTTAGAAATGTATTAGAAATTAATGTTTTCAAGGTATACGTTGTAAATATAACTTATAAATATTATTCCCAAAATCATAATATTTCACCTTCATTTAAGCCTTCTGAAAACAAGCGTATTACTCCTCCAAAAAGTGCCCAAAAAAACGCCAAAGGGCGCCATAAGAATGGGAGGACTGTTTAGGACATGCGGCATATTCTTATGCAAAGTACACACACAACAGAATGAAGCCTTTTTCAGCCCCGTTTAATGACCGCCCCGCAGGCCCAAAGCAGAGGAAGGAACGCGGACGTTGGCCTGCTTCGCTCGACCATGAAAATAAAGCCCAATTTATGCTTTTAGTTGTTAGTGATTTTTATTATGTGTCATAGACAAGCGGCGTCCCTTAACCCGCTTTGCCGCCGGGCTGGCCTAGATGTCCTGCTGTGGCAAAGGCAATTTCCGGTTTATAGCGGAAACGAGCTGTCCCCGCCCATGGCCAAAATCCTCACCATCTCACCATCACCATCGGCCATAAATATGGACGATTGTTTGCCATGCGGCAGGGTCAACTGACAATGCATTTTCAAATTTAAGAATTTATCCGTTCGATGGGCAAAGCAGATTATTGGCTCGATGGGTTCATCGAAAACGCCTGTAGGCAGATGCAATTTATGTCTCTACAAGGATTCGGTTAGTTCTCCGTCTGTCTTGGCTAATGGTAAAGTTATCGATTGCTGAATTGGAAGGTTTAAAGGGAAAATCGAAATTGGTTGGTCCTTAGTTTGAGCTTGAAAACTGAGTTGAACCTAAAACCTATCTGGTATTTTATAGTATTTTGGGATATTTAGATAGAATACTTGATTAAACTGAAAAATACTAAATTTCTGCATTTTAATTTATTTCCTAATAATTCTTTGAATTGCTTTTAATTATCTAAGGATTTTATCTTTTTGAAATCTTGTACTAATTTTTAACATATCTGAGTCTTAGATAATTTTAAATTTAAATTCTCCTGGGAACCCATATTATACCTAAAGTTCCCGACAAATTGACAAAATCCGGATGTTATTAAGCCCTCTAACCAAGTTTGTGCTTAAGGTGACAAAACCCCGCGACTCACCTTATAAAATAATCCTGTACAAATTCCTGATTCTCATCCAACCAGGCCTCCATCCGCGCGTGCTCCGGATCGTAGGGTCTGTGGTGCTGCGGCGAGTTGCCCGGGTGGTGATAGTGATGCTGGTACTGGTACTGGTACTGCTGGTGCACCTGATACTGCTGCTGCTGCTGTTGCGGCGGGAATACGGACGAGGGCGGTCCGCCGGCGGTGGCGGAGGAGGATCCGTTGGAGGAGGAGGAGGGTGGCGCGGGGCCACTCTGGTGGCTCAGCGGCTGATAGTGGGCGGGGAGTGGCTGTTGCTGGGCGAGGGGCAGGGGGACACCGGCGTGGCGTGTGGCGATGAGCAGCGAGTGCTCGCTGGATCCGTAGCCGCCGTACCCCGTGCCCCCCTGCTCCGCGTTCATCCTGCCAGCCGGCTGGAACTGGAGCGGCGTCGTCGCTGGCTCCTCGATGCTCCGCAGATGCAGACCTGCAACGGGGAAGGAGTAATAGAAAAATTAATACTTAATTCGCTTTGTGGGAAGTTTAAATTTGGATTTTTACAGCCGCACATATGTGATACCCTTGCAGAGTGATAAAAAATGAGAATATGTGTTTCAAGTACGAAATGGAGATTTATTTATATATTTGATTTATAAAAATCAAATTAATTTTAAACTTATGATTATTGCTGATGTTATACAAAACTGTTATGCAGGCAACAAACTTAAAAAATATTTCCATATAATGTTAGAAGTGGTTTTATAATAAATAGGTATATTATGCTCCTTTAATAGTATTCCCTGAAATATTTATAGATTTGTAGAACACTTTAAGACCCATTTTTCCACCGTGAGCAATTTGCCTGCTGCATGTGCTGACAGTTTTATGAGCTTTATGCCATCTCTTTCTGGCCTGAAACAGCATTTGCATTGCAAATGGGTCATATTCTTTAGGGGAAGTCACACTTGGCACGTGACCGCGGCCACGCCCCTCGTTACTTTCTTTTTGCAGTTTTTTTCCAGTTTTTCCGCTGCTTTCTTTTCAATTTCAGCAATTTGACTGTGCGAGAGCAAATCACATAAATTTGTTCAATTGCTTTTTCAGCTCATCAATTCGATGCTGTCTCTGTCACTCCTTGAACAATTAAGTGTCAAGGAGCGACAGGGACTTTTAAGGGAATTCAGTCAGTCGTTCGCACACAGCTGTGTGTGTGCATATGTGGCACATGGCGTACGCGGCGTATGCGCAACGCCATAAATAACATCGACAGTTGAGGCCCCCCAAAGTGTTTCAGTTAACATTAACCGGAAATATTGGCAATTTCCTTGAAATATTGACTCCGTGTGTGCATGTGAGGGAGTGTCTGGCGTCTGTAATGGCAGCATTGAGGGCCTGATTAAGTGCTAAAAATAGATATAAATACGACAACGAGTAACCCAGTGATGAATGTCTCAAGGATGCGGGGCAGGACTCCATCCTTTCATCCTTCTTTCTATCTTTGTCTCTCTCTTTTCCTATTTCCCCCTTCGTTGTTTGTGTGTCTCACTTATTTATTCTATAGAAAATATGATTTATGTGCAGCTTTCGGACTCACACAAAAGAAATAAACAAACGACTTGTTCCTGTCGCTTGACAATTTGACTTTCGGGCTAAGCTGCTATACAATGAGATGTTGCCAAGGATGTTTTGTTTGCTTAAATACGTTAGAGTAGTCTATTTATGGCTAGAGCAGATAAGGAAATATTATGTATTGTGTTTGCTTCCCTATTCAGATTAAATTTGTACAACTTTAATTCAAATTTGGCAGGATGTATATGCGAATTATATACAAATTTGTTTTAAATTATACTTTTATAACTTTAAATGTGCATTATTATATGAATTTTATACGAATTCGTAACAAATTTGATTAAAATTTCCCCAATCTATATATTAATGGCACAGCAGATTTTTCTTTGATATGTTCTCCATTATTTATTGGAATTTATAGCTGGCGAAATTTAATGGAAATTTATTTTATCATAATTTTTCTGCGGCCTCTATCGCGATGTTGCCAATTTAATATTCACTTTAGTATTAATTTCAGCTTTTCCCTCATGGTTTTTACCCCCAAGAATTTCCCTGTGCAGACATAAATTTCGATGCTAAGCATCTGGAGGGTTTCTCTCTCCACTTTCGCCTTTGAGTTCTAGATACTTTTCGTTGGTCTTTCGCTTTCAAGCTTGCCAATAAGTTGAAAGTCGGCTACTTTATGTTACAGTGGGGAATTTATAGGGAGAGACTAGAATACTGGAACAGCGCACACACATGCTATGCACCCATGTAATGCACCCTTTTGGGGGGAGGGAATTTAATCTTTTAAGCTGCATTTGCCTTGCACACAGCCAACATGCAACATGCTTAAGCTGCTGCAAAACATTTGGCACAGAGCGCACAAGCACTCTTCCACTCCCCCTCCCTCTTTCCCTCCCGTCGCATTCCTTTTGGCCATTTCCTGCACTCGAAGTCAAATGACAAGTTGACAGAGTCGTGTGGGAGGTGTTTGTGCCACCTACCGCCCATGCTGCCAGTCTCCCATTTTCATTGCTGCCGCCAACACTTTGCTGCGGTTTGATGCGTCAGCTTTATGTAAGACATTCATATGGCCCCTCAACCAACTTTGGCCCCCTCCGCCGTCGCCGCTCCCGTCCCTTTTCCGTGTCGGGCGAATGGCAAATTTTTATACAACATTTGTAATGGAATTTTACTTTTAGCAGGAAACAGCAAGGATCAAGACTTTGTCTGAGATGTGATAGCAAATGTAATACTCTTTGGAGATGACATTAATTTGATTTACATTGTACAAGCAAACGGGAGTTAGTTTTTTATGAGCGTATGAGATATTTCTAAAGAACTAAAGTTAGTTTTCCAAGATTTGCTTAAAGTTTAAATCAAGAAATGTGGTTTGCGAAATAGTGGTTCCATTAATTATAAAATTTAATTTTCTTAAATTCATACATTTTCAATGAGTATTAATATTGTTCCAAAATATTTACATGTCAATACTAAATGGGATTTCAATAATGTTAAAAATCTAAAAAAAAAAACCTTAAATTCAGATATTCATATTAGTAATAACATATTGATTTCTTCTGTTAATATTATCCAAAATTATCATAATATTCTATCTAGTAATTTCACAATGATTTCCTTTCTTCGTATTACCTAACAAATTTCCAGTTTATCAAAGGTTTATGCTATAATTGATGGGACTACGATATAAAGAATGCGATTCCAAATACCATACCCCATATATTTGTATATTTTTTAATATTTAGCAAATAATCCTATTTAGTAGTAATGTTGTTGACATTACTTTTCTATCGAAATTATAATATTTAATTACAGATTGACTTCTTCTGTTTATATTACCTAATAAAATTCCCAGTTAGCCATGGATTCATGATATAATTGATAGGACTACGTTACAAAGAGTACCATTCCACATACAGTACCCCATATATCTGCATGTACTCGCCTGCATATATGAACGAGTGTGTAAATGGCATTGTTGCTTTTGAGTGCAGCCAAATGCAAATTGAAAGTTGGCAAATGTGCAAAAGAGAACAATTTTTTGCTGCCACTCGGATCGATGTTGGGTAGCTGAAAGGCGGAAAAACGGAAAAGCGGAAGTTGGATGGGAACTGCGGCGAAAGGAAGGAAGCTTCTGGGTATGAAATAAGCACTGTTGTTCTTTCAGTTGTTTGGTCTCTTGGTATTTTCCTGTTTTGTTTGCCCCGGAGTTTGTGTGACAAAATATTTATGCAAATTCGAGACATGACCAAAAGTTTGCCACTTTCTCACCTGTTGTAGCTGGTATTATCTCAGAATGGTGCTGAATCTGAGGACTGTGGGTTGGTGTTTGCTGTAGTTGTTGTTGCTGTTGCTGTTGCTCTTGTTGCTGCTGCTGCTGTTGCTGCTTGCTGTTCTTGTTCTTGTTTTTGTAGCGACAACCACGAAATCGACACATACTTGCCGCTTGGCCCATGGGGCCCGCCAGCAATGCAAATGTTAAACCCTCCGTTTTAATGAATTGAATTTTGTCAAACTTGAGCAATTCAGCCGCGTAACGTAAATTGTATTTTTTGGTTGCTGTTGTTGTTGCTGTGGTATTTGATGTTGTGGAATCAATTTTGTTGATTTTACTGCCGCCAAATGGCCGCAGGAGGATGTCAGCCAATTGAAATTGTCGAATTTTCGATTAGTTTGCACACTTTTGTTCCGATCGCTTGTGTTTCGGTTGGCACTCTGTTTCACTTTCATAATAACTTATTTACTTTGTCAATTATTCAGTTAGCGAGAGGTTAAAGTTTTGTCAAGACCTGTTGGAATGTCGTGTTTTAATAAATATGTTTATGTTTATGCCTGACCCCCAAGTTCACGTGCTCTGCCGTAAACTTTGCAGACTAAAAGTTTTGTCGCCCCAACTATTTCGCAGAGTAACTCGGGAGTTTCCTGTCAGTTTATCGTATTTTCTTGCGGGTTTTTAAAGCTTTACGCTGACGATTTTCCCATGTGTCGAGAGAGGCAATTCAATTAACGCTTTTGGGGTCGCCAACAGTCAACTGGTCGTGACAGAGGAGACAAGGGGCGGGGGCGGGGGCAACAGACAGGCCGCCAATTGATGAACAAACAAGAGTCCCAAATGTCGCGGGAAATTCGAGCGGCGGCTGGACAGACAGACGGTGCAGCACAGTTACAGGCACAAGCACACGTAGGCCATAGTAAAATGTCAGTTAAGTAAAATAAACATGACCAAAGCGCCTGCCATCGCTGAAACGTCAACAATGCCCAATACCACCGAAAAGCCAATGGCAAACAATGGCAGGAAAATGCGATGAGAGCGGGTATAAAAAGGATAAATGGACGGGAATGCTCTGAAAGGATTGTTGTGGCTTGCGGTCAAGCAGATTTTAATTGCGAATAGGTATTTATTAAGTAATTGAAAAAAGCTCTCGGGTTTTCCATTTAATTTGCTGGCAAAATGTATTTATTATCCCAAAAACTGTACTTGTAATTATAAATATTTGGACAATGATTAAAGTGGTTTGTGAGGAAGCAAATTGATTAAAAAGCTGATTAAATTGAGTGGAAAAATTCTAAAGGCTTACAAAATAATATAATGTAATCTAAATTAAAGTGAAATAAATAATTAAAAAAATATAAAGAGAATTTTAAAATAAAAAATGAAAATAAATATATAAATAATATTTTTACAGACTTCTTCTTATAGTTTTTAAGCCCTATTATAGCACGTTAGTCCCAGGGAAAAAAATTCCCACAATTCGACTCCATTGCATTGAGTTGCCCACAGAGTTGCGTTTGTTTTTGGCAACCAATCCACCAATAGTCTGCCCACTTCTCATGCACTTTTCATCCGCTTTTCACCAGCTGCCGCACTTCCTCCTCCCACAACAAACAGTGTGCAAGCTCGACAATTTTGGCATTGAATTTGGTGAGTGCAACTTGCCATGAACAGATCTTCACCGATTCGGTTTTCAATCGCTCACGCAACTTTCGTTGCCTTTTCATTTGACAGCTGTCTCTCGACAGGGGGCCAGCGATAGTTGACAGCGGAAATGATTTAATTTCCGTTCTGGAACAATGGGAAATCATCGTGCTGCGTTTGGCAGCTGGGCGGTGAAGGCTGCGACAGGATTGCACAACTTGTAACTGAAACTATGTATATTTCTGCTTTTGTTCGCATTTGAATAGCAATGAGTTTGAGCTGCTGACGGGAAAAGTTGCAATCGAGTGCAGAAACTGTTGATTTTGCTAACGCAGCTTGAAGGATATTAACATACCATATACTGGGAAAATATGAAATATTAAATATTTAATAGAACAGTGAACCTCTCAATGATAGCCACAAACCTCAATAAATAAGTCATAGCTGATTCTCAATAAAAAATTCATTGATGGTAAGTATTGCTCAACACTCAGTTCATATTAAATTCTTTGTGGCTCATATACTGTTTTTTTCGCTCTGATCAACCTGATATGCCCCATTGCTCATACACAACGTTGTCTGGCCGTTAACCATACGCACCGTTGTGGCTTCTCTTCATTTTTGCGCCATCCTTTTTGCATTTCTATCTTTGTACACCTAGCAACTGGTAGCCAAAGGAGAGAGGACCAAACAAAAAAAAATGACAAAAACTATTTTTATGCCAGCGAGAGCAAGGGAACAAATGGGAAATGGGAAATGGGAAAGTACTCTCGCACAGACAGACTTCGGTGGCTTACATTATGTCAATAGCATAGGTAAGGGTATTGTGATGAGGGGAGGAGGCATTGTGGGGTCAGTCTGGATAAGCAAACGATGTTCATTAGTGGCGCACGCCATACAGAGAGAGAAATTGGGCAATAATTCAGTGGGGTTTGAAATAAAAATGATGAAGAATAATAGTTTTCGGAATATTTTAGTGATTGGATATAAAAATTTTATATTTTTTGTACATTTTAATCCTAAAAAAAGTTTGTAAAAAATGTGAATCTCCTTTAATTACCTTTAATCTTTCAGAAATAATTTTAAAAACTTTTTTATAATTCTTCCCTGGTTTCATTACGTTTTTCCGAGTGCACCATTTGTGCGAAACTCAATTCGGTTTGGTCTGCATTTGGCTGACACCGTTGATAGTGGCACAAAAGGCGGGCCAGATAACAGATAACAAAGCCATATACTATATATATCTACGCGCATATCGGTGTCTGTGTGGCCGTCGCCGGGTATCTGTGTTCGCCCCGCTTTTCATGGGTATTTGTGGCAATGCAAACAAGCGGGGGCAAGATGGCGTAAGCCATCGAGGAGCGGAAAAGCGGGTTTGGCGCGGGGAAAAACTGCCATTAGGCGGCGGCGTTGGCGCGTCATGAACTAGCCAAGCGTCGATTAGTGAAGGAAACAGGCAAAAAAGGACCAAACCGAAATGCTATTTGCATTCTGGAAATGCTCGAATTGCCGGCCTGGATCAATAACCTGTTGCTGGCCAGAGAGATGGATAAATGGCCCGGTGAGAAATGCCACGATATTATTCTTTTTAGCATTTGCCTGTGAATTATGTTACTTGTCCCACATAACACGAAAAACAAAGAGCGAGAGAGCGGAAAGAGCGAACGCTGGCAATTTAAATTGAATAAATAAATAAATCTCATTATCACATGTGGCTCGTGTATTCAATTATATTATCAGCTTGGCAAACATCGCAAAAGAGGGGGGGTGGAGAGAGTTAAAAGGGTTGAAGGGGGGGAGAAGACCACCCCCACGTACTTGATGAGCTCAAGTTTCACACATGTTTGATAACTTATCAAAAGAAAGGCAGCTAACTTATATAATAAAATGTTCCAAGATTAAAAGTAAGGAATATTAAAGAATGAAACGTAATTTAATATCCCAGAGATATAAAATACACACATATGCGCCTTATTGCTCACGTTTATTATTGGTAGTCAATATTTTAATACACACAGTTTATTTATATGTGAACGGACGTATGCATATTGAAACTACGCGTATTCATGCATGGCCCCAAGGTCACCGAGAGGAAAAAAGTTATCCGAATGGCAGCCATAAACGGTTCTCATTTGTCTGGCGGCAAAAGGCGAACTCTGAGGGGCGAATATGGCAAAGCATTAATATTATACAACTGCTGGGATCCACTATTACGCAGCAGGCAAATAAAATAGTTAGCATACACGAAAAGAGCATTAAAATAGTTAAAAACATATTTACCAAAGAGCATTTTAATTGCAAACAGCTGGGAAATATTTTCATAATATTGTAGCTAATTAAAACAGCAGGGATTTCTAGTTCCTAACTATTTAATAACTTTTGCAACAAATCCATTTAATTAAATCCCTAAAGTATTAAATTTTTAACTGTTAAATGCAGGAATTTCCCTAAATCGAATTGAAGCCAACCCAATATTTTCCCGTTTTTAATGGTTTTTAAACGGATTTCTCTGCGCTATCAACGCAATTTATTGAGCCCCACGTAATCCCAATGGCAGATGAGAGAAATGTAGGAGCGACTATCTAATTGCATGTTGTTCGAACGAATGACTTTAATTAAAGTCAGCTTTTATGACGCGAATGCAAGTGTTATTTATTTCCCACTCGCGTTTAATGGCTAAGCGAAACATTAAAGACCAGCCGACCACGGGGCGTATGAGCAACTTTCTATTCTCTCGTGCGCAGCCAACTCCCCGAGCATTTTTGCTGCGTATCGCATTTCCAATTTGAACGCATCCGCAGACAAAAAATAGAAGGGAAAAGGGAAGAAAATGCTGTCAGCTACTTGAGCAAGATTTTCAATTTACTTCCACTGGCTAAGGGAAAACGCAGACGCCTTTTCCTCTCCTTCACTTTGTTAGCCTGATGAAGAAATATTGAAATTGTATGCGCGAGCAAAAGGCGTCGCCAGTTAGTTCCCATCATAAATCTCTTTGGTGGCTAACTTATTACACTTTTTTTTTCTGCACCCAAGAACCGGAGCGGATTATGTAACATTTTTTAATAAAAATATATTGCTGAATGCTGTATGACAATTTGTTGGCCGAACGGAACCACTTCAAAGTGACTTTTCCAAGAATTTAATTTCATTTTCCGTCTACAGCCCGAGGAATTGTTTCGCAGACCGACTCCCCTTCTTTTCTTTTATCAATTACATGAAGTGAACTACGTGAGCCGCTGGATAAATATTTGCACAGGTCTCAGTTTAACAGCTGAGGTGGCTCAAAAAAGCGCAGGAAGACAGGAAGAGGTCAGGACTTTTGGTCTAAAAATAAATTATAAACAAACACTGGCCTCTTTGCATCTCCGCCGCCCTCCCATATGTTCGTTCCCCCGTTTGTTTGAGTTATCATTATGACATGCTCGAAATTACCAATGACAAACGTGCCCTGACTATCCAAACGACCACATCCAGGCTCATCCCCTAAGCCAACGCTACACGGAGAGAAAATATATTCGAAATTGGTCACATATTCGGTTATCCTTTTTTTTTGAAAACAAGATGTTTTTCTAATGTATGCTTCTATATTTAAAAAATATTTGTGCGCCATTTAATTTTTGTAAAAAATTGCAAATTTCACCAAATTTTATTAAAGTTTATTATTTTAGAACGAAAAACTTTAGTTTAAAATAATCTTTCAATTAATTGTAGTATTTTATAATATTTTTAACTTAATAAAAAATGTAAAAATAAATAAAACAATTTTACATTATAAAAGTAAGACATTAATTTCGTCTGTTTCTTAAAGAAAATATAATCATAAAATAAATCGAAATTTTTCCCTACAACCTTTATCTTTTAAGGTCCAAATATTTCTCTCTGTGCATCCCTCAATGAAGGTCAAACAGTCGGAGGCTGCCAGTGACTGCCTTGTTCTTCTGCTTGTGCTCCAGTGTTATTGCGCTGATTGCGCTTGTCGCCGGAATGTTCGGTTAGCAGGCTCCACTCCCACTCCCTCTGATGATTCCACTTCCACTCGACTACCTCCTCCTGGCCAGAAACCCACTGCCGAATTCCCAGAGCCATGTCCACTCCAACATGGTGCAGCATGACTAAGCGGGGCGAAATTAGTTTGTTTGTTTGTCTATCGAAAGTGGCGGGGTCGGGTGGCAAGAAAGGTCCTGAGGGGAGTGGAGCTGGAGGTGGAGGTGGCCAATCTCTGCGTGCTCTGCCATGCAGTAGGAAGTCAAAGCTTTGCCAAGAATTTAAATGCTCCATTTGAGATTTTGATTAAACTATTTTCATCCAGCCAAGCAGGCAAATGACAAGAAAAAAGGAAGGAAAATAGAGTACACACCGTGGGGACTTTGGGATATACCCCGGATGCTTTGGGAGCTGGGATTTGAGTTGTTCTCGAATAAGAGAATATTATTTCAGTATGTATATCTAAATTAAATTGTAAAATTCATTTGTTTAGAGTACTAGGGAACACAATAAATGCAATAATTTCAAGTTCAAAATTAAAGAGCTCACTTCAAGTGCCAATGTATCATATAATTTCTATTAGGCCCCCCATAATCGGCCATCACACCACTTCCTTATGGCACCCAACCATTATCTCTGGCTCGCAACCACTTGAAAGTTCCCATATCACTGGGCCTGCTTTCAGCCACGCACTCAATGAATAAATATTTGAACAATTTCAACTGAACAATCATTAATTAAATTACCTGACAATAAAAGAGTAGAAAAAAATTGTTATTAGATATACCCAGGAAAATTATGAATGGGACCCCAAACACACCTAACCAAACGGAAAAAAATCAAGTGGAAAGAAAGGTCTGATGGTCGTTTCCTGTGGGCGGAATTCTTTTTTTTTTTTTGGAGACGGTCACCAAGTCAAGTTGATAGAGCTAAGCAAACACTCTATTTTCGGTGTGGAATTTTACCATCCTGCGATGGAGGAAACAAAGCGAGTTCAATGCTTTTGTTTGTCGGCTAAAATTAGCCGAAACAACAATGGTTGACCACAGGGAAAATCTGGCTATTGCCTTTGCTGCCGTTGCATTTGCATGACGTCAAGGGGGAAAAGTCGGAAAACTCGTAGAAGCGGCAAAAGCGTCGGCAGCTCTAATTAAGACAAAATAGTTTTCTGCCAGCAGTCAAGGCCAGAAGATAAAGTGGTGGAGGCTGCTGCTGCAGGTCTTCTGGCTTGCTGCCTTCTGCTTTCTGCTGGCTTGCTTTTGGCCAAGCAGGCAGAAAGCGTTGCATACTATGCGGCAAAAGCACAAGCACAAGCACACATGCATGCTCGCACCCAAAGAGCCAGCAAGTGGATGCACCTGAAGAAGACTTGAGTTGGCCGGGCCCAAAGAGGACTTAAAGCCGTCTTTGGGGCCCACTTTTCACCAGCAATTAAACGTGACTTCAACTGCAACAGGAACAGCAGCAGTGATAAAACCACACAGCTAAAACAGTTGCAACAGCAAAATCTGCATCGACCGCAGTACTTTGAAGCATGACAAGGAAAATATTGGTTTAGAAACACAAAGGTTGGCCAAATAACAGCAGCCACATATGCAAATCAACACAAAGCAGCTGCAAAAACAGCACTGCATGTTTTGACCACAAGGGGAACAATAGCAATTAAGGCTTTGGATGGAAAACGTACATAAAGGCAAATTCAATTTCGATAAAAGTGGTTTTTTTAATCATAATAAATATCATTTCACTTTTCCAAGAACATTTATTTGTGCTGCCTTACATCCCCGGAACTGACCAATGCATGTCGCTTCCAGGAAATTGTAACCTCTTTACAAAAAAAAGGGAGATTATTCATCACGATTTCTTGGGAAGTCGCGGAAATAAATTACTAGCGAAGTAAGTGAGTCGGGAGTAAAATGTAATATATCAGAAACTAAAAGATATTCGTTTAAAAAATTATTTAAAATATATTTACATAATTCTGATTGCTAAAAAATAAAAAAGTTTAACTCTTAAATTTTCTTCTGAAGTATACTCATTTTATAAGATATTTTTAAAACCTAATAGTGTTGAATTAATGTACGAAAAGTTTAGTTTCTATGAACATTTTTCGGGGTGGGTGTATACAACATATGACTAGAATTGGCAGACACCTTTTTAATGAATAAATGAAGGAATTAGGAATACTTGAACGTGTGACAATGAGATGGCAGACCAGCAGCAACAATGTAGTAGTGGTAGTCCTCAAAATTTCAAGTCCTTCGAGCAACAAGCGAAGACAACAGCCGTATTAACCCCACCAGCAACATTAACCCCACCGGCAGCTGGTGTTGCTGCTTTCGCTTCCACTAAATGCGAGTTGATTCCATGCACATACATTAGATTTTCCAGCAATCCGACCATAAAAATCAACAAAACAGTCAATGAACCCCTCGCGCGTCAATGGGACAGAAACGCAGAGAGACAAAACACAAAAGTGTACATCCATGGAAAAGCAACAAGAAACTAAACGTGAAATTGACGCACCGAGCAAAGAGTGTTGGCAAAAGTCAAAGACTATCAGGAGTTGCTGTTGCCGCTTGCCGTTTGATTATCGTGTCATTTCTTTCGACTTTTTTCAAATACTCATTCATTCACTCGCTCACTCGTTCATTCATTCGCCGCTCAGTGCTGCCAGTTTCAAGACAATAACAAGAAAATAATACGTTTTGTAGCAGCCATTGTTGTTGCACTAATAATTGCCGGCCAGCAACAACAGTGTGACGCCAGCCGAAGCAATTTCTGTGACTGACTCTTGGACCTGGTCCCGTCCCCGTCCCCGCCCTCATGGCCAAGCGAGTCGCCAGCGAGGAGCCGACATCTTGCCCTGCCCAAAAGGTATTCGAAACTTGGCAGCCAAGGTAGCAATATATTCAAAAATCGGAATTTTAAAGAACCATAACCTTTTGGGGACCCGAAATGTATAAACTAATAATTTTCATGGCATTCAACTTGGCAGTATATCAAACGATTGTTGGCCAACATGCCAAATTTACCTAAAATCAACAGTTTATAATGTGTAGTCTATAGAATACCATGTATATATGGTAAGCACCAAATTCATATTTATAAGAATTTTCTTTGATTGCCCAAAATTAAGTCTATGAAAATATTATCTTAAAATATTTTATACAGATTTTCAAATTCCTCAATCATTCATCAGCTTATAAAAATATTTTTTATAAAAAAAAATGGATTCAAAAATTAAAAAAGAGTATATAATACTGTGGTGTCTGAGTATTCACTTTCTTTCTTGTATTTTTTTTTTTTCAACTGCGGCTGCCCCTCCTCAATTGCATTTGCCTTCGAGGAGTGTGTGCTTATTGTGTGTGCGAGTGTGTGAGCTTGGCTGGGTGCAGTTCAATTAACCGGCTGATTGCACACACACTCACGCACAGCCGTCAACTCCCACACTCCTCACACCACCCCCCACCGGCAATCAACTCTATCTTTTCGTAGAGCGAGGATTTTTAATTAATCTGTCAAATTAATTGCTAATTTTTTGCCATTTCTGCTGTATATACATTTGAATTATGAATCGCTTTTTAAAAGCTGCAGATGCTGCGAATGTCAAGTCGTAAAATTCACATAATTTTTCCAACCCGCCGAAAAAAACAATGAACGAAAACCAATCATGCGAAAATAATTTCCCATTTATCTGCAATAATTATGAAGGCAATTTAATAAACCAAAAACGAACATGTTTGCAGTCTAATTAGCGCAAAAGAATTAATATTTTAAATTGTGCGACATTTTAAATTACATTTTAATTAGGGTAACCGTACACGTGGCGTATACGCAACATAGCGAGTTATAGGACATTTAATTGGAAAATGTAGTAATCTATTTTAAAGAAATTTTATAAAACAAATTTCTGACTAATGGCATTTGTTAAAAATATAAATACTATTATTTAAAAACAATTAGTCTTTGATTTAACTTAAGAGGACGCAAAAACGCACTAGGAAACCAAGTAAAATTTAGTTCAGCCACTTTAAAACTATTTCCACCCAGCACTTGTTTCGATTCACTGAAACCCAAGCACATTTCAAGCAATTTTCCCAGGAAATTCTCTATGATTTTCCTTGACCGCCGTGGCAGTTTCGGCCACACCTTGACGTCCTGCTGACTTCGCTGGCCATCAGCGCGTGCAATCAACCCAAGCACAACCGAAGACGAAGCCATCAGGACCCATCAGCAGATGTGAACGGTCCGTTAAAGGTTAAAGTCGTTTTCGAAAACAAAAACCGAACAAGCTGTCAATAAAAATCTGCTAAAAACAATCATCAATGGAAAACGCAAGAAAAATAAAATACAAATTATTCGAGGTAAACAAAAACATGAGTGAAAATTACTCATGCCGCGAATAGATTTGTATCATTGGTGACAAAGTGACTATTACTCAAAAGTATGAATGATTTGCAATATGACCAATAAGTTACAGAGTACAGGCGTCATTGATTCCAAGAAAATTGACGTCAATATCAATCAAAAGAGAATAAAACGGGCGCTACATAAATCGAATCCAACAATTAGCAATATGTGAAAAATGCTCGCAACACTTTTTCACCAACGTGTGAAAATCTAATCAACTCGCACACGATCTTCTCTTCTCGCCTTCCAAACGGCAATTTAAATGTACCGCCAAGTTGAATACAGTTGAAATAAATTGAAAAACTTTTCAAATGATTTTGCTTCTTTATTATTTAAACACACATTTTTATCTGCAGCAAAGTAATTAATTTTATATATGGAAATTTGGTGGCCAAATTTTGAACGTTTGCCAGTTGGCGAGCGTCGAGAAATGGAGGGCAAATATTTATGAGTGGGTAAGGTAAGTTCTGCGCCAAAAGATAATTTGGCTAAGTATGGACTGGAAACAGTATCGGATATCAAAAGTAATGGAAATTTAAGATGTATTTCATTTTTTAAGTCGCAAATTGGAACATTAGTATGTACTACGCCTTGTTTTTCTCCCACTCATCATGTAAGCATTTAGCGCAATATTACCTGCCGTTTACCCTTTAGGCCAAAACCTGAACCTAGGCCAATTTCCCATCTCCCCTTCTATTATTTTCTAAAACACCAATTCCATTTCCCTTTGATCTACCTTTTGACAACTGTCCAATCGTGTTAATAAAGTGTTAATTAGCCCCTGATCAGACATTACGTAGCGTCTGCGACAATATTGGCTTAGTCGCATTTACCGCTTGACTTTGATCTGGCAATGTTCGAGAATGACACCGAAAATAAATACGAATATCTTTACAAATATTATTCATTAATGGAAACTTTTTTACAAACGAATTTTGGAATTGTCACGGCGTCTAATTCAAGGGAATGAGCGGAGCAAATAAATAACACGGAATCGCCCGTACTCGATGCTCCGTTACCATAAACCAAACAAAAATATATATGCGATATCTATTTGATGATATTTTGTTGATTTAGTGCGGGGAAATCGGTGACTGGAAAAGTTTCGAAATAAATAGATGCGATTCACTTGTTTGTTTGGCTTAAGCCGTAAATCGTAAATAGAATCGGTTAAGGAGGATCAATATCATTGATATCGGTTGGGTCAACAGTTCCGAAGGAACATTTCCAACTCTTTGGCAGGTTCCAATCTCCGTTCTTCCCCGAAACCATCTCAAAATAAACACGGACACGAGTGTGTGCATTGGATATTAATTTCGAAGGCAGTTTGGCTTGGTTTGACTTGGTTATTTACCCATCAGCAGCATAAATTGTAAGACGATGCCTGGTTGTGTCTGAGCCTTGGGCGGTCCGCAAAAAATGGTATTCAATAATCAAAATATTGCACGGCATTGCACATTAATAAGTCAACAAGAGAGTGGCGAACTTTTGTTGTTTCTTGGAAATTGGGAAACGAAACTCGAAACGATATTCAATGTAAGCTCTTTGCGAGCTGACTGAACAGCTGACGACGGTGGAAAGGTTAATTCTTTTGAAGTTCACAAAACTCTGCACAACTGCAAATGTTGTTGACGTCCTGTCTGATAAGGGTAATGAGCAGGCTAATGAAATCATAAATAATTTCGGTTCATTTGAAGATGCTTTTGTCTTCTTGCTGGCGAATGTTTTTGACAGGCAAAGGGAGCTTTCAAGTCATTAATATTAATTTTAAGTAAAAAGCATTGAAATGAATGTAATATTCTGTGTAAATAAATAAATGAAAAAAAACTTATCTGTAATTATTATAATTATTTAACATTTTTGCATTAAAATCCCCCCTTAATTAAGTAATCTGAATAGAACTAGTATCTTGGTTACTACACATTAGACAATCTCATTTGCGGCCGTGTAATTTCTATGATTTCCAGCAAGTTTAAAGGGCTGATTGCCGACCGCAAACCCCCTAGAACTGCGGTCGAACAACAATTGCAAATTGCCCCTTTGGGTAATTAAAAAAAAAAAAAAGCGAGATAAAAAGACATATAAAGGGGAAAAATGCAATTGCCTAGAACAACAAAAGCGTTTAAGCTGGCGCCAACCCCAGCAGCCCCCGTCCCACCTGCAGTGATATAGCCCCTTTTCAGCGGTTTTAGAATCAATTCTAATTCTATACACTTACTGAGCGCTGGAAAATTTTCCACCAGCACTCTCGGCAGGAAAACAAAGCAAAGGCAAACAAAAACATAGCTACGTAAACAAAACAAACAGTCGGGAGAGAGAGCCGCTCAGCATATGCCTGATATAAATTAATTAAATCTGTTTGATTTGTATAAACAAAACGAAGATTAATTGCAGTTAAGCGGTCAAAATACATGTTATTAAAGCATATTAATTAACATGCTGCTGAAAAGGTTACTTTTCTTTTAGTTTGACTCCGAAAGAGACGGGGAGATTGGTACAAAAAGAGACGGGGCATAATGAGTATGGGGAGAAGCAGCAGAAAGAGTGATAAGCGTGGGGGAAATGAGCAAAACTTGCGCGTCTCACATTGCGGCGAATTTGCGAAGAGAGCTGAGCTGAACCTACTCAACAAAAAACACTATAAACAAAATAATCTAAGTCCAAGAATTTTTAAAATAAATAACAAAATATAAAAAATGTGTTGTACCTAAAAGGGGTTTAAAAATAAAATTATCTAAACTTAGAAGAGGATAAGCTCAACAACTTTCAAATATCTTTTTAATTTTGGTTTCAGATTTATCCGATCTTGGGAATATTTTAATAGATCAATATACTCAGAATTTCTTTTAAAAAATATTTATCACAACTTGAAAATTTTTATGATGTTAATAATAAGAAAACTATTAAAATAAAAAGATTGTTTTACAAAAAATTACATCTTGTATCGCACAAAAAATGTTTAATAGATCATTATACACCGAAAATTCGTAAAAAAAAATATTTATCAAAACTTGGACATTTTAATGATGATAATAAAAAGAAAATTATAAAATAAGGTTATTTTATCCAAAAAATTACATACTATATATTAAAAAGCATTTTGTTTCTTTTATTAGTTATAGTAAATTGTATTTTAAAAGTGTACCTATGAGAGAGCACAAGTATGACGACAGATTACCCGCTACACTCCCCCTTTTTCACTCAGATTGCGTGTGTGGGCAGCTGCCTCGATTCCTCCCGATCGTATTTTATATACGCAAGCGTATATATGTTTGTACGTATACGAATTTTAAATCGCTCAATTGGCACACATTTTTCTTTTGTCCATCGAATTGTGACGCAAGCACACACCCCCTCGCACAGAGGAAATGCCTATGATGTGAGTCAATTCCAAATGGGTTTCCCAAAAAAAAATAAATAAATAAATATTCGATGCCTGGGAATTGGGAATTTCTTTTCTGAGAAGCATTCAAATGCATTTAACTGACTCACATTAATTAATAGAAAATGCTGTCAAACGTGAAAAACTCTTGTTAAATATGTTTACATATGTTTTGAGGTCTAGCCTTGAGGCATCGAACTGCGAATGAGCTATATCTGCGCATATGTATAAACAGAAGTGCGAGGGAAATACTTCTGTAGACGAAAGTCGTGCAATATTTTCGACATTTTACGAGTTGCGGGAATTGTGTAAGATAAAATAAAATCTTTTCCCCGTCATAGTCCCATGATTTTTTATCATATGAGCGACATAAATAAGGAACACAAAAAAATAAACATACAATTAAAGAAATTAAAGCGATGCTCGGAAATTTCCGTATGGTAAATGTATAAAAAATTTGTTGCCATGGAACTGGGAATATCTTAAGAGCTTATTTTAAAAGTCAGTAATCTTGCAATAAAGTATTAACAAATTTATATAAGTTAATTGACTTTCGAACCTCTTGCATATGTAATCATTAAATAATTATTCTAAATTCTAAGCTTTGTACTTTGATAATGATTTTTCGAGATAAAACAAAACAAAACACTTTTTTATCAATAAGCAAAAAAATAAGAATTTGAATTTCGCCATCAAAAAAAGCAAAGGCATTTGAATATTTAAATAATTAATTTGAAAATACTGCACATGATTTAAATTTGGAGGGTTCCAAACGAGTTTGGCAAGCAAACTACCACCCGAAAAACCCCGCCGGAGCTCAGCGCCTTTGACGAACCATAAACGAGATGCGAATTAAATAAATCAACAGCCACACGATCCGAATAAAAGAAATGAAATGTATCCGCAAGATCAACAGCAGAAGATACAACTAGAATTCATCCAGCTGACACGTGCCGATTTCCAACAACAGAGGCTGAAACACTCGCAAAAATAAGTAAAACAGCTGTTTGGCATTCCCCGATAAAAAGCAATAACATCAATAAAAATTAAACAAAACACAAGTCGAGACAGCAACAACCATATGGAAAGCAAAGTGAAGCGAACAACAAAAGGTGTCAAACAATAAGCGAGCCAAGTAAAAGGTTCAAAGACTCGGCGAAGAAGCGATAAATAAACATAAAATGTCCATAAAGAACTCTTCATATCAACATACTGCTTGTATACACAACTTGAATGCATTTATTGATTTCAATAAATTAAACACATTTTAAAGAGAAAAGAAAAATGATTCTGGATAAGCTTCATTTTTTCGGGAAGAAAAAGAAAAGGTTTCTGGATCTCATATCTTTAGAAATGATTTAATAAAACTAAAGTTCTGAATAGTTTCATGAAAAATTATGTAGAACTCCGATGAATACAAAGTGAATGTTTTTCATTCATGTAGTTTTTTGCATTTATTTTTTAATAAATTTATATTAAAGCCAATTAAAGAACTTCAGAAAATGTATTTGTTAATAATGAAATAATTATATCATATTTTTATTATAATGGTATAGTTCATTGATCTTTTCATAGCCAGATTAATTTTAATAACATTTTTAAAAACGGCAAAATTTATTCATTTGTCGAACCTTAAAAATTGTATTTATTCATTGATTTCCAATAACAAGGCCCTAATAAAGCAACGGCAATCGTAGGAGGCACAAAAGTGTCTGTTCGATTCTTTTGTTCAATTTTATTGGAATTCCTCCAAGAACGGTTAACCCACATCGAAGAAGGCCTCCGACCAGCTAGGCCCAATCCGACCAAATGTGGGCAGCAGGAAGCCAGTCACATGCAGTCAGGCCAAACCAGCTAACAACCTCCATGGACCACCTTCTGCATTTGGCCATAATAATCCGGGCGTAATTACCATATATGTGTGTAACTTTTGCCATTGCAATCAACTTGAGATCTTTTATATTGTATATACTACACTTATATTGGGTCAATTTCACCGCCCCCTCTGGTCTTTTATATAAGACCAAAGTAGGTGAGGAAGGAATGGGCAAGGAGAACCGATTTGGACAGCACGGCGGCTACTTGATATTGTATCTCATACTCTATAACCGCACACTCACACTTTGGTTGACTTGTATAATATCATGGATAACTGGTCGCAAGTGCGTCAAAGAAACATCATTAAAAAAACTTGATATCGGAAGAGTATTCATTAAGTCAAAGCGAAAACTTCAAAACAAACAATTGAGTCCAAAGTGAGCTTAATACCTTTCGAAGAGAACCATCGGAGACCGACGATTCTTGGAAGTGTTATAATCATGACGTCTTTATGATGGCCATTATAATTTTGATGTTCATAATTAACAGATTATTAAAATTTTTGGGGGAATCACAAGGTGTTTAAGAGTTATTGTTTGATATTTATTTTAGAGGTTGGTTGAGAAAGGTGTAATTATTAGGTTAAACTTATAAATGGTATTTCTTTATTCTTCTTTAATGATGCTACACGTTGCAGATCAGTTCTTACAGATATTGACATTGTAAAATGTCACTACCATTGTTTTTAACCCCTTTATTGCATAATCTGGTGTCAAAAGTTTCACAAGGCACCCCCACTTTTCCATCAGGAAAATCCCCCCACATGGTCAACAACAATGACCAGTCAATGATTATTTTGGCCAAGTGACGGCATCATTCCAATGTGACTGATAGGCCTTAGCCCCACTGGAGCACTGGAACAGGTAGGCCAAGTCAGGGCGTATTATCAGCATCTGAAGCACGAGTCGGGCGCCCACTGATAAGGTCGTCGTGGGTGCGAGCGAGATGAGTAGCCCGTGAGTGAGTAATGACTAGATTTAGCTGGATAACAATGGTAATTCCTTCTGATAATGACAATCATAAACAAGAAAGTCATGTGGGAAATGGGGAGCAGCGGAGGGGATACCCAATCTGTCTGTGTGTGTGCAGCTGGTTAGCATTGATTCGGTTTTTGGGCGACAAGATGTGTTCTCAAATAAGGTTCCATTAAAATTATGAATTTCAATCGGACTAGGATTTGATATGAAGGCATCAAAGAATAGATCGGTTTATAAAAATATTAACTAATATATCGCAATAAAAGTTAAAATTTTTAAAATCTTTATTAAAGAAAATTTAAAAATATTACAATTTATTTTAAAAAGAAAATATTTAAATTTTAAACCGCATCTATGCAATATATAACCTATCGTATTTTTTAAATATCGTATATTTTGGAGAGTAAAAATTCTCTTTCAAATCGAGCCTACAGAAACTACAGAAACAGCCGAAAAAAGGGCAACAACTACATAAGAGCGACAAAGCCACTTCCGTTACAAAAACAACAACAACTACAGGCAAAAGACTTTAATGACTAAACTTGCCGAGCACCCATACACTCACAGGGAAAAACATATGTGAGCGCGTTCTCTTGATAAAAGAGGGAGAAAAACAACAATAAAAGCAAAGTGACAACAAAAGCGAATTGAACTCGGTGAACGCACCTGTCTGCTGGCGAGGGGTTGGAAGGGGGGGTAAAGGGCTGCCCAGACAGCTTATCGCCTATAAACTTGCGCACTCTCCCCTCTCTTTCTTCGTTCTCGTACTCTCTCCCTCTCTTTTCATTATCTCAGGGAAGAAAAAACGCAGTTTCCGCCAAAAAAAAAACATAAAATCCAAGAGACCAATATAAATAATATTTTTTTGCTGTACAAATTTTATTTAAACCATTTTTTATATTTTCTTTTAATAAAAATTACCTAAATTGCCAGGGGATTATTTATTTTGATTTGATTTTTTAATTTATTAATTTTAAAGCAGGAAATTTACATAGAGAGAGAGTGAAAAAAATGAGCAAAACCCATTTTAAATAGTTTAAAATAGTTTGAACTTTTGCAATTAAAATATATTTAACTAAATAAATCCAAAAATTAGATACTTCGTTTTATATTATAAAATGTTACCTATTTGGAATCTACAAACACTAAAGAACCTTAAAAGTATCTTTAAACTTTTAGAGAAACCCCCAAAAAAAGAGAGAGGGCAAATTACTGTTTAAATGAGAACGATTGTCTAAATTTCGTGGAGGGTAACGTTTTAAAAATTTTTACTTTTTTTTGCACGCTTGGACGACGCTTTGCAAATTCGCCGCAACAATATAAAATAATAAACAACAAAATAGCAAAGAACACACACACACCCACCCATGGCGATAAGCACACTGGGCAAAGAAAAAGCAGAGCTGGCAACACTGTCACATTGTAGAACGAGAGCGAGAGAGCCGCTGATCAGCTGCAAAGAATGAAATGCATCTTCTTTTTTTTCATTTCAAGATACGAGATACTCTGCGAAAAAATTCGTTGGATCACAAAATCCATTTAGTTTACCCAGCCACTTAGCGGACGATCTAGAAATTCAAATTGCTGTGCTTAATTTTACGCCTTTTATTTGGCTTGCGTTAATTGTGGCACCGCTATTATGCAGTTGTGTATATAGATACTTTTTCATTTGTATCGGTTAAGATATTTATGTATATATGTAGGTATATTTTCACACCTTGGCGACACACAGACACGCACACACACACACACAGGCGAATTGAGCACGCGACCGTTGATCGCATATAAAAAACGTTTCATTGGCTCATCTCGAAATTATTACTTTTGTACTTTTCATTCGGGGTTTTCTTTTTTGGAATTTTTCGTTTTATTTTTTGTTACACACACGCACAAAACTCTGCCCGATTTGAAGATATATGGTTTTCAGATCGATTTCCTATTTTCTGGGCTGCCAGTGGGGCAGTATTTAAATGTAATTTATTTTCGGGCCGCTTTTGTCGCGCGTTCTCTTTTCGAGCGAACCGAACGCTTTGAATATCTGAGCGATACTAAGGCGAAGTGCGAACGGCGAACGTAGCTAGCAGAGACGCGGCGACAATCGAGCGCGGCGAATTCGCCTAAAATAAACAAAGCCAAGTCACTCAAGCGCTTGCGAGTGTGCGTGTGAATCTGAGTGATTTTCTTTGTTTTTTTACTTTTTATTTACATTTGCCGTTTTTAGTTTATCGCGAGCGACTAATGAACTTTTGATTCCCTCTCCCTGTCTCTCTCTCTCTTTTGTTGTTCTCTCTCTCCGCCCGCTGGTTTATCGTTTATTCGTTTTGCGGTGGCATTCGCATTCAACTTGTTGATAGCGCTTAATTTTTCCTTTTTTTCCGATTTCTTATCAGCGAAAACAAATTGTATCTGTGTTCTGTGACCTGGGAAATGAGCGACTTTTTCATATTCTTTTTTGTCGCTGTTAACGGTAATGCGACCATGGCCGTAATTGATTGCGGCTGCCTGCAGATAGAATAATTATTCGATTTCGAAAAACTAAAAACCTGAGCACAGCTGTAAATATTTTTTCTAAAATTTAAATAAATCCTAAATATTTTTCGATTTAGTTAAATAACATTTAACAATATTTTTTCCGTTTTCAGTGTACAAATTCATAAGTTTAGAACCTTTTTTATAAATCAAATTATTTTTTAGCAGTTTTTTTCATAAATACTTAAAAATATTAAATTTCTTTACAAGATCGTGTCCTTGAAATATAAATTTTAGTTTTAAATTTGTGCAGATGTCTTAAACATATTTTATAAATTTTAAATACCTGCTATTATCCCTATTGTCCAAGATATTTTATCTGCAGATAATATTAAGCATTCTTACTTCTTTTTTTTTCAAGGATAATTAAAAGTGAGCTTAAATTAATTAAGCAGATTATGAGAGCTAACGAAAAAATCCATAAAAAAAAAAGAAAAACATTTGTTGTCCCGCAGAGAGTTAAATTAACTTGTCATTATCTTGGCAATATCGAAAAATATCCCGCAAAGACAACAGCTGTTTTTCTTTCCTGATATTTTTTCTCCCAAAGAAAAAAACATTTATGTGACATGAGTCAAAACCGATGCGAATCGAGTCGTATTGTATCGATAAATGCACCGTTAGTTGGACAGGGAAAATATTAAAGGCCCACAAATACGCAGATATAGTGTATCTGTGTGCTTCTCAGTCAGTTGGACAAAAGAACCGGCTTTGAGAATCAAAAAAGCGAAGAAAAAATCGCAAAAGAGGGGAGCAAATAAATTAAAAATCGCTCAAAGTTAAACTTTTCGATAAACTTCACCGGCAGCTTTGACTCCACCAATAAAAAAGCTCCAACCCCTCCGCACTCAAAACTTACGATATTAGGCCCCCCTTTTTGAGACCGAACTTTGGCTCATTGCCAAGTTGCCGGCTAACGGGGCTTGAGTGGAGTGAAAATGTTACGAATCAAAACAAAGCAAAGTAAACGCAAAGTCAAAATAAAGCCGGGAATAAAGGCAAATACTATTATAAAAGGAACTTTTATCTTTTGACTGCAACTTACTTGGAAACCTTAAATATTTGTTTTATATTTACAATTTTATAATTAAATTTTAAATTTAAATTTTATAATTACAATATATAATTATAATTATATTTATAATTTTTTTATTGTTATTGAAAGTAAATTTATAAAAGAATATAAAAATGATTTAACAAACTATTAGATTATGAGAACAATATATCATAATTTACATTTTTGAACTACAAAAAAATTTTAAAAAATCGGAGGACTGCATAAAATACGTTATAAACAACTCTTCCGTCTTTAGTTAATTTAGTTCGCTTTCTTTCTTGTTAACTAGTAATCTGTATTAAAGTGACTCAGAGTATATAAATATTTACACGCTCAACGAGATTATCTTGGCATTTCTCTTCATAATTTCAGTTTACTCTCAACTCATTTTGTTTTGGCCTCTGTTTGCCAGTGTTTTTTGTGGAAACGGAAACGGAAATGACGGCACCGCAGTGTGTGTGCGTGTGTGTGTGAGTGCGCAGGAGTCCCTATAAACCACATGGAGCGTGACAGCGACGACATCAGCGACTTTTGCTTCCGGAAGAGTGTTGACAAAGCGTGCAAAGTCTTCTCCACAGCCACTCCGCTGCTTCTGCTTCTTGTTACCATTACAAAGGCAAACACAGAATCCACCGCTCGTGGCTCCACTGTACCAAAAGGGGCGCAGGGGGCGTGGCAGCCACGCGACAGCGACCATAAATTGTGCAAAGTTCCCTAGTTCTGTCGGTTGGCTTTGTTTGTTTGGCTGGCCCGCTGTTTGTTTGGCCGTTTGTTTGAAATTAATTAAAACTTTATGTGATTGTTTTCAGCCAGCCAGAAGTTTGTTAGTGTGCTACCCTCAAAAAACCCCACTTGACCCGCACAACTAACTCATTGGCGTGGAAAAAAATGCAAATCTGTCTTGATCCAAAATGTATTTGCTAATTGCAGACACACTTGGGCTTTTCAAAAATTCATACGCCTCCGTTTGATTTCAAGTTTTCGATTTTACGCTACTTAAAATCCCGCCTTGTCTCGTTAATATTTGATGGCGCGAACACAAAGAAAGATTTTATGCCCATCCTACCGGCAGGATAATGAACATTTAAACATGCACAAATGACATTGAACCTTGACTTGCCTTTTGGCTTTAAAATCAGCACATAAATCTGGTCAAAAATTAATGGCCCAAAGCTGTGCGGATTGCTTAGCTGGTAAAATGTGAGCAAAACTTACCAATTTTACGTCTCGCTCGCCATAAAACAGGCGGCGCCGCATTATTCGGGGATGATGCCATTCCAATTAAATCTGCAATTGAAGAGATCAAGTATTATTTGTTTGTATCTTTTCGAGGATTTACCTAGAAACTCATTTATAATTTCATACATCAGTTAATTGCCTGATTGATTGCGGCACCATTTCAAATGGTACATTGGAAAAACCCTCGAGCCACGAATCCGGCAAAAACTTTTCATGAGGGCCACGGAATTGCCAACCGAAAAAATAACCGAAAAAAAAGGAATACAAAACAAACCCTAAGATAATACTGAACACCCCGAAACACAAGATACATCCGCCAGCAAAAAAGCAGTGAATGAATGCCGGTCTGAATGGGTGAATGACTGAGTGACAAGCTTTGATTAATGGAGTCAGCAGACCGAGCAACATCATTAGACTATTTATGAATGTTTACGAAAAAATATGCAAAAGTTGCCAGGGCAAAAACCAAAGTTTTCCATCATAAATTATTTTGAGACATATTTGTTGGAAGACACAATTTATAGTTATTTTTTATGAAGCAAGAAAAAAATGTATTACTCTTTTTCCACATTAATAATACCGTGAAACATTCAAAACTAAGAAGGCTTTTTAATCCGATTACAAAAATGACCCATGAAATGTTGACCAACTCTAAACAAATGACATCTAAGAGCTTTGCATAAATTATTCAAGTATTTTAACTCACTTTAACAATGGTGGAAATTATAGAAATATTCATTAGGTCAACAAAAGACTTTTGAGTCAGCGAATTCAAAAGAGCCAAATCAAATAATGAACTGAGTAAGCATTTGTTAAGCAACAACAATGCTGGCTTTCGGCCAAAACTTGATCGGCAATAAAAATGATATTGCCAAATTTGCTGAATGAAATTCCATGCCTATAGAGGAACTTTCCTTCCACTGTTTGTGCCCGTTGATTGCTCTGCTTTATGGCTTTCCTCTGCGCACTGCTGCTGGCTCATGTTTGGTTTTTCTTATCGCGACACATTGCTGCCTTCGCCTTATCAGCGGAAAACAGAACAGAACGGGCCGACCTTGACTTTATATCTCACAGTTTAGTACGCCACTTTTCAATCTGCGCCGCCACTCAAACAGTCGCCCAAGGCGTGGAAAAGTCAATGAACCGCAGCCGAGCGGCAAGCGATCGCGGGCTACTGACTACTGGAAGGTTTCTCGATTCGATTTGAATTGATTTCTTTGCGCCAGGGTTCTTAATAAATTTAACTTGATTTGTTTTTGCTACACGCTTCACGCTTTTCCATTTCCTGATAAGCAATTAAATGCAAACGTTACAGTAAAATAAATGAAATAAATCATACAAATAATAAACGAAAAACATGTGCGTGCACTTAGAAAAATATCAATTGGTTATAATTTGACTTTAAATCACAAATGTTTCTTTTTAGATTTATGTTTAACATTTATGTACACAAAAAGAATTCTGGAAATGTCCTTAGAAGTAAAACGAGATTTTTTAAGGTAATCTTAACTTGACGCCATTCAAATGGTTGGTCTTAATAAATAAAGATTTAGTCAAATAAGTCATCTAAACTTATGAAATAGTTGTTGTTAAACTCAATTAAAGTTTTCTCTTCTCATGAACGAATTTTCATGCGCCTTTTAGAACGAATGTTCTCATTTTAAGAACCATATGCTTACATTTTTTTCTTTGTGTATTAAAATATTTTACTATTTATTTATTATTTAATTTATATAGGTAATTTCTTTAACAATTTTGTTAGATTTTCTTTCTGTGCATTTCTTGTAGTTTATTTATTGGGCTGTCAATTTAATTCTATGAAATTTCATTGTCAGTTGGCGCCTACTAGTCGATCAGTGAGTTTAAGATTAGTCGTTAGGGGCGGGCCAGATAGTGTTGGGGGAGGGGGCGCACAGGGGGCCGAAGCAGGGCCCGTTTCCACAGATTATAACTGCGCACAATTTATTCGCAATTAGTGGTTGCAAAACACAAAAAACATTGCCAAGACAATGGTGAAATGAAATGAAATGCAAACAGTTAGAACGGCACGGCAAAAAGTCATTAGATAACCCGGCATTTTAGAGGGAGGAGAGCACTATAATTAGGTAACGGCCTTATATACAACCGATTTTACTATTTTGGGCTCGATAGTTTGGCCAAACACTGATCTTGAAAAGTAAGATAGATTTTTTTAATATTTTTAAAAAATATTTTTTTTTTTTGTTAATTTTTAGTAAGTCTAAAACTAATTTTTACAGTGCGTCCAATATTTTAAATTTTATTTTTATTTTTGTTAGAACAAATTTAATATTTTTAATTATTTATTATTATTTTTCCTAATTTTTAGTGAGTCCTAAACTAATTTTTAACAGTGATTCCAATATTTTAAATTTTATTTTTACTTCTTTTTGAATAAATTGAATAGTTTAATTATTTTTTATTTTATTCCCTTGAGCCCTTTTTTCGTGTTTTGAAAACATAAACCTATACCCTAATTAAAAATGCCCTCGAAATCGTCATTGGGCTACTTCAACACTTGCCCAATCAATTTCACAACTGACCCTCTCAAAAAACCATCGAAAATTACCAAAAAAAAAGTAGCCAAGGAATAATAATTCATAATTAATACGAAACGCATATCACGCAAACGCTGACCGTTTTGCGACTATAAAATGCGTAATCATCTAAATAATAACAATCCACGTTCGCTGTGGCACCATAAACCGTAAACAAAAATTATTGTTGCAAATCAAACAGCAGCTGACGATGGGTAAACAACAGGCAGCTAGAGAGCCCGGTAAACAATAAAACACGAGCGGAGCAACTTGGCAAACAGAGGCCTCAAATTGGCCCGGCCAAAAAATGGAAAATAAAAAAAGGAGAGCGCAGCGAATGTAGGTGAGATCTACGGGGCGTTCCAGCGCTATATGGCCAACACCCACGCCCCAAACAAAAAGTATAATGGAGCTGTGGGTGGAGCGGCCAATGCGACAGGCAACAAATCAATCAGCCACAAAAATACATAACCAAAAGTTGCGACCTGTTTGGCATTTTTAATATTTCTGCGCTGCCAACCAAGATGATGCTTTGCAATCTTAATTTATTTCCTTTGCCTTTTCTCTTTTGGTGTATACACTCTATAAGGCTGTTATAATAGAGTTGCTGTAGGGCCATAGCCATATTTGCAAGTAAAGTATTGCTAGCCATAAAAACCAACTGTAAAAGAGCCAGTTAAATGAGATCTTAAGCAGGTTAATAAAGATCGTCAGAAGCTAAGCCCCATATTTGAAAAATGACTTTACATTTCCTTAACTCATTATAATCCTACAGGATTGAAGATAAAAGGTGCGAGGCTTATAAAATATTTAACCGCATTGTAAACTATAGGGGGTCTAAAATAATTTAGAAAAATTTTATTGGATTTAAAAAATAAATTTCAACTTTGAAATACCTAACCATAAAACAATTAAAAATATACTACTTTCAGTATAAAAGTGTGGTTTTGAAAAAATACTAAATAAAATTCTAAAGTAATTCTATAGTGCTAATTTCATAATAAATATTATAAAGTTTATATTTTATAATGTAAATTCTATACCAAATTCTATAATTCCTTACACTTTTGATAGTATTAATGTGTTACTCATCCTATTAAGTTACTTTTGAAACCGAATAGTTTAGAAATATTGTATCTATGATTATTTTTATGTAGTGTAGAGCATTATGAAGCCATCCTGCAAAATATCTTTAGATTTCTATAGCCCAAAAAGTGTGTGTTTTTCTTTTGTTTAAGTTTGGGTAATTGTTTGGCACACACAACAAACACAAACTTAGCTGTGTTTGTTTGCGTTTTCATTGTGGCTGTGCGGCATGCCAAACAATTTTCTTTTCGGCCCAAACTTTCATATCTGATTGGAGCGACAGAGCGAAGTGCATGGAGTTGGCTTATGGGTAATGGCTAATGCGTCGTTTAAATGCTGACATGCATGTCGTGAAGAGATAAGATAATACATGGCCATATAGCACATAGCACAAAGTATATTATATACTGTGGTGTGTGCTAGGCACATATTTGTTATTTGAGCAGATTTGTTGCCGCTGATAAAAGCGTTGATATCACAGTCACAGAGTGGCAGGAAAGGGAAGCCGAGCTAAAAGCCACGCGTATTTCGAATTAACATTAGCGTGCTGATTAAGCGAGTCAATTTCATTCGCGTCCAGCACCTATTCAGCAATATGAATTTTAAGAAGTGGAACTCCCTTTGTTGCCAGCTGCCGGAAAAATGCAGTGATTCACTTGGCGACAATCGCCGCGCTTTTTGGATCTTTCTGTCGAACCAGTTAATTAACGATTTCATGCAAAAATCCAAAATCTTTCCACACTTGGTGGCTTGGTGACGTGCATTATTCAGGTGACGCAAGACACCTCGAAGTCTCTGACGTATCTGATTTAATATCGAGTTATTTCTGGTCACTTGTGGGCTTTCTGGTTGCTTGAGGAAGAGAAATGTTGATGGACTGCAAATGCATTAATTCACAGAAAGGGGGAGTGATATTATAATCGCCGGCCCACACACACCTGACAATTGAGTCACCTGGAATTTGCGGGGGGAATATTTATCTCTGTAGTTGGAAAAGGCCCTGCCAGTTAATGAATATGCAAAGTTTAATTAGTCGCTGATAAGTGCCTGAGTCACATGATTAAGTTTGATTTATTTCAGAGTTCAGAACATTGTGAAATTTAGGGAAATTTCCCGTTTCTCATTTCTAATTTAAATATAAATAATTCATTTATTATAATGCATAATTTAATTCATCTGCTAAACATGATAATCATTGCTTCATTAGTTTTATTTATTGAATTGAATTTTAATATGAATGTTACTAATTTATGAATGCCAAAAAAATAAGTTAATGAACATATATTAAACCGGTTTGCAAATATTTGCATATTAAAAAACTCTTTTTTTTTAGCCCACCTCAATACATATATTTTTAATCTATAAAGAAATATTTTATAATATTATGAAAACTTCAAAAAAATTTAAATATTATCTATCACTAATCTGGTCATTCCCTAAAAAATTTGATAAACAAATAGGCAGCTCCAGAAAATGGTAACGAATATTGTCGCTTATCTGATTCACGTGGTTGATGGAGCTGCTCCACTTTTCTGACAGCTAGACAAATGCTCGTTCTCACCGCTCCGAAAAGCCCACACACGTTCATGACAATAATCATGATCATCATCACCATCATCTCTATCTCCCACCTGAGTTAATTACACACTTTTGTGTGCCAGCGACGGAGAACAATAACGAAACATGACGGTTAATGTGATAGTTAAAATGCCAAACACGTTGAGCGGCCGCAAAGCGATTGAAACTGAGGAAAAATGTCAACCGGAGACCTTAACGACGTGATTGATATGGAACAGGAAGAGCCAGCGGAGCGAAATTTCGATGGGGAAGTCATTGCACGATTTATTTGTGTGTTCAGGGTGCACGCACACTTATCGCGGGCACTGTGAGCGGTTGCAAGAATTTTTTATAATGAAGGAATCAGAAGAAAATAAACATTGGCTCTTGCACAGGGAAACTTCCATTATATGATCTATTGTTTTACAATTTTTAAATATATAAAAGTAATATGCCTAACAAACTATTATATGATAATAAATGCAAGCAGAGAATTAAGCAATAACTTTACACTTTAATCGAGAATTTTTTACTCAAAATATAATTGAATCTTTATAGAACTTTTTTCTCAGAAAAAGGGGAACAAAAAAGAGGAATACAAGAAGTGGGAAATGTGTTTAATTTTTACACAATATGGAACTTTTTTTCTAAAATTTTAACTAAAACCCAGTGCAGCCTCAATTTGAGAATATAAAGACTCAAATTGAGAACGTCATTTACTTGATTAATTTTATCTATGTGATAATTGATAATTTAAAATTTATTCTTCTTATTAGTTTCAAAAAATTTCCGATTTTTTTGCTACATTTGAAGTACATATTTATTTATTCGGTCTAAAATACTCTGAGAATTTAAGTAAATACCTAGTATTTGAAAATTATGTCTTAGGGAAGTCACCCTATAACTAAGGGCGGCTTTTTCAAACAATTAAAGTCTAAGGGCGGAGTAGAAGTCTGACCATTAATTAGCTAACTGTAAACCTAGATGATCTGCCAGGGCAACAGCTTGTCATTCACCGAACGTAAAGTTATTCGGCTCAGGTGAGCAACTGCCCACTGGGGGGCGGGGCCAAAGGGGGCGGGAACGGGAACGGTAAAAGAGGAAGAAGGCACGGCCATAAACATGAAGTGCTGTCTGAAGTGTCTTATCTCATGACCATATAACATGGTAACTCTCTACCACGACCGTTATTCGGCTAACGAGCTTGCAAAATCTCTTCGTGCCTTATTTTATTTTATTTCACTTTATTTTATTTTCTTTATTTTTTGACAGTCTCAAGCGGGCACTTCATGGCACAAGCGAAATGCTCAAGTAAGCATAAAATGCAATTAAAAGAAGGATCGCAAAGAGAAAGAAATTAGAGCAAGTGTACGGGTATTAAAAAAGAATTGGTCAAGGGAAAACAGGTGTGAGCCAGGTTCAAAAAGTGTCTAATTGGAAACAGTTTAAAAAAATCAAAGTTTAGATAGGTGTAGAAAATCAAAATAAAATCCATTAAAATAATTTAAGAAACCTTAATATTCTATAGAATTATAATAATATTTTTCTTACACATTAAAAATATTTTTTAATATTTTCCAAAACCTGAACAAGATCCTTTACAGTCAATTGTTCTACAAATTATAAAGCTTTCCCTATTACTCATTAAAAACTTACTATATTTATCCGTCTCTGAGGGTTTTCCCAATTAATCCAAATTTATAGGGTGTACTAGGGGATATTCCTCAATTTGTTAACTTATTTATCTGTTGGCCTTTTCCCGACGACTTGCCAATTGAAATAAATTTGGTTTTATTGGAGCGTTATTTAATATATCACAAAAACGCGCACATATATAGATTTTACTTGCGTGCATATATATTCCATTAATTCACTCAACTCGCTTCGACTTTCGTTTGAAACATTCGCGTGTTTAATTTGTATTTTGTATTTTTTATTTATTTTTGTATTCGTTTCTTTTCCCTTTGTTTCTCGCCCAGTCTCTTTCCCAGCGAACCGGGGCAGGCAGAAAATGAAGAAAAAACACTGTCACTGCTTATAATAAATTAAAAGATGTATGGAACTGAGACGGCGGCGAATAATTTGTTGCCTGTTTTTAGTACGGCCGTTGTCATTAGAAAATGATTGTAAATCTCGCCCGAAAAGCCGTATACTTTTGGTTAAAAATTTTCAACAATTTCTTTTAGCATTTATTAGGATGGTTTTGGGTTTTTTGGGGAATGCGCCTTTATGTTTTAGCACGTATTGCGAGAACACACCAACGCAGCTATAAATCAGACTCTGGATTGGTAAATTCTGCTTCTTTCTGCTTCTGCTTTTTGCCTTTTATTCAGCTCTTTCGCTTTGCTTTGCTCGCTGCTTCGACCTTTTTTTCTTTCTTTTTTTTTGTTAAACAATACACTTCACTGTTACTTAAAGGGGGGTTACTTCTAGGGGTTCTGAAATTTCCCTCGATTTCCGATTCACAATAGATGATTTCGAATCTCTCGCCGCAGTTGAAAAAAACGTAAAAAAGCGAAACACACGCGCGCAACACGTTCAGCCCGATCGGATCATCATTATCTTGATCCCAAAAAAATATATAATCCGCATCCAGGCTGGTTGTACATTTATTTCTTTTCGCTTTAGCTTCTGCCTCCACTTTCGGCGAGAATCGAATCGGGTCGAATCAGAATCAGAATCCTTCACAACCGGCAATCCGAGAACTGGGAACTGAGCGCGACGAGCGGTGAGCGTGAACTGAACGGAAAGCTGAAAGCGGAAAGCGGCCCAGCGATCGTGGAGCGGCGCTGCCGCCGTTAGCGCTGGCGTCGACGGACCTCTCGCGGTTGGCGCTCCGCAGTGTTGGCGTTTTAGCCATTTTGAAACCACGTACAAAAACATATATCTGTAGAGCAAATATATATCTTTGAAAGTTAAAGTAATATTTTTTAATAACATGTATTCCACCAAAAAACATTTTTTTTTATTTCAGAACAAATATCAGAGGCAGATTTTTTAAAATCAATTGTTAGAAATGGAACACCACTCTTTTAAAAAAATAATCCTTTTACCCAAAAAAAATTAAAAACTAAATATCAATTTATTTAAATTTAAACAAATATGTTGTTTAACAATATTATGAATAATAACAATATTATCATAACAGTTTTCAAAAGAGTACTACTAAATAGAATATTTGTAACATAATTTCTAACATTAATTTTTTAGATATTTTAAAAAAAATCTTATTTCATGACGAAAAATTCTTAAAAAATATTAAAATAAATATGAATAATATTTCGTAGAGTTCAGCTTCAAATAGCAGATATTATGATTATATTAGGAAACAAAGACTTATAACTAGTCATTTAACCTTGATCAATATTAAAGTTGTGACTTATCAAAAAGGTTTCAAGTTAAACCATAGAATAATCATAATTAAGTAAAGTACTCAAGCTAAGATTAATGTAGAAGCGATTTATTTTCATAAACATAATATGATTAATTTGCTAGCCTTTAAGTTTGCTTCAAATCTAAAAAACCTGACATCACTGTTAACCCTCTGCTTCATTTGGCAGAGGGAGATTGCAGCAGCTGCTGCGAAAGAGAGCAAGCTGGAGCTGGAGCATTTGGATCCCACGTTGTAAAATGTTCTTTTTTTTTTTTGTCTTGGCCCCCACCCTCCCCCTTCCCTTTTAATCTCTTCTCATTTTGGCAGCTAACGGGTACAAAGTCCACGTCCAAGAGCGAGTGCATGTGCATCCGAAAGGTATTCGCATTCGGGACTGCATCCAGTTTTCAGTTTTTCTGTTTTCTGTTTGCCGTCTGCTGTTTGCCTTCACACCTTCCGCCGTTGCCCCCACCCTACACCCCACTCCGCCCTCCCTTCCCAAGACCCCCTCTCCCCCTCACAGCGCCCCTTGTTTGACTAGTTCGTCGAGATCGGCGGTGCTAACTGAAACTAATTCTCGCACTGCGCTTGCTGCTTTGCATTCCCCTAGGATCGGCGGAGGGTATTACGTCTGCGAGATTTCAAATGACACTATTAATGGCATCACGGGATTTAGGAAAATGTATGTAATACAAACTACTGAAAGATCAATGTACTGCTGTATCGTATAGAGGGCTATTTGTATGTTCTGTGTCTGTTCATCTAAAAATAAAATTAGGCATCAAGTCAAAATTTTGCATTTGTTTCTGTGGTTTAAATCTAACTTTAGCTTATCATACGGACTAGAATTGTTTATATAATATTTTAAAAATTGTAATACAATTTTTGTAAAATGATTCCACTTGTTATTCCACTAAATTATTCAAAACCTTTATTAAATAATAATCTGTCGGGGTCTAGTTTTATGTATATCGACTATAAAAAAATCCTAAAAATTAAGATTAATTATAAATTTTTCTATATAAAAGTAATTACATTTTAGATCCTATCAAAACTTCCCCTTAACAAAGAAAACCGAGAAAGAGCATCAATAGTTCACTGCAACTAAAATATATTTTCCGCTCCCATTAACGATTTCTTTGAGCTCTTAACCTTTACAGTCACTGCAGTGTCGACATATTTTATTTTGGGTCAAGAAACCACCAAACCGAGTCCGACGAAAATTGCAGTGATTGCAAAATGGCCAAAAAGTATATTTATAAACCGAAACCGCAACTCAAGAGCCCCGAAACGCTCGCGTGATTTGATTAGTTGGAATTGTGTGTTTGTCAGCACAGATACACAGAAACTCAGATACTATCGGATAATACTTAAGAGCCCCAACATATGGTGGATGTGTTCACAGCCGCTCTGGGATATATATTAGTTGATACTACCAATTAGCGACCTCACAGCACTCGGGGCGATTAGTCACAGACGATTTGGCAATCGAAGGTGGCGATTTGTTAGACTTTTGTTTTTCTATTTGCATTCTGTAAGATGCCAAAAAAAAATACCAAATAGAAAAGAGTTAAGGAAAACACCCCACCGACAATGTTCGGTTGCCAGGTTAGTGGGCCGGCACATGTGATGTGTACTTACACTCATACCTGTTTGCTCATGGTGGTCTATATAATGGCCAAAAACAAAACAGAAAAAACCGACAGCACATGTGGCCGAAGCTGACTCTGCTCTGACATTGCCCCCCACCAGACGAAAGCCAAACACGAGCGGCAAAAGAAAGCCCCAAACCGCGACACAATTGTCGCTAAGTAAAACAGAAACAGAACAAATCAAGAGCAAATAGCTGAAATTTCAACTAAATCAGGCAATGAGCTCGTGTTCGGCAAAAGTCAGTTTATCAAACACAACACCGGAAAATTACTGTGAGAACTCCGCATCGGAAGATAAATCTACGCTGCTCTCTAACAATGTCAGTACTCACATATCTTTATATATACACGTATATTTCTTGTGCAAATGTGCATTTACAAATCAATTTCGATTTACCATCAGCGTGATATGACTTGTTATCGCCTATCAATTGCATTCTAATTGCATATTTAGGGGATTTTACTGGGCGATATTTAAATACCCTTTATTAGCAAACCATTAAAGAATCTTAGGACTAAAAATTTAATTTAAAAATAATTATAATTATAAAAATACAAAATTACGTGTCACTATCATACAGAGAGGTAACTTTAATAAATAATTTTAAAAAATTAGTTTAAACTAATTAATCAATTATTTTCCATTATTTTTCTGAATTTGTATGTGGGATTAATGATATTTTAAATAAATAATAATATTGAATGGCTTTAAAACTCCTAAATTCGAATTAAAAATCATAAATAATATGTTTCCCAAAATAAAATTATAAAACATTAAAATCAAACTTTGCCAAACCTAAATAAAACTAATAAAGACCAAAAATTTGTGCATTTTTCCGAAAAATTCTGTAAGTTGCACATCATTGAGCAAACCCAATTACACCCACCAACTGACCACGCCCATTTCAATGTACGTCACAAACGGCTGTTTGGCAACCCCGCCGCCCCTTAAAATCCATCATCATTTTAAGCATCAACATCATAGCCATTAAAAATAATGCACACATTGAAAAGCAACGTGCGCCAATTGTCGGAAATGCAAAAGAATTGTGCAAATTTCCACAGAAAAGAGGGAAATCAAAAAACTGGTTCGCTTGATTGCCGCTCGGGGGAGGAAAAAGGGGGAACCCGTAGATCAAATGAATATTTTCGACTGGGAATTGCGGGCCTTTGTTCTCCTTGCCAAAAAATAGTGAATATAGTGAGTATTAAGTTACCCATGCCCTCTATCATTTATTAAAGAATCTTAGAAAAACTGCAAAAATGTATTAATTATCATTTACATTTGTTGACAAACAACCGCAATAGAAAATCTCTCACCGCTGTCAATAACGGTCACGTTTCGCTTTTTCAGCCAAACAAAACTGCATTGTAATGGCGAGTGCTATCTAAGTGTTGTATCAACAATGGCCTAACAATTGCCTTAAAAAACACACACAAACCGACCCGTAGGAAGCAGCAAATTAAAGCCAAGATAATCAAGATTGAGAAAACGACAAACCGTACGAAAAACGATAAAAAAAAACAAAATAAAGCGAGACTTTTGTGATGCAAAACTTCCACAACGAGTAAGAATTATTCAATGAAGAAGAAGCAGCTGCAGCAGGTAAATAAGCGAGATGAGGTGTTAATCGAATGCGCAACGAGCGACACGAAAAAACATTAAAAAACACTGCGCGGTTAAAAATTACAGAGCAATTGTGCAATAAATGTATATTTAAATATTTAAGAAACACTTTAAAAACCATTCAAAATTCAAAAAAAAAATATTGTTCCAGAAATAGATTGATTAAGATTTATTTTAGATTAGATTTTAGATCATGACATTTATCTTTACCTATAATTTATTATTCATTTTTTTTATGGTTAAAATGGTTAAATAAATAAAATATTTAAATAAATAATAAAATGAATATAATTTTTCTTAATTTAAATCAAATCGAAGTTGTTAAGATTGTGATACTCCAGTGAGATTCAGCTACACTTATGATCCGTACTGCACCTGAAAAAACTGCAGCAAGCGCCTGAATAAAAGTAAAATTTAAAAAACAAAAAGTGACACACTTTTGTATGAGTAAGTCGACATGATCTGGTCAGCCTATTTGCTATAGGGTCAGTGCTTTTGGCCCTTGGAAAACCTCTTAACGCTTCCAGGGATCATCGAACGGTGACCGAAAAGCGCGACCAGCATTGAACTGCCACATGCAAATTTCTAAAGCAAAGAAAACCGAGGCAAACGCTTAATTGAGCCGTAAATGACGGAAATCGCTTGAGACGCAAATAAAAAACAAAACACGAATGCAACAGGCGCTGACAACTGAACAAGTTAAAGTCATTAAAATAACTTTGCGACAAATGTGGTAGCGAATGCTTGTCAAATCAGCACGGCTGAGTGAGGGAATTATGCTTTGTTGGAATGCTAGTTTTGAGGAATACGCTTTTCAGGAAATTCTCGAGATGCCATTTGAATCAGATGCAATGCTGATTCATCCTACGACTTGTTTAGAGATTGATTACTATATTTTTTTATTTCCTTTGAATCAAAGCTGTTTTCTGTTTTATTTTTATCACTCATACGCACCGTTAACATCACTCATACGCAATGTTCACCGCTTACGTCACTTGTTCTTATTTTACTCAAAAGAAGCTTTTGCTTACGTGTTTAGCTAGGACACAAACCACTACGTAGCAGAAACAACGTAAGGTTGGAGACCAATATTGTACAGCTTTAAAATTATGGGTTAAATACATTAAAGAAAAACGATTAAATTTTACTAACATAATGTTATTCTAAAAAAGTTTTTTAAAAATATAAGATTTTAAATAAATTAATTTCTATCTTTTTAATACAAATTCCGTCATCAAATAATTAAACTTTAAATCTTAAGGGTTAGTACACAACCCAAAAAAAAGTCGTCCAAAACAAAAAACTTCTTATGAAAAAAATGTCAAGAAATTTTTTTTCATATTAAGTTTTTTTGTTTTGGACGACTTTTTGTTGGGTTGTGTACTAGCCCTTAAATAAAAAATTTTTAGCATAAAGATATATGTTAAATATAAAGCCACATTCAGTATTTCATGTTTACAAATTTGATGCATTTGCCAGAATTTCATGACAGCACAAGCACATTTTTATGTGTTGAATGCTCTCCTTTTATGTGTGCATTTATGCAAATCCAATATTCACGCTTTTCGAGTCCTTCACACACTCGACGTGAAGTCATTCAACTTCCAGTGTTCCGCCACCAAACCCCCAAAAACGTGGCCACATCTACGTGACCATAAAGCCAAAAAGTGACCCCGCCAGATGACCGAATAAGCTGAATACTCCAGTCCAGGATTTCCACCTGTGGCCGCCGTGACGAGCATCCAAAGAGAGGAAAATCAAAAGCCCAGATAATGGCCATAAAAGAGCAGCACAGGGAGGCCAAGGCAGAATAAATGCTGCACATAAAGTTAAATACATTCTTAAATGTTCAGCAAATGTTTATTGTCTCATTTTGTTACTTCGTTGCCGCGTCTGCCGAGAGATTCAATTTCAAATTTTTGATCTCGCTGTTGTAAAATGCTAAATGGCCAATTATTTTGCACCTTCTACGAGGCACTTGAGATTCACTCGCCTCTGCTCTTTTTCCCCCACTTCAAGGAAATTCCTTTGGCCACAAAGGACCCAGCCAAGGACCAGATGAGGGGCCATTGAACTGCCGATGAATGCCGCAACTTGTTGCAGACACTCCCCAGGGTGTTTACCAGCCTCCATTTTTAGCCGGGCCAACATCAAACGCTTACCAAGGCCGAATTGCGTCAAAAACTTTGTCAAACAACTAATTAATATGCATATTACAGGCGATGAAAAATGAGCAGAGGCACATTTTTTAATAGCCCCACAATTATCATAAATTAACAAAAATATGCAAAAATTACGAAACATTTAAAGCACTTTATAAGATTACATATTAAAGCATAAAGTCCGAACTTTAAAAAAGTATACAAAATTTTACATGTTAGTAGACTTAGATTACATATTAAAGCATAAAGTCCGAACTTTAAAAAAGTATACAAAATTTTACATGTTAGTATTTTTTTTATGTAAGAAAACCAAAGGTAAATTTTAGAGCTTTTGATATACTTTTGAAATGAACTAGACGATAATTCTGATATAATATAGTCGTCAGAAATCTAAAATATTAAAAAAATACTAAATCTTAGAGTAGAAAAAAATTGTTCGATTTATTCTCCGATCGATTTGCCAGATATTTATCAAATTAAATTAAAAATTCTGAAATATTAGAAATATATCAATGTAGAAAAGAAGCGAAGCAATCATTTTTCTTGCCTATGGGATATGGTCTTCCAATCCGTCTGGTCTTGAATTATTTCATAAGTGCACTAAAAAGAAAACTTTTAAGAAAGTTTCATCCCTTAGAGATGAAAGGAAATCTTAGGAAAAATTGTTAAAAAATTATGCAGTACTAAAAATTTTTTTTTTTTTTTAAATAATTTAAAGATAGTAGAATTATCTGCTGACTAAAATCTAAAGCAGCTAGTACATATACATTTATAAGTCTTAGGAAACTATCTTCCCTTTCGTCCTACTTACATCTAGAGTCCACAGAACTTTCCTGCCTTCCCTTTTTTATTTCATTTAGCTGCCCTGCCAACCACTCAGCAGCAGAATCTGTAGCAAAAACAAAAGCACTTTAAGCTGCTTTTGTTATATTTTGGTCCGAACTTTTTGCACAAGTTATCAACACTCCGGGGAACACAAACACACACAGGGCTGGTCAACAGCTGCAGCCGCCCTTCCCAGGCGGAAAATTCAATAACGCCGTTGACCACATACGGGAAAAGGGGCGTCGAAATAGGCGTGGTTATGCCAAATTAATTCCATCAGCAAGATGCCAACGCACGCACACGATGGCAGCGGCTCACATGGAGAATAATTTCAATTAGAGCAACTGGGGCGAGTTTCTTGGCCTTGGCTAATTAAGCGACTGAAAATCTTCATCACATGGAACATCATTAGTGCGGCAAGTGCTAATTGCAAGGCATTCGTTGATTTAACTGAAAGCCTGTTTGATTTCGATTACCAAGACGACGACAATTAAATTATGCTCAGTTGGCGGACGTGCGTTTTCCGATGGCACAGCCCGCATAAGTAGGCTATGGGAAATTCCAAGAATCTCGGTGTGGAAAACCCCTGTGCACTGTGTTATTAAGTGGCATTAACAGGCACTCAGCTTTTGCTTAATTAACGCCTGTGTTGTGTTGTGTTTTAATTGGTGAAATTTGAAAGACATGACGATTATTGATTTTTTAGGAAATTAATCTGATTTACGTTGTCGGAACAGATTAACATATGATCATAAAAAGTGTTAATAAATAATGTAAAGATATTACAATTTAAAATAAACTAATTTCAGATGGCTCCTCCTTTTTAAATACTTTATAACATTAAATATTTAAATTTTTAAAAAATTTGTAAAGCTCAAATGTGATTTTAATTAATATTTTTACATAATTCTATCTTATAGATAAAATTTAAAAAATTTTAGGGCTATTATTATGAACCATAAAACCAGAATTACTTATAATTCCTTATATTTTTTCTAACTATGATAATTATAACTGGTTTATTATATTTAAATAGCCAATTTATAAAAAGAATACCTCTTTCAAAATACTCCACAAACCTATAACTTATCTAAACACAATTTCTACTTATCTAATTAAATTTCATTCAGTGGAATTTTCAATTTCCGAATATTAAATATAAAAATGCTGCTGTATCATTGCAAAACCAATTTCAAGAGTCTCTCATTTCTGCCTGGATACCTCCAGCAAGCAGCTTGCTATCGCTCACCCACACACATGACCTTCAGTGTTTGCCTTCCTATGAGTTTTTCATATGAGCAACTCTCTCGCAACAAGGCCATAAAAGCAAATGGAAACGGGTGGATGCCAAGCCAAGTCCCCCACCCAAGAGCTTAATGCGCTATTAACCAACTTTATTCGGACCATGTTGTTTGCCGGCTATTGCCGGGCGGGCCACCCAATGCGGTTATTTGTTATGCTACAAATTAGCCTGGTCAATTAGCGTGGAGCTGATTCAATTTCAGCTGGGTCCCTTGGGCGCAGAACTTTGCTTTTATGGTCCGGACTTTTAATTCAATTTTCACAGCGTGTATATGGATTTATGCAGAGATAATTCGCAGCCGCAAGTTGAAATCCACTAAATTAATTTCATAAATGGAAATTTTATCAAAGGGAATTGCGTTGAAAGGGTTCTCTTAATTCCATTGTTGTACATTTAATCCTTAAATGAAAGTTTCCATTGTCTATTTATAATAGAGGTTTTTTGCCTTGGCAACAATTTTTTACGGTTTTCTTTAAATCCTTTTCCTTTTTTTGGAATTTAATATACGATTTTAATGCAGATAAATTTTTTCAATGAAAATGTTTGATTTCAATTATTTTTTCTGGGTTCTTTTCTGCATTTTAAAAATCAGAATCAGTTAAGTGTATCAATAATTCATCAAAAGGAATACGATAAAAAGAAAGCATAAATTCTCATTAAAAGTTATAATATTATGGCCATTCCATCTTCCGCTCTTTCTCTCTACCAACACACACTCGCTGCCATCTTTTTTTGGTCGCTTGACAACAGTGAACATGGAAAAACTTTTATGGCTGAGAGCGTTGCCTGTAACCCAGGACAACAGACGAGGACAAATGACAGGACATTCGATAGCCCAGACTGAAAAGTCAAATGAACATAAATCACTGCCGAGCAGTGTAACCAGAGAAACCTGGCCAGAAGGATTTGCAGTGCGTTGGCCGTAAAGTTGCATAATTTTGTGATTATCGAATCAATGAGCAAGCCGAACAACAAGTATCTCAAGAACAATAGCTTTATGAAAATATAAAACTTTGCCAAAGTTCACTGACCGTATAATTGCCAAATAAAATCAAATGAGTCATTGGAAAAAGTTTTGCTTCTTGAACTAAGGAAAAACTTATAAAAATGTAATTTCATGGGGAGGAGTCCATTAAGTGAGGGTTTCGTTTAATAATTTCTGTTATGCTGTTATCCTCATAAAAATAATACGGCTTTTTATGAATTCTAATTAGGAATTTTAAAGGTCTAACTATACTACAAAGGTTATTTAATCGATATGATTGATATAGAGTCAATTAAACCTATTATCATTTTAATAAAACGCCGTTATGATTAATGTCAAGTTTATGATTCAAACATATCAATATGATATTTGATCATATCAGTTATTCCATTTTAAAATACCAAATGTAGTATTTTTTAAGAAAGTAATGCAAATTTTTCATTGAAATAAAAGACCAAAATAATCTTTATTGATGTCAAAATGATATGAATAACTACAATTTTTTAGTAAAAAAATATAAAACTGACCTGCACATATCAATCTGATTTTTTGTAAATTTTTTTTTGTGTAACTAACAATTCTATCAATTTTCTAAAATTTTATAGACTTGCACCATCAATTTAATATGCAATTTAATCAAATACTTAAACAAAAACACGCAAAAACATTTCCACTTCAATAAATAAACGTCGATTAAACCATCAAGAGCGTTATTTATGGATTGATTCCAAAGAATCCATTTAATTCCATAAGCGAACACAATTCACTGGCGGACATGCAAATGACAGGCCTTCAATAACTCAACTGAAAAGCCTTGACCAATAAACCCCATGTTTTCCCCTCCGCCACGAGGCTTTTGAATTAATTGATCAGCCAAGCTGCTCAATAAACAAATTGCTGCGAAAAAACGGAGGATGTTCATAAATTGTATACCCATTGCGGTTAGCAAGGACTCGCTTTCCTTTTCTTTTTAATGGGGACCAAGTTTGTGACCCCTCCATTTCCCTGTTGCATTCGATTTATTCGATCTCGCATTGGCAATCGAAACTTCCACTCAATTTATCTCGCAGCCAACTTGGCAGCAACTTGTTCCTTTGTGGTTTTAAGTAGCCACTGGAAAATTGGCCACGACTTGCGTCGGCGGAGGGGGTGGAAAGCCGGAGAAAAGTGGTCAAGTAAGGGAAAAACTTTTTATGTTCAAATTGAATTAAGCTGTGGGAAATTGGAAGAGAAGCTATCGATTAGCTGGATGGAATGTTAAGTACGCGTTGGTTAGGGTTTCGGATTATATTAAGCCGAAAAGTCTTAAAAAAAATACATAAAATCCTTGTTTATAGCTGAGATATTCCATTCTACAGAGAAAATGTAATGCAAAAGTCTACCTAAAAAAAATTAAAGGTGATTCTATAGTAATTTCGGTAAAAATTCTTTTAAAAATACGATGCTTAGAGCGAATATCAAGTGGTTTACCAATTAACCACTGGGAAAATCAACACCCATAGCTCAGTTTCATGGCAAAACCCAAGCCCAACATGACCCCACCTCAACCTGAACTGACATGGAAAATCACTTACCAGTCGCTTTCCCGGAAAAAAAAGAAAGAAAAAAAAGGTTCAGGTTAATTTATTGATGATGGCGCCGCTCCCGAGGATGTTTAGCCGCAGAGCCCATAAATTTGCGGTAGAGCAACAAATCATCTTCATTATTCTCTTCCGTAGCCTCGACCTCATCATCATCGTCATCATCGTCGTGTTTATCACGTTTGAAAATAGGTGAGTGGAGTTCATTGGGGGTTCACATTATGCCGGCATCATTGGCCCATGAAAATGCCGGTTATTCTTTCCTCTGCCACTGACTTTTGCCCCATGTGCAACCAACTTAATCGCAAACATATTGAATAAGCCAATGTGTGTATTCTAGATGAAAGCCAACTGAAGTGGAGGCACGAGCCGCTTATCAATAAATTACCAGTCCCCGGCAGGCACAGGAAAAAATAGGTAAACATTATTATGTAAATGCAGTGTTGATAAAAAGTCATGACTATGCGCATAAATCACACAAGTCGAGCAGAGGGAAACAAGGGAAACCACACATAAAAACGATGAAAAATATGCAATGGCCAGCATATGTGGAGTGTTCATTTGGGTGAAAATAATATATCAATATTGCAAATACAAACAAAAAGCTGAATAAATTAAGATATTCAAATAAATAATTTTTGTTTTTTTGTATATTTTAAACAATACGTTTCAAAATGGCTTAAAAATGTTAAAAATATATGTTATAAAATAGTAAAAAACAGAACAATTTTAAAATATATCGAGTAAAAATTTAAAATAATATTTAAACAATATTAAAGCTTATAAATTTTGCTCCTATTAAAAAAAAGAAAAAGGGCCAAGATTATTTTTAATCTGATAGTCACAAGAATACTTCTCATCCGCCTTAGGAGTATTTAGATCTTCAGTTCATTATAAGCTTTCACCAGCTCTCTTCTTATAAACCCTATAAATCCCACCTCACAACTCGCACCCACCAAGTCCCCGAAAATCCTGAATGCCAAATAATATTTTTTTCAAGCGCGGAAGTGCTCACAAAAAACTGAAAAGAACAAACGCAATTCATTTTCCCCAACCTCCAAATGGATTTTCCATGCAAATGGCCGAAAGAACCGACAATATTTAAGCTCGAACAGGAAAAAATGTGTGAAGAACAAAAGAGAATGGCGAAAAAAATGGACCAAAAGTCACGTTAATTTTTAGCACTTGGAAAGCAGTGCGAGGAAAGGCAGCCAAAGGAAAACATTTCGCACGTCATTTCAAGCCAAGAAAATTTGTAATGCAAAGTTGTCCAAAACAGTGTTGAAATAACTCAGGACGGGGGAGGGGAAGCTGGGGAAAAGACAACCACAAAATGAAATTCAAATAAATAAATTCACACACGCGCCGGCAAAACGAAATAGGGGATAAGTATTGTAAATTTTGGGTAAAAGGCAAAACAATTTCATTTCGTCAAGTGGTAGGAGGGGCAAAGTGGGAGAACAGATACTGCCTTTGTCAGCAACAAACACATCAATGAAATTGAAAATTGCCAGGAGCAATCCTGCCGAGGTACATTTGTACTACCACAAAGAGAAGTTGAAATGTTTGGCTGAAAAATCAAAAATTCTTAATTTTTTGATTTACTATTCTAGCATATTAAACTCGAAGAATTAATAATGTTTTTTTAGTGACAAAACTTAAAAAAAAATTTTAAGAAAATATGTTTTTTTTTTCAGCCAAAAATTGTTATACATTTTTTTGATATTTTTTTTTTCTTTAAAACTAACTGAAATTGATTCAATTTTAAATTTGATTACTTTTTGTTGAGATCAGATCTTTTTCAAAGGGCGTTCTTCGATACTTTTCAAAAAAAGTTTTTAGTCTTTCATAAGCTTCGCGAAAAGTATCTTAAGGGAATGATAAAAAAACTAGTATCCCAATCTACAGACCTCCCCCTAAACAAGCAAGGTTGGCCTGACCTACTAGCTGCTAGCCAAATATCTTATCTATACAATCGAATTAATATGAAAATGGAATAATCGATAGATAATAGCTAAATACAATTATCAACGAGGGATAACAAGGGTTATCTTTTGAGCTAATTGATGGCAAACCATTTTAGTATTTCACCAGCGTTTAATCAAATTAAATCAAGAGTTAATTTCATTTAAATGAGAAATTCACAAAGAAATAAATAAGACGTAACATATTTTAGCTAATAGAAAAAAGGAATCATTTTGCAAATATAGGCTTTTAACATTTATTTTAAGAAGAAATCCTATAAAATTATCAAAAGTTATAAATTGCGTTAGAAAACGTTTAGGTAATTTTTCCAAAATATGGAAGGCTTATTTTTTAGGTAATCCATCAGTTAATGCAATTATTATTTTAACATTATTGGTCCTTTTCTTTGGTGTGGCCTACAGATCAAATAACAACCACATTAAGTAAACTACAAAGGTAATTCTATAGATAGATTGCAGACCTCTGTCGATGCAATCTTTTGTGAGTAACTTTTCCATCATATTTGCTTAGAAGGATTTTCGAACAAATACCTTTATTTCTTAGCTTTCCCCTCTGCCCCCAAGTGCATAGTTTTCTCCGATCGAAGGCAAAGCAAACTACAAACACAGAACAAGGCAAAGGAATGCCGTATTTGGCTTTGGGCCAGATGTCAAGGATATCAATGGATGGGATGTACGTTCGTCCTGGGCTGAGCAATCTCGTGTGTGGCATTTGTAAACAGGTCTCCGAGCTCCGCTTTTCCACTTTAAGGATACGGTTTTTCTCGTTATGCAAAAGCAATTGTCTCCGGCATTTTTCTCGTCGATTTCAGGCAGCTCCAGGCGGCCGCCCACTTTTTATGCCCCACAGCGCGTGTGGGCCATTTTGATTTTAACACAAAATTATTCGCCATCAAAGTGACGGCTTAAAAGGATTGTGGGCATAATTTACAAGTAATCCCAAAGGATTTCATGTGAAAGTTCTTCGAGGGAAAGTTTCCTGCGTTCTGGTGCGTAAAATCATCACTTTTCGCTGCCGGGGACTTTGCTTCTCTTTGAGTTGCGGCCTAATTGTTGGTAAAAACTTTCGAGCTGCGCATTAAAAAGCAATTAGCATTAAAAATACAGCACATTTTGTGAAAGCCAGTCGCGGCTAATTACAAATCTTATTTGAGAGTGTGTGTGTCTTCTGGTGGAGCATGGAAAAACTTTGGTCACCAACCCGGCCAAAAGGATAATGTCAAAAAGTTGTCTAATGACAAATAAAAGGCACCAAATGTGGCAGCCTAAGTAGAATACGTTCCCTGCCTCTTTTCATTCTTATGATTTCAAGCCACTTTTATGCCTTCCCCTTTCACATTTGTAATTTGTCTAATTGCAGTTTGAGTGAATTCTTCCTTTAAGAATTAATTTGTTTTTTACCTTAAACAAGAGGGAACGCTATAGTCGAGTGCCTCGACTATCAAATACCCGTTACTCAGCTAAAGTCAGCAGTCTCAAGCAGGGCAAACCAAGCAGCCGCTTCAAAAAATTTAAAAAATTTCTTCTACATTTCGGTAGGCGTTAATAACCCAAACAAAATTGCGTTTACACTTTTGCTCTAGCTTTAAAACTATGGGCGCCACAGCTTTTCGCGGTTTGTGGGCGTTAGGGGGGGGGGGGGTTTCCAACTTTGGTATATCAATATGTATTGATGAAACGAATACACATTGCTTTTCCCGTTAATATAGCTTCAAAACTGTGGGTGCCACAGTTTTTCGCGGTTTGTGGGCGTTAGAGGAGGCGTGGCATATCGGCGTGAAAAACTTGCGCTGCGTATTAACCCCTAGAATCTGCATGCCAAATCCCAATCTTCTAGCTTTTATAGTTTCCGAGATCTCAGCGTTCATATAGACGGGTGCCACTGTTTTTCGCGGTTTGTGGGCGTTAGAGGGGAGGGGGGGTTTCCCATTTTGGTCTATCAATATGTATTGATAAACCAAATACACAATTTTTTTCCCGTTAATATAGCTTCAAAACTGTGGGTGCCACAGTTTTTCGCGGTTTGTGGGCGTTAGAGGGGGCGTGGCACATCGGCGTGAATAACTTGCGCTGCGTATTAACCCCTAGAATCTGCATGCCAAATCCCAATCTTCTAGCTTTTATAGTTTCCGAGATCTCAGCGTTTATACAGAACGGGTCACAGTTTTTCGCGGTTTGTGGGCGTTAGAGAGGGCGTGGCACATCGGCGTAAAAAACTTGCGCTGCGTATTAACCCCTAGAATCTGCATGCCAAATCTCAATCTTCTAGCTTTTATAGTTTCCAAGATCTCAGCGTTCATACAGACGGACAGACAGACGGACAGACGGACAGACAGACGGACAGACGGACAGACGGACATGGCTAGATCGACTCGGCTAGTGATCCTGATCAAGAATATATATACTTTATATGGTCGGAAACGCTTCCTTCTACCTGTTACATACTTTTGCACGAATCTAATATACCCTTTTACTCTACGAGTAACGGGTATAAAAAGTACAAACATTTTGTTCCCAAAAATGTCAAAAAATCAAGCAGAAGCCCTAGTTTTTTTTCCTTACAAAATATGCTTCATATTTTGCGATTATCTGGTAAATTCAGCTTTAGGCAGCCAGCTGAAATCACAAACGGCTTTGATAAATTCCAACCCCTCTTCAAAAGACAAATGAGCCCCCATCATGTAGGTTGTCACCTAAAAGTGTGTGCAACGCATTTTGTAATAAAGTTAAATTATGCATCAAAATGAACAACATTCCACAGGCTGCCTTTGGCGATGTATCCTCGACACAATGATTAATTATAATGGCCAGCACCTTGGCATCAAGGGAAATGTGATACACCCACACTCTCCCACTCAGTTTTTATGGATGTGTGCGTGTGAGGAAAACACTGAAAAAAGTTAAGTTAAATTAAATTAAAATTATTTATTAAATTATTTATATAAATCTTTCTATTAAAATAGGTATATTTAAGTATGGTGAAACGTAAAATATTTAAATTTGTAATGTAAACAAATAAATAAATTACAAAATAATACAATTTATCCATTTAAGTCGGGTGTATGCCATATTGCACAGCGATAAACCGCCTGTGTGCGATTTTTTAGTGGGCGAAATAACACTTTAAAGAGTGTCATAAAATCCGTGCGCGTTATGACAGCTTGCGTTATGAAATTAAATATTTTTTATATCTTACGATAGATACCTCTTGATTTTATGTGTATGTGGGTGCGTGAACTTTCATAGTCTCCCTCAGCATTTAACGTGAGTAAAGCCAAGCAAATAAACCCAGAGTGATATAAAAATAACGAAAAGAAAGCAAAATAAATGTGAAGAAAACTCAGTTGAAGAAGTTAAAGGATAGGAACTGAAAGAACTACGCAAGAGATTAGCCCAACTAATTGGTGGAAGTGATTTTTTATCGACCTACCAAATCAAGGTTGGCAATGAGTGAGAGTAAAGAAAACAAAAGAGAAAACGTTTTGTGGCAGCATTGGGGAAATTGATACCGAATCGACCGCCAAAAAAGTGTGGGTTTCCTTTCAGGCGACAACCTCGATGTGAGTGCCGAGAGTCCTGAATGTCCTTGCGAGTTCAATGGCTGCGATGACGCGTCGTCAGCTGATGCATGAAATATGAGGTGCAGCAATAGTTGTCGGATGGCCAGCACAAACTATGATTAATGCAGCACATGGCAGCAGTTGAAAATGCCACTGACAATGGAATTTTGCCCTCACTTCTGGCACTCGACAATTGCATTTCACCAACACCATGCCATTCCATTCGCTCTGTTTTCTGTTCGCCACTCGCATCTCAGTATGCAAATCAAACAGAATCTTCACATATTTCATGTTCTACTACCAACTAAGCCACATTGTGCAAGAGACACGTACTGAGACAGGAGGAAAATTCCAAGGAGGAGTGGTGCTCTATATACTGCCAGTGGTCACAATAAATCAGTGTTTAATGTAATGAACTTAATGTGTTACATTGAACACTTGACTGGACAGGCTAAAGTCAAGAAACTGAAGTTGAATAATCAAATGGGAGAATAAAGGCAGAATAGATAAGCTATGGGAGGAGATATTTAGTTAATTACCTTAAAGTATCACAAGTGAAACCAAACCAAAACAAAATATAGAATCTTTGTCAGTTAACTGACTTTTGTGTTACCAAAATAACACATGTAGGAAAACTAAATGAAACTGTTACAAACATTTATGGAACTTTCTGAAAACTCAACTTTTCACTCGCTTTTCCAACCGCTTTTCCAGTCAGGCAAACTTGCCACATTCGACTTGTGTGTTCAAAACAGTTGCCACCTGTCACTTTTCCATCGCTGAAGTGCCGAGAAAACAGCCACTAAATGCAACTTCAGAAACATGATGAGTACCAAGGATTGTCAAGGCTCCGAGAGTCCTTTGCCAAACAATCGTTGGCTAGGGATTGTGAGGAAATGCGCCACTGGAGCGCTATTAAAATAAAACGTGCTCAAAGCGCCGGGCCTGACGACTCCTGCCAATCGTCGACCAGGAGCAGGATCCAAGGATCTCAAGAAGCGGCCATTGTACGCACTCGAAAGTCAACAGCAGCGGCAAAAAAGCGTCGCGACAACAATGGCGAGAATAAGGAAAAACCAAGGCAAACAGACAACAGACGGGGTGGGAGTAAAAGTAAGGAATGCCAGCTACACAGCAAAAAATCGCCGATATTGGTAATCCATTTTCCTATATTTCGCGAAAAAAAAATATTTAAATATTAAAAAAAAGAAACTAGAAAAATAAAAAAAAAACAAAAATGTATCTTAAACTCCATTTTAAAGTACGTTCACAAGGATTTAATTTTTTTTAGGTCCTTTTTCCCAAAATTCTTAAGTTGGAAAAAAAAAAAAAAATATTTTAACGATTTTTAACAGTTTATCAAAATAAATAAATAAAACTTAAATTGTTTATTACAGTGAAATTAATAGCGAAAGTAATGGAATAGAAAACTCTCTCTTTTTTTCAGAATACAACTTTTATTATTACATTTATTTTAATATTTAAAAAAATATTTAAAAAATCTCCCACATTTAAGTGTAACTTTTTGTAACAAAGTCAGCATAGAAATGGAATATTATGAAGCCACGTGTATCTCGATTCTAGCGTTCAAATCACGTAGCAGACATTTTCGTTGCAGGTTGCGTATACGCCGCGTGGGACAAGAGCATACAACACAACGCTTATTAGCTGAACGGAGCGATTCGCAAAAGGAACCCAGTTAGAACCTAGAGACCTAGTCAGCGAATCCATTTCTCAGCTAATGCCTTTTTAAGTATCCATAGGGTTTTTTCCATTTTCAATTTTGGTGCCAGTATGCGGCTTAGAATTTTTCCTATTCTCGATGCCATTCTTGTTGTCATGCGAATCATTAACGCTGAGCGCTCAATTAGCTAATTATGCAAGCCGAGTGATGCCACGTGGAGAATCGTGAGGGGCGGCTCCCAAGTGGGCGTGGCCATGGCGATGAATTACCAGAATAATTCTGCTGATGACTTGCAAGATGAATGAGAGCTGGCTCATTAACTCGGAGGAGCGACCGAGAAACAAGCCACAAAATATATTGCTTTTATCTTGTTGCATGTAAGAAAAAATGAGTTAACTGCGAACTTTTTTGAATAAATTTAAAGTTTTTTAAGGAGAAAATTTCCCACTTCTAAACGAGTTTATTCAAAAGACACTAAAACGAAGCCAAGAATATATATAAATCCTAGGCCTTTTTTTTAAAACCATTCTGACGTACTCTTCTGAGTTGAAAGTGTTCTTGAAAGTGTTTTCAATACAGTTTGCTGTATGCATACTCCTCAAAAAGTTTTTGAAAGAACTTAACTTTATTTTTCTCTTCTCACCATTTTGTTCTGATATGTATAATATTTAACTCAAGGTAGGAACACGATTTTAAAGAACGAATGTTCTCAATTCAGGAACAATGTGATTGTTTGTAGACAATAGAAGAAAATGAAAAAAGGCATTTTTTTATAGAATAGAAGACAAAGCTCAAAGTTCTGAAGAATTCGGGGTTGTTTTATTTTGAGTTGAAAATGTTCTTGAAAGTATTTTCAATGCAGTATGCTGTTTGCATACTCCTCAAAAAGTTGTTGAAAAAACCTAACTTTACCTTTTTAACCTTACCATTTTGTTTTGATATTTATAACATTTAACTCAAGATAGGAACACGATTTTTAAGAACTAATGTTCTCAATTCAGGAACAATGTGATTGTTTGTAGATAATAATAGAAGAAAATGAAAAAAAGAATTTTTTGGTAGAATAGAAGAAAAAGTTCAAAGTTCTGAAGAATTCGCGGTTGTTTTATTTTGTATTTGAGGCAAAAACGCCTAAAAAGATATCAAACCTAAGCCAAAAACATCAACCCCCATGTTTTCTGTGCTAAAAAAAAGTTATTGTAAAGTATAAATGTCATGTAAGCTTTTAATTAGTTTAATGCTCCTGCCATACAAAAAACACATTAGTATGGTAGCATGCCGCCATGGCTTTAGAAACCCTTAACCTATCTCAAAGTGTTCCCGATTAATAAGTCATGTGATACATTACGTTGTCCCTCTTTTTTCCACTCCCTGCCATTTAAATTGTCATATATCATAAATGAGCAGAGCCATGTTGACTTATTAAGTGCCCGCCACGGCAGCTTTCTCATCATCCACAGGAGCGTATCCCCGCGTCCTGCGTTTTCCCCATATCCTGATCCTGCCCTGCATGTCCTTTGTCAAGCTGTCACTGAATGCCTGCGTTTTTGTTGGTTGTGTGACCCTGCGGGTTGTCGTTCTCACATATGTATGCAAATGAAAAAAGAAAAGCAGCCAATGTGGCTTCTGACTCTTTCCCCGACTGCATGGGTTGTGTGTGGGCTGTGCGGCACAATTGCCTGGATGAGGAGCTCGTGGCCATCCATCATGTGTCCCCTGGCAAACGATGCATTCAATTTGTCATTTCTGCCGCGACCACATAAGGTAGTGCACCTTCTGGGGCAATGGCTCTTTCTCTAAATAAGAACTTGCTTAGAAAACACAGCACAAGACTGATAAACACCGCTAAAGTCGATACAACACCATTTTAGAATTCCTAAAATAAATATTATTAATAATAATACTAAGTTTTAATAAAGAATATAAAAGATATGGACAATAAAAAAGGAATTGTAACCTACTAAGTAACTTAATTATAATTAAGATTACTTTTTAATAAAATAAATAAAGTTTACGTTACATCAAAAAATGTATCTCGATGGATGTGTTAAATTTGAATTCGTTGCGAATTCCCAAATTAAACTGCGCTCTCTAAAAAGTTCGCAGACGCAAGAATTCCAAGCAGAAGGACCTTAAAGTTGGGAAAAGGATATAAATGGTGAACTTTCAGTGGGTATTACAGACAAACATATTTATACTTTGTTTTGCTATTTAAGTATTTTAAAAACACAACTCTATATCTTTCAAACCCAATACTCAAAATAATTTTTAGATTTTTTTAAAGAAAGAAATAAATGAATTGCAACATAGCCTTAAACAAAGGAAATTACTCATTGATGACCCGTACCAATTTTCCCTAAAGTATACTCTTATTTAAAAACCCTATTTTCTATATAAAAGCAGATATAATAAACTCTTTTTAGGGAACCTTTGCCCCAAATAAAGTCCATATACACCCCGCAATCTAGTGGGTACGAAATGACTAACCTAATCCTGACCCATCGAACTAATTTAACGGTGACGCTGGAAGTTGTTTACGCCGTTTTCCCTTTTTTTTTGCCTTTAAGAACGTGGGATGCTGCCCTATGACGTCGATTCCGCCAACACAGGTTGGATTTTATTTCACTCCTTACCCCGCTTTTCCTATCTGCTTTCTTTTCCGGAAATGTTGACACATTTTCTCCCCATGCGCTCTGTTGTATGCAAAACTTTTTATGGCTGCGACATTGATTGACGTGCAAATCAAAAGTTGAGGATTGCAACTGAAGTGGCAAAACGCGCTGGAAAATGCAAATGAATAAGTGTAATTGTGCATATATGGATATTCAGGGGTGCATTCATCATAAGCTGTTGGAAAATTGAATTTAAATTTGCCCGGAAGTAGATGAAACTGCGACGCAATCAGTGGAGTTTGTGCAAAAGTGGGGGGAACCCCAGAGAAAAGCTTTGCCCTGCGAACGAGCAGCTAATCGACAAACGCCAGTGAGTGTGTGTGGTTCTAGGGACGAAGGCCCTCGGGACCGGAAAATCAGGTTACACGAGTGGAAAACCCAACGCTTTTCAAATGCGCGATGCCGTCGTCGGAATTGCCTTCTAATTAGTGTTTATTGTTTCTCGTTGCGCTAAAGGTGTCAGCTAATTGTGATTATCGTTGAGCTTGTGTGGGTGTTAAGGAAGCTGTCTAGCGAACATATATTTAAGGCTACGGGAAATTACGTCAGAGAGCAGGAACTTAGAAAATGCAAAAAGTTACATTTATGCTTAGTTTTTTACGTTTTTTCTTGCACTAAAAAAAATCCTGGAAAAGGTTCTAACAATTTTAAAAAAATTGTCTTTACAAAGTTGGACCACTTTTTTTATGAAATAATAAATAAATAATAAATGGTTTATTTAAGCCGTAAGATCGGCTTAAAATATTTGTAACATTTTCATTTAAATCATTATTTATTTTTTTAAAATTTTAAAAATATATTAAAATAATTGTAGACCTACAAAATGCCAACACTTACAAATTTTACTTATTGGCTAGGAAATATAGTGCTTAAAATATTTTAACTCACCCTATTAGTTGTTTCCGGATTTTTTTTATCGCTTCCTTTTTACGTTTCCTTTTGCCGCACTTTAAGCCACTCGAAATTCCGTTCTAGTTTATCTAATTTTTTTATTGAGCTCCGGACACAATCAAAACGAAAGTCCTTGAAGGGAGAGCAGCAATTGAAGCGTAATTATTTGCTACGGCGCATTTCCTTGGCCGTGTGGCGTCGCTGGTCAAATGGCCAGAACCAGAGACCCAGAACCGAAACCAAGCCGGAATGGGGATGGCTCCGAACGTAACTTGGCACTGGGTCAGTGGCGCAGCGTGGGATTTGCCGTTGTTATTGCTGTTGCCGCCTGTGATTGGTGTCCTGTCTGTGGGTCTGAGCCAAGTAATCAGAATAATTACATGGCCCTAATGGCAACGAGGAAGAGGAGCTGGCAAAAAATGCAGAACTCTTGCTCACTTCGCAGTTGGCAAGGAATCGGCTGGGGAATATTGGGTTGCCTACGTAAAAATTAGTATGCAGTTGGAAAAATTTTACCACTTTTTTTTTATTTTATTTATTAATTTACATAATTCTTTTCTCAAACTAAAAATTTCTCAATATAAAATTATAAGATTTAATAATCCGAATATAATCTATTGAATCATATTTTTACATTAATTTATGTACATACATACAGAAAATCTAATGAAAATCGGGACAAAGGCTGTTATGATTTGATTTTATTTGTGTTGTTTTGTAAGCAGATTCCACAGATCCATGACAAATATATTCAGTGTTTTTCCGTTACAGAACAATATCCTTACTTTTTGATTAGTTTTTGTTGCTCACTCGTCCAACCGAAATAAAATTAAACAACAACAAAATCAAAACAACCGCAGGCGGTGAGGCATAAAGTGTTGAATACGTGACACGAATATTCACGCACGATTCATGATTCACTTGTTGCTAACTCAAGCGGAAAAACGGATATTTACTTGAATTACAAAGCACTGGTTTTTAATTTAGGTTGTGTCAATTTAAAAAACATATTTTCTAATATTTTTGCAATAGATTATTATAGGGAGGAGATAATCCTGCTTATAAACTTTTTGAAAATTGTAATCTTCTTTTGCTCATCTCTAGACAGGATACCATATGCCGGCAACTTAAGACAATACCAACAACAGTTGCCAACAAATCTCCCACGCATTTACACAAATTGTTATCAATGAATAAAAGGAAACACAAACACCGTACCGGCGAAATTTACGAGAGTTACGACAAAGTCGGTAAACTCAAACAAACAAACTTGGTGTCATCCGCGTCCGAATCCTTACAGGATATATCTGTGCTTGTGCGGCTTGCTTATATAGGTTTCGCTCTCCTAAAAAGTCGTTACAGAACATTCGCTCCCTTTTAAGTTCTCTCCCTCTCTCTTTATCAGGGGCGTATTCTGGAGTGTTTTTCATGGAATAATGAAAGTGTTTGTCGAAAGTATAAGTCAAAAAATATTTTAAATATAAATAGGTATATTAAACATTATATTATATAATAAAAAAAAATGTTTAAATTGTAAGTTATTTAATGCTAAAATTAAATTGAATATTTTTGAAAATTTGTACAGTCAAGTTTTCTACCGACTATCCAAGTTATCAACCATTTGCCGTTTCGATTGTTATCGATTATTATCTTAGCGAATGCACATACCACTCAGCGTTGTAACTAAAACAATCGATAGTATCTGCTTACGTCTCACCTCTAGGCAAAGTGGGCACGATATTCTGTTTTTTAACCGAATTTGTTAATTTAATGTAACAAACAAACGCTACACAGATAGGAAACGGTCGGGAAAATGTGCCGAATCAAGTGATCCACCTAAGAATGTAAAAGATCTGATGAAAAATCGAGCGGGAAAAGCAGAGTGAGCGAAAATTCAGTGAGTGCGCGTGTGAGGAGAAGAAGAAAAGTTGAAATACAACGCTGAAAATTAGCAGCGGCAAAAAACGTTGTAAACAATTGTAATGTGCTGAGGACATAGCCGCCAGAAAGGATCGACCAAAATGACGGAAACCTTCGACGAGGAGCTGTTCGAGACGCGATTGGAGGCGCTAAAGGACACGCAGGAGGGCATCCAGCAGATGTCCAACTGGTGCCTGCAGCATCGTTCGAACCACAAGAAAATCATCCAATGCTGGCTGAATGTCTTCAAAAGGGGTGAGTTTAAGGTGCTTCACCCGGCCGGTCCACAAGCTAATAATGTCCCTAACATTCCCAGTTCGCGTGGACCATCGCCTGGTGCTCTTCTACCTGGCCAACGATGTCATCCAGTACAGCAAGCGCAAGCGCTACGAATTCGTTGAGTGCTGGGCCACAGCCCTTCAAAGAGCCACCACCATGGTGCGGTAAGTATTCCCAAACTGAAAGGACACAGTGCCCATCTTATAGATACTACGTTCATCATTTACAATATCTTGTAGTCCTCGACATGGTATCATATGGATACATACTAAATCTTTCGATCCTATATCAATGCATGCTATATCAAAATACCTTTTCTTTAATTCCACTAAAATAACAAATATCTTGTAGCTTTGCATAGTTGCCTATCGGCATATCTTTTAGTATCATATCTTAAGATCCCTAAAGAATTTTGCAACTCCAGATCCCCCTATTTGATAAAATACTATAATACATACATATTCCTTTATTATCTTCCTACAGCGACGAACGCGTCAAGGACAAAATTCTGCGAATCTTCAAGATCTGGGAGCAGCGTGAGATCTACAATGAGGAGTACCTTAGCGACTTGAGCGGTCTGCTGAACATAGCGCCGCCCAAAAAGTCCCAGGTCGACGTCAGTGACGAATTCCAAAACGCCACTCTAATAGCCCAGGTGAGGGAGTGCGTCGAGCTGGCGGAGACCACCGACAAAAGCATGCAGAAGCTGCCCAAGCCGCCAACCTTTGAGATTGAGGTCATCAAGCAGCAACTGAAGGACAAAAGCCACTCCGGAGACATCGAGAAGGAGGTGGAACGGTGTGTGGCCTTCATCAATGCCTACAATAAGAACCTCCAGAACGAAATTAAGAGTCGAAAGGCGGTTCTAGCCAGTATTGAGGCGGCAAAAAAGTTTTACGAACACCAGGGCAAGGAAGTCAAAGTGGTGGCTAGTGTAAGTTAATAAAATGTAGTAAACAATACAAAAATGTCTAAACAAATAAATATTTTTACAGGCCTATAAAAGTTTTGGCACGCGCATTAAAATAGTGAAAAGAAAGCTGGATGAGACTATACCCAACCTTGCCAGCCCCATACCCTCGCCGGACGTGAATGCTCCCTCACCCGAGCGCGATGCAGATCTCCAGTTGCCCGATGAAAATAATTTGCCAATGGTAGTAATAACTATATATAATCAATGTTTCTTAATTAAACCAACTAATTTCTCTTATAGAACCTATTTGGCGGTAGCCTTAATGGCTTCTCAAGTTATCTGGATGGCGGCAAACTACCCTTTGACATCAACGACTTCAAGCGGGACTCGAAGGATCGGGGAAGTGCCATCGAAGTGATCGGTTCGCGATCGGATGACGAAGCCTATGTGCCGAGTGCCAATTTCTACAAGCCCGAGCCCATTTCCAGTTCCGACAGCAGCTCCATACCGGGCCTTGGTGGTACCGCTGAATATACTCCCAATCCGCCCCTGTTTGGCTCGAGCAGCCAAGACCAATATGTCCCGCCGCCACCCTCGCATCTCTACGGTGGCAATGGTAACGGCGGAGGCAGTGTTGGTCAGGACAACCAGTACACGCCTGCGCCGATGCCACCGCCGCCCTTGCCACCGTCTCTGGGACCCTCCAGTGGCTCAGCTGATGATTTCAACAGCACGTGGAATATGAGCATGTCCTGGACGCCGCTAGACTCTAGCTTAAATAGTAGCGGAGCCAGCTCCTCCTCGTATGCAAATCAGTCAACTCCCCACTCGCCGCCGCACTTTGACAGAAAAGGCAACTCTGCGGCCGCCCCCATTGAATATAACGAGCATCTGCATACCAATTCCGCAGCGCTGGGCGCCGAGGATGTGGACCATCGAACCCTGCAGCTTCCGCCAGCCTTCGATTTTGGAGCAAAGCTGGGCTTAAGCAAGGACAAGTCCAGGCAGCTGGTTGACATTGATCACAGGAATTTAATATCGCTTACTGGCTCTCCGGGCGGAGCAGAAAAGGTACAAAATAAGAATTTTATTTTATGATTTCTAGCACATATGCCATTTTGTTTTTCTTTAATCTAGCATTCTAATAACATCCCATTATCTTGTTTCAGGACTTTGCTGGCGGCGATGTTGACTACCGCATTGTCCCAAATCCCAGTGACGAAGGCATCATGGCTCCCCCTGGGAATAACTATGCCAAAAACAAGACCAGCTCACCGCTTAAATCCAATGCCAGTACGTGGGAGTAGTAGTATATTATTTCAGATATCCAAATCACAAATATTATTTCTCAAACAGGCTCCTCGTCTGAATCGGATCGTGTGGATGGCGCTGCACGCTATGATCCCGCTGACATGGTAATTGATATGGACATGTCGGATGATGACATTGATGAGACACTTAGAGGTAAGGGTCATAATAATTTGCAAATTTTGGGAAATTATTGCATAAATTTACTTTGTAGAACCCAAGGAAGATAATGGAGAAGCTGATCCCGAGGCCAATGGCGCCTTGACGCCCTCGCGACCGGTTTTGCTGGAAACTCCGCCCGAGTTTATTAATCAGTGGGAGACAAATAATAGTTTTATGGGTCCACCCTTGCCCGACGACGAGGATCAGCAGCAACAACATGAACAGCAGCAACAGGAGCTTCAGCAACATCATCAGCATCAGCAGCACCAACATCAACAGCAGCAGCCTTGGAACCAAATGAATCCCATGCAAATGGGAGGAGGTGGAGCAGCACCGCCACCCCCGAGACCTCCTTATGGACCACCCTTTCCGCCCTTTCAACGTTTTCCCGGTCCACCGATGAATGGTCCTGATGGTATGCAGCGCGGGCGTGGCAGGGGACGTGGTTGGAACGGACCCGGACCGGGACAATTTAGACCGCCTTATCAACGGATGCCTGGTCCAGGATTCGATGGACCTGGACCTGGACCCGGACCGCGACCCTTCTTTCCCAGAGGAGGAGGACCCGGCGGTCCAATGCGTGGACGCGGGCGCATGCGTGGTAAAGCTTGGATGATGTAATTACGTATTTTATAGATCTACAAAAAAAATCCCTAATTTTAGACTTCACCTATCTCACATTGATTTAATTTAACAGAAAAGTGTATTGTATAGAACAGATAACACATTAATCCCAAACAGTTCTCTTGGTTTCCCTTTGGGCGGTGGGCAGAATACGTTGACAGAAAATATTGTACATTGCGATAACGTTGACATTGCTTTGTATGATTTTAATTGCCCCTAATTGTTATTCTAAGCCGCGGATTTTCAAATTATTTAATTGTAAAATTAATTAAAAAGTACATTTATTGTGTAATTAACATTTACTTTTGCCTTTTTTCTGCGTTACAACACAAAGGAGATTTCGTAGCCAAAAGAAACTTAAATAAAATTACGGGCCCATGTTGAGTTATTTTCTTTTCTAAATTTTGTAATTTTTCAATAATCTAATGTCATTTAGCCAACGTCTTTAGCCTTCAACCAGGGGACAATCTAGGACAAACACTTGCAAAGACTTTCAATTAACACTTTCAACTTAATTTATGTTAGTGTGTTGACTTAGATTAATTATATATTCCCTATTAATTAGTTAGTGCGCCATCGCTTATAGTTCTTAGTGCTAATCATAAATATCAATAATTGTAAATAGTTATAAAATTAGTCCAAAAAATAATTGTTACCATAACTCAAAAAATGCTATGCTCTTCACTAATTGTCAATGATAATTATATTATACAAATATATAAAAGTTAAAATTTATTACTTTATTACAACGAAAATTGATGAAAAAAAGTTTACTTTGGAAAGCCGGAGTTAATTTGTTCAAGATTACAATTTTGACAAAACTGGCTACTAACCATCCACAGTCGAGGTTGTTTGACGAATATTCTCGCGAGCAAAAGGACGAATGAACTTGTTGGCGGAACCAATTCGACTGTGGATGGCTTACCTCTGCGATAACGTTTATGTTTGCAAGTAAACTACTGTCAGACATTTAATTTATTTTTGTTTTTTTAATCCGTATTTTACTTCTAAGCTAGATTATTTCTAGTGAGATTTTAAAATTTTATTCGTCCTTTTTTGTCAGATTGTTATTGTTTGTTAAAAAAAATATAATTTATATTTTATTACAACCTAAATTTTCAACAATTTTTTATCGTAAAACTCATTTTTAAACATAGACAAAGTGAACAGAATTTTATTATTTTGGACTCTGGCAATATAATTTAGTTAATCTAGCAATATAATCTAGTTATAGTAAGATAAGTTAGTATCCTGTATTTAGTTGTATAAATACAAACATCAATGTGATATTTGAAATTTAAATCTTATTGTGCGGGACTTCTTTTGATTCACTTGAAAACTGCCTTCCGTTTGGGATTCGGGGTCCACCCACAGTTCCTATAGCATTTACAAATGAGTATGTTTAAATCAATTTTCGTCTACCACTCGGAGGATCTAAGGCAGCGACTGTGTTTATCCTTAGTGTTTACCTGTTGACGTTTGCAGCATTTAATCACTTCTGTTTTTGGAGTTCCCTCACTTTGTGTCGGAAGTCGGAACTCATTAATTCTCTGTTGGTAACTGATGTTTTGACCTTTTTTTTGGTTCGTGGGTGTGGCACACTCCCTACTAAGCCAAGCCGCTCTCATCTCGTAAGGATAACAAGGATACCCTTTTCGGGTTGAGTTGAAAGTGTGGCGAATGTAATCAAATGTTGGGGAGAAATTTAGAATGATAAATTGTTTTTTGTTAAGAATGTATTTGGTTAAATTTATTTTCCATATACCATATTTATTGTATTTATACGTATCGATTTATATTATCCTTATTAATATTTTTATTTTCGAAACACACATAAATATAAAAACTATATTTTTTTTAACTCGCTTACATACTGGTTTTTTGTATCAAAAATAATTTATTATTATTTTTTTGATTGTTTTAAATAATTTTTTAAACATGTTTTTTTAGTACAGCAAATATCTATTCTGATCTGTATTTGGTTAAATTAATTTTCCTAACTCCACAAACCATATTTACTGTATTCATACGTATCGATTTTCTATTATGTTAATTATTATTTATATTTTTATTTTCGAAACACACATAAATATAAACAATACATTTTTATAAACTGTTTTTTTTTATCAAAAATAGTTTGTTGCTTTTTATTTATTATTTCAAAAAATTTTTTTAAAATGTTTTTCTAGTACAGCAAATACTTATTCTGATCTGACATTAAATAGGAACAAATATAGGATCGAACAAAAGTTTTAGACTTTAAGTTCGAATCCTTATAATAGAGCATTTAATGACGAAAATTCCAAGCGAATATGATTTTAAGCATCCATGGAGGTAAATATTCTATTTAATATTAATACTACTTCCTCTGATTTTCTTTCCATAATATACCAATTAAAAAATGAAAATGTTATGTTCTTTTGATTTTTATTAGACAATTATTGCATACAATTATTTACAACTATGATAATAAACTAAAAACTAACAGCCTTTATAAGTTTTCCACTAGGTCGAAAGTGTTGCTGCAACACAGTCCGCAAAGGGACTTCCGTTTGAGGGAAGGATGAAGGATGATCGTCCGACTGGCTAGTAGTCTCTGGAGAGCAACGTGAGCAAATCCCCGATGTATGCCTGCGCCATTTGCAGAGTTTCGTATTTGGAGAGTCGTCGATCGTGGCCTAGAGAAGGAACCACATCCCTCAGCTTGTCGAAGGCATCGTTCAGGCTGTTCATGCGCCTTCGTTCGCGGGCATTGGCCGCCAGTCGCCGCTTCTTCAGGACCTCGCCGCCAAATCCCGTAGATGATACACTAGCCGATGAGGTGGAGGATGCAGATGATGACATGGAGGTGGACAGCTTGTCGTACGGTTTGCTCCTCTGCTGTTTGTTCCAGTACTTTGAACTCCTGCCTTGAATCTTGCCCATCGGGTTTGTCTGATGCTGTTGCTCCTGGGCATTTAGCATGTGCTCCAGTTCCAGGACAGCCGGAGTATCGTAGAACATCTCCAAGGAGCAACTGTTGGTCCCATCCGACTGACTATCGCTGGTGCTGAACTCCTGCTGGTACATTAGCTGCTCCAGCTGCTGGAAGGTATCGTTGCCCAGGAACTCGGGCATCGCTGGGGACTCGTCGGGGAAGTAGAACTGCTCCATTAGCTCGTTGTTGGTCAACATGTTTACGTTTCCAGGCTCAAAGGACAACTGAAGTGGCAAGACGATGTTTGGTCTTTATATAGCTGCCTGCCTGAAAGACAGGCTCTTACGTGATTGGTTCAGTTTATGCGCCCTGCTACCTGATTCGCTGTCTCAAGCCTATCTTTGATCCTCACAGGTAGCGGAATACCTACCTCTTGAGGATCAAGAACACAGCCCGTGCCCTAAATTGGCTTGCGGTCAAAACGTTTAATTGTCCCTGGCCTGCAACTCTCTCCCTCTTTCTCCCAGGTATTCACTGTATGCGCTACAGGTCGACTCCTTTTGTTTGACCTGTCATTTCGCTACCGTCTGTAATCATACCTCTTTTGTTATTTGCGCAGAAATTGACTTTTTATAGTCAAACAATTGTTGCCAAGGTCAGAATGCGAGCAAACAACGGCGTCTGGTCATGTGGGAATCATTTCCACAATTTTTGCCTCCATCGAGAGGATCCCTCTTGGATCAACTCCGTTGCATGTCTGTGGTCTAGTAAGTGTTGGCTTGCTTGGGGTTTCCAGCTCTCTCGGACAGAACAAAGAAGAACCATTACTTTTGTGTGGTTTGCAACTTTCGATTTTTGGCGATTGTACATATACTTTATTGGGTCAAATTTAAATAGGCGTTTAAAGTGGCTTTCTCTGAACTCCAATGCATGCATTATGCGGAAGGAGTTGCGGCTTTTAAGCCGAGAATCAGTGGAAGGTTCAGATATATTTTTAGATTAAAAGTTAAGATACATTGTTTAAAGTAGAAAGTAAAGCGTAAGATGTATTTAGACTTAAAGACATTATTGGTTCACATTATTATATTATCTATATAGTTTATTTTTGTTGTAACTACATAGAGAAAAAAAGAACAAATATTGGTCTGTTAAGGTTTCATAACAAAATGGTATTTCATATCAATATGGTACAAAATCATATGTTCAAAAATATTATTTTGTGAATGTACACACAAAAAAAACATGTTCCCGTAAAATCGATATAAGTAAATGTCAGGTAATTCATATCCATATCGTTTTTACATGAAATACTCATCAAATTGATATTAAATAATATCATTTTGCCGAATTTTCTCTCGGGGACTCTCTCTCAATAAAAAGATTGCTTTAAGCAGATAAAAATTAAAATATTTTATAAAAAATATTCAATTTTATTTGATTAATGTCAGAATAATAAAAAATGTATTGACAACATTTTTTAAATATCAATGTAGTTTTTAAATATTTAGATCAACAAATAAGATCACAAATGTTCTATAAAATTCCTAAACAGTCTGTTACTCTCCCACCTTATGAACATCCATTCGAAAAATCTACTTTCCACACCGTAATCATTTTGAAATCCTGCCCTGCTCAAGCCCACTTTCAAGTGGCCGCATCGAAAGGTTAATTAACTCCACAGACTCACAGCATTAGGAGGAAAATCAATTCGAATAGTTCGCTGAATTTCTAAAGAAAACGGCCAAAACAATTGAAAAACACTGGCCGTGTAGCGCCGAGCATGGATAAAGAGTACAAATGATGCCACTGCAAGATGGCCCAGATATTTCACACAAATTGTCAAGGAACAAAGTGGCGAGCCGACAAAGGATCGTGACGTTTGATCTTGACGGTGATGATGATCGCTGATGGATCGATCGATCGATCGTCCTTGCTAGGAGTGCCACGCGACCGCAGCTTAGTTGAAGTTGAAGTCCTGGCCCCAGATCAGGCATTATGCTGCAATATTTTCGGGAGAAAGGTTCGCGGATAACCTAAAGATCGGCAACGCCTCCGAGAAAAGGATCTGGGATTTCCAATTAGCATTTTTTCTGTGCTACCTGGGATTTCGATCGGTTCTCCTTCCTCGGGCCTGTCAAAATAGCAACAATAGGTAGTTGGTTTGTGGGCGGTTCTGGTTGAAAGTAGGCACCTCTCTCTATACCCGTTTCTTTTCATCTGACCAACAATAGGTCATCTGATGATAATCCTCTGCTGCGTCAGGCGGTTGCATGTTTCTGGGTTTTCCCTGCCAGATTAATCGTTTTCGTTTTGCGGATTAGTGGTTGGCGCTAAATTGCGAAAATGCGATTAGAAGTCAGAGTCCCGGGATCACAAGGAATTCCATGGGAATCTCTTCTTGCCCGACACTTGTTGATCCCACTCTTTTGGTATACAATGTCGAACAATGGATCGATATAGGCTGGTTTTTGTTCTCATTGTTGGTCAGAAACGAACTCGACTTTAGTCCCATTGTGTCGAGCATAATTACCATGTAATAATCTGGAATTATGAATTATTATATGCAACGATTTGTTTGTTTCCAAGTAAATTTGTTGTGGTCTCTGAATTTTTGAGAAAACACACAGGTGCCCAGAAAATATCTAGACAGCATGTCTGCCAAGGAATTAAAAATACGTAAAGTTGCGTGAAAACGGAACACTAAAATGTATTTAAAAATATTTTACGTACATAGTTAAAATTTTAGAATGTTGGTACTATCTTGCAAGTTATCTTAAATTTATTTGGCATTAAAAACGTTTGACCACCGAAAAAAGATATATCAAACTATATATTATCTTTAGTCTTTAATTATTTAATTTAATTTCAATTTCCATATAATATTTATCATTCCAAAATTTTTCAAAATATTTTGGGTACTTTTTGAATTTAAAATTCTTTATATTATTTTTTATTAAATAAATTATTTTATTCTTTAAAGGTACAAATATTTTCAGGCTTAAAAAACCCTAAAAGGGATTAAATAAAATAAAACCAAAAAGTTTAATAGTTAATATTTACATAAAAATATTTAAATGTTTCTCTCGAATCCTTTAAGGCATGCGACAATTTCCACAAAACTCATGCCATAACTTAGACACACTTAAGGATCGTTACAAGGATATTTTCCCTACCCGGACTAACCCTTATTATCGACAAAATGTCCGTTAGGCTGCCAAGAATAGCGCCCCGAAAAAGTGTCAGGCAATCGACAGCGTTTATGGGAATTTATTGACACTTGAGCGGTGATCAGGATAAAAACAGTAACAGAAACGGAGAGTGATCCTCGCAAGGACACGGGCAGGTAATCAGGGCTCAGTTGAAGTGCGACGCCGATGGGTATCATAAATTGTCATCACATAAATAGTGCAACAACAGGATCAACTGCATTCCGGGTGACATTTATGACTCTATTGGCCGTCTGCCGCTGCTCCCGATTTTCTGGATGCTCCTGCTGGGCAATCAGTGTCCTCTTTTACACGTGACCCGCTCTGCTATCTTAATAAGCATTTAATGGTAGCGGTAAACGATTCACAAACAAAGTTAAAGGCAGATAACGCCCCCTGACCCAAAAGCAGAAAGTGTTAATGGATGCTATGATAAAGAATGAATCGGATATCGTTTCATATGCTGGCAAAAATGACCGTTCGCCCCTTTGATAAGGAAAACTAATTGGTAAAGAACCCCCTAATATTATTCCGTTTGTTTGTTTGACCCACAATAAAAGGCATTTCAAATTACATAAATACATATCGCTAAGTCTTTATTTAAATTATTGGAAAGAACCGATTACAATGAATGCTGTGATTTATAATTATATTATACGATTAGTCACAGTTCAATAAAGTTCACACATAAATAAAATATTTGTCTAAAACAATCCATCAATGCCCATCAAAACTGTGAGGGTCTTATGACTTACAATCTAAGTGCAATATGAAATCATCAATTTTACAACCACAATCTACTGCGGTTATCTAATACTTTATGCCTTGCGGTATGTTTTCGTGAATTAGTAAAAGATAATTATGCTCGATCACAAAGAGGTTAATATCGGTGTGAGTTCGGTTGGGGATGAGTTTCAAATATGATATTATTCATCGGTTGCGAAATGGTCCGCGTGGTTTTTCTAAATATATGCATAAGTTTTTTTGATATGAAACTTTGATTCAGATTTCTATGACGTTAATTGTTTTGCGGGTCTGTGCAAATAAATATTAAAATAGCTACAACATGAAATTAATGTGCTAGACATATATTTTTAATAGGGTGAGACGATATATAAAATATTTCAACGATCTTAAACTGACCAAAAACACAATTGAAATGCTCTAAAATATAAATAAAATCAGGTATACATAGCTTTAGTTTTAAATTTTTATCAGAAAAATATGGTAATCTCATATTTTTTCCGGTTGGATCGTCTCACCCTAATGGATAATATTTCTGGATTATGTCTAAAGCTGTGACCGCACTGAAGCACAACCCAATGATCAAAAGACCCCTTCGCAATTGGTTTAATCCGGTTACACTCCGGATTTTATCACTCATGAAAATGCAAATATCTTGCTGTCCCAGTCTAGAGCGTTGTGGAGGTCACCGTGCTGACACCATGGACGAGAATTGTGGGCGGCAACTCGGCGGTCAGTTCGGTTAGCAGTTCCATGTAGCTGGCGCTGCGTTGTGCGAAATCGGGAGTGGAAAGCTTCGGCGGAGCGGCCAGATAGATGAACGATAATGCCGTCTGATCCGAGCGTTCGCGTATGATTTGGTTGGCCCGCTGCATGTAGAGCAGCGAACGATTCAGGGTCTCCTCGCCAACCTCGTCATCGTCTTCCAGCAACACATTATCTGCCTGGGCGGTAAACTGCTTAAGTGTGAGAGCATGTCGGCTGAAATCAGTGTCCCGACTCCATTCCTGGATCTCCACAATGTCGGCTGTGATGCGCAGCTCCTTGAGGGATTGTTCCAGCTTCATCTTTGAGAAAATCTCCATCTGAGGAGCCTGGGTGTCAAAGGTGCTGGGGGGATAAAGCGATAATAGTTTGTTAAATGTTTACATAACAATATTAAATTTCAACTTACCCCACTGTTCGCTCGTCATTGGCTTCGCACAAGAAAATTCTTACTCGTAGATGCTTCCATTTGGCCAGCATTATCACCGCCAATTGCATCATGAACAATGACACCATGTCGAAGGGATCTCCAGATGTTGGATTAAACATATTGATGGGCCACACATCAATGTATTTCACATGCTTGCTTCTGCATTGGAAATATATGTACATTTAAAAAGGGTCACATGATTCAAATAAAATGTTCAACTCACATAGATATAAAGTTTTTGTCCAATCTTTGGAAGTTTCTGCAAAGACACAGATTCTTCTTCATCCTAAGGGTGTCGCAAAGTATTTGGACGTATTCCTGGATTTGAAATTGCTTAGGATCGCCATCACGTCGAATAGGAAAGTTTTGGATTTCGCCGTTGTTGAAGTCGTCCGTTTTATAGGGGGAGGAACCGCTACAATAAGTTTATAAATAATTAGTGATGTAGTATTTACATACACCATAGTTTTACGTACTTTTGGAAGAAATCCCGAGGGGCCTCGTTGTCGTAGAATCCCAAAATAATTGTGTTCGGCTTCATTGCTCCAATTCCCGATAGGCGAATCAAGTGCTGGACTCCCTCCCGGATGCTCCGGCTCAAGGTGACCTCCGTGAAGGCCTTGACTCTCATGTGATCTAGAAACGACCACCACTGCTGGTTCTCCTCGGCATCCTCCACACCCTTGAAGTCGCCCAATTTCACATGACCTATAATGTACAGACCGCTTTTCTTAAGGTCATTAACAAAATCGACCAAGGGGCAGCAGGAACGTGGCGATGAGACCAGCAGCAGGATTTGCGGACGCCAGAATTTAACGTGGTCTTTGCGGGGATCCAACATCAACAAGTACTTTCGCACCTGGTGGAACATCAAGGCCTGGGAAATCGAACCCCATTGAGCTGCCTGAGTGGCAGGCGAGAACAGGTGTAATGCTATCACAAGGATGAGGCACAAAATAATGCAGGACGAGGCGTATATAGGGTTAATCACAAACATCATGATCAAAGTGCCCAGTAATCCAACCAAACACGTGTGCCAGGTGAAGTACTTAAAAAGCGGCCTAAAGTTGGGAGCACCCGTAAGCTCAATGCCCAAGCAGGCCAGGTTGGTGGCCAAATAGGACAGCATGAAAAGCACCGAATTAATCTGGGCAATGATGTTAAAGGATCCTATCAGTAGGATGCACTCCACAAGGCACCAGCTCACCGCAACCGCTGCGATGGGATTTCCCTTCCAAGTTCCATGAATCACAAAGTTCAGGAGGCTTCCAAAGACTTGATCCTTAGACAAGGCCTCCAAAATCCTACTGGAACCAATCAGGTTGCTCAGACTGGTTGAAAAGGTAGCGGTCAAAATTCCAATGGCCGTGAATGGAGGCCACAGATTTACAGGCATCAAAAACAGATAATTATTCTGCATGGTGAAGTACGGTGTTGTGCAGCTCATCAGGAACGACAGGATGATGTAGGATACGAATGTAAACGCCACCGCGGAGAGCGTACCCCAGGGAATGCTCTTCGATGGGTTCTTTAGCTCGCCGGACATATTCGCTCCGGCCATAATTCCCGTAACTCCCGAGAACAGCACACCGAAGGTAGTGGAGAAGTCCACTTGTTTTCCATTCGAAGTGTAATCATGGCCATAGTGGGATCCGAGATTATCTCGCAGCGTGGTGGCATTGAGACCCGTATACTCGAGAAATTGTGTTGTATTTGATAAAATATTGTCCCCGGGTACCGGTATCTGAAATCGGAATGTAATAGCACTTTTGTTATCGCTTTTAGGTATATAAATTTTCATTATTTTGCATGCATGTACATAAGTAGTATGGTTCTACAATGCAAATGTAAGCTTTTTTAGTTTTAGGCACGACTCAAACAAACTTATCAGTCTTATTCCGTCTTGTCTTGTTTTTGACATGTATTAAGAATGGGGGATTTAATAAACAAAATGGTACAATGTCTCTGAAAGGGGCATTTGAAATATCTATTTTGCGATAAGTCTTAGAAGTCTTTTGTAAAGAACATCAAAAATAAACTGCAACGTTCAACATATTTGGGGATCTACAAACCCATTTTTGAGATAGGTCTTGAATCTCTCGATTAGTCATACAGAAAACCCTTTCTAAAAAATTTAAAAATAACCAAAAAGATCAAAATAAGTCGGAGTGTATTGCAACCTTACTCATAATTACTACTTTATGTGAAAAATATTTTTGTTAAGCCCCTGTTAAGCTAGTAATTCTATAAATTTTTGTGAGTCAACATTGAAAGTTTCCTGGCATAAATATTGCATAGTATTTCTGACCAACTCCAGCGGAATATTTATCAATTTCGATAAGCCTTGAACAAATATTTAAAATAAACCCAATTTGAGCCCTAGATAGCCTAGATATCGATAGTCGCATCTAGATTGATAAGCGCGACAGGGCTTTTACTCAATGAGCAATTGGTACACAGTGGAAAAATAACATATTATCAATCTTTAAAATTTGTAAAAAATTAATTGAAAATGTTTTACATATTATTTGGTTATCTAATCTTAAAATTATTGAGACCCGTAAGATTTGTGGCTAATAAATATGAATTGTTTTAAGCTAATTTGTGTTGATATCGAGCATTTTTTACATGCAAAAGAATTAGGCGTTTTCTTAGGTGTACTATAAGATATCTTACCGTATCATTGGTGGCGCCCACAACCAGGAAACTGATGTACGTGGCGAACAGGCAAACGGTCACGGTCCCCAAAATAAGTACTGACGTCTTGGCGAACAGAGCGGCGCCTACCAGGCAAACCAGCAGCTGCAGGGTATTTATTATGCTGCTGGTAAGGAAGCGCCACCAATCACCATCCGGCAGAGTGGAGCCGAAGTGCCCACGCGGTCCGAAGTTATCCATGATACCCTCAGTGCAACCGGATATAGCCATCGCAGATCCCACCACATTGGCGAAAAAGAAGAGGGTTCCGATCGAGCCACCAAACTCCAAGCCCAGCGTGCGACTGATCATGACTACAAAATAATGTGATAAGATTGATATTAATAAATGTTAATAAAAAACTCTTTAAAAAATACAACAAACATTTTTTATATTTTGTATGTAAATAACGATGTATTTTATCGTTAGAAAAGTGTGAAAATTAGCATATGAAATATTTGACAAGACTTTAAGTTGTGATTGACTCTGCGTCAGTGCAAAATTAATGATAAAATACATATTTTAATAAATCATTTTAATTTAGTATACTTTTATTACTTAAAATATTTTTTTATTACGGAAATAGAAAAGCAGACTCAAAAAAAAATGCATTGCGATAACCCTTATTATCTTGCTTTAAACGCTCAATTCAATGTTTAATAAACAAGATTATATTATTAAATTTTCACTTAATTTTTTTTATGTGAAGTTGGGAAGGCAAATAAAATTAAATATATATGAAAGTGGTATTAATCGTGATTGAAAAATCATTTGCACATAATAATGACAGTATTACTTTAAAAATCTTGTGGTTTTTTAATGCTTATTAATAGACCTCGGGTTTAAAATATGCGTATTCTAAGCATTAGATTACAAGTTCCTTGCGGGTTTAAACACTTTTTCTTAACATTTAAAGTAAAATCCAAGGTCTTCTAATAGTGATTCAACAAAATAAGCTATCAACTCACAATAAACGCCTCCTCCTTCTATCGCTCCATTAGTCGAAATGGCGCAGACCGAAGCCACGGTGAAAAGCAGAATTCCGTAGGCGATGAGGAACTGCAGCAGGGTTATGTACAGGCCCGCATTTCCAACGATGTAACCTTAACAAAGAAAACGAGATTTAAATAGTGGAAAAGTTCAATGGACCATCACAACAAGTGTTTTTTGTGACGTCACCGCCGAACTTACCGACTCGAATGAAAACCAAAGCACTAAACATGGACAGAGCCACCGGACTGAAGACCCCGGCAAATGTGCCGAGAGTACGGCCACTATTCCGTTCCGGATCCTGCATCCCGAACTCCACATATCCATCGCCATCCTGCGGCGTGTGGGGGCGGTCGCCGCTGTTTTGGCTACCGCCAAATAGGGATCCGAAACTGCGGAAAACGCTTCCCGATCGGCCGTTGCCGGAATTCGCTATGGGAGCCGTCTCCTGCTCCGCGGAGGCGTTCATCTCGATGTCCGTGGTGCAAGTGCGAGAAATCCGGAAACACTAAAAACGTCCCAGCGGAACGCCTACAATTTCCAGCTGTCGCAGACCAATAAGAATAATCACAATCACGGGCGGATGCTACAAACCAGAAAAGGGGGTTAGATTCACGGGAACAATACTGTCAACTGCTCTTACTACCCCTTCAATAGCATAAAATGTAAAAAATGCAAGTAACAAGACTTTTAAGAGACTAAAACTTGTTATTTCAGCTCATAAAATATTAAAAATTATTAGGTGATAGAAACTCTAACCCCCTGAACCCCCACTACGCCCTTGTCATTCAAGTGACTCGAATAGTGTGGCAGCATACTCAAAATTACCAACAAAGTTGTGTAAAATATACTAAGCACTAACAATCGCTTATCGGTATATATCGCATAAAAAGCGATAGTTAGGCGGAAAATTTAAATATTTATTCATACATTTTATTGAACTGTTTTTATAAACCATCTGAACCCTTCGAAATATTGTCTAAAATCTTATGCACTTAAGGGGAATATTTATGTTGTTTTTTAAATTTATTTTCTTTAACAGTTTCTCCTTAAAGCAAAAATGCCTTTTGGCCTTAATTTTCAAACCACTTATCAGGTTTTTTTGAATTGTTTTGGAATTTTTAAAATTAATTTTATTACTTCCTTACCAGTGACGATTCACAAAGTGTGCCCATTTTAAATAATATAATTCTATACGGTCTAAGTATTTTTTCTTAGGCGTCCTGTCCATCTCTTTTCCAGAACAAGATTCCTTAGTATCGAGACTGTAAGTAACTATTTAAGAACTTTTTTTTATCGTTACAGTGTAAAGTGTCTGTAATCTAATCAGGAGACAATCATTTGTGAATATAAAATTAATTTCCCGTTCTATTGATAATGACTAATAGTCATGAAAAGTTAATTGCATAAATAAATTAAACATTTAAACACAGAAAACAAAAATCCAAACGATTTTTAAATGTGAAAAGTTAGTCCAAAATGTGGTAAAAAGATAAATTTAAAATAGGAATTACCGAAGAATGACTAAGCATTTTGTGATAAGCCATCTCTAAATATAGTATATAGTTAATTGATAGGCGTTCTAAGGAATTGATAATGAAATATTGCTCTTCAAAATAGATAAGTTCTGCTTTTCTTCGGGGTATTTTCGTATAAAATTGACAGCCAAGTCGTTCAATGCCTCAGTAACGTAAAGTGATATTTTATAATGAAGACCTTGCAAATCGCTCTTGTGCTTTCTGCCATTTTGGCCATTGGTTTGGCTGCCAATGCCAGTTGGGGCGCCAAATTATCAAGCAGTAAGCTAGCTAGCACACAGAACGTAACCATTCACAAGAAGGCAAATCAAAATGCGACTGTTAACATTGTTTTTCCATTGACTGTGAGTAGCTCCAGATTTGAACCATAAATACTAAGTATTCTAAACGTATTTCTTCTTATATACCAGGGCACAACTAACACCAAAACTATTCGGTACATAAGTATAATTGATAGGTTCACGAACAGCTCGGGACCCTCCTCCAGGATAGTGCAAGGAGGTATTGGTTTTACATCCACCATAGTCAATGTGACAAGTCAGCCGTCCCAAGGAATCAACGTCACTGCCCAATTCTGGGTCGATTCCTAAATTTAACGAAACTTAAAAAATTATGCTTGCAAATCCATTTCTTTTTAAATAAATATATTTTAAAGAAGTGACAAAAAGACTGAGAAATCATCTTTAGTTAATAAAGAGGCTAAACGTATTATAGCCATTAATGTTTGGTAGCATACCATCTTCAGATATCGATCCTTGAGCTTTCGAGGAAACAAGCAGTTCATTTTGGGAACCTTATACTAAAAATGCATTTTCAGATATTGAGCTTGACACATACAGAAAGCATGAGTTTAGTTCCTGTTCGAGTGATCACTGCTTGTACTAGAGATTCTGGAACAATTGGTAAATTATCTTCTTACAGGACCAGGACTGACTGTTCTATCAAAGAAGGATTTTCTACATTGCACTCGCTGATTCTGGATCTGTGATTTCATTATCGGTTTCCGTCTGGACGGCGCGAAAGGAAAATTAAACTCATGAAATATACACTTGGACAAATGAGTAGTCAAAAACTTAATATTTCGAAAAACACAGACTTCCATTTGTTTGAAATTTTACGACAGCAAAAAATTTTTCAACGCAGTATGACCGTACACCAATGGCGCCAAAGCTTACATTTTTAGTATTAATTTAAATACTATCGATATTTTAATTGCTATCAGATATTTAAAGCGTTAGTGATTTATCGTCATAGTCAGCTGTTTCGTTAGAAAAACCGAAAAAGTTTACAAATTAAATTAATTCGGAAAATAAGAATGGTTAACGATAAGAAGCGTCGCTCACGATCGCGGGAGCGTTACAGGGAGGATCGGCCGGCGGTGGGGAATCCCCGCGACCGGGAGCGGGACAGAGATCGTGCGAGGGAGCGGGACCGGCAGTACGAGAGGGAGAAGGACAGACGCCAACGGCGGTCGCGTTCCCGGTGGGTTTTATTTAAAAATATGGTGAAATGTGCTGTGTAAACTAACACACTCTATATTTTTCAGAGAGGATCGCGGAAGGCGAAGGTCACCCGAACGCCAAAGGCCTCGGGAAAATGTCCGTGAGCGGTCCAGAGAAAGGGGCGCGGGACCAGGTGGTGGTGGTGGTGCTGAAAAGAAGCCAAAGTTGGATGCTGGCGATGCACCACCCAAACCATTAATAGTCGACGATGAAGAGATGCGGGACGACAAGGATTCCAAGGTGAAAAAGGAGCCCCTCTCGCTGGAGGAGCTGCTGGACAAAAAGAAACAAGAGGAGGAGGCCAGGAGCAAGCCAGTCTTTCTAACCAAGGAGCAGCGGGCCCTGGAAGCCATCAAGCGGCGGCAGGAGGAAGTGGAGCGCCAGCGAGCCGCCCACGATGCGGCCCGTGAGCAAATGGCTGCCGCCAGCAAGGTCAGCATCTCCATGGGCACTGCCATGGCATCGGGAGCTCCTCCGCCGGCTATCATGGCACCGCCACCCAAACCAGATCGCCGGGAAAGAGGAGGCGGACGAGATCGGGGCGATAGGAGTGATCGCGGAGAACGAGGCGATGACAAGCGGGCCGAGGACCTCACCCACAAGGATAAGGAGAAAGAACTGGAGGCCATAAGGGAGCGTTACCTAGGCATAATCAAGAAGAAGCGTCGGGTTCGCCGGCTTAACGATCGCAAATTCGTTTTCGATTGGGATGCTGGGGAAGATACCTCCATAGACTACAACAATCTCTATAAGGAACGACATCATGTCCAATTCTTTGGCCGAGGAAACGTGGCCGGCATCGATATCAAAGAGCAGAAGCGCACCCAGAGCAAATTCTATGGAGATCTGTTGGAGAAGAGGCGAACTGAAGCGGAGAAGGAGCAGGAGAAAGTACGGCTAAAGAAGATGAAGCGAAAGGAGGACAAACAAAAGTGGGATGATCGTCACTGGTCCGAAAAGGACAACGACGAGATGACCGAACGCGATTGGCGCATCTTTAGGGAGGACTACAATATCACTATTAAGGGTGGCAGAATTCCCAATCCCATTAGGAGTTGGAATGAGTCCGGATTCCCCAAGGAGATCATCGACATTATCGATAAAGTGGGCTACAAGGAACCCACACCCATTCAGAGGCAAGCCATTCCCATTGGCTTGCAGAACAGAGACATTATTGGCGTGGCTGAGACGGGTTCCGGTAAAACGCTGGCATTCCTCATACCTCTGCTCTCTTGGATTCAGTCCCTACCCAAGATCGAACGTCTGGAAGATGTGGATCAGGGTCCCTATGCCATCATCATGGCTCCCACGCGTGAGTTGGCCCAGCAAATCGAGGAGGAAACAACCAAATTTGGCCAACCCCTGGGCATACGAACGGTGGTTGTTGTGGGTGGTTTATCCAGAGAGGAGCAAGGCTTCCGCCTGCGATTGGGCTGCGAGATTGTCATCGCTACGCCAGGTCGTCTCATTGATGTCCTGGAAAATCGGTATTTGGTCTTGAACCAATGTACGTACATTGTCCTCGATGAAGCCGATCGTATGATTGACATGGGCTTCGAGCCCGATGTCCAGAAGATCCTGGAATATATGCCTGTCACAAACCTGAAACCCGATACCGAGGAGGCAGAAGACGAAACGAAACTAATGGAGAACTTCTACACCAAAAAGAAGTACCGTCAAACGGTGATGTTTACGGCTACAATGCCTCCGGCTGTGGAAAGATTAGCTCGATCATATCTTCGGCGACCGGCCACCGTTTACATTGGATCCGTAGGAAAGCCAACGGAGAGAACAGAACAAATCGTGTACATGATGGGCGAGAACGACAAGCGCAAGAAGCTCATGGAAATCCTATCGAGAAAGATCGATCCACCGGTTATTATCTTTGTCAACCAAAAGAAGGGCGCCGATGTGTTGGCTAAGGGACTGGAGAAACTGGGCTACAACTCCTGCACGCTCCACGGTGGCAAGGGTCAGGAGCAGAGAGAGTACGCTTTGGCTGCTTTGAAATCGGGCGCGAAGGACATCCTGGTGGCCACCGACGTGGCTGGTCGTGGTATCGACATCAAGGATGTGTCCTTGGTTATCAATTACGACATGGCCAAGACCATTGAGGACTACACCCATCGTATTGGTCGTACGGGTCGTGCTGGCAAGACTGGTTGTGCCATCTCGTTCGTCACTAAGGACGATAGTGCTCTGTTCTACGACCTGAAACAATGTGTAACTGCAAGCCCCGTCTCGACCTGTCCGCCAGAGCTAATGAATCATCCGGAGGCGCAGCACAAACCAGGCACGGTGGTCACCAAAAAGCGCAGGGAAGAAAAAATATTTGCCTAAAGTCGGCACCTCTAAACAGAAATACTTTTAGGCTAAAACTACAAATAAATAAAGTTGGATATGCCAAAAGCTATTCCTTGGCATCCGAAATTTCATATTTTAAAGAGTTGCTTTGTTACTTTGACCCATTTAAAGAAGAAACTTATGATTTGGCACCATTTATTTGAAGTGGCCTCATCTTTGTAGCCTCAGAAAGAACGCATTTCTGCTCTGCTTCGAGTCCAGCGGCATGTACTTGTCATAGAAGTCAAGTATGATTTCCTCCATCTTGAAACCGAACTTCTGGTACAACATCACGGCGGAGTTGGTGGCGGAAACATGCAACGTTATGTCCTTGGACATGCACGTCTGGATGAGATGATACAGCATAAAGCTGGCGATGCCACTCCGTTGCCAACTCGGGCGCACTGCCATGAACGATATGTAGGCCTCATTGTAACCTACATCGGGCACCAGAAATCCACAGCCAACGACCAGTTTTTTGTACAAAGCGACTACACTGTAGTCCGGATAGCTGAGGCACTCACTCACTAAAATTAAAGGGGGTCACATAAGTATGTTGGGAAAAGTAATTTAGAAAAATTTAGAAAAGTGAATCTCACCATCAATATTTGGCCAAAAGGAGCTCTGCAGCAATGCGTTCACCGCTGGAATATGCTGCGGTCTCACAAAGCAAAAGTCGATAGTGGATCTCGTGGGATGCGATCCGTTTACTCGGTGCTGCAGTTCGCACATGAGTTTTAGCCAGGGCGGAGCCATCGTTTCGCTTCGAAAGATGAAGGGATGTAGAACTCTCTGAGAGTAGGGCGACTGAAAAAGTTCGTACTGAGTGCATCCAGCCAGACGGGCGTGGAAGGAACTCTTTGCATCTTGCCGCGAATGGGCCAAGAGTTGATATCTATCCAGTATTTGAGCCTGCTGATGACCCTGCATCTTTAGGCGGGCTCTCCCCAAGGGATCTATGTGTTCATCCAGGTTAAATATGGGGCGATTGTGGTCCCTTTTCCATTTCCGAAGGGACAGCTTTCGATATAGGCGCCGCACATAGGCGGGTATGGAAATTTGGCATTGCTGCTCCATAGAGATAATTCTGTGCAGTCGTTGATACAAATTCTGTTCCTCGTACGCACTCATTAGCTGGAGATTTTCGCTGGGAATGGCCAGATCATCGGATTCCTGTGCCTCCTGCAACCAAGGCCAATTTCTCCGAGGCTGTCTTACAAATCCACTTGGTTTACAAGGCTCTATAAATGTGGATTTGGCTTGGATAACATCATCATCTTCTTGCATTTCCTCTTCCAGTGGCTCCTCTTTAATGGTTTCAGACGCCTCCTGCACTTGGTAATTTGTAACCTGCACTATGCGTGGCTTAAAGTCGGGGGATTCTTCTTCCCCTGTCCTATCATCCTCTTCCTCGCCATATTTTTGGTCCCCACTGCTTTCGGTGCAAGTCTCCTCTGTTGAATTGGTTTTGGTCTCCTCTTCAGCCTCTTCTTTGATGCGTTTTTCTCCCCTGACTTTGTTAGTTGTACTTGGTGGGCCAAAACTTGTATCCATATCGTAGAGACCTCCACTATTCAAAGGCGCCTGCAGCAGAGGTTCGGTCATAAAGAAATCATTTTTACCCGCGCCAATCAGTGGAGGTGGCATTATGCCTGGTATGCTACCAAACATGCTGAAATCATCGCCTCCCAAACTCTCAGCTAGAAAATCCATCAGACTGGCTTGAACCATGCTCAAAGGCTGATGATGCGGTTCCTCCTCCGCCTCCTGACTTGGTGGAATGGCATTTTCATGAGGAACTGGTGGCGTGGGAAGCGGTTCCTCGGGCACGGATATAGGGGGTGCCATCACCTTTGGCTGGCGACCCATGTAGGGACTGAAAGAGGAAGATATGTGCAATAAGTAAACTGAACTTCTTGTTAAATAAGTTGAAAATCATACATGGTTCGGGCACAGCCCTCTGCTGAATGGGTTGTATCGGGTTCAACTTTTATAAGATGGGTGTTCTCCTGGTTATGATCGGTCACGGAGATCTCGCTGCTGCAGCTGGTCTCATCTGCAGCGGGCAAACGCTTTTCAATGCGCAATTGCTGCCGCTGCTGTTGCTTTTTCTCATCTGGAAGGAGATTATGTTAATAGACTTTGTTGTTGTTGGCTTAAATAGTACTCACATTCTCTGAGGACACTTCTTGGAGTTAGAAAGGGTTTGGCCAGTTTCCACCAGCCATGCTCTTGAAAGACATCCAAGCCCGACTGAAAGTATTCCGGACTGTTGTGGGATAGGGCTCCAGAGACGGAACCTGTCCATTGCTTGCGACGACGCCTGAAATGGTTGAATATGTTAGGGTTTCCTCAATAAATATTACTAATCCGACCACTTACACATTGGGTCCGAATATGTAGTTCCAGTTCTTGTCCACAAAGCTGATGATGTGCGTGCGCCAGTGGAAGAATCCGTGGTGGCCCAAACCCTTCTGTTTGATGGACAGATTGTACAGCGTCAGGGTGAGCACCAGCAGCCAGGGAATCCTTTGCCTCACTATCACTTCCTTGATGGGTTCCAGGGACTTGGGCACAGCTGATTCTTGCGCCTTGTCCAGCACGCACTTGACGCACGTGAACTCGAAGAAAATGTCGCCCAAAAGGTCTCCTGGCGTGCTCGCATGTGGCAGGCACTTGATATGCACCATTCGGCGGCACTCCTGGCACTCCATATAGTTGTCATCCTCCACCGCCATTTCACAGTACCTGCAGGGTCCCTGGGGATCGTCCCAATCACTGGGGCGGTTCATTTCAAGTGGTAAATCCAAAAAATTAATTGAAATCAACAGTTTGTTTATTTATCTGGTAATTCTTCTTCTTCTTCGATTAAACACTGCTTGGAAAAATCGAAAAAAGAAAAAACTGCTTGAAAAAATCGAAAAAGTGAAAAAACTGCTTCATCGATAAAAAGACTGCTTCAATCAATAAAAACCGTTTAATTTAAATTTTAAGAATAAAAACAACCAAATAGAAAACAAAATTTGTAAATAAAGAATAAAAATAAGTCCAATAAAAATACCAAATACTAAGAAAATACCATCAACATTTTAGGTGGCGCCCTCTGTTGCTTGCGAATTGAAACAAATTTTAACGTAAATTTAAATTTTAGTTTAATTTAAACTTACTTTTTACTTCTTTTTAATATTTTTAGATTATTTTAAAGCCTCCGTCAAAGAAATTTTGATGTTAAGAAAAAGCATTGTACCAGATATTCTCAGTTTATTTATTTAGCTATTGAGAATAATTTTTTTTTAATATTTTCCAAGTCGTGGGTATAAACAACTATCAGACTTTGGCTTTCAATACTTTATTTAATATAAAAAAAATAAAAAATAACCGTAGGCCAAATGAAAATGCACATTAATAAGAACATGCGTGCAAAGTTCACTTCGCATACAGAATCTGATGATTTGTGCAGTCCCGGGTTGTCGGTTGATCAAACATACGGCTGTCACGCCTCCACCCACCGACCACCGTTCATTGGCGATGCAACGAAAATGACATTAATGGGCTCTTTACGGCTTACGCATAATTAAGGCCGTTTCCGACAGACTCGGGCTTTGGACTTGGGCCCATGCTTTTGGCCTGGTCAATGTGTTGTCTTAAGCGGGCCTAATTAGGCATCGCCGGCTGTTCTGTTCGGCCGGAGCTGTTGCTTCTGCTGCTGTTGTGTGTTTGATGAAGTGCATGATTGGTTTACGGGTTCAAGTGGAAGTGGGAGGATAGTTGAACGTGCAATGCCCGTGTTTTCCTAGCGCCCATAAGTATGCAGCGGTTGAAAGAATTTCAGGATACTCAGTAGCAAGATTTGCAGATTTTTGAATAATTTAAGAAGTGTAAAGAACTGTTTGCCTTTTTAAAAATGATTAAATTTTAAATTAAATTTTCATTTTGTACCTACTGCCTTTATTTTATGTTAAACAGAATGAGTTGAGTTGAATGCATTCAACTTGCTCGTCTGCAGACCTCGAGGAGATTTTCATTTCATTCGCGACTGCCCGCTGGCAAATATAAAAATGCGGAAAATATGGCGAAATAAATTTAATTTTTCTTGTACCAGACCTAAAGAGACACAGCAGTAAATTATGAGTTCGGAAATTTATATATTTTAGTTATACCAAAGCCCAAAAAATAAGAATATTAAACATTTGTACATGATGTACAAAATATTTAATTAAATCCTGGTAAAAATACGTTCTTGAACTCAAAGTTTTATTGCTGAACAGACTTCTTGAGTAAACTTGATAAATTGAATAGCTTTACTTACTGAATATGACATTTACAGATGTGATGCTGGTAAGTATTTGATTGCCTACCCATTTCGTTTACAACAACCGTTTTTGCTCTCAATCAGCAGACTTATTCCACCTTTAGTACCACCCACTTCACCCTTCCCATGACATCGAATACAACAAGGTTATGGGTTGACCGCTTTCCGAGCGATTTAAGGCCAGGTCCAGGAACAAAGGGGAAAAATAAGGGAAACATATAGACGCATCCCCATCGAGAGGGGCAAACAAACGCCGTCTGGCTGTCACTTAATCGAAGCCATTAGCGTTATTAGTGGGCCCGGTACCAGCCGATGCACTGAGAAAACAGTTCCATAGGTGCACAGAAATTGGAATAACTTGTGTTTAAACCGGACAATTTTTTTTTTAGTTTTTCCTCAAGATTATAAGTTAAAACTTTTTATTTCTCTTCAAATTTTTATTGATTAATTTGTTAAAAATATTATATATTTCCTCTCATCGTGTTCAATATGTTTTGAGTCTTATTTTTAACATCCTATTCCCACGCCTGACTGGCGGCCAAGTAGAGCGCAAAGAGTGTCTGCACGTTGTGGATGTAATCCGCCTGTGTCTCCAGAGGTCCTTCCACTCCAAATCTCTCGCAAAGCACTCGCACATAGTCAGCCAAGGATATATTCTGCTGCAGACACGATCTGTAGGCCTGATCTAAGGCATTCTTGGTCTCCTCATCGCCAAAAGATCTCGGCCAGTCCTCCAAGAGAACATCTATATCCTTTCTGGGCTGGGCATCGTACATAGATTGCGTCATATGGACTTGTTCCACCTCGGAGATCCATTTGTCGATATCCTTGCCCGATCGGGCGGTGGGAATCAGAGAAGCGGAGGAGGCATGACGGGGATTACGACCCATACTTCCGCTTAGAACCGATCGAAGTTTCATATTCAGGAGACTGGGCTCACTTTGAGTGCCCGAGGGTTCGTCGAGCAACCACAAACCCAATTTCTCCAGGTGATCATTTAACTCCTTTTGCCGCTGGGGTTGCAAAAGCGGAGGAGCCTGGACTTTCAGAAGGGCATCCACATCCCCCACGGCGGGCACAAACTCCGGGATAAAGGGTTGCAAATGAAATGGGGTATCGATCGTTTGTGGGGTGTATTTCACGATATAGGGGAACAGTTCCTTGAGTTCTCCGGGCAAGGATAATTCTTCCCACTTATCCGGACTCACGCTAAAGGATTGTTCTTCATGTCGCTCGGATCTGCCAGCACTGCTCCTCATGGGCAAAGTTAACTTATGGCGCGGCAGCTTGGCACCACCTCGTGCGCCTCCGGATCCCATGCCTCCACCCATAGCAGCCTCCTCGCTCCCGGAACTCATGGTGTCATCCGGCACTTGTTTCGAACTTCGGTTGCTTCCGGGCCGCTTTTGGGCGTGTGGTCCGGGCACCAGACCCGTCATTCCCACACCCATGGTCATTCCCTGGGGCAGCTGCATCTCGCTGTCATCGTCATCATCGCTGTCCTCCGCCTCGTCATCGTGGTCAATGATGTCCTGCAGAAGGCCATCGTCATCCGTGGAGTTGCTTTGGAATTGCTGGGTGGGAAGAAAGGGAAAGAGCTTGAATTAATATGGAAGTTTAAATATTTTTCTTTAACAGGATTATAATAATAATAAAATCCCATAAATTATGACAATATTTAATTTTTGAGGGTACTAACTTAAAAATATCTTAAAAATTAAATTGAATTATCTTTTAGATAAAATAAAAATTATAATATAAATTTGCCATCGTCATCCGTGGAGTTGCTTTGGAATTGCTGGGTGGTAAGAAGTGCAAAAAGAGTTTATTAAATATGGAAGTTTAAATATTTATTATTTAAAAAGATTATAATAATAAAAAAATTACATAAATTATGACAATACTTAAGGGTACTAACTCAAAAATATCTTAAAATTTAAATTTAATTATCCTTCAGATAAAATAAAAATTATATAATAAATCTTTAGTCCAATTTGTATACCAAAAACACAATTTCTCAGAAGAATAACTTCAGATCAAAAGGACTTCTTCCATTAAATTAAACTTATTTTCGGGACAGTCTCAATTTAAATGTATATATGTATCTTTTTCATTTGCGGAATTCACCGAAAAGGTTCTTTAGCACTCACCATTCGACGATGCCTGCCCGCGGCTGCTCTTTGTGCACCTCCAGTGGCGCCTCCTGCCCCACCTTCACCGCCCACTGCTCCTCCCTCTGCGACACCGCCACCCCCTCGGCCAACTTCTGGTCCACCATTTCGCGGCTCCATTTGAACACTGCTCAGATGTTTGGAGTCGGGTCCGCTGATTGTGATCTCCTCATCGTAGAAGTTCATGGCCATGGCCAGCTGCGAGGTCCCGGACACGGATTCAGATTCAAATAGCTCTCCAGCTGCGAGTCCTCTCAAGCTATTCAGTTTCCTTTCCCCGTTTTCCTGCCCACTTCCTGGTTTTCCGCGAAAATCCGCACAACACTTGTCTTGCAATTTTCCGCTCCTTTTGCAGGTGCTGTGTCCTCGTCCTCGTCCTTGTTTCCTTCCTTCAGCGCGCAGTTTTCTTTATGACAAAATATTCGGGGTTTTTCAGCGTTTTCCGTTTTGTTTTGGCTGCTTTTACTTGCTTACCTGCTGGAAAGTTGTCAATTGCTTTGGCCAATGCCGGTGTCGATGTCGATGTGGTCGTCTTGACAACGCAACCCAGAAAACACTGGGAAAAATATTATATGCTTGAATTTTACTAAATTCATTAATAATCGGAATTATATTACACACAAAAAAATAAGCTATGTAAAATCAACATAGAAAAATAGTAGTTTACTATTTTCTGAATTTTTCATGTATTTTGTTGTTTTATTTTTTGGGTCATCGAATAGTATTTAACAATTAAAATAATAGAAAACCTATTTACGAAATGGTCATGTATTTTGTTGTTTTATTCATTTGGCAAATTAATAGTTACGTCTCAATTAATATCGTAGCAAAACTATTTTATTTGTTCTCGTGCATTTTGTTGTTTTATTTTTTGGTGCACTGAATAGTGACACCACAATTAATATCGTAACACAATTATTTTTTTCCTTCATGTATTTTGTTGTTTTAAAATTACAATTATAAATTGTTTGTCAACTATTTTTCTGGACTTAGGGTGGCTAGAGTATCCGACTCATAATCTCTGGGTCGTGAGTTCAAGTCTCGCTTTTGCAGATGATGTTTTTCCTTTTTTTTTTTTTGGTAAATGTTGATTTCAAGTCTATAGATTTTCCTCTACGAAAATCATTCTTCTGTGGCCTACTGGTTAGAGTACTGGACTCCGAGGACTGCCGGCCCCGGTTCGATTCCCAGCGGAGGCAAAAAACCTGACTTGTAAGTTTAAGTATCTGTGAAATGTAAGTGTCTATAAATAGCTTCGATATAAATTAATTTGTTATATTAAATTAAAAATAAAAAAATTAATTTAAAAAAACAACAATTTTTTTCGGGTAAAATACTATTTTATAGGTAACCTACTATTTTTTGGGCATTGCTCTATTTTTTATGGGTTGGGGCAGTTTTCACTATTAAATCGTTGATTTTACATAGTTTTTTTTTTGTGTGTACCTATTTAATCTAAATTATTTTAATTAATGATTTATATATACGGGGAATGTTACATATTTTTAACTCAAATATAGGACTACAAATATTTTAAAATTTAAAATTAAAAAAAAATAAAATAATGTAGACTTTTGTTTTTATTAAGTTTAATTTAAAAGTTATTCTTTAAATATATTTTTAAACTTATATTTAGTATTACAAGATTTTAAATAAAATGTTTAAAAATAACTTTAATGACAACCCTTTTCTCTCTCTGTATCGAGTGGTTGCTATTGTCATATCCTTTTTGGCCTGCGAAAACATTTACAGCTGAAACAGTGGCCTTTGTTATGGGCCAGGATTTTAATTACATTCAATTTTTGGACCGATTTACCATCACTCGCCGTTCGGTCTGAGTCCATTTAAATAATTTGCAGCTACTGTTTAAAGGGCGGTTTATGGCGGCGATTTATTAATGAACACGTGAAATTTTGTACACTTCTCAAAGGGCCCGTGAAAGGCTTAACCAAATAGATTTCCATTAACATAAGGCGCCAGCTTTAGTTTTCCTTGAAAATTTCCATACATTTTACACATTTATTTGTTGGTTTTTTTTAGATAAGGCTTGGAATATTCAAGAATGTTTCCCACATTTATATAATCTCGTATTTGTTGAACATGCAATACAACATTATTTTTGGCAGCGATTGACTGGCACGAAAATTATTATCTGTTTACTCTGGTTTTTTTAAAAGATACAAAGTTGAAAAAATACCCTAAGAGATAAGAAATATTTAAGAACGTTTTAGGAATGTAGGCCATATATTTATTATTTATTACATTTTATATTAAAATAATAAAAAATCTAAAATCTTAACTGTTAAATTAGAATACAAATAAAATAAATAAAATAAAGTATTTTATTTATATTTTTTTATTTATAAAATATGCAATCACTGTAAAGATTTTTTGCTCATTTCATTCATAATTCATTTATCATGTAATACAATTCCTCTTTAAAATAGGCTGTTAAACTACGCCCATGTCTTTCATTCACACTTTTTAAGAGCTCTCACACTCATTTCTCTCTCTCTCGCTCACGAGCAAAAACAATTCCAACAAGTAAAAGCAATATACGTGAGCTCATACCCTATACTTCCTAAACTCTATATAAAAGTTAACTTATCTTAGGACTCATCAGCTTTTCGATAGAAAAAATACCGATTAATACAATTTCAAAAAAAATTTTAAATTTCGCTAAGTAGTTAACAATTATTTAAACAATTTTGTTAACTACTTATTAACTTAAATTTTTTTTCTCGATATGCGGGTAGGAACTAATAATATTTTTCTGCGTCTAATACCAATTCTATATTTTCTAATATTCTTAAGAACTTATTCCCCTTCTAGAATACATCTTTCAAAACCAATATACCCTGTTTCCTTACTATTGATGGGTACAACGAGAGAGCGATAACATACACCCTGTTGGCCAACATGCTGTTAACACGCTGTTAACCGCGAGTAACAGTGGTGGGAGTTCGTTACTTGTTTGCGTCGCCATACATCGGCATTCGGTTTTTGAATCTTTTGGTGTGCGGACGTTACGTATCTCAGATTTCTCGTGGCTCGAGATTCAAGTGCTCAGATCCGAGTTTCGTCTTTCGGGTGCGTGTATTTTTCGGTGCCGTTTTATCACGCTATCTCAATAACAGCGATAACAGCAGCAACATTGGTCACTAATTAAATGCTGAAGTGTCTGTGTGTGTGTCAATTGAATCTGTACGACTTTTGATTGAATTAAATTACAAAATACAATAGCAATCTGCAATTAACGGTAATTAAGCCGGACCAGCGCGGTAATTTAAACAATTTGATCGGGTGCCAAAAAGATATTCTTTACACACACTCCCTTTTTTTTGGGATAATTAAAAGGACAGTGTTGGCTTGTCTGTGTCCTTCCGGTGGGGTGAGTGTGTGTGTGTGCAGTGGTTGTGGAGGAATTTCTCATTAAACCGGCGCTAAAAGGATTACGAACCCGTTCATCTTCATCTTCATCAGACCCGCAGCGGACCAAATAGCGGTAAGTTGCCGGGGATTCCCCCACATACATTTTTATTATCACAGAAAAAAAATATTTTTTTTTATAAAATATTAAACTGGAGATAATATGTGAGGAAATATATCAAAAATTTAAAAAGGTGATTTTATTTTTTTATTTTGCGGCATTTCAAAAAAGAATAATAAAAATGTATTTAACATTTAAGTAAAATCATATTTATTTACGAAATTTGTTTTTTAATTTTGTTTTGAATATTTCTAAAAAAAAAAATTAAATTAAGAAAGTCTTGTACTTATTTTCACGGTGCACACCTTCAATTCCTCATCCGTTTTATGTGTTGGCTTTTCACGCAACCCTCGCCAGAGCTAAAAAGGGTTGACCATGTGCCGTGGGTCAATATGCTTTTGTTGAGGTTAAACTGTTCTTGGAGGATACAAATCCCACCTCGCATTTACCACCCACTTACGGCCACCGCCCCCCTGTCCCTGCGAGCGGAACAATGAAAACCCCCGAAAAAGTTGCCGGCAATAAAACGAAATTGTTTTGAATTATTGAGATCTGAAAGCGAACGGCTTGCAACCGGATGGTCCCTTTCTGGTGATGCCATTTTTATTTTGTTTAAATATAATTTATATTTGGCGCATTTATGGCCAGGACCTCGGGACCCGGAAAAGGACTGAGCACTCTTATAGGTGTCTGGGGGCATTAACGGTTAACATGTTTGCGGTTTTTGATTGCTGCAAAGTCCTTTTATCAGCCCATAAAACGAGGGTCTCCCAGCGCCTGTCCCCCATTTGGGGGCCATATGTGCGCCGGGGGCGTGAGGAATTTCGAGGGGGGTTCTTTTTGGGGTGGGTGTTGTGGTTTCTGCAAATTGGCGAAAGGTTTTATAGAGTTCAGCGGAGTAACGACCAGTTTATCAATTCTGTGTGCAGCTTTAGTCAATGCCCGATAAGAGTTGTATGTAAACTCGAAATCGGGTCGATGCACTGACAACTGAAACGAAGGAGAACTCTGGATAAAGATATAGAATGAAGTAAATAATATAATTTTTGATGTAAATAAATGTGATATAGTTTGTACTTTAGTTTTTAATAAATCGAATAATAAGAAAAGAATAAAGTTATCAATTATAAATTAATTTTGTACCTATATATGAATTTTAAAATAATTATTTTTTGTCTAAATAATATGAATATAATATGTTCGTTTGTCTTGAAAAAACTAATAATGATAAAACAATAAAGTAGTAAATTATGTATAATTTTTAATTAATTTTGAACCTATATATAATTTAAAAAATTTATTTTACACTGATTTTAAAAAATAGATCTCACAATATCCTTCGTTTACTTTCTCCAAATATGTATAATCATTACTCAATATAAAGCTTTTCACTTAGGTTTAATTAACCGAAAATCCTGCTTCCATTAATTTCATCTTGAAGGGCGTCATTCGCGCTTTCCCTTAACACCGAACTTAATTGCAACCTTTAGCCAATATTGAGATTCATTTGCAGCGAGGAGAATCTAATTTCTTGACCAAGTCGGGAGCGTCTGAGCATCGTTATTAGCTGGCCAACCGCATCCAGCATTCGACAGCCCTGCGTGGCTAATTAATTTCCATTCAGTAAATGGAAACGCGTAAACCATAGAACGCCGCAAATTAATTTCCCGACCAAACGAGAGAGTGAGATACAGACAGACAGATAGACGTTGAGCAGAATGTAGCTGCTGGATCAACAAGGAGAAGGTACTAAGGGACAGTGCGTTTCATTGATATAGTGATAAATAAATATTTTAAAAAAATTTTTAAAAAATATTATTCATTTATTTTTTAGGGATTTCCCAACCTAAGATCGTTGTTTCGTTTACTCAAAGATCATTTTAATCTTTTAAAAATGTTTCTAAGTTTTTTGCGCATTTGTTTCGGTTATTAATATTATTAGAAATACCTAAATACTAAAAAAAAGTTTAATAAATATTACATTTATTACTTTTTAAAGACACCTTGTAGGGGATTTCATAACATAGTAAAATTTTTTAGTTCACTCAAAGATCATTTAAATTTTCTAAAAATGTTTACTAATTTTTTTGGTGAAAAATATTATTAGAAATTCCCTAATTTATTTCATATTAGGTATAAACGCATTTGATTCGGTGATTAATATTATTAGAAATTCCTTAATTTCATATTAGGTATTAGACATTAAAGTCGGCCTGCCCTAATTTATTTGCTATGCACTGTACTGACCATTTATTTGCGGGTAATATAAATTCCTCGAGTTTTCTCTGCCATTTTTATTTGTATTTGCGGTCTGGTCAACTGCTGCTGCTGCTGCTATTGCTGTTTATTGTAATTTTTTATGGTCCAGCTATGGTTCTTCTTGGCCTCATAACTAGCGACTGGCGACTTCGACCTATATAAGTGATTCTATTGTGCCCATCGTGCGTTGGACATTTCCCAGCCAAGGCCTAAAAGCAGACACTAGCGAGCACTTCCACTTTCGCTTTTCATTGTGTGTGGAAAAGCGAAAATAAAGGAAAGGCCACGAAATGTTTGCTTATCTCTTTGCCTACACATTTTTATGTGTGTTGTGCTTTGTTTTAGGTTTGGGGGCCCTGCTGATGGGTGTCGGGGCTTAAGGATTCGCTTTTTTGGATTTTTTGGATAGTCATCAGCATGCAGAGGAGCCACATGGCTCATCCTCCTCCCCATTCCCATCCTCCTCAAATCTTCTTCAAGTTCAGCGAAAGCGAAAACATGGAGGAGGGTCGGCCATAAAAACGAAAATCGTCCTACGGTTGAAAGTTTGTCGTTTACCCGCAGAGGCAGCGAATTATGCCAGATTGGTTTTTATTTAAATTAGTTTTAGATTCCCTTGGCCAGAGCCAAGTCTGCCATGTTCGCTGAAGTGTTAAAACGAAGGATACAGAAATTGATTTTCGTTTCAAGATTGAGAACTTGAGGCGGCTTCCTTTGCCTGCTTATGGCCAAGTCAGCTGTCCCCGAAACCCAAACGAGAAGTTCCACAGAAGTTTAGCCCCCCAGACTCGAATAAATAAACAATATGCTTTTGGCTTTGGGGGCAGAGGAATCCGATTTCAGTGTCGCGTATCAATGACAAATTGCACATGATTTTTACTGTCTAGCAAGCAAATGTTTTCATACGCTGACTGCTGTCGCAAACTCTTTGGGTGTTCCATTATTCTTTTGCCATCTTTTTTTATCATCTCTCCAAGTGTCAGAGCGCCCCTTTTCAAGCGAGTCAAGTAATAATGGACAGTTTATTAAATGCCAATTCAGATCCACATCAGATAGCCCATGGAAAGTTTGGCAAACAGCAAATAACACACATCTCTCGGACAAACTTTTTTCGTTAACCTTTTCGGTTGACCCGGAGTCTCTTTCTCATCAGCATAATCCCATGGGATCCGAGGGGGGTGGGAGGGACAGACAGACACACACACAACTTTCCCAAGCCAATTCAAAACAACATCCACACCCAACCACTCAAACTCAAAGATAACTTTGGTAAACATCTCTGGCTGGAGAAACATCTCCCTCAAAGTCGTTGTATCATTTATCACTGCTTGCACACCGAAAATATCATTTACATGGCAAAAGGCTGTGAAAACAGTAAAGTGAAATGAATTATGTTGGAGGTGATGAAGTTATCAGGGGGCTATCAACGCCACAGAGGCGGAAACCGTTCAAGTTGTCAATGAGATTGATTATTCAAAAGGCGGAAAGGCGCCAGCCACTTCCTCAGGTGACAATTAATAATAAATGCATTTTCCAAATCAATTATTGACTTTAAAAATGGGTTAGAATTGGTTAAATTGAATTGTAGAACTAGAATTAAATTAAGCAAAGAAAATATCTTAATTTTTTAAATCAGTAGATTTAAAATGCGGAGTACAAGAATCCATACACACAACAAATAAATTGATATGATACAATGATCGATTTTACGTTACTTGATATACTCGAAATTTAAACGACATGTTTAAAGTAGTCTAGTTCGAATTTTGAATGCTTCTTCTTTTTCGCTCCCACTCACGTAACTTAAGTCATAGAATCTCCCAGAAAGAGAATTCGGCAAAATGATATTATTTAAACATAAAACCGATATGCCAGAAATTTACCATGGGCATATCGATTTTATGTGCTAATTCTAAGACACAATCAAAATCAATTTAATGTTAGATTTATTTCTAGTCTTAGCTTTGTTAAAAATAGACTTTTCTAACCAGGCAATAAATGTACAACCAACACACTTTAACTCTTCTTTAAATGGGTTTCTACCCATAACCGCAAACTACATATCTTTATCCAAAACAATCTGAAATCACAGTTGCCAAAGAAACCATTCTTTGCTAGTTCTGCTCCAGTCTGGAACTTGTTAATAACCAATTTCTAAGCAACGTTTTTATGTTGTCTGCGACTTTGATTATTATGTCTTCGCCAACGTTCTGCTCTATCATATCTCTTTCGCTTTGTCATTCCCTGGTATGCCAATAAACAGTTTTAATGCTTTTTTTGTTCTTTTCTTTCGCCACCGAATGATTATTATTATTGTGACCCATTTTGCTCGGTATATAACTTAGTGTGATTTTCAATTACCAAATTACTGACCCCAAAAAATGATTACTAAACATGCTCAAACAGTATTCCATAACTACTCTGTGCTTTATATACCATGCCAACCGCAAGGCGATTGCTTTATCAGCAAAAAGTCAAATGGAGCAACATGAAAAACAGTTAGAACCGAAGAAAGAAATATATTGACTTGGAAATGGAATTCGATTCTTATGCGTATCGCTATCAATGGAGGTGGCCTAGTCAAGTGTACGGGGGTCTATGTTTGCTTTAGATAGCCTATCTATAAGAACCAAAAGAGCCAATCCCCCCTTAAATACCAATCCCCTTGGTATCCCCTATTTTGATTCCGGGCAATACAAAGAAATCGCTGTCGATTAATTTCGATTCCCTCATATTTATTTTTTCCACCAAATTATGAGCTCATCAATGGCTTGGACAGGTTGACGCTAACGATTTGAATACTTTGCTTTATTTGTAGGACTTATCAGTTGAATCTAGTGCACAAGAAAAAAATTCAACATATAAAATTAAACAATTAAAATTAATAAAATTTAATATAATGAAAGTTTGTTTTATGTTGTGCAAATTAAATGTATTTTTTGATAAATAGTTTAAGTCATTTATATATTCATATAATTAATTATCTTTTTTTTTTGAGTGCTGTTCCAAACCTTTATTTTATTTTGCAATTTGTTGAGGCAGTCGGTTGTTGTTGACTCTTCGCTGAGTCAGTTCCTTAACGTTCTGTTCTTTGTTGCTGTTCGACTTTTATCATTTTGATGTCATCGAGCGGGTTCTTGTGCTCATAAAAAATCGTCTTACGGTGTTTGCCTCTTATGAAACCTTTTTTCTTTCTCCTCTCTTAATTCTTCATTCTTGTTGTTTGGCTCAAGTTAGTTTGGGGCGTCAGCTGGTCGCACCATAATTTTAATTAAAAATCGCTTAAAATCCTTTGGAAATTGTTTAATAAAAAGAAGATTAAAATTAAGATGCATAGATAAAATAGGCGGTGGGTTGGGGAGTTGACTGAGTGTCAACACGTGCCAAATTGTTTGTGTGTGTGTTGTATCTGGGAAAAGTTTGGAAAACTTTGGGAAGAACAAATTGAAAGAGTCGAAAGTTGCAGCGGGCTAAAGTATCTGCAAGATAGCAAAAAACGTAGAAAAGTTTAAGTTTTATGCGCATGCAGTTGGCTTTTTATCTTGTTTTTCTAGTTGCGTGACACTTTGCCGTATTAGCATAAACAAATAGATACAAATTTCATAATTGCTCCAAGGTGGACATTCAATTGTTTCATGTTTTAATCCTCATTCCTCTGCCGTCTCTTTCACTCCGCCTGCTTGTTGGGTGTGTCACCGGGGCGTATGATGAATTTGACGCACGTGCATGTCACACGTCAGTGTGGTGGTTGTCGTACGTTGCTATACGATAGGTATGCTTTTGTTATCCTGTCAGGATTCGCTGATGGCGTTGTCAACATGCTGCACGTACCGTGGGCTTCCCATCGCATATCCTTACAATTAAGCGGCAAATTTAGTTGGTCATTGTGTTTGGTAACACGATGAGAGCCAACTTCCGGCCAGCGGAATCATAAATTAGCGAATTTCGGTTTGAATTAGCTACTTTATCAACACGATGTTTTGAAATGGTTGAACATTCTTGGACTTCAAGTAACATTCAAGTGCATTTTCGTGCTTATAATTAAAATAAAAGTGTACATATGTCAGGGGCAGTATTAAAACATGTATTGAAATTTATTTTAAATTATTTAATTATTTATTTATAATATTTTAGTATATTTAATTATGTTCATAATTTTAATTCTTTAAATTTATTTTTAGTAATTATATTTATTTTTATAATTTCACCACTTAAATTTTTTAAATCTTTTAAAGAGTGTTAAGAATTTGGAATATCTTTAAAGTTCCTTCAATATATTTAATTATTATCAGAATTTTTTTATTTATTTATGGTAATTACAATTATTTGTAAAATTCCTCCATTTAAATTTTTTGAATAATTTTCTTAATTTTTTAAAGAGTGTTCAGAATTTGGAGTCATTTTAAAGTTCCTTTCAACCGATTCCCACTTGTGTATTTTTCTGTAGCACTTCCCCGTTGCTTGTTCGTGCATATTTCAATCATGTTTGTTGTTGCTGCCGTTGTAATGCCTGCGGCTTACACACAGACAAATGCAGGAATTATCATACGCACCGTTGACCCAAATTTTTTAAACCAAACCGAAAAAAACACCCTTGAATCAGCAAGACACAAAGACGAGCCCACATGGCGAGGCAGCGTCATTCCAAAATAATATATTTGGCAGCACGTGCGGCGTGGAAGGAGAGACAGAGACGGCATAATGGCAGCTGAGAGAGACAGGGATAGGGCGCTGGTGGGGTTGCCATTCATTATGCTTAGTTTTTGGGGCGCGGTTTTGTCCCCTCGAATTGGGTCAGCCCCTCTCCAAGCGACCCCCAACAATATATGCAGTTTATATATTGTATAAAATATAGTCTGCCATAATGGAATGGCATTTTGCAGCAAGTTAGTTTCATATTCTCATCCAAGTTGGCCCTCGAGGGCCACGCACACACACACAGATACGCGTTCTCTGTCTTTGCTCATTAGGAGACAAAGCGCGACTTTCACTCGGCCCTGCCACTTTAGCCGGCTTTTAGGCGCTTCGGCTAATTATGAGGAAAAATTCGTCCAACATCTGCAATGCCCCCCTTTTTCCTGGCGAAAGTGTTGGCAAGTGAACTCAGTTTTTGGTGGATGCATTTTATTTACGACAAAGTGAGCTTGCCGCCAGCTGTGTGCCACAAGATTTGATGGGGCATCCGAGGGGGGTTTTCGGGCAAGAGCAATGGATGTGGCAAATTGTCTTTTTGGCAGAGGGGAGAGATTAATTTATAAGCTTTTGCGAGGAAGTCCACTTAACAAGAAAGGGGTTAAGAACTGGGGTTTTTCTAAATTGCATTGTACTGTATTAAAGTTGGAGAAAGTAAACAGCAAATGCCAAAACTACACATAAAATAAAATTTAAATGAAACGATGATCGATTTTACGTTATGTAACATCAATTTTGACTTGCTTTTTTCTTGCTTCCACTTTCATACGTAACTTAAGTCTTCATATTTCTTCATCCTCTCTCTTTCGAAGTCAAAGAATCTCCGAAAGAGAGAGTTCGGCAAAATGATATTACTTTAACGTTAAAATGATATGCCAGACATATCGATTTTACCGCGATGTGCTTTTTTTTGTGTGTAGCCATTTAAATGTAAATTAAATAAATTGTAATGAGTGCCTCGAATTCAAATCTAAATCTCAGATTATTAATCATGTATACCACATATTTTTACCCATCCACAACATCCACTTCTCCCAATCCGCATTCCAGATCTGCCATCAGGCCAAAGACCCTATCGAAAGTTGATCACTTGGGCAGCTAAATGCCTTGTCTACTTGTCTTGTCTTGCCTTGTTTAATTTCTGGCCAGCAGCTAACAAAGACTAGATTTTGACAGCTCTTTCTCTCCGCTGGCCATAAAAGGCATCCAATGAGCCTTACATAATCCCGCTGGCCATTGAGCATTTCTCGCACATGGCGCTGTTGCTGCCCCATTGTTTGTCTGTCGTTATTAATCCAATTAGTAGTTGTATTATAGAATGTGGGGCGGCGAGGGGGAAAAGTCGCGGGTTGCACAACCCAGAAACGTGCCCCAAAGGAAATTGGGTCGCAATGTGGCACGAGACCGCGAGCGGCGAGAATCGAAACCACTTGCAGCCGCAGTGGCCAAGGGAAGGGGAACAGCATGTCAGGGGTAAGCGGCTTAGCAGCAGCTACTTAGCAACCGGCATTGTTTCAACGGCTATGCTAATGATGCTCGATGGTGACATAAGCGGCCAACGTGCATCCGCTGCAGCAGGCTGCGGTGGGAAAAGGTCAAGTTCAGTCAATGCGAACTGGTTGCCTCAGAGACAAAGTCTTGATGTTCTAGTATAAAGAAGCTGGGAAAAATAACGGCTGAAAAATATTCAACTTAAGAAATATTTCTGTAATGCAATGGAAATTTATTTAAGAATAGTATTAAATTATATTCGCTTTTCTTTTTTTCTGATGTGATTTTAACTTTTTAAAGAAAGTTTTCTCAATCATCATCTATCAAAATAATTATAGATATTACTGACGAAGAAAAACTGTTCTTAAATTGTTATAAATTAAAGTAAAAATTCTTTGAAAAAAAATTTCAACATTTATAATCTATATAAAAATATATAAAAAATGTCTATTTTTTAATATAAATCTCGAATATTTAAAATTATGAATAGGAAATATTGTTCAAAGTTATAATATAATTTTTTTTAAGTGCACTTCTATATCCCATTAAACGTTTATTAATTACACAGCAACTCAGAATTTTCCCCACTTTATTCTAATTGCCAAAGTGGGATTTTCTTTATGTTTTTTATTATACTCTCAAAGTAATTCAGCGTGAATTAAAACCACAATTGCACTGGTTGACGTCTGTTTCTGCTGTTTATTTATAGTTTAATTATTTGTTGTTCGACTGTATTTAGACAAGTGTTCTTCCATTTATAATGAGGTTTTATGAGGTTAATACGAACATTTAAATTGCTGATTGTTTTTATCGGTTCGTCGAGTGAACGTGCTGTTTATGATGTTTATGCAGATGTGGGGAGTTTGTAATACTTCTGGGGATTTTTAATTTCCAAATTTTATTTTTTTGAAAAACGAAAACTTACGATAAGCAAGTTCGCTTGAGAAATGGGTCTTTATATTATCAGCTCTGGGAAGTCTCCGAAAACTTTCTATGGCACTGATGGGAATTCCAGTAAACTTATAATCAAAACCATTTTTTGGTTATTTTGAAACGAACGCTGATTATTTAGCAGTCATATGTGTTTTATCAGTGTTTGCTTTATCAACTTTTAACATGTGTGCGTCGAAGTGAGATGCATTCCTTCTGTTCGATATCTTAAACAAATTGCCACCAACTGGCACGGACTGATAGCCCAATATTTACTTGTTTACCACTCTCAACTGACAAACAAATAGAGATTTAACCATCACCTTCGAGACCCCAAATGGTATTTAACCTTTGACACTTGCGTTTGAGACCTAAGCCGATTTACCTTGCAGCTTAGACCTAAAAAAACATTGAAAGCAGCGCCTCATGACTAATCGCATCAGAAATATGACCGCATGTATGGGGAAATATTAATCATCAAGAGAAAAACTAGCGGAGAAGGAACAGACATGGAGAAAAGATTAAAGATAGCACACAGAGAATTACAATTGCGGTTGGTAATCACGATGGATGGGATGGAATTCCTGCACACAAAAGTGCTTCTACATGAGGCATTGGCATTGATTGAAGCACCACTCATCCCAGGCACACACACTCAATCCCAATCCCCATGCGTCTCCAGGCATTATTTGCATAAGTTGTTGAACTTTAGATAAACGCTCATGTGCCAGTCGGTGTCGAGTGTCAAACTATCGTTGAGGTTCAATGGGTGAAAAGTGCCACAAAGCGAGAGTTTTAATTTAGCCTCGCCCCGAGGCTCTTTCGCTGAAGTGGTCGAGCCATTCGATGGAGTTATTGCTGCTTCGGTTAGATCCATTTTGATTTGCATAAATTGCCGCTGGGTCGGCGGGCTATTCAAACTACCACAACTTTTCCCACCTGGCAAAACTTTGACTCAAATTGCTTCGACCTGCGGCTGGGAGCACACAACTCAATCCCTCGAAAGCGCCACGAACAAAAAATAAACGTAAATATCAACAAAAATTTGTGCATTTCAACTGTGAACGTGACATTCATGAGAAAATTTCCAATGAACACAAATTTCTAGAGAAATATGAATAAAATTGATAAATGAAAGAGCCATTTTGTGTGAGTCAGTTGTACACACTTTTCGTTATGTATTCCTTAATGTTTCGTCTCCACTTTGCTTTTGAGGATAGATATTTGGAATTCTGGGTAATTTCGATGAGTTCTGTGGAATTTTGTTTGGGATATATATAATTAATTTATTAATAATATTTTATTTTGAAGATGATTTATAGAAAAATATTAAAAATATTTTTTAAGATAATTTAAAAAATTATACCTGGTTTTAATAATCTTCCCTATATGTATGTGATTCCGAAATTCAGCGAAATTTTAATTAAAGACCTTGCTGACCTTAAAATATTTGTTAAGCCTCTCAGTTGACCTTTCTAGGGGTCTCCGTCAGTGTATTTACTTTTCGACTTTAATCAGCCAGCAATCTTCTCGTGCTTTTTTTGTTTTTACATTTTTCTGTCAACATTTTCGAGGCTGTTAGTGTCTTCCACCGCCCAGCCGCCACCCAACTGCTGATAAGCAGCGAAGCAGCGATGAAAGCGGAACACAAACTCAAACGACATTATCATAATTGCTTATGCTTCATTACATATTTGCCGGCGAGTACATGGCGGTCATACAGATAGGCTTAAAGCAAAAGTACTCCGTGCTCTCCTAGCAACCCGAAAACCTAACCAAACACGGTAGTCGAACCCGCTTTTGTCGACTCAGCTCGACCAAAAAAAGAAGAAGAAAAACTAAAACCTATAATCATTGAATAAACAAGCTGATAAAACAAAAGCCACATAAATAAGCGCAAATATTTGAGACTGGCAACGAGAGCAGACATTCATGTGCCCACACATAAGTGCGGATAAAGATAGAGATCGCCAAAAGGCAACTCAAAAGGAACCAATAAACGAAGCACAGAAAAAACATTTTTGAAGTGAATATTTTGAACTCAGGATCAGAAAAGTTAGAACAGATATTATAAAGAAAATATATTTATTTTTAATTTACATGAAATATAAAAATTAAGTTTGAATAATGGTCTTATAATACTTTATTTCTTACATGAAGAAAAAAATATTTTTTTATTTTAAGCTATATTTTTCTCAGTATAGGATTAAAAAATGGTAACATGCTTAACCTTATCTATAAAATTATATCTTTATGAGCATTGCAAAGAGTTATTTTTAGATAGTTACCAGAAAACCCCTTCGAATCTTGTTTTTTTCTCTGTAAGAATCGGAATTGGAAACCAAATCGGACTCTTACTCAAACTCCGACTTAGAGTCGGATGCAGACCTGGTCTTATAAGACTTTAGTAGCCGCTTTAGTCGGTCGAACTAACGGTTACAGGCCGCCCCAAAAAAGGGCATGGTCTCTCCACGGACATGGAGCAGCAAGCCATCCGCATCTAAAAATCATCGCCATGTGTGTCCGCTTTTTTCTGCTCAACTGCTATACTTTTTTCTCTCCCTGGCCCCGTGACTTGGCGATTTTATTTTCGCTCCATTTGTGGCCATAAATATTCAGTCAAGTGTCATCGTTGTGGCATGTCTAGTGGAGTTTGAAATGAAATAGATGCAGGCAACTCTGGTGGATATACAAAAGAAGTAAAAAAAAAAAAACGCCAAGCATATGGAGAAGGCTTAAAACGAGTTAAGTCACTTCTGTGGTCGCGACCAAGTGGCCTCCTCCAACTGCTCCGCCTCCCGGCCTCCGGTTCTGTGGTCCTCCAAGCCCCAAACCCGCAGCACCCCGCTCCCCATTGGAACCGCTCCCGGACTTCCAACTGCCTGCCAATTGTGGCAGCGGTAAAGATTTCGTTCGCTGTTGTGTGTGACCGCAGCTGAGACCCGCAGGAGATTTACAGAGCACGAAATAAGTTCTGAAAGATTGAGAGTAATAAATTGTATTTTAATTACTAAAATTTCATTTTAATAAAAAATAAAAATCAACGTAAAAAATGAATTAATCATGATGATATTTCATAATTGTATCTTAAATATTATAGTTTTAAAAGTATATATTAATATTAAATATTTTAAAAATATCAAAAAATACCGAAATATTTTTTATCTTGATAAATATCTTTTTAAGTCGTTACAGAAATATTTTTTATCGGCGAAATTCCTATTTAAAGTCCAAAAAAATTTCTTTAAAATATAAATGAAAAAGGTTTATAATTAATTTGGTCAATATATTTTTCCTGTGCATCCAAAAAAATGAAAAAATCGCTGTGGAGAACCAACACAGATGGGTCAGATGTTGGATGGTTGGGGCAAAAAGTAGATGTGGTCGCTGTAGCGGGTGTTAGGGCAAAGTTATGGCGTTGGCAAAAGCATTCCAAGAGAGCTTAGCAAAAAAGTGGAAAACAGGCAGCGTGGGAGGTTCGATGAAGTTATCATCGCTGAAGATGAATAAATTTCGCCAAGTGTTGGCATAACCTGCGGACAGCCAAAGGATGTAGATTATCGTCGATAAGCACGAGGGATTGTTGAGCACTGATGTCATGGGAAGATAAATTAAGTTTAGACTCCGTGAGTTGGGGGATTTTAAGAGGAGATTAGTAAGGCTTTGATTTTGAAATTAAAGCTTGAAATAATTATTACCTTTGTCTAACTTGTGGTACTGTTTTCGTTGTAAGTTTGTACTACAAAGGGAAAGTTTGAATTAGATACATTATCTAAAGTTATTAGAGACACCCCCCTACTACTTGAATTATTTAGATACTTATTCATTGCAACTCCTTCAACTGCCCTCGTTGCAAAGTAGCAGCACTCACGGAAGTGCAATGCATGTAAAAGTCATGAATATGATGAAGTATTCAAACCAGCTACTGAAAACGCTCTTACGCACACAAGCTCCTTAACTCCTTGGCACAGGAAGCTGCCAGGATTAACTGGCCACTTGAACACGATTAAGAGTGAGAGGGACAGAGAATCGCAGATATATAGCGTGAGATGGTTCAAAGTGAGTTATTGAGATGCAGGCGTAACATATTGAGATTACTAATCATTGAACACTTATCGGGCAATGAACATCAGTCTCGCTCAGTTAGACAGAATTATCTCTGCCCCTGGCCCTCTCTCTCTCTCTCTTTCAATCTACCCCTCCTTTTCTCCCACTCTACACCCCTCTCTTTCTATCAGCTCCATCACTCGCACGTGCTTGCGGGTTAAAGCCGTTGTTCACGCTCAATTTGCATACATTTCATTTAGCCGGTGAACATTGCTCTCCATCCATCTCTTTCGACCGCTCTATACCGCTCTCTTTCCCTAAATTATTGCCTGCATTATATATTTGTTTCCTTTCGGTTTGTTGGATTGCTCAAAGTGCACGGCCAGGTCACGTTTTTGATATTTCATTCAATCAAAACAAATTGCTCTGGTCCAGAGCTCCGGTCCACCGCTCTTAAATAAATAAATATATACCACAACAATATAACGCAAAAAAAATCCCCGACCAAACCCAGCGGCAAAATCTTTTTGCGGTTAACTTATTTCAGCGCTCAGGTCGTTAGGCAAACGACCGTAAAAAATGCCCAGATCGTAAAATAGAAATTAGATTAAACATCATAAAAATGCAAGTCCCAAGTCGCTTAGATCCTACCACAAACAAAACAAGAAAATGGGGGCGACGTAGGCGTGGCCCGAAGGAGTTTAAAAATTGCCAATTCTTGGCAGGCACTTTACTAATTGACAATTTCCAAGTGGAAAAGCAAAACTTTTTCGCCGCTCTTTTGTCGTTTTCCTTCTGTAATAACCCAAAGTCAGTCATTTCGTCTAAGCCATTAAAAAATTAATTGGCTGCCTTCCCTTCGGGCGTAACACGCCCCATACATCGCACTAATGCCGCTTTTAGCCAAGTTAAATGTTTCCCACCCAGAATAAACGCCCCAGAAGAACAAGCCAAGTAACGCACAGCAGCGAAAAAAGGGCTTGTCGTCGTCGTGGTTAAAAACAAACGAGTAAAGTGCTTGGAAAACCTGAGAAAAACTAACTGAAGAAAATGGAAAGGAGAGTAAAGGTCTTGGAATGAACAAAATACTCTTAAAAATAGTAAAAAAAACAATTACAAATTAAAAAAAATACTATTCTAAAATGGAAAGAAACGAAGGTTCTTGAAATCAACAAAATACTCTTAAAAAAGTAAAATAAAAAAATTAATAATTTTAAAAGAAATATTTTACTCTACAATCCCAACACTAAAAATTAAAAATATTTATACCATTTCCTAACGTATAAATTACTTTTTTTTTTAATCTTTTAACCTTCCATATAAAAATACATTTTTTTTTTAATCTTTCTAACCTTCAATATAACTAGATATCATTTTAATATTACCTATAGCTTATTATTATAAAATATTCTATAAAAAACTTTGGTCTAACTTAAAATAAATATTTAATTAAGCCCAATTTGGCCAATTTAGTTCGCCAACTAATTTTTAAATAATATCCCACAATCTTTCCTTCCTTATTGCAAACTTCCTGAGAAGTCGTAGTACACCCTTTTTGCCCTAGGGCTCTTGAGAAAACGTTTAATCTTGCCACAAACTTCTAATTTTTATTGCTTCGCTTTGTCATTAGGTTTTTGTTTTTATTTTTCCAACAGTTTGTTTTTGTTCCGTCAGTTGTTTTGTTCGAGTGGTTCGCCAATTGCTTGCCTGACCTTTTGTAGGAACCTCTCCAATTATGAGGTTTTTTGGAGTGAGTATCTCTCTCTCTCACTCAATTTGGCGCAATTTGTGTTTTGTTTTTGCCAAATTCGTTTCATTGTTTATTGTTTACGCGGCGTGGGTTGACCGAACTGACGCAAGCGTTCGATATTTTTTACAATATATATATATTCCGAGGAATATGTGACGCATATTGTGAGCGGATAAGATAAGATTCTGTAAATAATTCCGACTTCCGTTGCCGGCCGACCTTCCGGAACCTGAACAATTGATATCAATTAGTGCGGCAAGTGAATCACTCTAGAATTCCTAATTGATAAGTCAAAAGGTTCTGATTAAGCTCAGACATGAATTATTGGTAGGGGGTAGAAAGAGAGCATATAGCTCTGTATGAATTCTTCGGGACTTCACGTTTCTCACATCAGTTGAAGGCATTTTTATGCACTTCATTTATAAATGACAAGCCTTCAGCCAGCTGAAAAAAGCGCAAGGGCAAAACTGGGGGAATATAAAAACAGGAGGGGTTGATGTGGAGGCCCCGACAACCCTTAACCGTATATATAGTCCGTCGGTCCTGCTGTCTGTCCTGCCACTTCATCCAGACAGTGTGCAAAATTTTAATGAGTTGGAAATTTAATACCCAGAGAAGATTGCAATGCGCTGGGTTGGGGTTTCGACTGCGGTAGGTCAGCCCACCGAAGCGCAAACGATTCAATTTTGCTCCCAGTGAACTCTTAAATTTTCCATGAATTTAATTGAAATTGAATGAAAAAACGAGCGAACAAGTCAGACTAAATCACCTTGAACTTGTCTAGAGAATGTCGTCATTTGATTTGAGTTTGAGTTGGGCCTGGAAAATATACTATGAGTTCATTTCAACTTAAAACGCTGTTCTTGCTTCCGCTTTTTTCTCGCACAATGCGCAATTTCTCTCAGATAAATCTATTCAGTCGCAGTTCATACTTATTTATGCCTATTTTTAAAAAATTCGCCAAGCAAATTTTGATTAATATTTGTATTATTTTTGCTCTTCTCTTTGCAGTTCCCTCCTTCGACTTCTTCAGCGACCGGAAACGTAAGTTCCCCAAATGAAAATAATTTGACATGTTGTGCTTAACCCAATTCCGCCTTTCGAGCCATTTAAACTTGAGAATGCTGAAGTTTTATTGCGCAATTTTATGTGCGACTCATTTTCATTATCGTTGCGATTTCAAGTCACATGATCTTAAATTCCGTTTACGGCTCTAATAATAATTAGCCGGCAACGAGTTGGAAACTCGTTAAAAATCCTCAAATGAGTGTGACTCCATCTCGCTCTCGCCCTATCTCTGCTAATAGCCCCATCCCGCTCTGTGGGAGTTCTAATGTAGTTTAACTCTCTGAAATAATTTACGATGCTTGAAAGTTTTTCGTTGCTCTTTGTTTTGTGGCGGTTTTTGCTGTTAAAACTCTTTTGGATTTGACTTCTACCTGGCGGTCGAAAAATTCTAAGAATTTTTAAATTGCATATTGAGTAGCAGATTCTTTTCAAAACCAAGAACGGGGACAGACTGATTTATGGTTTGATTTAAAAATTGTGTGAAAAAGTTTAAAGGAATTGGGCAAAAAAACCATAGCTGGGACTTTTATTAAAAATATTTTAAATATCAAACGTGTTGGGTTCTGCAATGAATATATCATATATTTCATTTGGCTTACAACTAAAATTTCAAGTCTCAAAAAATATATTGTTGAATAATTTTAATCAATTTACTTGGTATATATTAAAACCTTTATAAAGTCCCTGATTTTTAAGATTACCGAATGCAAATCGAGCTGATATTGTCATTGCCATTCCATTTCCATATGGTGTCACCTTCATAGCACTCAAATATTGTTTATTCCTTGTCAATATTTTCATTTTTTGCGCTACTTTCCACTGATTGCACATGCAATTCTCTGTTCTCTCGTAATGCAGGTATATTACAAAAAATGCACTTTATGTAATCGCATTGGCGTGTCAATCCCAAGTTGCTTATACAATTGAAAGATGGAAGATACACTCGTTCTCACTGGTTATCCAACTGTATCCGCGAGATACTTACTCACATCTATAGATGGATGTACGAATACAATAATAATTTGCAAATAACTGTAAATGAGTTGAGTTGAGTCAAGTTTAGTGTCACGTTGAATGGATCGCTGGATCGGCAGAGGAGGTTCTGTTCTAAGGGGGATTTCTGTCTGGTTCTTTGGAACTTGATCGCGCATCCGAAAGGCACACATGTGACCTCCAGCTTGGTACACCCAAAAAAAAATCGATAGGAAACGTAGGTCAATTTTAACTTGATATGGACCCCGTGTAAAATTGATATGGTCGTAATGTAAACATCATGTTCGAAGTACGTCAGTTCGAATTTCGAATCTGTCTTTCTCGTTTCAACTCACGTCATTTTGCTCTTAATATGGGGTATTGCTCTCTTTTTCGAAGTGAGAGAGTCTTCGAGAGAGAAAATTCGGCAAAATGACCTTAATAATGTAAATTTGATGAGTATTTAATGTAAAAACGATGTGGGTTTGAATTACATGCTTTTTACATTGGCCATATCGAATATACGGGGCGATATTTTTTTTTGTGTGTAGCTTTAAGTTCTTGATGGTGGGAAACAAAACTTTGCATTGATATGGGAATTAAAAATAATTATGATCATCATGATGACGTTATCTTTGTTGCTTAGTTAACTTATTCGCCTTTCTGCTATTTTTGTTTATCTAAGTATTTAAGGCTTTGTTGATTTTCCTCTATTCCCTATTCCACAGCATGACATCATTCAGCCGAATTGCAGTCAACTTCCTTTTGTTATTCTCTACCATTTAATTTATTTATTTTACGCTTTACGAACTTTTTATTTGACTCATCATTTATTAAATTTTACGCTTTGGGAATGAGCAAGATTAATTAAGCGTTTAATCTTTGATTTATGGAGCTCCAATGTATTTATTTTTGGGTGGTCGCTTTTAGCCAGCGGCGTTGTAATCACAGAAGGGTTATTATTTAAACACAGCATTTATTCTGGATTTGTGTTTGCTTAAAATTATAAACAAAAGCCAACGATTTGGCAAATATAAACATTGTATAAATTTGTGTCTGTTTTTTGCCGAAAACCAATTTATTCAAGCTTAATATGGCAGTCAGACAGGCCTAAAATTGAATTATACGACGCGTGTCTGTGCGGAGACCACGAGCATTTCTACAATTTAAGCTTATTTATTGGGTATGATGGGAGTCCCATATGATATAATGGTCTTTAATTTTTAACTAAAAAAGTTATAAATAATTTTAATTTATATTTTTGTAAAATTATAAAAAATTTTCTTCATTTTTCAGGAAGTTTTTTTCCATATTACTGAATAAATAAAATATTTTAAGTACTATAATTACTATAATTAGTCATTTAACCTGGTTATAAAAGGGTGTGCAATTCTCTGCACACTTCCCATTTTTTTCCGATTTAAAAAGTAATGCAACATTCATTTTCCAGATACCCACCGACAGGTGCAATCCATATCCATACCCCAGTGCTGCTTTAGTTTAGTCTGGTTTTTGTTGGACTTTTGTAAAGCTTGCCGCAAAAATGCGTTTAGGCCGCCTCAATGCAATCAGGCTGTAGTTTTTTTTCGCAAAACAAAAAACAACACAGTTGCGTAGCTGGCTAAGCCCACAAACCAGCGATGAACAGATATCGAAAATTGGGTTAAGCAACCTGTACTGGCTGGCCAGGTGTCTCTGGGCCTCCGTTGGTGTATCTGTATCTGTCACCAGATCCACTTCCACTATTTTTCTGTTTCGCTTTTTGCTCAATGAAAATGAAAGCAGGCCTCGGTAATCAAGAATACAAGTGGGTCGAAGATTTTCGCCGGAGCGTGAAAGTGAAAAGTGTGGAAAAGCTGACCGAATGCTGATGACTACACTTACTTTTGGGCCATCCATCTCATTACGACTAATTTGTTTATTTTGTTTTGCTGTAAGGTTAGGTGTCAACGTGGGAGAATCGCAGATGCGTCGAGAAAGTCTGTAGACAAAGAAAAAATTAATGTTAATGGTTCCTTCCTTATTAATACACATAAAAAATATTTAAAAAAAATTTTTTATTTTTTTTAATATAACATTTATGAGGATTTCAACTGCTAAATAGATTATTGGATCATTAGCTGCTGCCATTTATATTGGAAAAAAGTTTATACATTAAATTTATGGGATTTTACATCAACGAAAAAACATAAAAGTTATATTTTTATGTTGGAAATAAAGATAGATTAAAATTATTATTTTTATTACTACGCAATTAATAACGAATTGATGACCAATGCTGACAGTATATTTTCTCCATGTGTCATATTGGCTCTCCATGTTTGTATTTCCCCACAAGGATCGACCAGCTCATTTGCATGACAAGCTGTCGGAAGCCGGTGCTCAATTCACGCAACATGCCCCAAAACACGATTGGATTATTCGTGTGCACATACTATCTATATATATGTTTGCCTAGGCTTCGAGAGACAAATCACTTTTACCTGTTTACGTCTGTCGTCTGCCACTTGGGTTACATATCATCCGCAGATACTGGGTCCATAAGTGGTGGTCACTCTGGGCGGTGTCCCTGGTTTTTTCTGGCTTTCTACCCCAACCAGTTTCTTGGATTTTCTGTACGTGTCTTTATTTTCGTTTTTTTTTTTTGTAAATTTATTGGCAATAATCATTTAGAGTTTATACAAATTGCATGAACAAGGCGAAAGTCGTCCACCTGAATGGGCCTTATAAATGTACCCATATCTGTATCTATGATCGCTTCTATGCACATTTCTGTGCAAAGGCGTTGTCCCAAACCTTAATTAAAGCCAAGATTTGCTGCAGCGGCACGATTTTCTTTCGAAATTGAACCACATTGTTCAGCCGGGCGACTATCATTAGGTTTGGCCTATACCATAATTGTTCAGATTATTATGGACGAAATGCGTTGGCTGGTAATATCAAAGTCCAATTTAAATTACTGGAAATTACAGCACAGAAAGCGAAAATTATTTTGGTTGAACCGCCATGCTACTTATATTTGAGGAGAAATTTTTATTACTTTTTGAGTGTAATAAGTATTTTTATGGCTAAAAACAAAAAATATTAATTTTTAGCTTTGGGTGGAAAATATTCTTTTTCATTACTTAGTAGCTCCAAAGTTTTTTGCTCAATAAAAACTTTAAAATGACCGGAAAATGTTGACAATAAAAAAGTTGCTCAAAGAAAGGCAATATTTACATCATTTACTTGTTTTACATAATGAAAAGTTCTTAGTTAAAGCTTTTCGAAACAGAATATCTGCAATATTGAAGGTATAATCTCCACATTTTTTATAAATCAGCCTTTCGTTAAACATAGTTTTTTTGAATACAATATTTTTCCATTCATTTTATGTGCAACGTCAAAGTGTAATAAACGACAGTTGCCATGGCAAATATCCGTCGACTGATGGGGAGTCTATTGTTTAAGCGTTGTCAATATGAAAAACGCATAAATCTTGTCTGTGGTTTTGGGGTAGAAAATGGGGAAGGCCTTCAAAAATGTATTCGCATTTGCTCTACTTATTTACATAGATTGGGGAGCTGATGTGGCCAAATAAATTTCGGTGTTCCATATTCAGGGCATGTCACGTGATTTGACGAAAGTCAAACTCAATTTTTGTGCTTTTGTCACGAAATTTATATTTCCCCAACACACACACATATATCATGGCATCAATAAAACCGGGGATTGGCTGGTTTCTTGGCGTTGGCAAGTAAATTGAAACTTTTCCGTGTTATCCCCCCCAAAAATGTTCTTTCTTATCATCGAGTTACTTGATTGGAATGCGGTTTGATTGGTTTCTTCTTCTTCTGATAAATCGCAGGCAAGAGTTTTTAATTATATTTTTCGGGAGAGTGTGTTGGCCAAAAAGGAAAGGAATGTTTCCTGCCGCTTTTGAGTTATGCGAAGCAGGGAAACTTGTTTTAGGCCTTGCGAACAGGAAACACGCGTCTGAAATCAGGTTTTCTTCGATGATAATGATTTTTTTTGGCATGGCAGGTGAACGAGAACTTGTTCTCCTGTTCACACGGGAGCGCTAAAAGGAAAGTTCAACTTTTATCGGAAATAAAAATGATTTTTACACACGCAAAATTAATGTTAATTTGGCATTAGCAAAACAAACATTCGGTGACCTTAGTAAAATGCGATTTCGCACTCTAAAATTCGACTCACGTTTCGGGGCTTTGGGGCCCTTGAGCACAAGTCTATATAATCCCCGAGTCCCCGAGACGAAAACAAGTGCGGCATGACATTTAAAATTTGACCAACACTTTTCAATTGTTCCCATGAATTGCATGCTAATTAGGAATTGGCGGAATGATTGATGGATGGCTGTTTTGGATTGACACGGGGAGCTTAAGCGACTTACAAACATTTGGCCAACTTATACTGACTATACAGTTAAGTTCACACCCACCCAGACAATTGGTCTTGGAGGTGTTTCTCCAATGGTCGGCAAAATGTTTTCGGCATTCGGCAGTTTTTTGAGTTTCGCTTTCAACAATTTGAAGGTCTAGCTGAAGAAGCAGAAATATTTAAGTTAATTGTACTTGGATGGGCCATTGTGCGACTTGCATTGTCTGATTTTCGAGCATTTCTTATATTGTGTTATAATTTTTTATGTTAGTTTTATTGTCGGTGACAGGGGAGGCCACACAATGAGATCTTCTTTAGGTTTTATGGAGGCGGGCCAAAAGAAAGTTATTTTTGAGCCCAACCAAAGGCGTAGCCTTCGCTGTGATTAAGAGGGACTTTTGCCTTAATCAATTATTAATTAATTCAATTAATTAAAGGTAATGATGGAAATTCCATGTTATAAGTATAACTATTCCACTTAATACTTACACAATCAAAACAGTTAAAATTTAGCCTCTAATATCTAAAAATCATTGAATTAATTATTCATATAATAAAATTTTTTCTATCTTTATTAATTTGCAAGGCACGACTCCACCCTTTCTTCAAGCTGAGCACAATTTTGCCCCCCGACGTGGGTGTAGCTAATTGTTTGTGGTTTCTTTTACAAAATTTAAATAAACTCAAACGCATAGCGTGAATAATTGGACAGAGACAACAAGTCAAAGAAAGAGTTAGCTGGCGCAAAAAAAAGGTGTCCGAGTCCATAAAACATAATGTTTGGACTTGACTTTCACTCTTCTCCGAACATTGATCTCTCTCTCTGTTGCTCCCCAAAAGTCGGTGGTGGTGGTGGGTCAGAAAACTCAGAAGGTAAAACCGCAAAGATCACAGTGACCGCTGCCTATGGAATTTCACTTTTGTTTTCGATCCGCACACACAAAAAATTTGATTTTGATGGCTTTGATTAACATAGATTTCGTTCGACTTTAATTTGGTCTTTAATTGGACAACGTACAGCGATACAGCGACACGTCCAGCAATTTAGCCAGTTCATCAATCAGTCAATCAATCGCACACACAATCGTCATCATCATTGTCAAACAAAATTGGTTTCCGTTTCGTGTTTTATTTTTATGAGTTTTTTGAATCCTCGTCAGTGGCAATTAGTGGCAAATTTGTAACCAGTTTGCAGTGCAGCTGGTTAAAAGTGGGAGTAAATACTCTTGCATGCAGACACTTTTTGGCTTCCGAACTTTGCGGCCAAAACTTCTTTCGTTCATCTTTTGCAAACTCCCCGCAGTCAAGGAGATGTTAATTTTACATATTGCAACATTTGACGTTGGCTTGCCTTTGGATTGTCTCTCTTAACTTGGCTTCCAAACTCATTACAATAGCTATGGCTGCACAAATGTGAACAGTCAGCTCCCAGACGAACTCAACTCTTCCCCTCGAAGTAATGGCAAAACTTCGCTGCTGTTTTCAGTGATGGTAGAAGATATCATTTATTTTTACCTAGTTAAGCTACCTTTAGTATAAATAGGTAAAAGCTGTTTTTTTGTGAACAAAACATTTGTCAGAGACAAAAAATATTGTCTTTTATTGGTTTACTTTACTCAACTGTTTTCTGTGAAACTTACTTGTTCTGAAAATAATTTTTAAAATATTTATCCTGAGATTATACATATATTTTATTATTTTCTAAGTGATGTAAATTATAGGAACTTAAACTAGGATCAATTTATCAATTTTCAACCTTTTTATATATTTTGTAAATATTTTTTTTAATATTTTTTAAACCCAAATACTTCCCATCACTGACTCCATTCGATTCCCCGTTTGTTGCATTCAGCGCGTTGACAACAAATGGCACTAAATTTTTGCCATTGCATAATAAACTCTCGACGCTGCCACTGATGATGCTGCCATGGCGTTGCATCTAAAGGGTTCACTATAGCTAGGTGGGGGGTTTCACTGTAGTTCAGCTGAGTTGGGCAACATCAGAGACAATAACTTTTCTTATGATGCCATTTTTCACGTGGAAAACTTGAGCCGTCTGCTGTGAGAAATTGCGGTGAATGAGGGGTATAGAAAAAGCGAGAGTAAATAGAAGAACGGGGAGGTAAATTGTTGGGGGAGTTAAGGGAATATTTCGGGATAAATCTGAGAGCGCTTCCTCGTTTGGATTGCTTTATTGATTTGTAAAGAAAAGGATTTGACAATGGATAAATTGGATTTTTCATTTGAAATTGTTTTAAAGTTAACGAGAAAACATGACAGTGGTTCTTATAAATATACCTACATGTTTTAGATTTATTTTTACTCTTATTTAATAAAATATATCAACTCTTTTCCTTCAACATAATCTTAATTAGGTTATGCACTGTTTTCCAAATTTATAAGTGTTGTTGTTTTATTTTAGCTATTCTACGACCCAAGAAATTCCAAGAACTTAAATCACTTCCCGTCTGCCACCATTTATCTACCGATTAAGTTAACCATTTCTCAGCTTTAAGTTGGCAAACTTCTCTTATAAACTTGCCTGACAAATATATTTAACGCAACTTCCAAGTTTTCACTTGTGACCACAGAAACTACAATCACAGCACCGCCCGCTCCCCACCACCCTCATTCCAATATACATCACTGCACTTGAACACAAGCCAAGTTGAAGTTTTTGCTGGAGGAACAAGTAAATTCCGCAAGAATGCTGGGGAGCGTATCACCAAGTTAACATTGTGCTTGGCTTGTAAATGGGCCGAAACGGAACATGTCGTATATTAACCAAACTAACGATATACGCATCTACTTCTACAGCTTCCTGGGAAAGTACAGTCAAACTTCTGCGATTGGAAAATCAAACACAATTTTTGAACCTGTTAGTTAAAATACTTTTTTCTAAAAGCATTTTAATTTTTTGAATTGACTTGAAGAAGTAAATAATTTACCAAGTAAAAACAAATTTTAAATAATATTTTATACATTTCTTGGTCACACTATTACCAACAAATAGTTTGGGCACTCTAAGCCAGTTTCAAATAATTAAGTTGCCTTATTTGTTCCCAATTTTCAATGAGATATAAACCTATGGTTACCTTTATACTGGAACTTGTATTGAAGACTTTTCGGAGAATAGAAGTTTGACTGTACTTGAATCAGTTCATTCTACCACTTCGGAACTGTGGTTGTGTAAGAATTGGAAGAAGATGGAAGCGGTTGTATGTGGGCGTGGGGCAGAGTACTTCAAGTTAACCTCTAATTGCCATTGCCCCAAGTGCACCAAGCGGCAGGGCAATATGCTGCTCATTTTTTGTGCCCCCTCTGTTGGCCAACCAACCGACCGCACTGTGTCCCCTTCCACAGGCTAATCAAATGTTACATGCAACGTTGGAGCAGTTTTTATTGTACTTTGCCGCCGGGCAGCAACAGTAACGGCGGATCCCTACAGTAGCCCATCAGACCCTTCAAACGTCCCCGTCACATACTTATACCTTTCTATATATAGAGAGGGAATAGAACCTGAGGTTGTCATTTGGCCGCCTTTGTTGAGGGCACCCAGTGTGTGTGCTGGCGGATTTGTGTGTGTGTTTTAACCCCATTGATCTGATGATGACTAGCCTAAAGGCAATCCTGGCCCGCCAGCGAGATTCTAACAATTTGTTGAGCTCACGGTTGAGGGTATCTGCTTTTTAGGAAGAAGAAAAAAGAAAATAAATAGGAAACTTGTCCTAAAATTTCAACCATGGTGAAAGTCAAAAGAAATGTGGTTTTCAAAAAGTGTGCAACCAAAAATTTGTTTTGAAATCCTCTTTATATGACACTAATAGGTAATTAAATTGTGTGCTTTATTTTTAGATTTTGAAGAAAATATTGGATATTAATAATATAATATCATATTATTATAGAGGAGTGCAATACTTTCTTTTAAATTAGGGTATACTAACTTCAATTTCCCTAAATAAATTGCTACCCCTTTGTGTTTCTGTGTCCCTTTCATACATACACGTAAACCTTAACTTTATTTACGTGCTTGATTAGAAGTAGGGAGCTAGACCAGCCCGTTGGGGTCTTTTCTGTTTTGTGTTGTTTAGCGACGCTATCAATCTGATGTCCCCACATGCCCCAGTGCCCCGGCCCCCAGTTACGCCCCTCGATTGCCCCCGCCCATAAAGCCGTGTTAATACCCTTTGGCGTCACTGTTATGAGTCGAGAGTGGAGTGAATGGAGGTGGGCAGGTTTTCCTTATCATTGTGCAAGCGAAAACTTAATTGAACGGCATTTGACATTGTTTAAGGCGATAGAACCATAAACATTGTACAACAGCGCACACCCGCTTTTTCCCCTTTCGGATTAGATGGAAAATTGACTTTGTTGCTTGGAAAATTAGTTTCACTTGTGAATTGCGCATCATTTGGCGACGACGTTACATTTCGTGTGACATCGAAACCCAGAAAAAAGCCCAGGGCATAAAGCTACGCCAGATTATGCTGCATGTCGAGAGGGAGATGACTCGCAGTACCAAACTCCACGCCTGCGATCCGCGATTCCCCGATTCCCGTTCACCAGCCAAAGCCAAATGTCACGCCAAACCATGCCACCACCAACAAATGCAACAACTGCAGCAGTTCAAGCTGCTTTCCACTGATTGCGAAAATCATGCCGACAAGAAAAAACTACCGAGAACTGAGTAGTCGACTTTGGGTTATCCCTTCATTTCTTAGGGATTTTATTTGGAAACCTATATTTTGGAATATGGGGTATACATTCCCCACTCAGTTCCCTGTTAAGAAATTAATGTAAATGTGGTTTTCAAAAAGTATGCAACCAAAAAATTTTTATGAAATACCCTCCCAACCAATTCATGGATCCACCTCCGGAATTTGTAGTAAAATTCTACATTTTGTGTAATAAAATAAAATATAATAAAATAATTTCTTTAAAACTAGTACTCTCTAGTATATTTTACATACCGTGTATAAAAAGAGTTGCCAGAATGTGGCATGTGACAGGGCAGCGAAGAAGAGCTTCCCACCAACCCACCATCACCATGCACATCCCTCGACTTTTTGCCATCTACAAACTGCAACCAACTGCAGTCGAAGGGTCTCCAAGCCTTGCCATTTGTAATCCACAGCAGCAGGGACCAGCATCTCTCATCCAAAGTGAAATTTTGTCAATGCATCTGGATGCGGCTTAAGGGTTACCCACACTCCACAGAGCAGGAAGAGCAGGGGATTGAGTTATGAGTATCAGACAGTGAAGTAAATTAGAGAAGGCAACGGAGGAGTGGTGAATATTTTCAGGCAAAAAGGATCAGCTGCAGAGCAGGCTGTGGGCAATAGATATTCGTGTGTATTCTGCAACCGGAATTAGGTAGTCAAAGGTTCATCCAGTTCATGAAGAGCTGAGCCCGATGAAGGAGCCAATTTGATGACTAGCCTGGATTTTATGGGGTTATCTTCGGAATTTAAGATAGAGGAGGGACAAAATTTAGCCTGTAAGTGAAGTACTTAATTGCAGTTTTAAATGATAATGCTTTATAGAGAAGAAGAGCATTTTGCAGAGAACACTTACGTAGATTGTGAATCAAAAGATATGGTTGTAAAACATCAATAGTGGCAGTAAAAACTATCAATATTTTCGATACCATTAAAAATTAGAAAAAATAAAGAAAACATTACTGAACCTAAAAAAATGGAAAAGAGAATGTTAGCATTAATCATAACAGTTAAGAGAAAAAAATCTATCTCAATTGTACCGCTATTAAGGTAAATTTTAAAATATCGATAGTGCTATTAATCGTTATACCAACCCTACTAACTAAAAAAGTTTACTGAAATTTATTAAACATTTAATATTAGGAAATATCTAATTTTCCACTTCGATTTCTAAATAAACTCTTTCTGTAACTCAAATTATAACCCATAATTCTGAAATTTAATATTCCAAACACGCCAAATTATATTTACACACCTTTGCATTTGGGTCATCCGGTGTGCCATTGTTGTAATTTAGCTGGCCTATAATTTGATTTATATTCGATCATAAATTAAATAACTTCGTGCGCAAATGTGCAGCGACATGTTCATTTGGATTACATTTGGCACATTTGCAGTTGATGCACGCGCCTAATGGTAATTAATTAGGCATTTAATTTAATTATCAGTGCAAATTGCACACAGGTCACAATATCCGCTAATTTCTGGTTAAATGCAATGGAAATGATTATGGCTGCCAAAGCGTTTTATTCACCGCCGCGGGGCTTTAAAATGTAAACCGAAACTTCCATAAATTTCAATACATAATTTACACCTGTGCGGGTGCGTGTTTTGTTCAGAATTCTGGGAGGGAGGTAAATATATATGCGGAATTAAAGTGAATGATATGAATTTCAATTTGCGGGGGAAGGAAACAAACGCTCTTTTCGGCTGATTCCATTATGTACATCTCAGATTCGGTATGTATTCATTCCGAGTGACAAACTTGGGCAATTTCCGCTCCACGGAAATGTGCACAATTTAATTTTGGCCTGCGGTGGCAGGGGTTTGCTCATTTTTCCCCTGGTTTTTTTTCTCTCCACCACTCCTGTTGTGGCTTTCAAGAAACATCTTTTGGTCTAGCCAAGCAGAAGTTTAGTTAACTCCCCATATCTTCAGCTGCGGATCTCTCCGCGGAGTTGATAATTTTCTGCTTGAGTGTGTTGCAGACTTCCCTCAGTTGCCGCTGCTGTTGCTTTTAATTAGAATTAGCAAGTCGCTCGTCGTGGCCACAAAAATGAGATGTACTCACACATGACTACCATGCTGTTGTTGGCCCCTAAAGTGAGCAAGAAGCTTCCAGTTTCCCCCACTTTTTGGCTTAGGATCATTTTTTTCCACCGTGAAAACATAAATTCAAGTTGTTTTTATTGCCACCACGCACATTCACGCACGTTTTTCGCCTTTATCCCCCCGAAAACTTTGTATAACCGAAATTTCCTTGGAAAATTAACAACACTCGTGGCTTTGATTTATCGCGATAAGCGGATGTTGTTGCTTGCCGCTTCCCATTGTTTGCGGGGCGGTTGGGTATGGTAATGGTGCTGCACAGATTTCGATTTTGTCAGGCCCCTTATATATATGCAGATTGATTTTGGGGCTTTAATTAAGTTATCTAGTTTGGCATTTTGATAAATGCTTTCGGCACTTCGTTACGCCGGGTAATTGAAAGTGAAGGCTAAATGATTTTGGCCATTAGGAAGGTTACGCTCCTGATTTCGTTTTTAGAACCAGGTGGTTAACTTAGTAAGTATATATGATTATCAACAGGAAATGGATTTGCATAGCCTTTGTACACAGTAAAATAATATTTAAAATATTTTTTTTTAATAATAAGAAAAAAGACGATATAAAATGACGATCGATTTTAGATTACTCCACATCAATTTAGACTTGATATTAAACATCCCAATTTGATTTGTTCGAAATTTAAGCGACATGTTCTAAGTTGGCCATTTTGAATTTGGAATGCTTCTTTCTCGCTCCCACTCATGTAACTTAAGTAGCCATATTGCTTTTTCCTCTCATCAAAGAATCGCAAGAGAGAGAAAACGAAAAAAATACATTTTTCTATATCGATTTTGCCATTATTGCATGGTGTATGTGAATAATACCCGAAATTTACCATGAACATATCAATTTGACATTAAATTTATAAATATTCAAAAAGTAGTCATTGTTGCAAAATTTAAAAAACTAGGTCACCAGTTTCATTCCTTTACAAAAACTAGTAGCCCCTTTAACGCCTCGTCCTGATCTGAGATAATAAAATAAGTGAAGAGCCGCCCACTGCGAAAAGCCAAGAATACAACGCACTATTTAAGCACCCGGTAAAAAGACAGACACATAAATTAATTAAAAGTCGGAAACAGATAAAAATATAGTGTAAAGCGAGCGAAGCAGACCGAAGTGAAGAAAAGAAATGAAAAGAGGCAGACAAACAAATTACTCATGCGACTGGTGGCCTCGACAGTTTGGCTGACAATAATTAAAGCAACTGCACACAGCCGCCAATAGCAACAATAAACAGCTGCACGCAAACACCAGCGGCATCAACATCCTCAAACATCCTCCTCCCATCTCCATCTCACATCGCATATGATCTATATATATGGATATACATGCAGTTTGAAGGGCGGCAGGCGGATGCATCTCCGCATCGTGCAACTCCATGTGGCAATTATGTGAATGCAGCGCACACAAATTGAAAAAGTAAACCAACTGAACCCACAGCCACCCAGCTTAAGTTAAAACCATGGAGAAATCTTTCTCAGACAGTGTGACTTCTTTCAATAGAACTTGCTCAGTTGCACATATTTTAAAAAATATACAACAAATATTTGTAATAAAAAATTTTTTTCTCGATTTTTACATTAAATACTTTTTATAAAAATCAAAATTTAAATTATTTTATCAGTTATTAATTATAATTAAATAATTTAACTTTCTAGATTCATTGTTCCAAACTTTTTCAGAACTTATATAAATTTTTTTTATTTTTTTATTTGTATTAAAATTATTTAAAAATATATTTTTTTTAATATATATATTTTTTAATTTTTTAAATGTTTTAATTATTTATAAGTACAAAAAATTATTGTTTATAGAAGTAACACTGTTTAAAACTTTTTAACGGCTTTTACTCTCACAATTTCCTGGAAATTCCCCCTTTTCCTTCATATTCTTCCAGCTCTTAATGATTATAATCTTCATACATGACAAACACACACTTACACCCTTGCCAACTTTAATTGTTAAACAAATATTCATAAAAAAACCCCAAGAGACAGAGAGAGAGCACAATTAAAGGCCAAACATTTATTTAGTTTTATTACTGCTGACCCTCCGAGGTCGTCTGTTACTTTATCTTTTTTGGAGCACACTTGGTAGAATTCTTAACTGAGGGGGAGAAGTGTGAAGAGGCTGCATATAAACACACAAGATGACCGCCACTTAAATTCTTTACTTAGCCACGCTGCAAGTGGGAAAGTTTTTGGACGAGAAAAGTTCTCATCCAATTAGCGAAGATAATTGCTGTTGTCTGAAACAACATGTAAGAAATTTGTGAAATTAAAAACAGAAATATTTGGAAATATTTTTGCAGAAAAGGGAAATTTTTTTAAAGTTTTCTATTTATTATAATATCATATTTTAAAATATTTCTTACCTAACTTAGCTTTAGAAATCTGTCTAAATTTATTCAAAACTCAAAATAATACTCTCATCATTTATAAGATCTCCTTTGTTATGTAAAGAAATTCGTCTTTTTATCATGCAAATAATCCGCAAATGTATTTGTGGGCTCAAATTGAACGAAACAAAACGCTCAAGTTTCTATTTGCCTGCCGCATAACAAATACTTCCCCTAGTTAAGCCACTTAAATGCTTTTAAAGTGATTTCATTTAGGCAGCCAAAAGTGTTGCACAACTTTGGCTTGGCAAAAACAATAAGAGCCGAAGCAAAAGTCATATGTCAATTGGCTAATTAAAGGCGACTGCAGCGATAACCTTTTGTGTCAGTCGGTTTGTTGCTTGTAACAAATTTATCTTTCACTTTGGCTGCAATGCAAGTTTGTTTTTTGAAATCAATTGCAATCTGGTTTTATTTTTAAAGCAAAAGTTCAATAACACAACACCATAAATGTACATTTGATTAACTGATCTTTTCTCTGTCTCCTTGCAGTTAACCCCGAAAACAGATCTTGAAATTATGGTAAGTTAATAACCCTAATTGGTCAACAAGTTTACATGGAAATTAGCATTACTTGGGTAAAATAAATCATAATTTATGCGGGGAGAAAGGAAAATTGTACGCTTTTCGCGCAGGGCATAATTTATGCCCCACGATGAAAGCAACTTTGTACTTACTTTATAAATTTGACTTGTGCGGTTTTTCGTTCTGACCGCTTAATGTGGAATGAGTAATGTTTAAATGTAACCAGGACAATGGCAGCCAAGATTGCGCCAAAGGGAGTTGCCACCGAATCTCCATCGCCATCGCCCATCTCTGGGGCTACTATCTCATGCAATTTATATTCGACACTTGCCTCGCCTGCGAACTGGGTCAAAACATGTGAAGAGCTCCACTTGCTCCTGTTGTTGTCGTAGTCGTCGTGCCGGTGGATTTTATCTAGCTGCCGGTAGCTGGGGCCTTAAATTTTCCAGGCTGCCCCATGTTGCTCTCACAACCCCTGTGTTCGTTTGATTGAATTTCAATTTTAATACTTTGGCCAGAGCAAGAGTCGTAAAGTTTGCTGTCGATTTCGGACTCTTTCCAGGTCATTTATCCCCGAAAGCTTAGCTTTGGCTCAGGCTCAATTAGTTTTATGGGTTTTTTTTTGGGGAGGGGAGATGGGGTTTTGCTGTCCGGCCGAAAAGTTTTCATTAATGTAAAACACTTTACGCACTCATTAGAGTCATTTGTTTGTGACATCTCTATCTCGCATTCCGTTTCTCCGGCCGCCGGTCTGTGGATGATAAATGAGTCCATAATGCGGCCTAATTGCGGCATCATTAGAGGCGCCTTTCGGCCCTGATTGCCACTCCTCCGAACCTACTCGAACTGGATTTGCACACTGAGAGAAAAAAAAAATGATTGGTAAACTAAAAGATTTTTTTAACAAAAAAAATTAGAATTAAAACAAAAATATTTTTTTTAATTATTCGCTGGTACATTTTTTTTTATAAAAATTTGTAATCATTCTTGAGATCTTTTTTATTACAAAGAATTAAGAAGACAAAGCCGTATAAAAATATTTATTTAGGTTATTTGATTAATAAAGTAATACACTTCTTTAACCAAAAAAAATGTAGAAAAAATGTAGAAGATACATTTTTACAAAAAATACAAAAATATTTATTTAGATAGTTATTCCCTATGAAATTTTTGCATATAAATTTGCAATCATACCCCAAATAATCATTTTTTATTACAAAGAATTAAGAAGATAAAGTCGTTTAATATATAAAATTATATATTTTTAGGTAGTGCTTTAACAAGAACTATTTTTCTTTACATTTAATTTCACATTAAAACCCCTGACTATGCCCCCTTTTCTCCAAGTGTATAGACCAAACAAGATGAGTACTTGAAATGGACAGACAGACGGACTTGACTTTAGCATATTTTGGGTGGTAAGAGACGAGGTTCAGCTCGACTATCGGTATCCAGGCGGCTGTCATGTTGGATTGGCAACAAAGCAAATCAAATTTAATGATAAACTCAAATGGAAGCACATGTCTTTTCCGCCCGAGATGATATCTCTCTTCCCCAGATCCCCAGAATCGAGTCTCTATATCCGTGTTGGCGTAAACAACAACCAAGGCACATAGGAATGACTAATTTAATGCGTCGAGTTTGGCGTTGTGTCAAGTTACGTATACGCACCGTGTGCCCCAGGACCTTTTGGCATTTTGCAAAGTTAACGAAGCGAGCGAAGCAAACAAGAGCAGACAGAGACAACAACATGAAAAAGGAGAATAAGGGAGAACCGTGACCATAATATACTGAATTTTATTTATAGCATAATTCCAGGTGTCGCGCACAGACGACAATGTGTTGAAAAAGATGCACAAATTAAAGAACTTAGCAGCTTAAAGGGCATACCTAACCTAACTTAGTTTAGCGATAAAATTTCGGCTTTATTTCGCGTCGCTTCAACTTGACTTTTAGTCCATCCTTTGTGCGTATAAAGGGAGCGGGTTGATGGGAAACTTCGAGGGTTTTGACCAGGTTGGGATCCAGTTCCAAATGAAAGTTTTGCAGGAGTTTGATCAGGGCCACTTTAATTACCAACTTGGCAAAGTTCTGTCCTGTAATTAGAAGGAGACAAATATTGTTTAAGTTTTTGAAAGAAAAACAAATTATATCCTTTACTTACCCACACACTGAGCTCCCCCAATTCCAAAACCTATAAATGCATTGCTCTTGGTTTTTTCTTTGCACTGACTCACATCACTTGCAGATTGCAGAAATCGAAGAGGCTTATATTTCATGGGTTCACTGAAATACTTTTCATCTCTGTGTATGGCCAGCAAAGGAACCATTATAGTCTTTCCCTCATCTATGGTGAATTTGGAATTTGGCAGAGAATAACTCTTGCGACAAATTCGTTCAATAATGGGTAAAGGTGGATATTTGCGAACAGTTTCTGTGGAATATTAAAAGCACTTTGAAATTATATAAAACATTTTTCATAGAAATCGAAAAACTTTCCTTTCAAACACATTTCCATATATTTAAGACCATCCAGCTCTTCAAACTTAAGCTGTCCATCCTCATTGCTTAGTTCCCTTATTTCCGCTTGAAGTTTCTCCACAATTAAGGGCTCCTGCAGAATTTCCAGGAGTGTAAAGGTGATAGTTGAAGCCACTGCATCCAGGGATACTTTTAAAAGGTCCTCAGCCACTTTGGCCAAGCGTTTGATAGACAAAAGTTTCTCTGAATCTGGAAATTAAGAAATTAATATTGCTCACATATCATTTAGTCTTTAGAACTTACCATTACTCGTTTCCAGCTGCCACTTTTCGCCACTAACTTCATTGCCATTCCTAAATCTGACTAGTAATTGGAGAACATCCTTTCGTATCAGTCCATGATCTTCACGTAACTCCACACTTTGCTTGATGAGATCTCTTAGACGGTAGGTAAAAGAAGATTTCTGGGGCAGGCGACTCAAAGTGCTGAGGATAGGATTATGATAGGTATAATAGGCTTTATATAAAGCCCAAGTTTTAGGAATACCTACAAGGATTGAATAGAAGCCTGACTATGCCCCAGGTAGCTGGTTAGGATGTGATCCTTTTGCTCAAAGTTGTTGACATCCAGGCCGTATATGAGATTGCCAATGATGTTGATGGAATAACTAAAATAAAATATATTTAATATCATATAATACCTAGGATAACGAAGAGTGTATACTTACACTCTCAGTTCGTGCTGAAGATCGACTTCCAAAAGGCCTCCCTGAGCTTGTTCCTTCTCCAACAGATGGCGTATCAAGTGATCACCCACTTTCTGGACCTGCCCGAACATTTCCGTTAATCGTTTGGTGCTAAAGATTGGCGCCAGCTTCTCCAGCAGATTAAAGCGCCGATAACCTTTCACATAGTCCCATTTGAGCTCATTGAAGTGTCCATTCGATTGCTGCAGAATCGTCTGGGCCAGCTCCACATTTCGCACGAGGAGTACGGGCCTGAAGAAGCAGTAGATGCCCAGCAGCCGATCCCTGCCCGACTGGTAGGCCTCGCAGATGGCCTCCACGTGTCGGAATTCCCGTTTGTATGCCTGCCGGAGGAAACTCCAAGTGATTCCGGCCTTTTCCGAGGGGAATCCCCTGCGTCGCCAGTGGCTGTAGATGTGACGAACGGAGAGGAATACCACCGAATACAGTAGAATAGGCAACAGCAGCCACATTGTGTGTCGATTCGATGATGATGTTGCGACGTCGACGGGCCTTGACAAACTGGTACTTAAAATCTGAAAAACTAAAGCCGATTCTGAGGACGTCTGCCCCGATGCAGATAATTACTGCGAGTTGGCAGCTCCAGTGAGGATGATAATGATAATGATAATGACGGAGAGGCCGAAGGAAATCGAAAGTGGCGATCAACACACCGCTCTTCTCGTCTGACAACTGACAACTGCAGGTCCATCTTGCCTGACCAAAATAACAAAAGCAAAATTCGAACAGAATCGGGAGAAATCAACCAAAATTCCGGGCATGCTATCACATACTGTTTCAGTTATCTCTCTCTCTCTGTCGCTCTTTATGGCTTCTCTGTGCGTCCTGATAGTAATTTATACAGCCGCTGTTGCTGTACCATGTTATTATCAAAGTCTGGAGCAAGTTTTTGTACCCAAAAAATATACCTCTTATGAGGGAGGGGTATATTGGGCTCTAAAATGTTTTAGAAAAATTTGAAAAACATTATAAAATTTGAATGTTAGGTTTTTGGATTTTTAAGGAACTTAAAAAATATTTTTCATATTCTATTTTCAACTAGAGTAAAAATTGAAAGTCATTAAAGAGTTCAATAGCGTTCATATACGATCATTCCTTTGTTCACAAGTTCTAGATGCAACCATCTGCACTCCCTGTATTAAATTTGTTTTCCTCTCTGACAAATATTTTCTGATTTATTATACTTGTTGATAAGGCTTTACTATTTTAATATCGCCGCGTCATTGGCGTCGCTTGAATGGATTTTGATTCGAGACTATATCAATGGAACTCAGGGCATTGATTTCCTAGGGAATTACGCATCTCCGGGTAGAAAAAAAGGTAGACTCTTGACAACAGATTTAGTTTTTTTTTCAAATTATTGTTGTTTAGATAGATGATCAAATATAAAATTGATATGTGGGATATTAAGTCCTAGTTGATACCGGATCTCACCACATTGATCATCATTTCGTATCAAGTTTTTTTTGGGTGTTGCTAAAATTCTCCTTACAATAAAAGTAAAGTCCGTTAATATACAAAAAATAATTCCAAGTGTATTGAGATATATAAATCCCTGACCAGTCACGTTTAATAAAATAAGAAAAAATCAATCAAAGAAAACCCACAAGTTAACCACTCCCATTGACTCACTTCCTTCCATTTATTGTTTCGTAATCTAAGACTTTAGTTTCCATGTTGGGCGGCAGACTTTCATAACGATCTGTGTGTGTCAATCGTTAATTCCATTACGCACAGTGTTGTAGGTACTCTTTTTGCCATTGCTGTTGGCCAATTATCGTTTTAGCCAGGTTGCCTCGAAAGTGTCAATTTCAATGCCTAACCAAGTGAATCAAGGCAATTTGCCTTCATCCACTCCACTCCTCGGCCAAAAAGGGAAGTTGTTAATCACGCCCATTGCATGGCAAAGTTGCAAAAAATGTAAATTGTGTAAAAAGGTAGCGATGGAAAAAAGAGGCTAAAAATGCAGTGCAGTTGTTGCTGTTGTCGCACCGGAGGCAATTTTCCACAGCGATGGAGAAAAGGGGATCCTACAGGTAAGCACTTGTTGCTGCTCCACATAATTGACGTTGCCTGTGGGAATTTGATTTAAATGAAAGCGTATTTTTTCTCGCATATTTATGTACATACACGTATCGCACTCAAAGTTATTCCGCACAATTTCCCACAACTATGTTTGCAGTTTGGGTTACGAGATCATCGGGTGGGCAATTCAATTGGTCCTTTTCAATTGAGTGTTTGCCAAAAGCAATTTCAATATTGCTTTATTGCGTTGGCAGGCTCCAGGCGATGGCTTCTGCCAACTCATGACAGCAACAGCTTGTTGCCATGGCTCATCGGCAACACGGCTAGCAGCAACATCGCAAGCCGCACCAGCAACAGTCGCAGTAGCAACATCGGCAAGTCATGCCAGAAATTGAATGAAGTTGGCAAATACATTTACTGCAGGGGCTTTTTTGTGGCCAACGAATGACTTGACAGATCCTGTAGGAGGAAAAAAAAATTGTAAGAAAATAATTATTCAAAAATGGCAAAGAACTCTCTTGATAAAGCGTCACGATGATTTCATGCACAAAAGGTTTTAAATTACATGGCATTTAAACAAGAAAACAAAAACAGGCAATTATAGAATTTGAAATTGATAGAACTCCTATAAAAAAGTAGAAAGAGTTCATGCAAGGGGATTGGAAAATCAAAATATTTGCGAAACGGTTGAAAATTAATTTAATCAAAAATAAAAAATAAATGAAAATATAAAATATACCAGAAATTAAACTAAGAATATCAACCAAATTAAACTACAAAATAATATCGTAATTTATATTTGACTTATACTTACTTACTTAACTTACTTACTAGTTAACTTTTATTTTTTTTTTATTTAATTATATTAATTTCCGTCCTCAAGCTGAATTTTTTATGGATTCATTGGCTTTTAGTCACCCAAATGAACAACTGTTCATAATGCCTGTGATTCATTATATTCACAAATATGAAGTCATTGAGCATTTGTTTTACATTAAGTCATAAAGCGTTTGCTATGCCTTATAGACGGCAGACACGTGTCGATTCACTTTCATGTGCTGTTCGTTTTCCCACATATAAAATGTAATTATTCCACGACTCGTTGAAATATAGCTGTATATATTTCTTTACCTAAATACACAGTGTTGCTGTGCGTTTTTCCACAGAATTATTACGTAAATATTTTGCTCGCTATTTCAATTTGGTCATAAATCAAAAACATGGCCCCCAGAGCGCAATGAAATTTGAGTTAGAAACGAAATGCATGTAGAGAAATAAAGTACAAATGGAATATTTTTGTGTATAAAATAAAAATAAATAAAGACTTTCAACAAATTTTGAAGCAACTGAAAAGCTATTCGTTCATTATCTGTAAATTGTATTTTGTATAGTTTACACAGTCGGAATATTTATACAAAAAAAAAACACCTCCGGCTTTACTTTATACACATATCGTTTTTACCATGCATTAATATTGAAATCGTTATTGAAAAATGTAATTTTTTTCGATTTTTCTCTTTCGGAGATTGAAAAGGAAAAAAAGGAAGAAGCTTTCGAAAATCGAACATCCCGTTTAAATATTTAATATTTGTAATATCAATTCAAAATTGATGTGGGATAATCTTAAATTGATCATTATTTCATATCCCCTTTTTTTGTGTTTAACTAAGGTTGTTTCTTTTCTAAATCTTCATAATTATTATTTCTAGTTCATAAAAATTTGGAATACAAATTTTTGTTCAAGTGCAGATGCGACGTAAACGAAACTTGTTAGTCAGTCACTTGACAGGTCTGGAGCTCCTTTCACCGCCCCTCAGCCGTTTGGCGAAAATTCCCTTGAACAATGGCAAAGCTTTGTATGACAGTTTGTTGTTCTCGTCAACTGCGAAGTTCATGAACAAATGCTAAAAGGCAAACAGGAAAAGTACTATATAAACGTGTATATCTATATATTTTTACATGCAAATTACTCATTGAGAAGATGGAGGGAGGTGGGATATACTCATCTGGGTTTGAGTGAGAAATTTGCATGTTTATGCGAAAAAATATTCGGTTGTTGTTATGAAAATTTCCCGCTTGCCATGTGTTAGGGGAGAGCGAGGAAATGGAATTTCGCGATTTGCGGCAACGTCAACTTATCTCCACCGCGTCTGCATTTGAAATTGAAGTTAGCGACTGGAGCTCAAATATGTCATCAAAATGCGTCATGTAAAATTGGGTTTTAATAACAAATTCAATTTAACTTGAAGCATTTTTTTATCCACACACACATACAAACACACGTGGGACGTGGGGCAGCAACAACGATAATTGCTTGTCCTCGGGAAAGTAAAGGAGCTAGCAAAACGAGAGGTCAGGCGAGACGAGAGGCTTTGTGCATTTTAATTGAATTTTTCTCCCCGCACATTTTCCTGCCGCCGAGCGTCACAGAAAAATTAAATCACAGCACGTTTGCTCTTACGCTCGCCACTCCTGTGCCGATGCACTTGAGTGAGTTGCCATAAAGCGCAGATCTGCGGCGAAAAACAAACTGGAAATGGATCAGAAATTAACATAAAGGCCTCAAAGTCAACCAACCAACCGACCTGTGTATCTGCTGTTGTATCCAACTTGGTATTGTTAGGGGGCCACGCCCACTACGCCCCCGAGCTAACGGTTTCAATTGTAGTACATCCACAGCAATTTGTTTGATTTTTCTCTGCCTCTTTTGACATGTCCAACATTTTCACTGACCTGTCCCACGATGAAAAGACTGCGGGTGTGTGTGGGATTTTCCAACCTTCAGTGGCACACAGAGAAAAATGCTGACACTTACGCAGTGCAAGCAGTTTTCTTTTAACTTTTTTCCTATAATTTCTATGCGGTTTTGGATTAGTGGGTTCTTTGGCGAAGGGATTAATAGTTACAATTACTCAGTCAAGCAAGATCTTTGCAGTTCTATGTGGTAAAAATCCAATTAAATTCCAATTAATACATTTTTTTCATTTAGTTACTAATTTTAAAGGTGTTCTATATATATTTTTTTTTCCAAAGTTTCTATCTAATATTTATCCAAGAAAATAAATTTTTAGCCACGCTCTGCTCCTTTTTTTCGTTTTATTTCTCCTGGCTGTCAATTTCAAACATTTGTCAACTGACACAAATAAAGTGAAATATGAAATTTTGTGACAGTTCTTCAACCATGTTTTCTCCAAAAAAAACGCCCGGGGGATTTTGAAAGGAGCCTGCTTGACCTGCAAATGATTTTTGCTGCTTTGTGGTTTAAATGAATTTCACTTTCTGGACTTTAAACACATTTATTTTCATTTGTTCACTTCCTTCGTTTTATTTATTCTTGATTTAAGTCTCTTTTTGTCCCTGATAAATATTTAAATTCATTTTCTTTACCACATTTCAACAATGTCCCCTAGAAAAACCTCTAACACCACAAATTCCAATTAATTGGTAAAATTTTATGGGTAAATATATTTGCCATAAATAACAGCAAGCCTTTTGCAATCTTTATTGTTCTGCCCGTTTTGTTGATTTTTCCCGATTATTAGCTCAAAATACCCACGAGGCCATAAATAAAAGCCGATCTCAAGGCAAACATGCAGAACAAAAAAATTACGCATACGCCGCTTGGTACGAGACAAACTTGACATTGAACTTGCTGTTTGCCGTTCGATATCCCGAAGGCCATTCGAGGGTGGTAGTTAGGGGTGGCATTAAATATTCATTTGGCAGTCGGCCGCCATGACAACAATAAAAAGTGGCCCCAACAGGGACAAAAAAAGATATAGCGAAGGAGGGACAATATTTTTAATTGTCTGACCAAAATGTTCGATATACATAGACTAAACGTCCCGCTGGTTTCCCAGGGGATGGGGGATTTCCCTTAGGGGTGGCTTCCTAGGGACGCTGATGGGTGGTCGTAATGAAGCTACATAAATCTCGGCACTAAATATATTTGCCAAGTTCGGGGAGCTGGGGAAGTGAGGCAATTAATCTTTTGCTGGAAGATATATAAAAGTTTGTGTACAGCAACGGGGAAAATTATAGAACCTATTATAAGTATTATCCATGAAATGACAAAATATTTATAGTCATTAATCAAATTAATTATCTCGTAGATGATTGATGGAAAACCCATTTTTTATGAATCTCTATTGAATAAGGTTCGCGCAAAAATAATATAATATTTGATGACCAATATTAAAAAGGCATATAATTTTTAATGTTGGTAAATGTAAATGTTGGTATACTCTTAGTAAAAGGCAATTCATCTTTATTTTATTTCAATAAAAAGCCGATATTCTTAATGTCAAATTTATGATTTATACATATAAACTTGATATGTTTATTACTTTAAAATACCAAATGTAGTATTTAAAAAAAAAATAATTTAATTTGAAAATAATATGAAGAACTTGATCTTAAAAAAAATACAAAATTGACCTGCAAATATCAATCTGATCTTATGTCAAATTTTTTTCCGTGTAAAGTCTTTTACTGATTTATACATATATTTTTACAAACTTCCACTGCTAATATGCCGACTGTAACTGTAGCTAAAAACTTTTTTGGCTGCCAAACCAGGACACGTAAAAAAACACTCAAGGGAGGAAAGCCGTTAGCCTTCTGGGGATGGGCCGGGGACATCCACGGGCCACAAAAGTAATAGCACAATAAATGTGCATCAGGCAGCCAGAAATCACCGCAGTTAAGGAGGCTCCGCTTTCCCCCCGGTGCGTGTAAATTATAGATAACCGTGTTAATGTTGCAGTGCCTCGCCTTCTTTTCCGTCTCCTCCCCAAAAAATGTTCCTGGACAACGCCAAACAAATAAAGTTGCCCGAGGAAAGTTTTTGGCTCTGGCAGAGAAGTTGGCCTGAAAGTGTGCCAAAGGAGCTCAGCGGATACGCGATACATTTCCACAGCAACTTCCTGCTTTTTCTGGACAAAATTTCCCATTCTCCCTGCTGAAATGTTAGGAGTCTCGCTTGATTATTATTTATTGGACTCATCGTCGTCGCATTGACAACTATAAAAACACGTTCAAGTGTTTAGCACTTTCCATTTTAGCACTTGCTGTTCAATTTTCTCCTCCATCCCCTCGATGTTTCGGGGAAAATTAGCAATTTAAATAATTTAATTACGCCGTGACCTGCAATTTGCGGCGCTAATTAAAACGTGCCAATGTCCACGTGCCCCGGCTAACTTTTCTGCCATTTGAGTTAGAGAAGCTAACGAAATTTGAACGCTCCATATTCATTAGCTATGCGCTTTGCCTCCGAATTTGTTTGTCCCGTAAGTACACGTAGTTTTCGGTCACAACTTTTTTAAAGGTATTTGCATAGGACGTGAGTTCTTTGATATGTAGATTTTTACACGAGGCCATGCAAATGTATCATTTTGTGCGGGAATTCTAATTGGTTTTGGATTTCTGTTTCTATTTGCTTACTTTAATTAACTTGTCATGGTGGAAAAATGGCGGAAAATGTAGAAAAATAATATTTATTTGAGATTTGAGAGGAAAGACATTATTTGCATGTCAAATAATACACTTAAACAATTAGTCAGATATTGTCAATCGCACAACTGCTAGGACTTCACACTGCGTATGAGTAATTAATTTTTCTTCAATAAATATTCACTTAACTCCCGCTTATTAAAATTCAACGAACAATTACTCACATTGTCAATTTCTATTTAAGCATTTTCAAAATTAGTTAAATAAATGAAATTTGGCAAATTGTTCATTGAGCATAAATATGCGGATTATATTGTTTGTTTACGATTTGAGTTTCTGGAGCGGAAATTGATTGTGTTTAATTTCCAGCAGAGCGACCACAATGAAAATGTGTATATATTTTTTCGGTTGTTTTTACTTGGCAGCAATTGCAGCAGGGCAACAACAAAGTAAATAACAAATTAGAGAGCCAGAGAATTCGAAACTGAAACTCGTGTTGCGACTGGAAATCGTTATACCCCCGGTATCTCTGGAGTTCGAGGGTATATTGTATTTTTATTTTCATCTAAATATTAATTTTATTAGATTTTGTTTGATTAGAAACATTAATTAAATCGTTTTTATGACGAAGACAAATTTTTCTATTTATTTTAAAACAGTCAGTTTTTTTTAAATTTTTATAAATTATTTAATAGTTGCTAGGATCAGTTATATGACTTATTTTACTTATATTATGTACACTTCTTAAATTAAAAAAATAATAAATAGTTAGGTATAAGTTTAAAATTAATAAAATACAGAAAAGTTAAAAGTAAATCAGGTTTACTGACTATTACTTAGAATTTTTGTTAGTTACCAGGTATCTGATAGTCGTATATTTACTGCCCTGTCCCTTCCGTTGTTTTGTTTTCGGTTGCCAACTTTTGTGAGGTGGCGGGAAATGGCAAAAGAGAATTGCATTAACTCCACTTGAAGCGAAAACCGCAGCCGAAAAGCTTTTGCCCACAGAAATCTAATTTAGCACTCTGCTCTCCTCGTTTTTTTTTCAGATGTCGCATCAACTGCAGCAGACACGTCGCCGTTTGGGCTCCGTTAGCGATTCGGCGCCTCCATCGGAGTCCAGTGAGGGCACAGGCTCCTCCTCGGAGCCGCGGGATGAGTTGATCCTGCACCCGGACTGGTCGGCCCACTCGCACTCGTCGGCGCAGAGGAGCAGTGCCCATGGCACCACATCGCTGTACAATGCCTCGGACATCGATGCGGATACCATTAGCACGGACACCACGAGCAACACAAATCTCTCGGACTACGAACGTGGCCAGGTGGAGAGCTTCTTTGGGGGATTGGGCACTGAGATCTTTGTGAGTGGCGCTTTGGCCAATCTGTACGAGGGAACCGGCAACGATGGCGACTGGCGCTTGGTATTCACTGGCATTCCAGTCATACTCCATGATAAGGGTAACTCCAAGGCCAGATCTATACCCAGGGTGACTCTAGTGCTGGCGGAGAGGGGATCCTGCTTTGCCCTGTGGTCGGATAGGATTGATAACCTCTCCAACTACCGGATTGCGGGTCCCTCGTTTCACACCATGTGCCGGTCGAGCAATCACCAGCAGATGATCGGCTTCAGCTTTGACTCGACGGATGCGGCCCGTGAGTTGTGGCAGCATGTGGAGCGTTTGGTGTGCAATCCGGAGAATGAGGCGTTAACTGTGCCCGGAACCCGGAAGCAAAAGAAGCAGAAGCGCGTCAAGCCGGCTCCTTTGCCGCCAAAGTCGCAGATTTCGCATCCGTGCCAGTTCCATCACGTGACCAGTGTGGTGAAGGAGGACAGCGAGCGATACTACAGCATGCAGGCCTTCGGACCCCCGAATCCCCAGCAGCATCGTTGAGTAGGGTCGGGCGCGTGGATCTGGAACACGAGCGCCCTCTGGTGGCAGAACTGAGCCTGCCTCAAATCAAAATCCCCAAAAAACCACAAAAATCCAGCAAAATCCAATCCCCCCCTCTAGTTTGTACACCTAGTAATGTAGATCCATTTGTTATAGGCCTAAGTTATGCCAATGTGCGAGCCGAGAATTTTGGAACTCGGCCAACACATTTATCTGTGATACGATTTAGGCGTCTTTAATTTAGAAGAGGTAACTGACAAAAAAAAAACATTTGATAAAGAACATTTTTAAAAGGAAAGCTAGTAAATAAAACAGAGAACTTTTTCAAGTTATTACAAAACATATTTAACGATTAACCCTTGTCAATAAGCGAGTTTTTGTAAAACCTTTTCTAATATCACGCATAGACACATATACCCCATATGCATAATTATATTCGTACCATATAGTCCTGATATCTATCGAGTAATCTGTATGTCCACATTCGCCAGCACTGCGGATGATTTTTGATACCTAGCTTGTTTTCTTATCGGACTAACGACTAAGCCCAGGCAAAGAAACAAAAACTGTTTTTGAAATCTATGTATCATATTATATACATGAATATATACGCTATATTACACCTATCTATATATTATATATAGCTCTAAGCATCATAGCCACTTGTCTGTATATCTCTGAACTTTAAATTTTGCCTGTGCAAAAGCATCGCGAGAATCAAATAAAGCTGACGGAAAAAAAAACCAAATAATTGGTGGAATTAATTTTTTATTGGTGCTTGTTAAAGGTAATACAAATTAATTAGATTTCACTTTAAAATATATTGTGTAAATAATCAGATTACTGATTATGTCAGATAGTGTGTTGGGCTAATTTAATTACGAAAATTAAATGCAATTAAGGAAATAATAAAACAGCAATGGTTTTAAGCAGATCATTTAGATCAGAGATTTTGTGAGGATATTAAACGGTCTATAAATTAAAGAAAATATAATAATTTATTATTCCAATGTTTATTGATTAATTGAAGAAGCTTATACAATGTCAATTAAACGCGATCCATTTCCAACAGCTCCATTTAATCCCAGCTCTTTGGCAACCTCTCCAAATTCAATGACATAATCTAGCATATCAAACTTCAATCATTTACCCCCATGACTCAATTACTTACCATTGAATGCACTGGCAATTACAATAACAATTAAAGCCATTACGACTGGAGAAGTGAGCCCGCATAATAATGCGGCCAGGGGATATACTCGCATCTATATATGCATATGGATGCTGGATTCTGGATGCCAGAGAGCCGAGCTGGACCGAAACGGGAGCTGATTCTGGTTCTGATTGACCGATGGCAGCCATAAATGATGTTGCGGTGCACTCGGCCGACACCTCCCCACCACTCCCACCTCCCCTTTTTGGCCAATTGCACAACCACGCTGCATATTTATGCTAATTAAGACACATCGAGTGGTAGTCAAGAGTGGCAGTGTCGGCAGTCCCCTGGACAATCTCTTTCTGCGGCCTGCCTTGCATTTTATGGTCGCTTTTTCGTTTTATTGTTTTATGTGTGCAGCGACATTATTAATGCTATTATGGTGAGCATTTATTATTTCATGTTGGACAATTAAAATAACTACAATTTTTGTTTGCCGCGTTGAATAATGTGTGTGCAGTTATGCCCAGCTTGGCCAACAGCTCCGACTCCCAGGCGGCCCAAATAGATGAGCATCCATCGCGCTGATGCAATGCAAACGCAATTGTTTCGCTGCCAGGCGTCACTTGATTCCCACAGCAGAAAGTCTAATTAAGTGCCGACCTTGATTAAGTGCGAACAATGCAAGGGAATTGCAAACAAAGCGGGGAAATGGGTTAAACACTGGAGTTGTGGATGAAGTGGGAGCCATGTCTCTAGATCTAGTGGCATTATGGGTCAGCTCTCAGGCGGTTGTTTATGCATTATAAAGATAATCATGGGCGGAGATGGGAGGGTGATTTGAAGGACAATTTTTCCCCATTTGGATGAAAAGTACTAGTAAATGTGGTATTCAAAAAATATGCAACAAAAAATTTGTTTTGAAATGCATATCTAAAACGAAATTCTGCATCCGCCAACGCAGATAATTAAATATCGCTCCAAAATCAAATAAATTAAAAATCGAAAACATATTTTTAATTATTTTAATTTTTCGTTTTTTTGCCTGACTTAGAAACAGTTCTCTTTTCTAAACTAATGTTCTTACTTGAAAATGTTTTTTATCGTCTACCACTTAAATGAAAAGTACAAAGAAATGTGGTATTCAAAAAGTATGCAACCAAAATTTGTTTTGAAATCCCTTCCCGCAACCCCAAATCCTGGACTAAATCTAGTTTGCTTTTCGAAACTAATGTTCTTACTACATAATATTTTTTATCGTGCTCTCACCTACGGATTCCAAAGTATAATTACTTTTCAAAAATCAAATCTCATAACAATAACTTAAGGCTCTCAAATTTAATCGATTTTGCTTGTCATTCCTGGATTTTACCCGCACTCAGTGCTTTTGCAAATGCCCTCGACCCATTATACTCCCCCGAAATTCCATTCAAATACAAACCAAAAGCGTTTTAATCAAAAACATGCTAAGCCGGAAAAATTCAGTTTGGCATTCAACTTTGTATTGGTCGATGTGTGTGTGTAATAGCCAATTCACTGGTTGCATTTTTGATGGGGCCAAAGTCTCGTATGGCCATTGTCCGCAAACGGAGCAACCGGACTAATGGCAAAGCAATCCCCATGATTCCGCAGCTGCCATTCCCCTATGCAGAGAACTGATCCCTGCCGAAACATGCAAATTCATGGACAAAGCCATTCCTAACTCAACTCTCAACTCTGTGGAAAAATTCAAAAATTGCATTTGCTTTCGGTTTCGAAATGGAGATTACCCCTACACAAATATGCAGTGGGAGAAAAAGATGATATCAAGTTGGTTTCGCATCAGAACACAAAAATATTAGAAATTTTTAAAAATTTGCTACCTTTATTACATGTAAATAGGTATTTTAAATACTAATATTTACTCAAGACTTTTAAAAAAATTATTTTGAAATCTATAAAATATATTATTTTTTCTGTTATTGCTTTAAACGTAAGCATTGTGTAAAATTTTTAAATTTTACTAAATTTTTTTTTAAATATTTTAGAAATATTATTGATACTTTAAAACCAATTATATTTTGTTGAGTGTATGAGTTCGTATTTCTGTTTGGTTGTGGGTGCATGGGTGAGCCGCAAACATTTTGATTATTTTAGTTGACTGGTGCAAAAGTGCGGCTTAATTGTTACCAACAAACAATAAGCGGAAGCTTGCGGCTTTAGCAAATCTCGACAAACTACGAGAAGGGTGAAGGCAAGTTGGCTAAAATGTCGATGCAAGCCCACAATCAACAGCATTAAAATCATCTCAGATGCCAGTCAGGCACCCACCAGATGATGATGATGATGGTGATGGGGATGGAGATGATGCTGCTACTCACTCTTTTGTGCTAGAAAAAACCATTAAATCGCAAAGAAAAGTAGATGCTTTGCTTCAAGGTAAGGCGTTGCCAGAGGTTTCAGATCCATTTCTTCACTTTCCTCGTCGCCATTCTTTATGGCAGCTTTGCAACGCGTGTTCTGTATTTGTAAACAATTTGGTATGACACCAAAGGCACTTGTGACCTTCCCGTCCACCGTCTATTCCACCCATCCAACCTTTGTGCCGAGCATAAGCATGCATATTTATTTTGGACCCAGCTCCACACACACGCATCGTGTTTGGCTTTGTGGACTTAAACTTGTCCGCATTTCCATAGTTTGTGTCCTAGTTTTCGGTTCGCACGCATTCAAATGGCAGTTTCCTGTGGGCAAATCCAACCGAAAATCCAACCACTATTTGACCCTTTTGCATTTGATCTCCCTGACACGGAGATAGGAAAAATGTTCAGGAAAATACGTTTTAATCCACGTTTTTCATTAATATTTCACTATTTTTATTTGATGTTGATTTAGCTGAATTGGATTCGCAATATTCAGTAATTACTGAACTGGATTAGTCGGTTGAAAAGATAGAGAGAGAGAATTGGTAGGTTTAAATATTAAAGAGAATAATTTCAATATTTAAAACTCTTTATATAGAAAATTTGTAATTTACTATAGAAAATATACATATCTCAGTTTAAAGTTGATTACTATTTGATTGAATGCCTTTCCAATTACACAATTAACTCCCTGACACACGGGCAATTTGTTAAGAACGCAGAGTGTTAAATCAAATTCCCAACGATATTAATTATGGGCTAGGCTCCGTCTTCTCTTTTCCCATTTATAGTCTGGCTTCTCTTGCGGCTTATACCACACCTGAGTGACTGCGACTCTAATGGCCGCATCTCCTCCACCAGGGAACTCATCCTCCCTCCCCAACTGCGTCTCATCCTCGAAGCGAAAGATCAAAAGTCGCCCGGGGATGTGGAGACGGGAAGAAGAGGAACCAGATCAAAGAGTTAAACCTGTTGGGGAAGAAGGAACTCAATGGCAAAACGAAACGAAATGCACTCCCCGCTGTTAACAACTCATACTCCCGGCTCATGTGGCAAGATCAGCCAGAAACTAAGAGGATGGGGCATACAGGCACATGTGGCAGTCGGCACCACCCGCTCGACCCCCTAATAAACATGTTTTCTGGATATGTTTGACTTCTCTTCACTTGGAAAAATTCAGGGACCTTGAAAAGTCTAAAAAAAAAGTCCTGAAAAATTAGGAACACAAAAGACTTAAAACAATGTAATTGGTTAAAACTGTAATGTTTTGAAACCACAAAGAAACACTGTAGTATTACAAAGTATATATCATATTCATATGCAATCTTTGTAAAATATACATAGTTTAAGTATACGAATGAGTAATATACGAGATAATATTCAAATTGATGACAAATTAATGAACTAGTTAGTTTGGAATTCAATATAAATATATGAAAGAACAAAATTTTCAAAATTTTAATCATATTGATTCAAGAGCCAACAAAGCTTTATTTTAGTAAAAAAATTTAAAATATTTGGGAGTATTGGAAAATACTAAAACCAGTTATGTGTGGAAAATCATAAATATTATAAATTAGTACGTATAGAACTTTAGAATTTATTTCTATCGATGGGGCTTTTCCTCCAAGTGCCTACACCCAAAAAAATTCGATACGAAACGTAGGTCAATTTTACATTAATTAAGATCAATTTTAATTTGATATGCGGCCAGAAAAATTTGAACTAATCAAAAGGAGTATTTCATTTAAAAATGATATGGGTTCTACATAACCTGAAATGTACATGGCCATATCGATTTTACGGGAACATGGTTTTTTTTGTGTGTATGTTCTGAGTGCAGACGAGAATCCTCCCTTCTTTCCGCGAGAACCGGGAGGGAAGTCAAGCGAGGCGATCTCGACAGGCCAAGTTCATTGCTCTGGGTGTCGTCTGTGGCAAGTCTGTGCGGCAAAAAGTGATGGGGCACTACTTACAGGTCTTGTGTTGTGTAATTTCGAACATGCAAAAATATGCATCTTGATTGGCGTTGACTCTTTACGTCGCATTTCCATGGATTCGTATTAAAAGCGTTTACTGAACTTTTGATTAATTGCACATTTCCAGGCGCCACCGCTTGCTCTGGGCATGAACTTGGTGGCAAAAACAGGTTGCGTGTAGTCAATTTTTGATTTATTTGACAGGCACCCGTGATGCGGCAGGCGGTACAATGCGTTTGACACTTTTCCTATTTGCATAATTTCGTTGACGGTCCAGGGAACTGGCGGCGACTGGTTTCTGGTGTCCAGCAGGTGAGCGACCGACCAAAAGTGCTTTTCGGGGGGCAACAAAGTAGTTGTTTTTTGAGGGGTATGGTATGGCTTTGTATTACCTATACAACATATTAGTATCGTCGAGATTCAGCAATTTCAAATAGACATTGTACGCCATCAGAATTCACTATTTAACGGTCACTACTGGAACTATCTATAAACAGCGCTCTTACGGCTAATTCGGGGAACTAATTCTTATATACACATGTAGATAGTGCTGGCACAGTTTTTACACAAAAGTAGCTATAAAATATTAATATAATTAAATGTTTGCCAGAAAAGAAACTTTATAATATCAATTTGGAATAACTTTCTTTCTTTTAAGGCATTTTAAAAAGAACAGCATAAAATTCTGATAAAATAAGTTGAAAGAAAGTATACAGTTTTAAGTACTTTTTATTTAAACATTTTTTTTTGATCCCATTGACGTTTTCAGAATTTTATGAAAGCAATTTCTTATCTCTTATAGATATATATTCTCCCAATAAAACGTAAAAAATACGATTTTCATAAAGTAGGACCACAAACAAAATTGTTTGAATACCTATCTGTATATTTAAAAAAAAAACATTCAAAGGATGTATTTTCCTCAAATATAAGAATAATTGTTTATTTTAGTTTTTCGGAAAAGTAGAAATGCATAGAAGGGTATTTTAGCAGTATTTGCTCTTGAAGTCGTAGTCATCCTCGGATCCGGTGGCCAGCAGCTCCTCCTTGCAGCCGTGATGCAACCGGTGCACATCCGTATCGAAGCACTCGTCATGGAGCCGTTTATCCCGGCTCTTACTACGCTGTCGCCTCGCATGGGATCCGTGTCCATGTCCATGCCCGTGACCATGGTGATTGTGGACATGGCTGCTGGAGCCGTGATGATGCTCGGACGGTGGGTGATGACTGTTGCCGGAATGGAGTGTTGCCTTGTGGTGGAAGGAAGCTGGCGGAGGACTCAGCTCCCTGGGTGGCCGACAGTGGGATGATGGTGGTACAGGATCATCGTAGCGAGGACACGGGTGATCCCCAACCGGCGAGGCTGTCTCATAGCGTTTCGACAGCATTGTAAACTCCTGATGGGCCGAGCAAAGGGCCTGAAGACGATGCAGCAGATCGGTTTCCGGCAGATCCCGAAGATGCAATGTCCTGGCAACCGAAGTGCGGAAGGATTGCAAATGGGACAGGCGCTGATTGGCATCCGAAAGCTGGGAGCTCAGACGATTGACATCATCGCGCATGGACTGAAATTCGGAGTTGGATTTAGTTTATGACTTTTACACTGCACACAAAAAAAGCACGTTCCCGTAAATTCGATGTGGCCAATGTAAATGACATGTAATTCATACCCACATCGTTTTTACATGAAATACTCATGAAATTTACATTATTAAGATCATTTTGCCGAATTTTCCTCGAAAAAGAGAGCGATATGGGAAGCAAAATGACGTGAGATGAAACGAGAAAGACAGATTCAAAATTCGAACTGACGTATTTCGAACATGATGTTTACATTTCGACCATATCAATTTTACACGGGTCCATATCAAGTTAAAATTGATCTTAGAAAAAGTAAAATTGACCTACGTTTCGTATTGATTTTTTTTGTGTGCGATAATATAAAAATTTTGTAATTCCAAGGATTTTATATTCACTTACATTGATTAGTGCCTCATCGCGACACCTGCGATTCTGATTGGACTCGCAGGAAGACTTCAGGCGCTCCTTCATGGCATTGAGTTGGGATAGCAACCGGGTCTTCTCGTCCTCCAGATCGCACATCTGAGTGCTCAGCTCGTCAATCTTCCTGGCCCGTTCCAGCGAGGTGATCTTGTACTCCACCGCCTCCGCGAGTTGGGCCTTCACCTCGGCTATCTGAGATCGGGCATCGGCCAGCTGGCCACTCAGCTTGTCCACCTGTTTGGCCGCCTTCTTGGCCCGGCAAACGGCCTCGTCCCGCTCGCCCTGCAACATGCACTTTCCCCGCGCACCGTCCTCTATGATGGCCAACTTGCGACGCAGCAGCTCCAAGTGGAGATCCCTGCGCTGCACTTGCTCCCTGAGAACCCGCACTCGTCGCTGCAGATTGTACACACTGCTGCTCTCCTTCAGGGGAATATCGTGACAGGATCGCTCCCTGCGCAGTTTCCCATGCCCATGACCATGTCCGTGATCACAGCAACCCTTCTCGGGGCTGTGATGATGATGGTGATGGGACACCTCGTGCTCGCAGTGGGCAGTGAGTCGCTCGGCTCTCTCGAGCAAATTCTCCGCCATCAGATTGGTGTCTGTTCCCAGCGCGGGAGGTGCAGAGCACTCACTCCAGTTCATCGCATTGGCCAGACGCTGCAGGAACTCGGACAGACCCATGTGATCCTTGCGCAGCGTATGGATCTCGGCATGGCACTTCTCCAAGCGCTCGGTTAGCTCACACTTTTGAGCCTCTCCCGATCGGAGGCGGCATTCGGTGGTCTGTTGGGTCTCCTTAAGCTTTTCATGCTCCGAGCTCAGTTGGTCGCGTAGAGAATGCATTTGCTGCAATGTTAGAAAAATAATTGAGACTCAGGCATCTACTACAAATCTAGAAAAATATCGATATTTTCGATAGATTGGCAATATCAATTCGATAATATCGATATTTTCGATAATATCAAATTTCGAGAAATTGCAAAATGTCGATTATTTTCCATGTTCGCGAAGAGAATGCATTTGCTGCAATGTTAGAAAAATAATTAAGACTCAGGGATCTACTACAAATCTGGAAAAATATCAATATTTTCGATAGTTTGGCAATATCAATTCGATAATATCGATATTGTCGATAATATTAAATTTCAAGAAATTGCAAATTGTCGATAATTTTTCAAGTTCTAATATAATAGTCTATAAAGGGTTTTATTTACCGCATGCATGGCTTGATTCTCCGCCAGAGTCTCCCTTAACTTATCCTTAATGAGCGTCTCGCAGGGTTCGGGAACATTCAAGAGATTGCTCAATCCCCGCAAGAACTGCAGACGATCGCCCTGAATTCGGTCTAGATTGTTCTGCAAGCGATGACAACGCGACTCGAAGCCACGCAATTCCTCCTTGAGTTTCTCCCCATTGATTTCCGACTCGGTTAGTCGATCCCTTTGGATCTGGAGGTCCCTTTCATACTGACGGCAGCGTCCTTCGAGTTCGTGGTTATGATTCCCGGCTCCATCTAGTTGAGCGGTAAGACGCTGCTTCTCGATGTTTGCCAGCGATTTCATGTTCAGCAACTCGTTCTCGCAGGAACTAAGGGTGTCGCAGGTGGAACTGACCTTGGCCTTGGTCCTCTGCAGCTCCACCATCACCTCCTCGGCCCGGGAGATGATGCATTCGGGCGTGGCATGGGAGTTCTGATTGCCATCGCACACATCCATGCCCAAGCCAATGCTCAGTCGCCGCAGCAGATCGTGCAGTTGGGCCTTGACCTGCTCCTTTTGGGACTCCTCGCTGGCCACATGAGTCTCCAGGTGTTGAATCTTGCAGATCAGCTCCTTGTTCCGCTCGTCGGAACTGCGCTTTTCCCGCTGAACCGTCTGAATGGTGGAATCGCATCTGGCCTGCACGGATTGCTCCCTGCTCTCGGAATTTTGGAGGCGACTCTGCAGGGATCCGATGAGAGCGGTTTGCCGAGCAGCCTGGGAGCGCAAATTCTCGATGTCCGCCTCCTTGCTGCACAACGCAGTACGGGTTTCAGCGAGCTGTGCGGGGAAATAGAGGTTTTATTTACTTTTATATAGTTTATAAGTCGATCAGAGTGGTTTTACCTCTCCAGTAAGTCGCTCTTTTTTGTAGGACAACGCGGCCAATTCACTGCGCAAAGTGGTGGTCATGTCCAGTCCATGATGATGTTCCGTAACTGTGATTCCCGCATTGCCACAGGATGTGTCCAGCTGGAACAAACACGGAAATTAAGATAACCGAACAAAGTGAACAATATGTTATTTCGAAAATTATTATGCACATTAAAGAGCTAACTTTATACTTAGGAAAACTAAATTAATAAGATGTGTTATAAAAATACAAAAAGTTAAAAAGCCATGAAAAATATTATTTAATTTGCTTCTGGAAATTAAATTTTTTAACCCATAATAACTTTTTTTGGACTTAATCAAATACATTTTTTAATAATATTACTTTTGTCTTTCTTACAAATTTAATAAATTTATTTTATTAATGTCAAATTATATCACTAAAAAATTAATATTTTTTAGTATTTGAAAACAGGACTGAAACCTTAAAAATAAAACTAAACTACAAAACGTTTTCTTTTTTCATTTTTTAACATTCTGACCCTGATTTTCTCTGTGTCATAAAGAAATTAATTTATTTTAAATATCTTGCTTATTAAATTGATGATATCAACACAATATTGGATCTATTGATTATATTCGTTTCATGAAGTAATCTGATGCGTTGTCACTTCTTATAATTTTTTTAACAGAAAAAATAAATTATAATATTTAATAAGTTTGATGTTTTTTTTTTAAGATTTCACTTTATATGATATCATTCGAATCGCACCAGGTGATGATGATGCGGCGACAGACCGCCACTGTGTCCCAAATGATGGTGATGCAGATGATTTTCACTGGGCATTTTGAAAGCCTCGAACTCCGGATTGCGACCACTCCGAATACCAAACCAACCGTTCCCAGTCAAAGTCGTCGGAGAACTGAGCTTTGAATCGGGAGAAACTCCTTTTGGGAAGCCTAACAACATCCACCTAACAACTGAGGGTTGTCCGATGCACGAAGGCACCAAGGAATTTACCTCAACATAACATCACACAATGCTCAAATTTATGCTCCAAGTGAAAACGAGCTCAATGGCAGGGGCAAGGGGACGAGGAGGAGTAGCACTCGGCTGAAGTTACACCATTCTAGCCACGTTTACACATTGGGAAAACTTTGCAGTTTGTTTGGATTATTTGGGTCATTCACATGGCGCCAAGTGGCGAGGTATCAAATGCAATATCCACATCGGACTCACGCACGCGAATGCGGATGGGTTTTTCGGGTGGCTTACTAGGTGGCCAGGTGGCCCTACGGTGCAAATTTTCAACCTGGCCGGAAACGGAAAATGAGGTGTGCAAGTTTTGGCCAATTGTCTGCACTTTGGCAAGGGAGCCGTGGTAGCATCGAAGACAAATGGGAACTGAAAATGTGTTGAACATTCGATAAGCTTGGCCAAGTTAATTATGCAGGCAATTGGGTTTGGCTTTAAAAGGAAATTGATATGAGAGTGGTAAAGTGTTGAAAAATGTTATAAATTATTTATTATATAAAAAAAATTTAATATTCAGGGAATTTAAAGAGATTATATAGATAGATATATTTAGATATAAATAGATATATATAGGTATAGATAGATACATATACACACAAAAAAAAGCATGTTCCCGTAAATTTGATATGGCCAATGTATATGGCATGTAATTCATACCCACATCGTTTTTACATGAAATACTCATCAAATTTACATTATAAAGGTCATTTTGCCGAATTTTCTCTCTCGGAGACTCTCTCACTTCGAAAAAGAGAGCAATACGCCATATGAAGAGCAAAATTACGTGAGTTGAAACGAGAAAGAAAGATTCGAAATTCGAACTGACGTACTTCGAACATGATGTTTACATTTCGACCATATCAATTTTACACGGGTCCATATCAAGTTAAAATTGATCTTAAAAAATGTAAAATTGACCTACGTTTCGTATCGAAATTTTTTTGTGTATAGATATAGATAGATATAGATAGAAATAGATTGATATAGATAAATATAAATAGATATAGATAGATAGATACAAATAGATATATCTATAATAACTTGTTCCTTTACTTTTACATATTATTCTTGAATGAATTAAAATCCTTTTCTAACTTTGTTACAGTTTTCTTCCCTGACTAAGCACCTTTCGCGATCCTTTTAGCCATCCCAACCACTGTATCCCCTACACCCATCGAATTTTATGCAAATCCCCCCACAAAACATCATTAGTTCCCCTAACAACCGCATAAATTTGAAACATAAAAAGCACCGAACCAAAGTCGTTATTCAATTGCGAGTTCACATAAATCTAGCCTGATATGATGTCTACACGTTTAAATGGCAATTTGGCGCACGATTTTAGCGAGGCTAATTTTAGATTGGGATACCTTAGCGACAGACAAACTACTTACCTGGTAAGATGGCATGGATGGTTGCCTCAGAGGTGACATTGTGGTCATCCTTTCCGGATTGGTTTTCGTGTCACATTCAGCACCGAATAGTACCTCAAACACCTGCCAGTCCTCGGGAGTATTGCCATTGGTCGTTGGTCGCAGATTTGCTGGCATTCCAAGGGATTTTATCTGGGTAAACACGATCCGCCTTCGACTGGCTCTGGAAAATTTCAACTCTTCTACTCTATTTTCTAAGCGTAAATAATACAACCAACCAGGCAACAAGCATGCAGGGCAAAGTTATGCGGCAACTTTCAGGTTGCCACGGCGCATAAAAATAACTATGCATGAGGCTATATTAGTAGCCCGATTGGGAATGGGTTTTCCCGGTGAGTTACTACGGCGACTAAACTGCACATAATTCGATTTTCTAAACTGCAATCGCGTTGTGCGGGCCAAACTATAATTTCATTTGTCCCCGCCAAAAATAATGAATATGGTAAATGTTTGCCTTAACTTGAAGCCCCATCCCCATCCCCAATAGGCACCCCATATTGCCTGCTCCTTTGACAGTGACTTTGAAGGCAACAACCGTTTGGGGGTTAAGTTCATGCATTACGGGATTTTGATTATTTTGTTTGGGTTGCCAACATAAATACATTTTGTCGAGTATTGACGAGCTTTAGAATTTCGTTGACTTCTTTTTGGGTTCATTTGGCTTGAATACCCCCTCTATAGCCTCCACTGCAGCTTTCACGTCCGTCGGTTTTACCTAAAAAAATAACACAAACGTTTTATTATTTATTATCTTAAGCTTTTAAGGTTCTTAACATCTGGTAACCCTTTTAAAAACTATAATTTAATCAAGTCTTAACGAAAATATTTTAATAAAGGAGCTTTTTTTATCTCTCCATGAGATGTAACTTTCAAAATTTTTAATTTTATATATTATCTCCAGCTTTTTTAAACTTTTAAGGTTCTTAAAATCTGGTAACCCTTTTATAACTATTATTTAATCAAGTCTTAATGAAAATATTTCATTCAAGAACCTTTCAATCTCTTCATTAGATTTAACTTATATAAAAACCCACCCTTTGTTTCTCTCGAATCTTTTCCTCCGCTGCCATAAGCTCCTTCTCCTCTGCTATTCTTCGCCGAAACATTTCCTCCTGCTCCATATAGAACTTCTGGTCCTCCTTGACTTTCTGCAGAGCAAGCCTGTTTATCGTGCACAGTAGCTCGGCGTTTTCCAGGTCATTATCCAGCTTGACCTGCCACTCCTTGCAACTTATTTTGAGCTTGTCCACCTCCCAGGCATAAACTATCTCCGTGTTACGTTGCACCATTTGGTCCTGACTCAGCTTGGTCTCCCAATCCTTCAACTCCTTCGCCAGCATCTCCTCGCGACCGTTCAAAACCATCAGCCGCTGATCCATACAGCTGTTTACCCAGTTGATCTGGTAACGCACCTCTATGGGATCAATAGCTAAAGGAAATTATATTTGATAAATATATTTTTTTATAACTAGGAAATGTTTCCACATACCGCTAGCATTTTCGAATCGGTTCCTGAGTAGAGTATGACGGTTTTCCAGATGGAGAACGCTAGATTCTTCCACTGAACTTTTGCGACCTAGCTTTTCCTTTACCTGGCGATTCTCCTGGAGACCTCTAATCCATTCACCATCCGTAATGTACTTGCAATCCCTAAAAAGAATAGTTTTGGATCATAAAACCCACTTAATGGTATGCATCCTACCGTATTAGTTGAATGCTGTTCGCGCAGAGGTCTTCATTCCTTTGAAAATCCTCTCGGATGTCGTATATAATCTGTTCGATCTCGTTCAGATCAGTTCGGAACTTCAGACAGTCTAGATCTTCGCTACTCCGCTCTCGATTGATCACGTCTAGGTACATCTGATTGTGGTCCAGACGCACCAAGAAGTGATCCAACGACCAGCGGAACAGGTTGTAGGGCATTTCGTCCACCTTTCCCGGCCAAGGACTCGAGAAGAGGCGCAATTGCTTGAGCAGTCGAACCGAAAGGAACTCGATGGCTGCCTTTTGGCATTGGAGATTCAGGGCCGCCATCATGTCTGAGCGCAACTTGATGCTTTCCATGACCTCCTGCACGGTCTTCCTAGAGATTCCCCCCTGACGTTGTCTGGCCAACTGACGCACCACCATGGCCTCTGCCCCCTTCTCGCTCTCCCGGTAATCGATCTCCGCAGGATTTTTTGTCACCGACGAGTCCCGAACTGTCGATCGCCTCAACGAACTCACCCGGCGCTCGTGCTCGTCAATGATCGTGGCGAGGAACTCATCACGGCACTTGGAAGGATCAAGGTGGTCCGGCAACGGGAACTTTATTTCGAGCGGATCGGATGCAGAGTTGGCTTCCTTCTTGTCCTCGCCCTCAAACATTTTTTTTTTGTGTTTTGTATTGATATTTATTCAACGTTATTTGAATTCAATTGGTTTTTGAACTTGTGTCAAAGTTTTAATAAAATCTGGCTCCTACGTCCTTTTTTTTTAATGTTTATGTTTTTCCAAAAATGTATTTCTAACAGGGACCGTAATCATTATAAGTTTTATTTTAAAACTCACACAATAATCATTATTTTTGATCAAAAAAAATAAAACTCAAAAATAATCATTATTTCTGATCGGAAAAATAAAACTCAACAATAATGATTATTGTTGAGTTTTATTTTTTTGATCAAAAATAAAACTCACTTGGACGCCACGTCTTCTCTGTGCCGATTTTCGGCGGTTTTTTTTACACCTACCACCTCTGAAAAAAAAAACTTGAAATTGGCTTCTGGATACCGTTAAATGGTACATTCTTATAGTCAGTAATGGAGATACTTCCAGCCCTTGCTTATGTTTATGTATTTAAGCAAACATTATGTTTATGTATTTATCCATGGATTGCAGTCGAAATGCACTTGTCTCTCTGTCTTTCACTCTACAAGAACTAACTAACTAACGAAGGCCGCGAGCTCGTCAATACATTCTGGAACAACATTTAACAAAGTGCCACCGCTTTTTGAAATCTTTAAAATCTAAAGAAGCATTGTCCCTTATCTTAAGAAGAGCTTATCCTCTTCTTCTTAAGAATTCGCGGTTTTTTAAAAATTCATTTAAATATCAAACCAAGTATAGAAAAGGGTCTTAGGTAAGTAGAAATTGGTTAATAAAATCTTAAGGGTTAGTTGTTCTTAAGAATTCGCGGTTCTTAAAAAATCGAATAGAACCTACTTAAAGATAAAGGTCATTGAATAAAATGAATGAATTCGCGGCTTTAGAAGAACTAAATTAAGAATTCGCGGTTTTTAAAAATAATTCATTTTAATCAATGAAGATTGACCTTTATCTTAAAGTAGGTTCTATGTTAAAAGCGATTTTTTAAGAACCGCGAATTCTTAAGAACAACTAACCCTTAAGATTTTATTAACCAATTTCTACTTACCTAAGACCCTTTTCTATACTTGGTTTGATATTTAAATGAATTTTTAAAAAACCGCGAATTCTTAAGAAGAAGAGGATAAGCTCTTCTTAAGATAAGGGACAATGCTTCTTTAGATTTTAAAGATTTCAAAAAGCGGTGGCACTTTGTTAAATGTTGTTCCAGAATGTATTGACGAGCTCGCGGCCTTCGTTAGTTAGTTAGTTCTTGTAGAGTGAAAGACAGAGAGACAAGTGCATTTCGACTGCAATCCATGGATAAATACATATACATAATGTTTGCTTAAATACATAAACATAAGCAAGTGCTGGAAGTATCTCCATTACTGACTATAAGAATGTACCATTTAACGGTATCCAGAAGCCAATTTCAAGTTTTTTTTTTCAGAGGTGGTAGGTCTGCATACGTGACTTAGGACTATGTAAAAAAACCGCCGAAAATCGGCACAGAGAAGACGTGGCGTCAAAGTGAGTTTTATTTTTGATCAAAAAAAATAAAACTCAACAATAATCATTATTGTTGAGTTTTATTTTTCCGATCAGAAATAATGATTATTTTTGAGTTTTATGGTGTTTTCCTTTTTTGCGTATCTCGATCCTAAGTGCTTGATTTTTTGGTTCAAAAAATATATCAATAATCATTATTTACAGTCCCTGATTTCTAATAAAAACGATAAAGTCCTTGTTAAACCTAGTTTTTAATGTTTTTAATGGTAAATAGCAAACATAAATATTATGTACATAAATAAAATAATTAAAATCGAAGTAGACACTATTGCACTTTAGAATTTCTGGATTTTCTTTCAGATTTCCTCACAGACTTTCGTTCAGAATTCCTCTCAGACTTTCGCTCAGGAATCGTTTCGGGTATTATCTCAGTCTTTATCACAGACCTTTTCACAGACATTCTTGATGTTCGCGTCTCGTTAGCTGACATTTTCTAGAGTATTTGTAATCTAATAATGACTGTAATACGAAAATGTTCCATAGAAACTTACTCTTTGTTCACGATTCATCGTCTCCTTGGCTATAAGAGCTCTCACCTCATCCAATCTTTTCAGATAGATTTCCTTCTCTTCCATGTAAAACTTTAGATCGTCCTTTAACTTTTGCACAGCAAGCCTTGATACTGTGCAAAGGACGTCGGCGTTCTCGAGATCGTTATCCAGTCGCTCACTCCAAACCTTAATACTTTCCCTAAGCTTTCCCAACTGCAATGAATACATGAGCTCGGAGGAATACTGCACCGATTCGTCCTGCTTGGCTTGTTTCTCCAAATGCCTCAGTTCGTTCCTCATCGCCTCCTCCCGTCCATTTATCCGCATCAGACGCTGATCCGTACAACTCCTTATCCAGTTGATTTGATAACGCATCTCAATGGGATCCTTAGCTAAAGACGGAGAAGAGTTTACATCACATGGGGATCTAGTAGCTTCACTCACCTGATGCTTTCTCAAAGTCACCCATAACAGCTGTTTGACGAAAAACCATCTTGAAAGAGCTACTTCGCTCTATTAACATAGCGTTTATCTTCTGGTCTTCAATGTCCTGCAGATTGGCATTAAGGTTTTTGACCCACGGAGCATTCGTATTGTAAGCGGCATTCCTGCAATTAATATTGATATATTTAATTATTTAGATAGAACTACTTACTTTAACAGATGTATGCTGTTTTGGCAGAGATCTTTATCGAGACTAAAGTCCTCTCGGATCTCGTATATAAGAAGTTCGATCTCGCTTAGGTCCCTGCAGAACTTTACGCAATCGAGATCCTCGGCACTTCGCTCCCGATTGATGACGTCGAGATAGATCTGCTTCATCTCCAGTCGCATCAGGAAGTCGTCCAAGGACCAGCCGAAGAGGTTGTAGGGGATCCCTTCCTGCGATCCCGGCCAGGGTTTTGAGAAGAGACGCAATTGCTTGAGCAGACGCACCGATACGAACTCAATGGCTGCCTTCTGGCATTGGCGATTCAGTTCCGCCATCATGTTTGACCGCATCTTGATGCTCTCCAGGATCTGCTGCACGGTCTTCCTGGTGGACTCCCTCTGGCGTCGCAGGCTGGCCATTTGGCGCACCACCATGGCCTCTGCCCCCTTCTCGCTCTCCCGATACTCGGTCTCCAGGGGATTCCCAATGCGCAAGGACTCTCGAGCTGTCGATCCCCTCAGCGAACTCACCCGGCGCTCGTGCTCTTCAATGATCGTGTTTAGGAACTCATCACGGCACTTGGACGGATCAAGGTGCTCGGGTAATGGGAAACTTATCTCAAACGGATCAGGTGCAAATTTTGCTTCTTTCTGCTCTTTAACCTCATCCATTTATGTTTATTTTCTGTTTAACCTTTTATATTTTTTTTGTTTTAAATATTTTTGTTGTTTTTTTTTTTAGTTTTTTGTCTTGATTTTAGTTAGTGTTTTTTGGTTTTGGTATTATTTGTTAATGTGTCATATTTGAGTATAAGCAGAAACGCTGCTGCATGCTTTGGTATTTGTATACCCATCACTCGTAGATTAAAAGGGTTTATTGTATTCGTCGGATTTTGTAACAGAAGGGAGAAGAAGGGCCTGTTTAAGCCACTTTGCACATATGATGGGGCTTAAACAGCTTCATCCTGCGGATCGGAAAAGTGGTTTGGGATCCGTATTCTTATTATCGGACTTCTTTACTCTTGTTACCTGTGATACAACATCGCCAAATGGAAGTAGGAGTATCGGGATCTTCAGGACTTGGCAGTTAGTTTTAGTGGCTTATCTTTTATTTTTTCAGATTTCAGATTTTAATATACTCTTGGTACCATAGTTTTGGTTAGAAGTTTGTAAAACACTGAAGAATACGCTTCCTACGCTTTAAGGTTTAAATATTATTAATCAGAATCATCAAGGGCGTCGATATAGCCATGTTCTTCTATCCATCTGTAATAATTGTCAAACAGTCCCCAACCAGCAAAATTGTCAAAAATAGTTACTTTCACAACAGCAAATACACACAAAAAAGCAAAGACACACACGCAAAGCAAAAACAAAATACACGTAACTATTTTTATAGTTACTTAACTATCTTCATTGGTAAATTTTACCAAGCAAATTTTTTTGTGTGTATGTGTCCTAAACTCAGATCAAGTCTCAAAACATCTTAATTGTTAGCCTCAGCAAAAACAAATGAAACACTATTGTTTATTATCATTGTAGGCTAAATATGCCTTTTGTTTATTGTCAATTCGTATACAGCGGATATTTAACATTCAGTCCGAGCTTGAATAGTAATAGGTCTTGGTCTTGCGTCTTTCGCTGCCGATCTGGAGACTCTCGTCGCAATCAGAATCCAATGGAATAACCCTGGAATTGCTGCAACTGGGCTCATCGTCCTCATCGTTTGACTCATCTATACCGGCATCCTGTTGCTTCCTTTGGGATTTTTGAGAATTTTTGGAGCTACTGCCTGGAGAATTATTTGTTTCGTTGTTATGAACCAAATCGATGAAAGATTCTGGCTCCGAATCATCCGCTGCACTGTGATGCATGGACCTAACAGGCGGCTTTCGTGGTTTCACACGAGCTGCGCGACGCATCTCACGCTCCTCCTGTCGCAGTTCTGCCATCTCCGACCTGACGCGACGCTCACGATCCTGCACAGGATCAGCTCCCATGTCCATTAGCACCTTGGCACAGCCCGCTTGCGGTTTATTCACTGCGCGATTACGCAAGCCCTGGACATGACTCTGTCCGAAGCTGGAGTCCAATTTGGGACGTAGCGTCATTTTGTTTTTTATGGGTTCCAGAGCCTGGTAAAAGCTCCCACTGCGTACATAGAAATGGCTCTTGTTATCGGTGACCGGGTGATGCACCACATCAAAGGCCTCGCCTCCCACATGGAAGGTCTTGCTGCCATCGGACCAGTGAATGAGTCTTGCGTTTGACTCCTTGACATTATCCTGACCCTCTCGCCACCTCACAGTTGTCTTTAAACGATTCACAAAGTCCTCGCGAGCCTGTTCGTCCTTCATATCTTCAGGCGTCAAGGCATCCTGAAAAGTTTGAGCATCATACGCCTTGGATTCCACGGGTATAAAGGGTGGCATCTTTAGGAACTGCAGTTGACCATCGGGAAGGCAACTGTCGGCTGTTAGGGTGGCTTTATACTTCACCTCCAACTTGGTTCCAACCATTTGGGGGAGCTCTTCATCCATCGACTGGTCTGGAGAACTTGCTACAATAAGGACATTAGTCGGTGGCCGGCAAATATTATTATTATCTAACTACACAAACCTTGCATTTTAGGATATTTGGGTTTAATTTCTTCTTTTTTGATTTTTGTTTTTTTTTTAATGAAAGAGAAGTTCTCGTCTCAAGTGACAAATCAGTTATGACTAGAAAATGGGTAAAGAAAATTTTCTTCAGCTCTGACAGCAAAGTCAATGGAATTGCCTATCGATTAATAGACAAGCACAGGGTAGTCACCTAAACTTTAATCAATTAGTGTTGTTTAAGACTTAAGATGATAAACATTAATACTTAAAATTATATATCTCTTTTAGATGATTCTGGCAATAAGATCTCGAATCATACCACAATCTCTACCTACACACAGAAAAAAGCATGTTCCCGTAAATTCGATATGGCCATGTAAATGTCCGGCAAATCATACCCACATCGTTTTTACATGAAATACTAATCAAATTGACATCAAATAATGTCATTTTGCCGAATTTTTTCCCTCGGAGGCTCTCTCACTTCAAAAAGCAATATGGAGAGCAAAATGACGTGAGTTGAAACGAGAAAGACAGATTCGAAATTCGAACTGACGTACTTCGAACATGATGTTTACATTTCGACCATGTCAATTTAACATGGGCCCAAGTTAAAATTGATCTTAAATAATGTAAAATTTACCTACGTTTCGTTTTTTTGGGTGTACCAAATACAACCGTTTAGAAAATAAAATTGCCAAATGCTCTAGAAAATAAAAACTTCCTAATTTAAATATACCTGTTACTCGAAAAGTATAACAATAATATTGATCAGCAGATTAGCTGAGTAACTTGTATTGGGCAGTCGAGGTACTCGACTTGTTTTGGTTATAAACAAGTTTGGTTACTTAAAGAAGTATTTTAATGTTTCCGTTGATAAATTACAAGCATATAGAAGTAAAATGGTCCAAATCGAGGGATATACTATTGCACTTTAGATTTTCTTGATTTCCTTTTACTCTTCTTTTCAGGTTTCCTCTCAGCCATTTTTTTAGACTTATTCGCTGGGTTTGTCTCAGATTTCCTCGAAACCCTCCTCGACAAGCGACCTTGGTTAGCGGCAAATTCCTATAATTTTTTGTCATATAGCGATTACTCGAAAACTAGATTTTTAAACACACTTACCGCCTCCTCGCGGGCCATGTCCTCCTGGGCTATTAGAGCACGCACCTCTTCCAATCTCGTAAGATACATTTCCTTCTGTTCTGTGTAGAACTTCTGATCGTCATTTATCTTTTGCAACGCAAGCCTGGTTACAGTGCAGAGTACATCGGCTTTCTCCAGATCGGTGTCAAGTTTATCCTGCCACATTTTAACTTTTTCCCTAAGCTTTCCCAACTCCAATGAGTACATCAGCTCGGCGGAATATTGCACCGATTCGTCCTGTAACGCTTGATCTTCCAAGTCCCTCAGCTCCTCCCTCAACGCCTCCTCCCGTCCGTTTATGCGCAGCAGACGCTGATCCGCACAACTCCTTATCCAGTTGATTTGATAACGCATTTCAATGGGATCCTTAGCTAAAAGCGGAGATGCGTTCACTTATGGGTGATCATAATATGGGGATCTAATAGCCCCACTTACCCGATGCATTCTCAAGGTCACCCAAAACGGCTGTTTGACGAAAAACCATCTTATAGGAGCTATGACGTTGAAAAGCGGAGGCTCCTAAGCTTTGATCTTCCATGCGTTGAAGATTCGAGTTGAGGGTCTTGACCCACGGCGCATTTATGGTGTATTGGGCATTCCTGCAAATGATATGTGGGATATGTTATGTATTTGTATGGCACTCCAGTATCCAAAATTGTATATTGGCAAAAACCCCTTACCGCAACAATTGCATGCTGTTTTTACAGAGATCTTTATCGCTGCGGTAATCCTCTCGGATTTCGTATATGAGGTATTCCATCTCGCTCAGATCCCGGCAGAACTTTGCGCAATCCAGATCCTCAGCACTTCGCTCCCAAGGCAGGACGTCGAGATAGATCTGCTTCACGTCCAGGCGCTTCATGAAGTCATCCAAAGACCAACTGAACAGGTTGTGAGGGATCGGTAACCCCTCCTGCTCTCCCGGCCATGGATTCGAGAAGAGGCGCAATTGCTTGAGCAGACGCACCGATAGAAACTCAATGGCCGCCTTTCGGATTTGGTAGTTCAGTTCAGCCAAAAGGGTCGATCTCAATCGAAAGCTGGCCATGACTTCCTCCACTGTCTTTCTCATCGTCCCAGCCTGGCGTTGTTTAGCCAGCTGCAGAACTACCATTGCTTCGGCGCCCGTTTGGATCCCATGATCCTTGGCCTCCACTTCTCCATGAATCGATTTGGCGCGAACCGTCGATTTGGGCCTCAAGGACTGCGCCCTGGCTTCATGCTTCTTTATCAGGGAGCTGAGGAACTCATCTCGGCACATCGACGGATCTTTGTGCGGCGGTAAGGGGAAGGGAATTACCCAAGGGTCAGATGATGAGGCTTCCCAAATACCATCCTGAGCAATCTCTTCATCTTTTTTCGTCTTTTTATGGGACATTTTGTTGTGTTTTGTTTTTTGTTTATTTTAGTTTTGTTTTGACATCTCTGTGGGGATCTTTTTATATACTTATTATACATTCTTCTATTTAGAGGTGGATTTATTCAGGAAAAAATAATATAAACATAAAAAAACAAATGGATTTAAATTTAAATTTTATTTCTTTATTATTATAATGGGAATTTTCATCTCAAAAGTTAATATTAGAATCTGAGTAATGTGTGCCACTATCATGGCGTATTTAACTATTTTAGGTCAGGTTGTAAGTAAATCTAGTATATTTACAGAAAACTTTGCGTTCTTATCAAAAGCTATTAAAAAACTTTATTGATAATTTTAAATTAGCCGCCATCTAGTGTTGTTCAACGCAGTAAAGCTGTGTAAGCTATGAAACAGCTGATGGTCGGTGGGAAGAAGCAGCAACAGTTGCCATTCACATGTCCGCGTGCCTGCACATTGCTTTGAATTGAATATTTGAATGTGTTCGTTTATTATTATTTACGTATTGTTTTTCAAGTGTTTTACTATTGTTTTAATCAAAATTAGTTGCTACGTTTGTCCTTTACATAAGCCAAATTGAAGGTGAGGTAACTCCATTGCAAAAGGGCCTAAATCTAACCGACTTTCCGCCTGGTCAGTTTTCAGCCGCCTCGCTTTAAGTTGCTCAGTTTAGTTGAACTTATTATCCGATCCAGAGACACAGGTGCATTGCCGTGCCCAGGTAAATATAAGCTGGGTTTTATTATATGTATTATGTGTATTTGGCGGCTTGTTTATGTGCTTGATTAGCAGTCAGCTGTGCATATTTGCGTGTCTCACATGCACAATATATTTGGCTTTTAATTACCCCCAACTGAGTGTGTGTGTGGGGCAGCTTTCGTACCTGTATGTGTGAGCCCAGAAAATCGTAGTTACGTACATCGTTGCGTATGAGCAATAAACTGCAATTGAGTCAAGGTCAACTATAGGCTTTCGATTGGCTAACTTCGAGAATCATTTGCTACAATTAGCAACTCTCAATTATCACCTTTCTGCAGTCGAAATTATTTATTTTCTAACTTATCTCGGCTAATCTTGCGTTTGTTCTTCAAATCATTCCGCTGACAGTTGAATTTATGACCTAAAATTTATTTACTATTTCTGTCTTACGCGCCAACTCCATATTAGTTTTTGTAATCCCCTCGATCTGTTCGATTTATATGCCTTTATAATTGATGTGACTGGAATTGGAGCGTTAACCAAAGCCGATCACGACTGCCAGTTTGCTTTTCCACGGTTGGGCAACCACTGTCCCCTGTGATAAGACCCCAAAAATGTTGAAAATACAGCCCGTCCGCTGCACCAACGAAGTCACAATCAAAATGCAAACAGACCGGGCTTTAACAAATTAAGCAAATAGCCAGGTTAACGCTGCAAGTGGCGACAGAGGCTCACACACTCGCCCACACGAAATAAAACTCACGGGACAGAATCTTACGCAGGTACAGTCAGACCTCTCTAAACAAATCGTTTAACAAATTTAAAAAAAAAAAATTTTTCTAAAACCTGAAAAAAAAAATTTTTTAACTTAAAAAAAACAAATTTTGGAAAAAAAAAATTTTTTTTCTAAAACCTAAAAAAAAATTTTTTTTTTCTATAAATTGTTTTTCTAAAATTTAAATCTTTACTTTGTTTTGCAATTTAATCGATTTAAAGGTACATAGATTAAAGTTCAAATTTTTAAAGAAGTCTTCATGCTAAAATAACCCTAGAATCCTATCAAAACATAAACCGAAGACCTCTTAAGATTTTCTTATTCAGAAACAAAATCGTTTTATGATAAAAACCTAAAAAAAAAAAAAAAATTCTAAAAATTGTTTTTCTAAAATTTAAATCTACAAAATCGTTTTCTGGTAAACCTGCTTATCTTAAATTGTTCAATTGAGCGATACTTTACTGTACTTGAACGCACACCGACTGGCGAATAAGATATGGAGAAGACGTCGACGAACTCGTTTCAATTGAGACTCAAACTGAAACACAATTCATTTCGCTGGAGAACGCGCAACCGAAAACATTTTCCACCTCGGCTCTTATTCGCCTTCTAATTGATATTTGTGTACTTACGGTTTTTTGGCCTTTGGTCTTTTGCGTCTCCGATAGAGTCCCAAAAATAAAATGGAGCAGTGGAATAATGTGGAGCTGACGAACATGTCCAAAAAGTCGTACACTCTGAATCATGCGTACGATGCAGCCGAGAAGTTGAATAAGGAGAACAATCCAACGCCCTCCAATGGAAATGGAAATGTAACCACTACAGAAGAGGCGCCTGTGGAAGGCGATCTCCTCAAGCCCGGATCGGATGTGCGTCCCAAAGTGGAGCCCGATGATGTGGAGAGCCTGCTGCGACGTCTCTACGGGATCACGATAAGCGAGGTTAAGGAAATTATCGCCTACGACGATCGCAACTTCTTCGTCAAGGAGGATAGGTAAGTAAAACGAAGGGATTATCTCGATGACACCATTATTCAACACATCATCACATCCGGAGACCCTAGATAATCTGAAATTACAGCGCTTACATCTTGTCTAGTTGCAGTCAGAATAATAGCACTACAATGAAATAATTTAAAAGGAAAGCTAGATTTTTCATGCATTCATCAAACTCAGATCACGAATTTTTAACATTAAATATTTCGTTTTAAAAAACAAATTCCTAATATAAATAATTCATTTACTGTGCTCTTAATCTGACCGCAGTTGTAGCTGCAGTCCCAAGCACGACTGTGCAACACAAAAACAAATGATAATGCGCCGGAGAAATGCGGCGGGGTGTAGCATCTATTTATACCCCGTTTAATTAAAGTTGTTAGTGGCGGCAGTTGAGTGTGACGCAATCGCCAGTCACCTTGCCAGCATCGCAATTGTTATCTTGATGGATTCACGGCACTCAGCACTGATGTAGTCAGTTCAGGTCTTCACTTTAATAAATTAGATTAATCTAAAGAACAAAAAAAGGTTACAGTCTAGAAATAGCCAGCTATTTGAGCACAGGTCTCTTCTGGAAGCCAAACATGCTGAGCTTGGTTTGATTCTGACTCACGGGTCCCAGCTTGCCGTTCGTCTTTTTCTTAGGAGTTCCCTTCTTGGCAGTGGCGGGTTTGCTAAGTCCTACTCTTCGTTTGCTAGCTGGCAGTGAGTTCTGGCGTTGCAGGGTGGATGATGACTTGGATGACGCTGTTTGCTCTGAACTACAGCTGTCGTCGGATAGCAGGATGATGGCTTCGTTGTTGTTCCCATCGGAGTCGGTGGGTGTGAGTGTGTTATCCACCAATAGGTCCAAGGATTTTATGCGTATTTTTGGGCTGCCTTTAGTTGGTGTTTGTGGCTCAGTTTTGGCTGAATCTTCTTGGGTTTCCAGGGACGAAGGGATGACGTTTTCCTGTGATTCCAATGGGGAAGAGGCAGTGGTCTCTGTATCTGTCTCCATCTCACTGGCTAGCGAGCTAGAACGTTGTCTTTCTTGATTCTCTCCTGGAATGTCTTCGTTTTGTAGTCTTAACTTTTTATGGCTTGAGCTTGAGCCCAGCTCCTGCTCGTCTTTATCATCCTTTGGTTGAACTTTTGGCTGCACATCTTGAAGCCTTGCCTGTTCATCCTGTGAGGCAAAAAATCGACTTCGCACCTGCACTTGTTCCTTGGCAAAAATGCTTCTTTTAAGGGAATCAAGCCTCTTCTCATCTGCTCCTCCGCCCAAAGGACTGGCCTTCTTGGGACTGAGCAAACGCAGCAAGGAGGCATTTTCACAAACCACCGGGGATCGCTGGGTAGCTTCTTCTGCAGTCCGTTCCCTGGCAAAGGGATTGTGACGACTCTTCTGCACTGGTGATGGAGGTGGTGTGCGTTCTTGATCCATGGATTGATCCCTGCTCGGACTTCTTCTCCGTTTGGACCTTAAACTATACATGGTAAACAGCTGGGCCTCAGTGTGCTTTGCCTGTTCCAATCGCTGATTAGCTTCGATCTCCTCGTCCACGGTTTTGCTCACAAAATCTACTTTTTTGAAGAACAAAGCACAAGGATTTTCTTTCTTTGGCGTCGTCATGTTCTGTTTTTGGAAATTCGTTTGCCAAATGCTCTTGTGCTTGGATCGCTTCACATTCTTTGGCGTTGGCCACGCCTTCTCCGGCGTCCAAGAGTCCAAACGCTTCATAGAAAAGGGATTCAGGTTGCCCAGGGCTAAATGCAAGGCCTGATCGGTGTCGTCCATTAAGACGCCAGCATTGCTGCAGTAGCGTTCATCCGTGTCATAATCTTCCAAGGCACAAAGGCGCTGCATGCGACGCTCCAGAGGATTGTAAATGAACATGTGCTTGAAGGTGGCCTCCGCCTTAAGGAAGTTCTCAATATAGTCGTCTTCTACCTGTGAAAAAAAACAGTAAATAAACTTTTACATTCTGATTCCTATAACTCACCTCCAAATTGCGCATATTGAGGTAGCTAGGAATCTTCTTCAATGCTATTCGCATGTCGTCCTGTTCCGTTTTCAGTATAAACTTGCAGGCTTTGGCCAGTCCTATGCCAGGCAGTGAGTCCAGGTAATCACAGCCGGATAGGATGCACATGCGCCGGAACTTGTCAAAGTGATACTTCTCCTCCTTGCAACCCATGGCCAGGTGCAGTTTATCCGCCTCTACCAGGAGGCCGCTGCCATTGAGGTCCAGCTTGAAGATAATCTTCTTGGCCCCAAAGAGCGTCAGATCCGAGTCCTCGGTGATGATGTACTGGGCCACATCGGTCTTGTTCAGCCAGGCCATTTGGGCATCCGCCTCGTAGGGCGCCACAATGCAGTCGACATTACGGCTCCGGCATTCCCGGATCAGCCGCAGGGCCATGTCATGGGTGACGTCCACGCAGCGACGCATATGGGAACGGGCCTCCTCGATGCGTCCCAAGCGCAGGAGCTCCGCCGCCCTCTCCTTGCTCTGCTTCCTGGAATCCCGCCTCCGCTTCTCGGTCAGCGCCTTGGCCGGCAAGTGCTGGCCATCGAACACCAGAATGGGCTTTATGTCGTACGAGAGCAGCATATTCACGTACTTCAGGCAGTATTGGATGTAAATATCCGTATCCTCGCCGCGTGCCAACTTCTCCGCACAGCCAAAGACTCCCTTGTGCAGCCAGCAATATGTGTCCACGGCCACGGTGCTACCGCGAATATCCTTCAGCTGCAGTTGCGAGGAGGCCTTCCCCACGAAGGGTATCAAACCGGTAATCCCCATGATCGGGGCAAACAATAATAACACAATAAACACAAAAACAATTAATAAAATCACGGGTTTTAGCGCCAAAATGTTTTTTGCCAATTAAATAGTGTGACCGAAGTGCGCAACTCAAAACAAGCCAAATTGCCATTCACAGGGAAGGTTTTTATTGACATTTTACAACACTGAAATCTAGTTTAAATATTAAATAAAAATACCGTTATATTAAAAACAGATATTTAAAAATATGTGTCTAAAAATATAATCAGTTATATTATAAAATGGATATAATTATATAACGATTACATTAAGCTTAATTTGTCTAGACTCTTAGCCAAAAATATGATCGCTTGAAGAAAGATTTTAATTAGACATATTTTCCTAAAAGTTAATATAAACTATAAAAATATATTAAAATTTATTAATCATTACAGCAATGTCAAGAACCCCCTTATTGTAACCCACTGTCCAAACGGATACGTCCTCAAGATCCTGAATTCTTTGGACTCCAAGAAGGAAGACTTTGTGGATGGCCAAAATCAACTGCTGCTTTATTTGGGTAATCATTGTCTATTTACTAATCGCAAATTTGACTAAAATATTATTTTTATTAGGAAAACACAGTGTCAAGTGCCCCCGGCCGATAGCCAATGCCACAGGGAAATACTACTCCGTTGAGCGCCTCAATGGGAATTCGAATGTAGTGCGGCTACTGGAATTTATACCCGGTGAAATTTTCCACCAAGTGCCGGTGACGAAGCACTTGCTCTACCGCAGTGGAGAGTACTTGGCCAGATTGGATCGGGCACTGAAGAACTTCACCCACCAGGCGTACGAAACCCACAAGACCTTGTGGATGCTGCAGAGTGTTCCGGAACTGAGGCAATTCCTGTACGTGGTGAAGGACCAGGAACAGCGACTTATCTGCGAAGAGGTTATCGATGCCTTCGAATCGAAGATTCTCAGTTTATTACCCACCCTAGAGCACCAGATCATTCACGGGGACTACAACGAACAGAACATAGTTGTGGAGCAGATTCCTAATCAGACCGAGTACACCATCAAGGGAGTTATTGATTTCGGAGATACGAGCAAGTCACCGCTGATCTTTGAAATCGGTGTGGCCCTAACTTATATGATCCTGCAGGCCAAGGATCTGGCCCAAGGAGGGATCTTCTTGGCCGGTTACACCAGTGGCAATCCCATCGAGAGCTCCGAGCTGGCCCACATCAAGTATTGTGTGGCTGCCCGATTGGTTCAGAGCCTGGTAATGGGTCTCTACACCCACACGCTGCATCCCACCAACGACTACCTGCTGGTGACCCAGGAACAGGGCTGGAAACTCCTCCAGAAACTGTGGCGCGAGAGCTTTGGAGAAGTGGATGAGCTGTGGGCGACCACCGGACATCAGTACATGACGCAAAGCAATAAATAAAATAAAATTCAGCTGGCCTTTTCCGGTTTTTAAAGACATTTTAAAGGATTAAAACTGAGCTGTTCTGGTTATAAAACAAATTATGTTATGTTATGTTTTCCATAAGTATTATTGAATGTCAGAAACAATTTGTCGCAGCTAATATAAAATATTGTTAAGCTTTTTTAAAGTGGATTTTATACATGTGCAATTGAATTTCAACCAATTAGAGTTAAGTAAAATTGATATTTTCTGTACAAAAAAAATGGCAACTATTTAAAACCAGAACACCATTAAGAAAAGCCGGAAAGGACTGATAAATAGCGATTCTAATCCCTTATGTCAATTATTAGGATTTCACGAACATATCACCTGTGCAAAATAAGTTGCAAGTCCAAGTATTTTTTGCATTTTGTTGCTTTACAATTTACTTTATCTGGTATATTATTATCATTATCTTTACAATAAAACTTGTTAAACAAATACAAATACATTGTATGTAGTACATTAATTCTTAAAGTAGGTGTGTTTGTTTTGGGCTCTACAGTGGTGGCAATTAATTTCGAATTGATTTTCAGTTGAAGCTTCAGTAAATTGAACTAATTAACGCTAATTACATTGAATGGTGTAAAAAGGGTGCTGAACGACGTTCCACCTTCCTCTCCTCTCCTTTCCTTATCCTGCTCCTCGTCCTGGACAATTTACAATGCATCGTATTCCTCTGGTTACATTATAATTATCTCTCTCTATGCGCTTGGGATACCCGTGTCTACTTAACGCTATATTACAAGTAACCGACTTAACACCTACAGAAATAAACAAAAGTAAAGGCGCCACTCGAAAGCGAGCTGGGGATTTGATTTCCACCGGACGTTGGCAGGCTCCTTATCATTGCGACAGAAAGTCAAACAGAAGACGTGCTAAACGAAAATATTTCTATCAGAATATATTTTGCCTGTGGGGGCTAAAAATGTTTACAGCTTGGGAATCAGGTTTATATATTTATTTTTCAAATCTTGTTTGTGTTTCGCGACGCTTTTTCTTTTTTGATGAAACATGAAACAAGTTAAAAGAAGTTAATAAAATAAAACAATGCGTAAAATGTAAAGATCGATGACTCTAAGCAGACAACAACTCGCACACAATTTTTACACACAATCAAACCCTAAAAAAAAAAAAGACAAAAATTATCAGAGATATACCTGAGTAACTCTTCGCAACACACTCGTTGTCTGCATTAGAGCACCATCATGACATAACATAGTATAAATAAAGAAAAAAAAATTGTAATACGAGCTAGAAAAAAAATATTTAAAAATAGAAGTCTACGAATTTCATTTGTTTCGCCAAGAAAAAAGCCCATTGAACAGTGTATCCTTGCTGTTCCTTTATCACTTCAGTACGGGCGATCTTAAAGGGGATAAAGCTGAGATGTATTATCCGATCTAACTTAGCGAGTGGATTAGATTAAATGTTTTGTGGGACTAAGTAAAGTTACGTAAATTAGAAAGAAGCTAGAGTGAAACTCTTTAGAATTTCTACGGATTGCAAGACGTTAACTAAAACTAATCTTTTCCAGACCAGGCGATAGATTACAAATTGGAAAATATCTTAGCTGCAATAATTTTGACTTGTACATTTCCATTTAACATCGAATCGAATTTTATATATTTCATGAAATACAAATTTTATCAATTCAATTAAATTATACTCGAATAATTCAGCTCAAATTACTTACAAAACTTCAAACGATTAAAATTCATAAATTGTTAGATTGATTGTACAACAGTAATTTCTAAAAAAAAAAAGTCCCAGAAGTCATCTTTCCGCTTATATTATTATACAAATAAACACGGACATCTCCCTTCCTCTGTGTGGAACCATATGTACAATGAACATCGTCTGATCTGGATTACTTGACATCTTGACGATCTCTGGGATTCGTAACTGTTAACTCTGGTGCTTTCACTTTTCGCTTAAGAAATAATTAAAAATTAATAAATGAAAACGCAACGTCTTCCGCCCAACCGCAGTCATTAGCTCAGCTTCCGTAGCAGATCTCCCGGGAGCGTCCTGGCTAACGATTCTTCTGGCGCTTGCGTTTCTTGGGAAACACGTAGGAGGAGTGGGTTTCCTGATGCCTCGCCTCGGCGGCCGTGGTGGGCAACTTTTTGCTGGCCAACGTTGCCACCGGCTCAGCCAGTGCCTTGGACCTGGCTATGGAGGTTGGCGCTTCGACGGCATCCAACCAGGCGACGCTGAAATCATCTCGCGCCTCCATGTTGACCATATTTTCACCGAACGCTTGAACTGTCACCTCGGTGACGATTTGGACGCTCTCGATGTCGTCGGGCAGCGGGTAGAAGGTGGACGTGGGCAGTGGATCCAGCGTAACCAACACCTCGTCTTGGTTGCGACGCATCCTTAGCCCCTCGAGCCGCATCTGCTCTTTCATGTAACGTGCATCCCGGCACTTACGATCAATCTCATCCTTTACATACTTTGCGTGCCGCCGCTCGAAGACAACATCGTCCAGTGGTTCTGTGTTGCTCTTGTCTGAACTGGGCATCACTGGGACATCCTTCCACTTGGGTATCTCCAGACTAGGATTATCCGACAGCAGCTCGTCGGCCTCTTCCAGGAAGAACTCGTTGTCACAGTGGATATCCTGATCCTCCCACGTTCTCGTGGTGTACGGAAAAGTGGCGGTGCGGAATCTAGAAGTTGATCTTCCTGATCTCGCGGTTGCCCTGCTGTACGTGTGGGGTGAACAGTTATTGAACGTTTTTCTGGATGTTGAAGCGCTGCTGCTAACACTGCTATTGGATTGCGGTGTCAGAGGAGTGGCTATTTGTTCAGCTGCCTTGGATTTCGATTTTGACGCCGACATTTCCGGTTCCATTGAGGATGTGAGCGCGGGCTGTGGAGTAGAACCCGGCGTAGGTGTCGTCGACGGCGTGGGCGCTGGTGTTATCGTGGTGGAGGACACTGGTGCACTGGGTGGTGGATAGATTAGATTTGTGACTGTTCTCTCCCTAATTGTCTTCTTGAGCGCAACCTGCGGCTGGTGACACTGGCTTAGCAGCTCCTTTTTTAAATGTTCCTGCAGTTTGCGCTTCACAGATTCCACGTGGTCCAAGTCCTGATCCTCCTGATCCTCAGACTTTTTCGAAATTATCCTTGTATCATTGACCATCGCTAGTTTTGTGATCTTAGTCTCGGGGCCTGACTCTTGATCATTGATCTTATGTTTTCGTGGATCGAGCGAGGCGGACGAGCTGGTTTTAATGCCGGGGAACATCTCATACGGCCTGAGCTTAACCTGCAAACGCTGGTTCTTTTTCGCGGGTTCTGTTTGTGTCTTGGTAGACTGATGGTTGGCTATAACTTGATGAGCACTAGAAGCGTTCATGTCAGCGGTGTTTGCCTTGGGCAACTTGGTTTCCCTAACAGATGGACTCGGGACAGCAGCTACCTTGGGTACTACCGCTTTTAGAATCTTCTTAGGTGCATCCTCTGGTTGTAATTTAGGTGTTTCTGTGTGCTCATCTGCCGGTTCCGGCCTTTTATGCTCTTCGGATGGATAGGCCGGTTGAAGCTCCTCCTTGGGAACTTCATCCTGCATTTTTATTGCTTTGTGATCTTCTGTGGCTATATCCTGGTGCCTCTGGGGCTCCTTACGTATTTCCGCCAACTCAATATATTTTTCCTGATCCGTCTCCTTTTGTTTGAGTGCAGCTCCATCTATGTCTACGACTTTTTCGTGATCCTTCTGCTTTGATTTGCTTTGAAGTGGCGCTCCATCGTGATGACTCTGTGTCTCCTTGCGTATTTCCGCCAGCTCCTGATCCTTTTCCTTCTGCTTGAGTGCCACTTCCTGCAGGAGCAGCAGCGTTTTCAATGCATGCCTTGCAGTCACATCTTCTTGTCTCATTTTTTCTGATTCGATTTGGTCAGGAACCACCTCTTCTTGGTTACCGGCCTCCAGTTCCTGATTCAACTGTTTTTCCACTTTTGGAAAATCAAACAGCTTTTCAGCTTTCCAGACCTGGTGCTCGACCTTTCCAACCTCCGCATGTGGCAGGGACTTCTGCTGATGATTGGGCGTTGAGTGGGCTGATGGGGCCAAGGCCTTCTCCTCCGTGTCCAACTCCATAGAGCTTATCTGCAAAAGTATGGGTTTGCTTGACATGATCTTTTGGTTGATGAATCTCACCCAACTTACCTGATTCTGCCAGAGATCTTCCTCGTTGCGAAAGTTTACATCCGCGTTGCTATCCACCGATTGAGCATCCTCATCCTCGTCTTCGTCATCCTCTTCACTGCTGTCGTCGTCTTCTTCATCATTCTCCTGATCCTCTTCATCCTCGTCTTCCTCCATATGGCCGTTAGCATCTACAGAATGAGCTTGCTGTCCCAAATCCACTAGCTCCTCGGTAACCACTTCCATTTCAAAGGATTCCAAGGCATCGTGGAAGATATCGCCCCCGACGACTTCTTCTACTTGAACTTCCTCCATTTGCAAATGCTCCTCCTCTCCTTGCAAATGAACCTCCTCCCGCAGCTGGTCATCCTCCTCCTGCTGCAGCTGCTCCTCGTGCGCCTGCATCGCACGCTCTTCCACCTGGTCTGTTTGCTCTTGGATATGATGCTTGGAGTCCTGATTCATGCGCTGCAGGATGAAGGTGCTCACTTTAGTGCCATTGAACTCGCCGCGGCCTTTGCTCTCTGAGCGCTTGCTGCCTGCCAGATTCGTCACGGCTCCAGCCAAATGGGGAACAGACGGAAGCTCCTCCACCCTCAGGATCCTGGGCTTGGCTTCCGCCAGTTGCGGCTGCGCCTCCATCGTCGTCTGAGTGCACTGTTCCCGCTCCCTGATCACAGTTTGCGTCTCGGCATGACAGCGAATCAGCTTCTGCTGCGGGGCAGCAGGTGGCAGTGCGTGATCATCGTCATCGTCGTCGTCGTCATCGTCGTTCCGCCGATGACTCTTTCGTCGCAGTTGCTTGCGCAGGTCCTCGTTGGCGGCCTCCAGCTTGGCGACCGTCTGCTTTAGTTCCTGATTCTGCGCCAACACCACGGCCATCCGGGCGCCCTGATCGTCCAGATCCTTTTCCTTGGCCGCCAGGCTGTCCGTCTGCTCCTGCATCAACTTCAAATGGAGCACAATCATACGCTTCAGGTTGTTGTTCTCGACGATAAGGGTGACCATATCGGCGCCGGCACCCACTGGTCCGACGGATGGCGGAGGCGGCATGGCACCGCCCCCCATGTGCTCCTGGGCATGAGGAGGTGGCGGCGGCGGCAGCATTGCCTTGCGGTAGCTATTGATGCCACCGCCATGGCGGCGCGCATTTCGCTTGCCGGGATGCTGATGCGGATGCAGCGGCTGATTGGGATGCTGATGCGGATGCAGCTGCAGCAGCTGCTGCTGGTTGGGATGGCCCAGCTGGTGCCTCTGGTAGCCACGCGACGGATTGTGGTGATAGGGCGCCTCCGAGTAGTTGGCCCGCTGTTTGAGCGGCCACTTGAACCGCTTGTCCATGGCGGTCGAATCGAGTCGCGTGCCGTCGGTCCTACGATCTCATAGCTGGCCAAACGGATTTGTTTTGTTTTGGTCTCGTCTGCTTCGCGCTTTGGGGTGCACACAATCTTCTGCAGCTGATACCGCCGCACAATGCGTAGAATCCCGATTCCGATTCCCACCACACTTAATTTTCTTCGCTCGCCCTCGCAAATGAACCGCTCTTTTTTTGGCCTGGAATTGTTGGTTTCAGCGCTTTAAACGTGGCGTTCTTGTCGCACGTGGTGACCACATTTAGGCAGCGATTTTTGGGTTTGTGTTTGCACGTTCTTTTACCGCTTTTTCCACAATTATCCGCAAAATGTAAACTCGCCCCGAAAAATGCTCTTGGAAGTATGGCGTTTTTGCTGGCGTTGCCAGGCCTCGTTTTGCAGGGTTGCTCCGGGTAATAGAGATGGGAGTTGCACGTGACGGGCACGAGAATCACGAGGTGCTAAAAGGGATTTATTTTGCACGGAACTGTACTATTTTATAGCACACACTTCTTAAAATTTATGTATTATTATTGTTATTAATATTTTTACTACGTATACTGAAGCCCTACGTAACATGTTGGGTGAAACTGTTGCATTTATTAGGTTTAATTGCTTTAAAATTCAATTTATCCACGGTTACTTCGGAACTAGCCTTTAAATAAAAAGTAAAACTTGTTATAGAATTCCCCATTTATTTTTATATGCTTTTAAAACAAGTATATTAATATTCCAAATAAAACCAAACATGTTGGTTCTTGGTAGAAGCACTTTCCTTTGTGTTGGTTACCACAAAATAAGATTATCTAATAAATAAATACTCGCTTAAATTATTTTATGTAACATTAAATAGTAAAGTTTATAAAGTCTTTTAAAAACAATTTTTTCTTATTTGTATATCAGCTAAAAAGAAAACCTAAATTCTAGTCGTACTGTGGCTCACTCGTGCCTGGAAAACGTGTCACGACCCCATCTCTACTGGCTGCTTGCCACCAATGCAAAAGCCGGGTGGTTGTATAAATCCATTTCTACGACACCCACTAATGAAAATTAGTCCAAACTTAAAACAATATTCATAAACAATACTCAAAAAGTTATGTAATGGAAAAACTACAAGAACAAAGAGCCATTCAGTTGGCAGCCCTGTAACTTATGCAAGCGTCGCCTGTGAATGGCAAACCGGGAAGAAGAAGAAAATGGCGGCAAAATTTTGTTAGATTTCTTTGTTGTGGTTTTGTTTTGACTGCCCCTTGGAAAATCCAATTAAGTTGTCCATGGCGTCCCTGTTTGGCGACGATGGTGTGGATGACCTGTTCAATGATAATCTTCCAACGGATCCGGATCAGTTGCCCAGCGATGGCGAAGACGAGAAACTCTTTGCGGACGATGAGGAAAATGCCGGAGAACCAGGTAGCCAGGAGGGCCAGAAGGTGGAGCCCAAGAAGCGGGCGGCAAGAAATCCCCGTCCCCGGCTAACCGTGGACACCCTTCGTGGTCCCCGAGGAATCCAGACCATCGAGGATTACTTCAAGGACATCAAGTTCAAGGGCAAGGGGCATGAGAAAGCCGATCTGGACGAGGTGTTGCGTCGCCTGCAGCACTGGGGCCATCGGATGTATCCCACATACACCTTCGACGATGTGCTCAACAACATCGAGCGGCTGGGCAAGAAGAAGCCACTGCAGGTGCACATGACGCGCTATCGTCTCGGTCAGCTGGAGGATATGCGCGCCCCCGATGCGGAGGTAATGGATGAGGGACAGGATGACCAGCAGGATGGCGCCGGCGACGAACCCTTTGATGAGTTTGATGCCCTGCTGGGCGAACAGATTGCCATGTCCCGACTGGCGCCACGTACTCCGCACCAGAGGAAGATGTCCACGGCCTCGAGCAACAGTACACTGGTCACTCCCTCATTCTCTCGTGGCAATGCGGTGATGTCCACGCCATACTCGGCGGTAAATGCTCCCACCTTTGACCGAAATGGAGCTCCAGCATTCGATAGGAATGGAGCTCCATTGGCTTCGCTGGACACAAGTGACTATGGCCAGCCGCTGCCTCCTTCACAGCCTCCAACGCCGGCGGCAAAAAAATTGTCCAACGAGCAGATGGCAAGGATTGCCGAGAACAGGAGATTGGCTCAGGAGCGACTTAAGGCAAAGCAGCAGCAGGAGGCTCAGAAAACTAGTTAATGCCATGAAACTTGGGCACCAAAAATATTATTTCTATGTTAAGAAGTCTAAGAATGTTATTTTTTATAAGGATAATCTTTTAAAATAAATATATTCTATAAGCAAATGTTGAATCTTGATTTGAATACAGTTTTGGTATACTTCCTTATGGAAACAAAATTTTAAAATAACTGATAAACAGATTCCGGATGCAAACATAAAGTTTTCCAAAATTAAAAGACATTCTTCTTAGTGTAAAACATGTATATTTATTTGAACATTTAAGTCGTAGACCGAGAAAAATAAATTAGGGTTTGGGTGTAAGAAACTACATGGATTGCGAGATTATTTACAAGGACTTGGTCATGATGGTGATGCGTCGTGTGCAAAAGCTATAAGCCTAACTTGGAGCTCAGCTCTGACTGGGAAAATACCTAACCAGTCTTCTTATACTAATCGGGATACTATTTAGGTACTGGCGTGTAGCGGGATGAATAACCGCCCTAAGTGCTAAATCTTAGGGCGACTCTGGGCAGCGATTCAAAGAGACCCTTGGCTCCCTTCAGCAGAGCAGCCACGATGTTCATGAGCACTACATCTTGATTGGGCGCAACTTGCGTCTGGCCATCTTGATCTTTGGGATCTGATTTCTCCTTGACAGCCTCGCGGATCACATGCAAAAGTCTCTGATAGAGGAACGATTGCCTGTAAATCGGTTTGGAGAGACTCAAGTGGTCGTCCTTCAGCAGATAGAAATCCCCGAAGTCTATCTTAGAGGACTCCTCGGTGACAATGCGTAGCGGAAACTTGAAGGAGGTCAGCATGGTGGGAGATCCTTCCGCCACACTAACGACCTTCACATGACGCAGCACCGTGTGCAGGCAGCCCATAAATCGGCGATGCATCTCCAGCAGCTTCGGTGAGTTCTCCTCCATTTCCTTCACCTCAATGGAGGGCGATAGTATCACCTGCATGTGCTGCTTCCATTTGGCGATGGGTGAGCCGCGGTGCGGAGTACCCAAAAATACAATGCCCTTGGTATTCTTGGCCAGCTGCTGGACCTTCGGCTCCTGGGAGTCCAGGGATTTGAGCAGTATCAGTTTGGTCAGAAGGCCGCCCATGGAATGTCCTATCCACACAATCGGACGATCGTTGCCAACGTCCGAAGCGGAGATCCTGTCGAGCAGAGTGCTAGCTCTCACATCAATGTGGCCCTGTCCCTTTTCACACGGGCAATACTTTGTGAAGTTGGCCGACCATTCGGTCACCGCCGAGGTGTAATCTATACCAAGAATCCTAGAGTCTGGATAATCATCTGGCAACCATTCCATTGGCCAGCAGTTGGTATACTCGTCACATGTGTCCTGGTTGCGCCACTCACTGCCGCACACACTGAATTTTCCGACGCATTCTTCATTGGCATTTAGCGGCACATCTGGATGGACCACCTCCCAATCGGAGTCCAACTCCGCTTCGTTTCTTAGGGTCTCAACGAATTCCATGGTGGCCGCATCGCTAATGTTAAGGCGCTGTTCCTCCACTTTTTTACTGGCTTTCAAGACAGGATCTATAGGTTGAAAAAGAAAGTGAGTTAGTTAAGGAGAAACTATAGTTAGTATATTTATTTACCTTTGATTGCTTCCGTCTTGGGAATAGCATTGCCATTTTTGGCCGCCGCGCTGGCCAATGGTTTGCCCTGCTCTTTCTTTTGCTTGTTGCCATTAACCCTCTTCTGTTCGCCCACCAGGAACACATCATCCGTTTCACTGGTGTAGAAGGCATTCTTTCCATAGAGACCCAGCTCCGTGGGCTTCCTGTCCCGCTGCCGCCAGGTGATGAAAACACCTCCCAGCAATCCGTGCACGAAAACGATATCCGCCTTGGGCTTCCTGCGGGTGCGAACACGCGGATGCAGCGGATAGACATTCGGTGGATATGTGCACTGGTTGGGATCGTCGTGATCCAGATTGGCCATTGTCTTGGCCGAGATCACCTGAAGGCGCAGATCGGGGCACTGTTGCCACTCGGCGAGGGCTCCCACCCAGCCGGACGAAAAGAAATGCTCCACGGCATCGGGCACTAGGGACATGTTGGCCAAAACCTTACAAAGCGTCGATAAGGTCTCATTGTCATCGCTGAAAATCTTACGCAGCTCCATGAGATGCACTAGGCCGCCGTCCCGCATAAGCCTGGCCGAGGCCTCGGGATCCTTGGTGATGTGATGCAGAAAAGAGATGATTTCCTTGAGTAAATCTGTGTCAGCAGTGGAAAGAACGATGGTCTGCTCCTGGGTCAAGTATTCGTGGATGTCCTCCTGCGGGAAAAATGCAATGTTTTAGTTTTATGAAAAGCTTAGTGATCCAAAATCCACTTACAATGGGATCCTGTTCGGGAAAGTATTTGCTAAAGAAGTGGTCAACGCAGGACATGGGTCGCAGTCGAGCCAACATCACATGGAGTTCGGAGAGCAGCATCTTTGGATTCTTGATGCAGCCTCTTCGGTGGACTGGCATGAACCAGCGGGTGTCGGCATTGCAGCGGGCCAATGAGACGGCGGTGCGAGCATCGCAGATCTGGGCCAGATGTCGGAAATCCCAGTCCTTCAGATGATCCATGCAGATGAGCTGTTGGACAGCCTTTAGGCGTTCCGGCTGGCTGCCAGTTTGGGCGATATTGAGTAGCCGCCAGGCCACCGAGTGCTTGGCTGCCTTCCACCATTTTCCAATCGGATTAATGATCACGCTGATCCACTTCTTCTCGTCCTCCTCCTTCTGCTTCAGCTTGCGCATGGACTCGCGGTAGATGTGGTACTTGATGTAGATGTACTCGGCCCGACGCTTGTCCGGCTCCGGGGATTTCTTGTCCACATATTGGGAGAGAAAGCGGCGAACCTGCGGCGACTCGTACAGCAAAAAACCAGCACTGAAATGGGTAAAAATTTTTAAGAATATTTTAATATTTATGTTTAAGATATTTGAAACACATTTTTGCAGCTTTAGTGTCTTGTTAAAATTTTTAAATATTTGTCCATTTTTATGACAAATTTATTTTGAAATTTAAAAATTTTTCCTTAAAAATAGTTCAAATTAAATTTAAAAACAAGAGGGAACGCTATAGTCGAGTGCCTCGACTATCAAATACCCGTTACTCAGCTAAAGTCAGCAGTCTCAAGCAGGGCAAACCAAGCAGCCGCTTCAAAAAATTTTAAAAATTTCTTCTACATTTCGGTAGGCGTTAATAACCCAAACAAAATTGCGTTTACACTTTTGCTCTAGCTTTAAAACTATGGGCGCCACAGCTTTTCGCGGTTTGTGGGCGTTAGGGGGGGGAGGGGGGGTTTCCAACTTTGGTATATCAATATGTATTGATGAAACGAATACACATTGCTTTTCCCGTTAATATAGCTTCAAAAATGTGGGTGCCACAGTTTTTCGCGGTTTGTGGGCGTTAGAGGAGGCGTGGCATATCGGCGTGAAAAACTTGCGCTGCGTATTAACCCCTAGAATCTGCATGCCAAATCCCAATCTTCTAGCTTTTATAGTTTCCGAGATCTCAGCGTTCATACAGAACGGGTCACAGTTTTTCGCGGTTTGTGGGCGTTAGAGAGGGCGTGGCACATCGGCGTGAAAAACTTGCGCTGCGTATTAACCCCTAGAATCTGCATGCCAAATCTCAATCTTCTAGCTTTTATAGTTTCCAAGATCTCAGCGTTCATACAGTTGGACAGACAGACGGACAGACGGACAGACAGACGGACAGACGGACATGGCTAGATCGACTCGGCTAGTGATCCTGATCAAGAATATATATACTTTATATGGTCGGAAACGCTTCCTTCTGCCTGTTACATACTTTTGCACGAATCTAATATACCCTTTTACTCTACGAGTAACGGGTATAAAAATTACTTCAATCGTTTTTGTTTTCCCTTTTAAATTTTATTTTGAAAATTCACTTGTTATTTTATAAAATACTATTCGCATATGTGGCAGCAATTGCATTTGTCAACAATTTGTTTATCCAATAAAAGTGAAACAAACAATTAATTATATATATGTAAGTTGTTATTGTTTACAATTTTGTTTAGCATGTTGTCCGTAGTTAAAATGCGCTTTAAATTCTATAACCTCTTAAGTAGTATAATTTTTCTTTTAAAACTAATAAATCTATAACTCTTAAAAGTTCATTGATCATTCATATAAAGATCATTGATCTCTACTCCAAAGTGTTAAAGGAGTTCTGGTAAAAATATAGTTTAAAGTTCTTTCAGTTCTTATCAATCCCAACTTCCGTTTTATACCCCTTGATGTTGTTATCTTTTCTTATAAATTGACCTTAACAACACCTTAACAACAACACCTTTCGCTGCCAACTATTTGTTATTGAGATAAACGTGAGATAAACAACAACAACGAAACCGAAGACTAGTTTGTTTATTTTTAAAAAGTGGGCGCGTCACCTCCGATTGCAAAAACAACTATTATCCCCCCAAAGTCGAAAACACGCGCCACAGTGGCAAAATTCCCAAAACAAACAAGAAAAACAAAATTATCGCTTGTGATAAGAGAAACTATAAGCTTGCGGGGGGTTCTCGCGAATATTTTTAAACTGCGCACTATTATGGCGCCATGATAGTTTTCACATCCGATTTTTTTCAGTGTTTCTTTTTTTTGGGGGAGAGGCCTTGAACAGCTGTTCACGCACACGCTGAATAAGAAGCGGAGGCAAAAACAAAAACAACAACTTCATCAGCTTGCTATCTCACTTTTACAAAATCGTACGTTTTGTTTTGATCGTGTTTTGGTGAGAAAATAAAAGAGTCAGGCTATATGGGACTTTTAAAGACCATGGAAATATTCTAACCAAAAATATATTAAAAAAATATAGTTTTTCTTACTATTAATTGGGTTGCTTTTATCCCATTTGATCTATTAATCAGTTATTATAAATACATTTTATTCAAATATTTTTTATTCTAAAATTTAATTTTAAAAGAATCCCTAAAAATATGTTTACATATTTTGTTCCTTAATAAATTATTTATAATAAATATTTAAAGTTTCTTTAAATATAATTCAAACTTTGCTAATCAAGTGAATATTTTAAACTTTTATTGTTATTAATGATTTCTTGAAAATTGCTATCTTACAATCTTACGTTTCTTATCAAATTTTTTATTCAAAGTCACACCACCGAAAACCCTTTTGTTTGTTGACAGTTTTCCCATTAACGTATTGGAGCTTATAGCCTGATTATTCATCGCGTAATTCGTTGTAAACAGATGACGTCACTTGTGCCAACAACGCCTGTTTAGTATAGGGAATGCGGAAAACAAGATCTGTTGTTGTTTTTGTTTTTCTCGATATATGTATGCATATAGTATATCAAGATCGTACGACTTATTCAGATAGCCATGTGGCGCCATATAAAATAGGACAACAAAATAAAGAAAACGTGTGCGGACGAGCCCCCTAAATCATAGTAAACTATGTAAAAATTGTAAGTGAGTCAATGAAAGTTTTTTTTTAATGCACTCTTTGTTGCTGCACAGAAAGAAAATTATATATGAAAAATATATGCAATTTTTAGTTTATGCAAAATATTGGAAAATTATATTTTTGAAAAAATGGAATTTAAAAAAAACAAAATTTTGCTATTATTAGTAATGGTATAAGAGTATATTATATCAAGATTAAATATTTTTCTAACTTTTTTTTCTGTATGCTTGCGACCTGTAGAAGCTGTATTTGTTATGGTTTGGGTTTCTCTTGGGTTGTTATGGCGTGATTCGGATTTACTTACGCAGTAAGGAGGCCCACTCCTCCAAGGCCCACTAGCTTGGGATGACGGCGCAACTTGGACTTGAGATCCTCCAATGACATTGCCTGTTTTCTGATGACTGTGTTTAGTGTTCCTTTGTTTCTCGTGTAGCACTCGGCACACACCAACGGGAATTTGTCTTTCGATTCGGCTGCCAAAAGTTTGCTCACTTTTTCACACTTTAAATTTAGATATGATTGTATCACTCACTGGCCCCTAACAAGTTGTATCACTGGGGCGATTGCTTTTTAGCTTTATAGCTGTCACTGTCTGTTTATGGTTTGTGGTTTGCTTTTGTTTGGTCTGCTGAGCTGTTATTGCTGGCGAAGCCTTCGAGACGCCCGTTTTTATAAACTTCTCGGTCCTCTTCTTCTTCGATTTGAGACCAAACCTATCGAGCTATCGATGTGAAGCCATTCGCAGCGAAACGCGCTCAGCTGATTGATAACGGAAGGGGAGTGGGTGGAAATACATGGGTGTGGAAATAATTTCTAGGGGGCGAATATTAAGAAATTCTGAACAAGAATAATTTATTACGTGGCTTTATCAAAATTTAGTTTTGCCTTGAATTATCGAATACCCAGAAATTTTTAATATATTAAAACAAATGTACACATGTTTTATTAAACTTTTCTATCGCTTTTCACATTTATTCTGATTCAATAAATTTTATATTTTACAGCACATTGTTTTAGAAGTCCAATAGTTGTGTCTTTTTGGGAATTCGGAGGCAGCGATAGATTTTAGAATCCGGTTAACCACGACAAAATGGGCAATCACCAAGGGTGCCGGAGGAAGGGGCTAAAATTAATTGATAAAAATAAATATTTTCCAAATCAGAAATATAAATGTTTATAATGAAATTAAATATAATAGGAGTGCTACAGTACTTGGTCAAGCAATGTTCAATTCTGTGGTCCCCCGAGAAAGAGACGAGTGATTTGGCTTCTTAATAGGGGACACAGAAATCTCTTTGGGAAAAATCCGGGAGAAATTTCGATTCCCGTACTTAAGAAATACACAGTACGAGTACACCGTACGGGTAAAAAATATTCAAATCAAATGTACATACGTCGTGGAGGCCAGGCAAAAAGCTGAGCAACGTTCAGCAGGAAAATGATCCCAAAGATCAGCATTTTTAACGCAACCATTCTGATGGTCAGAAAACAATTAAACGAATTTGCATTGAAAATGTTTTTGATAGCTGCAGTCGTCAGCAAAAGTGGCACGAGGCGTCATTAGGTACATGAGAAAGTCGAATTAGGTGATAAGACAATGGTCTCAGCTTCTTTTAAAATTAAGATGAAGAGACATTGACTATCAAAGAGAGAATTAATGAATCAATGTTTTTATACATTTTGAAAGAATCGATGTTTGACCTTCTATCATCGATGTTTCTCATGATTTTCATTTTTATTGCTTTTCATTTTTAATATTATTTATATTTCATTTTAATATTATGTAAAACATTTAGGTAAATTTTACACTGAAAGTATGTGGACCTCTTACTTTTATTTGGAATCGAAATTTTTAAATATTTTTATTTTTTTTAGTTCACGTTGGCTTTTTTAAAGAAAATAAATTTCTAAGCGGTTTCGTACTGGGATCAGTTTTAAAAAAACCGCCCAATACACAACAATATAAATTTTAGCCAAATGGATTTCAAAACAATAAAGATATAAAACAATAACGACTTTTTATTCAAATTGTTAAATTTTAAGAGTGACCATTTCGGTGAAGCCACTTCCGCCACTCACAACGAAACGCGGCCGTCCACAGCTGACTGATAACAAAGGGGAGGGGGAGTGCGGAAAATCATTGGCTTGGGGAGAAGTTCTTTTTCGGGTATATTTATTTTGAACCACAATTAGTTGCTAGTATTTAATTGAAGCAGCTCCATCAGCTTGCTTGTAAAATGTCCTAGAGTTTGCTTCGCAACGCCGCGTTCATTGATTGTTTCGAGTTTTTGTTGCGGTAGCCGATAATCCGATGGATTTTCACTGATTTCTCGCCTGAGACAGACAGCTCGACGTCGGACATAAATAAAAAGCTGTGGGTGGTGCCAGGTGGGTGGTGTTTTGCTGCTAGAGCCCCCCAAAAAGCAGCTTGGAGGGAAAACGCCAGCCAGCCCCGGAAAGGCAATAAAACTTAATTTCCAGACAGCACACTACACCACCACAAAGTGAAACGCACAGGAAAGATGAAAATCCATTTTCGGGAACAGTACGGCAGGAAGGGTGAAGAAATCCTCTATGTGACGCCAGCAGGTGAGCAAATCGATCAAACCGACAGGCCAACAGGCCAAGCCTTGCAGAGCCTTATTCCTATGGCAGCTTTATAACTATTCAGGGAATTAAGTATCCTTAAGTTAACCCATATTCTCAACCGTTTTTATATAAGCTACTCTCCTATAACCGTATCAAATGCCAATCTGCCACGTTGAATTTAGTTATTTATGGCCTTACCTGTTTTAATTGAGCGCCATGGTTTTTTGTCTTATCAAAATGATTAGCATTTTGAGAAACTTCAATATCATTCTTAGAAATTAATAGCAGTATAATACCAAAATCATATATTTTTATTTTTTTTTTATTTATTAAAATAATTAATAAAATTATACAATAAATAAAATAAAAAAGTAAATAATTATACCTCTAAGGTAAAGCATACATTTTTTTTCAAAATTATCTGTTACAATATTTTGGAATTTTTTTAAAATTATCTGTTACAATATTTTAGAATTTTTTAAAATTTTTTCAAAATTATCTGTTACAATATTTTAGAATTTTTGTAAATTCCCAAAAAGGAAAATAACTTCTGCAAGGCTTAAGTTGGAAGCATTTGTTGTATGATTTTTGTAATAATTTTAATAACTTTTCGAATCCCAACTCCAGATCAGAGCAATATTGTGAGGGTCCCGCTGCGTGGCGATAAGCTGGTCATCCAGGAGAAGTTTCTGCTTTTCCGCGTGCTGCAGAAGGTCTTCCTGCCGAAGGGCTATCCGGACAGTGTGAGCGAGGATTATGCCGCCTATCAGATCTGGGACACGGCTCAGGCATTTTGCAGCACAATCTGTGGCACTCTTTGCACGCATGCCATCCTGAAGGGAATCGGCGTGGGAAGCGAGAACATCAATGCCTATTCCGCCACAGTCACCTGGATTTTGAAAGAGGGCAGCGGCCATGTTGGCCGTATTCTGTTCGCCTGGTGGCAGGGCTCTCAGCTGGACGTGGACTCAAAGAAATGGCGCCTGCGGGCGGATTTCCTCAACGATCTGGCCATGGGCATCGAAATCTATGTGCTTCCCAAGTATCCGCATTTTAGCACTCAAATCCTGTGCTGCTCCACCCTGCTCAAGGCGATTGTGGGCGTGGCCGGAGGAGCTACAAGATCGGCTTTGACCCAGCACCATGCATTGAGAGGCAATCTGGCGGATGTGGCCTCGAAGGATAGTTCGCAGGAGACGTGCGTGAATCTGGTGGCCTCGTTTGTGGGCCTGTATCTCCTTACGCTAATCAAAAGCCAGGCTGTCCTGTACACCATATTCTACGTGGTGGTCAGTCTGCACCTGTACGCTAATCTCAAGGCGGTACGGGCGGTTTGCCTGCGGAGTTTCAACGAGTCGCGCTATTTGATTGCCTTGGAGGAGTTCTTCAGATCATCAAGGATGCTCAGTCCACAGCAGGTTAGTGAGATTTACGATCAGCAGCAATAATGCTTATCTTTTAACCATATTTTAAATTGTTTTTAGGTTAACGCTATGGAACGGGTCACAGTTGGACAGACGGTTTCTGTATCTCTGAACATAAAGCTGGGACTGAGCGTAAAGAATCTAATCGATGAGTATAAGAGCAGCAGTGTCATCGAGAACATAGTATCCTCCTTTGATCCCCACGAGCACTTCATCATAGCGGAGACGAAAAAATGCTTGGGCGTATATTTGCACTTTGAAACGCGGCCGCAGGATGTGCTGAAGGCGTACTTCTTTGCAGTGTCCTATCTGCAGGACAGAAACCAGATCAAGGAGAAGTACTGGGACATACAGACCAAGTGGCAGGAGTTCTTGGCCCTGGCGCAGCAAGAGGGTAAGAATAAATCGACTTGCTATACACTTAGCTATTTAATAACTTTTTCTATTACTTACAGGTTGGCTTATCCACCAGCATTTGCTTTTAGTGGACGAATTCCGTTTGGACTGGAAGGTGTAGGAGGATGCCGACTTTAATTGCTTGACTACAATTTGATTTGCTTGCTTTGACCTGAACAATTGATTTCATTCGGACTTCATTATCATTCTCACATATCTCACATGGCTACCATAGAGCAAGAGCAACAACATTGATATTAACTAAGTGCTATTGATAATTACCTAGATTTAGCTTTGTGAAACTCGTTCGCACTTGAACATCTTCCAACTAACTCTGCCTTAGCACAAAGTAATGTTTGTAACCGATATTTGATAAGATATTTTACCCCTGCTTTTACCCATGAATTTATCGGAAAACATTATTTCAATTACTAGCTGCTACTAGGACTAGAAGGGGAAAGGAAAGAAACACAAGAATCTATTTTGTAAGGACTTATTGTAAGTACGCATCTCGATATTTCGAGAGCCTACCGTACTTTTTTTAGATTATAACCAATGAAAATCTCACAACGAACTACAGAAAAATTACCAGCAAAAAGTGTACAAAGTTTTAGGCTTCTTTTATGCTAAATGTGCAATATTATGTTAATTATTAGCTTCGAATATCTATTAAATAAGTTGGCGTCCATTTTAGCTTAACCATAATGCTTTCCAATTAATGCAATATATGAATTATGTGCATACCGTCTCATCACGCAAATGATTTTAATGAAACAAATGAATAAACAGAATTTTAAGAAAATTCAGTTGTTCTTAAAAAATATTTCCAATATAATATCCAAATATTTTTTTTAAAACATTTCAAATTTAACCCGCCAATAGATATTTAGCCATTCACTACGAAATGTATACAATGTATCATTCCAGTGAATGGCCTTTCATGCAGAAGAAGACAACACGTGCGCGCATTCAACGTGCATTTCACTTGAGTTTTGTATTTCGTCGATTTCGGTGGTTTTCAACACATTCTAGTGAAAGATTAAAGTTGAATAATTATGGAAAGTGAGCAGCCAACGGCTGTGAATTCCTCACCTTCATCTGAAGTCCCTCAAACTAGCGAAACAACCATTGAAACGGGGAAACATAGCGCCATGGAAGGAGACTTATCAACCGATAAGGTGCAAACAACGCCCACAGGTGAGCTTATGAGCTTTGTTTGTTATAAATACCATAAAGAACTTGGAATTCCAATCTAGAAACCACAAATGCAGTCGTACCGCCAGTTCAAATGGAGCACCCAGTGGAGGATACGTCATCCAATGAGTCAACACAAGTGAACACATCGATTTCTGTTCAGGAAACGGTTCCAGTTGCAGTTGAAAGTCTTCCAAAGGACCAACAGGTTGCAGGAATGGATTGCGAGGCATCACCAGCTGAGGTGGCGTCAGGAAATACCGCAGGGAAGCTGGAATCCCCTCAAGAAATGGAGGTTGAAACTTCGACAGAGCCAAAAACCCTTCCCTCAGTTGCTTCGGTCACTGACAACGCACCGAAGCAATCAATTCCTCAAGTACAGCCTGCTCCAGAGGCTAACGCAGATCCTCAACCCAGTGGCCTTAGTCTTTTGGCTGCCTACAGCTCCGATGCTGATGACTCGGATGTGGAGGAAGTTACCCCAGTTCACGATAGCGACAACGAAGTGGTCGAAGTTCCAGTGACGGGCACCGCCTCCTCCACCGCCTATCGTCCAGTGGTGGCCGTCAGCTCGGGCGGCGAAAGTTCGGATAGCAGCAGCAGTGACTCCGATTCGGATTCGGAGGGAGAATATCTCACAGTGCTTCGCAAGAAGATCGACAAGAGAATCAACACCGTGGAGTGTGATGAGGAAGACGAGGACTTTGATGAAGATGGAGCCACAGGGGATCGATCTCGGCGTCGCCAGCCGCCAAAGGTGCGGGGAGAAATGCTCCTCGATGAGTTGCCCCCCATACATCAGCTGGAGATTACTGTACCCGAGGATGAATGCGTTGAACTGGGCAAGGTTCAGTCCATTGTGGATCAGCTCGTTTTGGTTTCCGTGCTGCCAAATTCCATGCTTTTCGATCTGGACACCGTTCTGTTCTTGGAGAAGGGTCGCAAGGTCCTGGGCGAGGTGTTCGATGTGTTGGGTCAGGTGGCGGATCCACTGTACTGCGTTCGCTTCAACAGTAACCAACAGATCCTGGACAGGGGCATCAAAATTGGCGATGTCGTGTACTGCGCTCCGAAAACCGAACACACCCAGTTCGTGATACTCTCTAAGCTGATGCAAGTTCGAGGATCCGACGCTTCGTGGGAGCATGATGTGGAGCCACCTTCCCGCTACATAGATTACTCGGATGATGACGAGGAAAGGGAGGCCAGGCAGGAGCAACGCAAACGCCGCCAAAGGGATCGTGCAAACTCCACAGACTCGGTGGATACAGTCACCTCGGTGGCAACAACCGCGACGGAGGCCTCATCAGTGGCACCTCCTCCTCGCCAGCGCGGACGTCGCGGGCAGCGGGAGAGCTTCCGTCAGAGCCAGAGACCATCCAATTCACAGGACAACCAGAACCAGGCGCGAGATCAACAGTACAACTACCATCCCAGCTATAATCCGGGAAGCTGGCACTCCAACTACTATCAGAACTACCATCAGGCAGCGGCTAACTTCAATATGCCGCCGCCGCAGCAGCAGGCTGGAATGCACTTCCCAGTGCCAAACTATGGCTATGGAATGCCCTACGCGATGCCGCCAATGTACCCTCCTCACATGTACCCGCCACCGCCGCCCTTCGGCCCTCCGCCTCCAAACAACCAGCCGCATCAGGGACAACCGCCGACCAGCTAGAGAGTGGCGTGAAAATTCTGTGAATTATTTTTATTATTCCAATAAAAAATCTCCTTAATCAACTTGCGTGTTTGTTGTTAAAAATGTGCTTGGGTTGTTCGATAAAATGCATGAAAGGTTCATTAGATTTGTATAAAAAGGTACTTAATCTGTGTGGGATCATTAAATATGGTTTACAGGTGTAAATATGTACGTATGTATATAACTAGGTCTATAATATATATATAAATATGTGTACCTGGCTTTGCTTATTATCGTACAGCAGGAAGCACTAAGCGGCCGAAAACAACTTCAATGTGTATAAATATGCTTGCAGGCTAATCTAAAATATATATAAACATGTTTCTGTGCGAACGTGTGCACTTTTTTGTATATATATCCGGGTTAACAGTTGTCATTATGCATTCGTTATCTTCAACTGCTAACCGCAAAATATTTAAATTGAGCTTATTCGAGCAACCAAACAAGTGGACCGGGATTGGGATCTGCCAGTTCCAGGACCACGTAGGCACGTGAGAATGTGACAATAAAAGGGTGGAGCATAATGATCCGCTCCAAGCTATTTACATTACAACAATAAAGTAAACGAAACAACAATGCGGGCCGGTTTGGGTTCATTTTCGTTGATTAACAATTGCAGGTTCGGAAAGTAATCTTTGGATATATCTATTGTTCTAAATTGGGCAAGGATTCGGGATCTTTTTTTTTAGTTATACCAAATATTCGTTGTATCACGATAAACGTCGTCGCACGTTTAATTATATCTTAGAAAATGGAATATTCTTTGTATTCCTATAATATGCATGTCAGTAGCCAACTAATAATTATTTAAAGTTATTTGGCACATTTTTCTTTTGAATATATAAAACTTGATATGATTTTTATATTATCCCATGCAAAAAGAGATGATTCAAGATTACTTTTCGCTACTACGACGTCTTAAAAGGTTTTTTAACTTGCAGAAAATAACCCATCCCAATGCGGGTAACAATAAAAAAAAATTCGCTGCTTGGATTTCCAATGCTACAGACTCAAACTTTTAACGATGTTCGATTTGATGGCGAGGTTTGAGCAAGACCACCACAGCTGTAATGTTGTCCTGCGAATCTCGCTCCTTTGCAGCCTCTATCAGAAGTTTGGGAATGTCGTCCAGCTTCGTGGTGGGATCCGCCAGGGACTCGTAAACAGTTTCGATGATAAAGGCCTCCGGCACATGATCCCACAGGCCATCGGTGCCGAGCACAAGAAAGTCGTGAGCCTCACTCAATGGCACATCGACGAAATCTGGCTCCGCGATCACTGCCTCCAAACTGTAATCGCCAATGGAACGGGCCACGTTCAGGATGCCATTCACCCGCCACTGACCCTGGGCATGGAGCACAGTACCGCCGGCTGTTTCTATTCTCTTGCGTTCGTCCGGATTCTCCGGCTTGTGGGGCTTCACCAGCTGCAACTGGGTTCTCTTGCCCACTAGCAGGGCCATGGAATCGCCCACCCAGGCTATATACAGGTGATCCTTGGTGATCAGGGCACAGACACTGGTTGTGCCGCTGGTGATCTTCTTCTGGGTGAAACGCTCGTCTGCCAGCAGAAAAGCCGACTCGAAGGCATTGCGATAGAAGTCTGGGGAGTGGTCGGGTGGATTCGACTGCGCCTTGAGCTGATCAGCCAACAGTTGTGGCAGTTGGCTGGTGGCATAACTGGCGGATAAGGAGCCAGAGTGGCCATCGAAGACGCCAAAGAAACGAGTGTTTCTATCCGCCAGCCCGTACATCTCCCCGAATCGATTCAAGCAAACACATCGGTCTTCCATTTTCCGTGGCTTGTTCTTCACAGCAGCCGAGGTATGCAGGGGTTCCTTCTCCAGATGGCTCTCGCAGTGTCCAGGCTCCACCTCGTCAGCAAAGTCCTTCAGCCGATCCATCTCCGAGTTATCGGTGAGCTTCAGGAGGAACTTCTCCAGCTCACTGGCGACGAACTTCTGAAGCTTGAGGAGATCGTACTGCGGCGGCCCCTCCACGGTCACCTCGCACTCCTTGGCGAAGCACAGGTCCTGCTCCAGCTGCTTCGTGGATCGGTGGAGCAGCTTCAGCCGGAAGTGCTCCGGACAGCCGCGAGAGGCCAACTGCTGCCAGATGGCCGAGACCAACTCGGCATGACGCTCCTCGCTGGACACCTTGTACGTGTCGCTGGTGGTGCGGGTTACACAACTCCGGCTGGCCACCTCCTCGCCTACGGCCGCCTTTTCCGCCGCAGAGGCCAGAAATCGCTTGAATTCCGCCAGGTGCGCACATTCCGACGCGGGAATCGCATCTGCCGACATACTTTTCGCGGGGTGTCCAAGCTGTTGTTACTGCAAATGACGTCGCCCGATCATGTGTTAATCACTTTTGATTGTTGCTCAACGATGATTCACCCGCGCACTTGGCATTTTATATGTTTTTATGTTGTTATTGTTTGCGTTCTTCTATGTTGTTCTGCGAGCTGAACTGTACTGGCTCGATAACAGTGGGTGACTTCACCGCGCGCCTATCGGAATGCTGAAGGGGCGTTCACACAAGCCATTTTTTCGTTTCCATGATGTTACATCCGAAATGCGATTTACTGGTCTCAATAAATAACATGTTACTACTAATGGTGCCCAAATTATTAAATATATATTTTTTATATTTATTTTATATTTTAAAAATTATAATATTATATTTTATATCCAGGAGCACTGGGACACTTTGACAGTGGAGACCGAGTGCAAAAGTGGAAACAAGCCATCATTTTGATGTGAAAACTACGGCAATACTGCCGGTAAACCAGCTGATTGTTGCTGTTGCTTTTGTTTTTGTTACAAAACGTTTTTGTGATTTTTGTGTTATTTTAAACAAAAAATGATAAAAACCCTAAACAGAAACTGATAAAAATAACACACGATGTCCACGCCACTGGAACAGCAAACGGACGAACGTGAGGCGTTGCAGTCGATTTACGAGGGCGACACGAACTTCAAGGAAATAGACAGCGTCACATTTCAATACAAAGTGAGCCACATGGATAAAAAATTAAGTAGAAATATTTTCATTTCGTAATTAATAAATTAAATTGTAGTACGGCGAAGAAGACAACTACAAGTCCTTTCTGGTGGAGCTAAAATGGGGCGAAAACTATCCGGATGAGGCGCCAACGATCAATATGAATACATTTTACAATAGGAATCTGTAAGTGGATCAGGATTGACCAAGAAATATCTGAGATTTGTACCTTTTAAAACCCATTATACATTTGCTACTTTATAGACTGCCCGCTGTCAAGGAAGAGATTCAAACCGCTCTTAACACCGAAGCCACCCAATGGCTGGGCTGTGGCATGACCTACACCCTCTTCGAATGCCTTAAGGACAACCTGGAGCAACTGACCGCCAACCAGCCCGAATCCGCACCCGCCGTGGTGGCCGTAGACGACGGCATTGGTGCTCTCAAGATCTCCGATCCAAATGCCGATGCAGATGCCAAGAAGAAGGAGCCCAAGAAGGAGCACCTGACCAAGGCACAAAAGCGCCGGCAGTGGGAGCGAACCGATCACAAGGGAGATCGGGAACGTGGCTGGGATTGGGTGGATCTCGTCAAGCATTTATCGCAGACGGGTGGAAAGCATGATGATGCCCCAACTGCCGCCGAAAGCGCAGCGTCTAACGCTCCAGCTCTGCATCCCCTGAACAACTGAAAACCCTAATCACTTAAGAGGAGAATACAACAACGAGAATATGTACATCAAATCGAAATCAAAAGCCAATACTATTTATAATGTGATCAGATAATGGCGAATTAGCGCAAGCAAGTCTATCATGGAACCCAGAATTATGTATATTAACTATTATAAAGTTACCACTTTTGATTTTATTATGTGTGTTTTGCCAGATACTCTTAGTACCCATGGGATTAATTAATTTGATAGGTGATATGCTGGGGAAAATTCATAAAAATCAAGTACCCTAATATCTGATTAAATATAATAGTTTTATACTCCCGAGTGGCATGATAATTTTCCGATAACTAGCTCAAGGATGGGCCCTTATAGATAAGATAACCGCACAACTGGCCGAATTTCCTGGGAAAACTTTATTGACATTCGTAAGAGCTGAGTACAGTGGTAATAAAATCATAGTTCAATACAAAAATAAAGATCAAATCGGTTATAATAATACAGGGATTTTGTTTTGCAAAGATCAACATTGACAAGGGTAACTAGCGATAAAAACGACATTTTCAATTGTGACAAACGGGTCTATATGCACATGGCTGGGCCTAATTGAACACTCCATCGGCCCGAATATTTAGGCCATCCAACAAGGAGCCCATGGGCGTGGAGGGACCAAAGCTCTCGATGCTGTTGGTCAACTTGTTTTTGATGTTTCGCAATCGCAAGGAGGCGTGGATGAAGGTCACCGAGATGGGCAGCAGCACGGTGAAGGCTGTCAGGAGCACGGCGCTGAGCAGATGGAGGAGCAGGTATCCCCCGAGAAGAGCTCCAGCCAGAATGTACCACTTCTGCTGGGCATTCTGCTCTGCTGCATTGGCATTTCCTCCGGTCAGGCGACTGGCGATGAAGTTCTTCTTCGACTTGCCGCTGAAGAACTGCCAGATCACGGCGATAATCAAGGCCTGAACCAGCAGACCAGTGATAATCTTCGTGGGATTGCAGAAGATCATTAAAACGTAGATGGTAAGGAAGAGCAGAAAGTAGTTGGTCTGATAGTAGAGCAGATTCTTCACTACCCGATTGCCCCACTTCTCCCTATCCTTGAGATTGGGCAGCTGGAAACGGGCCGATCCCAGGATGAAGTCATCGAGGGTACGGAGGGGCGGCAACTGAAGATTGCCGGACAGGGCGGCCGCAGCATCGCCCACCGAGGAAGTCGAAGGTGCTGACATGGTCTTTGGATAGTAGTTCTTGTCCTGTTGGATGAGCTTTTGGTAGTTTGGTTGACGTAGGCTGCGTGCGATGTTGCGAACCTCCTCCACGTTGAGTAGATTAGAAGTCAATTGCCGAATCTTCGGCCGCAACCCAGAGTTTCCTGATTTGCCGCTCTTCCCGGGCAGCAGACGTGTCCTCTCGTCGGCGGTGAACCAGTCGCTGTTGTCTTCTTGCTCACTGTAATCCTCCGGACTGCGAAATTCCAGCGTAAATCCTTGATTTTCACACGACTCGGTCGTGACAATTCGTGCTGACTAACAAGCAATGACTATGGGAATCCGGAGATGGGAGCGTGATTTCTGTCGTAAGTGCTTTGGTTGTATAATTTGGAAAATATTTTTTAAACTTTTATTTCAAATATCATAGTGCTTTAACATAAAATTGCCACATCATTTATTTGGAAAGCCTTATTCTTTAATTTTATTTTTTTTCTAGGGGTTCAAGTGCGTGAGTCGTGCTCTATAGCTCCAATCCAAAAGCACATCACCAAAATGTATCGATGGTTTCCAGCGATGACGTTGCCATACAAATATTTAAATTTATTATTCGGTTCTTAGATAGCAATGTTTTAGAATATTGAATAATTTGTAGATAAGAAAACAGAAAAAATATTTTTTTCTCAAGAAAAATGAAACAAATAATAGTATTTAATTAACTACATTTTATTGATTAGCTCTCCCCGTGTTTATTTGACCGCTATCACTTCAAAATGATTATTTATAACTTCAATTTATTCAATTCGACCACACTCAGATTTAATTCAAACTCTTTGTCAAATAACAAGACTCTGGCTCTATTTTGGTTAAATAGACGGAAGTATAAGTACAGCTAAACATAACAAAAATCCTTAGGTGAAGGAAAACTAAAAGTGAGGCTTACGGAAATTATTCTGGAAAAGACTTTTACTCATGTGTGAATGCTTTGGGGGAGGAACGGGTGGTTGGGTGGGTGGTGGTAATGTATAGATTACAAGAGAATCAACCTAAACATTGTTAAACAATTATTTATATTAATATTCATGATTAAATTAGGAATAGTTTCTCTGCTTATCCTCCGACTTGGACGTTGACTACGACTACTTAAAACTTGGTTCAAGTTTTGGTAATGCGTTGCAGCTGGTAACACGATGATGCTATCATTTCTAGGTGGTGCTTGGTTACGCCTCCAGATCGTTCACGAACAGCACCTCACGGTTCTTGAGTCCCACGTCCTGGAGGCTCTTGTTCAGCGTCGCATTGGCTGTGCCTGCTCCTTCGGCAGCGTCCACGTCCGTCTTCGAGTAGAGCACCCGCTTCGGGAAATTCGTTGTGATCTCAAATTCATCCGGTGAATCGGGATGGCAAAATAGATAGTGATAAACGTCCTAAAAAATAGTGATAGTATTAATATTGTTATAACAATTCAACATTCTTTCGAAGGTTGCTTGGCACAGTTCATCATCTCAAAATGAGTAATTCTAAGTGATTTATCCACTGATGAGCAATCAGACTCATTTATAGCTTACCAGCACCGAATCCGTCTGGTTAAAGCGCCGTTCGAGGCGTGTTCCACTGGGCAGCTTGAAGACAACTGCAATCGCGCCGACTGCATCCACTGCCGGCTCCGATGGCACCTGGGTGGCCAGTTCAATCTTCTGTCGGGCAATCTCCTCTTTGCGCAGCTCTACATCGCGGCGAGCCCGCTCCACGGCTTCCTCCGCCTGCCTCACAGCATCCCGCTCCCTTTGCCGCTGACGCTCCTTCTCCTCGTCCGCCAGCAGACTCTGCTCATAGGCCTCGTCCTGCTGCCTCCTCAAAGTCTGGGTGAAATTACGCTCCAAGCGATCCGCTCGCGCTTGACTTAGCCACACTTCATTGGCGGACGTCACCGACTGGAGGCGACGCAGCAGCTCCTCGGGCGTACAGTCGCCCTCAAAACGTCCAACGATCATCATACGATTCGCACGTAGGCTGATCATCACCATCAGTGGGTAGCTGCGCACCGTGATCGACTGCATCACGCGGTAGCCCTCTGGCGTGGACACGTCGCAGCCCCACAGCAGGGTGTGTGTGTTAATGTAGTCAATGACCGACCTCGACGAGAGTGTGTTGCGGCAGAAAGAGTCCACGTCGGGATTCTTGGCGGGATCCTTGTGCAGGTAGACGATCAGGAAGCGCAGCTCCTGCTTGGCATCGTTCAGGGCCTGGGCATAGGTGCCCTGGTAGAAGACTGGATGCTCTGGGTACCTCTCGTAGTACTCCCTAATGAACTTCATCACATCGCCCAGTGGATCGGTCACTAAGCGCGCTTCGTTTCCGCCGCCCAGGTTGACAAACGCACTAACGATGCTCGTAAAAGTGGAGTAGAAGTACTGGAACACGAAGTTAATCACGTAGCCAAGGATTCCGGTGAAGCTGCGGGGTATTGGGCCGCTGGGCACCCGGCTCACTGTCCTTCCACCGGGCATGTTGGCGGAGAAGACCTGCTGCAGGAAGCGGTCGTTGATCACAGCGGGCGCTCGCACATCCGTGGAGGCGGCAAACATGGTGGGGCGACCCTCCCGGATATTCAGCTGCTCCTGGAAGGCCACCTGAAAAGGGAAAAGAAGCGATTACTTAGCAACTTAAAGAATTATTGGTACACAGCGACGGTCGGATTGAAAGTCTCGGTTGGATTTGTTGTAAAAGAGTTTTGGCTTACAACATTTTTGGGGTTAATGGATCTTACAAATTGTTGAAGTCTTAAGTTCAACTGATAAAATTAAAAATTAAGGATTTCAGTTCCAAATTTCTAATATTTTGCAGAATTCTAAAAATTAAATAGTTGACATTTCAATTAAGTTATAAAACCTAAAAAACTTTTTTTTTAAAATATTTTTAGTAAAACACTGCCGACTGTCATCTTACGTGTCCTTCTTATGCCGACCGCGACTGTGTGGGCATATAAACATATGCATACCTCGAGATCCCATTGATGTCTGATCAGGACGTCGCGGCACACGTTCATGTCCTCGATGCCGGTGAGGTCCTGGAACTGGAGCACCTTCTCCGTCTGTTCGTTGGTTAGTCCGTCCGCTTCCATTTTTCCAGCAGTTGAAGGCCTCCGTTTCCCAGTTGTTGTTGTTGTGGTCTTCTACGCAGTGTGTGCGTGTGTGTGTGTGTTTGTGTGGGTGCCAATTGACTGTGGCCGTATCTGTGGTGTTGTAGGCTGGCGCTGGCCTTTGTCCAGTGGCTGAACCGTTGCAGCGGGGGGATGGGGGATGAGTTGCGTGGTCACTAAATGCTTCTACTGGTCGCCAGGAATCATTTCACGCACGCCAAACAGCCGCACTACAAGGTCTTTAACATTTCTCGGCAATTTATTTCTTTTTCGCAGGTGATTGCTCGCTCTTCTTCTTGCCTTTCTGCCAATGATCCGATAAATTTGGTTGTGAATGACTAGTATGACCGCACTCGCCGACGCGTTCACACTGCGACGCAGATGCCAAATGCCCACTAACAATTTGTCTTCACTTTGAGTACCAAGTTAATTACTTTTAATATAAATGTTTGTTGCGGTAAAATAAAGTACAAAATTATTGCTAATTCTAAAAGTTATGTCAGATTTAAGAGACTAGTATAGGAATCTGAGTAGAGAGGAAAAGAGAAAACGTTCTGTTTAGATAGCTGATGATTTTCCGTTACTACGAATTAAATCAGAACAGAATATTGAAATAAATTGAAATTTGGAAGAATTATTTTCCAATATATATCGTCCACTAAACATATTTTATTTGAAATTAATAAATAAATAAAAATATCTGCAGTGGAAACAGCTTTTTCCCACCATTGTGTTTTGTCTTTTTGACCAAAAAATGCGGCGGTCACACTCGACAGAACAACAACAACAAGCGTAGCGTTCAAATTTGAATTGTGTGACATTCAACAGGAGTAAAGCAAAATGTATGTGATTTCCACCTCCAAAAAGACCGTCCTCTCCGACTTTGCGGATCTGGAGACAACGTCTGAGTATGTGCACCAGAGCGCAGAGCCGACCGACTTCCAGTTCAATGGCCAGAAGCGCGTCTTCGTTGAGGTGAATAAAGTTGGCTTGGCGGTGATGCGGATAAGGGAGAAGAAGGAAGGAAAGGGTAAGAACAAGGTTAGGATCCAAAATCCTGTTGGAAGTAACAAACCCCCTATATTTTACAGCTCCCGAGATTCAGCGTGTCCGCAAACTGTCCATCGATAATGCCTACAGCGTGGCCTGTGCCAAGCAATCGCTGGAGGAGATCGCCGTGGGCCAGAGCGGTTGTGTTAAGCTCTACAACTTCCGGACGGCGCAGCTCATCCATCGGTTTCCAGCGGATCCCCAGCGGAGCACCGTCCTCTACATGGACTACAACAATACGGATGAGTATATAGCCGCCGTCGGCGATGGCGGGGACATCAGCATCCTGGGTACCAAGACCAAACAGAAGACCAACACCTTCACCATCGATGGCGAGTGAGTTAGGAAGGCCATAGCAGAAAATAGAGCTAAAATTCTTATAAAGCTGATTTATTTCTGTCTCTTTAAGCTCCACCCTGGTTCGCTTTAATCCGAGCAAGCGCTTCCACCTGTCGATCGCCTCCTACAAAGGCGCCGTGACCGTGTACGACGTGCAGGGCATGCGTAAGATATTCCATGCCAGCGAGGCTCACAGTGCTCCCTGCCGGGACATCAGCATGTGCGCATCCCAGCCTGCGCTGCTGGTCAGCGTGGGCTACGATTGCAAGATAAACATCTTCGACATCCGACGGAATCGCGCTCAGGCCTCCACGGATCGCTTGACCTACTCCCTTCCGTTGTCGACGGTGGCGCTAAGTGAATGTGGCACTTACCTTTGTGCGGGAAACCTCAAAGGGGAGCTGATTGCGTACGATATGCGGACCACAAAGACTCCTTTGTCTGTTAAGACTGTTCACGATACGGCTGTGAACCGGGTGGCTTTTGTGCCGATGCCAAGCGGGGATATGCAGCAGAACGGAAGTATAAATAGCTCGGGGAATGCAACTGGACTGGACATGGAAACTCCTCGTGTGGAGCGCCCTGCCAGCGATGAACTTCGCAAATCCATTGCTGCTAATTTGCTAAGTACTCAGCAGCAGCTGAACAACATAAGCAAAATGGGCTTTGGCGTTCCGACTACTGCAACTGCTCGTCGGGATTCCTTTTGCGATTTCTTGGACGCTCAAGGTCCAAAGGCTGTGGATCGCATGTCTACGCGTTTTGGCACCTCATACAGAGACAGCTTTGATTGGGAGACCCTCAACCGCAAGCCATTGCACAGTGAGAATGGCCAGCGCCAAAGCCTTTGCCCTCCAGTGGGGTCTAATCTCAGCTCGGTAGACAACTCCTGCAACAGCTCCACCACGGAGTCACTACAACGTAAGTTGAGGTTATGGCCATCACATTGAGTTTCCTAATAGCAAGTTTGTCTAAAATCCTTTTCAGAGACCTTAAGCGGACCTCTCAAGGATCGAAGCAATATCTCTGGCGAAGGAAAACTAATGAAGATCGCCGAGACGGATGAGCACGGCGAGGAGCAGTCGTCCAACATTTCCGTAGCCAGCAGTACGGGCAGCGACAAGGAGAATCCACCGCCAGTTGACACTGAATTGAAACGCCGGCTGCGTTTGCTTTCGGCCAGTAGAAACAGTACTCCGCATCATGCCAATGTCACGCCGCAATCGTCCAATCCACAGCTGAAGCCCCAGCAGTTGCTGGCCAAATCCTCCAGCGGACTATCCGCGCAAATGGATGCGGACTGGCGCAAGGAGTTCAGCGATCTAAAGGAGTTTGTCGATCAGCGTTGCGGAATGGTTGAGAGGGAATTGGAGTACATTGGTTTTCGCAATCAACGCCAGATTGTCACGCAAATGACCAACTTCATGAAACAGCATTCGGAGAACACAATGGAAATTCGCGACGGCCTAGCCCTACTACTCCAAGGTGATAGCTTCATGTGCGAGTTTTCCCGCCTGCAGCACGAAAACGAAATGCTGCGGGCTAAATTGAAATATTATCAGGAGCAGGAGCAAACCGAGTCCTGCGGTGAATAAGATCTATTTAGTGCTGTAGGAACGTTTTGAATAGTGTCCATAATTTATTTCACTATTTTTAATATTGTGTTAATTCAATTATTTGTTGTTTGTGATTCCAGATAAACATTTTTGAAAATCGCAAAGCGTTGAAAAAATTTGTATTGAAAAGCTGAATATAAAATGTAGATCGCAGGCATAAAGACCAAATGCATAAAGGAACAATCCATGTATCAAAAACCTTGTGATAGAATAATAATCTTTTTTATTTGGTCAATAAGATAATGTTAAATTCGTTGTATTTTTTATATAAGACATGCGCATAATACTTGTAGAAATCAATTTCTGTACTCTAGCTTCAACTGATCATTTGTCGGCTGCATCATGGGCATGTCCACCGAAATCGTCCTGTTAAAATTCTCGTAGTCCACGATGTAGCGTTCGTTTTCTGCATCGTAATGGATAATATTGACGAACCTCTGGCCCCAGAAAATCTCCCTCGGAAGATAGGAAGTCTTAGCTTCCGTCATTTGTGCGGTGGCAGGAGAAGTTCCGACAATGGAGACATACAGCTCAAATTGGGCAGCATTGAAGAGTTTGGCGGTGGTAAACTGGAACAAAGGACTTGTCTCATCGATGACATGGCACACCACATCGGGCCATAAAATAATTTGTTCTCCATTTCCCTCCAGCCTCAGCTCCACGTGAGTTTTTATAATCTCTCCCTCGCGCGTGCTGTTTACGGAATAGATAAGATGACGATTCGTAACTAATAATTGCAAGTCTTATCTAGTTGCAGGTTTTATCTAATTTGTAGGTCAATAACATATATTGTCCGTTATGATAGGCGTTAAAGAGGAAGTTTTTAAGGTTTCTCTAGTAATAATATTATATTATTTCTAACAGCTTATTATTCTGGATAATATATTTCAGGAGTACATAAACTAATCTTTATGTTTCTTCCTTTTCTAAACCTATGACATAATCCAAGAGATCAGTGATTTCTTGAGAATGCGACAGTGACTCACCGTTTATCCACGATAATATAGGCGCGTATTTTGGACTCGATCGACTGCTGCTCGCGGGGATCGCACACGCGGAATAGCAAACACAGCTGCTCGTCGCGATAACAGATCTGCGTGAGATAATCGGTAGATGGAGTTCCCGAGATCAAGAGCACCACCCCATCTTCAGTATACCCTACTCACCACCGCCTTATCGCTGAACTTCAACTTGGTCAGTTGCCGGGCCGGACGGGCTGTTTTGGCATAGATCACGCTGATCATAATGCCCTCAATTAAAGCCGCACTCAGCATCTGCATCACGAACAGAAATATTGTCTCCGGACACTCCTCACTGGCGTACTTTTCTCCAAATCCAAGGGTAGTCTGCGTCTCCACCGAGTAGATGAGCATGGCCACCCAGTTTCCCACCCCGTATACGCATGGAGCCTCACCCTCACCCATTCGTGCTCCACTCACAGGGTCGAAGATGAAGTCTCCGTGGGAGTAGGCGACCATGTAGCAGAGGGCGGCGAAGAGCAGCCAGCAAGCGAAGTAGCTTCCCAGGAACAAAGTCAGCATATATTTCCACTCCAGTTCCATCTGTGCGATTCGAAAAGAACAGCCTTTTTGTATTGTTCATAAAGTTCACAGAAGGGAGCCTAGGACCTCTTTCAAGGTTAATATGACGACACCTTCTAAATCTGTACAACAAATGTTTACCGAATGTCTAGGAAAATGGTAAAAATGCAAGGTAATGATTTAAATTCAAAGAACCTCGATTAAATAATAGGAGAACTTTTCCACACTCCCCAGATTAGCAATGCAATATGTGGTTAGTTAATACGTATTTATTAATATGTATTGTATATGAGTACTTCACGGAATCATGGATTAATTAATGTATTAAAATCTAAATGCTAAAGGTGACGCGTTCGCTTTGGTTGGGATTAGACTTCAAAAGATGGGGACTCAGGTGCAGTGGCGGCTCATGAGCCAACTCATCGAGTCTGCGTTGTATGCTGGGCGTAATGCTATACACATCCGATCGCGAGGCATCGGCTTGAGACGATGAGGACTTTTTCTTGGCGCCAAACAAGGATCTTACCATCGTGGTGACTAGATCCCTCATATAGCGCCAGGACTTCTCTGGGATTTGCCGCAACACCACGTTCTCCTTGCCGTTCTTCTCCATTACCCGATGTAGGCTGCGTCTCAGTCCGTCGGAGGAGGAAGTTCCTGGACCGGAACCCACATCTGGTGTTAGCTCTATTGTACTGCCGGCCCAGTCGTGTGTATATGGAAAGCTGAAGGTTAGTAGTAAAAAAATATTATTAGTTACGGATGCATATCAAAAATATTACTAAGATGTCCTTATATTTAATACCAGTAGGCCTTTTTATACCCTTGAATAGGGTATAATGATTTCAGTCAGAAGTTTGCAACGCAGTAATATTATATATTCTGGATCAGTATCATTAGAGCTAACAATGTCCGTATGTCCGTCCGTCTGTCCGTTTCTATGCAAACTAGTCCCTCAGTTTTAAAGCTATCGAGATGAAACTTTACCAAAAGTCGTCTTTCTATTGGAGGTAGTGTATAAGTCGGAACCAGCCGGATCGGACAACTATATCTAATAGCTCCCATAGGAATAATCGAAAAAATAATGGAACAAAAATTATTAAATTTAACATAAATCGGACGATTATATTATATAACGGCCCTAGGAGGGAATGATCAAAAAATGTCAAAATAATACGAAAACTGCAGTAATTTTGTTTGTTGCAACAAATACGCAAGTAAATCTAAATTTAATATTTTAGTATTTGTAATTGAATAAGAATGATCTGCAAAGGTATATAAACTTAGGCTGGCCAAAGCTAGCTTTCTTTCTTGTTGATCTATAGTATAGATTCTATATACATTATAAATTATATAAAATGTTAAGATTGGTCAGTAAATCAGTAAACTGACATATTATCCGTTTTATGCGTCAAAATTTATTGGATAGTGTGTATACTTTTATGACTCAACTCACTTCTGTTCGCTCCGTGTTTCCAGCTGTTCCCCGGTGGCTTTCGACTTTCTGCGCCGTACGAAACCTGGACTCTCTGGATAGTAGTCCGCCGCATTGACCGTCTCCTTTTCGGAGGATCGCAACAGGGGCTTCTGCTCCAGTGGCTTGGGTTTCACGGGCATGGACGTAGATCGGTGCATGGGTAGGGATTCCGTGGCAGCAGCTCCCAGGGGAGATGCTTCCGATTGCATGACCGAATTACAGATATTCTTTTCCGAGATTCTACGCAGCTGCGGGATTACTGACGAGCGTGGCCTATAATTGTCGGGAATTTGGGGCAATTTCACTGCGTCGCGTAGATCTGCGTTTTTAATTTTAATTGAATTAGGCTGCAGTGGCCGACGATGGCGATAGAGAGAGCTCGACTTGATTGCCTGACCGCTTGACACTGACTAAGTCGGGCTACTATCGCCCCTTGAAGATGTGCATTTAGATTTATTTATTATATGGATCTTGGGGCATACATATGACAGCGCTTGGCCGTCTGAGATTGTCCCGCTGAGATTAGTGCCTCAAAAAGTGCTTTAATATGTAACGTTATCACTGCATTTATTTTGCGAACTATCAAATATTGACCTAAGTCTGACAAATAGTTTACATTTTATCCGCCAGGAAGGTGCGATCTTAAAGTGTTTGTTGGCTAGACATATTCCCCTTGTTTGCCATGATGTGCGGTTAGATTTTAAATTTGGCGCGTTCGTGGATCATTATCGGTCTTGCAGTCCTGATAGAAAATTGTTTTAAAATATCTGAATAATTTAATGAAGAAAATAATAGAGGTCCCAGCCTTTTAAACTAAAATATATTTTTAACACACAATATCTGGAACTTTTAAGCAACTTTTTTCATTTGCACCTGTTATAACATTGCCTTCTAAATAGATCTTATTTATTAAACTTAAAGTAACAAAAACTGGGGTTTGAGTCTAAATATAGATTTGCAGACCCAGATTCTGTGGGTTTAAATTATATATAGCGCATTTAACTTCTTCTAAAGAAAAGTAACATAATTAAGTCACAACAACGTTTGTATACTCGTTACTCGAAAGGTATTTGTTTCCATTATACTTAATAATACTTTCCAAATAACTTAATATAACAAAATTCTGACTGAAATCATTATACCCTCTGCAAGAGTATAAGAACTTGTATTTTTACTTGTCACATACTTTTCGACGAATGCAATATACTCTTTTACTAGACCATATTTCAACCGCTATACAAGGTTTTCATTTAGCAGGCACACACACCCTATAGGTTCGGTTCCATGCTAAACAAGAGATCTACAATGAAGTGTCGCAGATCAATTTCGTTATTCTTGAAACCTAGTTTTAAAAATCCACGTTCAACGGAGTTTCTAAATAGGTGAACCGGTTGGTTGAAAACTTGGAAAATATTTTTGTAAGCGAATAGATTACATTATTTAAATGACATATAATATACAATAAAACAATAAAATGCAACTTTCCAGTTTTTAAAGAACAAATCGCAAAGTTAGACCACTTTTTTATGTCAAATCCCTCAGCTTAAATTTGCGCTTTGGTTAATTTCAAAAACTTTTTTTATTTTTACAGTGGACACGTTGTTTTGTTTTTTAATAACTGTAATAATGTAAAATACTTTTTTTTTGAAATACGTAATGTGTAAAGCGCTAGGCGAAAGTGTTTTTTTTAAAGGACATTCGCGTAATACTTGGAACATTCATTTTTTGTATTTCAGCTTCAATTGATCCTTTGTCGGCTGCATCATGGGCATGTCCACCGAAATCGTCCTGTTGAAATTCTCGTAGTCCACGATGTAGCGTTCGTTTTCTGCATCGTAATGGATAATATTGACGAACCTCTGGCCCCAGAAAATCTCCTTCGGAAGATAGGAAGTCTTGGCTTCCGTCATTTGTGCGGTGGCAGGAGAAGTTCCGACAATGGAGACGTACAGCTCAAATTGGGCAGCATTGAAGAGTTTGGCGGTGGTAAACTGGAACAGCGGACTTGTCTCATCGATGACATGGCACACCACATCGGGCCATAAAATAATTTGTTCTCCATTTCCCTCCAGCTTCAGCTCCACGTGAGTTTTTATAATCTCTCCCTCGCGCGTGCTGTTTACGGAATAGATAACATTCGTAACAATTAATTGCAAGTCTTATCCAATTTGTAGGTCAGTGACATAAAGGAAAAAACCTCTAGTATAAATTGACTATATAATTATATTGAATTACCCGTTACTCGTAGAGTAAAAGGGTATATTAGATTCGTGCAAAAGTATGTAACAGGTAGAAGGAAGCGTTTCCGACCGTATAAAGTATATATATTCTTGATCAGGATCACTAGCCAAGTCGATCTAGCCATGTCCGTCTGTCCGTCTGTCTGTCCGTTTGTCTGTCCGTCTGTCTGTCCGTCTGTTTGTCCGTCTGTCTGTCCGTCTGTGGGTAGATGGTGGGTAGGTGACGGGTAGCTGGTTGGTAGCTGTAGGGTATGTGGAGGTGGTTAGGTGGTAGGAAGGAGGTGGGTTGGTGGAGGGTAGCTGTTGGGAAGTGGATAGGCGGTGGGTCCGTCTGTTCGACTGACCATTTTTCCGTGTGTATGAAAGCAGAGATCTCGGAAACTATAAAAGCTGGAAGATTGGGATTTGGCATGCAGATTCTAGGGGTTAATACGCAGCGCAAGAGCCACGCCCCCTCTAACGCCCACAAACCGCGAAAAACTGAAGCGCCCACAGTTTTGAAGCTAGATAATCGATTAAATAAACGACTTTAAAGTTCTATTGTACCCTTGCACGAAATAAGCTGTGAGACACTGTATATGCGAAGTATATAAACTAATCTTATTGTTTGTTCCGTTTTCAATCCTATGACATAATCGTTATTTACGATAATAAAGCTAAAAGATAAGCCAAGAGATCAGTGATTTCTCGAGAATGCGACAGTGACTCACCGTTTATCCACGATAATATAGGCGCGTATTTTGGACTCGATCGACTGCTGCTCGCGGGGATCGCACACGCGGAAGAGCAAACACAGCCGCTCATCGCGATAACAGATCTGCGTGAGATAATCGGTAGATGGAGTTTCCGAGATCAGATCACCTCTCCATCAGGGGATTATACTCACCACCGCCTTATCGCTGAACTTCAGCTTGGTCAGCTGTCGTGCCGGACGGACTGTTTTGGCATAGATCACGCTGAGCATAATGCCCTCAATTAGAGCCGCACTCAGCATCTGTATGACATACAAAAAGATCGTCTCCGGACACTCCTCACTGGCGTACTTTCCGCCGCCCAGCGTTGTCTGTGTCTCCACCGAGTAGAGGAGCATGGCCACCCAGTTTCCCACCCCATATATGCACGGCTCCTCGCCCTCGCCCATTCGTGCTCCACTCACAGGGTCGAAGATGAAGTCTCCGTGGGTGTAGGCCACCACGTAGCAAAGGGCGGCAAAGAGCACCCAGCAAGCGAAGTAGCTTCCCAGGAACAAAGTCAGCATATATTTCCAATCCAGTTCCATCTGTGCGATTCGAAAAAACAGTCTTTTTGAATTGTTTATAAACTTCAAAAAAAGGGATATTTCTCTAGGACTGATACAACGTATTACTTTGGACATTTACAACTTAAAGGAGTTAAGGTAATGATTTAGTTTTGAAGAACCCCGTTTAAGTATTTTCAGAACTTTTGAGAACTTTTTCTTGGCGCCGAACAAGGATCTTACCATCGTGGTGACTAGATCCCGCATATAGCGCCACGACTTCTCTGGGATTTGCCGCAACACCACGTTCTCCTTGCCGTTCTTCTCCATTACCCGATGCAGGCTGCGTCTCAGTCCGTCGGAGGAGGAAGTTGCCGGACCGGAACCCACATCTGGTGTTAGCTCTATTGTACTGCCGGCCCAGTCTTGTGTATATGGAAAGCTAAAGGATACACACAAAAAAAATTCGATACGAAATGTAAGTTAAGATCAGTTTTAACTTGATATGGACCCGTGTAAAATTGATATGGTGGAAATGTAAACATCATGTTCGAAGTACGTCAGTTTGAATTTCGAATCTGTCTTTCTCGTTTCAACTCACGTTATTTTGCTCTCCATATGGCGTATTGCTCTCTTTTTCGAAGTGAGAGAGTCTCCGAGAGGGATAATTCGGCAAAAATGGCCTTAATTAATGTAAATTTGATGAGTATTTCATGTAAAAACGATGTGGGTATGAATTACATGCCATTTACATTGACCATATCGAATTTACGGGAACATGCTTTTCTTTGTGTGTAGTTAAGAAATATTATTAGTTACAGGTATATAAAATATATCTTAGTATATCCTAATATTTAACAGCAAAATAGCTTTATGATCTTAAGTATAGATTCTATACAAATTATAAATTATATAAAGAACGGGATCCGACAGTAAACTTAGTAAAGTGGGTTATAATCTGAATATTATTGGATAGCGTCCCTAATTTTATGACTCAACTCACTTCTGTTCGCTCCGTGTTTCCAGCTGTTCCCCGGTAGCGTTCGACTTTTTGCGCCGTACGAAACCTGGACTTTCTGGATAGTAGTCCTTTTCCTTTTCGGAGGATCGCAACAGGGGCTTCTGCTCTAGCGGCTTGGGTTTCACGGGCATGGACGTAGATCGGTGCATGGGTAGGGATTCCGTGGCAGCAGCTCCCAGGGGAGATGCTTCCGATTGCATGACCGAAATACAGATATTCGCTTCCGAGATTCTGCGCAGCTGCGGGATTACTGACGAGCGTGGCCTATAATTGTCGGAAATTTTGGAAAATTTCACTCCGTCGCGTAGATCTGTGTTTTTAATTTAAATTAAAATACGATGGCAATAGAGAGAGCTCAACTTGATTGCCTGACCGCTTGACACTGACTAAGTCGGACTACTATCGCCCCTTTAAGATTTATTTATGCATTTAGATATATTTATTATCTAGATCTTGTCCGTCTGAGATTGTCCCGCTGAGATTAGTGCCTCAAAAAGTGCCCCATGATTTAATGTATAACTTAGCCGTTATCACTATATTTATTTTTTGCGAACGATCAAATATTGTCCTAAGTATGACAAATATTTTAAATTTTATCCGCCAGGAAGGCAGTACGATCTTGACTTATTTTTGTTATTCTTGTAGTTAGTTCTTGATGTGCAGTTAGTTTTTAAATTTGGCGCGTTCGTGGAAATCATTATTGGTCTTGCAGCCCTGGTAGAAAATTGTTTTAAAATAGTTGAATAACTTAATATATAAATGAAATTATATTCATGTTTTTTAAACTAAAATATAATTTCCAAACACAATTTCTCGAACTTTTAAACAACTTTTTTTCCTTTGCACCTGTTCTAACACTGTCTTCTAAACAGATCTTATTAATCAAACTTAAAATAACAAATATTAAGTTACCCAGTTTATAAGTCTAAAAATAAAACAGAAGCTTTGCGGTCCCAGATTCTGTCGGCTTACTTAGCTCCAAACAAATGTACTTGAGGGCGCATTTAATTTTTTTTGGTAACCTACTGGATAGTGTGCTCGACTCCGATGATTCCGATCGATTTTCAGCGCATAACAAAAAGAAATTCCACAAAAATAATTTTCATATAACTTAATATATCAAAATTCTGACTAAAGTCATTATACCCCCTGAAAGGATAAAAGCACTTGACTTCTTACCTGTTACATACTTTCCGACGAATACAATATACCCTGTTACTGGACTATATTTTAACCGTTATACGAGGTTTTCACTTAGCTGGTGCACACACCCGATAGGTTCGGTTCCATACTAAAATTTTCAACTAATATAATATGTAAAATGTAGATAAGAAGAGATTTACAATGAATTGTCGCAGATCAAGTGCGTTATTTTTGAAACCTAATTTTAAAAGACCATGTTAGACGGAATTTCTAAATAGGTTAACCGGTCGGTTTAAAACTTGCAACATAATTTTTTGTATAACAGTTTTGGAAATTAAAAAATTCCAAATCGTCTCTCTCAGGTTTTTTTGAATAAGATGGCGCAAAAAAAATGTAACTTACCAGTTTGCCAGTTTAGTCAATTTTTTGATGCCAAACCCCATATTCCCCCTAATATTTTAGCTTTGTTTAATTTCAAAAACTTGTAACTTTTTTTTTATTTAAACAGTGGGCGCGTTGTTTCGTTTGTCATTATTTTTCATACATTTTTCGTAATGTCACGCTTTTATGTATATGTACAAAAGAATACCAATGCTTAAGACGAATCTAATAATAGTTATGCACATACGTTCGTATTTTTACATATATGGATCTTATGGATCTGCCAATTCTCGATTTGTACAATTCGATTTACACGGTTGTAGAACATTCAGGGTTTTTAGGTATATTTATTTACAGCTAGATATTAGACATAGTTTTAGGGATCTGCTCCTCAGCTAGATGTTAGACATAGTTTTAGGGATCTCCTGCTGCTGGCTGCTCTGCTATAGGAAATTTGCTTGTAGAATCTGCTCCTTTGTAGTTAGGGTTCCTTCTTCTCCTGCTTGATGGATGGTGTTGTTGTTACCGTTGCTGCTGCTGCTGTGGGAAAGAGCTTGGAGGTCAGGGTCTTCTTGAGCTCCAAAATGGGCTGCGAGTCGTCCTCCTCCTCCTCCTCCTCCTCCTGGTCTCGGCTGGACGAAGTGGCTGCCGCGTCGGCCGTCAATGTGGCCGCCGTGTTGTCCGCCTCCTCCTGCGAGGAGGTGGGCGTGTCACGCGACGAGGAACACGAGCTGGCCGCCGATGTTGCTGTTGACTGATGCTGTTGCTGCTGCTGCTGCTGTTGCAGCTGATCGTGTTGCTGCAGTTGCTGCTGCTGTTGTTGCTGCTGCTGCTGCTGCTGAGTGACCTTGCCCATGAAGCTGCGTATCTCCTCGAAATAGGACTCTTCTGTGGGATTCTCGCAGAAACGGCGTATGCAGTGCATCCTTTCGCTCACCCCAGACAGGGCGCTCAGGGAGACGGCATCCGATTCGTGCTTCTTCAGGTGCCTGTCCAGATTCGTCTGCTGGCCAAAGCAGCGCTCGCATATCTCGCACTTGAAGGGCCGCTCCTTGTTGTGGATATTCCGCACATGGCGCTGCAGATTCGAGGAGATGCTGAAGGAACGTTCGCAGTACTTGCACTTGTACGGCTGCTCGCCCGTGTGCGTCCGCAGGTGGCGCGTCAGGTTCGCCGAACGCGGAAAGACCTTGCCGCAAAACTTGCAGGTATACCGGTCCTTATTCCGCTGCGGCAGATTGGGCGTGGCAGCATTGCCCCCTGTGGCCGCCGCCGTACGGGCCTTGTTCTTCCGCCGCGTCTGATAGTCCTGCAGCTGCGGATGCGGCAGCACTGGCGACAACTTGGCGGCATTTGGGTGGGGCAGCTCCAGCTGTAGCTGCTCAGTGGGCGGTGGCCAGGTGAGTTCACACTTCTTGAGCGGATGCCGGAAGGGGAAATCTGGTGCCGTGGGACTACTGGAGGCCGCCGGACTCGTCGTCACCTTGCCGGGCAAAACCCCGGCGAACACATTGCGATACTGCAGGGGCAAGTTCTTGGTCATGGCCTCCAGGAGTGTGGGATGTACGGCGGGAATCGAACATTGCGGTGGTGTTAGCGGTGGAGCGGTGGGTGGTCCACCTCCTCCCACTCCGCCTCCTCCCCCGGCACCACCCTCCCTCAGGGCCCTCAGCATTTTGCGGCTCATATCGAAACCCAGATCGGCCAGGGAGGCAGCTATATGATTGTTGTTCAGCTCCTTCTCCTTCTGCTGGGCCACCGCCAGTTCGCTGGCGAACATGATCAGGTTGCTGTTCTCATCCTCCAGCGGTCCTTGATCCGCCAGATCCGTCTTCCGCTTGTGGGCCAGCCGCAGATCCAGCGGCTGATCGAAGCTGCTTCTTCTCTTGCCCTTGGCATGGTGATTTAATGTCTGATGTTGCTGGTGGTGGGAGTGCTGATGATGTTGCTGCTGCTGCTGCAGCAGCCTGCCAGTGGTCGTTGTTGTTGTCGTCGTCGGCGAGGAGGACGATGATGACGAGGAGGTTGCCGCCGCCGAGGAGGCCAGATCATAAGGTACGTGTGATATATACGATGTGGGTATTAATCCTAAGGCAGGGTATACGCAGCCCTGTTTCGGGCTAGGAAGCATCTTTCTTGGTGAGTGGTCTTTCTCTCTCATAACTCTCATAAGTCGCTCACGGGCGGTAACCGAGTTCTTTCTCCGTTTTGCTTTCCGTCTTTCCTCTCGATTGATTGATTGATTGATGGATTGATTGGCGGTTCGATTGATTGCCCAGGAGCTGCTGGTTGTAGGTTTGTAGGTTCTAGGTCCACTTTTGTTTCTGCTGCCTACGACGCTCCAAATAATTCTGATTTAAATTTGCCTTCGTTTTGCAATAGTTATATACCTGGAAGAAAAAGCAGAGGTAAAATGATTAAATATATCTAACAAGACTTAGTTTTAGTAAAAGTTCTAATTAAGTTACATTTTATAGTAATTCTAATAATAAAGAGCGACGGAAACCGGATTTTAGGGAATTTCAAAACATATTTTTTGTTGCGCACTTTTTGAATACCACATTTCCTTGTACTTTTCGCGAGTGGCGAATTCTAATAATTGCAATAATAATATAATATATACGCAGAGGAGCGGATTTGGGAACTATCAGAACAAATTTTGTGTTGCATACTTTTTGAATACCACATTTCCTTGTAATTTTCGCCCAACCAGATCCGCGCGTGTATATATATCAATATATTCATTCAAAATTTCTATTTACTTATACCCAAAAGATGACAACTACCTTTTACACACCCAGTACCAAAATCCAGACCTTGGCCAAATAAACCCAGTTCCCCGTGGTGCGTCACAGAGTTCGACTTTTCGCAGCTGTGCCAGATCGGTCTATATGCTCTATATGTCTGCGGTTATTCCATCTACGTCATAATGGGCCTGTCCACATACCAAGCTAACTAATAATAGTACCAGTGCCAACTGTTCGGCAACCCAAAGAACATCTTTTTGGACCATTTTTCGTTATTTTCTTCTCATTTTATCTTTTTTTTTTTTTGATTCTTTTGCCGTAATGCCAAAAACCTCGAAAAGGAAGGGGGGCCTCCGAAATGTTTAAACAATTGTTCTATTGTCTGTTGTTTTAGGGTGGAAAAATACTTGAAAACCGACATGAAAAAGAAGTCATGAAAATTAACAAAAAACTTAACGGTATCTAGAGTGACGATTATGTAAGACAAACAGACGGGCAGACAAACATCTAAACACACACCTCGAGGGGGTGGTGGTGGTGGTGGGGGGTTGCCGATAGGTAGGAAGTGGGGTACAGTGGCACCTCGTGTGGAGGTCGACCGACATCGCTTAAAGGTGCGTGCAAGGCAACGGAAAATGCGTGGGCCGAAAAGAGGAGGGCGGGATACACTGAGCGAAAATGAAGAAATGAGAAATTTAAGATTGGATTTTCCAATCAACATCACAGCATTTATATTTTGTACCGCTACTTAAGTTAAAGAATCGACGTTTTTTTGAAATTCTGTATGTAATATTTCTTCCTAATGATAATTCCAATAAATTCCAAAATATTACAAATAACAAAACAAGTTTTTCTAAAGGAATTAACATTGAACATAAAATTGTTTAACTTAGAAAATATTTCGAAATTTTGACTTTATAAAATCTAAGTATTAAGAAGTGCAATTATTACAAAAAAAAAAGAAAAATTCCTTATTATTCAAAAGAATAAATATTGGGTATGTATTTTCCTATGTTTAGAATGAATTTTTCGCTGTGCATCAACTTAAGCTCGACTCTGGGCAGATGGCACGCCAAGTAAAGACCTAAAAGAGATCCCCAGCTCTTCAAGCCATCATGTGAACCGAGCTCAACGGCAACAGCAACAGCAACAAGAGTTGCATATTTGCCAACTGCAACAGCAACAGAAACAGCAAAAACTTTAACAGACAACTTGCATTCAGGTGGGCGCGTTGATCTATGGAGCTCTGTTCTCCTATCTAGAACAGAATTTTTCATGAGACATTTTCGTGGGTTGCTGCTGTCGTCGCTGTTGATGTTGCTGTTGCTTTTGTTGCCTTGTTGTTGCAGCATTTAGCGATCGTCTGGCGACAACAAATTGCCTTTTTGCTGTTGTTGTTGCTGGCTGGCTGGCCGTGTTGCCAAAAAGTTAATTAGCCGCATTTGCTGCCTTTGATTTGTTGTCTGCGGTGTTATAAAGTCGAAAATTATTGTTACAGAATTGTAATTAGAGCTTGAGAGCGCGTGAAAAGATTGTTGCATTTATAAACGCAGCAATCAGGTGGTTTATAATGGGAAGTTCTTGAAAGTGGAGTTACTTTGAGATTACGGAAGATAATATAAGCAAAGAATTACAGAATTTCAGTTAATATAGTTGGTATTTTGGACCTATAAGGTAAGCATTACGTTGTTGAGTTAACAATTTCACAAAAATTTTATAATATTTTGTACTAAAAAGATTTTGTAAATATTTTCTTAGCTGGCAAGTGGCAAATTATTGATGTTCGATTAAACGGAAACGAGTTTGGACAAATTTGAGCTGGCAAAACATGATAGAAATAATTGTATCGACTGTAAGGCAGACCAAAAAATACTAAGATATTCTTTGGGGTAATACCTATTTATGTTTTACCATCTCTAGTGCAAAGAATTCCTAGTGAAATCCCAGATAACAAATGACAGAGCCAATTTAGCTCATGTTGCACCTGAAGCGCCAACACCTTTCATATGATTTTTGCTTGTCAAAAAGTAAAATCCCAGACCGCTCTCTGCACGGCCCAAAAAGCCGCGATGTGTTTTATAATTTGCTGCCAACGTGCCAAAGTGGTTGACAATTATGGCCGACTCTTAAGCTGGACGACACTGCATCATCATCAGCCGCGCGATCATCGCGGCGATGATCACCTTTAAGCGGATGCCTGCGAAAGCCAAGAAGAAAATAAAATAGTAGAAAGAAAAAAAAACCAATTAAAGAGTAACAAAGTTTAAGCCAAGCGACAGTGGACGACAACAACGAGAGCAATGAAGCAAACAGTTCAAGAAACGGACGGTGAAGGTACGGATACAGATTCAGATACAGGTACGGGGCTGCAGATGCACAGCCAAAGCCAAAGCCACAGATACAGATACAAATGCGAGTACGACAAAATACGAATAAAATCCCGCAAGCGGCGTCGCATGTTGCAAAGAAAAGTGAAATCAAAGTTGTAAAACCGCGAAAAACGCAGTCAGGCAGACAGACGATGGCGACGATGGAAAACGGCGCTCCAGATTGGCAAAAATGTCCAGCGGAGGAGATGTTGTTGCCGTTGACAATGTTGCTAGTACTGTATTGCAACTGCAACTGCACTGGGGAAATAGTCCAAAAGCTATAGTCCTGTGGCTAAAAGTATTAGAGTTAAACTACAACCAAAAAAAAACATAGTTTAACTTTAAAAATATACTAGATGCAGTATAAAAGTGTGGTATTGAATAAATACTAAATAATATAGTATGTGAATTCTTTAGTATTCATTTCATACTAAATATTATAAAGATTATATTATGTAATACCTCTGACAGTATTAATGTAATACTCATGTTATTAAGATATTTTTAAAAATCCAATATTTTAGAATTAATTTACGAATGGTTATATTGCTATGATCATTTCTTTCGGTGTACAAAATTTAAGCTATGTATTACCAAATTTAATTTTTTAGATTTATATATAATATTTTAAAGTGTCTAGCTCGCTTAATTTTAAATTAAATAAAAATGGATTATTTATAATTTTCCTCAGGTTTTCCTGAGTGGCGCACTGTAACTGATGCATAGTTATAGAGCAGAAATCCTACGAGTAGCCCCCAAAATTAACTTTGTCAATTTCCAGACAAACCCCCGTCATCAGCAGCCGCATGATGATTATTAAATGCTGGCCGCATAATTATCGTTATAATCATGACAATCATTCGATGCAGTCGCGCTTCAGCAGCGGCAACAGCAACAGCAACAGCAAGAGCCAAAAGCATAATCAAGCGCAACTAAACCACAGCCAAAGCCAAGACTAAGACTTGGCTAAAAGGAAAACCAAGCCAAAGCCGGCGACACACAATGAAAAACGAGAGTAAAAATCTCCAAAGCAAGCCGCTCACTGAAATGGAAAATTAAACCTTGTTACATCAGTCCAGGCAGCAGCAGCAGCAGCAACAACTGCTCACCAGCAACTTGCAACTTGCGATGCGGCGACAACAAATATTGGCTGGCAGGATAGCGACTCACACACATTCGCACAGACTCTCTAACGAGGCAATGGCAACCTGATACCAAAAGCGTCACAACAAACATCCAGCGACAAACAAACAAACAAACAAACGAACAGAAAAGGAAAGAGACAGACACGCACGGGCAATAAAGCTAATGCGAAATGCCTCAGATAGAAGAGATTAATACCCAAGATCATTCACAAGATCAGTGATGGCATTTATTGCTTGATTGAATATTCAAAGAATTCGGGGAATACCAAAAATTGTTGATATAGCATCGATAAAAATTTAGATTAGATTGTGATCTTTAGATCTTTAAGATCTTTATAAGGTGCAGTAATATAGAAGTATATATAGTACCTTTAATGCAGTTTTGTAATATTTCTTAATATAAGAGTTAGAGTGAGTAACTCCTCCATTAGGAAAGTTTTGGAATTGAAAGGCAATCATTATAATACATAGTTATTTTCAAATATTTTAAAAAAGCCTTTAAAATTTTCTTTAGTACAGTAGCCTTATCAAAAAAGTTTACAAATTTTAACGGACTTGAAATGAATAATGTATTTCCGACGAACAAAATATACCTATAATTAAGTAATCATTAATTATTATTTTACTACTTACAATATAAAATGTAAAAATCGTTAAAAAATAAAGCATGCAGTAAACTAGCTTTTTTATTTTTAAACTTAATACTTATTATATATCTTAACTTATATATATTATATATCTTATTATATATCTATATATAAAAATAAATATTGGTAAAAATACACATATGAAGAATAAATGATTGCTTGTTATAAGCATAGTAAATGCTTATATTTTCCACCTGCAACTCGTAAAGTCCTCTGGTGAATCGGCTCCCTAACGTAGGCATAACTGATGGCTTGTCAGGAGCAGTGCTCCTCAGATGTCCGAGTTGCCGTGGCGAACTGTGCAACTCATCAACGAGAGCAACTTCTGCGGCAGCAACATGCAACAGCAGCTCCAGATGTTGCAGTCGTTGCCGTGGATGCGTTTTTGGGGATGACGATGGCGATAATGATGATGATGCTGTTGCTGAAGCTGGGACTTTAGTGCAATCTGTACCACTTTTTCCACGCTGGACACAACAAGTGCAGCAGCAGCAGCAGCGACAGTTGCAACAGCAAGCAAACACATCTCCAAATCACGTCTTCGCAAGCGCTGTTGTGCTGTTGTGGTCGTCGTCGTCGTCCATCGCCGTTACATATCTGGTTGTCTAGATTGGCTGCAACTCGTCGTCAGGTGAAATAAAAAGTGAGAGTGACATCGGAAATTGTTTCAATTTTCCAAACGAAACCAACAAACTAGCAGCTAGCTAAAAGTTGCCGCAATTGCAATTGCCATCGTCATCGGCAGCGGCAACTTGAGCAGCCAGCCGGTCGGTCGTTGGTCCGTCCGCCGAATGAATGAATGTCGAAAAGTGTATCGAAAACAATTTTTCTACGTATGCCTGGCAAGTGCTTTCCCAATGATCCAAAAAAAAACTTTGGAGGGGAAAATGAAGAGGAAAAAAAGGCAAAAATTAAAACACAGACCAGTTGGCTGCCTCGCCGCTGGCGTACTGCATCCTGTTGTTTGTTATAGTTTGCGATGTTTTATTTCTTACTTTATCTTTATATAACTAGCACACATGCAGACGACCAACCAGTTAACTCCAAGCTCCAAACTCCACTGCGGCTAAATGCTCAGCCTAAATAATTGAGATTTTCTTCTCCCCCTTTTTTTTTTCTTGCCTTTTTTTAGGTGCAAAAATCAGTTTAGTTTTAGCCAGTCTTGGGTAATTTTATGTCCCTGTAAGCTCGGGCTCTGTCTTTCGCACCGGATAATTTGTAAATGACGAGCAAACGGACACTGGAGCCCATAAATTCAAGTTTCTTGCGGGTCTTTCGATTTTATTTTTATTGCCAGCGAGCTGGTCAAATGTTTGGAATGCATGAAATACAGCTCAATTGAATTTCGGAGGTGCCAGTTAAGAGCCCAGAGATAATCAATGGCCACACTCGATAATTATCGGATGCCGGGACTGATTTATAGCGATTTGCCTGGGTCAAATATTTGCCAGAGCTTAAGGCTTAGCTTTTCCGATGGTTCAGCAGCGATAAAGTCTATTTTCAATGTCCCATTTTATTTGGGGCGATGGAAGTAAAAATACTTTCGAATGTGGTATGATTGTTATTAGCATTTCTTTGGAATGGCAATAGATTTTTTGATGAGTTTTTAGAAAAGAAAAAGTCTATTTGTTAAAGTAAAATTAAAATGAAAAATGTTTTTTAATAGATTTTAGAGTTTTGGCATGAAATAATAGCTATATTTATAGAATTATTAATAACTTTGATATATAAAGATAAGAATATTATATTTATATTTATAAAAAAATATGTTTGGAACATTTCTAAATACTTCAAAATATTTTTTGAACATTTCCAAATATTTCAAAATATTTTTGGAACATTTCTAAATATTTCTTTAATAGATTTTCGAGCCCATACAATATAATATATAAAGTTAATACAATTTTGTTTTATTTTATATTTATAAATATTTTAAATTATTTTTAAAACATTTTCAAAAATTTTAAAAAATCTCTAATGTAAAAGTCTAAAGGGTGGTAATTTTTTTGGAACATTTCTAAATGTTTTAAAAAATCTCTTATGTAAAAATTTGAAGGGTGGTATTTTCAATGGCCACTTGTATGTTTTCCCGATCGTTTTCTTTCATTTTCCTGTCTTGAAAACCTTGCTCCTAATGAAGCCCCCGCAACTAATTGAAAGTCAACGAGAAGAGTAAATGGATGAGAAACTCCTTTTGGCCAGATGTGCATCCGTATATCAGGCAACCACCGCGACATCCACCCACCCAAATGGCCTAACATCCAACCACCGAACCACAGGCCGAGCCAAAAGAGTGAATGGCGAAATTTTTGAAAGTGCCCATATGACCAGGCTAACGGACAACGGACCCAAAAAAAAAACTAAAAAAAAAAAAATTAAAACACAGTACAAACACTCATCCAGGCAAGGTATTCAAATATTTAATTGAAAAAGCAGCCACGAAATACTGCCACATTTCACGACTTCATCGATCGCTGCAAAGTGGTGAGCGGAGTGGAGTAGTTCACAAATCAGGCTAAATAAAATTAAATAAGAGAGGTGGGGGAAAATAAACTGCTCCATTTGATTGCCTAAACGTTTTCAACAGCTCAGCATTTTTGATGCAATTAATTAGATTTTTATTTCTTCATCCAGCCAGCTGGCTGAGGTGTCTGTGTGGGTATTCCATACGTACGAATATCTATCCATGTGAGCGCCGTTTGATTTCGATTTATTACCACACACTCGGGCCGGGGCAAATGATACAATTATTTATAAGCCAGCATTTGCAGACACATCCAAGCCAGTCAAGCTTGTTCTAGTTGAAAGCGATAGCCAAACTGCAACTCCTCCTCGGCCAGTTTCTGTTTACTTTTTTCTCTCCACTTTTTCGTTTGTCATATAAGCTCTATTAAAACCATCGAAATAGAAGCAGGAGCCCAGGGGCCGAAGAAAAGAAACCATATCAACATTCACATCATAAGTAAACCAGTTTGCACCTGAGAGAGGAAGAAGAAAGTTGTCTTGGCCATTTTTGTGTGTTTGCACTGCGCTGCCCCAAGACTCTTTTTTTTTGTTTTTTATAACTCTATATATATATTGCAATGTATACCTATATATATATCGCGGACTTAAAGGAGCCTCCGATCTAGCGGGCGTTGGAACAATGGAGGTAAGACCAAAAAAAAAAAGAAGGAAACCTAACTGTAACATGGCAGGCAACGAGCGCCTTTTTTTTGGTCATAAGCATGAAATATTGCGCACATCCAAAGTGTCCACATGTCGGAGCGATCCGCTGCAGGCCTAATTATATTGCCGCCGATCCGACCCGATCCGATCCGATCCGCGAGGAGGTTGAGCTCCAACCTATCATTGCCTGACACATGCTACCGTACAAACACGTGCGACCCGACACAAAACAACAAACACACCAAATACAAAACACCAGGCAACAAACCCCAACCAACAGGCAACAGCAACAGCAACAACCACTGGCAACAGTCAACAACAACGACAACCAGTGGCAGGCACAACAATAACAAAAACAGTAGCCAGGCCAAGAGAATGAAGGTGGATTTTAGATAGGATGGACGAAGATGGAATACACTAGTTGGGTGCTTAAAAGGAATTCTTATAGAGGAATCAAAGGAATTATTCCATTAACAATCTTAAGTATTCTATAATTATTATAGTATGTGGGTAAATAGGATTCTTTGACTTATATAGAAGAAAATAATGCTTATATAGGCTTAAGAATACGAATTGGACTAAGTTATCAGATACGTTAGATCCATATAGACATGCATATAATATAATATTATAATATTCCACTTTCCCAAGCCAAAACCATTTAAGTTAGAAACATTATAAAATATTGAATTTTTAAATAAAATTAAAGATAGTATTTTAAAATAACCTTTTGTGGGACATGCTTACTAGAATGGGTTAGTATTTGGAAAAATAAATTGATCACTTAAAACTTAAAACTATAATTTCTATTTCATTATTTTTTAAGATCCACTAATGATGGTTTTTAAAATCATTTTTATCCCTTTTTTCTTAATACTAGAAAACGTTGCTTTAAGTTAACTGTTATTATTATAGTGGTTTTGTTTCTGCGATTTCCTCTGTAAATTTTCAACAACTTAAAAGACAATCTTCAGCAGCAGTCGTAATCATTATCAAAGCATCTTAATATGCATACGAGCATCCACTTCACTCTCTCCAAGGAAGTGTATCATCAGTAGCCACGGCAGCAGCCCCTCTAACAACAGTACCAATCAAAGAGCAAATACCGATCTGGCTTTGGCTTTTGCCGGCCTAAAGTGAAAGTGCTCCAATTGCCGATGCAGCCAGCGATGCTGGGGCTGAGACCGAGGTGAGACTGGACTGGACCCTGGCTACATCTGCGGATGCGGCCAAGTGCCTTGACTCCTCCTCGGTTTTCAGTCACTGCACACTCGCTGACAAGTTGTTTGTGTCCACGCTGCACCCTCCTCTAAGCCACGCCACCCAGCCGATTAACCACCTATCCATCCATCCATCTCATCACCCAACCCCACTCTAGTTATGCACTTAAAACATTTCTATTTTATTTTACTATTTATAAAATAAAATATCATCTTAGATGACAATTCTGCTTTTAAAGCACATCAAGGTCACACTTGCATTCTAATGTGACCAGCTTTTAATAAGAATCGTAAGTTTTAAAATTCGTTTGTCATAATTTTTTTCATTAACTATGATTTTTCTTAACTCCATTATTTTTCCCTCAGTGCATCGCACATTGCGGAATAATTGCCATGACTGGAAGCTTCAAGTGCGCCGCTATTAGCTCGCTGGCAATCACAATTGACGGCTCCAGTGTTGGTCAATTGCTTGAAGAGCTGAGCCTCGAGATTTTCTATTGGTGAGCAAAATGGGATTTCCTTCCGGTCAACACAAAAGGAAAACAAAACCCGAACGGCGATTGTTTAATTGGTGAGCGTCAAGTGGCAGTGCAAGATGCAAAGAAGCTGGCTATCATCGAAAATTGCATACATTAGGGCGCATTAAGTTTTAATGGCTGGAGATGTTTGTGATTGGATATTAAGTGATTTGGTTCGCCTCATGTCAGAACATTCCCATTTGCATATCAATTTATTCAATAAAAGGGGATTGGTTAGAGTTTGCATAGAGTAACTAAGTTATTTCCTCAAGAAGCAAACGAGTTGTGGATTGGTGGAGAGTATATTAAAAATGGTATAATATGGTGAAGGTATTATTTACATAAAACTATACAGTTTAAAAATATTCTTTCTAAAAAATGTAATGTTACTATCTTAAGTTTTTCTTAAAGTTTCAAGTTTTTATGCTGCTCTATTAATATTTTTTGCATTATAACATTACGAACCACTTTTTTTTGCCCAAACCCAAACCGGAAACCACAGATCTTCCACAAACCACCATCAAATCGTTTAAAATTTGCTCAAGTTATAGCCAAGGGCGAGATAGCAAATCAGGCCTTAATTCATTCCACCAACTCATCATCTGCTAAAAACTCCCCCTTGCACACAGGTTCGAACCACCTTCCCGTAACCGCAAACGAGGCACTTCCATGTCAACCTACAATTCAGACCGTGCCACACTCCAAAAAAAAGGCCAAAAACCAAACCACGCGAATTCTTCCGAAATTGCCCACAAACTAGCCCACTTAGGATCCAATGGACAATGGTACCACATCTTCTATGACTCCTATGCCAATATCTAGAGCGTAAGTCGCCGGCATCAAAGGCAAAAAATTCACAAAGTCGAGAAGTTAGGAGCTCGGCCATATCCATATAGTACACCTGCTGTCTGTGCGGAATGGGTTCCCATATATCATCGTCTGCTAAACAATATGCCAAAAGCTAAATGCGATACAATTATCAGAGGCCGAGATATACGGTTTTTTTTTTGCTTTATTTCTGTAATTTTTTTGCGCTCTGCTCTTTTTTTGTCGTCTCGAAAAATGCGAATTTTCACACACATGCGATGGGCGGGGGGAGGGAGTTTAAGATTCAATGCGATGTGATTACATATTATGTGCAGTTGTTGTTGTTGTTGTTGCTGCTGCCTTTGTCTGCCGAGTTTTATGGTCCAAGGTTAAATGCTTTGAAAATGAAGCTGAAAAGCAAGAAAAGAGCCGAGAAAGAAGGCAGAGAGACACAAAACTTGGTGACTTTTGTCTGGGATTTTGAGATTTTTTTTCTCCCTATTTTTTTCGGCGGCTGCGGGGTGGTGTTTCATTTGATTTGCAGTGAATATTAAAGCAATTTGTGGGATTATTTCCTATTGTAATCAACGCGTCGTCTCGCCCCGGTTGTGTTTACTCATCATCAGCCAAACAACGTCTCCAAAAATTGTTTTCATTTCGGTCTGAAGCGCTCTTTTTTTTTTTTTATTTTTGATTTGGTCAACTCATTTTCAAGTACAAGTTACGCTTCTCCGAAAATAATGCACTTTTGCCCTTAGGCTGGAATTTTTTGGTCACTGATCTGAAAGGCATGAAAATTGGCCCCATTAGATGGGTTATTCCTTTGGTATTTCTTACTACCAGAATGGTTACCTAGAAATCTCTGCCTTTTAGCCCCACTTCTTTTCCTTAGCCCCACTTTTTATTTTATTACCAACTCACACACACACACACTCGCTCACAATTAATTAAAGCTCTCATTGCATTCAAGGTTATCTTTGGAAGCGCTATGTTGTTCAGTTGGTTAATTTACAGCTTTAAATTAGTGTAGTTTACTTTCAAAACACTTTACTTTTGCTTTCAAAATATGCGTTGCTGTTGTTGCAAATGGGTGGGGTAATCATTAAGTTGTTTAAGTAGATTTTCTGCGCCGTTAAGGTTTTGATCTCGACAAAATGCTCGCCACATACCCGTGTATATATACGTACTATAAACCTATATATAAACGGTGTCTAGTGAAAGAGAATTAGCGCCGCCGAGTTGCAGAAGCCCGATGAGATGGCAGCTAGATAGGATCGATGATTGGCAGCTTGGCTCCATCGAAAGGTGTGGCCAGGGCATTGTGATTGATCTCGAGCACATTTAGAATGTGAATTAAATTGATGATCTGATCTCATCGGTGGCTCTTGGGGTTTTAATGGCGTGATTTTGGGGACATACGGGGGTATGCGTAATAATAGGAGTCGTGTGGAGAGTGGATGTGATCAGGTGATCGGGAAATTAGGTATTCGTTGTGAAATTCAATCTGAAGAACGTTAGAAACCTTGGATCCTTTATAATCCAAAGTTTTGTCCATCCTCTTAAAATTTAATTATAAAATAATATTAGAAGTCATGTGGAGAGTGGATGTGATCAGGTGATCAAGAAATTGGGTATTTGCTGTTAAGTTCCATCTAAAGAAGTTAGGAACCTTGGATCCTTTATAATCTCAGATTTCCATATTCTTAGAATTTTTTTATAAAAATTCAAAAAAGCCATAATTTGATCATATTTTCATAAGTTCCACCTAAAGAACGTTCGAAACCTTGGATACTTTATAATCCAAGATTTTTACCTTACTAGAATTTTATTATTAAAAATAAAAAAAAACATAATTTGATCATATTTGTAAATACCCATACTGTTTCTATAAAAAACTCATCCTATAAATACTTTAATTTGCTCAACTTTGCTCGAGGTGATAATTTTCTCGACCTTTCTCTGTTCCCAACAATTTGCCTTTAGACCCGAGCAAACTCGATAGTTCACTATCTCTCCCCTGTGCATATATTATAAGTACTAATAGCATATCTGGAGCTATTTAGCATTTGCTCTTTGTATTTGTGTTGGCTTTTATTTTTATTTTTGCCGAGGCGATCCATTTAAGCTTTGGCTGACTGTCGCTCCAATTAAAATACAACTCATCTCCTGGGCCGCATTTGCAAATTGTTGCATTGCAAATTGCGCCTTACATAAGTCAGGGCGAGGCATCTATATCTAAAACTCTGTTATTGAGTTGTCTACGGTCTTGGATTTGATCGAAAGACTTTTACAGCACGGGCTCCACAGGTAATACCTAGGTATTTAATATGAAGTTAATTTTTAAAACTTAATTTATATTTTTATTGTATTTTTAAGTTTTTAATACTTAGTTTTTGGGATACTTTTCATAATATTCACTTTTAGGTAACCAAAAATTGTATACTTTATATTTTTGTGAGCTCAGCTCTTTATCCCCCCATTTTCCCGATTTTCCTCAGCTTTTCATTTAATCGATTTGCGTATTTCGAGCAGCGGTAATGGCTCGACAAGCTTTCATTGTCCCTGCCACTTTGTCCCCCTCCCAATCCCCGATTTGAATGTGGATTAAGTGTATTCCGTCGAGCCGAGACTTTGTATAGCCCAAAGTGATTTGTTTTTCAGATTGCGCCGCTCTGCGGTTATCGAAGTCACCGTCATCGTCGTCATCGAAAAGCCAACGAAAATAGAGTTTAAATTGAAAAATACACGTAGAGAGAGAGAGAGAGAGGGCCTGAGTTGGCTAGAAAGAGAGGGCTGGTAAAATCAGCGCACATTCCGAGCCGCAGCAAAATGTGTAACGCAATCAAAGCCATCGCTTCCGGTTTAAGGCGCAATTAACTGCCTTGGATTACGCTCTTGCCAGTGGGCAACCCAATCCCCCCCCCCCCCCACGCGCGATTCCCGCTGCAATTGGCGGTTGGAGGCTTTGTAGTGCTTGTTCGGGGACCCGTCCCAGACCCGACTTCTCTATATATAGCGTCATGGTCATCATTTCGCAGATTATCTCTGAAACATTTCATTTCACTCGATTTACTTCCTTTCGGGCCAACAGCATTTTCAGCTTTGCACTCTTTAATTGGCATTTTAATGCCGTAAACAAATTTCTCGCTGCCTCCGAACGATCAAATGTCATAATTTCTTCGCGCCACCTCATAAAACTGGGCTGTGTGTGAATTTATTTGAAAGTTTTTCACGGTTTTTAACAATGGTTTGGTTTATGGTAATTTTCTAGCCATTTTCTCGGCTATAATCATTTTGCACATCCGATTGAAGATGTTACCAATGAAGGTTATGGGTTTTCTGGGAAGCTTGTTGGGGATGAATTATGATAACCATATATTATAAAAATAAATAGGGTAGAATTTTGAATCTTATTTTGCTTTTATTGATTGCCTATTACCAAATTAAGATTGTATAACTAAGCAATAGAACTAAACTCGACTAATGGGTCCACACAGAAAAAAAGTGTAACAAAAGATCAGATTGAATTGAGCAGATCCAGATATATATATCATATGATATGATTATGATTATTATTATGTCTATCTTATTTTTTATAATAGTTCTAATAATAGATACTATATTTTGTATTTAAATATCAAGTTAATATGTTTGAATCATAAATTTGACAATATCATATCATATAACATCATATCGCCTTTTTATTAATACAATTAAGGTTATATAAATAAAGTTATATAGAATCTATTTAATATTGCATTTTTTGATTGATAGAAATATATGTATTTCTAATAATTTTTGAAAAATCTATTACACTTTGTTGGATTCTCTTGTCTCCAGCAATATTAGTTATAGGAAATAGATGAATGGATCGCTTCACACAATCTAAATTGGACCTCGCCTTTTGAGAACTTCATTGAACTGTCCGCAATCCATTCGATTCGTCACTTCTTCGCTTTACTTCGTGTTCTTCGCCTAATGATCTCTCTGCAGCGGCGGCGACTTCATTACTGGGGCTCTGGAACAGGGACTGGCTCTATCAACCTGTCTGGCTTTTTGGCCACTCACTAACCTCCAAACGTTTAATTAATGATCTGTTGTTTCTGTTTCGGGCGCTTCTTTTACGCCCATCTGCCACCGCACTCCCAAAACCCCAACCGGCCGACCGACCGTCCATCGACTTCTATTTAAAATTAAATTAACCTGCTTAATTTGCCCCCACCCCCTGGTTCCTCCTCCTCCTCCTCGTCTTCTGCACGAGACGCGCCCAAAACATTCACTCCAAAACGGGGGGAAAAAAATCGAAAGGCGCTACTAATCGCCTCTATGCCTATGGATTCAATGTATCTGCATCTGGCGGATACATTCGGCCGATTTCCGTGCATTTAACGCATAAACGCTCTTGGACAGTTTTATTCCGTTCGGGGATTATCATTATCGCCGCTGCTACCCTTTCGCCCTTCACCGTTTCGATTCGATTTTGATCGCTCAATTAGCGTAAAAGTAACATGTCAAACCTATTAATCACTTTCGAAAAAAAGAAACAACACAACACTCTTCTTTTGGCCAAAGAAACAATCGAATTTATAGAAAATACATTCCACACTCTTTCGGTGGGCCAATAGTGCGTGAATTTAGGCGTAGCCAAAAGGGAAAAATTATATAATTTATTTTTTCTCTTGATTGCCAAATTAAAAAGTGTGCCTGTGTGTGGTGCGCGAACAACTCTATTTCTATTTCGCTCGCCTCGTCGTTTTTGGCCTGGCTAAATCTTAATGCCGACGAACGAAATCGCTGCGTCATTACTCGAACTTCAATTTCATTCATTCATCAATTACAATACAAGAAAAATACAGTTTCGAGCGATGGAAGCCTTGAATCTATCGGATACGTGTCGCTGTTGCGCTGCGGTTCGGGGCAGAAAGATACGAAAACTAAAATTCATCTATCAATTTTGTTGGTGGTAAATGTTTCTCAGTTGACATTAAGTCTAATATTTGTTGATCCTGTGATGGTGCTTATTGTAATCAATTAAATTAAGCCGTTGTGGTTCATTAGAGTTTAAGAATTCATTCACTAGATGAAGAGTGGTTGAGTTTCTTAGATATTACGAGATTAATACAAGAAAATTTATCAATTGAAGGTTAAAAAAAGAAATACGAATTACAAAAATAGCTTTTTAAATCACTATTGATTACTATAATGTTATATTACTACACACAATTAACCCATTCGCATAGTTAAGTAACCATAAAAAATAGTTTACCACTGTTGAAAATAGTCACGTGTAATTTGTTCTTGCTTTGGTTACTATTTAATAGTAAAACGACTACAAAATAGTCAGTTGTGTGGGTAACTATTTTATTGGTAAAATTTACAATTTTGTGGTTGAGGACTGTTTGACTATTATATTGGTTGATTTTACCAAGTGATTTTTGTGGGTGTAGCTATTATTATTTTTAAGGGACAAAGATATATACTTAGTATCATAATAAATAATAATAGACTTTAAAATTAAATAATGTTTGCTTTCCTATTGTGTAAATTCTTGTTTTCTGCATAAATGCATAAATTCATTTATTTCGTTCCAAATTTTATTGAACCCCTCATACAGTTTATATCTACATATATAGTAAACTATATCTCCCTACTTACATGCTTGATTTTTCTGATCGCTTTGGTAGCATCAATTTGCCAGCCTCTTCTAGTTTATTGAGCAGCTTTGCTCTAATTGCACAACTCGTTGTTGTGGCTATAGTCGTTGCCTTTGCTGTTGTTGGTATAAAATCCGCACGGATATCCGTTGGCCGCTGGCAGGAAGAAATCACCATTTGAGCACCGTTTGCCTATTGCTGCGTTTTTCCCTCTCTCGGCCTTACGGATGTTGATAACTCGTCTGGCATTGGCTGCTATACAAATTCGATCTTCTGGTGGTTATAGTTGTTGCTTCAGCTGCCTGTTGTTGCTGCTGCTGCTGTGGAGCGTAAGTCATCCTGTGATCGGGCCAAGATATAAGATATATTGCATATATCCAGCTAGGGTAACCGACGGCGCGTGGGAATTTAAGTTTGAAACGTATTTGAATTTTTGAAAAAAAGTCTTGAGAGATTTTATTGATAAAAGTATTAGAAGGTTGTTAGGTTTTTGTTGTAGAACTTAAGATTGTTTATTATGTTTATTATAGCAGGAAATAGGCTTTTTACATATAATATTGTCCAGTTGGCAATATTTACTTGGTCATTAAACAGTAATCAAAGATTAACGATTTTGATTAAATGTATTTAATAAATTATATCGTATTTAACACTTTTAGATTTATGGTAATTAGGAGCTTTAGTTGTACGTATATACGAGGGATGTTGCCACTTTGAGATAAATATTTTACTGATATTTTTACACTTTTTACAATCACTCGCGCTGGCCAGCGTGGTCTGATTTATGATACAAGTTGTGTGTATAGTAGAATTACTTTTTTATTATATTTTTCTATTTAATTAGGTTTAATTGGCGAGCTGTTCTCCCCGGAGTTGACATCGATCCCCGGCCAAGCCGCTTCGATCCAATCGCTCCGCACTTCCCAGTCGTTTCAGTTTCCTCTCGACGATCGCTCGATCGGACCGGGCTATAATCTTTTCAATTTTATAATTTCATTATGGATTGTCTGTTTAATGTCTGCCCATAATCATCAGCCTGTACACATGTCTCGGTGGCATTTGTTGTTGATTTCCGTGCAGCTCGGCTCACTTTGCATTTACGCGCTGTCACAATTTGCATTAATTGGATCTAAGCGGGTAGTTATCATTGATTTAGCACCGATCTCTGGTATATATAGGCCATAGATATGCATCTCTATCTCTGTGCACCTGGGGAGTGTGAGTGTTTTTTTTTAATATCACATCATCTACTGGGCGTAGTCCATAAAATTCCTTAGCAATTTGTGATTTGATTTGTGTGAGTGTAAATTCTAAGTTTTACTGGAGATTTAAAGCAAAGTGTGGATAGATTTATTGTCTATAGGAAGATTGAAGTTTGGGAATAGTTTTTATTTTTTTTCTTTTGTTTAGGATGAAGTTGAGGAATTCACACAGTTAGGAATTTAATATATTTATTTTTAATTTACACATTATACATATATTTGTTGTATAATCAGGATATAATCCTCAGTTGATCCTTTCTTCACTTCACTATAAACGGTAACGCTTCATTTTGAATGTTTTACCGTTATCACTGATCGCATGGCGTTACGTCTCGACCGCTTTACGTAGTGGATCTCTTCTGCTCAGCGTTACGTGCTGCTGTTTTTCCGACAAAAGCGACAACACGACCAATAGCTTTGAGACCGTCTCACGGACTGATGATAGACCCAGTCGCAGCCGCAGCTTCAGTTTTCGATTTCCTAATAACGAAAAGCTGAAAAAAAAGAGCAGCAGCACAGCTCAGAAACATAACAGAAGGAAAAAAAAAAAACGCAAAATAGACGACGTCTTCGGCGAGTGTATGGGTGCTCTGAATGAATATACAACGATATAAAACCGATCCCGATCCCCCAGTGATGATTCCACACGAGACTCACAATCCACACGCTCGGCAGCGGCAGCGTCGCTGTCGACGTCTGCGGCGATGCCGGCAGATGCTGCGACGCCGACAGAGACCGAGGCAAGGCAACGATGCAATAAATCGAAGCTAATACACTTCTTTCTTAATGTAGAGCGATCCAGCGAACGTGCTCACACAGATACACAGAGCCGCCACAGACACACGGATACACTCTGGCCTAGACGAGTTTCGAACGGTAAATGAGGGGCCGCCGCCAGCCGAGCGATCCGCGAGATGCATCCTGCCTGGTTTTACTCAATGAAAATTCCAAAAGCGCTAGACCTGCATCCAAAAACTGGGTGGAGATCTTCCGCCCCATCGACGAGGCAGAGAGCCGAGCTCCGAGCACCGAAGCCGAAGACGAATACGAGCCGATCTCGAAGCACCGCTCCACTTGGGTTCCACAAACTCCAAGATACAGTATCTGAAAAGTGAGCGTGAAGCAGTCACCGCTGGAAGCTCGAACGGGCCACAAGCGGACAGCATTCTAGTAATTTGGGAAGAGAGAGGTGCACAGAAAGAAATAGATCATAGTGGGGTTTATATTACGATGTTTAAGATCAGTAGAAATATTATTTTGGAGCTAGAAAAATAAATTATAAAAATTGTATGATTAGTTTTGTAGTTCTTTGTATCCTAAATGTCTTAACATTAGAAAATGTATAGTCCTAATGGTCAGGTCATTTCTAAGATCAGGTTTATGGATTTATTTTAAAGGATTTTAAAGTTTTTCTAAACTATAAAAAGTCTTAAATACATTTTTGAGATGATACAAATATGTTCTAAATATTTAATATATTAATTTGACGTTAGGTTAAATTTTAATATGTTTCTTTATAGTAATAGTTTTAAATATCATACCAGGGCTTTACAAATACCATTCTAACCATAAATATTAGACTTCCATTGTCTCCGTTGTTTAGTTCTTAATACCTCGTTTAAAAACATGCCATAATTTTTCTGTGTGCAAACTCTTTTGGGGGAATGGAAAAGTTCAACGGGTTCTTTCACTGATCGCAGATTAACATACGGTCAGAGAAGGGTCTCTAGTCTTAACTTGTGTGTCCTACTTGGCACGAGACTGGAATCGGGCATTTTCAATGTCCATGTCCATGTTCAAGACCATGTCATGTGCCTTCTTCTTGGCCACTTCACACAGCTGCAACAGCAATTGCAACTGCAGCAGCAGCAGCAACTGCAGCAGCTCTTGATGCCTGCTATTGCTGCTGTGCTTTTGCCTTGGCTGTTGCTGTTGCACGAAATCGATCAAATCAAAAATGACTTTGTGAAGTGACTAACTGCCTAACTGCCAGCTGCCGTTGCTAGTTGCTGCTGCTGCTGCTGATGTTGCTGTTGCAAGTTGCTGATGTTGCAGCCGCTGTGGCTGTCTAACAGTAGCTTGGCTGCTTTGATTTTTTGGCGCAAGTCCAAGTCCAAGTCCATGGACATACAACACTTCAAAATGAAAGCACATTCCCTTGTAGAAATTTTACCGTTACAGGTACAGCGCACCCCATGCACATCAGGTCGTTTGTCCGCTGTCCGTTGTCCATTTTCCACTGCCATCATGCTGATGATCGGCCTGGCCAACACTTGGCAGCTTTATGGCTCAGATATTTGCAAATCTCGAGGTCTCGCAGCGTCTTGAGCGTTGTGTTATTGTAGCTGTTCTCCTCTTGTTATTCTAGCTGATGATCTGCCATCATCTTCATCCCGCCGTGGAGGAAGCGGCGAAGGCCAAGATCTCTTCAGCCGCGTGCCACGGTCGTTGGTTATTTATTTGAGTCAATGAGTTCACAACTATTTTTCTATTTTTCCTTAATGGCTTTTTCTTTCCACCCGCTCCCCCGCTCCCGCTTTCCACGATGCCCCCTGAATTTTCCTCCTCTCTTCGTTTTTTTTTTCCTGCTTTTTTCCGTGGAAGGAAGCGCCTTGTTGTCTTCGCTTGATTGATGGTTTGATAATATGAAGTCGGTTGGGCTGTATTTTTTGGCCCCTGTGGAGCAAAGGATTGTTATGATGGTCAGTGCTGCAAATGAGTTCAATTGAAGATTATCTTTTATTAATTAGCGTGGCGGGAGAATGTGGGTCAGCACTGGAATCCGGTAGGTTGATTGGGGCATCCTTTGTGCGGTGATTGCGATTGGGAGGTGGAATGTGCCAGTGATTGACGGTGGAATGTTGAATCTTTTACTTTGAGTGATTGTTTGCTTAGCGAAGATATACATAGATTGGGAGATGAGTTAGAAAGGAGTTGTGTTAATTAATCATATCATTTAATAAGAATGATATATTCGGGAATTTATTTGTGCTTTTATGAAAGTCTGTGTTTTACTGATTGTTTGGTTATTATAAATATACCTACACCCAAAAAAAATTCGATACGAAACGTAGGTCAATTTTACATTATTTAAGATCAATTTTAACTTGATATGGGCCCATGTAAAATTGATATGGTCGAAATGTAAACATCATGTTCTAAGAACGTCAGTTCGAATTTCGAATCTGTCTTTCTCGTTTCAACTCACGTCATTTTGCTCTCTATATGGTTCAGCAAAATGACATTATTTAATGTCAATTTGATGAGTATTTCATGTAAAAACGATGTGGGCATGAATTACCTGACATTTACATGGCATGGCATTTACAAAGCATGGAACATGCTTTTTTTGTGTGTAATTCTACAAGAATTAACTTTATATACAAAAATACAAATACAAAAACATATTCTAATTTTAGTTTTATTTTTAGATTACTTAAAACTACGTTTTCGAGATTTCTCGTTGAAACAGTAATAGTACAGTAATAGGAATAAAAACCATATAATATTAATGCATTTTCAACAACAAAGAAATGTTAGAAAATATTTTATGGTATATAATACAAAGTATCAGTTAACAAGTATGTTGCATTTAAAACAAAGTACACCACACCTTGAGTAAATTCCTCATGCCGATCTCCTGATAATTAAGTATCTAATTGCTTAGTTTTTTTCTAGTAACTCCCATCGATGATCGCCATGTTTCGAACCTTGTCAACACAAATCATGTTCTATGGAGTGAAGAATTTCCTGATTAACTTTGCCCCGGGAATCGATGCACCAATTGACAGGCGAGCAGGTACATAAATACCAACATATCTATAAACACCGCATAGCTCCGATTGGGAGCCGGGCATACAGGAAATTAGCATAAGGCCAGTCGATTCCCATAAGTCAGGCACGATGCCATCGAGATTATGCATAATTAAAGTGTTCATATATAATAATTAGCGGTAAGCAAATACACATGCAAAGTGCCCTGTTAAATGGCTAAATAAACGTTTAGTTTATGGCTTATACCTTTTAACTAAACGAGACAACAGTAAAGCCAAATAAACAATTTCAGAAATTTATGCGAACTGCGACAAAAAATACAAAAAAATAAACGAAGAAATAATAAAAGCAGCGAAATGAGACGAAGCAACAACATTTAGGAGCGTTTAGGAGAGCTTTAACACCTCGGCGCCCCCACCGCTGTCCCCTTTTCGGCCCCCATCCCCCCTTTAACCCTTGAACGGCAGCTGCTGCACATAATTGGCCCGCAACGGAGAACAGAAACAACAACATGAAGCGATCGTAAACATTTATTTTTCGTATAGTTGTTGCAGGTGTGCCAGTGTGTGTATTGTTTATCTGTGTGTGTGTGTGTGGAAGACCCGCCCGCCTTTGGACCGTTCATGTTGTTGTTGTTGCCGCTGGCGAGTTTTTGTTTAAACGTTTTCAAATCGCACAGCGAATGAAAACGAAAGAAAAAATGAAACACATCGAAAGTGAGCATATAACGAAGCGCTCCCCGGCAATGTTGTCGACGTATCAGAGCGCTCGTAGTGCCCCGATCCGATCCCCGATATACTCGTAGTGCCCCCCGTCCGATCCACTATTTCCGAGAGACTTTGCATGGCCGGTCGATCGGCCGACGACCATCGCATGGCACATCGGGCTATGGCATCGTACACATGGGGAATTATATCCTATGCATCATAATAGGTATTAACATTATAATATTAGTGGTACTGTTGCATAGAACATATATAATATCTATTACACTTTATTTACTTATTTTAAAAATGATAAATCTTTTAGTCATATCATAATAATCTTTGATAAAGAAAATTTAATATGTTATAATAATAATTCCAATAATTTTTTTAAATATTAAAAAGAAAATAAAAATCTTTGGTATAATTTTTGTAATAAAAGAATTTAATTAAGATTAAAACCAATATTTTTCCGAATTTGTCTTGGAAATGTTACATCAATAGCTAAATTTTTTCCCTGTGGATGGAGGTCGGCACCATGTAAATGCGCCAGTGACCACCATCGTTGTCGGTTTCACATTGCACCACTGGGCTTTTAAAGCGGAGAGCGTGCTCCACCATAGGAGATTCAGTTGGGTGGCTATCTGCTAGGAATGCGGAATGGAGGCAAGGAGACGAGCCGTAACGAACATGGCTATCTTTATGGCCTCCAACACTTTTAGCTGTAATGGAAAAGCCCAAAAAATAAATTGGTAATGTAATTTTTGTTTATTTGGGAACTTTATGGATTTAAGATAATTCTAAAACCTTTTTATTGAAATGGCAAACTTGAGTTTTTCTTATAAAAAATATATTAAATTAATTATTGTGACCCAGAACCTATGATATAACTTTCAATTAAAGTCCGTAAATTTGTTATAAAAATAGTAAATAAATATAACCTAGCTCAAATTATATTACAATAATTATTGTATGTACAACTCAACAATTTTAAAAAATATTAAGAATAGCGATTCAAATTCATTTGTTGGGCCAATGCAAAGGTAATTTTACTTTAAGTTTAATTGCAAACATATTTATTCATTCTAAATTGCCTAACTGAATTTTGAAGGTACATTTTTCTTAAACTTAAAAACTTTTAACTTAACTATCGACAGGATCGTTATTAACTCGTTTCATGGTTAATTTGATTTTATCATTGAGAAAATATATACTTTTTAGGTCGGAAACGCTTCCTTTTCCACCAGACATGTGGTTTTAAAAGAAAGGCAAAGGTTTTACTCATTTTTTAGAAAATATTTAGAAAATAATAAATAATTTATCTCAACTTTACACCCTTACTTTGAATACTATGTTTCAATCAGTGCCTTGGAAAAATGTATTAAAAATAACCAAAAATTCTCCAATAATTGTTTGCTTTGCTAGCTGTACACAGATTTAAATTAAATGGATATATTAAAATTTTAAAAATTCAAAATCCAAATGCTAACCATACATTTAGATACATAAGCCAATTTTTTAATTTTAAACCATAATATTAGCAGAGTTATTTGACGTTAAAGGTATACGAGCAAGTTATGGAATGTTATACATTTAACATCTTATGACATCAAGTACTTTTATCTTTCGTAAAAAATATTTATAAATAGGTAAAGTGATCTAAAATTAAAATCAGCCAGGAACTCTTTTACGTCAAATCTGCCATTATTGTTCTATTCTTGTTAAACACGAGCTATCTGTTTCTGCAGATCTCAGGCGCTGTTAATGTAAACAAACACACACAGCAGTCACACAGTCACAGCGCCGAGCATTCCACAATTGGCTCATTTGAGAATCGTTTGCTGCGTATCCAGAGACCTTCCCCTGTTTTCCAGCCACAGATACATTCAGAGGCATAGATACGGATACAAAGGCGAACTGTGGCCGTTGTTTGTCGTCGTGTTGTCGTCGTTCGTTTCTAATTATACGATAGGAGCGCTGTGAGCCATGAAACGTGCGGGGTCTGACCTTCTCGCAGAGCCTGCCTTCGAGTATATTGCGCTAGTATATAGCAAAATATATTGCATCTGGGCCCGTGACTGCATCTGTATCTGTATCTGAGCCCCCCGAATGGACTCGGCTGCCTTATACTCGCAGGCGATTATTAAATTTTCTGCGTTTGGCCGGCAAAAGGCTTCTGTGGTAGCAGCTGCTATTAACTTGGGCGCTTGCCTCTTACATATTTAATTATTCGGGGGCCAGGCCTTTGAATTCTTGGGCGGGCCGGGACACTTGGCCTAATGCTTTTGGCCACAGCCCAGCCCCATGACCAACCTATTGGCCTTAATATCTGATGACGAATCCGGTGTCCATCTCTCATTGTGTAAACTGGTTTAATTGTTAACTATTAAATGAGATTGAATATGAGTACGAATAGTTTAAAATTATATTTAGCGGGCAACACCTTCTACACAAAGAAAAAAACGGAAAAATATGGAATTGATTTTTTTTCATATCAATTTTTCCATACCAAAATGGTAGGTACGATTTCATATCAATTTGGTACAAAATCATGCGTTCGAAAATATTATTTTGATATTTTCACTGAACGGACGAAAATTGAAATGAAAAAAATATCAAATAGATGACTATTTTTGCTATTTTGCCTCTGTTTACCAACAGCATTTTTATTGGATTTATCAAAAAACTTAACAATTTACTAGATTATAACATCTATGGAATATAAGATATTTTAAAACACAGTAATTGACCCAAAAACACTTCTGTTATAATTATTATATATCTAAACATATAATTACAATTATATATCTAAATATCCTTTTTAATAATAACTTGCAAAGTATTTTGTGGTTTAGGTTTAAGTCGAGGTTTAAGTTAAGTAATTAAAACTAAATTTCAGAAGATCTTTAGATAACACTGCAAAATACTCTTATTTGCTTTAATTTTGCAAAGTTTTACGATCTATACCCATCACTTTGTAAGGCTGTATTATATGATTCCCTAACTTACCGCCAGCAATAACCATTCAATTGGTTTCCCATCGATCCATCTTTACCCATGTCACCATTTGCTTTCCCGTTCCCCTCCCCCCACAATCCTCCGCTGAAGATTAACCAAAGTGCGCGACAGAAAAAAAAAAACCGAAATCTGATATATTTGTCTAACATCTTCGGCATTAAGCTCACCCCCGGCCCAAAACGCGAGATTTCCGCATTAGAAACGATTTTTTAATTATTATTTTCAGACGCCTACACGCAAAACCGAAATTCGATGGCTTCGAGTGGATGCTCTGCTCAAATGTCAGGCTTATTAATACAACAGCCCCAACAGATCTCTCGACTCAAGTGCCGGGGATTTGTGGCTGGGGCCCCGAGTGAGTTCGAGTTCGAGTACGAGATCGAGTTGAGGACGCTGTGCATCTTTATGTGGGAGTGCGGGCTCCATTGATGACACGTCATTTGCTGGCATAGACATCTTCGTCAAATGTGTTAAGTTGCGCTAAGAGGGAAAACAGGTCTTCCAGTTCAACGGCAAAGAGTGTCAGTAAAATGTCATGGAAAGCCACTTAGCTGGGCGGTTTCGATTTTTGATTTTTTCTTTAACTTTTCTGAATCGGATTCACAGCCTCCCCACATCCGCTGAAAAAATATGTAAGTACATATATGTGAAACAAGAAATCTAAGAAGTGGCGATCAGACATTTGTCAATTTTCCTGCCCGGAGGTTGGTATTTGGTTTTGATTTTGGCTTTTGGTGCGATTGGTTCTTGCTCGCGGGCAATGCTCAATTACGGTTTTGATTTAAATCAGTCTACTGACCCCAAAAGTTCAGCTACGGAAATTGCAAATTTAATAATTGACTAGCTCAGAAAACTGTAAAACCCAAACCAGGGGGCTTATTAATGCGATAACCTTGGCTGATTTAATTTCTGCCGTCTGTTCGCCGGGCCTGTGATTATCCAGCAGCAAGACCAGAAAAAAAAACCAAACCAAAAACCAGCGACTTCCATAACAACAAAAGGAAAATCAAAACTTGCACAATTTCGACACTAAACGACGATGTCTGGGCCACTCTTCGAGTGCCTTCGAGCTGCCAGTTAGTCGCATATTTAATTAAGAGATTGAGTAGCGCAAATAGTGTTGAACAATGGACAGCACGAGTCGCATCTACACTGAGGAAAATTACTTGGTGGAATTATCGTCGGGCATTGTGGATTTGCAATAAAAGTTTTCCGATTCCGAATCGTCAAAAAAAATCGTCGGCTCCTCTCTTTCTATATTTTGTTTCTTATCAAACTTAGTCTTCCGAAAGTAATCCTCGTACACATCTCCCAGGAATCGAGAGTTCTTGGGGACGGAGTATTTTACATGAAACTCTTCTTTGCTCGGACTGAGGCTCAACAAAAGCGTTAAGTTATTTAAGTTCTACAATTTTAACTTATGTTTGTATTGTTTGTTTAGATTTAATGTGATTGGCATTTTGGTTCGTTTTTATGTGTACAAATTAAAAAACAAAGAGAAAAACCCTTAGTATGAATAAATATTTTCGAATATGTAGATTTCAAACTATTATGTATTTTATTTTTCGCTAAAAGCTTCAAATATAATACAATTTTAAATTTTGTATATACATAAGGGTTAAAATACATTTAAAGATCATAAATTATTTTCCAAACTTAAAAAATAAAGCATATATCTTATGCCAAATGGATTTAAAAAATATTTTTCTAAGCTTTATATAAGTGGTATAATTTTGTAAAAAAAATAAGAAATTAATAAAAAGAAAAACTACAGTTATAAATAAACTAAACAAAAATAAAGCAAATTAATAAATAAATCTTTTATAATTTATGACTTTGTAATAAAAAATAAAAAATAAGATTAATAGAACATTAAGAAAAACTTGTTACGTTTTATACAGCATTACTCATTGCTTGAAACATCAGAGAGTCTTATTTTCATTACCCTTTAGAACTAAAAAATCCTTTTCCGAATTCACAATAATGTCGCTGGAACTGGTTCCCCGACCTGAGCCGAAGAAGGTCTACCTAATAACCTATGAAGTGAGGGTGCTCGAAGGTGCCGCTAAGGCCGTCCTGCCAATTGTGGCCCACAAAGCCGCAGAGCTGGGCGTGTGTGGCTACATCGCGCATACGCACTGTGGCCGCAAAGTGGGCGGTGAACTGGAGGGCACCGAGGCTCGACTGCAGGCGATGGTCGAGTGGCTACAGGCTAAGAGCCAGGGGAACAATCTCGGAGACGGAGACGCGGAGGAGGAGGAGATCAAAAGCCAGATGACGGAGCCACGATTCTCGAAGTGGAAGCTGCAATCAGGGGCCAAATACGATGATTTCTTCTGCTGCTGAGTGCTGCCGAGAGGAGTTGATTAAAAATCGCAAATTGCATTGGCCCCACAATATTGTTTCGAGTGCATTTTCATCTCATAAACCATAACAATCAGTGTCGGCTGCCGTTGCAGTTGGGCCATTGAACAATAGCCCGGCTGACTTGAAGCTGACTTTTCAAAGTCAAAAACGCGATTGTATCATCAGTATTTTTTTCGGGGCGCGCTCTCTGCCTCTGATTTTTCGTTCGTTCATTTTTTTAGATATTTTCCGCTCGGCACTCGCAGATAAAGTTGAGGAGCCCGAGTTGCGGCGAAAAACAATCGAATCAATTCATTTTTCTAGGGCGTACTGTGCCACTTGAACGTTGAACTGCAGACGCCCCAATGCTGACTACCGCTGAGGTTTCGCTTTTGGTTTTCCATCTCCTCCGGAGTGGAGTAGTGGTTGCTGCCATTGTCTTCCAAGACGGCAGCTCTTGGTCTTGATCGTGCCCCGGCACTAGTCATTTTAATTTTTCAAGATTTTTCCGAGCGCGCTGTGCTTCTGCGCATTTCGCAATCTGAACTCTATAAATCTCTTGCGCCGGTGTGTTAGATTTATGGGTTATGGGCCAAATGGGAGCGGGCCAAGCCAAATGTTCTATGGGCCCCGCAAAACCCAAGAAACAGCCGCCCCAAAAAATCCGCAAACCGGGTGATTCAATTAGATCTAAACGCTGTCAACATCCAGGCACTAATAACACACAACACACTGGGAGAGGGGATAAAAAAACAAAGCAAAATAAATATAAAAAAAATAGAAATAAAACCAAGAGTGTCGTCTGGCCTGTGTCTGTGGCATAATGTTGCATAATATTTTATGCATGCAGAGCTGGCAGATTGCAACATGTTGCCATGTTGCAGCTCCAGCTTCGACGCCGGCTCCACCGAGATGCTGATGCTGATGATGATGATGATGCATAGCCCCAAGAATCGCTGAGACAGCCAAGCGCTGCGGCTGTGGCGCCCCTCCCTGAATCTGAAAATCCTGAAAAACCTTTGCCGACATCCAGCTGTGCGAGCCCGGGCTCAAAGTGTGTCGAATATTCAAGTGAAAATTTCGCCCCAGCCCCAAAAGACCCGCTGCGCAGAGTCCTCCAGAGTGCGGCGCTTCGATGACGTTGAGCTTGGATCTGAATCTGGATCCGACCATGTGTTGGCTGTGTCTCTCAGCCCATGCATGCATGCCAAGCATCGACACGGCGACAAAAATCATGGTCTCTGATTTGAATATTATCAAGATGATAAGGTAAGAACCTTATAAAAGTATTAAATAATATATGTGTTGTTATAAAATTATATAAGAGTATTACAAAATATTTTACAAGTCTTTAAAATCATGGTCTTTGATTTGAATATTATCAAGATGATAAGGTAAGAACCTTATAAAAGTATTAAATAATATATGTGTTGTTATAAAATTATATAAGAGTATTACAAAATATTTTACAAGTCTTTAAAATCATGGTCTTTGATTTGAATATTATCAAAATATTATTAAATGAGATATGTTTGTTATAAAATGATATAAATGATATATGAGTGTTATAAAATATTTAAAAAATCTTTAAAATTTGATAGATGGGAAGAACCAAAGGTGTACGGGAAATATCTTTTCATTACAATTTAAATATGATTCCTTCCTATCTTTCAGTGATTATACCAAAATTGTAATCTATAATCTTTATCTATATCTATAACACTATTATTAAGGATAAGATCAGAAAAACTATGGTGGTTCCAATGATTTTCTTCATAAATATATATATTTCTTCGCTAAAACATTATCACCCTTATAAATAAAGATATTACCTATTTTAATGTGACCAAGTGCCAAAAAAAGATCAATTTGATGCGTATTATTTTCTCTGCACATTTGCATCTCGTGGTTATGGGATATCGCTACGTATCCGAGGCTCAATAGGTGGGTAGTTTAGAGTCTCGGTCTCTGGCGTTTTTCGTTGGGTCTTGGTCTGGTATTTGATTAGACGGCAAAAGGCGACGGCGGCAAACTTGATCGCGTTGCTGTTTCTGTTGTTATTGTTGCTGTTGCTGTTCTGTTTGTTGTTTTTGCTGTTGCTGAATGTTGTTGCTCTGGCTCTTTAAGTCGAACAATTACATTTTAAGCGTAGCACAACCTTGGATACCGTTATATTTTTGCAGTTGGTTGGGCGTGTGTTCAGCAAATTACCCAGCAAACATTCGCAACGGAAATATATGCTTATAATATGGTTGAAAAATAGATTAATAGTATAAATTTAAAATTAAAAACAGCTTTTAGTGCTGCATAAAATTTTAATTAAATAAAAATGTATTTTTTTCGTTTTTAATTATTTTTCACTAATTTTAAATTACACGCATATATGCATTTTTTTTCTAAAATACCATAAACCTTAATAATAATAATTCCTTAGATATTTATAATTATCCTTGCCAAATATTTTTGATTTTATGAGTTCACTTAGAAAGCCTTTAAACTCATTTTCTATGGTTAGTTAGGAATTTGTATTAATAATATGTAACAAACATTATTGATTCCCTATAAAACTAATATTTGGTTTAACAACGCCTAATGGTTTGTTAACCAATTTCAAATGACTCTTCTTCAACCTCATTTCTGCCAACTAAGGCTGCCATTTCCCCGTCTAAAACTCCCAAAAAGGGATACCCATGCAAAAACCTTTACTCCCGCGAAATGTTGATTTGGTTATGGGCCGCAGACACCGCACCGCTGGGCTAAACACGACTCGGCAATCTGCAAACGTAGCAGCGTTCGACAGTCGACAGTCGCCCCGATCGGCCAGTCAGTCTCCGAATCGGACTGAAATCCAGGCCCAGCCAGGTTCAGAGCAAAGAGCCAAGACTGAGGACTGAAGACTGCAGACCAGACCTGGCCAAAAGCGAGTCGACCACACCCGCACACTTCATTATTTTTATGTCGCCTGTGGTGGTACGATTTAAACGACAAACGCGGCAGCCGGCGAGCAGACGTTGGCGAATGGATCGCAAGACTTTGGAGCCAGACTTCGGAGACCGTGGCACGACATCCCCACCCCCCTCCTCCCGTCCCGCTCACCCAACCAATGGACAGAAATAAACCCCGAAAAAAAAGAAATAGGCACAAAAAGAGCCAAAAGCAAGCCAAGAAATTAGACGCATTCGACGTTTTGGAACGAGCGACAAGTCAAAGTAGCAAAAGACCCGGGCACAAGCTAACTCCCTATCCCTCTCTCAGCCCGTCTCTTTCCTGCCAACTATGCCCATCTCTTTCGGCATCTTGGGGCACGTTGCTCCTTTTTGGAGCCAGGGCACATCTCATGTTGATGTTACAATTGCTGCTCCGTTCATTGGATTTTCGGTTTTCGGTTCTGTTTTTTTTGCGATCGTGCGCCAGTTCAAATGTGCCTAGTGGGTTTGGAAATTTGTAGCGCCCAAAACACCAAAAACAACAGCAACCACGGCCAGTACAACGGCAACAACAATTACCCACAATTACAACAATAACGAAGCAGCAACAAAAACCACACAGGCAAAAGGAAACTTCGTTAGTGGCCAAAAAGAGATCCAATGTGGTGCCTCAAAAATGCACTGGGAAAAACTGCTGAGCCTTTAAATGGAAATAAACTTGAATAATAATAGAAATAAATATTTATAAGTATTTATATTTATTTTACAAAACATTTTAATAATGAAAACTTATAATAATAAATATTAAGTTGATAATAATAAAAAAATTCAATTTAACGTAAGAATATTCTATTACTTTTGATGATTATCATTTTTAAATTATTAAAAAAAACATGTAAATTTGTATCAATTTACGTTAGAATTATTTTAAAAATTAAAAACATTTATTAAAAAAAATTTTTTTTTTAATTTTTTTAAAAGTTTTTTCTTACTTTTACCTCAAATTGTTACATATAACTGCTCTCTGTGTAAATTTATAAACATCTGAAAATCGTAAGTTTTGTTAAGAAATAAATTCATTTAGAAATTTTTTGTTGTTTATTTTCAAGATTCTATAAATATATAGTCTGTCTTATCCTTGCTCTATAAGTTTTTGGAATGAACTCTATTTTGTTTTCTAAACTTCTATATTTTTCAGTGCATGATCTTCAGTTTCAGCTAGAGTTCCTAAAGGTTCCTACTTCAGGGGAGTTTGCGGGTGCGGGCGATTCGGGGAGCCGGTGTAATTTATCTTGATGTTTAAATCAATAATAACGCCGTCAGTGTGCGTTTGCTTTTAGCGACTTTTGATCGCTTCACCAGCCGAAAAAGTCAGTCAGGGAGTCACCGAGTCAGTCAGTTAGTCAGTCAGCCGCTCCATCGATATTTTAATAGATGTTTTGCTGCCGCGCGATTATTGTTATTATTACTGTGGGGAATTTCAATATGCGGCCGCCGTTTGCGCAGATTATTAAGGCACGAACAGGAAAATTACGTCGATGACGACGACGACGCGACACGGAGTGTTTCCATAATTATGGCTATGGGCTATAGGCTTTTGATCTGGTTTCGTTCTGGCCACAATCTGGCTGCGAGTGTGTGTGTGAGTGCGCTGGCATGCCGCCCCAGTAGGCCGCATTTTGGAGACACGGTTCTTGGTCTGGCGTCTACGCCTATTCGTCTGCTGATCTTTACGAGCTTTGCTTTAGATTTTCCAATTTTTTTTTATACTTTTTGTCCATTGTTCAGTCAGTTCAAGCTGAAGAGCTGCGATTGCCTGAGGTTTCTGTATTTAGTTGTGGGCCGAATTGTTTCGTAATTGTAAAATATTTTGTTATGCTTTAACTTGTTGTTGCTGCTGCTGCCGCTGCGACGATGCGACAAATGTGTGTACAGTTAGCCGAGGGCTGTGGCATCTGCGCTAAATGCGGGGGCGTGGTGCATACAAGCACTGGGAATTTTCACTTCCATTTGATCTGGGAAAGGCAATGTTCCGATTGTGCTCAGGAATTTTACCTCGTTTGGATGAGTAATGTTTTGGGGGAGGGAGTAGGATTGAAAGAGATTCGTTGTAACCCCTGAGTTAATTTCAAATTGATTTATTTCGGGCCTTAGAAATTCACTCCAAATTTTCTAGCAATGGTAATTAATTTCAATAAAGTACTTATAATAATTTAAACTATATTCAAATATATACAGATGACTATTTAAAGTATTAGGCCCATAAGATGTTTTTCAAGTTCTGGTAGAAAACAAATTTTTGAACAAAATTATCTACATCGTTATTATTAGACATCGGATTTTAGGTGAACTCGATTTTTAGAAACACGATTTGAAATCGTGAAATATATGATTGATTACAAATTTTATTTAAAAAATCTTAATTGGATTTAAATATAACTTAATTTCGGTTTTTTCAAAAAAATGTTAATCAATCTAATGTTTTTAAAATATTAAGTTAAATAATTCGATTTCGCCTAAAATCCGATATCTAGTTATCATAAAAAATGTTTGAACTTTTAGAGCAAAGGTTTGTTTTTTATGTGAGTTCATCTCAATCATTGAAAAATTTTATAAAATATTTTGACCATCTGTTATTTTAGTAAGTTATGAATTTAAGGTTTAATGTACATTAGAATCAAATTTATAAAATGTAATGGGCTTGCTACTAAAAATATTTATTTATTGTCTATAACCCGTTTTCTTTAGTTGAATACTTATAAATTTAACAAAAAGGGTTATAATATTAATTATTTAATAAAATTCCTTATACCTAATTATATAAGATTTTCATTTCCCTTTCTATACAAATCGATTTCGTATCGTTCTTCGTCGCCGGCGGTGTCACTGTGCGTATGCGCGTTGTCCGAGTTGATTCGTTGCGCATACGCCTCGCATGCCACACGACAGCCATTTCGGCTCGGATTACCGAGCTGTAAAAATGCCGAAAAAAAAGCCAAACGATGCAATGCAATGCACACAGATGCACTCGCACACACTCACACACCCAAAGAGACACTCACACCGACACTGGCACGTTTTAGTGCCCATTAACGAGCAATTGCAATTTAAACTGGATCGCTCAGTTAGCAATTTGGAGCGTTGCTTTTATGCAACACACAGCATCGCAGTTGCAGCCTCTCCTGGCTGCACCCCCTCCCCTTCCCCTGCCCCACCCCCTTCAACCCCCCAGCTGGCATTTTGTGGTATTTTGGACAAATGTAGATTTTTTTGCAGTTGGGGTTGAGTGGCCTGTGGGTCCAGCGAGCATCGCATCGCATATTTTCGTCTTTGGTTTTAGTTTGACTTGCACTATTTGCACAGGGAAAAATATCAACAAAATTGGTAGTTCAATTATATTTTCTTTAGATGGTACTGGAAATTAATGGGGAGAACTGGGACTAAAATGATGATGATTTTGAATGGAATTGATGATGAAGATGGAATTGAAAAACTCAGATTTTTTTTATTATTATTATAGTCGACTATTACATATTAATGAAATTACTTGCAATTTTAAAATGGTTTTTCCTCTTTGGATAATCAGAAAAAAGTCGTTTAATAGATTTAATGTCACTAAAGAAAATATAAAAAATTTTAAATATTTTTTTTACTACTTTAAAGAAAAATCATTTCAATCCTAACTGTTTTTAAAGTTTATTACAGTAATTAAAACGGTTTTGATAGTAATTTTTTTCCTTCGTTTCTGGTTGCCCTAATTTTTTCTTCTTGCTGGACCATTGGGCCGCTGAAGCTGCCGCCCCGTAAGCAAACGCCACGTACGTGCAACTGCAACTGCAACTGCGGTGGTGGTGCCTCACAATGCATTTCATCAGAAGTCGCAGCAGCTGCCCGCCGCCTGCCCGGTCCACTGCCAATGTGCCTGGTGGCTCTGGTGGCCCGTTGCCTTACCATGGCTAAGACACACTCTTGATTTTGCGCAGCCGCCGCGCTTTTTTTTTTAGCTGTGCTGCCTCTTAGATTATACGTTACGTTTCTTTGCGTTTGCCTGGACCAGACTTAGATATAGATATGTCTGCGAATGTACTGCGGAAAATAGTTTTATATACTTGTATAGGATATTTTTCGAGATGAGAACTAATTGGTAAATAAATCTAAGTAAATACATAAATTTTAACCAAAGAGGATTGATTTTGCGCATTGATGTTCGAAAGAAACGTAACGAATTTTGGTTGGGAACGATTTCTGTCGCACCACCGAATGATAGATATAAATATTGAAAATATTTAAAGCTTATGAAGAAATTAGAGAATCATTCAAACCTTTGTACAAAATTAATTTCTTAGCTTTAGAACGGTTAGAATAAATATTTTTTGAATATAATTGAACTGTTAGAGAATGAATAATATTTTTAATAATTACTTGTAATAGTATTTCTTCCGAGATTATCCAAGGGCGGATAAATGGTTGTGTAATATTGGGAAAATCCCCTCCACTTGGATGAAAAGTACAAAGAAATGTGTTTTTTAAAAAGTATACAACAAAAAGTTTGTTCCAAATCCCCCGTACAATCAAAACTTTGATCCACCTCTGAGTGTATCCCTAAACCAGAAGCTCTGGATTAATTTTTTTGTCCATTTTTCTAATTAAAAAAACACATTTTTCCAACGCAGATTGATAGAGAATTGTTTTTGGAATACCTTTTCTACCCCCCTTTTCCCCGTGTGTACGAGTGTTTAGTATTTCTGTTGGCGGCTAATAGCGAAATGTTGGCTATATGGCCCTGCTTCGTTAGATATAGATAGCATTCGATATTCGCCCGGTGCCGGCTGCAGTTGCAGTTGCAGTTTGCAGGCTGCCCCCCCTTGGAACTCCTCCTTCGGAGTCTGGCATGCCTTCCTTGAGAGATAATCAGGCAGCAGCCTCAGACTTGCGATTCAGTTGCTCCAAGCTGGCCGGATGGCAGTTGTTGCTGCTGCCGCTGCTGCTGCTGCTGCGCCTAATGCAAAAATTCGATCAGCTGCATTTTGCAGATCTCGACCCATATTTCTGCTATATATAAAGTTAGCTGGCTGCTGTTGTTGTTGTTGTTGCCTGCCGCGGCTTAAACTGGTTTTGATTTGCATACACGTTGGACGCAGGAGTGCGCGATGAGTGTGCTTAGTCATATTGGGCGGCCATTAGAATGCACCAAAAAAAAAGCGCTGCAAAAATCAGCAAAAAACCGAGCAAACTTCAGCTGAAGTCGGGGCAGCAGTTGCAACAAAATAGCAGTAAAAGAATATCCATTGGACCCACCTAAACTAGTTTTATATATCGTTGATTTAGAGCAGCAGAGCTAGCCACATTCGTTTCGCGTTGATGTTGCTATTGCTGTTGCTGTTGTTGTTGCTGTTGCTGGTGTTGCTGTTGCCGTGTTGCATGTTGCAATCGATTGCGAAACGAAATGTGCGACCCACTGCGACTAATCTTCACAGAGCCTGGGCAGGCTCAAAATCTTAACTTGGCCCGACTCTTTGTTTTCCCTTGTTCGTAATTAAGCATACGTCGTGTGGCACATGCGCCAGTTGATAGTTGCTAGTTGCCAACTGAACTAGCCAACTGGGATGCCAACCCCACCCTCCGGCACTCGTATCCATCGGATACTTTCACAATCCGCCGCTGCAGTTGGTCAGCTTCGGGCCAACGAGCTGCTGCCACTGCCGCTGCCGCCATTGTCGACAACTTTAAATTGTAACACACAAATTCTAAGGTGTGTCAAGACGGCCATTTAGATTGTGAACAAGAATTATCTGCCAAGAGCCAACAGCCAACAGCCAAGAGCCGAGAGTCCAAGAGACAGGGAAGGCCAAGAATTTGTCGGCTAATAGAGAACGGTGTGTGCTGGCACTTAATGATGCCAACTTGTGTCGCCCCGGCAAATAAATCAATAAAAGCACACCAAAACCGAGTCAAATCCACAAGCGGACAACAAGCGCAAGAAAACGCGGCCAGCGTGCAAAGGCATCTGATGAAAACGTGCAAGCGATTTTTACACCCTTGCCGGTGGAAAATCTAAGGAGAACCAGAGCCTTACCAGACCATCAAGCGTATACCGTAATACCCTGAAAAAAAGCCCCAATACAACAACAAATATTTCAAACTGATTTTTAATGATTTTTCCAGAATTTCCTTTCAAGTGGTTTTTTTACAAAAAAAGTTTTGTTGCATACTTTTTAAATACCAAATTTCCTTTCACTTTTTACTCCTGTAAGGGTATTTATTCCGCAAATCCCTATCACTCCCACTTTGATTTTCATCATTTTATTAGTAGAATGTAGTAAATATCACAGAAATAGTTATAACTACTAATTTTCATTTGTAAGAAGATTATATTACTCTTCATGGATTTTATCCCATTACTATTATAATCTTAGTAGTAATGGTGTATTTTTTATTTTCTTAAATTTACATTTACTACGATAAAATAAATAATACAACATTTTATAGTTATCGTGTATTACAAACCTATGAAACTACCTTTCAAAAGGGTATAAAACTAGACCATTGGGTGTTGGCGGTGGCATGAGTATTAAAATTTAAGCAATAATTAAACTAAAGTGTTCTGAAAGGTTAAAAAGCGTAAAGTAGCTGGATGGAGACTAATGAATAATAACATAAACAATAAATCAAATTGTTATGGGGTCCTTAAAAAAATATTAGTTGTTAATTAAAAACAGAAAATATTTATATTTTACTAGCTGCCATTTTCATAAAGGGTTTTAAACACAAGCTTATAAAGTGGTGATATTATACAATTTATGTACTTAGAGCTTCACCAAAAGGTGTCCAAATAATGGGATTACAAAAATTTGTTGTAAAGTCAAGAACTTAACTATAACTCCAATCAAAAATGTGAGGTAGCTCACATCGAATGCATTAAGTGTATCAGCCTAGGAATGCCTTTCAGCAAGTACGAGCATATCGCTCGGCCTGTCAGACCTCGGAAGGTTACACATATATCGAAAAGTAACTGGCATCTCATTAAAATTTACAAGCAATCGACGGCGGCCAGACGACATCTCCCCCGAATACCGGCCCAAAAATGCTCCCAACTCGAAACGCGTTGAATAGAGCAACTGATTCCAATCCGATCCGATTCGATCGCCTGCTTATAAACAAGTCATAAGCGCTTTTTATGAGCTCCTCTCAATTAAACGAGCCCGCGATCGTCGGCGTTTCGAGCAAAGTGTCGCCAGACATCGCTGATATATCCACATATCTGTCTATATAGATGCATCCCTCTCTGTCGGCCATCTCGCCCCCTCTCTGTCCCACCGGCTATCACCGCCAATCGAACGCTGCGTTTGACGCAATTAAATTGTCACTTTTCGTTTTGTTGAGACTATGTGTTTTTTTTGCCTTAACTTTTATCAAACAAAAACACCTCTTAACGAGGTATAAAAATAGTGACGATCGCACCTTCAACGTACAAAAGTTCTGATATCAAATTTTGTGACGAAAAATGATTTTAGATGCGACTAAATAAGTACGCTACCTAAAATTTACTCTTTCGGCCCGCTTTAACAAATATTTAATATCTACACGAAAGTTTTCTGTTGTAGCGTGCCGAATGAATAAATTTTAGGTAGCGTACTTATTTGGTCGCATCTAAAATCATTTTTCGTCACAAAATTTGATATCAGAACTTTTGTACGTTGAAGGTGCGATCGTCACTATTTTTATACCTCGTTAAGAGGTGTTTTTGTTTGATATCAGAAGTTTTTGTTTTGACCACAGTCGAAGTACCCCAATACCATGACTAGGAGTCGTCCCCATATGGCTTAACTATTGAAAAAAGCAGAGCACACAGTTCTGACCCCTAATCTTAGCTAAACGCCAAAATTCTAACTAAAAAAATAATTTTTTTTCGGTCAAATCCTGATACGCGTGTTTACTTATTTTCAGAATAGTATACGTAAAAAAAGTTTCAGGCAAATCAAAAATGTGACCCAATAAAAAGTGTTCGGTTTGTAAAAGAACCGCCCATTTATGAATTTATTTATTTACTTATTTATTTATTAATTAATAATTTAATTTATTTTTTTATTTACTTAATTATTTATTTATTCATTTAATTTTTATTTACTTATTTATTCATTTTTATTTACTTATTTATTTATTTTTATTTATTTATTTATTTACTTATTTATTGATTTACTTATTTATTTATTTACTTATTTATTTATTTACTTATTAATTTTAAGAATTGTATAATGGAACGCTTTAAAACAATTTTAACGATTTCTTGACCCTAAAATACATTTTGGATACGCACATACTAAATTCAATGCTTAGGCAGCGTTAGTTGTTTTGGGCTAGCATAAGTGGCCATTTTCGTTTCTGAATAACTTTTAAACGTGACTTTTTACAGTAATGTGTTATATACCAAAATTTAAGGAATCTCAAGGGCTATACAGTTTAAAGTTTTAAAGAAAATCGTTAGAGCCGTTTTTGAGAAAAATAAAAAAAAGCTAAAAAAAAAGTTAAAAAAAAATTTGTTTTGTGCATATCTTTTTAACTATAACATTTACACAAATTACATATAGGGGGCGCTTACAGCATTTCAAAATACCTTTCAAACGAGATACAGCACAAGTCTGTAGCTTCAGTAGTTTAGAAGTTACAGCCTTCCGTATTTTAGCTATTTTTAGCTGTTTTCCCGCTAAACTAGCGGGTTTTTCCAAAAGTGGTAGAACTAAAGTTTCTTATATCGAGCTGTTGAACATCATATCAAATTTTCAGGACTTTAAAACCATGTTTTGGGACACACAGACAAACTGACAAACTGACAAACTGACAAACTGACAAACTGACAAACAGAATTAAAATTTCATTTTGGGAAGAAGAAGAAAATCTTGTTTTCGGTATAACTTTTGAACGGAGCGTCCGATTTTCTGATATGACCCCTCATATTAAGCGCATTTTCAGTAGGAATACAACTAACATAGTGCGGGGGGCCGATTATCCCCACCGGCCCCAACAGATCCAAATTTCTAAATTTTCACCTTTACACTTTCACCGCTCTCTCTCCCAAACCAATTGATTTTCTTGAGGTCTTGGTATGCAATCCTTTAAGTTTTAGGAATACCTTTAATTTGGTGTATCACTCGCGAGGATCGGACCATTACAGCAGATTTTCAATTCTGCGGCTATATAATAGTAGTCGCCTTCGCACACTCTCCTGGTGCGCTTCGTCACTACATGGACTGCCGTCCATAGTGATTTTTTTGTGCGATTTTTGTTAAGTGCACTGGTTTTTCTTGAACCACCTTGTTGTTACTGCTTTTATCTGTAGCGCGACATCGTCTGATCTAAGTTGCCTATAAGTAAGTACATATATGTGAAGCACTTTGCCGCCTTCCTGACTTCTTATCACCCGTCTTCTGTGCGCCTGTGCATTTAATATATGTGCAATAATTCTCCTCGCAATTGGCGAATTCTTACTAATTATTTAATCACTTTGTATTTCAATACGTTAGAATTGGCTGTAGCAGCGAATTTATATCTTGTTTTAGTTCATATCTCACCCGTTGGATCTTTAATGTGGATGCCATGCTGGTTTTATTAATATGCTATTAAAGTATTTTATGGGAGCGGACCAAGTGGGTTATAGGTTTTTGTGGATATAGCGATAGATATTAGGCCTAATGGTTGTTATTAATTTTAAATATGAATTTCCTTATAGTTTATTGTACGTAAAAATATTATGTAGTAAAAACAGCAGCGTTATAGTTTTTAACTAAGCAAAAATGCTATAAATATTAATTTTGTACTTTAAGATTTATGGGCACCTTTCATATTTGTAGTATAGTGGAATTAATTTTCTCTATAAAAGATGATTTTATAATAATTTTTTAACTAAAGTAAATAATGTAAAGCATTTGGTTTTTTATTTTATTATTTTTCTCTACTCACTCCTATCTTAACCCTATTCATATTAGCTACCTGTAATCTGCCGCCCTCGATTTATATATTTCCATAGAAATCACCTGCGGATCAACGCAATTAACAATCTCCACCTCCCACTCCTTCTTTCATTCAATTCGGTTATGTCACTTACTTTCGATTTATCAAGTCACCCACATTTTTTCAGTTGTCCTGGCCCGCGGCTACTTGGCCATCTCGGTTCCAGTGCCCATTAACAAAGCCCTAAAACCCAACGCACCCAAAGGCGAAGAAAAACACGCATAGCAAACAGATATAATATAATATAACACCACATGGGCATTTCAAATGCCGTCGGCAGTTTTAAACGCCAACCGATCTTTTGTAGTCGCTTTTTATGGGCGTGCAAGATCTGTGTGGAGCGGTTTTACGATCACCTACAGAGCTGGAAACTGAAGCCGAAAGATCGCTCAACTTGGGGTTGAAGTTGTCTCTGGCTGCTGATGCTCAGCGAGCATGCTTTAACGACTACCGAATTCTAAAACGAAGTTACAGAGAAAAAAATGGGTGTAAGCGATGCAGAGATAATATTATCTATAAGGTTGGATAATATTGAGATTGTAACCTTAAAAAATTAAATTTTGTAAGACATTTAAAATATTTAGATAGATAAAGATAATGCTTTAACGACTACCGATTTCTAAAACGAATTTGCAGAGAAAAAAAAAGGATTGTAAGTGATGCGGAGATTTTTTATTTATAAGGTTAAAAAAATTTAGATCCTAACCTGGAAAAAATACATTTTGAAAGACTTTAAATATGTTTAGATATCATAAAATTTTAAATAATTATCAGCTATCAAAAATGTTCTTCATTTTATTTTTTTTTTTATATAAAAATAATTTATCATGCGATAAGAAGGTTTCGTTCTATGTATTTTCTAATCTTCAAATTTTCGTAATTTACCCAAATTTGTAAAATAGCATGTGACTAAATGGAGTGTTCATTTCATTTTTATTTCTTTATCACCAAGTGTTTAATAGTTTTTGGCACTTAAACGTTAATTGCTTACAACCCAAATATTTTATTATGTTGCCTTTGCGGTTTTTAAGCATAGAATCGCAGAGATTTTTCTTTAGGTGAACGGGGAGCTTTGAATGGCAGCCTGCCGCTTGAGGGATGGATGGAGTAGGAGCAACTGACACCGTGACACCATGAATCATCCGTCGACGGACGCGTGGGTGATTGGCCTGACATGGTCTGGGTTTTCAGTCCGAGGTACTTGGCTCAGCATGAAGCTGTTAAAAATTTGCACGAAATTAAGTTGGCTTAATGAGTCGACAGAGGCTCGCTGGGGCAATTACATAACCAGCTAGCAAACAGCAGCAGCAGCAGCCGGCAAACAAACAATCAAACAAATGAACAAATAAACGCAGCGATGGACGTAGAGGCGGCAATCAACAAACACGTGGTCGATAAGAATCGTCAAACAAATTTGCGTTACGTATACGACACGTGTGCAGCCATTGTATGATCACCCCCCTCCTTTCCCATTCAGTCCTTCACTCTTTGTGTCAGCCTATCTGAATATGTATAACGGACATATATCAGGCCAAAGCCCACGGATTACTCATTCATATCCGCAATTGTGTAACAACAAGCATCGAGCTTTGGGGGAGGGGTAGGTGGTCGTAGGATATCTGAAGCTGGAACTGAAACTGGAGCTGTGACTGGACCACGGCACCACCAAACCACCACACCACGCAGTCATTAAAAAGTGAATCCAGCTGAAGCCAGCTGCCCCACAGAGCAAACCAATTTCTACACAAAATATTAGAGCAACAAATTAATGGCCATGGCAAATAGAGCAAAAAATGTGGGGATCACATGAAAGGCATGAAACTGGAAGCTGGAAGTGGGAATACCCTGGTCAATGGGGATTTTATGGATGGTTAAATGGGGAGAGGAAATATAGTAATAATGGTTGGTTTCTAAAAGAGAGCAAGTGAAAGCCTGGGAAAGAGGATAGATTTATGATATGAGGAAATATATAAAAAAAAGTGTGTGAAATGGGACATGAGCCATAATATTAGAGCCTAAAAATTGGATCAAGCATTTTTTCAAAATTATGAAACTACTTCTAAAAAAGTAACTATTATATGTCTTTTTTTAATTCAAAACCCAACTTAATTGACAGCATATCGAATGACATCAATTTGGTAGTGGCAAAAAGTGCTGAAATATCGTATTTATTACATAAACGAGACTACCCTCAACTCTCTAGAGGGTATAATCAACTACGCCTGGCGACTTTCAATTAAAAAAGAAGCAAACAAAAACAAGAATGACAATCTGATGTCGTCGTTGTTGTGGTCCAAAGAAAAGCAAAAGCTGTCCCAGCCCGTTCGATGCATTTGTGCACCGCACACACAAACACACACAGTGCACACCAAATACTGTCTACTGTCCACCGTCTAATGTCCGCTGGAAGCCAAGCCCGAGTTTTCGCGTCCAGCAATACAATTTACTAGCTTAGACGCTTTGCCATGAATAAATAAAATAGCCGAGGCACATTAACGCCCCGCTGCAGCTGCCATCTGGGGGCTGGATGCGAAACTCGAATCAGCCCAGAAACAGAAACACACTGAGAGAAAAGGGTTGGAAGTCGAGGTGACAGAAGAAAAACTAACTCTAACTGTCTTTGGCTGGAAAAGATTTCTGTGACCCCGCAGAGGTCTTCGATATTATGTCTATTATCTCGCTGATATCAATATAAATATTTAATATATTTTATAATGCAAGTGGGTTGAAAAATAGTTAAATTTATTTAATTTTAAAATATATACCTACAGATTATTATACTATGTAATTTTTAAAATTTTATAAAATATATCTCGCCGATATCAATATAAATATTTTAACGGGTATTGTAAATATTTTGTAATGCAAGTTCTTAAAACAATGGGTTGAAAAATAGTTAAATTTATTTAATTCTAAAATATATGCCTATAAATTATTATACTAGGCAATTTTAAAAATGTTATAAAATACTTCAAGGGCTATTGTAATTATTTTAGATTATAAGTTCTTATTTTGTGATGAAAAATAGTAAAATTTATATAACTTAAACATATTTGTATAAAAATGTAATAAAATGTAATTTTAGACTTTTCATCTATTTTTTAAAATTTTTTAAATTATTTTACATTGAATCAAAAAAATCTAAAAATTTAGGTAAAAGGATCGAGGTTTATTTACACTTTAGAAGACTATGTTCTACTTTGTGGTAAAGTCCTCCAATAAGACTGGTGTTCACTGTGCATTAAGACAAAAAGAAGTCCAAACCGGACCGATGCGATATGGCCCACAGACCCCTCCGCCAGAAAACAGAAAAAAACAAGGCTCAGCCGGAGTCCGAGGCTGATCAAAATAGCAAAGGCACAATTACAAAAGGAGCAGCTGCCCGCGAAGAGAAGAGGGGAGACCATCGAGGAGGTGGGTGGAGTTCGGGGGGTGGTGGTGCACGGCGGCGGCGCTGGGTGGTGCAGCCTCTGCGGTTGCGGCGCGAAATGGCTAAAAGCAAATTGACGCCGCAACAAATGCCAGAGCAGCAAAAGCAAAAGCAAGGCAGCGGCAGCTGAGGAAAACACAAGACCAACCACGCGAATGGACCAAGGCGATCTTAGCTTCTAATACTCTTCAAGGCATTACGAACTTTGGATGAGCCTTTCATCTAGAATTGAAGTTAGGAACCCTACATACGTAGAAGTAGATGTGAGAAATATCTGTGATATCTGTAATAATCTCTCTATAAGTCGCATTTATCAAGACCTTTAAGAAATAAGTGCATTATCATGGGTATTATACCTAATTATAACTGGTTAACAATGTAAATTACTTAATTATAGTAAAAAAATTTTAAATTAAACCCTTTTCTCAGAAATCTATTGATCTCAATCATTTATTATTATTAATTATTTTTATTTATGTTTATATCATCTTAAGAACATCACTCCCAATCTTATAAAAACAATCCCTTTCCTATTTATATTTTCTGAAGAGTATTCTGAGCTTGGCTTTTCGAAAAACCAGTCTTCCTTTCGTGCTTTTCTTTTTTCTGCCGTAACTTTTTTCAATTTTTTTGCAATCCAGTCAAGGGTGTGGTGGCGTCGCTGCTGCAGCGCAGCCACAATCGACGTCGCCGTCGGGAGTCTCGTGCAAAAAGCGCAAAAAAAGGCAAAACAAAAAAAAAGCGGCTATAAGAGCCACCAGAAACGAGTCACGCTCAATGCTAAAGACAAAAGACTGGCGACTGGCGGCCTTTGCTACAATTGAGCCACATTTATGGTGGTGCTGCGGCTAAATACGTATACGTATTTTTGCCTAGTGGTGCGCTTGTGTGTGTGTGGTGGTGAGGCGCAGAGGTGTGCGCTTGTGGTGTGGTGTGGTTTTCCTTTGGTGTAGGCACCCGCCCAAGCGGCTACTGCCCATAACGGCTTTGTTAGTAAGCCAAAAGTCGGGCTTTGCGCATGCGCAGACGTTGGCGGCGACGTCGACTGCGCAGTCGGGATTACCGTTAGCGCCAGTCGCCCGTTCTGTTTGTGTGTGTATGGGTGTGGACTCCATTGGTGACCACTCTCCTCCACACAAAAAAGTTCTCAATGCTCTTCGGAAAAGTCCGTATTTCCCTCTCCCTCTCTCTCTCTCTCTGTTAACACTATTAAAAGCAAAAGTTTGCAATTAACAGAAAGAAGGGGGGAAATTTGGGATTGGGGGTGCCAAGGGGTTAAGGTGGCCAACGGGGCCTATATCAAATGTTGCGCTGTGGCTTTTGTATTTATGCAACATGACATATAACATGAAATATTAGCAATAAATTTGTTCAAATTTTTAGCCCAGACAAAAAACCATGTGGGCTGGCACTTGTTACAATTTAATCAAAAAGTACAAAAAAAGAAACGAAACAGAAAATCACCCGTATATTAAAAGATAAATAAAGTTTTGTTTGGTGGGCTGGGTACGATGTGTTGAGATCGGGTCTGCAGATTAGATGATATACGAGTGTGATCTGCACGTGGTTGGCTTTGCATCAGATTAGTTTCACTTAGTTAGGGGAAGTTGTAGGCTTTCTCTGATATTTTCAAAAATTTAATTTAAGATTTACCACTTACCATATGCACTGGGTTTTACAAATTAAGCGTGGGAGTTAATTTATGCCAATGGTTGCTTGCCTTTAATCGATTTGCATGTTTAACATAGGTTTAACATTTATTGCTTATAAATTAATGTGCTATATTTTATTCTATTCTTTTTGCTAACAATTAAACTCAATGGTAATGCAAGACACGAAGGGTGAAATTTATTACTGAAACTACAAAAATTCTTGTTATGAACATTTTATTGCATTACTTACAAATACAACTTTTTTCAATGGATGGAGGAAATTATTAAGGGAGATCAGAACATCAGAGTTAACCGTGTAGATTTTGAGAGAAAAAATGTTATTAAGAAAATTTTGGAATAGTTTTAAAAAACGTTATATTTGTAAAGAATTTTAATAAAAACTAATTTTCAGTAAAAAATATATTTTTGTAGAAAACTATGGATTCTATTTTGTATTAAATATTTTATATTAAAGATATTATCCTAGTACAATATATTTTTGTAGACAAACACAGACAATTTTATTTTGTATGTTATCATATTAAACGTAATATTTGTGAAAGATTTTATTAAAAACTATATTTAAGTAAAAAATATATTTTTGAAGTCAAACACATAATATTTTACTGTGTAAATTGTCATAATAAATGTAATATTTGTAAAGATAATAATTAAAAAAATTATTTTAGAACAATATATTTTTGTAGACAAACAAAAATATTTTCTTTTGTAGGATGTCATAATATACGTAATATTTGTGATGGATTTCATAAAAAAAATTGTTATCTAATAATTTTTATTGGAAATACGTAAACCTACTTTTGGTTTACACTCGATTTTCAATTTCAGCTCCACTGGCTTCCATTTAATTAAAAGTTTTATGAGAACTAATAAGTAGTTGTCTCCCCCGTCAGCCCCGTCGATTTTGTTTCGTTCTCCGACTGACCGACAATAGGCAAATTGAATTAAGACTTGCCACAGCTCGGCGGTCTAAGGCTGGAAAATGTGGCTGCGAATGCAACTGCAACTCCGGATCGGTGGATATAACGATGGCTGGCGGCCAAGTCAGGGCTGATATCGTTTCTGCACAGCTGTGCGACTCGTTTGGGCGTGTTCGCCGGCGGTCGTGGTGGTCCCCCTCCCCACTCACCTCTCCCAACAAGCTCCCCAAATCCGAAATAACAAAAAAAGAGTACTGCAGGTCTGCAACTGCAACTGCAATTGTTGAAATTGGGTGTAACTGGGGATTCTGGGGAGGTGGGGCTGCTCTATCAATGCCAAGTCAGCGGCTACTTTATAGACGCAATCTGTTATCTGCCCGGCAAACGCATCATGAGCTGGAATATCTCCAGCCTAGGAACGGAAATTATATATAGAGAACACGACGACGCATAAATAAATTAGAAAGTCCACGTCGACCTCTAAACTTTGTCGGGGGCTCTCTGGCCGTATTATTGCATATTTTATGGAACTACAGCCACGGCAAATGCACAATTGCGAGCTTCGGAGCCAAGCGACCACGCCTGTAATTTAAATTAAATTTGTTTCGCTATATTAGGTGCCGCCGCATATACTCACCATATACCATATAGCATATAGTATAGGAATATCCGTAACTAGGCGTTGTTAGAGTTACTTACTGACCGCTTCAATGATGAGTGGTTGTTGTAACACTGGAAGCAGAAAAAAATAAATAAAATAAAATAAATCTATTGCTATTTCTATGCCATATTTTTTCCGGTTCAGCTCGGCTTTGTTTTTCGGTTTTTCTAGATGTATGGCGATTTATTTACCTAGAAATGCCTCATTTTAATGGGCACTTGGACATGAAATCCGACAACGACAAATGATTTATATCATTTTGCGTAAAGTGCGAAATCTCACAGCTGATGTAATGCAAGCCGAATTGATTGGACCGAGTTTTGTTGGGGGAGTTTAGCCGGAAAGTGATCACTCAAATGGGGTTTCGCCATCAGGGGAATTAGGGGGGTAGCCACTCTATATTCAGTATGTGGATGTGGGCGACCCTGTTGTCGGATCTAGACGGATGCAGGAACTTGACCAGCGGTCCCAGTCAGAAATTAGCATAGAGAATGTGTTGACTGCCGGCCCTATGACAATGAAAAATGGGAAATGTTTAGGTGGATTGTTCGTTGTTTGTCCGGGGAAACTTTTATCGTTGCTAAGGAGGATGTTACGGTCACTTAAAATGTGGTTCAGTCTATATTTAACCGACGATTCATTATTTCTTGGGAGAGGGATGTGGAATAGTAGTAATCTTTTCTGAGAATCGGTCTTGATCTTTATAGAGAAATTCTTCAAACATTCTCGAAGCTTTTTGTTGATTATCTATAAATGAATAGGAAGTGATAATAAAAGACTTAATAATGATATTTATTTAATCAGAAACTAAAACGATATGTTGTTAAGATATATCATAACATAATTAATTAACATTTTCTTTCAAAAACCATATGTTAGTAAACAACGAAAGATTTGATAAAATTCAATAATATTTATCTTCATTCTAATTGACTAAATGGTTTATTCACATGATATGGCAAATCTACAACCAGCTGAATCCCTATCCACATTTTGCAAGCAGAAACCCTCATGTCGAATTTTCCGGCCGATCATTTACTGGCCACGTTCATTAGACCTTCAGCTCTCTTTTTTTTTCCAATAACAGCCACATCACCGCAGTCCAGATCGGGAAAATAGAACTCTTAAGTGCGACCCAATTGCATGGCGAAGGCATCGTGGCGAAGAAGACTCCGCTGTGTAGAGTCCATTTCCCATTTTCCTCTATACTTCTTTTTTTTTTTTGTGGCCAGATCAGGGCAATCAGCAGGGGGGTGGGGAGGAGGAAAAGAGATCACCACGTAAATACATAGGCACACACAAAAAGGAAAGCACAAATTGCCAATTCGATGCGATGCGATTTCAGGAATTTAGCATAGTTTGTGGCTTTCATTTGCATTCAATTTGGATTTGTTGTTGCTCGGCTTGCATTTTATTGTCATTTTACGTTGTCTGGCTGCAACAGCAACAACAACAATGCAACAACAACGTGCACAGAGACAACAATAATCGACAACAATAATGGTAACAACAACACACGAATGCCACGCGCCTACTTATGTTTGCCATGTGGCATGTGGAGTGCAGCTAGAGCCAAGATCCAAGATCCCGTTGCCCTCACACAGGCAGCATCCCCCTCCCCCGATCCCCCCCCCCCCCCCCCTCATCCTTTTCCTGGCCCAAAAGACTGATCCCCATCCACGAAGTTGCAATGCTCAAGTTGAGTTTTCTGCCTCGGCGTTGCCAGTTAAATTGCAAAACACCTTTGCAGCCACAGCTGAAGTTTTTCGGATGGTTCGGGATCGGGGGGGATCTCAAAAGGGGTATCGAGAGAAGGTACAGAGAGCCTGCAAAAAGATATAGGGGGTTCGGAGCAGGGGACTCAGCTCTCTGAGCCAGAAATTGGACTGCAGCCTAACATATGAGATGCGGGGTATAGTATGGTATGGTATCTCTATGCTGGTTTGTGGGCCTTTTGATCCGTTTTACTTTGTTGTAGTTGTTGCGAGCCACATAGGTAATGATAAGTGGGTGGATCGAGGAGTTAGGGAACGACTATATATATTTTGAGTAATAAATCTTACGGATAGAAGTTATAAGTTGATGATAAAAGCAGTTATATCACAATAATTATATGTTTGTTAGTACAAAGAGAAAATTAATCAAGTAAAATTTTGTTCTCAATTGAGAATTTGTATTCTTACCAATTTTGGAAAAAGAACTTTTATTGAGTAAATATTTTATCCTTATTGTTTTCGCCTTATTTGTTAACCTTTTTTGGAGACAAATTATCCTTTAAGCATTGAGAGTTATATATTTTTGGACAATTTTTTACTGAAACTAAGTAGTTTGCACTCTAAGTTAGAATTTATGTTCTTGGTTATGTTTTGAATAGAAAAATTCTCAATTTAAATATAATGTTCATGATTTATTCTTTCTGTGTATGTTTTAATATAATTTATTAATCTTGAAATATATTTAATAAATTAGTAAAATAAAATAACAAATAAACCTACAGTTTTAAATACTTTTATTTCCTATTTTATTTGTATCTTGTATTTAGTAAGTCCTTAAACCACCCTCCTCATGCATGCATATGCCTAGATATCTCCACTGCTGCCCCCTCGCCTGAGCCTGGCTCATTGTCATCATCATCGCTGTCTGTTGTTTTTGGCCTGGCCCGCGATCCGAGCCAAGAGTGTTCCAGCCCCCAAGTCTGCGAGTCTCCCAGTCGCTGGCCGCAATCTCCGCGAGATCTCAACTGATAGAGCAATGATGTGTAGCTGGATGTGGGGCTCGTAGCCCCCAGATTGAGCTCCTCCATGGCCCCGGCCAATTCGCATACTCCAGTTTTGGTTTTAGTTTTGGTTTCTTTTTGCTTTTCTTCGATCTCTGCCCGCTTTTGTCTTGAGCTATAAGCTGCGAGCTGCAAGCGCGTTGCCATTTTTGGAGCTGGCAGACGTCCCGTCCACGAGGAGAGTGTGGCGTCTTTCAAGCCCAGGCAGGCACAACATGTTGGTGGAAATTTATGTCATCCCTTGTTGTCGTGTTGAATCTTACGATGACATTTCCAACATAATTTAGGCCCACGCACAGAGAGATCGCTGGAGAGAGAGTGCAGATTGGAATTGGGATGGCAGCTTGTGTTCGGAGTGGGGCAGAAGTCTGTGGGGACATCCGCATCCTCATCCCAGGCATCATCCGCATCATGAGCTTTTGGTAATGGGTGTTGAATGGCGGGGCATCTCCACAGACTGTTGATATCCATTACTATTTAAGGGGGTATATGTTGGATTTAAAAGTCGGGAGTTACAGTTAAAATTTTTAAATGAATTTATAATATTCCAATTCCAAATATTCCTAAAAATATTATTAGATAATATTTTAGAACCAGTTTTAAAAATAAAATCAAGTGTAAGGTGTTTTACACATAAGATTTATAATCCAATTCCAAATAAAGTGCCTTAAAAACAAACCCTTAATTAAATTGTATAAATGTCTTCAACAAATTACAACGCCTTGTGTTGCCTGGTGAAAATTGATTAAATGCAATTAAGCCATTTTGGGCTTATGACAGCCAATAAAGATGTTTAGGAGCCCGACTAGCGGGTATCGTATAGCCCAAGAAAACTTGCCTATTTCCCAGTCGCCTCGATCTTGTCTCTTGTCTGCCGTTTGGCATTTTGGCAGCGTTGACGATGACACCAGCTACAGCCACAGATCCAGCTTCGGATCGGGCTTTAGCTCTGACATGGCGATAAATTTGTAGCGTGCGTGGATGGCAGCGGCTGCGGCTGATGTCGGATGTCTGAGGTCTGAAGTCTGAAGCCTGATCTCCAGGTGACGCTGAAGACGAGGCGTGGAGTCGTGTACAAATCGTTGGCATTGTAATTTAATGTATCAATTGCTTTGATTTGCCAATTTCAATGCTCGGCGAGTGCGTCGGAGGCGACGAAGGTAAAGCAAATGGCACGAGCAGAGCGCCAAAACGATCTGGGCTACAGTCAAAAAATTATAGGTTCCATTTCTAATATGTTACAAGCAATAATTCCTAATAATTCTATTCATTTTTGAAGTAATACCACCTTAACTATTTCTTAACACTTTCTTATGTGATTTTAGTTTAAAGGTTGTATTCTTACACAGAATAAATTGTCCTACTATTTTTATTGAATATTTAAATAAATAAATTACCATTTATTAAAAGTATACCCTTTACTTTGATTTTTGTAAGCAATATCTGCAATGATCTTCAGTTTAAACTACCAATGTTTATATTTCTTTGAATATCTCTTTATTATAAAACGAATAGCATTTCGTAAGTTTCTGTTATTTGCACAACAAAAACGGTCCATAATTAAATGAATCATTAAACAAAAAAATAATCGTTTGGCAACAACTTTCCCATCTTCAGGACATTTTCGTCTCTCTGCCTTAAAATGTTTATGGACTTGGCGCGTTTTTGGGCAGTAAAATGTTTCGAGTGCACTCGAAAAGCAGCACTTGGGGCTTGATTAGTGTGATTTAGTTACAGGCCGTGTGCCAGGCGCATGACACAAGCTCCTCGTCGTCGCTGCTCAGCCGCAGCTTCGAAACTATCAAACTAGCAGGCTAGCAAAACGGCATACTCCGTCTTTAGATACAGATACAAATGCGGAGCGGAGCTGACTCGTCTGACTTACATTCAGCATCAGCATCCCGTTGAACGTTCGATGCCCCTCGGATGCCTCTTGTAGTTTGCACAATATTTGATTCCATCAGTGGCAGTCGTGGCCAAAAAGGGGGTGGGGGTGGGGGTAAGGCGCCCGGGGGGTGGCGGGCGTTTGCTGGGCCCACTGTGCGCAATTTGCTACACGAAACTGTGCCAAACATCTGCGCCTTGAGTACCTTCGGCTGCTTTTCGCCGCTTTTTTTTCCTGCTGCCGATGCCGGAGTAGGAAATGAAAACATCTGCTGACTGATTGCCCCCTGGTCGCAGATTTGCAGCCGCAAAAACGCCAGGAAAGGAGGATCATCCGCCCCATGACGAAGATGCAATGCACTCCCCAATCGATCATCGGGGAGTATTAAGTTGAATACATAAATTGGTAAGAGATTTGGGTATAGAAGTTCTGGGCTTCTTAAGATGTCACTAGAATTTGAAAGGTATTATAATATTTTAAAGTGATTTTTGTTTTAATATAATTTAGAAATATACATTTTACAAAAACCAATGATCACGCTTTAGTATTAGTATCTAATATTAAACAAATTCCCATCTTAAAATCACTTCCAAGTAAAAACCAGGAACAATTTTATGTAAAAATCTTGTATACTTATTTTCTTTAAATATTTTTCAGAGGAAATTTCTTATAATAGTATTGTTACGGATTTCGCTACAAAAATCATCCTCTTGTAACATGTATATATCTATTAATAACGTTTCATTATTTATTTTATTTTTATTATTTTTTATGACATCCAATTATCAATTTTTTAATTTCTTAATTTGTTTAACTAGTCTTATTACCAAATGTTATTTTATTAAAAATAAAAAATGTTCATTAAATCTTAATTCCCTAACTTATTAGCCCGCAAAGCGATCCGACTTGCGGTAAGTGCATTCGAAAGCCCAAAGTCTGCCCAATCACTCAGCCAAGTTATGAACTACAGTTAGTCGGAGTTAGCCTGGCCGAGTGCCCGGCTATGTGGGTCTTCATGGATCAATGGGATACGCGTGATGTCCTTCGGCTAGATTCTGTTTGCTGCTCTGCGCTTTGCACGTCTTCCGTTTGCCCGATTTCGTTGGCCATAATTGTGCCATTAACGTGGCCGACTGCAGACTGAGCCTCCCTTACACCGTCCCCCCACTCCCTCCCACTACCCACAGCATCATTCCACAACCCTTTCCCCTTTTGGCTTGTGTCTACATTTGCATCCGTTTAGGCAAGCATTTTTCCTGCCTTTCGAAAGTCGCATTTAACGGTCCCTCCTAATGTGCGCATTGATGCGCTTTTCCACCCACACTAAAAAATATTTGTTTTAAGTTAAACTAGATTAGAATCTATAAGACTCAAGTTTATTTTGGTATAATATGTTTCGTAAACTTAAATTAAATATCTAGGTTTTTAAAACATATTTTAGATCTCTTTTTAGAAATTTGAAAAATATTTTTTAAAAATATATTTGTTGTCAAACTGTTTTTATAGATAAGAATCTAATCTATAAGAATTAATCTATTTAAAGGAATAAAAAAATATAAAATGTATTAATTTTAAAATGAGCTAAGATCTTTACAGGTCAATAAAATTATTAAAATCCTGCTTACTTTTAATAACTTGGTTTTCCATTAGTTCAAATATTTTTGATTTCAAATTTCCGGAAAATCTTTAAATTTAAGGAAACATATTTTTCCGAGTGCCGGCCACATTCGAGCGGAGGATACAGACCCGATTCGATCCGTTTTGGGGCGTGTAACTGGGGCGCAACAAAGGCCATTTGCGCAACTGGCACATAATCAACAGTTGCTTAGTCAGGGCGTTATGGATCGCGTTCCTTCGAATTTCCACATTTCGATCCAGGCCACAGTCAGGGTTTTGGTTTCCACTGCTGCGCAGCTTTATCCATGCTCGTTATCATAATGTGTTGGCTCATTTGGACGGACGGCCTCGGATCCCCTGGACTCTGAGTACTGGATACTCCCGATGAGGTGGGTGGATCCATGTGCATCGGGAGCTGGCGACTCTGTAATCAGCGAGGTGTGAGTGACCTGGATAAGGTTGCTCAGCAGCGAGAGATGCAGGTGGGGGGGAAATTGCTGGGCCAGTTAACCGGGGAGAATGCTGGAAAATATCTCTGCAAAAAAGCTACTTGATCCTCTCATATTAAAAAGCATTTCTGGCAGCCATAAACGGTTAGAAAGGTTGAAACTAGTAGAGAACCACTTGCCAGGCCCGTTGGGCGGTTGGATGGCATTCCTTGACCTCGGCGATTTCTTTGGGTGGCGATCTGGTTTGGAAGGCGGAAGAAATTTTAAAAGAGGGAATCCGAGATAAAAGTTACTCTTAAGTAGATCCAATAAGCATTTGTTAATCTTAGAAAATTGATTTTTAATGTAGGTATCCAAAAATATATAAACAGTTATAAAACTTATAAACTTATGTATGTTTATAACTGTTAGTACTTAAAAAAAACTAATAAAACAAAAAAAAAAATATAATAATAATAGTAATTAAAATAAAAAATAATAAATTAAATAAAAATCTAATAAAAAAAAAAAATAAAACAAAAAAAAATTGTATTTTTTATTTTTGTTATATTTACAAAATATTAATAGGTATAAAACTTATATACTTACCAAGAGACATTTTTTTTAGTTTCCAAAATAATTTGCTTATGATATTAGCTAGACAAAGCAGCCAGCATAGGGCATATATTTACCAGAATATTGGCGAAAAAGGAAATATGTATATTGTAATTTATATGTATATGTAATTTAGACCTAATATTTTTCTTATCACCTTCAAAAATATCTTCTACAGTCATTAAATCTATATAATGTGCTCTCTAATTTTTCTATAGTCCCCTTGTAAATTAAATTTATTTTATTTTAGCTAAGAATTAGTGAGCTTGAACCGGAAAACACTCTATTTTTGGCCAACTTAACAACTGTTATTATATTTTATGACATATAATATTAATTACTTTGACTCTACCGTCCAATAAAAACGTATTGCAAATCTTCTTAAGAGGCTATAGAATCCGCTAATGATATTCCATATTCCCAAGCCCAATAATTGGCGAACATGTTGCCCAAGAATTTGTTCATCCATTCGCGTTGCTCCACTGCAAATTATGCCTTCTTCAATTAACGCCCGAGATCAATTTTCAGTCGGCGACTGTGACCAAATAACCGACTAATGCGCCCCGTCTAGATTCTTTCTGGCCGCGAACCGGGCGGGGCACTGGATGTGAAACCAATTACCAATTATCTACTGTTTTCCACACAAATTTAACATAATTTGGCCAGTTTTGCGTTCAAATTTGTGGCACAATTTGTGGAAGTTGTTGGCTGTGGTCAGGGCCAACAATCGGTGGCTCGATGGCCAAAAGAGAGGGCGGGTCGGGCCGGGGGGAGTTAACTCCGGCTGACTCCAATTGTGGCCGAAGATTATTATTTTGGCTACCGACTGACTGCCAAGCGTATTTCGCATAATCGAAAGTGACCGAACCGCAGCTATTTGACTGATCTTTTGTATGCCACTCGGGTAACGGTCGTCGATCGTAGCTTATGCACAGGTTGAAAAAATGTTTCATAAAAAAAAAAAAAATGAAATAGCCAAAAAGGCTTTGCAAAAAATGATTGATGCCAATGGCGAGCGCCGCGGCTAATACAATTTAAAATTCAGTTAAAAACAAAAGACCAAGCAGCAGAAACGAACGAAATACGGATTGGAAAAATATATAAAAGACAACAAAAATGAAAAGTATTCATGGATAGATCGCATAGTTTTAACCGCATTTCGCCGAAGGCGTAACACACTCTAAACCGGAAGGGTAATTAACTCGCTTTGCCGATCACGCCTTTGCATTCAGATCGGAGTCCGGAGATCGTAGTCGAGATGGATGGATGGATGGATGGATAGATGACTTGGGGTTGGTTTGCCCAGATGGATGGTCGGGTGTATTAAAAAGCTATAAGTTTCGGGTTTCGTTTCGTTTTGGTCTCTTTCCCGATCTCTTTTTTTTTTTATTTTATTTTCGCTCTGCGCGCCAATGATTAATAATCGGGCGAGTTGGTTTATAGGCAAATGCGTTCACAATTATGTTTTGGGTCTGCGGCCAGGATTGATGGGTGTATAAAGTCTTCTTTTATGCGGTAATTGAGTGTGGATGAACCAACCTCTTTCAATGGCTTTATTATGCCCACAAAGTTCCATTTGGCTTGTGCGGTTTTCTCGTGCTCTCAACTTGAAAAAGATGGGAGCATAAATTAGATGGCTTGCTGGAAAATTTGACTGATGAAGGAACAAGATAGATCTGAACATTTTTTAAAAGATTTAAAAATCCATAATTTTAATGTTTGTACTTGTTTCCAACTGATTACGAAATCTCACAAAACATTTTCTTCGGGTTTTCGTAACTGAAATTCTTATTTTATATGTTCAAGACTCTTTATTTTTCTTTATTTTGATACCTTTACCTTTATTTCGAATTAAAAACACTTCATTTTTTGCCATTGTTTCTTTTATTGATTTTTTATTTTTCATAACGATCTTGTCTGGTTTTTCATATATATAATAATAATAATAATATAATTAAACGTTAGGTAAATGTTATAAAATTGATTTTGTTTTTCTGGTTTTCGTGGTTTGAGAATTGCAATAATTAGCTCTATAAATATGTTAGACTTACGGCATACGTTATAAATCGATTTACACACACATACAGATTGATGTATACATACAAAGCCTATACACGTACAATCAAAATATCCATATATATTTATGTATATAATCCACAGAGTTTCAAAGTAGTTGAAATCGACGCACTAAGTTAAGACTTGCATATGTCTATGTACAGATGTTTAAATTAGCTACACTTTTAAGGTGGTTTTAGAGTGGGTTTTAAGTATAGTATATAGTTTATGAAGTTTTTTCCCTTTAAATTGTATTTATTTGTTTCGTAGTTTAAGTTTTGATGCTTCACCGTCTTTTTCCATTGATTGCATAGCTAATGTTTAGTGTTTTTTTTTATCGTTTAGTACAAGTTGTGTTGTGGAAATGGTAACTACTTATAGATAGGTTTTCCCTCTCGGAGGCACGCTTAAGTAAGAGTTAAAGTAAGTTTTTCGCCCAACAACAATGAAAGTTCTTTGATATCTCGACTTGGATATCCTTAAGAGCTTATTGTTATGGCCTTGGAGCTGTTGTTGTTGTTGCCAGCGCTGTTGCTGTTGTTGTTGCTGATGTTACTGCTGTTGTTGTTGAAGTTGCTGTTGCTATCCTTTTCCAGGTTCACCGATTGATCATCGCTGTTGGGATACTCCTCGGTGTCACCCTCATTGCCCGCCAGGCTATTGGGGGTGTAAACCCGGTTCATGAACTTGCGTATATCATCAAAGTACTCCTCCCGCTCGGCGATGCCATTGGAACTGGGCGAATCCCGGAAGTTGTTGCCCTCCGATTCGTGCTTCTTCACATGTCGATCGAGATTCGTCTGCTGCCCAAAGGACCGGTCACAGAGTTCGCAGCGAAAGGGTCGCTCCTTATTGTGGATATTCCGTACGTGACGCTGCAGATTCGAGGAGATGCTGAAGGCGCGATCGCAGTACTTGCAGGGATACGGCTGCTCGCCCGTGTGCGTCCTCAGGTGGCGCGTCAGGTTCGCGGATCGGGGGAACACCTTGCCGCAGAACTTGCAGCAGTAACGATCCTTCGTCTTGAGTCCCGTTGAGAATTTCACGGGCGGAAGCGGCCGCTTTGGGGCTGCTGCTGCATTGGCGGCTCCCGCCAGCAGCGCCTCAATGCTGCGCCGTCCGCCCGTTGGGCATAAAAAAGGAAACCCGGAGCGGTAGATCTCCTCCAGAAAGAGCGGATGTATGGCGGGCTGGTTCTGCGGATGGGTCAGGTGAGCCAGGGCGGCCAGGTCCACGGCTCCCGCCGCTGCAGATGCCGCCGCCGCAGCCGCTGCTGCTGCAGCCGACGTCGTCGTCGTCGTTGCCGGCACTGCTCCACCCTCGGAGGTGCTGCTCAGCTCACCGCCCGCACTCGTGGGCGGCGACGGCGAGGGGGTGGGGCCCGGCGAGGCGGTGGGCGTGGGACTGCTGCCCCTGAAGGACTTTTGCGAGATGGACGACTCCGCCGAACTGTGTGACTTTCGCATTTTTAGTGGCGGCTCCCTTTCGGCCTCAAACTCATGTATTCCCGGCATGAACCGATTCAGCAGGAGATTTTCTTCCAGCGGCGCATAGAAGCATGTTGAGGATGATCGCTTGCGACAGATCGACAGGTCCAGCGGGGCATCTCCGCCAGAGGGCGTGTCTGCGGGCGGTGGAGTGCTCACAATGTCAATGGATTTCTAAGGAAGATAGAAAAATGAGACATGGATTAATAATCGATTTAAATTTCTACTTTAGAATATTATAATCATTTTTTAAGAAATACAAAAAATAAAATAAAAATAAAATAAAAAAAAAATAAAAATAAAAAAATAATTTAAAAATATTCTGAAGCGTGAAAATTTTAAAAGCGTTTACTGTATATTTCAACTATTTTTTAATACAAACATTTAAATGGATTAAGTTTAAGGGTTTGTGATATTTTATTTATTAAAAAAAATATAAATATTATGTAATAATAGTAAGAAATAATCAGAATGTAACATGAATTTAAATTTTAGTTTAATAATCTCTATAATAAACTGAATCTATCTAGATATAGTAACTATATTCTCGAACTTACCCTATCATCTTCAGCCTGCTGTTGATCGGGACTGTTTACCCGCTCGGGTTCCCGCTTCATCTCATCCTGATCCTCCGATTTCGTTTCACTTTTCTCAACTTCCAATTTCATCTTCAGGTCCATTGAATTACGACTCTCGTCATCTTCGCCCTCAGAAACCTGCAGCAGTGGTTCCTTCTTTAGTTTCTCCTCCGCCTTGAAAGCCAACTCCTTTTCCTTCACTTTGTCATAGGCCTGCGAATTATTGGCCTCACCGTTCAGAAAACTAAATGGTAGCTTCTGATCAAAGGCGGAGATGGGGGAAGTGATTTCTGGCGCGGCACAGCCCATGTCCATGGGATTTTTCGAGAAAAACATGGGAATGTTCGAGGGATGCAGAGCATTTTGTGGCATAAAGGCGGACAATCCGTACGGATGAAATCCGGGAAAGAATGGTGGCGCGGTGCGGAACATCAGGAAGGGATTCGGCGGCGTCGACATGGCGGCAACGGCGGCGGCAGCGGCTGAGGATGAGGATTCCGGGGATTCCCTTGGTGGCGCCGGACAGGTGGCGGTGGCAGTGGCGGCCAAGTGCGTCTGATGCTGATGCGACTGATGCTGCTGATGCGAATGCGGATGCGGATGGTGGCGATTCACGTGCTGGTTGCGATACACGGGACCCGTCGAATCACAGAACTTTTTGTGCTTGCTCAGTGAGGTGATGGTGCTGAAGCTCTGGTTGCACTTGTCGCACTTGATCTGCATCCGGCAGGTGGCGTGCATTCGCTTGTGCCGGCACAGGTTCGAGAATTGCGTATACGCCTTGGCGCACACTTCGCAGGCGAAGGGCTTGACGGAACTGTGGATGTGCTGGTGCTGCTTCAGGCCCGATGAGGTACCGAACGTTTTCCCGCACTCCGGACACGGATGACAGCGAGCGCCGACGTGGTAGGCGCGAATATGCCGCTGTAAATTCGAGGGGTCACAAAATACCTGCAAAATACAGATCACAGAGCAGAGCGAACGGTGTGAGTTGCGATTGGTTGTCGGAAGGTGGAATAAAAAAGTATATGCACAGTAAAACAAATATTGTAAAAAACTAAAATTAAATATTAAATAAAAAAAAACGATTTTAAAAAATTAACCATCTCACAAAGAGTTCCTAAAACTTATAGATAAAGTGCACCTTCTATAAAGATTTATAAATGAAATTTTATTTCATATTACTTTTGATTTACTTGTCTTATTTCTTTTAACACTTGCTTCAATTACCCTCGAAAGATTTCTTTCTCTGTATACAATTGGGAACTGGTTGGGTGATCTGGTTCCAAATCGAAATGAAACGAAACTGAAATTAATCAATCATCTGCTGGTGCTGCTGCTGTTGCTGCCTTTGCCGCTTTTGCCGCTTAAACGGATCTCTTTTGGGCTAGACAATAACCGAAGCTCTCCGAGATTACGCAAAGGTAAGCAGAGCAAAACCAGCGAATGGCAACAACATCATCTCCACCCACTGCCAGCAGCAGCAGCCAAACACCTTCGTCAATTATTAACATCAATTGCTACAATTGTCATTGCCCGGCTCGAAGCATCTATCACCCCCCCTTGAAGGTCCCCCAAAGTGAAGATCAGGGCTGGACAATAGGAACCAGCGACTTGGCCCTCAATAAGTGAAGGGAATAGGGAGCAACATGGTCTAAAAGAGTGATCTTGAAATCAAGAAAGCTACAAATATAGGGTTCGTAAAAGACAAAATAAGCGGAAATAGGAAACCTTAAATTTAAATCCCTAAAATAATATACAGGAAAAGGAATATTTTTACTAAATTAAAGTTTTTTTTAATAATTTATATTATTATTAATATTATTCAAATAATTTTAGAAAATTTTAAAAATAGGTTTTCCAAATCTTCAGGAATTTTTTAGCTTTAATTAACTTTAATTTAAAATGCATTTCTTTCTTAAACCAAGAGTTTATTGAGCAGTTAAACCTCGTTTAAAAAAACATTTTTTTTACCCAAAAACTGTGACAAATTCAGCAACCAGCCCTAAACCAAAAACAACTCCAGCTGAAGCTCGCACTTTTCGTTGTTCGGAGGGAGACGAAGGCAATGACAGATCGGGCCTGGGATTGGGAAGAGGATAAAGGCGGGGGAGTTCGATGGAGCAGGGAGGGGATCCAGCCTGGCATCCAGTTTTATGTACCCACTTCAAACTTGATTTCGGTCAGCCGTTTTCGACTCCCCCGTCGCCTTTTTTACGAAACTGTTATGCCTAATCATGCTGTCATAATGCGCTACGAATTCATATCAAACGATGATCGAGGCAGCCTTTTTTGTCTATCTCTATGAGCCACACACAAAAGGTGGAAAATCGCGGGGGCTGCGGCGGGGATGGTACGCGGATAAGACGGGGGATTCAGGGAAGGCAGCAGCGAGAGAGAGGCGACATACAAGAATAGCTCGTGCTATAACTACATCAAATGGATTAGATTCAACTACTCTCCAAAAAGGCGAAAAACGCCACAAAAGACAACGACAACAACTACAAAAAAATATATATAACGACAACGACGATCATGGTGTTACAGCAATAACAACAACGGGGAACAACAACTATGGAAACAGGGAGAAAAAACGGACACTCTTCTGTTAATATATACCATATTTAAGATCAGAAAATATTTATTTTTAAAAAACAAATTTAAATGGAAACTTTTTTAAAACATAAAAAAAATACCAGAATTTTTCGGAAATTAAAAAATAAATACAAATTTTTTCTCAGTGCACTAAAAGATGAAAAGCAGTCGCTGCCTCGGTGGGTCGAGTGTAGGTGTTTTGGCATTCGGTGGTGCAGAAGCAAAGAAGTGGAGAAGTGGTGCAGAGTCTCCGACGAGATCTCTGTTTTTCTGTGGAATGTGCCTTGTTGGTTGGGGGGTATTATCAAGGAGGCAGACACGGGGGGGCGGGGCTGTAAGCCAAGATCTAGGAGCGTACGTGGGGTCAGCGAAGGCATCAGTGCCTGTGAGTCCATGGCCTGAAGATGGGATCAGACGCTGGTAGCCTAATGGAGTTGAAACTTCTGGTTAAAGTTACAGAGAAATAAACTAAGAATGAGGGAGTTTTAGAAACCAAGAATTGGGATTTTAAGGAAGCTATGATATTAGGATTTTTTAAGTAGAGCGGGGAAACTTAAAACACTTTTCTTATATCTATAGAATATATGTAGGAATTCTATATCTATAAATAGAATATCTATAAGAGATAACCCCACACATTCCCGTGCCACTTTGAAGCCCCGTCAGTTAACCCCCAGACGACTTAACAGTTATCCGCCCCCCTTAGCACCATTGTGCACTCAACTGCCTCATCACGGATTCCGGGGTTAAGCCCTCGAACAAAGCCTTGTAGATCCGTGGCAAATCCCTTTGGAAACGCTTTAAGCCGCCTGCTTAAAACAAACAAAGCTGACAGCTGCAGACCTTTCAGAGGGAGAGGGCCTCGGAAAAAAAAGCTCGGACCCCAGCGAAAGTCTGGCCCAAAAGATCGATCATCATTTGTTTTGGGGCCGAGTGGCTCCCGTTTAGGGATGGGTTTTTTTTTTTACTTCGGAGAGTTTGGGGAACCACAATGCGTGCTACTTATATGCCACCGAAACAATTACAGAGCGCTAAGTAAACCAGCAGTAATGCCTGCATAGACATCGAAAATACCGTTCGATTTGGAAATGGAAATGGGGGAAAAGCCAAGAGAGAAAACCACAAGATCGTAATCAACATGCCATTAAAACATCTTTGGAAGATGTCGAAGTCGCAGTGCGATGACAATGACGCATGAAACGAATCGTTCGATGGATGGATGATTTTCGATGGCCATAGATGGATGGATATACGAACGGAATGGATGGATGGATGGAGCTCCACTCCAAGCCCTTTTGATTTCGCTTTGGCATTCAAATGCAGCCAGCGAAGATGAACTCAACAATAGAGGGAAGGGGGGCTGCGACAGGGTTTCTTCATTACGGGTCGCTTAAGTGTTTCTGCCTTTTTGGATGATGAGTACACGCCCTGATTTTTCAGCTATTGCAAGTAAGCCGCTCAGCGCGTGCTCAAAAGGTGGATAAGATGCGAGGGGATGAGGGGATGGGGATAGAGTCACTCTTAAGAGCCAAGTTAGCAGCCCGCGGCTATTGATCCGCTTGAAATCAAAAGTCTTTTTATGTTGCCAAGCCACCAGAGCACCACGAGCTGATACAATAATTAATGACGGCGTAAGTTTTTTCGGCCGATCGAAGGTTGCCGGCAACAGAAGCTATAGCCTGGATGCTCTCTCTCTCTTTATCGCTATCGAAATAGATCTATGATCACTTTTATGATGCTTTTTCTTTAGCCTCGAGAGAATAGTGTTTATATATTTTAAGCACTGTTTTCGTTTTTAAGATATTATTATTATAGAGTTTTCCAACTAGTTTTTATAGGTATACGTACTATTTTTATAGATATAATGGTATATTATAATAAACCTGATAAACAGTTATAAGAAAATAATGAATTGTCCGGTAGATGGCGCCACTTTTAAACGACTGCTTGGTTTTCCCTGCTTGCTTTAGCTGAGTAACGGGTATTCAATAGTCGAATGCACTCGACTATAGCGTTTTCTATTGTTTAGTATTATAATAGTTATTATTATAACTCACCTTGCTGCAATTCTCGCAGGAATATTTCCGTATATTATTGTGGGAGATTGCTTCGTGCTTGATCAGCAGAGGACGATGGCAGAATCGTAAGGGGCACTGCTTGCAGCCGAATTCGTCCTGCTTGAAATGATGAGCGCCTACCAGATGTTCGTCCAAGCTGAAAAGGAAAAAGAAAGGAAAATGCACATATAAGTAAGGGAAAATTCCGAATACCAAAGTATTAGCTCCTTTGCCGCCCTTATCTGACTGGCTGTCATCGCAAGGGAAATTAGCATTGTGACATTTTCGTGGCGCTCTCCGCCAAATCGCCGCGGTTCAATCAAAGTCATGTGCGCCAGTTCACACGCCTTTGTTTGCCGACCACCTGGGATAACGCCCCCCCGTGGAAAATCCCTCCCCCCGACTGGACGGGCGTCAATTAGTCAAATGATGTTCAATATTTAATATGCGCGGCCAGCTGATAAGGGATCTCTCTCCCCGAAAAAACAGCTGCGGCCAATGAGCAAAGGCGTCCTTGATGGAGCAGAATTGTGGCCAAAAGTGGTGGTGCGATGCTTATCGTCTTGCGCGAGTGGGTGGACTAAAATCGGGCAAAAAAAACTATATAGCAAAGCGATGTCGACAAGAGGCGGCAACGTTTTCATTTTTCTTTGTTTTGTCATCGTCATGGAAGAGTTGATAGTCGCAAGCCCCCCTTTTCGCTACCTTCAGCTGAAGTGTGGGCGTTTGTTTGGCTTACAGTCCATGCATGTTCAACATCAGATAAATGGCAAAAAAAAAAGGAAAAATAGAGAGACAGCCTGGACACGCAGACATTGCTCGCATAGCTTCCCTTCCATCGAGAGCTCCTCATGTAAAATTCAATAAATCACCGCCACTGATAAGTGCACCCCAGGGGGGTTATGGGGTGGGGGGTTGGAGCTGGGCACACCACCACCCACCCACTCTAGTAACGGTAAACATATACTGCTCTACATCTCGGACCAAACATCAAATCAAAGCTCGCTTTTAGCACTTCAACTTAAATATATGGCTATCTATGATTATACATGTGTGCGGGGGGATATGGAAATGTCATTTGCGTGTTGGCTCCAATTGTTGCTGCTCTTGGTTTTGTGACTGCTTGTGGGTCATTTATTTATTACAACGCAAAACATTTGTAAATATTGGGACAAAACTTTTGCATTAGCCACTTGAGTGGGTGAAATGATGGTTATGTTTATTTCTGAAGAGGGAAAACTAAATGATCAGGCGGGGAAAACTAACTTGGGAAAGTATCCACCGAATGGTTTACGTAGTCATCTATCATCTATAAAAATTGGTAATAAAAATCTATGATTACAGAAGTTTTTTTCCCTATTTTTTTACTATCCCAGTGACTACTGTAACTGCTGGTCGTAAAGCCAAAACAAACTTTGGGAAAAAATCTAAATAAAGCTTAACCGAAATCGAAATGCCGAACCAATGCAGGAGGCATAAAGGCTCAGTTAACACCTACAGATTGCACATTTGGGCCCATAAAAAACCAATCATGGAACGGGCCAAACCAATCCAAACCAAAGTGCGCACAGTAAACTTCAGTGATTGAGCTGAAGCCAAAGCGAACCGAAAGCCAGTCAAATCAAGACCAAGACCATTTCAATTCAATTCATTTTCAGATCTCAGAGCCCGCAGCTCACTCTCACTTTTGTCTCTGGGATGTTTAATGGCACTTTTATTGGCCGCACTATTATCGCCATCAACTTTTAATTAAGATCTCCGCCGGAGTTTGGCATTAGACCGCATATCCACTTAGATCCGAGGCATTTAGCAACATTTGGCGCATACTTTGTATCTCGAGCGGATTTCTCTTTCAACTTCTACACACAGATTTTATACGCTGCGCACCCATAATTCTTTCTTGGGTAAGTTGGTAGCTAATTGGGGGCTTGTTTTTTTTTGCGCAAACCAAAGCAGCACACACAAAATTTGATTCAGATTAGTGGCGATGGTGCCTTAAATGCCAAAGCAATTTGGGATGCAGACATTCTCCTACGCGAAAATCGGGAGCTGGATTTAAGCCAAGCTCTCCCCGGGGGTCTGATTATTGGCAATTAACTTGGCCAGTTTTACTCACAGTTCTAAATCCGGATAGACTTTATCACAGACCTCACAGCGTATATCGAAACCGTTTTCGTCGTCTGTGAAATCGATATCTCCGTGGCTGATTAGCGAGGAGTTTTTCTTGTCTTTGGAGAATTCGTCACCACTGTACAAAGAACCTGGAAAAAGAAAGGAAAAGGATTTGGTTAGAACCAAAAAGCTTTAAGAATTAAGTTTTTGAAACGTGATCTATTTATAAATGCGATGTAAATATGTAAATTAAAAAAATATTTATATAGCTTAAATTGGAATTTAAAAAAATATTTTTGTAAATATAATAGTGATCTACTCTTTTTTTCCTGTTAAAAAATATACACCAGTTTTCAAAAAAGTAGATTGTTCCATTACTTAATCGTTAAATTAAATCGAAAAAAGATCGTATAAAAATTACAAAAAAGTTTTAAAATTCGAAAGTGATCTGAATAAATCACAAGCACTCACAAAGAACTAGGTTATCATCAAAATGTACTCTGTATTTCCACTATATATCACTTTGATCCTTAAGTTATCACTTGAAGTACTGGTCACTTGACACACAACCGTTCGGCTTCGCGTTTGATGAACAAGTGTGTCGTTCGCGGAGCATAATGCCGACGAGCTAATGTTTTGTTTGCCCGCTAACAATCTGCGGCAGGTCCTTTTTTTCTGGCCAGGACGCACTGACATATGACCAACACACACACACACACACACACGCATGCATGCATACACTCGCCAGGAGTAAACACGCAAACACTTAACACAAAATTGGTAGCGGAGACGAAATCGTGTGCACTCATATATGGCACTCGCATAGCTTGACGTTGAATAGATAATTGTCCCAAATGAAAGTAAGGTAAAGGCAAGACACCCCTACCCACCCTACACCCTCGAGAGCGATTCCTCACCCCGCTCTTAACTTGGCCAACTCCCGACGAGTGCCAAGTGCACAGCTACACAGAAATACTGTGGGATAACTTTAGTTGTACTATTTTATAGTTTCTAGATAATTTTAAATTCTAGAAAAATTTATGTTTTAACAAAAGATATTATTTTTAAAAAAAATATTGGATCTGAAAAGGTACTTTTTAAATTGCTTAAGTAAGGATAAAAACAAGTGATCTAAATAGAATATTTACTGATTAAACTGATTTAGATAGAACACATACAATTTATATAAAAATCAGATCATCTAATGGTTAACATTCGGTTATAAAGAAATCCCTTTACTAAAGCATTAAACTTTAATTACCTTGAAATTAAGAATATATTAGTTGCATTAATTAAAAAAACTGCTACATAATTCCCCTAAAATTCTTCTCAGTGCACCTTTAAACTATTCCTAGGGGAAATGAGTGTTGAATATGAGCAGAGAGGTTGAGGAGAAAGCTAAGGTGCTCTAGGGGGTGGCTGGGGGAGAGGGTAGAGGTACCGGTGCGCTGGTATTGGTACTAGTAGTTAGCAGGGGTGGTGGGCAGCAGTGGACAACCACCAGGTGACACCAACACATAGCTGCTAAGGGATGATGGCGATGACCAGAGATTATGCATGCAAGCACATCCGAAGGGTCAGCAGTCAGCAGTCAACCCCTCAACCTCTGCCACCCTGCAGTTCCGTTGGACTGATTTCGTTTGAAAAGTCATATGGATATGGCACCTTACCGGGTTTCGCTGGCTCTAAACAGGTGTTGCCTCTCAAGGCGGCCCACCCCCTCAGGTCGAGGGGTGATTCCCGAGCACCAGCACCACCCCCCCACCTCCCGCACAGTGGTGGTAATTGATGTTTGGGTCAAAAGTTAATTTTCAGCGTGTGCAATATGGCCGCAGAGGGCAGCGAAGATTCCCACGTCAAGAGTTTTTCCTCGTGGGCTGCACTTGAACTTTGGCCTCGGTGTTTTTTTATTTTAATTTTTGGTTGGGCTAGCGTGGGATAGTAGGAGGAGGTGTAGGGTAGGTGCTGTCCCTAGGGGGTGGAGATGGCACATAGGAGTAGAGTTGAGGTGGGAGTGGGTTGACATATGGTGTCCTGGGCAGGGTTGATGTAGGTTCCTTGAGCCTGAGAACGCTTGGGAAAACTTATGTCTCGGTGGGTTGCTCTAAGTAGGGAGGAATCCTGGGAACTAAGTTTCCGGATAAAAGAAGCACCTGGTCTTTAAATTACTTAAAAGGAGTAGGGAAAAGTTAAGAATTGCCTAAAAAATAAAATGTTAAAAATTTCCTAGAAATATATCATTTTTATAAAGTGTTACGATAAGTTTTTTTTTATCAAGAGAATGCAATTAAACGAAATCTTAAAAATATATTTTATATTATAATATAATCTTAAGTATTTAACGATAAGTTTTCTTTGATCAAGAGAATGCAATTTAACGAAATCTTTCTATTAAAAATATATTTTATATTATAATATAATCTTAAGTATTAGGATTGAAATATATTGAATGAAAATAAAGACAAACTTTAGTTAGTTATATATTTAGTAATACTTTTTTAATTCCTATTTTAAAAAATTTTAATAAAATAAATTATCTAAATTTTTTTTAGTTCAAAAAAAAAAGAAAAAGTTTCTATTGACTCTCCCAATAAATGATTAGCTAAGTAATTAATCAAATACCCAAAAATTAAATTGCCTCTCCACAAAAACACCTCTGTTTTCTGTTCACCCATCACCCATTCCTTATCACTTGGCCATTACCCCGCCCCCTTGTCAGCCTCTCCCCCAAAATCCTGCTCAATCCTTTCACGCCTTTCACCAGATCTCTCTATTCTGCAGCTCTCCTCCAGCAGCTGGGTTCCCCCTTTCAACCGACCGATTGACTCACTGACAATTCAATAGATCCATTGTAAGGCTTCAGGATGTGTGGATTATACAGACGGGGAGGGAGGGATGGATGGCGCAGGGGGCGAGCCAAAACTCTTTGACATGCCAATTACATATCACTGAATCTGCTGCTGGCTGCCAAAAGCCACCGGCTGACCCTGAATCGGAGGCTATATCGCTAAACGGAAGCCGAAACTGTTGACAAATGATTGATTGAATTATTTACACCTTACAACTTGCTCGTTTGAAAATAACAAAGAATCAAAGTTAGATCCGCCTGCTAATCGATTTGGCAGCAGCCAAATAGCTGAATAAAAAACAAAAAAGGGTTAGGTGGCACTCCTAATGATGCCCAAATTGACACACGATGATCATTTAGCCGAAGACGCGACACGAGCCTTCTATTCAATTTGATTTTTCCTCTCTCGATTTTTTTGTTTTCAGCTCATTAATCATCCATCAGCTTTGCGCGGCGACAAAGTGTCAATCGGCGGAGGTCTGTGTGTGTTTTCGTATCTGCGAGTTAGTTAGGATCTCGTTTATGGGCTTGGTCTATTTCTGTGTGGCGTGTGTTCTGCCAACTGCCATTTGGCGACTGTTGGCGATACGAATGTATCTAAATGGGCTTCGTGTATAGTTTGTTCCATTGTTTGATTGGTCGATTGAAGAGTTGCCGCGATTTAAGCCGAAAGCCATCTCAAAAGTGTCTTGGTTTCGTTTTTTTCGGTTTGGGGAATGGTTTTCAGTTCTGTTTTTCGGCTGTTGGGGAGGGGTGGAGTCAAGGTGAAGGGGGTTTCAGCTGACAACTTTGTGGGTTGGTTGGTTTTGGGAGTGATTGAAGGCATGGTTAGATGTCAATACTCAATAGTTCAGGCTTAAGAAAATGTTACTTGTGTCTAACTTTAAGTTGTTTGTTACTCATAATGGCTTTATTATACCAATGACCAAAGCATTCAATTTTTTACTAGGATTATTTAGTAAATATAAAATAAAAATAATTTGAATTCATAAAATACAGGTTGTTTACCCAAAAATTTAAGTGAAGGGGTATATAAATTTGGTTTATAATTTAAAATATATTTTTTACATTTTGTTTTTGTACCCAGAATTTTGTTTTTATTATTCAATTAAATATATAGATTTCTAATGGATGGTTTATAATTTATAATGATTGTAGAAAATGTAAAAAATATATTTAAAATTTTATTTTTTAAATAAAATGTATTTACAAAAAAAATTAACTTGACGTATTATTTTTTTAAAACCTTGTAAAAACTTTCCCATGCTAATAATTCCACCCCTTGACATTTGCATTTTCCTTACTGAAAATTCTCGAAAAATTAAGTTCCCAGCCCAAGGACTCATTAAATATTCGTCGGCAAAAGTAACGGTCGAAACTTGGAACTCCCTCTCCTGGAAATCCAGCGATCTTTTGCTACCGTTTCAACCACACTTTCGATCGCTCCTTGCCACCTTTTGCCTTCCGGGTCTACGGCACGGAACCTTGATCCCGTTGCCACCCCCGTGCTGCACTGGTGGCATTCGCTGGCATATCCTTGAGCCCAGGACATCTGGGCCTTGTCTTCTGCTTAGGCCAGAAACAACAGGGAATTTCCCTGCTTAGCAGTGCGTAAACTGCGAGAGAAAAGTTGCCAGAAAATACGTTAAAAAGTCAAGTCACAGGTGTCCTTTTCTGTTTTGAATGGAAAGCGGGTTGAATGTGAAGCTTGAAATAGGGAAACTTTGACAGTTTTAATTGAAAAACTGAAAACTTAATGCAATACCATTGTAAGGCAACTATGATCCGGCAGATAAGCATATGGAATTAACCATTATGTTCATTACTTATTCAAATTCAATTTGAAAGCCAACGAAAATATTTTCATGGAGATTTAAATTTGTGATAAGCAGAAAAAAAAGAGTGTGAAACGCCAAATGAGCTGTCCATAAATCCCACATGTTTATAATCAAACACGCCCCGGCTTCCCGTTTCTCGGGGATTCGAGGGATGCAGGATTAGGCTTAAATTGAGCGTGTGCCATTTTGACTGTCAGCAACATATAGCCATATACCGTATACCGTATATCGCTGACACAATCTCGGGCCCTTTGTTTGCTGATGGATCTCTAATGAAATTATCAAACATTTTAATAACAAATGAAAACATGTGCGGTTGCCGCAATATTGCATGGGCGCATGCGCAGCGCACAAATTGATCGCATTTAGGGGAGGCAAAAAGGGTGCTCGCTAATGGCAGCGAAGGGATGTCTGTCTCTGTTTCTGATTCTGTGAGCCCTCATAAGCTGTTCCTGTTCCCGAGATTGTATCGGAGGGCCGTCGCTCGTGCCAGGAACTCTGTCACGGGCATTGCCACCGGATTCGAGATTCTGTACACCCGATTTTGACCTGACCCACAGTGGTTGCGTTGAGCGTTAATTGCCTGGCACCACAGCTGCACTTATTATTAGCCACACCAGCATGGATAAAACTCGCACATTATGTTCTTTTTCAATGTCAAATCTAGATGGAATTGTATTCAATTTTGTGTCCAGGGGGTTCTGTTAACTATGCATTAGGATGGGCATTAATATCTTGATTATTATATTGTAGGTTAGAAAATATTTCAGTAGATAAAAGACGAACCCTTTGTGATAAATTTAGTTTGTTAACTTAAAATTTCATTTAAAAAAATTTTTTTAAATCTACATTTACGAAAATTGGATATATTAAAATTTACTAAATTTTTGTTTTCAATATTTCTAGTAAAAGAAATTACAGTTTAGGATAGGACAAAGTACAGAAGATAATTTAAAATTATTGTAATAAAAGTAAGGATTTTTTTATATTTATAAATTTTTCAAATTAAAAGTAAGAGAGATCCACTTACCATTATCACGATCGCTGCGATCATCGCTGGGCAGGGAGCTGCCCCCTCCCCCGCTCTTTCCACCCGAGGAGTTGGCGGCTGCCACTGCGGCGGCTGCTGCTGCTGCTGCCGCCAGGACTTTGCCGCCGTTCATGAAGTTCTCGTTCAGTTGAACGGGACTTTTGGGTCGCCCGTCGACGACCATTTCACTGCCAGCATTCACATACCGATTCGTCTCGTACCACAGCTATTAAAAAAAAAGCAAGGGAAAATAATTGTAAAAAATTGTTAAAAATCAAGTGTCACGTGCTATAACCCCTCATAATAAGAGACTGGGGTAAATACTCACATAACCGCCATTAATGTAACTCTGTAAATTAGCCTCGCCAATGCCATCGTCCTGAACGTTTCGAATTTTTTTCAACCACGTGGACACATCATCTGTGGGCTCCAGCCATCCATTATAGTGTCTACCATTGGCCTGCAAACACAATATAAGGGTAATTAATTTTAAATTTGTTCTTGTTTTGTATTTAATGGATTAATTTTTAAGTTTAATTGAAAATTGTATTCTGCTCTTATTGGTAACTGTGGCGCCATCTGTTGGTTCAACCCTGATAACTGTTCTATTTTTACATGTTTGTCTTGGCTAAGCCAAGGCACAAACCCATCAAAGTGTTATATTGTATGTAAAATTGACATGAATCCAGGTAGATATTTAAATTAAAGGTGTAAAATAAATTAAAAAATTAAGTTATTCCATTTTGTTTATATTCTTAGATAATAAAAGTATTTGATAATTTTGGATTATAATTTCTTGTGCTAAATATATGAATACTAGTTAATCTTATATTTATTTATAATTGTTTGTTTAGTTTTTTATCCTTCTAAATATTAAAAAAAAAGGTTAAAAAAATAGAAATCCTTTTTAAGTGCCCTTTTAAACCATATTTCCTTTGTAAAAGCCCAATTAATAAATATATTTATGCACTCCAATAAACCGCGAGCCCAGCAAGACGCCGCCCACAAGTCTGCCCACAACATCAAGGTCACAAACAGTAAGGCGAAACTGCAGCAACAGTGCGAAAATACAGGAAAAAAATAAAACAACAAAAAAAAAACTAAACAAAAACCGCCGACAGTTTTTGTATACAAAATAAAAGCAGCGGCGCCAAGCTGAAATACGCATAATTTACACAAATCGTTAGCGGTGGCTGTGGATTTTTTTTTGTAGTTGCGGCTGGAAATGGGGAAAACAGCCTTAGACTTTGCGACGCCGAAAGTTGGAGGCAACAGCAACCACAAATTAAAATCGAAAAACCAAAAAAAAACAAAAAAAAAATTCAAACGCTGCGGTTGACTGAATGACTTTGCGTATGCGCAACGTTCAAGTCGCCGCCGTCGAACTCTTGTCTATGAAGTCATTTGGAAAAACGGCATTTTACAGTTTGCGATTAAGTGGTGTGTGAGTGGGAGAGTCTGCGGAGGAACAGAGACGGCGAGAGAGCCATGTGTGCACGCTCCAAAAATTAAGTTAACAACGCCTCAAGTGGCTTCTTCTGCCCCGCGGCATATGCAGAGCGAAAATAAAATAAATACAAAATTATGCCCGCGCATAAATGAAATAAACTTTGCGCTTTCAGGACGAGGGAGAGGTTGCCTCGAGTGCTTTGCCAAACAAGTAGATTGTGCAGTGTGTGTTTTGATACGGTTATAGTTGCAAAAATGTGTAATTGGAAGGGCTGAGATTCTAGAAGCGCAGGGGACTTTGCAATTGCAATAATTAAAAGAATCAGGAGACATAGGGTTACTTGAAATATAGATCCATAATAATTTCATATCATATTATATCATATTTATACATATATATAATATGATTTAATATGATATGAAATATCAAATGAAATTATTATGAAAATATATACCTATATTTATATTTAGCAGTATTAAACAAAATTTAATTTTTTAAAAATAGAAACCAAACATCCCACTTTGGAAATTATCTGTAGAAAATTATAAAACTAAAAACATATTTCCTGGTTTTTTCCCTTATTAATTGGTTAAAATTATTAGCTTGATAAATCTTATCTTGGCACTTAATGACTTTCAAACAAGTTATCAAAAAACATGTTCTCTGTTCGATGATTAGCAACTGTGTTAATGCTTGGTTCACTTTAGCCGCTCCCTTATCTTTCTTATGTAGAAAAAACAAAAATAAGCAAACTAAGCAAACATTTTGAAAATATCACCAAATTATCAAACTAATATAAAATTAAAGGCTTTAAGGCCCTATGAAATTTGCTGGATTTTTGATTAATTTACTGGATTTATTTTTCAAATGTTTTTAGAATTTAAAAAAAAATCCAAAAAATTGTTCGAAAGTTAGTTCTATATTTATATTTCCCACACAGTGGGAATGTTTAAAGCCAGGCACTAAATCCCAAGATAATTCAGGTAATCATTGGAATCTTTTTAGCAACCTCTCCTCTCCACTTTTTCTTGGTTATTTAAGACAGCAACGGAAACTGCAATCCGATGCAGCCACTAAAAAGTGATAAGATCATAGGTAAGTCCACATATATACCCATATATATCCATGGCCAGAAATTGCCATCGTGACAGTTTGGCAAACAGTGGCAGTTGCTTGTTTTGTCCGTCGATAATCCCCGGACAGACATCACACATGTCCTTGCCTATTCATAACTTTATTAAAAAGGAGGCCAACGCTCGCAGCAGCAAAAACACGAAACAGTCAATGGGCAGGGAAAATATTTACGCGCCAGAGATAATCTCGAAAAGTGTTGGGTTCGCTCGCTGGCAGAACTGGCTTCGAATTGCCAGATCAGATCAGATCCAGATACAGATCCAGATCCTCCGGGAGGAAAACGGTGGCAGATAGGGACAGATACGGCCAATGTATCTGTCAAAACGGAAATGTGAACGATAAAAGTGCGCTTGATTTGAGGATCATCCAGGAATAAAAGCCGAAGGGATTTGAGCTCTGTTATTTTTGCAATTTTCGCTCGAGTGGCAGAAACAATATTTTTGTAGCAAATACCTGAGCGCTGTAGGTAAAAGGGAGCGATCTCCTTGTGCGAATTGTCAACAGGACGAGGCGCGATAATTTGATTGGATTGTCTGTGTCCCCGAAGGACGAAAGCGGCTAAAGGGAGGGAGGGAGGTAGGGAAAGTGTCAGTTGACTGACTGACTGACTGACAACCGATCGAAGGGTTCATCGGGAGTAGTAGCAGTGGCAGCAGTAGCCTGCGATCCCTAATTGGAATCATCAGCCGGCCTCGACTTAAGCCTCATTTGGGGTGCACTTTGTGGATTTTCGTCCTGGTCGCTTTCCTGGTTTTCCGCTCCGGCGGAAGGTAAATTAGCTCTGGCCAGGGATTAGGCCCATTTGACTGACAATCGATACCCTCGAGGTAGAGCTCTAATCAAATCTCTTTCCAATCGTTTGCGTTTTCCCTGTGAAAACCACCCAAAAAAAAAATTGGGATGACTCAATTCGGTTGCAATTTTCGCACATAAAAATTGGTACCGCTCTGATGGGATTAAGTTTCCCGATCAGCGAAAAACCGGGGGAAAAAAACGGAAATTTGAGATTGCCAAAATGCGCACACATGTGAAAGGCTTAAGGTCCGTTTTTGGTGATATATTTGTGATATATATAAGTTTTGGGATATCGGGCTTGGGATTTGTGCCCTAATTGTTTGGGAAAATATTTGTGGTTGAAACTAACGACATTTTTTGGGTAGAAATAGGATAGTTCTATATGGATTTCACTTGGGAATATGTGTGATTAAACGGAAAAAAGGATAATATTACTTTATAAAACTAAGAAGATGTCCTTATATTATTTGAACTTAAAAAAAAAGAAAATGGTGGCAAAAAAAAATATTTACGTTAAAATTTAGCATTCAGAAAAATTACAACAAATTCTTTATAAAGAGAACAAATAATGGTAAACCTAACCATTTTTTTAAATTTTCCTGCAAACTATTATTATTATTTTCCAAAGGATTCAATAATTCTTTTTTAATAACTAAGGATAGTAAAACAGTAGACTCACCTTCCACGCCAGCTGCGGATCGTTGGGCTGGTGGCTAAGCTTCATGGGGAAGGGTCCGTAGCGGGTGCCCCTCTGGAGCGGCGTCTTCGCGTAGACACCGCCGCTGTCGCGGATGTCCAGATCACAGACGGGTTCGCGCCTTCGCGCCCACTCCTGCAGGATGTGCTCCGCCTGGACGCGCTCCTTTAAATAGGCCTCCATGCCGTCGGCGGCGGCAGAAGGATCCAAGGACATTGGCAACGTCGGAGGCGGTGGCTGTTGTCGCTGAAGCTGCTGCTGCTGCTGCTGCTGGAGGTGATTGGGATGATGATGCAGGAGCTCCTGATCCTGAAGATCCCGATGATCACGCCGCGTGGGCGATCCTTCCACCGGTTCCTGCTGCGGCAAACGATGGCGGGCGGCAAATGAATCCTCAAGGGGCTCAGGCAGCGAGTTGAAGCCCTGACTCCTGGCACTCAGATCCAGGTGATGGAGATGATGATGGTGACGCACTGCACTCGCACTCGGATCGAAGTCGTCGCCGCTGGAGCCTGTTAAGAATCAAAGAAATAGACAGCGATTAGAAATGACTTTTCCGACCGCTGGCAAGCACTCGAAGCCCTAATCCTAATCAGTTGTTGGCTGTCAAGTCACTCCCAAAATAAAATAGATAAAGCCGACTACGACTCCTCAAGCGAGATGACAATCGTGGCCCGGGGCTCAATTCCATTTAAAGGTATCTCCGGGTGATTTTGCAATGCACACTTTTGGACCGCCTATCACTCACCCACTCACCCACTCTATATAGCTGGCTACTATCTCCCCGGCAAGACAGGTGTCTATGGTCTGTGCTCGCTACCCTTCCCGCAGACAGGGCATATCCGTTACCTCGCCTGTGTTTCCGATTCACGCGAGCAGGCTGAGCAAATAAAATCTGGATAAATATCGACGGGAAATATTTCAACTATTTTGTTGACACAATTATTCCGGCTTAAATTAGCCACGTTTTGTATTCACTTTCAATTGATGTGACTCGATTGGCGTCTGCCGATTAAATAGATAGAAAGACAAGACGGGGCCAGTTGAGAAGTCAACTCAGTGACAGTAAAGTCAAGGATAACTTTTTTCTAACACTAAAAAGTGCATTCCCTAGTTGTCAAATGGAAAAAATCCCCCTTTTCCATTCTGATACAGATAATCAGTGGGCTCGAAACATAAGTATACACGCACAAATTACCCGGCGATTATTGATATTTGACCAACTACTAGTTGTTGTTTGCTGTTTGGTTTCTTGTCTTGTCCATCCGCCTTGTTCGACCACTTGAAACTAAATCGTAATTTGAGCTGTTAGACAAAATATGACAGCGCTTCCAGAGATAACGAAAAAAGCAGCCGAACGTATAGTAACAGTAACAGTAACAGTAACATAACCCCTGGCACGATAAGTATCGGCCATATAAATAGACCGCAAAAGCGGGCGCAAACAATGGGCCGCAATGGTCAAACAAATATTGCGTTTAGAGCTCGAAACAACCTGCTGCATTTCGCACATCCTGCGGCACACTCTGTTTGCCTTGGTATCCTTGCACTTCGATCGCGATCTCGAACCCCGACGGCTTCACACCATTTAGCGAAATCTTTTTGAAGTGGGCCTACACTTCAAAGACCGCCCTCGAGTGCACTCATCCCGCGTTTATCCTCGCTTTCTGTTTGACAACCCAATTGTTAATCACTCTGGTTTTCTTTAGTTAAGCGCAAGTGTTTTTTTCGACGGGACCTTCGGCTAATTTGTGTTTTAGGTAATCACATTTGGGACTGGTTGCCTGCTGATAAAACTGCCCATAAACGCTTGATTGCCCGTGTTCGTGGATGGGGTTTGATAAGTGGGGATCGATTTTAATGGGTTTACTTAGGGCTTACTTGGGCTTTAGTTTGGCCATTAAAAAGTTGGCGACCAAGTTTACGGAGGGAACTAGATTAAAATATGTTTTTTTGTTTGGTTCTAAAGACAGAGTTTTTGATGAATGTTTTCGACTAATTTAGAGTGCACTTGGGTTTTATATAACTGATTAGTAAACGCTGATTTTTCACTAAACTTTCATCACCAATTTTTTTTTTTTTTTAATTTAGTTTTAAGAGATAAAATAAGGGACTTTTTTTTGTAAAATAGTATTGTAAAATCAGAAACAATTTGATTTAAAATTTGTTAGAAATATCTTTTCTGTAAAAGACAAGAAATTTAGGTTTAATTGGCACTTAAAAAATCCTATACAATCCAAGTAAAGTCTCAGATTAGTCTCTGTTTTTTTCTTTTAAACACTTTATCATAGACTTTTCATTCATTAAGTTTTAAGTGCAAGAACACAATCGATTAACTAATGAAATGATTTGTTCTAATTGATTCACTTGGCTTTTGTTTAAGGTAAGCCCATTGTAAACTGTTTTTAATTCAGGGAACTCCGTTTCCGTGTAAGTCACAGCGCGAGATACCGATTTTTGTTTATATGGACGGCGTGGAACCAACCTGATATGACATATCGATCGAACAGCATGATTCCGCTTTCAAACGTTACTTGTAATTATCACAATAAACAGATCGCTTGTAAATATTTTCATAACACGCGATGCGACATTTTCCGTGGGGCCAACACTGCGTATGCTCGATGTCGCTTTTGGTAGTTAGTCCGATTCAAGCGATTTAAACGGTTATATATATTTAATTTTTTGATTTGGGGTGTCGTCTCTATCTGCCGGTTGTCTTAGCAAGACTGCTGCCAGCCAGCAAAAGAAGCAGCGATAGCGCAAAAAAATATGAAGAACTCAAATACTGAATTGTGTGGCAGCGACGTCGACGTCGACTGAGAATGCAAGCGGCGACAGCGAAAATGCGAGTGTGATTTTCCCCGATTCCGATTCCGATTGCCAGCCAGCACGCTCAGAAACGAACTGAATTGTCTGGAGGCGATGAGGATTCTCGTATTCTCGGATTCTCGCTTTGAATGGGAATTTTTTCGGGCGGCTGGTTGGCTGCCCCATTCGCCATGGTGGTTGTTTCCGCTCCTCTCCCATCCAGAAAAAAAACAAAAATCTCTTCTCATATCATCTCCCAAAGGATCGCCCCGATGTCCTGGCTATGCTATCTTCCCAGCAGCCAAAAGTCGTCTAGGGGATGAAACTGGAGAGCAGCGAGAGAGTGAGAGCAGCCAGCAGCCTCTGTATCTTTCAGTATATGTATCTCCAGCCTGCGCTCACTCTCTCCCTCTCTCTCTCCCTCTCTGCCCGGGATTGTGCCTCTCTTTCTCGGCGAGAAGAGCTCTCTTTCTCGCCCCTTGAAATCTGTGTCAGTTCGCAGTCATTATTATTATCTGAAACTTGGTGATTCTGATTCGAATCCTTAGTGCCAGTGGCCACAGAAAGGATAACAGAGGGAGATGACCAACGAGACAGAGGGAGACAGGGACACAGCGAGAGAGAGAGAGAGAGCCTTATTTACCCCTCGATTTTTCCTATCAGAATGCGGCTATGTATCTTTGAGATACACAGACAGCCAGCTCGAGTTGAGGGAGGAGTCAGGATAATAGGGCGGGCACATCTTCGCATTCATTATGCACTCGACTCTATATATAGACTGCCATGTATATCTATGTACCGGAATGGAGATATGGATACACAGGCCAGAGCAGATACAGATGCAGCTGCAGATACAGATACACAACCAGACACAGATACAGATGCTGTGTTGCTCTCTTTTACTGGCTGCTGGTTGTGTCTCTGTCTCTGTTGCGCTCTTGTGTTTGTTTGTTTGCGGTTGGCCCAGACACCACCCACAGCCCCCCACCCCCCTGCAGTTCTCCACCCCTCCCCCCCCCCCCTCGGGCAGACAAAGTGGCAAGTTGCGGTTGCCATATCCTTAGCATCCATTTCGGTTTGGCTTTCGGTTTGGGGTTTATGGGTTTCGTTAGCTCAGAGGGCTTTTTCCCTTCACCCCCTCCCCCCTCACAGAATTTGCCCCCTAAATCAACCTGCGTCTGTTCCAAAGCGTGCGCAATAAGCACACATTAGGCTAATGGCTGTGTGTGGGTGTAGCTCGCCCACCCACCCATACATATGTTTCTGCCCCTTCTGTGTGTGTGTTTATGGTTTCCTGCCAACTGTATACGTTTGTGTGTGTGTGTTTTGGCCGGACAGAGAAAACTCACGGCTATAATTGAAAGCGACGACGACTTTTAGCCTGCGGCTGAAAAGGCAAAGTGTGCCGGGCTGATTTCCTCGACTTTCCCCCCCATTTTCCCCCCGTCGCTTTCCCTTCGGGTTGCTCTTTTTCCCTGTTCAAACAACAACAATTCTGGGATTTTTTCGGGGCAGTTGGGGGTGACAAGTACATGGGCTTTCTGGCCTTTTGTTTGCAACTTAATTTTGTATCTGTCGTTAAACTTTTTTCGTGTTTCGTTTGGGGTAAGGGGAATTTTGTTGGGCTTTGGCTTAGACTAAGTGGGTGGTAAATTATGTTGATGAGGGGGATTAGATGACTAACTGTTAAGTGGCGCTTTGTAAGGGGAACTCGAAAGACTAGTTATTAAATCATTAAGTGGGGCATATAATTTTCTTAAAGGCTTTACTTCGACTTTATCATGAAATGGTTAACGTAAAGACATATGTATTCCATTTATTAACCATCTTTTTTGCTTTATTAAGAAAATTAAGCGAATATTTCTTTAAAAAAAATTATAGGAAATATAATAAATATATAATAAATTTAAGCTCTGGAAAAAATTTATGTATAACAGGACAAGTTTTATCAGGAAAAAAAACCATAATTTTGATATAAAGTTTATTTTTGCCGCGTATCTTGAACAAAATTTCTTTCTTTGAGTTAGGAATATTATAAAATTATTATCAAATTAATAAGAATAAATTCCTTCTTTTAATGCCAGCACGCGTCAAAAGCCTGCCACATTATCAGAACATGATATATTCCTTCTATATAAAGAATGATTTAAATAAAATGTTATTTATAAATTAAGTGGAAATTAAATATTACAACATATTATTATCGTCATTTACATTTTTTCTCCTTCAGCAAATTTTGCAAGATTTCGTATTAAAAGGTATTAGATAAAACAAAATTGCTGATAAATTCGTCAAAATTAAATTTTTTTATTTTTCTTCGAAGTAAGATTTCCGCCTGTTTTCTGTCAAACCAAAAAAAGAAACCAAGATCGCGCCAAGATATGAGTGTTCCTGAAATTTCCCATGTGTCACTCCATTGTGATAGGGTCATAAATTCCTTCACTTGTTATTTATTTGCATGATCACTTGAGGTCCCGAATTTCGCAGCGAAGAGGTGCTAAAAAGGGCGCCTATTAAACACACAAATTCATATCTGTATCTCTTCGTGTTTCGTGTATCCTCGGTATCTGTTTGCGTTTGTCAAACAGCAGCGCAACTCAATTAGAACCTCACAACATACGGGTGAAATATTGGTAGAATGTCATCGCCGGCAAAAGGGCGCATAAGGGTTGAAAGGGCCTGACTTTGCGACTCTGACGCCGAATCCACTGCTAATAGCGTTAAATTAAAACAACATAATCGACAACGAGTCACCCCTTCCACGCCGCTGTCACATAATTTAACGCACGCGAAGACCCGAAAGATAGAAAAAGGATGTGTCTTTATTTGCATTTCGCTCTGGTTTCGTTTGCCTCGCTTTGTCGGCGGCTTGTTCCGCATATGATAGCCCATAATTCATTAGCCAACACGCCTCGGAAAAAAGTCAATAATTTTTGAGAGGGGCGGAGACCATGAATAATCAGGTCAGATCAGATCAGACAATCCACTGACAGTCGGTAAAAGGTGATAAAATTTCAATTAAAGGATTGCAGTTCATTGTGGTGGAAGAGAAAAAATCATATTTATGGTTTACGAAGCCTTTACGGGATGAAATTAACAAAAAGAAGAGCCAAAAATATATCTGAGCAAGGCAAACGTATAGATAATAATTTATTCCCATAAAACGTATGGGAACTTATTTGAATAAGTGAATATATGAATGAGAAATGATAAAACCTAAAAGACTATACAAAAACATACACAATACTAAAAATAAATTGGGGGACTTAAGATGATAAAACGTGGTCACTTAGAATATATCTCATTAGCTCTGTTTTCTTTATAGCAGTCCTATCTCCAAGCACAAACCCTTTAAAAACCAGCTGAAATTTGAATTTTAACGCGCCAAAAATGGAACTAAAAATGCTTTTGAGATCGACTGAATATCCCGAGGCTGGGACACTTCCTTTCGGGGCAAAAAAGGACTCCATGTGAGTTCCATTCAGAGTCAGTGACTCCGGTTTGTCTCTGTGGAAGTTCTGTCGGCTGTAATTAACTCAGCTGGATGGCTGATCTTTGACTCTGACTGTCTGCGCCAGGACAAAGGACTTGCCCCGGCCTTTGTGAATGGCTTTTACAAGCTGCGGAGTGCAGGGAAATAAAGTTCTTGAAGGAATCAAAAGTCGTCTCGGTCCACATTCGTAGCGTATGTAGCGTTGCCATTGTTCGGATCTCGAGTGAAGGACCGAGTGTGTGTAGGAATGCCCTTCTTTTGGCATAACACAACCTATGAGTGCTCCTGACATGCATGTGGTATTTTAACAATGGCGGGCAAAATAATAGGTTAACTATTTTTTAAAATAATTTAATGCCTGAGTGTTTTTTTTATGGATTAATTCCGAACAATCAGATAAACTAAATTTATATACAAAAAATAATCGTTTTAAATTATATATTTATTAACCGTTTAATTCCATTAATTAAGGATCTCTACAATATATTAACATTTTCTTCTTTTGGAAGTAAATAAATATTTGAAATCATTCTATTTTTTTGTAAAATGTCCTGTTGCAAACTCCATCATATCCTTCTACCCTTAACTGTTTGCGAATTTGTATATCAACCTCTGCAGATCTTGTAAGCCTGGCAACTTCAACTATGTGTGTGTGTGTCTCATTGACAGGCCAGGACTCACTGCGATTGCTATAGCGATTCCCATTCCGTTACCGATTCCGATTCCGATTCTGATTGCTATTGCAAGGACCGCTGTTCCATTGTTCTGCATTCGAGGCGGAGCGGAAGTCGCTCTTCTCTGCCGAAAAGGAGCCCAAAGAAAAAGTGAAGCAGGGCAAGTTCTCAAGTCAAAATCCGCGAGACAGACGACGACGACCGGGGTCAGGACTATAATTACGGCAAGGTCAAACTGTTAAGAGTGCCGTTGAGGATCGAGGATCCTGGGGCAGAAGGATAAGAAGGAGGAGGCGTGAACCCAGAGATCGTAACTTAATACCAGCCAAAGCTGCAAACCCGAATTGCGATCCAGATTCAAACCCATCCTTGCAGCACGCGCCCTCAAATCGAGTTTACCCAAGTGCAATTTGCAATGTGCAGCGGAAACAGATACCCTCCGCTTCCTGTCTTGGCACACTTTCCTCAAAAATCACATCTGCCAGGATCTTCAATTGCAGGGTGGTTTTTGTGCGCAGATCAGACACTCTGGTGACCTCAAAAGATGCACAATTAATTGGAAAAATGTCACTCACATGTAACCCTTTTTTCAGGTATTTTCCTCGAGATTTTCTTGGATTTTGCCGGGATTTTCAATTAAAAATTTTTGCACTACACTTTTTTTTAATTAGCGTGAGAATATCACCACTATTTCTGGGTTCATTTATTTGGGATTCTGCAGTTTCTTTTCATTTATCAGGCGAACTCGAGGGCTGTATTTATTCATTTTGCCGACGCTACGCAATCTCACACACCGCGGACCAGTCACAAATTGTCGTAAACTTAGCCCGAAGCTGGCCGTTCGACAATTAATTGCTTTTCTCGGCTGTGGGAGCTAGATAAGCGCCTGTGGAGAACTTCGAAGAGAAACCGGGGAAAAGAGCGCAAAAGAAAAATCGACAAGTAAGTCTGATGCCGAGGAGAGACCTCCGAAAATGGCCCCCAGAACCCCACTGATATAGCTTCGCGTCGGAGGATCGTTTCCGATCGTGTCCCACAAATCGCGCCGAACAAATACAAAAAACTCACTCGTGTAGTTAGTATCTGTGGTGGGGCCCAATTGTCGGCGTGTACTATGCACCCCACGACTGATATCTGGCGTCTATTTACTATCTATTTCTATAACTTGAAATGAAAACAATTTATGGAACAGGAAAAAAAAGCGAAATAGAATAGGCACTGCGAGAAAAAGAGGGGAGCTGAAAGGGGACATACTTAGTTGCCAGCCACCTCGGATATGTGAATGAATGAAAGGAAATCGAAGCGATATGCCCTATCTTTATAGCTGTCTATCAAAGCCATTATAAACTTGATTAGTAGTTGGCAATAATGGTATAAATATGATCTAAGCCTAATTGAACTTTGACGGTATGCTCTATAAATAACAAGGTATTCGAAAGTGAAATATTGGGTATAAGGCCATAATAATTGCACATAAAACTATCCTGTTTTTTGATTTGAATAAGCTTCAGTATTTTTTAAAAAATCCCCTTTTTTGTAAAGATAGTACCCACTCGAACGCTCTATTTTCTTCACAACAAACTTATTTTCATACTGTAACATATCACCATCTCCCGCATATCGAAACGTTGTATCTTACTGACCACAGACGACTATTTGATTACAAAACATAAACAAACTTCTGGGGAAGAGGTCCACGCTTATAAACAATTGACCAGTGACAAGACACTGACGGCTACGCCGATAAAACCAAGCTCGCCCATAAACCATACCCACATACCCTGTAGAGTGGGGGGTTCCTACTCCCATACACACTTCTTGCGGTTTCCATGTAATTCATCATCAAATAAACAATCTCTTGGCATAGTAAAGTGTAATTTATCTGCAACCGAAGCCTTGACGTAATGTCGTAAACAAAAGACAATGCTGGGACTGGGTCGTTCAGATAAACGGAGTATTAAGAAAAATGTCTCTACGATTTTTATAAAAATAATGTTCTTCGAAAAGATTAATAGCAATAGTAACTAGTTCTAAATTTTGTTTTTCATAGCTGTACCAAAAGTATAAGTTTCAGAGAAAATGTAAATAAAATGTTCAAAGAATCCTTAAAAAGGAAGTTTATAAACTATTTTTGTAAACTATTTAATATAAAATATTTTTATAAAATATTTTTTGGTATTCATACCTCAAGATGTTAATTTAGTTTCTTGATTAGTGCACCATAAGTATAAGTTTCAAAGAGAGGATTTAAAAAATGTATTTATAAAAAAATGTTCAAATAAATAAAATCCTTAAAGAGGAATTTTATAAAATATTTTTTTGTATTCATACCTCAAGATGTTAATAAAAACATGGTGTAAAAAACGATATTGTGCAAGTACTTTGTCATTGGATATATGATATACATATAGCGAACCCCTCTGCGGCATTGAATACTCAACTACGACTCACTTGAAAACCCCTTGTCTTCGGCCATATAACGTATACGCGGGGTCTGCCCGCGGCTATCATCGGCCGTTTCTATCTAGACAACAAGATTGGCTTGTGTGCAATCGAGGCGACAAGAAAACACTTTTGCTTTCGGACAGTAAAACGTCGAACTCTATTGAGTCCGAAATCGAATTCGATTCCTAGGGAACTGAAACGAGCAAATAAATGTCAAAAGTGTGTATTCGGTAATAAATTGTCGAAATTGGAAGAATAATTCGGGTGTTGTAAATCCATAAAAATATCAGGTGCGATGCATGCGCCATATCCCCGGCCCCTTAACCCTCTGGCCCCCACTCTCGATGATATTTTTCGTTCTTCTGCGATGAAGCAACGCAATCCAAAACAAAAATGTATAGAAGCGGTGAAGGAGAAGCAAGAACGCACAAGTGCACAATAAAACCGTTGGGAGACGTGCGCTCTGATAGATGATATCATCAGGAAATACAAACATAGATTCTTTTTTTTTGTGGAGCGATTTCCATGTGTGCTTAACCCATATATCCCTGGTAGCTGGAGAGGGCTTAATAAGTTCTGCAAATTTACAAACGATTTAGCTATTCGGAAACTGGCCACACTTAAATTAAATCGAAGTACGTCAGTTCGAATTTCGAATCTGTCTTTCTCGTCTCAACTCACGTAATTTTGCTCTCCGAAAGAGAAAATTCGGCTAAATGATATTATTTAATATCAATTTGATGAGTATTTCATGTAAAAACGACATGGGTATGAAATTTGTGATTTTCCTGGCCATATCGATTTTACGGGAACATGCTTTTATTTGTGGGTAGGATAAAAGCTATGCAAATGAATTTCTACCCAGTATAGTTTAATTTTAATAGTCACTACAAAAATATTTTTAAAAATTTATAACTAATATACAATTTTAAATTTTTTAAACTAAAAAAAAAACAATTTATTTTTAACTTACTAAATAGCAATGGTTTATCAAGGTTAAAAAGTCAAATATTGGAAAAAAAATGGGTTAACTCACATCTAACAGAAAGACATTGGCAACCCAGTCTATGAAAAGATGAAAACAAAAGTCAAGTAGCGCTGAGGGAACTTCATAAATTACTGCTTTATAGAGTATCCAATAGCACCGGCCATAAAACGTGTCCCACTGATAACCCAGTACACCACCACCAGCCGCATAATCTTGATCCCAATGCTTATCTGGCGTTTATCTCTGGCTGAGCGAAAGAACTTTCGGGCGGTGGAAACTTTGTCTACTGCAAATTGTATCTAGCACCGGCGATCTGACCACCTGAATTTAAGACGCCCAATTCGAGTCTCCTCCCATTATCTGCTCGCGAGCTGTAAATTCTCCGAGTGCGACACTTTTATTTTGATGTATTTATGACGCCTTAATGTGTTGAGAAAGAACCACAGTACAAGTGATTGGTGTTTGAGTCTTCCATTATCAGGCGACACCGAATGTTATGTTTTATGATCCTATATATAGCCGTTTCTTGCATAATTGAATGATATGATAGCGGGTTTTAGAAAATATTTTAATAACTCTTAATACAATCGATTCTCAGGTCATAAAAATGCTGATACTCGGGCCCGATAACGATTTTACCATCGACCAGAGTCGAAACCAACTGACTGACTGAGTAGCCGATCGTGCTGGAAACCAGTGATGATGATGGTTGTGCCGATGATGTTGGTGGTGATATGGTGATGATGGTCACGATTGCCAAGAACTTTTGGCTATCGCTGATAGATTATGATTCCTTTATATTTTTGGGGTTTTCGGTGCTTTTGGCCAAGTAGTTTTTGGGGAAACTCGTGTTAGATAGTGATAGGGGGTAAGTGGCCATTTGGAGGGGAAGTGAATAATATAAAATGTCTGGTAAGTATTTTAAGGACAACAGACTCAAAGATGGTAAATTAATGTAATCACATAAAACGGTATAAAAAAAAAAAACAAATAAAAAACAATAAATGTGCTAAAGAGTTGCTATTAAATTCTTATTTTTTGAACTAACTAGAATCCAGAGTACAGTTTATCAGATCTTGCTAATGACTAAATTTCAAGCGTATATGTAGATACGAACCAAAAATAATTCTTTAAATATAACGTCAGAAGAAATTAAAAGGAAGTACACATATTTTTAAAGATGGAAGTTTCGACTTCCACTTAATTCTCGGTGACTTCCACTACAATTAAAAAAAAAGTATTTATAGAGTAATTTTTGGAATTAAAATAAACGGAAGTTAGTTTAGCAGAAGAATGTTTTAAAGAATATTAAAAAAAAACATTTTAATATTAATTTTAGGAAATTTTTATTTCTTTCAAGAAAGTAATTTCAATGAAGGACCGAAAATTATCATTTTTTGTTATCACATAAAGAATAAAACATAGAAATATAATAATAAAATATAATAATAAAATAATATATAATAATGATTATTTTCTGTCCATAGTTTTAAGACATTGCAAAACTATTTTAAATTTCAGAAAAGTTAGACATACGTTTTATATTATTTTTAATTATTTAACAAGACATTTTCTCATATTAAAATTTCTGGTACTAACTTTCAAAGATAAGCGATATCCTGCACTTCCAAGAAATATTATATCAATTCCGCCTGGCGTAGTTATGAACTGAAATCAGAAACTTTGCGATCCCTCAGGAATAGAATCATTTGACGTACGCGCGTTGTGTGAATCACTTCCATATTAGTACAACGAAGCAATTACGATATAGTAAACTGTATTAGGAAATCCGGCGAATATGTAACAACAATTAGCTAATCAAAATTATTCAAGCAAAGCGTCACCAAAGATGGGTTCGACTCACTGCTTTACAAGATCTCGATATCAGGCCTGTAAGCTAGAGGTTTTTTCCATGTGTTCTCTTATCAGCGTCCTAGTTTCCAGATTTATATTTTGCAATAGAGTTTCATAAGTTTATCCCCTCAAAAAAAGCCTAATCTCAAAACCACGCGCCTTCTCAGTGCCACGCGCTTTCAATGTCAGATGATTAAAGTTAAGGAACACATCAGCAATCCCAGTTTCAAGCTAATTCCTGTCTTTGTAGCAATCCGTTTCTAAAAAACTGTTTTATCTGGAGCTCAAAAGGAAGCGGATAAGAAAAAACCAGCCAGTAAAACGGAAACAAATCTTGCCTAATTGAAACAGATGCCTGGATATACTTTGAGATTAATGAGAGCAGCCACAAGCAGAGTCCACGAGTCAGAATATTCCAAGAATATTATTCTGAGACGGAATTCCCGCTACATAAAAGATTAAATCTCTGGGGATTGCCTTAACTGCAATTTGTACTGCTCTTTTTATGGTCCCCAAAGGGTTATGATAAATATTTTTGTGTGTTGAAAATGATTATTCAACGGCATTATAAGTTTTATTTATGGCATACATCTATTCTTCAAGGAGCAATAAAAAAATAATTTTACATTGAATTCTTCTTATCAAATGAGAGAAATAATATATAGGTATATAACCGAATTGGAACTATTAATATTAATTCTTCCGATTTTTTTTATGTTCATGAATTTATAAATAAGCATCATTGTTAAGATTTGTGGGTTTTCTGAATGGGTCTCCCTGGGATAATTATTATGGCGGTTTTTTTAAATTATGAGTAAACACTCATTCTTATGTTTTTATGAACTGTACTTCATTCTAATATTATTATTATTTTTGAAGGAGCTCATAAATCCAATTATTTCAAGCCTTAGCATACCAAACATTTTTTTCTCGAAGGAATATTAAGATATTCTAGTAGAAGTAAGGGGTTATACTTACCCTGGTTAAATTTCCTAGCTAGCGCTTTCGATCGCATGATAATCTCCAGCAGTGACGTCATTAAATTAGACTTTTTAGATATCCATGTCCAGGAAATTTAAGACTCAGGTGAAATCCTTTAGCAATTTAGACGCACTTGGGCCATTGACATTGACACACTCCGCTATACTCTTTCTCCCTCCTGTTTTTTCTCTATCTCACTCACTCTTTCGCGACCTTTTTTTTTGCGGCAAGTTAAGCCAAGAAGTCGAAACAATTAGAAATCACTTTTGCAAATCAAGAACACAAGTTTTTCCGGGGTGGACAACCGACACAACTGCATTTGCATAAAATCTTGGGTGGGGGTTGGTGTTTGTAAATTTGTGGCTAAGCCAGCAAAAATCTCTCAAATGTCTCGCTTTTTTGTTTGTCCTTCCTATTTTCTTGTTGCACACACGTCTCACGAATAAGTCAGATGGGGGTAGATGGTGAAAATATCGAGAAAAACCAAACAAAACCGACGGAAAAAAGACGCTGTTGTTATTGTTGTTGTGGGGAAAACAGTTTAAGGCACACACAGTTGGGAAATGCGAAATGCAAAATGCGAAAATGGAACTGGAGCTGGAACCGGTGGAACCTGGAGAGCAAAAACCACCTGAACACACCTGCCCCACAAAGCTCCTCGAAAGCGACTGACGACGGAACTCGAGGCAGAAAACAGAGAGCAGAAGCGGAAAACTGAAAACGGAAAATGAACTGAGCGGAGCAGAGAACGCCGACTATTTCGTCTATGCGCTATAGTTTCTTTTTCCACCTCTCCCATTTGCTATTTTTCATACCAAAAAACAAGAAAAAAAAAAACAGCCAGGAAAATAAAAAAGAAAACCCGCCAAGGCAAGGAAAAAAGGAGACTGACTATCGCGGTGGCAATTATGAAGGAACGGGTGGAGCTCCCGAACTCCGTCGCACCACCAACCCAGCCAACCACACAGGCACAGGCACGTGCTCACCGTGGTAGTGGTGATTTCAGGTGAGTTCGGGTGATTTCAGGTGTTTCAGGCGCTGTGGGTGTGTGAGTGCGGGCAGCCAAAGGACACTAACGACAGCGCACGAAAAACGCAACGTAATTCATGCAAATGAAGTCACGCAAGATTCCCCGCTCCGCTGAAGAAAGAGAGAGACAAGGGTCCCCAGGCCTCCAAATGGGACCACGACGACTGCCCATCCAATAGGCTTTCACCTGGCCAAGAAGGAGTGGGAGGAGGGTGGAACCCTTATTGGCTGTAGGCTTGGAATTGTTTCAGAGAATCATTAATGTGGGTATATTTTTAATGGGTAATTAATATTTGTCTTTATCTTAACTATAGGTATCATGTAAAGTTTATGAAAAAACTTATTTCCAATACATCATAAAAGTTTCCTTCAAACATTTTTTTCATAATTTTTTTTTTATATCCTAACGAAATGAATATTAAAAATTAAATTATCTTTTTCCTAATAAATTTTAATATACACTCAAAAAATTATTCGCCCTTAAATTTTTTATTATATCACAACGAAATTCTTTTATTTAGTAAAATTGATTTATTTTAGTAAAATAATTCCTAGCAGTAGAAAATGTATCTAGTTTTAAGTAAAAAATCGTCAGTGAAGTAAATTTCTAAAATTCAGGGCGTAACATTTTTTGAGTGTTCTTTCAACAAATACAAATTTAAGAAAGATAATTAGTATTTTATTTTGGTATGAATAAGTAAGTAAAGATTTGTTATGAGAAATAAAGATCATAAAGATCTGGTTCACATTGATAGGAAAACTTTCATCTTTTAAAAACTTTCCCTAATAATTTAAATAAAATCAGTACAAAAGTATTATCTGGATCCTGCCAGAGCTTCCTTTATCCCTTTTCCCTCTAAAAATTGTCCAGGAAAATTCGTCGCCCAACCCTGTTATCTTGGCCATCTATCTATATGGCTGTTATTAAAGCCCAACAGGCCGTGCACATGCCAAGTAAGTTTCGGGCCCAAGTCCTTTACTTGCCCCTTTTTAGCTGCCATGTGACCCCTCCTTAACCCCTCTAGAAACCCCCTCCTGCAGCCCTCTTTATCACCCACTGTGAAAATTTATGCAACACCCACTCTATTAGCCCCCTTGAAAAAGGACCACCCTCTGACCAATGGGCAGGCAAAAGGCAACACTGTGGGGGGGTTGTGTCCTGTCACAGAGGGGGTGGTGGGTGGTTGGGGGTTGTGTGGTGTAGATTTGTCGCCTGCTCAGTCCGCGTGTCACTCGTTTGTCATATAGGCCCGACAATGTCGGACGTCTGACGTCGTCGTCTGGAACTCTTTTCAAGTACATGCAATCAATATTTCGCTTGCATTAATTATTCATGCTAGAAGAGAGCCACCCCCTCGCCAACCGCAACCCCCTCCTCCCCCCGACAGCGCCCCTGGCCAGTCTGGATAATAATATTTCTGCCTTTAGCTGCGTTCCAATTCCAGCGCATTGCTGGCATTTTTTCTTTATTACCAAGCAAGAGGCAAGCAGGCTAAAACGAAAGAGAGGGAGCTATTGGGGTTAGAAAGGGAGAGGGAGAAAAGTGAGAACCATCCAGGAGAAGAGCGAGAGATGAATAGGCAGGCAGATCGGGTGGGTGGCAGAGCCATAATAAAAGTAAGTCAGCCGAGGGAAAAACATTTGTTTTTGTTCCATCTCGTAAAATATATGCGAAGATTTCCGCCAGCGTCCGAATCTTTTAACGATTGTTGTTGCTGCTCAGTTTGGGTCAGCTTTATGGAACGTATAATTGGCCCAAACGGATCTCGGCATCCAAATGCGCTGCGCCTTATTAATAATTGCAGTTTTCATAGCTGTTTATCTAACTTTTCGTACGTCATTTGGGGCGCCAAATGTTTGGTTTTTCCGAGGAGCGGAGGAGGGGGGAAAAACAGGTCCATTGTTCTATTTATAAACTGCACTTGATCTTGCCAAACAAATATAAATTTACATAGTACATGCACACTGGAGGGCATAACTTTGTTGGGATTTTAGCCAATTATTTCAAGGTCGCCCACTTGTGTGTCGAAAGTGCAACAAAAAAGGAGCGAGATGTACTAAAAATAAAATATCATGGGATATTATAAGTCTATAATAGGGCATGACGAAAGGAAATTAAATCATACACCGGACAAGCCGATATCAACAGACATTAGGGAAATCCCACTGGAAGATAACTGTTGGTTCACATGGTTGTAAAACGCGTACTCAATTCATCACGTAATTCATTTTTTATCACTTAGTAGTAAGTGTTTGTGCATGATTATTCATATTTGTGATCTCACATTCTTAGATTCTAAAACCAGTTTTTTGAACCGTAGTAATTTTTTATCACTCGTAGTTGTAACTAGTCGTAGTAAAATTTTATAAAGAGATATTTTTAATCTTTATGGGAATTTTATTGTATTTACTTAGGAAATTTATAAATTTTATAAACATAAACATTAAGAAAAAGAAAAAAACCTAATTCGAAAAGACTCAAAGTATTGGTATGTAAAAATAATTTTTTTTTTTAAACTAGTCAAGAACATAAATTATTATAATTATAGATATTATAATATCGGAATTAACCATCTATTATAAAAATACTAAAGCAGAATCTTTAGCTTCTTAATTAACAGTTAAAGCCGCCTTGAAAGCCAAAAAGAAAAATATCTGAGAAAGCCCAGTGGCGAATTTTTCATTAATTTCCTAAGAGGGGAGAAAGGGGGGCAAAGAAATTGGACAGTGGCCAGAGCGAAATGAAATAATTTCAGCGCACTTTTAATTATCTGGAAATTACAAACACACATCGGGTGCATATAAACATTTATTTTGTATATAGTGGGAGATGCAATTTTCAGTGTGAGGTAATCGGGCGGCAGGCTTACCACCCAACCTCCCAACAACACACACACACAGACCCACTCCCACACACGCGCACTATTACAGACAAACGCTGGCTTCTGACTGGCGGGCATTCAATGGAGTTGTTGCTGTTGTTGTCGCCATTTCGCTGTCGTCTCCCTTATCTCCCTGTCATTATCTCTCTCTCTATTTGGGGATGGCGATGGGGGGGAAGGTGGGCCGGGGGACGGGGAGAGCGAAGAGCGACTGTCATTCGTTTGTCATCGTTCGCCTTCGACTGAGCGGCGAAAACTTTGGCGTCACAGCAGCGACAGCGGCGACGGCAGCAGCACACTCTCTCTTTCGCCCCCTCTCTTTCTGCCGCGTCTGCGCTGTGGGGCTCTGGGGTGGAGCTTTGACCGAAAGAGAGCGGGAGCGAGAGAGTGGAGGCTTGCGGCGAATTCGCCAGGTAGCTTGTTGCTGCTCTCTTGTTGCTGCTGGCATTTGATTAATGAAGTGTGTTAAGAGGTTACCAGCCAAGGACAAAGGCTCTCCACGAGGTCCTTGACTGTGGCAGGAACACATTCGTCTTTACATATGTATATATATAGATATCTCGAAGGAAAAGACAACTGGGGGCGTGGTCTCTGCCCGAGTTGCTGCCGTGTCGCAGTTGCTGGCGCTGCTGCTGCTGTTATCATATCTCTCTGTCGCTGCTCATTTGGCGCTCTCTATCTCATAGGATATGACCATCCCGCTCGCTCATCTGTTGCTGCTGTTGCCATTGCTGTTGCTCTTTCGCCTCGGCCCACGTTGCGTATACGTAATGTGCGCCAAATTGTGTCGCCACACTGTCGTTGGTCCATTGATGTGCGCTGATAGCGACAGTGGGCAGAAGCAGCGACGCAGCAGCAGCAGCACCGGCAGCAGCAGCAACAACAACTTTCCGCAAAATGGCGTTTTGCAGGTACATATATAAATATATGTACAAATAACAATGCAATAAATACAAAAAAAAAGAATCTTTTCAGACACAAAACTCTATAGATATACACCTTTCCCAAGCACCCCCTCCCCTCCCCCTTAATCATTCGCTCGCGATATCTCCAACTTGTCAGCGCAACTTTCTTGTGACTGTAAAAATAAACAAAAGGCGAAAAAGTAAAGAGCAAACAAAAAGGCTGCAAAAAGAGGCAACTCCTTGTTGTTGCTGCTTTAGCTGCTGCTGCTGCTGTTGATGTTGCTGCTGTGTTTATTGCCTTCAGCTGCCGTGGCAGCCGCAGCACTGAGTTTTATGTCTTCATTAACTGAAAAAGTTATGAGCCATGGCTGCGGGAATGGGCAAAGGGGGCTGAAAAGGCAGGAAAGTGGCTGCAGAAATCAGGGATTGGAGGTGGAAAACCGAAGGACAGACCTGACCACAGCTTCCATCTGTAAAAGCCGTAATTGGACTTGGACTGATGGTTGACAATATTTCCTTTACCCTTACCATATAGTACTAAAATCATTTCTTGTGATCTGCGTCATGGTAATCAGTTTTTGTCATTTGCAGATTCTATGTTTACAGCAAAGGTTCCTTGAGGGCCACAGTGGTTTGCAACCAGTATTCACCAATCAGAATTGAAAAATACAAAATGATCTTTCATTGCCGTTAAAAATAGTGCTTAAACCCATTTAAGTTTAATTATTTTTTGTTGGAATGGCCCATTTATGATTATTTCCTCTTTCATAATTATTTAGATTATTTTTTTTAAATACAATTTTTTGGTTCATAAAATAAAAATGCCACTAAGATAATCCCAATAAACATAAAATGGTTTTTAATGGATTAAATATTTTTATATTTAGCATTTTATCCTTCAATTATATTTCCCATTACGTTCTAGGCCTTCTTTTTTAAATTTCCAATCCTAATTTTCACTGCTTTGCCCCACTGTAGACCGTTGATAACTCATTTCACGTGTCTAGATAGTATTACAAAACGCGTAGCACCGAGCTCCACTTACCGCCTCGAAAATCGTTCGAGTGACGTTCTGAGATATTGGTTTATTTTTTTTACTGGTACTCGTAAAAGTCAGTCACAGTAGCCGTCGTTGTTGTTGTTGTTGTTGGCCCTCTGTTTTTGCTGCTGGTCAAGTCATCAGGAAAGCGTCGTCGTTGTCCAATATTGTATGGTTGATTCCACACAGGTCTCACCAGTTAACTTCGCTCCACTGATGCGCTTTTTTTCAATTTGTCACGTACGTTGGACTTTTTCGATTTTCATCTCATTACGTTTGGGAGACAGAGGGTGCGAGCGAGATAGCCGAGGTCTTTGGACCTTTGGCGAGCGCGGCAGAACGATCCACTTAATTAGTATTTATGAAATTCATAGAAAATTTTAGCTTTTAACTTGTGGCACCCCTGTTAATCTGGGGAATTTGTTAAGTCCTGAGTCCTTTACTTTCGCTTGCATGTGCTTAGCCAGTCAAATTATGCATTAAATGGCCATTACTTTTGGCTTATGAAAACAATGTTAGTGGGCTAAGATTTAAAGGAGTTAGATGTGAGTTATTGTTAATGGGAGAAAGGTGATGGTAATTTTTTGAAATTGCTCAAGTAAATTAAACACTAATACTGAAATATGTTATAGTATTGAAAATTTATTGCGGAATTATTACAAACCCTATACAGTATTTTATATTTTTTATTTCTATAGAATTTTTACTTTAATATCCGGTTAAAATTATAGAATTTTTTAGACCATTTTTAGATCTCTGATATTTTCCAATAATCAAATACTTATGTTTTTTTATTAGTCTTTGGCTTACTGAGCATAATTATACCAACCTCTTATATGTCACTTTGCCGAAAATCAGTGTGTAGCTAAATTATGATGTTGATCCTTCCGCAAAACCCTAAAACTACCAGTTGGAAAACGTGAGCGTGGCACATTTATCATTACTTTTGGCCCCCCCTCCAACCAACCCACCGAAATAGTAAAAGCAATAATAACTTTATGTATTTGACCTGGGCTACAGCAACAACAACGACAACAACACCAACTGCGAAACAACAAAGGCGGCCAAAGGAACAACATCAAGTCGAGTCCTCGAGTGGCTTCTATGATAGAAAATTGTGTCACGACAGGAAGCGAGATAAGAGCGTAATTTTCTTTCAACGTGCACGGGCCCAAAAGCTTTTCTTGGCCGCCTTTTTTTCGGTATGTGTGTTTGTACGTGTACGTAGTATATTCAGGCCAGGACTTTTGGTCCGGATGTGAGCTATCGTGGTTACCGTTAGTCATTTTCAGTGATTGTTCAACGTCGGACGTTTCAACGTTGTCGTCGTCGTCGTCGGTTGACTTTTAATGATTGTCACGCTCCCGCTTTCTAACTAACCCCCTCGAGTCCACTTCTATCCCTCTCTAACCGCTGACCACAACAGACAGGTGGAAGCAACCCACCTGGGAAAAATCGGGAAGGGTGCGGAAAAGGGTGGGGGAGGGGTGGTGGTTGTGAGGAGGGGGACTTGTAGTGAACCCAAGACTAATTTGCATTTATATTCATAATCTTAGGCATTGCGTCATGAAATATTGCATGTCCCGAACTTGTGACACTTTAATTGCCCATTTGGTACTAAGCCTACACTGGAATACAGGAATCTAGACTAGAATAATTACTTCCAACTAAGAAAACTCATTTAAAACTTTAGCATGTATCTATTTTTATCTATTTTTCAGAAAATATTGATAAATTCACAATCGTAACTCTAAGTTCTTTTGAAAAACAAACACCAAAAAAACAATATTATATATTTTTGCAACTAATCTATCTATATTTATCTATATTGACATCTATCTATATTTATCTATGTTTTAGAAAATGCTGATTCACGGTAATCTTTAATTGTGGATTTTATAAACAACACCAAAAAATCAATACTATATTTTAAATACCTCTTAAGAACCCTTATGATCCCCAAACATTAGTATTATTCCTACAAATTAGCAATTATTATAGAAATTTTAGATGAAATTCCTCTTCTTAATTCGATATAGATATGCAAGGCCTGAGTGCTTCAAAAAATTTTTGTGTTTTTTTTTAGTTTAATTTTTCACATCATAAATGCGTAAATATATTAGACTAAAACTGGTAATCCCCTTCTTCAACACTAACTAATTTTGGACAGTGCATCCTAACATGGACTCATTTCTTGGGCTTTCGCACCCACCTACTTGCCCAGATCAATGCCACGTGCACCTCCCACCACTCGGGACCTGCTATATTCCCTTTATTTTTCCCTGCTCCGATATATTCTCGTAAATCGTTGTCTATATGGTTTGTCTGTTTCGCTGACTACGTGACTTTTTCGCATTTTTGCGCATTCTGCCTGCGACTCGCAGATCGATTTTCAGACGCGATCCAAAAGATCCATGCGGGTGCATAAGAACAGATACAGATACAGCGAACTCAAGTGATCTGAATGGCAGGGCAGACAAAGCCAAAGTTTGAGATGTTAAGTTGTTTGTTTGTTTGTTTGTTGTGGGTACTTCGTTGGGATCGTTTCGGTTTGGATTGCTGATAAATGTCTATAAATACGCAAGGCAGCAGGGCAGTATGAAAGATACAATGTGTGCCGCGATCGAAGGGTTCCACGGAGTCTGCTCTTCGTCTGGGTTTATCTTGGGGAATTTTATCAGCAACATAAAGCAATTCAATTGCAACATAAATCAGAGACCGTAACATGTGTTGAGCACTCGATGATAGCGAAGTGATGTATGCATATTCAAAGTAATAACGCAATTATAAACGAGGACGCCATTTTCCTCCGAGTTTCCCTCCACCCCCCGTTTTCCATAGACTTTTCAATCTCCCCCCCTTTTTGGGGAGGCCATAGCCAAGCGTAAAGAGATGTAAAGACATGTTCGAGAGTGCCACTCAATGTGGCAAACCAGGGGGAAAAGTGGGTGGGGGAGAGGGACGGGGTTTTCTGCCAGCAACAGGACAAAATGTGAACCAAGCGTAAACTGCCATTTTGCCATTTCAAGCATTAAGAATGCGAAAAAAAAATGTGAGAAAGGTATATATGAAAATAAAAGTACAAATAAAAATTCTCGAAAAGAAATCACAATTTTATTGTACGCATTTTAATCGAGGGGGTGGCCGCCGTTTTGAGTGGCCTTCTCCCCACTGATAGAGGTTTTTTCCTCTCTCACTCTTTCCGCCTGAAAATTGGCTTAATTAAAATGTATTAGTTCTGCCTGCCTTAATTCTTAAAAACAATATTTTTGCAAACAATTAAGTAAAGGCGAAAAGGAAATTTTGCTACATTTTTTGTAAGGAGTTAAAACAGGACTCTGGTAATTAGAGGAAATGGGGATTCGGGGCAAAGCTTGTGAAGTACAATTATCCTTTGAAATCTGAAGTGCCCTGAAATCAACTTCCCAACTTAAACTGTGTAGAAAACACCAACCACACATCCGCTTATTCTTCCTTCTCCCAAGAAATTACGACTATGACCAATTGCCTCTAAGCCAATCATAGTTTTCCTTCCTTTGTGGGAACCCTTGAAGTCCGTAGCAAATATGCTTGAAATGATTGCGGCAAAGGGAAAAACCCGAAAATCAGGAGGCAAGCGACCAGAAAGGATAACAACCAATTGCCACATGTCTGAGGACTTATCAGAAAATCAGGAGGATTCATTTAAATAACGGAGAAGCCAACATCCGGAGCTGAACAAATTATAACTCAATTTATACGCTTGTTTGCCCAGCCAAACTCAAGCTCAAGTCCCGCAGAAGAAGTAACGATGGCGATGGCTGTGTCCTGCCATCCTCACAAAGGACCAACGGGCAGGACACGAAAAGAAAACTCATTTTTGTGCTGCGCAAACAGTTCTCCTTCCCCCCCTCCCCCGACTTTCGTCCTTTGATTTTCCCCCACACATTAGGACTTCCTTTCCTTCCGATTTCGTGTCCTGGCTGCGATTGTGCGCATTATACGGAGACCGTTTTCAGGGGAAGACGGCTGAGGGTTTTTGGGGGTGCTTCAGAGGACCCGGGCTGTCCCATCGCTGGTGCAAAAAATTTATGATTTATGTTGTTTTAAATCCAAGTCCAGGCGGGAACAATCATCCTGGGAAGTCCTGGCTACAAACTATTTTCCAGAGCCCCAGAGGAGATGGAATATTTGAAGTCGTGTGTGAAAAAGTCTGAAATAAATTATAAAATATTATTTTAAATTATTTAAATATTTTATTTTACAATAGGTAATTAGGGAAAATTGTAAAATATTGTAACATTATAAAACTATTATAAAGCAAATCTGTAAATAGTTATTAAAACCAAACAAACAAGAGTAACTTCCCTTGCTAATCTCAGTTTTGCCGAAAGCAGTTATACGTACAAAGTAAATGGTGTTTTCCCAAGCTTATCAGAAAATTTTAGAAACCCTAAAATATTTTATAACATCAGTTGACTGATCTCCCGTAATGATCCCCTCATAAGCACCCTTGCAAATCGGACAACATTTCAATTACATTTCCCACACGTGAGTCACGCCCGCATCCCAGAGTTCAGTATATCTCTCCTGGACTTTGGTCCTCCGACTTCTGTCCTGTGGCGTGTGCATGTGTGTGTGGTTTCCACAGATTACACACACAAAAGGAGCGAGCGTGTGTGAAAGGGGCACCGCCCACCACATGCAACCGCCCCTAACGAGAATCCAAGAACGGAACAGAGCAGCCCGAACAGAACTGAGCCAAATGCGAGACCATTTAATTTGCTGCGGAGGTAATGTGGCATATGCCAGCGGTTCGGAGGAGCCGCCTCAGATTGAGTGCTAAACAGGCCGAGCACCACCCAACTGCTCAACTACGACCACGCAGCCACTGAACCACACGACCGCTCAACCACTTGCAGCCCAAATTGCTGGCCAAGATGCACAGGGAAAAATCATGAAATTAGTAGGTGAAATTTATATCACAAAGATAGATTACAATAAATAGAATATAAAGATAGATAACCTTTTTTAAATACTATTACAGTATTTATTATAGTTTTTACTAGTTAAACTTACTATTTAACTTCATTATTTAAAAACTATCTATTTATTATTTATTTATTTTAATTATTTATTATTTTAATTTATTTTAATAATCATTATGCAAAAAAAAAAATTTTAAAAAGTGTATTTAATCATGTGTGTAATTATCTTTCGTCACAACTATTGATATCAGAACTTCTGTGTGTTGAAGGTGCAATCGTCACTAGTTTTTTACCTCGTTAAGAGGTGTTTTTGGTTGATATAATAATATTAAAATAAATGTTTAGTGGACCAAAGAGCCTATAAAATTAGTATAGTCTTTTCCTAGTGTTACTGTAACGAACTTAACTAGAGAACATTTATTTTTAATAGAATCCTTGATTAAGAATTGTTTTCTAGGTGAGTTTTGAAAAACCTTACCAGTAACTGTTTCTTCCTGTGCGAAGGTAAAGCCCATGAGCGTGAGCTCGAAATTGACCCGCAGCCGTTGGCCATGCATCTGGAATTTATTACGCCCTGGCATTTGCATATTTATGAATAATGGAGGATAACCAGTGTGGCCAAGAGCATGTCCAGAAATTAAGACTAGCCCAGGAGAGAGGGGGTGGGGAAGTGAGGGAAAACGACCCCCGACCTCGCCTGCCTTTGGACTTTTCCATTTCTATAACCTTTGCATGCCAACTGAGATCCGTTGAGTGTGCGAAACTGATATTCCGAAAAACGCACACTAGCACACACTGGAACCAATACAATTATAGACCTGGGTATTCGTTAATATGTGTGTGCACACTCCAAGACATTGGTCACGAAAAGCGGAAATGCTGATAAGGAACTTCAATGTTTTTTTATTTCGTTGTCGTGTTTAATGTCTTTTTGTCGTGCTTAGTGTCTTTAGTGTGTGCTCTACTCCCAAGCACCCTGGTATTCGTGCGGCTCCGAGTGTGTGTGTGCGTAGCCCCGCCATATAATCTATATAGTATAATACTTAGTAGCGATTTAGTCAACCCCAGGAGTTGGGGGTGGTGGCCGGGCAGGGCAGTCATAAGTCAAGTGGTTGGCCCTGGGAAAATGGGAATTTCATGTAAATCATTTCGTTTAGCGGGGAGTGGGTGCAGAATGATGAAATTGGGCGGAGTAGAAATTTTGGTGAATATCATTTTTATAAGTTTAGATGCCAAAGAAAGTAATTATACCAGTTGTTCGAAGAGTAAGAGGGTAGAATAAAATAATTCTTACGCCTTTAAAAGTATTCTGTATCCCAGTTCTTACAGATTTTGTGAAAATGTGAATGCAATTTTCTTTTTCTAGTTTTTCTAGTAAATAGTAAAACTCACCGAAATTTTTGTAATCGAACCACTCATTTAAAAATTATGAGCAAATAATAAATTATCCGCTTGAAGGCGCCACTTCAAGAGATTGCTTGATTAGTGGCTTGCATATCTCCTTCTCTCTTACACTCATTTAAGTGAGTAATAGGTATTTGATAGTCGAGGTATTCGATTATAGCGCCTCTATTAGATAAGCATTACTGTCTTCAACTCTCTAAATACACGTTGATTATAAACTGAATACAAATTTGGTACCAACAATAATTCTTGCAGTTTTGAAAATTTTAGATAACAAATTTTACTCTTAAAAAAATCGAAAAAAGAATATTAAAAAATATAATAAACTGTCGAGGACAGCGAAAATGAATTAAGAGTTAACGGACTGATTTTTATTTGAGAAACACGAAACTAATTTGAATTGCCATCGTAAAAGTCACATAAAGTGGAGCGTAATTCATAATTCGCCCATAATAGTTTCGTATTTGTCGACTTTGGTTGTTCGTAAACAAAAATGCCGAGTTCAAGTGGCGGTTTGTGTTCGTCTGGCTCTCAGACAATCCCAGCCACTTATCGAATTTCACACTCGATTTGTGCTAGACGATGGATGATGAGTTTCTCAAGAGCCCCAAAATGAAGACTTGGCGCAGCTTCCTTTGAAGAAGAAACCGATAAAATCGATGAACTCTGAGACAACCGCGCAGTTGAATCGAAATAAATTGAAATTTATGCGGTCATAACAATTAGGAAGAAGTCAAGTGTCGCAGCAAAAGGGCGCACTCTCACTTCGGATGGGAAAATTATCTTTTGGGGGCTGGTTAAACAATTATTTTCTTCGAGGGTTTGTTATCTATAAGCCTAGTGCTGCAGTATTCGATCATTTCATGCACGTGACTTAAACACACACTCACCTGCCTGGGAAAAGGAAACTCCCCCTGGATATCATCATAATTGGATTTAAAGCCTAGGCATGGTCGCAATCCCTTTTGTGTTTGTGGAAGGGCAACCTGCAGCGGCATTTAACCGCGGGCATATTTAATTTAATTTCTACGTATTTAACCCATAACCAGGTGAAGTTAACGATGGTACTCGGTGCTGGGAATGCCCTTTAAAACATATTTTAAACTTATCTGGTACATAAACGCTTCATCGTATTCCTAAAAGTGATTGAGAATTAATTAATCAATATAACGAGTCAAATGAATTAACTATAAAATGATTTTTACCTAAAAATTTAACTTATTTAAGGTATGCTAAACAAATATTAAATGTTAAGATCAAAATTTCCATACATTTATTAGGCATATAATGCTATAAAGTTATACAAGCCAACAAATTATACAAATTATTGAGAGTTTTATTATTAAAATTTAAATTTATTTTATTATTAAATTTATAAAATTATTTTTATATTAATTTAACTTATTTAAGGCATCTTAAACTAAGATCGAAACTTCCATAGGTTTTTTACGTTTCAGAAACGTATTTATAAAGTTATTCAAGTTTAAAAAATGTTAAAAAATATTGAGAATTTATTGTTAATTTTACTAAGTTATTTTTATATTCTGTTTAACTTATTTAAGGTACCCTAAACTAATAGTAGGTGTTAAGATAGAAATTTCCATACTTTTTTATTTAAATTTTATTTAAAAAAAATTATTTATAAATTAATAAATTTACACTACTTCATAAAGAAAAATTTTAATGTTTCCTTTACTATTTTTCTTATTGTTTAAAGTTTACTCCTTTAAAATTAGTGCTAAAATATTTATTTATATTTTTTTAACCTGTGAAATACCCCTTGTAAGAGTAATAACCAAACCAAACCAATCCAAACAGAAGCTGGGGAAAGGAATCAGGGGCGTAGAACAATGAGGGATTGCAGGTTGCACAAGCCTGAAACGCGTTTCACTTTAAAAATTCATGCAATTATGAGCCGCAAATATTATTATGTAAACATACAAATACAAACCGGTGGGGGTGGTCGGCAAATGAGCAATGTCCTGCCCCGCTCTGTTCATGTTCATGTTGTGGCAACATATTGATAGACAATAATTTGTCTTAATGAAATTTTGCCTTTATTTATGAGATGGCCGAAACGTGTAGGAAATCTTTCACAACCCGAGGCGACGACGGCGTTGCTACGAAAACAATCTGTGCTGGATATTTTGAGGACCAACCTTTGGGGCAATTAGTTAGGGGTTGGGTTTTGTGTGGCACTTTCCCGGGTTGCTTGTTATTGTTGCCGTGTTCAGGTGGCTGTCTTTCATGTCCTGTGCATAATTTATGTCCCGGCCACCAACTTTGGATTCTGTCTGGGTCTCTGCTGCCCGACCAGAAGAAGCCCCGTTCCAATTATCCACAAAACTTTTCGAGAAAAGAACTGAAATCTGTGATGTAATTGCTTTTGGTTTCTCACCTTTTGTCGCCGAAATGGCAACCGCAAAGTCGAGAGTCCGAACGAAGAACTCTGGAAACTGTTAATGGGGCTTCCCCGCTGCGTGTGGATAGGTTTTTCAGTTTTTCAGTTGGCCAAAAAAGGAGGAGGGGAGGTGCTAAAAGATTTTCCAATATCAATTGAAATTAAATTGAATTTTAAATTGGCCAGCGTGGCCAGGAGACATTTGTGTCGATTTGTGCCAAGGAACCCCGGGAAAAGTGTGCGTGTGTGGGTTGATATGGGCGTGGCCCCAGGTTGGCCACACTTGTTTGTGACAGCCCGAGAGGGCAATAAAGCGAGTGAAAAATGTGTAATGGAGTGTGAGTGGAAAGGTGGAAAAGTTTCATGTCAGACTACTGTACTGCAATTTGGAATGGAAGGAAGTTCAAAGGGACTCTGCTGCCCACTAAAAAATATTTCTTAATATCTTAATTAGCAACTTAAGATATTAAGAAATATTTTATAAATCAATTTTTTAAATATAAATCATATAAACAGAGTTTTAACAACTGATAAGTTATTCTATTATCTTTGAAAAATTGTAAATATTTCAACCTAATAGGGGAAAAAAGATTTTTAAAACGTATTTCTAGTGAAATTACTTGGTTTCCTCCTATTTTTTTACAAAATATATCATCAAATTGCAGGAATCCTACTAAATACCATAGCTCTCCCTAACAACCACCAGTGGGGGTTCCCAACTCGTAGACTTGACAGCAAAACGCCTCCCGACCGCCTTCAGTTAGTTGCACACCGAACAAAAGTAAAAGTAGGCATCACAATAAGGACTCTGCAACGCTGTGCTGCATCCCAAGCAGGAGAACACACAACGTATCCTATATCCTATATTCCATATCCCATATAACGAGTACTCCGCATCCCATTCCGTTGCTTTTGTTGGCTCGCCATTGTCGACTTAAATGCACAATTTGCGCATGAAAAGCACGGATTTCTAGAGAGGGAATGAGTACAGGCTACACTGTAAAAAAAACTATGTGTTAAACATTAAAAAAATATTTAAAATTTCATTTAAAATGTATAGAATTTTCTTAAACTACATATACGGTGTCTAATATTTTTTAAATTTATTTTTAAGCTTTAATTTAATTTTACTGTATTTATTATTATTTTTGTACTAATTTTTTAAAATTATTTTTTATTAAAAAAAGCTTAGTAATTTTAACATTTATTTTAAAAATTATTATTCGTTTTTTTTCAGTGTGCGGTATATACCGATCCACACACTCACACACTGGCACATTCAATGTACTTCCGGTGGCGGAACAGGAACAGGAGCGACTGCGATGCCGCGACTGGATTCGGTTTTTGAAGTTGCTTTCAAGTCCCTTTGACAGACGCAACGACGGATAATACACACTTAATTGCTCAAAATGATGCGATTGTGGAGCGTTGCATATGCCACATACACTTACACACGAGCACACACACCGCCTCACACAGATACTCACTCACACTGGCGACGAGTAAATATCACCCATCTGCACCACCCGATTAGCGAATGGAAAGCTCAGCTACAACTTTTTTGGCGCGCTCAATTTAAAGCAGGCTGTAAGCAGCGAAGGAAACCGCTGGAAAAGGGGTGTTAAGGGGCAAAAAAAAGGGGGAGTTGCCCTGCTTATGTATTTAAGCCACAACAAAAGACACTCGAGAGCATATCATTGGCGTTTTGTGACGACCTCGCCGCACTTGAGCCACATGAGCCGCGGGCCATAATTGCATTTAAAGGTTTTGCACTCTGCTCTCGACCCCTTTCCCTTAACCTTTCCCACATGCGGTTGTGCGTACGAAAACATGCTAAATATGGTTCTTGAAGGGCAGTCGTATGAAGATGAAGTTAGGCTAGTGAGATTCAAGGAATGAGCTGCAAGACATTAAATAATATAAAATGATAAATAGGATAATACCTTTTGAATCATTTTATCATCATTTGTTATAAGCTAAATTATATAATAATCATATATCTTCCTTTTTGAAATACTACATAATACATTGAAAAAATTTGTTAAAAAGTTGATAAAAGCGATTACGAAAATCTTGAATAACACAATATAAAAAATTTTTAAAGCATTTTCGAAAAAATATCGCCAAGTTTAAAAGAAAAGAATCAATGATATGCTGAATCAATAAGATAAAATAAGATCATTATTATTAATAAAAAAAAAAATATTATTTTTAACGCTAGAAAATATTTAAAAAACTTTCTTCGATTATATCTATAAAAAGCAGATGATGAAAACCAAATAAAAATAGTTCATAATAATAATAATAATAATAATAATAATAATAAATGATAAAAATAAATTGTTTAATAATCATACCTCTTTTTTTCAAAACATTAGAAATAATAACTGAAAACTATTGTTGTATTTTAACCATAGAAATAATTACTAAAATCTTAGAAAGTGCTGTTAATATATTTGATAAAAAATAAAAAACGAATGATGAAAACCAAATTGAGAATTATTAAATGGTTTTCATAATCTTTCTAAAAACTTTAAGTCCCTAAGCTTAAGCACTCCCACCCATACCATTGTACCCACTCTCAAAATAATCCCGAGACGACCCACAAAAAAGCAACCGCATTTCTGCGTTTTACTCGAGAACCACTCCACTTTAGTTCAATTCTGTTCAGTTCGAACCTCTCCACTCCACTCCGCAGTAGAACCCCCACCCCCGTTGAAAAACCGCTGGCCCTCTACGCCCCTGGGGCATCGATTGCTACTCGCCTTGCCATTGTTTCAATTTCCATGTCGATTTGGTTGTTTTCGTTTTGATGACCTCGCCGCAGCAGCAGCCGCAGAAATGCTCGAAATCTATAAATACTGGCAATCATTATGGGGTCTCATATTTTTATTGCATATTTTATAAGACTCCGAATGCGATGCAGCAGCGGAACAGAGGCAGCAACTTCAGAATTTCTGCTGCTGCAATCCAATTGTCATTCATGACAGCTGTCGATCAGAAATGGCGGCTGAAAAATATATATCCGCAACAATGGGAAACGAGGGGGCAACGAGGTGGTTGCTTTTGATTCACAATTTAAGAACTCTCCCTCTGCGATTGAATTGAGTTCATGGTTCTCTGTTTTTTTTTCTGTAATTGCCACCTTTTGTCACGGCGAATGTTTGGCATATTTTGTAAATTATATTCCCCAGCAAATCTATATTTGATTAGGCCATTTGCATAATTTTATGAGAGGTTATGTGATATGATATATCATGTAAGATGTGATGTATGCAAATCCACGGATTGATAGAGATGTTTACAAATAACAGAAGAAGGATCTAGTTTGATTGGAATATACTGAATGAAAAGGGGTAATATCTGGTAAGGATAGTAAATCTGAGATAAGAAATTGATTGACTTGAGTTGGGTTTATAGATATATTCGATAAGGTTTTAATTTCAACCCTCTGTATTGATAATCCGAAATGTCAAATCTAAAAATACTGAAATATATTTAAAAACAAAAAATTAGGTTAGGTTAGGTTAGGTTAGGTTAGGTTAGGTTAGGTTAGGTTAGGTTAGGTTAGGTTAGGTTAGGTCTTTATGGTTGGGTATTAAAAACTAATCCCCCCACTTAGGCCGCCTTGTAATATCATGTGATATCAAAAGAGATCTATTAATTTTTATTAAAAATCCTTCAAGTTATGGGATTTATTTGGACTTCTTTCACCTTTAAAGATGCTATATTTTCCTATCACAATTTACTTATCCACTTTGTATCTGCCCACATCTTGAACCAGCTGAATATGATCGAATATCATGTAAAATCGCCTTGATTTCCCTCATTCCCTGGGGCAATCAATTGCAGATGCGTCACACCTTGCCACCGAATTGGACGCGTGTGTGGCTGCCATGTGGCGGTGACATTGTCATGTGCCAAACAGGAAGCCAAAACACCTTTGCCGAGATGTCAACGCCCGTACATTATCATCGAGTACCTACACATTCAAATGTAATTCGCATCTGAATCGACTTTGTACAATTTCTCAACTGCTGCTGGCGGCGACATCCGCGACGGGAAATGTGCCGACAATTGTTTTGCAAGCGGGCGCAACTCCTGTGCAAAGTACTACAAATTCGGCAATCCGCCGGTTATCCTGTTCTTGCTGGCTGCAAAACATCTGTCGGATGTCATCGGAAGTTGTATCTGACGGCACGCCCCAAACAAATTTACTCGGCAGTTTGGAATTCACAATTTCAGAGGCGTTGTCTGGGATTGAGTTGAAGTGTGGGCCTGCTCGCCCTCTTCCACTTTTCAGCGCAAGCTGCTCGGGAATATTTCACGGCCTTTGCGGGGTTTGTGTGTGTGTGTGTCTCGGCAGAAGTTACGGATATTATTCATAATTTTCCAACGTGACATTGTGACATATGCCATTTGGAGGAAGGAACGGAGTTAGGGGTCCCCAGATTGAGGGTTGTCTTTTAATGGAAATCGTTTTTAGTTGCTGATAAAGACAAAGATCTGTTTTGACCATAAAGATAAGATACATTGAATATTAGTGGTATCTACAACTAATAAAAGGAGCTATGATCAATTCTGAAAATACATAATATTTTTTGAAAACTTTACAATCGAAAACCAGATAAAAATATCACCTAAAAAAACCTCAGACGTTATAACTACCAATTACTAAAACAAAAATCAAAGCAGCCAACGGTTTTTGTGGGCTTTCCTTGATAATGACGTGATAATTGCTTCTGTCTGATAAATCAGAGAGCGTCGTCCCATTTCGGAAGCCTTGCAACTGACACATTCCACACCAGCGAGCAAATGCTGAGACACAGTTTATATTGGTGGCAAAGTTCAAAGGACACCTGCGGAGCGGTTTTAATTGCATCGCACAACACCAAAAGTGACAAGGAATCTTTTGGGTGCTGCGGACCTCCTGGCGCTAGGAAACAAAGTAATTACACGGCCCAGTACAGACAGAAGCGGAAAGAGATGGGTTGAGTGGGAGGAAAAGAGAGTTCAGGACTCAACTAGACGGGGTGCACTTACCAAAATATATGGAGTTAATTATTATTATTTCCTTAATAATAATTTTAGTGGTAAATAAATTCTAGCATTTTCTTCTCTGAAAAACAAAATATTGTTAAAAAATCTATCCTTTTTGATGTCCTTTTATACATATCCTTATATATATTTATTATTTTTTTTATTTAATAATTGTTTTTCTCTGTGTAAAGCTCATTGACAGCTGCCTCCCGGAAAAAAGAAAACCCGAAAACGCCACAACATTTATGCTTTGGCGCAGGGATGAGATTTTAGGATGGGAGTGCGAGAATTCTATTAGCACCGTCAAGGAAATCGCTTTTCCTAATAGCCATGGGCCTCGTGTCCTGCGAAGCTCGAGTCCCCTGCTCAGTCGTGTGTCACGACCGAAGGACAACCGCAGCATCCTTCTCACTCCCGATCCAAACTGAATACGATATTTCCCCATTTCGGGCAGCAAACAATACAATTGAAAAATTATAAAAATTTCGCACTTTCCACTTTTCAAAATACAGTCGAACGAATCCTCGTAACGAAAACCGGACGTCGTCCTTCTGCGGCTGCACTGGGAGATACACTTGCTTCCGAAAAAGGACACGCGTCACAGGACGAGAGCAGGGGGGGAAATCGAAAAGGAAACAGGAAAAGGGGATGGCCAGACATCATCAATATTGCACGAATCGCTCGGCAGATTGAGGCTGTCAAATAAGCGTAGCTAATGCGTATTAAGTGCAATTCGCCCGGATTCATCGAGGGTTGTACGCAGCAGCAGTAGCCCCCATCCAGAAGTTGGCTTAATCACGCTAATAGCCGCAATTCATGCAAATGCTGCAGACAATAAAATATGCGTTGGGTATCCGTCAAGTCAATAAAGTCAAGTAGCAAGGTCAAATGGCAAGGGATATTGATAGGGGATTGGAGATGGAGGTAACTTTCTGGTGAAAAAAAAGTATGACATAATATTCTAAACTTAAAAAAGTCAAAATGGAATACTTTTATATACCATATACTTAATACTATTCCGTATTACATTTCATAGCATTTTTTTATATTTTTTTTAACCATAGATTTGAATATTTATAGTATATCCATATATCACTTTAAATAAAAAGTCCTCGTTTTTTGCGCATATCTTTTTTGATTTAATTTTTTTTCACCAATTGGAGTATTATTTGTTCATTTTCAGTATCACATTGCAATACCTAAGTCTATAAAATGCCTTACAAAACTAATCTAAAGCGAACCCTGCTATACCAAATAGAAAGGACAACAACAATCAACTCCGTTCCCCATTTTTTAGGGAATTATCCCTCCGATTTAGGAGAAGTGCATGCCATTGAACTGCTGGCGATCGTTTTTCACCATGTTGTTGTACTTCCACTTTTCAGCACTCGAGGCCTGACTGCTCCAAGATCCTGATCCTGATCCCGATCCCGAGCCACTGCTCGACTTGGTGTGGCTCTGACCCTTCGAGGATTGGTTGTCCTTGGTGCTGCTCAGGCACTTGTCGGTACGTTCGGTGTAGACCATTTTGTCTAAAGACGTTTCTTTTTGAATTCTTGAAATTTTCTGCCGATTATACAAAGCTGCGCTTTCAATGCGGTTGTAGAGAAGTCAAAGTTCACGGTACAGTTTGTAAAAGGGTGAGCACTTTAAGTTCCTTATTGTTAGCGGAGTTTCCCGTGCGAGATCCTTTTTTCGATGACAAATGTTTGCCCAATCTATATGGAAAGAAAATATAAAATTATAATAATAACAATATTGATATAATTCCTCCTGAATGATAATGATAAATATTTTCTTTAACTGGATTTTCTTTTTTTTATAACCCACCTTGCTTGCTTCAACAATTTTTGTTTGGAATCCGTGTGGCTAATTTTTGGCATTGACACAAAACTTTTGCAAATTGCACATTGGATAGAAAAGGAAATTTTACTGCTCACGCTCCGTACAGCTCAGCACCGATCTGCTCTGCTCTGGACTTTCTACTGACCCTCCAGCGAGATTCACAACTGGTTTAAATACGCCGATCCGATACGATCCGTTTCCATACAATACGATCCGATCCGATCCGATCCGTCGATCCGAGTGCAATGTCTGGCGGAGCAACTGCGTCACCGTTCTACCAGCAAAATAACGTTAGTATCCAAGCGCCCAGCTGCAGTCACCAGAAACCTCCCTCGCACTGCCCCCGCACCACTCCTCTCCTAAAGTGACCTCAGTCTCCGTCTCAGACTGAGGCGAACCCGTTCCAGCGAACGACAATGCAAATTAGAGCTATCAAGCAACTGGTTTTATCAGCGAAACCTTTGCAAACAACTCCAGAAAGTGGAAAAAAGAGTCGACTATTTTATACCTTAAAATTTATATTTTTGAAGACATACCTTATAAGAAACTATAAATTAGAAATATATTTTTAAAACAGATGTTTCTTAGATTCAACTTATTATTCTTATTCATTTTAATTCTAATACTAATTTTTAATACAACAGTCAGAAAAAAGTTTTTACCTTTTTTTAAAACTACCGATTTTGTGTAAGATAGGGCACTTTAAGCTTGTAAGTCAGCCACCCATTTTCAACAAAATTCTCTTTTGGACAGAACATTTCTTTGTAATTATGGAAAATTTGAGTCTTTCAAAGAGCCTTCATGTCAAACAAATTACAGCTACCAAAAAATTTAAAAGAATCCTAATATTCTTATTTTACAAATATTTACCACTTTAAAAAATACTACATCTTTTTGTTTATCAAAAATATAATTATAGTTTAATACCATATCCAATCCTTTCGTTTAAAAGGTATCAAAACCACCCCAACCGAACCTGCTGCATATCACGTAGTGTTTTCCTTTGTCTCCTATCCACAAACATGATTATACGATTCGTATAATGTTTAGAGTCGCCGGCCGGCTGTTTTTTGACACGTCACCCGAAATTCCCCTTAATAGGACTTTTTTGATAGTCCCAGATATTAGAAAACCCTAATATTCTATTTAGAACCATATATAGCGAAATAGAAAATATCTGCTTATATGGGAATTTAAATAAATAGGAATATCACCTGATACTGTTGATATAGCGAATTATGCATGAATATCTGATGAAAAGTCTTGGGTGCATTGCATCAGCCAATTCGATTAAGAAAACAACTCGAAAGCCTGTTGCCGGTTTAAAGTAGGTATTTTAATCTGTTGTTTATCAGTATATAGCTAACCGATCTGGAATATGCTGAATTTCAGAAAAAGGAAGCAGTAATGAAAAATGTTTAAAAATGGTATCTGAAATTCTAGAGATACAAGACTTAAGTTAACCAACTAATGCAAGTTTCGTATTATTCACACGTTGACTGTTTTAATGAGTTCAATGATATTTAGGTTCCACCAAAAAAAATAAAATATTTTTAAATATTTGAAATTCTTCAAAATCTAGTTGGATTTGCAAACTTCCCTTAGCAACAGAAAAAAAACCCACAAAAACAATTTTATGGGTTTAATGACATGCAGGATCCCCTCCTACATCCATGCCCTTCTTCTAGGTAATTCCCAAAAAACTTGCTTTAAGAATTCTTAAAAAATTAAAATCCAATACTGTACTTTGAACGTCTAAGCCGCAGTTTTAAATGTCAAAATCTGCATTTGACTTTTTTGTTATACAGTTAATTTATACATATGTCTGCCGAATATTAAGCATATACTGCATTATGCAAATGTGCCAGACACATGGTTCAATAATTAAAAAACGTGCCCCAGACACCGAACAAAGAAAGTAAATAAAAATATGTATTTTTTTGGAGACAGGTTGAATCTATATAAAGTGATGATGGTTCGATATCAAACACTTCACTGGATGCCTTCGAGAAGAATGCTTCACAAATCCTTTGGGGAAACCACCTAAAATTGTAGACTCCAAAAAAATCCCCCAAAATAATTTGTTTATTTGTTTATTGTTTGGGTTTGTTTACTCAACTTCAGAGATGTTTACTGTTTTGGGCCGTCAATGGATGAGCAAGTCTGCCATGCGGTCCTCCATTGACGCAGCACTCGGTGGCGTAAACAAGAAATTTGGCACAAGCCTCCAATTTTGCATTAGAGCCGCCGAAAAAAACTAGTTTAACTTGAGCACGCTCCCAGCGCGTGATGAGATCAACTTAATCTAGGGGGCCTTTTCGATATAAAAGCCCCGCTTTCGGTTTGAAAGCCAACAGACTAAAGTGTGAAGGCCAAGCAGTCGATACCTAATCAGTGAATTTTCAAAAATATATTTTCCCCAACGTGTATAAACAAATGTGTCAATGAAGACACCGGACACCAAAGCCAAGCTGCTGAATAATATAAGGTGAGGAGGCAGAAGTTTTAGAAGAGCGTTGAGAAATAATACCCATAAATTTGAAAATTTTAAAAAAATTTCTTAAAATATTTTAAAAAAATCTATAAAAACTATGATAAAAACTATTATTAATGGTATCAACTTAACAATATTATTTTTCTTTAATTTTTTTTAATTTTGGAAGATTTTGTTTGAAAGAATCTTTTCCTAATAATATCCTTTAACTAATGTTTCTCAATTTTTTCATTTACAGTCTATCTAAACACCTGTCTTCCAAGAAAGGCGGCTCTCGCACTAGTAACTGCGGTAATTGTCTGGAATTCTCCGTGCTAACGCGTCTCTCCAGTGTGCCCTGAATCCCCCCAACCCAGCCAAGCTCACCCCAGCTCCTGTTTGAAAATTGAAAAAAAGAAATCCCTGAAAATGGTTCACCAAACGCGTACACCCAGCAAGGCCATTCCGGCCAAGCACCTGAGTCCCATGAGGACCGTGGAGGGTCTGGGCGGCAAGTACGCCGTATCGAGCAGTCCGGCGGATAGTTTCCTGCGGAATCAGAGGCTCACGGTTCAGAGCAGCTCCCAGCAGTCGTCGGCGGCCTTCAAATACAACCAGATGGTCAGCAACAATCGGGAGCAGTTCAATAACCTGCACTTCTGCTAGGAAACGGATGGGGATTCAATCGCCACCGCCACTGGAGAGACCGTGAAAGTGGAGAGGAATACCACTATGATTGCGATTCTTTGTCACAATACATAAATGCAATAAATTCATTTGTAAAAGTTCCACAAATTAATTGAGTTTCATAAATCGCAGCAGTCACGTGCTGTAGGGGGGAGGTGCGGAAAAATTTATTTATTGCAACTTTTTTTTTTTATTTTGCCAAATTAAATTACACCCAACTAAGCCTGCGAGCATTCGTCGCCGTCATTTTTCATTGTTTGCGGCTGTCTGCCTCACTTTGTCATATGCAAATGTGGCCGGGCGATTTTTGCACATTTGATATTCGGTTTTTTTCCACACAGGCGCCATATTTTTACATTAGCGCCGAATCAAAAGCTTTAACGTTTTAACATTCGCTCGCCGGGATTTGCATAAATCTTTGTTGGCTTTCGCATGGGTTTTTAGGCGTTGCAGGTGAGCCGGAGATGGTGAGATGGAAAGAGACATGGGGACATTCCCCATAAGAAAATATGGGTTCTAAGGAAAGTATATCATCTTTGCAACATAGCGAAAGTTGCTGAGCATGGCCTTAAGTCGATGAACTTGATGCATTTGAAATAACTGGGTCAGCAATTGAAAAATCATTTTGTATAATAAATCTATTTATCTAAATCTAAAAATTAGAGGAAAATAAGGAGAAATTGTATTAAATTTTTACTTAATATAACAATTTTTTCTAAATTCCTACTCAAAATTAGTACGTTCTTAAATTGAGAATATAAATACTCCATTTAAGATCGCGATTTCACTCGAATAATTCTCACTGTGTGGTAACTCCAAAGTCCATTTATTTTGTAAACTCTAGAAGTCGTCTAGAATTTTAGCCAAAGTATTTCCCCTGCTCATGAATAAACTTCCCCGAAATTCCGCACTCCTTTTAATTACTGTCTAAATTATGCACAAGTTCCGACCAGAACTGGAAATATCTAAAGTCTCACTCACTGTGACTTAACTAGTATTCGGTGTTGCCCCATCCCCTAAAACAATAATATCACCACCTGTCCCAGCGGCTAGAAGAAGAAAGGCTAAAAACACTCGAGAGTTGTGGCCCAGTAATTTATGCAAATAACTGGACTGCTATGCAAATATAAACGTAAACAACGAACGTGTTTCAAATGGAAAATATGCAACATATGCTTGGCAGATCAGCTGACGACCTGCGAACTAGTTTAGTTTAAAAATAGTTATCAAACCGAAGACGATGACTAAACTGTTGCCAACGGCAGAAAAGCCACAAATCCAGATATAATTCCCACTCTGTGAGATCACAGATTTTTGTTGGGTATCACACAGTTGGCTGAATCGGAGGCATTAAAAGACAATCTGTTACATCGAAAGTGCACAAATCATCGCCAGCCACAGATTTTTATGCCCCAAAAACATTTTTATTATTCCACTAAATTAAACGTTCAGCGGGGATTGAGTTATATAACCGAAGGGTGGGTGGGTGGTGATACTGTGGGTGTCCTTGTGAGCGATGCGTCGACAGTCATTAAATTATCACACATTTAACTTCAAAAACAATTGAAAGGTAGAGCCCAGAACAAAGGGCAACCCTCGACTCCTGAACTCCCCGCTGAACAACCCCCCTTTTTCGACACCCCACCCACCCTGGTTTCTTGGGAACTTGACTTTCACCCACCGCGCCAAAAGTGTTTTTGTGGCCCTGCCGCATTACAAGCTGAAAACATGGTTATTACATCAGTAAATTGCAGGCGGAGTTACGAAAGGGGATAGAGGGGATTCCGGGGGTCAGAGGGTTACTTGTGGGCGTTGCAAAATGGGCGATGGATGGATGCTGTCTTGTGATGATTATGACAGCATGACGACTTATCTGAAACGACCTATTTGCCACCCCCTCAAGCCGGCTATTATGTCTAATTTAGTTTTTGTTTCTGTTTTTGCAATATGTCGACCATTAGCAGGGGGTGGGGGTTTGGGTTTGGGACTGGGAGGATTGCCCGTGACGCAGCAATAAGTGACGATAAATCATAAACGAAACATCAATTCCAGCACTTGACCCTAAAAGGACTTCCCGTTGCGTCAAAATGGACAGCAATCTTGCCGCTCTCGTATCCTTAATATTTTTAAAGAAACTAAGTAATATAGAGATTTGATACCCGAAGAAAATTCCTCAAATAAGCCATGTCCTGGTCACGTGCCCCAAACTTTGTTGCAAATTAATTAATTGCCAAGAAGATGAAGACGACGGCGGAGGAAGATTGATTAAGAGACAGCCACGATAACCCTTCAATGCGGCTGTCAACTTATCTATCACGCCAACAGCCAAAAAGGTTGCACCCACCTCTTTTCATTCACTGCACAGAGAGGAATAACCAAGAACTTTACACTTAAATAAAGAATTTTTCGCTTAAAATTTATCAAGTACTCACTTTAAGTGCAAAATACTTACTTTCAAATCAAATGTTTCAAATAATATATACTGAAATTGAGTCTTTATTGAAATTTTGTTTCCAAAAACGGGATCATATAAATAAAATAAGTACATCAGCAAATTGAGAATACATTACTCAAAAATAATTATACCTTCACAAAGAAAATTCTAAGAAAATAAACTTCTGGAAAATATTTTCATTTGATTCTATTCTCATTTTATATTCCTGTTAATAGGTCACCCCAAAAGTATTTTAATCTGCTTAAAGAATTTAATTCTGTTTAAGAAACCTTGAGTTTAAAAGCTATAATAAATATTTTTCCCGGTGCACCTCCCTTTCCCCAGTTTTTCCTCTGACTATTTCGTTCTGATGATTTATCGACATTTGTGCGGAAATCGCTGTGCCAAAAGCCAAAACGAAATGAAACGTTTTCCGAAGTAGACAAGAGAGAGTTTTCGCCGGCGCAAAGGGACGGGGGTGCTCGGAAAAGCCGTGAGGAGAGGGGAGGGAAAATTGCAGGGGATCAGACTTCAGGTTCGTCCATGTTCTTGGAGCGGAAACGCAATCGGCGCACTGCCAAAAATAAATTGATTACTGTCACGGAAATAGCTACAACACACACATATTCCGTGGGGCTTGGCTGCCTCCAACTTTGTTTGTTAATCGATTTATTCGAAAGGGCACGAAGACGCGACTTACCCGAAAATGTCTTGGTAAGCGGCTTAAATCACAGGTGAAATGGTCGAGGGTAGCGGAACTTCAGGCGCTGTCTTCCGTTGGCGTCAGTTTTATAGATCACGTGACATGGCAATAAATAGTTTGACCTGTCAATTAAAGACACCTGTAAGGTAACTTAACCATGTAGACGAGTCAGTGGACAAATGGGGGAAAAAGGAGGTCTTGAAACTTTAGGTGATGAGAAGACAAGCACGCACGCAATGTTCACGCTTTCAATTTGTGCGTGAACGTGTGAGATACTTTGCCATGATATGGTTATTGGATTAAGCAGTCGATTAGTCTTACCACCATCGTCGATAACGATAATCTGATTAGACATTTGATTAGGGCTATTAAAAGGAAGATAAGATATTTTTAAGTTCGTGGTAATAATTAACATTTCCTTAAATAGCAACGCAGAATAATTATTAGTATTTTAATTAACAATGTGGAATACTACACCCAAAAAAAATCCATTTTAAACGTAGATCGATTTTATATTATGTAATATCAATTTTAACTTGATATGGGTAAATTTGATATGGTCAAACACTTAATAAAGCTTTCACTCACGTAATTTTGCTCGCCATATTGCTTCTTGCTCTCTTTTTCGAAGATAGAGAATCTCCGAGGGAGAGAATTCAACAAAGTGACATTATTTAATATTAATTTTATAAAGATTTAATGTAAAAACGATATGGGTATGAATAACCCACAATTTACATGGACATATCGATATTACGGAGACTTGATTTTTTTGTGTGTAGGTTTAAATTAGTGCCAGAATTATTAGAATTTTTTAATAGAATTTTTCTTTGAATTTCGCCTCTATTTTAAGAAAATTTCTCCACGGAACACAACTATACCTAAGTTTTCCTTTTAACTATCTGACGGCAAAGTTTTTTCCAGTTTTGCCCAGACAAACCCCGAAACCCAAACCCTTTTTTTCTGAAAGAAAGAGGACATAGCGATTGATTGGCGGTAACAAATGTATTAGAAACTTTCTCTGTATAATTTCCGCATTTGCAAAGAATAGCGGTGGATACTTCACTTTAAATTGCACTTCCGTGCGAAAAATTGTTTATCGAAAACTTTCGTTTGGATTTTCAGCCACCTTTTAACCACCTATAACCCTTATTCTCAGACAGTGTGAATAGAACGACGTTCGCTAAAAATCCCCCTTTCAGCCCCGCCCCATTTTCGCAGTGGCGTGTCGATAAAGTTTGCACCTATTGTCATTTTATTGATTTGTTATAAATTTCACACACACACGCTTATCTTTTCATGCGCTTCTATTAAATGTAAATGACTGGAAAATGCCACATGCCCCGCCCACAATGCGAAACGGACACGCGCCGCCCCCACGGACAACCCTTTTTTCCAGCTTATCTGCGAATTTTCAATGAGATTTCCTATCATTTTAAATTCCATTTTATTGCCAGTGCGAAATAAATGAACGGGTTAGAGAGTGGGAAAAGTGGGAAAAGTCAAAAGCTTAAATGTGAGAACGTTAAAATAAATTGATACCGGGTAAGCTCTTTTTCAGCTAGGAGTTTTTCAAGTGCGATTTTCCCACTGATGCTTATCGATTTGGCAACACCTTGAGGAAAACTGGTGGGAGAGTGGAAACAGCTGCGGATGCTGCCCGGAAAAATTGGGAACGTCTCGAGATTTCCTCGCTCATTCACACTTGATTTGATAATCTGTCGTAAATTCCAACTTTTCACTTGTGAAACGCTCACAATTAAGTCACACTTTTAATGACGTGACGCAAATATTAAAACGGAACCCACTTCCCGGGAAAAACCCACCCCCTTTGGAGGATGTTCCACCCCCCTTGCAGCTGTTGACAGCGTCCAGTAGCCGGCGTTGTTTTTGTTGTGACTGCTGCGCTAATTAGCCGAGACGTGAAAATTTTTGCTTATTATTTTCCCTAAATTTTAACGACCTTCCTTCAAAACGAAACTTGAAACGGAGACCATTTGGTAGATATTTTATATCAGGGGTGCTCAAAGCTGCCTTATGGCAGTGCATTTACAAACACAATTAAAAGAAAATCACACGCACGCGAGTATCGACTCACACACAATCATGAAAAAGACAAAAACAATTTGTATTGTGAGCTGAGACGAAAAAAAAAGATCAATGGAATTGTTGTTGGCTTGGCTCGTTACGGACAGCGACACAAAGAAGAACTTGCGTGTGCCCTAGGAAAGTATGGGATGTGCCGCTCCGTATGCTATGTGCCAAAACAAAAACAAATGTGCCCGTGTGCCATAGGACTGAGCACCCCTGTTTTATATGGTGCAACATTTTGAAATTAGTATCTCGAGAATTACGGTTATTGTCAAAGTGAATTTTAATTAGTAAACTCCAAGCGCTGAGTGAGAACAGAAAGTGACGAGGTCCGGAGTAAACAGAGCATGTCGAATCTCAGATGACTTTCGGAGTTTAAAGATGGCCCATAAAGTATATTAAATTTGCTGCGGAATATCATTACTGGATTTTATTAAAATTATTGTATGACAATTTATTTTTAAACTTGGTTAATTAAGAAAAAATTTTTAAAACGATGCCTAATATTTAATGCCTTTAGTGTAAGCGGAACCTCTGAAAGTATGCAGTCTAATCTGTAGACATGTCACGTAATTCTACAGATACGTAAATAACATGTCAATTTTATGTAGAAAATAAATGCAGGTGTAAATGTTGCCTTGAACTTCTTCTAATTTCAAAATAAAATTTCTGATTTTGTATAAAATTATAGTTTATAGTTTAAAAATAAAATATAAAATATCTTAATTTTTTTAGCGTTGGATAATATATTTAAATATCAATTTTATGAAGTTATCATGAAATTATTAACGTCACCCGTATAAATATGAATATGAATATTTATCTATTTGATTGAGTTATTATTACATTATTTAAATCACGGATTAACCTAGGTGTGAATATGTATATTTAAAACCGATAACCGGTAACTGAAACAGTAAAAACTCGTTAGCTTAAACGTTAATCATCAAAAATCACGTAATAAATCCGTTAAGCTTATTCCATTGTTCTTCCCATTAAAATAAATTGCTTGAAACAAAATCCCCCTCAGTCATTGCACTTGCAATTTCGATTATATAATCTGCATATTCAGTCGGCCCTCAAAAGGTATACTTCCCTCCCACTTCGCATACGCCCCTTGATTTGGAAATCTAATGGCCCACCGCAAATTACTCATGACTGGCGGGGAGTATGTGACGGATACTTTGGGTCTTAGCGTATATATCGGAAAACTCTGTCGCCGCTAGAAGCGGGAAAATGCAACAGGGCAGTTTGCAACTCACTGCAATTGCTGTTAGCCAAGTTGGCTCTAAGCCGCTGTTGCCTTGGCTTTCAGTTGATCGCGGATCGTGGCTGTGACCAGTTGCATTCTAAAAATTTGATAGGAAGTCAGAAGGTAACAGAGGATATCGCTGGTACTTTAAGAGCAATAAAAACTTTGCGAAACCCTTAAAAACAAATATTTCGGTACTCTAAATCTTTAAATTACCCAGAAATGAACTCTATCAAGCAACGGCAATAAAAACATACAATGTTAAAAATGATTTACAAATGCAAAACAAATAATATAAAAACGAAAAAATACGATAAAATGCTTAAAATTTAAAAAAAAATTATGAACGTTCTAAAAATAACATGGCTCAGATTACAATTTAAATCTATAATAATGATAGAAAACCAGAACAAATTTAAGTCCCCAGCAACTAATTAAAAAGTGTTGGCCGAAAATTGCTATAAAATTAAATGCCACCAAAGACTATAATTAAATAATTGGGTGGACACCTTTTTATCGTCACAACTTTGTACGAAACGCTTGAGAAAACCGTCGCCTAAAGGTCTGCACAAAAGACAATCGCCAGTCAAATGCCGGTCACGATCTTAGCATATTCTCAGATAAATACTCTAGAGTTGCAAGTGCAGCCAAGCAGCGCAGCAGATACCAAAGTATCTGATAGATACACCAGAGAGCAATTGCAACCTTTTGTGTCCCGCAAGTTAACTTTGATCTTTTGTGCAGACCCCGGATCGGATTGGGTTGCATTTTGCTAAGTGTTTTAACTATCATTTTCTCATTTTGCAACCACTTCAATTTACATATAAAGTAATTTCCAGGTCGAAATTTTTATTTTCAATAGGCGAATAGATTTTTTATTCACAATATACGCTACAATTAAACAGAACACAAAATTTCCACTTTACAGACCCGATAATAAGGTTGTAACAAAGACTATATATATTTTAACTCCAATTGGATTACCTGGAATTTTATATTGAGGGATTATTTTTACCCGAGCACAAAAAGAATCAAGAGTTATATTAAAAAACTGAAATTATATAATTTAATAATTAAATAAATATATAATAAAATAGGTTATACTTCTTGTATTTGTTGGGTAAGGAAAGGGGTTTGCTATGCCTCTGCTACCTCTTCTTTTCTTGTTGACCTTCGCATTGAAGTCGGAAGTCAATGAAGCGGCTCAAATTCTGGGCTTGTTCCAACATCCCGGCAAGAGTCACTTTGACTTCTTTAAACCCATGTTCTTGGCCCTGGCGGAAAGGGGTCACAACATCAGCATGTACAGCTACTTTCCACTGGAGAAACCCGTGGCCAACTACACGGATTATGTCTTCGAAGGAATGCCTCTACTCACAGATATTGTAGACCTAAAGGTAATTAAGATCGGATTTTTCCAAGAAACATTGTATATAAAACTTTCTATATTTCAGAATTTCGAATCGGAATGGAAGCCCCTGGGTCTACCCTTCAAGGTGCCCACCTTCTTTATGCTTCACGATTGGGGACTGCGATCCTGTAAAGTGGCTCTAAACTCCCCCCTCATCACCCAGCTGCTGGAGTCTCCCATCCGCTACGACGTCATAATCCTAGAGAATTTCTCCAACGATTGCATGGCAGCGGTTGCTCACCTCTTGAAAGCACCTGTAATCGCGCTGAGTAGCTGTGCGATAATGCCCTGGCACTACAAGCGAATGGGTAGTCCGTTCATTAACCCCATAATGCCCATGAACTTCCTGCCCTACACAGATGAGATGAGTCTGATCGATCGACTTAATAATTTCTTTCATTTCCACACAGTGAACACACTATACAAGTGGGTATTACTTTTTGTGACCTTCAGAGTGTAAGAAATACTTATCTCCCTCGATTTTCCCTTGAAAAGCTTGATTACCCAACCAGCCACTGATGCGATGATCGGTCAGAGATTCGGTCCCGGACTGCCACCAGTCAATGAAATTGTGAAGAATACGAGTCTCATGCTGATTAATCAGTATTACGCCCTTACTGGACCACGCCCCTATGCTCCAAATGTTGTGGAAGTGGGCGGCCTGCAAGTGGGTCCCCTAAAACCCCTGCCACAAGTAAGTACATATTAATTTAATTTAAGAAAAAATGAAATTTTAAAAATATTTATATTTAAAAGTGACTTATTTAACCAAAAAAGTACATAATAATCGGTTGTCTTTTATTATCACAAGGAAAATATTTCCACAGGTCACCAAACTCTTTATCAAATAAACGCAATCTTTTAAATCGTGAAATAAATATGTGCAAATTGTCCACATAAAACAAAATATTAATATATGTACAATTTCTCAAATCCTAATGGGATTTTATAACTTAAATGAACAAAATTTAATCATTGTCTTAAGGGACGATGGTTACCTATTAATTCAATTAGTCATGCTGATTTTAAACTTGTAATCCAATAATCACCGAAAAAACAACAAAATTTGTTTTCCGAATATTTAAAAGATTAGCAAATGTTTCACGTTTGTTTATGTAGGTCAACATTTAAAAGCATGCTTTGACGTTATACAAACGCGTGCTAGCAAAATTTTCGAATATATTTTTAAATAAAAAACTTTCGGACTGCAATACCAAAATAAACATGAACTTTGTAGGCACTACGACCACACAATATCCAGAGGCCCTTTGTTTTTCAGATCAGACAATAGATATGAACAGAAATATGTCTTGAATTAATCATCCTTTTTAAAATAAATTACGGAACTACTTATAATATCTCCCTTTATTTAAATATAAACCTTTTAAATCTTATTTCAGCACCTAATAGACCTTTTAGATCGCTCACCAAATGGTATAATTTATATCAGCTGGGGATCCATGGTGAACACAAACACATTACCTTCAGCCAAAAGAAAAGCGCTTTTTCAGAGCATTTCCCAGCTGAAGGAATACAATTTTTTAATGCGCTGGAAAAGTGAAAAGAGCCTGGACAAAGAAAGGCCATCAAACCTCTACACCTTTGACTGGTTGCCCCAAAGAGATCTATTGTGTCATCCGAAAGTCAAGGCCTTCATTTCCCATGGAGGACTTTTGGGGACCACGGAGGCGGTTCATTGTGGAGTTCCAATGCTAGTGACACCTTTCTACGGCGATCAGTTTCTCAACTCCGGTGCCATTAAGCAGAGAGGCTTCGGAGTGATCGTTGACTTTAGTGATTTTGATGTGGATCACATAACCAGGGGACTGCGGATAATACTTGATCAAAAGTAAGGGATCAGATAGATATTTATATATCCCTTCAAATACAAAACAAATTTCTTTTAATTCTTGCAGATTTTCTGACAATGTTGGCCGATCCACTGAAGCATTCAGGCGAAGGCCCATTCCCCCACTCGAATTAGCTATCTGGTGGATCGAGTATGTGATAAAATCTGGAGGAGCCCCACTTATGCAAAGTGAAGCCAGACATATCAACTGGATCGTCTACAACTCGATCGATGTTTACCTGTTCTGGCTGGGAATCGTATGGCTGCTGATTGTCGTTTTCTGGAAGCTCATCAAGGGAATCGGATCTACTTTTGGACGGGGGAAATTCTATAGAGATACTAAAACAAAGAAACAATAAATGGTTAGTTCAACGAACGTACAAATTTTATATGTTTTTCATTCATAATTAAATACAATAAATGTAAGTCAAGAAACGTGGCATGCCCTATAAGAAATCAGGTTCCACTTAAAATATAATCAAGCCTTGAACCATTATTTTAATTTTGCCCCATTAATATGTCAAGAAAGCAATTTTCGTTTCAGTAATTAATTAAAATTTGTTTTTTTGTGCATAAATTAAACGTTTCGGAATGTATAATTAAAGTTACATCATAAAGCTTTCGGTGAACGAAAAGTTCAATAAACCAAAAACTGATACTGAGAATTGCTTTCACTTTCAAATTAATATTATCAGTCACTATCAAGTGTCATTAGCGATGTCTCTTTGTAAACATTGAAAAAATCTGTGGATTATTAAAGGCTCTAATACATGATTATAAAATATATATATTATTATGGTCGGTCATTAGATTTTATTTTCAATTGAAAAACAAATTGTTAATGCTTGGACAATTCTATGAATAATTTTTTTGGCGCGTGTGCTGCATGGAAAATTTTCAAATTTCAAAAAAATGTATTACGCATATCGATACTTGTACTTTCCGTATACGTTTTGGGTCGACGAAAACAAGCCCGTATCAACTGAATGTAAATACACGGGGGACGCCTTGAAGCTAAACATGTGAGCGTTGACTGATAAACATTCGCCAGACTCGTCTGACTTTTGTTGCTTAATTGGCTTTCTACAGCCGGTAGTTGGGTCTCGTGTACACAAGGGCAGGCATTCTACACTCTCCCATTGTCAGCCCCAAAACCGCTCTCTGTATATAGCACCCTTGGCTTTCCTTATGAGAGTATTTCGTATCGAGAGGCCGAAAAAAGCTCCGACCAAAGATCGGTGATGTCAAATATAGAGGGAAAATATTTAAAATGCAGTTAAGATTCATAAAAGTTACATAGTTACATAGTTATATATGCACTACAACTGATACCAGTTGAAAAAAAAAAATAATAATAAAAAAATATTTCCTAAAACAAAAAAACGCTAAGTTGTAATCTCTAAAGAGTTTGTCGTTTATTTATTTATTTTCTGTTCTGAGAAAAAAATTTTTGTGAATCACACTGTTGATCAAACATTTAATTATGCATTTTTTTTCAAATTCATAAATAATTTACATTTTGTACAATTTTAAAAATTTAAGTTATTACTAAAAATTAATCCTACTACATATTTAAAAGTTTCTTAAATTTTAAATATTTTTCATTACTAAAAATTTATTTTACTAGGTATTTAAAAGTTTCTAAATTTTTAAATATTTTTCATTATTAAAAATTAATCTTAATAATTATTTTCCCTTAAGAAAATTTAAAAATTTGTTTAAAATATTGAACATTTTAAAATTTAGGAATATTACTAAAAATTCATCTCACATAATAATTAATTAAAATTTCTACAATTATTAATATTTTTGATTTAGAAAATTTAATAGTTTGTCCTTAATATTTTTTAAATTTAAGAATATTACTAAAAATGATTCTTACTAAATATAAAAAAGTCCCAAAACTTTAAATATGTTTTAACTAGAAAATGATAGTGTTTGTCTAAAATATAGTACTCGAAAATAAATCTTACTAAAATATTAAAAGAAAAAAACTTTAAAAAGTTCTATATATTAATGTGTTTCTACAAACAAAACATGAACATTTGGCTAAAATCTAGCTATAGACGCAGCACCGCCGAAGACTGAGATTGATTTCCGATCGCTGACTGAGCAATTTGGGCCTGTGTGGATTTGGGTGCTGCTCTTGTCGAGCGTTGACCGAAGAGCTTTCCATTCGGCTGCATTTCTCTGAATTTAGTCAGTCGCTCGTCGACAGTCGAACAAGTAAGTAGGAGTGGAAGGCGAACAAAAACAGGATTCAAGTTCAAAACTGGCGATTCGGCATTTTGGATATTTTGTGTGTGTATCTAGTTCAGCAGTTCAATTGAATTCCGGGCGAAAGACCCCTCGCAAGGCACTAATTGTGAATTTATTAGCGGGTGTAGTGTGTGGATTGTGATGCAATTGCCGTGGCTTTTGTTGTGCTTGTGTTTTCCTTTTGGTGCTTTCGCCTGCATTCTTTACATAATTTCCCTGCATTTCTCGCATTCGCGACATGCGCATTGCCGCCCACCGCCCCACTCAAGGTCGAATGAAAATACCGCAAACCCAAGAAACCCAACAGGCAACAAGTGTTTTTGCACCCGGTTTTCGTAAAAATTCAGGGAATAATGAGTTTTTAGAAATGCTTTGTAACTGATTAGATTCCTGCATTACTCAGCATTATATTGGATCACGGCTTATCTCCGATTTTTACTGCCGACAACTTCTAATTATAAATTCAAGTTTTCAGAAAAACAATTACAAACCGAAAAAGTAGCGGAAATATAGAAACCCATCACAATTTATATCTGTAATACGTTTCTGTATTAAGTTATAATTGAGTATTTATTAGAAAGACAAAGGAATATAAAGAATCTCTAATTCGAAGGGAATTGCTTCCTACATAAATACAATTTCTACCCAAATTCAGAGCTAAGCTAATTTTGTGGCATCCCCGATTTTTTAGTTATTCAAATGTTAGCAGAGAAAACTTAAATGTCTAAAATATACAGATAAAGTTAAAAATGTTTTTGAAATTTTTGAATTTTTTTTGAAATATATATTTTATACTCTATATTAAGTTGGGCAAATATTTAGTTACGTCCAAATAACATTAGAATATTAAAAAAAATTATTTGGGATTAAAGAAAAACATTTTTTTTAAATTTTATTTGTACGCTTTAATTAACTAAAATTGTATTGTTTATAAATCAAAATATGTCTTTTTAAGCATTTATTTATTTTGACTGTAAATAAGTATTTTCTCGTCTTCACTCCCTTTTTAATTACTATATTTAAATCATTAAATCACAAGTATCACATTACGTAAAAAAACCAAAGCTTTCACCAAAATGAGTTTAAGTAGTATTTTACTTTCGTTTTGGTGTCTAGTTTATAACAATTATTTCAATGTCTTTTACATTTCAACAGGTAAAATGTGGTCGCCGTTGGTCTTTCTAGTCTTTTTGACCCTGACCCTGGGCCAACCGGATGGGTTGGTCGAGGCCGCTGGCCCGCTAAAGGTGCTGGGTCTCTTCCCCCATCCCGGAGTCAGTCACTTCCACTTCTTCCACCCCATCATGCGGGGTCTGGCTGAGGCGGGACATGACGTGAGTGTGGTTTCCCACTTCCCGGACAAGCATCCGGTGGTCCGTTACAAGGATTTCCCCTTGACCGGAATGGAGAAGCTCACGAACAGCGTGGATCTCAAGGTGAGTGGAAAGGGGATTCACATGTGGGTATGTCGGAAAATTAGCTATTGTTCATATTTAAATTATAACGGAACTTAGAATTTTAATAGCCTATTATCGAAGTAAAAACAAAATGCTAGTAAATCACTTCTAAAATAAAGCTAAAACTAATTTTTACCTCATACTTTTGACCTTTAGTTCTTCGAGAAGCGCACATTCTACAATCACTTCCTGGAGTTCTTTCTGCTCAACGAGTGGGGAAAACAGGCCTGCAACATGACGCTCCGTTCGGAGGCACTGCAGCAGATCCTGAAGCGCCCGGGCCGCTTTGATGTGATCATCATGGAGCAGTTCAACTCGGACTGTATGATGGGCGTGGCCCATCAGCTTCAGGCCCCCGTGATCGCCCTGAGCAGCTGTGTGATGATGCCCTGGCACTACGAGCGAATGGGAGCTCCATTGATACCCTCCCACATCCCGGCGCTCTTCATGGCGCAGTCGCAGGACATGGACTTTGGCGGAAGACTGGCCAACTGGTTTAGCACCCACGCCTTGAACTGGATGTATAAGTGAGTAGAATATCATTTTTTCCCCAGAACTACAGATAACTAATGATATTATATCTCTAGATTACTATCCGTACCCGCTGCCGATGCCTTGGTCCAGTACAAATTCGGTCACGATGTGCCTTCGGTGGGTGAGCTGGTGAAGAACACCTCCGTCTTCTTTGTGAACCAACACTACTCGCTGTCGGGACCCAAGCCCATGCCCCCCAACGTGATCGAACTGGGCGGCATTCACATCCAGAAGTCGAAGCCCCTGCCCGCTGATCTGCAGCGCATTTTGGACAATGCCGAGGAGGGTGTGATCCTCATCAGTTGGGGATCTATGATCCGAGCGAACTCCCTGTCGGCCGCCAAACGGGATGGCATTGTGCGGGCGGTGGCTCGATTGAAGCAGAAGGTCATCTGGAAGTGGGAGAACGATACGCTGCCCAATCAGCCTCCCAATATGCACATCATGAAGTGGCTGCCCCAACGCGATATCCTCTGTCATCCGAATGTGAAGGTGTTCATGTCGCACGGTGGACTCATGGGCACCTCGGAGGCCGCCTATTGTGGAGTTCCAGTGGTAGCCACGCCCATGTACGGCGATCAGTTCGTGAATACCGCCGCCCTGGTGCAACGTGGCATGGGAACTATCCTGAACTTCGAGGATATTGGGGAGAACACTGTGATGAGGGCCCTGAAGAAGGCGTTGGATAAGAAGTGAGTACACCCAAAAAAAATTCGATACGAAACGTAGGTCAATTTCACATTATTTAAAATCAATTTTAACTTCATATGGGCCCATGTAAAATTGACATGGTCGAAATGTAAACATCATGTTCGAAGTACGTCAGTTCGAATTTCGAATCTGTGTTTCTCGTTTCAACGCACATCATTTTACTGTCCACATGGCGTATTGCTCTCTTTTTCGAAGTGAGAGAGTCTCCGAGAGAGAAAATTTGGCAAAATGACATTGTTTAATATCAATTTGATGAGTATTTAATCTAAAAACGATGTGGGTATAAATTACCTGACTTTTACATGGCCATATTGAATTTACGGGAACATGCTTTTTTATGTGTGTACCCAAAGATTTATCCCTAACTAATTTTATATTATTTTATTACAGATACTACGATGCCGCCAAGGTCGTCTCCCACTCGTATAACCACCGCCCACAGCAGGCCCTGCAAACAGCTCTTTGGTGGGTGGAGCATGTGGCCCACACGGGTGGAGCTCCTTTGCTGAAGCCCAGTGCCGTGGAGATGTCTCGATTCGTGTACTACTCCCTGGACTGCTATGCTGTGTTGGCCCTGATCCTGGGCACCGTCATCGGCAGTTGGGTTTGGCTCCTTCGACTCTGCTGTGGTTCCAGTTCCGCCAAGAAGTCTAAGCGGGATTAGCCAGTCTCTTTCAGGGGCCGCTTCGTGTGTGGTGTATGTGATATTTTATATGTTCCGTGTAAGAGACTTTTAAGTGTAAAGACGCCTCCTCTCAAGGACTTTATCTATGTAGACGTAATCTTAGTGACGCCAAAATTAAATATAATGTTTAATACAATTGGTATTTACTCGTTTCAAAATAATTCAGTTTGTTTTCGTGAATATTTATTTTATTTAGAATATTATGCATACTTTAAGGGGTATACTAATATTATTTATCAACGCTTTAGGCAAACATTAATGTTGTGAAAAATAATGGATGGCTAGGTATGGCTATATCGACTTGGCTGTGGATGCTGGTACAAAATTTATAAAATCAATAAAAGATCGGATAGCTTACTGAGCCCAAAATGTTGAACCTTAATTTAAATGCCATTAAACTACAATAGCAGATAAAAAATTATAAAATATAGCAATTTTTTCAATTAAATACAGCAATTTTGATTAATTTTCCAGAATTTTTTATTAACTGTCAGAGATATTACAAAATGTACCTTACTTACTACAAAAACTTTAACATTTAACAAAATACATGTATCCCTTTAAGATTATACTAATATTTTACTCCACAGAATCCGTAATCTTTAGATGAAAAAGAAAAGAGAGAGAGAGAAGGGTAAAACTAAGAGTATTTTAATATTTTTCATAATGCTCTTAAGATCTTTTCAAATGATTAGCATCTGAACCGGGTGCGTGTTTGTTTCGATTATGTGTGTACGATCTTATAAAGGTATATGTATGTTTTTGCCGCCTAATCGAGCTCTTTCCGTACTTGTCCGTGTCAGTTGATGATCATCTTCTGACCGTTTCGGATCTCTCTCCCTGCGTGAGACAAACGCCGGTGGCTATTTTTTGTGATTTCTAATTGCATATGAAAAAAAGAAACATAGAAATTTTGCATTAGGTAAATTTAGAAGTGCATTCCTCACCTACAAACGTGCCAAACTATGCATTTGTATTCATATCATAAAAATCGATTTTAAAGGGGATTGTCACGCTGACTCAACTTGAACTTGACTCTTTCTCCGTGTATTGCAGCAATATGTGTGTTGGGAAGGGTCTCTGCCTGCTGGCAGTACTTTCTCTGGTAGTTTATAGCGATTCCCTGCGCATCCTGGGTCTGTTTCCCCATCCGGCCATCAGCCACTTCAAGTTCTTTCATCCCATTATGCGGGGATTAGCCGACGCTGGTCACAGTGTGGATGTCATCAGTCCCTTCGAGGACAAGGAACCGCCAAAAGGATACAAGGACTATCTGCTGCCGCCCTCCAACTTGACGGATACTATTCATTTAGAGGTAAGTTGTAAAGGTGATGAGACAAAATGATTTAAAATAGTCTAAAAATCTTAAAATATCTTAATAAAAGTTGAAAGTTATATTCTTTTTTATTGGTAACATTTGAACTCTGAGCAAAAATACACCTATCAGCCTTAAAAAAATACATACATACCCATGTATATACAGCAAAAGTAGAGCAAATGTTTTGTCACTTTGAATACTTTAATGATCGTTTAGCTTTGAACCACCTTAATATTATAATACTAAAAGAAATAAACCTATTTAATCTATTCCAAAAGGACTTCGAGCGCCCCTACCACTATCTATTCCACTATATAGAGTTCTTTATTCTGTATAACATGGGAAAAGAGGACTGTAACACCACCCTGCATAGCGAAGCCCTTTCTGCGGTCCTGAAGCATCCCCCAGGTTACTACGATGTCATCCTAATGGAGCAATTCAATAATGATTGTGCGATGAGTGTGGCCCATGTGCTCCAAGCTCCGGTTATCGGCATGAGCAGTTGCGCTTTGATGCCATGGCACTACGAGCGATTTGGTGCTCCTCTGATTCCGTCCTACGTATCCGCACTGTTCCAGGGTCAATCCCAGGAGATGTCCTTTGCGGGAAGATTGGGTAACTGGATTACTGTTCACTCCCTCAATTTGCTGTACAAGTAAGTAAGCTTTTTTAGATTTTTATCAGTTTTTTTTAACACAACTTTTCTGTCTAGAATCTTCACAGTTCCCGCTGGGAATGCCTTGATCCGCCAGAGATTCGGTCCGGGATTGCCCTCCACGGAGGATATGGTCAGGAATACTTCTTTGATGCTGGTCAACCAGCACTTCTCGCTGAGTGGACCAAAACCTCTGCCTCCAAATGTCATTGAAGTCGGCGGTGTGCACATAAAGCCACCGAAACCTTTGCCCGCGGATCTGCAGCAAATAATGGATAATGCCCCGAAGGGAGTCATCCTCATCAGCTGGGGTTCCCAACTAAAGGCCAGCTCCCTTCCCGCTGCCCGACGAGAGGGCATAGTTCGTGCCCTGGGGAGATTGGAGCAGGAGGTGATCTGGAAGTACGAAAACGATACTCTGCCGAATAAGCCAGCAAATCTGCATATCAGAAAGTGGCTGCCCCAGCGAGACATCCTGGCACATCCCAATCTGAGGGTGTTTATGTCCCACGGCGGCTTGATGGGCACCACAGAAGCGGTTTCCAGTGCAGTGCCCATTGTGGGAGTGCCCATTTACGGCGATCAGTCCCTCAATATTGCCTCCTTGGTTCAGCGGGGAATGGCCCTGCAACTGGAGCTAAGGAATCTGAATGAAAATACCGTCTTTGAAGCGTTAACCAAGGCATTGCATCCTTCTTTTAAGGCTAGAGCCAAGGAGGTGGCCTCAGCCTACAACAATCGCATCCAGGATCCCCTGGAGACGGCTATTTGGTGGGTGGAACATGTGGCGGAGACCAAAGGAGCACCTCTGACCCAACCAAGTGCAGTGCACCTCTCCCGCTTCGTTTACCACTCCCTAGATGTTTATCTCGTGGTTGTCCTAGTCCTGTTGCTGCCTGTGATCACCATCGTCGGATTAATCCGACTGTGTAGGAGAGGGAAGCCTAAAGGTGACCCCAAGCTGAAACGCAAACGAAACTAGTACCTATATAGATCACAATCAGATTAAGTAATCCGTTCTGTCTCTTAAAGTGGGTGGGTTCGATTTTAGATCAAACCGATCCAGTTCGTTTCGTTCAAGAAGAAATCCATTTAAAATACATTTATAACAGTTCACTTTTAATAAAAATATTTAAAAACATCAGTTCGAATCCCTTACAACTTTGCCTTGGAGGCACCCGGGAAACCCAGCCTATACAGAGCCACCACCACGGCTCCTCCCAAACCAAGATTGTGCTGCAGAGCCAACTGAGCATTGGGCACCTGGCGCTTCTCGGCCAATCCACGGAGCTGCCAGCAGAGCTCAGCACACTGGGCCAGACCAGTGGCTCCCAGAGGATGTCCCTTGGAGATCAGACCACCACTGGGGTTCACCACAAACTTTCCACCGTAGGTGTTATCTCCGGCATCGATGAACTCGCCGGCCTTGCCCTCTCCACACAGACCAAGTGCCTCGTAGGTGACCAGTTCGTTGGCGGAGAAGCAATCGTGCAGTTCCACAACCTGCACATCCTGTGGCTTGTAGCCGCTCTTGGCGAACAGACGCTCAGTGGCCAAACGGGTCATATCAGTGCCAGCAATCTTCATCAGGCTCTTGTCGGCGAAGGTGGACGCCGGGTCACTGGCCATCTCCATGCCCACAATCTCCACAGCCTGCTTCTCCAATCCATGACGGCGGACGAAGGCCTCGGAGGCCAGGATGGCAGCTCCAGATCCATCGGACGTGGGACAGCACTGCAGCTTGGTCAGCACTCCCTCCACAACCTGGGGTGACTTCATAATCTGCTCCAGAGTGTACTCATCGCGGAACTGCGAGTAGCTGAAAACAAGAAATGGGGAGAGATAAAACACAGGTGTTTGTGTGCGGATCAGCTGCATACAGCCCTTGGAGTGGATGATGGTGTATGGTCTACTTATTTCTCTGCTTCGAGCGATAAGATAGGCGCACGAGTGAGGTGAACTTTCGACTGAACTTACGGATTGTTCACCGAGTGCTTGTGGTTCTTCCAGGCGATCTTGCCAAAGTGCTCGGGCTTGGTGCCGTACTTCTTCATGTGCTCCTTGCCAGCATTTCCAAAGATCTGGGCGGCCATGGGACCAGCTCCGATCTCGGTCAGCTCACCCATCTCAGTGATGTGACGCTCCATGGGATTGGCGCGATCAAAGTACTATTGGGGGAGATATTTATGAGTCAGAAAAGGAATTGTTAGGGGGTGAAGTGATGTACCTTTGAGGACAGGGATCCACGCTCCATCTTTTCGAATCCCAAAGCCAGAACGCAATCGGCGTTTCCGCCCTCGACGATCTGCTTGGCCAGATAGAGAGCACTGGATCCGGTGGAGCAGTTGTTGTTCACGTTGTAGACCGGAATGCCGGTCATTCCCACCTCGTAGATCGCCCGCTGTCCGCAGGTGGAGTCTCCGTAAACGTAGCCAGCCACCGCCTGCTGCACCTCCTCGTACTTGATGCCCGCATCCTGGAGAGCCTTGGTAACAGCCTCCTTGGCAAAGTCCGGGTAGCAAACATCAGCTCGGCGTCCGGGCTTCTCGAACTGAATGCCGGAAATTAGAACAAGAAGATTGCATAGATATTATAATCCGATCCGGCACAAAGGTCAGTCTTCTGCAGACGAACCTTGGTCATGCCCACTCCGATAACGTAAACTCTGGTCTTGGTCATTGTTTGGCTGTTTGTACTCTGCGGGATCACGGATCGGACTTTCTGTATCGACTGAGGTGGATGAACAGGTTGCCGGCTTATATACGAAAGATATGATAACGACAGAGGTGCTAGTTAAGCTTCTTTTTTGGATTTTTTTTTAGTTCTATATTATTTCTTTAAATATAAAAATACAAATACTTATATATTTTCCTAAATTTTATCTTGTTCGAAGGATAATTAATTAAGCAGATTAATTAATAAAAGGCTATCAGCTTTTAAGAAATTTAAATTTTAGAAAACTGTAATTATAACAGTGGAAGGTCATACCGAATTCAGCTAAGACACAAACCGCCGTGACCAACACTAATTTTGTGAACGGCAACATTATGGCGGTAAATTTAAATTTGTAGACAATGCACATATAGTGACGAAGCGCTCAAGGAAATACAAATCTGCTTAGATGGTCCTTTCATACCAATCAAAAGGTTACCCAACAATTAAAAGTTTCGGGATTTCGGGTTCCTTTTTTTTAAAATTAAAATTTATTCCCTTTGCATTTGACAGCGGTAACGGGAATTCCACAAAATTAAACTATGTTTTTTAACTTGATTTTATAAAAAAATTAAAATATAAAATATAAAATATAAAAACATGTAAAGTTAAAAGTAAAGTTAAAAGTAGTATATATGCTTACTTAAAATCAAGATTTTAAGTAAGCATATATACTACTTTTATACACACAAAAAAATAAGCTATGTAAAATCAACATAGAAAAATAGTAGTTTACTATTTTCTGAAATTTTCATGTATTTTGTTGTTTTATTTTTTGGGGTATTGAATAGTGTTTAACAATTAAAATAGTAGAAAACCTATCTACGAAATTGTCATGTATTTTGTTGTTTTATTCATTTGGCAAATTAATAGTAACGTCTCAATTAATATCGTAGCAAAACTATTTTATTTGTTCGCGTGTATTTTGTTGTTTTATTTTTTGGGGCACTGAATAGTGACACCACAATTAATATCGTAACACAACTTTTTTTTTCCTTCATGTAATTTGTTGTTTTAGAAATACAATTATAAATTGTAGGTCAACTATTTTTTTGGACTTAGGGTGGCTAGAGTATCCGACTCATAATCTCTGGGTCGTGAGTTCAAATCCCGCTTTTGCAGATGATGTTTTTCCTTTTTTTTTTTTTGGTAAATGTTGATTTCAAGTCTATAGATTTTCCTCTACGAAAAGCATTCTTCTGTGGCCTACTGGTTAGAGTGCTCGACTCCGATGACTGCGGCCCCGGTTCGATTCCCAGCGGTGGCAATAACCTGACTTGTAAGTTTAAGTATCTGTGAAATGTAAGTGTCTATAAAAAGCTTCGATATAAATTAATATAACAAATTAAATTAAAAATAAAAACAGTTAAAAAAATAAATTAAAAAAAACAACAATTTTTTTCGGGTAAAATACTATTTTGTAGGTCATCTCCTATTTTATAGGTAACCTACTATTTTTTGGGCATTGTTCTATTTTTTATGGGTTGGGGCAGTTTTCACTATTAAATCATAGTTTTTTTTTTTGTGTGTAGAAGCTCGCAAATAACTGTTGACCGATTCGTGCGGTTTTTCTCTCAGACTTTGAGCAAAGAATCAGAGAGGAACCGATTGAACTGTTCATACAACAATTTCGATCGCACTCAGCCGACGAGCAGTTTTTCGGCTTTCTTTTGCTCGGCTCGCTTACAGACCGATTGCTATTTAACGACGATTTAAAAAGTCTTTTGCGCATGTGTGTGCATAGTTCAATTTTACAAGGTAGTCCTGTCGGTATATTATATTATTATTTAAAATTATAGTAGATATATAACAAGTAAAAATAATAATGAAAAAAAAATAATAATAATAAAAATAAAATTACAATTAAAATAATATCGGCAAAACTATCACAAAAAAAATAATGGGTTTGGGTTTCTCTAAAATAAGGGTAATTAGGCCTAATGACAACCCAGGTTAATTACTGTAAATTTTTACAAGTATCCAAGTGCAAGTGCCAAATTTTAAAATCTGAAAAATTTTATAAAAATGGAAGCAAACAACAACAACAACCTCAACCTCAACGAGTTGGAGTTCCTTAATGAGGACCCAATTAAAATGCTGAGGGCAACGGGTATCCTCGGTAAGGATCTGCCCGAAGTGCTGCACCGGTGCAAATCGGTTATAAATATTTTATATAATTATGGACGAAATAATTTATGAGTACAATAAATCGCTAGTGAAATTGCTGGTGATCAAAGCGGTCACCTACCAAAAAAAAGTGACCGATAAAAAACAAATTATATTGTACATCAAAACGGTAAGTCGTAGTCGTACACTGAAAAAATATATTAATTAATATTAATTTCATTAATTCATTAATTAAATTTAATGAAATATTTATTTGATTTAAAAATTTCTTAATTCTAATTTAAATAAAATTATGATTCTTATTTATTTTTTAAAAATTTATTTGTGAAATATATGTATATGTGATATATATAATATACAATTATACACTTATACAATTAAAGGTATTGTATTAAGAAAATCAATTGGTGAAAGTTTAGAAAATTTAGAAATTTGGATCTCGCAACGCAATAATATTATTAAATTAAATAAATAAATAAATATTTAAATAAGGCGACTACTATATATAAATGAAAAAATGAAAATATGCTTTCGTACCTCAAGAAAATCAATTGGTTTGGGAGAGAGAAATGAAAATTTAATTCCCAAAACATGTTTTTTAATTTCTGAAAATTCGATATGATGTTCATCAGATCGATATAAGAAACTTTAGTTCTACCACTTTTGGAAAAACCCGCTAGTTTAGCGGGAAAACAGCTATAAATAGCTCAAATACGGAAGGCTGTAACTTCTAAACTATTGAAGACTTGTGCTGTATCTCGTTTGAAAGGTATTTTGAAATGCTATAAGCGCCCCGTATATGTAATTTGTGTAAATGTAATAGTTAAAAAGATATGCACAAAACAAACTTTTTTTATACTTTTTTTTTAGCTTTTTTTTTTTTTAAAAACGGCTCTAACGATTTTCTTTAAAACTTTAGACTGTATAGCCCTTGAGATTCCTTAAATTTTGGTATATAACACATTACTGTAAAAAGTCACGTTTAAAAGTTATTCAGAAACAAAAATCGCCACTTTTGCCAGCCCAAAACAACTAACGCTGCCTAAGCATTGAATTTTGTAAGTGCGGTCAAGGAGTCAAGTCAAGGAGTCGTTAAATTTATTTTAAACCAGTCCATTTAGGAAACTTTTGTTTTACGACTTCTAAAAAAACAAGCTAGTTTGCCGGAAAATTTATTTAAAATTTATTTTTTCGGCACTCTGCAATAGAAAATGTTCGTGTGTTCTGAAAAACTAGTCTGTTCTTAAAACTAGAGTGCCGAAAAAATAAATTTTAAAAAGTGTATTTATTCATGTGTGTAATCATCTTTCGTCACAAATGTTGATATCAGAACTTTTGTATGTTTAAGGTGCGATCGTCACTAGTTTACCTCGTTAAGAGGTGTTTTTGTTTGATATTAATTAGACAGTAAATTCAACTGTAAAATATATGGTTAATAAATATGAAGGTGCAATGTACCTGGTACATATATGTATGAAAGTATATTTTGAGAAGGCATAAACTATGGTTAAAAAACCATAAGCAAAACAATTTGTTTTAAAACTTTTTTTTTAGCTTTTTTTTTTCTCAAAAACGGCTTTAACGATTTTAAAACATTAAGCCGTATTTTTGTAGAGGTTTGAAAATTAATCAAATACAAAAACACTGTTTCTCGAGCATTTAATTTTACGTATCCAAAGCCAAACTGTATGTTGAATTTGAATCCTTGAAAACCGTTTTAAATAAAAACCATTTTTTGGCTTTTTATTTCGATTTTCTATATAGTATCACTTTTCTAAAAAAACTGAATTAAGAAAACTAAAGTTTTGGTACCATGTTTTTGGTTAATTTAATTAATTTCTCATAATTAATGACTTAATTTTAGGTCATTCTTTATAATGGTGATGGTGTCGGGGACGGGGATGGTGAAAGGGAGCAAAAGAGGCCGCGGTTAGGAAAAAAACATATTAGCAATGCCATTTCTGAGGTCTTAGAGTATGCAGAAGCGAATAATATCATACAAAATTGCCTTTGTATTGTGACGGATGATAACTCAGTGAATATATTTTCAAGGACTAAAAAGGTCCCGCATCTTGTCGACAGGTTCCATTTAAGGGATACCTTTATAAAATCAAATGAAGATCCACAACCCATATGGGAAGTGTATTTTATGATATTTACAAGAGGTGGACAAACACCCAAGAGTATATTCAATGGTGTTACAATAAAAAATCAATTTTGCAATGACCAATTTAAAGTGCTACGCGAAAATGCCGACCTCGTTGTCGAAAATTTCCTAAAGACTTGGCGCTTAATTTCTTTACTGCCGAGGACCTCGATTGCCGCTTTAAATTGTGGGCAAATAGACTTAAGGATTTTGAAAGCATAAAGAGTAGACAGGGAGTTGATGATAAGAATATGTTGAAACTCCTCCGGGCAGCTTTAATATTATTTCAATTGTTGGACTGCGATTGAAATGTTTTAAACCCTTGAAAACCTAGGAAAACCATCGGGACGACACTCGTCGTCGACGGATACGGCCGAGGAGGGAAGGTCGACGTCGACGGATACGGCCGAGGAAGGAAGGTCGGCTTCCACAATCAGTGCCGAGGAGGAGACGCAGACGCCCATCCCGATCCCGATCCCGATCCCTGTCCCCACGACCACGACCGTGGTTCTTCCCCGTGGGACGGTTTATTTGATGAACCGTCCCATGGCAATAAGGCGGCCCCTACAGGGATTTTCGCTGTTTTCCGATGTTTTTCGATGTTTTATGTTATGCCGATGTTTATCGATGCATCGATGTTTAACGTCGATGTTTAAGCACATATGGTTTCAGTGCCGCACGGAAAAAATTCGGGGTTTTTTGCTTTAATTGTGTTTGCAATGCCAAAGTAAGTATATTGTGATATTTTGAATTGATATAGTTTTAAGTTATGTTTATAAAATGGTTAACAAAATGAAAAAATTAAAAACTAAGAAAGCATTTGTTTTTGTAGTCTTAATTCCTATTTTTTTTATGTAAAATTGAATTAGGAAAAATTACATAATGGGTCGACAACATCGATGCATCGATTTTTCGAGCCGATGTTCCACACAACATCGATGTTTCATTTTGCAAACAACGATGAACATCGACATCGAAGTTTCGGCCCAAATTTACATCACTAGCACGGTGGCATCCTCGTCCTCGAGTCCGAGTCCTCCCTCCTCACTGAAGGAGTTGGGAGCAAGCCGATTTGTGTGCGGGTTTGCAAATTGCACCCAATCATTTCCCAGCTTAATTAAAAGGCGGCAATATGAGGAGGGATCGGACCACGAGGACGACGACGTTTGGGAAGAGATGGCCGAGGAGGCAGCCAATAAAAAAAGGCGGCTAATTCCATTTTTATGCCCAGCTGGTTGCGGAAAGGTCCTGATGGCGAAAGCGGCTGTCCAGACACACAAAGCTTGGTGGTAATGCTTATGATTATGAGCATATTAATTAATTATGATATTAATCCTTTTAAAATTGCAGCTTGGGACCAAGGAAAAGGGGTTGCGCTGTGGGGTTGCACACCACGTTGCTGTGGAACGCTCTGCTGGGCGAGACCAGGGAGAAGGGTGTTCTCGAGGAGCTTCACGAAGCCCTCGTGATCATGCGGCGAGGTGAAGCAAGTGGGAGGGGGACGAGTCTCCGGCCGAGTCTCCTGCTGGGGTCGATCCAAAGGGAATGGCCCTCATTCGCCCCCGGAGAGCAGCACGACGCTCACGAGCTGCTGCTCCGAATTCTGGGCCTTTTGGAAACCGAGTGAGTTTACAATAATTCAATTTATATTATATTATATTAATTAATATAATGGACTTTTTCTTCTTTAGCATTGACTCTCGGGAAACGAATTGTTTCGAGGGAGTTCAGCAGTTGAGCACCGAATGCCTCACTTGCGGTAGCCGGAGACTTAGGGAGCAAAAGTTCACGGGGATGTCGATGCCTTGCGTCGATCCTGAGGCGCACATAAAGGTAAAATTTATGTATTTAAATCAATAAATAATAAAATAATATTATATTATTTCATTATTTCAAAATGATATCAATGACTTGATATTTAAAAGATATCGAATTAACCATCATATATCAATCTGATCATTTCCAGGATATGGTAGCAGCCAGGACAGCTCGCCTTGACTGTTCGTCGTGCGGAAAGGTAACCGACTCCGTGCAGACAACGAGTTACCCAAAGTTGCCGGAAGTTCTGGTTATGCAAATAAACAGATTTTCGGCAACGATGGAGAAGGTGCTCGTTAAAGTGCCAACAAGGTGCAGGATTAGGTGCTTCTGCACCAGCTGCACGGAGTCGGTTACAGTTTCGGATACGTACACTCTGCGCGGGGTAGTGGTCCACAAGGGAATGTTCATTTCCGGTGGCCATTACCACGCGTACACGGCAATACCATACGGGGAGGAAGTATTTGGATGCTGTGGCATGACGCCGAGGCTCGGTAATATTTGGCTCAAAGCCAACGATGAATGCCACCCCTTATATTTATGTATACGAAAAAAATGCCCTTCCGCCCCTCCCACTCCCACCAATCCCTGTTAATCCCGCTCCCACCTCAGTGCATCCCGCCAATGCACTGAAAAAGAAAAGGTGCAAGTATTGCGGCATAATGGTTCACTTTACCGCAATGAAGATGCATATTAGAACTACGCATTCGGAGAAGGGTTCCTACAAATGTTCAAAATGTTTGTTATTGTATAAATTTAAATGGTCACTTGAAGCACATTTCACAAAAGTGCATAACAAAGCACAAATGAAGTTTGTTTGCCCTCACTGCGGCCAGAGATACGCGAGGCAAAAAACTTTAAATGTAAGTAGAATATCCATTATAATAATTTTATTATATAAAATTTTATATTTCAGAGACATCTTCGAAAGAAATGTTGTAAAAATGTCGATAGTCTTGATTTTTAATTTGTAAATATTGTTTATTATTCGTAATGTTAATTGTTAATTGTAATTGTAATTGTAATAAATAATGTAATCTAAATGGAAAGTAAGTAAAAGGGAAAGAGTTTTTTGGCCCCACCTAATTACTAACTTGATTTTCAGCAACAAGCGAAACCATGTTAATAGTCATGGTGAGCGCCATGCGAATTATCTTCGGGTTCCATTAGAGCGTAGTGAGTTTCGGTCTGAACGCAGCCGTCGATCTACAACGACTGACTCTTCTAGAGCTGGCAAACCATCGATGGTACAATCGATAGTATCGACAGTAAGGAGCCAGCTTGCACTATCGATGGTTTGAAAACTTCCACGATAGTATCGCCGTCGTATACCACCACAACTTTTCTTCTGTTTTCGCAGCTAATGTATAAGGGTACCTAGATCTCAAGTCTAGCCGCTGGACCGTTATTAAAGAAGCAACGTTTTTATGTTTTTGGATATTCTTTTTATTTGTAATTTACTTTTAAAATTATTAGGTTTGACAAATGAAGTGAATTAAATGGAAAAATAAATAACACACAAAAAACAGAAATTCTATTTTTTTTTTTAAATTCTAATCGAATTTGTAAAAAATACCCCTAATGTTTTATGTAATGTAATTTGTATATGTAATTTGTGTAAATGTAATAGTTAAAAAGATATGCACAAAACAAATTTTTTTTTTAATTAAAAGGCGGCAACATGAGGAGGGATCGGACCACGAGGACGACGACGTTTGGGAAGAGATGGCCGAGGAGGCAGCCAATAAAAAAAGGCGGCTAATTCCATTTTTATGCCCAGCTGGTTGCGGAGAGGTCCTGATGGCGAAAGCGGCTGTCCAGACACACAAAGCTTGGTGGTAATGCTTATGATTATGAGCATATTAATTAATTATGATATTAATCCTTTTAAAATTGCAGCTTGGGACCAAGGAAAAGGGGCGATCGTCCGCTTCCGCGCCCACTCCCGCAGCTACTTCCGCGCCCGCGCCAACTCCCGCGCCAACTCCCGCGCCCACTTCCGCTTCCGCGCCCACTGCCGCGCACGCGCCCGCTTCCGTTTCCACTCCCGCACCAGCATTCACTTCCGGGTCCACTCCCGCGCCAACTTTAGCGCCCGCTTCAGCATTTAGTTCCCTACAGAACTTAGGGAACAGTTGCTACATGAATGCGGTGGTCTACGCCCTGCGCAGCGCGAGCACTGCAACCCAAGCCATCCACAGCGCTGTGGGGTTGCACACCACATTGCTGTGGAACGCGCTGCTGGGCGAGACCAGGGAGAAGGGTGTTCTCGAGGAGCTTCACGAAGCCCTCGTGATCATGCGGCGAGGTGAAGCAAGTGGGAGGGGGACGAGTCTCCGGCCGAGTCTCCTGCTGGGGTCGATCCAAAGGGAATGGCCCTCATTCGCCCCCGGAGAGCAGCACGACGCTCACGAGCTGCTGCTCCGAATTCTGGGCCTTTTGGAAACCGAGTGAGTTTACAATAATTCAATTTATATTATATTATATTAATTAATATAATGGACATTTTCTTATTTTTCTTCTTTAGCATTGACTCTCGGGAAACGAATTGTTTCGAGGGAGTTCAGCAGTTGAGCACCGAATGCCTCACTTGCGGTAGCCGGAGACTTAGGGAGCAAAAGTTCACGGGGATGTCGATGCCTTGCGTCGATCCTGAGGCGCACATAAAGGTAAAATTTATGTATTTAAATCAATAAATAATAAAATAATATTATATTATTTCATTATTTCAAAATGATATCAATGACTTGATATTTAAAAGATATCGAATTAACCATCATATATCAATCTGATCATTTCCAGGATATGGTAGCAGCCAGGACAGCTCGCCTTGACTGTTCGTCGTGCGGAAAGGTAACCGACTCCGTGCAGACAACGAGTTACCCAAAGTTGCCGGAAGTTCTGGTTATGCAAATAAACAGATTTTCGGCAACGATGGAGAAGGTGCTCGTTAAAGTGCCAACAAGGTGCAGGATTAGGTGCTTCTGCACCAGCTGCACGGAGTCGGTTACAGTTTCGGATACGTACAATCTGCGCGGGGTAGTGGTCCACAAGGGAATGTTCATTTCCGGTGGCCATTACCACGCGTACACGGCAATACCATACGGGGAGGAAGTATTTGGATGCTGTGGCATGACGCCGAGGCTCGGTAATATTTGGCTCAAAGCCAACGATGAATGCCACCCCTTATATTTATGTATACGAAAAAAATGCCCTTCCGCCCATCCCGCTCCCACCTCAGTGCATCCCGCCAATGCACTGAAAAAGAAAAGGTGCAAGTATTGCGGCATAATGGTTCACTTTACCGCAATGAAGATGCATATTAGAACTACGCATTCGGAGAAGGGTTCCTACAAATGTTCAAAATGTTTGTTATTGTATAAATTTAAATGGTCACTTGAAGCACATTTCACAAAAGTGCATAACAAAGCACAAATGAAGTTTGTTTGCCCTCACTGCGGCCAGAGATACGCGAGGCAAAAAACTTTAAATGTAAGTAGAATATCCATTATAATAATTTTATTATATAAAATTTTATATTTCAGAGACATCTTCGAAAGAAATGTTGTAAAAATGTCGATAGTCTTGATTTTTAATTTGTAAATATTGTTTATTATTCGTAATGTTAATTGTTAATTGTAATTGTAATTGTAATAAATAATGTAATCTAAATGGAAAGTAAGTAAAAGGGAAAGAGTTTTTTGGCCCCACCTAATTACTAACTTGATTTTCAGCAACAAGCGAAACCATGTTAATAGTCATGGTGAGCGCCATGCGAATTATCTTCGGGTTCCATTAGAGCGTAGTGAGTTTCGGTCTGAACGCAGCCGTCGATCTACAACGACTGACTCTTCTAGAGCTGGCAAACCATCGATGGTACAATCGATAGTATCGACAGTAAGGAGCCAGCTTGCACTATCGATGGTTTGAAAACTTCCACGATAGTATCGCCGTCGTATACCACCACAACTTTTCTTCTGTTTTCGCAGCTAATGTATAAGGGTACCTAGATCTCAAGTCTAGCCGCTGGACCGTTATTAAAGAAGCAACGTTTTTATGTTTTTGGATATTCTTTTTATTTGTAATTTACTTTTAAAATTATTAGGTTTGACAAATGAAGTGAATTAAATGGAAAAATAAATAACACACAAAAAACAGAAATTCAATTTTTTTTTTAAATTCTAATCGAATTTGTAAAAAATACCCCTAATGTTTTATGTAATGTAATTTGTATATGTAATTTGTGTAAATGTAATAGTTAAAAAGATATGCACAAAACAAATTTTTTTTTTAATTAAAAGGCGGCAACATGAGGAGGGATCGGACCACGAGGACGACGACGTTTGGGAAGAGATGGCCGAGGAGGCAGCCAATAAAAAAAGGCGGCTAATTCCATTTTTATGCCCAGCTGGTTGCGGAGAGGTCCTGATGGCGAAAGCGGCTGTCCAGACACACAAAGCTTGGTGGTAATGCTTATGATTATGAGCATATTAATTAATTATGATATTAATCCTTTTAAAATTGCAGCTTGGGACCAAGGAAAAGGGGCGATCGTCCGCTTCCGCGCCCACTCCCGCACCTACTTCCGCGCCCGCGCCAACTCCCGCGCCAACTCCCGCGCCAACTCCCGCGCCCACTTCCGCTTCCGCGCCCACTGCCGCGCACGCGCCCGCTTCCGTTTCCACTCCCGCACCAGCATTCACTTCCGGGTCCACTCCCGCGCCAACTTTAGCGCCCGCTTCAGCATTTAGTTCCCTACAGAACTTAGGGAACAGTTGCTACATGAATGCGGTGGTCTACGCCCTGCGCAGCGCGAGCACTGCAACCCAAGCCATCCACAGCGCTGTGGGGTTGCACACCACGTTGCTGTGGAACGCGCTGCTGGGCGAGACCAGGGAGAAGGGTGTTCTCGAGGAGCTTCACGAAGCCCTCGTGATCATGCGGCGAGGTGAAGCAAGTGGGAGGGGGACGAGTCTCCGGCCGAGTCTCCTGCTGGGGTCGATCCAAAGGGAATGGCCCTCATTCGCCCCCGGAGAGCAGCACGACGCTCACGAGCTGCTGCTCCGAATTCTGGGCCTTTTGGAAACCGAGTGAGTTTACAATAATTCAATTTATATTATATTATATTAATTAATATAATGGACATTTTCTTATTTTTCTTCTTTAGCATTGACTCTCGGGAAACGAATTGTTTCGAGGGAGTTCTGCAGTTGAGCACCGAATGCCTCACTTGCGGTAGCCGGAGACTTAGGGAGCAAAAGTTCACGGGGATGTCGATGCCTTGCGTCGATCCTGAGGCGCACATAAAGGTAAAATTTATGTATTTAAATCAATAAATAATAAAATAATATTATATTATTTCATTATTTCAAAATGATATCAATGACTTGATATTTAAAAGATATCGAATTAACCATCATATATCAATCTGATCATTTCCAGGATATGGTAGCAGCCAGGACAGCTCGCCTTGACTGTTCGTCGTGCGGAAAGGTAACCGACTCCGTGCAGACAACGAGTTACCCAAAGTGGCCGGAAGTTCTGGTTATGCAAATAAACAGATTTTCGGCAACGATGGAGAAGGTGCTCGTTAAAGTGCCAACAAGGTGCAGGATTAGGTGCTTCTGCACCAGCTGCACGGAGTCGGTTACAGTTTCGGATACGTACAATCTGCGCGGGGTAGTGGTCCACAAGGGAATGTTCATTTCCGGTGGCCATTACCACGCGTACACGGCAATACCATACGGGGAGGAAGTATTTGGATGCTGTGGCATGACGCCGAGGCTCGGTAATATTTGGCTCAAAGCCAACGATGAATGCCACCCCTTATATTTATGTATACGAAAAAAATGCCCTTCCGCCCCTCCCACTCCCACCAATCCCTGTTAATCCCGCTCCCACCTCAGTGCATCCCGCCAATGCACTGAAAAAGAAAAAGGTGCAAGTATTGCGGCATAATGGTTCACTTTACTGCAATGAAGATGCATATTAGAACTACGCATTCGGAGAAGGGTTCCTACAAATGTTCAAAATGTTTGTTATTGTATAAATTTAAATGGTCACTTGAAGCACATTTCACAAAAGTGCATAACAAAGCACAAATGAAGTTTGTTTGCCCTCACTGCGGCCAGAGATACGCGAGGCAAAAAACTTTAAATGTAAGTAGAATATCCATTATAATAATTTTATTATATAAAATTTTATATTTCAGAGACATCTTCGAAAGAAATGTTGTAAAAATGTCGATAGTCTTGATTTTTAATTTGTAAATATTGTTTATTATTCGTAATGTTAATTGTTAATTGTAATTGTAATTGTAATAAATAATGTAATCTAAATGGAAAGTAAGTAAAAGGGAAAGAGTTTTTTGGCCCCACCTAATTACTAACTTGATTTTCAGCAACAAGCGAAACCATGTTAATAGTCATGGTGAGCGCCATGCGAATTATCTTCGGGTTCCATTAGAGCGTAGTGAGTTTCGGTCTGAACGCAGCCGTCGATCTACAACGACTGACTCTTCTAGAGCTGGCAAACCATCGATGGTACAATCGATAGTATCGACAGTAAGGAGCCAGCTTGCACTATCGATGGTTTGAAAACTTCCACGATAGTATCGCCGTCGTATACCACCACAACTTTTCTTCTGTTTTCGCAGCTAATGTATAAGGGTACCTAGATCTCAAGTCTAGCCGCTGGACCGTTATTAAAGAAGCAACGTTTTTATGTTTTTGGATATTCTTTTTATTTGTAATTTACTTTTAAAATTATTAGGTTTGACAAATGAAGTGAATTAAATGGAAAAATAAATAACACACAAAAAACAGAAATTCTATTTTTTTTTTAAATTCTAATCGAATTTGTAAAAAATACCCCTAATGTTTTATGTAATGTAATTTGTATATGTAATTTGTGTAAATGTAATAGTTAAAAAGATATGCACAAAACAAATTTTTTTTTTAATTAAAAGGCGGCAACATGAGGAGGGATCGGACCACGAGGACGACGACGTTTGGGAAGAGATGGCCGAGGAGGCAGCCAATAAAAAAAGGCGGCTAATTCCATTTTTATGCCCAGCTGGTTGCGGAGAGGTCCTGATGGCGAAAGCGGCTGTCCAGACACACAAAGCTTGGTGGTAATGCTTATGATTATGAGCATATTAATTAATTATGATATTAATCCTTTTAAAATTGCAGCTTGGGACCAAGGAAAAGGGGCGATCGTCCGCTTCCGCGCCCACTCCCGCACCTACTTCCGCGCCCGCGCCAACTCTCGCGCCCTCTGCCGCGCACGCGCCCGCTTCCGTTTCCACTCCCGCACCAGCATTCACTTCCGGGTCCACTCCCGCGCCAACTTTAGCGCCCGCTTCAGCATTTAGTTCCCTACAGAACTTAGGGAACAGTTGCTACATGAATGCGGTGGTCTACGCCCTGCGCAGCGCGAGCACTGCAACCCAAGCCATCCACAGCGCTGTGGGGTTGCACACCACGTTGCTGTGGAACGCGCTGCTGGGCGAGACCAGGGAGAAGGGTGTTCTCGAGGAGCTTCACGAAGCCCTCGTGATCATGCGGCGAGGTGAAGCAAGTGGGAGGGGGACGAGTCTCCGGCCGAGTCTCCTGCTGGGGTCGATCCAAAGGGAATGGCCCTCATTCGCCCCCGGAGAGCAGCACGACGCTCACGAGCTGCTGCTCCGAATTCTGGGCCTTTTGGAAACCGAGTGAGTTTACAATAATTCAATTTATATTATATTATATTAATTAATATAATGGACATTTTCTTATTTTTCTTCTTTAGCATTGACTCTCGGGAAACGAATTGTTTCGAGGGAGTTCAGCAGTTGAGCACCGAATGCCTCACTTGCGGTAGCCGGAGACTTAGGGAGCAAAAGTTCACGGGGATGTCGATGCCTTGCGTCGATCCTGAGGCGCACATAAAGGTAAAATTTATGTATTTAAATCAATAAATAATAAAATAATATTATATTATTTCATTATTTCAAAATGATATCAATGACTTGATATTTAAAAGATATCGAATTAACCATCATATATCAATCTGATCATTTCCAGGATATGGTAGCAGCCAGGACAGCTCGCCTTGACTGTTCGTCGTGCGGAAAGGTAACCGACTCCGTGCAGACAACGAGTTACCCAAAGTGGCCGGAAGTTCTGGTTATGCAAATAAACAGATTTTCGGCAACGATGGAGAAGGTGCTCGTTAAAGTGCCAACAAGGTGCAGGATTAGGTGCTTCTGCACCAGCTGCACGGAGTCGGTTACAGTTTCGGATACGTACAATCTGCGCGGGGTAGTGGTCCACAAGGGAATGTTCATTTCCGGTGGCCATTACCACGCGTACAAGGCAATACCATACGGGGAGGAAGTATTTGGATGCTGTGGCATGACGCCGAGGCTCGGTAATATTTGGCTCAAAGCCAACGATGAATGCCACCCCTTATATTTATGTATACGAAAAAAATGCCCTTCCGCCCCTCCCACTCCCACCAATCCCTGTTAATCCCGCTCCCACCTCAGTGCATCCCGCCAATGCACTGAAAAAGAAAAGGTGCAAGTATTGCGGCATAATGGTTCACTTTACTGCAATGAAGATGCATATTAGAACTACGCATTCGGAGAAGGGTTCCTACAAATGTTCAAAATGTTTGTTATTGTATAAATTTAAATGGTCACTTGAAGCACATTTCACAAAAGTGCATAACAAAGCACAAATGAAGTTTGTTTGCCCTCACTGCGGCCAGAGATACGCGAGGCAAAAAACTTTAAATGTAAGTAGAATATCCATTATAATAATTTTATTATATAAAATTTTATATTTCAGAGACATCTTCGAAAGAAATGTTGTAAAAATGTCGATAGTCTTGATTTTTAATTTGTAAATATTGTTTATTATTCGTAATGTTAATTGTTAATTGTAATTGTAATTGTAATAAATAATGTAATCTAAATGGAAAGTAAGTAAAAGGGAAAGAGTTTTTTGGCCCCACCTAATTACTAACTTGATTTTCAGCAACAAGCGAAACCATGTTAATAGTCATGGTGAGCGCCATGCGAATTATCTTCGGGTTCCATTAGAGCGTAGTGAGTTTCGGTCTGAACGCAGCCGTCGATCTACAACGACTGACTCTTCTAGAGCTGGCAAACCATCGATGGTACAATCGATAGTATCGACAGTAAGGAGCCAGCTTGCACTATCGATGGTTTGAAAACTTCCACGATAGTATCGCCGTCGTATACCACCACAACTTTTCTTCTGTTTTCGCAGCTAATGTATAAGGGTACCTAGATCTCAAGTCTAGCCGCTGGACCGTTATTAAAGAAGCAACGTTTTTATGTTTTTGGATATTCTTTTTATTTGTAATTTACTTTTAAAATTATTAGGTTTGACAAATGAAGTGAATTAAATGGAAAAATAAATAACACACAAAAAACAGAAATTCTATTTTTTTTTTAAATTCTAATCGAATTTGTAAAAAATACCCCTAATGTTTTATGTAATGTAATTTGTATATGTAATTTGTGTAAATGTAATAGTTAAAAAGATATGCACAAAACAAATTTTTTTTTTAATTAAAAGGCGGCAACATGAGGAGGGATCGGACCACGAGGACGACGACGTTTGGGAAGAGATGGCCGAGGAGGCAGCCAATAAAAAAAGGCGGCTAATTCCATTTTTATGCCCAGCTGGTTGCGGAGAGGTCCTGATGGCGAAAGCGGCTGTCCAGACACACAAAGCTTGGTGGTAATGCTTATGATTATGAGCATATTAATTAATTATGATATTAATCCTTTTAAAATTGCAGCTTGGGACCAAGGAAAAGGGGCGATCGTCCGCTTCCGCGCCCACTCCCGCACCTACTTCCGCGCCCGCGCCAACTCTCGCGCCCTCTGCCGCGCACGCGCCCGCTTCCGTTTCCACTCCCGCACCAGCATTCACTTCCGGGTCCACTCCCGCGCCAACTTTAGCGCCCGCTTCAGCATTTAGTTCCCTACAGAACTTAGGGAACAGTTGCTACATGAATGCGGTGGTCTACGCCCTGCGCAGCGCGAGCACTGCAACCCAAGCCATCCACAGCGCTGTGGGGTTGCACACCACGTTGCTGTGGAACGCGCTGCTGGGCGAGACCAGGGAGAAGGGTGTTCTCGAGGAGCTTCACGAAGCCCTCGTGATCATGCGGCGAGGTGAAGCAAGTGGGAGGGGGACGAGTCTCCGGCCGAGTCTCCTGCTGGGGTCGATCCAAAGGGAATGGCCCTCATTCGCCCCCGGAGAGCAGCACGACGCTCACGAGCTGCTGCTCCGAATTCTGGGCCTTTTGGAAACCGAGTGAGTTTACAATAATTCAATTTATATTATATTATATTAATTAATATAATGGACATTTTCTTATTTTTCTTCTTTAGCATTGACTCTCGGGAAACGAATTGTTTCGAGGGAGTTCAGCAGTTGAGCACCGAATGCCTCACTTGCGGTAGCCGGAGACTTAGGGAGCAAAAGTTCACGGGGATGTCGATGCCTTGCGTCGATCCTGAGGCGCACATAAAGGTAAAATTTATGTATTTAAATCAATAAATAATAAAATAATATTATATTATTTCATTATTTCAAAATGATATCAATGACTTGATATTTAAAAGATATCGAATTAACCATCATATATCAATCTGATCATTTCCAGGATATGGTAGCAGCCAGGACAGCTCGCCTTGACTGTTCGTCGTGCGGAAAGGTAACCGACTCCGTGCAGACAACGAGTTACCCAAAGTTGCCGGAAGTTCTCCCCATACGGGGAGGAAGTATTTGGATGCTGTGGCATGACGCCGAGGCTCGGTAATATTTGGCTCAAAGCCAACGATGAATGCCACCCCTTTTATTTATGTATACGAAAAAAATGCCCTTCCGCCCCTCCCACTCCCACCAATCCCTGTTAATCCCGCTCCCACCTCAGTGCATCCCGCCAATGCACTGAAAAAGAAAAGGTGCAAGTATTGCGGCATAATGGTTCACTTTACTGCAATGAAGATGCATATTAGAACTACGCATTCGGAGAAGGGTTCCTACAAATGTTCAAAATGTTTGTTATTGTATAAATTTAAATGGTCACTTGAAGCACATTTCACAAAAGTGCATAACAAAGCACAAATGAAGTTTGTTTGCCCTCACTGCGGCCAGAGATACGCGAGGCAAAAAACTTTAAATGTAAGTAGAATATCCATTATAATAATTTTATTATATAAAATTTTATATTTCAGAGACATCTTCGAAAGAAATGTTGTAAAAATGTCGATAGTCTTGATTTTTAATTTGTAAATATTGTTTATTATTCGTAATGTTAATTGTTAATTGTAATTGTAATTGTAATAAATAATGTAATCTAAATGGAAAGTAAGTAAAAGGGAAAGAGTTTTTTGGCCCCACCTAATTACTAACTTGATTTTCAGCAACAAGCGAAACCATGTTAATAGTCATGGTGAGCGCCATGCGAATTATCTTCGGGTTCCATTAGAGCGTAGTGAGTTTCGGTCTGAACGCAGCCGTCGATCTACAACGACTGACTCTTCTAGAGCTGGCAAACCATCGATGGTACAATCGATAGTATCGACAGTAAGGAGCCAGCTTGCACTATCGATGGTTTGAAAACTTCCACGATAGTATCGCCGTCGTATACCACCACAACTTTTCTTCTGTTTTCGCAGCTAATGTATAAGGGTACCTAGATCTCAAGTCTAGCCGCTGGACCGTTATTAAAGAAGCAACGTTTTTATGTTTTTGGATATTCTTTTTATTTGTAATTTACTTTTAAAATTATTAGGTTTGACAAATGAAGTGAATTAAATGGAAAAATAAATAACACACAAAAAACAGAAATTCTATTTTTTTTTTAAATTCTAATCGAATTTGTAAAAAATACCCCTAATGTTTTATGTAATGTAATTTGTATATGTAATTTGTGTAAATGTAATAGTTAAAAAGATATGCACAAAACAAATTTTTTTTTTAATTAAAAGGCGGCAACATGAGGAGGGATCGGACCACGAGGACGACGACGTTTGGGAAGAGATGGCCGAGGAGGCAGCCAATAAAAAAAGGCGGCTAATTCCATTTTTATGCCCAGCTGGTTGCGGAGAGGTCCTGATGGCGAAAGCGGCTGTCCAGACACACAAAGCTTGGTGGTAATGCTTATGATTATGAGCATATTAATTAATTATGATATTAATCCTTTTAAAATTGCAGCTTGGGACCAAGGAAAAGGGGCGATCGTCCGCTTCCGCGCCCACTCCCGCACCTACTTCCGCGCCCGCGCCAACTCCCGCGCCCTCTGCCGCGCACGCGCCCGCTTCCGTTTCCACTCCCGCACCAGCATTCACTTCCGGGTCCACTCCCGCGCCAACTTTAGCGCCCGCTTCAGCATTTAGTTCCCTACAGAACTTAGGGAACGGTTGCTACATGAATGCGGTGGTCTACGCCCTGCGCAGCGCGAGCACTGCAACCCAAGCCATCCACAGCGCTGTGGGGTTGCACACCACGTTGCTGTGGAACGCGCTGCTGGGCGAGACCAGGGAGAAGGGTGTTCTCGAGGAGCTTCACGAAGCCCTCGTGATCATGCGGCGAGGTGAAGCAAGTGGGAGGGGGACGAGTCTCCGGCCGAGTCTCCTGCTGGGGTCGATCCAAAGGGAATGACCCTCATTCGCCCCCGGAGAGCAGCACGACGCTCACGAGCTGCTGCTCCGAATTCTGGGCCTTTTGGAAACCGAGTGAGTTTACAATAATTCAATTTATATTATATTATATTAATTAATATAATGGACATTTTCTTATTTTTCTTCTTTAGCATTGACTCTCGGGAAACGAATTGTTTCGAGGGAGTTCAGCAGTTGAGCACCGAATGCCTCACTTGCGGTAGCCGGAGACTTAGGGAGCAAAAGTTCACGGGGATGTCGATGCCTTGCGTCGATCCTGAGGCGCACATAAAGGTAAAATTTATGTATTTAAATCAATAAATAATAAAATAATATTATATTATTTCATTATTTCAAAATGATATCAATGACTTGATATTTAAAAGATATCGAATTAACCATCATATATCAATCTGATCATTTCCAGGATATGGTAGCAGCCAGGACAGCTCGCCTTGACTGTTCGTCGTGCGGAAAGGTAACCGACTCCGTGCAGACAACGAGTTACCCAAAGTTGCCGGAAGTTCTCCCCATACGGGGAGGAAGTATTTGGATGCTGTGGCATGACGCCGAGGCTCGGTAATATTTGGCTCAAAGCCAACGATGAATGCCACCCCTTATATTTATGTATACGAAAAAAATGCCCTTCCGCCCCTCCCACTCCCACCAATCCCTGTTAATCCCGCTCCCACCTCAGTGCATCCCGCCAATGCACTGAAAAAGAAAAGGTGCAAGTATTGCGGCATAATGGTTCACTTTACTGCAATGAAGATGCATATTAGAACTACGCATTCGGAGAAGGGTTCCTACAAATGTTCAAAATGTTTGTTATTGTATAAATTTAAATGGTCACTTGAAGCACATTTCACAAAAGTGCATAACAAAGCACAAATGAAGTTTGTTTGCCCTCACTGCGGCCAGAGATACGCGAGGCAAAAAACTTTAAATGTAAGTAGAATATCCATTATAATAATTTTATTATATAAAATTTTATATTTCAGAGACATCTTCGAAAGAAATGTTGTAAAAATGTCGATAGTCTTGATTTTTAATTTGTAAATATTGTTTATTATTCGTAATGTTAATTGTTAATTGTAATTGTAATTGTAATAAATAATGTAATCTAAATGGAAAGTAAGTAAAAGGGAAAGAGTTTTTTGGCCCCACCTAATTACTAACTTGATTTTCAGCAACAAGCGAAACCATGTTAATAGTCATGGTGAGCGCCATGCGAATTATCTTCGGGTTCCATTAGAGCGTAGTGAGTTTCGGTCTGAACGCAGCCGTCGATCTACAACGACTGACTCTTCTAGAGCTGGCAAACCATCGATGGTACAATCGATAGTATCGACAGTAAGGAGCCAGCTTGCACTATCGATGGTTTGAAAACTTCCACGATAGTATCGCCGTCGTATACCACCACAACTTTTCTTCTGTTTTCGCAGCTAATGTATAAGGGTACCTAGATCTCAAGTCTAGCCGCTGGACCGTTATTAAAGAAGCAACGTTTTTATGTTTTTGGATATTCTTTTTATTTGTAATTTACTTTTAAAATTATTAGGTTTGACAAATGAAGTGAATTAAATGGAAAAATAAATAACACACAAAAAACAGAAATTCAATTTTTTTTTAAATTCTAATCGAATTTGTAAAAAATACCCCTAATGTTTTATGTAATGTAATTTGTATATGTAATTTGTGTAAATGTAATAGTTAAAAAGATATGCACAAAACAAATTTTTTTTTTAATTAAAAGGCGGCAACATGAGGAGGGATCGGACCACGAGGACGACGACGTTTGGGAAGAGATGGCCGAGGAGGCAGCCAATAAAAAAAGGCGGCTAATTCCATTTTTATGCCCAGCTGGTTGCGGAGAGGTCCTGATGGCGAAAGCGGCTGTCCAGACACACAAAGCTTGGTGGTAATGCTTATGATTATGAGCATATTAATTAATTATGATATTAATCCTTTTAAAATTGCAGCTTGGGACCAAGGAAAAGGGGCGATCGTCCGCTTCCGCGCCCACTCCCGCACCTACTTCCGCGCCCGCGCCAACTCCCGCGCCCACTTCCGCTTCCGCGCCCACTGCCGCGCACGCGCCCGCTTCCGTTTCCACTCCCGCACCAGCATTCACTTCCGGGTCCACTCCCGCGCCAACTTTAGCGCCCGCTTCAGCATTTAGTTCCCTACAGAACTTAGGGAACAGTTGCTACATGAATGCGGTGGTCTACGCCCTGCGCAGCGCGAGCACTGCAACCCAAGCCATCCACAGCGCTGTGGGGTTGCACACCACGTTGCTGTGGAACGCGCTGCTGGGCGAGACCAGGGAGAAGGGTGTTCTCGAGGAGCTTCACGAAGCCCTCGTGATCATGCGGCGAGGTGAAGCAAGTGGGAGGGGGACGAGTCTCCGGCCGAGTCTCCTGCTGGGGTCGATCCAAAGGGAATGGCCCTCATTCGCCCCCGGAGAGCAGCACGACGCTCACGAGCTGCTGCTCCGAATTCTGGGCCTTTTGGAAACCGAGTGAGTTTACAATAATTCAATTTATATTATATTATATTAATTAATATAATGGACATTTTCTTATTTTTCTTCTTTAGCATTGACTCTCGGGAAACGAATTGTTTCGAGGGAGTTCAGCAGTTGAGCACCGAATGCCTCACTTGCGGTAGCCGGAGACTTAGGGAGCAAAAGTTCACGGGGATGTCGATGCCTTGCGTCGATCCTGAGGCGCACATAAAGGTACAATTTATGTATTTAAATCAATAAATAATAAAATAATATTATATTATTTCATTATTTCAAAATGATATCAATGACTTGATATTTAAAAGATATCGAATTAACCATCATATATCAATCTGATCATTTCCAGGATATGGTAGCAGCCAGGACAGCTCGCCTTGACTGTTCGTCGTGCGGAAAGGTAACCGACTCCGTGCAGACAACGAGTTACCCAAAGTTGCCGGAAGTTCTCCCCATACGGGGAGGAAGTATTTGGATGCTGTGGCATGACGCCGAGGCTCGGTAATATTTGGCTCAAAGCCAACGATGAATGCCACCCCTTATATTTATGTATACGAAAAAAATGCCCTTCCGCCCCTCCCACTCCCACCAATCCCTGTTAATCCCGCTCCCACCTCAGTGCATCCCGCCAATGCACTGAAAAAGAAAAAGGTGCAAGTATTGCGGCATAATGGTTCACTTTACTGCAATGAAGATGCATATTAGAACTACGCATTCGGAGAAGGGTTCCTACAAATGTTCAAAATGTTTGTTATTGTATAAATTTAAATGGTCACTTGAAGCACATTTCACAAAAGTGCATAACAAAGCACAAATGAAGTTTGTTTGCCCTCACTGCGGCCAGAGATACGCGAGGCAAAAAACTTTAAATGTAAGTAGAATATCCATTATAATAATTTTATTATATAAAATTTTATATTTCAGAGACATCTTCGAAAGAAATGTTGTAAAAATGTCGATAGTCTTGATTTTTAATTTGTAAATATTGTTTATTATTCGTAATGTTAATTGTTAATTGTAATTGTAATTGTAATAAATAATGTAATCTAAATGGAAAGTAAGTAAAAGGGAAAGAGTTTTTTGGCCCCACCTAATTACTAACTTGATTTTCAGCAACAAGCGAAACCATGTTAATAGTCATGGTGAGCGCCATGCGAATTATCTTCGGGTTCCATTAGAGCGTAGTGAGTTTCGGTCTGAACGCAGCCGTCGATCTACAACGACTGACTCTTCTAGAGCTGGCAAACCATCGATGGTACAATCGATAGTATCGACAGTAAGGAGCCAGCTTGCACTATCGATGGTTTGAAAACTTCCACGATAGTATCGCCGTCGTATACCACCACAACTTTTCTTCTGTTTTCGCAGCTAATGTATAAGGGTACCTAGATCTCAAGTCTAGCCGCTGGACCGTTATTAAAGAAGCAACGTTTTTATGTTTTTGGATATTCTTTTTATTTGTAATTTACTTTTAAAATTATTAGGTTTGACAAATGAAGTGAATTAAATGGAAAAATAAATAACACACAAAAAACAGAAATTCTATTTTTTTTTTAAATTCTAATCGAATTTGTAAAAAATACCCCTAATGTTTTATGTAATGTAATTTGTATATGTAATTTGTGTAAATGTAATAGTTAAAAAGATATGCACAAAACAAATTTTTTTTTAATTAAAAGGCGGCAACATGAGGAGGGATCGGACCACGAGGACGACGACGTTTGGGAAGAGATGGCCGAGGAGGCAGCCAATAAAAAAAGGCGGCTAATTCCATTTTTATGCCCAGCTGGTTGCGGAGAGGTCCTGATGGCGAAAGCGGCTGTCCAGACACACAAAGCTTGGTGGTAATGCTTATGATTATGAGCATATTAATTAATTATGATATTAATCCTTTTAAAATTGCAGCTTGGGACCAAGGAAAAGGGGCGATCGTCCGCTTCCGCGCCCACTCCCGCACCTACTTCCGCGCCCGCGCCAACTCCCGCGCCCTCTGCCGCGCACGCGCCCGCTTCCGTTTCCACTCCCGCACCAGCATTCACTTCCGGGTCCACTCCCGCGCCAACTTTAGCGCCCGCTTCAGCATTTAGTTCCCTACAGAACTTAGGGAACAGTTGCTACATGAATGCGGTGGTCTACGCCCTGCGCAGCGCGAGCACTGCAACCCAAGCCATCCACAGCGCTGTGGGGTTGCACACCACGTTGCTGTGGAACGCGCTGCTGGGCGAGACCAGGGAGAAGGGTGTTCTCGAGGAGCTTCACGAAGCCCTCGTGATCATGCGGCGAGGTGAAGCAAGTGGGAGGGGGACGAGTCTCCGGCCGAGTCTCCTGCTGGGGTCGATCCAAAGGGAATGGCCCTCATTCGCCCCCGGAGAGCAGCACGACGCTCACGAGCTGCTGCTCCGAATTCTGGGCCTTTTGGAAACCGAGTGAGTTTACAATAATTCAATTTATATTATATTATATTAATTAATATAATGGACATTTTCTTATTTTTCTTCTTTAGCATTGACTCTCGGGAAACGAATTGTTTCGAGGGAGTTCAGCAGTTGAGCACCGAATGCCTCACTTGCGGTAGCCGGAGACTTAGGGAGCAAAAGTTCACGGGGATGTCGATGCCTTGCGTCGATCCTGAGGCGCACATAAAGGTACAATTTATGTATTTAAATCAATAAATAATAAAATAATATTATATTATTTCATTATTTCAAAATGATATCAATGACTTGATATTTAAAAGATATCGAATTAACCATCATATATCAATCTGATCATTTCCAGGATATGGTAGCAGCCAGGACAGCTCGCCTTGACTGTTCGTCGTGCGGAAAGGTAACCGACTCCGTGCAGACAACGAGTTACCCAAAGTTGCCGGAAGTTCTGGTTATGCAAATAAACAGATTTTCGGCAACGATGGAGAAGGTGCTCGTTAAAGTGCCAACAAGGTGCAGGATTAGGTGCTTCTGCACCAGCTGCACGGAGTCGGTTACAGTTTCGGATACGTACAATCTGCGCGGGGTAGTGGTCCACAAGGGAATGTTCATTTCCGGTGGCCATTACCACGCGTACACGGCAATACCATACGGGGAGGAAGTATTTGGATGCTGTGGCATGACGCCGAGGCTCGGTAATATTTGGCTCAAAGCCAACGATGAATGCCACCCCTTATATTTATGTATACGAAAAAAATGCCCTTCCGCCCATCCCGCTCCCACCTCAGTGCATCCCGCCAATGCACTGAAAAAGAAAAGGTGCAAGTATTGCGGCATAATGGTTCACTTTACCGCAATGAAGATGCATATTAGAACTACGCATTCGGAGAAGGGTTCCTACAAATGTTCAAAATGTTTGTTATTGTATAAATTTAAATGGTCACTTGAAGCACATTTCACAAAAGTGCATAACAAAGCACAAATGAAGTTTGTTTGCCCTCACTGCGGCCAGAGATACGCGAGGCAAAAAACTTTAAATGTAAGTAGAATATCCATTATAATAATTTTATTATATAAAATTTTATATTTCAGAGACATCTTCGAAAGAAATGTTGTAAAAATGTCGATAGTCTTGATTTTTAATTTGTAAATATTGTTTATTATTCGTAATGTTAATTGTTAATTGTAATTGTAATTGTAATAAATAATGTAATCTAAATGGAAAGTAAGTAAAAGGGAAAGAGTTTTTTGGCCCCACCTAATTACTAACTTGATTTTCAGCAACAAGCGAAACCATGTTAATAGTCATGGTGAGCGCCATGCGAATTATCTTCGGGTTCCATTAGAGCGTAGTGAGTTTCGGTCTGAACGCAGCCGTCGATCTACAACGACTGACTCTTCTAGAGCTGGCAAACCATCGATGGTACAATCGATAGTATCGACAGTAAGGAGCCAGCTTGCACTATCGATGGTTTGAAAACTTCCACGATAGTATCGCCGTCGTATACCACCACAACTTTTCTTCTGTTTTCGCATGTATAAGGGTACCTAGATCTCAAGTCTAGCCGCTGGACCGTTATTAAAGAAGCAACGTTTTTATGTTTTTGGATATTCTTTTTATTTGTAGTTTACTTTTAAAATTATTAGGTTTGACAAATGAAGTGAATTAAATGGAAAAATAAATAACACACAAAAAACAGAAATTCTATTTTTTTTTTAAATTCTAATCGAATTTGTAAAAAATACCCCTAATGTTTTAGGTTTTTCATAAAGAATAACCTTTATGTTACAAAATTTGTTTAATTCGATACTAGCGCGATAGTATCGATTGTTTCCGAAAAAAAACCTCGAAAACATCGATAGGGCCACTATCGATGTTTTGCCAGCTCTAGACTCTTCGTTTTTCTGACCGTCTATTCTGTTCCTTCGAACCACACTCGGCGTGGGCGACACAACGCTGACGCCTCGTTATAACGGTTCCTATCAAAGGGGAGAAGACAAAATCATTGATGCTGGCAACGCTGCTGAGTGTCGCACTATCGCGCTGATAGCTGTTATCGATTTTTGAAAACCCCTTTTAGGGTGACCATAATCTCGATGACATCGATGTTTTCCGATGATTTCGGGAGGACCATCACTGCTCGCAGCTTCTAGTCTCTGACTAAATTTTAATTAATCGCTCTTGAGTACTAGTTGCGGTATTACCTGTTTGGTTTGAGATCCTGCAGCAGCCAAAATGACAAAGAACCGTGTTTACGTCGTCGGAGTGGGCATGACCAAGGTGAGTATCCCAGAATCCCGAACGTAATTAGCAGCCAGGCTTATGAATACCAGACAAAGAATTAAAAAAGAGCAGCTTTGCCATTGCCAATTTGCCATTAACTTTAATATTGAGCAATCTCAAGTGATTGCCGGACTTTGAACTGGGCTGCACTTCGTACGCTAATCTGCTCTCGATGTTTGTGGCTCCATTTCATTATCATCATTATAATTATTATAACGACCAACTGTATGGAACCACTTGCCCCCTGAAGTGCCGCGATTAGAATTGTTAATCTGCATTCTGGGTTTCTAATCTCTGATAATCAAAACTCTATTTTCGTGTTCTGCAGTTCGAGAAGCCCGGTCGTCGAGCTGATGTTTGCTATCCGGACTTCGCCAAGGAGGCTGTTACCAAGGCTCTCCAGGATGCGGGCATCAAGTACGAGGAGGTGCAGCAGGCGGTGGCTGGCTACGTGTACGGAGACTCCACCTGCGGACAGCGGGCGATCTACGAGGTGGGAATGACCGGCATTCCGGTCTACAACGTGAACAACAACTGCTCCACCGGATCCAGTGCTCTCTATCTGGCCAAACAGATCGTCGAGAGCGGAAACGCCGACTGCGTTCTGGCCTTGGGATTCGAGAAGATGGAGCGCGGATCCCTGTCCTCAAAGGTACATCACTTAACCCCGTCCCAATTCCCTTAGTGACTCATAACTATTTCCCCCAACAGTACTTTGATCGTGCCAATCCCATGGAGCGTCACATCACAGAGATGAGTGAGCTAACTGAGATCGGAGCTGGTCCCATGGCCGCCCAGATCTTCGGAAATGCTGGCAAGGAGCACATGAAGAAGTACGGCACCAAGCCCGAGCACTTCGGCAAGATCGCCTGGAAGAACCACAAGCACTCAGTCAATAATCCGTAAGGCTTAACTATAATCATTGCAATAATGCCTTATCTAATCTTCGACCTTATTCCCTCCGGTTAGCTACTCGCAGTTCCGCGATGAGTACACTCTGGAGCAGATTATGAAGTCGCCCCAGGTTGTGGAGGGAGTGCTGACCAAGCTGCAGTGCTGTCCCACATCCGACGGATCTGGAGCTGCCATCCTGGCCTCTGAGGCCTTCGTCCGCCGTCATGGATTGGAGAAGCAGGCTGTGGAGATTGTGGGCATGGAGATGGCCAGTGACCCGGCATCCACCTTCGCCGACAAGAGCCTGATGAAGATTGCTGGCACTGATATGACCCGTTTGGCCACCCAGCGGCTGTTCGCCAAGAGCGGCTACAAGCCACAGGATGTGCAGGTGGTGGAACTGCACGATTGCTTCTCGGCCAACGAACTGGTCACCTACGAGGCACTGGGACTGTGTGGAGAGGGCAAGGCCGGCGAGTTCATCGACGCCGGAGACAACACCTACGGTGGAAAGTTTGTGGTGAACCCCAGTGGTGGTCTGATCTCCAAGGGTCATCCTCTGGGAGCCACTGGTCTGGCCCAGTGTGCTGAGCTCTGCTGGCAACTCCGTGGATTGGCCGAGAAGCGCCAAGTGCCCAACGCTCAGTTGGCCCTGCAGCACAATCTTGGATTGGGAGGAGCCGTGGTGGTGGCTCTGTATAGGCTGGGCTTCCCCGCTGCCAACAACGTGATTCGCAATCTGACTGCTGCTGGAAAGGCTGCAACTAGCGAAGAAGGCTTCAAGGTTGCTCCCTTACTGAAAATTCTGGAGCAGGCCATGCAGGAGGACAAGGACAACCTTATCGAGAAGGTGCGCGCCATTTACGGATTCAAGGTGAACAACGGACCCAATGGCCAGACCGGTTTCTGGGTAATTGATGCCAAGCAAGGCAAGGGGAAAATCGTCTTTAATGGAACACGTAAGATTACTTTAAGCGTATACAAAGTGAACAAAGTAATGACGATTTTTTGTTTCTATTGCAGAAAAGTGTGATGTAACCTTCATTATCAGCGACGAGGATGTCTTTGAGCTACTGACTGGAAAGCTGCCACCGCAAAAGGCCTTCTTCCAGGGCAAGATTAAGATCCAGGGCAACATGGGCTTTGCCATGAAGCTGATGGACCTTCAGCGATCCGCCCAAGGAAGAATCGAGGAGCTGCGCTCCAAGCTCTAGGAATCGCAATACATCTTTATAAGGCATTCCCTGTGCTTAGCAATATCTTGGTGGCTTTGGAACTGTTAAACCTAGTTATATTGATCTTTTTGTACGATTTTTGTATTATTTCTTTAGAGATTAAAATGTTATATTCGTAATCCAAAAAGCCTTGGCGTTTTAAATTAACGTGATTCAAAACAATGATTTATATTTTTGTACGATCCGAATCTTTATTGTTTCTTCAACGTGTAAGCTGGCTTAATTCTACAGTTATATATGGTGTATATATATATATTGTAATTATCAATGTGTGTATTGTTCTACGCACTTTCAAAACACTTTTCAAAAAAGTTGTTGAGAAGGAAATCAAACTGGGACCTTTGCCAAGCCATGTGGCTTAAGGTGCGTGCTATTAAAAAATACACACTATAACAGTTAAATGTACCTGCCTGCATTAAAAAACGTTCAATTGTTGTATCTAAAAAGTGCCTGCGGTGTGGTAGGTGGTGTAAATAAATTAAAAAACTACATCTCTATCAAGTGTCTCGCATTTTGAGCTTACAAATCTACGTTTCGTTATCAAATATAGGGGTGTTTGTATGTGAGGTGTAGAACTACATATAAGCTTTTGACTATATACAAAAGGAAGATCTCTCGGTACTAGAGAAGTTTTTGCTCAATTAATACAAAACTGAGTTGGCTTATATTGGAGAACAGGGAATTAAAATTTTCAAAACTTGTATAACTACACTTATACAGAACATAAAGCATAATATAGCGAAAGTTTCCAAACTACTTAATAGAATTATATAATTTTAAGCCACGACAATGTTGAAGTAAGTGAGCGATACTTCTTTTTCAACGTTGAGATCTCCCTGAAAAGGATTTAGCACTTCGAAATCCGTTAAACGGAGTTGCGAATGGCTTTTAAATTTACAAAATATATAGTTTCACATAAAGTCCAAATAGGAGCCTCTACTTTCGCTCTCCTTCCATTCCTTCTTCCAATTTCAGAAGCTATTGTTGGAGCTGGTGTATGAGGAGAGCGAACTATTCGTTGTTGCCGAGGATGTCGATGATGAGGAGTTACTATTGGAGCCACTCCCCGCTGGCTTGTCCATGCTGGCCATGATGGATCCCAAAAGATCCACAGGTCTCTTAGTCGCCGCTTTTGTCACAGAAACGCGATTTCCTCCGGTGGCGCCTGCGATGATGATCTTATGTGAGGGCAAACTGATGGTCTTGTAGGTGGGTTTCAGCGGGGAAACTGTGGCTGTTATGGGCATTGTGTTGCCGCTGCCTTTGGTGCTCGGCGGCGGCGGTGGGGGCGGTGGTGCTGTTGCCCGCGAAGGCGGCAATGGCGGCAAGGGTGGCAAAACCACTGACATTCTTGTAAGAGGAGTCAAGGAGGCTGGGAGAACCACTTTTACAATTTGTGTGGGTGGCGGTGGAGGTGGAGCAGCAACAACTGGTAGCGGTGGATGAAGTACAGAAAGTGGAATGGGAGCAGGAGCCGGAGTGGGTGGTAAAGGAGCAGTTGTTAGTGATGTAGAACTAGAAGTTAGTGATGTGGGATCCGCAGCTGAGGCTGGTTCCTTGGGAATCGGTATATCCATTTCCACAATCTCCTCCGCACACACTTCGGTAACCTCCTCCTCGTGATCGACGATCAGTTGGGGTGTGCTCTCCACAATGAGCTCGTTTCCCACATCCTCAACAGGATCCGGAGGTGGCGGCGGAGGTGGTGGTGGCGCTGCTGCAGACAGAGTTAGACTGGAGGTACTGATATCACTTTTACTATCGGACACTATTTTCACTTGGATCTTGATCTCGGGTTCCTTTTGGTTAAGACGATGGATGAAGGGCGTCTGAGGCACAAGTGGTGGTGGCAGTCCCGACAGGATAGATGGTGCAGCAGCGACAGGTAGTGCGGGAATAGGTGGTGCAGATGCGGGTGTAGGATTTGGTATAGGTTTAAGTATAGATGCAGTCGTGGGAACAACTGTGAGAGTGGGAGCAGGAGAACTGGATGTTGTGTCATTGCTTAAACGAGGAATTTTGGCAGGCGAGGGCTCACTAATGGAGCTGCTCTTGGCTGGCGTTACATGCTTTTTGGGGGTCTCGTTCCTCCTTTCCTTTTCCTTTTCCTTCTCCTTTTCTTTATCTCTATCCTTCTCCCTGGACTTTTCCTTATCTTTATCCTTCTTGGGCTTCTCTTTCTCCTTCTCTTGAGTTCCCCCAACCGCCGCTTTGGTCAGCTTATATTTATGTTCCAAGACCATTTTTCTCATATCAATCTTGGAGTCATCTTTGCTGGTCTTCTTTTTGGGAGTACTAGCCCCACTTGCGCTGCTCTGGCTGCTACTGTTGCTGTTAGTTTCCTGATTCTGGCTCGGCGAGGAACTTCCAGCAGTTGGATGCTCGTCAATGCTGCTCTCGCTGGAGCGTCGCTCCTTGCCATCGAGGTCAATAAGTTTCTTCTTCGTCCTGCCATCGTGCGCTCGCTTTGAGGGCGTCTTTTTGCCACATTCATCGTGGCTAATCGGGTTGGGCAGGATAGTTTGCTTTTCCTTGTAGTGAGGCGTTTCGGCTAGCACTGGGTTATTTTTCTCGTTAATCACCTCCTGGCCTGGATAATACTGTCGAAGGCGTAAGTGCCAAGCTGTAAAAGTAAGAATATCACGTTTAGATTCTATTACAGTCAGGACTTAAAGACACCGATTGCTTACCCACGCTCGTTACGGCCGTCACAGTGCGAAACTGGTGGATTATGTTGCGGGGTAGGAAGTATATGTCGTTGTCGCACAACTGGATGCGGGCATAACGGACGCCCTCGCGCCGCAGCTGGTTAAGCTTGGCGTCCTCGATCCACTGCACGCACTGCGAGATCGGGGGCTCGTGCAGGTCCAGCTGCAGCATTTCCACCATTGTATTGAAGTCCTGGGCGGCAAAAGCGACCACGTCTTTGGTGATGCGGTTCTGCGAGTAAGTCTGTCCACAGTGCACAGCCTTTAGTATACCTGGAGAACGGAAATAAAAAGAGCACAATGATTAGCCAATTTCAAGGAAGCACATTTATCAGGAGCAGCTCACCAACTGCAGCGGTGGTGATGCGTTCGTGGCCATGGCCTACGTGATCCGCATGCGCTTTAGTCCGATCCTCGATCATCGTCTCACGGGCCTCCGACAATCGGGGCAGATATTGAAGGTTTCGCAGCTCGTTGATACGAGTTCTAAGTGGATTAAAGAAAGTTTAGTTAATGAAGTCACATTCTTCCGTAGTCTTCTTACCTCTGCCTTTTGAGCGGGGTCTTGCTATTTAGCTCTGCAGTGGGCACCAGCTGCTCTCCAGCACGTATCCAGAGGATAGGACCATCGTTCGACTGACGGGGGTCCGTTTGAAGTATGGAATTACAAGCCCAAGGCATGGTCTAAGAAAGGATAACTGAAGTTAGACAATAATCTTTGATTAAATATTGATTAATACTACCTTTCTTAAAAATGGATTCATTTCAATGCGACCCAGGAGATCTGGAAAATAGCCGCCGACCTCTTCATGCACTTTTCCCACCAGACTGATCTGATGCAAGGGTCCGTAGCGAAAAGTTCCTTGACAATAATTACGAACCACCTAAGGGTTAGGGAAAAAAATGATTTAATATGCAAAGATTTAATTTTTTTTTTGCCATTCTCTAGATGTTTTTGCTTACCTGCTCATTATACTGCGACATTGTGCAGGTTTCTATGTCAGAATTGCGTCCAAGAACTCCCGCCTTAACCGTCAGCGTTGAGTAGTTCTCGGCCATGTGCTCGAGCAGATCGGGTAGATACCGTGCAGCATCGTGGACAATGCCCATGACATGGTGTGCATAACCCTGTTCATCCTCGGCGAAGCAGACCTCGAAAAACTCGTCCACCAGCTCCTCCATTTCATCCGGCGGCAATGCATCGATTTCATGCTGATACAGGTGAACAATGGAGGCCCCGCCATTTGGATACTGCTCCACCTGGAAGTAGCAGCCGTACTTAAGGTTCTCCAAGCCAGCTGGTGGTTTCCTATTGGGCCTTGGCGGCAGGCTCTGAACAGTTTGCCAGGGTCCTGTTGCTGGTGCATGTTGCAGGCACTGAACGCCAACACTGGTTCGCCGGATCTTGGAACGCTTGTAGCACTTGGAACAGTCCCGAGATGATGATGATGAGGAAGAATGACGAGATGAAGACGATGAGGAACTCTTGTGATGATTGCTGGAGGATGAAGAGGACGATGACGACGTATAGTTCTTGCGGTTGCTGCTGTTCTGGCTGGAGGAATGATTGCTAGCTGAGGAGCTTGATCCGGAACTCGTTTTTGGTGCCGGCGATGGCATCAGCTTGGAATTGGAGCTCTTCTCGCCAAAATTTAGCTGCCTGGTGACCTCCTCTCGAGTTTTTGCTGCCGCCTCTCCATTTACCAATGGCTTGGGCGGCTCCGTTGCCGATTCCTTTTTGATTTCCGCTTCAGTTTTAATGAGGTTATTAAGTACTGGTGCTGGTTCTGCTTCCACTTCTAGTTTGGTTTCAACTGGTTCCTCCACTTTAATTTGCTGCTCTAGCGCAGCTGCCACCGCTTGCGGCAGAGCAGTATCCGCCACGGAATCCTTCGACTTGGATGAGCTATTCTGACTGCTTCTGCTGCTGTCAGAACTGCGGCGGCGATGCGAGTGCGAGGATGAGCTGGACGATGAGGAGGGAATCTGCAAAGTTAGGAAAATTGTTTAGAGAGCTCGATAGTTTTTCGATGAACAGGTGTGCAAACAGTTTGCTATGTAAGCAGCGACTGCGGTCAGAATATAATGTAAACACGAAGTTTTGCAAATAAAAGTTCTCTTATTAAAAACTATGACCCGCTATACTGAAGATCGTATCTCTTGTTATCAGTGTTTTCTAGGAATAACTTGTTTTTGCTTGAAAGATGAATACTTTCTAAAATGGTTTCGAATTACAAGTTACAATTATATGAAACTTCATGTTTTTATACTAGATAGCAAGAGTTTTGTCTTTTGGTTGCTGAATTCTGATTCTACGTCTATTCTGATCGCTTCATTTCTAGATCTCCGGAACCTTTCCTATAACTTACCTTCTCCCGGTCCCGATCGCGATCTCTCTCCCTTTCTCTGTCCCTATCGCTGCGATGATACTTCTTCTCCTTGCTACGGGAGGAACTAGACTTGTGATCGCTCTCCTTGGAGGACTTGGAGCTGCTCTCGCGATTCCTGTCGCGCTCCCGTTCCCTCTCCCTCTCCCGTTCCTTCTCCTTATCCCGATCTCGCTCCCTGTCGCGATCCTTGCTGGTGCTGCTGTTGTTGTTGCTACTGCGCCGATTCTTATCGTCATCGCGGTCCTTATCTCTCTTCTTCCTTTTGTGGTTGCGCTCATCTGTGGGTGTTTGGGTGGTCGTGGGTGGGGTGTAAATCACATTAGTTGGCATTGGATTTGTTTTCTGCGAATTTCGCTTTACTTTACCTGTCTTCTCGTCTGTGTTTGTTGTCTCTGCCAAGGCAGTTGTTGCTGTTGTTGTTGTTGGTACTACTACTACTACCGACGTTGCTGCTGCTTCTTCTTCTTCAGCTTCTGCTGGCTTTGTTATTGCTTTTGTTGTTGTGTTATTTGCATTCCCATCGCCTGACTGCAATTGTTGTTGCTGTTGTGTGGGTAAAGTGTTGTTGCTTGTGGCTACAGTGCTTGTTGTTGTTGCTGCTGCTTCTACTAAAGTATTTGCTTTTGTTGCTGCCTCCTCTGCGCTTGTAGTTGTTGGACTGGCATTTCCGCGGGCATTTGCGTTGTTGTTTTCCACCGCCGCCTCGTTGTTTACCCCCTTTCCAGGCGTTTCCCGCTGCCTGGAAGCCTCGCCCGCCACTTCCAGGCCCTTCTCCACCGGTTTTTCACCAATTTCCTTTTGCTCCTGGAGCTCCTTGGCCAAATCCTTGCCGCCGTTGGCCAATTCTACATTATTTTCGCCACCTCGAGTGTTCTCCATGTGTTTGTGTGTGTGGCGACACACACGCGCGTCCGTGTGTGTGCTGCCCTGCGCCTGTATTGAATATCGATCAGTCGCCCGTCGTCTACGTGACGCCTCTCAGCTAGCCGTGCCTTTTATCTTACGCTCCGTTTGCAATTCGCCCGCACCCTCCTCCGCGGGGTTTTCATTCGGCTGGCAGAATTTCCACAGCGGCGTTTTCACCAATTCGCGAATCGTTTTTTTTGTTCTAGAAGCAGTGTGACCGCGTCCGGCTCTGGGAAAAATACTTTTAATACCATTTTCATGTAGGCAAAAATACCAAAAATATACGAAACGGTCATGCTAAAGTGTCAGGTTGGTGTCTCTGCTATTTTAGAAGCGTGTCTTCGCTTAACAAAGTTGCCAGGCGCGATTTTAATTTTAAATATAAGAAAATTTATTTAAAATATAGAAATATTTATTTTTTTTTTTTACAAAATATAACAACAAAAAATAATATAATAAAAATATATACTTAGCATTTTCTACTTTTTTGTTTGCTCCATCTCAGAACTTTCTCGTTTACGACAGCCAACAATCTGTTTCGAGACCTTTCCCAGATAATCCACGACTTGATTTTCCTCCTCTAGAGTGCTTAGATACATTCGTCGAATTTTCCTTATCATTGGCTCAATTACTTTGGTGTTAACTAAATCTTCAGTACTGACTTTAGGGTCTTCGAGTTGGAGATCGACCGAAAATAAGTTTTCTGGCTGACGTTCCACCGCAACTTCAACAACTTTCTCATCCGGAGGATTGGGCTTATGAGTGCAGCTCTTTTTCGTTTCGAGTTTGAATTCATTAAAAGCCGCATGCAGCTCTATTTGCGATCGAACTGTTGCTTTGAGATCGTGGCCACTCTTTGCACTTATTATTTTTTCTTTTAAGGGTTTTGACTTTGATTCCTTGGAGGGGGAACATTCTCCAGAAGTGATAAACTTTCGCTGAAATCGATCCCCAACAGTCTTGCAATGAGATTTAGCCTCTTCAAGGTAGTTGCGAGATTTTTTCTTCTGATGTTGCTGGTTATCGAAGGGTGAGTGCTTCTTAACACCACCATCACCGCCACCATGCTCACTTTTACTAGTTGGAGGGTCTCTAAAACTCAAGTTCTTGTAGAGAAGACAATCCCCTCCACCTTTTTCAGTGACTGTCTCCTGCTTACGACTGAAACTGACTTTGCTATGATGTGGATGGCGAGAATCTTTGGGTCTGTGTTCTTCCACTCTCCTTAGATTCCGTTGCTGACGATTGTTCTGTCCGTAAAAATCTAGATTATAATCTAACTTTTTGACATTTATTTAAAAACTTAAAAATTAGATTCAAAGGTTTAAATAGGACAAAGGATTTTTACCTGGTGTTGCTGGGACGGTGACTGTTGATAACCACCAGGAAAACACTTCCCAGGTAATGGATTTTGAGCGCGATGAGGTCGCTGCTCATGTTTATAAGAGCATTCTCGACATTTTTTATGATAGCAATGGGTTTCCTGCATTTTTAGAGATTTTTCCATTGTAAACTTTTGCTTGGAAAGCTGAGGAACCTTATTATCGTGATATATTTCCTGCGTTTTCAGAGATTTTTTCATTCTATACTTTTCATTGGAAAGCGGAGGAATATTATGATCGCGATGGATTTCCTGTCTTTTTAGAGATTTTTCCATGGCATACTTTTGCTTGGAAGGCTGAGGAGTATTTTCTGGAATTTTAATACTTTCCTTATGTTTTCCATGGTCCTTGTTCTCATTAAGGGACTGTTTAAAACATATTTCAAATTTAGAAGTTATTTCTTTTTATTTAAAAGACTTACAGATAGATTCCTCGGCCCATAGAAATGATCCTCGAGATCCTTGCGATATTTACTGATTTTATTCATAGTTTTCTGGAGTTTAGTAAAGCAATGTTTTCAATTGGCAATTGTATCTAAGAATACTAGAAAGCTAAACAACTTTTGTAATATTTGTTGGATAAATAGTTTTTATTTCGTATATATTAGGTTTCTACATATAGATTTCCGTACCCATTTAATGAGCGGAAGATTCATTCTTCTTAGAGACTGATTGTTTCCATATATTGATCGAAAGATCTTGTGATTATTGTGTGATCGGGTGCCAAGTGTGTATCTGCCATAACTGCCAACCTGTATTTGTCACCAAAGCGATGTAGATTTAGGGAGAGACAGGTCTTCGATTGTGGAGGTCGGAAGAGGAGAACATCTTGAACTTTCTGGCCCCAAGCCGATTGGAACTCATCAGTGGCTCCGTAGATTTCAGTAATTGTGATTGGAAAGTTGTATGAGAAAAAGTTAATGAATATTTTCGTAATAACATGGGGTAAAAGAGATGTGAGAATGCTAAACTTTGTCTGACCAATAGAAACTAAGTATATTATGATCTGTTGTTTTCTTATTCTTTCAACAATATGATGAAGTTCCTTGGCATTATTTGCGTCTGGTTTTGCTAAGGGTAATTGCAAGAAGACTACGCCCCCAATATTTTCGGATTTATCCCCAATGCGATCAGTAAAGTATCCTTTATCTATGGTCCTACAGGTGGTGTTTAGGTAATTGGGAACTTTTACATCTCCTGAGAATGTTTCAAAGTAATCGTGGACTGCACCTGCTAGACAAGTTAAACTAAAATCGGATTCCCTGAGATCGTTGTTGAATTTACCCTGATTGCGGTTCCTTAGTTGGGCGCCATTTATTGACCGCCCAAAGGAGACAATTTTCCTGCCTGCATATGATTTTGAATGCAAAATATTCAACTCTTTTGTTGGCTGTTCGAAAAGGACTTCGTAAATGTTTCTTGGAGCCTGGAAAAGCTCCCATAGAATTTTGAAAAACTCCAACTGAGCGTAAAGCAAGAGTGGCACATATAGATGCAGTCTTGCGCAATAAGTTGAGGTATACGAAGTTTGTCCCTTAATCAAGACATCTCCGAAAGCCAAAAACTCACAGTAAATGTGATAGGGTAAAAGCAAAACATGATTAAGGTTTAGACGCCAAAGAAAACGCGTCCAAACCTTGGCCAAATTAGTGGGCTGCAAACTGTTATAGACGGCATTTCTGGCCACCGACCAACTGAGATTCCGTTGATCCAACTCCCTGATCAAAAGCAATCGTATGGTTTGAAAACGACCCACCTGATTACGATAACTAACAGAACGTCTTTTGAGTTTCTTGAGCATTGAACGACTCCTTATATAACCCAAAATCACATTTACCAGGACAATCACTATCAAAGAAGCCAACTGACTGATGTTCCTAACTTGTATACTAGAGGAGGCGCCATCGGGAGTTTCGAGAGATTCAAATTCATAGATGAACTTCTGCCAGCGGCAAATGATAAGATGCATTATGTGACTAATCAATCGGCTGATGTGTTCGGGTTTTCGCACAAAACGGGAGAGTTGTTGATTCGAACTCTGACCCAGTCCATCGTTCAGAGTCAATACGGTTTTCTTTTGTCCTGGATCCTGAAGCAAAAGCATCTCACTCACATGCAGATCCTCCTCCTCGGCAATTATCAGATGATGCAGTTTGATGAGGATATAATATGGCTGCGAGTTGTCCGAATTCGGGATCACTATGACCTGCCACTGCGGAAGATCTGAGGGTATATACTTGGTGGCCAGTTCGCTGACGTACTCCTGAATATTCGATTCGGTGACGGGACGTCCTCGGTATTTGTGGGTGCTAAGCAGGACATGATTGTTGATGTTAAAGCCACTTTAAGGAAGTTAGAAAGAATATTTATTATCGAGAATTTAATATTATAAATATAGTTTCTTAACTTACCTACTATCATTCACCCATGCGTAGTGTCCCCAACAAGGTACTAGCTTTTGACGCAGCTTTGGGAACCTTAGCATGCCCGTTTTATCCCTCAGATCAGTCAGATACTGGGCATAGGACATCTTGATCCTCTCGAAGTCACAATCGCCCTCCACTTGCAGCAGAAAGTGAAATACGCCCGCATTCTTCGGCGTGTCGATTAAAGTCCGGATCTTCTTGGACTTTGAGATGGTTAGGTTCGGGTACTTGATGCTCAGCACATAGTTGGATAGTTCGTTGGCAAAGTGAGCGCCTGAAAATGCGAATAAGTATTCAAAATGCACAAATTGAATAGCTGTTGGATCGTCTTTATTTGTGACTACCTCTAATGGTCTATAAAAATGCAGCGATTAAAAGCAAATCATTAAAGAAAGCCATAAAAAAAAATAATAAATTAAAAATTGATTTTCTCGAATATTGGATACCCTTTGATTTGAAAATAACAATAGACTAAAGCTAACCTTTTATAAAAACTGAATCTATAGATGGCTTATAGGACATCATAGTTTGTTATATGAATTATTCTATTATTAACTTTTTATTTTTATTCTTTTTTATTCGCAAAAGATCAACAAAGACCTGGAAAATAAACAATTACTAATTTATGGCCCCCTAAAAATGTTTCTAGGCTGATTAATTTAATCAATTCACAAATCTATGCCTCATGAATAAGCCATCATCCCCAATGATTACCGGGTATCAAGCACCAAAGACTGTCCTTATCAATGGCAAAATTTTATGAGTAATTCAGTCGGTCAAGGTTCGCTTGGTTGCTTGTCTGGGTTCCGCAAAGGTGCAACAGGTAATCTGTATTATTTATAAACAAAAAGCTTATCAACTTTCACTTCGACTCTCTGATTCCTTCTCTCTCTTTCTTTGGCCTCCTTTATCGCTTGGGCAACCATTAATAGATGATCCTTTGGCTGAGTGAGAATCGGTTAATCAACCCATGGATCGTTTATTTATATAGCCGGCCCCTTTTGAAGTTCTTGATTTATGTGGCTTATCAGCGGGGGCAGTGCGTTTCGCGGATCGATGATCATCGATCATCACTGCTGGGGATGTGTCGAACACTTACATAGGAACGATAACAGCAATAAAGGCACCAGCATCAAAGCAACCACAAAGCACAGGAGGGTCTTTAGCAATGACTTCAATTCCTGCCAGAAACTGAGGGATACAGAAGTATTGATAAACATAGGTAAGATACTCTAACAAATCTGCCAAAATGTACCTTGCCATATTTTTCCAATTTCTATAAAATAATTCTAAGAAATTGCCACTTCTATGCTATGTTTAGTATAGCTGCACTATATAGTATGTACACCTCCGATTCTTTGCTCTGTCGTCGTTTTATTCCAGCAGCTTACACGTTCGCTTCTTCAAAAGTTTCCAGCACAACTGATCATTATAGACGGAGCTTCGTGTGAGATTCGGTTTATTGAGCGGCTTATCAGCTAATCGAAGGCGACCGCTCTTTTATTGCACTGTAATAAAAAATTGATACGAAATAAATGCCGTTATCAGAATAGTGAGTTTGAATTTTGAAAATTATATTCAGCATTATTCACAATGTATTTTTGTTAATTGTTTACAGGAATCACTACCATTGTCATTACCAAATAAGGATACCATTTTCTCTTTACTTTTAAGACGAATTTAATAATCTGAGACTTACTTTATAGTTTATATAAATAATAAGAAAAACCCGAAAAAAAAAATAGTATTCAAACTAAATCCCCTGCGTTCAAGAAAAAGGGTTTTTGGTCAATTTATAATTGCGCAGAAATGTCCCAAAAAAAACAGCAATAAAAAGTTACATATTTTAATGGTCCTTAAAAACATTGAAAATAAAATAATAATATCAATAAAAATAGGAGTAAATGGAGTAAATGTCATACGTGTCGTACGAGTAATTTTTAAGGAATCTTTAAGAGCGAGAGAGGGAGATTAATACAAAAAAAAATGTTGTTTAATTTTTTAAGGAATAAAACAGTACTATGCTTGAAAATTCCTTACAAAACTAGTTGTTTGGTTCTGGAAACGAAAATTTTACCCAAAATATATATTATACCTTGATTTTTATTTAGAACTCAAAGTTTTGCCTTGATTGTAAGAATCCCAGAAAAACTTTAAATAACTGGTTTTAAATATTTACATATATCAATATTTAATCTCTATATTTCTATCAGTGTACATTTTTGTTTCGTCGCCAGGACTTTTTTGTCCTTTCCTTGTTTCGCTCTCTTGAGTTCGAAGTGCCCAGGGTTGCCATCTTGGGGGTGTAATACAGGTTGTAATGCAAGTTCGATGACTGGAAGTGGAAGGAAAATCTCTGCGCATTTCGCAACACTGACTGGATTGTGAAACTCAGTCGTTTGCTGGCTTTTCACGCTGTCGGTTCGTCGGTTTTTCCGAATTGTCCCTGCTCTTGTGCTTCTGTGTTGGTGTCGCGTTCTTTCGACGTCCGTTCTGCTGCTTTGCATTCGAACGCCCCCCGACCAGCCACGCCCCCCGAGCAGCCCAACCGCCCCAATAATATCTGTGCGACGTGCGACTGTGTGAGTGTTTTAGCAAATGTTGAAAGGCAGTAGAAACGGCAGTAAAGGCAGCATGGTCCAAATGGTGGGGCGAGGGGCGGCGCGGTGGTTGGCAAATGAAAAGCCCGTGGAAAGCCGTGCATACTGAGTAATGATTTTCGTGCGAGTGTGTGAAAATGAAAATTGTTTTGCTGCGCGTCTCAAATGAAACAAGGAGATATAAAAAAAAGAATGTGTGCGAAAAAATAGTGCAAAATGTTCAAAGAAAACTAAAAGCAAAAATTTAAACCGAAATAAAACCAAGGAAATCACAAATAAAATGCCAGCTTCCCGTTTCACACACACACATTCGAAAGGAAAACTGAAACCTGATTTCGGCCCATGAATGAACTAACATTAAGTTGTGCAGAAGAGGAAGCAACATCATCACCACCCCCCGCCACCCACTTACACCAACACCATCACTCACACACACACACATGTGCAGAGGCAATTTTCAAAAGATTTTTGCTGGCCAAAAAATAAAGGAAATAGAAACGTGCCGCGCATTTGGAGGAGAAAAAATATATAAAAATACGTATAGCTGGAAAATAAAAAGGTGGGTCAAGTGTAAATTTATTTAACTAGTTGTATACACGAACACCCCACACCCCCTTCAGCCTGCCCAGCGAATTAACCACCCAACTCCCACGCAAAAATCGTAGCATGCTTTCCAGCGTTTGCCCTTCGCTTGCCCAAAAAAAAAATATATCTCTGTTTGCGAGTGTGTGTGCGTGTGATATAGTTGCCTCCTTCCTGTAGTTGTTGTTGTTGTTGCCGCTGCCATTTGTACATAAAAATAAATGATGGCCATGCCCCTAAAAATAGCAGCGGGAATTACAAGGAGCAAGGATCGCTCGGCTCCTGCAGCAGCATAAATCATTATGTAGCCAAATGTCAATATAACACTTTGGGCCTCACTCACACACACACACACTCGTCCATAGAGAAAGGATACTAGGAGAGTGGAGTGTGCGTGTGTGCTGGTCTGTTTGTGTTGGTGCCAGGTTCGCCAGCTGAATTGGTTCAATTGAACCAAGTTCACTGATAAATTAAAAATAAATTAGGCATTAATAAATATATTAATATTTTTTGGATAAATACCAAAATTTTGTTGAATATTTCGATAGAATTTTTTAGACATCTCTAATGCAAAATATTTCTTAATTTGTTATAATATTATTCCTCTAACTGTTATTATTTTACTGAAAAATATTGCTTCTTTATTTCATAAGAAAATCATATTATTCCCCTTATAATTGATACTTTATAACCCTAGGTAATTAGCACTTATGTTTATGAATACCTATAAAGCGGATATGGGGTAGTAACATTAATAAGGCCTTTAGTGGGAAATACCTATAATTAACCGTAGGTTGCTATTATTCGATAATGTTTAATTAGTTTGTTGAACCTGTTATGCAGAAAGTACATAAATCTAGCTTTCCGCTATAATATATTAATATATATATTAAAATATAATAAAATATATAAAAAAAAAACTAAAATCTAGAAAAATATTTGTTTAATAAACATTGTTTTTAATCTTATATTTCTTATAACATTTTAAAATATCAAAATCTAAAGTTAAACTAAATCGAATTTGATGATATTATAAATGACAAAAAAAAACTAAATTAAAAACTCAAAAAATCTTTTTTCAATAAAGATTGTTTTGAATCTCCCCCTCTCACACAAACACAATGATACACAGGAAGTGACAGCTAGGAAAAGCCAGGAAGAAGCAGAAGAGGAAGAGCATGGAGAAGAGGAAGCAGATAGGAAACTTTGTCTGTGAAAAATTCAGTCTGCAGCTATTTCACTTCCTTGAAATCCTTCGTCAGCCACAACAATAACTGCGGTGGCTCTCTCGATTTTTCTTTCTCTCTCTCTCGTTCTGGCTGCTTTTCCATTTCAATTCTCTCCAAAGTTTTCCTCTCCACGCAGGCGCTTTCCAGCAGCCTCAACTCGTTCTTTCTATTTTTTTCCCGTGTTTTTGGCTTGGCTCATTTGTTTATTTTTAGTTTGCTGTCATAGAACCTCATTTCATCCCACCCACACATGTGAAGGGTCTGTGTGCGTATGTGGCTGCGATTAAATGGCCGTTAGAAGCTCTGAGCCTTATTAATACGCCGAGATATTTGCCAAAGTTCTAAGTTGGCAAAGTCTTCTAATGCTTTTCCCTTTCTAGCTCTCGCCCCCCTCTGACTTTTCCCTTCTGCTGGAAATTTTTAAAAAATGAAACTGGTTCAAGGTCGACGAAACGAGGTTGTTGCACCGCCCGTTTACTACCAAATGGGAGAGGGCTTAGGGATAATTAAATACAGTCGCGCTTTCGAACATGAATGTAATTGACCTAATAAAAATTTCAAGACTTAGAAATATCGATATTGTTTAAAAGTATTAGTAGAAGTTTCAATGCCTTAAAACAAATTTAAATTATAATTCACTTCAGTTGGTAAATAAAAATTAAATCTACAAACATTTGAGGATTTACACAAATGTAATGTATCTGAATCTTATCAAAAATAAGGCCACATTTTTTTGTTATTTTAAAATTTATTTATGTAAATGTGGTATTCAAAAAGTAGACACTATAACATTTACTGTGAAAACCACTAGGAAACCAAATCCTTTATACCCAATTGATGAAATGTATATGATAAACTATAGTTCCTGCCTTATAACACACCAATTGGGAATAAATCCATCTTTTGAGGGTTCGATTTATTGAATGTAGACTGTAGTTGAAAGCTAGCTGCCGAGTCGGTCAGCATTTGGGGTCAGTTCGCATTTAATAGCTGTGTTTACGCAGCGGGGAAAGGCGAGCGGTGAAAATCCCAACAAAAGTGAAAATGCCGGGGCAAAGGGACGGGGTAAACACTAGGGGTAAGAGCACAGGAGAAGGGGCTGGGGATAGAGGACCCCTCGCGTGCTGCAACGTCCATGAAATGACGAGGCCTTCTTGCCTTTTTTATGGAGCTCACGTGTCAGGGGACGCCCCGAAAAGCCCAGGTAAAAATGGTTTTAGTGAGGGGGTGTTCATTTCAGGAATCGCATAAACACATGATATGCTCCACAGACACACACACATTCTTATATATATAAACGCTCTGAGGCCCAGATGGCTAAGTATCCCTGTAGGAGCTTACGTAATCCCGAAACGTGAGCCTTAATCACTTTCTGCTCAAAGTTTCGCAGACGAGGGGAAGTTGGGGGCCAAAACTGAAGTGGAGTTTCTGCAAGAGTTTCGCATAAGAGGATCATGAGTTGCCACTAAAAAGGGAATCCTTTTTCCAGGCACTGAACACCTTCTAATTGAAATTTAAGCCGGGGGAGCACATGGGCTTGCATTAATTGATTTAAAAGTTTTCCAGAAAGCTTAAGCAGATATACATATTTTATATCAGATATGAACTTTGAACTATAGTTTAAATAGATTTTTATGAATATAAACAAAGGAAATAATAATAACAAATCAATAATTTTGTATGAATATTATTAAAAAAAAAAACATTTTTAAATTAATACTTTACGAAAGGTTTTTATAGAATTTGCCAGAATTTATTCTTTACAAATTTGTGGCTTTTTCATTCCTACTTAGAGTACTTCCAAAAAATCACTACATTGAATTAAATACACTCTAAACTTACGGATATCCCATTTTTATCCTAATAGAATGAGGAAATTCAGCTGTAAAATCCGCTTCCTGTCCCTCACTCACATTTGGCATTCTGAACACTGCCGCCCGGCAAACATTTCATTTCTCCTGTGATTTGGCGTGCCATTACCGTTAGTCACGTGCTCGCACCACAGAACACCACCTCACCACCCAATGCCACCCACTACTCCCCGTTCCGTTCCCATTCCACACCAAAATCCCTGGAGTCAGGACCCGCATTCGGGACTCGTTGTCCTTTTTATGTTTGGCTGCCTGGCTGCCTGGCGTTGCCTTAATTATCCTGGCATTGGTAATTATGCGACACAAAACAGAAGTGGGGACATACATTAAACAGCAGTTTAGAGAAAATAGGAAAAGAAACGGAAGGAATCTGTAAGACACTCGAAAAAATACGGTATTGCAAATTGATTTTAGTAGTTAAAAAAATATTTAAATGGTGATAATTTAGATGCTATTTCGTAAATATTAAAATACAGTTCAGTTGAAATAATTTTAAAAACGTTAGGTTTTTCAGTAAAAACTTAAAAAAGCATCCTTTTGATTTTTATTTAAATTTGCAAAAAAATATTTTATTTTAATAATTAATCAATAAAAAAGAAAATGAAGTTTATTTACTTTCTAAATTGTTATTATATTACTATTACATTTTTACTGCAGTTAAAACCCTGTTTATATTTTTTTCTGTGCTAAAAAATTCTTGACTAAAGGACGAAAAGTATTCTGCATTTTAATTGAAAATAGCCGCCAAGTGTCGCGACCCGGAAACGGAAGTTAGCAGGCGACAGGTGCCAGGTGCCAGGCACCTCTGCTCCCCCCTCTTCGCATTTCTCCACTTCTCCAAGCCTCTTTCCCCTGATGAAATATTCATTCGTAATCGATAATTCCGCAAAAGAGCAAACATAGAGAAACATGCGGCGGCATAATAAGTAGGAAAAGGTCCCAGTTTTCCGCTTCCCCCTCCGTTTTTCCCTTCATTTTCCAGCCGCATTGAATGCCGCCACGAATCGAGGACGATAGTCAACTTGTCTGCATTCAGCAACAACACTAAAAAATATTGCCAAAAAAAGCATGGAAAAAATTCCAATATTTCAGCTAAAATGTATACGCAGCTCGTCCTCGGACCTTCGAGGACTGTCCGACATTCGCCTATGCGATGGTTTATTGTTACAGTTCACTTGACCGTTAAGTTTTCCTGGAAGAGCAGTTTGTGTTTCGTGTCTACGTATTTTAGTAAATACATTATTAAGCTACTTAAAATTTCAAAAAGTTTTTGAAGGAAATGAAAATTTACTAATAATTCATAATATTTGAGAGTCGCAGGTTCTTTAAGTCTTTATATAAATGTAAATACTTAATCCCAAAATTTTTGTGAATAAAAAAATTAAAAAGAATTTAGAATAAATAAAATAAATATTATAAGTTAAATTAAATGTTTATTATGTATAAAAATAATAAAAGTTTTTATTCCAAAACATTTAACGAAAAGGTATACTTTTCTTTAATGCCCACATAATTTTATATTCGATACTCGTAGATTAAAAGGGTATATTGTATTTGGGGAAAAGTATGTAACAGGCAGAAGGAAGCGTTTCCGAACCTTTAAATTATATTTATTCTTGATCAGGATCACTAACCGAGTCGATCTAGCAATGTCTGTCCGGCCGTTGGGACTGGAAATACAGATTCTAGGGGTTCCTACGCAGAGAAAGTTTATCATTCCGACGTAGAATAAATTATTTAAATCGGACCACTCAGTAAAAAGTTATAAGCAAATAATGAATGGTTCGCCACGTAGATGGCGCCACTTTCAAGCGACTACTTGCTTGCTTGCTTTAGTTGAGTAACGGGTATTTGATAGTCGAGGAACTGACTATAGCATTCTCTCTTGTTTCTACTTTAACCGCATTTCAACTGCTCTCATTGCATTGACAAATCATTATGGTAATCTATATTAAAACCAAATTGCCATCCAACGAGCCCAGCGGACATCGTTCGACCGACCGAGCCCCATTAAAAATTCTATTAAAAGTTATTTACGGCAACTTTGGTCCATTGAATGCGACAAAAGTTGCACACGGCCTGCCTGCCACAGTGTTTGTATGTGTGTGTGTGTTTGTGTTTGGGGAGGAACTCAACTCAAACAAAAAGCAACAAGAACCCGAAAGCATTGTCTATGCACGTTCATAAATAAGAAATGCAGCCGGGCCCACGTCGAGTGTCCAACCCTTGCAGGCCACCCCTACTCAGCCCCTTACAGGGCCCCCTACTCTGCTCCCTCCGAGTCTAAACGCCAATTCCAATCCCCTTCATTGACAATAAATTTGCATACACAGCACTTGCACTTCCTGCAGACGTTGGGCTCGCAGGGAACCGAAAGTCGGAGCCCAACAGGAAGCCAAGTCAGTTTACATGCAGATCAGCATAATTGATTTCAAATTGAGCACTGGCAAAAACGGTAATTTATGATATAAGCTAAGGAGCTTATAGCTCATTTCAAGTGAAAGCCTTCTTACTCCATAAATTCTTGAAATTTTAAGCCGGGAGCTTATAACTTTGTTGGTTATATGACCTATAGGTCAGTGAATACTTAATTTAGGGACAATCTATTTGTTTTATGCCAATTCTTGGACATAAGTAAATAAGGTATACTTATATAATTAAAAATGAATAAAAGTATTATTAATAATTACAAAAATTACTAATTTTAATATATAACACCCAAAAAAAATCTATATGAAAAGTAGATCGATTTTACATTATGTAATATCAATTGTAACTTAATATGGGGCCAGGTAAATTTTATATGGTTGAAAACGTAAAAACGCTTTCACTTTATGCTCTCTTTTTCGAAGTTAGAGAATCTCCGAGAGAGAGAATTCGGCAAAATGATATTATTTAATATCACTTTTATGAATATTGCATGTAAAAACGATATGAATAACCTGAAATTAAGGAGAGTAAGACGTAACACTCTTTTGTTGTTTATGTTTGAAAATAAAAAGTTTTAGTAAATTAAACGACTGCTAAAAGTAAAAATATCTTTTTTATTAAATGAAAAAAGGTAAAATTTAATTTTAACCAACTGATAAATCTATCTGCCAGTAGCAAAACATCAATTTAGATTTCAATTCCATAAATTAATAATATTGAATGAATTATCAATTTTACACAAACTATTTTTCCATCTCAAATTGATTTAAATGGTCTAATAAACTTGTTAATTGAATTTTAACAAGCATGTGTTAAATCAATATTTGCAATTTAGCATTTGATGACGCCTATTGAAAAAAGAGAAAGGGAAATGCAGATAGGTAAATTAGATAAAATATTAATTTAATATCAATTTCTCCCCGTGTGTGAAATTAAGCACAGCAAGGGGTGACAAAAACTTGAAAGGAGGGGCTGCAGGTGAAGGGCTTAATGTCTGGCAATCGATGGGCAAATTGGATAAGATAGGGCATGTCCTTTGCGAGAGATGTGCCGACAAGGACTCTCATTAGGCACTCGAGCAGCAGCATCAGGAGATTATGTGCAGCGATAATAGACAGAGATAAGGGCGTGGATAGGGGGTGGAAATGGGAGGCAACAAGGGGCATGGGAGGACTACAAACCCAGACCGGAGGCTGAGGACATTCGGGCGCTAAAACTAGAGCAAGGACAGCACGAGCAGCACTACCAACAAAAACTTCACGAAAACTAGAGAGAGAGAGAGAGAGAAGGATATTTGGCCAGAAAGAGAGAGAACAAATTGTTACATTGCTTGTCCTGAGAGGGAAATGCCAACACACAGATGTGTGTTTGTGCCACACTGACCCCCCATCCCCCCATCCCCCCCCCCCCCCCTCCACATCCTCCGCTCTTCCTGTCCAGCTGCATTTCTCGTGTCCTGCTGTTCGGAGTCCTTGTGCTGCTGCTGCTAAAACAACAAGGAAAACAGTGGGAAAAGCAGCAGGACAACTGACAACAAGGAGCATAAGCTACCTTCAGCTGTGTCCTGATTATGACAGCTCAAGGAAAATGCGGCCGGACAGCTGAAAATTGTTGAAATTCTCCACGGAGTTGGGCTTTCATGTAGCCCACACATTTACACATTCCTCATGTCTGTGTTAATTGCCAAAGTATTAGTCTCTGTATGTTTTTGTGTGTGAGTGACATAAAAAAAATGCTCAGCAGACGAGAGACGTCGTTGGGGAAAACCGAGATGGAAAACTGGGAAAAAGGGAGAAAAGCGGGGCGCACAAAAACCAATTCGATTTAATTTCCAGTTGGCAACCACATCATCTGGTAGGTAGACTATCGAAGCCTCGCATCAGACGCAATTAAAAATATTAAATGAAACAATGCGGGCTGAAACCACCAGCCAAGGTACTCTAATGGGAATTTCGATGATTAATGAGTGAGCGAAAATAGTTTCAGGGGATTTAATGAATGATAATACAGTTTGGGGAGATGGGTTTATTGTAGGTTTTTATAATGTACGATGTATGTGATTTTGTAGAAAACATTTGGGGTGTTAAAATTATAGTTTTCCTGACTTATAAATATTTTATAGTTACACCCAAAATCTATATCAAACGTAGGTCGTTCACTATTTTACTCTGGCAAACCTACAAAGTTTACAATTTTTCACGCAATTGAATACCTTAGTTGTAAAAGCATTATGTAATATCAATTTTACCTTGATATGGGATCAATTTGATATGATCGAAAAGGTAAAAACGCTTCCAAACACGTCATTTTGCTCACCATATTGTTAAGTGATCTTTTGTTAGAAATTCGAGAATCTTTGAGAGAGAGAATTCGGAAAAATTATATTATTTAATTTCAATTTTATGAATATTTAATGTAAAAACGATATGGGTATGAATAACCTTAGATTTACATGGACATATCGATTTTACGGCGACGTGCTTTTCTTTGTGTGTATTTTTATGGATCTTACTAAAGAATGGTTTAAAGTACATTGATTTAAGAGTTTGAATTTCTTTATAAATTGCTTTAAAATCAAAATTTCCTTTTCTATGGTATTTTAAATTGTTTCATATCAGTGCTGAACCATTCCTTCACATTGCCATCATCATCGTGATTTCCATCTTTTGCTGATTTCATATCACACGATGAAGTTACCCTTCCGCTTTTCTTAAGCTCCGCCTTTCTTTACTTTCTTCGAAAGTGCTCGCATCCCACAGGCAGGGAAAGCGTATTCAGACTGGCAGCACCCTGGGGGCTTTTCCCGCGGCGCGTTTTCACTGCGGCCCACATGGCGTATGAGTGACGGCGACGTCAAAGTCGTCGACGACTCATATCAAATTACCGTTATGGTTATGCACAGGCGGGGTAATGGAGGGGGTGGTGTTATGTAGAGGGGGCAGAGGATTTCTAATGAGCGTCGGGGGCAGTTATCAATTTCTACAGCATAGCAAATGGGGCGTAGGGTTCAGACCTCATTTGGTGTCTTTTTACGCATTTATAACATGAAATATAATAAAAAATAATATAAAAGATATGTTTTCTAGAAATATATATATATAGTAAACCGATATTTACTTTATGATTTTAAAACAAAAACCCTTAAATTTTGGAGTACAATATTTTTTAGATTTATTTATTTATATTTATAAAATATTTTAAAGCTATTACGGTTTTTATATCTTTGCAGCTACTAAGAAAGTTAAGAGAGAAAAAGAGACAGCTAGAGAGGAGAGAAAGAGACCGAAATACCCGGAGAGAAAGAGAGAGAGAGAGAAAGGAAGAGGACGTGGGCGCGCAGTTTTTGAAAGTTGAGGGGCAACCATCGGTGATGTGGGACACATCCCGCCACGGGCAATGCAACAACCCCAACGTTATATACCGTCTGTATCTGATCTATATGGCACGGACGAGATAGAACTGCTGCTGGACGAGATTCGGGAGCTGGAGCTGGAGCCGGTCTGCTGTCAGCTGGACGATGAGCAGGACTTTGAGATAGCTGGCAGCAGGGCCGGCGAGCTCTCCCACTCGCACTCGCACTCGTTGTCCCTGGAATCCCCCCTCGGAACCTGCACCTCCTGGGACTCCCATGCCAACTACAAGCAGAGGGGCGGCCACACCCCCCTGCCCTGGGGCGTCGCCCTCCACTGTGATCCGCAACACTTGAAATCGCCTACAGGGATTGTGCGCATACTATTGGTGGTAAGTTCGGTGGAAAGACTAAATTAAAGGAATAGGGAATTAGGAAATTACAAAAATTTACTTACTACCCTTTGGACATATTATACGATTATTGTGTGATATACACTCATAAGTAAACCTGAGAATTTTCATAAAATCTAGAAAAAACTTTTTTAATTTTTGCCAAAGATAACCCCGCTTTTGTTTTAAGAAATTTTCTTTTGGAAAAGCACCTTTAAAACATGAAGAAATATTTCTTAAAACGAGAAATGCAATTCTTGCTTTTAGGGTGGTTTCTTTCATATTTGAAGAAAATACATTTCTTAAAACAAGAAATGTTCTTTTAGAAAGACGCCTTTGGAACAAGAAAAAATTATTTTTGTTTCAAGAAAGAATATTTCTTAAATTGTGGGCTTTGACTCCAAAACATTATCAGCAGTGAAATCATTATCATGGTTACCTTGCAAGCAGAGCTAGAACTGGTTGGGAATTACTTTCCGCTAGAGCGAAAAAAAATTTAAAAAACAAGAAACCAATTTCTATTTTAAAAAGTTTATTTTTCTCGAATTCAAGGGCGATTTCGCATTAAAAACTTAGGCATTTTTCCAGAGACAGCCCAAAAAAAAGACAGATTTTAATTTTTCTATTTTTAAGAAGCCTTGCTTCTTGAAATGTTGTATCAAAAAAGAATTTCTATATTTAAGAGCGAATTTTCTAAAAATAAGAAATATTTTTTCTAAACTTAAGAATGGTCAATTCAAAGGCGAGATTTGTAAAATTTAGGAAGAAATTTGTATGAGTGCACTTAAATACTTTTTTAAAATAATATTCATTAAAATGTTATTGAGGAAAAATTAAAATAATTTCATTAATAAGTTGATGAAGTCAGAATATTTTTTTTGAATATGAAACCCTGTAACTCCCTTGAGAATGCGATAATTTAATACCTATCCTTCTTTATTTGCCAGTTATCCTCGGCCGCCTGTCTAGCCTGCGAATGTTCCGCGGGCACCGTACAGGTGGGCCTCTTTCTACTGCCACTCATCGGACGCCTGAGACTGATGGTCTTCTGTGCGCTGTTCTCGCTACTCATCACATGTCTCATGCTCTTTCTGGATATATCGCACATAGCTCTCATGTTCCCATTCAATTGGACTAAAGTGGTAAGTGACGATGCGGAACTAAAGCTTAAAAATATATGTTAATAAACTGAATTTTTTCAATCAGAATACGTGGATGTACCTGAGTATTGGTTTGATATTTATTTTGAGCTCCACGCTGCTTGTGCACATGGTGCTCTATGCCACAGAATACACATGGGTATCCAAGCATTCCAAGGACACGCTGCTGGCCACTGGTGTAAGATATTTAAAATGAAAGAAATCCATAAGAATATATGATATTATATAGATGTTTCGTAATACTAGATAATTGGCTATTTGTGCGCCATGGAGGCATTTCTTCTGTCGGGCATCGCATCCTGGCCATGGACTCAGTACCGTCAGGTGCCCGACGATGCCAGCGAATTGTTTATCGAGGATCGCGAGATGACGCCGATGAGTCCCATTAATTGTAGCACCGATCTGCAGGCGACGCCATATCATCACAATGGCAATGCGACCTCATCGGATCTATATAACCAACAACAACAACAATCGTCCTATAATCAAAAGCCTTATATACCTGGTAAGGTTATAAAATAGTTCATTATAGATCGGATAATAATATTTATTATCTCAACTTATGCAGCCAAACGACCCAATGAGCTCAACAATCAGCGTCCAGCATTGGGTCACACACAAACCGCACGGTCGAAACCCAATCAGCGCTATAGAGAGGGCTACCACTATCACACATCCCGCCAGAGTCCCACATTTGTGCTGGGCGATGATCAGGGTGCCGGTCCATCCACGTCCCGTTCCAATGATAATTCTAGTGCGTGATAGTTTTTAAATCCTCTGCCAGAAGAACAGCGAAGAGAAAGGGAATAATTACAGAGATCTCTCAGCTATTAAATTGGATAAAAAACAATTGGAAGCATGTTGAAGGATTTTGGTCAATGTACGAAAAAAAAAAAAACAAAATTGTTAATTAGTTTAAACAAAAAAAACAAACCACAAGCAAAACTCGTCGGGATTAGAAGTTGAGACACCAACAGAGAAAATATTTAAGCAGCCGAGCAAAGCAAACAATAATAAATTTAATATATATTGTGTGTGTATGTGTACTACAAGCCGAGAGAGAAATTTAAAGAATTTAAACAAGAAATTTGAAACGAAGATCAACCGGATCGACGACGCCCCTTTGATGGTGATGAATTGGTCAATGTTGAGCTATAACTATACAGAAAACAGAAATAAAATTCAATTGGTAAATAATACGGTATCAAGGTAACGAGAAAATTGCAAGCAAAATTGAAGATTAGAAATTACAATGAGCATGGAAATGGAAATCAACTTGTTATAAACGTAGTTTTGCTTATTTTTTAATAAAAACAAATAATTCAAGAAAAACGAAACAAAAAGAGTTTACTATTTTTTCAAGTAATCAAATCGAATTACTCTCATTAATGCAACAATTTTATTGTTTAATTTAGATGTTTAAAAAAATGCATAAGTCAGACTTAAATTTACTTCAGCCCCAGATCCTTTTCAATGGTGTGCGAACACACGGCCATCATCTGATCCTTGACGCTGACAAAGTTGCGAATAGCAGCGGGCTTGGCTTCAGGCCAACCAGCCAGATCACGATAGATGGGACGGCAGAACTTCATGCGGAAATTCGAGTTGGCAAACTCGAGAATCTCATCCAGACGCTTGATCAATTGGGCACGAATAATCAAACGATTAAGACGGAAGCGAACCTCGGCGTTTTTAGAGCTCTTCAAGTTGTATGTGGATTCCAAAAGCTCAATCTTGCGCTCGTTCAAGTCGACAATGTCCTTGCTCTCGATCAGTTTGCCCAGGAAATCAATGAGCTGGTGAATGGAAATGTTCTTCTTGATCTCAACGCTGTCGGTCAGCTCAGCCACAGTTTTGGTGCTCCACAGACTGGCCAGTTCCTTGGTCACGTTCGCCAGAGACTCATCGAATCTAAAATACAAAGTTTTAAATAAACAATGCCTAATTTTCTCAAAAGTAAACCTTACTTGGGGATAATTGGCGGCATTCCCTCGGTGGTTAACCACAAATCCCAGTCGACTGCACTCAGTTTATCCTTCTTATCGGTATCGATGAAATAATCATATAAAGCACTCTTGAAGTCATTCGTCTCAATTGATTTGTAGGCGAATTTCTTCAGGTAATCCCTCAAGAAAGGCTCAAAAACGGTGGGTCCGCCAAACAAATCCTCCAAGTAACGCAGGAAGGTCGAACCCTTAATGTAAGGCACTGAGGAGAAAGCATCGTCGGGTCCACAATTGGATAGATCCACCACCAGTTTGGTCAGCTCGGGTGTCTTGTCGAGCTGTGTGCGGATACACTCCTGCAGATCGGTGAGATTACTGAGCATTTTGAAGTCCAGCTCCTTGGCGCCCTGCATTCTTCCCACAATCTTTGACTCCACAAACACGGTGAAGCCCTCGTTCAACCAAAAGTGCTCGAAGTTCTTGTTGGTCACCAGATTGCCAGTCCAACTGTGCGCGATCTCGTGAGCCACAACGTCAGCCAGAGACTTATCGCCGGCCAAAAGAGTTGGGGTTACGAAAGTCAGGCAGGGATTTTCCATGCCACCGTAGGGAAATGATGGGGGCATCACCAGCAGATCGTACTGCTTCCACACATAAGGACCACACAAATCAGATGCAGTTTTCAGCATGGTGGCTGTTTCGGAAAATTCCTCGGCACAGGCATCCACAATAGCTTCCTCTGCCCAGACATTTGAGTTCTCTCCCAGCGGGCGGGAAACCAGTTTTCCAATAGCAATGGCCACAAGATACGCGGGAATGGGAACCTCCTGCTTGAATTGAGTTTTTCCAGCCTCCTTCTTATCGATGATGGCGCTCATCAAAGCAGTCAGCTCACTGGGATGCTCCACTGTGGCATCGTAGGTGAACTTAACCGACGGCGTGTCCTGGCAGGGAATCACCGAGCGGGCATGGATCGCCTGGCACTGGGAGAACATGTAGGGATGCTCCTTGCCCAACGTCTGGGTGGGATTTAGCCACTGCAATCCACTGGCGCTGCTCGACGTCTCGTAATCGATGCGAACATTGAGGCTACAAGGAGAGTGAAGTGTTTCAGATTATTTATGAGTTCCATAAAGATTAGATTATCTATCGGTGTGGTTTTACCTGCCCTTAGCCGTTCCAGATGGCAGCTCCAGCGTTAGCTTCTGACCAATATCATCGATGGCATCGCTAATAAAGTAATTGATTGGTAGTTCACTGCCACCGGCCAGCAACGTGGCATTGGTTACATTGATATCACGAACATCCAGGAGCTGAAAATGAAGGTAAAGTTAAATATTAATAACATCAAATAATGAAGGTTTGAATTGATAAATGATAATAATAGAACAAGAACAATAAAATATAGGAAACAGATGCTTGAAACGTATCCTTTCTATCCCTTAATAAGTAAGAAAAGTAATACAAAAACGAATCCATGTAATACTCACAATCTTATCAAGATTAGCAGTCAGAACTTTGAAGCGATGAAGCACACTTCCTTGAAGTTTGGTGGCCGCAAAGTCGACTTTCCAGTTGAGGACACTGTGCTCCGTGGTGATCAAATCCGGTTGGGAGTAAGAACTAGGATCAACGTTTCCCAAGCGACCCATATTGCGTTTCTGTATCTGGTAAATCGGGAGTAGTTTGTGTGAAGTGCACAAGCCACGAGTGGAGACTGAAAAATAATGAAGCAAATAAGTTAAAATACTTTACTCTCTGCGATAATGCTTATCGTACAAGACAATAAAAATCGACTACAGATAAGTCAAAAGCTGTGGTTAAATTGTACCAGCAGTTGGTGGTTTTAGATAATTCCGTTCAGTGATGATCGCACTTTCTATATAGTATATTTATATTTGAACCGTAGGCGTCGCCCGAGATGGATACAAAATGAAGCAAACAGAAATGAGATGAATAACTTGCAATTCACTGCCGCACAGCCGGTAAATATAAGGGTTGTCGAGGATCCCAAAGTATTATAACAAAATTTTATGAAATAAATCAGAAGCTTGGAAAAATAAATTCTTAAAAAATATTAAATTACGCTTTTTGGGTTATTTTTTTTTATTTTACTTGGGCTAGTTTATTTTATATAGTCAACACAAATAAACTTGACATTTAAACACCTGGCATCCCTTGCTAAAAGTATTGCCAACTCAAAAAAAGGTTAGCTTCTAAAGTGAACGAAGTCGCCCTGTTGATACCGTGCATAAATATTATAAGTAAAATAATTATCTATAATATTTTAAAAGCACTACGAATAAAACACTAATATTAACAATAGCTTTTTCGTATTTTGTATTTATCTTAATTACAATGATTTTCAAACAACGAATCAACGCAAAATGTAATCCTTTGGATAATCCATAATGTTGGGGAAATTCTCCAGTGTTTCCTTGTCGATGTGATCCAATCGCTGGGGAATTGTGCGTGGTGTGCGGATCTGATTGGTGACATTCTGTAGGATTTCCTCCGGAACTTGATCATCGGCGAATAAATGCAATCGCTGCATGGTGTGTCTGCGTTGCAGATTTCCGTGCATCGAGTTATAGACAGCCTTCTTCATCACCATCGTGGGATCCTTTTCGTGCAGCTGCCACGCCAGAGTCCACGATGCTCCTCCAGGATATCCAGTGTGGTGGAAGTAAACCCTTTTAACCCACTCGTCGCCGGGCAGAGCGATTTCACGCGTATTGATCAGCACCACATGGTCGCCGCAGTCATCTGGAAAATTGCATTTTCAGGTTTTAATTGGATCACCATTGAGGAGTACTTGCTTAACCTAAAAGTATAATAATCGCTGGTCAAAAAGGGCATCGTCACCAAATGGTAATTCAGTTGCAGTCAAAATAGTAGTGTTTTTTTTACTGAAAAATTAGGAATACAAATCTTGTTTAAAAATATACTTATTGGATACAAGGTTTTGTATTATTTGTATTTCCTATTATAAATGTTTTACTTCTACTATTTTAATTGCAAACTGAATGGTCAAATAATTACCATTTTCAAGTATTCATTTATTTGTTTTCATTTTTTACTAAATGCAGCAACAACAACATAGAAAACACGCCGGTGATGTAATGACACACGAAACGCATCAAAAAACCGCGAATTTCACAAACTTATTGGATAAGGACTAATACAAAACGTAGATCTAAGGATAATACTTACTCATAGGATGATATATAGGCTTTTGCAGGCCCATTAAATGGGTTTTAACCAATTTGGCGGATTCAAAGGGATTCTGCCAAGTGCAATCGTAAATGTGCCAAGTGCGCGCGAATGTTGCCCATTGCTAAATTAAAGCGAAAATAACATGATTAGCGATTGTGGATCAAATGTAAGACACTTACGCACCTGCACACGCTTGGCAATGGACATTTTTTATGATTTTTAATTGAAAAATTTACTTAAAAGAACATAAATAATTTCTCAGCTGGTTAGAGGTGGACCACCACATAAGTTTTCAAAATATCGATAACATCGATAACTCATTAAGCAGTCACGCTAAAATATCGGGTGCGTGTCTTCGCTAACCTAGCGGAGTCACCCTCCTGGTAATTTATAGTGACTGCTTGGAAGTGTGTGGTATTTTGCTATAAAGCAGCCGAGACTCACACCCAGCCTTAAAGGACCTTAAAACCCCTGGCGCCGACATCCTTAGAGATTTTGTAATTTTTGGAATGTTTCGCCAGGTGGCGCCATTACAAGGAAAGACAAAATCACTCATTTAGCTGAGTATTGGGTACTTGATATTCGAAGCACTCGACTATAGAATTATCTCTTTGTTACTTTTATTTTTTTAAAAATACTTTATTTTTTAGTTTTGTATTGCAGACAAATGTCATTTAACAAATAAAACACTTCTTTCCAATGTTATTTTGTATTTTGTTTTTGTTGTTGTTTTATTTTCGTTTGTAATTTCATTTAAACATTTTCTATAGTTACTAAAATTACTTATGCACTGTTTATTATTAATATTAGTTAAATATTATTGAAAATACATTAGTTGTTTTACGAAACAGCTTATAAACATCCTTGGTACATTTCGCTTTCTCTCTCTCTCTTGCCTTCCCGCTGTCGGATTTGTTGTCTCCCTCTTCTCATAATGCTTTTCGGAAATGTTTAAAAACTAACAAATAAGTCTAGATTTAGTTACAGTTTTTGTTTCTCACTTACATAAAGTTCCCCCACAACTTCCGCTCCTGCATTTATTTATTTATAATAATTTTGTGTTTTTCTTTTGCCATACGATTTACGAACTTAGACGTAGATGCTTTTGTTGTTGCTAATTCGATTTACAGATTTGCCAAGTGCGTCTTTATAGTATATCTCGCCTACCCCTCGAATTTTACTTTCCCATATAATACACACGAGTCAGTTTCTCTATTTGTTTTTGAATGCTTACGATCGTTCTGTTTTGCATTTTGAATGAAAATATATTCGTTTATTGTTTATATATAAAAGTTATTTACAAATTGATGTTTAATGAAATTCCCTACTTGATGCGAAGTAACTGTTTTCCTTTTGTTATCATAATTTTCTTTTTGTGTCAAAAATTATTTTAAAAAACTTTTCAAGTGTGTGAGCATTTTTGTTTAGCTTACTTTTATTTAATTTTTTTCATGTTTTTTTTTTGTTTCAACTCAACAACAAAAGTGTATGTTACATAACGAAATGTGCAACTGCGGCGGAGAGCCAGAGCCAGATTATCCCCGAAAAATGCCAACGGCCTACAGACTATTTTTTGGCACCGAATCAAACAGAATTAAATTAAATTTACAGAATAAAAATAAGTAGAATATAAAAAATACGGGCAAAAACAATTGCACAACCCCAAATACAGTCGAACTTCGCTAACTGGAAACCAAATATTGATTAGGTAAATTTTGTAGGTAAAAAGTTGGGGGTTATAACTTGGGTATAAGGTTTTTGGATGGTTTAAAAATATTTAAAATGTTATTAGTGATTTGGTGACCTGTGAACTAAATGCGAGGATTTTTGCGAAGTAAAGTTTATAGTTGAGTATAAATAACAATAATTTTTTTTAGCATTTCTACAAACTTGCACTCACTGGGGAGTGAACCTCGGACTTTTCGGGACTTGCAAATTTGCAAAAAATCGGTATGTATGAATGTTTAATTTTAAACGAATCTTTTCACTAAAAATACAAAATATGAAAAGATTTATATTTTTTTCAAATTAAATATTTTAAACTTCATTATGTTTTAGTAAAAATAATATTTTCAAAAATTTCTTTTTAATACAATTTTTCTGTGATTTGGTTTTTTGATAAGTTTTCAAGTTAGTGAAGTTCGACTGTAGCTCTTTTCGATCCAGCTTCCTGCCACGCCCCTTCTCCCCCTCGTGCTTTTTAGAGAACCGCATGCGAGGCGGGCGAAGCGGATCCGGTTACCTTTTGGAGCATTTGCATGAGCTGCTCGGTGGCCGACTGATTGGCCACCACTCCCACTCCGACGCCCACGCCCAGACCCAGGACACCAGCACCACCACTGCCCACGGCACCACCACCCCCTCCCCCTGCTCCAACACCCGATGGCGGCGAGGAGATCGATGTGCCCGCCGAGGCCGAGGAAGAGGACGACGGGGTCAGCGCCAGCTTGGATTCTGGGAGCAACAAAAGAAGCTGGATTAGATTCGGTTCGATTGTCTACGGACTGCCCTGCATACTGTCATCGCTCTCCAGGTAGGTGACGTAGGAGTCGGTGCTGTCCGGATGGTGGTGCGAGGTGATCCCGGAGTCCAGGCTGCTGCCCCCGGGCTGCTGGTTCGGCTGCTGGTTCTGGTGATTGTGCGGTGCGCCGGGAGGCGGTGGGTGCTGGTGGGGTGGTCCTTGACCCGGATGCGAGTGCGGATGCGGCAGGATGGGCATCCCGTTTAGGTCGTAGCCGTGCATCTGGTGGGGGAAAAAAAGGGAACGAATCTTAGAATATGTCCATGGATTATACAAAAAATAATAGCTATCTATCATTGTTGTTCATAACCCTAATTATTCAATAAAAATTCAATTTTTAAACACAAAACTAAAAGTTTTAGTCTAAAACATACTCAAAGTCATATTGGTGATAACAACTCAACAACTCATTTATTATCCATTCATCTTCGTCTCAGTAACTCATTGATATGTACATATATTTTTTATACTTTTATTTTTTATGTATTTATAATGAATCCTAACCAGTTATAAAATAAATAACAAACAGGAATAACAAACATTATGCAATCTAGTTATCATTTTTAGTTCGCCTTAAAAACAAACTAAACCCGTGGCTAATTATGTTTTAAAACTGTTTTTAAAAAAGGGTCCCATAGTTATCCCTAGAATTTAATATATGCTCACCTGATTCACCAGTTGCTGAAATGCGGGCGTGTGAGTATTGATCGCTCCATTGCTGTCGAGATCGGCGTGAAGGGCAAAGTCGCTTAAGGCTTTCCAAGGCGGTTGATATGTCTGCACATCCAGACCCTGAAGATTCAGTGGGGAGTCATGTCGAACCGGTGAGCTGGCGATCATGGGGATGCCCTGCATGGCGCCATAGCCCAACTTGCGACCCTCCTAAAATAATACAACGATATAAGATTTCTTGACTCATAATATAGATGGGTTGCTGTTACCTTCTCCTGCTGCATTTGCAGCTTCATCTGAATGGTCTTCTTCTTGTCCTTGCAGCGCTTGTTCTGGAACCACACACGGATGACTCGCGGTGAAAGGCTCGTCATCTCCACCAGCTGCTCCTTCATGAGCGCATCAGGTCGCGGATTAGCATTGTAGCAGGTTCTGAAAGGAAATGGAGTTTAAGTTACTAATGCTGTTTAAGTTGAAATCAAACAATATTAACACATACAAAAAAAAACCGATAAGAAATAGGATCAATCTTACTTTATTTCATATCAATAATAAGCCAATATGATTTATATCAAATTTATGATCTAAACATATCAACTTGATATTATATCATAGCAGTTTTCTTGTTTTAAAATACTAAATGTAGTATTTTTCAAACAAATAATGAAAAATAAGTTAAACATAATCTTTATTAATATCAAAATAATATGAATGACTTGATCTTTAGAAAATATCAAATTTACCAGCACATATCAATCTGATCTTTTGTCAAATTTTTTTCTATGTAGATAGTAATATAAAGTTTTCAAATTTTTTTTCTGTTCCCAAAAACTTTATATATTATATTAGAAAGGTACAAAGCGTGTAATGCATAAATATAAAAAAGTTAAGAATAATTGTCTTTTTTTTTTTTTAAGATATTTTTGGATCACAATTTTGAATATTAAATCATATAATAAACATATATTTCTACGTAATATAATATTAAAAATGATATATCTTCTCATAGAGATTACTCACCTGAGCGTATGCAACTGTTTCTCATTGAGCACGGTCCGAACTCGCGTTGGCTTGCCATCCGAGGGCCCCGAGGGTCGCTTTTCCCTAATACTTTTGTGTGAGCCCGATTCGCTGCCAGAATCTGCATGGAAATATAGAGATACGAAGGGAGATATTCCATCAATTTGTTCGCTATTTTTGGCGCAGAAAGAAACCTTTTGAAGTGCCGTTGGCTAGATTGCTTGCTTGCTCTTGGTTTTCCTGTCACTATTTTATTTCTGTTCGACTACAATGGCACCCAAAAATATCGCCAAAATGCGGAGAATTCGGAATTTGGAGATCAAAGACGTACGCCATCGATCTCTGGTAATTAAGTCGTGTTTCACAACCCCCGAAACATAGCGTTATCTAGTACAGATCGTACAAGATCTATTGGTGATTTCTATCGAGGCGGTGTGGTTCTTTTGAAGGAATCTTCTCTCATTCTATTCTTGTCGGGGGTTGCAAATTGGCAAAAACTATTACCAAAATTGAGACAATATGGTAAAAAAAATAATAATTTAGGGAATTAGTTATTCAAAAGGTATTTCTTATCTTTTCGCTTATAATGAGGCTGCTAATTTTTGCCAAATCCCCCACAGAAATTAACATATTTCTCCCAGTGCCGAACTTCAAAGAGTCGCGACCGCCTGCGGTTTGGCAAACACTCGACCAGACTGCATGCCGTTTTCGAGTTGAACACAAACAAACAATCCGGCAAGTGGAACTATGAATGGTGCGCTATGCTAGCCGACTGGCTGATTGATCATACGACCCGTCGATCCACCGATCCATCGAACCGTCGATCGAAGTCAGTCAAACAAAAGTCCGATTCCCAAGAAGTTGCTTGTCAATGTTTGCCCGCTTGAACGCATCGATGCTATGTGGAGTTTTTGTTTGCCCTGGCAGCTAGTTTTTTTTTTGTTTTTTTTTTTCTGAAACCCTTTGCAAAATGATAGTGGTTGAGGGAGGGGGCAGAGCGGGTTACCGCCACACACGTTTGGCATCCATCGTTTGACATCGCCGCCCCATGTTGATAAGGTGCCTTTTTTCCAGCGACTCCATTCCTTCTCCGTTATGGTTAAACAATGAGATTATGTTGACGATATGGTTTGACAATTGTCGTACATTGTTTGACGTTTGCCGATTTCTATTGACTCCGCTATATCGCTTACAAGGATGTAACGCTGTTTTTCTAAGAACAAAACACGAGCGGAGAGCTTTTGTTCGATGCCGAACTGTGTGTGCATCACCATCACCATTCCCGTTTCCATTCACAGAACCAAACCAATTTGGGCTAATTAGGATTGGCAATCTTTTCGGTGGAAAGCGAGCGAGAAGAGGCGGGGAAATGAGGCACCAAATGGGTTGACTTTTCGCCCCGCGAGGGGAATTTGAATGGTCGATAGTGGAAAGGAAGTGTCTTTGGGAGTTGTAAGGTCCATAAAATATGGCACAATATTGCAATGGTTGCAAATAAGAAGTTTTAAAGCTGAATTTTTCCTTTATTTATAGTTTGAATACTTTTATTTCATATTATTCTTTGAATAATTTTCCTTAGTTTGGTAACTATCCCTTGATATTATACGAAAATGTGACTTCTTTTCAAAAACTAAATGTATTAAATTACTTTCTGCTACAACAAAGCTGATAAATGAGTTGGCCTAGAAGATGGCTAAATATATAACACAAAACAAGGAAGCTAACGAGAGAATATTTAGTTACACGGTCAACTAAAAGGGCAAACAATGGGGTTATACTTTCAGGCACGAGGAACATCCCCAATCTGAAGGGCTTTAGAAGAAGGGTTGTTATAGTGAATAATAAACAAATCCTGCCCCAAAAAGCCACCCCCACTTGAGGGCCAAAATCAAGGGCCAAGAGCGACACTCACCTGACATTGAACCCAATTCGCTGGAATGGTTGTTATTGCTAAGGTTGGTGTTGTTGTTGTTACTATTGCTAATATTGTTGTTGCTCTCCACCGACGAAGAAGTGAGGCTGCTCTGCGACGATTTCTCCAGCACATCGTGATCCTCCTTGCAATATAAAGCTCCGGCATCGCGTAACGCGAATTCATCACCTAAAATTCCAGGTAAACAGTCGGTTATTTGTTGGGTAAACATCATGGTAAGGGGTGGGAGGGGGGTTTTCGGGATGGGGTAGTGGTATTAAGTAAATAAATAATAAACTCACCTGGCAGCAATTGTCGCGCACACGC